>OY728164.1:469026134-474026134 GCA_963277665.1 Viscum album | reverse complement strand
ATTTTTATGAAAATTAGTATTTATGCCTCATTGGATTCCAATGGTCCTTTTGTAAATATGTTACATTATTTTTATTTCTTTGAAATGAAATATTTTACGGCATTCTTTATTATGAATCATGACATTAAAAATAATTTTAAATATTTTAATTTTTTTTTTACCAAAATCATTTTATTCCATGAAAATATATTTGTAATTAGTCAATGTTTGTATTTAAATTAACATAGAGGAATTATATATTTTATTTTATGTATATTTTTATCCTCATTCAATATTTTTTTGAAATGAACTTTTTTCGGTATTTTATATGGAACATTTTTACATTCTTCAAAATGGAAAAAAGAGTGTAATAATTTAATATATATAATGACAATGAATTTTCCCACCACATAAATTATTATTTTATATTTTTTTTCTTTATAAGATTCCATGTTTTTTTTAAAGAAAAAACTTTTTCTCTACTATTTTGGGAGTTTTATTTGGGAAAATTGGCATTTATATTGATATCTAGTTGTATTTTTCTACTAGGTTTGAATGATCATTCCAGGGTTATATGATGAAAAATTTGAAGAATTAAATTTTTCATTCATTATATGCTCATTATAAATTGAATATGATAATGGGTGACCATGATAGAACTTATATTATCGTTTGATCTCAATTGTAGATTATAATTATTCGTTTATCCTATCTAAACTTATATGAACGGTGATCCCAATTACATATTTAAAATAAATAGGGTTATGATTAGGTACATTAGATAATGGTATATGATGTTAACAATATGGTTTTTATAAGAATAATGTATATTATAAGGGTTTTTTTATAATGATCTTCCATGTCACCTAAAGGAATTTTCTGTAAATTATTATTAGTTTACATGGAATTTCTTATTGATTTCAAAGGTTATATTACAGATCATTTTTTAAGAATTGGTTTTACACCATTTTTGTGAAATAAGTTTTTTTAAAAAAAATTATGTATAATATTGTTTACAAATAATAATTCATGTTTATGATTTTTTCCAATACATTTTATTATAAAAATGTGTGTAAAACATTTGAAATATATGATTTTTATTTTGAAGTAAATGACTATTTTTCTGTTGAAACTATATTATATTAAATGAGAATGGTTTTTTATTATTTTATGGATTTAAAATAGACTAATGGGTTATTTCCTTCCTTTTTTCCTTTATTGATATTTTTATAACCATACCACATTTTAAAATGTTTTTCATAGGGTTTATGTATGTGTAATTAGAAAAAATAAGACAAGTTTAAATTCATGATGATTTATTAAAAAATGAAAATCTTTTTCATTCTAGATTTATTATATTACGGGAAAATAGAAACCGATCACGAGTTTCCAAATGCGAAAATAATATTTTTATGTATGAGGTATGACATAATTCCTAAAAATATAATCCTTAAATATCCATGTTATGTAATACAAGGCATTTTATTCGAAAAAAATTACAATATGTAAACCTTAATGTCAGGTCCTTATAGTCCGTATTAGTGGAAATGCATGTATAACATTTGAGATTAAGATGTTTCAACGTTAGGTTTATTTAAGGATTATGAATATCATCATGGTTTTTGAGATTAATTAGGATCGTAAGATCAAAACAATATACAACGATTTTGAGGTTTAAAGTGATGTTATTTTAAAATGGTTAATGATATTTTTAGATTTTTTTGGTTTGAGATATATGTAACTCTTATTTTTTACATGATTAATTATTTCAGAAAAATGTTTTTAGTTTCTTTGTGATGTAATAAGTAATGTATAATATAATCTTTGAGTTCAATATATTTTTTAAATTTGATTTTATTTGGGTTATTTTTTAGGATTTGTTGGTTAATGTATTATATAATTTCTATGGATTTTGAATTGATAAATAAATATATAATTTAATCAATAAAATTTTATTTAATGTTTTAATAATGTTCTTTTCAACATATTAAATATCATTTTTCCTATTCAATAAAAAATTATCTCGACAATCATTTTTATCCATTATTGAAATAATAATTTTAATAATTTATCAAATTATCTATTTTTAATATTATGTGTTTTTATTTAGGATCAGGGGAATAATGTTCTATTAATTCATGTGATTGTATTTTCAAATTTTCAATTACCTTACCTCATTATAACAATTTTTTCTTTCTTTGTAGCACCCCACATCATCTCTTTGGATTGAGAATATGGGAAATTTTATTAGCATTATATGACATCCCCAATATATTGAAAGTTGGAAATAAATTCTAAGGACTTAATATAACACCATGGGATACATTTTCATACGAAATTGTACAATATTTCAACAAAAGTATCGCATTCATGACAAATTAAATTATGGATGAGAATAAAACACATAATGTAATGAAATACTAGTACATGAACTACATCAAGGAATATAAGAATGAGATAAATGGTAAAGGCCATGAATCAAAATAAAAAAACATCAAAACCAAAGTGAAACCATGCCAGACCTTGATGAAGACATTCTTAAACTCTAGATTTCGTAACTAAACCATTAAGTCAAGGTTCACTATAAGAGAAGTAAAAAACAATACCCTTCCCTATATACCGTTAGAGGAGATACAGAATTACATAAAAATAATCTTGAATGGGGTGAGTATATCAATCAATAGGATTTCACAAATGACATACAAAGGCATGCCTCTATGACATGAATACTAAAGAATAATTAAATTAAATAACGAAATATCATATTGAAAATTTATATAAAGACAATAGAAAATTTCATAGAAACCATTGAATATTCATTTTCGTAAAAATACGAATTATTTGTAATAATAATTTCTATTTCACACCCAAGTACACACCAAATACATGAAATCATATACCAAAAAATACTCATGACCATTCATTCATCCTTTCACTATGTCTATACATGGTGATCACAATTTATTATTGTACTTACAAACATGATCCATCCCATGTTTAGAATTAATTTATGGCGCTAAAGTTAATAGTTACCTATCTCATATTTTGGAGCATAGTATTTCATTTGTATTCAATATGGTGTCAATATCTGTATGGAAAGTTCATTATTGATGTCGTGATGATGATTGATGTATTGATTCTTAACTTAATGTTGTTGACATAGGGAAAATACCACATTGATTATGAATTTTATTATATGACAAGTAATATCAATAGATTCTGGTTGGAAATAGTGATCTATGAGATGGTAATATCTCATTTATATCAATATGATGAAGCTGATACAAAGATAATGATGCTTAAAAAAATTATGGATTCATAGCATTGGATTCCACAATTGGAAAATTCCATATATCATATGATTTTAGGAAATTTATTGGACTAATACTAAGTTTCATGACATGTGTCAATGGATGACACTTTGTTAAAAAAAATTCAGAAGTCTATGCAATACATAAATTCATGATGACATTAGAAGATCAATATTATATATTCTAATTGGATAAAGTTGGTTAACAGAATCATATGATTGTTTTGGTTGATCTTCAATGTCTAGGACACGTGTTATGGAGAACACAATGTTTACTACAATGATTCCTTTCATTATGATTCAATACAAGAGGGAGTGAATAATAGTACCATCCAAGGTTGGATGAAGGAAGAGGTGTAATGGTCTTTGGAATTACAATTCCAAACAGAATTGAGGGTTTATAAGAATTATCGTGCAAGGATCAGATCCATTTATTTAATGATGAATAAGAGAAAAATAGAAAGAGAGGTTCTTGGGATTGGAATTTAAAGAGAGGTGTCCAGGAAAGTTTGGATTACTAAGTCGACATATTTGTTTCACTAAAAAGATTATTTTTTGTTGTTTCATTTTAGAAATTGATTAGACCATAGTCTAGCCCACCATGAGTCGACCCAAGCCACATGCAAGAACAAAAGGGTCAACCGCTACTCAGGGAAGCCAGCAAAGGCTGGGTAGAAAGTGGAAGAATGAGTTGTGTTTAGGAAGAGTGGGTGTAGGGTGCGCCTGGCGCCTGAATCATGAATAGAATGGGCACAGAGCATTCCCTATGGGTGAACATGGTAGAAGGTGGTACCCTGATATGATAGAGATAATCCTATGAGTATGTTGATGTAGAATGATATTTAAAACCATGACCCAGTGCTTCTCTATTTCTATGTTTGTTGATTATTTTTAAATTAAATGATATCAGTCGTTCGACTAATCCTACGATAGATAGTTACCGCAAGTTGCATCATGCATCATGTGAGCATTTCAATGTCGTATGATGGATCCCACATCTTACCATTTTAAATTGGGACTATCTGATGATCTCAAACCATGTCATCCTCAACATATAAACCACCTAATGCTAGAGTTCTCTAGAGATTTAGTTGTGCTTCCTTAATCGAAAAGCATCCACCATTGTCGATCAAATGTCTTGCACTACGATCGTCTAGAATTCAATAACAAATTCATTCAATTATGAATTAATGTATTAAATGTAACATGATGATCCTGCATGGTCGATGCAAGTGATGGTGCAAGGCCATATCATGGAGTTCAAGTGCTAAACAATATAAGCAGCATGTGACTAATACTGCATGAAGATGAGGATTATATAACAAAAAAGTTCAGAATTTAAAATATTATACCAATATTATTGTATTATCTTTGACCTTTATTTCATGATTTTTGTCATGACCCCCTCCCAACAAAGATGCCCCTCCTGAGCTAGCAATGGTGAAAGGGAGATAATGACCCCCTAGTCCCACCTCCAGTAGGCCCCGGGGTGGTGACTAGCACCAAGGGTATGAGTTTTCACAAGTATGGGAGGCATTACCCTTTTTATTTATTTAGGATCGGAAAATAGGACAATTCAACCACCAAAAAGGAAAAATAACAAGTGTATAGAAATAAACCCAAACCAAGCCCACAAGAATGTTTAAACAATTTTATAGCAAGGTACATGTACAAGAAAGCTAAAAGTACAATACCAAAAGAAAACAAGAGAACAACAAATGCAACAACTCCAACTGCCCGACTAGTAGGGTCCCTCACGGCCCTGGTAGTCCTCCTGGAAACCTGAAAGTAAACGTAGGGTGAGCATACAAGTATACTCAGTAGTGAAACCTAAAGCTCTCTTTCACAAGTGGGGAGACATCCTAATTTCCCGTGAGAACAAAAAAAGAAACCTAGCAAGGAAATCTATCCACCCAACCACACCAGCCACACTCACCAAAACAAAAGCACAACAGATAGTAGTATATAAGAAAAAAGAGTATTGGGTACCCCGCACTAGTTCCCTTTAGTTAGCTGCTCTTTCTAACGACGAACGTCCTGACGCTGCCACACTCTCCCCACCCACACACACCTGGGCCTCATCACCACATATCCCGCCCGCACACACCTGGGACTCACAAACGCGTATCCTGCCCACACACACCTGGGTCTCACAACCCCGTATCCCGCCCGCACACACCTGGGCCTCACAACCACGTATCCCACCTGCACACACCTGAGCCTCATCCATAAGATTCTTGGGAAACAGTAGAACCTACCCGAAGAGTCTTGGGCTATAACCAAAACAATCAAAACCTACCCGAAGAGTCTTAGGTGTAAGGTCACCTCAAGCCATTACAGCCTAGGGGAGAAGGAGCAGGAAGGAGCTAGTAACTAAGGGAAAACACCCTCTCTCATAAAATGGGAGTGTTCGGCACTAAGTTCTCAACAGGGGGGGGGGGGGGGGTTCTATAAAACACAAAAGATACAGATATGTATATATACTAACCACAAAGCCCAACCCATGTATTCTGAAAAGAGAAAATGAGAACATGCCTCGGGACTGCTACTACGAAGCATGCATACAAAAAACAAACCCAACCCACTTTAGGTTTTCACATCTCAGCAGAATTAGATTATTTAGTTCCTTAACTACTGGGAAACTATCCACAACTAACCACATCGATCATTCGTAAAACATATCCCTGCCATCCACAGATCAAGTTAGGAAAACGCAAGCAATACAACCAAACCCTTCTTATCAACCAACCATCCCCATTGATTATTATTTCTGTTCCATTAACACGCCCCACTATTCATTAACTCTTTCACTTTTATTTTTTAAACACAACCCACTGTCCTTTCAAACTTAAACACATCCCTACAGCCCTGCTGCCAACCACTTTAACCACATCCACACCGAACCCACACAACATCTTCCCTTTAATACCATTTATTGCAGCCTTGGTGCCTATCACTAACACAACATTCACACCAACCCATAAAAAAGTCAACCGCAGCCCCGCTACTCACCCTATCCACATCAACCCACAAACCACCCCCATCACATGCCAAGTAACCAAGCCAACACCCACATGTTCATTATTCCATTTTTGTTCAACCGAGGTGATCACACAAGGGTTCCATATTTTAAACAACCAAATTTATGTGATTAACCAATTTTCACATTCCACAAGGGTTCCACCCATAAGAAAATATAGAAGGAGAGGGCAACATTTAATTGCATAAGCAAAGGCCCCCAATGCCCGTGATTTTCAGTAGGTAGAATCTCATTCAATTCACAATATAATATGACAGGATATAAAGTAACAGCAACCACAACTTCCCATCCCCGTTCATTAACCAGTTATTATATTTATTTAATGGTTCAACTGTTTCTCATGAAAACAATAGGATACTTGTCCCACATGATACAAAAATTAGAGAGACAAAGGTGAGATCCCTACCTCAACAGGTTCTTGATCGCAACGCTCCCCCGGATCAACCTTAGAAGACGTCCATCGGCGTCCGTCACTTCTGTCTGTTCCCGGCAAAACCTCCTCGGGTGGATGTAGGAAAGGAAAGTCCGAAGGAAAGACAACCGAACCAGGCTCGTAAGTTCCTCCTAGTCGTTACGATCCCGTGGCCTCTGAAGGATCGTAAATCGGAGCTCAGATGAAGATGTTATGGAAGGAAGAACCATTGAGTCTCTTGAAAGAGCTCTGCTAAGAGGAGAGGAGATGAGAGGAGAGGGGTGAGTTGAAAGGAGGAGGGGACCCCTCCATTTATAGGCGTGAAAAGAAAACGTACACGGCGTGTACTTTATGGTACAAGGCGTGTACTCTGTTTATTTCACACGGTCTCCACGCGGCTTCCAACATGGCTCAGCGGCCGTTGACTGGTCAACACATGGTTTGAGGGTAACACATACGTGTAGAAGGACTACACGGTGTATAGTTTGGACACACGGCGTGTACTCATTCATTGCACACGGCAAGGACACGACTCCTACACTGTACACGGACGATGACAGGTAACACGTACACAGTGAAGGACTACACGGCGTGTAGAACTGGACACACGGTGTGCACCCGTTATTCCACACAGCAAGGACACAGTCTGCAACACGGGGTATACCCGGGAAGGGGGTACACGGTGTGTACTCAAACTACACGACGTGTAGTTCCAAAATTCTGGAAAGTGTGGAAAAGTCCATTTTACCCTCCAGAACACTTCTTGACCTTATTTTTGACAAAGGAATGGGCCGGAGAGGTCAAGGCCATTAAATCAGATACCTCTTAAAACATTCTCGTCCCTGAGAATTCAAAACCAACCCATAGGAACCCGACAAGATACCTCTTAGAGTTCTCGTTATAACAGGAACCCAACCAACAACCCTAATCATATGTGTTAGGAATTTCTTCTCCTATGTCGAGATATTATCAGCTTTAGGCTGCACTAACTCTCCTGTACAGGTTTAATCGCATTCTCAATAATGCATCTCGATTTAGAATTGGGTCTTCCCACTTTCATACATTTGGATTTTTCAACTCGCACTAACCCCAACACCACACAACAAACACACTACCCAAACATGTGGGTTTGGAAAATTCCTTCACCTATGTCGAGATATTATCCGCTTTAGGCGGCACTAACTTGCCCGCACGGGTTCAATCACATCAGCATTAATCCGTCTCGATTAAGGGTCAGGTTTTTCCCTTTCCCACACATTCATACATGTTACACATTACCAGGGAACAATGAAACAAAAGGTATCACAACTGATAATCCAATCATTCCATATATCAAAGGTACATAGCACAATATCAACACAATCTTAGAAGAAAAAGGGTCAAACACAAGTCAAAACAACTCCGGGTACTGAGCGTGCAGCTGGGTCTCCTGCTCCCAAGTGCTCTACTCGAGGCTGCCATTCCTCCACAACACACGAACCAAGGGAATGGTTCATCCACGGAGCACCTTCTCTTTAAGATCTTTGATTATGACTAGTCGTTCCTCGAAGGTCGCGTCGTCTCCCATATCATACTCTCCCCAGTCAATAACATGGGAGTCATCGTGTAAGTTCCGACGAAGCTGGGAGACGTGGAAGACATCATGAACCTTCTCTAACTGAGGTGGCAGGGCCAGCTGATATGCCACCTCACCGAGTCGCCTCAACACCTCAAAAGGTCTGATGAACCTGGGTGAGAGCTTTCTCCCCTTCCCAAACCTCCACTGCCCCCGTCAAGGGGAAACCTTCAAGAACACATGATCCCCAACCTCGAACTCTAAGGGCCTCCTCCGACTATCAGCATAAGACTTCTGTCGGTCCTGAGCTGCTTTCATCCTCTCACATACATGCTGGACTTTCTCTATGGTGCTCTGCACTACCTCCGGCCCAAGAGCACCTGTCTCACCAAACTCTGCCCAGCAAATGGGTGAACGACATGGCCTTCCATACAAACCCTCAAACTGTGCCATGCCAATAGTAGAGTGGAAGCTGTTGTTGTAGGAAAACTCTACTAAAGGAAAGTGTCGTACCCATGATCCTCCGAAATCCAGAACGCATGCTCGCAGCATGTCCTCCAACGTCTGGATAGTCCGCTCCGTCTGCCCATCGGTCTGGGGGTGGAAAGCAGTGCTAAGGTGTAGGTGGGTGCCAAAAGCATGCTTTAGCCCCCTCCAGACTCGTGAGGTAAACCGAGTATCCCGATCTGAGACGATAGTCTTTAGGACTCCATGTAACCGCACAACCTCACCTACGTACCTCTATGATTAGGTACTCACTGGGCCCGACTATTTAATTGCTAAGAAGTGAGCTGATTTCATCAGTCGATCCACCACTACCCAGATAGCATCATAACCACCCTGAGCTCTGGGTAGTCCTATGACGAAGTCCATCGATATGTCATCCCACTTCCACTCAGGGACATCTAAAGGATGCAACAAACCACTGGGAATACAGTGTTCAACCTTCACTTTCTAACACACTAGGAATTTAGCCACAAACTCCACCACTGCCCGTTTCACCCTGGGCCACCAAAACTGATCCAACAGTCCTCGATACATTTTTGAAACTACTGGATATATCGCCAAGGCAGAGCTATGGAACTCACGGAGGACTCCCTCACGCATTGTCTCCGGGAAAAACAACCTTCCATGGAAAAGAATCAGATGTCGGCTGTCCTCTGACCATCCCTTTGGAGCGTTCCCCTGATCGACTTAATCCCGCATCACTTCTGCCTTGGAGTACCCCCACATGGACTCTTCCTCCTGTTGTAGCAAGGACGACTGCACCGTCATATGAAACAAACAACCTCTAACACCTTCTACCCTTTCATCCAAGTGCAAGGCAGCCAATTATCCCATCACTTTCCAAGCATCAGAAGATTCCCGAACAACTTCATGATGCGACTTCCTGCTCAGGGCATCAGCCACAACGTTTCCCTTACCTTCAGTGTAAGAGATATAAAAGTCATAGTCTTGAAGAAACTCGACCCATCTCTGCTGCCGTAAGTTCAGTTCATGCTGGGAGAAGATATAAAGTAGGCTCTTGTGATCATAGAAGACCACAAAGCACTCCCCAAAGAGGTAATGTCGCCACAAATTCATTTCGAACACTACTGCTAAAAGCTCCGGGTCATGGGGGGAATAATTACACTCGTGAGGGCGCAACTGCCTATACCCATAACAAATCACACGCTTCTTCTGCTTCAGCACGCACCCCATACCAAGGCCAGAAGCATCACAAAACACTTCATACAACAGCCCATCCTTTGGAAACCTAAGTACGGGAGCACTGATCAACTTCTCCTTCAGATAGTCAAAATTTTTTTGGCACTGCTTGCTCCATAGGAAAACCTGGTTCTTCCTCGTCAAAGCTGTCAAAGGAGCAGTAACTCGAGAGAAGTCCAAAAAGAACCTCCGATAGTAACCTAAAAACCCCAGGAAACTACGAAATTTTTCCACGCTCTTGGGTGCTGCCCAAGAAACAACTACCTCCACCTTAGACGGGTCCACTAACCCTCCATGCTGGACACCACGTTCCCAAGGAAGTGTACTTATTATGTCAAGAACCTACACTTCGACAATTTCCCATAAAGCCGGTGGTGTCAAAGGACTTCCAAGACTTCCCTGAGATGCTCAACGTGGTCCTCCTCTGACCATGATTAGATCAGGATGTCATCGATAAACACAACGACGAACTGTTCCAGAAACTTCCAGAATACAATGTTCATAAGTCCCATGAACACAGCCGGTGCATTCGTAACTCCAAACGGTATCACCACAAAATTGAAGTGCCCATACCTACACCTAAAATCCGTCTTCGAAATTTCACTGTCCTTTACCCTCTGCTGATGATATCCAGATCATAGATCAATCTTAGAAAACCAACCTTCTCCCCTTAGCTAGTCGAAGAGATCATCTATCCTTGGGAGGGGATAGAGGTTCTTGAACGTTACCTGGTTCAACCTTCGGTAGTCTATGCATATCCTGAGACCACCATCTTCCTTCTTCACGAACAAAAATGGAGCACCCCATGGCGATATGCTGGGTCGAACAAAACCCTTCTCAATCAGATCGTCAATCTGAATCCGCAAATCCCGTAACTCCGAAGGTGCCATCCGATAAGGGGCCATCGAAATCGGACGGGAACCATGCTGTAAGTCTATCCCAAACTCAACGTCTCGTGGGGGGGGGGGGGGTAGAGTCACAACCTCCTCTGTAAAAACACTTAGGAACTCCCCAAAAACCTCCAGGACATCCATCATCTATGTATCAGCTGGAACCCCTGATATCCCACCTAACAAGGAAATGAGAGGCTCCACATGGAGGATTCCCACCTGATAGATCCTCTCGCCAACAAAAGCTACACGCTGCCCATCCACTTCAGAGAACACTACTCTTCTCTTGAAGTATTCGATAACAAAACCAACAGAAAACAACTAGTCGATGTCTAAGATGAAATCGTATGGTTGAATCTGTAACAGAAGAAGGTCCCCACTAGATCGATGGGGTCCCAACTTCATCCCACATCCCCGGAAAACACAAGATACGCTGGTCTGGCCCCCAACTGGTGTACTTAGTACCAGTGGTACGGAAATTAACTCTACATCTATTACCAAGGAATGGGCTAGACCAGGTGAAACAATGGAGTGCGAAGCTCCAGAATCGAACAAAGAAGAAACATGAGTGCTGAAAAAACAAATCGTACCTCACACCACCTCTGGTCCTGCTGGAGCTGTCAACTCTGCTGCATGAAACTATCCACACCCACCTCCTCTACCTCTCTGATGTCGTCCACCTCAACGACCACGCCCTGGTTGATGTCCCTGAGGAGAACCCTAAGGTCGGCCTCCTCCTGCAATGTGTGCCCTCGGAGGAGCATGGTCCTGCTGGTGCTGGAAGGGCCTCGCCGAAAACTGGTGCTACTGAGGTGGGTACTGAACGTGCACACCTCCACCTTACATAGCTCAGGTCGGGCACCGACTCTGAACGTTCCCAAAACCTCCACAAGAAAATGTCCTCGGTCCTGGGCTCATGGAAAAGGGACGAGGTCCCGAAGATCTGAACTGGAAGAGCTGGGGCCTTCTCCCCACTGGCCTGAACCTAGAAGGTCCCATCGTAGTAGACCTGCTGCTGACTGCCTTCCCCTTCGACGAGCCTGGCTGGATCCCCTCTCGGGGTGCACCTCCCAGCGAGTTCATCCTCTCTACAACCTCTTCCTTCTTCTCTACCGCCATGTACGTCGGAAGGGTGAAGGGGGTGACAACGTACTGGAGAGAAGGACGAAGCGCCTCCTCCAAACGTCTCACCCGAGACTCCTCATCTGGAAAGAGATTCGGAGAAAAGCGCAGGAGATCCTTGAACTTGATCCCCAATTCTTGTACCATCATACTCCCCTGATGAAGGGAGAGTAACTTCTGCTGATTCTCCGACATGATCATGGAAGAAAGGAATTCCTCTTAGAATTCCTTCCCAAAGTTACCCCATTGAACCTCTTACTTTATCCTATCTCCGAGGTAGAGCGTCCAACACCGTCGTTCCGCACCTCTCAGCTGACTGACTGCTAGGGGAACCCAGTACTCCCTCGGAGCACAGATCAAGGTAAAAGCGATCCCTAGCTCCTCAAGCCACCCCTCCGTCTCTGTATACGATGTACTACACTCGTACTTCTTGAGGGTCTGCCACTGAAAAGAACGGAGTGTCTTCTGCCACTAGCTATCTTCCTCCTCTCGGTCAGTCCTCAGCTGATCGACCGCCTAAATCTGTTGGGCCTCGGCTGTCTGAGCCACCCGAGGACGACGTCTTGGCGCCATAGTTGTATGGTAAACAAGGATCACCTACGCCCAAGTAGTAAGGAAAACTCAAGGTTTTATTTTATCATTTTATTTCAATTTCATTCCAAGAACACCCAAATCATGTAAAACACAATCATGATAATGCATGTACCTTCCCTAGGGTCTCTGATCTGCAGTCAATGTAGTCTAACTTGGTCATTCAGTAGGCTCAGAGTCCTTACATCGGATCACGGGGGGCTGTAAAATCTCGTGTCCTATCCGGTCTTCCCTGGCCTATGTCACACACCAAGATTGACTAACACTCTTTCCCTACCATCCCATGAAATCATCACTGTTCCTAACTCTAGACTCCATCCTATCTCTCAACCAACACCTCTAATACCATTTTGTCATGACCCCCTCCCACCAAAGATGCCCCTCTTGAGCTGGCAATGGTGTAAGGGAGATAATGACCCCTGATTCTCGCCTCCAGTAGGCCCCGGGGTGGCGACTAGCACCAAGGGTATTAGTTTTCACAAGTATGGGAGGCATTACCCTTTTTATTTATTTAGGATCGGGAAATAGGACAAGTCAACCACCGAAAAGGAAAAAGAACAAGTGTATAGAAATAAACCCAATCCAAGCCCACATGCATGTTTAAACAATTTTATAGCAAGGTACAAGTACAAGAAATCTCATAGTAAAATACAAAAAGAAAACAAGAGAACATCAACTGCAACAACTCCATCTTCCCAACTAGTAGGGTCCCGCATGGCCCTGGTAGTTCTCCTGGAAACCTAAAAGTAAATGTAGGGTGAGAATACAAGTATACTCAGTAGGGAAACCTAAAGCTCTCGTGCACAAGTGGGGAGACATCCTAATTTCCTATGAGAAAAATAGAAGAAACCTAGCAAGGAATTATATCCACCCAACCTCACCAGCCACACTCACCAAAACACACGCACAACAGTTAGTAGTATATAAGAAACAAGAGTATTGGGTACCCCGCACCAGTTCCCTTTCGATAGCTGCTCTTCCTAACAACGAACGTCCTGACACTACCACACTCTCCCCGCCCGCACACACCAAGGCCTCACCACCACATATCCCGCCCGCACACACCCGGGCCTCTCAACCGCGTATCCCACCAACACACACCTGGGCCTCACAACCTCGTATCCCGCCCGCACAAACCTGGGCCTCAAAACCATGTATCCCTCCCGCACACACTTGGGCCTCATCCCGATGATTATTGGGAAACAGTAGAACCTGCCCGAAGAGTCTTGGGCTATAACCACCCCAATATAAACCTACCCGAAGACTCTTAGGTGTAAGGTCACCTCATGCTATCACAGCCTAGGGGAGAAGGAGAAGGAATGAGAAAGTAACTAAGGGAAAAACACCCTCTCTCATAAAACGGTAGTGTTCGGCACTAAGTTCTCAACATGGGTGGGGTGTGATAAAACACAAAAGATACAGATATATATATCTGTATACCAACCACACAGCCCAACCTATGGCTTCTAAAAAGAGAAACTGATCACGTGCCTTGGCAATGCTACTACGAAGCATGCATACAACAAACAAACCCAACCCCCTTTAGTTTTTCACGTCTCAGCAGAATTAGTTTATTCAGTTCCTTATCTACTGGGAAACTATCCACAACTAACCACATCGATCGTTCGTAAAACATATCCCTGCCATCCACAGATCAAGTTAGAAAAACTTAATCAATACATCCATGTAATTCTTATCAACCAACCAGCCCCATTGATTATTATTTCCATTCAATTACCACGCCCACCATTCATTAACTCTTTCACTTTTATTTATTAAACACAAACCACTGTCCGTTCACACTTAAACACATCCCTACAGCCCTACTGCCAATCACCATAACCACATCCACACCGAACCCACACATCATCATCCCATTAATATAATTTATTGCAGCCCCACTGCCCATCCCTAACACAACATTCACACCAACCAATAACCAAGTCAACGGCAGCCACACTGCTCACCCTATCCACAACAACCCACAAACCTCCCCCATCACATGCCACATAACCAAGCCAACACCCACATGTTCATTATTCCATTTTTGTTCAACCGTGGTGATCACACATGGGTTCCAGATTTTAAACAGCCAACTTTACGTGATTAACCAATTTCCACATTCCACAAGGATTCCAACCATATGAAAATATAGAAGGAGAGGGAAACATTTAATTACGTAAGCAAAGGACCCCAACGCCCGTGAGTTTCAGTATGTAGAAGATCATTCAATTCACAACATAAATCACAGGATATAAAGTAACAGCAATAACAACGTCCCATGCCCGTTCTTTAACTAGTTATTATCTTTATTTAATATTTCAATCATTTCTCATGAAAACAAACGGATACCTGCATCGCATGATACAGAAATTAGAGAGACAAAGGTGAGATCCCTACCTCAACAGGTTCTTGATCACAATGCTCCCCCAGATCAACCTTAGAAGATGTCTGTCGGCATCAGTCACTTCTGTCGGGTCCAGGAAAAACCTCCTCGGGTGGAAGACGGAAAGGAATGGCCGAAGGAAAGACAACGAACCCAGGCTCGTATGTTTCACCACGTCGTTACTATCCCGTGGCTGCTGACATATCATAAATCGGAGCTTGAACGAAGAAGTTATGGAAGGAAGAGCCTCTGAGTTTCTTAAGAGAGCTCTGCTCAGGGAGAGGAGAGGAGAGGAGAGGGGTGAGTTGAAAGGAGGATGGGACCCCTCCTTTTATAGGAAATAAAAGAAAAAGTACATGGCGTGTACATTATGCTACATGGAGTGTACTCGGTTCTTTCACACGGTCTCCATGCAGCTTCTAACACGGCTCCGCGGCCGTTGACTGGTCAACACATGGTTTGAGGGTAACACATACGCGGGGAAGGACTACACGACATGCAGTTTGGACACACGGCATGTACTCATTCTTCGTACATGGCATGGACATGACTCCTACATGGTACAAGACCATTGACTGGTAATGCATACGCATGGAAGGACTACACGACGTGTAGAAATAGAAACACGACGTGCACCCATTATTCCACATAGCAAGGACACGGTCTGCAACACGGGGTATACCTAGGAAGGGGGTACACAGCGTGTACTCAAACTACCCGGCGTGTAGTTACAAAATTCTAGAAAGTGTGGAAAAGTCCATTTTACCATCCAGAACACTTCTTGACATTAATTTTGACAAAGGAAAGGGCCGGAGAGGTCTGGGCCATTACAATTTTGAAGCCAAACATCTCATGCATTCAAAGCCCTGATATCTTGGAATATCTATTGGGTTTCGAATGTGGAGGAACATGTTAATTCTTAGATATAAAAAAAAGATCATTGAGCCGAGAATAGTTGTTGCCTCTTGTATATATGAGTTCTGTTGTTTCAAAATAGTGAACTACATGTTCTTTTTGCAACGCAAAGAAGTAGCTCACTATAGAACAAAAAAAAGTACTACACACACTCAATTCCATCTCACGAAGATGAACTTCTCCCTCTGTGCGAAGGAAAACCAAAAACCCATGATTGGTTTAATCAAACCCTCAATGGGTCCCATGAAGAAATTTTTTATAAAACCAAATAGGGACAGTGAGTGGCACCTCTTTATTTTCTGTGACACATCGATAAGAATGAACCATATCTGGTTCATATATGAGAATATGAAATTCATGAAACAGACATGAAGAATATGAACAATAATTCTCTAGTTTAAACTAATAATATCAAGGTTGTGCAACGTTTTTTTGAATAATAACAAAATTATATAAGGTAGAGGGTATGATAAGTTATTAATATAATGTACAAACATAATTCCTATAGATTAGAAGAAATATAGTTCACACTAATCATCGAGTGTTCATACATGAAGTAATGGGAAAAAGATGAATGGTAAGGGAATTCAGGAAGCATACAATCCTATCTAAATTTTACATTCCTATGAACACATAATTATGGAATTGTATGCACATGATAAATACACATTGAATAGAAATTATAAGGAACAAGGGTGCTTGTGATAAGAACCAAAAGTATTGAAGACGAGATGTAAGAGAAGAAGAAAAAGTTTTTGTTCTCAATGTATGATACCTTTTGGGGTTTTCACACAAGAAGGAATGAAAGTATATTGTATGTGTAGTTTCATGAAACACTCACATTTAATCTTAGATATTTATAAAAATGAGAGTTTGATTTTAGGGGTTTATAAGAAACATATTAAATAAGTAAGAAATTTTTCATAAACATATTCACATGAGAAAGGAATTGAGATGTCCAAAAAAAAGATGTTGGAAACCATGAAATCCATGATTGATGTAGAGGTGAACTGGGACTAAATACATAATTAATTTAAAGAATATTTTATATCTGAGATGAATGTGTTTGAGGATTTAAGAAGAGAGATTGTGCTTCTATAGTTCATGATCATTTTTTCAATTAAATATTCTTGACAATGTTGTGTGAATCATTTAAACTCACATTACTGTGTTCGGATCTTCAACATAAGAAGAATGAATTGGTTGATCATTGTTGCACTGAGTACTAATCAAAAATGTGATACGAAATATTGTGCAAGGCCAATAGACCATACCAAAGGTTGTTGTAGATTCTTGAATAGATACACATGAAAGTGTGATTTAGAAAACCTGTGGTGAAAGAGCATCAAATCATCAATATAATATAAAATATAACTCAGTGAAATAATCTCTTTATGCGACTTGAGTTATAGAAGTACCTTGAGAGATTACGTGAGGAAAATAATACTTCAGTGAGACTCTGGACCAGGCCAATGGTTCTCTAGAAACACTGTGGGAAGCAGTATCAATAACCTCCTATGGGACTCATGGTAGTTAAAATGGGACTCGGTATTGAAAATTGTAATTGATAATAAGATTATAGTGGATAATCTATTTTTGGGAGAATAACCAACACAACAAGGAGTAGGTCCTGGAAATAAACCTTATAAATCCTTGTTATTCGTTCCATAATACTTAGCGCATTATTCTTGGTATGGATGATAGTCAGAAGAGGAGTTGATAAATTCATTAACCAGCCATAGAGGTTTAATTGAAAATAATAAATTTTGAAAACTTTTAAATGGATCACTGATTCACCCCTCCCCCTCTAACTGAATCACATAGATATGGGAACATCACATATAAACATGAAATCACTCAAACTCACATATTCTATGAATCCAATTAAAACACATAATTAAAAAAATATTATCAATCAAAAACAATCATTTTTAAATATACCAATCATAGTAATTTTATTAAAATTATATTAGATATTTCCAATAATCATGAAAATAGTTTAGAAAAGAAGCAGACATTGAGTTATAGAATTATAGAGTAGGAGGATAGCCAACTACCTCAATTTCATCAATAAAATGTATATTAAAATATTATTTAGATCAATCGATTTAATTAAATTTCATAATAAAAAAATTATAATATCATTAAAAAATCCAAACAATAGATCTAGTCTAGCACACTGATCTATAATTTTAGGAGAATAAAACAAAAAATTCTCATATGGGATAAATGTATTCACAGAGATGTGGATGGGTTGAATGAATAATAATTTTTTTTATTTTAATGTTATTATCTACTATAAGATATTATTATATAAAAACATTTTTTTAAAAAAACCAATAAAATACCACCATAAGAACACAATTATTTTCAATTATTATTACACCATAAGAGTTCATAGTGTTATAACCATGGATATTCATTGCTAGAAATAGAGTATGGTTTTAGTTTTTTATCAACCCCCATTGGATGATCAAGGTAAATTAAGAAACCGTATTTATTTTTACATAAAGTGATAATTGGAGGGGCCTAGGTTCAATTATAATAAAGCTAATCATGATCAAGTTAACCATAATGAAACATATGAAGGTGTTACATAGATAAATATTCTACATTAATGTGTATATAATCATATTTATATCAAAGTTAAACATGTATAAGAATTTATTAGAAAGTTATACTTTCATTATTTAACAAACTACATATGGAAATTAAACTTGTAAAAAAGTATGTAAACAATTTTGAAAAATTATAACCTAAAGAGAAGGGTATCCATCATCCTTGTAAAATGTTCCCTTGATTTATACATTAATGAATGTCTATAAAACCCACACATTGGTATGCCATTGCAATGAATACTAGAATCAGTCATTCTATCCTTGGAAGCCGTAAAACATTAAGGTAGCAATCAAATATTTCTTCATTTTTGGGGAATTCCTCAAACATTAAGGTAGTCTTTACCTATGTCTTCCAATCCCCGAATGTCGACAGACATTATAGTAGTCGACACATCTATCTCTATTTTCCTAGAAGTCATCGATTTTATACATGAATAATTAGAGTATCACTATGAAAAATGATCAAGTTATTCGTGGATAAAGAGGATGTTCACAAATCACAGAAGTCACCAGAGTATTTCTCTCACTAAAAATCACTTAATAACATGTAATTTCTATGATCACCAATCATAATAGAGCTCATTCAAATGAGCACATATTTATATAGAAAACATCAATTTTTGGAACCTTCCTCCAACAATTATATTTTCCCTTGAATTTAGGAGGGACCCATACACATGTAACTCAACCAACTGTTAGATAGAAATAGATTGTATGACATGGTATTATTTTAGCACATGCCTATGTAAAAAAATATAAAAAGTAAAAAAATATTTTTTTGTTCTTTTATGAACAAGAATACGATAATGTTGGAACAAAATCATTATGAAATAGTTGATAACATTAACAAGTTTGAAAAATCAGACACTATGTATATTGGAAAATATAGTATATTTTTACAGGAATTCAGATTCTGAATTTTAATAAATTCATAGTCTGAATTTCAGAGAAATCAGAGGCCGAATTTTAGAGAATTTAGAGTCTGAATTTCAGATAAATCAGAGTCTGAATATAAGAGAAATCCGAGTTTGAATTAAATAAAACTCTGAGTCCAAAATCATGGTGAAACCGAGTTTAAATGTATATGAAATCAGAGATTAAAAATATATGGAATTAGAGACTAAAAACATATGGAATCAGAACCTAAAAACTGGGAGATTCAGATTCTATTTATCTGTAATATTCCAAGGTTTTAGATAAGTATCCGATTATTATTTCTGAAAATCCATCTTATGGAAAATTTGGTAATGTTTAGATAATAAATAATAAACATAATGTAGAAGAGTAAGTTAATATTAATGTTTACAAATTTCATTATAAAATCTCATTAAACAAATGGTGTTTGAGATTTTAAAAACATAAAGGAATGGAAAAATTCATAAAATTTCTTATTGACTTAACATATTGGACATCCATTAAATCATAAACATTTTCAAGGATGAGATATACTTCTCCCTCACTAGCCTCTTCTAAAAGTTACTTTGGATGTGGGGTTTCTAGCACATATAGTTTCTATTAATGGTGTAGTGTAATTTATTAGTACCAATACAATTTATTGATATTTATGGTGATGAGAACATTATCATTATCAGGTATAGATGACAATGATACTATCAAATTAATTTTTATTCTATTTCATTGAAAGTCAATATCATAATATTAGTGATTTTTTAATTGTTATATTTTATTATTATAATTAAATTTGATATTATTAAACTTCTTTTTTATTAATAAAATTATATCTTATACAATTAGATTTGGAATTTCATATTTCATTGATATTATAGTTTCAATTAACTGCATTCTCCTTATCATAACCCATATATGAGTGAAAAAAGATGTTTGAGTGTTTTTAGGAAGGTGTATCTTTCAATCCAAATTATCTCATAGTTCCTTAATTTAATGAGATGACACTCCAATCCTGATATCCTCTATAAATATTTTTTCAACTCTTTCTATATATTTACAGTAATATTTTCTTGGGTAGTCAACATATGACACAAACTCTTTTTTCCAATCCAACTCATCAAGGTAACGTCTCCTAATAACTGAAGGCACCCTAAATAATTTTGAAAAAAATTTAACCATTTAGATTGAATCTAACTTATGCAATGAAACACAATAATAACAGGATAATTTACTTTTGTTTTTTTATCCATATGCATAAAAATTAATTTTTTCATATCAAATTTATTGTTAATATTTTATAATTTTTAAATAATTGACTAACAATGTCTGGGAAGATTTACCCAAAATAAGGGTTCATTTAATTCCATATTGAATTCTTGTTTATTCATATATGATGTTATCAGGTATCTTGAAAAACACAATTAATCAATAATTCTATTGAAAAAAATAAAATATAACTATAATGATCAAAATTCACTGTTAAGGATATTTTATATAGTATCCCATTACCTGAACCTCGAACTTTGGGGAAAAGTTATTGAACCATTTCATGGTTTTAGTTTTTTATTCCACTTCAAATTATATATTTACCTCTATTTTTAATTCCATGTATCTATGACTCAGACCAACTCCTATCACTTGGGAGATTTATCCTTACATATGATTTTACAAACATGAAGGTTTGAGGATCCAATAAAATGGATAAAGTGGATCTATATAAAAGAAATTATCTTAGCATTAACTTGTATATAATAATTATGGTATGAATTGAAAACCATCATTTTAATTAAATAAGAATGAATTATGAGATAAAAAATCACATACCCGGGTATGGTATCATATAATGATTATCTAATAAAATAATTAAAAAATTTCAATTTATCTATGAATTATATCAAATAAAACTTTAATTAAGATAATTATCACTAAATTAATAATGTTATTTCAAATTATCTTTATACTATATGGTAATACTATAATTATTATAAATTATTAATTTTATAGAAATTATATAAATTAATGGATACTTTTATCCAATATATTTTATTGGTTTAAAATTATAAAGAATCAAATTTTAAGTTTAATTTTTTAATATTCATAAAATGGTTGATTTACAACCTTTAGATGTATTACAATTTTTGAATCTAGTTTTTTTACTTTTATATGTTCTATTTTTAAAAATAATATTCTTCATTAGAATAGGGAAATCAAAATTTACTATCGATGAAATTTTATTTATTTTCAGATAATGTCCATTTATTTATGAATATTGAAAAATACGGTATTTTAATTCAAAACTCCCATTTAGTCAAATTTATTTACAAAGATAGATTCTATTTTTAGTTAGTTATTATGTGTAATTAGATTATATTTTTACCATTTAATACAATTTTGGTCATTTAATGTAATTTCACATTGAAATATGACACCAAGAAGTGTTAATCATTTCATAGTTATTATTTCATAAAAACACTATTTTTGTTTTGACAATGAGAAGTAATTTAGATTTAAGTAATGATATATCTGTGTCTTGAATTAGAAAAAATGGATTCCATATTTGCAATTATGATTTCCAAATTATTTAATTTGTAGAATTTTATTTTTAGAAATTATGTAAATTTACTTCAGTAATTATTTTACTGACCATGGATAAAAGGTCAATCCTGTAAATGATTGTAAACAAATATTATTATAATAATATAAAATTACCCTAACATGTATCATAATCCTATTTTTTGATACATTCTGACCATGGTCATCCTTGGGTTGATTTGGGGACCCCATGGATCCATTGGGAGTGATAAGGTAACTTTATATTAATTAATTTAATGTAAAGACAAAAATGACTAAATCATATATCATTTAGTAAAGAACTTTTTACATGGGGATGTATACATTATCGTTTCGACTATAAATATTAATTTTATGTCTAAAAATATATTCTACATTATGGTATTTTATTTATAATTTTTAGACATCATATAAAATTTATATTTCTGACACAATGATGATATAATGATTACCTCATAAATGAATGTTGTAAATAAATGATATTAAAAATGTTATAATAAATTTATTCTGAACATTTTTATGCCATCCAGTAGCTTTATAGATTATAATTACTTGGTATATTTTAATTATTTTAGGTTTTTTTGAATGTATCAAGTTGTTATTGAATTTTTAAAATCCTTGATATGAATTGTATTTAAATTTAAAAAATTGTGTTTTATTAAATTTATCAATATATTATTAAACGATATTATAATACTATAAATCTATGATTATGGAAAATTACGTATATAAGTATTATAATGTCATTAATGAACCAATTTTACTTTTATTGGAATTTTTTGGTTACTAAATTTACCATATAGTATGAATATATGGGAGGATATGGTAAAGGTTAAATATGTTAACAAAGGGTTAAACCAAAAATATAAGGATTAAAAAATATCCAAAACCCTTCAATTTTTTATTAGATGGTTATATTTCACCTTATATGCACCCTACCATCGAATAAATATGTTTTTGAGCTTTTGAAACTGATATTTAGTTAATAATAATAAAAATATTTTCGATCATTCCTAAAGAGCCCCTCTTCCGCCTTATAAAAGGTTATCACCTCTATCCCATTACTCAGTCCTCTCAAACCCATTGGCTCATCCGTGAACTACAAAATTAATCTCCAAAGATCTCTATATTCCACCAAGAATTCTTACCATATGCATAAGGAACTTCAATAAAGCATTTTGGTTTAAACCAAAGGCAGTATCCCGATTTAATGATAACGTCTTCTCTAAAAATATCCTCTTTTATTTTACTTCATGACTCCCTATGATATTTATATTATTTGGTTGAATAAAAACTCAATTAACCTAAATATAATATATTGGTGTTTTTATAATTATTCCAACTACACTTACTCAATCCTTCTTCTATTGGGTATAGAAATTAATGTTTCTAGGGACATCGAACTACAACCTCATGAAACGATGATTATTCAATCTTCTCCTACAACCTCTTATGGTGTCCATTATGATGGAACTGTATATATATATATATATATGATATATATGATATTTATTTTATAACTATGTTTTTTTAATTATCATTTATAACATACCTTTATTCTTTTCATGTACTATATATATAGGATAATTTCATTTGAGGAAGTGCGAACTATCATCCCATCAAAGTAATATGCCTCATTCATAACATTCATGGAACATATAAATGATGCTATAAATGTACTTATGTAACATATATGATATATTATATTATACTATAATAATAATTTAACTATGTATCAATTGCTTTTAATATCTTTGAAAATGAAAAAATTGAAATAAAGAAGCGTTCAGGCGTATGTACAGCTTACCGTCACCATGAATAGTGCATTTCATTTTCATATATCCAAATGATATGTACTATTATAAATAAATTTATAATGGATATATATGAAATATATGTTATATAAATCATTAATATCATTCATCAGAAAATGGAATTTTGATAACATGGTCAATTTATATTTATAAGAAGTTTATTTTTTATTCAAGTTCTGAACATCGACAAAATATCAGATATGAACTCAAATAATTACCTAATTATTATAGAAAGGTAATAAGTGATATAAAAGAAATAATAAACATAAATTTTTTTTAATCAACTAGGAATTAACTTATGTTTATTATTTATTAAATTAAGGAACGAATGGGTCAAGTTGGACACGAGTTAGGGGACTTCGTCTCAATCTCAATTTATTAAGGAATATATTAATTTCTAAATGACATTATTTTATAGGGTGTATATACGCATTTGAATTTAAATTTTATTAAAAGGAAATATTTTTATATCTATTATTTTACAAAAAAACAAAAAGAATTTTTTAATTTTTAGGTCAACAAATACCACCCCGACGACATAAGATTTACTTTTCATCCTTTATATGCCTAAATATTTTTAAAACGAAAAAAATCCCTTATTCGTTTTTTGGGTGTTTTGGTATTGAAAATGGTTTAAATTTTTTAATATCTTGAAATTATTTTTTTTGATTGCAAAGAATTTTTTTGTGAAATGATTTTATTTGGAATATTTTTTGTGTTATGATGTTATAATGGTACTTAGATATTTTACAGGTGGTTACATGATAAACCAAATGACGGTTGGTGCCATGAAAATTCTAGATGTGGGGTTTTGATTTAACATCCATTGCATTGGGTATGGAATTCAGCCGTATGGCTATTCTATTTAGTGATATGTGGTGAAGTCAACTATATGGTTATTCCATTTAAGTATGTTTATGTCCCATGATACCTTTATATGTAATGTGTTCATTCTATGGGTTTTATGGTAATATTTTTGTTATTAAGGGGTCATAAATGATATTTTATTCATTAAACAGTATTTACAACTTCATAAAGGAAAAATTATTACTCATGGTAAGTTAATGATGTTTTACTTGTTGTTTTAAAAAACTAACAGCTATCCTTCTTTGGGTATCCCTTACTGATCATTCTTTTCTCATCCCATTTTTTATAAATATTATCCACATGAAATAATGTGGAATAGGGTCATGTATGGGATCATGGAAATGCCATTCCGTCTAAAAACATAGAACTAGAATGACTCTTTTTCTCAAAGAGTTTATATTTTATGAAAAAATGGATACTGAGTAGATGTGTCTAGATGTAATATTAAAATTGTTATGTATATGTTATAGAATAATTCTCTAAATATCCATACATTAAAAGAACATAAATGTGAATTATTAACTTAATTCAAGTTTAGGCAATGTTTATGTCTGGGGCCTTACAAACTGACCATGTTACCATGAAACAAGTGCACCAAAACAATGAAAATAATTAAATATTTTTAATTAAGAGGTGGAAATATATTATAAAGGGATAAAATAAATTATTATAAATATTAATATAGTTATTTAATGAAATAATACCAATAATTTAACAATTATACTTGAGGTTAAATTGAGAAACACTAAAAGGATGTGTGAGTTAAGAGTTAATCATCTAACATTTACTTCTATACGATGTATTTCTTATTCACAAATTATTTCATCTATGTAATGTATATATATCATTTTGATATATCATATAAAGAATATCATTGTATCAATGTAATTAAATTCATTATTTGATAATAATTACATTTATGGGCCATAGAATTCAACTGATTACATAATGTAATGGAATTCATAACCCAATCTGAATTATTTGGGTTAAATTAAAAATTTTAAAGATAACATAAAATTTTATTTGGTTATATTCAATGAATTTTTTTCTATTAAACAAGCATAGTTTTTCAAAATATTTTATTTCAAAATGAAATGTTTATTTTCTTCAATGAGTTTTTTAAATGTAATGTTTCATTATTTCATTCTATGTTATGATTTATGAGGTTTTTTATAACAATGGATGGTTCGTTGATAAAACAATTATGGTTGGTTTCATGATAAAATTGGGAAGGGTGGTGACATTATAACCTTTAATTCATTGTGTACACTATAGATTGAAGTTGAATATATTGGTAATCCTATTTATACCAAGGGATAAGCCCCATTATTGGTCACAAGTGACCTCGATTAAGAATTTAAAATGGTTTTATCCACACTATAGCTCACGGGTGAGTCTGATAGAGCTTATACTAAGGTTTGAACCCCATTATAGCTTATTGTAGAGAATGATATAGATTAAAAGAATGGGGTTGCCCATTATATCTTTTCAATACATTGAATAAGGATTATATTTGAAGTCAACCATTTGGTTATTCCATTAAAAAATGTGTTTGGAATGGTTTTTATGAATTAGATTCTTTATGTTTCCAAAAAATATTGTTTTCATTTTCTTCCACTGGGTTTCAATGATTTTATATTACATAAATGGTTTTTTTTCATATTAATATAAATTATTTCATATTCTTGATAAAAATTAATATAAAGGTATATATATCATGGGAATTAATTTTATTCTATAGAATAATGGATTTCTTCAATTTATTCCCCTTATATTGATTATGTGTAATAGCATGTTTTAAAAAAACAAGGTTTAGGGAAGTGTGGTGACTATAAGTAGAAAAAGTACAAAGTTTTGACGATTTATCATGGAAATAAATATAGTTTTTTTAATATATTTTTAAGGAATAAATGAAAATTGCATATAAGATTCCACTTTTAATGTATGGGTTTAACATGTATAATTTTTTCTAGTTTTATATAACTCTATACTGAAAAGTTTCTTGGCAAAGTATTAATTTGAATTCAATTTTAAATTCACTAGAATATGTAATGTTTAATATCAGATCTTCACAATTCCAAATTGAATAAATAATAGATAATTATAGAGATGTGGATAATGATAACAGAAATCCCTGGAAAAAATATCAACTTTAATTAATTTGAATGTATATAAGATTATAAGAGTATTATATTTCTCCATATAAACTAATTATTTTTAGAATATTTTTCAATACATGAATCATTGAAGCTATAATGGGAAAAAGATAATGGGAAAATATCCTATGAAATCAGCATCCAAAAATTGTTTGAATTTGAACCCTTCAGGTTTTTACAATAATGGATTAGTTAATGTATGTTATAAATGTTTATGGTATCCTTGCCAGTGAAAAACTAGATATAGTTAAAATGAATAATGTATTTGTAGATATTTTATGACACAATGTCCCCCATCATTCATTATACCATTTTCCAATGGGGAATTAGAATTTTGGAATAGTTCTATATGATAATTAATTTTTGTAACGGTAGGTTCAATACATATAAATGTAAGAAGTTTCATTTAACATTATGAAATTGATAAAAATCTATGGTGGTCTTTTTTTAGAGTAAATGAGAGAATTATGATCATTATTCTATTGAACAGGGCTTATTCATGAATATTTTCTTTCAAGATATATTTTTCTAAGACTACATGAATCATAATGTATAAAAAAAATTAATTTATGGAAAAAAATAATGATTTTTTGCCACATATGATGTAAATTCCACAAGACTCTCCATATTTGTGTTCAATTATTTTGGACATTAATAGTAATATTAATATATTTATCTTATAATGAAATGAAATTTGAAAAAGATATTTTAAAATAGGGTAATTTAAATATTTTGATAAATATGTATATTTTCTACAAAAGTTGAGATGAAATTTTGTGACATATTTTTTTCACTAGATGAAAAGTGTAATAAATGATCAAGGTGGTATAAATTATAGAGGAAACCAAATGAGATGTCTAAAGGTATGACCTAAACATGTTTTAAGTGTAATAACAAAAATTTTGTGGAATTATTTCCCGAATCATTAAAGTATCACTGATGTAGTATGTTTGGTCATTTTGTTCATGACTATGGAGAAAAGGGTTCCAAGAAATCAAATAATGAGACAACAAATATTCATGAAACAATAATATATTTTAGATATAATAATTTGGAACATTATTATAATTTATATATAAATTCACTTACAGAATGTGTAAAACATCATGACAAGAAGAAAAAAGGGTTGGAAAATCACTTTTTATTACTACATGTTATGCTGGACAATCAATTAATGTTATGAATACTCATTATTGCATGGTATTTTTTGAAGTATGAAAATATATTAAAAGTGTCAGTCATCCCTATTTTGATGATATATTTAATTTATGGAAATTAAAATACATTTATATAAAATTTCTATATTATTAAAAATATGCAATTCTTATGTTTATTATATGGAAATGGTTATTTGAGGGATAATGTCTCTTCTATTAGTAGTCATATTATTAGTTGATTGGTAGCCTACCTTTTTCTTTTATGATCACTTGTTTTGAGGTAATTATGGATTGTTTAAATTTTTTAACATATATTTTATTAGAAATTATTTTAGTGATTAATGGTATTATGGGAACCATTTATGATAATATTTAATTTAATTATATTTTGGAGGAAAATAATATTTTATTATTGATTTGAGTGATTAATATAAATGAGTAATGTATCATAGAAATAATGGGTTTAGGGTAATTATATTTAGAGTGGGTTTTTATGAATGTTTTATATTATCTGATGTTACATATTAAAATTATATTTAAATACTATGTGATTACATCCTTATGATTTTTCAGTTTCAATCATAGTTTTGACTTTTTTCCGGAAATTTAAGCCCAATCATTTATCAAATGATCTAAGATAAATATGTGGTGGAACTATTCAATATTCAAGAATAAAATTAGTTTTTATTCAAAATATGTTTGGACGATTATCTTATATTGTTCATAATGGTTTTATTTTGGTTAATCATGAATGACTTGAGGAATATATTGTAATCTTTCTGAGGTAATATGGATAAGTTGAAGATTATACTGATGCATTATTTATGAAAAAATAATCATGAATATTCATCATTGGATATAATATATGTTTGAAATTCAAATTTTCAAGTATTTATAGTTCCATATGTTCTTAGTATAAAATATAAAATAATTTCTTGTCTCTAAAAAATTGAACATGAAACAATAACATTATCAATTTAATTTTCATACTAATAAATCAATGGACTTTAATAATATCAAAGACCAAAACAAGTTATAATGGTTAACATTATAATAATCTATTTCATTTTTACTCACTATCAATAGTTAGGTGTTACATTAACTATTGCATGTGAATGTCTTCCTGTATGAAAAACTAGTATCTCTTATCTCATGCAACCTTCAAACATTCTTGTCACACTTTTGAAATGAACTTTCCTTTGATACTTTTAATGATGATAAATTTCATAAAATCTATTTCTAAATACCATGTAAATAGTTTTAGATCCCACCATCAAATTTGGAGGAAATAATTTATTAAATAGGTGTAAAATATAACATCTTATTATTATAAAGAGAATATGGATGTTAAATGGTATTCTAGATATGTACATTGAGCTTATGAAAATATCTAACAAATATTATTTAAATGTGAAAATTATATCATGGATAATAAATTCGGTTTTATTAATATTAATAAATAAATTATGAAAATATACATTTTAATTATTAATTTACCAAATGATTAGAAACAAATGTTGAAACATATTTAATATAAAATAACAGTAAAAATACTATTTTTATTCCCCTAAAATAATATTTAATTAATAAATTATAATAATTAATATTATTTAATGATAATAATATATTTTATATATTATATATTCAATAAACAATTTTTAAATTTCAATTATTTATTTTGTAGTCATTTTATAATAATGAATCCAATTTTAACCACAAAAACTATGTTTTCCAAAAAAACAATTCCCTTCAAAGTGTGCAATAGGATTAAACAAATTGAAATATTTATATTTTATATTTGATAAAATAATGTAAAAATTATTTTAACTTGATATTTTGGTATTTTTCTTAAAATAACAATTTATGATGAATAATGGAAATTGATATATTTTAATTGAAACCCAACATTTCACCAAAATAATTTATAATTAAAAATTGTATTCTAAATTAGGATTAATGTAAAATAGAATTAATTTTACACATATTAATCTAATTTAGTTCTTTGGAATCATTTTTATATAAAATATGTACAAATTATTTTCCATTTTTTAACATTTCTCTTTAAAAACTAGCTTTCTCTTCCCCTCAACATGACTAATATTAAATTAATTATTTACTATTACATAAATTTAATTTAATAATATAGATTAATAATTTTTATTCACATCTTCCATATAATTGTTTATGTTCATTTTCATTTTTAGGCAAGAAAACATTATCCTGTTAAAAAAATTATGAAATTATACATTAAATAATGAAAGAGTTTAATATTAAATTCCTAATGTTTGAAATATATATAAAAAAAGATTAAATTGGTTTTGGATGTGTTTCTAAACCATAAACATAATTATAAATAATATTTATCAATCATATTAAATCTAATTAATTCCCCCATAATGTGGTTTTATTTAAACATAAAATAATAATTTCTTTAATCACGTAAGACAAACCATTCTCAAGATTAAATTCCACTCCCCACCAAACCATTTCTTATCACAAACTAACAATATTATAAAATATCTTACAAAAATATCATCCTAATATTTCCTACATTACATCTCCATTTTTATAACCCATATATCATTTCCATTATCTCCATCGTCTCGCTAATGGAGGCGATATTCTAGAGGTAATTATCGCAAAGAATATCTCTTAATTTATTTTCATATTCTACATTATCCACACTTCCTTCACAAATAAATGTATTATATCTCCATATTTATTAATATATAGTATTTTTTATATTTATAATGGATTATATTATATAAACCTCTATTATTACCAAATCATATTCAATGAAACTAAATTAAGATATTGACTAAATTAAGTTTGTTATTCACCTCTATGAATAATGATGTTGCCCATTTTCCATTTTTTCATTGATGGATATAAATAATATTACTCTTATGGATAGATATGATTTTTATAGGTATGTTATAATATGTTTCATATTTTGTAAGTAATGTTTATAAATAATATTAAATAGAAAAAGACTAGGTCTTGATGGTTACAAAAACTAAGAAATTTAACTGAACATTTATCATTAACATTTTATGAAATGAATCAACCAAATGTATAAAAAAATATTAGAAACATTAACCATATATATGTCTCGAAAAATAATTTCATTTAACATTGGTATACTTATTTCCATTTGAAAATAAATGAAATTGTTATATCTAAATAAAATAACCATGAAACCATGACACAAATGCACATGAACCAATGAAAATTACAAATTATTATCAACGAAGGGGGGGAATTGTAAGAACCCGGATCATCTTTTCAAGTATGTTTTTCCTTTCCAGGTCATTTTTTATAGAATGAGGAAATATTGGAAATATTCAATGTACATTTCGTGTTCTTTATTAGTACACGCCGTGTACTGCTTTTTCGTAGGAGGCCATGTGCTGGCCATTTAGTGGCCACACATACATCCGTGTGGAGGTGGCGTAGAGGCCGCTTAAAGCAAAGTATGGAAATGGATAGTATATGCAGTGTACTACAAAATTACATGCCACGTACATTCTTTTTTTTCATTAAACGCACCGGGGTTGCATCTAATCCCTAGAACTCTCTTCATTGAGGCCTCGTTCGACTAAAAGCGTCATACAGATGAGGATCTTAGACGAACCCTTGAGGGTGAGTATATCCTGAATTGAACACGGTCATTTGTGTTGGAATCACATTAGTGATTTCTTCATTATCCTAGAGTAGTGTTTTCCAATTCCTCATCTTTTCAATGTTATCATGTGTTGAACGTTTTATACATTTTCATATATCTATGGAGTTCTAATGTGATTAATGCCTCAAGGGTCACATATAGAAATATCATAATTCCAAGGTAGGTGGATTGTGCCTTTCCGTTCAATGTCATTGAGTATTATGTTAAAATTCCACCAATACACTTGAACAGGGTATTGCGTGTTTACCTTTTTACCCCTGTTGATTTCCTTTATTTATTGATTGCTCATGTAGAGGTTAAATGGATTTTAATAGTGTTGATTTTCTATGATTTGGATGTTTTTCGCATTCATGATCTATTTACGACCATTTGGTCATGTTAAGATTTTGGTCGCCTTGCCTTTTTTCCCTGACTATTGATGTAGGATGGAGAGTCTATATTCTGACCAGCTTGATATGCTATAGATGGGTTATCCTAGTAGTTATGTAGGTTTACATTGACCATATTTAATTTCTTTTCTCATTGACTTACACAGGGCCATGAGAACCTGGTTTAGTAGACTATAAGGGGAATTGACCAAGTGCGCTTCTCCAGAGAGTTTTTGAGCACTTGATACTATTAGAGGAATTGACCCTGTGAGCTTCCTCAGAGGGTATTTGAACGACATGGGCTACATTGGGAATTGACCGAGCGAGCTTCCTTAGAGAGTCCATGACCATTAGTCTATAAAGGTATTGACTGCATGAGATTCCTTAGAGTGATCCTGAATACCTTAGACTATAAGGGGAAATGATTGTGAGTCATTCCTCAAAGATTCATTATGAATTTTATGACTGAATCAGAGTGTCTATGCCGAGTTCACTGCTAGAGGGTTGCTTGTAATTCTTAAGTTGGACCAGAGGGGATGGCTGTGAGTACTTCCCAGAGGGTTACCTGTTTGTGATTAGCTGTTTGTTTTTTTTGTTACTTGATATTGAAACTTGTATTGTTTACTGCTGATTACTTTTATGTATACTGCTTCATGTACTTTTACCATCCATATATTTAATGACTTTTAGGCATAGATATTCATGTGTTTTCCCACTAGGATTTAGTCTAACAATCTATTAGGGCCTTGCTTTTGGGCTCAAAAATATTATATTGGTGTAGGAATTTACATAGGAATGATCCCTTCTACATCAAGTACTTTACTTGTTATAGATCTGGAGATCTTGGGACCAAGTGTAGGCTTCCGATGATGAGGGGTTAATTTTTTGTACTCTGGTTTAGCACGATCTGTATTTCCAGCATTGTGACATGTTTGGCTATTTTCCAAGACATATGAATCATGTATCATTTTATATGTATATGTGCTCCAATTGTTTGTTATTACAGTCTTCTGTTGTATAATGTTGTTGGATATTTAATGCTTCTAATATTGTGTGTTGTTTACTTCCACTGTGTACTATTCCAATGAAGGTATAGTTTCTCCACTATCACACCCAAGTCCCTCACTACATGTTTTCAGACATTTGGGGAAATGTGCTTGAGGCCATGTGACTAACTAGGTACGAGTTGTCTATGGGTTGCATCCACACCTGGGATGTTAAAAAGTGGTATCAGAGAGATTCATTTCTCTTGAATTACTGTTTGGAGCCTTTATCTAGGGATACGAGGTAATAGGTACTTGGTAATAAGCTTTTCTCGGGAGTAGCTAACACTTGTATAGGAAAAAGACAATATACGTTGTTTATTTCAATTTTTATGGTTTGCGATATTACGGTTGATTTGATTATCATCATTGGGTGGCTCACATGTTTTTTTATATTACTATTTATGTTATTAATGTTATATTTCATTCGAAACCCGAGGAGATAAGGGTACGCCATCTCAAGAATCATATAGGAACATGATAGAAATCACACATCATGCATTCTTGACATGAAATCTAGGATGAATTAGTGAATGTATGTTTTTGTGATTGAGGTTGTGTAGAATATGCATGTTGTTTTGATAGATTCCTCGATAAAAAATACCTGTTGTTTGATAGGGTATTGTTTTTGTAAGAATTTTCTTGAAAAAATACCAAACCTTGGTTCTTGATGTCTTATGGGCCCTCATGGGCTAGAATTTGGTGGATGATTGCCTTGTTTTCCTTTTTAGAACATGTATAAGATGCCAACATTTGATTCGTGGGGAGTATGGGCTCCCACGGATCAAAATTTGGCACTTTAAATGTCTGTTTTTGTGTTTTTCTATGTTACAGAGTAGTTTCTACAATTTATTGTCTTAAAAACATAGAATACACGCCAATTAGTTTTGACTACACGCCCTGTGTTCTTCTATTTTGTATGAAACAATTTTTCTTAAGTACACTCTGTGACCTATATGTACATGCCATGTAATCTCTAATCGTGTCATGAACCCTGTGGGAAATGATACATAATGTGTATTTTCATGCGAGGACACTCTTTGTACCCTTTGTACATGTCGTGTGGTGTTAACCTGGTGTCCGGCTGTGTAAATAACAAGACGAACATATAATTATGAAGATATACTTGTCGTGTCATCCTTGAACACGCCGTGTATTCTAACCCAGGTACCCGGCCCTGTCATTAACAACATTGGTCGATGTTAACCTTCATCGTACATGCTTTGTATGTCTGGAACAGACCATATAATGTGAGGCATGTGTTAGGCCATGTTAATAATAACATGGGCCAGGAGAAACTTGTCTAGTACACATTATTTCTATCTTCAACACTTCGTATAGTATGGTCTTAAGAGAGCCGTGTGGCTTGAACATGTAGAAGGATTCGTGCAGGGAATAAGGATTTGAGTACATGCTGTGTGTTTGGTCAACATGCCATGTGTTCGGGGTGTTACACCACCAGTTTAAGAAGGAGTACACCCCCCCATGAATGGATTAACGAAACACGCTTTGTAGGAAATGTACATGTCATGTAGTCATGTTTTGTAAAACATGAATGTATTGTAAAACATGAATGTTTTATTTTCTCTTGTTCCCCATATTCACATCTAGTTTTCAATACTTTATATTCTTGATCTATGTTGTGCGCTTGACCTTTACAAGTCATGCCACCGATACGTCCTCCATTTATGTGCCCACTTTCTTGGCAGTGATCTCACACCAGACATGGCTGATCAGGGACTTCCAGCAGATCCTCCTGTCATGCCAGTCGTGGCACCATCCATTATACTAGATGTTGGTGCTGATGCAAAGTTCACAGAGGGATTTTGAGGACGATATAGACCATTCAGGGAGTGCCACCTCCTTCCCCATTGATAACAGAATTGACACAGGTTTTTTAGTAACCTCATCCTCTAACTTCCTTAGGAAATGGAGGACCTCAGGTTATAGAGTCATTGCTAGAAGCCACACTGATGATTTTCAAGCAACTAGAGATTCTTCCAGAGAAGAGGGTGATGTTTGCTACATAAATGCTCTGAGACTCCACCAAGAGGTGGTGGGATGTGATCTCACAGTAGGGACACCAACAGAAAATGGAATGACATGTGTTTTAACATATCTTCTATGATTACTTTTATCCAGATACATTTAGGCATGATCGAGCCTGAGAGTTCATGAGTCTAGATCAGGGTACTCTTTCTGTTATGGAGTGTTCCTCTCGATTCATAGAGATGAAGAGTTTGACGAATATTCCAGAAGGTGATGAGTTGAACCTTTCATGGATGTTCAAGGATGGTCTAAGGGACGACATCCTATCCTAGGTGAACATCTTCATGTAGACTTCGATATGTTTTATCGTCAAACAGGCAATGACGACAGAGTGAAACCTGATCATTCTAGAGTGGTGAGCCAAGGAAGTTTGACATCCAGAGTTTGTATCCCTCCTCCTGACAGTAGGAAGCTACACAGGGAGAATGCATGAGGAGATCAGAGTAGGCGGGATACATATTCTGGTAGCCAGGTGGTGTGCTACCAGTGTTGGAAGAGAAGGCATATGAGGCCATTTTTCCCGAGAGACCTAGTGGAGTGCTGATCTTATGAAATGAAGGGCCACCTTAAGCGCTTTTGTCAGTTCTTCTTACCAGCAGCTGGGTACTGGCATTCTTCTATGACTCCGCGTTTAGGAGAAATGCTTCCAGTATCTCACCAGTCTAGGACTGGAGTTCTTTCGGCCATTCAGGCCGAGGTGGAGGTTGTGGTCGTGTTAGTCAGTTGTCGGTTCATTAGTGACCGCACTATGGATCAGATCAGAGTGGTCAAACTGGGTCAAAGGGTTACGACATAGTCTAGAATTTTGCAGTGGAGCAGACCCATCATGAGCAGGATCACAAACCCTCAATAGATTGATGTACGATCTTAGTAACATCAGTTTTAGCTTTTCCCCTTTTAAATATAGTGGCTTCCCATATATTTATCTTTGTTGTTGTTGTGGTGAGCCTTGGACACTATATATTTTCCTCTCCAGATATATTGAAGTCAGACACATTGTAGGGGATTAGAATATCTAGTGTACGTCAATTCAAGGAGTTCCCAATATAGATTGGTGGATGTCACTTTCTATGGTACCTCTATGTCTTAGATATGACAGACTATGTTGTCATTCATAGAATGGACTGCCTAGTTCCCTTTCATTCAATCGTCAATTGTTATCATCATAGGGTGATTTTTGAATTTCCAGAAGGTGGATCTTTTCTTCATAGGGGTGAATGGGATGATTAGGTGAGAAGAGAGGGTCCAGAGCGTCATGGTTTGGGGGGAGTTATAGCCCAAATTACTAGTTTATAGTAGGATAACCAGGGTACATCACAGATGGAATTTCATCTAGTGGTGGATCATTTCAGAGATGTGTTTCAAGAGGAATTTTTAGTTTTAATTCTGGAGTGTGAGGTAGACTTCTTGATTGAGCTTGTGCCGGGAGCGGAACTGTTGTCCATTACACCTTATAGGATGGCTACACTAGAGTTGCAGGAGCTCAAGAATCAATTGAAGGAGTTGTAGGAAAATGGTTTAATCTGACCCAATACTTCTCCTTGTGGTTCTCATGTCCAGTTTGCAAAGATGGAAGATGCCACACTTAGGCGTTGTCTAGACTATCGGATGTTGAACCAATTTACAATAAAAAAACAGGAATCCTATGTTGAGGTTCGATGATCTATTTGATCAGTGTAGAGGAGTCAAATTATTCTCAAAGATTGACTTGAGGTCTGTTTACCATCAGTTTCGTGTTAGACCATTAGATATACATATTATAGCCTTCCAGAATAGGTATTGTCTATACGAGTATGTGGTTATGTCGTTCGGTCTAACGAATATGCCTACGGTTTTCATGGAACTAATGAAACAAGTGTTCTAACCATACATGGATTCCTTCGTGGTGGTTTTCATGGATGATATATTGGTGTACTCAAACACTCAACACGACCATGCTACCCATATTGAGATAATTTTGTGTAAAATGAGGTAGCATCAGTTATATTCTAGGATCTCCAAGTGCCACTTTTGGATGGATCAAATTCACTTCCTGGGTCATATTATCTTAGAGGCAGGAGTATCTGTAGACCTAGAGAATGTGAGAGCTGTAGTTTCATTGGTCCAAACAAATAACATCTTTTAGGTGAAATTTTTTATAGGTTTGGAAAGAAACTACAGAAGTTTCATACAAGACTTTTCATGCATAGCAGCACCTCTAAAAGGTCAGACTAAGAAAGGTGAAATGTTCTTATGGTCTGATTCTTGTGATTTAGCATTTCAAGAGCTGAAAGGGTGGCTGAATCCAACACTGATAGTAGTATTTCTAGAGCTGGCCAAGATCTATACTATTTATTGTGAGGCATCAGGTATCGGGCTGGGAGTTTTACTTATGTAGGGAGATAGAGTCGTTGCATACGGGTCTCATACGTTGAGGGCACATGAGAGGAATTACCCGACAAATGATCTTGAGTTGGTAGTTGTTGTTCATTCCCCACGTTGTTGGAGACAATATCTTCTGGGATATCATTTTTCTGTTTTCACCAACCAAAAAAGTATCAAGTACATCATCACTAAAAGTGATCTGAATTTAAGATAGCTGAGGTGGGATGAGTACCTATCGTCCATTGACTTGGAGCTTGCCTACATGCCTGGGGATGGGAAACGTAGTGGATGATGCGTTGAACAAGAGGACTCGGATACACACAGTTCAGGAGTCTAGAAAGTAGTGTATGCTTATGGATCTATTCTCAGAGATGCATTTAGAGGTGCATGATAGACAGGCAAAGACATTTCTATCTTCTGTTTTTGTGACCTCTACTCTTCATGATCGAGTTCGAATGAGGTAGTTAGAATATTATGAATGCCTAGTCATAAGGGATAGTGTGTTTGGAGATGACCCTATTCCTCGATTGACCATAGGTGAGGATGATATATTACATTTCTAAAGGTGCGTTTGGGTGCCAAAATACATACTCAAGGAGCTGATGCGGTACTTTCATTCATCAGTTTGGGTAGTTCATCCTTGCATCACCAAGATGTATCATGATCTACAATGTCAGTATCGGTGGCTAGGTATGAAGAGGGATGTTTTTGGTTTCATCATGAGGTGCTCCACTTATCAGCAAGTTATGGTGGAGTATCAGCAGCCAGTAGGGCTTCTACATCAGTTACCCATTACTGAGTGGATGTGGAATGATGTTGCAATGGATTTTGTGACAGGTTTGTCGAAGTCACCTGGAGGGGATGATGTGGTATGGGTTGTCCTTGACATGCATACAAAGTATTCTCACATTTTTCCGATTAAGGATAACATTAGTGTTAATAATCTAGGACTGTTGTACATCTAAGGTATTTTTATGTCTTCATGAAGTTCCACACTCCATAGTTTAAGACAGGGATGCGTGTTTTACTTCTTGGTTCTGGCAGGGGCTTCAGAAGGTTTTGGGTACACATGTACTTTGGAGTACAGCCAACCACCCTCAATGAGATGACAATCCGAGCGTACGATTCAGGTAATTGAGGATATGATCCATGCATGATTTTGGGATTTTGGAGGTTCTTGGGAGAATCATTTACCACTTGTGGAGTTTTCCTACAATAATAGTTTTCTAGAAATTATTCAGAATGTCACCATATGAGGCTTTGTAAGGTATGCCATTCCGGTCACCCTTATATTGGCTAGAGGCATGAGAGAATGCTTTGGTGGGACCTCGTCTGGTTGAATAGACCATAGAGAATATAGAGTTGATTCGGAAGAGGATGGATACTGCACAGTCTCTACAGAAGTCTTATGCTGATCATTGGAGATGACCTCTTGAGTTTGAGTTTGAGGACTAGGTTTTTCTACCTATCACACCAAGGTTGCGACACAAGAAGATTATAAGATAGGGTAAGATTTCGTTGAGGTACATCAGGTTGCATGAGGTGTTGGAGTGAGTTGGACTGGTTGCCTATTGGTTGTAGTTACCTCAAGGGTACCAGGCTATGCATGACGTCTTCCACATTTCTCAGCTTTGACATTACTTTTCAGACTCATCTCACGTTTTCCAACCCCAGGAGGTTGAGATGAAAGTGGATTAATCCTTTGAGGAACATGGTACCTGGGTTGTGGATCGAAGTATGATTGTTCTCTGGGGCCGACCTGTTCCTCTGGTATGAGTGCTTTGCTAGCATGGGCGTGTACAGAACGAGACTTGGGAGAGGGAGGCCGATGTACAAGACAAATGTATGTAGATGTTCAGGGTTTTTTCTTCTATGCCATGTTTGGAAAATTAGAGGATGAATTTATATTTGGGGGGAAGTTTTTAAGAACCCGGATCTTCATTTTAGGTATGTTTTTCCTTTTCACGTTGTTAATGAGAAAACAAGGAAATTCTAGAAATTTTAAATCTACATTCCATGTAAGTTATTAGTACACACTGTGTACTGCTTTCCCACCGGAGGACGTGTGCAGGACATGTTCTGGCCACACCCATGGCCTTGTGGAGGTGACTTGGAGGCTTCTTAAAGTAGAGTACATAAAAGGAGAGTAGACAACCTATGCATTAAAAGTACACACCATGTACTTTTTTTCATTAAATGCACCATGGTCTTGTTTAATCACCAAGACTCTCTTCTTTTAGGTCCTATTTGATCAAGAGTTCCACACAGCCTCAAGTCTTCGAAAAACCCCTGAGCGTGAATCTTTCCTCTGAATCGAACATCATCAGTTGTGTTGGAATCGCATCAGTGAGTTCTTTCTTCTACTAGATAATTATTTTCTAATTCTTCCTCTTTTCCATGTTATCATTAGTTGAATATTTTATACCTTTTCATAGATCTACGGAATTTTAAGGTGATTAATGCCTTGAGGTTCACATATATCAATCTCTTAAGGCCAATGTATTTTGTTTGTTCCTTTCCATTCAATTTTGTTGTGTATTATGTTAAAACTTCACCAATACCCTTGAACAGGGTATTACGTGTTTACTGTTTTACCCCTTTTGATTTACTTCCATGATTGTATACTTTTTGAATAGGTTAAATGGATGATAATTGCGTTTATATGCTAGGATTGGGATGTTTTGCCTATGTATGCTCTGTTTACGACTATTTGGTCCTGTTTAGCCTTTGGCCGCCATTCCTATTTTCTATGACTGTAGTCATTGGATGGAGAGTTTGTATTCTGACAATCTTGATATGTTATATATGGCTTAGCCAAGTAGTTATATAGGTTTACATTGGACATATTTCATTTCTATGCTTGTTGACCTACACTCTTCCATGATAACCTGTTGTAGTAGATTATAAAGAGAATTAACTGAGTGTGCTTCCTCAAAGAATCATTGAGCACTTTATACTATAAGAGGAATTGACCATGCGAGTATCCTGAGAGAGACTTTCTTTTAATTTTAATTACCATGATTAATCTATACTATTAGAGGAATTAACTGAGTGAGCTTCCTTGGATAGAATTTAAATGATCTAGGCAATATGTGGAATTGACCGAGTGAGCTTACTCAGAGAGTCCTTGACCTCAGGGCTATAAGGTGGATTAACCACATGGGCTTCCTCAGAGTGTTCCTGACTACCTAAGACTATAAATGGAAATGATTGTTAGTACTTCATCATAGAGTCATTATATATTCTATTACTGAAAGATAGGGGCTATGCCAAGCGCACTTCCAATAGGGTTGTTTGTAATTCTTATGTAGGACCAGAGGGGATGGATGTGAGTACTTACCAGATGTTTGCCTATTAGTGTTTATCAATAGGTTATTATAATGCTTGATATTGAAATTGTGGATTGTTTACTACTGAGTACTCTTATGTTTACTTTTTCCTATACATTTTCCTTCCATATATTCACGGACTCTTAGGCATAGATCATTTGGTGTTTTCTTACTGGTATTTAGTTTCACACCCTTTTTTGGCCATGGTTTTGGGCCCAAACAGATTATATTTCTGCAGGTATAGATAAGGGTAAGCACCTTTCTATTTCAAGTACTCGACTTTTCGTGGAGCTTGAGATCATGGGACCAAGGTTAGGCACTAGATGCTGAGGGGTTTTTTACATTTTTCTATTGTATAGTGGTTTAGAACTATATTTATTTCCATCTTTGTGAAATGTTTGGTTGATTTCCTATACATATGTATCATGCATCATTTTATATTTATATGTGCTCCAGTTTTTTATTATTCCAGTCTTTCTCTATTTATTATTGTTGGATATTTACTGCTTCTGCTATTGTGTGTTGTTTACTTCAACTTTTTACTCTACCAATGAGGGAATAGTTTCTCCTTTATCACACCGAAGGCCCTCTCTTATAGTCAGCAACCTCTGGCGTTTTGGAGAAATGCGCTTAAGGCCATGTGACCAATAGGTTATGGGGCACCTATGGGTGGCTTCCGAACCCAGAATATTACAGGAAATATGTTAGAAAAGTTTAATATAAGGTATTATAAATACTCTTAAATTTATTTATTTAATTAATAACATTAATGAAACTATTATACTGGAGTTTAGAGAATGAAAATCTAAAATGAAGCTTCACGTATGGGTTTCTCATCTAACTGTAACTTCTATGAGACGTTTCCCCTATTCACCACATATATTATCTATGTAGTTTATATAATTCCAATTGATATATAATATCATAAATATCAAATTCTACATGATAATATTTTTTTCATTTGATAGTAACTGTTATTATTGTTCATATGATTTGACTTGTTGAAACATGTATGATAATTATTATTCAAATTTCCATATTTAGGGTTAATATTATTCTTTTTTATAATATTTTAGTAAGATTTTGTGTGAAATAAATTTTGAATATATTAAGTTGTATTTCCACCTTTTATGTGGATTCATAGTCTAAACTCTCCGTTGAATCATTTTAAAAAACGTCATTGAAATGATATGATATTTGAAAGAGAATGTTTTTTAAAAATCACCTTTTAATGTTCCTTTTACAAAAATAATGTTTTTATTAAATAGATGGAATAAATGGAATTTCACAATTTCATTCCACCATAATTTTTTTAATCATATTTAACATGTTTATATGGTAACTTTTAAATAATCCTTATTCTTTTATACATGAATTGTTTTTCAAATTGAGTGATTTGAAAAGGAAAATTTTCTTTTCATCGATGAGTGTTTTTGTGGTGAAAACATTCAAGATTCCTGTTTAATTATTGTTTCTATGAAAATTTTTATAATAAACGGTCATTACCTAATAAAACTATGTTGTTTGCTTCCATGATAAACTAAGGGTGGTTATGTTAAAACCTCCAATTCATTTGGATCTCTTGATATGGAAGTTTAGTATTTTGGTTATTCCATTAATAAGAATGGTTAACCCCATTATATCTCACTAGTGAACCCAACATAGCTTATAAGAATGTGTGATCCCAATTATAAAACACATGTGATCCAAATATATCTTATATTATGGTTTTATCCCCATTATAGATAACGGGTGATCTCGATATAGTGTATATAATGGGTTTCCAACATTAAAACTCTTCAATACACTATGTAGTGACTATATTCGATGATAATTTTATAGTTGTAAAAATATAAATGAAAATGAATGACGATTTATGAATGCGATTCTATATGATTCAAAAAGGTTTTATCTTTTTTTACTATGTTTTTTAATGATTTTCTTTTAGCTAGATTTGTGTCTATTTTCATATAAAAATTAATTACTTCTTTTTCATGATGAATATTAATATAAAGTAAAATATTATAATATATTATCAAGAAATTATTTGAACTAATGGATTCCATCTTTCTATGTCCCTTACTGAGAATTAATATTCATCCAATGTTTTAAAAAGTTTTCAAAAGTTCTATGGAAGAGTAGACGAAAGGATGATATAAAGGGTACACTTTTAATGATTTATCATGAAACAAAATAATGATTTTTAATAAATTTATTTTATGAAAAAATAGATGTTGTATAAAATCCTCCACTTGTATCGTATGAGATTACTATCTAAGATTTTGTCCTAATTCTCTAATCCCTAAACTAAAAAGATTATTTGTAATTTAATTATTTAAATTTTACTTTAAATTCAATATAATATTAAATAGTTATGGTTGGGTTCATAAACCTACCATTTTTAATCCCCTATTACAATCATCCACATCATATGTATTAGTTTGTTAATAATTATTTAAAACATCTGATATTATTAATTTTGATTTTTTAGAAAATGTAATATAAATGTAATATTAATCCCCATTAATTACTAAAATTTTATTATTATATGATTAGTATTTTTATTTTAATGGATCCCATATATCAAATTTAAATGATCCATTATCTTTCCATGATATTTTGAGTTACAATTTGTGAAGATGAAATAAACGATGAGATTGTATCCTTAAATATACAAATATAAATAGACTAAATTATAATTTCATCAATCATTATGTCATAATATATATTTTTCTTTCAAAATTATATTATAATTTATTAATATAAAATCATATAACAAATGTGGTATGGTAGTGATAAAAAATGGATTACATTTTTCTAAGGTGATAATCCACATGTACTCACAAGCGATGTTTTTAATTTTCAATATATGTATAGAAATTAATTTATCTTCATAGAAACATATTTATATCAGGAATAAAATATATAGTCAATAAAAAAATAATTATAATCATCCAAGTGATTTAGTTATGAAAAATAAAATACTTTATTCCATTCATGTGATATTCCGCATGTACACATATATGACAACTTTATTTTCTAATGGCTTTATATGTGATATAAAATATGTTTTACATTAACCTAAAAATATTTATGTATATAAAATACAAAAAATTTCAATATGTTATGACATTAATAGAATATTTATATTAGGTTTGTTAATAATATAATTTGTATATATTTGGTATGAACATAAACCACATTCTTGGCTCATCTCACATGAAAAAAACATAAAATATTCATATATGGGGTTTATTTGGATGAAAATTACAACTAAATAACATATAATTTTGTTGGTAAGGAATGTCTATAGTCATTGTTTTTATATGTTTCTCTATTTATGTTAATAAGAGATAAGGTGAGGTTACCTATTATAATAAATGAGTGATACTGTGGTAAATATTATGAACTATAATATTATATAAAATCACATTGTTGGGAAATGTTGAAAAAATTCAAAGAAATATAAATTTATAAATTTATAAATTCTAAATAATATCATTAAATTAAATTATTGCATTATTTGTGTTACTTTTTGATTTTTCTCTCAGGCTAACCAACATTTTAATGTTGATTTCACTTTATTGGGGTGGAAACATTAACAATGATAACTCCTTTGTAACACAAATATAAAATTAAACATATTTCACAAAATTTATTAAAATTAATATAGATATTTAATAAAATTTATATATTTCAATAATTTTATGTGGTGGAAATTAATTTCAGTATAACCAAGAAAAATTAATTGGAAGACAATTGTTTTGAACAATTTGTTTTTAATAATTAAAAAACTTCTACAATAAATCATTAATAAATCCGACTAATATAAAATTTATAGGTTCATTAATAAACAAATGATATTTATTTGACATTAAAAAAATTAATATATTAATTATAAAAATATAATTTTATATGTTATTAATAGGTTCAAAATCAATTGTTTTATTAGAAAAAAGAGTCATTTGTTTTCTAAAATCTCATATATTGGTTTCTATATTAAACATAATATTTTTAATTTATTTATTTTTCATTATAATCATTATATAGTCGAAAATATATTTTACAAACATTCATGTTATAATTAAACAATTATGATGTAAAAAATTGGTAAAATTTTTAAAATAATATTTCTTCTAATTGAATAAAAATCATATTTTATTGAAAAATCCAAAATATTCATGTAGAGACCCGAGATCTTGACGTACATGGACATTACATTACATTTGCGGAATACTTAGTACATAACAAAAACACACACACAAGGATCGTAATAGTTTAGTGTCTTTGGAAACTCGGAACGTAATCTTCTAATCATAGTGAAAGATCTTCAATATCTCCCATAAAGATCTTCCATTTTTTTTAACCTAAAATCTTTCTTTATATCCTGGGGAAAAGAAAACATAAAAAGGGTGAGCTCAAATGCTCAGTAAGGGTAAACAAAAGAAATATCAATCACATCATATACATAACCACATAACTTTTGGAAATCTTAACCTGCAAAAGAGATCATAATTTCATAACATGGGGTAAATCATGGCAGTGAAATGTAATCACAATAATCATAACATAAAACATGAAACTTTGTGGCATTCACACATAATAATAGAGAATCATTTCTTGTTAGTCAAGACTCATTTCCAAGACTATCTTAGTGGACAAAGTCCCTTTCTGAATCGAGTAACCCTCGTTTCAGTCCTGTTTCACTGAACCGGTATAACCTACCGTTCCAGCCCTGTCTATCTCATGAGATATAAAATCTTTACCCAATGCATTGGAGGGAGATATAGGTCCCACCGATCTTATAATGAATCCTTTCTTATGTGTGCCACATAATCATAAACCATACATCATAGCGTAACCCATGTAATAAAAATGGAATTCTTAAACAACATGACATCATAAAACAATTCATATAAGATAAAGGAATTCATAAAAATATTTCCATCACAACATAATAAAACCAATCTAATAATAGGGATAAAAACAGATCCCTTTTATTATCTTAGATGGAAAATAATTTTGATAAAATACTTGAACTTCATTCTTGAGGAAAATATCCTTTCTACTTCAAAAACACTTTTCCTTTCTTAACATGTCATACGATTTTAAACTAAAAGAAGTTGATTAAAAATAAACTTGAAAACTTGTAAAGGAAGCTTCTTGGAAATAATGTTTTAGAAATCCATTCATGTCGTATAATTTAAAAAAAACTTTCTTTATACTTTTGTCGGAAAAGTCAAAAAATACCTCATACGAAAAAACAACAAAAGATTCCTTTCATATTCTTTACTAAAAACTCAACGAAGGGTAAAATAGGTTTTAAAAAATTTTAGGTATATGGAAATAATATTACATATTGAGGAAACATGGATGTGGATGATAAAATACACCCCAGTAAATTTCAAAGTATAAACAATCTCGGATAAAATGAGATTGTGATATTTCCCTTACCTTAGGTCCGATTTGTTTCGTATGTGTCCGAACCTCCTGTATAATGATTTAAATAATGTAATTGACTTATTACAGAATCATATTCATTGTTATGATATCATATATGGTTCACTTATGACATTATATTACCCGTTCTTTTGTAAATTCCATGTTAAAGAAGCGTTTTGGGTAAAATCGTTTCATTTATCGTAGGTGTTTTGACTTGTTGTTCTTGACATCATTATTACTTATATCATGATTTACTTACTTCCAGAATATAAAATATGATTTATATATCTTATATATTCAGTATATATATATATATAATAGATAGATAAATAAAATGAAAAACACCGTTCATGGAGACGGTAGTCCGTACGTACGCATGAACGCTGTTTTCCTTTCCTTATTGTCTTGAAATGGAAGTAAGTAGATGACATAAATATATATATATATACATAAATCCAGTAGCTTTATAATGTCATATATTTCATTATTATTTCTTATATATACTTTATAATCATTCTTAAATGGTTAACATGGAGAATGAATCTCATCGCGTCGTGGAGACGGTAGTCCGTACGTATGCACGAGCGATGATATCATTTCCATAAATATTGAATTGAATTGGAGTGGATTATAAAATATATAAGAATCAATATGATGTTGTAATAACTATGTATAGTTATTCTTTACACCATTATACCCATCCATGTAAGGTGGTGGTGGAAAATAGATTACACCACGGCGTGGAGACGGTATTCCGTACGTACGCACGCGCGGTGATTTATTTTCCCGTAGGATGGATAGATGGTGAAATAGGGTTGTTTAATACATATAATAACATATTAGTATATGAGTGATACTGATTTTATTACTTCATAATGAAACAACCTAAGAAGAAGAAGTGGAAGAAGAAATAAACATGAAAGAATTGGTAACAGTAATTACCTCTTCTTTGAAGCACCTCTTTGAGACCTCCTCTTAGGGAATTAAAATTGGACTTTGAGGAAGACCAGAACCTCTAGGATGTTTCTAGGGAAGTGGAGAAGAGATTTTGGCAGGGGTTGGCCGAGCTTGAGTGCTCAAATTGGTGTGAGGAGAAGGGGGAGGAGGTACCCTTTTATAAGGGAGGAGAGGGCCACCTTAGGAATACCTCAAAATATTATTTTATATTAATGTCAAAATCGGTTTATAATGGTTCCAAATAGTCTTATTTCGAAGATAAAGTGGGGATGGGTCGAAATCCTATCAACCAATAGGATTTAGACAAGTTTAGGGTATTATTTTAACCTTATCAATTAGATTTAACTCTAAGTTAAATAATTTAACTTTTACCATGTCTTTTGTTTTCTTTCACTATATGATTAATACACTTACTATAACATGCCAAACGAACCCCAAATTGTATATTATTAATATATATATCCTTATCTAAGTCATTTGGCCGAACCTTAGATTTTTAGGAATAAAATAACAATTAATAATATAATATTTGATTTAAAAAACTATTTTGTGTCAATTTTGACACTATTTGATATATGATTTTTGTGAAAGTCATAACAGAATTATATGTTCGAACAAAGTTGATTAAATCAACACTAATATATCATAGTAACCTAGAAAATTAGTGTAATTCATAAAAAGTCTCAAATTACATTCATTTGAGAATTTATAACATCAATTATGTTAATTTTTCCTTAAAAGGGTAATTACTGCATCATTGGTGTGTCATATATAAAATAATTTATTTAAAGTCTAAAAATTATAAATAAAATATCATTATGTAGGAAATATTTTTATCTTTCTAATGAATATTTATAGTCGAATTTATCTTATGTATAACCCCATATTAAAAATGTTTTATTTATTAAACTTTGATTTTAACTATTTTAACTATTCATTAAATAAAATAATATTAAATGTCATAATCTAATCAAAGTTGACCTAAATGGTCATATTATATTAATAAGGTTGTTTTTGGTCGAATTACACTTATCCAATAGAATTAGGACATGTGTTAGGGTAATAGTAATATCATATTTACCCTTAGTTACCTTTTTTACTATTAATCGTGGTAAAAAAAAGTCAAAAGTTACTATTTACCAAAAATTATTTTCATCTCTTTGAACCACATTTTAGTCCTTGATATTAACCATGTCTATTATATTTTTGAAATTCCATTCACCGAAGCGGTAAAATTATGTTTAATGCAAAATTCAGTTTTTAACCTACCACTTAGTGGTTTCACTATTCATCAAAAATTGAAAGTTTTCAGAAAAATACCAAAATTTAATCCTAAGCTATATTTCATATTCCAAAGTCAAAAATGAAGTCTATTTTACCAAATTCATAACATAGAAGTTGCATTAATTAATTTTATAATTAAATCCCGCTGTTAAAACAAATAGCGTGTTTTTAAGAAACAATATCTACCAAAAGATTGACACTTGATTATGTCTGGTTTAAATGTGAAATTACATCCAATGACCAACATCGTATTAAATTTTAAAAATATATTCTAAAAAACCACTCAATTTAATGATTTATCACTATTAATTATTTCAATTAAAAAGTTTTTTTAATTTTAATCTAGTAATTTTCACTATTCATCAGAATATGAAAGTTATCCGAAAAGTACCAAAATTTCACCTCAGGCTAAATTCGATACCCCGAATCCAAAAATGAAGTCCATTTTGAAAGCTAAAATTTATAAAATTTAAAAATTGGTTATTACTATTCATAACGGCTTGTTTTAATAATATTTTAATAGCATATCGTTGTTTCGTGAAACTCAGTATTGCGTACTACACACGCTATCGAGGAAGGTTGCGATTGCGTGTAATGCAAGTCAAGTCAAAGATGCGTGTTGTGAAAGCTCCTTTTGGTGTAGTGTACAACATAAGACATTAATAAAATTAAAAAGAATATTTTTCATAAAATCTCGGGTTGTTACATTCTACCCCCCTTAAAATGAATTTCGCCCTCGAAATTTGTCGTGGTTATAAATGGTTTACTATTCGAAAGTTTCTTTAATAGAAACCCACGTCGTAAAAAGGAATATCAAAACCAATCTTTAAAAACAAATGTATGAAATGTAACAGTTACCCAAAAAAACTAGTCACTGGGTTTCCACATAGGTGAAAATATGGATATGGAAGAGAAATCTAACCATCATGTTCTGATGGAGAGTGGTAGAGAACATGGCTATGGAAAAGCCATCAATCACAAAGCCATAAATTTGTGACGATCTAAGGTATCATCTGATTAATCAGATATAAGATCACTTGGACAACATTTTTGGTTTTCAAGATCATTTCCCTAAAGTTAAAGAATTTGAATTAGAATAAATACTTTCTTTATTTTGGTACAATATCACTATTGTTCGTGCCTTTAACAATTTCCACTTCATCTCTTAAATAAATGTTGTTGCATTTGTTATTCGTGAAGTGTTAGCAGATCATGTGATAGAATGACAAGTCATTCCATCTGTCTCAAACAAAAGGTTAGAAAATATTATATACATAAGTCGATCTATAGTAAGATTAATCATATATGGTTCCTAAAATGGACTTTATACTTCATATATCATACTTAATAATATAATAAAACTAGTTTCTAATAAACAGGGACTTCCTGTAGGCCAGTGGTAGGCGATAAAGGCCAGTCGCACTTCGGTTGTGGGTTCGATTCCCACAGCCTTGTCCGAAGCGATGGGATGTCGCCCGTCCTGCAGGTTGTCCTTTTTCTAAAACTACATTACTATAACATCCCATCAATAATATCGAAAAAAACTTCTATCCTTAAACAATACTAACTTATTCCAACATAATCCATTCCAATCTTTAGGCTTACCCATAATACTGCAGTCCACTCTCATAATATAGTGAAAACAATTACAAGAGATTTAATACCATCGTTGATCCCCATAAGATATGTCTTGTTGGTCACATTCTAAACATTCAAAGTCCTTAATCATGTATTCTCCTGAATACCTTAGTGAAAACATGAATGCAGTTTAAAGTTAACACTTTCCACATACCAAAATCCTCAAAATTCTATATACTCAAACCATGATATCACTTAGTCCTTATAACAATCATGAGCTCATGAATACTATTAAACATTTCATTTTCTCATTTTCCCTTCATTATGCGCATATCATCTTATTTCCAAAAATATCTCAATCACTTTGAATACCACATCAATAAATATTGCAATACTCAATGATACAACATTATTTTGGAATCCCATTACATAAACACTTAATCATTCCACCACATCGTTGTCATATTCAACATTGCCAATAGTGATCGCATGTGACTTCCCTTTGTCCTTTTCCTTAAGTGGTTTCTCATGTTGATCATCACTAACCCTTGGATTAGGGCATTTATTAGCATAATGCCCCATTTCCTTGCACTTGAAGCATTGAAGTGTTGGTGGTGCGTTCTCTACAGTGTTTTCTTTATTCACATCATTAGAAACCCTTTTTCCATTACATCAACACTCAGCTGCTCGATGACCTTCTTTTCCACACTTAAAACATTTTATAGTCCCTTTAAGACAATCTCCACTATGATTTTTTCCACACTTTGTGCATAAGGAAACATTCATCTTCTTTTCACCATTATTCTGAGATTTCTCCTTGAACTCCATCTTTCGTTTCTTGTCAAAACCATGAGATGGATATGTAACACCAACTTCCATTTCTACCTTGATATCACAACGCACAATTTCTTCATAGCTACTGAAGTCTCTTATAGCTAATGCCCTTCGAAGACTTGGTTTTAAGCCACTGAAAAATCGATCAACTTTACTTTCAGGTTGGATGATAATGCCAGATGCATACCTTGAAAGTCTTGTAAAATTCGCTTCGTATATACCAACAGATTCATCATCCTTTTGCTTTAGTTCAAGAAACTCCTTCTCCATATTTGTTCGAAGAATACGAGGGAAGTACTTATTGAAAAATAAGTTCTTGAACTCGTCCCATTCCATGGACTCAATTTCATCTATTTGCATTGTATTCTTGATAAGATTCCACCATTGATCAGCTTCACCTTCCAAATGATATACTGCTAAGATGACTTTATCATTATCAGAACATTGAAGAACTGAAAATATCTTTTCAGTGGTACTTATCCATTGTTCAACAACAAGTGGATCATAAGACCCACTGAAAGAAGGTGGACGTTGCCTCATGAAGGACTCAATAGAATATTGTTCCCTTCTCTGCTCATTTGGAAGTCCAGAATGATTCATAGCTTGTGTAAGTATAGCAATAAGATTTTGCACTCCATCTCCCATAACATTTGTTTGTTCAGGAGGACAATCATTGCATTGTCCATTACATTGATCAACACGGTTCGTTCGGGTTCCACCCATCGTCTAAAACCCAAAATGAATAGTGTGAGAGGAAAAAATCATGCTAGGGAAAAAAACATAACAAAGGGGAAGTACCTTCAATATCTAACATCTTAGTTTTAATTCTATGATCGTTAGCATAGTTCTAGTACTATAAATTATACGTATACTTAACCTTAGGGACATCCCTAGACATACCGTAGAAATATCTCTAGGGATCTCACTAACGTTTTCACATCCTAGTTTCCAAAGGTTGACTAAACCTTTCCTCTGATACCAACTGTAGAGACCCGAAAACTTGACGTACATGGACATTACATTACATTTGCGGAATACTTAGTACATAACAAAAAAACACACACAAGGATCGTAATAGTTTAGTGTCTTTGGAAACTCGGAACGAAATCTTCTAATCGTGGTGAATGATCTTCAATATCTCCCATAAATATCTTCCCTTTTTTTTACCTAAAACCTTTCTTTATATCCTAGGGAAAAGAAAACATAAAAAGGGTTAGCTCAAATGCTCAGTAAGGGTAAACAAAAGAAATATCAATCACATCATATACATAAGCACATAACTTTTGGAAATCTTAACCTGCAAAAGAGATCATAATTTCATAACATGGGGTAAATCATGGCAGTGAAATGTAATCACAATAATCATAACATAAAACATGAAACTTTGTGGCATTCACACATAATCATAGATAATCATTTCGTGTTAGTCAAGTCTCATTGCCAAGACTATCTTAGTGGACAAAGTCACTTTCTAAATCGAGTAACCCTCGTTTCAGTCCTGTTTCACTGATCCGGTATAACCTACCGTTCCAGCCTTGTCTATCTAATGAGATATAAAATCTTTAACCAATGCATTGGAGGGAGATATAGGTCCCACCCATCTTATAATGAATCCTTTCTTATGTGTGCCACATAATCATAAACCATACATCATAGCGTAACCCATGTAATAAAAATGGAATTCTTAAACAACATGACATCATAAAACAATTCATATATGATAAAAGACTTCATAAAAATATTTCCATCACAACATAATCAAACCAATGTAATAATAGGGATAAAAACAGAATCCTTTTATTATCTTAGATGGAAAATAATTTTGATAAAATACTTGAACTTCATTCTTGAGGAAAATATCCTTTCTACTTCAAAAACACTTTTCCTTTCTTAACATGTCATACGATTTTAAACTAAAAGAAGTTGATTAAAAATAAACTTGAAAACTTGTAAAGTAAGCGTCTTGGAAATAATTTTTTAGAAATCCATTCATGCCGTATAAGTTAAAAAAACATTCTTCGTACTTTTTTCGGAAAAGTCAAAAAATACCTCGTACGAAAAAACGACAAAAGATTCCTTTCATATTCTTTACTAAAAACTCACCGAAGGGTAAAATAGGTTTTAAACAATTTTAGGTGAATGGAAATAATATTACATATTGAGGAAACATGGATGTGGATGATAAAATACACCCCAGTAAATTTCAAAGTATAAACAATCTCGGATAAAATGAGATTGTGATATTTCCCTTACCTTAGGTCCGATTTGCTTAGTATGTGTCCGAACCTCCTGTATAATGATTTAAATAATTTCATTGACTTATTACAGAATCATATTCATTTTTATGATATCATATATGGTTCACTTATGACATTATATTACCCGTTCTTTTGTAAATTCCATGATAAAGAAGCGTTTTGGGTAAAATCGTTTCATTTATCGTAGGTGTTTTGACTTGTTGTTCTTGACATCATTATTACTTATATCATGATTTACTTACTTCCAGAATATAAAATATGATTTATATATCATATATATTCAGTATATATATATATATAATAGATAGATAAATAAAATGAAAAACACCGTTCATGGAGACGGTAGTCCGTACGTACGCATGAACGCTGTTTTCCTTTCCTTATTGTCTTGAAATGGAAGTAAGTAGATGACATACATATATATATATACATAAATCCAGTAGCTTTAGAATGTCATATATTTCATTATTATTTCTTATATATACTTTATAATCATTCTTAAATGGTTAACATGGAGAATGAATCTCATCGCGTCGTGGAGACGGTAGTCCGTACGTACGCACGAGCGATGATATCATTTCCATAAATATTGAATTGAATTGGAGTGGATTATACAATATATCAGAATCAATATGATGTTGTAATAACTATTTATAGTTATTCTTTACACCATTATACCCATCCATGTAAGGTGGTGGTGGAAAATAGATTACACCACGGCGTGGAGACGGTATTCCGTACGTACGCACGCGCGGTGATTTCTTTTCCCGTAGGATGGATAGACGGTGAAATAGGGTTTTTTCATACATATAATAACATATCAGTATATGAGTGATACTGATGTTATTACTTCATAATGAAACAACCTAAGAAGAAGAAGTGGAAGAAGAAATAAATATGAAAGAATTGGTAACGGTAATTACCTCTTCTTTGAAGCGCCTCTTTGAGACCTCCTCTTAGGGCACTAAAATTGGTCTTTGAGGAAGACCAGAACCTCTAGGATGTTTCTAGGGAAGTGGAGAAGAGATTTTGGCAGGGGTTGGCCGAGCTTGAGTGCTCAAATTGGTGTGAGGAGAAGGGGGAGGAGGTACCCTTTTATAAAGGAGGAGAGGGGCACCTTAGGAATACCTCAAAATATTATTTTATATTAATGTCAAAATCGGTTTATAATGGTTCCAAATAGTCTTATTTCAAAGATAAAGTGGGGATGGGTCGAAATCCTATCAACCAATAGGATTTAGAAAAGTTTAGGGTATTATTTTAACCTTATCAATTAGATTTAACTCTAAGTTAAATAACTTAACTTTTACCATGTCTTTTGTTTTCTTTCACTATATGATTAATACACTTACTATAACATGCCAAACGAACCCCAAATTGTATATTATTAATACATATATCCTTATCTATGTCATTTGTCCGAACCTTAGATTTTTAGGAATAAAATAACAATTAATAAAATAATATTTGATTTAAAAAACTATTTTGTGTCAATTTTGACACTATTTGATATATGATTTTTGTGAAAGTCATAACAGAATTATATGTTCGAACCAAGTTGATTAAATCAACACTAATATATCATAGTAACCTATAAAATTAGTGTAATTCATAAAAAGTCTCATATTACATTCATTTGAGAATTTATAACATCAATTATGTTAATATTTCCTTAAAAGGGTAATTACTGCATCATTGTTGTGTCATATATAAAATAATTTATTTAAAGTCTAAAAATTATAAATAAAATATAATTATGTAGGAAATCTTTTTATCTTTCTAATGAATATTTATAGTCGAATTTATCTTATGTATAACCCCATATTAAAAATGTTTTAGTTATTAAACATTGATTTTAACTATTTTAACTATTCATTAAATAAAATAATATTTAATGTCATATTCTAATCAAAGTGGACATAAATGGTCATATTATATTCATAAGGTTTTTTTTGGTCGAATTACACTTATCCAATAGAATTATGACATGTGTTAGGGTAATAGTAATATCATATTTACCCTTAGTTACCCTTTTTACTATTAACCGTGGTAAAAAAAGTCAAAAGTTACTATTTACCAAAAATTATTTTCATCTCATTGAAGCACATTTTAGTCCTTGATATTAACCGTGTTTGTCGGATTTTCGAAATTCCATTCACAGAAGCGGTAAAATTAAGTTTTATGCAAAATTCAGTTTTTAACCTACCACTTAGTGGTTTCACTATTCATCAAAAATTGAAAGTTTTCAGAAAAATACCAAAATTTCATCCTAAGCTATATTTCATATTCCGAATTCAAAAATGAAGTCTATTTTACCAAATTCATAACATATAAGTTTCATTAATTAATTTTATAATTAAATCCCGCTGTTAAAACAAATAGCGTGTTTTTAAGAAACAATATCTACCAAAAGATTGACACTTGATTATGTCTGGTTTAAATGTGAAATTACATCCAATGACCAACATCGTATTAAATTGTAAAAATATATTCTAAAAAAACCACTCAATTTAATGATTTATCACTATTAATTATATAAATACAAAAAGTTGTTTTTAATTATAATCTAGTAATTTTCACTATTCATCAGAATATGAAAGTTATCCGAAAAGTACCAAAATTTCATCTTAGGCTAAATTCGATACTCCGAATCCAAAAATGAAGTCCATTTTGAGTGCTAAAATTTATAAAATTTAAAAAGTGGTTATTACTATTCATAACGGCTAGTTTTAATAATATTTTAATAGCATATCGTTGTTTCGTGAAACTCAGTATTGCGTACTACACACGCTATCGAGGAAGGTTGCGATTGCGTGTAATGCAAGGCAAGTCAATGATGCGTGTTGTGCAAGCTCCTTTTGGTGTAGCGTACAACACAAGACATTAATAAAATTAAAAAGAATATTTTTCATAAAATCTCGGGTTGTTACATTCTACCCCCCTTAAAATGAATTTCGGCCTCGATATTTGTCGGGGTTATAAATGGTATACTATTCGAAAGTTTCTTTAATAGAAACCCACATTGTAAAAAGGAATATCAAAACCAATATTTAAAAACAAAAGTATGAAACTTAACGGTTACCCAAATAAACTAGTCACTGGGTTTCCACATAGGTGAAAATATGGATATGGAAGAGAAATATAACCATCATGTTCTGATGGAGAGTGGTAGAGAACATGGCTATGGAAAATCCATCAATCACAAAGCCATAAATTTGTGACGATCTAAGGTATCATCTGATTCATCAGATATAAGATCACTAGGACAACATTTTTGGTTTTCAAGATCATTTCCCTAAAGTTAAAGAATTTGAATTAGAATAAATACTTACTTTATTTTGATACAATCTCACTATTGTTCGTGCCTTTAACAATTTCCACTTCATCTCTTAAATAAATGAAGTTGAATTTGTTATTCGTGAAGTGTTAGCAGATCATGTGATAGAATGACAAGTCATTCCATCTGTCTCAAACAAAAGGTTAGCAAAAATTATATACATAAGTCGATCTATAGAAATATTAATCATATATGGTTCCTAAAATGGACTTTATACTTCATATATCGTACTGCTTAATATTATAAAACTAGTTTCTAATAAACAGGGACTTCCTGTAGGCCAGTGGTAGGCGATAAAGGCCAGTCGCACTTCGGTTGTGGGTTCGATTCCCATAGCCTTGTCCGAAGCGATGGGTTGTCGCCCATCCTGCAGGTTGTCCTTTTTCTAAAACTACATTACTATAACATCCCATCAATAATATCGAAAAAAAATCTTCAATCCTTAAACAATACTAACCTATTCCAACATAATCCATTCCAATCTTTAGGCTTACCCATAATACTGCAGTCCACTCTCATAATAAAGTGAAAACAATTACCAGAGATTTAATACCATCGTTGATCCCCATAAGATATGTCTTGTTGGTCACATTCTAAACATTCAAAGTCCTTAATCATGTATTCTCTTGAATACCTTAGTGAAAACATGAATGCAGTTTAAAGTTAACACTTTCCACATACCAAAATCCTCAAAATTCTATATACTCAAACCATGATATCACTTAGTCCTTATATCAATCATGAGCTCATGAATACTATTAAACATTTCATTTTCTCATTTTCCCTTCATTATGCGCATATCATCTTATTTCCAAAAATATCTCAATCACTTTGAATACCACATCAATAAATATTGCAATACTCAATGATACAACATTATTTTGGAATCCCATTACATAAACACTTAATCATTCCACCACATCGTTGTCATATTCAACATTGCCAATAGTGATCGCATGTGACTTCCCTTTGTCCTTTGCCTTAAGTGGTTGCTCATGTTGATCATCACTAACCCTTGGATTAGGGAATTTATTAGCATAATGCCCCATTTCCTTGCACTTGAAGCATTGAAGTGTTGGTGGTGCGTTCTCTGCAGTTTTTTCTTTATTCACATCATTAGAAACCCTTTTTCCATTACATCGACACTCAGCTGCTCGATGACCTTCTTTTCCACACTTAAAACATTTTCTAGTCCCTTTAAGACAATCTCCACTATGCTTTTTTCCAAACATTGTGCATAAGGAAACATTCATCTTATTTTCACCATTATTCTGAGATTTCTCCTTGAACTCCATCTTTCGTTTCTTGTCAAAACCATGAGATGGATATGTAACACCAACTTCCATTTCTACCTTGATAGCACAACGCACAATTTCTTCATAGCTACTGAAGTATCTTATAGCTAATTCCCTTCGAAGACTTGGTTTTAAGACACTGAATAATCGATCAACATTACATTCAGGTTGGATGATAATGCCAGATGCATACCTTGCAAGTCTTGTAAAATTCGCTTCGTATATACCAACAGATTCATCATCCTTTTGCTTTAGTTCAAGAAACTCCTTCTCCATCTTTGTTCGAAGAATACGAGGGAAGTACTTATTGAAAAATAAGTTCTTGAACTCGTCCCATTCCATGGACTCAATTTCATCTCTTTCCCTTGTATTCTTGATAATATTCCACCATTGATCAGCTTCACCTTCCAAACGATATTCTGCTAAGATGACTTTATCATGTTCAGAACATTGAAGAACTGAAAATATCTTTTCAGTGGTACTGATCTATTGTTCAACAACAAGTGGATCAGAAGACCCACTGAAAGAAGGTGGATGTTGCCTCATGAAGGACTCAATAGAATATTGTTCCCTTCTCTGCTCATTTGGAAGTCCAGAATGATTCATAGCTTGTGTAAGTATAGCAATAAGATTTTGCACTCCATCTCCCATAACATTTGTTTGTTCAGGAGGACAATCATTGCATTGTCCATTGCATTGATCAACACAGTTCCTTCGGGTTCCAGCCATCGTCTAAAACCCAAAAAGAATAGTGTGAGAGGAAAAAATCATGCTAGGGAAAACAACATAATAAAGGGGAATTACCTTCAATATCTAACATCTTAGGTTTAATTCTATGATCGTTAGCGTAGTTCTAGTACTATAACTTATACGTATACTTAACCTTAGGGACATCCCTAGACATACCGTAGAAATATCTCTAGGGATCTCACTAACGTTTTCGCATCCTAGTTTCCAAAGGTTGACTAAACCTTTCCTCTGATACCAACTGTAGAGACCCGAAAGCTTGACGTACATGGACATTACATTACATTTTCGGAATACTTAGTACATAACAAAAACACACACACAAGGATCGTAATAGTTTAGTGTCTTTGGAAACACGGAACATAATCTTCTAATCGTGGTGAAAGATCTTCAATATCTCCCATAAAGATCTTCCCTTTTTTTACCTAAAACCTTTCTTTATATCCTTGGGAAAAGAAAAAATAAAAAGGGTGAGCTCAAATGCTCATTAAGGGTAAACAAAAGAAATATCAATCACATCATTTACATAAGCACATAACTTTTGGAAATCTTAACTTGCAAAAGAGATCATAATTTCATAACATGGGGTAAATCATGGCAGTGAAATGTAATCACAATAATCATAACATAAAACATGAAACTTTGTGGCATTCAAACATAATCATAGAGAATCATTTCTTGTTAGTCAAGACTCATTGCCAAGACTATCTTAGTGGACAAAGTCCCTTTCTGAATCGAGTAACCCTCGTTTCAGTCCGGTTTCACTAAACCGGTATAACCTACCATTCCAGCTCTGTCTATCTCATGAGATATAAAATCTTTACCCAATGCATTGGAGGGAGATATAGGTCCCACCCATCTAATAATGAATCCTTTCTTATGTGTGCCACATAATCATAAACCATACATCATAGCGTAACCCATGTAATAAAAATGGAATTCTTAAACAACATGACATCATAAAACAATTCATATAAGATAAAGGAATTCATAAAAATATTTCCATCACAACATAATCAAACCAATGTAATAATAGGGATAAAAACATAACCCCTTTATTATCTAATATGGAAAATAATTTTGATAAAATACTTGAACTTCATTCTTGAGGAAAATATCCTTTCTACTTCAAAAAAACTTTTCCTTTCTTAACATGTCATACGATTTTAAACTAAAAGAAGTTGATTAAAAATAAACTTGAAAACTTGTAAAGGAAGCTTCTTGGAAATAATGTTTTAGAAATCAATTCATGCCGTATAAGTTAAAAAAACATTCTTCGTACTTTTGTCGGAAAAGTCAAAAAATACCTCATACGAAAAAACGACAAAAGATTCCTTTCATATTCTTTACTAAAAACTCACCGAAGGGTAAAATAGGTTTTAAACAATTATAGGTGAATGGAAATAATATTAAATATTGAGGAAACATGGATGTGGATGATAAAATACACCCTAGTAAATTTCAAAGTATAAACAATCTCGGATAAAATGAGATTGTGATATTTCCCTTACCTTAGGTCCGATTTGCTTCGTATGTGTCCGAACCTCCTGTATAATGATTTAAATAATGTCATTGACTTATTAAAGAATCATATTCATTGTTATGATATCATATATGGTTCACTTATGACATTATATTACCCGTTCTTTTGTAAATTCCATGTTAAAGAAGCGTTTTGGGTAAAATCGTTTCACTTATCGTAGGTGTTTTGACTTGTTGTTCTTGACATCATTATTACTTATATCATGATTTACTTACTTCCAGAATATAAAATATGATTTATGTATAATATATATTCAGTATATATATATATATATAATAGATAGATAAATAAAATGAAAAACACCGTTCATGGAGACAGTAGTCCGTACGTACGCATGAACGCTGTTTTCCTTTCCTTATTGTCTTGAAATGGAAGTAAGTAGATGACATACATATATATATATATATAAATAAATCCAGTAGATTTATAATGTCATATATTTAATTATTATTTCTTATATATACTTTATAATCATTCTTAAATGGTTAACATGGAGAATGAATCTCATCGCGTCGTGGAGACGGTAGTCCATACGTACGCACGAGCGATGATATCATTTCCATAAATATTGAATTGAATTGGAGTGGATTATACAATATATCAGATTCAATATGATGTTGTAATAACTATGTATAGTTATTCTTTACACAATTATACCCATCCATGTAAGGTGGTGTTGGAAAATAGATTACACCACGGCGTGGAGACGGTATTCCGTACGTACGCACGCACGGTGATTTCTTTTTCCGTAGGATGGATAGATGGTGAAATAGGGTTGTTTCATACATATAATAGCATATCAGTATATGAGTGATACTGATGTTATTACTTCATAATGAAACAACCTAAGAAGAATAAGTGGAAGAAGAAATAAAGATGAAAGAATTGGTAACGGAAATTACCTCTTCTTTGAAGGGCCTCTTTGAGACCTCCTCTTAGGGAACTAAAATTGGTCTTTGAGGAAGACCAGAACCTCTAGGATGTTTCTAGGGAAGTGGAGAAGAGATTTTTGCAGGGTTTGGCCGAGCATGAGTGCTCAAATTGGTGTGAGGAGAAGGGGGGAGGAGGTACCCTTTTATAAGGGAGGAGAGGGGCACCTTAGGAATACCTCAAAATATTATTTTATATTAATGTCAAAATCGGTTTATAATGGTTCCAAATAGTCTTATTTCAAAGATAAAGTGGGGATGGGTCGAAATCCTATCAACCAATAGGATTTAGACAAGTTTAGGGTATTATTTTAACCTTATCAATTAGATTTAACTCTAAGTTAAATAATTTAACTTTTACCATGTCTTTTGTTTTCTTTCACTATATGATTAATACACTTACTATAACAAGCCAAACGAACCCCAAATTGTATATTATTAATACATATATCCTTATCTAAGTCATTTGTCCGAACCTTAGATTTTTAGGAATTAAATAACAATTAATAATATAATATTTGTTTTAAAAAACTATTTTGTGTCAATTTTGACACTATTTGATATATGATTTTTGTGAAAGTCATAACAGAATTATATGTTCGAACCAAGTTGATTAAATCAACACTAATATATCATAGTAACCTAGAAAATTAGTTTAATTCATAAAAAGTCTCAAATTACATTCATTTGAGAATTTATAACATCAATTATGTTAATATTTCCTTAAAAGGGTAATTACTACATCATTGTTGTGTCATATATAAAATAATTTATTTAAAGTCTAAAAATTATAAATAAAATATCATTATGTAGGAAATCTTTTTATCTTTCTAATGAATATTTATAGTCGAATTTATCTTATGTATAACCCCATATTAAAAATGTTTTAGTAATTAAACTTTGATTTTAACTATTTTAACTATTCATTAAATAAAATAATATTAAATGTCATAATCTAATCAAAGTGGACCTAAATGGTCATATTATATTTATAAGGTTGTTTTTGGTCGAATTACACTTATCCAATAGAATTAGGACATGTGTTAGGATAATAGTAATATCATATTTACCCTTAGTTACCCTTTTTACTATTAACCGTGGTAAAAAAAAGTCAAAAGTTACTATTCACCAAAAATTATTTTCATCTCATTGAACCACATTTTAGTCCTTGATATTAACCATGTCTGTCGGATTTTTGAAATTCCATTCACAGAAGCGGTAAAATTAAGTTTTATGCAAAATTCAGTTTTTAACCTACCACTTAGTGGTTTCACTATTCATCAAAAATTGAAAGTTTTCAGAAAAATACCAAAATTTAATCCTAAGCTATATTTCATATTCCGAATTCAAAAATGAAGTCTATTTTACCAAATTCATAACATAGAAGTTGCATTAATTAATTTTATAAATTAATCTCGTTGTTAAAACAAATAGCGTGTTTTTAAGAAACAATATCTACCAAAAGATTGACACTTGATTATGTCTGGTTTAAATGTGAAATTACATCCAATGACAAACATCGTATTAAATTGTAAAAATATATTTTAAAAAACCACTCAATTTAATGATTTATCACTATTAATTATTTCAATTAAAAAGGTTGTTTTTAATTATAATCTAGTAATTTTCACTATTCATCAGAATATGAATGTTATCCGAAAAGTACCAAAATTTCACCTTAGGCTAAATTCGATACTCCGAATCCAAAAATGAAGTCCATTTTGAGAGCTAAAATTTATAAAATTTAAAAAGTGGTTATTACTATTCATAACGGCTAGTTTTAATAATATTTTAATAGCAAATCGTTGTTTCGTGAAACTCAGTATTGCGTACTACACACGCTATCGAGGAAGGTTGCGATTGAGTGCAATGCAAGGCAAGTCAAAGATGCGTGTTGTACAAGCTCCTTTTGGTGTAGCGTACAACACAAGACATTAATAAAATTAAAAAGAATATTTTTCATAAAATCTCGGGTTGTTACAATTCACCTTGGAATAAATTATATATTATAAATAAAAAATGAATTTCATTTCAATAAATTTATGTTTTAAAAAAAGGTATTATATGAAACTTACACAATTAAACATATTTAAACCCATTTAAATTTAAATTTTACATACAAAACCTAAATTTATTTAAAACTAAATTCATATATTTTTAAAATTACTCAAGTGTTGTGGATTATATTATTATTATTGTATTTATATTGAAAATTTTATTCCATTGTGGATAAAATATATCTACTAGTTATATATATAATGACTATATATATATTAAAAACAAATTACATTCTTATATAAAGACTTATTTACACTGATAATATTTATCCATATAATTAGTATACTTATATAATAATATGCCTGTTTTATTTATAATTATTTTACATGATTCCTTCATTGTAGTTTGAGTTATTTAAATTATGGGGAACAATGATTTTATTGATTTTAATTTTCTTGTATTTATGTATATATATTTCTGTGTGTGCATGTGTGAATTTACTCCAATTTTACTTATTATAGTAATATTGACATTCAAGTCACAGATTCATTTATAAAATAATAATATTTTTATTTCTTAATTTCATACTGATTGTGGTGAACCAATTTACACCATAAAAAATATAAAATATACAAAGGTAATATTTGATAATTATCATTCTCCAAAGACTTTATATTTGTAATATTATACATAATAAAGAAAATTTCATACCTAAAATATATCATTGTTTTTTAATTGGAATTTATACATGCTAATAATCGCCTCCTTATTTCATATTACGTTATCATCATTATACATATGAATTTCCTTCTAGATATAATCCTTTCAATAACAACTCGTATAACATGGTGTGAAAAAGGAAACCTAATAAAGGAGATACAAAATAATTAGTAAGGGTAAACATAATAATTGCGAACTAAAAGTCATTAATGGTCATAATAAGTGTATAATGGTGTAACCACACAATAATAGTGCAGGACCAAATCATAAAAGAACTTATACCCATCAATACCATGTTTATCTAATGTGAAAACATGGAAAATTCAAGATTAATTTGAAACAATACTGATTGTCCATGTGATATCAATTATTATCATAATAATATTATAAAATCATTGAAAACATCACAAAAACATGTTGGTATCTTAGAAATTTTTTCTCCTTAACCCTTGTAAATGTTATGTAAGAAATATATAAGACCTACAAATTCCAAAGGAGATGCACTTAATAAATTCTCCTTATTAGATCTCAAGAAAAATTACATTACCTAATACAATAGAGTGCTATCTCATAAGCCCCATTATATAATCTATAAGAGTCTCACAAAATGATACATCGCCCACCCAATCATATATGATATAACATACTCACATTTTTTTGATTGGGATACCCCATCATATAAGCTCTAACTAGGTCACCTAACGTAATTTGGTGCACCCCATAATATAAGTAATATCCATACACTATAACATGAATAATTTAAAAAGATAGTTCATTTAAATATAAACCCCAGTAAAACAATAATTAAGCTTTCTAAAAAATGGTTCACCCATGGAAGGGGGATGAGTTTCATGAATTTATCCTTGAAAAATGGGTAACTTTTGCAAAATAAATTGGTTTTATAAAAATTTCATTGAAAAAATAATATCTTATAGAAACCCAATGGGTTACACAACAATTCAATGTAAATAATCTTAAAAAATATATATAAAGAAAAAATATGTTATCAATATAATTTTCCCCATTGAAATAATATTAAAGGGTTTTTGTATTTAATTAATAGAAAAACGATAAAATCATTATTGAAAACAATATTGAGGAAAAACTACTTTCATTTGGAAAATTAATATTTTATACTCTAAGTTATTTTTTTTGATAATATTATTTTCATATTATAAATGGTGTTTGAAAATATTTGAGTATTCATGAAGTTTTTAAATTTCATTCATGTATTATACTTTAAAAATTTGTTACTTTCACATTTTTAGAAAACAAAAAATAGCCATTGCATTTAAAAGGACACAATGATTCATTGGAATTTTTAAAAAGATAAAATACAGTAAAACTATTATTAATTAATGATTTGGAAAATTGTGAAAAAAAATTTAAAACAATATTCGATAACATGTTTTCAGTAAAAGAATTATTTCTTACCAAAATGATAAATCATGTTTCATTTCCATAAAATCAACTTTTCAATTATTATAACCTTAAAATATTAGATAAATAGTTCAATTACATTAAAACATAATGAATTAAAATATAATAAGACAATTTATTTGTTTCTATGGATATGGATCATAATATATTTTTATATGAAGCATAATCATAAAAATCCCCAAAAACAATGTGATTGTAACCTAAAACTAATATGACATCAGTTACATTGAATAATAATACTCATGATATAATACATTTGAATTAGACATATATTATAAGAAAAATAATGATATTAATTACATAACATGTCAAAAGGGTAGTATATATACCTCATAAAAGAGGATAGGTGTATAACATGACATTAATTTCACTGAAGAAAAAATGCGATAAAAATCCATCACCAATTTGATAATATTGATACCATAATCCCGAAGAAAGATAAATCCTAAAATTGATATTTATACCCCCCCTAATATTATGAATTATAATTTAATAATTAATTCATTGGCATTATATACACCACATAAGAAATCTATGTGTCGAATAAGCGTATATCTCCCAAAAATAAATCTTAGATGAGAAAACAAATCATTGAGTCTGACTTCCCCAAAGTGTTTTATTATTTAGGTATACTAAACATATATCAATTATATAAATTCATATAAACTTTTTAAATGTTTACTATTTATTTTATTTCACTTATAAATTTTTTTAAATGACTAATTAATCGATTATGATTACATCAAATGATTTTTCCATTTTCATTTTGTGTGGAAAAAATGAGTTATGTCGATTGAGTATGGTAAAGGTGGTCATTAAATAAGTATAAATATAAATATAATCAAAGAAATAATTCTCTAATATTGTATTTAAATTTAAAATTTAAAATCCATCATGGATCATCCTTAGGAAAAATCAACTAACATTATGATCACAGAGATGGTAAACAATACGTACACATGATTAATGACTACATTTTTCAATGATTTTTATGAAAATAATGTAAAAAATAAATAATCATTCCTGATTGATAATAATATCATAAATACTATATTATTTAATTATAATTAATTATATATAGAATTAAAGTAATGTGGTGGTGAAAAAAGGAATCACATCACATCTAGGAGGCGGTGGTCCACACATCCACATACAATGTTATCGTTTTTACGTGAGAGAAAATGTAAATAATCCATGATATAATATATTTAAAAAATTATAAATATTTCATGAATATCATAAAAAGTTCATTTATATCACATTAAATTATTATATTTACCCTTATTATATCCCATGTATCATATTATTGGAAAATGAATCACATTACCCCGCAAGGTGGTACTCTATCGTACAAACATGGGATGTTTTTAAATCCCATGTAGAATGGGATGTAAATGTTTATATATTATATAATGATTATAATGGAATAAATCTAATATTAATATCATATTAACCATTATATTAATAATCAGAAACAACCATGGGAGATAGAAATTGAAAAATGAATGATAACTTTTTGTTAGGCAGAAGTCCTCCATACACACAAATGTGTACATTGTATCACATTAAATGGAAGTGAATACGTTTTAAGTAATAAAAAATTAAATAAAAAATTTATTAATATGTAATATAATAAGGTTATATTATAATAATTGTAAAAGAATAATATTTTTTTGTATAAAAAATTAATATAAATATCATTGTCGATGAACACAACCTCTTGATTTGGAGTTATCTTTTACTATCCGCATAAGGCATTCCTATGTTAGATTTAATAAAAAAAATAAGTGTTATTATTTTATGGGAGGTAATTAATGATTTTATTTTGGTATTTATTGCCTCTTAAAAATTATTTTTTATGGTGTAACCACAATAGGAGTGTTGGTGGAATTTTATATGTGGGGTGGGCGACACACTGGTAATTGTTTTAAAGTGTGAATTTGACCTACGTTTGTATCATGTAAACGTGAAAGAATAATGTTATTGTTGGTAACCTATAAATTAAAATATATAAATTGGGAAATAAAATGTTTTTTGAAAAAAAAAAATATTGTAAAACCTTTTGTTCTATGTTTACAAAATAAATAAACTCAAGATTATAAAAATATATATTATTATTTAATTTATTTCCACAAATTATTATTGTCAAAAATATCGTTAAAATTATATGATAATAAAAATAATTAAGATTCTAATTTTTAAATCCATCTTCCAAAAAAAAAAATTTAAGTTACAGAATATATATTATAATTAAGCATGTAGATATAGAAACATAATATGTTTTTAATATTAGTATTTATTGAGAAAACGATTATTATAAAATTACTCTACAAATAATAAATATAATTTTAGTAAAAAAAATAATATTTTTTTATATATAACATATATATTTAATTTATCACATTCCCAAATGGGTATAATTTTAATTTTTTAAAATGGATAATAATTAGGCATTGTAAAATAGTTTTTATTTTAAAACCCCATTATTAAACATAAAAGCAGACCTACACTAAGAAAATTTATACTGTTGATTTACTAATTGAATAAAATATATGAATACAATACTAATGTTACATTAAAATATATTAAAAAATATTTTAAATGTTAAATTATATAATTTATATAATTATTAGAAATATTTATCTGTATTTTTAACTATTCATTGAAAAATCAATAATTACTAAAAAGACTCAAAATTCCAGCCCATGAAATTTTTTATATTGATACTCTAAAAGAGAATTTATTTTTCTTAAATAAAATTTATAATAGATTATAAATTTGATTATAATACTTTTAATTAAATACATTAAAAATTAAATTTTGATTAAAACATAATTTATAGAAAAAACCAATCTAATAAAAATTGATTGATTATTTAATAAAAATTTATCAAACAGTTATTCTGAGTATGAAATTAATATATATATATAATGATTTTTATATTTTTTAAATTATTTAATACCATTCATTATACCCAACATAACATCTAAGAAATGCTGGTAATATATTTCATGGGTGATTTACATTCGGTGTCAAACAATGAATATGATGTGTAATATAAAAAACTCCTGGTTAAATGAAACGAAACCTAATCTATGTGTTGTAAATAATGCATGCTAATCTAATTATTGTGTGCAACTCAATATCATCATATTGTTGTGTGACATTTATTCTACTGAATAAAATCACAAGGTGTTTCGCTTATATTAATATTGTTTTATATTCCAACCACAAAATGTATTAGTGTTCATTTTTCATTTAAACATTTTACATCAACAAAATGAATGACAACGAATTTTTGTTCAAATTTTCTTTTATCAAAATCTACCATAAATATATATTTTTAATAATGGTGAATACAATTCCAAAATCCCAAAATTGTACATTTAATCTTATAATCATAAAATATAAATGTAATTGTTAAAGAAAAATTAAAATCACCACTATTTCATTTTTTCTCTTTATTAATAATATAGAATAAGTATTAAAATGTCATAGTAATGTTTTAAAAAATTTATCCAACAATATAATACAAAGGATGTGTCATATATTTATATCAATAAGCATATTAAATCTACAAAACCAGAAATTTAAAAAAACAAAATTGATTTGTTGGTTAATATTTCTACAACCCATAAACCGTTTAAACATGAGTTTATATCCTCTAATTCTCACCTTAATAATATTTTATATGAAAATCATGAGAGGAAACTCATTTTTATGGCTCTATAATTATGAAAATAATATTTAATGTAGTATATTTTTTGAATAAATTTAATTTCATTGATATCATGTATTAATCTCAATGCCATTTTTAAATGAAGAATAAAACAAAATTATTATCATTATTTAAAAATTACGTATATTAATATTTTTCTAAAAATGGATGAATGTAAACGAATAATAAATTTTTATATATTAATTATAACTGTTTCAAATATATAATTCATATTGATATGAATGTACTGAATTTTTTTTGTAATGTTAATAAACAGTTCAAAAATATAATTTTCTTTTTATTTTATGAAAATATAAATATCATAATTTTTTATGTATATAGAATAAATATTTTTAATAAATATACATTATTTTTTTAATATTTATATCAATTTATTCATAGTTAGATTTTTTAGTTATTTTTCTATTAATATGATATTTGGATTAATAGTGAAATACTAGTTTTTATAAAAAAAATATCATCTTCATTTATAGAATGTATAAGATTAAAATTTTTAAACAAATAAAAATTTAATATTAAAAAATTCTATATTAATTAATACTCTTTATTTCATTTTATTCAAATTGAAATTACAATTTTTTGTAATCATGTTTTAATCTTTTGAACATTTTTAAATTGAAGAACCTCTTTCTCCTCATATTTTTTCGGTTAATTTCTAATTAATTTTACAACATATATAAATGTAATATAAATAAATATATTCCATATTTTTAACCATTATAATTTATGTTACACAATAATTTTTACAAAATTTTTGGTCAAAATTGAATATTAAAAATGAAAAAAACTCGAAGTTATTATTAAAACATTTTTACCGAGGGGTTAAAAGAAAAAGATAAATGGTAAAATAACCTTAAAAATATCCTAAAACTAAATTAAATACATATTCTATCATTATGAACTATATTTATTTATAATATAACATTTATTACGTATTTTTAATTTGAAAAATTTCGGTATACTTTATTTATATCAAATATTTTATATTTTTCCACTCCGAAACTATTTTAAAGACACAATTATACTCTCCTATGTAAAAATAAGAAACAATATGGATCATCCAATCCATTCATAGATACATTGCTTAATCCCCCAACACTATAGTTGCTATATTTTGATTAATAATACCTCTTAATATTGATTTTGATGATAACCTAAAGAGCTTCTCTAAAGAAAATGTGTGATACTTAAACATGTAGTTTAATTTTATTTCTTCCATTATCACCTTCAAGATTTATTAATATGTGTTGATATTTTTAAGAACACATCATATATTTAATGATATTTTATTATGAAAATTTTATTACAAATATCCATTTCCACATACATCTATGGAGAAATAAAACCATTGATCGTGTCTATGGTGTTAAATTATCTTGATAAAAAATGTTATTAGTTTTTTATCTACATCTATCATAGATGTATATAATGATTTATTTAATTATTACAAGAGATATATTCCATATTATTTTAATATTTTTTTTATAATACCACTTTTACCATCTTATCATCCAACTCATTGGAGTAAAATTACATTGCTCGTGTCTATGACTCACTATCTCCTCACAAAAAATGGACTATAAGTGATCCACATAATTTCCCACAACATGCATCAATACTAGTGAAAATATTAAAAATATCATTCATTATAAATATATTCATAATATATGTAAATTAAATACAAAAAGGCTAAGTCTAGATACTTAGTAAGGGTAAACAACAAATATATGTATGTATAACATGAAATTAAGTGAATGATAACTCACGAATAAAATTTGAAATCCTTACCTAGCATATTAGATATCATAATATTGAGTCGTGGAATAAGGATTAATAGTTCATAAGATATGATTCATAATGGAATCAAATAAAATGTTCCAATAGGGCATAATACATGGATTATTTTTCTTAGTCACAAGCTTAAATAATCATTTATATATTAGACAAAGACCAGTTCGAGGAAATTCATAGTCCAAAAAATCCCTTCACTGAATAGAGTTCACTCCATGTACCATTTTTATATTACTAAACTAGGTTCATATCCCAATGAAACCCCATAATATGGAAACAAAATCACTCCTAATTATATTTTTATCTACCCCATAAGATATAAATCATTACCCAATCTATTGGGGGGAGATATAGCTCCAACACATCACATACTGAAATCATACATACGTGTTCCACAAGATCATTGTTATCCATCATATCATAACAAATAAAATGAAATTGGTATCATAAATACATAACCATATCTCAACCTATAAATAATATATGAGTTTAATAAAAATTTATTCAAAACATACCTCGTGAAAATAAATGATCTTCCGAAAATTATTCTATCATTGTACAATCCGTGGAAGAGAAATGGGTTTCAAAAACATAATTCCCTAAAAAATTTAACTATTCAATGAAATTATATGAATGTATTTTCGAGGTCATAAAGCTAGAAAATTATATATAGAACTAATGTATTTAATCAATGAACGAAAATAATTTTTAAACTTCACTTAAATCATTTTTTTAGAAAAATAAACAATCCTATTTGAAAAACACTTTTTAAAACATAATGTAATTGAAAAAAGTGTCTTATGAAAGTAAACATGATAAATTATTGTGGAAAATTTGAAAATAATTTAATGAAAATTTCAAAACATAGTACTTTTAAATACTATTCCATGAATATGACTAAAAATATTAATTTAGAATCTTTATTTAAATATTTTTTTTGAATTGATGGTATTTGAAAAAAATAGATTTCTACTTGAAGCGAGAAATAGGGTCTTATTTTTATTAAACAATTATAATTATCGTTAGAAAAAATTATTAGAAAAATGGTATTATTTTATTTATATACCATGAATAAATATAATGGAATACAATTTCTTATAATTATTGAGATATGTATAATAATATTTCATAAAATAAAGAATAATTATAAAAAAATCTATTAAATGATGTTATTGTAGTGATATACATATATAATTTTTTAACATTGAATCACAAAACCCATGAAAGAATAACATTAAATTTAGCCTAAAATAAAATTAAACAGAGGATATTAAATATATTACATGTCAAAAGGTTAGTATATATACCTTATAAAATGATATAGTTTTATAAAATAACATGTGTCTCAAATAAGGAAAATTTCGATAAAATTGCTTTGCATATTTTTTATCTCATGAATCAAAAAACATATTAATTATAGATCAAAAACTGTATATTAAAATTATGATTCATTCTTGTCGAATTTTAATAATATAAATTCAGTAAATAAATATACACTGTATAGGTGAAGGTGGTTTTGATTATAGAATGTGTCCTACAAAATATAAATTTTGGTGGAAATACCATACATTAAGATTAACATTCATTGGACATGTTGGATCTTCAGGTAAAATAAATATACGTCAATTGTAAATAAATTAAATTCCAAATTTATTTATATCGTACCATATATGAAATTACAATGACATTTTGTTACATTATTATGAATAATTCGTTGTTAACGTAACATTTTAGGAAACAATTGGATTGTTTATCATATCTATTCTGATTTGTAATATTTTTGATCCACATACATAAATCAGCATTTAATAATATCTAGAATCATATCCATGATATAAATATCACATATATTTAGGATAAATTTATTTATTATTATTTCTGAAATAAACAAATAATAAATGAAATACATAGTTTTTTGAGATTATAGGTCATACGTAAGCATGAATGATGTATCCATTTTAATGTAGTATTAAAATAATTAAAAAAATATTAAATTTTAAAATTAAAAAATAATTTTTATGTCTTATATATCTCACATGTATCTTAAACCCATCCTTAATACATCTATATAAAGCGTAAATGAGTCACAACACTTCGGCGAACGGTATTCCACCGTACACATGAACATTGATTTTGTATCACATTTGATTGAATTCTGTACATTTTTATGTCTTCATATTTATATAAAACAACCTAAGATATAAGAGATAAATAGTTTACTATATAATAATGTTTAAAAATAATTGAAATTATTTTCAGATAATATAAAAAACAGTACTTGATGAATGTTTTCAATTTTTTTCCCCAAAGGAATTACTTGGATAGATGTCTACCAAAATTAATCATAATAGCTTTAGGGTATTTGAGTTTGGAAGATATTTTTAAGGTTAATAAACTATCCAATTTTCTATAGATGTTTAATGAGAGAGTGGTGGGTTTTTTTTATTATGGTCGGTGAGTGGAGTCCATGTAAATTAATTAATAAGTGGATTCCACCCATGTTTTCCGTTTATAAAAAATGTTTAAAATAAATAAAATTATAACCTTATAAATTATATGGAATTAATATGTCCCAAAATTGTTTTTTAATAACTATTGGATAATTTTTAAACATTATTTTCTATGTTTAACCTCTATGTAATCTTGATTTTACCTCATTCATTGTTATTAATTTAAATGTCATTCAATAATAACGCTGGTAAAAAATTTAATTAGTCTAATTAGAAAATATAAAATATTATAATTCCAAATATGGAATCCATATTTCCAAATTCAACTTACATATGTGGTATAAATTTATTTATAATCAATGTATAGATGTGTCCAGAGAGTGGGGTTTTAAAGGGAAGAAGATGAAAAGATTACAATGATTTTATATAAATTAATGATGTCAAATGAGGTCCAATGACCTAAATTGGCTTGAAATATGTATAATTTAATTATTTATACATTACCAACAATTTGAAATATAATTTACCATTATGAATAAATTAAACGAATTAGAAATTGTTCATTAAAATTTAGTACTTTTTCAGTATTCATCAAAAAAATTACAAATGTCACAAAATTTCTCCCTATGGTAATTTTAGAATTATGATGTCAAAATTTATTTAAAGTGTTTTAGATTAAATTTAAAAAATATTCATTAATTAATTTTATTATTGGTTAAAAAATACAAAAAACTATATTGTTTTGAGAAAATAGTATTTTCAAAATATATAATAACATTACTGAAAATTATATATTTATTTTTTAATTTGTAATATTTATGTAAAACAATTATAAAACATATTTAATGTGTTTTTATTACAAATAATATTACTAATTTTATCAGCTATGTTATTAATATCTTGTAAAAATATTTATAATAATAAAATATTATTTCATGGGCCCTCAGAATTATATGTAACACATGTTTTGCTGGAGTTCGATTAGTGAAAGTGTCTAAAATATATCGTGAATCACAATCCATAAAAAAATTAATATAAATTTTTTCCTTAAACTCTGGGTGTTACATGGAACATATGATTATTTTTATGTAATAGCTTCATAATAAACCAATATTTACTATATATGGGGGTTGAACATGTACAACGGAACCCAAGACTTTTGGTATGGTATTTTTTTCTTAATTTTTCTTCCATGAAATATATTTCATGTTATGCAAACATCATTGTTTATTATTTGTATGTACAGACCATTATATATGAAATTTCATAAATTTTTTCTTATTTTTATGATATTTTACATTTTATTTAATATTATTTCATCATGGGCATTTTAAATAATTGTTAATAAAGTGGTAATAGATTTATAATAAAATATCACCGTTTATATGGATTTTTTTGTTTATTATTATGATGATAAAATGTTATGATCTATCTCTAATGAAACAATTAAATTTTCCTCTCCACATTATATTTTTTTTCAGAATATATGGTTTCCAGTTATTTTACTAAAGTTATAAACACAATATTCAAAATATATATTTTTTTGAAAAAATCATCATTAATAATCTAATTGTAAACAAAAACCCTTTTTTTACATATCTATGTTATAAAAAAAATGTTATCAAATATGTTTAAACAGTCCAAAAATAATTTTTTTTTTACATTTTTATTAATGTTTGAATTTTACAAAAGTGTTCTAAACAAAATTATAATGATGTTTTCCAAAAAAAATCATTAAGAATATTTAAAAAATATGAATGGAATCCTTGTATAATCATTTACATCATTAACTAAATTTCTCTCCATTAAATACTTTTTAGATTCATAAATTATAATTTCTAAATAAAATTTTCAATTAAAATTCATTTCGTATTATTTCACTATATATTTTTTTAAAATGTTAATCATCAAAAAAATACTATTTTTTTTCAGGAATTATTTTAATTGATTTTAAATTACTATTTATATGGTTGAAATTTTATTTTCAAATAAAAGTAATTTAAAAAATTTATTGTTTTAGAAAATGTTTGTCAATGTATAAATTTAATATTCCCCAAGATTAATTTTATATTATCCCTATGACTTCTTTATAACGTTCCAATTATATATTAAATGATATTTATTTTAAAATATATTTTATGAATAGTTAGTTTTGAAATGTGATTCTTAATTTGGAAATTCTATTTTTCTCATGAAATGCTTCAAGTGGTCATTTTAAATCATTTTACATATATAATGAGATCCAGTTATGTTCATTTTTCATTAATGGGAATTTGATTCTTGGAAAACCATTTTATTATTTCATTGAATGGATTTTGCGAATAATGACAATATTTTTATTATTCAAAGTTCCCTTCCATGGGATATAAAATTTTAAATAAATATGAATCCCTAATATTTTACAATGTCTTAATTGAAGAACAAATAATAAAAATATTATAAAAGTTTTTTATTTTCTATATGGTATTTTATAAAGAAATTTTTATTAAAACCCCTTTTTATCAATGGTTCCTGATATGGGGAATATTGTATAATAATATTCCCAATATATTTTTGATATTCATTTTTTGATAGGTCAGATCTCAAACACTATTGAATTCATTGGGTAATGATTATTGTCATATGAGATAGACGGGTACACATGAGCATATCCCATGATTGAAAAACAAAATAGAAAACAAGAGAAGTTAACCCGACCCAAATGTAGGTAATTGATTGAATCTTCCAATCCTAACATGTACTTAATTTCATGGTTGGTATAGATGAAATATTGTTTTATATTACTTTTTGTATGAAAAAAATTAAGTCTCTTATTTCAATTTAATGATATCATGGAATATTTATTTTATTTCAAAATGATTCATATCTTATAAACATACAATGGATATTATATTTCTCAATAATTTGTTAATTTATATGATAAGTATTGTCTCAATATATTATACTCATGGTCTCTTATATGTATTCCGGATTTATGTTTATATATTTTACAATTTTTCTTTTACTGATCATTATTGACCACCCTTTCATAGGATTCATTACCCTCGGTTGTGATGGTTGGTATTACATGTTATATTTCAATATAAGGTGGAATTTCTAAGGATTTTTGTGGGAGACAATATCGAACACTTATTTTGAAGTTGAATATGTTTCCATGTTTCCAATTAAACGGTACCACTATGATCCTCAAGCATGTGTTCATAAAATGTGGATAATATTCTTCTAAAAACATGTAATATATATGTATGACAATTTTATGTAGTTATAATCGGTATTAGTGGATATGTTTAGTTATTCATTGGAAACTATAATGAGAATCCTTTGTGATATCTCTACGGATATTTTTGAGAATAATTATTAGGAAAATTCTACATATAAAAAAAAAACCTATAACATTTGGGAAGGATATATTGAGCTATTTCTTAAGAATGAATTCTTGTATGTATAATAAAAGTGTATTTCATTACAATATAAATAACACTATGGGTAAAAACTCTAAAAATTAACTCCAAGGATGACTTTTGAATTACCTAATACATGAAAATGGGTCATATAGAACATCTGTCTTGAAACATGAATGGTATATTAAACAGAAACAAAAATCACATTATAGACAATCATTATATATTTAAATATTTATTATGAAATACTTAGTTAATCTCAATGGTTCCAAATATTTCAAATAAGGTATCAAGATTTAGAAGTCCTCTAAATGTTTCATTATAATTATATGGTTTTCTACTATGAGTATTGTAACTCACACAATGAATATAGTTTTGGTTAATCGATGGAACCCAAAGATACTTTGTTAATGATGAATGGAATACATAATGAAATGATGTCGCTCATTGGAAACTAAATATTATAAGATCGGGAATGAAAATTTATATTTCTATTTTTACAAAACATTCTAACGATATAAATAATGTTGAACTTCCAAAAAATAAAAGTCCAGAACAATAGCCTATTGATTCCCCAATGAGTTAATGGTCATAAAAATTTTCTGATTTATTTGATATTGTAGTTTCTAGTTTATTGATCTATATTACTAAAATTATATTTTCTAATCTCCAATATTCATGTCACAAAATTATCATTTTGATTTTATATCATTTATAAGTTGAAACAGATCAACGGTGGTCTCATATTAAGAATATGAGGGATCCCAAAGGGATTGGATCCCTTTAGTGGGATGATTTTAAGAGTTAATTTTTAAATAACTACATCTCTCATATATTTCATATGAAATTGGGTAATGAATTACTTGAATGAAAGTAGCAGGAAATTGAATTTATTGCAACCTATTATTATTATTTTACAAGACATTAGAGGTTTGATTCTCCAATCATCATATAACCTGAAAGTATGGTTGATTGATTATTAAATGGAATAAAATAAATTAATTGAAGGGAATTAATCATAAGGGATATTAGTATCTATGAATTAACCATTCAATGTTATATAATGGTGGATATTGATATTTATGTTACCTATTATTGACATGAGTTTGATAAAAAATGAACATTGATTTTCACAGAATTCAGAAAAAATATGGATAGAAAAAGATAAAATATCTTTTATGATTAATGTGTGGAGGGAAACATATATGTAATATTTAAAATGGAACTAACAAATGTAATATACTTAGAGTATATTATCATCAAGTAGAGGTATTCCAGTTTTATGGTGAGAATTTATAAAATGATGTAAATATATAGTTATAATAAAATAATAAACTATTTATACACTAGTGTTTCAAATTCATAGTGTGCAGCTATTAATAAAATGAGTGCCCAAATCAACGTGTTAATGAAGTTTATCACCTTAAATAATGTTTTAAGAATAGATAAAAATTGAAATCTCATGTGAACAATATTTTATATAAGAGGCATGATAATAAGGTAGTGAATGATACAATTACCATCCACTGTTGAACTATTATTGTATTTTTTAATGTTATATCATCACACTATTTGTTTTTAAATAATTTCCTTATTGTATAAATGAATCACTTCAACAATTATATAGTGATTTTAAAATTAAAACCCCAAATGGTTTAGTGATCATTTCACAAGTACATTGTTTCTTTTAAATTGGTGTTTTTGGGATTGTGTTTCCTAAATATCTTGTCATTCTTTTTATAGTTACGTTTTTTGTCATCTTTAGAATGAATTAGATTATTATAAAAAACTACTACATTAATTTATGTGGAAGGGAAGTAATATTTATCTTTCCAAATTGAATGTATTATCATCTATAAATGTGAAAAAAATAAAAACATCATTTGGAAATAAAAGAAATTGAATGTGTTTTGATTCAAATTTAACAAGGGTATTTAACTCTATTGGATTGGGAGGAAATCAAAATTAATTATATGTATATTATAAGGGAGGTTTTAAGTGTCTTTAAATATTATTTTACTACACTTTTACATCATCATAATGCTGAGTTCCTAATTGAACTCACACTTTGTGCTAAAACTTTTTAAAAAACTATTGATACAATGGACTAGAATTGTTATATGATTTGAAGAAACAACACTATGTAAATGTTCATAAGGGAACATTTTTTCAAGTCTATAAGCATGTGGATAACTATTTCATTATGTTATTGAATATTATAGATCGATGAAACTCAATATAGATTATCGATATATGAATATGATCCCAATAAAGAACAAGTATCCCCTTCCTAAATTGATGACTTTTTTGACAGACATCACAAAGACCAATAATATTCTAAGATTGACTGTCATTCTCAATATCACCTATTGGGGGTCTAGATGGAGAATATACCCAATAAAACAATTTTTAATTATTATGGACACTGTGAGTATATTATTATATAATGTTTTCTAACTAATTCCCAATCTATCGTTATTGATTTCTTTTATACATTCATTTGTGATAACCCTGATCAGTTTGTGGTAGTATTGAAGAATAAATGTAAATTTTTTCATAGTGGATGGAAGGGAAATAATATTACTTGAGAATTGTAATAAAGACCTTATATAGTGTGAAAATTTATGTAAAATGTACAATGTGTGAATTTTAGATTCAAATGGACACATTTTTTTATAAGATCCCAAGGAAGGGTGTATCTATGGACCCATCATTGAATAATGTCATTGATTGTTGTCATATTCCAACCAATGTTACTATAATATGATTTTTTCAATATTTAGCAAGATATTATCAATAATTAATGGAGAATTTATCATAACTATGAAATAAGATAACAACGTAAACTCAAATTGTTTGCAATTTTTGTTGAATAATTTAAATCCTGAATATTTTCATGAATCTATATAAATGATAAGTTATAGAACCTATACTAATGTTTCCCTATAGTAAATAAGGATTTGTAATCTATAGTGATAATCCCATATAGAGATCTCAAATCATTATTTTGAATCATTTCCTGGTTGTAGAATTAGTCTCTTGAATAATGATGATTCATGAGAAAACATTATCAAATTATGACTTGGGGTCAGCTAGGATAATTTTTTAATTAATGATATTGGGGAATTATCTTAATGGGGAATGTGTGATATATAAAATGACTGCCAATCTATAGAGTTTATATTCAAATAGATTATGGTTAAAATGTAATAGAGAAGATAGTTAGAGATGATTAATGATTTATAATTCTAAATACATTTCCACCATGTGAAAGAGAACAAGGTGATTGGTCTGTTTAGTCAAAACGATCATGATTTTTTATCCCTCATGATTATCATAAAAGATTAAATATTTATAAATTTTTTTATTTTTTATGTATAAATTCAAAAGGAATGGGATAAATGTCATCTTTCTCTAATAAATGTTCAACCACCTATCCATGTGAATATTTAAAAGGAAAAAAATGCAAATTCAATGCTTTAGAATATAGTGATAAATGATCATAATATTAACCTTGATTGTAATAGAATGATGACCTTAAAATTCGTTGTAGTTTTTCCAACCATACTAAATATGATGGAATTATCATTGGAAGGTCATAATGCTTCATTATCTATCCAAACATGAATTAAAATTACATATAGATATTTGAAATTGTTTTTTTGATGGGTGGAGTGATGATTGATATAAAAATTTTTGTATCTTAGTGCTTGGTTTTTTATAATGATAAGGGATATAGAAAAAACTCTGGGGGGTGGGTTAGAACATTACTTGTACCAGTATAGAATTGGGAAATCATGACCTGGGATTTCTTTTTTCTTTTAGACTCCACCAAAATAGGTTAATTGAACTTTCCTATAATGGTTATATTCAATCTACTTAAAAACTCAAAAATAATAATTGATATATGTGAATATTTCTATTTTGATAGTCCGACATGATATACATTAATGATGGGGTAATGTAGTATAGAGTACCACATTCTATTGTTCCTATTTCAGATCTAAGGTTAAACTCTTAATTTTTTGGAATTGTTCACTGTTCAGTGAATATAATTTCGAATAAATAAACTATATATCATCCGTATATATATGGTCAGACAAATAGAAAAATTTAATCCCTTGACGATTTTTTTGTTCCTATGAATATAAATTTTTATTTTTATCAACAACTTCTTCTATCTTAATATAATTAAAAAAATGGACTTCACATGAGTATTATTATGAATCCTTATGAATATAAATATGGAAATATTTGATGAAAAAAATAATATTGATATGAACTAGGAGAAAGAAATATATTGTTAACAATACCAGTTGTAAAATTCCATAGGAGGGTAGTTTTATTATGAAGATGATAAAGGTATCATAAAGTTGATCGAAGTGTTATATAGATAATTTAAATAGTGATATGGAATTTTAACATTCTCATAAGAGTTAATGGTTAATTTCCCAATTAAACATGTTTTTATGATTTAGAATTAAGGGAAAACCAATACCAATGAATTTTGTTCCATTTCAAATTCCAAATCATGCATGACTATAACATGTTTCATGCTGCTTCCACCAACCCAATATTATGTTTCTAATATGTCCCATATATATATCCAAAGGATTTACCACACTAATATATAAAAATTAATGAGTAGATTTTTCATACCACTATATCATGATCTTTTTTATAATGAACAACTAGTGGGAATTATTTATCGTATTGAGAATGTTTTATAAAATCAAACCACTCACCAAGTCAATGTTTTATGGAAATAAAAAATTATTTATGAATCAATATGTAGTCCAATAGTTGAAAAGGAAAAAGTTATCCTCATTTCCAAGTAGTAAAGTGGAAAATATCAAGGGATATATTAATTTTATCTTGCGTAGAATGTAATACCAAAATATTTTATGAAATATTTTGTCAATAAATTTATTTTCGTCATTTTCTTATGTTACTCAAACAAATCAGTTTTATAAAATGACAAAAATATTATAATAATAATTATTTAAATATTTATATTATTAAAATATTTTTAATTAGGGTAGAATTAATATTGAAATCAATATTTAATTTTATATGTTTCAGAGAAGAAATTATATTGATAAAAATGTATGTAATTTTTTTTATTGAGTATATATGATTCGAAACTATAATTTTGAAAAAAAATAATTTTTTTAATAATTAATAAAAGTAATTTTTCTATTTTAAAAAATTTATTTGAATAAATAATATTTTTTATTATATAAACATTTCAAAATATTCATTGGGTCAATATTGTTGTAATTTTTTGGAAAAGATTATTTTTTGATAAATGGTGACAAATAAATCATTTCATTGAAAGCGAATTTTTCATTTAAAATATTTATTTGATTAATAATATTTTAATATGGATTAAGAAGAATTTTTATTAATTTTTATTTTTTATATACAATCTTTTCCTTATAATCGATTTCATATTTAATTTTTATATAAAAACATTTTAATCATTTTAAAATTGTGCATTTAGAAAACAATATTATGATCACATATATGGGATTAATATGAAATTAAAATATTCTAGTCAATTGAATAAAATTATGAAAAATTTTATACATCTCTTTAATAAGAGTATTTTATATTACATAATTTTCTCAAAATAATTTTTGGTCAAAATGAATAGAAAAAATAACACAAATTAATTACCACGTGTACGTTTAAAACTGGTTAAAATTTTGTCAAATTAAAATATAAGGGGTAAAATAAAATAAAAACCCGTTGTAAACCAAATTTATGAAAATATTTATTCCTAATCACCTATTTTGTTTTATAATGGTTTTTTTGGTTCATTGTGTCCTAGAAAAGACATGGATACACATTATTCTTTTAAAAACATCCATGTGTATCCTCTCCCCCAATAAAAAAGTCCACCCCTATCCTTTACTCTCCAAACTTCCAAAACCATATATTTCATAAGTTAACTATGAAAATATATTCTTTATATTCATTTATGTATTAAATAATCATTATTTTGAGTATTAATCCCACCAATTAAGTCCTCATATTTGAAACTAATCAGATTCTATACAGATGAGAAATTGTCCTTATACATTAATTTACATTTTAGTTCTTCCTCCAAATAATTATTTTATTATTAATATATTATGACATAATCAGAATAGTACATTCCATATACTGATTTTTTATTATGTTACTGTAATAACCAACTCCACTATCCACATCTTTCCAATTTTAAATGATACAATCAAAGATGTGTATGGAGGAATATCACCTCTAAAACTGAAGATATGAGTTTTTTTATCATAATATATATCAAATTTATGGGAAAATATATTTAATGTTTGTATAAGATAATTATGATATTATGATATTTCATTAATTTAATATCACACCAAAATTAATTCCTTATAAATAATGGGAAAACAAATACATCGCTCATGAGTACGGAGGGCTACAACCATATGAATAGTTATGATGTATTTTTACCATTTTAATTTTAAATGGATGAGAATAAAGATATTTTGATTGATTTAAAATTAATTTTTATAAAAATTATACTTCATTAGGTAATCTATAACATATATCAACAAACATTATATTATGTGGGGGATACAATAATGATTATCTTTTTTAAAACAAAATACCTCCTTACAAAGAAATGAAAATAATTTTTCATTAATGCATTGAATTAATGGTAAATTTTTTAAATTTAGTAATTATTTGTTATATATATGTAACAGTAATTTTAATTTAAGGTTGAGTAATTATTTACATTTTATTCATTCATTTTTTTAAAAAAAATATAATTATCATCCATGTGTGCATATACCCTATAGTCATCATGAATAATGTATTTAATTATTTATATATATATATATATCTATGTGTGTGTTTGTTTTATGGATAACTCTAAATATTTTTATAATATATATATATATATATATGATAATCATATCAGGTTTAAAATTTTGGAGATGATAATAAAAGTGATTTGAAATACCTAATCAAAACATACCAAAAAATGCAGTCATCAATGAAGCATGATTTTCTTGAAGAATTTTTAATAAACAGTTAATGAAAATAACTTTGTAAATTATATATGGTATTATAAAAAATTGTATGGTTTATTAGTATATTTTAAAAAACTAGATTTAATATATCGGAGTTAAAAAATATGTAATGAAATTTATGACCGAGGGTAATGGATTTTTTCATCAATTAGTCTTCTTTGAGACATACATTTTTTTTGTACCAATATAATTTAAGGTCATCTCTATAAGACCCCTTGAACCTGTAATATCTTGAATTTATTTATTCTAATGATATTTTATGATTCATTAAATATTACCAATTCATTCAGACTAAAAATCAATATATCCAATGGGGAAATTATTTTATTTTTAAATCTCACTGTTTATCAATATAGTTTATGTTCATTTTTTTAATGATGAAATATTATGATCTAGCTCTAAATAAACTCATAATTTTCTACATCCAAAATTTATTTCATCATAATACATGAATTACCTTCATTTATTCTCTTAATATACCCAAAAAGTCAATATTAGTTTCATTGAAAAATATTTATTATTTTTATCTTCAATTAAAAACCTATTTATATTCATATTTGTGTTTTAAAAAATAAACAATCTTTTTAAATTCCCTACACAAATTTTTAAATATATATTTACACATTTAGGTAATATTAAAATTATATTTAAAATGAATACATATTAATGATTCCCAACAAGTATAATGATATTTTATTTCCCTATGATTAATATCTTATGCACATACAATGTTTAGGCCATGGAAATCATTTTAATCTTCGATTTTTAGGGTATGGTAATCATAAGATATGATCATGTTCTACAATGATTATGCTCATGTTATGTTTACATATTGTCCATGTTTTTTAAAAAATGATCATATCATCTCACCATTTTTATGTTTCTTTTTAGCATGTTATGTTAATAAGTATTACTTTTGATATGTCTATGATGGGTTCTAGTTATAAGGAACTAAGTGGGTGATGGTGTAGATCTCTTTGAACTAGATGTTTATACATTCGTGTTCTAAATTGCATAACAACTTGAGGATTCAAAGGCATGTATTTGCGTGATATTATAAATACTAAACTATAAATATTTAATATCAAAATATGAAATAGAGAGACCAGAATATGATACATTTTTTTCAATTATTTTCCTTCTACCTATAGCCAATATTAATCGAATATCTATTCATCGTAGTATTTTACACCATCATAGTTATTCCAATCTATGATATCACTATTTTATTTTCCTTTGATATGGGTAGTTTTTTTTAGTTTAATATAACAGTGGATAAATGAGCATTTTTAAAATTGTTTCAAATACTTAATCAACCTATTGATCACATAATATACTGGGAAAACAAAAAATATATAAGTAATTAATCAGAGATAACAATTATTTTTTGTAATAGCCTTTTATTTTCATTTTTGTTGATAAGAATTCCAATCAATATCAATTATCTAAATACCCTCCCCAGGGACACCAGTAAAAAACGTGACACGAAATATATTAGGAAATCCATTAAATTATGTGGATAACCTAATAAAAGTCTTGTATTCAATGTAATTTAACAAAAATATAATATTTTTTTAGTCAAGAGGAGAATAAAAATAAAATGGATTTGTATCATATAGTACATAACTGACATATATTTATTTATTTTTTAATTTTAAAGTGTTCAACCTTGTGCCCTAATAAATTAAAAATAAATTATCAAAATATCACTTCATTATATTAAATTAAAAACTTATTATAACCACTTTTTTCCCAAAAATATAATCCCTCCATATCATATAATCTAACTCTTGTATTTTTTCAATGATTTTAAATTAATAATAATTCACATAAACTGGAATTATTCTATTGGTACCATATTAATACATATTGTATACTAATGTCGAATCTGCACTATTTTATTGATCATTCATGTAAATATTTTCAATGTGATATTTTAGGACCTAATTATCTTTGAATTTTATTTTATTGTCTTAGCTGTAGGAATTTTTTTATTGTGCAGATTTGCAATTCGTAACAAATAAAACCAATTTATAATATCATAAATAAATTAAAATGAAATTTGATTAATGTTTAATATGGGCCCAATAATTATTATTTAATCATTGAGGCTACTCATTACTTATTGAGTGTGCATTATTTTTGTATTCTCAGTATTGTTGAAAACATTATGATAGTTATTTTTATGTGTAATCATTAGTCATACGATAGGGATCATAGGGGCCCTGAGTAATTATTATAGGAATTGGGTAACTTACAAACTTATTGATATGTCATGGATAATGTATTTCTCTATTCATTGAATAATATTCACTAATTTTTAAATTCCATTCATCTAATCATTAATTATTCTCAATGTAAAAATACAATATTATTTTATGAATTGAGATAATTCCTAAATATGTTGTCTATAAATAATGTGTTGAATACCATTTTTAATGTTAAATTGGTTTAATTTTGTATTAAATTCAAGAATTTTATTTTATTATTTGTTTTTGAAATGTACAGGGGGTATTCTTATGGAGAGAAATTATTTTTTGCATGGGATTATGATTGGCGTCCAATGTAGAATGCATTATATGTAGAAAAATAGATCACCATGCCTACATATTCTCATGGTATTACCTTTAGAGGACTTTATCAACCAAATGGTAGTGATTATTTATCACGATATTACATTATCTCTTAATATATATTGGGAGAAGATCTTGAGGGATGTCATTATTTCACCAACACAACCTTATAAAAACTGTATTCGATATATCATTGTGCGTAATTTTTCACGCAGAAATCATTGAAAACTGAATTGATGACTAATTATATATAGAACCATTATTTTCAACCACATATATCATGTATTTAGATGAATATTCAATATATAACATACACACATTCTTAAGGACGGTACTATTTTTTATTATTTTGAATATAGGTACATAATATCCTAATTTTGTGAATGATTATCAACAAATCCAAAAAATATATACTCATATAATAATCTTTTTAAGAATACCCAACGTAATCCTTTTAACATAACTTGGGGAAGGAAACATAGGATACGATGAGACCACATACTCAATGAGGATAAAGATAAGTGATATCAATATATAATAATATGAGATCATAAGATAATAATAAGGAAATATGAACATGAACAAAACATATAAATTTTTTACCCAACCTTTAATAGATAATATACATGACTCATTGAAAAGAAATATTACATCAATTTTTTTTTTCATAAGATAGATACGTCCTCATAATTTAATTTTAATGAATATGATCTTCTCCTAAAATTATGGAATAATCCTAAATGTGGAAAACCATATCATACATCATGTTTAAAAAAAGAGACCATCAACATAGTGGACCAAGAATTATCACATGAATCCCATTATTGATAATAATACACCATTTTAACATTTTTGATCTAGATATTATATGGGTATAAACATGTTTCCCATAATATATCAGAACACACCTATTTCCCATAGTGTATCACGCTCATTTACTTGTTTCCCATTATTATCATATTAGCTATAAATCATTACCTAATGCATTGGATAAAGATATATGTCCCACCCATCTCATAATTAGAACCAAATATAAGGGTAAAACAATATAATAACATTTTTCATATGATAACCGATTAAATGAATATAATTTTATAAATATTTCATTATACAATCAATTATGGAAAAGATATAGCTTTCGTAATCATTCCATTATAACATTACCCATGAAAAGAAGTGTGTTTCCAAATCAATTTATCATGTTACTACCCATTGTTGAGGTAAAAGGTACAATTTTTTTAATCTTATGTATGAACGATTTTGATAATGAATATGAAATTTACCCCTGTGTGATATACCCATTATATATTAAGTAAATCAATAAATTTCATCTTATTTGGAGTATAATTTTAAAATGATTGTTTTAATATTTTCATGAGGAAAATATCTATTTCAATTTAAAAATATATTTTATATAAAACCTAAAACAATTTTCAAATACACGTATTTTAAAATTAACTTCATATTACAATGAAACCATCAATTAATGATATGGTCATGAAGGTTGAAATTCCATTCATTCCTCACAAAGTCAAATAAATATTTTATCAAATTTTTGGAAAATTAAAACATGCATTGTTTGGAAAAATACATAATGATTGTATTCAATAATTTTTGATAAAATTTAAATAGATATGAATATTTTATTTATCTATAATATTGTAATAATAAATCGTTTTTGATAACATTCAAAGATAATTTATTTTAAATGAGTATTAATTTCTGAACGAAGTGAAGAATAATATTTGTTTTGATAAAAATACTTTCCCAATTACATTAACAATCAAAGAGTAAAAATATTTTGGTATAACATGAATTTATCAAGAATAAATAGATGAAACTAAATATTATTGAGTAACTTTATTGATATATCATATTATTTCATCATTGGTATCAGAATCAAAAAAAAATATGACCAAAATAATTATAATATAGAGATCTTACCTATTTGGTAACATTGAATCATAAGCCTTTTGATTTAATATCATTATATGACAATTTTCTATAATTAAAATAGTAATATTCATGATATTATATGTAAAAGGGGATGTATATACACCTAATTGAAGAAGATATGTGCACAAAATATCTTTTGTCCCCAATTGATAAAATTGTGTCAAAAATAAGATATCAATTTGTTATATAATTTTTCCTAGACTGAATGAATGTTAGAAACTCATATTAATATGTAATTCCACTTAAATTTAATTATAATTATCATAAAATAAATTAATGGGAATTTTATACACCACATTAATTAAAAAGGTGGTCGGTATGGAATATGTCACATAAGTTTTATTGATAGATGGAAATCTCTTACCATAAGTCTTGAATTTTTAAAACTAATTTAAATTCCATGTATAATATGTATATATTTACGATAATTTTATTAAGTACCATATATATATGTATACCATGAAACATATGATATGTTTTTACCTTTAATAACCCATTTATTAACATTTCTTTATTAATGATATGTTTCATGTGATGAATGCATTTTTCTGAATATATTATATGACTTCTTATTTTTTGACTTATTATATAGGAAATTATTTTATAATATATGGAATATAAAAAATTATACAAATATCATATATATTCTATATATATGTATTTATTGTAATGCATAAAATTTAGTGAGAGGAAATGAAATACATTGTTCATGTTGACGGTAGTTTGAACCTACACATGAATATTGTTACCATTTCAAAATTGGATTGATAAAAATAAAATTAAATGATATATTATCATTATTGAATGATTTTTATTTCAATTATACCAAAAAATTTCACTAAAAAAATCCTCAATAAATTTCATTTAATGAGTTAATAGTTCATATTGCTTCGCTAGGCTGTAGTTTGTCATACACAAGAATGACATTATCATATTTCCACAAAATGGAGTGTATAATGTTATGAGGGATATAATAATTATAGAATAATAATGTCATCATAAATACTATATATAAACTATAAATAAATCATTATGTCAAATATTCAGTGGCTATAACTAGAAATACGATTGACATCGATTATTGAGGCTGTAGTCTGTCTTACACATGAATGATGATTTTCAGAACCCATTAGATCCAAGAGATGATTTTTAGGTAATTAACATAAAATAGAATCATATAAGTATATTAATGATAATTATACTATTATATATCTATGATATAATAAATCTTAAAGGACGTATAAGATGAAATAAATCAAAGAATGTCATTGTTGAGAATTGAATCTTCTTTGTATATCCTCCAAGGATTGCACTAAAATATTTCAATGGTTGTATTTATAAAAAAACAATGTCTTTAGAGGAACCAATATTTTAAGGGATTTATTTAACATTTATAGTGATGATGAGTATCATATTTGTAAATATCCAAATGTATTTACTCTTAGGAGGTATCCCTTACTTCATGTGCCACCAAAATTGAATAATAACAGAGGGGATGGCTGAAGGTGTATAGAAACAGCTCCAACATAATAAATAATCACTTTTTAATCATTTAATTATTTAGTAATTATGTTTACTCAATTTTATCTATTATTTTACTACTATAGAAACTTGTATTTTTTGATTAATCTAGTAATTTTATCATTAAAAAAATTTGAAATTATTTTTATTATATAATATACTCCCACTAATTCTAAATCTGAAATCCTATATTTTAAATAAAAATCCAAATATAAATTAAATAAATTTAAAAATACGCTAACATAATGTGAAAACCCATGTTTTATCCTTAATCATTAAAATTAATTTTAACTGTTTTAACATGTCATTATTGTCAAAATTTTATGATGATATTATTTGACTACATAAATTTTTGTGATTCAAAATATAGAATCCAATAATCAAAATTCTTCTTAATGAAGTGGTATAAATCCTATTAAAATTAATTAAAAAGGTTTGATGATAATGGGGGTTTTGAAAGTTATAATGTTTAAAAGTTAACAATGTTTTTATATCATATTTCAAGATAAAGTAGATTATAATAAATTAAATTTGATAAATATATTATTAATTGATATAATTATACGTTAAATATAATTTTAATTATAATTTTTCACTTTAAATAATTAGGAGAAAATAAATATTCTAATTAAAATTCACTATGCTTATCAATTCATAAATTTTTTTTTCAAATAATATTAAAATTTCACCCCTAATTAATTATAAAATTATGAAATAAGAAATTATTTAATTTTAAAATATTTATTGTATAGAACTAGAAATAATAAATTTTTTTATTTTATACAAAAATTTAGAAAGAACAATTTTTTAAGAAAACAGTATTTTTAAAACATATTAATACATTACCAAAAAAATGTATTTTATTATCAATAATTTCTCTTTCTATGGAATCATTATTTTTAATATAAAAAATTTATTTAATTATATTCATATTTAAAATTTTTAACATTGGGGTTTCAAGGTCACATTTGAGTAACTATATTAATAAAATGTTCTTGTTTTGTTAAAATGAACTGTTGTGTGTAACAAAAGATATGGTAGTGTTACATGTAGCTCAAATTAACTAGTTTTTCTATGTAACGCAAGAAATAAAAACGTTTAACGTAGAAAAATCATTACTTCATGACACGAGTAATGAAATATATGAAGAATGATTAATTTTTTAAAGAAATAAAATTCTAAAAAAATAAAGTGTGTCACATTAAACCCCCTTTAAAATGAATTCCAGTCATGAAATTAATTACCTTGATTCTAGAAAATGTAGATAATATTTACCTATTTGATCCCTAGGTTCTCCCATACCTTCCTTATTCTAGTGGTTTTGCTATATAATATTGACCATCAGACTACTATTACATCCTAGATTTTTTCTGATTTGATATAAAATCAATAATTTTTATACTTAAAATGATAACGCAAGCTCTTGTTGTACAAAATCAATATATATTATATGTGATGGATTATTTATGCACTTCCGTTGGAGAGATACATTTAACTCATTTGGAAAATAATATTTGTTTTAAGGATGTGGAAAAAATATAATCCGCTATCATAATGCAATCCTTTATTTTAATGTGATCAATGTATTATAGATTGATTCTACTTTTGTTATTCCCCATTGATATTCATCAAAATACTTTTTCTAGAATATCAAATAATGAATTATGTCAATTATTATTAGCATAAAATCTTTATCAAATATGTACAGTACTAATATATATCATAAGGGATATATCTTTAAGGTTGTATCATCATCACTAACTAGTACAATTTTTTTATTTCGAAACAGCATTTTAGAATGTACCTAAGATTCATAAAGAGCCTGGTAAATTATCATGTGGTTCTTTTTTTTATAATGAAAATTCATTAAATGATGGTGTGAATCAAATAACCTATGAAATACATTGAATAAGATCATGGCATATCTTCTAGGGTTTGAACAATTCTCACAATGTCGTAACTCAAATCTATATATGGTATTTTACAAAGACTTCACCAACACATTAATGTAATTATAAGATATAGATTAGATACAATTTAATATGGTACTCCTTATAATATTATCATGTACTTAATATATATTCTAGAAATCTGATATAAGGATGAATCTTCACTAATAGATACATCATTTATTTTACTTTTTTTGGTGATTTACTTGTTCATGTAATTACATGAAAATAAATATAAGGTAAAACATAATTTTTTATAGTACCATTACTGATATATTGATGAAATATATTTTAATTATTTCGTAAATAAATATTCTCTAAAATATAGAAATAATGAAAGTGTTTTGTTACCATAAATTCTTATTAAAAATATCCTAATCATGATTGAGACCCAAAAGACGAAACCTAAAAATGGGTTTCGATGTCATTGAACATATTCTAAACCAATGTCGTGCTCCATAACTCATAGGATAATCATATTTTGAGACATATATGCTTACAAAATTTAATTCCTCATTTATTCTTTATAAATGGTATTATCATATACAAATAAAATTTTAATTGGATTCATGTGTCCAGAATGATACTAATATAAAATAAAATGTTATTTTTTATTGATGAATTATTATAGAAGGAGATAATAATAAGAAATTTATCTATATAAAAAAGAATTTTTTTCATAAAGATCATTTATACAAAATAATACATGGAATTCCAAAAAATAAGGGGTAGATAACTTTTCCTAATTTATCAGGATTAAAATCCTCCATTTTTATTGTATATGATTATATATTTTAATTTTTCATTAGAGGTTATTATGTACTGTCATCTATGTTATTCCCTTGGATTGGGGAATCAATACACATAATTCCAAAAAACCATGAATTTTAATCAATGGAGTGTAGGTGGTGGACTCGTTGGCATTCTCTTATCCTCCAATACAGTAACAATACATGTAATCGCATTACATTATTCTTGGAATTTAAGTTGTTAAATTCAACATTTAAATAGCTTCTGTATTTTATTCATGAAATTCCTATGTCAATTCTTCCTAAAAATCTAGCATATATATTATTTGTATTTCTATGAACCAATTGAGTTTTTATGATACATGATCTTACTTTTATAATAAAAATAGATGAGTTATGGGAATATCCAATTTCCATTTCATCTCTTACTTCAAATCGTTTCTATTATTCCTAAACCCTAATGTATTTTATAGGACATGCCTTTGTATGGCATGGTCTTATGAATATAAATATTCACTCAATTATTATTTCAGCTTTAATGATTTAACCCAAATTAATGCTCTAATATGTCATGAAAAAAGGTTCATACCTACTAAATTATTCATTATAATTTTTTATAAGATCATGGATTTCCTTTTCCATAATTTTTCATAGATTTGGATGAAATTAAATATTAAAAATAACCATTAAAACCATTCTCATTCCATAGATTTAATTTATTCTTATTCCATCTTGTTCTTAATAATAATCCATCTCTAATATTTTTCTCCATCAAAATTATAAATAATCAAATACACTTTTCATAATATAGATAGTGAATGATGCAATATATCTTATTTCTGCACATATTCATTTATCCACTTCTAGTGTTTCATTAGAACCATAAAAATAATTTGAACGTTGCCTCATGAAGACCTAAATATAACATTTTTTCCTCCATTAATCGTGTTTATTTTCATAATGATTCATTTCTTGATAATTTTATTTGTTATTTTTCCATGATTTTTCATTATTAATCCCATATAGTTTGGATTATTAGGAGGAAAATCAATGAATATTTTTATTTCATTAAGCATTAACTCATTTATTTTGGGTTTAAACATTGAATGAAACCAAAATATATATTGTGAGAAAAACTAATCATAGTGTAATACCATGTAATCCTGAAAATCATTTATAAGATTTATAAAACCTGACATATTTATTCTGGTCAATCACTCCTTATGTTTATCCTAGATCAATAAATGTCCTCATTTTTTTAATACATTCATGATGTTTCTTATAGTGTTTTTTATTTTTCAATGAAATTCCATGAGAGAGTCAAACAAGGACTATAGAAAGGCCCATGTCTTGCACCAATTCATAAATAAGTATAAATAAATATAATGATTTTGTGTATATCACCCTTAGGTATATCTATTCCATATGTACATTGACTTATTATATCAAGACATAAATGTATTTCTAGGAATCCGCTAACAATACCCTTTATCATAATTACGTGAAATTTTCATGTACATTGATCCATTAATAGAATTATAATTATTCAATTATTTAAAGATATCACTATATTTTTCTCATCCTAGTTTTCAAATTTTGACTAAACCTTTCATCTGTTATAAACAATAGAGACCCATGATATTCATACAATGATATTACAACATTTTATATGAATATCTAGAAAAGTAGAACAAATAAATCATATGAATCGTAAAATTTTAGTATCATTGTATAGTACGTAATGAATATTATAATTTTTATAATGATATTAAACATTTTATCTAAGGATATTCACACATATTACTACTCTTAGTAATACCCTACCCAAACAATTAATCATAACTTGTTTAAGGAAACACATTAAAGGGTCAAATCAGATTATATATAAGGGTATAAAAAAGATATCAATATATGATCATATAAAATAAATACATAATCCAATTCATATGTGATCAATAATATAACATAATAATTATGTACCTAACTGATAATTGTACATAATCATGATTCATTGCATTAAACATTATTATTTTGGAAAAAATGTACTATAAGAATGATAAAACATTATAAATCAATTATAAACTATAATATCATGTAAATAAATATTTTCACCATGATAAATATATAAAATAAATTAAAAATTCAATTCTAATGACTAAATAATCACCATAGTTTATCATGAATCATCCCCAAAGTCCCATTGTGTTTAAGGACACACTTATTTCCAATTGTGTATTAGGACTCACCTATTTTCCATAGTGGAACAAGAAAAACATATTATATATATATTTTCTATATAGATGTATTTACAATATTTTATCCTCACTATTAACATGTTTCTAATTATTATATCATGATATCTCAATATTTACCCAATGCAATGAGGGAGACATAGGTCCCACCTTTATTATAATGAAGCCCATATGTATACTAGATGGCCATAAGAAATTTTTTATATCATTACCCCTAAAATATAATCTATATATAAAACATATTGATATGATAACACCTATTGAAAGGTGAAAGGTTCATAATCATTTCTATATAAAAATACCCATGAAAAGAAGAATGTTTCTAAATAATTTTATCATTGTTTAACATCTGAAGGAAAAATTATTTTGAAAAAAAATATCTACATAAACATAAAACAATAAGATAAATAATATGAATAGTATCCTTAGATAATATATCTCTATAATCATAACTACATCAAGAGAATCCATCTTAGATCGATATTGATATTTAAAAGAACATTTATGATATTTCATGGGGAAAGTATCCTTTCCAAATAGAATTTTTTAAAAAAACATAAAAAAATTTCAAAAAAATATTATTAGAAAATATATCTGAAGAATATTAATTTATGATTAATAGATAATATTGTTCATAAAGGTGGAAAATTACATTCATGACTTACATGATAAATTGATGATACCATTTACATTTTTGGTAAAATTCAAATTTCCATTGATTTGAAATGTTCATAAAAATTCCATTAGTTTTTTTTAAAAAATAAAAATTGGTTAAAAATTTAATATAAATATTATTGGATAATAATAAAACAATTTTATACAATTTTTCAAATCTAGGATTTTGAAAAAATGTATTTTAAAAAATTTATTAAACTCATTATATTTCTATAAAAATATATTCTCAATTATTACAACTAAAAAATAATGGAAATGGTAAGAGAACATTAAAATTTATTAAATAAACGAATGAAAATATAAATAGATTTTTCTCATGACATATAGATTATAATATTTTATCATTCAATGTATACTCTTAAACAATCTTATTAATCAATGAGAATATAACATAATACTCTTACCATTTTGGTGATTTTGAATGGTATTAACCAATGAGTGAATGACATCAAAATTAAACAGAAAATATAAATAAATGACATTTATTCCCGATATAACCTTTTAATAGAGAAGTATATAAACTCTATTGAAGAAGGTGGGTGGATAACGTAACTGATATCTGAATGAACAAAAATTGAAAAAAAATACCTTATCCGTTTTTTATATATTGAAACCTATACCCCATTAAAATTAATTCCCCATATGTATATATATATATATATCTGAAAACATAAAATCTGAAGAATCATAAATGAAATTCATGTGCAGTATATAGAAAACATAAATTAAATAGGTTGTGAATATGATATGTGTCTCATAGAAGTAAAAAAACATAGATTGAAATACCTTTCAATAATTATAAACATCCTTCATACGCATTAAAACATAATTTATAATAAATATAATTTAATTGAAAATATTTTATTAAAAACTATATATATCATAATATATATTATCTTTCCTATGAACATTTATTATATATGTATTGACAATTTATTTTTAATGTTACATTTTCGGTAATATCCTTATTGTTTTTCATATTTGTTATTAAGTGTTATTTTAGGTCCCCATAATTAAATATTTATTTCACCATATATTGAATATAAACCGAAATAAAAATATAATAAATAGCATTTATATATATATTTAGTGTAATCTAGATAAATTAGTGATAGTTAATGAAATATATAATTCATTGATTTGCTAGGCCATATGTACACATGATTGTGGTTTCCATTTTATAGATTGATTGACATTAAAAAACATTATATATAATAAATATCATATTATTTTTCATTCAAATATATATCATTTTTTATAAACACAACATTATTATATTCCATGAATTTTTTTTTGAATCACATTTCTTATCGAGGTGTTATTTTTCCGCACACATGCATGACATAATTATATTCCAAAAAAATCAAGATTATTAAAGTACCTCTGGTATATAAAATAAATATTATTATTATTATTATTATAAATTTCCTATATATCATATAAAAAACAATAAATATATTATTATATTGAAATCTGATATGTTATGATCGAAAAATGAAATATAGTTGTTCGAGATATAATATTCTACTATTAACAAAATTAGTGATTTTCTAACCCTTATTATGAATGTGGATATGGTTGTAGTTAATTTAAATTACATATTAAAGTCTATGTATATTATAGAAACTTATTTTTTTATAGTATCATGATATAATAAAAATTGATGGGGGAGAGGATGAAATAATATATAGTTTCACACTAATGATGGTTACCTCTTTTTCATGTATCCTACTTTGGTTTGCACTAAAATCCTATCTATGATGTATTTATATTCAATATAAATATTCTATAATGTGCGAAGGGAATTTTTAATGTGATTTGGTCATGTACTTGTTGATCCAAACAGAATGATATGTTTAATCATGTCAGGGGAGTGAGTTCTCATTTATAGTTGAGGAGGAGTGACATTTTTGAAAATACCGATATTTATTCCCAATTTGGTGGTCTCCCATTAATAGGGTGGCTCAAAAACTTTATTATATTGAAAGTAATGGTTTATTTGGTTTTTAAAAATATCCCACAGAGATAAATTAACCTATTTTTATTGTCTTATAACATAGTATTTTTGTTTTCTCAATCTTATTGAATTATTTTTTACCATGCTAACTTCTATTTTTTACCAATGTAATTTATCCATTTTGTATAGATATAAAATTAATTTCAGTTGATAATCAATAATTTTAAATATAATATAATATGTATTATATTAAAATCCCTTTTTAAAAAATTTAATTTACATTCAAAAACATGTAATGCACATAACTATTTTGTAATCATACTCATGTTAATGAATTTTAAATTTTCCCACATATTATTATGGTAAAATAATGGATTTTATCTTTTTAGATAATATAAATTATATTTATTCTAAATATTTAATCCATTATTCAATATTCAATGCACATAATTTTAGGGATTTAATTTGAAAATAATCCGGAGAGACCTTAAGAATGTAGTCCTATAATTTAAAATTATACACAATTTTATAAATTTTTTATACACTAATAAAACAAGAAATAAAATAAAATAACATAAAGTTGAATATTATATGTAAAATAAAAAAAATTACTTTCTACCAATATGATATAGGAATTAATTTCTTAGTTATTTTAGGAAAAAATGTAGTTTACGACTATAATTTAGTGTTTTCACTATTCAAAAAAATGAAACTATTAAAAATTTAAAAAATATGTAAAAATAATATTTATTCTATTCAAAATTTACAAATGATCTAATAATATTTAAATTAATATACTAAAATTTTCAATATATAATTTTAATGATATTTAAAATATATATATATAGAAATCATTTTTTTGGAAAATAGTGTTTTAGAAACATATAAAGACTTTCCAAAAATTGATGAATTTAATAATATATATATATATATTATTTATGTTTTTAAATTATGATTTTTAATTTAAAAATGTGTATCTATTTATATTGAAATGTTTAAAATATATGTTATAATGGTCATGTTTAAATAGGTATATTAAAAATATATCATAGTTTTGTTAAAACATAGTGTTGTGTATAGTGCATCAAATGCTAGTGGTGCATATAAATGAAGCAAAACATAGTGTTTTATCTAACACAAGATAATCAAATGATCCATATAGGAAAGTATTAACTCATTATCACATATAACACAAGCTATCAAGGGAATTTAATTTAGTCAAGGAAGAAATCAAAAAAATGAGGTGTGTTACAAATTAAACATAAACCAGTTTCTAAGACTAAATCACACAACCAAAATTATTGGGTTCACTAATGAATTCAATTATGTTTTTGAAATCCTCACCATGTTTCGAAAGTCTTCATATAGGGAATTGAGGATGCCGTATTGACCTGACCATAAAGAGTGCCAATGGAGACTCTTAAATATAATGCATTGGTCATATAGTACTCAATGTAACATGAGAAATTAATTAATCATATGCAATACATCCAATGATATTAAACATTCCAACATAGGATATTTATAAAGAAAAAATTCACTCAATTTGTTGAAGAAACAATATGATTTATTTATTTTTAATGATAATGAAGAAGGCCCAATGAAAGACACAAATAACTGAAGGGGACCATCTGGGTTTCTACTATTAAATTCAAAAATATATTAGCCATATATAAAATAAAAAATTCAGGTATTCATATATCTTTTATTGATTTTGATTAATTCCTTGGTCATTGATTCCAACTATCTAATTCGTTCTAATTAACACATCTCACTATTTATATGGATACATCCAGTTATTTAATCTAAAGGTATGACAGTGGTTTAAACACAGGAAAATGTTATTTGTTAGTATAAAATGTTATTAAGAGATATTTACTAATAGTAAATGATAATTTTTGATGCAAGAGTTATTCTAAAATCAAGGATTGATCAATGAAATTTTAAGTTTTTTTACATATTATGTTTACATCATTCATAAACTCGTTATTTCTAATTCCAATATCATGGGAATGATTACCTCCTTTGCTTAGTCTACGGAGATCATGTTCATAGTTCATATGTTTAGGAATAATTTATTTATTGTCTTCTTATACGTACTTATCAATTTTATATTTTATAGTTCCAGCAAAAGGGGGTAGGTAATTGTTAAAAACATTTTTTACATTATTCCAAATTCTTATTTAAAATATGTAACTATAAATAAATCAATTAATCTATCACATTTTTAATGTAATATAAAATTTCAATACATGGAGAATGGTCTATAGTAGTGGATAGTTAATTTGGACTACACATTAGTCTCCCCATACTCAGAGCATACCTTCTGAGAGGATGCGGGTCGCTAAGATCAATCAATCTTTTCATAAACAATGAAAATCAATAGGTTTACGCATAAATAGTGGAATTATGGGAATTTGAATTTGATACATCAATATCACCCATGGATTCTCAGTATGTAAATAACATTTCTCTATAGAAATATGTATTTTGTTTTTTCCTTACATATTGATCATAACCCTATTGTTTCTCTTATCTAAATTATAAAAAACCCCAAAATATAATAAGTGAAAAATCGTGGATCCTATTATGATTTATTTCTTCTTGATATTTGACTATAATATTGACCAATATGTTTCAGTCATAGTTGTATTAAATAGTGTTTTTTATATATTATTGGTATTAAATAATTAAATGTCTGTGATATATTTCACCGCACACACACAAAAAAATAATGAAATCCAGGATCAATTTTGAAAAAAATATTAATATTTATGTATGATCATTAAAAATTATCTATTGAATTTTAATTAGTGAATGTTACAAACTACACTATTGAATATTTTTGAATTTAAAATAATTTGTACATAAATAGTACAACTCAATGACAAACATGATCATTATACACAAAAAAAACTATATTTTTAAATATTTATCTATTTTATGTGATATACATTTATATTTCAGGAAAATTTTAATTAATGATGATAAATTAAATTTTATATTAATATTTTATAAATACTAATTTAATTTTGTTATCATAAGAAATATGAATCAAAATTGTTAATATTCTAAAAAAGATATATTCCCATAAAACTATTTTTCATTACGAACTATATTTTTAACAAAAATTATTAATTTATAAATTTGTGGATATTAAACATATAATAGTAAACATAAATTCATTATTCAGCATTGAAATTATTTCATAATTTTAATTTTTTAAATATTTATAAAAATATAATTTTATATGAATTGTGTAAAATATTAGTCATATAAAAAATATTTTAATGAAATGAATAATATATATCCATTATTTAGAAAATCATTAATTCAATTTATAAAACCATGTACGTTTTCAAATTGTGAAATAATAAACATTAAAATGTAGGTTTTAATTTGGAAACCCATTTTTGACATTTGAGAACCAATGGTTTATTTTTTAAAACAATTTCTAAAACATTATAAACTTGTAAATGATAAAATATTTGTAGCTCTTTTTGAAATTTAATATTAATAAATGGGTTTAAAATTTTGGATTATTATATTTATGTTATTCAAATAGGACTATTTTATTATTAGGAATAAATGAAAAATTACTTTGGTAAGAACGAGTTACATATGTAATGATCAAAGGGGAAATTTTTTAAATGAATAGGGAAAGAATAATAACATTATTAAAACTTGTGTGGGAATCGGTCATCGAGAATTTTATTGAACATATAAATTAAATTATCCATTATTTATCTATTTTAGAGGAACATTTTTCAAGAGAACCTTCCCATTACTGAATATTTTTGGTATTTTTAAAAATGCCATCCCATTTCAAGTATAAACGTGGAACTCATCCCCTCACATCTCCACACAAAATAAAAAAATTAGTAAATCTCATACTTTTAAAAAAATAAAAAAAATTAATTTTCATCTTCAAGAGGTTATGGTCTTCTAAAAGGACATTCCCTCAAAAAATTATCCCATTATACAAAAAAGATAATCCACGAATTATGTTTTATAATTTTAATCTCTCATGTCTCCCTTATATTTCATCACATGAAAATATTATTTCTCAAATTTAATTTGATCATAATTAAATTATAATATCAGTTTAATTAGTATTCTAGTATATTATTATATTGAATGTAATAGAATTAGTTGAATTTCATATTTCTATTAAGAAATGTAGACTACCATTAATTTATTGTTTGGACTACCTCCTCCAAGATGCAAGGTGATTCATTTTCATACCCAACCTGCATTTATATTACTAAATGTGAATTTTATATATTCTTATGATATTTATGTCATTTTTTATTTCAAAATGGTAGTCCATATCACACTTTTTCAATATTCTATGGAAAATGAAATCATCATCCATGTGTATGTGTAGACTACGACAGACATAGAACATTTGATTACCATTTTTATTTTAATAACCATCTTATATATCTTGTAACTAAAATCGGTATTAGGGATAAATATTATATTGATTATATAATTATGTTTTCTTTTAAAAAAATTATATCCTATTAATGATATTATGAACCAATAATCATAATTAATTCAATTGTATACAACATGCACACTATGTAATATTATTATAAATCATTATAAATTTATTATATTACTATAATAATCACTAAGTAACATCACTCTAATTTTTTTAAATTTGTTTTATAAATTATCCACCAGAAAATTATCAATTAATTATGGTGTGTTTATGGTTCGATCAGTTTAACCTCATACTTGGACAATTATATGAATTTTTATAATTTATGAATATTTGAGAGAAATTAATAGAATAAAATTAACTAAAATTAAATATAATTCTTTATTTTTAATTCATTTGTGTAACATTATTATTAAACTCCTAAAATAGTAAATCACATTTTGATCATTAAGAATCACTGAAACATAATCGTTATTTACTTTTTATTCATGGATTGTAATTAAAACAAAAATAGAATGAAATTATACCACAATAACTACCATGTAACATTAATAAAAATAAATTTAATGATATAATAATTGTGAAATATTTATCAATAATAAATACTATAATTGTTTATATGAACTAGTTCACAATGATCTGGATTAAATACACCTGAAATTCAAAGTAGATAACTAGTAACTAGAATTCATATATAAAATTATAATAAATGAATAAAATAAATGTATGAAAATGAGTAAGGATTTGATTTTTTTAATTAATATAGAATCAATATTTATTCATTTTTTGATAGTTTTTGATGGATGTCGGGAATTAAGGTAGGCATTTTCATGGTCCCAATTCTAACTAATTATGTCATGTGAAATGTTATATGACATGATTGCTTTATAAGGTTCTCTATTTATTTATGATCCCATGAATTTAATATTGATTAATTTTTTGTAGTTGTTTTAATAAAAAATATACAATCAAATTATTTTCCTAAAAAATATTTTTAATCAAGTATTACAAGGTCATAAGAGTTTTTGGTAACTCAAATTTTTCTCATTGAGTTGGAATCGCTCTCTTCAAATTATTAACAATAGTATGGTTACATCCTTATATTCAACTATATAATAGGAATTTACTTATGGTATTAATTTTTACCACCTAAATTCTATTTTGAAGGTTTCATGATTCGTGTAGAATGTTTATAATAAGTGATATTGATACATCAAATATTCATTCATCGATTTTTAATGTTTCATATAGATCTTTCTCATTCCATGAATGGGTTCAACCAAAAAATAATTTATCATATGATATTTCATAACTATATCTTTAGAAATTATATTTACCTGTGAATATAGGTATACTACTCTTTTTATAAAATATATGTTTCAAACAATGGTATTTTCAAACAAGTAAAAATTATTTTTCATTTCAATTTTATATGTTTTTCTTCCAATGATAATTTATCTAAAAGGACCCATCCATAAAATTACCTAATATTGAGATATGTTATGAATTCCAATTTAGGATCTTTTTTGGATTAGATATTTTTAGAATTATTCCATAACTTTTACATATCAAAACCACAGAAACACAAAAAGGACACATCCAATAGTTCTTATTTCATTCACATCACAAGAAAATTTAAAAAAACTGTTTTCATTCATGTTTAATCATCATAACATTTATGTGATTCCCTCATCGACTATATTATAACTAAAATACTATGAAAAGCATTTGGAACATGGGATGGGAACTAAATGTTATGTAAGTGAAATACAAAGAATGAAAACTAATAGTCCATAGGAACCTTGTTAGCCCATTAAATTTTCTTTGATTGAATAAAAGAATATATTTTAACTTGAATAAAACTTTTATTTTTTTCTCAAAGAAAATCATTAAAACCAATATAAAGAAATTAAAAACTCATTACGGTATAGATAACATAACATTAAAAAAATCTATTTCAAACCCCTATTCAAATGAAATAACCACATGGAATACCTCCATTATTATTATTACACAATTAACTAGAGATCTATAATAAAGATCACATTTGGTATAACATATATTGGGTTCTCCCATGAGATATAACGGGTATAAACCAATAATATAAGCTATAACAGGCTCAACAGTAAACTATAAAGGGGCTCAACCATTGGTATAATATATATCAGGACCACCCTAGGAAAATATTGGGGATAAATCTTCTATATATGTTGTATATGGACAACCAATTTCTTATAATACCTATGTAGTGTTTTCTGAATATACACTTTCATAATATAACACTATAGAAAAACTCTTCTAATCCCATAAGAAAAACACATTTGTATGAAAATACCAATTTTCATTTAAGAGCCCATTTTCAATACCATGATACCCAAAAAGGGGAAATTTTATAATTCTTTTCATTTTAAATTTAATCAATTCTTTAATAGGAATCCAAATATCAAATAATGGTTTCTATGGTGGAGAAGTCATTGTCACCGTATAAAAAGACATTCTTTTTTTCATATTATAAAGAAAGCAAAATTCATAATATAAATCGTTCCAATTTGAATTCATTGAATGAAATTAAATATAGTTATAATGTCATGTGTAATACTTTTATATCCATTTAGATAAATATGTAAATTAATCTCATGAATAAAATGATTTGTTATTTATGTCATTAAACAATCAATATGTGTCATACCACATTGATCATTTAAATATTTATCTAAATGAATTAATACATTTAACAAAAAAGTAAATAACATTAGTATAGATCAAATATTGATGAGAAATTTCTTTTTGGCTGTTTATACCCCTTATAAAAGCATAATGGTCTATAATATCAAGAGATGCCTTAATAAAAGGAGATTCAGATGGATTCCCTTACCATCAGTCTAACTCATCATGTATATTATTTATATTTTTAAATAATAAAATTAATATTATTAATAATTTCCTAAGAACCATTTTCAGTTTTTTTCATTTTATATAGCTTATTATTATGATATGACAATTAGATATTTATTTAAGTTTATATCTTATGTTTTGTCGATATTTGTTACTTGGGTCAAAATCGAACATGGAACGACATCCATTGTCCACGTATTTCTAAATCCATATTATATAAAATGAAATTCATGACATAAGGATCACATTTAGAAACTACTTATACTAATTAATCAATCCATTAATCATGTTAATAGAAAAGGAACAATGTTATAATCTTATAGATGGTAAGTCGTACATATGCATAACAACATCTCCATTATTTATTGTTCACTTTGTAAATAATGAAAATAAAATTTTATATTTCAATAATGATAATAATATTTTTAAAATCAAAAGAATAATTTAAAATAACACACAAAAATAGATATATATATATATATATATATATATATATATTACATGTGATGTGGTGAATAGAAACGATTCAGATCACTGTGGGGAGGTGATAGTTCAAGAGTAAGCATAAAATATAATATCTTCTTTATGTATGAGGAAACTAATAAAATAATTTATATATTATTATATTTTAACGATAAATATGTCATTAGAATTGTATATAACCATTAATTAAATAATTATGACTATTATTGAGAGACGGTAATGAAAAATGAACTATATCATTTCATGAGGCGATAGTCTGAGTAACCAAGGAATGAAATATTCATTTCCCATTAGAGGAAATTGGAGACAGACTTATGTGATGATATTAATATAATAACATCCCATAATATTGAGGATTATATATTTATTTTTCCACAATGGGTTGAGGTTATTTAATGGATGTGGAAGAAGAAATACAATATAAACACTAAAATTAAAACACTTCCTTTATTTTAAATAAACACCTTTCATAACAGCATTACACCAATAAAAAGGGTGTTATTCCAAAAATATTTCCACATTAATGTGGGGATGGATTCTACAAATTTGTTTGGGATGATATTTCCCAAAAATAAATATTTTTTGAAGTGTGAGTACAAGAGATGAAACATTGACTTTTTATAGGAGATGAGAAGGGAACCCTTGGAATTATTGAATTTATTAAATTAATATAAAATATATAATGATTATAAATGGGTATAAACACAATATATTTGAATATAGGATGATTATTTGTCTAAATATAATCATATAATAAAAATTATAGAAGTTTTAATATTTTTTAATCCTCATCTTATTGATGACATTTTTATAGTTAACTAGTCTTTTTTACAATTCATTTATTTTGAATATTTTCATATTATTTAATTAAATATTTGATATTTTGAACTATGAATTATGTCAATTTTAACACTACTCATTACCCTAATTTTAAAATAAATCCAAACTTTACTCCTTTAAAAAATTTAAAATAAATATTACCTATATGTGATAGTAATGAATAAAATAAGCCTATGGCATAAAAAATTAGATTTATATTTATTTTAATATTATTAATATAATTTTTTATTCTTTCTTTAATAAATATTTTACGTCATAATGTTTGGGTCATAATAAAGTTTAATTATTGTATTCCAAAAAATTATAAAGAGACTACCATGATGTATTTAATCTTTTTATTTTCATATTTACTATTAGTATTCGATTTTATCACTTACATAGCACTATATTAAAATTGTTTTAGTAAGAAGATATTTGTTTGTGACATATTTTCCATTACATTATATTAAATGTTATCAATGTCATAATCAAACCGAAGGGGCTACATACCATCACAATTTTGGACCCAGGATGTTCTTGGATTATAATTACTTTTCCAATAACAATATGACATGTGTTAGGGTAATTTTATAATATTAAAATATTAATTATACCATTAATTTTCCTATTTACCTTCAATCATGGTAAATACATTTCTACTGTGACTATTCACCAATTTATTTTGATCATATTGGACCAAATTTATCAAATTTAGAACAACCATGTTTATCTGTTTTTTAAAATTCATTTCACATAAGTGGTTAGATTATGGATAATATTAATATTGTTGACGGATTAAGAAAATGTGTATTTATGTAAATAGTTCCAAACATCACATTGTTTTTCTATTTAAAATTAATTTAAAAAAACTTCCAATGAAATATTTGGAATTAACTTATAATGAAAAAATCTAGTTATATATAAACTCCATATAAAAGGATAATATAAAAATATAAATAAAATAAGAAGAAAATGATGTTTTGTATTAAAATAAGGTTTATTCACTCTTCATTAAAATAAGAATTTTATAAAAAATTTCCGAAAAATCATCAAAATTAAATATTCCTGTCCCTATTCTAAATAAAAATTTTTTTCATTCAAATAAAACATATGAAAGTGAAAAAAATACTGGAAGTAAAAATATTTTCCATCCAAAGGTGTTAAAAATACCATTTAAAAATATTAGAGTATTTTATTCATAAAAATAGATTTAATCTCATTTTATGCCTCTAAAATTTATTGGAAGGATTTTAAAATATTCAACAAATATGGTAAAAATAATATTATTAGTTCTATTCATATCTTCCAAAAAAATGGTTATGTGATTACTACTATATAAAATAAAAATATTATGAAATATTATTTATTTTTCCATTTAACATTGTCTTTGGTACAATGTAAAATTTTAGAGAAACACGTTATTTTGTTTCAGGTACAATGTGTAAAATAGTAAAATATTATGGTAAAATAATTAATTAATTTCTTATAATAATAAATATGAAAAAATATATTTGTTATAATTACATGTGTGTTACATCTTTTCCCACCATTGGAAATTTTGTCCTCAAAATTTTAATATAGGGCTTGGTAAATTCATGGAAACCACAAATCAGAATAAGATTCAATAAAACATCCACATTAAAATAAAGAAAGTGAACTACACATGTCAAATGAGATAAAAAATAATATAGATCCATGTAGGTAAACATGGACACAGAAAATAAAAATGACCATATTGTTCTGACAGAGAGTGAAAGAAAATATTTTCAAAAGATAGTTAACAATCAGAAACCTATAAATTGTAATGTGTTAATCATTTTCTAATTTTTTTGTTGGAAATGTAAAGGGATAATTGTTTTTCTATGATCTTATTCATTAATTTGTGGAATTCATTTTATTCCTATAATAATGACATAAAGAGGCATACAAACATTATGTATTTCAATTTTAGGAGGAAAATTTAACCCATATAATATTCATAAAATTATAATGTATATCCATCAGAATTACCATAAGCATAAATGATATCACAAACAATAATTTTTGTCAATATTTTATAATTGAGGAGAATAGGTAATGGAATAATTTCACATTCAAAAAATGCCTTAGATGAACATAACCTGAAAAAACAACTCCAAGAAGGGATATTATTAACATATTATCACATCATTTAAAACATAAGAAGTTGTGTCTAAATGATTGAACTTTTGGTTATCCTTTGATATATATGGTGCTCTCTAGAGTTTCCATCACTTTTCCAGATTAGAAAACATCAAATCTAGTACTAGAAGACGTTTTTCCATAAAAGTTTTTTATCATAATGATACCATCCATATAAAATTAACATTATATATTTATATGCAATATGAAGCAAGAAATTAAAGAAAAATCAAATTATTTTTAAACTTCCAATATGTTAAATCATGGTTAGATAATTCAGAACCATTTTCCTTGTAGTTAAGAAACTTATGACCGAACATACCACAATGGTAGTCTTTCTATATCCAAACATACATTCCCTAAAATGTATTTTACCGCACATGGAACAATTTTGAGGCATAACACAAAAATTCATAGTTGGTTGTTTCTCTATTTACTACCACATTGGCCATTTCATGCTCTTATCATATTTTGGAATGTTCATTTGTGAAAAATCCATTTCAACATTCATAGAAAAATGAAATACATTTTCAAAACATTTAAATTATCATGGGGATTATCATTGAATCTTTAGTTTCAATCCTTAGTAAAATCTATTAGTTTTACTATCAATTTTAATAAATAAAATATAGAACATACCTAGAAAATCTTATGACATGAGCTGTAAATGTAGAAACTGAGTCAACATCCTTTTTATTTAATTCCAAGAATCGTTTCATGAATATAAGATGAAAAACCTTAGTGAAATATTTCTCAATGAAAATATCCTTAAATTGTTATTTTTCAATGGATAAATATCATTTTTATATCATGTTTTCGTAAATTATAACAATTATCGATAAACATCATCTTCTAAATGATAGATGATAATATTTACCTTTATCTGTTTAGAACATCCCATGAATTCAAATATCTTCCCATGGGTATTTATCCATCATTAAGCTTCCACTAGGTCAGATGATCCAACTAATGATAGGGGATGTTTCCTCTTAAATGGTTACACTAATGACATATTCCTCTATTGTGGATATATATTATCTCATTCATGGATAAAACCACCATTTATATGCTCAGTTAAATGTTCCACCACTTCAATAAACTACCACGTTTCAATTTTGACCACCACATGATGTTTATTTGAAGTGTTTTTTCTTCTAGATTACATTCAATTTCAACTTTCCTATTTCCCCTGTCAAAAACCATTCTAAAAATACATCTTTTTTATGATTTAATATCTTAATATTAAAATGATTCATCATTTCAACATAACTATTATGTAAAATCCTATAATGAAAAGAAACTAACTCCATAAAAACAAATATTATTATCTAAAATTTCCTATAATACCAACTATAAGGCCACATCCTTAAATATTAAAAAATAATGAGTTACTTAAAAAAATCAAATTGGGGATCCTTTCAGGTTTTGAGATTTAGATAATTAGGCAATAACTATAACATAAAAAAACTATAAAAATAATAATAGGATTGTTCCTATAATACCTTTTTCTTTCATAATAGAAAAAAATATAAAAATAAATAAAATTTATTTTCATTTTAAATCATCATAAATTTTTCTTTATTCCATCCATGACCCTATTCTCCCATTAATCACATTAAAAACATTTTAATCCATGAGTTGAGCATAGAAAGATCAGTAAGGGACATAAAAATGAAATAAAAACACTGGTCATGTTAAAACATGGTAACAATTTAATTTAATTTTTGAAAATCAAAACAAAACATTTTAAAATGAATAATAATAAGACTTTTTTCTCAATGAAAAAAATTAAAACCAATAGCAAGCAACTAAGACACCATTTGGTGATATAGAGAATCATACGCATAAAGAAAAATCTAACACTTTTTACTTTAATAACCACATGTAATACCTCAAATACTATTGTTATCCAATGAATTAGAGGTCTTTAATTGGGATAACCCATTGTATAACCTATATTAGTCTCACCCATGAGCTATAATGTGTCTTATCCCTTCACATAAGCTATAACAGGCTCACCCATGAGCAATAATGGTGCTCAACACTTCATATATATTGTGTCGATATCACATATGATCTATAATAGGCCTCAAACCTTCATATAAGATATATCAGGATCACATGATTGATATAATTTTCAAGTACCATTTCATGAATAAAACACATTCAACAAATAATCCTTTTGAAAAACTCTTCTAATCCTAGATTAAAAACACAATCATATAAGAATGAAATTTTAATTTAAGATTAAATTTTAAATACTATGATACACAAAATAGGGAAATATGATATATCTTTTTCCTTTAAAATTCATTAAGTCCAAAAGTGGAAGCCAAATATGAAATACCAGTTAATGTTGTAAATAATTCACTGTTTCCGTATAAGAAAACCCTTCATTTATTATTTTTTAAACAAAGTAAAACACTTCACATAAAAATATAGTTTTTAAAATATTGAAGGAAATTAATGAAAATAATAAAATTTTATGTATAATACTTTTATGTATATTTATATAATTTTGTAAATTAATATATATAAGAAAAATATTTTATAATTAAATCTGTAAACATTCAAGGTGTCTCATGCCACATTGACCCTTTGAATCATAAACTATAAGAATTAATACATTTAAAAAAATCAATAAATAAAGTTAATATTCATAAAATATGGATAATTAATGTTTTTGTGTCTGTATATCCTCTTTATAAATGATTAATGGTGCATATTATCAAGAAATTCCTCAATGAATGGAGATTAAGACGTAGTCCAATACCATTAGTCTGACTCATCATGTAAAGTAATTATATTCCATAATAGTATAATTATATTAATTTCTACTAGCATGAGAACCTTTTTAATGTTTATTGTTCCTTTTATATCATTTATTGTACTATTATGAAAATTACATATTTATTTAAGATCTAATCAGACATTATGTTACTATTCAGTAATTTTGTAAAAATGGAACGATGTACGATGTCAATTGCCTATATAGTCATAAGACCATTATATCTAGAATAATATTCTAGCCATATGTATCAGTTTTATAAATAAATTATAATTTAAAATCAATCCATTAATTATAAAGTTGAAAAAAATCTATAATGTTATAATCATTGAGACGGTAGGTCGTACAAACATAGGAAAACAAATTCCATTTTACATAAATCGTTGTAAAAATAAGGTAATTGCTATTTCATCTTTAATTAATGATCATAATATTATAATCATCCTAATATTAATTTAAAAATAATTATATATATCATACATGAGATGTAGTGAATAAAAACGACTTTTGTTGCTTCATAGAGGTGATAGTTCACATGTACGTACGAACTACATTATTATTGATACGTATATGGAATGTAAGGATAAAATTGTTATATTATTCTCTTATAATGATAAATATTTTATAAAAAATAATATTTAAAAACTAAATACATCATTATTACTAGTCCTGAGAGACAGTGATGAACAATTAACTAAATCAGTTTTCTAGGCGGCACACACTGTACACGTGAAGGAAATGTTCATTTCTCAAAATAAGAAATTGGAGATAGATTTAGGTTAATAAATTTACATAATAACAAAAAATTATATCTATTATATTAGAGTAATTATTTCCTCATTGATTAATGATATATAATATACGTGGATGAAGAAATAAAATAGAAAAACATAAAAAACATTATATTTGCTTTAGATGGTAACCTTTCCTATCACCTTAAAACCTCAAAGAAGTGTGTTATGAACAAAATAATCCTTCAAGAATTTTAGGAGGTATTGTAGATATTGTTTTGGTAATATATTGGTTGAAACAATAGTTTTTTTAATTGTGAGTTATATAGAGGAATGTGTACCATTTAATAGGAGAGGGGAGGAACACCCTATATATTATTAAATGTATTAAATTAATATTAACAAAATTTCGATTCCAAATTGGTGAAAAATAATTTATTTATGTTATATGATGATTATGGGAAATAATATAATCATCCAATAAAAATAATAAATGTGTTATTATTATTTTTAATCCTTATCGTTTTTATTTGACCACATTTAACTCTTACAATTTTATCAGGTAATTTACAATTGGATGGTTATAATAATTACCAAATAAAAAAACCACTGATTAATGAGTGATTCATTAAATTTTTTTATTTATTTCATCTTTTTTTCTAATTCATCGTTTTTTGTATATTTTATATCATTTAGTTAAAGTGTTTATATTTTAATCATTGAATTTTGTCCATTTTGAGAATATTCATTACAAGAATTTTTTAAAATCTCAAAACAAAATGATTCCTTAGAACAAGATACATTAAATAATTACTAACATGTCATATTAATCCATGAAATTTGTGTATTACATATTAAATTTAAAATATTTTTTTTAAATATTATTATTATTATCACTTACTGGATTATTTCTTTATCAAGTATATTAATGTATCATATTTATTTGAGAAATAAATTAAATTATTCAATTCCAAGAGATTTTAAATAAAATACAATGATTAAAGTAGCATATTTATATTTCTATTAACTATTAGTAGCCGATGATAGAACTTACATTAACCCATATTAAATTTTTTTATTAATAAGAGACATTTTTGGGGCGTATTTGCCTTTAAATTATATGTCCTAAATGCCATAATCACACACAAGTGGATCCCAAAGGTAGAAAATTCATGGAAATTTTGGTCATGGTTGATAATAACTCATTTAATAACATTACTTCATGTTTTAGAGTAATTTTATAAAATTGTATGATTAATTTTACATTTAAATACTATATTTACCTTTAACTGTATTGAATAAAAATCTATATTTATTGTTAAACAAAAATTATTTTGATCATATTTGAAAAAATTCATTATATTGCATACAACCATTCCAGACAATTTTTTAAAATTCATATCATATAAGAGGATAAATTATTTTTAACTCTAATATCGTCGATGGATCACGAAAATAGGTTTTTCTTGTAGAAGGTTCAATAGTTCACATAGTTTTTCTATTTAATATTATTTTGAAATGAAATACAATAAACTACATTGTATTAACAGTTAAATATATAATTTAATTAATTCATAAAACCATATAAATGGATCACTTATAAATTTAAATATATTATATGAAAAGGCAGTTTTGAATTATAATGCAATATTTTTAACTATTCATTAAAATATGAATTTTATTAAGAAAATACAAAAAATTCAACCAATTTAAAATTATATGTAATTAATAAAAATAATAAGTTTATTTTTTCAAATAAAACATATAAATGGGACAAAATAGATTTAATGAATTTTCACTATCAATTGGAAGTAAACATATTGTTCAAAAATAATTTAGTATTTTATGTTTAAATTAGATTTTTCTCATTTTTAGCCTCTAGAATTTATTGGAAGAACATATAAATATTTAATTAACAATTAGAAAGATAATATTATTAGTTATGTTTATTTCTTTCAAAAAAATGGGTAGGTGATAAATACCATTTAAAATAATAATATCATAATATATTATTTTTTCCGTATAACTCATCCTTGTGTACAACATAATATTTCATTGAAATCAATTGTTGCGCATCAATTAAAATATGAAATATATATCACTTTCATTTTAAAATAACTATCTATTTCTATAATATTAACCGTTATGAAAAACTATTATTCAATCATTACATGAGTTATTATATTTTTAAAGGGATCCATTATATCATTTCCAAGATCCCTTATTGATTTTTATTTAAAAAATTAATGGATTTAAAAATAATTCCTTTAAACATTACACATTTTATCAATAAGTGGTACAACTAAATTATTGTTTCATTCCAATGATAAAAATTATTTTTAACTTCAATATTTAGTTCTTTCATTAATTTCTCTTACATTTCTACAATTTATTTACCATAATAGAATATATTTTAGATTATTTATCATCATATAAGAGAATATATTTTATATTTTTTGTAGTGAAATCATTGTATACAAAATAAATTCTTCAAACACTCTTATGAGAAATGTTAGAAGAATTATTTTTCCTGGATATCTTCCATATATGTCAAAATACAAGTATGTTCCCTCTGTTACATTAGGATATGATCATTCACAACCATCCACATTATTTACAAGGATGGGTAATGTAATTTAATGGCCCTTGATATTCATATATTACAATTACAACCTTATAAGTATTAACAACATAATATTATTACACCATTAAGATCCAGAGGTTTAGTGTATTGGGATAAGTAGGACCAAACATAATATTTACAACAGAAAGCATAAAATTTATTAATAAAAAAAGGGATGAAATAAAATCCCATTAATATTATAGATATGAAAATTATAGCATGGATGAGCACAATCACATTATAGAAAAGGATCAAGAACATGTGAGGAAGAATTAAAAAAAGTCATGAAATGTTGAAATGATCCAAAATAAGACATCTTGTATTACTGGTTAACTACCACACATAGTTGTGAACCAATATAGCATGATAATAAAATATAATTTCACTTTAACTCATGAAATTTATCACATTACCCAATGAAATATCGTGGAGTATAATTCCAGGTACACCTATCACATCATTTCATTCTCATTATCATGCATTCCACATATATAAAAAATGAACATAAACAAACAAGGTAAAGGAATGGGTTTCATCACATACAAACACAATCATAAACGTTGTATTTCTAAAATAAATAGAGAATAACCAACTAGGTACAAGAACAATCAACCTAGAGTGAGAAGTAAAAGGTGTGCTTTGGAATGAATAGTTCTTTTGGTAGATCTTTTTTTGACATAAAACCCAGTATAAAAAATTTATATCCCAGAAAGGAAAATATAATATTGAAAAAAAATTATTTTTAAGCAGTGAAAATACAAAAAATGGAGTAAAATATGGAAAATCCAAAGAAAGAAAGTTGGCTTCGTGAATTTCCCCTTACCTTGTATCTGAACACATTCATCGATTTAATTTCTGATATAACCAAGTTATATTCAATAATTAACAATTACAGAACAATTTTGACATGAAAAAAGTTAATTATGTTCACATTAATTTATTTTATGGGCCATTGGATGAGTTAGAGAGTTTAATACATTATTTGGGAAAGTTGTTTTTTGTGGTTTGCATAAACTATTCACTTGTATTCATAAATGGAAGTTCATTTAGAACTTGGATAAACATACAAAATGGATCATTCATGTAATTAATGATATTGGAGGATTTTAAAGGATCTTATAATGAATTATGTTATATACGTGTGTAATGACAAACAATTTTAATAATAGAAATTACTCTTGATCTAATTAAATTTACTATTATTTGAAATGGTTATATAACAAATACACTTCTTTTGTTTTATGATTTGGGATTTTAAAAATAATGTTATGATTTATAAACTTTACTAATATAGTCGTTGAATAGTGATCACATGATTAGTATTAAGATAGGGATTTAACAAATCCAATTTACTCAGACAATGGAAGTGATGGACTCGTCTACTAGACTATCCGAATATGAAGCCAATTCATCGAATCTCATAAAGGATGTGGCGTCATTTGTCTTCTCTTTTAACCATGCCTATACTGAGATTCCACGCATAATTTTGCAGCAGAACCACCTATGGGAGATGTGGAACTTGAGAGAGATTACCACTTGAGCGATGTTACCTAAGACTCCCCAAGATTCTGTCATCATTGCACACCTTACCCTTTAGTCATATAAGGGTGTTATGAGCGTTTATGTAGAATGACCTTAGCACTATGACTCAGTGAATAATTTTTGTATAGGATAATGAGTATACATTCTTAGTTTTTAATGGAAAAATATTATTTTTAGTTAATATTCAATTAAGAAATCTATTTTGATTCATTAATGGATTTTTCAATTAAATAAAATTTCAATAAAATATTTCTACAAATTTGTTATTTATAAAATATAAATGATCTTATAATTTTTATAAATATAATTGTAATTTTTATTATGTTTGGAAAACTATTTTCACCCAAAGAAAAGAATGTTTTATAAATGTCTCATTATATTTTAAATGTTAAAATTCACATATTTAGAAAAATATTTATATAATATGAATATTATTTTTGGATTCAGGGCGTCTAAATTTTCTAATGGTAAATTTTTCATAATTTCCGGAGATGGTCAAAATTTTTACTAAAAATTAAGTACCTTTTAAATATAAAATTTATATTATTACATTATAATGACCCAATAGAGATGTAATAAAATACTATAATTTTTTTCTACCAATATATGTATTACCTTTAATATAATGTGATTTTTGGTTTGTTTGATATATTTTACAAATCCATAGAGGACTCTCCAATAAATATAAAACATTTTAGTTTATTAAAATGATTTCTGTGAGAGTGTGACTCATCTCCACATAATAAACACTATTATTTTCATATTTTCAGCCATTTGACATTTAAAATATTGTTTTCCACTCCCCATTGTCAAAAACCATAGGAAATATTTCATGGGCTGGTTTGTGGTTTTGATTAATTTAATGTTTGAAGTCCCAAACCAAAATAATATAGATTTCCCTCTCCATTCCTATATAAAGCCACCCAATATACCACATCCTCATCACTCAAATCCATTGTAGATCGACCAAACTTTACCCTCATCTCTGTAGAATCCTCAAAAGGTTCTCTAATCTCCCAATAATCCTCTATCAAACATCTCCCAAGACATTGGATCACAATTCCATTTATGTGATTACATCCTTTCTCATTTTATCCAAGATTCATAATATTGTTAGTCCATTTTTTTCTCAATTATAAATGTTGGGGAATGAATTTCCGCCTCCCCCATACTACCCTATTTATGTTTGAATACCGAGAGACCCTTTCTCTCTCACATTAATTCCTCACATGTTCACCTATTATCATGCATAGATTCTGTACGGAATTTCTTTTTCCGCATTTACATTCAATACATTCTTCTGTATTATGAATATAAATTCCATTACATATGGTGGGAAATGTATCAATATGACCACATACTATCCATTTCATATAAATATGATGAGACACCCCTTTCTCTATCATAAAATATTTTTATTATTTCTTATGTCACGGCATTACGCTGCCGAAATTGTAAGGATTTACCAAGCCAATGTAATTGTGTAGTGAATACCTTTCCCATTTCCCTTTCAAGGATATTCACATTTATAAACATTTACATATTGATTATAAATATTAATTTCTATATTACAAACTCTTTTATCATGTAAATAATTATGATAAATGATTCCATGTTGTATGATCCATGTGGAACACTTATGCATGAAATGAAATGTTTACGAAGCATGTACCCTGATAGTGCTCAATGCATTGGGTAAAGACTATTATCATGATACATCAAGAGAAATGAGGATTTACACATTCTAATACACGTTCAGTGAGTATTGAATAATTATAATTCATGTTCAATGTGGATTTTATCATTCATCAAGTGCATGGAGCCTAGGTTCATGTTAATTCCATTTAGGTGTTGTTGCAACATTTCAATGTTGTGATAATCATGATTTATCATTCCTTTAAGTTCATATTTCATTTATTATCCATTTTAATGCATATTTCCAAACTTTTGTTGTATTCTTCATGGTTTTCCATGTATTCTCCATTACTAGGATTTATATATCCCCTTTTTGTTATGCATGTCCTCGGGTTACACCATATAATTCTATATTCGAGAGAATGTAGTGGTCATGTAAAAGAATTTCCCAATAAAAATATCTTGTTCCATGTTTAATTCATTATATAATGATCCTAATCCCTAATGACAATATTTTTCTTGACCATATATGTTGTATCAATTGAATATTTTATGGATCAAAATCATGTCTATGTGTGTAATAATGTAAAGGATTGGTATGGTTGGTCCGTAAGGATAGGTTCAATTATTTTGGGATTAGGATTAGAAAACCCGAGTGAAATACTCAAGGATAAGACTATTTATAATAAAAACATCCCTAAATTTGGGTGATTATCGGTTATGTGATTTATCAAGAAAATATATCTGTGTCTCGATATTAGCAGTTAGAGGCGGCACTGGAACAAATGTTCATATAGTGAAAACTCTAGTAGGGAGTTTCAGGATTCACCTTAGATATCCTGGTACACAATAATGAGCCCTGATGTTCTCTTGGTTACAATTCTCCTGGGAGATATGCTTTGGAAAATAAGAAATCATAGTATGAACCATTGTTTAGGGAACCAAAAAAATGTCCTTGAGAATATATGATAAAATGTAGAGCATGGATGACATAGGTTGAATCTTATGGATTCATAATATATGGAAAGAAAAGTTATATATAAATTTTCCTATTTTTCAGTGGATTAACATTTATGTGTTACACCTAACATTCCTTTTATTCTAGACAATGGCCAGTAATAGGAGGACTCAGGGTAACAATTTATGTGATGATCAACGTGATGACGGTTCTAATGAGATTCCCAATCCTATGGGAGCAGGAATCACAAAAATTGTCATGATCCAGCATAGAATAGAAACATGTGTCAAGAGGAATGTTCACCCCCCCAATTAACTAGTCACTATCATGTACTTCAAGAGAAAACTGCTTCAAACTTTTAATGGATCATTTGATTCCTCAATCGCCAAAAAATGGATCAAATCCATTGAAAAGATATTCTCCATAAATCAATGATCATAATATGAGAAGGTTCTTCTTGTGGATTATCTTAGGGATGGTGATTCTGAAAAATAGTTGACATTTATCAAAAATATGAAGCATGGGGAGGGTATCGAGGCATTGGAATAAAAGTATTTTGTGAATATGTTTTTTGATTAATATTTTTTGTGCACCCACTGACTAAATATAGAAAGGGACTTCGATTACCTTAAAAAAGGAAAAGAATTCATTGGAGTGTACAAGGAAAACTTCACAAGGAATTCATGATATGCCTACGACTTTGGTGATACCCCTGAATGCACGGTTGACCACTTCTTTGGTTGGATAAAACCTAGCATGAGGATAACCCTGGCGATCTGTGACTTTGACAGTTAAGGGGAAATTGTTTGATGATCTCTCAAGGTTGAAATGGATATCTGAAGATATCAGGGGTATCATGGAGATGAATGTGTAATGTGGAAATCAATTCTTGCAACCCTATAGATAAATCGAATAGTTCTATGAATATCCAACACCAAACTTGCATAATGTGTGAAAAAAGAACCCCTAAAGATTCTTTATGGTGGCTAAGAAAATTATTTAGGTGTTGAAGGGAAGGGAACCTAGCCGATAATTTCTATAAAGAAAAACCCATGATTGCAACATAGTAGAGGAATGATCCATTTAAACCTCAACACATTGTTCATTACGTCAAATTCAATGAATAAAGACACCTTGCAAATTAGTTCAGTATGACAAGTGTTTTTGGAGGGAACCAACAACCTCCATGGTAGCAAGAGAATGATTTTTCCATCACTACCACTAAAGTGATCCCCGACAATGAAGTGGTTATAAGTACGGTAGTTATTCAATCATGAATTGGTAACATACTTTTTGACTCTTGTTCTATTCATTTTTCTGTATTTCGAATGTTTATTAGACCAATCACAATACCACAAAAAATCATGGAAGTAATGATATTATAGAGTGTGTAAAATGGGGAAATCAATGAAACCCATGAATATAACTCCTCTCATGTCACAATTTGTGGTATGGACTTCTCAGTGAACCTCATCATACTCCCTCTAATATAATTTTATGCAATTCATGGCATGGATTGGATTTCCCTATATAGAGCCAACATAATTTTCCATGAGAGAAAAATCACTCTCAATATGGAGAAATGACCACCGATTCTATAAAAGTGCAAGGAGGAAGATGAATCTTCTTTAAAACCATCATCTCATGCATGGATATTACTACCGTATGATCATGTGTATCTAGCTCAGACAATTATGTATATGGAAGATACCATCCTTAAATATGTTACTATTATAAGGGAATTCGCTAAATTGTTTCCCTAGGAATTGTCTGGCCTTCATCCTAGAAGAGATATTGAATTATAAATTTACCTTATACCTAGGGAGTTGCCAAAATCCATGACTCTATAGAGTATAGCCATTGTGGATTTGGAGGATCTGAAGAGGAAACTACAAGAGAATCTAGATAAATGGTTTATTCACCCTAGTGCTTTACCAAGGGATGCACTAGTCCTCGTAATCAAGAGGATGGATGTGTCAATGTGAATTTGAATTGATTATCATGAGTTCAAAAATAATAATGATAAAGAACTATTATCCTCTACCATGAATTGATGAATTTTTTTGGTAGATGTGTTGTGCACAATATTTCTCCAAAGTGTATTTGTGGTCAGGATATTATCAACTAAGGGTGAAGAAGAAAGATAACCCGAAGACTGATTTTCGTACAAGAGAAAAGCACTATGAATTCATAATAATTCCTTTCGCAATCACTAGTGCTCCATTAATATTCATGGACATTATGAATAGAATCTTTTAAGATTACCTCAAAAAATTTGTGGACGATTTTATACAAGATATAATAATATAATCAACAAACCCGGAGGATCATGAGGGGTATCTAAGAACTCTATTAGAGTACTTGCGGAAGGAGATTATCTATGAAACGTATGACTAGTGTGACTTCTGGTTGAAGGAGTTCTCATTTATGGGTCATATCATCATAAATAATGGGATATCTACTGATCTCTCCAAGAAAACTACAATAGAGGGAGGGCCAAGGAAAAAATCGGTAATTGATATCAGTATAATCCTAGTTTTAGTTTGATATCATAATCGATTTGTGACAAATTTCTCTTTGTTTCCCAACCCTCTTACCAATTTAACTCAGATGGGAGTAATGTTTTCATGGAGACATGAATTCAAAGAGAGAATCAAGGAGTACAAAAGGGGGCTTATAACTTCACCAATTATCACATTACCTACATGTAGAGAACATTTTTTGGTATTTATTAATGCTTTGAAAAAGTGACTGGGATGTGTGTTGATGCATAATTACAAAATCATTTCCTATGATTCATATAAATTGAAATTTTATGAGAAAAATTATCCAACACATGATCTGCAGATGGCTGCGGTGATCATCACTTTAAAAATTTGGTGGCATTACCTATCTGGGGAGAGCTGTAAAATATACACGGACCACAAAATCCTCAAGTATATATTCACATAGAAAGAGTTCAGTATGAGCCAATGAAGATGGTCAGATCTGATCAAATACTATGACTTCTCAATCAATTACCACCATGGGAATGCGATCAAGGTGTCAGTTTTTCTATGTAGAAAGGTCCCACTGATTCCATCATTGATGATAATTGAAAAGGATCCAATATTATTATATTTGATGAAGATGGACATGGAAATCATAAAGATGGGAATATCATCAATAATTTCTGAAATGATTTCTCTGAAATCTATTTTGGTAAGGCTAAAGGATGCTAAAAATGATGATGTGAGAATTCAGAAGATGGTGGAAAATATCAGGAAAGGGAAATCCACAGAGCTCAATATCAATGAAAGAGGAATTTTGATATTTGGGTCTAGACTATTTGTTTCATCGAATCCGTTGTTAAATTCTGATATTTTGGGTGATGAACATAGTTCAAATTTATCCATTCAACCATCAAACACAATGATGTATCTTGATCTCTGAGAGCATTATTGGGGGGTTAACATGATGAAGGAAATCACTGGCTATACATCAAAGTGCCTGGTATGTCACCATGTAATGGTTGAGAGGCATAAGTCTAAGGGGATGATGAAACAATTAACCATATCATCATGGAATTGGGAGAAAATCACCCTGGACATTGTCAACAGACATCCGATGATATCCATAGGAATCAATGTCATCTCGGTTGTTGTGGATAATCCTTCCAAGACTAAAAACATAAACGCAATTTGAGAGGATTTCTCACTAGATCAACTGTCATGGTTATATATCAGAGACATGGTAAGGCTATATGGAGTACAACTATCTATTTTATCTGATCGAGATCCAAGATTCACCTCTATGTTTTGGAAAATATTTCAACATGCTATGGATACTGTGTTGAATTTCAGTATGTCTTATCATCCTCAAACTGATGGCCAATATGAGAAGACTATCCACACACATCAGGAAATGTAGAGAGAATTCTTAATGGTCATTAAATGGGGAAGGGATCAACATCTACCTCTAGTTGAGTTATCTTACAATAATAGTTTGCCATCATGCATCCAAATGGCTCCTTATAAGGCCTAGTTTGGGAAGAGGTGTAGAACATCAATATGTTGGGATGATGATTGGGAGAGAAAACTATTAGGTCCAGAAATGGTTGAAGAATGTGTGGGGATGGTTATGATAATACAACAGTATATTAGAGCAGATCAAAGTCTTTACAAGATCTACACTAATAATTACTGACAAAACCTAGATTTTGATATTGGAGACATTGTATTTCACTAAATATCCTTATAGAAGAGAATTATGAGATTTGGGAAGAAGTTAAATATTAGTCCAAGGCACATCATCCCTTTTAAGTTTCTTGATCACGTTGGAGTAGGGGCATGTCGACTAGTACTCCCATCGAACACTTCTCAAGTACATGATGTATTCCATGTATCACTCATGAAGAAGTACATGCCTAAACTATCTCAATTACTCAACCAAGTGGTGGTACCATTGGATAATGGCCTCTCCTTTGACGAGAATTCAGTGATGATATTAGATCGTTGGGATAAAATTCAACGAAATAAGACAATGTTCCTTGTCATGGTGTTGTGGAGAAACAAGAAGTTTGAAGAGGCAACATGAGAACCATAGGAAGTGATGATTTTGAGTTAACCACATCTCTTTTAGTGGGGGAAAATGAAATTTCATTAGAGAAATATCTTAAGGTGGAATATTATAACATTCCAAACATTTAGTAATAGAAATTCCTCATGATCTAATTAAATGTGTTATTATGTGAAATGGTTATATAACATATGCACTTCATTGGTTTTATGGTTTTGTATTTTTAAAAGACCGTTATGATTTTTGATCATCGATAATATAGCCATTGAACAGTGATCACATGACTAGTATAAATATTGGGCTTTATAAAATCCAATTTACTAAGACAAAGCAAGTGATGCCCTAATCCAGTAGACATTCCCCATTTGAAGCCCATTTCTTGGAGCTCAGAAAGGAGGTGGTGTCATTGGGCTTCACTCATGACCGAGCCCAATATGATCTACAACATGTTATGATTGAGAAGAACCACCTACGATAAAAGTGGAATTTGATAGAGATTACCACCCGAGTGATGTTATCTAAGACACCACAAAAAGACTGTCACCATCGCACACCTTACCCTTCCATCTTTTTCGGGTGTTATAAGTGGTTTTGTAAAAAAACCTTAGCATTATGATTATGTGAATTATTTTTAATTGACTAAAGAGTATACATTCATAGTTTTTAAACCAAAAATAATAATTTTATTTAATATTGAATTGAGAAATATATTTGGATGAATTAAAGGATTATTTATTAAAATAAAATTTTAATAGAATATTACTACTAAATTATTTTGTATTAAATATTAATGATCGTATAATTTTTTTTGAATATAAATGTATTTTTAATTATGTTTTTATTGATATATTTCTCTAATTCCATGAATTTTCGATAAATGTAGGTTTTTATTTTAAAATTATAACTTCACATATATATAAAATTATTTATATAAAATGAATGTTAATTTTTGAATCAGGGTGTTGAATTTATCCAATGGTGATTTTTTTATAACTTTCTGAGTCAATCTATTTTTTTGGAATAAATTAAATATTATTTAAATATATAATGTGTTTTATGACATCATAATTACACAAGAGTAATGTAATAAAATACTATAAACATTATATTTATACATTCTATATATTACTATTAAAAAAGTTTTTTTAGTTTTTTTTTTTTACAAAGCCATAGTGGACCCTCAAAGACTTATAATAAAATTTATCCTTTTAAATTGATTTTCTTTTAGAGTGTGACTCAAATCCACATAATCAACCCTATTATTTTAAAAATTTGGGACATTGGCCGTATAAACTATTTTTTTCCACTCCACATTGGGACACACCTTGTGAAAAACCTGTGGGATGGTTTGTGGTTTTGATTAGTTTAATGTGTGGTGTCCCAATCCTAAATAATAAATAATTACATATCATTTCCTATATAAACCAACCCAAGATATCACTTCCTCTTCACTCAAAGCAATTGGAGTATTTCCAACTTCTTTTCTATTCTCTATATAATCCTCCCAAGGCTCCCCATACTCTTAAGTAGCATTTTTCAAGCCTCTCCCAAGCATTTGGTGTCACACTTTCAAGTAAGGGATTCCTTCCTTTCTCATTTTATCCAAGCTTCTTAATATTGTTATTCCATTTTGTTTTCCATTATTAATGTGGGGGTATTATTTTTCCCCTCCCCCACACTGCCCACATTATTTTATAATGATTAGGGACCCCTTTACTATCTCATTAATTCTTCCCATGTACACATGTTACATTGCTGAAATTCTATATGGAATTACTATATCCTTATTTACATGAAAGCTATTCTTTTGTCTTATGAGTGTAAATACTATTACATATTGTGGTACATGTATCTATATGAACCAATTACTATAATATTCATGTACATATGATTATACAACCATTTCATTATCATCAACCATTTTTTATGAATTATTTTGTCATGTCGTTATTCAGCTGAAATTGCTCTTATTTTCCTTGTAAATGTCGTTGTGTAGTGATTAACATACCCATTTCTCTATCATGGGTATTCACCATTATACACAATTATAAATAGATTATAAATATTCTTGTATATATTCTACATACATTTATCTTGGAATAAATGATGATTAATTATTCTAGGTTTTATGATCCATGTGGCATAGTTATGTGTGAAATGAATTTTTTAAGAAGGGTTTGCATTGATAGCGCTCCAATGCATTGGGTAAATATTAGTATCATGACACGTGAAGTGTAGTGAAGATTTACTCATTAAAATTCATGTTAAATGAGGATTTACTCTTGCTAATTCATGTGAAATTAGGGTTTACTAATTCTCCATGTGCAATAATCCTTGGATCATGCTAATTCAATGTTATGTGTTGTTGCCACATTTCCATGTAGTGATAATCATGATTTATCATGCCTTTATGTTCATGTCTTCTTTATGCTTTTTGATATGCCAAATTCCTAAAATGTATTTTATTCTTCATGTTATGCCTTTTTTAATCCCTTATTAAGATTTATAGCTAACCCTTTTATTATTCATTTCTCTTGGTTACACAACACAATGCTGTGTATGAGGGAATGTAGTGGTCATGTAAAGGATGATTCCAATAAATATGTTGTGTTTCATGTTTTAAGTCATTATGTAATGTTCAAATGACCCAAGGACTCTAGAACATGTGATCATCAATGTTGAATCAAGATAATAATATAAAATATAAAGTCTAACTATGTAATAATGGGAAGGGTAGTTATACCAGGGGGATGAATCCTTAGATAATAATTTAATATTGATATTCTGGGTTAATTTTATTGGTTTTTCGACCAAAATGAACTTGTATTGATTAATCATTAAGTAATATGTACATACGTTAGTTCCAAAACATTAAATAATATGTTATAATTAAAACATAATCTGGTTCAACCATAAAAATGTGTTCATGACCCTATCTTAAGGCAGAAAAGAAAAAATGAAAATATATCATTTTTAGAGGTGATAAATTAACACCCCACAAACAATGCTTTCTTTTTTTAAATAGAAATAAGAGGTGATAGGGTATGGATGGTATATTATCCCATTATTATCATAACATTTTAGTATGTGAGAGATACTGGAGTTACCATACAATGTGGATGAGGACAAGGAGATAGATATTATGAAAATAACATGAAATTGAAAGGAAATTAATGGGAAAGTGAGGGGGAAATTACCTCTTGAATCGTCATCTTGAGATCCTCCTTTAGAGACCCAGGATGATTATTTTGATGAGAAAAAAAGCTCATAGATGTGGGGTATAGGATAAAGATGTTTTATGGATAGATTTTAGACAGGTCTTGATGATTCATATGTGTGGTTTGGCAAGGTGTGGGAGAGGGGTAATTTATACATGAGGAGTGGGTGTTTTTGAATATAATAATAATTGAAACAGTATATCAAAATTTAGAATTGTAATAGTATATTTTTGACATCCTAAATAATATATTAATATAATATAATTTTTTATTCTTTAAATCATCTTTATAATTCAAATTCATTAATTTATAAAAATGAATGTGAGCGAAAGAGAAAAAAGATAATTTAAGGAATAAATTTTTGACTTTAGTAATTAGAAAGACCTTTTTTAGGTTTTGAAATTGAGTATATTGTACTTTAAGGAACAATTTATGAAATTAAATATTAATGGAATAATATAATGTTTTATAAAGTTTATGTCCTTATTACATCTTGAATTATTCAATTTAGGATATGCCGGTTATATGAAAAACCATATTTTTACTATTCACCTGAAAATTAATGTATTTCATAAAAAATTAACACATACCATTTTTAAACATATAGAATAAAAAAATGAAGCCCATTTTTCAAAAAAGTGTTTTCTAAATATGGATAAATTTAATTTTATTTATAATAATAATTTACATGAATAATATATTTTCTAAAATAAAAAATTATTTCATAATTATTGGAAAAATTACATAAGGTAATATAAAATTATATTTAAACAAAAAATAAATAGAATTGTTGATTTAGGAAAACATTTTTGGTAAATAAATTTTCATTTAAATTTATTAATTAATTATAATTAATTATTTTTGACATACAAATATGCCAAAACATTACTATAGTCCAATTGTAACTTATAAAAAGACTAAATATTATTTAATCCTTCATTCTTTAGGTTTCAATTATTTTAGATGATTTACGATTCATAAGGGTCATATTATTATTCATAAGTGTATGTTAATATTCATAAGGGTAGGATACCATTAAAAATAATTATTTATATTGTATTGGACTCCAAAAATCATACTGATCCCAACTGTGTATATCATATTTTAGATACACAAAAACAAAGATGTGGAAAAAATAAGATTAATGGTCACATAGTATTTAGTATCATTATATGTATTTGTGCTTCCAAATGTGATTTTAATATAATTAGTAATTATAATATGGGAATTCCATCAATACAATGTTGGGTTGTTAAATTTTTCCCTCCTAATGAAATTTCACCCTTGTTTTTTATATATATAAACATTTGAGTGTAATTCTCCTTTATCACCTCCTCCAGCTCCCATGTTTATTCTTTAAACATGTGGATTATCTATATCACTTTTACAAGGTGGGTTAACTTGTTGTGTAGAACTGTATCTCCCCGGTCCAAAATCATTACTAGTTTCTCCTCATAAGAGAGATCATCTTCCAACTGTTCCACCACTGAGTTCAGTACATGTGAGGGATCTAGTACGTATTTCCTCAAGAGTGATACGTGAAATACATCAAGAACATGAGACATTTTTTGTGGAAGTGCAATCTAATATTCCAAAAATCCAATGTGGTAAAGGATCTCAAAGGGTGCAATGTACCTTAGGATTAGATTCCCATTATTTCTAAAGTGCACGGCACTCTTCAATGGTGATATTTGATGGAAGGTTTATCTCCGAAGTTGAGATCCAAGTCCCATCGACGATTATTAGCAAAGCTATTTTTCTGACACTAAGAAAATTCGTTGTGTTTCTGGATTGCTTGAAATTTCTATGTCATCTCTTTGACAAGATTGGGTCCTAGTAGCATTCATTCTTTAACTTCATACTAATAGGGTTGATTTCTACATCATTTTCTATATAATGAGTCATATATAGCCATCTGAATGCTGGATGTGAAGCTATTATTGTATGAGAAGTCAACCAGTGGTAGATGCTAATTCCATCCACCATTGAATTCTAAAGAGCAAGCTCATAGTATATCATCATGTGTTTGAATAGTCTTTTCAGAATATCCATCAGTTTGGGGGTGATAGGTCTTGCTGAAATTTAATTTTGTATTCAAATCATGTTAAAGAATATTTTAAAATTTAGATGTAAACCATGGATCATAATTAGAGACAATCAAGAGTGGAACACCATTCAGCCTCACCACATCCTTCACATATATCTTAACAATTTGTTAAAGCGAGGGCTCTTCCTGAATGGTAATAAATTTTTTTGTCTTGGTGATTCGGTCAACCACAAACCAAATCTCATTATTTCTCATTGAAATCATTAGGAGAACCATGACAATGTCAATAGTGACATTCTCCCATTTACATAGGGGTATAGGAAATGGTTACATCATCCCTTTGTAATTTTTCCAATCTCCATTAACTTGTGGGCATACCAAGAACCTTGATATATATTCTGTAATCATTTTCATCATGTTATCCCACCATAAGTGTTCCTGGAGATCTCAGAACATCTTGGTGCTACCAAGATGGATAAATAATATCGAGCTATGTAATTTTACCAATAGCTACTTCTTTATCTTTGGTGGGGAATGCACACAAATCTGAATTCCAAATCAAATCACACTATCATCATTGATATAGAACCTGTGCATCTTACCATCCTTTACTACATTCACCTTCATTTGTAACTCTAGGTAATTCCTTTATGCTTCCTTCATCATCTCTTGGATTATTTGTTTCACATTCATTTGTTAATGGTAGGATGTGTTTCATACCCTTCTGATTTCCAAATCAATCCTTTGCATATTTGAGAATATGGGGTCTTTATTAATTCATAACATGGATAAATTAGTAGGTTCATTTCTTCTTAGAGCATCGGCTACCTAGTTCACCATTCCAGGATGATATAGAATAGAGAAACCGTAGTACTTGATTATATCAAACTATCTCCATTGATACATTATGAGTTCCATTATTGAGGATATATACTTTAGGCTCTTCTGGTCGGTGTATATGTCACAATTCTCAACATAAAGGTAGTACAACAATATTTTCAAGGAAACAATCAAAGCTGTTAGGCTATCACATTATAATTTTTCAAGAGTACAGAACAAATGATTTTCATTGAAACATTACTATATATCACAAAACATTCTATAATTTTCATTACTAGGAGTGCTGGTGCAGTGATAAACTATATCATTATCTTCTTGAAGCATCCCTTAAATTATTCCATAAAGACATACTTTACCCCTTTCCTTATTTTCATAGTTTTCAGGCATGACAATTGTGATATATTTCTCAAAAAAATTGTTATTACCCAACTAATCAAAGAAAACTACATATTTATGTGACACTAGAGGGCCTGGTCCATTCCAAAATCACCTTTTATTTTGAAGGGTCTTTAAAAATTCCCACACATGGGATAACATGCCCCAAAAGGTGACTTGCTATATCAAAAAGTCACACTTGCTGAACTTGGTGTATAACATCTCCATTCTAAAATTCTCCATCACATGTTTTAAATGTTCTTCATGTTCCTCCTTGATCATAGAGTGTATGATAATATCATCAATAAACACTACCAACAATTTCTCAAGGTAATTTCTAAAGACAATTAATAAAATTCAGGAAGATTTTAGGGGCATTAGTAAGTCCGAATGGGATCACCAAATACACATGGTGCCCATATCTTGTACAGAAGGATATCATTTGAATATCATTCTTCATCAACTTTAATAGATGAAATCTAGAATGAAAATCCACCTTTGAGAAGTATTATGAACCACTTAACTGATCCAATAATTCATCACTAATTATAATAGGAAACTTTTTTTTATGGTGGTCTTGTTGAGTTCATGATAATAGATACACAACTACCTTGTTACATTATTCTTCACAAAGGGAATTGGGGCACCCCAAAGTGATATAATAGGGCTTCTGAACCCTTTTCCCAAATAATCGAGTAGCATATTCTTTAACTCCTATATTTTGAAAGGAGCCATCGTATAGGGACACATTGAGATAGGATTAGATTCGGGTATGAGTTCTATTGATAACTCTACCTCAGGATCCAGGGGATTTTTTGGAAACTCATTGGGAAATACCTCACCATATTTCCTCATGATGGAAATTTCAGCAAGGTTAGATGAATCATCCATTTGAGCGAGGTAGGCATCTTCACAGGGAATGAAGACCCAAACCATTGAAGGATTTTTTAAAGTAGATTGATGATATTATTTTCATTTATAGAGGATCATGGGATGGTTTGAAATACGAAATTATTTTTAATTTTCCTGAAAGTAGATTTGTGCTATACATAACGAGAGCCAATCTAGACCCATTTTAGCATCTAATTCCACCAAGTGAATTATTTTGAGAGTATCTAGAAAAATATTCCAACATACGTCCACATGAGAAGAGTCAAACACTTGGGCTACAATGATTGCACCACATGGTGTTTTTATAGATATCTCTATTTCATGGTTTTTGGACATTGATCTAATAGTTCATAAAAACATAAATTATATAATTGAAAGTGTAGAGCTATAATCAAATAAGTATATTTCCATTCTTAATTGAATAGGAATTATACCTTGTATGAATTCATTATCGTCATCCACTTCTGTAGTGGTGAGGGAATAAGCATTTCCAAGTTCCTTTGAATTTGGTGGTTGTTGACGTTGATTACACATGAGGACTCACAATTTAGTGCAACACCTTTCATATTGACCTTAATTCCTAAAATTTTATCATTAGACCATGGTTGATTCTCTCCGTTCTTCAACCACATTATCCACCCTTATTATGTATTTTGGACATTCATGAACATGATTGACTTCATTCCCACACTTGAAACACTTCCCCATCCCTTTAAAGAAATTCCCATGATGTAACATCCAACATTTATAGCATGTGGATCGTTGAGTTTTCTTCCAAATGATATCATTAGATCCGCCAGCTTGAAACTCCAACTTTCGTTTCTTATCAACATAGCAATGGGACCATTCTCCAATCTCCATATCCACATTAAGGGGACATCGAAAAACTTCTTCATTACTCCCAAAGTCTAGAATTGCAAGAAACATTCTAAGGATTTGTTTTAATCCACTAAAGAATATATCAATGTTTCTATCATTGTTGATAACAAAACCCATAGCATAAATAGAAAGCCTTTTGAAATTCACATCATAGGTCGTGATAGATTCTCCTTCCTTTTTCTTGAGCTCTACAAATTCTATATCTATCTTTATATGAATAGTTAGTGAGAAATACTAGTTAAGTAACATGATCTCAATGACTTCCCATTCCATATCTTATATATCTTCTCCTGGATTGATGTGGTTAATATAATACCACCATTGATCAGCCTATCCATCTATATGATAAATGACTAGATTCACCTTCTCTATATCAGAAAAGTGGGGCACAAAAGATATATTTTCCATGGAGTTAACCCACTGTTTTATGTGTAGTGGATCAAAATGTCCACTAAACCTCGATGGACATTACCGCATAATTCACATGGTAGCTGGATTATCCCTCTTTTGTGACTGAGGACATTTTCTATTATTCTAGTTATTGTTCATAACCTTGGATTGGTGGGTAAGCATCACCATGAATTCTTGAACTCCACCTCACATATCATTGGGGATGTCGTTCGGGCATTCATTGTATTGGACCGCTCATGTGTTGTTGGACTCCTTTCTCTGAGTTCCGACCATTTTATAAAATAGAAATCTTTAGAACAAACCATAGGTCAACAAGTCATGAATAACATAAATATTTGTACAATTTAAACCAAAATCATATCTTATTGGATCCTAATGTAAATATTACTGTGTGTATATTTTTAATTGATCTCAAGCAAGATGTTATATATAGGGTTCACATATCCTAACTCCCATATAAAAAAAGTTCCTAATACGATCTATAACAACCCTGTCGTTTCATACATTAAAATTACATCATTATAAATAATAAAAACATAATATTATGACATAATGAAAATACTTAGGTTTAGTGTATTAGGAAAACTAGGACTAAACATAACAATTAAAACAACAAGAATAACATCTATTTAATTTCTTCTTATTTAGATTCTTTTTGGAACATGAACCCTCTTTAGTAAATGTAGACGCCTGAGGATATAAATCAATAAATGGGTGAGAAAAAATACAAGTAATAAGATAGATAAAAACATAAAATCATGGGTGAGCACAATCACGATATAGGAGAAGGATCATAAATATGAGATGAATAATTAATAAAATAATTTAAATCTGGAAATAAATAAAAATGGAAACTCATGTATTAGTGGGTAACAACCACACATAGTTGTGAAAAAATATAAAATCATGTATGAACATCATTTCACTTTAACGCATGAGATACATCACATTAACCAATGTATTGAAGTGCTATACAATTCTGGGCGCAGCCATCACATCATAACAATTTCATTATCTATTGTGAAACATATATAAAAAATGAACATAAATAACCCATGGAATATAATGGGATTCATCACATAAGACTACACTCATAAACAATGGATTCCAAAAATAAAGAGGGAATAACATACATGGTAAAAGAATTATCTGTCATGACTGAGAAGTAAAAGGCGTGCTTTTGAATGGAGACTACCTTTGGGAAAACAATTGACATAAAATTTAGAGGAACACATGTATATCCTATAAAAAGTATGATAATGATGAAAAAAGTATTTTTACAGTGTTTCCATAACAAAAATGGAGTGAAAAATGGATAACCCAATGAATTAAAGGTGGGTTTGATAATTTCTCCTTACCATGTATCTAAACCCTATCTTTGGTTTAATGTCCAAAATAACCACATTAGATTCATTAATTTACAATTATAAAAACTTTTTTACATGAATATTGTTAATTATGTCTCATTATTTTATGTTATTATACTTTTTATTAGATATAGTGTATAAATACATTGTTTAGGATAGTTCAATTTTATTGTCTTCTTAAGAGGTTCACTTGTATTCATAAATGAAAGATCATGTGGAACATGTGTAAATATCAAGAACTGATCATTAATGTTATTAATGAAATTCATTGATTTTAAAGGGTCTTATATTGAATTATATTATATACCATGCAGAAGAATCATTAGATAATAACTCATTGATAATCGATTGGATTAATTCAGGCGATTTTTCAACCACAACAAACATGTATTGTTTAATTATATAGTAAAATTTATATAAGTTAGATAAATAACATAAAATAAGATATAAAAAATATAATCAATCTGTTTCCACAAATTTAAGGGTTTCATGACCAGATCCGAAGGTGGTAAAGAAAATACGAATACATATATTTTTTGAAAGTTACAATTTAACACCTCACGAGAAATGTTTTCTTTTCTAAAATTAATAGAAGAAGAGATAGTGAATGGATGATAGATTTTACCATTATTATCATAAAATTAAATTATATGTCAAATAATAGAGTTACTATACAATTTGGATGAGGATAGTTGGTGAGATATTACAAAATGAACTTGAAATTGAATGGAAATTAAAGGAAATGAGAAATAGGGGAATTAACTCTGGATTCCTACTCATGAGATCCTCCTTAAGAAACATAGGATTGGTCATTTTATGAGATAAAAAGATCTTGGATGTGGGATAGGGGATAAATAGGATTTTTGGACAGCAGATAGACAAGTATTAGAGCTTTAGATTTTTGGTTTGAAAAGGGGAGGGAGAGGGGTTATTTATACATGAGGTGGGGGTGTGTTGATAATAAAATATTAAAGAAAATAATATCCCAAATAATAGAATTTAATAGTAGATTTATTAACCACATAAATAATATATTAATATAATTTAATTTATTTAGATATTAAGTCATCTATTTAATTCAAATTCAAAATTTATTAAACGTAAAGTGAATGAAAGAGAAAAAGATACTTTATGGAATCACGTTTTTGGATTTAGTGTTTGGAATGTTCTTTTTAGGTTTGTAAATAGATATTATTTTATTTAAAGTAACCATTTATGAAATTAAATATAAAATTGCCGAATAAAAAGTACTAGAAAGTTTATATCATCATTACATCAATATTGACACAATTTTGGATATACAGTTTATATGAAAAACTGTATTTTTACAATTCACCTGAAAAATAATGTCTTTCAAAAAAATCCTAAAAATTCACCCCCAGAATTATACTACTTGGTGAATCAGAAAATTAAGTCCATTATTCAAAAATAATTTTCAAAATATGATTAATTTTATTTTTAATTGAAATCATAATTTCCTTGAAAAATACAGTTATAAAAATTTAAACTGATTTCAAAATGATTTGAAAATTTAAATAAAGACATAAAAAATTATCTTTAAACCCAAAATACAGAGATTTGTTAATTTATGAAAAAAAATTATGAAAAAAAATTTTCATTATAATTTATTAATTATTTATTTTTAATTATTAATGACTTACAAGAACACCAATACTTTTACCAAATTAAAATTTTGTCTTATAGGATGCCTAGATTTTATTTTATCATTCATGGGTGTGGTTACTATTATTTTGAATTATTTACTATTCATAAGGGTCATATTACTAATCATAAGTGTAGCTTACTATTCATATGGGTAGGTTACAATTCATCGAATATTAATTTTTCCCTATTGGACTCTGAACATTTCACTGATCACAACCATGTATATAAGATTTTTGAAATTCAAATCATAGGAGAGGCCAATTTATGATTAATTGTCACCTAGAATTTAGTATAATTATATTTATTTGTTCTTCTTAATGTGATTATACTATATGGAATAATTATAATAATGTAATTATGTTGATTATATGTAGGGTTGTTACATGTAATTTTCCACATTATCATGAATAACTATCAACAGTAAATCAGAAAAACATTAAATAAATTTCATTTTATTTATGGATACAAAATCATAACTTTTCGTTGATTGAGTTGATTTCACAAAGATATAATTTATCAATTTATTGAATAAATTATTGACTTAATGGTATACCCCTTTTGTCAATATATTGTTAGATTAATGGATTATATCATTTAAATCTATTTCATTTAATGATCAATGAACTATTATAAAAACATATTTTTTTAAAAAAAAATAATTGTATTGATTACCCATGAAGGATAATTATATTTTTTTTCATCCATATTCAATATCAGGATATATACGGTTAGGTAATCAATTTTATTGAAATGATTAAAGGTATTGGTGTTATCTATTTTTTTATTCCAATACTGATGAATGATGTGATGGTTGAATTTGTAATATTATAAATTACTTACTCATGGATAATGAATTGGGTGAAAAGCCTTCCATATTCAACCTATCCATTCAACTAAGGAAAAAGGCTATAATTTCATTTATAATTACCTTTGGCTAGAAAAAATCAGGATAGTTACCCACATAAAAATTTAAGAATTGTTTCTACAATTGAACACCGTAATGTACCAACCATTAATTGGACATAGAAACAAAATAAATAATTAGGATCCGTAGATATTTAGATACCACAAAGTAAATACATCATTGAATATATTCTTGTATCATAAACATTATCATAGAGCAATATATACATATATTAAAAGTCATACACGTGAAATACACAATATATACCTAGTGAAAATATCAAAACATGAAATATGGATTACAACCAAAATAATGTAAAAAAACAACTATACAATATACCAAAACAACCCCACATGAAATAAACCCCATGAGACATTGTTTTCCCAATCCTACACAACCATGAATAGTGGTAATAAAGAATAGAAAGATAAAATCATGTTTCACTTTCATTTAATTATATCCAGCATAAAATTTAAATATTCATAAGATAATATTAAGAGCATTATAAACAAATACAAATTCGATAAAACAATGAATCTATGAGTGGAATTTATATATGAACACTAATATAAAAGGTTTGAAACCCATTCTAAAATCCATGTTCCCCATTAAAACCTATTCACTTTGAATAAAGTTACAATTAGATATTCATTAGGTTTATCTAAAATAAATAAACCTAGAACCTTTTTTATACATTAACATGACATAACTTTTGAAAAATACTTAAAACATAATAAAAATAAACACACAAGGACCCTATTAGTTTAGTGCATTTTGAAACATGAAAAAAATAACTTCTAGCACGGTGAAAGTTCATTAATGTTCCCCAAAAATATCAACACCTTGATAATTATAATTAAAAATATTTTTCTATAACCTATTTAATGGAAACCTAAGAAAGGTGTGAGCTCAAATTCTCCGTAAGGTTAAATAATAGAATGTGTATTCATATCATGTAAATAAGGGTATAAGAATGTGATATTAATAATTAAAATATCATACCCTACATATCATAGATTATAAACATGAATACTAGAATAAGGATTTTCATTTCATTATACATTAGTCAAAAGGAAATCAAGAGAATAATACATGAATCCATAACAATGGAATCTAAAAGAGAATTATGTCATACACATAAGGTTATAACATAATGAACTTGGAAAAGTAGAAAATGGGTCACACATTATGCTAAGAACACGAAATAAATCCCACTCATATACTTAAGAACATGTAACCAATTCCATGAAGATTATTGTCAAAATATAATTATCTACACACATAACATTTTGAACACTCAGTAAGTTTAACCCATAATATTGTGAATATATAATAATGATCACTCATAACATTATGAAAATATTATAATGTACACTCATAACATTTTGACCACATAATCGGGTCCACACATAGTGTGATGGACCTGAATCTAGGTCCATGCATAAAATTATCAACTTTTAATAAGGTTTACTCATATAATTGTGGTTATGTAATAAGGTTCGCGCATATAATTGTGATCATTTAATCGTGTTCATAGACTTACATATGTAAATTCATACAGGTTTGTGCATAACATTGTGAACATGTAATCAAGTTCACACTTGACACTTATTATAATGATACGTCCCTTGTTTCCCAATGCATTATAGGGAGATATAGGTCAAACCCATCACATAATTGAATTTTACATACTTGTGAAAAAAACATTCATCATATAATAACCCCTAAAAATATATTATTTTTATAAACATCAAGTCATAACCCATGAAATAAATTGGTTATTACTAACATTTCATCACAGAAAATCTATAGAAAATAGACAGGTTTCATAACCATTCCATCATACCATAACCCATGAGAATAAGTGGTTTGAAGTGCATATAAAACATGAAATAGAATTTTTTATCATTAGAAATATTTCATTAATACATAAATTATTCTTGAAAGGAAATGAATGGAACTATTGGTTATTTTATATAATGGAATAATTAACATCAGCAGAAGTTTTTCTAGATTGAAAATGACATGAAAATATATTTTGAAAACATTACCTGATGAAAATATAAATTTTTTATTAGAAAAAAATATTTAAAACATAAAAACCATTTCAAAACCAATTTCATGAAATTTAAAATGAAGGAATATATACAAAAATTTGTGAAAATTTAGAATATATTTTATTCTAAAAAATATGATGAGAGATTAAAAATGATATGAACACCATTTTATTGAAAATATATTACAATCTTATAAATAAATATTGAAATTAATTTTAAATTCACATTCCATTTAAAATTATAATGAAGATTGAATAAATTTTTGAAACCATTTGTTTTAAAATTAAATTTAAAAATAGATTCACAAAAATTAATATTTTAATCATGCAAAGTAAGAATTATAGAAATGACATTTGGTAAATATGTACATGTCATATGAGTTAGGGAAAACATTCCTTTAATTGGTAAATGGTATGAAAAAACATTGTCTAGAAAGAAAAAAGAATATTCCAATGAAATAAATTTGTAACATAGAAAAATAGGGATGATTTATTTTAATTATTATCAGATAATATTATAATATTCATGGATTCCATTTTTAGAAAACTTTGTTTTGGTGGAACACATATTTCAATCTAAATAGAGGTTAAATCCAGGCTTTCTAAAAAATACTCTCTTATGTGTACTATATACCAAATTGTGAAAAATTTATACAAATAGCATAATAAATCATGAATAACCAGAGGAGAATAATAATCAAGAATGTTATTGAGATATGTATCATATTGTTTCATTATGGAAAACCAAAAACATAAATAATCGTGGAAATAGATGAATGTGTTTCAAATTACTCTTACAAATTTGTAACTTTGAACCATATTCCCCATGTATGAAAATGAAACTACATGATACATAATCTTTTTGAAAATACAGATTTTTATGAAATAAATTTTTTATGTTATTATATAAAACAAATTGAAAAAATTAGGTTGATAACAAGGTATGTGTCTCAAAGAAGGAAAATTGAAAAAAAAATTACTGATTTGGTAACTCTTGAAACATATATCCATGAAATAAATTTCATCAAATTAATATGTAAAATACTGATTAATTAAATTATAAAAAACACATAAAAAATACCTGGGTTTTATACACACTCCTAAAAATAAATTGTTGTTGACTAATTATTATATATCTCAAAAATAAAATCTTTGACGTAATCCCCTTACATTCTATCTTGACTCTCAACGTACTCGTACAAACCTCATGTATAATAAATATAATTTTATTATAAATATATCATAGATACATATTATTACATAAGATAAGATATATATTTTTATTATGAATTTATATTACCTATTGGTTATCAATTTCATGTTAAGGTTACTCTTTACCTAATATTCTCTTTGTTTTTCACTTGTGACTTAATTTTTCATATCATTGGTCCTTATAAAGTCATCACGAGCTATAGAATATAAAATATGATATAAGATTCACTAAATAAATTATATTTTTATTATAATAATCTTTATAATATATATGTACTAAATGGAGTACACTGTTCATGTATATAGTATGTTATCTGTACACATGAATGTTGTTTTTGTTTAATGTTCTTATTAAAAAAATTACATATATTTATATATTTGTATATATATATATTTATTAAATAATAATTATTAAATAATATATAGAATATAATTACACTAAAACCACCTTTAATACATTCTATTTAGTGTGTGAAACAATCATATCAGTTTGAGTGGGCAGTTGTCCATACTTCCTCAATGGATATTTTCTTATTAAATCATATTGAAAAGTGAAAATATATGTGTGGTAAAGGATTAAATTACCATAATGAAATAATAAATATAATATATAATATATATAATTATTTTTTCCATAATAATTCAATTTTTGATAGTCATTAAAAGAAAAATGAACAATCATTATTTAATGAGGTGGTAATTCTCCGTACAGAAAAACAGATTTGTCATAAAAATTAGATGTATTCTGTGTATTTTTAGGTCAATAACATATCATAAAAAAATTATAGTATCTTTATGACACTTTTTTTTATAAAATATTGAAATAAAATTAATTTAGTAGTTTGATAATGAAAATAAATGAATGGATCCTGCAAGAGGGTGTTACCTCTTAAACAGGGAACTCTTTTTGGTTTTCCCAAAAGGGGTTACTTGGAATGATTTATGAATAAATGAAAAGTTATAGAAGTTTTTTTGGATTATTTTGATCTATTTTGTTATATTTGTGTCTATATAATGTTTCATGAGAGGTGTGAGGATGTATGAAGAAGGAGGGCCTTATATTAATTAATTAGAGTGGCATAATTGTATATTTGGGGAAAAGGCTTTCAACCCCAGTTTTCACCATAGAAATTAAATCCAATAATGTTACAAATATATTAACATTAAATATTAGGAATTAATATGTCCATAAAATGGCATTTTTAATGGATTATTGGTCATTTTGGTCCTTATATTTAGGTTTTTGTCTTTTGTTAAATTTTTTTTACCCTATTCAAAGTATTTTTTTTAATTGCATTCAACAATATTTTTCATAAAAAACTAATATATCATTAAAAGACATTAATTTATTATGATTCCAGAAATGGAATCCTTTTTTATAATTTCTTTTTATAAACGTGGGGAAAATATTTAAATTTAATCTTGTAGTCAGTTCGACATTATAGGTCTTTAATGAGAAAACATTCAATAGTTTTCCTTGTTTTTATATCAAATTTCATTGTGAATTTGGATCCAAGGGCCAAAATTTGATTAATGGAAAATACATATATAATTAATCATTGAAACCAATTTAAAATTTAATTTAACTATTCAAATAAATATTATGTAAAATACTTTAACTAAATTTCACTATTTTTCACTATTAATTTATAGAATTAATCTTCATAAACAAAATAAAAAAAAAATTATCATAAGCTAATTTTTATGTTCAAAATAATTAGATTTAGGTTATATTGTCATATTAAATCTATAAGAGTGCCTTATTTAGATTAGACATAGGTTATCATTCAAAAGGAAGTATAAAAGCAGTAATAAGAATATATTTTTTAAGCGTAAAATTGGGATTAGTATTAACTTATGTATATAAAATCTATTGGATTAATGTAAAAAATATTTGAATTAATATATATCATATATATTACATTAAAATAACTCTATAATTATTATTAAGTTATTTTATTAATTTAAAATAGTTATGTTGGTGTTATATTATTTTATTTTATTTTCAACCAATTTTCTTATTAATTTCTAATTAATTTGTAACAAATGAATTCATTTTATATATTTGAAATCCATATATTTTAATAAAATAGTTAACAATTTTCCTAACCAATAATTCAACAATTAGGATATAGTATATTATTATTTGGTAAGACATGGTAATGCGTGTTATAGAAGCCATCGATGAAAGTCATTATTGCATGTATTAAAAGTTATCAATAGTGTTCCATGTTGAGAAACTTAATATTTATGTTCTATATAGTGCAAAATTAACACGGTGTTGCATTTAATATAGTCCAAACCTAGTGATATAATATTAATTAATAATTATTAGAGATGTGCGAAATAAAACTTATTAATTTATTTAAAAAAATTAAAAAAATATTTAAAAAATTATGAGGTGTCACATTTCACCCCCATAAAAATAAAATTTCCCCTAAAAATTCATCTAGGTTGTCAATGGTTTAACACATTAATGTTTCTTTCATATAATCCAAAATTGTAAAACCAAATCCTAAAACATACTTTTAAAAGGTAAGGTTGGAAACATAATGGTTTCCCAAAGTAATATATAACTGGGGTTCCACATAATAGATCATAGGTTGTAGGTGAATACACGGACAAGGAAGATAAATCTAACCATCAAGTTATGATAGAGAGTGATATAAAATAAGGTCAGAAGATAGTTATCAATCATAAATCTAGTGAAATTTGATGACCTAAAGGACCACATAATCGATTAGAAACAAAGGCACTATAAAAATATTTTTTTTTATAGTCTTTTATTCTAATTTTGATGGATTTTCATGAGAAGTTATACTTATATAATTTCACAAAAACGTCACCCTTTTTCATTCCTTAATTCCATACACATAATTCTATAAAATGGATATTGATTTTTTTTCATTACTAATGCACAAATATATCATGATATCCACCAGATTCTAACCCAACTTTCATTATTTATCATCAACATATTGTATTTTGAATTGACTCTAAAATATGAATAAATACTAATATTTAGAGATAAAATATTAATAATACTAATTTCATATAAAGCATAGGTTAATCATTTTATAAATGGTTTCCCATATAACCCTTATAAAAGTATCAAAAGTAGAATCGTTAAAAAGAAAGTCATGAAATATGATTAACATTGATACCACATATATAATAAATTAACACATGATTAACACATTCCAAACATTTGAATACCATCGTAAAAATCATGTTGAACTATTTTAATAATCTGAATTAGCATTAATACTTATAAAAAATTCATTATTCCTTATTATATATATTAATTTAAATCTTCCATAATATAAAGTAGTTGTAAACACAATCCATAATAACATGATGTACTTTTCATCAGGTCCTTCATTATTTATAAGGTATTCAGTACCATCAAATTTAAATATTCATATCCCATTTATCATTATCCAAAAATTATTATCTTCACATAAGTAACTTATTAGGGGTTATCATCACATAGACAAAATATCACCATCTCATTATATCTTATTTTGAATCCATTAGAATCACCGAACATAATGGTTTAAATCTATAGTAAAAAAATAAATTGGAAAGTCCATGTTTATTTCACCATTGATATAACATAATAATTGAGTCCAAAAATCATACAGACATTGATCTGTCCACATCATCCAAAATTCATAAAGGTTACCTCATCTAGTTTATTAATACCTATATCCTTTCCCATTTCATATGTAGTCTTATAAACATCAGCAATGTAACCATTACTCGCACCACAATATTGATTTTTTCAAGATCTTTCCCCTTAATACATTTAGTTTTATAATGATCATTTATTAAACACATAAAACACATAGAAATAAATAATTTCTTATAGTGGCAAAAAATATAACCCATTTCATTAACTGAAATATTCATTTTTCCCTTAGTATCACATTTGTTGTGTCCTTATTTTCGATAGTCGAAACGAATTAATGTTCCTCTATAAAATTTAATTAAATGATTATTTAAACATTATTGACACAATGGAAGCTATATATTCTTTCATTTATGGTCTCCATTACCTGAACTCTTAGCAAACTCTATCTTTCTATTCCTTGGTTATTTTATGAGTTGGTTATGGAATACATTATTGATAATGTTCCATGAAAATTGACTAGTAATGATCATAATATATTTCACTCTAGTTATCATCCCACATAACATCACTATAGAAAATCCACCATCATATAAAATATTAATATAGTTCCTTTTACTTATTTCCACTGAATAAAACTTTTAGCATAGTGTGAAAAATTCTTATCATGGAAGAGTACCACATACTCAGGAATAATTTTACATGAAATATGTATAAATCATGAAAAATTCCTTAATATATGACATTATAGGTTAATATAATGTTATTCATGTCAAACTTATATTTAAATCCATCATGATGGTTTGTGAAGAGTTTTTTACTTTCCAAAGCAAATCCCTTTGGAGGGTCAAACAATGTGTGTATTAAGAATTGTTTTTGTGTACCAAATCACCTAGAGTAAGGCCCCAAATAACATTTCAGATATGTTACTTCTAGGTACAGGTGTTCCAGATCCACATAAACTTGATGGGTCCAATCATGGAATAATTAGAAGAAACCACTCACTCTATCCTTTAACTACATTACGTGACATTTTCTGACACATTGAATCATTTTTGTACGTATCCATGGAGACATCGCTAGAAATATTATTCAAAAATTAACTAGGGATATCACTAAAGGATTCTTATCATTGTTTCTTAATGCTAACTAAATCATCACTCTGATACCAACTATAGTAACCCTCACATGAGAAACATTATCATTACATCAATTTTGTGGAATTCATAAAAAACAATAAAAACAGACACCCAATGACTCTTTTATATTATTTATATTAGGAACATTGAACAAAATTGTCATATCTCAATGAAAGATCATAAATGTTTCCCACAAAGAGCTATCCTCTTAACAATCCAAACTAAAATAATATCTTCATAATATGGGGAATAGGATCCTAAAAATTGGTGAGCACAAATGATTAATAATGTAAAATAAACTAGATTACTATGAATATCATGATTATAATGGTATAAGACCCAGATCAATATCATTTTAAGATCATAATCAACATATAAAATCTCAAAAACATGAATCATGGAATAATAATTTGTAGTTCATAACACACAAATCATAAAGAAATCAATGGTATAATCAATTAAATCATAATTTTAGAATAATACATGGAATGGTGTCACACAAATCATCATATAAAATGGTGAACATGTGTAAGTAGAAATGAGTTCTCATATTAATTTAAGGTCATGATATTTGAACCTCTTAAAGACTTATGAACATGAAACTTGGTCCACGCATATTGTTGTGTACATGAAATTAGTTTAATGGAAATGATTGTTAACCTGAAATCATGTAAATTAAAAACATTTTGAACACATAATAATCTTCACACATAACATTATGATCATATAATAATGTTCAATCATAATATTTTGAGAATTTAATCAGATTCGTTCATAAAATATTCACATGAAACTAGGTACAAACATAAATTTTTGAATATGTTATATGGTTGACTCATAGCATTGCGAACAAATATTACCATTCATTCATAACATAATGAACATGTAATCATGGTCGCACAAAAACTCATGGAAATGAAAAAAGGTCCACACACAACATTGTGAACATGTAATAAATTTCACTCTTAATATTCATTCTCATTATTTAATGATCATTACATAATAAATTAGATGTAGGTATAAGTCTCACTCGTCAAATAATAAATTCATAAATACATGTTTCACAAAACATTATTCATATCAGGAATAATGAAAGGCTATGGGATTGATAAAAATAATATCATAATCCAAGAAAAAAATGGGTCTCACTAAAATTTCATCACATAATATCCTATGTAAAATTGATAGGTTTATTAACAATTTCATCAAATTATAACACTTGATAGTTAGTAGTTTCAAAAGGATAAGCATCAGGTAAAAGAAATATGTGTCAAAAGAATAATTTCATCAAAACATAATACATTCATGAAAGGAAATTAATGGAACATTTGAATCATTTACTATATGGTAATTAGTAAAATTAACAACTATCATCCTATATGGAAAATAACATGGAAATATATTTTGAAAACATTTCATGAAAAAAATCACCTTTCTTCTTTGAGAAACAATATTTCATCAATAATATCTTTTTGAAAACCATTTTCATTAAAATAAAAATGAAATTTTATTTGGATATATTTGAATAACTTTTTGAAACATTTTTCCTTGAAAACATATATAGAGGTATTAAATGTGATTTGAAAAAATATTTCTATGAAATTACATTGAAATATAACAAATAAAGCATGAAAATCATTTGAAATCCATTTTCAATTAAAACATATATATAATAAATATATTTTACTAAAAACAATTTCATTGGAAACTATGTTGATTTTTTTTATAAAAACTAATATTTTAATCCAGAAAAGGAATATTGATAAAAATGATGGTTGGTAAATCTGTACATGATTTACGAGGAATGATGGATAATATTTTTTCATAGTAAATGGTTAAAAATGACTTCTTTAGAAAGATAAAGGAATACTCATTTGTGAACATTGGTAAAAGAAAAAAAATGATAAATTTTATTTCAATTAATATCATATATTATGATTATAATCTTAGACACTATTATTCTAAATCAATTTTATAGAATATAAATTTACTACTAAAGAGAGGGTAAATTCAGGTTTTCTTAAAAATATATTCCATACTATCATATACACATAATAGTAAATAATATTAAAAATAATTGAATAAATCATTAAAAAACATTTGATAAAAAGATTCCTGAATTATAATATGATATGAATACAAACGATTCATCAAAGGATGCATAAATACATCTATTCCCGTAAAACGATGAGATTGTTTCAATAAACTCTTACAACATGGTATCATTGAACCAAATTCCACATATAAGAAAATAAAATTTCATAAATCGTAAAATATAAGGAAAATTATTATATTTTTTATTTAACCTACCAATGGAATTATATTCCCCTAGTGGAAAAGGTTAGGTGCATAAAATTGCATGTGCCTCAAAAAATGAAAATTGAAAAAAAAAATTTATGGATTGGTAAATTTTTTAAACGTAAATCCTGTTAATTTTTTTAAAAAATGGTTATTTAAATTGTGATTAATTTATGTATAGAAATAATATAATACATCCATAGTTATTATACACAAAACTCATAATTAATGAGGGTTGAATAAATCATGTATCTCAAGAAAATAAAATGTAAGATGATATCCCCTTTCCTTGTGTCTTGAATCTCATCATTCTTATAGAAACATTCTATATTATAAATATATCACAAAAAATATCCTTTCATATAATACTATATAAATTTTTATTATTATATTATGTTACCTTATTGGTAATAATTCCATGTTATGATTATATTTTAGGTAACATTCACTTAGTTTATCGCATGTTCTTTAATTTGATATATCTTTTACCTATATATATATAACGATTTCAATAATATAAATCAATATACAAATATCATATATATTCTGTTTATGTAATTTATAATAATATAAATAATATATATGTTTGAATTTTAATTAACCATTCATGGAGAGGGTAGACCGTACATACGCATAAACGTTGTTTCTGTGTAATTATAATACAAAAGGAAAGACAAAAAATAACATATATGTATATATTTATCTATATATATATTATAGTAGAATTATTATATGATATATATCAAATAGTAATACTAAACCCATATTTTATACATTACATGTAGTGTGTAAATGAATCACATCACTTTTATGGGGCTGTAGTCCACATTTTATCAAAAAATGAACATATTTACACAAAATAGAGTGTATGAATATATGTCTGGTAAAAATATTATATATGATTAAAAATATAATATATATAATATAACACACACACATAGATATATATATATAGTTCCATCATAATTTCTACTATGATATGTCATAAATGAAAAATGAATAGTCACTGTTTTGTGATGCAGTAGTTCGTCAAACACATAAATAAAATGTTCATAAATTATTGGTGGTTGTGGGTGTATGTGTAAGTATAAAAATTAAAATATAAGAATACGAATACATTTATTATAATACTTTTTTTTATACATTCATGTCATAATATTAATTTATGTGGTGGGGAATTAAAATAATTGAAAGGAGCTTGAGAGAGGGTGTTACCTCTTAATTGGGTAATTATTTTTTTCACACAAGGGATTACATGGAAGGATTTATAAATCAATTTAGGCTTAAAGGAGGAATGGATGAATTTTTGGGATCTATTTGGGAATATTTTGGTTGAGAAAAGAAGCATGATAGTTGTGAAAAAATGGGAGGAGGGTAGGCTTTTAATAATGAATAATGAGTGTTACTCTTGTAAATTTTAGTAAAGGGAATTATAACCTCGTTGTTTCGATTCAATGTTTGTAAAATAATGGTAAAATGTATAAACATATCATTATAGGGTCAAAATATGGACATCAATTGGATTTTTTACAAGTTTCTAGCTCATTTAGGCCCCTATGATTATGGTTTAGTACATAGTTTATCGTAATTTCACATTATTCTATGTAATTAATTTTTATCACATTAATTAATCATTTTGAAAAAAATTATGTTGAATATATTAGAAATTATAAATTAGGATCAAGATAAATATGAAATCCATTTTAACAAATTAAAATCACTTCAGTGGTAGATATTTTTTAAAATTTAATCCCACAATGGGGTCTACAATGAAGGATTTTAAAGTAATGACTTTCAAATGTTTTCTATAATCTTCTATAAAAATCCAATGTTAAATTGGTCGAAATGAATTAAAATTTATTAATTGATAAAAATATTATCTAATTTAGCTTTTAAAATAATTTATTATTTAATGTTTCATTGTAAATAAATATTAAAAAAAAGTTTGATAAAAATTTGTATATTTTTAACATTTCGATAAAAAATGAATCCTCCCAGAAAAGTACTAAAAAAGTACCATAACAATATTATTTTTTATTATTATTAAAGTTTATGTTTATTTTGATATTTTATATATATATATGTACCAAATGGTGTCTTTAAATTGGAGTCTTCATTTAATTTTGGTATAAATGACGTGGTAAAATTATTGGTTTTTAATCAAACATTTCAGGGTTTTCTTATATGGTGTCTATAAAATCAATTATATGAGTTTATAAAATATTTTAATGAATATAAAATTTATATATTACACTAATATCAATTAGTAATTTTAAATAAACTAATATATATGGTTAAAATATTTTTTTGGATATAATAATATTAATCTTTATATTCAATCGGTTTTCATATTTATTTCTAAATAATTTATAACCAACGAAATAAAATTAAATTTTTGTAAGAAATATATTTTCATAATATAGTTAACCCTTGAAATGACTACTAATTTAATATTTATGTGATTATATAACGTTATTCTCTAAAACGTTGTCTTACATTTTATATAAGCAATCAAGGAAAGTCATTGTTGCATGAAACATAAGCTATTCTCAATGTTATGTACAGAGAAAGCTAAAATTTACAATTCATGTAGTGAATGATTATGTTGTTGATGCATATAATTTAGTAAAAATAATGATTTAATATAGAATAAATTTTTCCAATGTTGTTTGAAATGAAAATTATTAAAAGTAGTAAATTAATTTGAAAAATATAAATAACAAAATCTCTATGTGTAACACAAGAAATATTTCAAAACATGTGTAAAATAAGATTCAATAAAAAACATGTGAAACCAAATGAATAAAAATTCAATGCACCAAAATATGGACTACACACTTGCATTAGTGTATGAAACATCATATAATCACATATATTGAAATAGGCATAATATAATATACCACTATAAACAAAAATAACAAACCTTATGAATGAAACCGTATAAATAAACATTAAATAAATAAGACACATCATAGTTATTATAAAATGGTATCTAGTGTGACCAATAATTATCTTATGTTTTCTAAACTCTAGGAGAGTAAAATAATTTCATATTCTCTCATATTATACTATAAAATATCACATGGTATTCCCAATAATATAACTCAGTCACCCCCATCCATATACACTCAACATCATTCCCATTGTGATTCATTAGTACTATGGTTAAGTAACAAACCATAGTATCACTCATACAACAATGATAACATTCACATGCTAGATAATGACCTTGGTCCCAGCTTCAACTGCCTATGTCACCTACACACACAATTTCACACATGTGTAGCTTAATATCAAATATGTAATTCCATAATAAGTGAGGATCATATAACTATATAAAATCTATTTCATAATAGATTCCCATAATAATAAAACACCACAATCATGGTAAAAAATAATTAAAACCTCTTCTGAAACCAATATTGAGTCTATAATCCTATATGGGGCCATTTATTTAAACACTAAACAAGAAATTATTCACAATTTTTTTTAAAAGTCACAATTAACCACCAAATTACTATAAAAAACAATGATAATCACAAAACATAGATCATTAAAATATAAGAAAAAATTTCAGTGTTAGTTTTATATGAAAAAATTGGAATAAAATAAAATCAATGGATTAAAACATCTACATAGTGACACATATTACAAAAGGAATTTCATATTTTTCTTCTTTAACGGAAACCCAATGATTCTCACGAGAAGGGTTCTCATTGAACTATAAAAAAAATAAAAAAAATCAACATCAAATACATGATATTAAACCATGGTTAATTATTACATTTCACATTTCCATGAAATGGGATGAAAAAATATATACTATCCGAAAGCAAGATGAAATAATGAATAAATAGATTAAATCCATCTTAAATCACAATGATATAGGGGTAATAAATAATCAACAATACATTTTGAATAGATACCAATACTAAAAATATTGGTTTGGATGATGATGATGGGTATGAAAATGAGTTATATATTCTAATAAATCATATTGGAAAAATATTAAAAATAAATTCTTCAATAACTGATAATAAAAACATGGTATGGTCACATGGTTTGGGAAATTGTGTTCCACATATGTGGGAGTAAATATCACTCCAAAATGAAGTGAATTTTTTTTAAAAAACTAATTTTGTTTAGAAAAGGCACGCTCGGTCTGTGAAAAGCGTATTTTCCCCCAAATACCATGTCAAATAGTTATCCTCATTGCTAGACATACTATGAACAAAATTTGATATATGGTATGTTTCACCGAGGGAATTTTTTTCTATCCCCTATATACTAAGATCATTATATAAGAATAAATAGTTAAATCAATATCAACTAATACATACTGGTGAATCATATAGTGTGACAACCCTCCCTATCATATCTCACTCTATCACCATATGTCCTGATGAATCCTTGGAATGAAATGGATTAATCTACTAATACATTTCCTGTGATTCGTACTCAAATTAATTTTGTATATCTCCACCATTCATCCTATCATCACTAGGAAACATTATCAATTTAAAATAAACGACACTTTTTCAACTATTTCATGATACAAAATGAATGATCCACATTGATTACATCATGGTCCACCTCAAAATATTCCAAATCATTCTCATGAGATGGGAAATGATGATATCATTTACATTGGAATACAATAATGATATCCTGAATTGAGGTCATATTTTATGAAAACATGAATCAATGGGATTACCTTCCATGAAGTTCTATAACTCGAAACAATGCTATATAATTTTGTGATAGTTTTCCCTTCATTTATAATAGACATTTTTCTTATTTAATAGATACATGAAGAAAACAATTATATCTTACAACAAAATATAATCAATGAATACATTTAATAGTGTATGAGTTTTATTGAATCATAGAAACATATTTCCATTTATGTATCATTTTTTGGTTCTCTATCATCACCTTGATAACATTAGGTCCTAAAATCAAATGCCCATCCACCCCATCCCAATGAATAAAAATTGGCATGACCTCCCATACGACACCTCATATAGGTCAATAATTATAAATTAATTGAAAATATTGTTTTAATGAAACTCAAACATCAATATATGCCACTGTAACGAAAAATAGTAATTAATAACATATTCTAGAAGAATATCCTAGAATTTATAGATTGATTCATATGACTAAATGTCCATCAACATGTGATATGTTGTGCTCATACATGGATTGGTTCTAGAATATTTCTGGAGTAAATTTCAAAAATATGACATGAAACTAGTATCCAAGTTAGAAACTGTCAATAATATAATTAAAAAAACAATAAAATCCTCTCTTATATAGAATCTTCTAAGAACTTATGCCATCAATGAATCTCTAAGGGGATGAAAACGGGATGATTTTTAAAGAAATTGGTAGTCACCCAAATAGATTTTTTCCCACTAGAAGTATGATGTATACTGATAATTAAAAAAATAGATTTTATATCTAACTTTCCCAGGGAAATTGGATGTGGTTGTATTAACATGGATGGAATATGATCCTAATCATTGATCATGTGGAGGGTAAAACATTTAGAAACAAAATTAGAAATTTGTCTCCTTACCCTAAGACATCAGTGCATACTCCACTAGATTATAAATTTCATGGTATCCCCATGGTGAAATTGAAATCTCTAGTACTTCATCTCATGAAATACCTCATAATTAATGGTAAAAGAAACCACCAATCAGTTCTTAAAAATGAAATAAACATTATGATACTTGGAAAAATCACTCAAGGTCCTCGTCCATTTTATTATCCACAAATACAATATATGATATGGTCAGATTCATTCTCACCCCCAACTCTATCAATAAGATTTGGTTTGAATTCCACAGTTTCCAAAAATACACACATTCCGAATCATTCTAATCTACAATCTGATAATCAAATAGACTCTTGTTTTAGAACAAATCAACTAATTTTTAAATAGCATGAGCATGGAAACTTATGTTAAATGAGTTGGTGAAAATATACCTCTTTCAATGTGTATATTTTATAACAACATTAATTCTCTGATGATATTATACATGATGTATCTTACATGGGTCCATGTCACTATAGAATAATATATAATTCATAATATTATGATCTTAGTAGACTATAAAATGATCCAAAAAATATGTAATGAAACCAGGAATAAAACACATATATCATTGTATCCAACTATATGTAAGGGGTGAGGTGATTCTTTTAATGTTGGTATAGTTTTCACAAGACACATTTCACCACATGGTCATTATACATCAGAAAAAAACCCATACCACACATGTGGAATCAAAATACAATATATATCATTTCTTTGGATAATAAAAATGGTGTATATATTAAATTTTTCAAAATGATTCAAATATACAAAGATTGTATCAACTTATTCAAACATAACCTCTTGTCTATTGGAAGCCATCATAAAAGAATAAATCTTTGAGAATTCATTGATGAAACATCTATAATTTCCATACAATCCTAAAAATCAATTATATCAATCATATTCATGGGACACTCTCAAGACATGACTTCAAAGATGATATTATGATACACCGAAAAACCTATCTTTTAAATCTCATTCATAAGAAATTCACCACAGGAATCCAATAATAATATTATCATAAATTGCACTATATAACATTATATATCAAGATTGTAAAGAAATTCTCAATAGGGTATATCTAGTCTCCCACCATCTCATAATAAATGAATGTTTCATCATTAATGTTTCCTTGAAGGAATCTAAACATCATTGAATGTTCTAGTCCAATTTGAAAAAAAAACAAAATAATTAGTGAGGAAAAATAATGATATAATCTCTAAAAAATCATGAAAATATTAAATAAGTTAATTTTAAAAACATCCCCCTTTTTAATCATTATATAATGGTACCATGATCTGAAGTTGATCTTAAGAAACCATCTTTCTCCTCTATGCTGATTAAACAGATCACCAATTCTCTGATATTTCTATTTATTTTTTATGGTTACATGATATTATTTATAGTAATATATATAATTTTATATTCTACAATTATACTTCACTAAAAATAGGATAAGATAATCCCATAGTGAAGAGATATTATGAATAAAACCCTTTTTATATATGTTCCCCACAATATCATTTAACTCTAATATAAAACATTGATCACACTAGATTGATTAAAATGAAATGGTACTCACTCAAGAGAGCATATTGTTTGTGAACTCGACATATCATTGGGGTGGTAATCCTAAAAATCATCCATAAAAACATTGAGGTACCACTCCATAACCATAGGAAGATAACTAACAACTATTTTTTCCTACAAACCACTAAAACCCTATAAATCTGACATGAGACCAATCTCATATTAGGATCAATGGTCACTTCCCTACTTGACGTCATGTCCACTCACCATGTAATACTTGAGTGATCCTTTGATTACATTTAAAATATAACCTATCATAAAAGAAATCAATCTAATTTTCATTTTTTATAAGAATCTATAACAATTATGAGTAAAAAATTAAACAACTCTAATAGGTTGAAATCAACCCCGACATCCACATTAGTGATTAAAAATCAAAATGTTGGCCATTTGAGACCATTCCTATTCTACCTAACATGTTGGTTTGAAAATTGAATTATAATTGTAATACGATCCACATTCATACCTAAGGAAAAGTAATACATTAATGAGATGTAGGAGTTGGATGAACCCATATAAAAAATATAGACATGGAGGGAGAAATAAAAATCATACGTTGTATGGTGGGTAACCCATACAAACTAACATCATTTCATATATCTATTTAATAATTATACCCTAACATTTAAATGACATGAGACCTCATAAACTAGTGATAATAACATTTAATCTAATGGTGATATCGTTCTAAATTATACATATATTATCTCCCATGTGATTCCTTATAGAATGCGAAACCAACTAAACTCCACTATGGGGAGGTTTAGAAAAATAATTGAAGATGAATTGGCTGCCAAAACTTATAGAACAAACTATGTAGATCTGGATTACAATTTTCATTATGGAATGGCTTCCCAACCTAGTAATAGAACACTGGTACACATCCATAATAATCAACTACCACTTAAGTCTATGATTTTAGAGAGCTCCTACCACCACAAAAATGTTGTTCTTTCCACTTTATATTCTAACCGAATGAAGAACTATCGATTCAACCCATATAAGAAACACTATTGAGACCTATCCTATCACACTTGTGAAACTCTACTATAGATACTTCATCAAATACAATATTATTGGTTGGAAAATAATTAAGCATTATCTTTGACATGATCTTTTCCTTCAATCCAATATGCAATTGATGATATTTAAGGTAATAATTAATTAGTGTCTCATGAGAAAAATTATGCTTATCTACAATCCATGCATTACAAAAAATCACTTTATGGCACATTCAATACAATAACATGAACTAATTATACTTCAATGCAATTAATGATGTTTATTAGAACTTCTACTTGAAATATATTATAATGGTACCCCATTTGAGGAATTCTATCTAATTCAGAAACACCATGGATTTCCAATAATTAATACCCTATATGTTCATCATATATGTGGTTAATATAACCATTTAGTTATATGTGGTATTAAAAACTTACATATTCACTTGATAAATTCATTCCACATATTACTACATGTGGATTCATTATATCCCATATACACTAATGGTTTTTTAATAGTGAGTTAGTAATCATTGTAAAATGTTACCATATGATTTCAACTACCGTTATGATATAAGGGAACAATTATTGATATGAGCTACTCTAAGTTAGTTATAACATAATAAAACTAAGCAAATCACATATTAACTAACTTTCGTCTAGGTATAACCTCCCATGTACTGTATTTTGGGTTTGGTTTAGCATCTAATATACCCTCTTTGAGGCTTTGGATAACCGACTATGTACCAAATTTTTGGCTTGGGATAATGTATTATGTGCCCTTTGATCTCATATAACATTTATTATTTCCCAAATTGATTATTGGAAATATAATTCTAGGATCAACAGTTATAAAATCATATTTCATTCATACGTATTCCACAATATCATAAATTATTCATTAAATATCCTAAACTATGGACAAGAAATGAGTTTCATAATATACATTCTTGTTCATATATTCAAAGATCATTTCATCTATAAATATCATTAAAATGATATGTATACAACATAAATAATTGTTATGTAGACTAAAATTATGTATATGAATACTAAATCATCTGAACAATATGTATATTATTTAAACAATGGATTTATACATAAATGAATCATGTGTATGAAAAGATACATTCATGTGAAAAATAATTAGAATAATGACTAGAAAGAACTCAAGTTATTCTTATGATGTTCATACTCTCTTAGATGATGTTAGTGGTGAACAAAATAATGTCAAAATAGACATTGTTGTGGTTTAGATGGACCTATTTAGATATTATAACACCATGATTAATATATACATAGTAATATATTATAGTTAAACAATATAACATGATCCATAAATAGATGATGGATTATGTTTATAAAAATGGGGCCTTTCAATTTTACACAAAATTATCCTTTAGATTCCATAAAATAACCAATCAAACTTAGAACAATCATAAATTATCTCATGTAACTCATAGAAACTAAAATATTATAAAAAAAATCAGCACAACAGTCTCCACCATTATTTACGTCATCTTCAACAAGGTTCATAGTGTTTTAAAGATTCACGGATTGATGTCAATAATTATTTCTTCATGAATAGATATCCAACAAACCCAACTAGCTATATTCTTAAAACATTTATTAAATATTATTTATGTTAATTACCCATTATATGTACTTATATTTAGTCATAATGAATATCATAATAAATAACCCAATAGAATGTATTCCTAATTAAATAATTCAAAATAATACTTTTAAGATAGAATCTAAATTTCCTCTACCATTACATGATTGGATTCAAATGATATATTTGAAGAACCTATATCAAATCATAATCTCTTCTCTAGTATATGTTTTATATTTAATCCTATTATATTACTTTTTTAAAAATATAAATAATTTCATAATATCATATTATTTATCTTTGAAAAAAAGTAGTAGTCACATATAAAATCATAATTCCAAGGTAAAAGTAAATACTTTAAATCTAAAATATAATTCAAATAATTATATTTCATTAGAATACATATTATATCATTAATCAAGATCATTATTAACAATGTCAACAATTTTATGAAATTCCAACTTCCACAAATAATGTCAAACCAACATCAATCAATAATATCATCGTCATCTCAAACTAATATGATTTCTTTTTATATTTCTTTAATAATTAATAAAAATGAAACAAAAAATATGTTTCCCTAGATAATAAAAAATTTTATAACTCTAAACTGGGTTAATTGAGTTCATAAAAAATTAATTAGAATTCAAACCACCCACTTCAATGTATGCATGTCCAATTTGTTTCCTTTGATTATATGCATAAAAAATGAAAAACATAGAGAAATAAAATTAAACATAGATGTTTATAGTGATTATGGGAAAAGAAATCTCATAGTCTTCTCCAGCAACACTCTTCTCACAAATCATAGTGATTCTTGAAAAACTGCCCCATTAATGGCGACTGGCCACTAAATTCAGGAAAGTTTTAAAAACTCTAAAGGTTCTAGGTATTTTACCAATGTTCTACCATTACTAGAATTATCTATAGTATTACACACTCTTACAATGAGTTAATGACAAATATAAGTATATACAATATTTTTTAAACATTTTTAGTACACAGTCACATGTATAAATTTTCAACAGATGATTAATTTTCCTTAGAAAATGATAGACTTCAATGTAGCTTAGGATGAAATTTAGTGTAATTTATAGAGATGATAAACATAAAAATAAATGTATTGATATATAATATGTACATATCATTGTTGAACCAGAAGAAAACTTTTTATTCTTTTTTGATTACCCATGTATTTTACATTGTTTTTTGTTGCAAACTGCTCCTTTAATATTATGATTAAAATAAAGAAAATTTTAACTCTAATGGTCGAATGATTCAATAAGAAATTATGATATTATATAAAATAAAGGTTACGTATATACTATTTCCAAATATGGTTTTTTTTTTAACATTTGATATTTCCTCATTTGATGAATTTTTTATTGATGATAATTATTTAATTGTATGATCTTTCCTAAAATGGATGAATATATTTTGATGTTATAAAATGGCATGAAATGAGTCATCATGAGATTATAAAATTAATCATGATGTTTTATAATATGAGTTATTCATAGGATACCATCTCGACAAAAATTTAATCACACATGATCACCCATAAGATAAGGTGACTTGTCTTTGTAAGATATCCAGTCTTCCCTTAAGGGTAAGATGATTCCCCCATGTCTAATAAAGTATTTTTTTTCATTAATTTATTCTGATTAAGAATATTGTCCTCAATTGAATAAAGTCCTTTTAAATTATAATTATTACTAAAAGATATTTACTGATTAACTCAGTCAAATATCATACGATAAAGTATTTCATAATAAATTAGGTTTCCATCCAACTGAATATATTTTTTGAATTTAATTAGATAACGTTTTTGTATGTAGTGCAATAAATATTTGGTCACATAAAAATAATTAAAATCTAAATCACATAAAAAATTGTTAAAATAAAAGTATGTATTTTTTGAATCATAAAAACTAATAAATTGGAGTTATATTTTAACATTTTATTCATTAAAACAATTTCACAATTTTTGATGATAACAAAACCCCTGAAATTTAAATATATATTTTAAAAAAAATTTAACAATTCAAAATGGATAAAAATTTCAGATATTTTGAAGAAATAATTTTATTCCCCCATTTTAAAAATAAGATGAAACATTTAAATAAAAGTGTATATTTTTATTTTCCTTTTCATCTACCACTTTTCGTGAAACAAAAAATAAGTATAATATGGAATATCTTTTTACATTGAACATAATTATTGAAAAATATATTATTGAAAATAGTGTTCATAAAAAATAATTAAAAAAAGATAGTAAAAACATAAATGATAAAACATTTATATAAACATAACAAGATAAATATAAAATATAATGATTAATAATGTTAAATTAATAAGATAAAATGGATGATAATGGATGATATAATTATCATAAAGAAGATATATTTCAAAAAATGGGCTAGATTTTTATATTCCGTAAATAGAAGAATATTAAAATGTTTTGTGAATGCCATAATGAGTGGAATATTTAAGTGATTGTTAAATCCCATAATGTGTGGTGTATTCAAATGTTTTGTGAATTCGCACACACCCGGAACCTATATTCACAAATGTGAAAAAGGATATGTATCAATAGTTCAGTTTAAAATGACTTTTTCAATGTTGTTTCTTGAATTAGAGGGGTTGTTTGGGAGGTAACTAAAATTATGGCAGAGGGGCATCAGCTGTTGTGCAAACAACATGCCCAAAAATCATCAAGGATACTCCAATAAGATCATGATCTTCATGAGTAATCCTTTTTTGTGTCCACTGAATGTTACAAGACTCTTACAATTACCTATCTAAATCATAGTTAATTTCATGAGTAAAGGGACATTTAAAAGATGATTTGTGTAGTAATAACATGTATCTTTATAAGTCCTTTAATCCTCTCTAGGATGGTTTTATAATGTATCAAATAATTCTTTGATACATTGAGAGAAAGATAGGTTATAATAAAAAAACATGTTGTCGAGGTAGCCTTCTAAAACATATTTGTATTGGAGATTACAGACATGAATCAATCCTTTTGACCATGTCATTCATACAAAAATCTTGTTTTTTTGTAAAATAAATACAATTCATATGATAAGAGTTGCAATGAAATTATTGTGGTCTCATTTGATTGCACAACTAGTTATCAAGTTTGTAAAACGTAAAATTTATTATCTAGAATCCCCATGATGGTAAAAAATTTATATTTCCCTAGAATGATCAAATATCTCTAGGGATTGTTAAAACGCATCAAAATCATATTTTGGAAATTAAGAGACAATATTATTTTTTACTTCTGACCATTTCATCATGAAGGTCTTAAATATTTCATTCCATATCTACAGAATTGTTTTTCAATGTTCCACTTATCCTTTTTAAAATGGTAATATTAAAACATATAATATTCTTGAAATTTAGATCATTTTTCAAGGTTTCTGCATTATTATTATGAAAAAAAATAATTACAATTTGTTGAACTATCAACATATTCCTTCACTGATATTGGTAATATTCTTTCTTCATCAAAAATAGTTATTTAGGTGTTTTAAAAACATCTCTTATCACAATTTAACCACAAAGAGAATAAATAACTATAGTTACAAAATATACAACATCAGATAAATCCATGATTCATAGTTGATCATTTTAACTAATAATACTACTAGTAGGAATTTATTCTGAACATTTTTTCACAATAGAATATACCAAAAATATCAGTTCTTCAAGGTTAAATTTTAAGGCCATTTGATCAGTAGAAGTTTTACATCATGATGAGATTCAAAAATATGATATCTAATGGTATCAACATAAGTTTCCAGTCTTGAGTGGATCCATCGAGGCCTTATAGAAATAGTCATTTATAAATTATAAATTTATTCCTTTTTTGAATATTATGTAACATGGGAAATCATTTCCTGTTGAACTTCATTACAGTTTTCATTAATGGGATGTTTTTTAGCAACAAATGTTATGGAATTCCTAGGATGTAATTCTTGGGAAACCATTTTTCGGATTCAGTCACTTGTCATACTCTCAATATCATGAGAGTGAAACATAGCTATAAATTCCGAGAGTATATATATTACAGATATTGTCCTATCATGACCAATAGAGAACATCCATGTGATAGTTGTGGTTATCCATTAAGTGGAAAGTTGAAAATTAAAAGAGACGGGAGAATGAGGATTCCGTTGATGATTTTCTTGAGGGTTGATAAAATATGAATTATAATTATTCATCTTAAATTAGAAGATACTTATACTTTATCGCAAATTTCTTGTCTTAAAATGGTTAGATGATTCCTTCACCACTATTTTTTCATGGAAGATTAGAAATCTTTCACTAGGTCAGAGTAGGCTACGTTTCATCCATCAAATGATAAAAAATATACTATTTTATGTTATATATTCAAATGGAATACACACATTCAGAAAAAAATTACCTTTGTGTTTTTCGAACCATAAAATGTGTAGATCATTGATATCCAAAAAACTATCTAAACATCAAAACACTATAGTTAAGATTCTTCCACATATTTATAAATTGAGAGAAAAATGTTTTACATCACCCATGTAATGAAAGATAAATCATTCTAGGTTAGGATATTTTTGATAAATAATAATATAAATAAATTAAACATCTTGAAAAATAATTTTCTAGAATTTACCATATCATTGAGTTATTTCATACTAAATGATCTTGATAAAATCCTTTTGTTCTTGTTCCAATTTCTTCACTTGCATTATCCGGATGAAAAAAGTTATAAATAGTTATTTAATAATATATATAGGAGTGAAACCATCCATGGAATATATGTTGCTGTAGAAGAAGTGTTTCATTCATATGGAACATTCAGAATTTCAGAAATCGTGATGGAAGTCAATGAAAACTCATTTGATTTACTATTGAAGTGATGATGTAATCATTGTCACCCATGTGAACCACATTAGATTAATTGAACTAAAAAAAATGTTTCATGAAAATTCATGTGTTTAATGACATATAATAAACATATTCCCCTATTTGATAATTAATAACCATCATTAACAATATATCAATTTTTTTACAAACATTTGAAATCAATGGCTCTTATACTTAAAACTTTTCAAGATATCCTTTGATGCATTCTAAGGCTACATAAAAAACCATCAAATCCTTTTTTTCTCAATTCTATGAAAGGACAACAGATAGAAAAGTTATTAGGATTGATTATTAATTGATTTAGTATATAGAATGTATGTTTTAAGGGTTATTTATTTGATTCATTCAAAGAGTTGATACTCAATATTTCATAGGGAAAACAAGGAATCACAATGTAATGTTAGAGTGATTATACAAAAATATAGGCGATGAAACCTATATAATGTGATCATTAATCAACATGGATGTAAAAGAAAACCTTTAAATAAAATATATAATGGGATAATTGTATATACGATAGATATTAAATAATAATTTATGAAATTAACACATCCCCAATTATGATTTAATGAAATCAAATCGGTTAACGAAAAAAGGTTTAGTAAAGATGTCCAAAACAATTCTATAAAAAATATGAATAGATTCAAATGTTTGTTTATAGTCTCATAATAAATGATGACTAAAATAAATTTTTTCCATCACTAATGGTTTTTTGTAATCTTTGATATTTATATAGACCTACTGTTATAATAAAAAATTGGAACACGATTAATGAAAAATAAAAAACCCATTAAGGCGTGTTTTATCCACCAGAGTTGTAGAAAAAAACATCATACAGAAATGTACATAGCATCGATAGTTGATAGTGATATATAATGTTTTTTTATTTAACCAAAAGAAGATTTCATTACTCAAAAAATCAAAGTTCCATGAGTTTCTCTTCCTATCTAATATAAATACCACAAATTAGACATCAGATTATAAAATAAAAATGAAATTAGATGATTTATTTTGGAAAAAGTATAGAATGAGTTACAGTTCCTTTTAAGAAAGTTAAAATTCCTTTGGGAAAATTTAAATTTTTTTATTTTGGATAAATTGAAATCACTCACAAATACATACTAAAAAAATAATTTATAGTCTACTTATAGCAAGGTACAACAAAATAATAATGATTCATATGTACAGGTTGTTATCAACTCTTTTTCTATTTTAATAGGATTCATTTTTGTAATTGGAACTCATATAAGTTGAAAAAGTCATAAAATTATTAATCATAATTTTTATATATAAGTCAATTATGTATTTTCATTGATTTAAAATATTTCTACAACTTTTTTTGATAATTTTGAAATCCTAGAAAATAGTTTAATTCACACATCATACTCATTTCAATTTTTTATTATTTTTTGGAAAATTTATTTCATATGTTTTTAATTGTTGATCTGAAAAAAACCTCATCTTAAACATTTTAACTAGTATAATATCAAAAAAAATTATTTTAATTAAATAATATTAGATATTTCTTTCTTACTCCACAACCAATTCAAGAAATAAACGTAATCCTTAATTACACACCATTAGACATTTTTTATGTCTATATAGAGCCTTGGTAAGATTAAATAAATATTTTTTAAAATAAAAATATGAAATAAATCGATATTGTTCTACATAAAATTCCTCAATTAAAAACAATTTTAAAAGGAATATTTTACATCTACATAATATAATTTAAAAAATCATATAGGATTCATATGCTATATGTAATATAATAAAATCTAAGAAATATACTAAATAAAATGTTTATTAAAATATACTAATTCGTCATAATTATACTCTTTTTCAACTAATCCATATTTATTTATTATTATAATACAGTGGCCATCTTAGTTGTTTCTAGAAGCCAATTTTCTATGATTACTAAATAGTTTGAGGGCCTTTCAACTAATTCCTACTATTTTTTGTTTTTAATTTATTCATCTATTTTTTTTATGTATCTAAGAGACAACTTTCATAAAATAAGGATTCTTCTAATGTTTTTTCTTCTAATTGGGATATGAAGTTTGATAAATCTAATAAACGTTTTACATCTCTTAATTCTCTAACACCTTAAACTATGTTTCCTATAACATTCTTTAATTATGGTATTTAATATCTCTCAATATACCTAGAGACAAACATTCTTGTACAATGGTGTCATTCCTCAATGGATTTTTGTTAAATAAATCATGATCCAAATCAACATCATTATTTTCATGAAAGAAGATTTTAGAAATCATATTTATGACTGAATCATTTAGATTGTCAATTTTAATAGTTTTTTGACTGAATGTATCACATTTATTAAATTTCATAATGGTTTATTTTTCAATAATCAATGATTGTTAGATGAAAACTCCATAAGAATTAGAAGTAATAGAGTATCCTTGGAAGACACCTTCATCATCCTTTGGATTGACATTCCATGATTATCATTGTTGTTCAAGATGTAAAACTAACATCCAATTACATTGAAGTATTGTACCATTGTGTTTATATTATTCCCTAGATCATATAGGTGTTTCATTAAAATAGGTATTATGAGTACTATATTGGTATTATAACATATTTTGTTAACAGGATCAGCCTTGAAATAATTAGGTATGTTATATTCATACTACATAGTCCTGAAAATTTCATACAATGTATAATTTCCCCATTTTAGAATAGTAGTTTTTTTGTGGTATTCTAGGGGATAATAATTTATATTTAATTCTATTCATATAGATGTAAGAATTAGATTCATGGTTCTAAAACACACATCAATACCCACTTCTCAGTTAAATGATTTTGAAATCCTTTTCATTTTTTACAATTTTTTTAAAATCAATAAATCAAGAACAAGTGATTTAATTTAAGTAATAAAATGTAAACCCATGTAAATATTGAAAAATATTAACCTAACACCAAAAAAATTTACTTATCACCATGTTTAAGAGTTATATATTATTTGTGAAAATATTTATGGATATGCTCAAGAGGTCTATAAGTGGTCACTTCTTTAATCGATTGGAATGATGAAATATATTTTTTCTGATTTCTCACACATCATATAGTTTCTCCTTTTCCAATATAACATCATGAAATTATGAAAGAAAAATATTTTTATAAAATATTATCATGTAATGAACATTGTAATGTACAAGATATATATTACAAATCCATGATTCATCAACTTTTCCATCTCAAATATCCATATTTATTCTACAAAAACGAGATAATATAATCAATTTTAACAATTTATATTCACCATGATTTAAATTTGAGAGATTAATCATGAAAACTAATCATTAATTATTAGATAAATCAACAGAATAACCATCATAATAAATTTGGGAATTTATAATTAAATTGTTCATTATGATGTAAAATTGTGTACATTCCTGAAAAGGATGGAAATTGGATTTTGAAATGATATACTTCTAACTATATTTCATTTTTAATTGCATCCATACATGACATATCCTCCATATAAATTTAATTTTGAATTAAATTTAGAATAATATAAACTCATATTCCTTGAACTGCCACTATTTATATACCATTACATATTGATTCTTATACAACCGATTTCATACACTGACAAATCAAATAGTATAATTATTTGTTACCCAAATTCTATTAGATATGGAAATTTATGATATAAATGATCAAGTTATATTTATATAGTTTTAATTTCTAGATTAAATAATTTTTTTTCATAAATGTTTTCAGAAAAACATTTTTATTTCAACCTATTTAAGGAATTTTAAAATCAAAAATATTCAAATATTTATTATTTTACCCAAATGAATAATGGTATCATTAGGAAGATATTTATTTTATATGTATGGGCAAAAAAATTTTAATATTAAATTTTCTCCTACATATCAATTTAAAACTTATTTTTTTCTAGGTTGATTTTTTCTGGGAATATTTTTTAAATAATCATATACTTTTTTAATAAAATTTAAATATCATTGAAATTTTGAACATCCTTTTGTAATTCTTCAATATATTAATGTTAAAAATTCATGATAGTAGATTTTTCTAACTGAAATATTTGTTCTAAAATATGTGTATTTATATGTTCTCCCTCACTAATGATTTTATTATAGGAACCTCTAAGATAGTTATTCTTCTTTTTCATGATTTCATAAATGATATCCAAAATGGTGTAGTATTCATTACGTTCATTATATGTTACATATTCATTTTCATAGTTATGTTCATACTCATAATAGTATTGTTAATTTACCTCAAAAAATATTCTATTATAAATATCTAGGAATATCAATTTGTAGCATCAAATTATCATCATGATGATGTTATTCACTAGAATCTTCAGAAGCACTCAAGATGGAATTCCTAGTTTTTTGGCATTCATATATCTAATATATTGAATTTATTTTTCTATATTCTATTTTTCCATGATTATTTTAAATTCATACATAATGTCTTCCATCCTTATTCATTCCGTTAATCTTAACTTTTTAGTGTTTTCACAATAAGTTTTTTCTTATTTAAAGTTCATTAAAAACCTCATCTCTTGTTATATTAATTTGTGATTTTTTTGAAAATTTAGAAATATCGTCATTTGATAAAACTTCTCCTTAGAGGTATTATTCATTAGAGGAATCAATTTTTTTTTCACTTTTTCTTATTATGTATTCATTGGTTTTAGAGGATTTCATGGAAGAATGTTCCCTTTATAGCTTTCTGGGATCCTCATTTTCCAATTAAATTTCAGCATCAAACATCATTTCATTCCCAAAGTGATTATTTATTTTGAAATATTCATCCACTTTGTATTATTAAATATTTATTGAGATTCCTATCGACATTGGTGGTAATAATATGATAACAAGAAATGCTTGTTCATCCTTAGTGAAAGGCATTCCTAGAGAAGCAACGTTAATCACTATCTCAATGTCTTATCTTTTAGTTGGTTAATTCTCTCTCCTTTATCGATTTTATATGTATCAAAATTAATCCTATTTTTTTATATCAAATAGAATTCACATTGTCATTGCATTCATATTCTACTACAATAGTGGGGCTCATTTCATGTAGTTTCTAACATTTAGAAAATAAGTTAAACTAATCTGGTCATAACTCAATGATGATAGCCTTCATAGCCCTTCTATTTATATCATAATCCAATGTATATTCTACATAATATATTTCATGTTCTAGCTTTGAAATTTCATTGGGATTTATTACATTTAAATACACATTTAGACCATGATTTTTAGGTAGATGATTATATAATATTTACAACAACTTCTGTTTTCACCATTGATGTATGAAGATGTAATCATTGATTTACCTTATTGGTTTTCAAAAATAGAATAAAATTGGGATAAATACTTGGTAATTAAAATTTTAATTTTTTGATCTTGAGAGTTACTTGGCCTGATAAAAATTGTTTTCCAAATAATTTCTGACAAAAGAACTCAAGAGTGGGGTGATTTGTGTTCATAAATACTTCTTTATAATATAGACCACACTCGTCAATGTATTCATGTAAAATATTAATTCTTATTCATATACTATATATATATATATAAAATGATAAATGAAAATTTAACATTGAGATTTATAGAGATTAAGGGAATATAAATCACCTAATCCACTCCATCAGTTATCTACTTCTTGAGGTTGGTGATTTTCTTTAAAAATCAATTTTACCTGCATCTCCTTGTTGAGTACATGTACCTTTCACTTATATTAATGGTCCAAGAACATTGAACTAATGACTCCCTTTACATTACCTATACATAGGCTTACACACTCTGACCCGAAGTGCAAACATGATAGAAAGAGATACATGATTTCTTGATCATTTGCAACATGCAGTCGCATGCACCAACAAAAAGGTCAAAAAAATTCATCTAGTGAATCTGATAGACATCAATGTAGATCATGATGATATTTAGTGATATTGATAGAGCGTATAATATTATCACTAAATGAATTTATACATAACATTTTTATATCTCATGTGATGAATCATACAAGGTTTTTATCATTTTCTGATCTCTGTGTATATCACTTTTTTGATGTTTTTAACATCACTATTTTATTTGATTTTTAAAAATAAGATTAGGATATATCTAACCATGGAATGAACCATGATGTGAATCTTATAAGGTAGTAAATAGATATTACATATTTTTTATTTTTAAATATTTAATATATTTATTGATTGCAACATTACATATTTTGCAGTTCTATTAATTTTTTAATTCATGGAATGTCTTGTGTAGTCTGATCCTTCCCCAAGGGATAATTTTCTTAAATTAATATCAAATGGTATGAAATGGCTTATAATTTGAATATAAAAGTGAACATGAAATTCTAAAATATCCGATCTTATTAGCATATCAACCAATAAAACTACTCTTGATAGAATGTCTTCATTAAGATAAGTCAGCATGCCTTTGTAAGGTATTTAGTCTTCAACGAAGCATAAGATAATTATCCATTACAATATTGAGTTTTTTACTTCATCAGAAACTTACTATACAGAATATTCTTCTCAAAATAAAAACATACTTTAATATTTTCATTCTTACTAAAAGATCATTCATCTTTAACTTAATCTAATAACATAAGATAAATCCATTCATGATACATTCTAATTTTAAAAAAACTGATTATATTTATTGATTTTTTTATGATAGAATACCAATATGTAGTGAGATAAAAATTTATCACATAGAGTTAGATAATTAAAATCTAAAACACATAAATAACTTGTTAGAATAAATCCACATATATTTTGAATCAAAAAACAAATGAACTGATGATATATGGGAACACTATACTCTTTATAAAAAACTAGATACAGAAATATATTCTTATTAAAAATATAGAATATATTGTCATTAAAACATGATATGTGGAGTTAAACCAAAAAAATATCTTGTTAAACTGCATTAGAACATGATTATACAACATTAATAATTATAATATTTTTTTAATAATTTAATTTACTATTGTATAATATCACATACCAATTATAATTAATAATTTGATAAGTTTATAAACAATAGTAAAAGGATGATTTGTGATTAAAAACATGTTTCCTAGGATATCATAAAATATATATTGAGTTTTTATTTATGAAACGTAACATTTTTAAATTTTTATATAAAACGATACATAAATGTTTAATTCCTGAATATCTATTTAGTTAAATGATTAGTATAAATACTACTAAGGGATACTTATTGTTATATAAAGATTTTTTTAATATTAGGACAACAAATAGAAGGAGTTCAATACTATAGACGTGAATTTATAAAAAAATAATATATATTTTATGTTTATTTTTATTAAAGGTATATGAGAAATGAATGAAATTATAAAGTCAACTGAATAATATGCATGTGAGTTAATATATTGATATATAATATGATTTGAGGAAGTGTGATGTTGGGACATATGTTATAAAAATTATTATATAATAATTTCAAAAATGATTTTATTAAATAAATTCTATATAATTAAATATTTATTACCTAAAATTGAATGACCCAAGTCAAAATTTTATTGGAACAAAAATTGTGTGATGGTATGTTTTGATGGAAATTACATGAGCAAAAGTGATCAGTTATGAAATGAAGAATGTTATTAAAAAACATTATTTTTCATATGTTTTTTATCATTGTTTAGTGTAGATTCCTTATAAATATATTGAATTAATATATAAACAAATTGAATTATTCTTATTAAATTATAATTCTTCCAACATATCCAAATGAGTTGTATTACAAAAATATTATTAGGTCACATATAGAGGTTTAATAGATAATAAATTTATTTGTATTGATTATAAGAAAGCATAACGAATTAGTTGAGGGGAAAATGATTAGTAGAAAATGACAATCTCAATAGGGTAACATAACCCCTGTTGGTTGATAAGATTATGCCACCTCATCAACATATCTAAATGATTGAAACATTATAGTGCGTCAAAATCCCAACATTGGCTACACTAGCCTTTGATATTTTTACAAGACCCCTCATTTATATGTAGAAGAACATAATGAATAATTTCAATGTCAATGTATCATCATGGAAACTCTTGGTGAAACATCACATTGTTTAAACTATATCATAGAAGGCATTTAAAATAAGGGAAAAAATAGACCCAACTATAATTGTAGATACTATACCCCACATCATATTTATTGGGGCCCCAAAAAATGGAACAATGTACATATAACACATTTATTCTTTTTAGTTATTTTATAATAATAATTTATTACACAGCATCAACATATCCTAAAGGGTTTCTAATAGATTCTTTGATTTCAACACACAATTTTCTCACATCTCAATGTAACATGGGATTCCAAAACAAAAAATATAGATCAACCAATATAATACCAGTTTAATAAAAATAATAATTCTAGAGCTGTCATATTAATAACTAGTAATAGAAATTGGATAATATATTTGATTCCATTAATAATGAATATAGACATGTTGTAGACATTCATGAATTATGGTGACCATCTATGTCTCTAATATCAATCGTATTATCATATCGGACAATTATCCAATGTAAATACATTGTACATGTTCTATAAAAGATTAAGAAGGATATTTTGGATGTATATTTGAACATGTAAATTATTTTTTTATGATGGGAAATCATTATACATATAGAAGTATCCTTCAATGATCTATCATCCATGTGATAATGATCACAACAAATAATCTATTCAATAAATGAATAAAATGTAAACCAAATATGGGTCTTGAGGGTTCCCATTATTATGGTTGATTAGTGTATTTCTTATATTGGTGATTACTCAGAGGAATATTTTTTTATTCATTTAAAATTACTTTATTATATAATATTTATTTATCCATTTGTTTCACATCTCTGTATCCATTAATGAATATCCATCACTAAATAATCCATTTTATATCATAATTTCTTTTAATTAGTTTTGAAATAATATAGTTTATTTTTTTCTTAGACTTATTTAATTCACATAAATAATTGATAGAAGTAGGTGATAGTTCCCCACTTTTGTTACATTCTATGAAATTTTCTCCAAACTAGGAAAATAAAAATGTTTACCTTCTTTGATTATGTACTGTACGAAATAAGAGTTGTGGTTGAGGAGTTTTTAGTCCACAATAATGGGTAGCTAATTATGATTATTCATAGGTCACCCCATTAAAATGAATACTTTGAGAGGTGATATAGATTTTTTTTCCAGTGTTTATATCCCCATGCATGGATTGTATATCAGAATACTTCGAATATGAAATCCTAGAATTAATATATTTTTATATATTGTATAGGTTGTTTTTATGATAATATGACATTGAAGACAAATAGGATTGATATTTCAGTCTGATGAAATTATATTATCGAATTACACTAGTTTTTGAAAAAGGGAAATAAACTATTTCTATCTATCATTAATAAATTTCATTTTCAGTATCTACAAAATTTACCTTCATAAAACATTCATTGCACCCTTCTTGTTTCACATGTTTACTTTGTTTAAAAACCTGAAAATATTATGTGATAACTCAAGAATCATTGTATGATTTAATCCACATTGAGGGATGAATCTGATCTCAACAATTATGATTCTATACTAGATTTATTACAGTTATTAATGTGATGATTAATTACTATGATTACATTTCACCATTGGGTATCCCTTATATTTGAAACTGTTAGGTGTTAAGTTTATTCACCTTCCATTTACTAGTTGAGGTTACTTTATATTTTTATGTAGTTTTAGTACTCTAATGCTAAAATGGATTTTATTTTCCATGTTTTTTGCGGAAACACCGAGATAAATGGTGTGTAATTCCTCTATTTGTATATCTGGTACTCCATAGATGAATATTGTGAGGATGCTTCACTAGTGGGGATTTATGATACCTAGATTGATACTTATTCCTATGATGATCCATGGATCCTTCACTATATATTATTTATTAGTGATAGGTTATCAAATAAATGAATATTTTTAGCCACCTCATGTCTATTATAGTTCACATAAAGATTCATTTTTTCAAGATAAAATAGCATAATAGTATTATTGTTTTCCGGGGTGATGAATGTTGTATGTATGATAATAATTTGCGGATTTTTGGATGATCAACAAGGAATGGATTTTTTTATCGATATATATGAGATATCACTTTTTGAATGGTATCCTTCTGTGATGGGTTGGAAAATGTTGGATAATTATTAAATCAACAATTTTGTTCCTGTGAACATTTTTTCAGTTTTCAATTTCTAATTCCGTAATAATGGTTAAAATCCTCTAATATATTTGATTATGAGACCTTGATGGATGAGGATGAGATGATAAATTGTTATTTTAAAGGTTTAATTAAATAATGATATCTATATTATCATTAAAATAAATTATTGACCATTATTTGTTTTCATTTTATTCCATTAATCTTTAAAATAACTTGTTGTAGTTGGGGAGACCATATTTTGATATAAATGGATGATTCAGTTCCACATGATATGTAAAGTTATTATATTTTGATAGTTTTTGAATACGATATTGACTTTTAAATGAAGTGGTAGTGTGGAAGAGGAATTTGTGGAATTATTTTTTTACTGAAAACAAAATAAAAATTACTTTGGGATTAAATTTTATGAAAAAAAATCCAAAAATTTTGAGAAATATTTTTTTAAATAAAATATTTGATAACCAATATTTAATTATTTGGATATGTTTAGATTATTGATTAAGCTATTGATTATGAAAAAAATGCATGATATGGATCCATGATATTTTATAATTATAGGATGAAAACCTAAATGAAATTTATAAATATTTATCGACATAATGACACAACATATCATAGACATTCTAGGAAAACGAATAATCAATTAATTTATTGAGATTAAAAATAACATATGAACGAGTGTCTATATTATCGAATTAATTCATAGGATAATTAGATAAAAAATAGATAATTATTTTCTTTTTAAAAATTATATCTCTATTTAATACGTTTGGTTTGGTTTGGAACATGTTCCTATCAAAAAACCAGAAAGGTGTATTTAATTTGAACCATAAACCAAGAAAAGGTAAAAACCCACACTTTTGTATCAGTTTGGTTCTGTTTTGTTTTTTCCCTAACCAAAATTAGTGGGTTGGTAGTATAATTACTAATTAATATAGGGGAATCAAAAAATTGATTTTAAAAATGTGTTAACTTTGTGGAGCATGGGTCTCTAGTAATACATATCAAATTAGGTAGACGTTCATCTACATTTTAAAAAATATCTAGCTATATCATGATAGAATATGATGAATAGGTCACATTTGATATGTAACACCCAAAGTATTTATGATTTCATTTTATATGAAATTTAATTTCATTAATTTCTTACGTTACACGCTACACCGTGTACTGCTTGTGCACTATACTACACCTATGTAGTATGCGTTATACACAACACTATGTTTCTAAAAAACAAAATTTTATTGTTATAAAAATTTTAAAAGGAGAATTATAACTTATCCCTTATAATGTAATTTATGAAAAAGATTATCTAAATTATGAAATTATGGTTTACACGTAATTATTTGACCAATTAATTATAAATGAATTTAAAATGTATTTATAATTAATGGAATTTTTTTTCATATAATTTATTTTAATATTTTTTTATACTAATAGATAAAAAATAACTATTATTAAAATATTTTAATTATATATATATATATAATAAATTAAATGTTTCTAATTCACCTTATGAGTGTTGCAGACATGATATAAGAACAAAGAAAATTTTATAAATAAAAGATTCATTTCGTTAAAAAGTGTTTTTGCCACCTTTTAATGACGTACCTATTTCAAATATAATTTTGAGATGAAAAAATAATCTCCATTTTTTAAATCGAGATATCTAAATTTACTTTTTTTGAATTTTTTATATTTTTCTAATACGTTTCAAGTTTGGATGAATAATGATAAAATTGAATTTTAATAGAAAATAAGATTTTTTAGATAAACAATAAATAGTTTCTAATTAAGTACTTTAATGTTTTTAATGTATGGTTATATTATATTTTTATCATTTTATGCTAATAAGGCCATTGAGATCAATTTCAAATTGAATTTTAATATTAAAACATGTCAATCGTTTGGACGTTATAACATTAAAAAATAGTTTTCTCCTCCCTCAAATGGGGTTAAATATAATTTTTATTAGAAAAATATATTTTATTAATAATGAAAAATTTATTCTATAATTTTAATCATATTTCTTGAATATAGTAATCATTTTATTTTTATTATTATCAAATATAAATAGTAACTTTCATAAATTTAATAATAATGGTAAAGGTAAATATTTGCAATTTAAGTAACAGTAAAGTAATAAAGGGTATAAAATGACCCCAAAACATCCTAAAACATTATTTGATGATGATAATTATACCCTTAACACATAAGGATCTAAATCGAATAATATTAGGGAAATATATTCTGGAAAATTCCTTGGATAGTTTTTCAAAGATAGTGACAAAATGCCACATTCTTATTTTTAATAAGAATAATATTCTTCATATAGGGATAAATAGAAGTTTTGATCGACTATATATATTTCTATGAAATATATAATATTTACTCACATTTTATAAATTTATTTTAATTTTCTTTCTGAGAAATAGATATCATAAATAATTACAAAATGATGATGCAATAATTATTCAATTAATGAAATAATAATTCAAATTATTCACGAAATAATAAAAGATTTCTAGATTGACATAATAATTGTTAACCACTATATTTATGGGTGAATATCAATTTTTAGGTTTAAATTAAGTGTATTTTTTAATTTAGCATTCTGTATTGATTTTCATAAAATAAATATAATGAATATTGTTAAAACTGATACATACAATATTTTATGAAATTAATATTTTATTCAATTGTTTAGAAATTTAAAATATTAAGGGTATAAGGAATTGTGTTATATATGGTCTAAAATATCATAAATCAGTCATTTAGATTCCAATTAACTCTTCATATGTAATAATTACATCATCATAATATAGAGAAATCAGTTACAATATTTAAAATTAATATGTGATTTTAGTCATTAATAAAAATTATTTTGATTAAATTGACACCAAAAATTTATAAAATATATTATTTGGTGACATTACAATATTTTCGGTCAGATATTTGAATAAAATTTATTTTACTGATATTTTTATTGATATTTCATTTATTATAAATCAATTTTTTTCAAAATTCCAAATTGTGTCACACCTCTCTTAAAAAATGGTTCATTTTATTCTCTTTTAATCACACATAAAATTATATATGGTTCTGAAAAAATAAATCCAAATATTATACCGAAATTTATAAATTTACCCTAGATTTCATTCTTTTTAAATAAATCTATCCTATTTTGTCCATTAGTCAAAATAAAATCGAGATACACAAAGAAGATGTAACGTTAATCAATGAAATTTTTTATTTTATATCATCATTGAATCCACCGAATTATTATTATTTCATTATTTTATAAAATAAACATTATCCTAATGATATTTATATTTTTTAAAAATAAGGTTTCTACCTACCCATATACACACATATGCATCTAATGGGTATAAAATAATCATTCTAGTGTACAACAAACTACCGCCTCACGAAATGATGTTGTTCATCTTTCTATTACCATCTATCTTGGTTGGAATTATGATGGAAACTCATATATGATATATATTGTGTTTATGATTCTTTTATTCATATTTTATTTTTATAATAACCAAAACACCATGATTTACATTTTTTTGGTATATGATCACTTCGTTTGTGGGTGTGTGGATGACCCCCAACTCAAAGAGATATGATTTGATAAAACAATGCATGGAATGTATTAAAGATTGTTTTAATGAACATATATTATATATAAGATGAAAATTATTGATTAATTATATTTTATATATAAATATATTTCATTTTCATCCATTCATTAAATATTATAAGAAAATTGTAACAACGTTCATGTGTTTGTACAGCCTACTGTCTCCATGAACAGTGTACTTAAATTTATATTTATATATTTTAATATTATTATAAATACATATATAGTAAATATATATTATATTTATTTCATTTATATCAATCTATAAATGATTAAATCCTTATATATGTATTAGTAATCAAAATTAAAATCAAAACACATGCGAAAAAAGTAGTTATTAACCGAAATGGAACATTTATGTTCAATTATTGATAAATGGGAAATATAACAACATAGCTAAATCATATATGACATTAGATAATTTAATATATTTCTATAATATATTTTAAATAAATATTATATTTAATATATAATAATTTTCTTGAGTATGATGATAGTTATGATATATGGTATGTAATTTTTTCTCATTATTATATCATTTAGACACATGCCTTATGCACTACTTCTTTATTATACATGGTTTATAGAATTACAATTGATACCTACTATGATACATAGCTATAAGAATAAGAAAATTTTATATTCATTTTAATTTATTTATTCATGTTCCATATGATTTTACTTATAATAATTCGATGAGTGTTTATTTCACAATATCATCGATATTCGACATTATTTCATTTTATGTCTCCATTAGTGAATAATTCACATAAATTTACATGTTTTATATAAATTATTCCAAAATGTTTTTACTAGTATGCTAAGGCTGTTTAATGACATATCTAAAAAGAATACATTTTACTAAATGGTTTAATGGAATCAATTTTTCAATTTCCAAATGAGCTACCATATGACCATTATGGAAAACGAATGAAAGGAGCGTATATTTTATAATAAATGGCATGAAAAAAATTTGGCAATCATGTTGGCATAGTTATTTCAATATTTCCTTAAATGTATAAAAGGATATTTTTGAATAAAATTAAAATTTAAAAATACCATGGAATTTTATGAAGATAAAATGTTTTCAAATGAGAAAGGATATTATCCAAAATAATTATTTTCATGTGATCACCCAATTTTTTTCATCTATTATATCATTACATAATTTTAAATTTGTTTCCCTAAGGATATGATTCAATTCTTGATTTATTATTCACACAAATAATGGTTTATGTTTATCATTTAATGATATATTTGAATCCCATTTAATTCAATGGGCTCTATTTTGATGAATGATTTTAGTTGTTATGGAACACATATGTATGATTAATCTTATGTTACTGGTGGGACCTATATATCCCTATGATTCATTGGGTATTGATTTATATCTCATGAAATAGACATAGATGGATCATGGATTGAAATCAGTTCTGTAAAGGAATTTTTACACTCTGATGGTCTTGAGAGTAATCGTTGACTACTATGATGGTCGTGGGAGTGATCCATTTTTACCAAAATGATATGGTGACTGAAATCTGAAAACTAAGATATCCTTAGAAGTTTTGACTACACTATAGTGGAAAATATTTTATATATTTTTCTGTATACCACAATTACATTTCTTATATTATGTACTCATAGAGTGTTTTATTTGACTATTTATGAACATATATTATTTATTCCATGACATGATATCGATATCCTTCTAATATAGGTTAGGATTTTAAAATTTTTTGTTTATTTAATTATTACTTATGACTATTGTATGATTTATCAATCGACTTTTTACCCTTACTGAGAATTTGACGGCATCCCTTATTATGTTTCTTTTCCTGAGGATATGATGGAATGTATCAATTATGATATTTCAAAATGATATGTAGTTATAAAGAAATAGGTTGGATAAGAAGTACATGTGTTTTTAACCAATTTTTAAAGATTCCATATTTCTAATCTATCTAAACTAATATCATCTCTTGATTTGTCATTTTCTAATGATTGAAATGTTTTAAAAAAATGATGTAACATCAACATACATTAATATTGGTTTGTCCAATTTGGTAATAGTGAATAAAATAGTAAAGAATAGGAAAATAGAATATAGAAACATTATTGAGTCCCTATAGTTATTTTAAATGATTTTTCATGGGATTTAAATAGGTATAAGTCTATGTATAGGTTATAATATTAGAAATCTTGTATGAATCATGAACAACATAGGATTAAAGCAACGATGTCACAGATTGATGGTAATTTTTCATGATGAAAAGGTTTTCCTAATACAATTAGTGTTTCCCATAATATTGTTTTGGCTTTTAATCTCTAGTAAGAATCTTATGGAATCATGTTAATGAAGAATAAATTAAAAAAATAAAATAGTGACCCTAAAGGAAATTATTATTATGGAATATAGAATGAATAAAATTATTTCTTTGACCGCACAACTTTATCATGCCATGTATCATGATGGGAATCAAAATGATTAATAGATTCAATAATATTTTAATATATCTGTATAAAGGAAAAACCCTCCTCAATTTCATGTATTGAATCATCCACTAGTTAATGAGAACTGTTTCCATACAATTGAAAATATATTTTTATATTTTTCATTGTCCATAATGATAACTAGTTAAATTAGGAATTTTTATATTGGAATCACATGTGAATTAGTGGTGGAACATTATCAAGAATACAAGTTCATAAGGTATTATTGACTCCGTGGATTTGTATTAGTTAGAGAACAAGTTTTTATATAAATACCTCTCCCATATTCTTCATAAAAAATATTAATTGATGTTTCCCATTTATTTCATGGTTTTGATAATAAAAAATGATCTAATTAAATTGATAATATAAAAACAATATATATAGGAACATTATATTTAATATATGCTTAATATATGGAAGGGAAAACATATGAAATTGTCTTAAGTGGACCAGACAATTTTTTGGTCTAAGAATTAAGATCACCAATTAATTTATTTATGTAGTAACTGTTAAAAAAATAAATTTCCAAAGAGTGAACATCCATGATTCAATTTCTCTTTTGTAACGAGTTTGGTAATTATTCTAACAAGATCCCTATTGTTTGTACTACTATGAATGATAATCCAAGGAAAACATAGTAAAAAAACAAATTGAAGGGCTCTATTTTCATAATGGATGATGTGATCCCTAATAATTTGGGAATAAATTTCCTCATTTTATTTTCAAGGACATTTATGTTAGATTTTGGAGTGAATAATCCCTATGAAAACCATATTTTTAACCACTAGTCAAATTATATGTGATTATCTACCTGGATTATAGAATATTGAATACTCATATTCTATAGTTATATGGATGTACCGAAGCATAAATTAATGTTTTTATAAAAAATATAATACATAAGGAATAAAAAATAATGTTTTTAATAAATATAGGTTTTTTTTTGAAATTTAGGTTATTACCATGATTCATGTGAATTAAGGATAATGGTATTAAATTTTTAATAATGATCTATATAATATTATTTGTGATAAATTAAATTTGTAATTAATTTCATTAAAAAATCATGGATTTAAATATTTTCAAAGGATTATAAGGGTATCATTTTATGAAATTTTTTATGATGATGTTTGGGCGATACTTTTGAGATTACTATTTCCATTTATGGATATTAGATAGAATGGTATGACCATTTTGATTTAATGATGAATTGATATAAGAGTAATGTCTTATCATAAATTGTGTCATCTTTTGATAGAATAGTTCTTTATGAACTACAATTTCAACCTCATTTATATGGGTTAGATATAAAGAAAATATTGATCCTGGTAAAACGGATGGATGAGACCATGCTTACAAAATGGATTGAGATCATGTATGTATGAACTCTTGTGAAAATTATTGAACATTACGTAATTTATATTAAAGAAAATATATTTACACATGTGCCTTTATTTTTTATGAATAAAATGGTCCAAGGATCTAAATGATTTATAATTATGTGATCATTAATATTATAACAAATATATTCAATTCACTCTCTACCAGAACATGAAGGATAGATTTATATTAAATATTAATATTTTAACATTCTACTAATCCTCGTTATGTTGTGATCTTCTCTTTTTAAATTCCATATTTGTAGGATGATATTTTATTGTCCATTTTTAATGATATGGGTTTCCCATATAGAAATTATCAAACATAAAACCATGATTTTTAATATCCTATTTTAAATTGCAAGGATGTGATTTCCTTTTTAAATTATATATTCTACTTGATGGGTAAATATTACATTAGATAATTCATAAAATCTCTCTCATGTTTATGATGTGTTCTATGTATCTCTTATGAGGAAGAACATACATTGTCTTTATGATATACTAATCTCACAAGTCAAACCATTGGAGCATGATCCTTCGTATGATGAGAAACCAATAACAATTATGAAACGTAGAGATAATTTTGAAAAAAAATAAGACCACTAACTAGGTTAATTTTTGTCAAAAAAATACAATTATCATGATGATTCATGATACATTGATCCTATGACCAAGTAAAAGTACTCTCATTTGGTGTATTTGAATGAAAAATTTGAACGGAGAAATTATTTTTAATTAGTAGAGAATGAAACAGAACTGTTTTTGAAGAACATTATTTTTGAGTAAATTAAATTTATTGATTTATTATGTTACAAGATACATCATCATAATCTTATTCTACAAAAAAATTTATATAGAATGTGGTATACAAACCCTTGAGTTTATATGAAACATTATTTTAAATTAATATTTATTAAAAAATAAAATTATAACCAAGAAGTTATAATGGAAGGTATAAACATGGATAACCTAATTATTAATTTTTTATTGAAAAATAATTATTTAACTAGTTAATTATAAATGAATTAAATATATTTTAAAATAAAATAAAATGTTTTTTTCTGAAAAATTATTTAAATATGCAAAAGTGTGTTTTATATGAATAAAAAAATTCATATTGTTAAATTATATCAATAAAATATATCTGTGTGTGATTTGTGTGATATTAAATATAATTCTTTATATTCATTTTATTAGTTTACTTGGAATGATATAAGGAAAAATCTAGTTTAACTTATAAAATAAATATTTTCCCAAAAGGCAGTTTCTTAACTTTTAATGGATAATGAATTTTTAAATTAATTAATGACACTATACTTATTTTTTATATGATAAAATTAACTTATTTATTGAAAAAAGGTTATTAAAATTTTCATTGTTTTATTTTTTTGAATTTTTCTTGATAAGTTTCATGTTTTGATAAATAGAGAAAAATATTGAATTTTACTAGAAAACATTTTTCCCTCAAAATTATTTGAATAATTTAATTATAAAGTTGATTAATTTTAAACTATTATTAGATAAATTTTTTATCATTTAATCTAAATTATTTCATTGGAATCAATTTCAAATTGAATTTAAATACACAAACAAGTCAATCTTTTGGATGTTTTAACTTTAAGAACATGTTTTCTCTTTCCACCGATGATATTAATACAAATTTACCCAATTAAAATTATATTTGTAGATATATTAATGTATTATTTCATAATTATAATTACAATATATAAATTTTCCTAAATAGATCCAATTTGTTTGTCCAATATGAATTGTAGATTTCGTAATTTTTATAACAAAAGAAACGTGAAAATTGGCTAATTTAAGTTAAAAAATAAATTCCAAAAGACTATAAAATAGACTACACCATTGATAAAAACATATTTTATAAATATATTTCGATATATAAAATATAATTATGAATATATACTAATTTAATGGCATATTTACCAAGAAAATGACTTCGATATTATAAATATCAAAGAGACTGACAAAATGTCACAACCTTGCATTTAATAAGTATAATAACAATTTAGGGGTTTAAATGGAATATATTATATATTATATATTCATATGAAATATAAAATATTTATATGTGTCATTGAAATTAATTTTAAATTTCTAGTGAATTAAAAATTGTAATGAATAAGTACAAAATGATAATGTAGTAATTATTCAATTAATGAAACATTCAATTAAAAGATATTATATATATTAAATGAAATATAATTTTACATAATTAATCATATAAATGAATTTAATGGTTAAATAGGACATTTTAAGGGTTTATGGAGTGAATGGTTCTATGTTATTGCATTGCATTTATTTCTATAATGTTAAAGTAATGAATAGTGTCAAAATTGATAGTTCTGTTATTTTATGAAATTATTTTTTTAATGTATTTATAAATTTTAAAAATAGTAAATAATGAATATGAAAATTTAATATGGTATAAAATATCGTAAATAATAAATTATTATCCAATTTAAAATTTATAAATAATAATTACTACCTCATAATATAGATAAATTTTTACAACATTTAAAATTAAAAAGGGTTGCTTAATGGTTAATAAAAATGATAAGAATTAAAATTACACCAAAATCAGTATAAAATATATTTTATGATTATATTAAAATCTTTTAACACCGTATATTCAAATAAATTTAATTTTATTTCAATTTTTTGTAAATTTAATTTACTCTAAATTAATATTTTTATAAATTCAAAATGTGCATGCCATTTATCTAATAAAAGGGAAAATTTTCATCACTTTTACTCAAACATCAAAACCAATTTGGACCAGCCAACCAGTATCTATATCATATCCCAAAATCCATGATTTCATCTTATAATCATTACTTTTTAAATTTATCCTTCATATGAGGTCATTTTGTTCAAATAAAAAAGAGATACACAATGAACATGTAATGTTCGTCAATGAATGCTTTTGTTTTATTTCATGATTAAAACCCATAAATTATTATTATTGAAATATTATATGATAATATAATTATAATAAATATACATATTATTTTTTAATATAAATTTTCAACCAAAAATTACACACACATCACTATAATATGTACAGAACTTTATGTTTTGGTGTACAATGAACTACAACCTCATGAAATAATGTTGTTATTTTTCTTTTACACCATCTCATGGTTCAGATTATGGTGGAAAATATGATTTATATGGTATATGTGGTATTTATTATTTATTTATTGTTATTTAATTTTTATATAACACATACCTTAGTGATATCCATTTTATGGAAATAATATAACTTCAATTGTAAATTACCGCCACCTCAAAGTGATGTGATTCGTTGACACATTAAATTTAATATATTAATGACAGGGCTCCTGAAATTGATTGATATATATGAAATAATTATTATTCTTGAATTATATTATATAAATACAAATATATTTCATATATATTCATTATTTCAACATGAAAAGAAATTGGAAACATAATTCATGTGTACATTCAACATTCTCTCTCTATTACCGATGTTCTTCATTTTCTATTTTTTTAACATTATTAAATTATTATAAATACATATATAGCTAATATATATGATATTTTTAAATTTTATCATTATATATATTATTAAATCATGTTATAAGTATCTTAAAAATAAATATTTCAAACCAAAACACATTCGAAATACAAAGTGGTTTTTACCCGAAACGTAACATTAACAAGGTATTATCGAAAAATGGGAAATAGAATTGCATATTTAAATCATAAATGATATGATATAATGTATTAATATTCATTAATATATTTATAATAAAAATATATTTATTATATATTATTCTTTCCCTATTATGATGATATTGATAACAAAATGTATTTGATTTTGCATCATTTTTTATGTGGGACACATGCCTTATACACCACTTGTTTTCCCCAGTATATGAATGTATGTATAATTTCTGAAAAATTAAAATGATTTAAAGTTAAGAATAAATATTTTATATAATTTTTATATGAGTTATGAACTAATGTTTTATGATTCCAAGTTTCCAAATATAGTAAACAAATACAGACTTTATGGGCGTGTTTGTGTAATGTATGAAATGTTCTGAAAAAATAATTTAATGCCAATGTATTTAATGATTTTATCATTATATGATATATTTAACATCTGGTGAAATTTTACACACTTATGGATGTGAATGAATTAAAAAATTTATAATTTATTTAAGAATACTTTAATTGAATCATTGATAGATGGGATTGAATGAGGTATGGTGTTACATAGGTTAAGTCCATGGTTGTTTGAGTTATGGTAGGTGAAATAACATTTTTTGGATTCAATTTATTAGGGTTATATAAACAAGTTATGACAATATACATCATATTATGGAATAATGGGTCATATATGACGTGATATTCCTGTTATTGGTGGTTTAAGGAAGAAAATAAATTTCATGATGTGAAAAATACTGGTTTTCAAGGGGGAGTGAAAATTAAAAGATTGGAATGTTAATGCTAGTTGATGAGAAGTGGACCAGGGTATTATGAGTTAGTGATTTTCCATTAATGATGATAGAAGATGTGAAATATGGGAACAATTGTGTCACACTTGTGTTTTAATCTAAAAATACTAATCTATATGAATTAATTGAGAGGGTATGTATAGTAATGGTGATGGTCAATGAATATATATAACCATGAATCTATAATGAGGATGGTATAATGATGCTATTAATTCATTGATTTTGTATATTATATTTGATATATACGAATTTGTATGATTGTATGTCAATATTCTCAATAAATTTGAGTGAATGATTTCCTCTCAAAATGATAGCATTGTTAATAAAATTTTTCAATTTTGATGATTTTGATTTGTTCTCCCTCTAAATGAAGTATGATGAAATAAAATTTTGATGGGGAATATATTATGTGAGTGTCAATAAAATTTTTAATGATATGTGAACTCAATTGTGAATAATGAACATTAATTTTTAACCTAATTTTAGTATGCTTCTTCATATATATATATATAGGGAAGTGAAAGTAAAAATGAATTAGATAAGAAGAGAATAAATTAACAATTGATTTCCGACTACAAATATCCACATGTCCCTGACAAAAAAGAAGCATCGTTGAGGATTATTAACTACTCGTATTGGGTGATTTATGATCTTATTCATTTTCATCACTAGTTGATTATTTAATAATGAATATATTAATGGTCGATATAATGTATAAAACCAATGTTTTTCTAAGATAATATCTAATATAATCCTTGAGTAGCTTCATATCAAACCCATGGTTGGTAAACTATTATATTTAACCTATCAAGAAGAATTTAATTTTTATCGAAGGGTTTTATTAGTATTAGTAAACATTTTTAAAGGTTTTTTAAGAGTTTTTGGGACATTCAATGACTATTGTTTTTAATGAACCATTTTAAAAAAAATATATTAAATCATGAATTTTCCTACATGTTCATGAGAGGAGAACTATTGATATCACTTAACAATGAAAAAAATATAAAATCCTTCATCATTTCATAAAATTTGATTATGTGTTATTCCATGTAGAGGTATAAATTTACATTTGAGATTTATTTATCAGGACAATACAATTTCAGGATTACATAAATAATAAAAATTTTGCAAATTAACACTAAAAAAATTAATCATTAAATCACCTTAAAATGGTTAGCTACAATTTTATAAATAAACCATTTAGTGTGTGAATTCACTATATTCTTCTGGGAAGATACATTATAAGATCGTGAATTGACTCTAGGATTCGATGAAATAATGAATCACTAATAAGGTATCATTTTAATTTATTTTATTAATTAAATTTCTATGAAATAATACAGTTAATATTCATTTAAAACCATTATTAATTTGGAAATTATTTACACAGTGTTAAAAAAAATTATTAAATGTTTTTATTTATATTGTGATATTACAGGAAAGATGTTATTCATTCATGGAATAATTTGTTTCAAGAATTATGAACCATATTCTATATTCCTCTCATGGAGTCAGGTACACTTTAAAACACTATATCTCCATAATAATGTGTTTATAGTTATGTAAAAGGTGTGTTTTGGACTCCCAGGTTCCCATACATCTCCCCAATCCTTCTCCATTCACTATCATGGAACTATAATTTAATAATCCCCCACTAAAAATTGTTTAGTCTATGGTGGGTGAAAGAATAATCAATACATATTTTTCTTTGGTGTGATTAGAAAAATTTGTCAGTGTTTGATAGTTTAATGGTTTCCCATGGTGGAAATAAAATAATATAAGGATCATTAAACAGTTGTTGATTGAATGGATAGGGAGGTTACATAATGGGTTTGAATAAGTAGTGGGGATAATTTTTGGTTGTTTCATGATTGATGAGAAGTGATTCATACTTTTTTGGTGGGTAAGGATCCTAGAAAAGAGAGGGAATGGCGGTTTTTTTCTTATATATTGTACCAGACATGTTTTGAGACAAATAATTTTTTAGAATATTTTAAAACATTAGTGAGATTATTAAGACCCTATCTGAGTTTATTTAGATATTTTTTGTGTAATTTTAAAATTAATTGGTTATATTTATTAGATAAAACAAAAAGAAAAATTTGGAGTGGATATGATTAGTTGATTGTATTTTATTTCAAAGATAAATCAAAATAAAAAATCATATAAATTGAATTATATTATTTTATTTAAAAAATTTCATATGTTTATGGGAGTTTGAATCTAATATTTATGTCTTTGGAATATATTTTGGATTGATTTTGTATTTCATTGGAATAAAACTATACAAATAGATATGTCTATATTTATATATGATTCATTCCCCATACTGTACAAATAATACATATTATCTTTCATAAAATATAGAAAATAAATGACACATAATGAAATTTCCTCTCTAAAATAGAGAATTTGGAATGACATGTTGATTCCTTAAGATTATTTTCCAACATCATAAGAGTCATTGTGATTTCATAAAAGTCATTTTAAGGTTATTCATCAGTCATTACAAAATTACATAAGGGGCATTCCAGACCATGATTATGTAATTTAGATTTCATTTGAGTCCTTTTATGATCCAGTAAGATTTATTTAGACTCGATAAGAGTCATTCTATTTCTATAAATTTCCTTATGTATATTAATGAAACATTCTAGTATTCCTTTAGAGTTATCCAATAAATTCCATAATTTTTATTTCTATATTTATAAAAGTAATTTTCTAATTTGATATGAATTATTACTAAGACATATGTAATTTGTTACATATGGAATTTTGGGAGATCACTTATAATTGTAGAAGTGTAAAAATAATTCCAGGAAACTAATTTTATACAATATTGATGACTCATAGAGGATCAAGTACAATTAAATGTTTTCACCTAAATCAGTCCTTCATTATTGAGAAAAGTGAAAATGTTATAAGGGATTAAATATATCTGGAATACGTTATGAAATTGATTAACTATTTAATAATTTATCAACTAAATTTTAAATATTATTTTTTTTATGATAAACAATTAAATAAAAATACTACTAAGATGTTCCTAATGGTTTTAGGAAAACTATGGGACATCATGTTTTATGCTATAAAAGAAATACTATTTGAAACATAAGGATATTTTTGTGCCATAAATAGAAGAATATGAAAAGTAAGGGAAGAATAAAGGATGACGAAGAGGAATTCAAAGTATTTTTTTTGAAATAGAAATTTAAATTTAAATTATACACGACACAATAGTACGATGTAAGATAAATGTAATAGGATATTGTGAATAGATTTGTAAAGGGTAGATAATTGTTTTTCGTGTAAATATGTAAATGATATTATCATTTTTAGTGTGTTGGAGGGAATAATAACAAATATTAATCATTTGAATGTAATAGAGAGTATGGTGAAATATAATTATCATATATAAAACATGGAAAATATTATATTTGGTGTAATACTCTATAATTATTAAAATAATTATTTATATTATTGTATATGTGAGTTTGATATACACATAAGGGAGATGAATTCATATCATGAGTTCATTGATAAAGATTCCCGATTTATAATACACATGAAAAACTTTAGGAAATTATGATATAAGGTGAATCCAAAGAAAATAAAGGATTCACCATCTCATTTTTAATGAAAGTAATAAAAATATTTATTGTGCCTAGATTTAATTTATATATGTTTGGGTTACCATGATGATATATAGAACATCAAAAGGAGAAAATGGGTTTTTTATGAAAAGGAACATAACAATAAATTTTAATAATTGAGTCACCCAATCCCAATTAATTTATATTGATCATTATGGCTATTTTCAATTGGTATTTTGATCATATGTCATATATTTTTCAATATAAATTTTAAAAAAAGTACACTTTATGTTTTATGATTTTGTTACTAGATTAATATATTATACACATATATATATTATAAATTCAATGAAAAATATCGTGATTTTATATTTTAATGTAGAAAAATTATGATATTTGGAATGAATATATAATGCCTTATGTTATCTCAATTAAATTCAATGGATTTTAGGATACTATTATTCTTCATATTTTTCGTGATAATTTTTTTTCAATGACCAAATATTATAGGTTGAACAAGGAGAATGAAGTTCGTCCTTATAATTCTATTACGTAACCTATTTAAAATAAGTAGTTTTTGAGGGTCCATGAGATTATGATAGTAAAAAGAATATTTCATTGATATGAAATCATTAATGATGGTTTTTAAAAATGTTGAAATAGATATAATAAATATTTGGAGACTCAAAAGGATAAAAAATTAAATTTTGTTGACTTTATGAGTAAATATAATGAAATAATGATAACTATAAGAGGTTTGGGGGAAAATTTAAAGTATACACCATTAAATAATTGATACAACAAATTCTTGTAGAGAGGTTTGATGAATAGATATTGGAAACTGATGATGGTGATCCATGATAACTAAATATAGATGATTTAAATTTAATTATTTGTTTATAATATATGTAAAAGTGATGTTTTCTTAAAAATAACTCTAATAATTAAATGTAAATTTCATTAAATGATTTACTAAATAATAATATTATTATTAAATTAATTATTTGGAAATATAATTCACTCGTCTCTAAATTTTTAAAAGGAGGAAAAGGGGTGTTTAAGGGGACTATTCAACTAATGTGTTTCAATTATGGATCCATTAGATATTTCAATAAAATCATTTCAAAATTTGAATGAAATAGAAGACTATGATGAAGAAGATGAGTGAATGAGGAGATTTTCCAAGGAGAATGTGTGGAAAATTGAGAATTAAATGTTATCATTAAAAGGGAAGGGAAATAGTTTTGCAAAATACAAATGGAGAAACCTAATACCATATTTATATGATAATGAGGGAAATGATAATGATGGGGTACTTAAAAATTCTAATAACATTTAAGAAAAATATATATATGTGAATGTGAATGAGTAACAGTTCCATGTTTAGGAAATTAGTATTTTTGGTAGTGATTAATAAACTAAAATAGTGTTAATTATGACGAAATAACTCATGGTATTTTTATAAAATATATATATTTAATATAAGATATTGTTTTTTAATAAATTTATTAAATATTTCAGAAAAATAGATAATGTACATAATATTAATTTATAAATCTACTGAAATAGATTGAAGAATTCAAAAAATTTCTTTCTGAGGAAAATAATATTAATGTTCAAATAGTAGAAACAATTATCTTCTTTTATAATATCATTGTTCGTATCCTAATGATTATGATCAGTTCAAACAAGTTAGTGGATATTTAAAAAATCATATATGTATAATTCTATTTATGATAATGTTTAAATTCAAATTATGAGAGGATTTTATGTTATTAAATATGAATATATTGATGATACCAAATTAATCTATAAAATATAACTCAAATTGGATCAGAAAAAATCTTGTATGTGTTAGTTGAAAATCATTGTTATTGAAATCGGGAATGAATACTTTGATTTTTATGAAACAATTTTATATTAAGGAATCATAAAATTAAATGAACATACCAGTGGAAGAATGAAATTATCAAATATTGAATTGAAAATGATTTAAAGTGGTATATTAAATAAAACATTTGTTGGGTTTCTTCAATAATTTTTGTTAAAATAATAACCCATAATATATGATTATAACATTATTGGTAAATAGGTTCTATGATCTATAAAAATATATGTTTTAAGAGGAAAATATAATGTTTATTGTTATTTTTTCAGAGAAGTGTTTTGAGAACATAATTTTTTTTGTTAATTATAAATAGCAATATTATTATAATCCTAGCGGGTTTGAGCAGAAATGTTTATAAGGGACTTAAGACACTAAAAGATGAAAATTTCTATTACATACAATGAGGTTGAATATTTAGAAAAAACATCCACGTTTAGAATAATTCTGTGTAGTATATGACCATCTATGTCACCTTTATAAATATCCTCTCAATTTATGGAACCTAGTTAAGATTAAATTTTAATACTCAGAGGAATTATATGAATAAAAAATGATAACAAAATTATTCAATTGTTGATATTGTACTTATTGAATTAAATTATGATTTTACGTGGGTCATGGATTATGTATTTTCTTCACAAATGATAAGATACCTAAAAAATATAACGATATTGAAAAATGTCATGATGTATTAGTTAAATTTATCAATAATGAGATACAAAAATTTAAATGAGTAGATTCACTAGATAGTAGAAATATGATGTTTATGTATATGAAAAATTAATATATTTATGGGATAAAACATAATATACTAAAAATATATCATTTATCAAATAATACAATGAACTCGTTCTACAAAATTATGTTTCATTTATTTATAATTTTGTAAATGGATTTTTTAATTAATAGGAAAATATGGAGAAATTTGTTCTATTTGTTTACGCTCAAAATTCATTCCATCTACACTTGAATGAATAAAATTATGTAGGGAAAGAATGACTAATTCATCATAGAAAAATGACCAATAGAAATCTTACCTATGGAGATAATGTTTTTTATGTGACTAATTAAAAGAGAGATTTAAACTATATGATCTACACTTATTGATTGGGGGAAATTATCAATTATATATATAATAATGTTGAAAATATAGCATCACCTAAATTATATTTCATTAATTCTATCATTTGTATGCATTATAAGTATAAATAATTTTTTTAATTATTACTGTTTTATTTGTATTGATTAATTTATATATATCACTTGTGTGATGATAATAAAGAAGAATTCATAAGGCTATAAAATGTTTAAATTATTTTGAAAGCATACTAAAATGATTTTTTTCTCCATGAAAAAGATTAGGATAATAAAAAATTGAAAATATATTAGTAGATGATCAATTATTTTCTTGAGAAACATTGTATCCACTATAAAATTATTTCTCTGTTTAAAATAGAATGAAATGATATTTAATTTAGTAACACATCTTCTTTACATATTTCTCTTACAATGTTTATTGATTATAAAACTTCTCATAATTTATTGAGATAATAAATTTGAGTATAAGAATATTTTTATGTAATAAAATAATAAATATTATAATAATTATCTATATTTGAATGAATTATGTGTATTCGGATTCCTTTTTTGTTAAAATGTGAAAAAAATACTCATATGACATTTAAAAAGAGGGTAATTTGTGGTTCCTTTTCATATTATCCTATAAATGGAAGAGGATAAAATATACTTTCGAAGAATATACAAATTATTAATTTTAAAAAGGATTTATAAATTCTTAATCACTAAAAAACATACATCTTGATGAAATTATAATTATTAATAGTGAAAAAGTGTTTGTTAACATGTGAAAAAATAATTTTGGAAATAATTATAGTTTATTACAAGTACAAGTTTATGTTTATTATTTTACTGCGATTAATATAAACATAAATCATCTCATACAATTCTTATAATTATGTTTTTCATCTAATGTTTTATTGAATAACAATAATTGTAAGTTCATACATAAAGATCATTGCCTTTCGCATGATATACCTCATTATGTTTTTATGTTGAACCAAGATATTTGATTTAGGAATTTCGGTTCCAGGAGTGGGTATATATTTTTTTAAGAGATTATAACATTATACAAAGAATAAAACATTGTATTTTGTAACCAACATAGAAAAAAAAATTTCTTTTTGAAGAATATGGGTGTTTCAAAAACATCTCTATTGAAAAAATAATAAGAGTAAATAATCATGTAATGACATGTCTATAAGGGGTACTAAAATGTAGATTGAATTGATTTTTATTTGATCATTAGCCATTTAATATACTAGGTACCACTATATTATTTCCTTCTATTCTAAAATTAAAAATGTACCTGATTTTTTAATTGGATATCAAGTATACCTTCAATATTTGAGAGTTTTATGATGAAACATTCATTGAGAAACTAAGTTTATTTTTTATTATGATAGATAAGAGTTATGTTTTCATGTTAATGAATGCTCTATATGGGTTAAAAATCTCCATATGTGTGGAATTTTTAGTTGGTTACATCATTATTGTAGTTTATAATCATGGAATGAAATGTGAAAAACAATATATATATATATTCCCAAGAATATTTCACATATTTTTACTTGGTTTTTTAAATAATATAATTTTTTGGGGTAAATATTCTACTTGAGAAGATTTTTATTTAGATATATTAATTTTTCATAAAATATCAATTCTTATAGAATGTGATATTTTCAATGATAATAAGTTTTTCAAGTAGGGGAAAACATCATTTTATATCAAGATGAATATTCATGAGATCTTTTAATAAATTATGGATTTGAGGTGTAAAAACTAATTTCCACACATATCTAAGTTGTAAATGAACTATTTAATGATGAGATATTTAATGAATTGCACATGAATAATTTTTTAACATAACTAAAATTATATTTTATATGAAATCGTCAAGGAAATATATTAGTTATATATTTTCATTATGTGTTCAGTATAAAACTATACAAAATGGGTTTTATTATGTTGATGGAAATATATTATTAGATAAACCAGAATCACAACAGATTATGTAATGAAATATTATAGAAGTGGAAATGTTAATATTATTTGGGTAAAATGGAGATAGGTTTGGAAATGTTTATTATTTTATTTCAGCATCTATTATAGGATTGATTTTGGCTTCATCACGTGTATATTGGGACATATGGAAATTTCGTTATGCATGAGTACTCAAAAAATATAAACGTATAAATCTAAAAATATAACAAAATACATGTGTATTAGAACTCAAATGGATGATCTTAAGGATACAGAAATGATTCCACTACTTTTAGTCTATTCTAATAAATATTATAGGAATTTATCCACAAAACTATTTAATAAATTATTATCAATTATCTTTTATATTAAATATCACTTACTCAAATATCCTATGGAGAAAATGTGTTGAAGAAGATTAAAAATGGTTGATATTTTCACTGAAATACCCCCAAGGATTTCTTTTCCAAGATCAAGGTGGATTATGGGTGTTTATCCAGATTATAGATTACTCTAAGGAATGGAAAATTCATCCTATTCCTAACATTTTAATTTTATATTAGTGTCCAATAATGATAATGAACACCTAAATAACATTATATTTATAAACATTTGTTTTTATGAAGGGTTGAAAACCTTTTGTAGATTGAATCCAATGTTATCTGTTTTGCCAAATGGGGTCGATATTTCATCTTTTTTGTGATTATATATTTCAAGAGAGTTATTACGAGGGGGAGATAAGAATTCTACAGGTGGACGTGTGAAGAATTTTGTTTTTTGAACATTTTGATTAGTTTAGGTGGGAATATATGAATAAAAATGTTGTTTTGGGGATTCCTTGAATAGTTTTGTGAAAAAGAAAAAGAATAGATATTCTATTATTGAATCAGAAGTGCTGTAATTTAATTGATGAATAGTAATTATGTTTCTCATATGAATTAAACAATTATATTATTTAATATTTATATTTCATACACCAATTTATTTCGAGATGGATAATAATTTTGAATGATGATTCATTATAATTTAAAATGACACTGAGAAAGAATTGTATACATTTGTTGAAAGTTAAATCCAAATAGGAGATTATTTGGAACAGATGATTTTTATATTATTTTTATACATTATTTAAATTATTGATACCCAATGTGAGTTTTTTGAGATCTAGTTTTGTATTAAAATCCTAAATAATTTGGGTTTCTAAAACATGAATGAATAATTTTGAAATAATATATTCAATATGTTGTATTTAATTTTTTATGAATAAATAATATTAAAATATAGATTAATTAATGATTCTTTTATGAGGTGATATATTTTTTAATATTTAGGTAATATTGAAGTTTAAAATGAATTTTTTTTGAAGAAATGTGGAAATTAAATGTTTTATTAAAAAATTGGGAAGTCCATATTTTTTAAAGAATCATTTAAAATTCCATTAAAGTATTCAAAAATATGTATATTTAAATATGGGGATGGGATAAATCTCTATAATAATAATTCTTTATCTATGATAAAGATTTGGAAAATACATGATGATTTTGTAAGGGTCATCTAGATCCATTGTACATTGTTTCCAAATTCATAATAGTCATTTAGACTATGTTAGAGTGATTTTATGATTATATAAGAGTTTTTCCTAATATTTTATTAGTGTCATTGCCAAATTCATAAGATTCACCAATACCTCATAAATTTATCTTATTATTCAATAAGACCGCACCATGTTCCTTACAAATCATACCTACTCTATAATATTAAATTCATATTTCATAAGAATCTATCCATTATTATTCATAATTTATTATAAGGAATCTAGAAGGTTTATTTCCATAATCATATGTTCCATTTCGAACATTCTTATGAGTTAAAACCTGGTTCTATATGGCTTATTTCTAATATAAAAGGTTTTATTTATTGTGGAAATATTGTAGTTGAATGATAATATATGAAATATAATAATTTCAATTTTAAAATATTTCTATAGGAATCAAAAAACTCCACATTGTTATCAGATTAACTGAAGTATCACATAATTTTATCAAATGTAATTTACAATGATAAAATAATAATATTATTAAAAAGGTAATGCGTTGATATATTATCTAGGAAATTTATTTATATTATATTTTAATTTTAGTTTTTTAAAAATTAAATCATATGTAGATCAATATAATATATCATGTCATAAATAATAAAAATCAGGTTTGTTAATGGAAATTTAAATTTTGAAATGATGTTATTATTGGGTGTATATTAATGGAAATTGGTTATTGTATATAGTGAAGTAATGGTTTCATTACTATAATGTGTATACAATAGAAAAAATATTTTTACATATACCATACATGATAGAATAATCACTCAGATTATTTAGAGGAAATAAATTAATATGAATTGTACACGAATTATCTGAAAGCCAACATCATAAATGTATAATTAGGATAAAGACATTATTTTTGATAAAAATTTAATTCTACATTTTATATATATATTAAGGAGATTTAACGATATAATTATTTCATGGAACAAACCATCTCATTTATAATCTATGTGGTTAGATAGTTTTATTGTATGATATCTATAGAATGATTATCTGGACAATGTTTAGCCTCGTCATTTTGAGAGGTGAACCATATTAAATATGATATTCCAAATATTATTTTCCATTAGTGTGTTTAATAAAGAACATATTTTAAAATTTAATATATGGAGAAGGATAATTCATAAAAGTAATATAAAAACTAATTTCACTCACTAATTCACTAGTCTCTCTGTGATTTCTCAAAAATCATGACTATCTATTTATACGTCATCAGATCTAGGTTCCATTTATTTTTTATCACCTGTTAATGGATAATTAATTATGTATATATAAATATTTTTTAATATTATTTCTATTTCATATATGGAAAATATCATTTTGTTATAATTAAACTGGGTTTTCACTTTTCATTTGAATATTAATATATATAGAAGTATTATATTCCATCACTTCATCTGTAAAATAATTGGGTTATTTTGGAGGCTAAACCTAATAGATATTTGTTTATGTATTTATGGTATTTGTATATTAAAAACTAATAGTATAAATATAGATAATTATGGAAATTAGTTGAATAAAGTTTTTATATATTCTATATAGGGATTTTCTAATGGTAAGTTGTTTTAATCTAGTATGTGAATTATGTGACAAAAATTATAAATTAATATAATATGTAAAAGGGATAGAAAACTAAAACACAAGATTGTATATTGATGTATTAATACATAAAATTAATCTAATATTAAATAATACATGACTATTAATGATAATAAACTAATCTATATAATTATTAGTGTATAGAAAAATTAGATGATACAAATGTAATAGATAATATATAACAAATTCCCCAAGATCAGTTAGATGAAAATTTCCAGACAAATGATGATAATGAAATAAATAGAATTTCTTTAGATGATTTACAAATAAATTTTATAGGGATGATTGTTCAAAAAATAGTTCATAGTCAATTGTGTTAATTTATATGATCCCTTTGAAAAAAATAAATAATGAAAAATAATTTTATGAATATGATGATATTTTTCATAATTAGAATATCATATTTATAAGAAGTTTAAAAAACTCATGTCACTCATCAATAAGAATATTAAGTAGTTGAAAATAATTTTTTTAATGAGAATATTCCACTAAATTGGATAATGAATGTTTCTATTGGAATGTTTATAAAAAATTATCCAATTTGGGAGAATAATAATGCATTAAAGATGAACTTGAGGGATGTAGGATATATTCTATGAAGAAAGTAAAAAAATTAAGAAATAATTTATTTCTTCCACAGGGATGGGTAAAAATTTATCTATGAATCAAATGTTAATGATCATATAATTATTATATGACGATGAGAGTGGTCATGATTAAGAGTAATTTGAGGCTTCTAGTAATGTCAATGAAAATATAATGATTATTATATTGAATAAGAAAAAAATTACTAGTTTTGAATTTAGTGGTATTGTGTGGAAGGAATAAAATAAGATGGAGTTTATATTAAATCTAAATCTCAAAAAATTACATTGATTTTTATATATATTAGGGAAGTATAGAAATATATAAATGAATTCAATCAATTAAAAACAATAAATGATTTTGGTTATTCTCATAAATAATAATGTATTTTGTAAGAGATTAATGACAATAATATATTTCTAAAAAAATATAATAATTAATATATTAAATTAATAAGAATAAATATAATAAATAAAATTAATGTTTATATTTTTCGATTAATTTAGATCATTTTAGAAGAGGAATTTAAAATGTAAAAATACAAATTTAAAAATTTAATTCATGAAGATGATGAAATATTATAAAATAAAGCTCTAATTTTTTTTCGATAAATATTTATCTAAAAAATGATTGAAATAAATCTATATTAAAAATTAAAATTTCAATAGACTAGGTTAATTTTTTTCACAAAATGATAAAAAATATGCTAATAAATAATGGATGATGAAGGTGTTTAATCATTTATAAATCATTATTTTTTCATATGTAAATATTATTTTTCATGAATTTTTGGAATTTTGGTTATTTTTCGTAATTGGATAAATTTATTCAGTTTAATGAATATTGTTTTGAGACTATAAGGTCTTGTAGAAATATTATTAGCATTCAAAATAATCAAAAAAAGAAATGTGTACAAAATGAAGTTAATTTTAGACTAAATATTGAGAATATATCTCAAATCATATAAGATGTTTGTGGATAAGGTGGCCTTTTTTTATATCTTATAAATATTATATCACCATTGTCCATTCCATGTGGAATATGAATCTAAGTAAAAAAATATAAAAAAGAATAGTAATAGTGGTAATGTAATTTCAATTTTTGATGTTTCACATAATTAATCAAAAGGGGAATGCCTTTAATTTCATGGTAGTGGATGTTCATCCCTTATGATCATAATTATAAAACACATGAAGGATAAGGGAAATTTTATTGGAGGATTTATGGAATTTTGATATGACTGGTTACATAAAATTATATGATACAATTAAAATTTTTTTAGAAATGAGATGTTGAAGTTCAGAAACATATTATATGATGATTTGATAAAACATAATCTTCTATGTGAATCTCAGTGATTATCTAACGGAAAAATTGTTTAATTTCATGAAATATGGGTTCTAGTATTTTTAAATGATATATGTTATTTAAAATTATGTTAGTGAACATGGTCAATATTTTTTTAGATTGTTAACTCACAAAATTCATAATACATAATCTTGGATGATGAAAATCAATTAATTCACGAGTGATATATTTATTATTTTAAAAGAGAATCAAAAATAATAACAAAGTAAATAATGTTCTTGTCGTCAAATTTCTAAATAGGTATGATGGTTATATGTTCTTTTTTTAATGGTAATATTGTAAATAATCCACACAGGAGTGTTGAAATTTAGACAACATTTTCTATTGGAGATTAAATTTTCAGAATATTTTTGGAATATTAAAAAAATAATAATAAGTGAATATTAATATTTAATATCAATTATTATATAGTATTTTTATATCACTTTTTATGATTATTAATTGAATGATAGATTCATTGTAAATACTCAAATGTTTCAAAATTACTCATTAAGATTCTGGTTTGTCCTTCAAAAAGATCAAGATAAAAAATTGTGTGGAAAATAATAGTAGTAGATGTTTTATTTTTCCAGAGAATAATTGTAATCACCAAGAACATAAAACACAATATAAACTATTAATATTATTATATTTATAATATATGTGTCTTGTACCATGATGATCGAGCATAACAATTCTCAGTAATTTTTATAAAATTTATTGGAGTAATAGTTTAGATTTGAAACCATTATTTGAATAAACCAAATTCAGATTTGTCATCATTTTATATTTAAAATAACAATTAATAATTATATTAATATTTTGGGTTGTTTTCTAAAAATATTATTTTCAATGATTAATATTAAAGTCATTATATGTAATAATAAAGAGAGGAGCTGGTGGAATCTTCTTTTGTTAACCTCTAAATCGATGGAGATATAAGTATTAAAACAAGGTTGTGAAAATGATTTTTGACACAACTCATCACAATGTTGTTAAAACTAAATATTTTTTATATATTTCTATATTTATAACTATCATTTTCTTAATATATATCTTTTAATGGAACAATGTGTTTAAAAAATGATGATAAACTATTAAAAATTTATTATTTAAGGCTATAGTTATCTCTGAGCCATCATATTGGATAGTATGAATAGGTCATAAGAAATCATTAAAAATATATTTTTTACATATATATGAAAAAATTTCATTGGGATTAAATATTTATAAATTAAATAGAAATACATTTGAATGTAAAATAATTTTTTCTTTTAAAAACTATTTTTATATCGTTAATGTGATTTAACCTTAATAAATAAATTGAATCAGCTATAGTGAAGGAGTTTCATTAAATAGATATTTCATTTTAAAATTATTACATTTTATATTATATATCTTATAATAATGTAATAATAATTAATCAATTTTTTTGCTTAAAACAACTTCAAACAAATTGATTTCAACACATGTTCCAAAATTATTTTAAAATGAAATTTTTACCGAGTTATAAAATTAGTCATATAAATAGAAGACACATATGGTATAATTATATTATAAATTTTTATAGAGGAACCTTTTAATATTTTCATTACAAATAGAAACATTTTAAACAATTTTACCTCATTAAGGATAAAGTATAGTTAAAAAATTATGTTAAGGAAATATATTTACTATAATACTTGTGTTTATCAATTTAGATTAATGTATTTGGAATATATCATCCGTGTTTCAAAAATATGTTCATATGGGGAAATTTTTCTTTGAATATGGCCTTTCTATTATTTAAATAATTTTATAACAAAAAAATGTCACTATATTGAATAGAATATGTAAATTTTTTATGAAAATTTAAATAGAATAGAATTTCTATTATAAATGTTAATTTCATTTTGGAGATAATTTTTTCTATAATATTAATTCATTTTTTATTTTTATTAGATGTATAATAATCTCATGTGTTTATAAAACGCTGGAATAAAATTTATTCAATTAATTAAAATATAAAATAATTTTTAATTTTTTTTAAATTACGATCCTTTGGGTGAATTATAACATACTAAAATCATTATAGATAAATATCATAAATAAAAATATTTTAAAGTATAATATATTAATTATTTTTCCTTTATGATTTATTGGATTGCAATATTTACTGAATTGAGTAATTAAATACATTAATGATAAATTATGTTAAAAAATATTTTATTAAATATTTTATAAATGACAAAAAAAATTAAAAGGGAAATTGGATAATAAATGGTTTAAATTTAATTATTTTTTTAATTTATGAGTGAATTCATAACATATAAGTAAAACTATAACCTTTAATATTAAATAAATCATTATTATACTTTTCATTTGAATTGGATAACCAATGAGTGAAAAATGGTAAGGATTAAACTAACACCAAAATAATATAGATATATTTTAATTAATAAATTATTAACTTAAACACAATTTAATTTAATCTTTAACCAATTAGAATCATTTTTTATAAATTAATTAATTATAGAATAAGTGATAAGCATTAAACATTTTATAATATTGAGTTATGTCAATAATATAACTTTTATTCACATCTAGGACCAATTATGATTTAGATATTTAGAGAATTATTCCATAACTCATAATTAAAATCACAATATTATAATGAAGATGCATCTACCCACTATATGTTTTTTAATAAACATGTTTAGATAGAAACATAATTTCAATTAACGCTTTAACAAAAAAACTCTTCCTTATCTTATCCATGACACTATTCATCTTTAAAATATGTGAAAAAATTTTCCAAACATGGGATGAGGTTAACAATGCTCAACAAGGGATTCATAAATGGTTAAAAGTATAATTCTTAAAAAAATGTATACCATGATAAATTTATCATAAACTATAACTTTTCACCTTTAAGAAGTAGTAAATACAATTAACTAAATATAAGATTATTACATTACCTTTTTGAAATCAAAATATTACATTAAAATTAATAGACAAAAACATATAACATATAAATGTAAATAAGGATTTAATTATACTACAATTGAATAACCATATGGTTGAATTCCATACATATCACTCTTTTAGGTGAAATAACCATAAAACCATCTTCCATTCCCAATGCAATAGAGGTTATAACATAACCAACTATCCTGGGTCTATCCTAGAAGAAACCAAATTTAGTTTATCATTTAACCACATGTCATTGTTTTATCATGTAACAACCATATTTGTTTTATCACACTACCACTATCATATATCCATGAATCATTATATAATCATAACACATAAACTATTTAAATTGCAGAAATTTCACTCATAAAATTCAATTTTCAATCACAAGAAATCCTTTTGAGATATTTGAATTATCAATTCACATTCAAAAACATTTTAAATACCCAAAACCCTAAATAATAAGGTATTTATTCTCATTTAAAAAAACATTAATTCTAAATTAGGATGCCAACTATAAAATAACGATTACAACGACAGAGAAATCGTTGTCACCGCATTCATTAAAAATATCCATTTTGTTGTTTTTTAATTAATGTTAAATGATTCTTATAAAAATATTCTTTTTCAAATAATTTTAATTAATTAATATTTAAAGGGATTGATTATACACATTATTAATGTTGGCGTTGTATAACATCAAACTATTCCTCAAAAAAGGAGATTGAGATGAAGTCCTTAACTTGAGTTCAAATCATCTCATATGTTCATTATCTTCTTTAATTAAAAAAGTGTAAATTTATACTTTTATTTTATCCTTTTTCATGTTTATTATTTCTTAAAATCACTTATTACTATGTTATAAAAATTAAGTAATTGTTTAAGTTCATATAAGATGATTTGTCAATATTTGTAACATGATTCGAAACTGAACATGGATTGATGTCACTAGTCCATGTGATCATAATTCCATAATCTATAGAATAATATGGAAAGAAGATAAGTACTATTCTATATTTATATAATAATCATAACATGAGAAATATAATTTTAATCAATTATATATACTTATATATATCAGTAAATTATTTAATGAATAAAAACTTGTCACATCACTGTGTAGATATGGTAGTTTAAACTTATAGATGAACGATATTATCATTTTATGCATAAGTAAATTATGAATTTAATTGATATATTATTATCATATAATTTTTAATATGACATAAATATAAAATATTCAATTAATTGAATCTTAATAACCAATCATGTAGGACGGTTTTGTAAAATGAATTATGTCAATTCTTGGAGGAGATAGTTTACACATATGCACAAGAATTTACTCATTCCCCATTTAATTGATTTGGATATCTATTTATGAAATGATATTAACATAATAATAACATATTTTTTTAGGATATTGTAGTAATTATATCATCTTGGATGAATAAGAGTTGAAGAATTTTTATGAAGAAATAAAATTTAAATACTTATAAAAATACATTACATTTTCTTCGGATGAGAATATTTTTTACACCATAAAAACACTATGGTGGTAGTTATTCAAAAAATAATGGTTCAAGATATGGGTTTTGTTTCAAGGAATGGTTTTGGGAAGATAATATCCAAACTAAACTTTTTTATAGTTATAAATATAGAGGAATGAGTTCCTTGTAATGGTATAGAAGAGGGCCCCCTTGTGAATTGTTAAATGTATTAAATTGATATAAAATAATTTTAAATTTAAAATGGTTGAAAAATAATTTATTTATAATATAATATTTTCTTCGATATAATCTGAATAATCCAAAAAAAATTATAAATGTTTTCAATATTTTTTAATCTTTATCTTTTGTTTTAACCCTTTTACCTCATACTATTTTTTAATGTAATTTACACATTTAGAGTTAAATTATTTATCAAAACATGCCAAAATACAAATAAAAAAGACATTAATTATTTTTTATATTCAAATGAAATATTAGGATAAATCCTATATTTAAATAAATTTTATATCATTTATTTATGAATTTTATAATATAAGTTATGATTTATGTCAATTTTTAAACTATTAATTACATGACTTTTTAAAACAAATCATATAATAATGGTTAATTGACAACAATATATATTAAATCCATTATAAAATTTATTAGTAATCCATAAAATTTATTTTACGGAATAAAATAGTTCTAATTAAATTTATATTAATATTATTAATATCATTTATTTCATTTTTTATTTTATAATTATGTTACTACATCATCATTGTGTCACTAATAACATTAATTTTTTAAATAATATAATGATTAAATAAATAATAATGATTTAGATTATCTTTTTATCTTTCTATTTACTATTTATACTTAATGATATCACTTTTCTAAAACCATATTTAAAAAAATACGTAATAAAATAAATGATTATGACATATTTGCCTTTATTTTAAATTAAATGTTGTAAATATCATAATCACAACTAAGTGGCTTCCAATGTTCATAATTTTCGACCAATAATGGTCATGTTATATAATATATCATATAATAGGATAAGAACAAGTGTTAGCGTAGTTTTATCTTATGTATAATATTATTTTAGACTTTAAGTACACGATTTAACTTTAACTATGGTAATTAATATAATTAATCTCCAAAAATAAAAGGGGCCTTTTTACATAATTTTTAATATATTATTCCAATTATGGAATTAATTTTTAGATATTCAAAACATATAATTCGATGAAATTATTTAAAAATTATTCACATTGATGGAATGAGAAAACGAATTTTTAATGTTAATAGTTCAAATGTTCCAATATTTTTTCAGTTTTCTTTTAATTTTAAAAATCATATAATAAAAAATATTGGATTAAATGATAAAATTATAATCAAATTATACCTTAAAATGATGAAGAAATTATATTCATAAAAAAATTGATGAAAAGTATTTTTTGGATTATTATGCATTATTTTTTAATATTAATTATAATATGAATTTAAACCAAAAAATACCAAAAATTTCCAAAATAAATATTGATTTCTCTATTCCAAATAAAAATTAAATTTTATGAAATAGATCATATAACTATGTCAGAAACTATACATGACATGGGTGTTCCATCAAAAGGTGGTAATAATTTATTTCTAAAAAAGAAATCATTTGATCATTAAAATTGTATTAATTCTTATATTATGTCTAGAAAAAACATAATATTAATTTAAAATAATATATTGAATTAATATTTGATTAATATAATAAAAAAGCTTTAATTTTATTTTTCTAACCACATTTATAAAAATTTAAATAGTATTTAATAAAAAATAATCCATTATATTCGATTTGTTTTTAGAATCATTTAAAGATAATTTGGTATCCTTGGAATTATTATATAACCATAAATAAACCATATTTTCATAATTTATCTAATAAAGTTCATTCCACCCATTTTAACAACTATGGGATAACTAACATACCAAATAATTGTATTTTTTTGTTCTATTAAGCTCGATGTGGCTTATCTTATATCTAATTGAACATTGTGTGTAATTTTAAAAATTCAGGATGTTACACCACCATGTAAATTTCAATATCAAAATTTGAAGTTGTCATCGGTAACCAAGTTATTACTTTTCAAAATACCATTATTTTAATCACACATCAAAAAAAGGAATAAAAAACAGCCAATTTTATAGAAACAAAAGAATGCATTACGGTCACATGAGATAACACATACTATGGTTCAATGTAAGAAAACAATGATATTGAATAGAAATCAAATGATCATGTTCTGATAAGAAATAGTATAAAATAGTGTTAGTAATGTGTAAATAATAACTAATAATATATTTATGATTGGTTAAATGGTTTTTAATTTATTATTATGAAATGTAAATGGAAACTGTTTTTATTCTGTGCTCTTTTTCATAGACTTGTGGAATTTTTTAACTAAATATATTAAGATCATAAATATATATAATTATTTGAAAATTATAGTTTCATCCTTTAATTAAATAATAACAAAAATAAATTTTTCTTAACATAATGATTATTTATGAATATTTTGATGCCTAAAACACATAAACCATATTATATATAATCACAAATTTCAATTATAAACAAATATCTATTCATCATGTCCTAAAACATGAAAAACCCAAAAAGAAGATGATATGATCAGATAATCCACCAAGAATAAAAACCATTTTATGATGAAAAACTACTTTTAATATACAAAATATAAAAGTAATACACTAATCCCATCATATACATTTTGATAAATAAATGTCATTAATATTCCCAAAAAAAATAAAAACTATGATTGAAATGAAAATTTAATTTTTTTTATCACATAGACTTACAAGAAAAGTTTTATCATTGATCACCAAATAACACAAATCATTCTTAAAAACTCATACAAAAATGTAAATTCCTAGTCGCATATTCGCTCTGATCGGATAAAAATTTCCTTTATATTTTTAATTCCCCATATGTCCACAATTAAAAATCATAGATTCTTCCAAAATATAATTTAACCATTAATCCATAAATAAATCCCCACAGTAATCTATTTTTCGTAATTATAAAAATATTCCAAAATATTGAACGTCTAATAGAATAACATTTATCGGTTAATTCTGAACTCATTTTCTAATAATAATGATATGAATTTAATAGAACATATTTTCACAAAATTAACGTAACAAATATTTCAACTAGAATGAATGAAGTCAGGCTAATATTGTAAATCACATAGGTAGTGGTAGGTGATACACCATTATTTCCCTTCCGATGTGGGTTCGATCCATGAGGCATTTCCGAATGCAATGAGTTGTAACACATCATTTTTTTGTCCTTTTTTCTAAAATTATATCATTCTTATTACATTATCCAAATATTATATAAAATACTCCCAAAAACAATAACATTATTTAACTTCATATTTTATTTCTTACCTATCATTTTTCATCCATAAATGCAATAACTCATAATTACCTGAATGGTAAATGTCTACAAAAATAAAATTATTCAATTTAATAGTTCATAACATATAAACTCAAAATAGATTATAATACAATAAACATATATTAATCCTTAAAATTAGAAACCCAATATGATATCATTAACTCTTAATAAAACATCCTAATCTCCAATGTTCTCTAAACCATCATTTAATACGAACTATAAGGCCACAACCTTAAATGATACATAATCATGAGTAAAGTCAATAAATTTACATTCATTCACATCATGGATATTTTTAGGTTTAGATATTATGATAATTAGGCTGTAAATCATATATAACAACACAATATTTCAAAATAGACACATCGACTCGATGTCCTTTTTTATAAAACAATAACCATTTAAAAAGAAACATACAAATTTTCATTTTGAAACATCATACCTTTTTCTTAATATCATATTTAATTATCTTATTCATTTAATCCTATTAAATACATTTACATAGATGGGATGAAAATAAAAATATCAGTGATGATAAAAAATAAGGGAAACTATTAGTCTACTAAAAACATGTAAAAAATGAATACTTTTTGATAATGTAATACTTTTTCCCTTTTTGAAGTAGTAAATACACATAATTGAATACAATCTCATTACTTAAGTTTTTTATAAACAAAATATAACATTAAACCCATAGAAAAAACATATAACATTGATATTTAACATGGGACATAGTCATAATAAAATGTAATAACCATATGATCGACATCTACACATATAACTCATATATTAGAAATAATCATATGACTGAATTTCATACATATGAATTAGAGGATAAAACGTAACCTATTATCCTTGGTATATCACAGAACAAAACATCAATTATTTATCATGTAACTGCCATTATTTGGTTTATCATATAACCACTTGTGATTTGATTATCATGTAACCACAAGTCCAATTTATTTATGGCAATATATAATCATAACACATAAAATATAGTAATTATCATCATTTCCCTAAAAAAAATTATTTCCAATAAAAAGGAATCATTCGAAGATATTGAAATAGTCAACCCACATTCAATATCATTTTCAATACCAAAAACCCCTAAAAACAATAAGGTATTTCTTTTCCTTTTGTGAAAACATTAAGGCTTAGAGAGGAATCCAAATAGAAAATAATGGTTACAGATGCATAAAAGACATTTTCACTGCATATGTTAAAAAATTAATTTTTTAATTTTGTAAAAAATTTAAAACTATTCATAAAAAATATTCTTTTTGAAAAACCTATAATTAATTTAATGTAAAGGGGTTTATTATAAAAATTATCAAACAAGGTGCTGTATAACATCAAAATGTACCTCAATAAAAGGATATTGAGATAAAGTCCTTATAATTAATTTGAATCCTCTTTTATACTACTTATCATCATAAATAACCATAATAGGTTAATTTATACTTCCATGAGATCCATTTTAAAGTATATTATTTCATTTCTATCACTTGTTTCTATTTTATAAAAAATTATGTAATTATTTAAGATCATATAAGATGCTTTGTTGATGTTTTGTACTTGAGTCAAAAATGACTGTAACATCCCAAGTAAGTAATGAATAATTTATTTTCTTATCTATGTCTATTTATGAATTAGATAGTCTTTTAAAAACTTAAAATGAGTATAAATCCAATATTAAGGATAGAATTCTCTAATATTTTTAAAAGATTGTTTTACCGCCTTTTGATGGAGAACCACATTTAAATCTATATTTTGACAATTTTATAAGATATATTTGTCAATATAAACTAATTATTTAATATTGGGACATTGTAATTTACTTTGGAAAAATTTTTGGTATTTTTTGACAATGTCGATTTTTTAATGAATAGTGAAAAGTACTGCGTTTCACATCAAAACTGCTTTTTCATCTAATTTAATTATATGGTTAGATTAGATTTTTAATTGGTCATATGGTGTAATAATAATATATTTTAACCGTTAATTCTAACATTAGTCATTAGAATTAATTTTACTTTGGAATTGTGCATAAACAAATGCCAAACCTTTCATAGATATTATTCAAAAAAAACCCGCTATTTGTTTTGACAATGAGAATTATTTTTAAATTTATTATTTCAATTTATATGTTTTGAATTTGGTAAAATGGATTAAATATTAATAATATTAATGTCACAATTATTAAATTAATACTCTTTTGTTTTCGGACATTATGAATAGTAACGATGGTAATTATCTTTAAATATCTTGATTAATTAGTAATCTGGTAGATAAGGATAATAAAATATTATCATAATAATAAAAAATGACCACAAAATGAGTCCTGATGATACCATTTGTGTCATGGCCAACCATGTGATTCCTTGTTCTAAACTTGTGGACTCTATGGATTCACTTTTGGGTGAAAGTGACAATTTATCTTTTTATTTTTAAAGAAAGGAGAATATCACTAAAGAATGTATCACTCGAGTAAAAAAATTTAGTTTTGTCTACATAATTGATATATTGGACTATAAATAATCCTTTTAAATCTAAAAGTATTTACTACATCATAGTATTTGTTTTATAATTTTTAGATAATAAATTAAATAAATTATTTATGGCATCATGATGATTCAGCGATAACCTCATTAATGAATGATTTAAATAAAATAATACAATAATGTAAAATCTAAGAAATATACTTGACAAAGACCTATTTGGTGAGTATATTTAGAACCCTAATCACCGTATCCTCTAAATATATCAATGTCAGACCTGTAAAATCCGAAACTCATTTTAATATAAAGCAACATTTTATAACTTTCCAAGAGTGCCACTCCTTTCCTATTATAAAAGGCCCCATCTATACATCTTTACACACACCTATCAAGATATTGGATTGGCCACGATATTCTCATTGTATCTCTCCACATCCCTCTTTTCATCCTAGAATCTTTACCTTAGACCGAATGCTCTTCATTAAACACTTTTGGTTCAAACCAAGAGGAGTTACCCGATTTAATGGTAATGTCTTCACTTGTGTTCTTTTGTTTTATATTTATTCTCAAACCCCCTAAACTATTTTTATTCCATTGTTTTGTAACAAAAAGAGTATCTTAAATATACTAGGATGTTTTTATGAGTAGGATTCAAGCTAAACTTACACACACCTTCTTCTAATGGTTAAAGAACATAATGTTTCCGTGGATGGAGAATTTCTGCCTCACGAAACGACGATTGTTCAATATTCTTCTAACACCTTTCATGGTGACCATTAAGATATAAATATATTTATATATGATATATATTATGTTTATGTTTCCCCATGCTTCTTTATTTTTCATTTATCGAATTCTTTTATGGTTTCCATTATGAGTAAATGCAATATATTCATTTTAGGATGTGCGGACTACCGCCCCCTCAAAGTGATTTGATTAGTTAATGAAATATGTGGGTTGTATAAAGGATGGATTTAATGATATTATATATGATATTATACTGGAATTATAATATACCTTTATATCATTATGATTCTATTCCATTAAATAGGAAATATAAGTGGAAGTAGCGTTAATGCGTACGTACAACTTAGCATCTCTATGAACGGTGCATTTCATTTCATACCTCTAAATGTTATGTAATATTATAAATTCATGTATATAATGGATATATATGATATATATGATATCTACATCATGAATATAATTCGGGATATAATGGATATCTTACCACATGAACAACTTGTAATTACAAGAAGTTTATTTTTGACTCAAGTACCAATGATCGAAAAAACAACCATTATTAACTTAAATAATTACATAGTGTTCATTACAAGGTAATAAGTTATATAAAAGGAATAATGAACTTGAAAGAGGTTCTTAATCAAGTAGAAATTAACACAAGTTTATTATTCAGGAGGTTAAAGAACGATCTATTCAAGTCAGACCCGAGGTAAGGGACTTCGTCTCAATATCCTTTTATTAAGGCATATTGTGTTCTATACACAACATTATTTTATACGGTGTATAAACCCCTTAGACTTATACATCTATTCAAATGGAATATTATTTTATACTAATCATTTTACTAAATGACAAAAGGAGTGTTTTTTTGTCATACGTATGCGGCGACAACATCTTCTCTGCCGCCGTGAACATTATTTGAGTTTCGGATTCCTCTACAAGCCGTAACATTTAAAAAAAAATTAAAAATAAATACCATGTTTTAATTTTCTTTTATTTTTGTATTGAAAATGGTTTTCATAATGTTTTTATTATATTAATGTGTTGTATTGATATCTTTTTATTGAAATGTGGAAATGTTATGTTTCCTTTATGCATGTTTTATGTGATACGATTATGTTATGGTTTTTGGGAATTATTATGAAGACGAGTGGTTCCGTGATAGTCTAAGGGTCGGTGACCCTGTTATATCTCACTAATTCATTGGGTAACGCAAATGGGTTAAACGTTAAGGTTTCATCGAAGAGATTTATGAAATATACTGTGATGGGTATTCCAAACATAACAATGAGGGTTACTCCCTATGTAAGAATGCTATGAATTCCTTAAGTTACCTTTATGTTTTATGATTTATATGATTTATTCATGATTGGATGAGGTATGTTAAAACTCTTTTGTTTTATGAGTAATGTATGATTTCATACATGGACTAATGTTTTCATTTCGTACTTTTATATCCCTTACTGAGCTTTTTATGCTCATCCCAAGTTTTTGAACATTTTTTCACAGGTCAAGGGAAAGGTACATGATGTGATGATAGTGTCAAGGAAGTTTCAATAATGAATCCATGTTTTATTTTAAATATGTCTAATTTGATGAGAAAAATGAATAATGTCTTTTTTGCAACCACCTAGATGATATGTGGAATGAAATTCATGATTTATGATCTAATTATCTAAAACTCTAAATATGAAAAAAAATCCTTAACGTGTATTCTTTAAATAAATCATGATTAAGTAATTTTTAAGGCTGGGGCCCTATAGTTGGTATCATATGTCAGTTTAGATATCATCAGGAGTTATAATTCTATTAAATGATTATCCAAAAATATTTTTTTTATGGAAGAATTGAAATGATATAGCATTTGAAGATTACAGTGTTGCTTCATCTACGACATGTTTTTTCATAATGGTTTTCTGTAGAGGAAACATGGAAGATGTGCTATGAAGGCATATAGAAGGAAATGACCTTCCGAATCAGTATCCTGAGATTTTCAGAATTGGAACTGAACAGTTTTTTTCAGTAATGGCACAGTTGACTCAAGCGATAAATGGTGGTGGTATCCATACATGAGATCAACCAGATCAACCATAGTGGAACATGTCAGTGGTGGAACATTTCATGAGGCAACGTCCCCCATCAATAAAGGGATCATCTGACCATGTGCTAGATAAAGGGTGGATTAAAGCACCGGAGAATATTTTCGATGTCATGGGGTGTTCAGATAATCAAAAGGTTAGTATTGAAATTTACCATTTGGAGGGTGAGTCAGATCACTGGTGGTCGATGATTAAAAATATTAGGGACGCTTATGAGATTGATTCTCTCGACTGGGATGAATTCCAATGTATGTTTCATAAAATGTATTTTCCTAAGGCTGTTCGACGTAGGATGGAAGAACAATTCTTGGAATTGAGGCAAGAGGACGACTCAGTGGCTTCTTATGAAGAATGTTTCACTCGATTGGCAAGGTATACTCCAAATTTTATCTGAGACCTTGATAGTAAAATCAACATTTTTTACTCAGGATTAAATCTAAAATATAAAAGGGCATTAGCTTCTCGTGAGTTCAAGAGTTTTGAAAAGATTTTTCGATGTGCTAAGAAGGTGGAAATGGAGTTTTCCGATGATCAAGTATTCTATAAAAACCAACAGAAGAAGTGACCGAGGTGGTAGGAGAATGTGAATAATTCTTCAAAAAGGACTGATAGTAAGAAAACTATGTCTCTAGTTTGTGATAAATGTGGTAAAAGGCAAGGTGGGGAATGTCTTCTGAATTCTAGAAAGTGCTAATAATGTGGTATGATGTGAAATATGGCCCATGATTGCACTGAAAAAGATCAAGGTGATGGTGAGACAAAATTTGATTTACAGTTAGTAAAATGTTTCAAGTGCAATGAGACGGGTCACTATGCAAACGAGTGTTCGAAAAAGAGCTCGAATGATGCAAAGTAGTCAGACTACAAGTAGAAAGGTGTGGTGAAATCCTTTGAAACTACTTCAGCAGATGTTGGGCCATCAAATGAAGTGGTATCAGATAATTTGTTTGTTTTCTCATATTATTCCAATGTGTTGTTTGATTTGGGGTCTACACATTCTTTCATCACTAAAAAATTTTCTAGTAAATTGGGAATTCCATCACAAGAAATGTCTCCTGAACTTTTGGTAAAAACACCTGGGGGAAATGTTGAGGCAAAAATAATTTATAAGAGTATTCCTATACTTATCTGTGGAAATATCCTACTTTTAAACCTTATTGTTTTACCTATAGTAGAGTTTCATATTATCCTAGATATGGATTGGCTCTCTATATACCATGCTATCATTGAATATAGAGATAAAGAAGTTTTTTTCACAAATACTTTCTGTTTGTGTACAAGAATGAATCCTTAATTTTGATAACATATCATGACGATGAGAAAGTTGTAAAAGATGGAAATTAATGTAACCTTACACATATTGTTGAAAACAAAAGAACAGTTCAGATTAATGATGTGCCGGTGGTAAATGAGTATCCTGATGTTTTTACGGATGAGTTTCCTAGAATAATACCAGATCGAGAAGTTGAATTTACTATTGACTTAGTTCCTGATGCTAATCCAATTTCAAAACCCCCTTATCAATTGTATCAAATTGAACTTTTAGAGTTGAAGGACCAATTTCAAGATTTATTAGAGAAAGGTTTAATTCGACCTAGCACATCACCACGGGGTGCTCCTGTCATATTTGTTAAAAATAAATATTGTTCTATGAGACATTTCGTTGATTATAGAGCCTTGAATAACATCACTATTAAGAACAAATATCCTTTGCCTAATATCAAAGATTTGTTTGATCAGCTCCATGGAGCCCAGTATTTTTCAATGACTAACCTATGATCGGGATACCATCAGTTGTACGTAAAGGAAGAAGATGTTCCAAAGATCGTGTTTCGCATAAGATATGACCATTATGTAATTGTAGAAATTCCTTTTGGGTTAACCAACGCACCTGTTGTATTCATGGGCCTGATGAATTGAATTTTCCATGACTTCTTAGATAAGTTTTTAGTTGTGTTCATTAATGATATTTTGGTGTTTTCTAAAAGTAAAGAGTAGCATGAAAGTAATTTAAGGGTTATTTTTCAAACCTTAAAAGAAAATAAATTGTTTGTGAAATTCAGAAAGTGTGAGTTTTGGTTGCAACAAATTTCTTTCCTTGGTCATAATATTTCTAAAGATGGAATAACTATTGATCCTGCAAAAACAAAGGTTGTTGAAGAATGGCCAAGACCCACAAATGTAACTTAGATTTGTAGTTTTCATGGTTTGACAGGATATTTCTGTAGGGTTGTTAGAAATTTATCATGGTTATATAGTCTAATGACTTATACAGAATGATCAGGTAATTTCTAATGCTTTATGTTAGTTGAAAACTCTGAGGGAAATTACCCTACACATGATTTGGAATTAGCTGATTTTGTTTTCACTTTAAAAATATGGAGGTATCATTTGTATGGTGTAAAGTGTGAAATATATACCGATCTCAAAAGTTTAAAGTATATATTCACTCAGAAATAATTGAACATGAGACAGAGGAGATGGCTAGAATTAATCAAGGATTATGATTTTACAATTCATTACCATCCAGGGAATGCAAATAAAGTGGATGATGCTTTGATTCAAAAAAGTAATGCTTCATTAACCATGCTACGTTTGGAATGAGATCATTCGGTTTTTTGATGAACTTTGGCATAGAAGTTGTTTGTGTAGGATGGACTTATGTTTTGATTCAGGTATCAGTGAAACCTTCTCTATCAGACATAATTAAGAAAGCACAGAAGCAAGACAGTGAGTTGCAGAAAAAGGTAGAGCTTGTTCAGAAGGGTAAGTTTCCTAAATTCGTCATTTATAATGATTTTGTTTTGTGATTTGGGAAGAGGTTGTGTGTGTCTTCTGATTCACTGTTGAAGGGAGAGTTATTATGTGAAACTCATAGTTCTCCATTTTCAATTCATCCAAGCAGTACTAAGATGTATAGAGATCTTCGAAAGAATTACTAGCAGGATGGAATGAATATAGATATTGCTAATTTTACTGTGACACGTTTTACTTTTCAACAGGATAAAGTAGAGTCATAGTTACCGAAAGGGATGCTTCTTCCACTACCAGTACCAGAGTGGAAATGGGAGAATATATCCATGGACTTCATTGTGGGATTGCCGAAGACACCTTGATGTAATAACGCAATCTGTGTTATTGTTGATCGCATGACTAAATCTGCTCACTTCCTTGCTATATGAGACACTTTTTCCCTAGATCAACTTTCCCGTTTTTTTTCTAAAAGATGTAGTCTAGTTACATGGAGTACCTATCTCCATTGTATCTGACCGTGATCCCAGGTTCACTTCTATCTTTTGGAAAAGCCTTCAGAAGTCATTGGGTACGGAATTAAATTTTAGTACATCTTTTCATCCTCAATCAGATGGGAAGTCAGAACGAACGATTTAGACATTGGAGGATATGCGACGTGCTTGTCCAATGGATTATCAGGGAAGTTGGGACCAACATCATTCTTTGGTTGAGTTTTCTTATAATAACAGTTTTCATTCCAGTATACAGATGGCACCATTTGAGGCCTTATTTGGGAAGTGGGGTCGAACTCTAGGCTTTTGGGATGAAGTTAGAAAAAGGATGTTGATGGGATTAGAATTGGTATAAGAGTTGGCAGAATAAGTTCATCTGATACAGATTCACATGAGAACCGCTTAGAGGAGGCAGAAAAGTCATGCGGACAATAGGAGGGAGGATCTCCCTTTTGAGGTAGGTGATCATGTTTTTCTCAAAGTATCACCATGGAAAAGTGTGATGTGATTTTGTAAGAAAGGAAAGATGAGTCCATGGTTCATTGGACCATGTGAAATTATGGAGAGAGTTGGGTCAGTTGCATATTTAGTGGCTTTACCTCTGAGTTTATCTCAGGTACACAATGTTTTTCATGTTTTAATGTTAAAGAAGTATATGGTAGATCCATATCATGTTTTGAGTCCGAAGGTAGTTCACCTAGAAGAGAATCTATCTTATGATGAACAACCAGACCAGATTGTTGAACACATGGAGCAAGTGTTGCTGAATAAGTTGATTCATCAAGTAATGGTTTTGTGAAAAAACAACATGATTGAAGAGGCAACATGGGAATCTGAAAATGCAATGAGGAATAAATACCCCCACTTATTCAATATGTAATTAAATTGATGGGATGAAATTTTATAAAGGGGGGAATGATTTAACATCCCAATAAAGTAATAAATAATCTATTTTCTTATCTATTTCTATTTATGCATTATATAGTGTCTTAAAGACTTAAAATGAGAACAAATCCAATCTTAATCATATAATTCTCTATCATTTTTAAAAGATTGTTTTACCGTCTTTTCATGGTGAACCATTTTTAAATATAAATTTTGACAATTTTATAAGCTCTATTTTTCAAAATAAACATATTCTTTATGAAATGGACGTTGAAATTTACTTTGGATAAATGTTTGGTATTTTTTTGACAATGTTCATTTTTTAATGAATAATGAAAAATACTGCATTTCACATCAAAACTGCTTTCTCATCTAATTTAATTATATTGTTAGATTATCTTTTTAATTGTTATTAATTTGTAATTATATTATATTTTTACCATTTAATGCAATGGCAGTAATTATAATTAATTTCTCTTTGTAATTGGGCATAAACATGTGCCATACTTTTCATAGATATTGTTTCAAAAAACCCACTATTTATTTTGACAACGGGGATTATTTTTAAATTAATTATTGCAATTTCTATGTTCGGAATTTGGTAAAATGGATTCCATATTTGGAATCAGAAGTTACAATTTATGTAATTAAGACTCTTATGTTTTTGGACATTATGAATTGAAACGACAGTAATTATCTTTAATAATCTTGATTAATTAGTAATTAGGTAGTTGAGGATAATAAAATAATATCATAATAATAAAAAATATCCCCAACATGTGTCGTAATTCTACTGTTTGTGTCATGTCCGACCATGGGATGCCTTGCACCAAAACTTGGGACCCGATGGAATCATATTTGGGTGAAAGTGACACTTTATCTTTTTATTTTTAATGAAAGGATAATATCACTAAAAAATGGATGACCCAAGTAAAACATTTTTAATATTGTGTACATAAATTATCTCTTGGGATATAATGATTATTTGGATAGCTAAAAATATTTCCTACATCATAGAATATTTTTATAATCTTTAGACAGTAAAAAATTAAATTATTTATGACATCATGATGATGTAGCGATTACGTCATTAATGAAAGATTTAACTAATGTAAAAAGATAATGTAAAATCTAAGACTATAACTTTTCAAACAAATATTGTATGAGTATATTTATAACCCTTATCACCTTATACTTGAAATATATTAATTCGGGACCTTTAAAATCCTAAACTCATTTTAATATAAAGTAACATTTTATAACTTTCCAAGAGTGCCCCTCCTTTACTCTTGTAAAAGGCCCCCAACTCTACCTCTTCACACACACCCATCAAGCCATTTTCTAGGCCAAGATCTACTCATTTTACATCCCTCTATTCATCATATAAGGATTACCTTAGGCATAAATTTCATCAAGAATCCCTTTTGGTTCAATCCAAGAGGAGTTACCCAATTTAAAGGTAATGTCTTCACTTGTGTTCTTGTGTTTTATTTTTCTTCTCCTACCCCATAAACTCTCTTTATTACTTTATTTTGAAACAATAAATGTATCTTCAATATACTAGGATGTTTTTATGATAATTATTTGATCTAAACTTATACACACCTTCATCTAATGGTTAATGAACATACTGTTTCTGTGGATGGCGAATTTCTGCCTCACGAAACGATGATTTGTTCAATATTCTTCTAACACCTTTCATGGTGGACATTAATTTGTCAATATATTTATATAAGATACATATTATGTTTATTTTTTCCTCTTTCTTCTTTATTTTTCATTTATGGCATTCCTTTATGATTTCCATTATGGGTAAACGCGATATCTTCATTTTAGGAAGTGCGGACTCCCACCCCTCAAAGTGATTTGATTCATTGATGCCATATGTGGGACGTATAAAGGATGGAGTTAACGATATTATATATTTTATTATACTGGAATTATAATATACCTTTATATCATTATGATTCCATTCCATTAAATAGGAAATAGAAATGGAAGTAGCGTTCATGCATACGTATGGCTTACCGTCTCAATGAACGGTGCATTTCATTTCTTACCTCTAAATGTTATGTAATATTATAAATGCATGTATATACTGGATATATATGATATTTATAATATATAAATAATTAATATAATTCTGGATATAATGGATATCTTACCACATGAACAACTTGTAATTACAAGAAGTTTATTTTTTACTCATGTACCAATGATCGACAAAACGACCATTATTAACTTAAATAATTACATAGTGTTCGTGACATGGTAATAAGTGATATTAACGGAATAATGAACTTCAAAAAAGTTCTTAATCAAGTACAAATTAACTCATGTTTATTATTCAGTAGGTTAAACAACGATCGAGTCATATCAGACTCAAGGTAAGGGACTTCGTCTCAATCTCCTTTCATTGAGGCATATTTTGTTCTATACACAACTTTCTTTTATATAGTGTACAAACCCCTTTGACATTTACATCTAGTCAAAAGGAATCATTTTTTATATGAATCTTTTTACTAAACGACAAAAGGAATGTTTTTTTGTCATACGTATGCCGCGACAACCACTTCTCCGCCACCGTGACCATTATTTGAGTTTTGGCTTCCTCTACAAGACATAAATTTTTTAAAATGAATAATAAATACCATGTTTTACTTTTCTTTTATTTTGGTATTGAAAATTGATTTCATAATTTTTTCATTATATCAATGTGTTGTATTGATATCTTGTGATTGAAATGTGGAAATGTTATGTTTCGTTTATGTATGTTTTATGTGATACAATTATGTTATGGTTCTTGGGAATTGTTATGAAGAAGGGTGGTTCTGTGATAAACTAAGGGCGGGTGAGCCCGATATAGCTATCCAATGCATTGGGTATCGCAAAGTGGTTAAACGTTAAGGTTTATCCAAATATATTGAGGGAATATACTATGATGGGTATTCCAAACGTAACCATGAGGCATAATCCCTACGTAAGAATGTTATGAATGCCTCAAGTTACCTTTATGTATTATGATTTATATGATTTATTCATGATTTGATGATTTGTGTTTAAATGATTATGTTTTATGAGTAAAGTATAATTTCATACATGGACTTATGTTTTCATTTAGTACTTTTATATCCCTTACTGAGCTTTTTCTGCTCATCCCAAGTTTTTGAAATGTTTTTCAAAGGTCAAAGTAATGGTACATGATGTGATGATAGTGTCAAGGAAGTGTCAAGAAAGAATCAATGTTTTATTTTAAATATGTCTCCTTTGATGAGAAAAATGAATACTTTCCTTTGGTAACCACCTAGTTGAATTGTGGAATGAAATGCATGATTTATGATCTAATTCTATAAATCTCTAAACCTGAAAATATCCTCAACGTGTATTATTGAAATAACTCAAGATTAAGTAATGTTTAATGTTGGGGCCTTATAATGAACATAGTTGGATATCACCAATCCAGGTTTTCATAAATATTTAGTCTCCATAATAATATTCATATCATTATTATCATAATTATATATAAATTAAACAATTAAATATAACACTTATATATGGTTATGAAAAATGATCAATTTTATAATCATTTATATGGTAAGCAACACCTAAACATGAGTAAAGAATTCCATTTTTCATTGATTAATACACAATGAAGATATGTAATATTTTATCTTTAGAAAAATATCATAAAATCATTAATATAATATTAATAATTTAAACATATTTATAATTGTCTTAAAATTGTTTTAATGAATTAAATTATGTCACATCTCTTCATGGAAGTGACAGTTCACACGTATGCTTGAACAAAATTTTCATTTTTATGTGCATGTGAAGTAAGAATGTAATTGATATATTATTTTCCTATAATTTTTAATATGTTATAAATATCAAATATAAACATTGATTACAACTTTATAACCACACAGGAGATATGGTTATGTCAAATGAATTATATTGGTTTATGGAGGAGGTAGTTCACACGTACACATGAATGATTAATTTCATTCCCATTTAATGGATCCAGAGATGGATTTAGGTGATGATACTAACATAATAACATATATTAATATAAATTTTACTTGATTTATTATTTCCTATTCGAATAAGTGGTTTTCAAGGTAGTTTAGGAAGAACTAAAATAAAAATACTTAAATAAAAATATTACATTTCGATCAGATGAGAACCTTTTATAACACATCAACTTCACCAAATTGGGTGTAATTACTAAAATAATTGATAAATAATGTCTGCAAGAATTATATGAAGGGGTTTGGGTAGATATAGGGAGATCCAACATTTTTTGGTTGTGTGAGTAATAAAGATAAATGGGTTCTTTATTATAGGATAGGGGAAGTGCACCATTGGAATTATCAAATGCATTAAATTATTATAAACTCATTTTCTATTAAAAATGGTCCCAAACAAATTTATTTTGAATATAGGATAAATTATGGGTCGAATAATTATCATACAATTAATATTAGTTGGGTATGATTATTTTTTCTTTCTTATTTTCTTTATTATCACCATTTAAATCATAATGTTTTATAAGGTAATTTTCACTTTGAGAGTTAAAATATTTACCAAAATTAGTCAATGACAATTAATTGTGTAATTAATTTCATTTTTAGAGTTATATAAACATTGTGGGAAATTATTATATTTTTATAATTTATTATCATTATACTAGTTATTTTATATTTTAAGATATTAATTTTGTCATTTTTTAAACTTCGTTTCATGAATTTTTGAAAAAATAAAAAATTGATTCTTTCTAAGAAAATACACTAACTAAATAGTAACATGTAATATTCAAACATAAAAAAATTGATTCCCCAAAATATTTCAAATTTTATTTTTTTTTTCTATTAATGTCATTTATTTGATTCTTTCATTAATAAATCTATTACTTCATCATTATTGTGTCATTAAAAGATTTAATTACTGAATTCCTGAAAATAATAAATAAAAAATTATGTAGGTAATCTATTCATATTTCAATGTACTATTTATTGTCGAATATATCAATTATATAAATGCATATAAAAATTGTTTTAGTAATAAGAGACCTAATTAGGGAATATTTTCATTTACTATAAATTAAATGATACAAATTTCATAATCACACCCATGTATCTTCCAAATGCCTTAATTTCAGACCAATAATGATTCTGGTCCATATTAACTAATCATATATGATTAGGAAATTTGTAACAATAGTTTTATATTATTTTTATATTATTTTAATCATTAATTACTCTATATACCCTTAAACATGGTAATTTAAATAATTAATGTCCAAAAATAAAGGGGAACAATTTATATTATTTTAATTTTATGATTCCATATATAGAATTAATAGTTATAAATTGAAATGAAATTATTTTTAGATTATAATTAAAAAGTTTCTTATTAACTGAATGAGAAATTGACTTTTTAAAGTAAAGAATTCTAAAGATCACATAGTTTTTCTATTTAAATTTAATATGTAAAATAATCTAATGATCTAAATTGGATTAGAAGATGACAACATCATATAATATAACCTTACAACTGTAACAACCCAATATTTCATAGTATGTTATTTTCTCAAAGTAATCCAATAACTTACACTACAAGAAACACTAAGTTCTAGCGCACCATGACTTACAAAAGTAGCCATTCAAAAGCAGTTATTAATGGTATTAAATGAATTTTTAACTTTATATAATCCTTATAATTTTATAATCGATATTATAAGATTCTTAAAAATAATATCAGAACAAATTCATTTTTTTTTTTGATAGAATAAGTATTTTTCAAAAAATATTATTTTTCCACCATTTAGTGGCGAACCCTTTTTAAATCCAATATTTGAAACATTTATATATTCAATTTGAACAAATAAAATTCTTATTTAGAATCATAACATAATATTTTAGTTTCAATAAATATTTGTCTTTTTTCCGATAACATTCATATTTGGGTGAATATTGAAAAATAATATATTTTAATTGAAAATAGATTTTTAATAAAAATAATGTATAGTGTTAAATTATAAATTATATTGGTTTGTAATTATAAATAGATTATATTATTTAAATTTAATCCAATGATGGTCATTGTAAGTAATTTTACATTGAAATTGGCCATAAACAAGTGTCAATCTTTTCATAATTATTATTTCTTAAAAATATGATTTTTGGTTTTGAAAATGGGAATTAAATTTAAAGTAATAAATGAAATTTATTTATTTTTAATTTGGTAAAATATCCTTCATTTATGAATTTTGAATATCAAAATTAGCTTAGGGTGAATTTTTGGTATGTTTCTGAAAAATTTAAAATTTTGATAAATTGTTAAAAACATTGTGTAATTGGTTAAAACCAAATTCTCATTTAAATATTTATTTATTTAATGTAAATTTATTTTATGTCAAATTAGATACATAATGTAAAGACCTAGAAATTCCATGGAAATTTTTTTCATAAATTCATTGGAATTTTAAGAGTCCGCAGTTTCTTGACGGCGCTTGATTCCAAGGCCCGGTGTGCCTAGAATCAATTTATGAAGTTTTGTTAAGATTCAATTAACGCGCGTAAGAAGTTTTTCTGAAAAAGTATAGTAACTCTTAAATGGTTACTCGAATAAAAAATAAGAGGGCATCGTTGCACTCAAGATGGTAGGTTTACCCTAGGCACGACTTATGTTTAGTCGGCATGGTCCTCCTGTGAAAAATCCAAAAAATGTAATAACCGTAAATAAATTAATTAAAGAATTTATTTTATTTTTCAAATACATATACCTCAAAAATGGTAGATCAGATTAAAAATATGAGACCACCACTGAACTCATGATAAAATTCTTTATTTAAGAAGATACTAACTTTGGCCAGCACGAGCCACCAGAAAAAGTTAGTTTTTGGCGGCAAATAAAATAAATAAAAGACAATTATTTTATTGTAAAATTCATTACATCTAAACAATTGCTCGAAATGAGAATCTGAGAGTACCATTGGGTTCGTTGGGACGTTTTTCACATAGGCAGAGCCTAACCTCGTCCGGCGTGTGTAGATGGTGACTGATAATAATTTTCCGAGATTTTTTCGGGTACGTTCAGTAAACACAAGAGTGGAATTTTATATTTGTTGAATCGGTGCTTGAAAGTGAAATCTGAGGGAACCGTTGAACTCGTAGTGTCGGGTATTTCTTAGTGATACCTCTACCATGGTTGCATTCTAACAGGAATGGAAGATAGAATTTTGAGGTTTTAAATTAAAATTAAATAAAAATAAGGTGTGTGATTATTTTTATTTGAGGTGGTTAAAACCTTCAAGTGGAGGTTATAGGTGGGACACACCCACACATAACCTCCCTTGGGAGGATAATTAAGGTGGGGGAAACCCGATAATTTAACCCCTTTAACATCCTATATAAGTGGTGAAACCAATAAACTTCCCTGGTTTAATTTCTTCCAAATCTCTTATTTTAATTATAGACTCTTGAACATTGAACATTGTTGTGTCAACCCACCCAAATAATTCATTGATCTAATTCAATTAATTAATTTTAACCATTGGAATTATTTATTCCAACATTACAATAAGATGTGATATCTTATTATTGTTGGGTTGTAATAATCTTTTGGTAGAACATTTTGGAGAGGAGTTGAAGAGCGATGAAGAATGCCTCTTCTGATAACATAGAACGATGAACACCCTCCTCCATCTTCTACCAGAAAAAAGGAGGGAGCACCGTCCTTGAAGAACTTCAGTGACGCCATACTCGGCTTCTTCATTTCTGATGTCAATGAATCGACATCTACCCTTTTCCCGCGACTTCGCCAATGATCATTGACAAGCAAGGTATGGGGTTGTGAATTTTTTTGAACTCGTTCTTCATCATACAAATTTCTGGAATAAGAACCAAATGATATCACCGTAACGAGGAGGGTCCAAACCACACGAACACAACCTGACCCTCCCCTTTTGTTAGTTCTTTTTTAATGATGATGGCATGGAAAAGAGGCAACGGTGAACAAAGGTCGCGCTACCCGCGACCTCCACGAACGGACCCGCTGGCCAAGCGGTGCCCGACCCGCTCCCCATGCCCAATTCTACAGCCCTTCCGCCGCCCCGAAGCACCCCGCTGGCCCACTGCATGCGCCCCGCCGGTGAGCTTCCCCCACCCCGTCGTCGTGATGACCGCGCCCTACCGGCGCGATGCATATGCCCTCGACGCGCCCCCGGCCCTGTTGGCGGTCTGACTGGCGCCCCTGGCTCCCTGGCGTGCTGCTCGGCATACCCTACAGCGCCTTGCTGCCTGGACCGACGCCGCCCAGCACCCTACCATGCTGCACGGCGCATCCCGCGGTGCCCAGCTGCCCTGCCGCCCTGCTTACCGCCCTGCCGCTCTACCCTACGTTCCCCCACACGCTGTCTGGTGCCTTTCCCAGTGCCCCCCGCATTGCCCGGTGCCCCCGTGTGCAGCCATGTGCCCCGAAATCCTACCCGGATCCCCCGCGGTGTGTCGCGCCCTGCCTCGTGCACCCATGGCCTGCCCGGTGTCGAGTTGGCCTGCCCGTGCCCCGCGCGGCCTGCCCGCTGGCCACACGTCCACCAACCTCTTGAGCCGACCCGCAGCGTCCCTCACATTGTCACTGGCCGAACCGACCCGGTCTTCCAGGCCAAGTCACTAAGATGCCTACATGGAGACAACCAAGCTAAACCACTCTTGCGGTCCGCTGGGCCGGGTGGAGCGGACCGAGTAAAAACATAGTAGGATAACCCACCCAATGGGAAGGGTCACACCCAGTGAGTCTGACAGGGACAACCCAGACCATGTTATCCTAGATTGGGTTGGGCAGAGTCGGTCCGACTGGGTCGGACTGTGTCGGGGCCCATTACAGACCCATTACCATCTTGGGCCATATCTTTGGCACCAGACGTCAGTTTGACGAACCGTCAGTGGCACCAGTATTCTTGGAGAATTGTCGTCCCTTTGAGTATATCCCATTGGAGTTTGGCATAAAATTGTGTCACAGTCAGGTTGGTTCATACATGAATCCAACCAGGCCCCCGGGACTAAAATGCTAATACTTCCCAGATCGGGGTTCCGATGGATGCGCCGTCTGTTGCGTTAAGATCCCTATGACGTGGCAGTCCTTTGAGATACTTCCACGTGTGACCTATTTTCACATGGAGTATCAATCAGTAGCTTGTGGAGTGGAACCTCCTGGAGATGAGCAGATGGAGTGCAAAGGCCTAGTAGTTATAGACCTATCAACTACTTGACCGATTCGACCCAGAGTGATTCGACTGGACCAGTGGAAGGAGCGCCCGGTTTGGCGGAAGACCCACTGCAGACGGAGCACCTGGTTTGGCAGCAGACCTACAGTATTAGATAGTAGGAGTACCTCTATAGGCAATTAGGGGGAGCACACTGTTAGGTGGAAGAGCCATAGTGGACAGAGAGCCTAGAATGGTAGCAGACACGCGGTTCTCGACAGGATGAGTAACTCAACAGTCCAAGGTTAGTGAGTAGTGCCTTGGAGACACGGTCAGGCCACTGTAATCGACAGAGGAGGAGTTCTCCAGCAGTCATGGTTTCGTTAATGAAAATCATGGTTTGAGATGAGTTAATGACCATTCTATTTTCCTCATGATTGAGATGGGTTACTAGATAACATAGGTATATGTATGGGAATATACCTATGCAATGGTTATCTGTTTATTCATACATTGTGTTTTATCCTTGACAGGTTTTTATACCCTGAGGGTCTCATGGTCCCTACTAAGTATCAATATACTCACCCATGCACAGGCTATTACCGCACCTTGTTATTTTGGATGCGGACGTTGAGTAGCGCTGACCAAGGCGGAGTGTACGAGAACAAGATAGTATCCAGAGGTGGACATCACGATGAGTCGGTACCCAGAGGAGATGGAAGGACGTGGAGCACTGAAGAGGGTATATGTATCTACCCTTTAGGTAGGATCTTTGGTGGACAATCTAGGAGCTGGTTGTACCCATCCAGATGTTTTGTCTTTTCAGTTGTACATGTTTGTCTTTTCCGTGTAATTTACTGTTGGGATTATATTTCCAACCCCGTTTACATTTTAGTTTATCTTTTGTATTCATTTTTTACTTAGTGTTTGCTTCCAGTTGTGTACTCTTATTATTTTTGTTTACTTTTATAAATGAAATTCCTTCTCATCCATGGGATTTATGCCTTTGGTGCCAGTCTCCTGCCCCTGGCCAATGGAAGGAGGGCTTGGGGTAGTCATGGCACGGGCCCCAAGGATGGGTCGTGACAAATTGGTATCAGATGAGTCAGTTCTACTGTAGAACTTAGGACCATGATATTTATTTACTCTGAAGCAATAATGTTATGGGTACTGAGTGTGGTCTTCTGTTAAGGGAGTCCAGTGTTAACGCAGTGGCCGACATATCCATACACCCTGACCCTGACTACTGACTTCTAACTCAGTGCATGAAAACACTGTTTGCTTGTGTGTTTTCAAAAGTTTTCTGTAAGTCAGCTCAAACCAGGTCTGCTTAGCAGGTATAAATAGTTTGACCGGGCCACATCAGTTCAGGATTCCCCCATATAAACAGTCAGTTGGAGTTTCAAGAGAGTACCCGATGATGCCCCACCGAGCAATGAGGCTCCGGTGCAGGGCCCTCTTACTATGTCGGCAACTTCGGGTGGTGTACCAGCATCACCACCAACCGTTGATCAGAAGATGCCACCAACCGTATTAGAGGATGTTTCACGCCGACAGAGCGCATTGCACGAGTTCCAGTAGTAGAGTCCTTTGAGGTTACGAGGCGAGACAGATTCCCAGGCAGTAGAGGACTGGCATAAGGTGACTGCTTGATTTCTCCGCCTAGTTGAGACACTAGTAGAGTGGATGGTGGACATAGCTACTAGTGTTTCCCAGTGAGTAACCATGAGGTTGTTCCACATAGTAATGTGCCTTTGGAACATGGACTGATGCCTGAGATAGTACCTTCGGGTAGTGTGTTTGCTATATAACTACTTGTTGGTCAGTAGTTACTACCGGGAGTACCGGTAGATGAAACATATAGGATTAGTGCCTTACATGTGTTTCAGCATCAGATACACCTCAGGTTACGAGGCGAGCCTGACTCAAAGGTGTCTGAGGATTTGATTGAGGAGGTGTCTAAGAGTGTTCTAAAGCTTATACATCTTCTGTAGGATGACATGTCGATAGATGAGTATTCATCGAGACATACCGATCATTCCTGGTAGTCAATTAATACGATATGATCAGTGCTTTAGAGCATGGACCTCTGAGTGAGATGTATTTAGGGACAACTGAGACAACTCTTTATTTTTCCTATGTGCATTCCTACCTATGTTAGGATGCTAGAGAGAACCTTTGAGCTTGAATGTTCTTTGGCTGAGTGGATACAACGATTGAATTTTAGTAGTGGGAAAGCATGAAACTAGAGCCAGCCTCAGTGACTTGAGCGTATAAAATGTTTCGAGTAGAGTAAGTATTAAGGAAAAATGAATCTGTAGGGCAGCAGGTGTGGAAGAAGAGCTAGGAGATCATAATGAGGTGGTGTACATTTAAACATGTTACAACCACCCAACATTGTAGTCCCTGTCAGGCTCAGGGAGCTGGAGGGTAGGGAATGAGAGTAGCTGCATGTGGTCAAGGAGTGTGACCCAAGGGATCATTGAATGATTCAAGGTACGGTCTATGTCTATGACTAGATGAAGTATTAAAAGGCATATGTACCAATCATTCCTTCCTTCCATGAATCATTTCTGGGACCTAGAGTTTCCAGTTAAACAGTTTACTTGACCCTCACATCTGGAGATAACTTTTGAAGGAGACTCAAGAATCACACTTACGCTGACAGTGTGATCTGACCCTTAAGGTGAGAGGTTCACTTGGAACCTTTTGTTAAAGTGTCGAGACCTTAAGATGTTAGTTTAGGTATGGACTGGGAAACCATAGTTCATACACATATTAACAGTATTAGGAAAAAAGGTTTTGGTTTATCAACAACATTGGGATGAGGATTTCCTTAGTCAGAGAAAAAAGAAACCCATGATGCAATGGTTAAACTCATGCATAGGATGGTGCAACCAAACACTCTTGATTCGGCCAGCCTTAGCCTCGTGGGAGTAGGTGTTTTGAGTTTTGAGTTTTTCTTTTGATTATGACTTTGAGATATTCTATACTCATTTGAAGGGGAATGTTGTAGAGTATGAACTCATTGGGAGATCTGTTATATAGTTACTAAGAGAGGCTACAGAGTGGTTGGCTGCTATACAGATACCCTATGTGGATTCAAATGGAGTAACCTTCCTTAAGTCTCTCAATGTCACTCCCACACTTCTTCAGAGAGTCAGGGAGGCGCAACATGGGGACACTGAATGTGATATTTAACGTTCTCAGATATCTACAGGGCAGTCACCTAATATATTTTGTGAAGGTGGGGAGTACGTCATCCACTTCTGTGGATGTACTATGGTGTCAGTTTCACTTCAGGAGGAAGTGTTGAGGGTGTTTCATACATCCCCTTTAGCGGTACATCTAGGAGTGGCGACGATGTACCAGGAACATCTACAATAGCACTGGTGGTGAGCTATGAAGAGGGTAGTAGCAAGGTTTGTCTCTTGATGCCCCACTTGTCTACAAGTGAAGGCAGAACATATGGTACCAATAGGAATGGACAAGCCTTTAGAGGTCCCACGTGGAAGAGGGAAGGGGTTATCCTTGGACTTCGTGATGGGTCTTCCATGTACGTCTAGCAGACATGAATCTATTTGGTTGATCGTTAACCGACTCACCATGTCGGGCCACATCCTTGAGATGAGAGATGGTACGAACTACCATGAAGAAGGTGAAGATAATCCAGGAGCAGATGAAGACTGAACATAGCAGACAGAAGTCATATGCTGTCAGGAGATGGAGACCTCTGGAGTTCGAGGATGGTGACCACTTCTTTCAACAGGTCTCAAATCGATGAGGTATATGGAGATTCATCATAGGAGGAAAGTTATCTTTATGACTCGTCAGACCTTTCCAGGTCCTCAGTAGAGTAGGTGAGGTGGCTTACTACTTATCTCTTCTACCTTAGTTTCACCGGGTACATGACATCTTCCACGTATCATAGGTGAGGAGATACTTGCAAGACCCTTCCTACATCATCGAACTTGAAGATCCGGAAATCAATGATGGGGAAAATTTCACAGAGGTTCAAGTATAGATTGAGGATCGACCTGAGCAGGTCCTATGTGGACAATCAATACCTCCGGTGCGCGTTCGTTGGTAGCACGGAATCCTCCACTAGATTACATGGGATCGGGAGGCTCAGATTGTGCTCAGTACCCACTTTTTGTTTCCTTAGTGTGGGTTTTACCTTACAGGTATTTAAATACCTGAGGTAGGGAGAATATAAAGACCTAGAAATTCATAGGAATTTTTTTTATTAAATTCATGGGAATATTAAGAGTCCACAATTTCTGACGGCACTTGATTCCGAGGCCCGGTGTACCTAGAATCAATTTCTGAAATTTTATTATGCTTAAATTATCGCGTGTAAGAAATTTTCCTAACAATGTGGAATAACTCTTAAATGGTAACTCGGATCAGAAATAGGAGGGAACCTTTTCACTCAGGATGGCGGTTTTACCCTAGTGATACTTAAGTTTAGTCGGTGCGGGCCTCCTGTGAGAAATCCGAAAAATGGCATAACCATAAATAAAATAATAAAATATTTTATTTTATTTTTCAAATGCTTATAAGTCACAAATGGTAGCTCGGATCAAAAATCCATGTCCATAACTAAACTCAAGAGGTCATGATTTATTTAAGAAGATAATAACTTTGGCCTGCGCGGGCCACCAGAAAAAATTAGTTTTTTTCCGCAAATTAAATAATTAAGTGACAATTATTTTATTGTAAAATTCATGAATTATAAATGGTAACTCACATTGATAATCTAAGTGTACCATTGTGTTCTTTGAGGTTTTTTTCACCAAGGATGAGCCTAACCACAACTGACGCTGGTCGAGGGTGACTGATAATAATTTTCTAAACTTTTTTCAGGTACAGTCATTAAACGGGCGTGCAGTATTTCATATCTTTTAAACCGTTGCTCGGAATTGAAATCTAAGGGCACCATCGAACTCATAGAATCGATGATTTATTAGTGAGAACTTCACCACAATTTCATTCTAACAAGAATGGAAGATAGTTTTTTGGGGTTTAAAAATAAAATTGAATAAAAATAAGGTGTGTGCTTATTTTTATTTGAGGTGGTCAAAACCTCTATGCAGAGGTTAGAGGTGGGTCCCAACCGCACATAACCATCCTTGGGATAATAATTAAGGTGGGTGAAGCCTGAGTATCTAACCCCTTTCACACCACATCTAAGTGGTGAAACCATTAAACTTCCATGGTTTAATTTTTTACCAAATCTATTCTTTTAATTGTAGTCTCTTGAAATTCCCACATTGTGGTGCCAACCCAACCTGATTAATTGTTTGAGCTCATTCAATTAACTAATTTTAATGATTGAATTTCTTTATGAAAACATTATAACAAGATGTGATATCATATTATTGTGGGGCTGGAATAATCTTTTGGTGGATCAATTGGGAGAGGAGTTGACGAGCGACAAAAAACGCCTCTTCCGCCAACTAAGAACGACAAAATAACTCATCCTTCTTCAACCAGAACAAAGTAGGGAGTGTTGTCCTTGAAGAATTATGATTATTCCATACTTTCCTTCTTCATTTCGTACATCAACTAATCGATGTCCGCCGTTTTCCTAGGACTTCGTCAACAATCATCGAAAAGAATGGTTGGGGGCTTTGAATTGTTTTGTACTCGTTCTTCATCATACAAATTTCTAGAATAAGAACCAAATGATATCACCGTAACAAGGAGGGTTCGGACCGCGTGAACACTGCCTGACCCTGCCCTTTTGTTAGTTGTTATTTGATGTTGACGGCATGGTAAAGAGGCAACGGCGAACAAAGGATGCACTGCCCGTGGCCTCCACGAACCGCACCATCGGCCAAGTGGTGCTTGACCCACGCCTCATTCTCTATTCCACGGCCCTACCATCGGCCCGCCGCTCCCCGCTGGTGTGCTGCCTGCGCCCCACCGCCAGGCCGCCCTCGCCGCACTGGCATGCTGCCTACGCCCCCGGCGTGCCACCCGTCCCTGCCAGTAAACAGACCTATTCCCCCCTGCGCCCTGGTGTGCTTCCCGGCACACCATATGGTGCCCTGCCTCCCTTCCTGACACCCCTCGGTGCCATATCGGGCTGCATGGAACACCCTCGCGCGCTGTTCGGCGCCCTTCCCATGGCCCGCCACAATGTTTGGTGCCCCGGTGCCCCCCGTGCTGCCCGACGCCCCTGAGCGAAGCCTGGCGCCCCAATATCCTTCCCGTACCCCTCGCGGCCTACCACGCCCTGCCTGGTGCACCCGTGGCCTGCCCAGTGTCTAACTAGCCTGCTCGTGCCCCACGCAGCCTACCTGCCTACTACCCAGCCACCGGCCTATCGAAATGACCCGCAGCGTCGCCCACGGTGTTGTTGGCCGAACCGGCCCTGTCTTCTAGGTCGAGTCCCCGAGCCGCCTACGTGGCAACAACTGGGATGAACCACTGGGCCGGGCCCAGCGGACCGGGTCAAAACATAGCAGGCTGACCCACCCAATGGGATGGGTCAGAACCATTGTGTCTGACAGGGTCGGCCAAGACCGGGTCGACCCAGACTGGGTTGGGACGAGTCGGTCCGACCGGGTCGGACCGGACCCATTACCTTCTTGGGACATATATTTGGCACCAGATATCCATTTGACAGACCTTCAGTGGCACCAGTATTCTTGTATCATAGCCCTCCATTTTAGTATACCCCATGGGAGTTCGCGGTATAGTTGTGTCATTGTTAGGTAGGTTCTTACACGAATCCATTCGGGCCCCCGAGACCAAAATGCTAATAGCTCACAGATCGGGTGTTTGATTGACACGTCGTCTGTTGCGATGTGACCCCTTTGACGTGGCGGTACATTGAGAAAATTTCACGTGAGACCTCGTAACACTTGGAGTATCAACCAGTAGCTCGTGGAGCGGATCCTCCCGGACAAGGGCAGATGGAGTGAAGATACCTAGTAGGTGTAGACCTGAAGACTACTTGACCAATTTGACTCGGATTGATTAGACTAGCCTAGTGGACGGAGCGCCCAGTTTGGAAGAAGACCCATGATGGATGGATCGCCTGGTTAGGAAGCATACCCACAATACTCGACAGGAGGAGTACCTCTTTAGGATGTTAGGGGGAGCACCCTATTTGGCGGCGGACCCAGAGTGGAAGGAGCGCCTGGTTTGGCAGCAGACCTGCGGTACTCAACAGGAAGAGTAACTCAGCAGTCTAAGGTAAGGGAGTAGCGCCTCGGAGTCGCGACAGGGCCACTGTACTTGATAGAGGAGGATCTCTCCAGCAGCTGAGGTTTCGTTAAGGAAAATCATGGTTTGAGTTGAGTCAATGACCATTGAGTTTTCCTCCAGATTGAGATGTGTTTCTAGATAACATAGGTATATGTATGTGAATATACCTATGTAATGGTTATACCTTGATTCATACTATTTGGTTTATCCTTGTTGGATATTGTGAGACCCTGAGGGTCTCGGGGTCCGTACTGAGTATCGTCATACTCACATATGCACGGGCTACTACTACACCTTGTTGTTTTGGATGCAGATGTCGAATATCGATGACTGAGGTGGAGTATATGAGGACAGGACAGTACCTGGAGGTGGACTTCATGATGAGTCAGTACCCAGAGGAGATGGATGGACATGTAGCAGTGAGGAGGCTATCTATACCTACCCTTCTGGTAGGATCCTTGAAGGATTATCCAAGAGCTGCTTGTCCACTTCCAGCTATTTTTTCTTTTCGGTTGTACCTATTTGTCTTTTCCTTGTACATTACTGTTGGTCTTGTATTTACAACCCTTTTACTTTCCTGAACATTTTCTGTATTTAGATTTTACTTAGTGTTTGCTTCCAACTATGTACTCTGATTTTGTGTGTTTACTTTTAAAAAGGAAATGCCTTCCCATCCTAGGGATTTACGCCTTTGGTGCAAGTAGCCAGCCCCTGGCATATGGAAGACGGGCGTGGGGGTAGTCATGAAACGGGCCCCAAGGATGGGGTGTGACACATAATACCTATATAATTTCAATATAATTCATTATAGTAAATTTATAATAAATTTTGATATATAAAAATTTTATTGAAATTTTACTGTCTTTTACCCACATCCTATGAGCATTTTCCAATTTGCAGAAAACATAATTTTACCGCTTCTATGAATTGAATTTCAAAATTTTGAGGGACACAGTTATTATCAGTAAGTTAAATGTGGTTAAGTATGATAAAATTATTTTTTGGTTATTAGTAAATTTTGAATTTTATTTACCGTGGTTAAAAGTAAATACGGTAATTAAAGGTAAAAATGATATTATTATTAACCAAACATATTTTTAATTATATTGGATATGTTTTATTTCACAAAAAACAACCTTAATAATAACATATAATTCTTTAGGTCATGTTGGATTAGATTAGGAAATTTATAACTATTTAACTCAAAAAAGAGTTAAAAGTGTAAAATTCAATGTTTAATAACTAAAACATTTTTAATATAGGGTTGCATATATGGTAAATATGACTATATATATTCATTAGAAAGATATAAATATTTCCTACATAATAGTTTTTTATTTACTATTTTTAGACATTAAATGATTTAATTTATTTATTACACAATGATGACGCAATAATTACCTTATTAATGAAATATGAAAATAATTGATATTATAAATACCCAAATAAATGAAATTTGAGACTTATTATGTATTAAACTAAATTTATAGGTAATTATTACATATGAGGGTTGATTAAATAGATTTTGTTCTATGTAATAATGATGTTATGAATAAAAAAATACCAAAAAATGTCAAAATTCATATAAAAGAGTTTTTTAAAAATAATATTATATTATTAATTGGTATTCTATTCCTAAAAATCTGAGGGTCAGCCACAGGGCTTAAATAATATTATATATGTCATTTAAGAACCACTTAGGGTTATCATGGATGTTTATGGCTTGTTTATTAACCATATAATATAAGAATACAGATAGACAATGTAAATGTCAAACTATTTAACTAAGAGTTAAATCTAAAAGATAAGGTCAATATATTGAACCAAACAAATCTAAAACCTTTTTGTTGAGTGATTTTAGACCCATCCCCTCCTTATAAATTAAATAATTCATTTTAGAGCCACTAGAAACCGAAAATAATTTTATTATAAAAATAATATTTTATGTTTTTCCTAAGTTTCCCCTCACCCCTCTTATAAAAGCGAACATACCCATCTATCAAAATCACACATAAAAATCTATTTTTCTCACCCGAACCATGCCCAAATATCCTCCCCACTATTATACCTTCATCATAGAGGCCTTCCATTGTTCATAAATTCATCATATGGAGCTATTTTGATCAAATCAAAAGGAAGAACCCGAAGAAGAGGTAATTATTTCACCACCCTCTTTCAAGTTCTTTTATTCTTCCACATACTCTTTATTTGTTATTACCATAACAAAATAATAACTCAAGTAAATTATATATTATATGATGTTATTTTAAATATGGAATAACCATATTCATTATTTTATCCTTCCTATGAATGATAATGTCACCATGCGTGCTTACATACGGTTTACCATCTCCATGTCGTGGTGTAATTTGTTATTTAACACTATATTATTTGGAAGGATATAATGATGAGTAATATGAATATAAATAATGAAAATAAAATTATACGGTATCTTTAAAATTAACATACCATCCACTTCCAGACTTTTAAGGAAATGATATTGTCTCTCGTGTGTACGTGCGTATTACCTTCTCCATAATACAATAAGATTCATTTCCATGATCACCATTAATCGATGATTATAAAAATATATATTACAAATAATAATGTAATATATGACATTATAATGGTACTATAGATGTATATATATATTTATTTATATTTATTTAATTAGATATATCTTATTCACTTTCCTCCATTCAGTACGATATGAACGAAAAGGCAACTTTTAACCGTACGTACGACCTACCGTCTCCAAAAACATAGTTTTCCATTTCATATATCTATCTATTATAAATATTTATATTCTAAATATATATGATATATTAATCATGGTTTATATTTTGGAGGTATTTAAATATTTTTCTAAAGGATACAGTCAAGAATAACAATTAAAATACATACGATAAAAAATAGATTATTACCCGAAATGTTAATTTAACTTTCAAATCATTATTAAATGGGAATTATAAAGCCATAAATGAATCATTTATGATATAATAAATATTAATATGGTTCAGTTAAAATATAATAACAGAAAATGGTAATTTATATGGAGCTAATCTTACCCTCGACCAAATGAATGTGCAAGGTAAGGGGTTTTTATCTCACTCCTTATCACCATGATATTCATGTTATATTGCCACTATTTCCTTCTGTGAGGTGTGTGTACTTCCCATAATTGTATTTTCTGTGTAATAAACTTTATTTTATGTATATTTACATATTTAGTGTAAGGTACTTCTTTCATAGGGTGTATGTTTCATATGTTACCAAATTATTAAGGGTTAATTACTTATTCTTAGTATTATTGGTGATTGTTTATGTCTAAGTATTTACTAGGACATATTTATTATACTTGTCCATATTTCATAAAATAATTTTCAAAGGGATTATTTTTAATGGACTATTTTACTAAAACATCATTTTAAATATTTTAAGAGATTTATTCTTTTAAACCTTTCTCTTTAATGTCCATGTTTTTAAAATGGTTTTAAAGATTTATTTATTTGGACATGAATGTTTGGAAATGATAATTATTTTAAAAATATGCAAAGTGGAATGAGACACATTGATTTAAAAATACATTTTAAATGTCTACCTTTATAAATTTTGAGAATTTTAAATTATTTATTGAAAAAATGGTATTTCTCTCAAAGCATTTTACTGAACATTTTTATCTATGTCAACATCATTTAATGGATTTAAAGCTTGTTTGATGTTGATTTATTATGATAAAAATCATCCATATTGTATTGAGTGATCTGTGATATGTTTGACTGTGGATGTGTAATTTTTATACCATTAATGGTTTATGAATAATGTTTTGACATTTTGTATGATAGTTTTAACAAGAATTTTTATGTTATATTTCAACATTTTCTGATAATAAATGTTTTGAAATAGTTTGTTCCAGGTTGGGAACCAGTAAAAGTAAGCCCCCTGGGTTGGGGTCCGGTTATAGAAGACCCTCCAGGTTGGAGTCCAGTTACAGAGGCTCTTTGGGTTGGAGTCCGGTTATAGAGGCTCTCTGGGATGGAGTCCAGTTACGGAGGCTCTCCAGGTTTGGGTCCAGTTACAGTTGGCCCATAGGTCATGGCACGAGTCCATGAAACTGAAATTAAAGTCTTGTACAATAAATATCCTCATTATTAAACTATATATTACATGTGATTATTCGACTAGTAGAATATACATGTGAATTTTTATATGGTAATGTAGGATTTATTTTTTCCATATTATGTTCATGTTTATGTTCGAAAGGGTGTTACTTTTAGTACACATCTTGCCTTAAAAGTTTATTGCTTCCGATAAATTATTTACCCTTACTGAGAATCTGATCTCACCCATTTCTTATATTTTATTTTCCAAGGATATTATGAATTTAGTTATTGGTGACTTGCATGCATAATCTTGGAAGATTGGACATTTCTAATGGAATAAATTACTGTTTTTTTTATTTTCATGTTGTAATGCTGAGCTTCATATATGTAATCTATATTCCCAGACTACTAAACTGATTGGTCCTTTGGGATTTGATTCCTTGTAATCATGCCAATGTATTAAAATAATGCACCAACTCTAGGTAACTCGGGTCGGGGGTTATAGTTTGTATCATAGGAAGTTTAGCACAAACCATGGAAACTAGATTTAGATAAACTCTAATTAACACGAATTATCCTAATATAGAGTTTGATAATTATTATATAAGAACTTATTAGAATTTTTGTAATTTATATATTTCGTGTGTTTTCTAGGGAATATATCGATGTCTGAAAACGAGCACGTAGAGGTGGCTCTGGCACAATTGTACCTAGGGGTAAAACCCAAAAACACTGCTTTTCACTAGACTCGAATGAGAACTGGTGCACGACAACGGGCCTTTATGCACTCATGGTTATGAAACTCCCAGGGGATATGCTTAGGATAATTCACATTTCCAAAACAATCCATTATAATGGATTAAAAAGTAAATAATTCTTCAATGAAAACATTTTTATTATTATGAATTATATCTAAAAACATTTCAATTTACGTTAGCTATTTTACATGTTTGGAATTATTTATTATGATTCATTAACTTATATAGTGTATGCTATTGTTTAGAAATGGCACCATGTTGAAGGAATGAGAACACCAACAATACATATGATCCAAAGAGTAATAAGGGTCATATCTTTCATATTATTTATCCATCATTTAGAAGGGAAATAGTATCCCACATATTCTCAAAATATGAATAATAATATCATGTGTTAATAAGATATGTAAAGAATTTTCTGAGTCCTATGGATTTTTAGGGAATCCAGAGAAGAAAATGATGGTAGAGAGAAAGTTGGATAATGTGAAGAGGGGGAAGATAGATTTTCCCATATGTGAAAATTGTTCAAAGAATCATCATGGTAAATTCTTGAAGGGAATGAGAGTTTTTAATGAATGTGAATAAAAAGGACCTATGTATGTGATCGCAAGGATAAGAAACAGGTTTCATGTGTATAATGCTTCATCTACAAGGAGTTGGGTCACATTATGAATCAATGTCTAAATCATCAGAGTATAGCCCAAATGATTTTATTAGATAATAATAATGTTATGATACTACCTCAAGTGATGAGGAATGACTATTTTTCTTATGTTGTTATTATATAATTCTTTCATTTCTGTGTTGTATCAATAATATATTGTTTATAAGAATTATGGAGATAAATAAGGATTATACTATAGTAATATTTTATTCAGGATTTGAGATAATATGGTTCTAAGAAAAGTGATTTAATAGTACGCTACACTTTTTGAAAAATACATTGTTGATGGAAAGGTAATCCTTAATATGGTCCTGATAATGAGGTTGTGATTTTGGAATAAGAGATGTCTGATTTGGATAAATTATATTGTATATTCTTGACTCCCTTGGAACTGATTAATGGTTTGTTTGTTTCATCATTATCAGAATATGAAAAATTTCAAGATATAAGGAATATATCCAGTATTATATAAATTAAAAGGGATAATGAATGTAATCAATAATGGTTTATGGTAATTTAGGGTGTTACTATGTTTTAAAATAATATACGATGAAGGTGTTTACATGTTATTACATGGAAAAAATGATCTTCATTGTGTTTAACTTCCTTATAAATTTTGTACTGTGAGTTTATATTGATGTATTTTGGATAATTATAATGTTTGGAATGGATTATGATTGAAATTGGATATTATTGTCAAGGTTATATTTGGATTTTTATAAAAAGTACAACACACATACTGTCTGAAAATCTATCGCATCAGACTGAGCTGCGGGAATCAAACCCACAACCATAGTGCGATTGAGATTTATCGCCTACCACTGTACTATATGAAGTCCCTTTATTGTATAATATTGGTTTTTTAAAGGTTCTGATAGGTGAATTATGAAATCATTATTTTTGGAACCAAGTAAAATTAAGATAAATAGAATACTTTTTTGAAATAATTTGGACTGAAAGATTAGTTTGTGGTAGGAATTAGTTGAATGTTGAAACTATACTAGTCAATTATATATATATATATAATTTCTTTCACTCTTATTTTATGGGTAAATTTATTCTTAAAATTTATCTAAGGAATCTTAAAACCAAAATTTTGTTATCCTAATACCTTATGTTTTGTTGAACCGATGGTATTTCATATCATCATAGATTGATGGATTTGAGGCCCCCAATTTTACACATTAATGTGATTAATGACCTCATTCATACCCTATAAATATTTATGTTTTCCCTCCAATTATGTGTCTCAAATTGACACCAGTTTTATCCTATTCGAGATCATAATTTGGTGGTGACCCTTTCATTTGCCTTTTCCTCTTATTAAGTCTAAATTTTATTGACCCAATATCTGATGTGGGTTTTTCGAAAACAGATTTTATCTATTTTCAACCTTTTATTTTAAAAAAAAAATTCAAATTGCAAGGATTCAATTTATTGATGAAGGGATGAATGTAACACCCCCAGATTTCATAGTATGTTATTTCTTTAATGTAATCCAATAACTTTCACTACACGCAACTATGAGTTCTACCGCACCACGACTTACCAAACTAGCCATTCAAAAGAGGTTATTAATAGTCATAACATAATTTTTATCATTATATTTTGTTTGAAATATTTGAAACCATATTATGAGTTTCTTAAACATAAAGTAAGAACAAATTCATTTTTCTCAGATAAAAGATGTATTTTTTTAAAAAATAAATTTTATAGCCTTTTAATGGAGAACACTTTTTAAATACAATATTTGAATCTTTTATATTCTCAATTTGAAAAAATATACTTTTTCTTTAGAATCGGGACATAAGAGTTTTGTTTCAATAAATAGTTAGTGTTTATCTGATAACATTAATATTTGCATGAATAGTGAAAATACTATATTTTAACTGAAAACAAAATTTTTAGTCAAAAGAATTTATAGTGTTAAATTATAAATTTTAAGTGTTTAGAAGTATAAATAGAATATATTTTTACCATTTAATCCAATTCTAGTAATTATAAGTAATTTCAATTTTAAAATGGAAAAAAACAAATGTCATTCTTTTGATAGTAATTATTTCTTAAAAATATTCTTTTTGGTTTTAACAATGGGAAATAATTATAAAGTAATAAATGAAATTTATTTGGTTTGAATTTGGTAAAATAGACTTCATTTTTGAATTCCGAATATCAAAATTAGTTTCCGGTGAATTTTTGTTATGTTTCTGAAAAAATTCAAATTTTGAAGAATAGTGAAAAACAATGCAATATTGGTTAAAACCAACAATTAATTTAAATAATTATTTATCTCATTTGAATTTATTTTAGGAAAAAATAGATACATAATACCTATATAATTTCAAGGTAATTTATTTGAGTCATTTTATAATATGATTAGATATATAAAAATTTATTGAAATTTTACAGTCATTTACCCACCTTCTTGGAGTATTTGCAAATTTGTATAAAACATAATTTTACAGTTTCTCTGAATTGAATTTCAAATATACGAGATACATGGTTGATATCAGTAAGTAAAATGCAGTTCATTATGATTAAATTTTATCTGGGTGAATAGTAACTTTTGACTTCTATTTACCACAGTTATAATTAAATAGGGTAATTAAAGGTAAAAATGATATTATTATTACTTTAACAAAAATTCTAATTCTGTTGGATAAGTGTAATTCGACCACAAACAAACTTAATAAGAATATATGATCCTTTAGGTAATGTTGGATTAGATTAGTAGATTTATTATTATTTAATTCAAAGAACAGTTAAAAGTGTTTAATTCAATTATTTATAACTAAACCATTATTAATATAGGGTTTAATATAAGATAAATTTGACTATATATATATTCATTAAAAACATAAAAATATTTCCTATATAATAGTATTTTATTTATAATTTTTAGAAATTAGATAATTTAATTTATTTATGACACAATGTTGACACAGTAATTACCTTATTAATGAAATATTAAAATAAGTAATATTATAAATACCCAAATAAATGTAATTTGAGACTTTTTATGACTTTCAATAATTTTATAGGTAAATATGACATTTTAGGGTTGATTAATTCAAAATTTTCAAAGTAATAATGCTGTTATGAATTTAGAAAAAACAGAATACCAAATAGATTCAAAATTGACATAAAAGAGTTTTTAAAACAAATATTATATTATTAATTGGTATTCTATTCCTAAAAATCTAGGGATCGGCTAGAGAGATTAAATACCAAAATATATGTCATTAAGTATCCACATGGGGTACTTTTGGAAGTTGATAGTACGTATATTAAACATATAATATAAAAATACAATGAGACATGGTAAAGGTCATACTATTTAACTAATAGTTAAATCTAAATGATAAGGTTAATATAGTGACCCAAACCTGTCTAAAACATATTGGATGAGTGGTTTTTGACCCCTCCCCACCTTATAATTTAAATAATTCATTTTGGAGTCATTATAAACCGAAAATAAATTTATTATAAAATAATATTTTAAGTTTTTCTTATGATGCCCCTCACAACTCTTATAAAAGAGAACTTCCCATTATATCAAATTCACTCCTCCAGATCCATTTGGCTCGGACAAAACCTACAAAACTATCCTCAACCCTATGATAAAATTATCTTAAAGGCCTGAATTTGGTCATAAAGTCAACCTGTGGAGCCCTTCAGATCAAATCAAAAGGAAGAGCACGAAAAAGAGGTAACGATTTCATAACCGTTTTCATGTTCTTTTATTCTTCAACTTAATCTTTCTTTGTTATTTCCATAACAAAATAATAACTCCCTTAATTTATATATAATTTGATGTTATTATAAATATGTAATAACCATTTTCCATAATATATCCATCATATCAATGATAATCTCACCATGCTCGTGTATGTACGGCTTATCGTCTCCACGCTGGGGTGTAATTTATTATTCAACATTATGTTATTTGGAAGGATATAATGTTGAGTAATATGAATATAAATTATTTACATAACATGGTAATGTACCTAGAAAATTAAAATACCATCCAATTCCATACTTTTAACGATATGATATTATCGCTCGTGCTTACGTATGGATTACTGTCTCCAGGACGCGATGAGATTTATTTCCACGTTCACCATTCCACAACGATTATAAAAATATATATTACTAATAAGTATGTAATATATGACATAATAATGCTTTTGGAGAAATATATATATATATATATATATATATATTTATGTACTTACATATATCTTATTCACTTACTTCCATTCAATACGATATGAAAACAGAAACAACTTTTATGGGTACGTACGACCTACCGTCTCCATAAACGATGTTTTAAATTTCATATATATATCTATTATAAATATTTATATTCAAAATATATATGATATTCGAATCATTTTTTTTATTTTGTATGTATTTAAATCATTATCTAAATGTTATGGTCAAGAATAACAAGTTAAAATACGTACGATAAAAAAAAAGAAATTATTACCCAAAATGTTAATTTAATATGGAAATAATTTTTAAATGGTTAGTATAAATTCATAAATAAATAATTTATGATATAATAAATACTAATATGGTTATATTATAATTTAATAACATACAATTGTCATTATACAAGATACTAAACATACCATCGACAAAAGGAAAGTGCAAGGTAAGGGGTTTTCATCTCAATCTTTATTCCCATGAGATTCATGCTAATTTTCCAGTATTTCCTTTTGTGTGGTGTATGTACTGCCAATAATTGTATTATTTGTGTAATTAAATTTATTTAATTTGTATTTACAACTTCATTTTATGGTACTTATTTCATGGGGTGTATGTTTAATAGTGTACAGAAATTTTAAGGGTTAATTCTCCAATCTCATTATTATTTGAGATTGTTTATGTGAAAATTTTTAATCGGAAATATTTGTTATACATATCTGTGTTTCATAAAAGAATTTTGAAAGGGATTATTTTTATGGGATTATTTTACTATAACATACTTATAAATGTTTTGAAAGAAATATTCTTCTAAACCTTTCTCATTAATGTCCATGTTTTTAAAATTGTTTTAAGGATTTATTTATATGGACATGAATGTTTGTAAATGATAATTCATTTAAAAATAATCAAACTGGTATGGGACACATTTATTTGAAAATCCATTGTAAATGACCACTGTTATAAATTTTGAGAATTTTAATGAATTTCTTGAGAAAGAGTATTTCTCTAAAAGCATTTTACTGATCATTTTAATATATGTCAACATTCATTAATGTATTTTAAACATTTTTAAAGTTGATTTATTATAATAAAATCTTCCATATTGTATTAATTTATTTGTGATATGTTTGACTATGGATGTGTTATTATTATACCATTCATGGTTTATAGATAATGTATTGAAATTTCGTATGATAGTTTTCATACAAATGTTTATGTTATAATTCAACCATTTCTTCTGATAAATATATTGGACTACTATGTTCTGGGTTGGGGATAGGTAAAAGTAATCCCTACAGGTTGGAGTCCGGTTACAGCGGACCCTCCGGGTTAGAGTCTGGTTACAGAGGCTCCCGAGGTTAGAGTCCAGTTATAGAGGCTCTCCATGATGGAGTCTGGTTTTAGAGGCTCTCCGGGATTGGGTCTGCTTACAATAAACCCATAGGTCCTGGCACGAGGCATTGACACTAAAATTAATGTTTGGTACTATAAATTTCTTTTTGTACAATGCATTCCCTAATTATGAAATTAGTTATTATATTTAATTATTTGACTAGTAGAATACCCATTGACATGTTTATATGGTAATGTTGGATTTATTTTTTCCATATGGTGTTCATGTTTTTGTTTGAAAGGATGTTGTTTTTATTTCAAATCTTTCCTTAAATGTTTATAGCTTCCTCTAAATTATTTACCCATACCGAGCATCTGTGCTCACCTCATTATTATGTTTTATTTTCCTAGTATATGAATAATTCAGTTATGAGTTAGTTGTCTGCATAATCAAGGAGGATTGGACATTTCCAATGGAATAAGTTACTGTTGTTTTTATTTTCAAGTTGCAATGTTGAACTTCATGTATGTAATCTATTTTCCAAGACTACTAAACAGATCGGTTCTTCAGAACTTGATTCCTTTTAATCAGTCCAATGTACTAAAATTACGCACTGACTCTAGGTAACGAGGGTCAGGGTGCCACAAAAACTATGTAGAAATTTAATCTAACAATATAAACCAATTAGTTGAAAAGTCGGTTTTGGCTCAAAATGAACTATTTTCACTATTTATTAAAATAACAATTTAATCTAAAAAATACCACAAAATTATTCAAACTATATTTTGATGTCCCACATTCAATAACGATGTTTATTTTTTAAAATAGAAAATATGACTTTTTAAACACAATATTTGAAATGGGTTCCTCATTAAGAGGAGGTTTAACTATAGATTTATAAAAAAACTCATTTTATCTATAAAATATATTTGATTGTATATAATGCCTTTAAAAGAAAAAATATGGATTTAAACATTGAATTAAATACATATTTCATTAATATAATACAAAATGAGCAATTTTATTATTTTATTGACACAATTATACACATATAAATATTTCATCATAAAAAATTACATCCTTTATATTTGATTTGTTTTTTAGTTTCTTTTCATGTTTAGTGTGTAACAAATGAATCATTATATAACCATGTGAAATAAATATTTTCAAAATTCAGTTGAAACTATTCATTCCCTCAATTTTAATTACTAGGAAATAAATAAAATGCTAACTAATAATAATTAGTTAATTTTTTAGGCTTTATTTGGTGTATCATGTACGATATTGAACATTTGGTTTCCTATTAAAATCTCATGATGATACATATATTATAATCTTTTTCAAAATTCCATGTGTATTATTTCCCTACCTTATAAAAGGACACCACATATCTCTTTTATTTACCACACCGTAAACCATCTAGATCATCGAAACGAAAAATAAATATTTCATAAACATCAATAGACAAGAATTATATGTTCTTGTATAATTAATGTTCAAATACAAGGGTCCTAAAGAAGGAATCAAAAGGAATTCATCCAAAAATATGTAATCTTCTCAGCCAACTAATTTCATTTTTTTACATACGCTAAATCAATTTTACTACTAAAAAATACATATTAATTTTACTAAATATACATTAATGTTATTAGGATTCTGAAACCACCATTATCCATCCTCTTTTCCATCTGATGGGATGTTAATGTATCATTCATTCATACATGTTGACTACCCACATCACATAGAGTTACAATTCATTTTTTCTCCAATATTAATTAATGGGTATTGTTAGGGGTTAAATGTTATTAAATTGTATTTAAAAAACTCTAAAACATAATATTATCATTACATTGTTAACTTATAATCCCTTGGAAAATGATAATGTCTCTTGTCTATATGTGTGGAATTTCACCTCCACATACCGATACAATTCATTTTTTAATTATTAATTACAAAAATAGATATAACTATATATTTAATTAATATATATATAATAATAAATTTTCTTAAAAGTTTAATTTTTATATATTTATCATTAGATTCATATTTTCAATAATAAAAAAAAATTCATGCATACATACGATTTAATATCATCATGAAAAGTGTAATAAATTTTTCTATATATATTTTATATTGGTAAATGTATATATATATATATATATATTTATTTATATGTATTAAATATATATTATTTTTATATAAATTTTAAATTTTTTAAGGATTATGTATACATGATCAATGTAAGAGAAATGGTACTAAAAATAGAAATTCTCCCAAAAAACGAAATATTTCACAACCTCAAATGATTTTATAATAAATGTGAGAAGAAATTTTCTATTGGAACATATATGATATTATATTTTTTTTAAATTACTCGTTAAAATAACTATAATAAATTTATATCTCTTATACATGGGTTTATTATTCCTTTAGAGTAAGTAAAACTTAGGTGGGTTGTCACACCCGTGTTTTTATTTTAGCCTCGATCACGACACAGGTTTTGTCTCTGTTGTTTTTATCGGGAACTAGGTGTGACATAATTGAGGTTTAGGGAAATAATTTTTGATGTTTTGATATGATCCTTAGTTAAAATTCATGATAATTATAAATTTTTCGAGTGATGGAAAATTTCACGAACATTGCACAATTAACAAAAGTCATATAGTCATCTCGTGTGCCTATTTAGTCAATTATAGATTATGCAGAGGCCACCACACTGTCTCTTGATCCGTGTTGTGGGATCAAATGGTATCCCTAGGTATAAAATAATAAATAATTTAAATATATTATAGTAAAAAATAAGTAAAAGGTGTGAAATTAATCTTAAAAAAAGGTTTAAATAATAATCAAGATGATATTGTTATTTGAGGATATTATAATTATTATTTGTGTTGAGAATAATATAATTGATATTAAAACTGATATCCATATTATTATAATTATTTTCAAAAAAAATTATGTTTTAATTTTTTTATGTTCCCATTTTTATTCCTCTCTCCACTCCTTATATTCACCCCTCCATTATTCCTCTCACTCCCTTCGTCACCGTATGCAATCACCGCCCCTCCCCTTGGTTGCCTCTGTTACCACTAGGAACCCCTTCCTCTCCAATGGATACCCGATCATCTTATATCTGGACTACATGACCTTGCTGTGTATTCTCTCTAGTCCTCACCACCCTTAGGATCCCTCGACATATATCCCTATGATGAATCCAATTTTCCTTACACCACATATGGCATTCTCTTCTAGTTGTTATCCTCCCTCATTGTGCTACTGGCCCCCTTTTCCCCTATAGTATTTTATTCATATTATTGGTTGGGGTTTTCTTTTCTAGAATCAAGGGTTTAATTTTAGGGGTTTCATTATTTATATATTTGGGTTCAATATCCTTTGTTAGGGTTCAATTTTGTTTCCATTTGGTGTGATTAGTGTGAGATATGAGTTTTGCACTATATTTTAGAAATTTCTACACACAAGGTTTTTGGTTCCCTACCTAAACATTAGTTTATTTTTTTTATTCCATAATTATTTTAATAGGTTCAATGATTATTTTTTGTGTTTATAATGGTTAGTTTCTTATGTTTTTAAATGTTCTGTATGGGTAATTCTTTTTCTATGTAAAAAAGGTATGTTATTTGTGGTTAATTAGGTGTGTTGTTTTCATGAAAATCATTAATGGGTTACATTTTTGGGTATGAAACAAGTGTTAATATTGTTATGTTGTGAGATTGTTTTAGTAAATTATACAAGGGATGTGAATTCTGATTGGATTTGGTTTTAATGAATGTTTAATTTTAAAAGTGGATTTCAAGGAGTGTTGAACTATACCACTATGTTTTTGTGATTCTATGATATGTTGTACTATGTTTTTATCAACTGATAGGGGAACATATGCATATATATATATATATCGTATATATATATATATATAATATATATTCCCCCCATGTACATATTCCCCCATGGAGTAGGGAATACTCGCATTTGATTATCGATATATATAGGTATGTGCATGCGAGCGTGGTCCAGTTACGGGTGGTCGTTGTCTAAAACATTAAGCGATGAAGTATCTCGACTTGGTTCACTCTCATATTGATGTTGGTTTCCATATGCATTATCATTTCAATTAATTAATTATTTATTTCTTATTTTTCAAACTTTTATTTAGTGTTAATTAGTAAATAATGGTTTTTAGAATAATCTCTTATTGTGAAATAAAATAATAAATTTTTTTGTATTTGAATTGAATGGAATGTTTTCTTATATGTACTAACTATGCCTTTGATGAAATTCCCCTTTGGCCCTTATAAATGTGAATCAAAATTAATGAGGTGAACTGGGTTTCATAAATTAATATCCACATGAGGTTCTAGTTCTCAAAGTGGTGTCCAAATTGTTCTTTATGAAATGGATTGGCATATGAAATTCATGTGAAGCCCTATTTCAATTTATATATAAAAAATTTTATCTCAAAAACTCTCCTTAGAATGGGACCTCACCTTTATAGTTAAAGAAATATTATAGTTTCCCTGGTTTGGGACTTCCCTTGTGAAGTGATGGTTTGAAGATGATGGAATTTTCCTTGGGGTGACTCAGGAGGGTTACCTAGCCATGTGTGTTGACTGAATGTTTTGTTTCATTATTTCAAGGGAATGTATTTGGGAATTAATAACATGGTAACAACTGATAAGTTTTAATACTCTTTCCTATACATTTTTAATGTTGTAAATCTCATATAAAGGTTTCATCTTGATCCCGATCGATGTGGGTATGTGGAGACTTGTGATTGGAGTGTGACTCGTGGGGTCAAAGTATTTTTAGTGGTCATCATGTTCTATTAGTTATATTTATCAGTTATTTATTTTCTATTCTTTTTGGTTTTTTATTTTGGGTTGGACATTTATTATTCTTATACATGTGTTTATTTATATTGGTAGAAATTGGTCCCATATTCACTCTATTTATTCCCTGGGTGGATGTCTCCATCTCAAGAGGATATGAAATGTCTCTTGGATATTGTAATGGGATAGATCAAGTAAATGGTTATTGGTCAAACTAGGTTAGTTAATTACATAATTTTATTACTGGAGGTCATCAACTATTGGGTCATCTTATTTAGAGAACAATTTGGGTACACCAGAGCTAGGATTTTCGAGACATGGAATTATGATTAGGAGAAGGGTTCTTGGACAAAACACCTAATGTGAGGACTCATGTCACCAAGGGAAGTCATGTTTCATCTGAGTCATTTTATCATTGTGTTTATTCGATGTTTGGGAAATTAATTGAGACTCAAATAAAAGGTCCTACTGTGCTCATAGGTGTAGTATTTCCATGTGGAGATATAGATTTTTTCTTAGAACACTATCTATGATGGTGGTGTTATTGGCATGTAGCCTCCTAACATATCTCCAAGACACTCCCCGACACTAATTTACTATTTAATTTTCTTCTTTTTCCTTGTGTTTTGAAAATTTATCTAAAAAACCTTAATTTAAGAATATATTCAATCTGGATTTTAAAGTGTAGATGGGATTGTTTTCAATGTATTGAAAAAAAAAGTTATTATAATTGTTTTATGTGATGTTTGAAAATGTGTACTTTTACAAAATGAATTTGGGACAATATATTTTGACAATGCTATGGATGTTGGTATAACACTTGTTTTGGAAAGTGTAAAATGTTTTATTTTGACTTTTTCTACTCTCATGAGTGATTTCAATAATAATATATATGTGAAATGTGGATGAGTGCTCGGTAGGCATGAGAACATGCATCTGAGGAATTTTAGGAGATTCTATAGGATAGAGTGAAACCCACAAACTATGTTTTATTTTCAAAAATTCTTTTGATAGGAATGTAGGAGTTTTGATAACAAGTGACTGTGTCGTCTATCATTCCTATTTTATAGTATATTGTTATGGGTTTTTTGAGTTCGAAAACTATTCTTGTTTTTGAGATGTTTGATGTTGCGTTTTTTCCATGAGTCGGATTTAGATAATGGTTAATGGGTTTTTATTTTGAAATTTTTGGGATACCATTGAGTAGTTTACCTAAGTGCATTCTTTTCTCTAATGGTGTGATTCCAAAAAATGGACTAGTTTAATTGTGTTTTGGTCCTTTCCAACACTTGATAGTGTACACCCCCATAATAAGCTAATGAAAAACTATATTTCGGCCACTACAAATTTTCCATTGGAATATCCTCTAGCATATCAAAACATGAACATTATTCAATATTATATGGTTGAATATACCTATCATATTCTTTTGAATGAGGGGGAAAACTTGCATACATAAGAGTACATGGGTGATTTTTTAGATACCTTGAGTCATGTGGTGACTAAAAGAGAAGTTCAAATTGTTATGTACAGTGGCCCTATCTGGAAATAGTGAAAGGAATTTTAGTGGGGAAAATGGAAGAAGTATAGGGATTTTTGTGTTGGAAACAATTTCAAGGGTATTTTGGGTCTTTCATTGGTTTTTTCAAATAAATACATATTTTTATGGCACCCATGTGGCGAATCATATTATAATAGGTTATTATTGTCACTTACATTAATCTAATTTGGTTTGGGACTCAGTTTCGGGTCCCTTTAATTGTAATTTTTTATTTTTTTTTCAAGGGCCATATTCGGTGACATCGTTTAGTTTGGGATCCCTTTACTATGCAAGAGTCAATTTCATGGTAATTTTTCAAAATAAAATTCACAGAAGTTGGGAACGTTTTGGGTAATTCTGAAGCCGAATGTTTCAAAAGGGGTTTTATTCTGAGTGTCCCCCATCCTGATGATTCCCCTCAAAAGTAAAATAAAAATATTTGTGGTGTATGTGCATTTTATAAGCCCCCATTTTGGTAAATAGTTGTGTTACAGAATGTGGACTCACGGAGTGTTGTGTTCTAGAGGTTCTATCTTGGATGTGGTGCAGTTTCATGTGTTTCCATAAAAAGATGTTCCATTCATGTTTTCTAATACATAAAATCGAGGAAAGAGATTATTCAATCAATAGTTATCTAAACATAGGTCTTGAATTGATGTTTTCATGTTTTCCGGAACCGCCATGGGTGCAAAGGACCTTAGGTTATTTCTTGTCTCCAGTTTTGAAAATGTATGCCATTCAAATTATCACAAATAGTAGATTCGTTTAAAGTGGTCACATGTGGTGAATAGGGACATTGGGAACCAGTTCCTCCATACTAAGATCTGTGTAGGTGGGAGAGTCCCTCATATGTTCTAAAGGGGTCTAGTTGTATCTTTTTCATGAACCATAGTGCTTCTACCATTGTGGATGTGGACATTTGTGTTGTAGTTCATGTATGGACACCATTGTTAATTATTTTTGACCTCAATTTTGGTTGAATATTTCTAGGGATGTTAATACTCTTAGGGGTGATGAACTCCATGTCATATTCTTTTTGGTTTGGAGTATATTTCATTAGGTTCCCTATGGTGTGATGATTTGGTTTTCCAGAAGCACCAATGACAGCCTTGTCGGGTTTACCGAGTCAGTTCATGTTGATCAATTAAACCAGTTGGGTCTTATGGAGGGCATACCCATAGTGGGGTTTTCTATGTTACCTCAAATATAATTAGGCCTTAGCCTCTTATTTTGGTGGGTATTTTGTTCGGGCCTCCACATGTCGGTATCCAGATTCATTCTCAGATGTTAGATCCCCCTTATGGTTGGGAGTCCACTCCGGCCTCCCCTGTGTCAGCATTCAGTTTTCTTCAATAGTTTTAGTTTGGATTTCTGCCATCTCAACAGGATAAATCGAACCACAAGCCCGACTATAAAGTTAAAATTGTGGTCTACATGAACCCAACAACCTTGTGATGTATGTCCATGGTAGACATTTTGGTTTCATTTTTTTATAATGCATGAGATTTTTTAGAATTCTATATTATTTTTTAGGGGATACTGAATGGTGTATTGAAATAGTTTCTCTTTTTGGATTGTCATTTAAGGGTGTCTTAACATTTTAGGTCCATGTATCGCATGCTTGGGAGACCATTTAGGTTCTCCCAAGTATATTATCTTGGTCTTTTCACATTCTTCATAGTGTTCTTACTTCTCCCATGCGTTGATTTTTGGAACCTCTTGGAGCTGAAAGGGATTATCGATTCTATGTTATAATAAATATTTGGATGGATTTTTGGGTTCATAAACCATTATGGTTGGGAGAAATTTGACAACTGGGTTTTTATTTTAGCATCGGCCCCATCCCTAGTCGGTTCTCAATTGATTGTCTAAGGAACCTAGGGTGAAGATTTTGAGGTTTTGGGAAAACATTATCAATGTTCTGGTCATGGATTCAGTAAAAATTCATGATGTTTTCAAAATATTTCAATTTTTGGCTAGTGCGTAGACACCAAATGGTTGTCATAAGTCTTTTGGTATGTTCATGTGTTTATTCGAACTCTTTCATATTGGGAAGAAGCCACCACATGGTCCACGCACGGTCCCTTGATCCATGTAGGGGAACTATGTGGGTTCCTGCATTAAAAATAATTAATCTTTTAAAGAAATAATAATAACAAAATGAAGTTATTGGAATCGAATAATGTTTAAAAGAAAAACGTATTTTTTAATAATGATAATATAATTACTATTATTTATGATTATTATCATTATTATTACTGTTGAAAAATATAAGTTGTTTAGTATCGATATCATTAATATTACAATTATTATTATTATTGTAATAGGTTACTTTTTTAGAGTTTCCATTTATTTTTCCCTCTATTTCTTATTTCACTCCCCCACACCATCATGCCTCTCCCTACCATCTTCACCCTACCTACATGTTGCTCTTCCCATGGTAATATTCTCCAACTAACCAACTCCCCTACATCTCCTTTGGCAACCGACCCATCTTCTCTCTTGTGTTCACAACCCGACTATGGATCATCATTAGTGTACACATCCATCCAGCACCCTCATTAGTCCCCAATGAGTTCTTGTCTGGTGACCACCTCCGACGTGACTCCCCTTCGACGACCATCCACCCTCATGGCACACCTGTTCCCCCTTTTTCACCATTGATTTTTTCTATTTATTCTTGGTTAGGGTTTTTTTTCCAACGGATATAGTATCATTTTAGGGGTTCAAATTATGATTAATTTAGGCTATATCACATTCATTTGGGTTCACATTGTATTCCTTGAGGTGAAAATATTGTTTAATTAGTATTTCACACCGAATATTGGCAGTTTATTCACCCAAAATAGGTTGATCTATAATTGAACATTATTTGGGGAATTATATTTCATTCATCACTAATTTAGAAGGTGATTTGATAATTTTTTGTGGTGAGAAAGGTGAATTTGAGAAAAAATCCCCTTCTATTAGGGAGTAATTGGTTTTATAATGAATTTTACTATGTTTTCCTTGGATAATTCATTGTATTGTCTGTATGAAAATGTTTTGTGGGTTGGTTGTTCGGTAAAAAAAAATTTAATCCGGAAATTTGTGTACATAGTTTATCAAATAATAAAACTTATTCAAATTTTGTTTTGATGTGGTTTTGTTGGATGTTTAATTTCAAAATAAGAGTTTTGGGTTCCTAGAACCATGACACTTTGTTTTTTTGATTCAAGGAAATATTTTTCATAATTTTCATCCATGATTGAAGGTGTACATTAATATACATAAGGAATGTATATATATATATATATATAATATGTCATAAATTTAATATTCCTTCATTTTGTGAAAAAAATGTGTGCTTTGGATTATAGTTATATCTATATATATAGGTATGTTCATATGAGTGTGGGAAGGTTACGTGTGGTTAGTGTCTAATACATAAAGCACTGAAGTGTATCTCTTTGTTCTTCTCCTTTGTTGAGGTAGGTTTCCCTATTTATTTTCCTTTAAATTTATGAATTATGGATTTATTGTTTTTCGCACATTTATTTAATCATATATAGTAATTTATGTTTTTTATAATAACATCATATTTTGAAATAATGTAATGCCCTCAATGTATTTTAATAGCATAGAATTGATTGTGGAATGTTCTTACATAGAGTTTGATGAAATGAACATTTGGATCTTCTAAATGTTCTTAATAATTAAATTGGTGAATTGGGTTTCTAATTTCGATTTCCAATAGTGGTTTGGGTTTTCAAATTGGTGTGTCTGTGATTCGTTATTAATTGGTTTGTCTAGTGAAAATCATGTGCGGCCTGGTCAGTATATTTTTTGTAAAACTGGGTATCATAAAAACTCTCCATGTAATGGTTATCTGCCTTACTAGTTAACAAATTAATGGAGTTTCATTTCATTAGGACTTATTTTAGTAAATTTTGGATCAATGGCCTCAGACATGTTCGTTGGGGTAACATAGTGGTGACCGTGTGGTGTGTGTTGACTATGTGTGATGAATGTACATGTGACTAAATACATTTTTCACATTATTAGATCACCCCTTTTTTAGTTTAAACACGGGAACCTAACATAGTGAGAAACTATTTAGTGATTGATTGTTGCATTGGTCTAGGATATAGCACTATCTAGTGGCCCATAGAACGGGGTTATTCTGTTATCAATGATATGGGATTGGCCCCCTCCGTCAGTCCTGGAAGGTCGACGATCTGGAATTTGGGAATTATGACGTCATCAGGTATGGTATACCTAGTGGATGAGTCACATGTATAGTATATTCTATATTATTAAAGATCTCCTATGTTATCATATGTACAAAGACACTTATTTATCTGTGGCAGATGATTAAGGTGAATTGTTTTGTTTGTCACTCTGCTTTCTATATTCCATTTACATTCCATTTTCATTGGGTTTTCTTGTTGAATGGTTCATCTAGTTGTTTAAAGGTGATATAATTAATTTATAATTTTTGGGTAAATTTTTTTAAAAATGATTTTCACTTCCTTATTATCTATCCATTAATTCTTAAAAAATGTTTAAAGCATCCTTGTTAGAAAAGAATGAAATTTAATTCAAAAACGGAAATGGAATGTGATTTGATTCCAATAGAAAATCTATGAAAAAACATACAATTATATATTTCAGTTCCCACCATGAATTTATGTTTCCTTATATAAATGGATTTCTTTTTGGAATTTATTTTTTGGGCATTCCTACTGTATTTTAATACTCACACCTATACATTTTTCATGTTTTTCATCTCAGGTGGCGGTTTCAACATGATCTTGATCACCATGAGATATGTTGAGTCTTATGATTAGAGTGTGACCCAAAATGTCATTTATTGTTTTAGTGTTCATCAGGTACGATTAATTATTTTTATCAGTTCATATTTAGTAAATATATCTAGTATTTTATTTTGGGCTTCTCTTTTATTATTACACTGCTTATATTTATTTTTATTGGAAAACATTGTTCTCATCATCACTCTAATGATTCCCATGTAACTTCATTCTAGTCAAAGAGGATCAGGAATTCATCTTGGGCCATTTTGTAGGCTGGATTGGGTGATTAGTTTAGGGTCGACCTAGGTTGGTTCATGACATGGGGAATTTTCACCTCACAATTCATTCTGTGAGAAAAATGCCATATTAATTACTTATTTATTTTACATAAAGTATAAGATATAGATGAATGATTTTTTTTATTATCATACAAATTATGGTGATATAGATTTCAATCAATGTTTCTCTCATTTATGATTTTTTATTTAAATATGAGAAATGTTTTAAGATATTTTTGATTCGATCACCATTTAACTAAGACTATTTATTTACAAATTTTCATTAATGAAAATAAAATATTATCATTACATATAAATCCACTCAGTTTTCTTATATATCATTTATCTCTCTACATTAAATCTTTCTATTCATTTTAATTATTGTATTTACTCGAGATATTGATAGAATGTTTTTATTGAATTGTGATTTTATTTCTCTCTTCTGTTGAAAATATATTTTCTTCAAAATCAATATTTTCTAAAAAATCAAAATAGTTTTAATATTCTTATATTATTTTTTAAATTCATTTTTACCAATTATATACCTTTTCACAAATTTATTAAATGGAATTTTCATTTCATTTTCCTAATCAGTTATACATGTGTTCTAGACCAAAAATTCAAAAGGAAAATTTTTTTTAATATACCCAACATGAAAATAATTTACAACGATCATAACCACTAAATGTTTTATTCTTCCATTTTATATTTTAGTTTATCATTTATAATATAAATATTTCTTCACTCAATATTTTTTTATTTATATATATGATTTATAAATAAAAAATTTATTTTCCTCATGACATATTCTAGTGATCTTTTAAAGTAACAATTAATCTATAATAAAATCAATTGATGTTATTTATGATTTAATAGTGATATGATATAATGAGATCATCTTAATTATTTACCTATTTTTTAATGGTTATGATGATTATATATTGATGATAACTATTTTATTTTCCATGGTATAGGTTTAGAAGTTTTTTTTCTTGATCCTAGTGAATAAAAATTAATGAAATTATAATCATATTATGGATTTTAACAAAATTACATTGTCCTAGAAATAATTCGATAATGATTATTGTTCTATGTGCTCCAATGGTATACATGAGGTTATCTCATTCTTGAAATAGGGAACATAAGAGGTTATCACAAGTGGGAATGATGGTAGATTGATGTTTATCCCATGCCAAAAATAAGGTAAATGTGACATTATCCCAAGATCTAAGTAGGTACACATATGGATCTCCCATACTAACATGTTATGAACTTCGTGGTGGATATTATTAAAATAATGTGATTATGATTATGATTCTTCTAATCATTATGACATTTTTATGTCATGATCATATTCATATGCTATGTTCACAAGTGTTGTTTTATTCTAACCAATTATGATTTATGTCTTATGAAATGAAAATTTTCATTCCATGACTCAAGATTATAATATATGAATTATTTTTTATGATTATAAATGTGAAACTCTTATTCTCATACCATTTTTCCCATTTCATATTTAAATTATCATTGATATATCTCATGTGTACTATTAATGGGAAACTGATATCCCCACATAATAGATATATATTCCCCAGTATATTATTAAATGTTACTAGTAATGATTTTATAAACTGTGTAACCTATCAAGAATATGTTGGAGGTATGATAGATCATTTATGAAGTATTTTTTTAGTTATCCATGTTTTGAATGACCCCACCACATTATTGTTCGGTCAAGGATCATAATAACATTTAATAATTATTTATTTATGAAATTATTGTGATGTTATAGTAAGTATTTGATAAATTAATATTTAATATTTTAAGTAGATTGGGAAATATTTGTTGATAACCCTTAGGATAATATTATTTATATTATAATTCCACAATTTATGGTAAATGAATAGCTATTATTTTTTGTTGAGAAATCCACTATCTAGATATAACATGTGGACATGGTTTTCAAAAAGATACACCTATTGGTGAGAATCATGAAATGAGTTGGTTAATTATATATCAATAATAATTCTTGTAATAGATTATTTCTCCCTTCTTATGCACTAGGTTTGTCACTCCCATGGTATATTATTGGGATAATTCAAATTTTTTATACACAAACCATCTTGAAGTATTTAAATAGATAATGATAATTGATGAAATTAGATAAGAAATAGGTTTCATTGGTTGAAAATATGGTTTAATGATTTTTATATCCTATGAAATTTTTTTAATGAATGAACAGATTGACAAATGAATTCTATCGACCATGAAAATCACTTTGGTTTTACTATTGGATTGAAAATATAACAATGAAGTTATTGTGGGGACAAGTACACTAAATTTATTAATTATTTTATTTTAACATAGTTATACGAATTCATTTACATATTAAAAATATTAATGAATTTTCAATACAATATTAGATAGATCCTGATATAGTAGTGAAAATGCCTTTTGGTACGATCGTTTCATATCACGTATGATTTTTTTTGGTTAAAGAAAAAGATAATTTGGTTGAAATTAAACTTTTTATTCTACCACGTATTGGATTTTATGTTATATTAGTCATAGATATGATATATTTACATAAATTCCACATTACATTCAAAGGAAGGGAATCCATATTTGATAATATGAACCAACATTTGATCCTTTATTGGTTTTATAATAAATATAAGCATTATACTGAAATCAAATCAATTATTTGGTTCTTGATTTCTATTATGAAGGAAATTTAACGTTATATGGTTTAAGAGAAACACAGAATCGATGATTTTTCTTTTATGGAAGAATATATAGACATATTTCTTGAATAGCTTCTTATTTTTCCAGCTGATCGTGATATTGAATTTCAAATAGAACTCATTCCCTGTGCTAAAACTATTTTAATGACTACAAGTATAATAGAAGTTATATTGTTTTAGGAATTGAATAATTATATCATAGATAATATTACTGATATATTAATTCATCCATGGCCATCACCTTGGGTGCACCAGTTCATTTAGTTAAGAAGAAATATAGATTATTAGAGATCTAAATTGATTATCAGTTACTTCACAAGATCACTATGAAGAACATGTATCCTCTTCCCTATATTGATAACATGTTTTTACAACTATAAAGTAGTAAAAGTGTTTCCAAGAGTTAGATTCACTCTATTTATCATCAATTTAGGGTCTTTAATGTGGTTATACCCAATAAAACATTCCATTCAAGGAATGGAAATTATAAATTAAAATTGATTTAGTTTGATCTAATTAATTCAATAACTATAATTTAAGATTTAATTAAAAGATACATATATTTTTTTGATCATTTAGATGTATAATTTCTTAAATATATCAATATATTATCCAACAACAAGGATGATAATGATGTTCACTTGAATAATTTACAAAAGAAATAAATAAAGGATAAGTTGAATGGAAAATTTATAGTGTTTTAAATAATTCTACAATAAGATTCATTATTTTCAAATAATTTAAATCAATGTTATATTTTTTAACCCATCAATGATATATGTTATTGAAAATTTTCATAGACTAACCATTGCGATCACAATACATTTTTACATGGTTATACTAGATGTTATCAATTATTTTAATAAAAAAATTCTTGACCATCTAATCCAATAACAAGTGTTACTGAAAAGTGTTGCAGGTTCATTAGGATAGCTGTCTGTGAATAAAATTTCATGCAATTAAAAAGATGTTAATTAAATTAACCAGTGCATACAGTAGCCTTCTCTAGAGAAGATTTTATAATTTATTAAGATACACTAAATATGGGTTTGATATTAACCCACATGTAGAATGACATGGTGATAGATTATGCCTCACACCAATTAATGGTTCATCAGATAAACTTACCAACTCATGATTTAGATTTAGTTGTGATAAATTTTTAATAAATATATAGATGGATTATATATATGAAGAACCGAGTGATTAAAAATTATTATTATTGTACACATTAACACCCTATGAATTTGAACATGGTGGTCAATGCATTGAGTCAAAATGATCATTCCATATTATTAATGATTAAGATCACAAAATAGATAATATATATATTTATTTTCAAAGGATGGATCTAGAAATCATGATGGAAGGTGAAAAATAATTTCTTTACCCAATGAGTATTCAATAATCTATCAATGTGAGGAATTAGGATCCTTATAAGGATGATATATTACTATAGAAGAATGAAATAATTGTTCCTTTGTATAACCATGATTTTCGAAGAATTATAAGAGATGTATAGAAGTCTAAAATATTATTACATGTTGAATAACGTGATGTTTTAAATTTTATTGACTGTATCATAGTTCATGGTTTGTCAGTATGTATTGATAAGATATAGAAGTCTATTGGAATTTTAAATGACTACCCCTACTAGGAAAGATGTGGAAAAACACCACCATGTATTTTCTCTTCGAAATTAATAAAATATCTAAAGGATGTAATGTTATTTGGGTAATAATGAAACACCTTATGAAATAAAAACACATAGTTGTTGTTATAAATATTAATAAAATTACCATCATGTTATAAGATACATTAATAGAGTGTTAATATTTTATATAACAAAACATATTATTTTATATAATCGGGTTCTGGGGTTTACTGCAAAATAGAAGAAAATTCATAAGTACGATAGAGATTTAGATTTTTTGTTATAGTAATACATATCATCCTCAGACCAATATTCAGTCTAATATATTAATTCAATCCATCAATGTTATATTTATTTCCTATATTATAAGTTCCAAAAGTGATTGGAATAAACACTTTTCTCATGTTGAGTTTTTTTATAATAATAGCATTCACATGATGATTTAGATCGATCCAAGAAAATCCCTCCAGATATGGAAATATGAACTCCAACATGGAAGGATGAAGTTTAATAAGTAATTATATTAGAACACCAGTTATATGACTACATGGAATAGAGGGTCATATATATTCTTCATTATATCACAGTAGGTAACTGAATAAAAATTAAGATGTCAGTGATATGTGAAATATTGAATTCAATGTTTGATAGGAGGTATTCTAATGAATTTCTCTATAGAAGAAAGTTATTAAATCTATAACGAAGGGATTTTTTATAACCATTTATATTAGTCCCATTAATATTCATTATATTTTTAGAGTGGTAGCTTATCAAATATTTTTTACCAAACCAATAACATGTTTATGATGTGTTAGATGTATCTATTTTATTGATGTTCATAGAAAACCAATAACATTTCCGGAACCATTGAATTTTTTAATCTAGATCATTAAATTTCTAATGAAGAATCGATTTTAGAAATCTTGGATTTTAATAATCAATTATTTTGATAAATATTACTCAAATAGGTAAAGGAAATACTAAGTTACATGAGGGTGTGACGAGATATAGATATTTACATTTATTTAGAATAGTGTGAGAAAATTTCATGGGTGAATTTCATTTTATGGGTGGGGGATTATGTAATAACCCAATATTTTATAATATATTTTTTACAAATAAATATTAATTTGATAATATATTTCTCTAAACAGAACATCATGTTTTAAAGAACTATGATTTACTATTCCAATATTAATATTTAATGTAATATTTATCACCTAGATGTTGGATTGGACTATATAAATTGGAAGAACTAAAATAGTAAAAATTTATTATTTAAAAACGTATCAAATTAATTAATTTTTTATAAATAGATTATAAATGAAATTAAAAATCATTAGAATGTATGAGAGTGGTTTTTCGTAAAATCTATTATTATTTGAGAAAAGTATTTTTATTTTAATAAAATATGTTAATAACTATTGGTGAAAGATTTTCATAATATGAATATATTATATATTCCATTTTTTTAAAATTCATGTAATTTTATCCTTAGGAATAAGATAAATCTAAATCCATTTTTTTGGAAAAATTCTTATTTATTATAAAATATTTTTTTTCATGTTTTACACAATTATTTCATAATGAATTTTTCATATATAGAGAAATTTAATCTTCATAAATAGATTCTATATTTGGAAATATGATATCCCAATATATTATATAGTTACCATTTCTTTTTTTATTAATATTTTTAACCTTGTAAAATTTTTCATCATCATTAAGGTTAAAATATGGTTAAAATATTCGAATAAATATTTTAAATTCCACTGACAAGAGAATTATACAATTGTAAGAGTAGATTTTGACCATAATAATCAAAGTATAAGTAATTATGGATCCTTTAGTCCATTTTTGTTTTATTATGGAATATATATAATTTTAAGAAAGGGATAAATAAAAAATGTCCTCTCATGACAATAATAAATTTAAAATTTTATTATAAGGATTTAGAAAATATATGATGGGTTATAAATATTAATTATAAATATAAATAAATTTTTTTATCATTGAAATATATTTATTATTTTTATTGATTCGATAAATAAAAAAAAATCTTATATAACGCTGAAAGAATAATTTATCAATTAATAGAAAATTATTATAAATGATTTTCAAAATATTAAAATTAAAAAATTTTGGGTTAATAATATTTTATATCAGTTTTTTATATAAATAAAACAAATTAAGAATACGTGAAATTTTTATATATAGATTCATTTTATGTGATGTGGTGTTTAATATAAAATTAATTGAATATATTCATAAATTAAATTACAGATATTTTATATAAATTTTTTTTAAATTATTTAAAAAACATAAAAATCAAGATAAAAATAAAATCATGAAAATAAAAAACTAAACTAATTTATACCATAACAATTTATGAGATAATTTTAACATTATAGGTAAAATTATATCCAATTAATATTAAAAAAATAATTCCCTTGGTTGGGAATAAAATTTATTAACCATAGGTTTAAACAAAATTATTAGTTTAAAAAGACACCAAAAATTGTTTTATTTTTTATTTAAAATGATATTTTTACTTGATAATTTTTAAATTTGAATCATTATACATTTGGTAGAATTTTAATTTTTTATTAATTAATAATATTTTAATCATTTTAGTAATTAATTAAGTTTACATTCGATCACTTATAAAAAGACACAACTCTATATTATTTACACAATTTGATCCTTCTAAAAAAATACTAAATAATTATCTTCCCAACATACCAAGATAAGAATTATATGCTCTAGAACTCTTAATATAGTATTACAAGGGTCATTAAAATGGTATATAATGGGTACTAGCTGAGGAAGTGGTAATTTTCATAATTGACATCATTCCAATTATTACTACTTATAACTCCTATAGATATATAGTAATCATACTAATATAAACAACTATGTACCATAAATATAATTAAATGTTATTAAGATAGTGAACATACCATTATCTGTCATACATTCCATAAAATGGGATGTGAAATTGCCATTCATGCATACATTCGAACCGCCACCCCAACATAGCGATAGAATTACTTTTTCAAAACCATATTTCAGGCAAGTGTGTTATTATTTATTTATTATGTATAAAATATATTTATTCAATAAAATAATTTTTAAATTATAACATTGTATCTCCCTTCTTAAATTCAATTCCACAAGGAAAAGATAATAGTACTCATGTGCACATGTGGAGTACCACCTCCCCGAATTGATCTGATTCTTTTTCCATTTCTTATTTACATCGAAAATAATAAGGATGGATGTAATAAATTAATTTTATTTTTATGATATAAAATTTAGTCGAAAATTGTTAATTATAATTTACCTTCTTTCATTATATATTTTGGAATATTAAAACAACATACATGAATATGTACTGCCTATCATCTCCATGAACGATGTAATTCTTTTATACATAGCTTTCAGTTATAGATGAATATATATATATATATTGAATATATATCCTATTAATATCACAATTAAAATTATTCTGATAATTAAAACATAATTATAGAATAAGGACTTGAACAACCAAATAGAATCTTTCTAGGAAATGGTTACAGTTTTAAATAGTTATGAATTATTTTAATAATTCATTATTAATAAACAGGTGTTAATGTATTATATAGGTATCATATATAATATTATAATTATTAACATTTATTTTTGTATATAACTATATGAAAATTTTAATTTATTCAACTACTAGTTAAATGTCTTTTGAGGCTTATCAGACTAGAAGAAACTGATTATTGCCTTACTTCTATTTATATGAGACACATGGAATTTCAAAAATTGATTCTTTTATGTGTTGTATAAAAATAAAATGAATTTTTTTATTATGATTTCAATGAAAATTATTTAGGTTTACATTTAATTCTATTTTATCAATTTTATGAGTTTTTGATTAAATAGTTACAATAGTGTTTTGTGATTTCTGTTTCAATATAATATCAATCTACATTATTTTTTATAAAACATACATAGATAAAAATTTTATAATTAATTAATGATAAAAACTTTTAATTTTATTCATAATTGGTTATTTATTTAAAATACTGTTTTTTTCTTCATATCCTTATATACTCGACAGATGTAAAATATGATTTTAAAAATAGATGAATTTATTTATCTCTTTAGAAGAAAATGTTTTTTTCATCTAAATATATGATTTCTAAGGAAATTTATAAAAATATTAACAATCTTCAATGTTATTATTAGTCATATTTTCAAATTATTTACTCCATTATAAAATATTTCACAAATTAATCATCCATTCAAATTATTTATGAGGCAATTTTGTTTTATACTAGAAATTTGAAAAGGATCATCTCCTTAACATAAATGGAAAGACTATAAATTCTCATCATCAAGAAGATTCAATTTTTGGAAGATTCAGCTAATATTTTCTGTGTTTGAATTCATATAAAATTTATTCTTTAAATTTAGTAAATTTTATTAGTTTTTAACTATGTGATTTTATAATTAATAGATTATTTTTCATTTTAGATATTTTAGTGAATATTTTAATAAATTTTGTCATCTATGATGAATAAATTTGATTTTTTTATGCTTTATTTAGTGCTATTATCAAATGATAACATTTATATTATATCCCTAGATATGATGTGTTTATGATGATTAAATATTGACAATCCTATTTTATTTTCCATGGATTCTAATATGATTATTGTTTTTATGATCTTATGCAATTTATATGAATGTGTTTATGATTATGTTATATGTGGGATCATAATTTGATATCCCTCATATGAAATTGGTAAATATTAATTTTATATGACATAAAAAGTTAAATGATAGGTTACCATAATCTTGAAAGAGGGAACATGGGAGTTTATCACAAACCTAAAAGTGTGGACACGTGTGGTTATCCTAATCATAAAGTTGGTATATGGAAGGTTAGCTCAAGACAAACATTTTATGAATTCCTTTGTGGGTATCCTTGGCATATGTTCTAAATTATTATTATTATTACACAATTTATAAAACACTATTACGATATTATATTTTCTAATGTCCTGATATCAAGTCTTCTGTTCTTTCATCCCATTATGATTCTGTCTTTTAAACTACCAATCATTTTAAATTGACTCATGGTTATTTCCTAAGAATTAATAATTATGATTTTCAAAGGTTATATATCATATTATCATACTATATATTCTCATGATATGTTTAAATGATAACTACTATCAGACTTATTTTCTAATATAATGATTATTATCTCACCATTTCTTATATTTTATTTACCCTATAATATAGAAAAACTATTTTTTATGTTGTGTATAAAAAGTAAAAAAAGTATAAAAAATGTGTGGGAGATGATGTAAATATTTTATGGACATGTTGATTATGTAATCATGATTCAATATATAGTAAAACATTACGATTTTGTAATTTTTAATAATTTGATTCAAATAAAATTTATTTATTAAAATTATTGATCATTATAAATTTGATAGATTATTAAACTAATTTCTACACACATCAATAAATGTAGTTTAAGACTAGAGGATCATTAAGGATATCAACAAATAGGTATCTATTTTTATTTTTTAATAATTATATGAGAATGAGTTATTTGATTAGAATTACTCTATTGATGTTACGAATGAATAATTAGAAATAATTGCAAATAATAAATATTTTTTGGTGGTACCCAATCTTTAAATCATAAAAGTTGTCATACAAATATGTATTTTTTAATGTATCTAAATGTATAATTATAAGATGTATTGAATATGTAATGGATTCTGTGTATGCGGTAATAAAATTTTGAGAATCTTTATTGTGATGAGGACATTTACACTACTTTCTAGAATGGTTACTTCAAGAATGCTTCTTTCTTCTGAAACACAAATTAAAAAAACATGATTTTTGAGATAAATGTCATAATTACCTTCCCCAATTTACAATTGGATGTCTAATTAAACATTGTTAAAAAAATCAATTATTTATTAGTTAATATGGAAATTAAAATTAAATGGTAAATAATGCTCTATATATGTTAAAAAAATTCCCCATAGTCTATTTATTAGACATTATAATTGTTTTGTGAAATATAAGTCCTTTAAATAAATATTGGACAAAAATATATATATATTAAATAGAACAATAATGTTTCACATATTTTTATTATTTATGTAGATGATATCATTTTTAATAGGAATGAAGAAAGGTCTCTTTATGACTCTTGATTATATAATAACAAATTGATTTATATGTACATTATTGGTGAAATAATATTTTTTTGGGGCATAAAAAATTATCAAGAAGAAGATCACATCATATTATCTTAAAATATGTATTCTATATATCATATTAAAAGTTTTTAAATGGAGAATTTAATGTGCATTATGTCAAATATCTAAATGGGAAACAAAATATCTAAAATAAATAACACAAATAAGTATTCTATAATTAATTTTGAAATATATTGGGTTGGTTATATTATTTAAAAATATAAAGGACGGTTATTCTATATTTTTATAATTTATGTGGTTGGAATCATATTGAACCAAATGATTTTGAACATAAACACAACAGAATATGTAATATTTATTTGATTGTTTTAATAGATAAAAATAGGGATACATATTTAAATGATAAAATGACTATATACAGTGGTGTATTATTATGGGAAATGTTTTTATCTTAGAACACAACAAAATAATGTTACATGAAAATTTTTAACAATGAAGTAGAATTCATGGTTTTAAATCAATATATAACCCAAATGATATGAACAATAAATATTTTTAATATATAATTGTATATATATATATATGTGATTCTAATGGGAAGTGATAATAAAAATGCAATCAATTTATCAAAAAATCATGCCCATTATTCAAGATCAAGGAATATTGATAAAATATTTTTCATAATCGAATAGCATGTGGAGTAATATATGTTGAGGATATAATATACTTCTATAATGAAGGAACATTTTGATGTTTTCAAAATATAATAACCGAAGGATTGTTTTCAAATATTGAAGTTGATAGAGAGATCATACTCATTTTCAAAGACCTTAACATTATTATCTCAGAGCTTATGCCTTATGTTATTTAATTGGAATTAGATATTATAAATTTCAACCCAAAAGACTGAAAAGTTTAATAGTATGGGTTAAATAGATAAATATTTAAACATAATATCAAAATATATATTATTTGATAACACAATTATTCTTATTACTATAACCCTTCGTATAAGTCATATCATATGTCTTAGGAATCATGGGGAATGATGGAATACAAGAAATGAGTGATCTCCTATTCTAAATAAGTATATACATACAATGTAAGTAATTATAAAAAAGAATAAATGACTCTGGAATTGTGACTAACTGAATCAGAGACCATTTAAAAAATAATTTGATCATAATATGGTAAGAATAAAAGTTGATCCAAGAATTCCATATATATATGATCACATGAGAATGAAATTGTAACTATAAATATTAAACTTTTAATATAATAAAACAGAATATCAATTACTAATCTCATAATTATGAAATGTATAATGTTGGACATAATAAACATGTAATCAAATCTTAGACAAAGACAAGATACATAAAATGGAAAGGCCTCAACTAATACAAAAACTATTTTGTCTCAAAAGACCTATCGATGCATTGAGGGGATATAGAGGACCCCTCCAAACACTAACATATTCTAATTCATTCCACATATGAAAAGGGTTAATTATAAACATCATAAACACTCATAATGAAAAACTATTATACGAATATGAATAATTTCTCCATAAACTATGAACAGATTCAAAATAAAATATCTATAGTCAAACTGATATTAAAAAATTTAATATAATATGGTAGGCGGTATCATAATATTTCAACCCCAATCAAGAATAATATCCAATAAAGGGTGTTGAAATTAATGAAAACACACTCATAAAAACACTACAAACATATTGAGAGAAAAAAACATTTTATTGTTAAAATCAAGTACATATAATCCATGAAATAATATAAGAAATTATTTTCATTAAAAAACTGGTAACATATTAATGTATTATTCAAAACAATAAGTCAATATAATGTATTTAAAATCCTTTTCTATGAAAATAGTTTTAAAAACTACTTTTATTTTTTTGTCAAAGAGGTCATTTAATAGCCTATTTAGAAAATAAAAAAAGTTTACTTAAAAATAATTTTATTAAAATTTGAACATGCGTCAAAAATCATTATTTTTTTTGGATAATATAAATTAATGTGATTTTATTAAAAAAATGAAAATAAAATAAAAATGAATCCCAATGGAGACATAAACTGAAACAATCATAAATAATAATGTCATTGTGAAATAACCCTTATCACTTTATATTGAGTAGAATCTTATTCCTAATGAATGAAATAAAATTATATGGGTATGGAAATACCATAATCAACTTAATAATATTCATAAAATACAATAATGGGCAGTATATACACCAAAAAAAATATGTACTATACCAGGAATGTGTCCCTCAAAAATAAAACTGAGAAACAAATCCATTACATTAGATTTATTTTAGTTGAACATGATTTATCCTCATGTTTAATGGTTTAAGGATAATTTTTTTCTCATTCTAAAATGGTTTCCAAATTTATGATATCATATTTGATTCTCTTATATTATGTTATCATATTTTTGTTAATAATATTTTGTTATTACCTTTCTTCCCCATATTTTAAGATTAATTTTCTCATGCATGTTTCATCGTGTATGAATAGATTATTAGGAAAATGATAATGTTTTTTCATATATATAATGATATTCAGGTCTCATATTTCTTATTTATTCATTATAAAAAGTTTTATAAACATTATATAATGATGAACTTGTAAAATTAAATGTATCAGGTGAGGTAAACGGTAGGCCATATATACGCATGAGTGATTAAATAATGACCCATACTTTAGATAAATTCTTATTACTTCATAATTGAATCATACTTATTAAAACATATAACAAAACCATGAAAGGACAGTATAGGTATAGTGTATTTAGAAACTGGGAAACATAAACAACTGGTTCATAAATCATCTATGTTGTCTCCCATTTATTTCATCATATCTAGAGTCCCTTTTGGAATATTCTACTTAATACCCTTCTTCCAGACCTGGAGAAAAGAAAACATACAAAAGGGTGAGCTCAAATTCTCATTAAGGGTAATCCAAAGAAATTTCAATCATATCGTATTCTTAAGAACATAACATTTTTAAAATATTATCCTAAAAAAGAGATTATAATATCATGACATGTGATCAATCATAATAGTGAAATGTAATCTAAATAATAATAAATTAAAACATGAAACATTGTGTAATACACATATAATCATATAGAGTCATTTCTTAGTAGTCAAGACTCATTTCCAAGACTATCATAGCGGACAAATTGCATTTCTGAACTGAGTTCACACCTCATTTCAGTCATGTATCACTGAACCAGATTAACATGTCGTTCCATCCATGTCTATCTCATGTGATATAAATCTTTACACAATTCATTTGAGGGATATATTGGCCCTACCCATCTCATAATGATATCATTCTTATGTGTTCAACACGATCATAAATCATACATCATTGCATAACCCATGTAATAAAAATGGGATTCTTATACATCATGCCATCATAACATAAATCACATAAGATAAAAGGACTTCATAAAAATAATTCCATCAGAACATAATCAAATCAATGAAAAAATATGGATTGAAATAGAACACTATATTATCATATATGGAAAATAATTTTGATTTAATTCTTTAACTCCATTCTTGAGGAAAATATTTTTTCTACTTCAAAAACATTTTTCCTTTCATAAAATGTTATACTATTTTAAACTAAAAGGAGTTCATTAAAAATAAACATGAAAACTTGTAAATAAAGATTCTTGGAAATAATGTTCTATGAAATCATAAAAATCACTTCATGTCGTATATGCTAAAAAACATTCTTCTCGTACTTTGGCCGAAAAAGTCCAAAAGTACCTCATACTAAAAACGACAAAAGGTTCCTTTCATATCTTTTACTAAAAACTATGAAATTTGTAAAATTGGATTTAAACAATGGTATGAGGATGGAAATAATATTACATATTGAGGAAACATGGATGTGGATGATAAATATCCCCCAGTAAATTCTGAAGTATAAACAATCTCGGATAAAAATGAGATTGCGAGATTTTCACTTACCTTAGGTCCGATATGCTTTGTACGTATCCGAACCTCATGTATAATGATTTAAATAATTTCATTGACTTATTCTAGAATCATAATAATTGTTATGATATCATATATGGTCATATTCATTGCTTCTTATTAATAATATTTCATTGCTACTTGTTATTCGGGTGTTTATTGCTTTTTGTTCTTATGGGTGTTTTGTCGAATAAATTCGTATTATTATTTTTAGGTTATAGATATCTCATTTAAATAATGTTATTAGTGTTATATTTATCATATTTATTCATTAAATTAATTTATATAATCATTATTCAATATAGATCATGCAGAACGAGTCGCATCACATCGTGGAGACGGTAGGCCGTACGTACGCAGGAGTGATGATATCATTCCTATGACCATGGAATTGTATTGAAGTGTTCTTATTCAATTTCAGAATCAATATCCCTTTAAAATAATCATATATAGTTATTATTTACACCATTATACCTGTCCGAGTAAGGTGGTGGTGTAAGACAGATTACACCATGGCGTGGAGACGATATTCCGTACATACGCACGAGCATAGATTTCATTTTCCGCATGATGGATAGAAGGTGAAATAGGTTTGTTTCATATTTGTAATAACATATCAGTATATTAGTGATAATGATGTTATTACTTTATAATGAAACAACTAACGGAAAATAAGTAGAAGAATAAATAAAGTTGAATTAATCGGTAACAGACATTAACTCTTCTTTGAAGCCCAACATCTTAACCTCCTTTTAGGTAACTAATGATGATATTTGAAGAAGACCAGGACCTCTAGGATGTTTCTATAGAAGTGGAGAATTGGATTTTTCAGGGTTTGGCTGATCATGAAGGCTCAATGTGGTGTGAGGAGGAGAAGGAGGAGGTGCCCTTTTATAAGGGCGGAGAGAGGCACTTTAGGACAAACATAAAATATTATTTTATTATAAAGTCATATTTTGTTTTTAATAGCTCAAAATTGATTTATTTCAAAGATAAGGTGGGTATGGGTTTAAATACTCTCAACCAATATATTTTAGACAAATTTATGTTACTATTATAACCTTATCATTTAGATTTAACTTTAAGTTAAATAATTTTACTTTTACCGTGTCTTCTTTTTTTCTTACACTATATGGTTAATAAAATTACTATAATCAGACAAACGAACCAAAAGTTGTTTATTATTAATAAATATAACCATATATATGTCATTTGGCCGATCCGTAGATTTTTAGAAATAAAATAACAATTAATAATATAATATTTGTTTCAAAAACTATTTTATATAAATTTTGACACTATTTGGTACTTGATTTTTGTAAAAATCATAAAAGCATGATTAGTTTGAACGAATTAAATTAGAACAATACTAATATGTAATATTAACCTATATAATTAATTTAATTCATAAAGATCCAAAAATTACATTTATTTGGGTATTTTTAATATCAATTATGTTAATATTTCATTATTAAGGTAATTACTGCATCATCATTGTATCATAAATAAATTAAATTATTTAAAGTCTAAAAATTATAAATAAAATAACATTATTTATGAAATATTTTTATCTTTCCAATGAATATTTATAGTCCAATTTATCATATGCATAAACCTATATTAAAAATGTTGTATTTATTAAACATTGAATTTAACTATTTAACTATTCTTTAAATAAAAGAATAATAAATGTCTTAATCTAATCCAGGTGGACCTAAATGGTACTATTTTATTCCTAAGCTTGTTTTTTGTCGATTTAAACTTAACCAATAGAATTAGGACATGTGTTAGGGTAATAATAATACCATTTTTACTCTTAATTACCATATTTATTTTTAACTCTAGTAAATAAAAGTAAAAAAGTTACTATTCACCAAAACTTATTTTTATCTTATTGGATCAAATTTTACTCCATGATGTTAACCGTGTCTCTTGGATTTTCAAAATTCCACTAATTGAAGTGGTAAAATTATGTTTTATGGAAATTTTAAAACTCTTCTAGGAGGTGGGTAAAAGATAGTAAAAAGTTCATTAAAATTTTTATATATCTTGATTTATTATAAAATGACACCAATGAATTACATTGAACGTATATAGGTATTATGAATCAATTTTGACCTAAAATAAATTTAAATAAAATAAATAATTATTTAATTAAAATTTCGGTTTTTAAATAGTAACCCAGTGTTTTCAGTATTCATAAAAATTTGAAATTTTTTAGAAAAATACAAAAATTTCACCCTAGGCTAATTTCGATATTCCGAATCCAAAAAAGTAGTTCATTTTGAAAGATATAATTTATAAAATTTCAAAAATTGGGTATTTCTATTCTTAACGGATATTTTAAATAATATTTTAATAGCATACCATTTGTTTAGTGAAACTCGGTATTGCATACAACGCAAGCTATCGAGGAAGGTTGCGATTACGTGTAAAGAAAGCCAATATAGTGTTTTGTGTAGTGAAAGAGTCATTTGATGGTGTATATAACATAAAAAAATAATATATATCATAAAAATCTGAGGTGTTACATTCTACACCCCTTAAAATGAATTTCGCCCTCGAAATTTGTCAATTTTTAACAGACAGATGTGGATACCTCTCCCTAATCATATTCTCAAGCTCCCATGTAGCTTCTTCTAAATGGTGGTTCCTCCATAAAACATTAACCAAGCGAGTGGCCTTGTTCTGTAGGTATTTTTCGATACGATCCAGAATCTCTATCGACTTTTCTTCATAAGAAAGATCTTGCTACAATGGTACAACTTCTGAGTTGAGTACATGTGAAGGATTAGGCATGTACTTTATCAAGAGAGATACATGGAACATATCGTGAACTTGAGAGAGATTAGGTGGAAGGGCCAATCGTTAATCTACCATTCCATCACGATCCAGTATTTCAGAAGGACCAATATACCTAGGGCTCAGCTTTCTCTTCTTTCCAAATCTCATTACTCTCTTCCAATGAGATATTTGAAAGAACACTTTATCACCCACTTCAAACTCTAGGTCTACTCTTTGATTATCGGAATAACTTTTTTGACGACTCTGAGATGCTCTTATGTGTTGCTGAATAGATCAGAACTTTTCTGCCATCTCATCAACAAGATCAGGTCCTAATAGATTTATTTCCCCAACTTCATCCCAGCAAGTTGGAGTACAAAATTTATTTACATTGAGAACTTCATAAGGAGCCATCTGAATACTAGAGTGAAAGCTATTTTAATAAGAAAATCCCCCCAATGGTAGCTGTTGATCCCAACCTCCTTTGAAATCCATAGAGAAACCTCTCAACATATCTTCTAGAGTTTGAATTGTCCTCTCAGACTAACCGTATGTATGAGGATGATAAGCAGTGATGAAACTCAAATCTGTGTCCAGAGTATGCTAAATACTTCGCCAAAAAATTGAGGTAAACATCGGATCCTGATCAGATATAATGGAAAGTGGTACTCCATGCAATCTTACCACATCCTTTTCATATATCATAGCAATCTTATCAAAAGATGAATATTCTCTAATATCAATGAAGTGTTCCGACTTTTTAAGACGATTAACTATGACCCAGATAACATTATTGCCTATGGATGTTTTGGGAAGTCTGGTGACAAAGTCCATAGTGATGTTTTCCAATTTCCATTCGGGTATGGGTAATGGTGGTAACATCCCCTTAGACTTCTGTCACTCGGCTTTAACTTGCTGACAATCCAAGAATAGATATACATATTCAACAACATCTTTATTCATGCCATCCCACTAGAAGTACTCTTTCAGGTCCCTATACATCTTCATGCTTCTAGGACGAATAAAGAATGAAGAACTATGAGCCTCATACAACATATCCTTATTTAATTCTAGGATGGAAGGAACACAAACCCGATTCCTGAACCTTATTATTTCATCATAATCAATTTGAAATTTAGGAAGATTTCTCACCGTATTTTGTAACTCTACATCTTTTTTCTATGCCTATTTAATATTCACATGTATATATAGTTGAACATTCATTTGAGAAAGATAATATTTTTCCCCTTTCATTATAAGTCCAAGATCTATCCTTTGTAAATCCATAAATATTGGATCTTTTGTGATCCTCGTCATGGATAAGTTAGCATGGTCCTGTCGACTTAATTCGTATGCCACCTTGTTTTCTTTCCCAGGGAGGTAATGAATTGAGCAGTCGTAATCCTTAATCCACTCCAACCATCTTCATTGACGCATATTCAGATCCTTTTGTGTGAAAATATACATTAATCATTTATGATCAGTATAAATATCACACCTTTAACCATAAAGATAATGCCTCCATATTTTAATTCAGAGATTATAGTAGCTAACTCCAAATCATGTGTTGGGTAATTTTTCTCATGGGTTTTCAACAGTCGTGAGGCATAAGCTATCACCATATCGTTTTGCATGAGAACACACCCCAATCCCTTCTTGGATGCATCACTATAGATCATAGACCTTTCTCCACTACAAGGAAGTGTGAGCACAGGTGCACTGCATAACCTTCTTTTCAACTTCTTGAAATTCTCTTCACAGTCCTCTGTCCAAATGAACATAACTCCTTTTCGAGTCAACCTGGTGAGTGGATTAGATAATCGCGAAAAATATTTCACAAAACGTTGATTATATCCAACTAGATAGAGAAAATGTAGGATCTCAGTTACTGTTTATTGTCTTGACCATCTTTCGATAACCTCTATTTTTGCTGGATCCAAAAATATCCCCTCTTTTGACATTATGTGACCCAAAAATGAAACTTTTTGAAGCCAAAATTCACACTTGGTAAATTTGGCATAAAGATTCTCCTTTCTCAGGGTCTTCAATACAATTCTCAAGTGATCTTCATGTTCTTCCTTTCTCTTTGAATATACATGAATATTGTCTATAAAGACTACCACAAACTGATCAAGATAGTCTCTAAAGACTCTATTCATTAGATCCATGAAGATAGCAGGGGATTTAGTAAGACCAAATAGCATCACTATAAATTCTTAGTTTCCATACATTGTACGGAAATTCGTCTTTGTTATATCCTCCCTTTTGAACCTTAATTGATGATACCTTGAATGAAGATCAATCTGGGAAATTATTGAGCTCCACGTAGTTGGTCAAATAATTCATCAATGTGTCAGAGAGGATATTTGTTCTTGATAGTGATCTTGATATGTTCTCGATAATCAATGCAGAGTCTCACTGATACATATTTCTTTTTAACAAATAGAACATGTGCTCCCCAAGGTGACGCACTAGGGCGTATGAATCCTTTATCAATATTATCTTTTATTTTCTTCTTCAATTCCTACAACTCAATTGGGGCCATTTTATATGGTGTCTTTGAAATGGGCATAACACCCGGTATGAGTTCTATTGAAAACTCAACATCACGATTTGGTTGAAGACCTAGAAATTCCTCCGGAAAGACATCATCAAACTCCCGTTCATGGGTGTATTCTAAATTGTGAGTTTCTCTCCAACAATTTGAGATAAATAAACTTCTGTTATTGGAATCAAGACCCATAAGATGGAAGAAATTTTCAATGGAAGGTTATGTTCATTCTTCCATCGATAGACGATTAGAGATTGATCTGGAATATGAAATGTGACTTCCCTTAATTGGAAATTGATATGAGCTCCATATATAGAAAGCCAATCCATGCCAAGAATCACATGAAATTCCACTATAGGAAGGATCACAAGATTTGCAGGAAGCACTTTCCCAAAATCTTTAATCGGAGAAAAATTATAAAATTTTTGATGTGACTGTTGTTCCATTAGGGGTTGTCACAGCTAAATCAACATCTAATTTTTGAGGTAATACAGTGATACCCTTAGAAAATTCTTCATAAATAAAATAGTGGGTGAATCCAGAGTCAAATAAAACATTTTCTATCTTAGAGTGGATTGTAAGTGTACCTTTCACCACTTCATTATCGTACTCCACATCACCGATAGAAATTACCTGTGACTTTCCTTTGTCTTAGGACTTAAGAGTTTGTGGACATCGATCATCATCAACAACCCTTGGATTAGGGAATTGATTAGAATAATGCCCCATTTCCTTACACTTATAACATTGAAGTGTATGTGGTTCATTCTGTGTAGCCTTTTCTTTGTTCGCATCACTAGACATCTTCTTCCCACCATTGTGGCATTCAAATGCCTGTTGACCTTTTTTTCCACATTTGAAATATTTACTTGTACCTTTAAGACAAATCCCTCCATGTTTCTTTCCACACTTTGAGCATAAGGGAAAACTCATCTTCTTTTTAGCGTGATCTTTAGATTTCCCTTTGAATTCCATTTTCCTCTTCTTATCAAACCCATATGACTAATGGGTTACTCTGATATCAATCTCAAACTTGAGAGCACATCGAATGAGTTCCTCGTAGCTATTGAAGTCCCTTATGGATAACTACCTTCTATGAATTGGTTTTTAGTAACTAAAGAATCGATCGATCTTACTCTTAGGTTGGATAATAATCCCAGAATCATACCTTGAAAGTCTTGTAAAATGTTCATCGTAGGTACCAACAGATTAGTCATCCTTTTTCTTTAGTTCACGAAACTCCTTCTCCATCTTTGTTTGAAGAATACGAGGGAAGTGCTTATTGAAAAATAATTTCTTGAACTCGTCCCATTCCATGGACTTAATTTCATCTCATTGACACGTATTCTTGATAAGATTACACCATTGATCAGAATCACCTTCCAATCAATACACTTCTAGGATGGATTTTTCATGTTCATAAAATTGTAGAACTGAAAATATCTTTTCAATGGTAATAATCCATTGTTCAGCCACTAAGGGATCAGCAGACCCACTGAATGAAGGTGGACGCTGCCTCATGAAGGATTCAACAAAATGTTTCTCCTTACTTTTCTCGTTTGTAAGTCATGCAGGATTCATTTCTTGAGAATGTTATGTGAGCATGGATACAATATTTTTCATTCCAGCTCCCATGAGGTTTGGTTGCTCAGGGGGAAAATCATTGCATTACTCATCGCATTCAGCGTTAACACGGTTCCTTCGGGTTCTAGCGATTAAATAAATCCAAGAAGAATAGTGTGAGAAACACTAATTATGATTGTAAAACCACATAATCATGAGTAATATTTCACACTTAAGGTCATATCATAGGTTTTTATGGCCATTTCTAAAACACTAAGACTGCGTTCTATGCTTAGACTTATCCTTAGGGTTCTTACTAAGGCATTCACATCCTAGTTTCCAAAGGTTGACTATACATTTCCTCTGATACCAACTATAACAACCCATACTTTATATAAATTTTTGTTAGTTTAGAATTGAAGAACACTTATTACAACATATAACTAATAAAAGAAAGGACCGTATAGGTATAATGTCTTTAGAAACTGGGAAACATAAACAACTGGTTCATAAATCATCTACGTTGTCTCCCATTTATTTCCTCATATATAGAGTCCCTTTTGGAAAATTATACATAATACCCTTATTCCAGACATATGGAAAAGAAAACATACAAAAGGGTGAGCTCAAATGCTTAGTAAGGATAAACAAAAGAAATATCAATCATATCATATTCTTAAGAACATAACATTTTAAAAATCGTATCCTGCAAAAAAGATCATAATATCATGACATGGGATCAATCATAATAGTGAAATGTAATCAAAATCATCATAACATAATACCTGATACATTGTGGCATACACAAATTATCATATAGAATCTTTTCTTAGTAGTCAAGACTCATTTCTAAGACAATATTAGTGGACAAAGATAATTTCTGAACAGAGTTCACTCCTCGTTTCAGTCCTATTTCACGGAACTGGATTAACCTACCATTCCAGCCATGTATATCTGATTAGATATAAATATTCACCCAATGCATTGGAGAGAGATATATGTCCCACCCATCTCATAATGATACCATTCTTATTTGTGCCACAAGATCTTAAACCATACATCATAGCATAACCTATGTAATAAAAATGGGATTCTTATACATCATTCCATCATAACATAAATCATATAAGATAAAAATAATTCATAAAAATAATTCCATCATAATATAATCAAATAAATATGAAAATAGTAATAGAATCAAAACACTATATTATCATAGATGGAAAATAATTGTGATAAAATGCTTGAACTCCATTCTTGAGGAAAATATTCTTTCTACTTCAAAAACATTTTTCAGTTCTTTCATGTCATACAATTTTAAACTAGAAGAAGATTATTAAAAATAAACATGAAAATTGTAAATGAAGACTCATAGAGATAATGTTCTATGAAATCATAAAAATCCATTCATGCCGTATAAGTTAAAAAAACATTCTTCTCGTACTTTGGCCAGAAAAGTCAAAAAGTACCTCGTACTAAAAATGAAAAAAAGATTCCATTAATATATTATACAAAAAACTCATCAATGGGTAAAATTGGATTTAAAAAATTGTAGGAGAATGTAGATAATATTACATATTGAGGAAACATGGATGTGGATGATAAATATTCCCCAGTAAATTATGAAGTATAAACAATCACAGATAAAAATGAGATTGAGATATTTTCCATTACATTAGGTCTGATATGCTTTGTACGTGTCTGAAATTTTTGTATAATGATTTAAATAATGTCATTTACTTATTACAGAATCATAAACATTGTTATGATATCATATATGGTCATATTCTTAGCTTCTTATTAGTAATATTTCATTGCTACATGTTATTCGGCTGTTTATTGATTTATGTTATTGTGTGTGTTTTGCTGAATAAATTCTTATTATTCCCTACAGGTTATAGATACATGATTTACAGAATTGTATTAGTGTAATATATATCATATTTATTCATTAAATTCATGTATATAATCATTATTCAATGATGATCATGTAGAACGAGTCGCATCACATTGTGGAGACAGTAGGCAATACGTACGCACGAGCGACGATATCGTTCCCATGATCGTGGAATTATATTGAAGTGTATTTATAATATTTACAAATCAATATCAGTTTAAAATAATCATATATAGTTATTCTATTCCCCAGTATACCCATACAAGTAAGGTGGTTGTGGAAAAAAGATTACACCACGGCGTGGAGACGATATTTCGTACGTACGCACTCGCGGTGATTTCATTTTCCGTAGGATGGATAGAAGGTGAAATAGGTTGGTTTCAAATTTTTAATAAAATATCATTATATTATTGATACAGATGTTATTAATTCATAATGGAAAAACTATAGAAGAATAAGTAAAAGAATAAATAAATTTGAAATAATCGGTAACAGACATTACCTCTTCTTTGAAGCGCCTCTTCTTAACCTCCCATTAGGTAACTAAAGATGTTCTTTGAAGAAGACCAGGACCTCTAGTATGTTTCTAGGGAATTGGAGAAGAGAATTTTTCAGTGGTATTCCGAGCATGAAGGCTCAATGTGGTGTGAGGGGGAGAGGGGGGAGGTTCCCTTCTATAAGGGAGGAGAGGGGCACTTTAGGAAAAACAGAAAATATTATTTTATTATAAAGTCATACTCGGCTTTTAATAGATCCAAATTGATTTATTTATAATCTAAGGTGGGGATGGGTAGAAATCCTCTAAACCAATATATTTTAGACTAGTTTAGGTTACTATTTTAACATTATCATTTTGATTTTACATTAAGTAAAATAATTTTACTTTTACCACGTCTTGTTGTTTTCTTACACTATATGGTTTATAAACATACTATAATAAGCCAAACGAACCCCAAGTTGTTTATTATTAATATATATAACCTTATCTATGTAATTTGGCATATATTAGATTTTTAGGAATAAAATAACAATTAATAATATAATATTTGTTTTAAAAACTATTTTATGTCAATTTTGACACTATTTGGTACATGATTTGTTTGAAAATTATAACGGCATGATTAGTTCAAAAAAAGTTAATTAAAATAATACAAATCTTTCATATTATCCTATAAAATTAATTTAATTCATAAAAAGTTTCATATTACATTTATTTGTGTATTTATAATATCAATTATGTTAATATTTCCTTAATAAGGTAACTACTGCATCATCATTGTGTCATAAATAAATTAAATTATTTAAAGTATAAATATTATAAATAAAATAAATTTATGTAGTAAATATAGTTATCTCTCTAATGAATATTTATAGTTGAATTTATCTTATGTATATCCTAATATTAAAAATGATTTATTTAGTAAACATTGATTTTAACTATTTAACTATTCTTTAAATAAAATAATAATAAATTCCCTAATCTAATCCAAGTGGACCTAAATGAATATATCTTATTCCTAAGGCTGTTTTTGGTCGAATAAAACTTATCCGATATAATTAGGACATGTTTTAGGGTAATAATAATACCATTTTTACCTTTAATTACCATATTTACTTTTAACTGTGGTAAATAAATGTAAAAGGTTACTATTCACCAAAAATTATTTTTATCTTATTGAACAACATTTTACTCTTTGATGTTAACCATGTCTATCGGATTCTCGAAATTCCCCTCATAGAAGTGGTAAAAAATGATTTATGGAAATTTTCAAACTCTCCTAGGAGGTGGGTAAAAGAACGTGAAAAGTTCAATAAAATTTTTATATATCTAGAATTATTATAAAATGATTACAATAAATTAAATTGAAAATATATAGGCATTATGTATCAATTATGACCTAAAATAAATTTAAATTAAATAAATAATTATTTAAATAAAAAGTCATTTTTTAAATAGTAACCCAGTGTTTTCCCTATTCATCAAAAATTGAGAGTTTTTAGAAAAATACCAATATTTCACCCTAGGCATATTTCGATATTCCGAATACAAAAATGAAGTCCATTTTTAATGGTAAAATTTATAAAATTTCAAAAAAGTTGGTAATACTATTCATAACGGATAGTTTTAATATTATTTTAATCGCATACCATTGTTTTGTGAAACTCGATATTGCGTACAACACAAGATATCGAGGAAGGTCGTGATTGTCTGTAAAGCAAGCCAAGATATTGTTGTGTGTAGTTAAAGATTCCATTGATGATGTATATAACATAAAAACAAAATATTTTTCATAAAATTATTGGGTGTTACAGATTATATCATTCACTTATTGGTGAAAGTTTAAGTAATTGGATTTTATAATAATATGTTATAATAAATATAATAAAAATAATATTGTAATTATCATATATATCCCTAATTTACATATGTACACCCATCCATGTAATGTGGTAATGAAAAATTGGTTGCACCATCGCGTGGAGATTGTAATTTTTATGTATGCACGTGTAGTAATTTCATATTTCATAGGATGGATGAATAATGTTATATATTTGATAGTAAATCACAATTACATTAAATATTATATATTTTACTATAGGTAATAATTTATAATGTAGAAAACATTTGAATATTATTTATAAGAATAATGAACATGGATGGGTAGGTATAAACAATTACCTCTTTTTTCAGATACTTTCAATATATCTTTTCTTAAGGGACATAGGATATGACATTTTGATTAAACCAAACTCTAAAAACATGATAGAAATATCAGAAAATGTAATAGTAAGGGTAATATTAAGATATTATTCTAATGTTCTAGTTAATTAGTGAGTTAAGAGGTTTCCTTTTATAATTTTGGTGAGGGTATCTTTTGGAAACTCTTGAAATATAAAATTAAAATAAATTAATATTGATTTATAAATGTATAGGTAAAGTGTATTATGGGTCAAAATATTTTTATCCCATAATTTTTAGAGGGGTTTAGGTTATATTATTACCATTATATTTTGGCATTAACCAATAATTGATCCCTTTGAATCATAATGTTGAAAATTTTATTTTTAGTCATTAACACTTAATATAAAAACTAAAAAAAATAATAAGAACCATAAATTAGTTATAAAATAAATTTAATTATTATTTCTTTAAATTTTTTAATGAATATATTATTATTATTTTTATACCATTTAATAAACTATTATTTATCTAAAAATATCATTATTGTCAATTTTGACTCAATTCATTTGTTGAACATTTATACATTATTAATACATAATCTAACATTAATAAAACATTTAAAATATCCCTAAAACGTATATGTAATCTAAAAAAATTTATAATGATCATAATTTTCTCAAATTATATTTTTTTTAGAATTTTTAATATAATTATTTGGTACATCCATTTATTATGAAATTACAGCATCATCATTATGTAAGCCTTAAAGATAATTATTTATATCTATAAAGTAAAAAATGAAAAACAATACTGAAGATAAATATTTTTTAATTTAAAATTAATATTTATATTCTAATATATATTTTTAGTAACCATAAAAAATTAAAAACTTATTAAGAACATCAGTATGACATATATTATTCTCCATAAAATAAATTACTAAAATTAGCATAAAGTGATCAAAGTTGTTATGTGTTTCTATAAATTCTTCCCAATGACTATTTTGAATGACCAAAACTCATAAAATAAAATTAGGACATGTTTTTGAATTATCATATAATATATATTTTAAAAATTTACATTTAACAATCTGATTTACCCTTTACTGTGGAGATTATGGAAATTCAAAAGCTACTCTTGATATTTTCCAAAAATAAAAGGTATCTATTTTATAAATTTTATAATTATGATTCCAAATATAGAATCTATATATCAAAATTCATAACACAGTATTGTATTGATGTAAATTTAAAATAATCTAATTGACGGAGAATGAAAATGAGTATTTAATGTGAAGAAATTCAAAAGATTGAAATGTTATTATATCAAAATTCATATTAAAAAAGACTCCAATAACCAAAATAGGATAAATGGATAAAAATGATCTAACTATACTTAATAACCAAGTAAAAATAATACTTAAATGTATATTTTTTTATGAAAAATGTATCTTCAATTAAAATGAAATATTTTATCACAATTCATCATACCATGAAACATAACATAAATATAACAAAAATAATCCAATGTAAAATTTAATACCCCAAATTAATCAAATAATATTATTTATTCAAATATCATTTATAAAAATTAAAACTTCTATATTTAAAAAGTTTGTCCTATTAAAATGTTGTAAAATTTATTGTGAAAAATATAGATCTATAATGAGTAAAAATTGATTAAATCTTATCAAATTCCTATAAATTCATGTGCCTTAATATAATGAAATTTATTAAATTTATAATATATAAATTTCATAATTTTTTTACTACTACTCATTCCTTCTAATTTAATGACTCAGACATCACATTCATATTAATTTTTTGTTTAAGCATGGCATTGTGTGAAATGTGTGATTTCGAGGAAATTAAATTTAAAAAGTGACATAACATAAAGTATTATGATGTTACATTATATCCTCCTTCAAAAAAATTCATTCTTGAAATTTGAAATTTTATGTTAAAAATCAAAGGTGGATACATCAAAATTCTTTTCTTGGAAGCCTACATCAGAAATATAGTTATTAAAATTTCCAACTAATAAGTGTAATGGGAAATGTGAAGGTCTCCACAAAACTATGATTCCATATTGGAAAAAATTATTTGATGTAAATAACATTGAAATGGATGATAAAAAATCATGTTTTGATAGAGATTTAAAGAGAACATGGTCATTTTTAATTTCTCCATCACAGAACTATAAATCTTGAGATCAATTAAATGGAAAATGTTTTCAATGAAATAAAATAAAATGGATAATTATTTTCCCCAAAATCTATTTCCCATAGTTGAGGGAATCATTTTCAATCTAGTTAAATGAATTATGAAAAAATACATGATTTTTTACTTGGTCATTATCTTTTCCTTTGGTTATGCATCAATCTAATTTTTACATTATTTCTTAAACCAATAGATGGGTAATAAAGATGAATTTTTTTGCAAATAATAAATTTTAAATGATTATTATGTCATTCATTAAATATTTAACAATTATCAAAAACAAAATGGTTTTCAAAAGTTATCTATATGCTAAATCATGCTTTAACTATAGGAAATAATTTGAATGGATTAACTAAATCCATTCCAACCTAATGAATGATCCTAAACACATTTTTTCGTAGTCAAAGAATAAAAATTTATTTGAAAGGTCACTAAATTTTAAAAACTTCCTAACATCATATTTTATCCAAACAACATAATTCATATATATTTTTCACATACCAAATATATGAATACCTTGAACACATTAATTCTTTAATTAATACATGAATGCTTCAAAATCCATAAATAATATGTAATTTAGTAATGTCCTTATATAAACCATGATTCATATAATTTGAATATCATAACATAATTCTTGAATATAAAAACACAATGAAAATAATTATTATAGTTCTACTATAGTGACAAAATAATCTTTTCCTTCATGCCTTTTATATTTTTATGCTATATTTCCCTGATTCGTGATACATTCATACTCATAGTGGTATATATAATTAGAATTGAAACACTGAACATTTAAACCTTCTTTATTTCACATGAAATCCCTGTCCATGTGACATTTCTATCCACAATTGATCCATACATTTATTCCCTTCTGTAAAGCATTGAAGTGTTTCCTTCAATAATTACTATATCTGGGAATATCCTTCTTTTCCTTTTTCCTTTATCCTTATATTACTCCATCATTATCTTATTATTTTGATTTCCATTAAATTAATATAAATTATAAAATTTCTCTCTATAAATATAGAACATGTGAATATTAATTCATTTGATTGAAAATTTTGGGAGAAAAAATCCTTTCTGAAGATTGAATTTAAACAATCAACGAAAAACTCAATATTTATCCATGGGTTATGTATGTTGTCCGCATAATTCCTTGATAATATTTAAATGTGGAATTAAATATATCACCATTTTTATCATCTTATTGTCTTGCAATCCGAAATATCCCCTTAATATCAGCTCCCTGTTTGTGAGAATGATATTTATTTCTATGAAAATTTACAAAAAAATCCGTCCTTTACAATTTTTTATTTCTTATTCCTCCTTGTTTTGAACTAATAGAAACTATTGTTCTGTATATTTAGGGAGAATATAATCACCTATGAAAAGAAATTCTCTATCATATCATTCCATATAATGAAATATCTAATCAATGGAACTTATCCAATTCTCAACTACAAATTGATTTTTAGTCCCATTGAATTGTAGAGCTTATAGTGTAATAAAGAGGTGAAACATTTTTCAACTTTATAATGGGTTAAAATGATCTATATGAGTAGTGATATAGTTTATAACTAGAGATGAGTTTCCTAGTATAGTTATATATTGTTCTGCATTAATTTCTGATCCATCTCCAAAATCATTATCTTATATATAAAGGGAAATACCTACATGGATTACCTGGATTGATAACATTTCAATTATTTTTTCTAATAACCATTACTAAACAATGAAATACACTATATTAGATCATATCATTATGAATCATAATTTATATTAACAAAACTAGTAATTCTCATAACCTAAATTGAATATTATGGAATAAATAATCTCTAAATCGTTATCCTAGTTTATTTGGATATATTTCCAAATTCAATCATACAGATTTGTTCATTGATCAATATTTGGCTAAATCTAGTTTATATGGTTTCTAATAAACTTTTTCTAAACCCATATGTAACAAACACACCAAGAGTAGGCAAGAGAAGTTTCCTTTATTTATTAAATTAGAATAAGATTCATGAAATGACATCCTAATGGACCAAAATGATTAGTAACATTTTTCAACTACATACATATTCAAATCATACAATAAAAAATATATTTTCCTTGAGAAAAATTTCATTCTCCTTATAATAACTGTGCACATTAGTCTTAATATATATCTTATAATCATGTTCAATGATTATACTGAAAAAATTGGTGAGATTTTATTCTCAATAATATTATACATACAATTGATGCTATTATAAACACGATTAATTTTTTTTTTTAATGTTGATAAACTAAAACACTATCCAATTTATGAATAATGAATGCATAATATCAATGGAATGAAATAATATCAAATAATTCTAACTAAATAAAAACTTGATAATGAAAATGTAACCATATATATCCTATAATTAAAACAATCACATAGAATATCAAGAAAAAATCACAATTAAGTAACTCATAATTTTGGACATCATAAACATTACATAATGTCTTTGAACAAGAAACCATATATAAACGAGTGAGGAATCATCCAAAACCCAAACTAGATTGTCTCAGGAGACCTACTGATTCATAATGCTAATATTTAGAGAACTGCCTATCACATACAATTTCCAATTAATCCCTCATATAAATAGGTTTAAATATAAATATCATAAACAATCATATTGATAAACTATCTTATTAATGTGAATAAATATACATTTAATAATGAAGGGAAAAATGAATATCTACAATAAACATGATCAAAAATCCATAATTAAAATATGGTAGATTTTATCATAATATATCAAACTCAATCAATCATATTGTCCATCAATGGATGGTGAAATAGATGAAAATACTCTAATAAAATCATTAAAAGCCTCTTGATATAAATAATATTTTTTACATGGAAATTAATTATTTAACATATACCTAATTAAAAAAGGGAAGATTATTTGAAAAGAACCATGTAAAATTTTAATAGTGGATTCAAAAAATTATGATATCATGAAGGTAGAAAAATACCAACATGTTTCATAAGTTAAAAAACATTCATTACATATTTTTCTTTAAATATTATAATAATCCTCCTTCGAAAAATGCCATAAATATTCTATATATATCATTTTATAAAAACATTAACATTATGAAAAAAATATTTACGATAATATTAAAACCATTTTTGAAACTATTTTTTGTTTCCTGTACATTGAATAATAATTAATATATTGGATACTTAAATGTAAACTAACCGAAATAATAATGAGATTGTGAAAAAACCATGAAAACATTACAATCGTCATAATAGTGTACCCCATGAAAATAATAGAATTATATTGATATGAAAGTAATATAATATTAATAATAATACTCATAAAATACATTCCTGGTAAGTATATTTAAAATAAAAAAACCAGTAGTTTATAAGTCATGTGTCAACAAACATAAAATAGGACAAATAATGCACCACAAAGCGTTTTACATTAGTTGAGCATTATTTAACCTCTTTTGTAATGTTTTAAATTAGTTTATTAGTTTATACTAGAACTATATTCATTTATATTATATTATTATATTATCTTATCGTAAATTTGTTAATAAAATTTTATTATTACCCTTTTTTCAGGTGTTGACTACTTTATTTTTCCATGCATGTTCTATCATGTTAGACCTAAATCATGTGCGTAGGATATAAATATAAAATCATTGTGTTTATATTATTGAAATATATATAATATATATTCTTTATTTAAATTTTCATAATCATTCTTCAATTGTGAACGTGGAAAATGAATGACATTGAGTAATGGAGAAATAGGTTGTATATAAGCATTAGTGGAGATATCATTCCCTTATTGGTAAATGGTAAGAAATTAGATGGTATATTATATTCCTAGGGTAAATATAATTTCCTAATTAACATATATATATATATATGTCATTTATTTCCATCTTTTTACCCATCCATGAAAGGTGGTGATGAAAAAAAAATACACCATGATGTGGAGATGGAAAGTTTTACGTACACACATGAGGTGATTTGATTTCATAGGATAGATGAATAATAGAATATGGTTGTACCATAATCTTAATAACATCACAAAAACATATGATTCTATAATTATTACTTTATAATGAGAAAAAACAATAAGAATAAGTCGATGATGAAATGAAATTTGATGTGTCAGTAGATGAAATTACTTATTCATTGGTGGTTTTTATTATGACATCTCTTAAGGGATCTAGGGAAGAAATTTTCAAAGAAAATAAAAACTCCAGAACATGAAAAGGGATATTTAAAATATATATGGGCTTCATTTTTAAGATCCTTAATGCAGAATGTGTTGTGAATAAGTTATGGTGGAGGTTAATATTTATAATTGAGGCGAGGGGAACTTTTGGAATCATTAAAAATATTATATTAATATATATTAATATTCAATTACATGTGTTTAAAAAGTATGTTTTATATGGTTAATATGTGTAGGTTTATAAATACTATACTATAATAATTTTTAGTAATGTTTGGTTTATATTATTATCTGTACCATTTGGCATTATCCCTCAGATAAACACTTTATCGGTTACTGTAACTACTTAGAATTTTTACAAATTTTGCCTTAATATAGTTACAAATAAATGTGAAACAAACCATAAATGAGTCTTGGATGAAATTTTAAACCTTATAAAAATATATTTTCTAATGTTTATATTTTTATGAATTTGATATTGTTGAATAACAAATTATTTATCAAAAAATATAATTATTTTCAATTTTGACACTAATCATTTCACTAATTTTTTAAAATATTAATACAATAGTTAACAGTGATGAAAATAATTTAATAATTTAAAAATATATCTATTAAATCAAGAAAATACATTTATAACATTATTTATCCCACCTTATATTTATTTTAATATTTTTAATATCATTTATTTTATATTTCCACTCATCATAATTGTGTAATTAATTAAGGTAAAAATTATTTTACTAAAATTGAAAAATAAAATATCATGATAAATATAAAATATTTATAGTTAAAATTAATATTTACATTCAATGATATATTCTAAATACCCACATATAAAAATTTAATACTTATTAAAAACATGTGTATAACATAATTGAATTTACATAGGAAAAATACTAAAAAAAGAATTAATGTCATATATGTTGCTCCAAGTGGTCAAAAACTAATACCAAGTATGGTTTGGATTGTCAATAACTTATGCAATTATGTTTAGACAATATTTAGTGTAATATTGTAATACTAAAAATATTATTTTGACCCGTGATTATTCAATTTAACTTTAACAATGGTAATTGGAGAAATAATAAATGTAGTTGTCATATATTATTAAAATTAAAGAAAAATATTTACTAAATATCTAAATAATATTTTAAAATATGAAATACATTCACAAAAATTGAAAATACAAAATTTCATAAAATTGATTTAAAATTATTCTCATTGATAGAACAAGAAAATGATTTATCATAAAAAGGACATCTTAAAGAAATAAATTATAACCAAAATAAATTAGAAATTTTCTAAAATGAACTAAATTGTAGTAATAGGAAAATATTTTTTTTCTAATTATACTTTAAAATAAAAAAAATTAATATTCAACATTATTAACTATTTTTATGAGAACACTATTTTTAATGAAAATAAAATATTTCATCGTTATTTATAAAAACATGAATCATTTTTAAAAAAATTAAAAAAAATTAAAAAATTGTAAATTTTCATATTAAATTATAAAATAATAAGTTTATTTTAAAAATAAGTTTTATTAAATTGTCAAAATGGTGATATAAAATGAGTTCACCAATAAAAGATAGTAAAAATCCTTTAGAATATATACCCTTTAAATGTGTAAAAATAGAATCATTCTTCTATTATGAATATAAAATATTTTTTATGAATGTATAAAATATTTATTAAATATATAACATAAAAATATCATAACATGTATAATATTATTCATTCCTTCAGACATAATGACTATGTTATAATGTTAATTTTAATGGTTTGTTTATTCATAGCATAGTATACACAGTATGGAGTCAACAAAATTTGAATTTACAAAAACATACCATAAAATCATGGATTGTTACATCATTTCATCCCCAAACATTTTGTGGTGATTCTTTTTCTTCTTTCCCATATTCTTTATATATTGTATTCGATGATTTAGAATGGAAGTGTACTTCTATTTATGTCTATTTACTTCTAATTATACCATATGAATTTACAAATATGGAGAAAATAATTTATATATTTAATATAATGATATCTGGTTTATAAAATGTGGTATAGATATCATGTTTGTTGGGAAAATTATTTTAATAGAGTTATTAAATGTGGAAATAAGTAGAAGCATCATTTGTATGGCTGAATTTTTAGTGATTTGTGAAATATTACCAATTTGACAATTATTAATGTAAAAACATTTGTTTCATATATTCATTTGTGTTTTTTGGGAATTGGATAAAAAGAAGATTTATTCATAAGTGGATTTATATGATGTATATAATAATGTGAATAAAGTAATTATTTAACTCTTATGGGTGTCAATATTTTATTCTCCAAAATTCTTGTTTCCCAAACCATGTCTTCCCACCAATGATTAGGATTTTTGATTGATAGTTCATTGTTTTTTTGAATGTACATGAATGTGATTTCTTTTAATTTGTTAACAAAAAAATACTATTGGGATATAGATGGCACAATGTTTCATTATTTTATAGTTTAGAGACATTAGTAAATTTATTAAGACATTGGTTGAGTTTATAGAGATATGGTTTTATAGATTTATTCTGAATGCATTTGATATTTTTCTACATATATAGAAATGAGAAGATACATTGGATACATTTATTATGAATTATTACATTATTAACAACTAAATTACATTAAAACATATATACAATAAATTCTATTATGTAATGTGATATATTTAGTTATTTTGAAGTTTTTGAATATTTGTTGGACTTATTGGGGTTTATGATGAAAATTTCATTGGAATTGGGAATATTTGGAGATAAGTATATATTTCTATAAAAATAATTCCCAATTATGTTAGTGTTATAATGATATGCTTGTGTGGGTAATGGATATTACAATTCAACCCATTAAATTAATTTTGTTCTAAATAAATGAATTAAAAATACATGATGAATTTGAAATAGTTATTCAAACACTACTATAGTTGTTTACAACAACATATGAGTCATTTTGGACATCCTAATATTAATTTGGACTTTCTAAATGTTAATTTATGATTTTATAAGTGTCCTTAATATGATTAATTATAGGTAATTTTGAACTTTTTTAAGTAACTCGAACTCAGTATGAGTCATTTGAGTATTATGAAAGAGCCATTTAGATTTCATAATGGTAATTGAAAATCCTTAATATTGATGTTAGTTTTTAGAATAATCATTCCAATATTATTTATGTTTAATTATTTCGGATATATAATGACTATTGAAGAAAAAATAATTTTAATATAATATATTACTATGATTAATTCCTCAATTAAATATACATTATTTTTTAGAGAAATGGTGATCTAGATTGAGAAAATTCTGTCTTTTCAATATAATTCATTCATAATTAAAATAACTATTAAAAATTAACCTTATATGATTTTAATGACTATGAATTATTTATGGACAATCAATTGTATAATCCAAAATAATATAAGGTGATTTATAATATTTATGTGATCCATGATTTTATATATTAATTATATAATGTTAATAAATAGGTAATGTAAGGTATATTTTGTCAATATATGTTCAAATTTTAATTTTCTGTTCAAAGAGTAGAAGATCATATAATGATCAAGAAAATATTACATGGAATATATATGGTAGATGGAGTTTTTAATTATAGTTGTAAAATAAAAAATTTCATTTCATGGATATGTTGATAAATTCTTAATAAAATAAAAAAATTATAAAATTAAAATGTAATTGGATGAAGCAGTTGATTATGTTTTTTTAATTGAAATTTAATTTGAAATTCAAATTTGATCATGATGTTTCTACTGTGGCACATTTTATAGGAATAGGGAATCATGTATGGAGTAGAAGAGGATGCATGAGTGATGTGTGGAGAATGATAAAAATAATTTCATGATGAGTTCATATGAAGGAATTCCCACAAAATGATTTAAAAGGAGAAAAATATAAATAAATAAGAATAATAATAATAATAACAGATGTAAGAAGAATTTTGACTATTCTGGTTGAAGACACATATTTTGTGGGTAAAAAATTTAAACATTTATTTTAACACCAAATTTTAAATTATTTTATCTGAAAATATAATTTTGATAAAACTATAATATTAGTCAAATTTAAAAATTTCAAGGAGAAAACATTTAACATGATAGGTTTGATAACAATTTTTTAATTACTTGGTCAAAATAATCCACATATGAGATTTTGAAATATCACATTAGAAATAATATTTATTACTTATTGAACATAAATTATTTAACTATTATTAAATTAATTTGAAATAAATTTTTTAATATTTTTAATTATCAATGCATGATAATAACATTAATATAAATAAATATAAGATAATTTGGATATAAAAGTTCTATTTTTTGAAAATTATTTTTAAAATCGTAAAGTCATTCAATTTGAATTAATTATAATGATGTTTAATAAAGAATAATTTATATTAAATATATTTATTATATATCAGACTATATTAATTGTAATTCATGCATTGATGATTTTTGGTAATATAGTTAATGTACTATCATCTAATACATGAAAAACAATTCTTCAAAACTAATTTTCGACAAATTTTATGGGTTTATTTTTAAATAAATATATGATTTTTATATGAAATGAATTTTTAAAAATGAATTTTATATTTGGAATCATAATTATTAAATTTATTTAAAATTTTTTACATATTATTTGACCATAATGAAATCTAAAAAAGCCTAAAAATGACTATGATTGGGGTTTAAATGGGTTTACTAGAGGATAACCTATAATTATATGGGTTAAAATGACATAAATAGTTACTGAAATTATATAGGATGGTTTTATTTAGATATTAACCTTATCCCCATTTTATATGAGGTATTTTGGTTCAATTTATCTAAGAAAGTTACATTTAATTACTTAAATAAATTTAAATGTTACAAGTGCACCACTCACCTCAGTTAAAAATGGGAACATTAATGCCTTAATTTTTTACACCTACTAAGAAACATATCCCAATAAAACACCTAAAATATCTCAATAATTTCCTTTTCGACATTTTATAACTCTTATTCAAAATAAATGAGAAACTCTATAGTCCTTAATAACATTTCCAAACATATATTTTTTATAGGAATTTAACTGTTTTCTTCATTCTATATCTTTTTTACTTCTTATGTCACCACATTAACTTATATTAAAATTATTTTAATAGAATAACTCAATTATATAATATTTACTAAATTTTTATTATTTAAATAAAATAATATTTATTAATATCCAATCTAATAAAATATGATACAAAACCATCCCATGAGTGTATGGGGGACTACCACCTCATGAATCGATGTAATTTTTTTTCCACTATCATTTCACATGAAAAGTTGTAATTTTTGAACTGATTAATATATATGATATTTATGAAATAATAAATGATTTTTTATTGTAATAATTCAATTATTTATGTAATCTTTAACCCATTCAGTGTATTGCAATGTTTTTCATGTGTATGTATGACATACCGTCTCCACAAAGACATTTGATTCTTCTTCCTTAAAAAACATTCATTACTGATCATAAAAAATTATACAATGGACGAATAAAATATTTATTACATTCATATAATTCTGGAGATGATGGGACACTATCCTATTCATAATAATCATAACATAAATGAAAAATATACATGACAAAATAACGGTTATAACAGATGAATTAATGGTCATAAGGTAATGTAATTTATAAAATGGGTGATAAGATATTTTTAAAATATAAATTATAAAATAATAAATATTATTGTGGTTCAAATATAAATTCAAAAATAATTATTCATAACATTATATATGATGTAAAGTCAATTTAACCTTATAGGGGAATGAGGTGGGGGATTTCATCATAATTGAAACTCCCTTGAGATATATTTGTTATTATTTACCTTTTCACAGTTTTTATATATAACACCCCATTGGAAATCTATTATAGTAATATGGATTTATTTAGGATTATAGAATATTTTTTATTCTTTTATGGTATGGTAATTTAAATTTTACCTAAGAATTTATAATTTAAATTAATAGCACACATTATATTTGGATTTTTTATATTTTCTTGGAATAAATCATATAATTTGACAATTATTAGCTCTAATAATACTATTATCCTTCAAATAATTATATATTTTCTGTTATTTCTAATAGTTCTCATATATTTCACTGGAATCATGAAAATAAATGAGTGAATGAAAAAATTATCTTATTTCTCTTTTCGATTGAGTATATATTTCTCCCAAGTCTATAATTTTAGATTTTTTGTCAAATGATAATTTTAATTATCCACATTAATTTGTAGAGATATTTTAATTTAACCTTGAAATTTTTCAATATGTTAATATAATTTATTTATTTATTTCTAAAATGATCATTTTTACAATTTTTACACTAAATTCAAAATGAATACTTCTTTTTACCAAAAATGACATTAACATGCTTTCATCCAAAATTTTTGTTTAATGATATTTAGTTTATTCTAAAATAATTCTATGGGATTAAAGAAAAATATCTTTTAGTAAGCATTATTTTTATGTTTCAGTTATATTTTCTTCTATCCTCAAATTGATATCAATTTATCACCAATCCTAAAATGTCTCTCAATAGTTTTATTGTCATTAACTATCACATAAAACATTCAATTTATTTTGAAACTTGGAAATTAGATATCTATTAAATATCCATATTATTTTTCATCATATATACATGTATTTATTTCGTTATATACCATATCTACATATAGTTCTTACTTTTAATGTTATTTGAATATCTAGTCAAATATTTATATTCCATATTATTTACTCAAGACATATATTTATTGATATATAATATTAATTATGAATATAGTTGATCATTAAATATATGAACAATGCATTGGTCATTCATTAAAAGGTGGGCCCAAAATTATATATCCACTAGATTTATCTGTTGATCTAATTAAAAAATCAGTTTTCAAAATTTAATGATTGTTCGGTGTATTCTTAAACTTTTATTATATTATATTTCTAGAAGTCCTCGATTGTATATATAGTATGATGTCTATGATCATGAATTAAAATATTATTCATCTCATTCAGGGAGGGTTAACTTTTAAATATTAATGATATTATTATGTTGACTTATTCTATTGAAGCATTTCCTAGTCATGTAAATATTAAATGGAACATGTCTAAAATTTTTAAACATGACATAATTATTATCCCAATATTACTTGTGATTAATTAAAGTATATGTAACACTTACTATGAATTTTAGGTCTCTCATAATGTTTTCTTTCCCAAGGATATAACGAACAACTCTTGGAATGGGTTCATGGATTCTAACTGTTTATATTTATATGTTTCATATTTTAATACCAATGTAAAATTGTAAGAATGTTTTAATCTAGTTCGTCAAAAAAAATAATAATTCAATCCATAAGAATAAAATATAATTTATCTTACACTAATGTAATAATTTAACCATTGACTCTGGGTTATTAGAGTCATGGATATCATAACAGGCATTACTGTATGTTTAGTAGAAACTTTGATAACGATACATAATAAAAATATATATTGGGTAACAGAAAACTATGATAGACTTTGAGGTAGTGACTAATTATATGATAATGTCATTATTCATTTGTTAATATAATTAATATATGGTTTACCTAATAATTAATCATATTCAAGATACTATAAGAGGACATGGATTGGTGCAGATGACTTTTGGGGAAAAAATGAAAAGAATTGGTCAAATATATCTTGACCATCATTCATTCACACATTTATTGAGGCCATAAAATGCACGTATATTTTTAATCCATTGGGATTTGATTGGGGTAATTTAAATTTTCTTTAAAACACCTTATTAATTACTTTGTGATTTATTATTTTTTTAAATATTTTACCAGAAAACCAAGATTATGTTTCAGATTTTAAAAATGAATAAATTTTTATTGTATGTTTTTAATTAAAAATTATATAGAATTATATATTAATGTGAAATATTTTTTTATATGAAATATTTATAAATGAATCATGGAAGAAAAAATTGTATCAATACTCATAAATGTTTTTGAAATTTTCATATAGTGTAATCCAGTAAAACTGGTGTAGGTGATTTGTGTATTATAGCAATATTTGGGAATCAAATCTATTTTATAACTAATATACATTTAAATATTAAAAAACATGATGTTACAAAACATGATGAACCAATATTTGTGTGGTTCATGTGATTAGATCCTCCAAGTTTTATTGGATCTATTAATCAAGTAGTAGCTGAAAATGGATTATGTAAACTGAAAATTAATTTTTAAATTTGGTTTCTATTAAAGGGAAAAAGATAAACGTTTAGTATATTATCTAAAATGATATTGTGATCAGTGATATACATTGAACAATAATTCATGGGAGGAGTTATAAATAGAACATATGGATTGATGATATTTTAATATATCTTTATTCTACAAGTAGTTCCCTTGTGTGATATAATCTAAAATGAATATAATGTTCCACATCATAAATGAAATGTAATAAAAAAAGTATTTAAATGTATAGGGATACATTTAAATTAATTTCAAAACATTTTATAGATTACAAATGTTATATGGAATGAACTATATGCCATTTTATTGAAGGGACCGAGCCATGTCTCCTAAAAGAAATATGTTCTCAATCATTTTCTTCCAAAGTTCATTTTTTTTCTCTTCATGAAAATAAAGAAGGAATTGTTTGAGGTCCTTTTTATTAAAGGTAAATATAGAGAAGATTTTATTTTATGAAACTAAGTAATAAATAAATGTATCAGATAATAATATGGATATATATAAACCATATGAATATTATGAAAATAGATAACATAGAATATTCTTAATGGGGGTGTTTTTCTCTTACAAGGGATAAGTTAAGGATTATCTCTATAAATAATTTTATAGACATAAAAAATATCACCACTACCTAGTACATCAATTATAAATAAATGAGGACTTATTTGAACTAATATTCCAATAAAAAACAGAACATATAAAAAATAGTAAAAGTGAATGAATCTAAGAATATGTTGTCACCAAGGTTGACGTCGATGTTCTTAAAGTTGTTATGGTTGGTATATAAATCATATCATAATATTTAGCTACATCATTATTTGATTATTAATCTTCTGGATCATTTAATCTTCCATGTTTTTGTAAATAATTATATATATCCATTGATCGTTATTAAAGGAATTTTCATTAAAAAATCTTAATGTAAATCTCTCTACAATAAAGATGTCTCGGGATATATCTATTATGACACATCGACATTCATGGTTTCATTGTTCTCATTAATATAATCATTGGTATAGAGGATATTACAATATATGATGCAAAACCATGATGAAAATAGATTGAAATTATATTTCATGATGAAGACGTAAAAATTCATATTTTCAGAGTGGATAAATAATAATCATATTCATATCAAGTTCCACCCAAATTATAAATTTTTTATGATATTCTCTTCGATGAGTAGTAGACATAGCCATTAAATTTAAATGTCAATTATCAAATTAAGGATGTATGAATTATATAGGAATGTGTTGATTATTTTTTCAATGGAACTACATTTACATCCACCAAATAAAGATTTTCGTTGATTTATTATCTAACGAAAGACCTTTATCAGATAATCCCTATAAAAACAAATTGTGTAATTAGTGAAGTTAACATAACAACATGACAAGTTGTGTCATAAGGGACTTATATTACCTAGTGGTTCTCCATGGTGATCTCTTGTTCTTTTCATTAAGCATAATAATGGATACATGATGTATCAACCTAAGTAATGATAAAAATATTCATTTTTATATTTTTATGTATTTTTTAATTATGTTGTTATATTCATTATAAATACATTAGTAAATTTATGAAATCAAAAAAGATATGGTTTTATTAAACACATTTATTGTTTGATTTAAATTAATTGTATAACATTAAAATTCTTCATATTTAATTTGAAAAATTTATTTATTCATTAAATTCATCATTTAAAAATTATCTTAGCACCAATTATTGAAAATTTTACATTTATAATGATTTTTAATGAAATAGTGAATATTTTTAATTTTTTGAGAAAACATTTAACAATAAATTATTTAAAAGTAAAAAATAAGTTTTCAATTATTTTTAAATATTTAATATTAAATTTTTATTTATAATAATCCTATTATGGTTCTAAAAATGATTTTATAGTAGAAATTTGAGTAAATCTTTTTAAAAAGATAGGTTTTAGATAAACTATAAATTATTGTGTTTTTATGGTTTAATATTAATTTAAATTATGAATCATCAATATTTTGAATTATAAAAGAGGGTTACATATTTGGAATTATTATTTCCATAAAAATTAAATAAATCCCTTTTATTTATTAGAAATATGAATATTAACCATAGTAATTTTTATTACTAATATAAAGCATAAATATGGTCATTTTGATTAAATATAAAATGTTAATAAGTATTAAAGTACCCCAAAAATACATAATTTTATTTAATGAGTGTATATCAACATTAATATTCAAATGGTCAAATGTATGACCTTTTTGGTCGACATTGATTAGATTGTAACCTTTATAGTGTTTTATTTAATTAAATACAATGATATCATAGTATTGTTATTGATATGAGTAATATTTTAATATTTTATGATCTAAATGATAAATTTGAATATAAATAATTTTTTTATATATAAATTAATTTTATTTATCATATTAATTTATATTTGTTATAGAGGGATGAAATAATTACTATAAGTTATTACACAATGATGATGTGGTGATTGTTCAATTTTTAAAAAACTAAAACAATAATTAATATAAAAAATATAAAAAATTATATAATTTGAGATATATAATATGAATAATTTTTTTATAAGACCATGAAATGTTAGAGACGTGTTAAAATTATTTTTAATTATTTATAATGGTTGTATTCATATTATTAATGTCAATGTAATGCATTTATAAAAAATTCATCTTGAATATTTTATTGTAAATAATATATTATAAAATTATATAAAATTCCTAAAAAAATTAAAATGTCAAATTTGATTAAGATAATGCTTAAAATATCAACCATGTTCCATTTATGAGTTTTTTATTAATTTTTTCTTACATATATTATCCATGTAATATTAATTATTCTTGCTATCATGGTAGAATTAATGGGGATATGTAAAGGAGAAAAAGAAAGCTAATGATAGATATGTAAAAAAACATTCTCTATATTTAATTGTATGAGTTGGTTTATAACCATAAACATGAAAAAATATACATAACTCACTTTTTATCCTTTAGTAATGGATAGATAAATTGTATTAATTTAATATTTTGAGACATTCAAATAATCCCCCTCACCTCACTTATCAAAGGAAAACTCCAATTATCTTTTATTCATGCATAAAAAACCATTTATTCATCCAATACATACACAATTCACATCCAAAAACACATCCCATAATTATATATGTCTTTTTTTAGTAATAAAACCTACATTAGTGGTCTTAAGTTGTTATGAAATGGCGATTTTCCAAGCAAGGGGAATCATTTTTAATTGATAATTTCAATATTATTTATACTTCCACATCCATGAAATATACATCATCAATTATTATATTATATTATATTATATTAAAATTAATAATGTTTTTTAATGGAAAAGACTATATCCATCTCCACTTCCCTCACATGGGAAACAAAATCATCATTCATGTCTACAAAGGACTACCGCTTCATCGATGAATGTAATTTGTTTTACATCACCTTCACCCTAGAATAAATATTATAATGGAATTAATTTTTATAAAATATTCTAATAATTATTTTATCTTTATCAAATATCAATATTTCATTTACATTCTTATTATTCCATGAATAGATAAAAGAGTAAATTGTTTGTGCCTATGTGTGGACTTCCACCTTTACAAAGAAATGTGATTTATGATTTATCACTGCATCTCATGGTTGATATATATAAGAGTATTTTAAAAATAAATATTACATGTATAACATTATAATCATTTTTAACTATAATTTAAAACATACCTTCATTCCATAATGGCCATTGGTATATAGAAATGTTACTCATTCATACGTATGGAATATAATCACCATTACTGTAACATAGTTTATTCATCATAAGAATATTAAATTTAATTATTTAAAATTATAATTTATGTAATATAATGTTAATTTTTTCATGATTATTATGCTATAGATTAGGCAATAATGACCACTTTTACCATAGTCAATCTACCAAAGTCATTTTGTTCTTATGTAATGAATATCATCATAGCCCAATGTGAAATTAAATGGTTAAAAATTGTATATAACATATTAATAAGAAATATATTAGGAATAATAGAGATTAAAAATTCTCATAAATAGTTATAACATTAAAATAATTTTACAGTTCTTGAATATAATTTAAAAAATAGAATAATAAATCTCCAGGATTGGGACATTCATTCCAAAATAATATTTTAATGTTAATCATTAACAATTATTAAATGTCTAAAATGATTTTTTTGACTTATACATCAGGAAAGGATTTACAATTTTTCATTATTACATAATTATTTGAATCCACTTTTACATGTTTACATGGATTTTTCCTTTAAAATATTTTCTTTTTTATGCGTGCAGTATTTCTAAAAAAATTAAATTAAAAATGAAATGGTTATTTTACAAATTAATGTATTTATGATGAAATATTTCATGATTTATGTTTTTTATGTTTATTTGTAATTTTTTTCATGTAATGTGGTTATATTTTTATCCAATGGTTGTTGGATAAGTTATAACCTCCTATTCATTTTATAATACAGAGATTGAGGTTTAAAATATTGGTTAATAAATTTATTATATTACCATGGAAAATAATATGTTTTGTTACCTACATATCTTTTATTTTCATTATAATCATTTGTAATGTAAAATATTTCATTTTCAGAAGATAACATAATGATTTTCTAAATATGATTTCTTTTTGTGGTAAAATATATGTTTTGTTGAATTTTTTTATTGGATCTCACAGAACTAATGGTATAGATTATCTTATACCTCATAATGTGTTTGTTGTTATTATGATAAGTTTTTTTTAAATAATATTGTATATACATAGGTATAAATAGATAATAGTTCACATTGAAAGACGAGAGGATTATTCATGAAAGGAAAACGTGTATATTTAAAAAATATATATTATAAAAAATAGATATTTAGTGTATGTGTTATATTTGTAACCAATGATTTTCTTAGGGAATATTTTAATATAATTATATAAAATTATATTATAAACATATTTCTATGATTATAAGAATAATAATTATAAACTAAGGTCACTATAATTAGTAATGATTAAATATGTGTCCTCACAGTCGGCGTTAAATAAAGGATTAAATAAATTTAGAGATTACAATTTTTTAGGTATAGTAATATGAAGAGTTAAATATTCCAAAATTGGTTTAAAAATTTATGGTTTAATTTATTTTTATTATATTATAAACCCCATTTAGGTTTTAAGTGGTGGATTACTGACTTTATAAAGATTATTTTTAGAGGTATTTATGATAATATACGACTTATTCTTGGTAATTATTGTATTGAAAATATAATTTAAGAATGAATTAATTTAATTTTTATGTATATATATTTAAATGTATTAGTATATAGTAAGCATTATAAGACCATATATTTTTAGTTATTTCTAGGTTATTACATTTTAGTGTGAAAATTGAATTGGATAATATAACCACTACTAAAAAATTATACAATAGCCACTGTTTAGAAACCGTGGCTATAAGGCCAAAACCATGGATATAGGGCCAAACCTATTTCCATGGTTTCAAACAATGGAAATAGTCCTATAGCCACCATTCTAATAGTGGCTATAGTTTTGGCCCTATAGCCACACCAATACCAACCACATTTCCATGAATCATGGCTTTATGTCTTTAACCACAATTTTAAACCAAGGCTATATCCTTCTCATTTCATAAAAAAAGCATCCCCCCTCGTGAACCCCTTGAAAGACCCCCCATGTTCCCCTACAGGCCCCCTTGCACCCCTGGACAAACCCCCCTTGCACCCCTGGACAGACCCCCATGGCACCCCTAGACTGCCCGCTCCCCCCCACGACAGACCCCCCTACACCCTTGGACAGACTCCATGTGTACCCTTGGACAGACCCCCCTTTCACATCCCTTTCACACCCCTTTCCCCCACTTCTAGACCCCCCTTGCACCACCCCTACATGTCACCCCCACCCCAACCACCTGGACATCATCCCCCCTTGAAACAACCTTGCTCTTTACTAGACACCCTGCCTTGCACACCCTGGAGAGCAGCCCCCCCCCCTATTGGACCCCATTGTACCACCCCCCTCCTGGACCTCCCTGGATAACAGACCCCATATACATCACTTTCGCCCCCTAGTTCCAATTTCACAACCCTTGGGCCCCCTATTGGACCCCCTTTACACCACCCCTGCTGGACCCCCTACTGGACCCCCTGGACAAAGCCCCCCCCCCACCCGCTGGACCCCCTGGACAGCCCCCCACCTGATGGACCCCCCTGAACAACATCCCCCCATGATGGACCCTCTTAGACATCATCACACCATGCTGGACCTCCTAGATAGACCTTCCACCCCTACTAGACCCCCCTGGACATTAGCCCCCCCCCCCCCCCTCCCCAAGGGAAAATAGCCCCCCTTAGGGAAACCCCCGCTGCACCCCCTAGACTGCACCCTCCCCCCCCCCCCCCCCACGTACAGACACCAACCTCTTCAAATGAACACTACTATATCAATAAAATTAAATTCTAAGATGATCTATCGAAAAATTCCTATTTTCTAGAAGATATTATATAACTCTAGTTATATATTTGGATAACGAGATACCAATGATCAATTTCTATAAAACAATCATTAAGGGATTGAGGGACCCAAATGTCATATAGTTTTAATCCTTTTAAAAATAAATCAATGTAGTACTCCACCAATTGTAATGCACGTGAAAGTTAAAATTTATTTAAAATTATTTATATATTCCACTATTATCTATTCACTCAAACCATATATATATATATTCCATTTTCATTCCAATAACATCATAATTAACTCATGAAGATAGTTAAAAAATAGATTTAGAGTTTACATCTGAAAACAAATGTCATTAAATTTATAATGGAAACTGGAGTTACATCAATGAAGGAGTGGCACTTGCATCAAAGGTACATAAGCTTGAGTATGCTCCATAGAATTAGGAAGCTGTGATATTTCCCCATCCTTCGAATGTCTTCCTTCTTAAGTCAATGTCAAGAGTGTTGGTTGGTGGGTTTTAAATATCACATGAATAGAGACCAATCAAGGTTGAGAAGAGACATAAACAACTTCAGAAGACCGGACAACATGAAATTGAATCTAAAAAATAGATGAAGGAAGATTTAATCATGAAACGAAATGAGTCAATATCACCATTCAATATAAATTAAATGATGTATAAAGAATAAGTTCATATAGAATATGCAAACACATAAGTGCATACAGATTCCAGAAACATTGCATTGTCATTAAACAACATAGAATGAATGAATCAAAGGGGAATATAATAATGATTACAAATTTTTACATAAACACCATACCTAATACACCACATGGACACCCCCAAGGCCCGCCCTCCCCCATAGACACCCCCAATAGACACCCCTTCCTGGACACCCCCCATGGACGCCCCCACTAAGACCCCAAATGGACACCCCCTGGAACCTCACGGACCCCCCCCCCCCCCCCGAACACCCCCACTGGGAGACCACAATGGACAACCCCCCACTAGACACCCCCCACGACCCCTAGAAACCCCCACCCCCAATACCTATATTACTAGGCTAGTTTAAATTATGGATCTACATGAACGGGTATAGCGTGTTAAAACAATTCCCATTCTTTTTGTAATGTTGATGTTAAAATGGGATATCCATGGGATGTAGGAGCATGAATAATTGATGAGGATTTAGTTTTCTTCTATAATTGTGACTCTAAAATATTGACCACATTATTGAGATATAAATTTTTTGGGATAGGAGAATTTTTATTATCTCTTGGAAAATGTTATATATAATATAGGTCTTCGTGGATCCTTAGGAGAATTATATAGGATTTATATACATGTGGAATATAATCATGAATTTTTTGGAGAAACAGTTTAGGAAAATAGAATGTTTGGACGATTTGTAATAGCTATGTAGTAATTTTCCATTATTTCACTATGAGGTTCCAAGGTTGTATTTCATGGTTTTATCTTGATTTTTGAAACCATTTTTCTCATGATAGATAATGTGTGATTATCTATGATGGTTTCCAGATGTGTCACATGATTTGAGTGTGATTTTACAATATTGGGTGGCCCATAGTAGGTAATTGTGAGACATGTTTTTCAATAGGACAGTTTACATAAAATGATGGATCACACTCTACCTTACCAAATGTCCTATCATTTCATCCCAAGAAAATTTGGTACGTATATTTCAATAGGATGCTTCCATAAATTATCAATTCATTGTCTGCCTTACCAAATGTCCAAGCATTTCGCCCCAATATGACTAACTAATAGTAGTGATTTATTGATTTTCCATTGGTCGTTTATTTTTAAAATGATATAATAATGAAAATTTAAAATAAAATAAACTTCCCCTAATGATCAAGTGGCTTATTAATTTAAACACCCCCCAGACACCCCCATCCTTCTTGGACACCCCCCTGGACAGACCCCAACTAAACTAAAATTTGTTTCAAGTGATATCAAGCCATGATTTAGTGAAAAAAATATCTTTTAAATAGGAGGGAATATTTTAAGAGTCCTAATAATTAATAAATGGGCGATTTAAAGATGAATTGTAATGGATATTCAAAAATATCTAGGATTAAATAAACATATTGAGATTAAATACACCCCTTTCCCCACCCCCCGTGTATGCCATGCCCCACCCCTTGCACCCCTCCCCCTTGCCCTACACATGAACCATCTCCACAGCCCTATAGACCCCCTTTCACCCCAGTCCCCACCTCAGCCACCGCTTTCACCACACATTCACCCTCCCCACTACCATACAGACCCCCCCCCCCACACCATCCCATTGCCTTGCAGAAAACACCTGCAGAACTACCACCCTCCCCCCACTCCCCCTGCCACCTACCCCCGACCCTCATCCCGCTCCCCCTACCCCCTTCCTTTCAGACCTCCCTACTCCCCCTACCCCCCTCAACCCTCCACCTCCACCCCTACCCTACAAACCCCCCTACAGACCACCCCCTTACTAGTTTTCCCTCCCCCTGACACCCCCCCCCTTCCGAGAAAGGATGGAATGACGTTATTTTTGAAGAAATCATTAACAATAAGAATATATTGTTGTAAAGGCTCCTGGATCATGAACACTCTTCATGCAAGAAATCCTGGGTCACCTAGCATGAAAAAGGAGACAAAAATAAAAGATTTTTATTATTATTTCCTCAATGGTAGGAAGATAATTACCTCACCTAATATTATATCCGAGGATGGATGATTATAAATTGGTCATGAAGAAGTCATAGATATGGCCGTTGAGAATTTTAGTCTCTTCATACATGAACCAGTCCTTTTAGTGGCTATCTGAGTTGTCAATAAGAGACCTTTGAATCCATACACAGAGTAGTGACTATTAGTGATAATTTCATCTTGGTTTTAGTTTCATAGGAGCATGAGATAAATGTGTAAGTTCTTTATCATTACCATTCAAGCACACCCTGTCTAGAATGTATCATGGTTTATTCTATGATGACTCATGGGAACTAGTTAAGAAATATCTAGTGGCAGTGGTATATGACATTTCCTAGGGTCGAAGCATCCTATGCATGGTCGGATCCACCTCCCGGGTTCATATCCAAATACTTATAGATCCTTATTATTTGATTCAACAGATTCCTATAATCCTTTGTGACTATTCCTATAGGTTTTTTGTCTAGTTTGGTTAACATGCATCTATACTAGATTCTATCTTAATGTATTTTAGAGGAACAACATTTTTTTTGGAATAGAAAGACAATATAGGGTGATATCGGTTTACAGAAGAGATGATTTGTGATTTGAAACAAAGGGAGTATGGATCCAATATTTCCACTATGGTTGACATAAAAAAAGCCTATGATCTGGTCAAATGGTCTTTCATCATAATTGTGTTATCATGCATGTGTTTATGTAGTGAGTTTATTGAAACACATTTTAGGGGATTTAGATTACCATTTATGTCCATTTATTTCTTTGGGAAGTACATCAGATTCTTAAAATATGTTTGGGTACTATAAAAGGAGATTCTGTATCCCTAAGCTTATTCATCCTATATCAAGATAACCATTATAGAAATATTATTTAGAACATACTTGAAAGAAATGTAGCTTCATTTAGGTTCCAGAACCTTATACTCTGAGAATATCAACAGAGGTTCATGAATGATACCATCATTCTTGTTTGTTTAAATAGATTGTTAATTCAACGAAAAGACAAGGTCTGAAAATATGTTCAAGGATATATTCAAGTTCTTTCTGGAAAAGATAATGGTTATTAAAAAACCATTTTATAAAAAAAAATTATGGAAACATGATTTCAAATCAATTTGGTTATTATTGAATTCAAATTAAATATATAGGCGGAGGGTACCTACCTGAAACTGAAGGCATGTTTTCTATTGATGAAAACTAGAATCATCCTTCTTTTCACTTGCATGTATATGAAAATTTACATATATATAAGGACACCTAGCCCCTAGGTACATATTTTTCTGGCCAAATTAGCAACAGGGGGTCCTTATATATATGTTTACATTTTCATATACCACTTTACACATACTCATGTATGAATTTTTCATATATATATATATATATAATATAAACTAGGAAAAATATATATATATTCATAATTCCATGAGTTAATATATATAAATGTCTAACTTATAAATGTACATTCCAACCTCGGAATACACTTGTAATCCTTTTTCAACGACAACTATAATACACCTCAACGAAATACAAAATGCAGTACAAAAATATATGAAACCCAAAAAAGAAAAGAAGCTCTAATTAAAATTGGACAAAAGAATAAAAACTAAATAAAACATACCCAAATCTGATGTTAAAATCACTTTCTTCGATGGTGGTGGATAGAACCGGGCTCACCATAAGAATCTACCTATAAAAAAATATTTGAAAAAGAAATGAGATATAACGACTTCTTATATATATGTGATCAGTGTGACAACTATAAATGATAAATCATACACAAATCTATAACCAAAAATGAAAAAATAATAGTCAGATTGATATATACAACCCAATAATAAATAACATGATCATTTATAAAGATCATTATTTTTCAAACATCACTCATTCATCTCAAATCATAATGATTTAATCTACGATGAATAACCCAAGAATCGATTCAAAATAATCTATATTATTCTCAAAAACACAGGATGTTTTTTTATTTTTTATTGAGAATCACTTTTACCCACCATTCCATTGAACCCACCCCCACCCCCCTCTGCCGCCATTTCACCCCCACCTTCCCCTAACACACCCCTACCCACCTTGCACCCCTCCTTCTACCCCTTTCACCCCCTCCCCCTCCCCATGCAGACCCCCTCCCTCCTAGACACCCCTTGGACCCCCCTGGACACCCCCATTAGACTTCCCCACCCCTATTGGACACTCCTCTAAACACCCCTCCATCCAAATCAACCCCTGGACAGCCCCCCCCCCCCTCCCCGAGACACTCCCCAAGACACCCCCGCAACCTCCAAGACACCTGTCTCTGTACAAAGCACCCCCTGCTGGAAAAAAATTTCATTCAATAAATCGTTAGCATGAAAATCTTGCAGAAGATACAATAAAAATTAAAAAGATTAATATATTGTAATGATATAAATTAAAATGTTTTACTTGTCCAGACAGACAATCAGAAGTTGAAATTCCCCTTTTGATACCAAAAATGAAAACCCCAGACCCCATGCTTCACAACACCCATTTTATATTCACTATTTTTTATAGGCAAATAATCAATGAAATCCCATTGAAATACACTAGTGAAAAAATGAATTAGTTGGTTTCCCAACCCATATCTCTAGAAAGAAAATTGAAGGTTCATGTTACAGTGAAAACATGAGGTGTAATGATCATGCACCATCACGTAATTGAAAGAAGATACAAACATGACTTATAATAAAACATCATATAATGAGGAAAATGACTCACCATATGATCCAAAAATAATTGAAGTACTCCATACAGAAAATCATGTTGCAACATCCACTTTTCCCCCTCTTTCATAATTAAAAGTGTTTCACTTTATCAATAAAAAGTCTTCATATTCCTCTTAGACCAAACTAAAAATAAATTAAATAGTTATTATCCCTCCCTTTTTCCATTTTAGTTAAATGAATATTCAACTGAGAAAGATTATATGAATCAGAAATTTAAATCATTTTATCAGATAGGAATTAACATATAGTCTTCAATAAGTATGTACATGAACAAAAGCATGAATCCAGAAGGATGGTCAATGTAACACCCCAAGATTTCATAGTGTGTTATTTCTTCAAAATAATTCAATAACTTGCACTACACGCAACACCGAGTTCAATTGCACCATGACTTACCAAAAAAAAGCCATTAAAAGAGGTCATGAATAGCATTAACTACATTTTTAACTTTATATAATCCTTATAATTTTAGAATCCATATTATGAGTTTCTTAGACATAATGCAAGAACAGATTCATTTTCAGTATTGCACTTTTATCAACTTTTGATAGTGAAACCTTTTTAAATACAATATTTTAAACTTTTTGACTAAATGGAGAAATCAAAAAATTTAAAATGAAACATCCCAAGCTTCCACGGTACGCTTTCCTTTGAATAAAACAGTAGCGTGTGTTGTACGCAACGTCGAGTTTTAACACACACCACAACCGATCAAACTAGCCGTTATGAATAGTAATACCTAAATTTTGAAATTATATATATTTTATATTTTTAAATGGACTTCATTTTTGGATTTGGAATATCGAATTTAGCCTAAGGTGAAATTTTGGTACTTTTCGGATAACTTTCATATTTTGATGAATAGTGAAAATTACTAAATTTTAATTAAAAACAACTTTTTTAATCAAAATAATTAATAGTGATAAATTATGAATTTGAGTGGTTTTAAAGTATATTTAGAATATATTTTTACAATTTAATATAATGTTGGTCATTAGACATAATTTTACAATTAAACCGAACATAAACAAGTGTCAATCTTTTGATAGTTATTATCTCTTAAAAACACGCTTTTTGTTTTGACAGTGGGAATTAATTTTAAATTAATTTCTGCCACTTATGTGTTTTGAATTTAGAAAAATGGATTCCATATTTGGAATCAGGATGTTCAAATTGTGTAAATAGGTAACTTTTATTTTTATACATTTTGAAGAATTATTGTGGTAAATATTTTATTTACCATGGTTAAGGGTAAATCCGGTAAATAAGGGTTAAAAAATAATATTATAATAATACAAAATTACCCTAAAACGTGTCCTAAACTTATTGGTGGACACATACCCGACCATTAGCATCCTTGGGTCAATTTGGGGACCCCTTGGAGCCACTTGTATGTGGTAGGGACACTTTATATTAATAAAGTTAAAATAAAAATAAAAATGGCATAAGCTTACATCTTTTTGAAGAATAACTTTTACATAGGGTTATACATGTTGGATTTTCGATTATAAATATTCATTAGAAAGATAAAAGGATTTCCTACATAATGATATTTTATTTATAATTTTTAGACATTATATAATTTATTTTATTTATGACACAATGATGATGCAGTAATTACTATAATAGTAAAACAATTAAAATAATTGATATTATAAATACCCAAATAAATATAATATGAAACTTTTAATGAATTAAACTAATTTACTAGGATAATATGATATATTAGGATTGATTTAATTCACTTTGTTCGAAGTAATCAATCTGTTATGAGTTTCACAAAAATCAACTATTGAATAGTGTCAAAATTGACATAAAAGAGTTCTTAAAACAAATATTATATTATTAATTGATATTAAATTCCTAAAAATATAAGGTTCGGCCAAGAGACTTATATCAGGATAGTTTCATCATTAATGTACCACTTGGGGGTCGCTTGGATGTATATAGTAAGTTTATTAACCATATTATATAAAAATACAAAGAGACATTGTAAAAGTGAAACTAATTAACTTAGAGTTAATACTTAAAGATAAGGTTAATATAAGTACCCAAACCTGTCTAAATTCTATTGGTTGAGTGGTTTTAGACCTATCCCCACCTTAACCTTTGAATAATAAACTTTGGAGCCATTAGAAACCTAATATGAATTTATTATAAATTAATATTTCTAGCTTTTCCAAAGGTGCCCCTCACCCCTCTTATAAAAGGGCACTCCTCCTTCTCATTTCTTCATACCTTCAAAGCCTTTTGGTTCGGCCAAACTCTGCCCAAATACTCTCCCAACATCCCTCAATACAACCTAGAGGCCTTAGTTTGATCAGAAAGCCAACCTATGGAGCCCTTTTGATCAAATCAAAAGGAAGAACCCGAAGAAGAGGTAATGATTTCACCACCCTTTTCTAAGTTCATTTCTTCTTCCACTTCTTCTTCCTTTGTTCTTACCATTCTAAAATAATAACTCCAGTATCTCACATATACTGTGATGTTATTATAAGTATGGTACAACCATATTCAGTATTCTATCCACCCTTTGAATAACATGTCACCATACGTGCGTACGTACGGCTTACCGTCTCCACGTCGTGGTGTAATTGTTATTAAATATAATATTATTTGGATGGGTATAATAATGATGTGTAACTCATGTAAATAATAAATATAACATGTTAATGATTATGTATATATGATACACCATTCATTTATATATTATTTTAATATCAAAAGAATGATATTGTCGCTCGTGCGTACGTACGGACTACCGTCTCCACGAACGCGATGAGATTCATTCTCCATCGTAACCACTCAAGTATAATTATCATTTGATGATTTAAAAATGATTTTTAAGGACTATATATCATTCTGGATATGAATAAGATACAAAAACCATGGCTTATGTAACAAAACATATAAAAGAAAATGAGTAAGTTAACACCCGAAACGACGATAATTCTAAGATATTATTAACAAATCAATGTTAAAAGATCATATATGATATCATATTAATATATATGATTATTGTATAATTTAATAACAATTATTTCACCATTATAAAGGAGGTTAACCTACCCCAACAAAGGAAAATTACAAGGTAAGGGTTATTTCACAATCTCTTCATTATCCAAGGTTGTTTATACGTAATAATCTACTGGGATATCTTTATCATCCACATCCATGTTTCTTAAAAATGTATTTCAAAACATTTTTACTATTTACAAGAATATGGGTTAAAGTCATTTATACCCTTGATTGACTTTTTATAAGAGGTTTATAAAGGAATCTTTCCGTCGTTTTAAAAACAAGGTCTTTTTTAACCTTTTCGACAGAATTGAGGTAAGAATGTTTTTTTAATTTATACGGCGGGTGCGGTTATTTTAAGCCGTTATAAAATCTTAAAAATCATTCCTTACAAGCTTATAAGAATATTTTCAAAGAAAATGTTTTATTTTATATGGATCTTAAATGATTTCAAAATAAAAGGAGATATTTCTTTAAAAAGAATTTTGATTTCATCTACGTCAACATCCTTTGATGGATTTTAAGATTATTTGATGTTGATTTATTATGATACAAAACTTCTATATTGTATTGAAGGTTTTGTGATATGTTTGACTGTGGATGTGCTATTTTTATACCATTCATAGTTTATGGTGAAAGTATTGACATTTCGTATGCTAGTTTTAATACGAATGTTTATGTTATGTTTAAACCTTTTCATATGGGAATGCATTGGACTTAATATGTGACGGATGGAGCCCACTATAGCTCCTCGATGCATCGGTAGGTCTCATGAGACAAACTAGTGTCTTGGCAAAAGGCCTTGACAAAATCTTATTTGTAGTCTTGGCACGAGGCCTTGACTATGTGGTTATGATAGTCTGGCATTATGCATTCCAACATTATGAAAGTGGTTATTGATTTTTGCATGTGATTATTCGATTAGTAGAATATCCATGTGAATAAGTAAATGGCATTATTTCATTTTACTTTTGCCATACTATGTTGAAGTTAAAGTTTAAAAGGCTTTTGTTTTAGTAATGCATTGCCTTAAATGTTTATTCTTATTTATGAAAGTTTCCGCTATATTGTTATCCTTACTGGGCGTTTGAGCTCACCCCTTTTCTAAGTTTTATTTTTCCCAGGAAGTGAAGAAGTAAATTATGAATGACCTGCAGGGATATTATGTGGGGATATGAGTGTGAATTATGGAGGCATTATGTTGTTGTAGTAGTTTTTCATTTTATGATGTAATGTAAAACTTATGAATATATCTAGTGTTTCCAAGGCTACTAAACCAATCGGTCTTTCGAGATTTGATCTTCTTGTGATCATGCCAATATTATGTAATAATGCACCGACTCTGGGTAGCTGGGGTCGGGGCGTTACAGTTGGTATCAAAGGAAGTTTAGTACAAACCTTGGAAGCTAGATTTAGATAAACTCTGATTAGAGCACGTAGACCTAAGATGAACTTTGAGGATTAGTATAGAAGAAATTCCAAAAATTTTGGTATTGTAGAGATTTTGTGAGTTTTCCGAGCAATACATCCCTGTCTGGATACGAGCAGGTAGAGGCGGCTCTGGCACAGATGTACCTAGGGGTAAAACCCGAAAACACCGCTTTGACCTAGACTCGAACGGGAACTGGTGCACGACAACGGGCCTTGCTGCACTCTTGGTTACGACACTCCCGGGGGATATGCTTAGGATAACTCTCATTTTCTTTACAAATCATTTTGAAGGGATTATGAGTATATACTTCCTCAAAGAAAACATTCTTATGATTATGGATTATATCCATAAATAGTTCAATTTATGTTAAGTGTTTTATAAGTATGGGATTATGTGTTTTGATTCATAAACTGATCTAGTTTATGCCATGGTATAGAAATGGCGCCCAGTAGAAGGAATGAGAACTCCAGAAATACACACGATTCAAAGAGAAGGAAGGATCATATCTTTCATGGTCTTAAGCTAGAATTTATAAGAGAAATAGTCTCCCATGTATTATCATCATATGAAGAAATAATATCATGTATTGATAAGATAAGTAAAGAGTTTACTGGGTCCTATGGCTTTGAAGGGAAGTAAGAGAAGAAAAGGATAGAAGAGAGAAAGATGGATAATGGGAAGAGGGAAAAGAAGAATTTTCCCATATGTGGTAACTGTGGAAAGAAACACCCTGGAAATTTCCTGAAAGGAATGGAAGTTTGTTATAAGTGTGGAGGAAAGGGGCACAAAGTACGTGACTGCAAGGGTAAGAAAATGGTTTCAAATGTACAATGCTTCATTTGCAAGGAGTTTGGACACTACGCGAACCTATGTCCCAGTCATCAGACTATGCCGCAAATGATGCTATTGGATAATAATCAAGTTATGATACTACCACAGATGAAGAGGAATGATTAGAGTTCTTATGTTGATTATGTCAATTGAGTATTGTATCAACAATATACTTGTTATAATAATTATGGAGTATATAAGGATTGTACTGCAATACTATTTCATTAAGTACATGAGATTGTGTGGAACAAAGAAATGTGACTCAATAGCAGGATAAATTTTTAGAAAATATATGGTTGAGAGAAAGATAAACCATAATATGGTTCTGATACCGAGGTAGTGATTTTAGAATAATACATGATTGATTTGGATAAATTATATTGGATATTCTTGACTACCTTGAAGCTGATTAATGATTTGTATATTCCATCATTATTGGGGTTTAAAACATTTTTGGATTAATGAAGTATATCCAGCATTCTATATGGAATAAGGGATCATGAATGTAATCAATAAGGAATATGGTAATACATGATAAAGGTATTCATATGCTATTACGGGGTAAAAAGGATCTATATTATGTTTACCTTCCTTATAAATGTTGGATTGTGAGTTTGGAAAGAAGTATTTTGGATAGTTCTAGTTTGGATTATTTTGGATTGCCATAAAAGGACAACCCGGAGGTCGGGCGGCAACCCGTCGCGTCCGGCAAGGCTGCGAGACTTGAACCCGCAACCGAAGGGCGACAAGGGTGTATCACCTACCACTGGCCCACGAGATGTCCTGGATTAAATAATGTAGTTTTTATTAAAAGATATTTTAGATGAATTATAAATTCGTTTATTTTGGAACCCTATACGAATAGTGTAAATTGAATTTTTTTTACATTCTATTATCTTTTAGAGTGAAGGATGAGTTTGTGGTAGAAATTTATTAATGGATAAAATTCTGATTATAAAGAAATATATCTCCATATGATCTTAGCCAATCTCATAAAAAATTGCTCAATATTTAGAAAAGCAAATTAGAACAAAAATGTTTTCCTAGATGGTACCTTAAATCATCACTAATTTATGGCTTTGGGATTGTTGGCCTTTTCATAGCCATGTTCTCTACCACTCTCCATCAGATAATTGATGGTTAGATTTTTCTTCCATATCCATATTTTCCTACATGGAACCCTAGTATGTGTTATTTTCGGTAATCTTCATACTTTCGACTCTTTATTTTAAATAGAGGCCTCAATAATTCATTTTTCGATGTGGGATTTCAACTAAGATATTTTGAAACGTCAAAAATGTGTTATCCTAATACCCTATGTTTTGTTGAACCGATGGTAGTTCAAATCATCATAGATTGATGAATTTAAGGACCTCAATTTTATACTTGTTTGTGATTGATGACCTCAATCACTACCTATAAATATTTATGTTTTTCCTCCAATTATATGTCTCTAATTTCCACCAATATTCTCCTAATAGAGATCATAATTTGGTGGTGATCCTTTCATTCCTCTTTTCCTCATATTAAGACTAAATTTTAGTAACCCAATTTCCGATATGGGTTTTCCCACAAATATGTTTTCTATTTTCAACCTTTTATTTTCAAAGATCAATTTCAAATTGCGAGGACGCAATTTATTGAAGGAGGGGAGAATGTAACACCCCAAGATTTCATAGTGTGTTATTTTTCAAAATAATTCAATAACTTGCACTACACGCAACACCGAGTTCAATTGCACCATGACTTACCAAAAAAAAGCCATTAAAAGAGGTCATGAATAGCATTAACTACATTTTTAACTTTATATAATCCTTATAATTTTAGAATCCATATTATGAGTTTCTTAGACATAATGCAAGACCAGATTCATTTTCAGTATTGCACTTTTATCAACTTTTGATAGTGAAACCTTTTTAAATACAATATTTTAAACTTTTTGACTAAATGGAGACATCAAAAAATTTAAAATGAAACATCCCAAGCTTCCACGGTACGCTTTCCTTTCAATAAAATAGTAGCGTGTGTTGTACGCAACGTCGAGTTTTAACACACACCACAACTGATCAAACTAGCCGTTATGAATAGTAATACCTAAATTTTAAAATTATATATATTTTATATTTTGAAATGGACTTCATTTTTGGATTCGGAATATCGAATTTAGCCTAAGGTTAAATTTTGGTACTTTTCGGATAACTTTCATATTTTGATGAATAGTGAAAATTACTAAATTTTAATTAAAAACAACTTTTTTAATCAAAATAATTAATAGTGATAAATTATGAATTTGAGTGGTTTTAAAGTATATTTAGAATATATTTTTACAATTTAATATAATTTTGGTCATTAGACATAATTTTACAATTAAACCGAACATAAACAAGTGTCAATCTTTTGATAGTTATTATCTCTTAAAAACACGCTTTTTGTTTTGACAGCGGGAATTAATTTTAAATTAATTTCTGCCACTTCTGTGTTTTGAATTTAGAAAAATGGATTCCATATTTGGAATCAGGATGTTCAAATTGTGTAAATAGGTAACTTTTATTTTTAGACATTTTGAATAATTATTGTGGTAAATATTTTATTTACCATGGTTAAGGGTAATCCGGTAAATAAGGGTTAAAAAATAATATTATAATAATACAAAATTACCCTAAAACGTGTCCTAACCTTATTGGTGGACACATACCCGACCATGAGCATCCTTGGGGCAATTTGGGGACCCCTTGGAGCCACTTGTATGTGGTAGGGACACTTTATATTAATAAAGTTAAAATAAAAATATAAATGGCATAAGCTTACATCTTTTTGAAGAATAACTTTTACATAGGGTTATACATGTTGGATTTTCGATTATAAATATTCATTAGAAAGATAAAAGGATTTCCTACATAATGATATTTTATTTATAATTTTTAGACATTATATAATTTATTTTAGTTATGGCACAATGATGATGCAGTAATTACTATAATAGTAAAAAAATTAAAATAATTGATATTATAAATACCCAAATAAATATAATATGAAACTTTTAATGAATTAAACTAATTTTCTAGGATAATATGATATATTAGGATTGATTTAATTGACTTTGTTCGAAGTAATCAATCTGTTATGAGTTTCACAAAAATCAACTATTGAATAGTGTCAAAATTGACATAAAAGAGTTCTTAAAACAAATATTATATTATTAATTGATATTAAATTCCTAAAAATCTAAGGTTCGCCCAAAAGACTTATATCATGATAGTTTCATCATTAATGGACCACTTGGGGGTCGCTTGGATGTATATAGTAAGTTTATTAACCATATTATATAAAAATACAAAGAGACATTGTAAAAGTGAAACTAATTAACTTAGAGTTAATACTTAAATATAAGGTTAATATAAGTACCCAAACCTGTCTAAATTCTATTGGTTGAGTGTTTTTAGACCTATCCCCACCTTGACCTTTGAATAATCAACTTTGGAGCCATTAGAAACCTAATATGAATTTATTATAAATTAATATTTCTAGCTTTTCCAAAGGTGCCCCTCACCCCTCTTATAAAAGGGAACTCCTCCTTCTCATTTATTCATACCTTAAAAGCCTTTTGGTTCGGCCAAACTCTGCCCAAATACTCTCCCAACATCCCTCAATACAACCTAGAGGCCTTAGTTTGATCAGAAAGCCAACCTAAGGAGCCCTTTTGATCAAATCAAAAGGAAGAACCCGAAGAAGAGGTAATGATTTCACCACCCTTTTCTAAGTTCATTTCTTCTTCCACTTCTTCTTCCTTTGTTCTTACCATTATAAAATAATAACTCCATTATCTCACATATAATGTGATGTTATTATAAGTATGGTAAAACCATATTCAGTATTCTATCCACCCATTGAATAACATGTCACCATACGTGCGTACGTACGGCTTACCGTCTCCACGTCGTGGTGTAATTGTTATTAAATATAATATTATTTGGATGGGTATAATAATGATGTGTAACTCATGTAAATAATAAATATAACATGTTAATTATTCTGTATATATGATACACCATTCATTTATATATTATTTTAATATCAAAAGAATGATATTGTCGCTCGTGCGTACGTACGGACTACCGTCTCCACGAACGCGATGAGATTCATTCTCCATCATAACCATTCAAGTATAATTATCATTTGATGATTTAAAAATGATTTTTAAGGACTAGATATCATTCTGGATATGAATAAGATACAACAAACATGGCTTATGTAACAAAACATATAAAATAAAATGAGTAAGTTAACACCCGAAACGACGATAATTCTAAGATATTATTAACAAATCAATGTTAAAAGTTCATATATGATATCATATTAATATATATGATTATTGTATAATTTAATAACAATTATTTCACCATTATAAAGGAGGTTAACCTACCCCAAAAAAGGAAAAGTACAAGGTAAGGGTTATTTCACAATCTCTTCATTATCCGAGGTTGTTTATACGTAATAATCTACTGGGATATCTTTATCATCCACATCCATGTTTCTTAAAAATGTATTTCAAAACATTTTTACTATTTACAAGAATATGGGTTAAAGTCATTTATACCCTTGTTTGACTTTTTATAAGAGGTTTATAAAGGAATCTTTCCGTCGTTTTCAAAACAAGGTCCTTTTTAACCTTTTCGACAGAATTGAGGTAAGAATGTTTTTTTTAACTTATACGGCGGGTGCGGTTATTTTAAGCCATTATAAAATCTTAAAAAGCTTTCCTTACAAGCTTATAAGAATATTTTCAAAGAAAATGTTTTATTTTATATGGATCTTAAATGATTTCAAAATAAAAGGAGATATTTCTTTAAAAAGAATTTTGATTTCATCTACGTCAACATCCTTTGATGGATTTTAAGATTATTTGAAGTTGATTTATTATGATACAAAACATCTATATTTTATTGAAGGTTTTGTGATATGTTTGACTGTGGATGTGCTATTTTTATACCATTCATAGTTTATGGTGAAAGTATTGACATTTCGTATGCTAGTTTTAATACGAATGTTTATGTTATGTTTAAACCTTTTCATATGGGAATGCATTGGACTTAATATGTGACGGGTGGAGCCCACTATAGCTCCTCGATGCATCGGTAGGTCTCATGAGACAAACTAGTGTCTTGGAACAAGGCCTTGACAAAATCTTATTTGTAGTCTTGGCACGAGGCTTTGACTATGTGGTTATGATAGTCTGGCATTCTGCATTCCAACATTATGAAAGTGGTTATTGATTTTTGCATGTGATTATTCGATTAGTAGAATATCCATGTGAATAAGTAAATGGAATTATTTCATTTTACTTTTGCCATACTATGTTGAAGTTAAAGTTTAAAAGGCTTTTGTTTTAGTAATGCATTGCCTTAAATGTTTATTCTTATTTATGAATGTTTCCGCTATATTGTTATCCTTACTGGGCGTTTGAGCTCACCCCTTTTCTATGTTTTATTTTTCCCAGGAAGTGAAGAAGTAAATTATGAATGACCTGCAGGGATATTATGTGGGGATATGAGTGTGAATTATGGAGGCATTATGTTGTTGTAGTAGTTTTTCATTTTATGATGTAATGTAAAACTTATGAATATATCTAGTGTTTCCAAGGCTACTAAACCAATCGGTCTTTCGAAATTTGATCTTCTTGTGATCATGCCAATATTATGTAATAATGCACCGACTCTGGGTAGCTGGGGTCGGGGCGTTACAGTTGGTATCAGAGGAAGTTTAGTACAAACCTTGGAAGCTAGATTTAGATAAACTCTGATTAGAGCACGTAGACCTAAGATGAACTTTGAGGATTAGTATAGAAGAAATTCCAAGAATTTTGGTATTGTAGAGATTTTGTGAGTTTTCCGAGCAATACATCCCTGTCTGGATACGAGCAGGTAGAGGCGGCTCTGGCACAGATGTACCTAGGGGTAAAATCCGAAAACACCGCTTTGAGCTAGACTCGAACGAGAACTGGTGCACGACAACGGGCCTTGCTGCACTCTTGGTTACGACACTCCCGGGGGATATGCTTAGGATAACTCTCATTTTCTTTACAAATCATTTTGAAGGGATTATGAGTATATACTTCCTAAAAGAAAACATTCTTATGATTATGGATTATATCCATAAATAGTTCAATTTATGTTAAGTGTTTTATAAGTATGGGATTATGTGTTTTGATTCATAAACTGATCTAGTTTATGCCATGGTATAGAAATGGCGCCCAGTAGAAGGAATGAGAACTCCAGAAATACACATGATTCAAAGAGAAGGAAGGATCATATCTTTCATGGTCTTAAGCTAGAATTTATAAGAGAAATAGTCTCCCATGTATTATCATCATATGAAGAAATAATATCATGTATTGATAAGATAATTAAAGAGTTTACTGAGTCCTATGGCTTTGAAGGGAAGTAAGAGAAGAAAAGGATAGAAGAGAGAAAGATGGATAATGAGAAGAGGGAAAAGAAGAATTTTCCCATATGTGGTAACTGTGGAAAGAAACACCCTGGAAATTTCCTGAAAGGAATGGGAGTTTGTTATAAGTGTGGAGGAAAAGGGCACAAAGTACTTGACTGCAAGGGTAAGAAAATGGTTTCAAATGTACAATGCTTCATTTGCAAGGAGTTTGGACACTACGCGAACCTATGTCCCAGTCATCAGACTATGCCGCAAATGATGCTATTGGATAATAATCAAGTTATGATACTACCACAGATGAAGAGGAATGATTAGAGTTCTTATGTTGATTATGTCAATTGAGTGTTGTATCAACAATGTACTTGTTATAATAATTATGGAGTATATAAGGATTGTACTACAATACTATTTCATTAAGGACATGAGATTGTGTGGAACAAAGAAATGTGACTCAATAGCAGGATAAATTTTTAGAAAATATATGGTTGAGAGAAAGATAAACCATAATATGGTTCTGATACCGAGGTAGTGATTTTAGAATAATACATGATTGATTTGGATAAATTATATTGGATATTCTTGACTACCTTGAAACTGATTAATGATTTGTATATTCCATTATTATTGGGGTTTAAAACATTTTTGGATTAATGAAGTATATCCAGCATTCTATATGGAATAAGGGATCATGAATGTAATCAATAAGGAATATGGTAATACATGATAAAAGTATTCATATTCTATTACGGGGTAAAAAGGATCTATATTATGTTTACCTTCCTTATAAATGTTGGATTGTGAGTTTGGAAAGAAGTATTTTGGATAGTTCTAGTTTGGATTATTTTGGATTGCCATAAAAGGACAACCCGGAGGTCGGGCGGCAACCCGTCGCGTCCGGCAAGGCTGCGAGACTTGAACCTGCAACCGAAGGGCGACAAGGGTGTATCACCTACCACTGGCCCACGAGATGTCCTGGATTAAATAATGTAGTTTTTATTAAAAGTTCTTTTAGATGAATTATAAATTCATTTATTTTGGAACCCTATACGAATAGTGTAAATAGAATTTTTTTTACATTCTATTATCTTTTAGAGTGAAAGATGAGTTTGTGGTAGAAATTTATTAATGGATAAAACTCTAATTATAAAGAAATATATCTCCATATGATCTTAGCCAATCTCATAAAAAATTCCTCAATATTTAGAAAAGAAAATTAGAACAAAAATGTTTTCCTAGATGGTACCTTAAATCATCACTAATTTATGGCTTTGGGATTGTTGGCCTTTTCATAGCCATGTTCTCTACCACTCTCCATCAGATAATTGATGGTTAGATTTTTCTTCCATATCCATATTTTCCTACATGGAACCCTAGTATGTGTTATTTTCGGTAATCTTCATACTTTCGACTCTTTATTTTAAATAGAGGCCTCATTAATTCATTTTTCGATGTGGGATTTCAACTAAGATATTTTGAAACGTCAAAAATGTGTTATCCTAATACCCTATGTTTTGTTGAACCGATGGTATTTCAAATCATCATAGATTGATGAATTTAAGGACCTCAATTTTATACTTGTTTGTGATTGATGACCTCAATCACTACCTATAAATATTTACGTTTTTCCTCCAATTATATGTCTCTAATTGCCACCAATATTCTCCTAATAGAGATCATAATTTGGTGGTGATCCTTTCATTCCTCTTTTCCTCATATTAAGACTAAATTTTAGTAACCCAATTTCCGATATGGGTTTTCCCACAAATATGTTTTCTATTTTCAACCTTTTATTTTCGAAGAACAATTTCAAATTGCGAGGACGCAATTTATTGAAGGAGGGGAGAATGTAACACCCCAAGATTTCATAGTGTGTTATTTCTTCAAAATAATTCAATAACTTGCACTACACGCAACACCGAGTTCAATTGCACCATTACTTACCAAAAAAAATCCATTAAAAGAGGTCATGAATAGCATTAACTACATTTTTAACTTTATATAATCCTTATAATTTTAGAATCCATATTATGAGTTTCTTAGACATAATGCAAGAACAGATTCATTTTCAGTATTGCACTTTTATCAACTTTTGATAGTGAAACCTTTTTAAATACAATATTTTAAACTTTTTGACTAAATGGAGACATAAAAAAATTTAAAATGAAACATCCCAAGCTTCCACGGTACGCTTTCCTTTGAATAAAATAGTAGCGTGTGTTGTACGCAACGTCGAGTTTTAACACACACCACAACCGATCAAACTAGCCGTTATGAATAGTAATACCTAAATTTTGAAATTATATATATTTTATATTTTGAAATGAACTTCATTTTTGGATTCGGAATATCGAATTTATCCTAAGGTGAAATTTTGGTACTTTTCGGATAACTTTCATATTTTGATGAATAGTGAAAATTACTAAATTTTAATTAAAAACAAATTTTTTAATCAAAATAATTAATAGTGATAAATTATGAATTTGAGTGGTTTTAAAGTATATTTAGAATATATTCTTACAATTTAATATAATTTTGGTCATTAGACATAATTTTACAATTAAACCGAACATAAACAAATGTCAATCTTTTGATAGTTATTATCTCTTAAAAACACGCTTTTTGTTTTGACAGCAGGAATTAATTTTAAATTAATTTCTGCCACTTCTGTGTTTTGAATTTAGAAAAATGGATTCCATATTTGGAATCAGGATGTTCAAATTGTGTAAATAGGTAACTTTTATTTTTAGACATTATGAATAATTATTGTGGTAAATATTTTATTTACCATGGTTAAGGGTAAATCCGGCAAATAAGGGTTAAAAAATAATATTATAATAATACCAAATTACCCTAAAACGTGTCCTAACATTATTGGTGGACACATACCCGACCATTAGCATCCTTGGGTCAATTTGGGGACCCCTTGGAGCCACTTGTATGTGGTAGGGACACTTTATATTAATAAAGTTAAAATAAAAATAAAAATGGCATAAGCTTACATCTTTTAGAAAAATAACTTTTACATAGGGTTATACATGTTGGATTTTCGATTATAAATATTCATTAGAAAGCTAAAAAGATTTACTACATAATTATATTTTATTTATAATTTTTAGACATTATATAATTTATTTTATTTATGACACAATGATGATGCAGTAATTACTATAATAGTAAAAAAAATAAAATAATTGATATTATAAATACCCAAATAAATATAATATGAAACTTTTAATGAATTAAACTAATTTTCTAGGATACTATGATATATTATGATTGATTTAATTGAATTTTTTCGAAGTAATCAATCTGTTATGAGTTTCACAAAAATCAACTATTGAATAGTGTCAAAATTGACATAAAAGAGTTCTTAAAACAAATATTATATTATTAATTGATATTAAATTACTAAAAATCTAAGGTTCGGCCAAGAGACTTATATCAGGATAGTTTCATCATTAATGGACCACTTGGGGGTCTCTTGGATGTATATAGTAAGTTTATTAACCATATTATATAAAAATACAAAGAGACATTGTAAAAGTGAAACTAATTAACTTAGAGTTAATACTTAATGATAAGGTTAATATAAGTACCCAAACCTGTCTAAATTCTATTGGTTGAGTGGTTTTCGACCTATCCCCACCTTAACCTTTGAATAATAAACTTTGGAGCCATTAGAAACCGAATATGAATTTATAATAAATTAATATTTCTAGCTTTTCCAAAGGTGCCCCTCACCCCTCTTATAAAAGGGCACTCCTCTTTCTCATTTCTTCATACCTTCAAAGCCTTTTTGTTCGGCCAAACTCTGCCCAAATACTCTCCCAACATCCCTCAATACAACCTAGAGGCCTTAGTTTGATCAGAAAGCCAACCTAAGGAGCCCTTTTGATCAAATCAAAATGAAGAACCCGAAGAAGAGGTAATGATTTCACCACCCTTTTCTAAGTTCATTTCTTCTTCCACTTCTTCTTCCTTTGTTCTTACCATTCTAAAATAATAACTCCAGTATCTCACATATACTGTGATGTTATTATAAGTATGGTACAACCATATTCAGTATTCTATCCACCCTTTGAATAACATGTCACCATACGTGCGTACGTACGGCTTACCGTCTCCACGTCGTGGTGTAATTGTTATTCAATATAATATTTTTTGGATGGGTATAATAATGATGTGTAACTCATGTAAATAATAAATATAACATGTTAATGATTCTGTATATATGATATACCATTCATTTATATATTATTTTAATATCAAAAGAATGATATTGTCGCTCGTGCGTACGTACGGACTACCGTCTCCACGAACGCGATGAGATTCATTCTCCATCGTAACCATTCAAGTATAATTATCATTTGATGATTTAAAAATGATTTTTAAGGACTAGATATCATTCTGGATATGAATAAGATACAACAACCATGGATTATTTAACAAAACATATAAAAGAAAATGAGTAAGTTAACACCCGAAACGATGATAATTCTAAGATATTATTAACAAATCAATGTTAAAAGATTATATATGATATCATATTAATATATATGATTATTGTATAATTTAATAACAATTATTTCACCATTATACAGGAGGTTAACCTACCCCAACAAAGGAAAAGTACAAGGTAAGGGTTATTTCACAATCTCTTCATTATCCGAGGTTGTTTATACATAATAATCTACTGGGATATCTTTATCATCCACATCCATGTTTCTTAAAAATGTATTTCAAAACATTTTTACTATTTACAAGAATATGGGTTAAAGTCATTTATACCCTTGTTTGACTTTTTATAAGAGGTTTATAAAGGAATCTTTCCGTCGTTTTCAAAACAAGGTCCTTTTTAACCTTTTCGACAGAATTGAGGTAAGAATGTTTTTTTTAACTTATACGGCGGGTGCGGTTATTTTACGCCGTTATAAAATCTTAAAAAGATTTCCTTACAAGCTTATAAGAATATTTTCAAAGAAAATGTTTTATTTTATATGGATCTTAAATGATTTCAAAATAAAAGGAGATATTTCTTTAAAAAGAATTTTGATTTCATCTACGTCAACATCCTTTGATGGATTTTAAGATTATTTGAAGTTGATTTATTATGATACAAAACTTATATATTGTATTGAAGGTTTTGTGATATGTTTGACTGTGGATGTGCTATTTTTATAACATTCATAGTTTATGGTGAAAGTATTGAAATTTCGTATGCTAGTTTTAATACGAATGTTTATGTTATGTTTAAACCTTTTCATATGGGAATGCATTGGACTTAATATGTGACGGGTGGAGCCCACTATAGCTCCTCGATGCGTCGGTAGGTCTCATGAGACAAACTAGTGTCTTGGCACAAGGCCTTGACAAAATCTTATTTGTAGTCTTGGCACGAGGCCTTGACTATGTGGTTATGATAGTCTGGCATTATGCATTCCAACATTATGAAAGTGGTTATTGATTTTTGCATGTGATTATTCGATTAGTAGAATATCCATGTGAATAAGTAAATGGCATTATTTCATTTTACTTTTGCCATACTATGTTGAAGTTAAAGTTTAAAAGGCTTTTGTTTTAGTAATGCATTGCCTTAAATGTTTATTCTTATTTATGAAAGTTTCCGCTATATTGTTATCCTTACTGGGCGTTTGAGCTCACCCCTTTTCTATGTTATATTTTTCCCAGGAAGTGAAGAAGTAAATTATGAATGACCTGGAGGGATATTATGTGGGTATATGAGTGTGAATTATGGAGGCATTATGTTGTTGTAGTAGTTTTTCATTTTATGATGTAATGTAAAACTTATGAATATATCTAGTGTTTCCAAGGCTACTAAACCAATCGGTCTTTCGAGATTTGATCTTCTTGTGATCATGCCAATATTATATAATAATGCACCAACTCTGGGTAGCTGGGGTCGGGGCGTTACAGTCAAAGTGCAGCATGCAATACACTAGTGATTTATAATTAACAAGGTAGATCGGATTAAGACCTCAAAATCTGATTTAAATTAATTAGAAACTCCAATATAGGAATGTAGTATAATTGAAAATTAAAAATACTACACTTTATGGTGAAAAGAGATCGGAAAGCACAAGTTCATGGTAGGATATAATCACTCATCCCCCTCATACCTACACTAATATAACAATATTAATTCTAAAATAATGAAATAATGAAGTAGTGGAAAAACAAGTGCATGTAATAAATAAAATAAAAGTGAAAAATGATGAATATAATGAAGGGTTCCCTTATCATATTCTCTCATTAATTATGTAATAATCTCTTATAAAATAAATTCACCCCTCTAAATAATACCCTAAAATTACATATGATCTCAATCTATTAACTCTATAATTAGTGTGTTAGGTAAGGTAGTGAAAAAAAAGATTTTCAATACGCTAAATTCACCTACCCATGGTAATTGAGAATGATTAATCAATCCTTCGTTACCCCTCACTCCCATGCATCATCTTGGAAATGAATGAAAATTGTGGTAGTATTATGTGTAAACTAAATTAATAGATAAAACCACGATAAAATTTAATAGTGCAGGGATAATAATCTTCTACTCATATGTAAACAATCTAATTTCATGAAAATTACACTAGAGAAATGAAAATACAAATTCATTTACATCCATGGATTTTGATGGGGGAATGTCTCCTCAACTACACCATCAATGTCTAAACACCATCACCATATAAAACAATTAACTAATCAAATACCATTATGATATATTATAATTTTGATTGATATAAATCTATATATAATTTGGAATGAGGTTATTCATGTAATTTCCACATCAAGGCCATCTTCCACCTATAATTTTAGAGTCGATAAGAAATATCAATATTATTATTCATTGGATTGGTTATATGTGTCTATATTTGAGGGTTGTTATGTATTTATCTAAACTCGTGAATCTCCTATATTTTCATGACACTCTGCCATAAATAATACAATAATATTTATAAAAATCATTCCAAGATGTCATATTTCTCTATTTTGAATATAGTAAATCACGTTTCAATAGATTTTATTACCCATAAACAATTTCCCCATGTTCCTCATGTTGAATTTCAACATTCCCTGACCAATTCATTTATTTTCCAACTCTGATTTTTCAGTTTTGAAAGTTAGTTATTTGGTATATTGCAATATTTTTGAAGACTCCAATGGTTTAGGAATCAATGGTTTAGGTTTTAAAATATTTTTCCCACTCCTTCACCTGCCCCATCACCCCACCCCTCCCCCAGCCCCTCCACCCAAATCCACACCTACACCACAACCCCCCCCCCACACTAGCCCCCTCCCCCCAAAAGCCCCCCTACAACACTCCCCCAGCCCCTCCACCCAGCCCTTAGCCCCCCCCCAGCCACCCAACCCACCCCCCCCCCCAAATAACATCAGGGTATTCTTCTTTTTCTCTATGTATCATCTAACATATCCTTGAGTTTACCCTTATTATTTATACTGAAACCTAAATTTTTTAATGTCTTTTCATACATATTATTACTTACCAAAATAATTTCAAGAAAAAATAGGTGAACTCCTTTGATATGATGTCTACATATGATAAAGTGAAACTTATGATAATTGGGACTCCATCAAATCATATTACACATTACCTACTCCAAAACAATCATACGATGATTCAATTAAGAGAACCATGCCCTATGTGGCTTAATTATCCTCACATGCTCCAGGATTCACCTATGATGATAACTGTGTTTGGATGACAACCCCTGCATGCACCATTCATACTATGTTCACCAATGCCTCACTAGTAACAGAAGCCTGAAACACTCATCCCTCTACAATATAAGTGTTAGATGAAGCCTAAGAATACTATTCATGATCAGATTTCAAATTTATTTCTACAATAAAATCACGGAATTCTACCTAACAATGATATATGGTCATTGTGATTCGATGATCCTCACCAACTCTAGATAACGCCCCATGTATATGACATAGGTATCTTTAAATCTACTGTATCAATAGAAAAATAACAAGAAAAAATTCATCCCTCTTCAATTTGAGTGATAACAAATGAATTGAGCTTGCCCATAGACCGAGACACCATCTAAAAATATAGTAAAGAACGACCTTGAATAAAATATGATGAACAATAATCCACTTGAGTTTTATAGATAATATATTTCTTAACATATAACACATCATTGTTAGAGAACAATATAAGCTCTGTGTACTTCTTAGATAAGTTTAACTCTATATAAAATTGAGCATAAATAAGTTGTTTCCCTTAAAGAATTTTTATAATTGATGTACAGAAAATTTCTATAAATTTCACAACAATTTTTAAGAACTGAAGGATTTTTGAAGAGATGATAAAATTAAATAATCAAAACCAGGAGGAATGAAAAATGTTATTCATTCCCAGAGTGAAAAATCAGGTGCCACCGATAGCAGCAACGTTCTGTGGGGTGGAGGGTGTGGAGAGTTTGAGGTAGGTGGTTTGCATATAGAGGTAGAGGGAGGAGGTCAAAGTAGTATTCTGTGGGGAGGAACTTGAGGAACGAGGTCGCAATGGCTTTCAATGGGGAGGAACTCGAGGGAGGAGGTCGTGATGGTGTTCGTCAAGGAGGATCTAAAGAGAGGAGGTTGTGGTAGCATTTATTAGTTATGAGCTCGAGGGAGGAGGAGTTCACAGAGATTTTGAGGGAGGAGGGGTCTTTTATCATGGGTGGAGGAGCTCGATGCTTATGCATAAAAAAAATTCCACTGTTAGATAATTAAACCATGGCTACAAACACACTATAGCCAAGGAATCCATAAAGTTGTGGCTTATGATCTGTGGCTATAATATTAATTTCTAGTAATAAACCTTTTATGCAATAACTTTTCATTAATATTGAATATATTATGTTTAGGTTTTGAGTATTTTCTCAAATTTATTTATTTTTTTAAGGAATATATTATTATTTTTAAAAAAAATGAAAAACTTGTAGGATGGGTGAAAACCAATAGGTTGGGAGACATCCCATCATTTCCGGAAAGGTTGCAAGAATTTATCCCACAATAGAAAGGAAATAAGGGTGCATCAACTACAAATGGCCTACTTCGTATCATAGTTATTATGAAATTGTTTTTAATTATAATTTATATTTAATCGATAAAGGATATTTTCATTTTGGGATTATTTTTTATCAATAGATAATATTGTATTAGAATATAATCAGGGATTTAGTGGTTAATTTTATTTTGTATAGTATTATCTATTATGGGAACCCTATATGTTTAATGTAAATAGAATATTATTGGATTTTATTTGGGGAATAATGGAAGAATTATATTTTGGAAGCATTTATGGTTTCATTGTGGAATTATGTTGGTATAGTTTATTAATTTATATAGTTACCATGTCATGGAGGTCATCGGATTTGGGTAATTATGTTTCTTTTATTATTTATTATGACTGATTAATTTTGTTTTGGTAGAAAAATTTTAAATTATTTTTGGCACACCATATTTCCAAATCCCACTGATATTTTAGCTTAAATCATAGGATAACATTTTTTAGAATAATTTTATGAATTGTTATTTTTTGTGTGATATTTATTTATCCTTGGTAATAACTATAGAATTATTTAGATTAAAGTAGTTTTTAATCAAATTAAGGATTATTTAATTGGGTAATTCACTTATAATTTCCTAACTATTTTGATTGTTAATAATGCCTAAAGATAGTAGGAATAAGTGGCTAATTATCTATTGTGGATTTTATTATTAGTGGAAGATGATTCTAAAATTTTGACAGTACATTTTTTTCATGAATAGTCCTCATCTAGAGAAAAAGATGAGACTATGGTGGAAATTTGTAAATTAATGAAATTAAATTCTTCTAGAAAAAACATTTACTCATTTTCATTGTATTTGTAATAAAATAATTCCTCAATATTAGGAATTTTATTTTGAAAAAATGTTATCTATTTATACTTATAACCTAGAAATAAATGACCAATTAACTTATCATGGATTTATGGTATTGTGATTTCTAAATTTCTAATGAATTTATTATTTATCACTCTATATCGGCCCACGGGAGTTAGTTTCCCCTTTCATTTATATATTTTAACTTATTTATAATTTTATCCTTCACAAAAACCATGTATGTATTACTCTGATTGACATTCATACATCCCTTTTCTTGTAGAATTTTTTTAAACCCTTTTTCATATGCGATTTAAACACTGGTATATTGAGAAGTCAAACCCTAGATAATAAATATGAGTTCAAAAATTAGAGGTCATAATTTACTAAATTAAAGAGTTTATAACAACCCATGTAATGATAAAACAAATCATTATAATATTTAATATTATTCCTTAATTATGTAGTTATATTCATTATCTATATATTTCATTATTCATTATTTTAAATATGAAATTATTTTATAAAACTCATTACATAAAAAATTTAATTTAAGGGATAAATATTAAAATTATGGAATAATAATTTTTAAAAAAAATTATTTTTAAAATCATATTGTCAGAATTACATTAGGATTAATTTTATATAATTTTCTGAAGTGATTTTTTTTCAATGAATAGTAAAAATTATATTTTTGTTGAAATATCTATTTAATTTAAATTATTTTTAAGGTCGAATTATGTAGTGATATATATTTTAATTTTTATTAGATAATTACGATTTCATATAATAGAATTATGGAAATTGGAATGTATTTCATAGTATTATTTTTTATACAATCATTGTATAATTATATTTATTCAAAACAATGTTTATCATTTTTTTGTGTAATTTAAAATTACATTTTGAAACATTTGTGTTTTAAATATAAAAAACAGCATTCCATAATTGGAATTATTTGGTTAAAATTTACTATATAGGTATATTATATGGACAATATGAGTAGTAACCTTATTAATTTATTTTACCACTAGAATAAGAAATCGTGTAATATAAGTTATATAAAAAATGATAAGACTACTAAATGACCAAATAACATATAATAAAATACATTATACGACTAAATATAAACCATAAAATTCTATTGTGTTAGATTATGGCCATTTGGGGCCACATGGATATGATTATGACCATTATAGAATTTTATTTAATGAAATTTAATACAGGTCACACTTTTGTTCTCAATAATTGAAATATATTAATATAATTTTTTTAGAAGATATACTAGTCTAAAATATTTATTTGAAATATAAATAATTTATATTTGATATATTTAATAGAATTTAAATAGTAGGAACGATTTTATTTCCTTAAATGGATTCACAATGTTGATGTAGTAATTAATCAATTACTGGAAAAAAATAATAAATGATATTTTTAATATAAATATAAATTTAATTTAAAATATTTAATGGGATTAAATATTTTAATAGGAGAATATCTGATATTGGTCATTTTTAAATTAATTTTCTCTAATTAAATGGTATATCTTAATATTATTAATGTTAATGTAATTTATTGTTCTTTAAATGTACATTATGAATATTTTATAATAAATAACTTTTTTAACGAAATGAAATTCCTATAAATTTAAAATTAATCATAGGGATTATTATAAGTTTATAGATACTATCCATGGTCTTTTTATTGACTTTCATTTTATAATAAATAGTATTTCGCCAAATGAGAAAAAACGAATATTTTCATGTTGAGAGTTAGAAGCATTAAATTGAAGTTAAAAAAATAATGGTGGATGTATATTCCAAAATTGAACAATTTTTATTTTATTTGGGGGTATCAAAATAAAATAATATAATGTTAAAAATAATTACTTTGGATATATTCATAATTAAAAATAATTTATATTAATAAAATATTATGAAAAAATTAATATAATTCATCTTCCCTCTCTTATAAATGGAATCCACTTAATCCATTTTATTGATACAAAAAAACTATTTTGGTTCATAAAATAACCGCCCAAATTCCTATATATAATTAATCAACACATTATATAGTTCATGGTTTAGTCATAACATGAGACATAGAAGACATAAGGTGTTAGGAAAATAAGATTATCCAAGGATGAGGTATCGTGTTTAGTATGGAATTTCTATTTAACTTCTTCTAAAAAATCATTAAATATTTATTAAAAAATTATTATATAAAAACAAAAATTTATTCCATATATTATTGTTCTTTAATGTTAAGGGAAAAACCAATATCTAACTCCCAATCTATCAAATGGTATATGAAATCATCAATCATGTGTATGTTAGAGTACCACCTCACAAATAGATATTGTTATTTTTCCATAACTGCCTCCAAAAACTAGTTATAATGATGTAATTAATGTCTATATATGGTATTAATGAAATAGTAATAATTATTTTAACATTATATATCAATATAATTCTTAAAATTTCATGTTAAAAATTTTAAGTCCATTCATGCGTATGTATAGACTACCACATATACGAGGTGATTGGATTCATTTTTCTTTACCACATTACATGGATGAAATATATAATACTATTCAAATTATTAATATGAAAAGTGTGATATTAGGATCATTCTTGAATGATAAAATAATACAAACTATCGTTAAATAATGATCTTTGAAAAATAGGAACTCTAATCCTGCATACAAGGACCTACATTTTACATGATTTTAATTCATATCATTTTTCAATAAATTATTGAAATTATAGATTTAAATGTATAATTTATGTATTAAAATTATATTAATTTCATTATTTTTATATTTTATATTATATAATAGTTACTACGTTCACAATATTCAACATACAATAGTCAATTTGAAATTATGTACAAAATAACGTTAAAACATATGACATGAACATAAATGATTATGTAATTTTATATAACATATTATTAAGTTATATAAATGTATTAATTGGAATAAAAAAGAATATTAAGTAGGTAAAAATTTATTATTTGTTTATTATTATGAAATATATTAGATATACCTAATTAATCTGACTTTTTATAAGGGTCTTTCATTTAAAAAATCTTTTTTAAAGTTAATCATTCATATTTATTATAATAGTAAAAAATGGTTTGTTAACATGGAGAGAACAAGCATATTTTACCCATACAATGATTCATAAATGATTGGAATATTCCATTAATATTATACATTGATATTTTCAATTAAATTTTTTCATATGTGTGTGCTCAATATTTCTAATACATATATTTTAGATTTCAAAATATAAAAAGTTATTTTCCATAAGAATGATATTATAATGAAATAGTTGTTGATTTATTTTAATAATATGGTTCCTTTGAAATTTTTATAATTATTAGTTTTTACATTATTAAACAAGGATGGTTGGTTATGTTATTAATAATGGATAGGTGGTTAGGATATAAACTCCAATGAATTGTGTACATTAGATATAGATGTTGAAAATATTTGTTATTCCATTTTTAAGAGTGATATGGAAAATAATAACCCAAGTTACCTATATGACATTTATGATCATGATAATTAATTTTAATAGAATCCATTTGATTATTATTGGTTTAGATAATGTTCAGTTTGAAAAGATAATTTATTTTTGGGTTAAATGGCATGTTTAATTGTTTTTTGGGTTTGCACTAGAATAATAATATTTATTCATTTAGTTCCCTACTAATGCTTGTGTGATCAGAAAAAATTAATTTTTTTTCCTAGGGTTTGATTATGTGTATAAAGAAAGTGATTTCACATTAATTGTCATGAATATTTTTCCTTAATATAAAACATGTTTATTATTTTGAATTAGTTTATTATGGGAAAAGGATGTTTAGATAACGTGAACACTTTGAAATATACATGTTTTTATTTAAATTTTATTCCAAATTCTCTTCAAAAATAAACCTAATATATTATTACGATAATAAGAAACATAATTCTAGTGGAAATTTAGAAGAATATGTAATGATTAATATTGTGTTATGATATTTTAATATAATATTAATAATTGGGAAATAAATTTCATTTTTATAATTAATAATTAACCCATTCCATATATTGGTGAATTATTTGATCAAATTCATGGAGCTAAAAAATTTTATAATGTTTTTCATCTTTTTCGTTATGAAAAACTGCTCATAAAGAAGGAGGAAATTCAAAATACCAAATTTTTTAATGATTTTTGGACATTACATGTTTATAGTAATTCCATTTGGATTAACTAATACACCCTATATAATTACAGATATAATGTCCAAAGAATTCAACATATGTATTTTTGATTTTTGTGTGGTATCTATTGATGATATCTTAGTTGAACACAAATTATATGTTGAAATGTGAATAACCTATGATTATAATTAAGACTCATAGAATATAATATCTATAATGGAAATTAAGATACTATGATTTTTTTGTTAGATTTTTTTGTTCCTTTTCCATATTATCTCAAATGATAGAATCTTGATGTCGATAATGAAGTAAACATTATTAAAATATAGGTTAACACTAATAGATATAACTAATATATGTAGATTTATTGGTTCATTATTTAACTACCAGTGATTTGGTAAGAGTTTCCCAATTTTTATAACCCATTAACCAAAATAACATGTAAAGGGGTTATATTTATATATAAACACAAATTTGAAAAATGTTTTGAATAATTTAAAAGGGGATTGTTGAATGAAACTATTTTGACTCTAAATTCAAGAAATTGTATATTTTATATATATAGGGATGCATTAAATAAATAACATGGCTATGTAATTATGAATTAGGGCAATGTTATTTCATATGTATCAATAGGTTAAAGACTAATTAACAAAACAATAAAACACATGATCTTTAGTTAGATGATATAATTATTGCATTCATGATATTGAGATAGTATATCTATAGAGAGTTATGTGAGACATACATTGTCCATAAGATCCTAAAAATATATTTTCAATGATATATCTCATTATTAGTCAATGGTGATATCTTGAGATGCACTAGGATTATGATTTATCAAAATAGTATAAATATGGAAAAGAAAATAAGTTAGTAGAGTCATTGATCATGAACAAGGATGGTTTCCGGTGTAAAATGTTTATTTATATGGATTATATAATTATTTATATGGTAAAGATAAATAAATTAATTATTATGGAAGGGGAGATATCACCCCTTTTTTAAATGATTGTGAAAAAATCTTTTTTTAACAGAGAATGTTTTAAATATGATGGTGCGAGATTACAAAATATATTAACAATATATATTAATATAAATTTGATGACATCAATCATGAATATGGATTTATAAAATTATGATATATTTTAGGTATTACATCTATTCCTCATCTCAAAATATAAATATCAGGTGATGTGTGATGCTCGAATTTCCCTATACGCTATGGTAGGAAAATGATTTATTCTGATTTGAAGTAACATTTTTTGTGTGATTTTTTGAAGTGATAAGTTTTTGATTATGTATCATGATTATTTGATTTTCAATAGGATGATACTAAGAGAAAACATTCTAGAGGATTCATGAGTCCTAGTACAATTCCTCATGGAAGAAGGAATGACATGATAATGGAATTTCTATGCAGATTGCTAAATACTCGTTTAATGAATGACTCATTGTGAGTTATTGTTTATCTCCTGACCGAATCAAAAAAAATCATCTTTATAAGATAAGATATAACTTAGGGTCACCTTGAATGTATCAATGTTAATGAATCTAAGAGACTTCATGGTTAATAAATTTCAATTATGTTAGATCATAAATAATTATTTTTGAAGAAAGTCATTCAATTGTTTCAGAAGGCTCTTGATATTGGGATTCAATTGCAAACTTCCAATCATTCTCAGAATGATGGATAATTAGAAAGGAATATTCATACATTATAATACATGTTGAGATAATACTAACATGGATTTCATGGTATTTTGAATCAGTATTTAGCTTTGTTATAGTCCCCCTAGAACTATTTCATATATGAATGCATTTAAATGGAATTATATAAAGCATTATATGAAGGGTAATATCATACGACAACAAGATGTGACGATGTTCGTGAAATTAAAAATATTGGACCAATAAATGGTAGAGAAGAATATAAAATTTATATACTATTTAGACACACATTAATGTGGTTTAATGTAGTAATATGATCTATTTTTATAACCTATGTAATGATTTTGAATTTCATGTTGGAGATCATGTTTTCTTGAATGAATCTTAATGGAAGAGTTTTTTAAGGTTTGGTAATAAAGAGAAACATACCTTAGTCCTTTTGAATTATATTAATCAAATGTAGATATGGAATAACAATTATAATTTTCATCATCTCTCTCTATAGTAAATGAAGTGTTTTATATATCATTGTGTTCGAAGTACAAGTAGGACCCAATACATCTGTACACCTCTAATGAAATATTTCTCATACATTTTCTCTCTTATAGTGATGGTCCAATAGAGATAATTGAAACTAGAGAGAAATTATTAAATTATATATTTATTGAATAGGTAAAAATAGAACCCTAAGAGATTTGGGTCATGTGATATCCTAATCCTATGGGCCATGTAATCGTCAAGCCTGCGGGCCTTGTAAGGGTTCTCCCTCATCCCTTGAAATGGGGGTTGTCAAAAAAATCATTACAATTGAAGGCCTCTCGGCCATTCGGGCTAATAGGTAAAAATAGAAGAGTGATATTAGGATATTCTAGAAATATATTGGGATGAGGTGATGTTACAAAAAAGAAAAACGTCCACTTTTATAGAATGTAATAATTATGAGAATTATGTGGACGAAACTTTTATATTATGGAATAATGTAAAAATACAATTTAATTATAATGTGTTGAAATTAAATATTATTAAATCTATTTAATAAATTAAAATTTTTATCATTCATGACAACAAATATCTAACAAGATCGGATGAAATTTTTTTTGATCATACTGGGTCAAAATATATCTACATTGTGTTTTTGAAAATTTACCTTATAAATAATAATTAGGAATGATTTAAAATATATAAGTAAACTATTAATGGTTTAATTTATAATATTTAACTATAATATATATAATTAACCATGAATTTAATATATATTTGAAATAAATAAAGATAAGACTTGTCAGAGGAAAAAGGAGATATTTTTCAAAAAACTGTATATACAAGAAAAATGGGATTCCATATTATTTAATTAAAACAATATTTAATATTTATCAATTTAAATTAAAATTATAATATATATGTGTGTGTGTGGTTTTAAATCTATTTAAGGATATTACCATTCATAATGGTAAGGTATTATCTTCTTATGCTAGAAAAATTCATTTCATGGAAATCGGATTTTCGACATGTTTTGAGGGTTTAATTTTAAATTAAATTCTACCACTTATGTGAATAAAATTTTTCAAAGACCAAAAGAATAGTTACCCTAAGAAGGGGGTGAATCAGGGTATGAAAAATTTAAACAACTACCCCTTTTGATTTGTTTTGTTGATAGAAATAACTTCATCTCTCTCTCCATCCTTTTGCATAGTATGAATGAATCTTTAAGCATGAAAAGGAAACATCAATTTTACTATGTTCGCAGTCACTAGAATACATCCAAGGATCATACACCAGCAATGTACCAATGTACCAAATCCACTATAAGTTCACTGTTAATTACAAGTTCAAAGTGGACTCATTGTCCATCCTGGTTTAAAACCATTCACAATTTGAGATCCCACTACACTCTCACCTCATTTGAGCTCATTTCTTCTTCAGAAGATCCACTCACAATTTATAAAAGTATAGGTATCTTCATTATCACTATGGAATACACCCAAATTATAGATTTATTTTATATTCAAGTCCAAATTTCATCCACTAATTAATATCCATTTTCCACTAATCACTAGGAAAAATTCTTTTGGAATACATACACAATGCACCCTACTTCACGAAGCTCCCAATTTCATCAATATCAAACAAACCATCGCACTAAACCTATATCATTGCAAAGAAAACAACTTCACAATTCTCACTTCCTCATGGAGCATGCTGCATCACATAGCTCAAGCCTTCACAATGAGGAATCCTTTTCAAAGCATAGGCCACCGCAGAGCTCAAACCATCACCAAGAGACTTCCTTCGCGTAGCTCACTAAGCCAATGAAGAACACACCACTTTCATGGAATTAGACTAGCCATTGTGAAGAACATGTCTTTCATAAAGTACACTACCCATATGAACCTCTATCACAATTTGACAGAAAATAATTTTTCTAGGAAAACACTATACTTATATCGAGAGGGTCGACGTCCATTTGTAGGAGATTCCACATACCCTTGATCCATCTGCGCATTGTCAGTGCCATGTCAACTCAAATCACGATGCTCCGAAATTTCAGCTGAAATTATCTATATATCACGAAGCCCCATGGAAATTTTTTAATTGCAGATCTCATCATAATCCATAAGTGATATTTTCATTACTTTGTGCCTTCATCATGAAGCTTCACATGCAATGATCTTCACCTCCTCAACACTCTCTTACAAATATCATATCTTTTTCCATTATCAAAGCTCGTTGTAATCACAAAGAGCACTGTAAACATTGTTCAGGTAATCATGTAATCCACACCATGAAGCCTATATTCACATAACTCTTTCCTATTTTGTATTTTGAAGAAATATTTATAGAAATCCACATTTCCCGGTGCTTAGAAAATTCCTAATTTTGGACCCCAAAAATATCACAAACACTCGAAAAAAACACCACCTTGTATTTGTTCTTTTTTACCACCTCCATATCTTCTCATCCTTTGTAATTGTTCATTGTTAATAATTATTTCCAACAAAATATCTAGAACTCTATAATTTACAATGAAAACAGTCATTGTCAACAAACACAACTCACCCAAAAAATGCTACACTGTTACCATGATGGTTTTTTGCCTAACAATCTACCCATTGGGGTTTGACGAAAAATATTGTCATAACGATTCTCTGCACTTTGATTCATCACTGAATCTAATCCCATAATCTACCATCCATTGCCTATTGTGATTCATATAGTGACCAAAAATTCACAAAAAATGTACTATAATACCACATGATCCATTCTCAGTGTGACGATCAAGAGTAGTATGAAATTTTAATAAATGAATAACATCATTTATAACACCAATTTAGTATAACATAGAAAAAATAATCTTTTTTCAACACAAGCCTCATATATCATGATATAAAATCATTGATTGATCACTTCAAGTAATATCATTTTTAAAAAATCTCCCCTTATCTCATTTCTCTCCCCCTATCCTGTTGCTCCACCTGTCACCTTCTCCACATGTCTATAACTAAGAAATTTTCTCCCTTAGGTGGCCACATTTTCTCCCCCTTAAGGAAATATTTTCTCCATTTTTTAATGAACCCAATGGTCACTCATTTGTGGCATGCATCAGAGTATATTATAATCAATAGTTTCAGGAGACAGGGGAGCATGCATCAGAGTAGATTACTCATATCATCACATTAGAGAAAAACGCAGTATACATCGGGGAGAGGGGTCCATATCCACACAGTTTCAAGTGTGGCGAGTGAACTGAACACCCAAATCCAGTCAATGACCATAAAAATATTCCTTAGGTAAGGCCTTTGTTAGAATTTATATAACTTGTTGTTTTGTTGGTACATACTCTAAATTCACGATTCCACGGTCAATCTTCTCGTTTATAAAATGATACATTATCTCAATGTTCATCGTCCTTGAGTGATATAAAATATTTTTTCATCGATTTATAGCACTTGAGTTATCTCAGTAGATTTTGATTGGATACATTACTTCAACTCACATATCATCAAGCTATTTCTTCATCCATAATAAATATGTGGGTTTTTGAGTGGTGGAAATATACTCATATTATGTAGTGCTCAATGAATTCTAATTGTTCTTATTTATAATCCATTAAATTCAAAAACCATCAAGATAGAAAGAACCTCTTGATTTTGATTTCATGTCATCCACTAAACCAGCCAAATCTGCATCTGTATACCCCAATAGCACTTACTGATATTTGACTGTATAAATCAAACTAAAATCCTTATTTACTTTGATATACCGAAGTATTCATTTGACTACAAGAATGAGGATTTCCTCCAGATTGATTAGACAAAATGATTCATGACATGTTGGAAAAACAATATCATATCTCATTGTTGTTATGTGCAATAACTTTTAATAATCTTCTTATATTCTATGATATTAACTTCTTTTCTATCTTTATCTTTCGATAATTACATCTATGTAGAATCTAAAATCATAGTATCCTTGTAATTATCCATTACAAATCTTCTCAAAATCGCCTTGGAATACTTGGATTGAGAAAGGAATGTTTCATTCCATTTTTGTGACACCTACAAACCAATGAAAAATGGGATCTCTCCAATTATAGACATTTAACTCATTTTTCATGAATTTGAAAACTTTATTCACTAAGATTCATCTTATTAGCCAAATATAATGTCATATACATAAAAAAGAACCATCTTACATTTATTACTGTTGTTGTTGAAATATATATTTTAATCAACTCCACCATGATGGATACCCATTTCTTCAAATACTGATCAAGCCTTGAGTACTAAGTTCATGGTGCTTGATTCAGCCTATATTTTGTCATTTTCAGCTGACAACCCTTTTCGTTAACCTCATGGATGATAAAACCATATAGTTTCTTGATATACCCTTCTTCCTCTAGAACTCTATTCATGAATTCTAATTTGACATCCATCTAGAACACTTTTGATCTACAATTTCACTACAATGTCTAGGAACCATCTGATTGTCTCAAGACTTGAAACTAGTGAAAATGTCTCATAAAAGGTTATTTACTCTATCTAAGAGTATTCTTTACACACTAGTCGTTATTTTTTTCATATCATTATGCATTAATTATTCATCTTGTTGTGATAGGCCCATTTAGTCCTTATGAAGTTATTATATGCTATCCTCTAAACAATCTCCCATGTCAGGTAATTATCAATATAATCTTTCTCTTCATTTATAGCCTGAACCTTGTTTTAATCTTCAGTTTCATCAGAAAAGTATTTAAGCTCTACCCGAGTTAAGAAAGATGTCTGCTGCAGTGATTTCATTCTTCTAATCTGAACTGGACATGACTGATCACCAGAGATATTCTTCTTATCAATTTCATCTTGATTCTTTTCCTTCTATATAGATACAGATTTTACTTCTTCATTCTCATTATTAGTATCTTATTCTGAATCATCATTGGCCACTTATTCTTTTCCACTGTTGCTTTACTCATTATCAAATTCATGAATAAAATGTTTACTGTGTTGTGGAGTATTCTTTTAATTTTCCGAAATAGTGAAATCATTTACTTCATCTACATTTCATAGCCTCTTTTTAAATCATTCATATGATTTTATTATTCTTGAGTATCCAAGGAATATCCCATCCTCTCTATATGACTGAAAATTCATATATTTCTACATGTTTATGAAAATCACTTACTTCTAAAAATTATACATTCTTTCATTATTGGCTTCATTCCATTCCACATCACATACAGAGTCTTGCCTTACTTTGAACACAATAGAGCACTGTTAGAAATGTATACTGATGTCAACACTACTTTCTTCCAACACTTCTCTAGTATGTATTTTTTCTATAAAAATTGTTTTGTACATGTTTTTGATAATCTGATTTCTCCATTCAACCAATCCATTCTATTTGGGATTTCTCACTATTTAATCCTGATGACTTATCCTGTGTTTCTCAAGATAGTCTTCCCCTAGCCTGTTTTGGAATTCCATACCATTATCAATAAGAATCATCATAATTTTCTATCCAATCATCATTTCTCACTCCCTTTGGTACTTCTATAAGATGATAATCACATTATAAATATGTTCCAAAACAAATATCCATTCCATTATTCTACTGTCAAAAATGAAATGAACATAGTAACTCTTTCTTTCAGTTGATCTTGGTGTGATAGGCCCCCAAACATCAGCATGCCCCAATTAATGTACTCTTATTGACCTCTTTTATTTTTCCATATACATCTTTATGATGAGATTCTATTGTTGGAATGCATCGAACATATGAGTTTGAAACTATGATAGAATAGGGAGGTCTCTAGCTGCATCACACATTACCAAATATTATATGGATGTCAAGAATAGTTGACCAAGTTTTTTATCCGCAACTTATTTTCTTCCACTCTGGATAAAAAGAACATATTTTCATCTCCACATACCAAGTGGAGATTCCCCTATGTCCTTTTTCTATATAGGATAATCGTACCTTGCCTCCCGTTGACAACACACTTCATCTTGGTAAACAATATAGAATACCATGAGTCACATAGTTGACTGACTCTGAGAAAATAGTGATTGAGACCTTCTACCACCAAAAAATCAAAACGTCTTATTTCCTAGACCCCAATCCTATCATTTCCCAATCCAAATACATTTAGGAATTCATCATTTCTGAACATGAAAAATCCTTCATGGTCATATTTTATGTTTGCTACTAGATCCCTGTTGCCAGTAATGTGAGATGTACAAAAAATGTAAATGATCCACACACCAGAACGGTCTGATGCTTTAAGGGATATTTTAGCTAATGTTTCCTCATATTCTCTCTTCTTTTTGGTCAATATTTTTTCTTCACACTCTATATTGATTGAGACATATGATTGTTCTCTATGTACTGTGCACCGAGTTCATCTTTCAAATCTGAAAATCATTTTTTCATCTTCAACTCAAATGTTGGTTCACTGATCTTCTGCTTGAAAACATCATTTTTCAACTTCGAACATTCCTTTCTATGGTTGATGTACAGTATCTAGCCATGTGCCCAAATCCTTCACACCAAAAATTGTTTCCTTCAAAATATGTTCTAGTGAATCATTATCTTTTGGACTACCACCGATACTATTATTCCCTTTGATATCTTATGGATATAGAACACACATATTGTGAGTGTCACTTCCTTCCACAGTAATGAAACCTAATGAAAGGCACATTATTTTATGTCACTTCTGTACTTCCAGTACTTCCTTTAGTTCCGTGAAATTTTTTATTCTTCTTTTTTTGCCACATCAATTTTCATTTTTGGAACGCATGAATGCAGTTTGACTTTAACCCTCACTACTTTCTATTTCTGACCAAGCCTCAAATCATACATAACATCTTATCTCCATTACTGTTTTTTTCATACTGATCTACTAATCTCGTCATTAATCTTTTTAGTAATCTGAATTATCTTCTTTCTTGATAACATGCTAGGAATCTGATGTTTTTCTTGGTCCATAACCATTTTTCATTGACCGAAAATTTCTCCTTCAAGTTCATCGATATGATTGATTTTATCATTAATTTTTTTATTAAATCCATCCATCTACATTTTCTTTTATTCAGTCATGATTTTATACTCACTAACTGATTCTGAGCCCTCTGTTGTCGATGAATTGTTTTTTTCAATTTCTTTATTCAAGTCAGACTTTTCTTTTTTCTGGCTTCTACATATATAGATTGGAATCATTAACATGTTTCATGGATTTATTTGTTGTATATCTTTGAACATATATCTCTTCATGATAAGCCTCCAAATCAGCTTACATATCCACTATTCCTTTAACTATTTCTTCATAAATTTCAGTTTCATCATTTACTTATGTACCACTAAAAACATCCACCATAGAATTTTCTCCACTATATTTGATGTTCTCAATTTCTTCAACCTCCTCAAGCTTAGACTCATCTGAACTACCACATTCTATTAATGGAGATTTTCCTTTTTAAATAAATTTCACTTCAAATGTTTTTTTCCATTCCAATATGCTGAAGAAATATTCATGAATATTTTTACTTCATTAGCATCATCATCTTCATGGAACATTTTGGGACAACTTTATACAATATTAACCACTTTCTACATTGAAAATAATCCATTGGATGTTTCCCCTTGATAATTCATTTTCCTCTTCACAAATGTGAAGAAATAACTGACATCACCTTTTTTGTCTCTTCTTCTTATAGGGAACCTTAAATAGTGAGATTCTTCATGTACATGAATGCCACCTCCTTATATTTCCAATTTTCCCAAACCTCAATATCATCGTTCCTAATTTCTTATGCAACCAAGGTATTATGAAAATTGTCTAGTGCATCTCTTTATGATCATTATCTTCTAGTAATGACTCTATTGGATTGAACCGAGGTGGATGTTTCAGAAAGATGCACATTACGATAGTTATATCTCCAAAGGCATCTCAATGACGCCTCATATATTCCACAATAATATTTACCTAATCAAATAATGAATCAATAGACTCATTCTGGTTCATTTTCAAATCTTTATATTTGTTCCACATACCTTGAAACTTTGCCTCTCTGAACATTGTATCTCTTTCATATATATTCAATATGTTTTCCCATATGGCATGTAATGTTTTCGATGACATCACCTTCATATATATAGAATTGTATAGGGCTCCCCCTAAAGAATTAGTTCCCTTGGAATCAACATTAAATTATCTATGCTTGACATATGATAATGAACCACTCTTAATATCATCTTCTATACCATGCATTTCTTCTCTAAACACATCCCTTCCCAATGATATGATGTAGTGTTGCATCTGATGCCTACCTAAATGAAAATTGTTCCCATTGAAGTTCATAACCACTTTTTGATTTGTCACCTCCAATTAAGATTGAAACACTAATACTATCCATTCCCTATGATACCAATTTTAAGGTCCACTAGGATATATCCCCAAAAAGGGGGGTGAATTTGGGTATGAAAAATTAAAAAAACTGCCCAATTTGATTTTTTTTTTTGAAAAACAAATCTTCCCTCTCTCCTTCCCATTGTAGGGTATGAATGAATCTTAAATAATGCACATGACACAAAAAATATACTTGCTTCACCATTACTAGGCAACATTCCAGGAACATACACCAGTGATTACTGATGTACAAAATCCACTATAAGTGCATTGTTGTTTACGAGTTTGAAGTGGACACACTATCCATCCTGGTTAAAAAACATTCACAATTTGAGAAATCACTACTCTCTAAACATACGTGTTCTCATTTATTCTTTAGAAGATCCACATATAGTTTAAAGACTTGTAGGTATATTCATTATCACTAATGAAGATAACCAAATTAAATATAGATGCTCTGTTAATGTCCAAATTTCATCCCCTGATAAATACCCATTTACCACTAATCACTAGGAAACAACCTTTGTAAATACCTTCGTAAAACACCATACTTCGCAATGTTCTCATTTTCGCAATGCTCAAGCAAGCATTTGTGAAGTCCCTACCACTTCCTAAAGAACACACCTTCACAGAGCTCGATGTCTCACTAAGAAAACTACCCCTTAGACCTCAAGACTTAGAAAAGAGAAATCATTCACAAATATTAGGCCAACATAGAGATCAATCCATCACAAACTGACATGCTTCATTAGTCTCACTGAGCCAACGTTAAACACACCACTTTCATGGAGATAGATTAGCCGCTGTGAGCAGTTGTCATTTGCATGGCACACTACCTCTGTGAAGCACCTTTGAAATTTGAGATCGGCTATGTTTTCATGGAAAAATATCTACTTATCATGAGGGGATCGAGGTATATTTATAAGAAATTCCACCAACCCACGAACCATCCACACATAGTCAACTCCACTTCAGCTCAAATAGTAATTCTCCAAATTGTTGGAAAATATTTTCTCTATATCATGAAGCACTATAGAAATTCTCAAATCACATAGTTCGCCGTAATCCTGAAGCATTCCGTCAATTAATTTTCACCTTAAATGCAAAATATCCACTTGCAATGCTTTTTTATGCCATAATTTTCTCTTGAAAATCTTTTCCATTCTACCATTCGTGATGCATGTTGTAATCGTGAAGAACACCGTCAAAATTCTTCAGTACTTCGCTAAATCTTCATCAAGATTCACATCATCACAAAACACATTCACTTTCCATATTTTGATGAGATCTTCAAGGAAATTCACATTTCATGATGGTCATTAAATCCCAAATTTTGGACCCCAAAAAGTTCGAAAACACTAGAAAACGACACCACCTTGTATCTGTTCTTTTGTACTACCTACAGATATTCTCTTCCTTTGTATTGTTCCATTGTCTACATGGTTTGTCAAAAAAACTATGGAACATGAAAATTTACCATGAATACCTACATTTTCATCAAACACAATAATCCTTAAAAATATAGTGATGTTATCTTGAAAGACTTTTCCCAACAAATTTGATAAAATTGATTTGAAATTTTTTATTTTAAAAATTAAAATTAAGCAATACTTTCAACTTATTTTCTCATAATTAATATTAAAAATAGTGCAAATAAAATACTATAGTTATGGATAAAACGGGTTTACCTTGCGGTTAATGTAAAAAGGTAATGGTTAAAATTACATAAAACATTTATGTAAACCCATTTTTCGGTTTTATTGACTATTTTTTATCCATATCTTTTTCAATTAAATTGGAATAAACTCCATTGCTTGTTTGTAAGATTAACTAGCACCTCATTGTCCGATAATTTATGTTTTCCATCACAAACTCACATGGAAAGTCCTAATGATTGATCTAATTAATAAAAATGATACATGAAAAGTATAACTGTTTCATGAAAATCAAAATATATTATATTTACTAACCCTTTTAACCACTAAATAGATAATAATGTTACCAGTTGGTACATACAACCAATCATATCCATGATGAAATGTGACTCATTTTCGATGTCAAAATTTCATGAATGATTTTAATCATATATATAATGAATTAATATTATATTTACAATAGTAATATCATTCTGTATATCATATAATTATATCATACGCATAAGAATTAGAATGTCTATGACAAAAAATGCTTCATAAATTAAAGTTATTAACTCCTAAAATAGTTTTATTTATGGAATATTATTAATGTATAGTTTATTTGATGTAATACATAGACCATATAAAAAATTATAAATATGAAAACAAAATGTTGATTAAAATCATATTTAAAACAATCATAATGGTTTTTAGTTAATTATATCCAAATAGAAGTGTAGTGTTATATATTTTATTATAATTTACACTTCGTTGAGTCATATTTTTTATTATTCATGTTTTAAAAATTATGCAGCGTTTATAATTCCTCCTTAAAATTTTAATCATAAATAAAAATTTATTCATGATCATTAATATATGTTTTTACTATTTCTGTGAATAAATTTAAATGTTAGTAATGAGAATTGAATTTATTTTAAAATTTTATATTCATTTGGGATAACATATATTCCAATTGAAATATTATTATAATTTATCCATAAAAATTATAATAATTTATCAATAATATATATATTTAGGTATTTTAATGATTTTATATCAAATTTCCCAGAATTCTTCACCTTATTCATACTAAGGAATGTTTACAAGAAAAATTGATATTATTTTTCAATATAACCAGCTATATTTTTCAACCAAGTCAATATTATTTAAAAGTGTTCGAAAATTTTTATTTTTATTCCCTTAAATTAATTAATAATGATATTTATATTTCTATTTTCCATTTTAATAGGTATTAATAGAAAATTTCTAGTTTTTTAAAATGATCATTTTTTTGTTATGTAATGACAATATTCCATTTTATTATATAGGGAATTAACATACATTCCCACCACAATAAATTATTTATATAATGTATATTAGTTTAAAATTATTGAATGCATTTACAATGAAAATGTATTCTAGATATATTATATTAATGCATCACTTATATTTCATTTTATTTTTCTAAAAACATGAATTATTCAAAAAACCTATATTATCTCTCAATAATTTTTTGGCCATTATTATTATCTCAATTCATTCACCTTCTTGTGTCCAATAATATTAAATTTCTCAAAAATATACATATTCATTATATCATAGATATTATTATTTCTCAAATAGTATACTATATTGATATACAAAGCATAAAATCATTGTAATTTGATTGACATGGAAAATATGTATTTTTATGTTCTTTAATTATTACAGATATTTATTGATGTTGAATATTTTTTTAATTAAATTTACCAACCAATATAGAAATAATTCATTGTAAATATAGTAATGGGTGGGTCCTTGAAATTCACAGACCATCGATCCATTTATATGTATCATGAGACAAATTAGTTGAAAAACCATAATTGGTTACTAGTGTATATCTACATATATATTAAACTATCATAGAATATGGAATTGATTATATGTATATAATGATTAATGAAATAATGAAATCAAAAATTATTCTTTTTATTCATTATAAAATTAATTATTATTCTCCACGATATTATATCATTAATTTTATCCTTTGATGAAATTTTTAAAATGTTATTTATAAATTTTTTTGTGTTTTGAGTAATTTACAGTTCCAAATTGATGACTTATTATCTATTAATAATTTATTTGGATGCATATAATCATTATTGTGAATTTTGGATCACTAAAAATATATTTCCATTCATTATGATATAAATAATAATTTCATGAATGAGTTTATGGGCATCCATTGGATCATAAGAGTGGTGTGACCTAGGAAAATACGACATAGTTATTTGTGCTTCTCCATATATTAAACAATATATAACTTGTATGATCTACAATCCATGGGATTACACTGTTTATATCCTTTAACAACATCTCTATATAAACCCCTTTCCCCTTCAAACATTAGTAAATATGATATTTTTCTCATGACTCTTATGTTCCCTGAGTATTTTTTTGGAGATTTTGGGAATCCCCTTAATTAGATTCAACCTCTACCTTCTAAATATCATTCCAAGGTGACCTGAGACACGTGAAAATTGTTTTCCTAGGATACTATTTGAGGGAGACAAAGTTTATTTCTCATATTCATCTTATTCTTTTTACAACATGGAGAACTGATGTTGGTAGATTTCCCTATCAACAATGACGGTACGGGAGAATAAACCAAATTCAAACATGGATATTGAGAGTAATGTGTGTCCTCATCCTTTTTAGGTGTGTGGTCTAGAACATATATTGAAAATTTAATTTCAATTTTACCTAGTATATAAAATATTAAAAATTTCATTGAAAAAATGTGAAACAGAAATATTCAGATTAACCTATGTTGAGTAACACTTCAATTAGCATTCCATTTTATCTTATCAATGTATTTGGTGTTGAGATTGAGACATGTTTCCACCTGATAGGTTTTCCACACATTAACTTGATTTATGTTTATTATAATTAACATGAATCCCATAAATTATTTCTAATTATTGTTTTTTGGATTAATAGTTTGAATTTAAATAACTTGTGAAATTGGTGTGACTTGTTCAGATAGAATCATAGAGTAAAAAATTAGCTAATTTGAACATTAACAACCTTGGTGGAAGAACTGATAAATGGGTATCAAATTTCAATAAATATGATAAAAAATAGGATTCCATCCACTTGAATTTTAAATGGATATATAAATTAAAATTTAAGGTATTTTTTCTAACAAATTTTTATGAACTATGATATGAATTTTTACTATTACATTCTAACTCTTATAATGAATCACCGAAATATTCTATAATGCATATAAGTATAATATATGATATGATGAAGTGATTATAGGTCTTCGTATGTCTATGATTTAATGATTTAATTTATGGGCATCGTAATTCTATAATTTTTAATGGTCATGGATTTTTTATGATGTAATTCATAATGGGATTGTAATAGTTAATCTATAATTCTTATAGGACTCTAATTGTTTCTAATATGATTTTGTGTGGAATATTCGATGTTCGGTTAATGATAATAGTTCACATGGTATTATGACCCACATAGTGATTTCTGGTTTGGTGGTAATGAATTTTGGGTCTGACACCCTATGTTAACTCAATTCTCATGTGTTAGTTGTTTTATATCATGGAAAGAGTTATTTGAAAAAATTAATATAATTCTTATCCCTTTATTTGATACCATTTAGATCACATGAAATAATTTTTTCGGAAATGATTGTGTTGACCTAGAAAATTTTATAGAAACCCTAGAAGGGATTTCATTCGGAACAAAAATATATTTTATAAATGCATATTCCAATAAGGGATATGGACCCGGTTTTTGTTTGTTGTTTTCTTTCTGGGATGGATTTTCCTGATGAAGACAACATGAGGTATTGTACCAGGAGCATAGAGTCTATATTTTCATCAGTTTTTAGTCTATTTATATTAAATTGGTCCCATGGTTTACTGACTTTCATCCTCTCATTACAGAACACTATTATTATTGTGTTTTAGTGTTATTTATTATTCTAATATGGATGCATGGTTATTGATTGTATTATTTTATCTATTTTCTATAATACATTATAATTTTAAACATATTTATAATATATTATTATGGATATATTATCCCCACTATATTACCTACACTCCCAATTCTATTATATATTCCTTGAAATATATGAAACTAGGCATGTGGTCACGTATCCCAGATGGCCCTATCTTGTGATGGATAATCTGAAAGAGGATATTACAATGGGGATTTTGAGTTTTATATTTTCTTATCTCCTTCATTAGTATTTTGGAAAATTATAAAAGTTATTGGGATTTGTTTTCTCATGGTAATGAGGTTCTGTGTATGAGTAGCTAACCCATGTATGGGAAAAGCAGAGTTCCCATAGATAGTGTCATTATTCCCGATCTTTTTCTTTTCATAGTTTGGATGTCATTTAACTGAGGGGATTCACTTGTAGTGTTATGTTATTGTTTATTGAAATGTTTATTTTTGAATTGGTATGGAATGAGATGAGTATGAATTCAACATGATTGGAACATAGTGATATATATATGTGACAATCATTGTTCACAATGGGGACACATTTATTTCATAAGATAAATTTACTCATATGAAATGATTAATTAAATCTATTGTTATATATATTTTGTTATAAATATACATTGTAATATTATTCGATGTTATTTGTTAAAAAAGTTATATTGGAACCTCATGATGATGGTTATTTTGGTCAATTATTGATGTTGTTCTTATTGAGTATGTTTTTTTAAGGAGTACATTGGTCTATTTGGAGAATGTAACACAATAAAATTTTAAAATTTGAGTATCACATATGATAGTGTGTATGACATGAAAAACCCAATATAGAAGGGAATATAACATCCATATACTTTACAATAAATTTTCTATTTTAAATAATTTAAATCTAGGATATGGCTTGCAATACATGAAACACAGAGTTAGATTGTGTTACATGACAAAATCTATATATATACTAATGTTGGAAATTATCTGTACATGTGTCCTCTTCCTACGATGACACATTACCCCATATTTTGTATCCCTCCACCGATCCCGAAAAAACCACACTCCCCTAATCGGGAATTACCATTGCATCGCTCATCCCTCACTGATTCCCATCGACCACCTCTATGGTTCTCACAACCCTCCCTGAATCCACCATCCCCAAGTCCCCTATATCGCTCCCCTATTCAAATCCTCTCTCTAGACTCCATTATGACTACAAGTGATCTGCCTTCAGATCCTCTGCCTTCGGCTCCTCCCCCTGCAGCTCCACCATCTTCAACTCTTCCGTTTTCATCTCCTCCATCTTGGGCACCTCGATCTTCGACAACTTTGTACACATTTCCTCAACTTCAGGATTTTGGTCAGGTAATTCTATGTTACCAACTGCATTTTTACAATTTTATCTTCCATTCCCTACTTCATCATCTCCAACTCGTGATTTTAGTCGGGTGTTGCTACAATGTAACAACGCAATATTTTATGAGAATTGTTATTTTTTTAATTTCATTGATGTCTTGTGTTTTACGCGACACCAAAATTAGCTTGTTCTATACGCAACACCGTATTAGCTTTCAGAATACACAACACTTATCTTGGATCGTGTTAGACACAATTTCAAGTTCGTTTGATATATGTTATTTTACAGAACATTGAGTGTGTATATATATATTTTCAATGTATAAATGAAATATGGTTGGATTCTATTATACGCAACAACAAATGAATCTTGCACTACATGCAACCCTGACTTGGCTTTCATTACACGCAATCGTGACCTTCTGCGATAGCGTTTGTTATACGCAATACCAAGTTTCACTAAACGAGATATTATTATAATATTATTATGAACTAGCTGTTATGAATAGTAATACCCAATTTTTGAAACATTATAAATATTATCATTCAAAATGGAATATATTTTTGGATTCAGAATATCGAAATAATCCTAGGGTGAATTTTTGGTATTTTTCAGAAAACCTTTAATTTTTGATGAATAGTGAAAACACTAGGTTACTATTTAAAAACTGACTTTTTATTTAAATAATCATTTATTTTATTTAAATCTATTTTAGTTAAAAATTGATACATAATACCTAATAAGTTCAATTAAAAATTCATTGGAGTCATTTTATAATAATTTTAGATATAAAAAAATTTTATTGAACATGTCACCGTCTTTTACCCACCTCCTAGGAGAATTTGGAAAATCAAATAAAACATAATTTTACCGCTTCTGTGAGTGTAATTTCGAAAATCCAAGATACACGGTTAATATCAAGGACTAAAATGTGGTTCAATAAGATGAAATTAATTTTTGTTGAATAGTAACTTTTTACTTTTATTTAACACGGTTAAAAGTAAATAGGGTAATTAACTGTAAAAATGATAGTATTATTACCCTAAAACATGTCCTAATTCTATTGGATAAATTTAATTCAACCAAAAAACTAAAGGAATAAAATATGACAATTTGGGTCAACATGGATTAAATTAGGACATTTATTATTAATTTATTTAAAGAAGCGTTAAAATAGTTAAAATCAATGTTTAATAACTAAATCATTTTTAATATAGAGTTATACATAAGATAAATTGAACTATAAATATTCATTAGAAAGATAAAAATATTTCCTACATAATTTTATTTTTTTATAATTTTTAAACATTAAATAATTTAATTTATGTATGACATGATGATGATGCAGTAATTATCTTATTAATGAAATATACACATAAATGATGTTATAAATAAAACAATAAATGTAATTTGAGACTTGTTATGAATTACACTAATTTTATTGGTTAATATGACATGTTATTATTGATTTAATTAACTTTTTTTGAACTAATCATGTTGTTATGATTTTCACAAAAATCAATTACCAAATAGTGACAAAATTGACGTAAAATTGTTTTTAAAACAAATATTATATTATTAATTGTTATTATATTCCTAAAAATATATGGTTTTTCTAAATGACTTAAATAAGGTTTTATATATTAATAATTATCCACTTGGGGTTTTTTTGTCTTGTTATAGTAATTTTATTAACCATATAATGTAAGAAAACAAGAAGACACAGTAAAAGTTATATTATTTAACTTGGAGGTAAATCTAAAAGATAAGGTTAAAATAGTAACCTAAACTTGTCTAAAACCTATTGGTTGAGAATATTTAGACCCATCTCAACCTTATCTTCTAAATAAATCAATTTGGAGCTATTAAAAACCGAATATGACTTTATTATAAAATAATATTTTATGATTTTCCAATGGTGCCTCTCTCTTCCCTTATAAAAAGGGCACTCCTTCCCTCTTCTCTTCACACACTTTTGAGCATTGAAGTTCGACCAAACCCTGCCCATTTCTATTCTAAACTTACCTGGAAACATTTTGGAGGTTATGGTATTCTCAAAATACAACCTCTACTTCCTTAAGAGAAGGCTCACTACTACAAATACGCCCTTTATCCGTGCTAAAAAGTACCTTTAACAGCGCTACGAAATGCGCTGTTAAAGCTGGCGAAGATAAGGGGGGGGGGGGGGGTCCCCTTTATAAGCGCTGAAAACAAGCACTGATAAAGGGGTCCTATATTAGCGCTTCCTTTATCAGCGCTTTTGTTTTAGCGTTGATAAAGGACCCATTTATCAGCGATTTTAAAAAAGCGCTGATAAAAGTTAAAAAAATATAAAAAATATGAAAAATTTAAAAAAATTAAAAATAAATTACAAAAAATTAAAAAAATCATGCCAATCGGGGGGCTTTTATCGCGCTTGATCTGCCCTTTTAGCAACGCTTTTTAGCCCCTCCAGCTCCCGCACGGACCCCCTCCACCCTTTATCAGAGCTAGCCGCCCACATCCACCCACATGCGCGCGCCTCTTCCTCCAGCATGTTTTGAACTCGATACCTCCCCCCTACGCGACTAAGCCCTTACCACTACTCTATTTTGATTTGTTTACTATTTCATGATATATATATATAGTTATATTTATTCGTATAGTAATATATATTTATATTAATATATATATATAGTTATATTAATATATATATAGTTATTTTAATATATATATAGTTATATAAATATATATAGTTATATTAATATAAATATATTGATATTAATATATATATAGTTATATTAATATATATCACTATTTATATATATATATATATTTATATTAATTTTCATAGTAATATATATTTATATTAATATATATATAGTTATATTAATATATCTATATATAGTTATATTTATATATATCTATATATATATATATATTTAGTTATATTTATTCCTAAAGTAATATATATTTTTATTAATATACATATATATATAGTTATATGAATAAATATATTTATAGTGATATTAATATATATTTTTATAGTGATACTAATATATATATATATAGTAATATTAATATATATGTAGTTATATTAATATATATATATATATTGCTATATTAATATATATATATAGTAATATTAATATATAGTAGTTATATAAATATTTATATATTGGTATTTTAAATAAAATGGATATTAGTTATTATTTAGATAGAGCTAATATATTTTATATGTAAATATGTTTAATTATTTATTTTAAAATTTTAATTTTTAGGTGTGAATAAAAAAAATATGTACATATAGTTATATATTTTATTATAAATAGTAGTTCATTATAAAAAATGATAAAATTTAAAATAAATAATATCAATATGAATGTAATACCTTTGAACAAATTCAGTTCCCACCAAAAAATCCAATAATACTCCCTTAAACAAGGCTGAAAATCCACAAACTTTTTAAAAATCGGGGTACCCCGTCTAAAAACTCATTTTTGGAGGGCTTCTGGGCATCTATTGGTGTTAAAAAATGCTTTACCGGGAACATCCCGGTCATAGTGACATAGATCTCCTCGTAGGCTTCGATTTGATATGTGGTAGATCTCAAACGGACACACGGATCAAAAGTTATGGTCGTTTGAAGTTTGAGTTGCATTTTCAACTTATTTTCAATCTTTTTTTAAATTTTTCCATTTTTTATTCTCAAATTGTTAATAAATTACTACTACTCCATAATAATTATCAAATTATTAATTAAAAATAATTTTTTTTGCTTTTTAAGAAGCCATTATCACTAAATTTATTATATATTAACTATATTAAGTGTTAATGTACATTTATACTTATCTAAAATATATTTAAAAATTATATATTATATCTATATAAATATAAATATATTTAAATATTAATATATTGATATATATTTTTTAATTGTTTTTGAATTCGACCCTTTATCAGCGCTTCAAAAAAATCCCTTCTAAAGGCCCCCCTTTTATCAGCGCTACTAATCAAGTGCAATAAAGGGGGTCCCTTTATCAGCGCTAAAATAACGCTGAAAAGGGGGGGGGGGGCTTGATCAGGGCTGAAAAAGCACTGAAAAGGGGTACATTTATCAGAGCTTTTTTTGAGTGCTGATGAAGCCCCCCCCCCTTTATCAGCTCTTTTTTCATTAGCGCTGATAGGGGGCGCTGGGAAAAACTGTTTTTGTGGTAGTGGCTTAAAGGAGGTGCGTCGAAGAAGAGGTAATCTCTTCTTCTGATTATCTCATGTAACACCCCAGGTAAATAAAGAATATGACATTTTCATATTTATCCATATTTGTGAATAAAATATTAATATGACTTTAAAGGGGACGCTATTCTCGATGGCGTACCCAACACGCAACAACGAGTTTCTTGAGAATCTTAAGTTGCACTCTAATAATAAAATAATATTATTTTAAATGGTAGTTAACAGGTAGTCGTTGTATTGGAAGGAATGGATAGAAATAACTAAAATATGAATATATATGTTTTTAAATGTTTTTACATTTATCCAATAAAAGATAAAGGCTTAAAATACGGAATGAATTCAATTTTAGGCGTATATGCCCTAGTTTTTACTAAAGGTTCACTTATCGCCTTTTGATGGAGAACCGTCATTAAATATAGTTTTGTTCACTTTTATACATTCTATTGGACCAAATAAAACTCTTCTTAAGAATTGGGACATCAAAATTTACATTGTGTAAATTTTTGGTATCTTTCCGATAAGGTTCATTTTTTTAATGAATAGTGTAAAATGTTGTATTTTAATTCAAAACCTCTTTTTAATCTAATTTATTTATATGAATAGATTATATTTTGAATTGTTTTTAAAGTGAAATTAGAATATATTTTTACCATTAAATCCAATAGTGGTCGTTCGAATTAATTTCACTTGGAAAATCAGACTTAAACTACTGTCAATATTTTGATACTTATTATTTCATAATAACACGATATCTGCTCTGACAGCGGGAATTAATTATTAAATTAATTATTGTGACTTATATGTTTTGAATTTTGTAAAATAGACTTCATTTTTGAATTTGGAATATCAAATATAGCTTACGATTAATTTTTTGGATTTTTCTAAAAAACATCAATTTTTAATGAATAGTGAAACCACTATGTGGTACTTATAAAAAACTGAATTTTCCGTTTAAATGAAATTTTTCCATCTTTTTGTTTTTAATTTCAAAAATATGACATGCATGTTTGTCATTAAGAAGTAAAATGTGGTTCAATGGGATAAAAATAATTTTTTGGGGAATAGTAACTTATTAAGTTTTTTATCGCGATTAGAGGTTATTAGTGTAGTTTATGGTAAGAATAATGTTTTAATAAAATTAAATGACCTAGACACATGTTCTATTCTCATTTGATGTGTCATGGCCGACCAAGATAATCCATGGGTCAACTTGGGGACCCCATGGAGCCACTTTGTTTGGGAAATGACATAAATATCTTTTTATTTAATGATAAAGTAAAAATGACGCAAACATGAGATGTTTTACTAAAAAAAATTACATGGGGTTATACAAGTCAGATATTTGACAATAAATATTCGTTGGAAATATAAAAATATTTCCTATATCATAGTATTTTTTCTATAATTTTTAGACATTAAATAAATAAAATTATTTATGACATCAAGATGATGCAGCGATGACCTCATTATTTAACGATTTAAATAAAATGGAAAGATAATTTAATACCTAAGACATAAACACGTCCAAAACCTATTGGATGAATGGATTTAGAAACCTTATCACCTTATCCTAGAAATACATCAATTTGGGACACTTAAAATCCGAAACTCTTTTCAAAATAAAGTAACATTTTGTAACTTTACAAGAGTGCCCCTCCTCTCCTCTTATAAAAGGCCCCCACCTCTACCTCCTTACCCACACTCTCAAATCCTTTGGATCGGCCAAACCCTGCCCATTTTGTCTCTACACTTCCCTATATTACTCCTTGAAGCCTCACATTGGGCAGAAGTCTTCCCAAGGAAGACTTTGAGCTCAAACCAAAGGTAGTTACCCGATTTTAAGGTAATGTCTTCACTTGTGTCCTTTTGTTTCATTTTGCTTCTCCAACCCCTAAACTCTTTTTATTCATTTGTTTTGTAAAAAATTCAGTATCTTCAATATACTGGGATTTTTTTATAATAATTATTCGAGCTACACTTACATACACCTACATCTAATGGTTAAAGAACATACTGTTTCCGTGGATGGTGAATTTCTGCCTCCCGAAACGATGATTGTTCAACATTCTTCTAACACCTTAAAAGGTGGCCATTAAGATGACACTATATTTATATATGATATATAATATGTTTATGTTTTACTTAAGCTTCTGTATGTTTCTTTTATTTCATACCTTTATGGTTTCCATTATGGGTAAACGCGATATCTTCATTTAAGGATGTGCGGACTACCGCCCCCTCAAAGTGATTTGATTCATTATTACCATATGTGTTATGTATAAAGGGTATATTTAATGATATTATATATGATACGATACTAGAAATAAAATACTATTATGTATCATAATGTTTTAATTCCATTAAATAAGAAATAGAAATGGAAGTAGTGTTCATACGTACGTACGGCTTACCGACTCCATGAACGGTACATTTCATTTCTTATCTCAAAATGTTATGTACTATTATAAGTACATATATATAATGAATATATATTTAATATATTACATCTAAATTATGGGTATAATTATGGAATTATAACATATATATATATATATCTCATTTTGTTTTAATTCCATTAATATAACAAAAAAATGAAAGTAGCGTTCATGCGTACGTACGGCCTACCGTCTCCATGAACGGTGCTTTTAATTTTAATCTCCAAATTCTAAGGAATAGTATAAAATGAATATATACTGGATATATATGATAATTGAAACATCAATACAATTCTGGATATGATGTACCTATAACTACATGGATAATTATTTTCCAACAAGTTCAATTTTTGACTCATGTACCAAACATCGACAAAAACATCTGATATGAACTCATATTATTAACCAATTATTATAACATTAAAATATGTTATATTAACTGAATAATAATCTTTATAGGAGTTATTAAATAAATTACAAATTTACCAAAGTTTATTATTCAAGAATATAAAGAAACGAACAAGACAAGTTGGACAAGAGGTAAGGGATCTTACTCCTCTCTTTCTTTTTAAGTACACTCTTTTATGTCATTCCTTCAAAAGCTCATATTTATTTTTATTGGGATGTAATATAATATTACACCTACTGTAATTTTTATGTTCATATGATGAGAGACCCTATTCTCTCTCATCAATCCATTTTGGAAGTTTTGAGTGGCGCTGTTAGGCTGCCATATTTTCGTAAGAGATCTAACCTCTCTCTTTCTTTTTAAGTACTCTCCATTATGTCACTTCTTTTAAGCTCCTCATTTTTATGTTGGGGGATGTTATTTTATATTCCTCTTTCTATAAACTTTAAGTTAATATGATGAGATACCCTATTTGATCTCATCAATCCATTTTTGTATGTTTTATGTGGCGTCGTTAGGCTGTTGAGTTTTCGTAAGGGATTTTTCATCTCACTTTTATTCCCATGAGATTTATGCTACATTTGCCATAATTTCCTTTGAGTGGTGTATGTACTGCCCATTATTTTACTCATTGTGTAATATACTTTCTTTTATGGGTATTTACATCAATGTTTTATTGTCCTTCTTTCACGAGGTGTATGTTTCGAATGATACCCATGTCGGTAAGGGAACCTTTCACCCTCCTCTTTTTAATAGACTTATTTTGTTGGGTACTTTAATTGACATATTTTTATGTTGGGATATGTTCTCATATATCCTTATTCATGTAAATTTTATGTCCAAGTGATGAGATACCCTTTTTTTATCTCTCATCAACTCATTTTGATGTGACGCTGGTAGGCTGTCAAGGGAACTTCTTACCCCAATTTCGATTTCTCTGGGTTCAACATATAGTTATTGAATATGTCATCCTTTGAATATGTGTGAATGACCTTTGATTATTTTACACTTAATATCCACTTATATTTGGGGTATTAGTTTGTCACACATAGTGATTTAATTGATTTATCCTTAATCCAAGGATACCGTCTTTGTATGGGACGTCGTCTCAATCTCCTTTCATTGAGGTATATTTTGTTTTATAAAAAACCTTCATTTATTCGGTGTATAAACCCCTTTGACTTTTACATTTATCTGAATGGAATATTTTTATACAAAGCATTTTACTAAACGACAAAAAGGAATGTTTTTGTCGTACGTATGTGGTGACAATGACTTCTCCGCCGCCGTGACCATTATTTGAGTTTCGGCTTCCTCTACAGGACATACACTTTTTTAAAATAAAAATATGTACCATGTTTTACTTTTCTTTTATTTTGGTATTGAAAATGGTTTTCATAATGTTTTTATATCACTGTGTTGTATTGATATCTTGTTATTGAAAAGTGGAAATTTAATGTTTCCTTTATGAATGTTTTATGTGATACGATTATGTTATGGTTCTTGGGAATTATTATGAAGGCGGGTGGTTCCGTGATAAACTAAGGGCAGGTGAGCCCGATATTTCTCTCTAATGCATTGGGTAACGCGAAGGAGTGAAGCGTTAGGGTATCTCCGAAGAGATTTAGGGAATATACTGTGATGGGTATTCCAAACGTAACCAAGAGTGTTACTCCCTACGTAAGAATGTTATGAATGCCTCAAGTTACCTTTTATGTCTTATGATTTCTATGATTTATTCATGATTTGATTAGGTATGTTAAAGTTCCTATGTTTTATGGGTAAAGTATGATTTCATTCTTATGTATATATGAACTCATGATTCCTTTCGATATTTTTATAACCCTTACTGAGCTTTTTATGCTCATCCCAAGTTTTTGAAATGTTTTTCACAGGTCAAGGGAAAGGTACATGATGGGATCATAATTCCAAGCATGTGTCAAGGTAGAATCCATGTTTTTATTTTAAATATGTTTCCGTTGATGGGAAGAATGAATACTATCTTTTTTGTAACCACTTTTCTTAAATGTGGAATGTAATGAAAGTTTCATGATCTAATTCTCTAAAACTCTAAACCTAAAAAGATCCTCAATGTGTAATCTTGTAATAACTCAAGATTAAGTAAGGTTTAAGGCTGGGGCCTTATAGTTGGTATCAGAGGTCGGTTTAGATAACTTTAGACGTTAGGTTATTCTTTAAGCATAAGTGGAATTACCATAATGGTTATGATTTCAGAAGGAGTCATAGTTTTAGATAAAGTGAATGAGTAAGTATATCTTAGTGTTTATCTTCCTCATTAGTACATGATGGTTTTGTTGATATACTCACATGAACATTTCTGTTTTTAGTGAATGGATGGATCTAGCAGGAACCAATGTGACAACAGGTTTGAAGGAAACTGTGGTTGTTCTATGATTAAGATACTAGATAAAATGGGGGATTCAATGAGGAAACTTGTGGTTGTACTAAACCAACTATCAAGGAGTCATGATCAACCACTTGAACCTTTGTATGATCTTTAATTCATCATGTATGAGATGACCAATCTATGTAGAAGTTCAGGTAATAATTATAAAGGTAACCATTAGAGTTTATATGATCCTTACTTTTGAGGTAATTATGGGTTACTATATGTTATGATGGAAGTGAAAGGCATGAGATAAAATTGAGGTTAAATTATGTTATGGTTATTTTGATGATTTTATCTCTTTTTGGGGAATGATTTGAGAATTATATAGTTTTGGAAAAAGGACAACACACAGACCATGTGACTACCCATCACGTCGGACAAAGCTGTGGGAATCGAACCCACAACCAAAGTGCAACTGGTATTTATCGCCTACCACTGGACTATGTGAAGTCTCTGGTTAGTATGACTAATTGTTTTTAGTTATATGATTTTATGAATTAAGAGAAATTTTATTTTGGGTTATTTATGAATATGATTAACCTATCATAGAGGATATGTGATTAAATTAATTACTTTTCAATATGAGACATTATGAGCAGCTGATGTTGTTTGGAGATAAATGTTATGATTTAACTTGGAAAAATATGTGACTAAATCCTTCAAATATTTGGGTTTCAATATTAGATTGGTTTACTTTGAATAATTTTATGGACAAATTGTTTATCGAAAGGTCCTTGTTGGACTTTGGGTTTAGTTTGACAAATTTTATAGATTAAGAATAGATTTTATTTTTATAAAGGGTTATCCTTTTCTGGATTATCTGATCTTGTACTAACCTTTTTGGTTTTGGTTTTGGTTAAAGCCTAAATACATGGGAATTATATAGTTCTCTTTTGTGGATTAGGTGATTCTCTAGAAGTTTATTATAATACTCTTAATGCGAACAAGTGTTCCTACATACTCGTCTTTTGGAGAAAATATGAGTTTGATTAAGGAATCTATTAAAAGTTGAAAGTCTACATGACAAGTAAGTATGTTTCATTATGATTTATTTAATCGCAAAAAAAGTTATTCAATGAAAAGTAACTTAAAACAAAATGGTTGTCTGTTAAATTTTCCTACAAGGGAATCAAATACCGTTTAACCCATGACATGTTTGTGATTTTCTTATTTAAACTTTATCCTAGACATGTTTACTATCACTCTCCATCAGAACATGACCCTATGTTTTCTCCTCCATGTCCATGTTTTTCTACATGAAGTCCTAGTATGGGTTAACTCGGGTGACCTCTGTACTTATCTTTCTTTATTTTAATGTGATTGTTTTACCGACTCTTTTTCCAATGTGGGACTTCCAAGGATGTTTCCAAGCTCAATTTTAAAAACTGTGAGGACACAATTCCAAAAAGGGGGGAAGGATGTAACACCCCAGGTAAATAAATAATATATAATTTTCATATTTATCAATATTTGTGAATAAAATATTAATAGGACTTTAAATGGGATGCTATGCTCGATGGCGTACCCAACACGCAACAACGACTTTCTTGGGAATCTTACGTTGCACTCTAATAATAAAATAATATTATATTAAATGGTTGCTATCATTTAGCCATTGTATTGGCGGGAATGGATATAAATAACTAAAATATGATTATATATGTTTTTAAATGTTTTTACATTTATCCAATAAAAGATAAAGGCTTAAAATACGGAAAGAATTCAATTTTAGGCATATATGCCCTAGTTTTCACTAAAGGATCACTTATCGCCTTTTGATGGAAAACCGTCATTAAATATAGTTTTTTTCACTCTTATAAATTCTATTGGACCAAATAAAACTCTTCTTAAGAATTGGGACATCAAAATTTACATTGTGTAAATTTTTGGTATCTTTCCGATAAAGTTCATTTTTTTAATGAATAGTGTAAAATGTTGTATTTTAATTCAAAACCTCTTTTTAATATAATATATTTATATGATTAGATTATCTATTGAATTTGTTTTAATGTGAAATTAGAATATATTTTTACCATTAAATCCAATAGTGGTTGTTGGAATTAATTTCACTTTGAAATCAGACTTAAACTAGTGTCAATCTTTTGATACTTATTGTTTCATAAAAACACGCTATTTGCTCTGACAGTGAGAATTAATTACTAAATTAATTAATGTGACTTATAGGTTTTGAATTTTGTAAAATAGACTTCATTTTTTAATTCGGAATATCAAATATATCTTAGGGTGAATTTTTGGGATTTTTCTGAAAAACATCAATTTTTGATGAATAGTGAAACCACTAAGTGGTACTTATAAAAAACTAATTTTTCCGTTTAAATGAAAATTTTCCATCTTTGTGTTTTGAATTTCAAAAATCCGACATGCATGGTTGTCATTAAGAAGTAAAATGTGGTTCAATGGGATAAAAATAATTTTTTGGTGAATAGTAACTTATTATGTTTTTAATCGCGATTAGAGGTAATTAGTGTAGTTTATAGTAAGAATAATGTTTTAATAAAATTAAATGACCTAGACACATATAATACCATCATTTTATGTTTCATGGACGACCAAGATAATCCATGGGTCAACTTGGGGACCCCATGGAGCCACTTTTGTTGGGAAATGACATAAATATCTTTTTATTTAATGATAAAGTAAAAATGACACAAACATGAGATGTTTTACTAAAAAAAATTTTACATGGGGTTATACAAGTCATAGTTTTGACTACAAATACTCATTGGAAAGATAAAAAGATTTCCTATATCATGGTATTTTTTTATAATTTTTAGACATTAAATAAATTAAATTATTTATGACATCATGATGATGTAGCGATGACCTCATTATTTAACGATTTAAATAAAATGGAAAGATAATGTAATATCTAAGACCTACATAGGTCCAAAAACTATTGGATGAATGGATTTAGAACCCTTATCACCTTATCCTCGAAATACATCAATGTGGGACCTTTAAAATCCGAAACACTTTTGAAAATTAAGTAACATTTTTTAACTTTACAAGAGTGCCCCTCCTCTCCTCCTATAAAAGGCCCCCACCTCTACCTCTTTACCCACACTCCCAAATCCTTTGGCTCTGCAAAACCCTGCCCATTTTGCCTCTCCAATTCCCTATATTACTCCTTGAAGTCTCACTTTGGGCAGAAGTCTTCCCAAGGAAGCCTTTTAGCTCAAACAAAGGGAGTTACACGATTTTAAGGTAATGTCTTCACTTGTGTCCTTTTGTTTCATTTTGCTTCTCCAACCCCCTAAAATCTTTTTATTCATTTGTTTTGTAACAAATACAGTATCTTCAATATACTAATATGTTTTTATAAAAATTATTCTATCTACACTTACACACACCTACATTAATGGTTAAAGAACATACTGTTTTTGGGGATGGCGAATTTCTGCCTCCCGAAACGATGATTGTTCAACATTCTTCTAACACCTTCAAAGGTGGCCATTAAGATGACACTATATTTATATATGATATATAATATGTTTATGTTTTACTTAATCTTCTGTATTTTTATTTTATTTCATACCTTTATGGTTTCCATTATTGGTAAACGCGATATCTTCATTTAAGGAAGTGCGGACTACCGCCCCCTAAAAGTGATTTGATTCGTTATTACCATATGTGGTACGTATAAAGGGTATATTTAATGATATTATATGTGATACCATACTGGAATTAAAATACTATTATGTATCATTATGTTTTAATTCCATTAAATATGAAATAGAAATGGAAGTAGCGTTCATGCGTACGTACGGCTTACCGTCTCCATGAACGGTACATTTCATTTCTTATGTCAAAATGTTATGTACTATTATAATACATATATATAATGGATATATATGTAATATATTACATCTAAATTATGGGTATCATTATGTTATTATAACATATATATATATATATTTCATTTTTTTAATTCCATTAATATAACAAAAAATGAAAGTAGCATTCATGCGTACGTACGGCCTACCGTCTCCATGAACGGTGATTTTATTTTTTATCTCCAAATTCTAAGGAATAGAATAAAATGAATATATACTGAATATATATGATATTTAAAAAATCAATAACATTCTGGATATGATGTACCTATAACTACATGGAAAATTATTTTCCAACAAGTTCAATTTTTGACTCAGGTACCAAACATCGACAAAAACGACTGAAATGAACTCATATTATTAACCAATTATTATAACATTAAAATATGTGATATGAACTGAATAATAATATTTATAGGAGTTATTTAATCAAATAGAAATTGACCAATGTTTATTATTCAGGAATATAAAGAAACGAACAAGACAAGTTGGACTTGAGGTAAGGGATCTTACTTCTCTCTTTCTTTTTAAGTACACTCTTTTATGTCATTCCTTCTAAAGCTCATATTTCTTGTTATTGGGACGTAATTTTATATTACTACTACTGTATGTTTTATGTTCATATGACGAGAGACCGTATTCTCTATCATCAATCCATTTTGGAAGTTTTGAGTGGCGTCGTTAGGCTGCCAAATTTTCATAAGAGATCTAACCTCTCTCTATATTTTTAAGTACTCTCCTTTATGTCACTTCTTTTAAGCTCCTATTTTTTATGTTGGGGGATGTTGTTTTATATTCCTCTTTCTATAAACATTATTTTAATATGATGAGATACCCTATTTGATCTCATCAATCCATTTTTGTATGTTTTATGTGGCGTCGTTAGGATGCCGAGTTTTCGTAAGGGATTTTTCATCTCACTTTTATTCCTGTGAGATTTAAGCTACATTTGACATAATTTCCCTTGAGTGGTGTATGTACTGCCCATTATTTTACTCATTGTGTAATATACTTTCTTTTATGGGTATTTACATCAATGTTGTATTGTCCTTCTTTCACGAGGAGTATGTTTCGAAAGATACCCATGTTGGTAAGGGAACCTTTCACCATCCTCTTTTTAAAAGACTTATTTTGTTGGGTATTTTAATTTACATATTGTTATGTTGGGATATGTTCTCATATATCCTTATTGATGTAAATTTTATGTCCAAGTGATGAGATACCCTTTTTTTATCTCTCATCAACTCATTTTGATGTGACACCGTTAGGCTATCAAAGGAACTTCTTAACCCAATTTCGATTTCTTTGGGTTCAACATATAGTTATTGAATATGTCATCCATTGAATATCTGTGAATGACCTTTGATTATTTAACACTTAATATCCACTTATATTTTGTGTATTAGGTTGTCACACATAATTATGTAATTGATTTATCCTTAATCCAAGGATATCGTCTTTGTATGGGACTTCATCTCAATCTCCTTTCATTGAGGCATATTTTGTTTTATACACAAGCTTCTTTTATACGGTGTATAAAACCATTTTGACTTCTACATTTATCCGAAAGGAATATTTTTATACAAAGTGTTTTACGAAACGGCAAAAGGGACTATTTGTCGTATGTATGCGGTGACAATGACTTCTCTGCCGCCGTGGCCATTATTTGAGTTTCGGCTTCCTCTACAAGCCATACCTTTTTTAAAAGAAAAATAAGTACCATGTTTTACTTTTCTTTTATTTTGGTATTGAAAATGGTTTTCATAATGTTTTTATATCAATGTGTTGTATTGATATCTTGTGATTGAAAAGTGTAAATGTTATGTTTCCTTTATGTATGTTTTATGTGATACGATTATGTTATGGTTCTTAGGCATTATTATGAAGATGGGTGGTTCCATGATAAACTAAGGGCGGGTGAGCCCGATATAGCTCTCCAATGCATTGGGTAACGTGAAGGAGTGAAACGTTAAGGTATCTCCGAAGAGATTTAGGGAATATATTGTGATGGGTATTCCAAACGTAACCAAGAGGGTTACTCCCTACGTAAGAATGTTATGAATTCCTCAAGTTACCTTTTATGTCTTATGATTTCTATGATTTATTCATGATTTGATTAGGTATGTTAAAGTGCCTATGTTTTATGGGTAAAGTATGATTTCATTCTTATGTATATATGAACTCATGTTTCCTTTCCATATTTTTATAACCCTTACTGAGCTTTTTATGCTCATCCCATGTTTTTGAAATGTTTTTCACAGGTCAATGGAAAGGTACAAGATGGGATGATAATGTCAAGGATGTGTTAAGATAGAATCCATGTTTTTATTTTAAATATGTTTCTGTTTATGGGAAGAATGAATACTATCTTTTTTGTAACCACATTGCTTAAATGTGGAATGTAATGAAAGTTTCATGATCTAATTATCTAAAACTCTAATCCTGAAAAGATCCTCAATGTGTAATCTTGTAATAACTCAAGAATAAGTAAGGTTTAAGGCTGGGGCCTTATATCTCAAGTTTCTTTCATCTTCTACTACTTCTTCTTAATTTTCTCATTATAAATTAATAACATCAGTATTACTTATATACTGATATTTTATTATAAATATATAGCAACCCGATTTTACCTTTTATCCATCCTACGGAAAACGAAATCACTGCACCTGTGTACGTACGGAATACCGTCTCCACGCCATAGTGTAATCTGTTTTTCCACCAACACCTTACGTGGATGGGTATAATGGTGTAAATAATAACTATATATGGTTATTATAACATCATAATGATTCTAAGATATTATATAATAAAATCCAATTCCATTCAATAAATATGGGAATGATATCATCGCTCGTGCGTACGTATGGATTATCGTCTCCACGACGCGATGAGATTCATTTTCCATGTTAACAATTCAAGAATGATTATAAAGTATATATAATAAGTAATCGTGAAATATATGACATAATAATGCTACTGGATTTATGTATATAAATATGTATGTCATCTACTTAATTCATTCAATTCTATAAGGAAATGAAAACAGCGTTCATGCGTACATACGGCCTACCGTCTCCATGAATGGTGTATTTCTTTCCCTTTATCGATCTATTATATATATGAACATATATTATATACAAATCATGTTTTATATTCTGTAACTACGTAGTCATGATCTATGTAATCATATAAATAATTACAAGTCAAAAGATGGACGATAAATTAATCTATTTTACCCAAAACGCTACTTTAACATGGAATTTAGAAAAGAATGGGTAATATTAAGTAATAAGTGAACCATTTATGACATCATAACAATGAATATGATTCTGTAATAAGTCAATTACATGCCAACACACCTCTTAAATTACACCAACGCAATTTAATTCACCTGACCCCCTTTTTAAATTAAGTAACCACATCGTTGGAATTTAGGAAGGTTCCAAATAAATGAACTGTCATAAATTCCACGATGGATGAATACCTCTCCCCCTCATTTATATATAGGGAGCTTGGGAGAAGGTTTTGGGACAGCTTCCCCAAGTGACGAAGCGCTGGTAATGTTTTGCGACGCCCAACATTTGGGGAAATCATATCCTCTCCAACAAAGAACGTGAATAATTCCAACGAAGATCTTCCACGCGATTCTTCTTCGACCTTCCTTCCCCAGAAACCTATCCTCTTCAACATCATCAACGAACCGACGCAGCTCGGAATTGGGGACGTGTGGCGGACGCGATGAACGACGGTCTTCATCGTCTCCCTTCCGCGACTCCACCAATGAGCGACGAGCAAGAGGTAGGGGTTTTATTTCTAATTTGAAGTATGAACCTTTCCCATGTTCTTCCTTTCTCTCAAAATGATGAACGGTGGTTGTTGTGCTTCATACATGCAAGAACCTATTACTACCACCCGAAACATGGAGGGTCTAGGCCAAACCAACATGGCTGATATAACGACCCATACTTTACATACATTGTTAATACTTCAAAATTGAAGCACACTTATTACAACATATGACAAAACCACAAAGGACCGTATAGGTATAGTGTCTTTAGAAAACTGGGAAACATAAACAACTGGTTCATAAATCTTCTACAGTGTCTCCCATTTATTTCATCATATCTAGGGTCCCTTTTAGCATATTCTACTTAATATCCATCTTCCTGACCTGGGGAAAAGAAAACATAAAAGGGTGAGCTCAAATGCTCAGCAAGGGAAAATAAAGGAAATAAAAATCATATCATATCTTTTTGAAAATCAAAACCTGTAAAAGAGATCATAATATCTTAACATGGAATAAATCATAGAAGTGAAAATGAGATCCCCATAATCATAACATAAATCTTGAAACTTTGTGTCATGCACACATAATCATGGAAAATAATTTCTTGTTAGTCATGACTCATTGCCAAGACTATCTTAGTGGACAAAGTCCCTTTCTGAACCGAGTTCACTCCTCGTTTCAGTCCTGTATCACTGAACCGAAATAACCTTCCGTTCCAGCCATGTCTATCTCATGAGATATAAAATCTTTACCCAATGCATTGGAGGGAGATATAGGTCCCACCCATCTTATAATGAATCATTTCTTATGTGTGCCACATAATCATAAATCTTACATCATCACATAACCCATGTAATAAAAATGGGATTCTTAAACAACATGACATCATAAAACAATTCATATAAGATAAGGGAATTCATAAAAATAATTCCATCACAACATGATCAAATCAATTTAATAATAGGGATAAAAACAGAACCCTTTATTATCTTAGATGGAAAATCATTTTGATAAAACACTTGAACTCCATTCTTGAGGAAAATATCCTTTCTTCTTAAAAAACATTTTTCCTTTCATAACATGTCATACAACTTTAAAATAAAAGAAGTTGATTAAAAATAAACTTGAAAACTTGTAAAGGAAGCTTTTTGGAAACAATGTTTTAAAAATCCATTCATGCCGTATAAGTTAAAAAAAACGTTCTTCGTACTTTTGTCGGAAAAGTCAAAAAGTACCTCGTACGGAAAAACGACAAAAGATTCCTTTCATATTCTTTACTAAAAACTCACCTAAGGGTAAAATTGGATTTAAACTATTGCAAGTGGATGAAAACAATATTACATATTGAGGGAACATGGATGTGGATGATAAAATACACCCCAGTAAATACTTACGAATAAACAATCTCGGATAAAAATGAGATTGTGATGTTTCCCTTACCTTAAGTCCAATTTGCTTTGTACGTGTCCGAAGCTCCTGTATAATGGTTTAAATAATGTTATTAACTTATTCCAGAATCATACATATTTATATGATATCATATATGTTCATATTCTTAGCTTCTTGATAGTAATATTTCATGGTTACTTGTTACTCGGGTCTTTATTGCCTTTTGTTCTTATGCGTGTTTTGCCGAATACATTCTTATTATTCTTTTAAGGTTATAGATTCCTTATATCCAGAATGGTATTAGTGTAACATATATCATATTTATTCATTCAATTCATTTATATAATCATTATGAAATGAAGATCATGTAGAATGAGTCGCATCACATCCTGGAGACGGTATTCCGTACGTACGCACGAGTGATGATATCGTTCCTATGATCGTGGAATTGTATTGGAGTATATATATATATATATTTCAGTATCAATATTACTTCATAATAATCATATATAGTTACTCATTACACCATTATACCCATCCTTGTAAGGTGATGGTGGAAAATAGATTACACCACGGCGTGGAGACGGTATTCCGTACGTACGCACGCGCGGTGATTTCATTTTTTCCGTAGGATGGATAGAAGGTGAATTAGGTTTGTTTCATATTTATAATAACATATCAGTATTTAAGTAATACTGATGTTATTACTTCATCATGAAACAACTAAAGAAGAAGAAGTTGAAGAAGAAAGAAATTGAAAGGATCGGTAATGGATATTACCTCTTCTTTGGAACGCTTCTTTGAATCCTTCACTTAGGGAACTGAGAGTGATCTTTGAAGACGACCAGGACCTCTAGGACTATTCTAGGGAAGTGGAGAAGTGATTTTTGCAGGGGTTGGCCGAGCTTGAGTGCTCAATTTCGTGTGAGGAGGAGGGGGAGGAGGTGCCCTTTTATAAGGGAGGAGAGGGGCACCTTAGGAATATCTCAAAATATTATTTTATATTAAAGTCAAAATCGGTTTATAATGGTTTCAAAGGGTCTTATTTAGAAGATAAAGTGGGGAAGGGTCGAAATCCTATAAACCAATAGGATTTAGACAATTTTAGGGTATTATTTTAACCTTATCAATTAGATTTAACTCTAAGTTAAATAATTTAACTTTTACCATGTCTTTTTGTTTTCTTTCACTATATGGTTAATACACTTACTATAACATTCCAAACGAACCACAAATTGTTTATTATTAAAATATATATCCTTATCTAAGTCATTTGGCCGAACCTTAGATTTTTAGGAATACAATAACAATTAATAATATAATATTTGATTTAAAAACTATTTTGTGTCAATTTTGACACTATTTGATATATGATTTTTGTGAAAGTCATAACAGAATTATATGTTCGAACCAAGTTGATTAAATCAACACTAATATATCATAGTAACCTAGAAAATTAGTGGAATTCATAAAAAGTCTTAAATTACATTTATTTTGGTGTTTATAACATCAATTATGTCAATATTTCATTAATAAGATAATTACTACATCATCATTGTGTCATAAATAAATTAAATTATTTAAAGTCTAAAAATTACAAATAAAATACATTTATGTAGGAAATCTTTTTATCTTTCTAATGAATATTTATAATCTAAAATCCAACATATATAACCCTATGTAACAATTGTTTTTCTAAAAGATATATGCTTGTGTCATTTTTGTATTCATTTTAACTTAATTAAAATAAAGTGTCATTATCACTTACAAGTGGATCAATGGGGTCCCAAAATCGACCCAAAGATGCCCATGGTCGACCATGTATCAACCAATAGGTTTAAGACACGTTTTAGGGTAATTTAATATTATAATAATATTATTTTTTAACCCTTATTTACCGGATTTACCCTTAACCATGGTAAATAAAATATTTACCGCAGTAATTATTCAAAATGTCTAAAAATAAAAGTTACCTATTTACACAATTTGAACATCCTGATTCCAAATATGGAATCCATTTTTCTAAATTCAAAACACAGAAGTGGCAGAAATTAATTTAAAATTAATTTCCGCTGTCAAAACAAAAGCGTGTTTTTAAGAGATAATAACTATCAAAAGATTGACACTTGTTTATGTTCGGTTTAATTGTAACATTGTGTCCAATGACCAACATTATATTAAGTGGTAAAAATATATTCTAAATATACTTTAAAACCACTCAAATTCATAATTTATCACTATTAAATGTTTTGATTAAAAAAGTTGTTTTTAATTAAAATTTAGTAATTTTCACTATTCATCAAAATATTAAAGTTATCCGAAAAGTACCAAAATTTCACCTTAGGCTAAATTTGATATTCTGAGTCCAAAAATGAAGTCCATTGTGAAAAATAAAGTTTATAAAATTTCAAAAAGTGGTTATTACTATTCATAACGGCTAGTTTTAATAGCATATTGTTATTTAGTGAAACTCGGTATTGCGTACGATGAAAGCTATCGAAAAAGGTCGCGATTGCGTGTAAAGCAAGCCAAGAAAGTGTTGTGTAGAAAAATATTCCTTTGATGATTTATATAACATAAAAGTCTCGGGTGTTACATTCTACCCCCCTTAAAAAGAATTTCGCCCTCGAAATTCGTCACTTTGTAACAAACAGATGAGGATACTTCTCCCTCATCATATCCTCAAGCTCCCAAGTAGCTTCTTCAAGTTGGTGGTTACTCTATAAAACTTTCACCAATCGAGTGGTCTTGTTTCGTAGAACTTTTTCGCTACGATCCAGAATCTCTATCGGCTGTTCTTCATAAGAAAGATCTTGCTCCAGCGGTACAACTTCTGAGCTGAGTACATGTGAAGGATCAGGTATGTACTTTCTCAGGAGAGATACATGGAACACATCGTGAACTTGAGAGAGATTCGGTGGAAGCGCCAATCGGTAAGCTACCTTCCCAACACGATCCAGTATTTCGAAAGGACCGATATATCTAGGGCTCAACTTCCCCTTCATTCCAAATATCATAACCCTCTTCCTGGGAGATATTCGTAAGAACACTTTATCACCCACTTCAAACTCTAGGTCTTTTCTTCGGTTGTCGGCATAACTTTTCTGTCGACTCTGAGCTGCTCTTATGTGTTGTTGAATAGATCTGACGTTTTCTGCCATTTCATCAACGAGATCAGGTCCTAATAGCTTTCTTTCCCCAACTTCATCCCAGCAAGTTGGAGTCCTGCATTTCTTTCCATAGAGAGCTTCATAAGGAGCCATCTGAATACTGGAGTGAAAGCTATTATTATAAGAAAATTCCACCAAAGGTAGGTGTTGATCCCAACCTCCTTTGAAATCCATAGAGCAAGCTCTCAACATATCTTCTAGGGTTTGAATTGTTCTCTCAGACTGACCGTCTGTCTGGGGATGATAAGCAGTGCTGAAACTCAACTCTGTATCCATAGTATGCTGAAGACTTTGCCAGAACTTCGAGGTAAATCTCGGATCCCGATCAGATATAATAGAAAGTGGTACTCCATGCAATCTTACAACTTCCTTTACATATATCCTGCCAAGCTGATCTAGAGAGAAATCCCCTCTAATAGGAATGAAGTGTGCAGACTTTGTAAGACGATCAACTATGACCCAGATAGCATTATTGCCTTTGGATGTTTTAGGATGTCCTGTGACAAAGTCCATAGTGATGTTTTCCCATTTCCATTCGGGTATGGGTAATGGTTGTAACATCCCCTTAGACTTCTGTCTCTCAGCTTTAACTTGTTGACAAACCAAGCATCGAGAGACATATTCAGCAACATCTCTTTTCATGCCATCCCACCAGAAGTACTCTTTCAGGTCCCTATACATCTTCGTGCTTCCAGGATGAATAGAGAATGAAGAACTATGAGCCTCATCCAGCAGCTCCTTCTTTAATTCGGGGATGGAAGGAACACAAACCCGATTCCTGAACTTTATTATCCCATCACAATCAAGGTTGAATTCAGGAACATTTCTCACCTTCTTTTGTAACTCGACATCTTCTTTCTGTGCCTCTTTAATCTTCACATGTATAGATGGTTGAACATTCATTTGAGAAAGATAAGATTTTTCCCCTTCCATTATAATTCCAAGATCCATCCTTTGTAAATCCATAAATATTGGATCTTTTGTGATCCTCATCATGGATAAACTAGCATGGTCTTGTCGACTTAATGCATCTGCCACCTTGTTTGCTTTCCCAGGGTGGTAATGGATTGAGCAGTCATAATCCTTAATCAGCTCCAACCATCTTCTTTGACGCATATTCAACTCCTTTTGTGTGAAAATATACTTTAAACTTTTATGATCAGTATAAATATCACACCTTTCACCATAAAGGTAATGCCTCCAAATCTTTAATGCAAAGATTACCGCAGCCAACTCCAAATCATGTGTTGGGTAATTTTTCTCATGGATTTTCAACTGTCGTGAAGCATAAGCTATCACCATATCATTTTGCATAAGAACACACCCCAATCCCTTCATGGATGCATCACTGTAGATCACAAACCTTTCTCCACTACAAGGCAGTGTGAGCACAGGTGCACTGGATAACCTTCTTTTCAACTCCTTGAAATTCTCTTCACATTCCTCTGTCCAGACAAACTTAACTCCTTTCCGAGTCAACTTGGTGATTGGATTAGATAATCGTGAAAAATCTTTTACAAAACGTCGATAATATCCAGCCAAACCAAGAAAAATTCGGATCTCAGTTACTGTTGTTGGTCTCGACCATCTTTCGATAACCTCTGTTTTTGTTGGATCCACAGATATCCCCTCTTTTGAGATTATGTGACCCAAAAATGCAACTTTTTGAAGCCAAAATTCGCACTTGGTAAATTTGGCATAAAGCTTCTCCTTTCTCAGGGTCTTCAATATAATTCTCAAGTGATCTTCATGTTCTCCCTTGCTCTTTGAATAGACAAGAATATCGTCTATAAAGACTACCACAAATTGATCAAGATAGTCTCTAAAGACTCTATTCATTAGATCCATGAAGATAGCCGGGGAATTAGTAAGACCAAATGGCATCACTATAAATTCATAGTGTCCATACCTTGTACGGAAAGCTGTCTTTGGTATATCCTCCCTTTTGACCCTTAATTGATGATACCCTGAACGAATATCAATCTTGGAAAAGTATTGAGCTCCGCGTAGTTGGTCAAACAAGTCATCAATGCGTGGGAGAGGATATTTGTTCTTGATAGTGATCTTGTTAAGTTCTCGATAATCAATGCAGAGTCTCATTGATCCATCTTTCTTCTTAAAAAATAGAACAGGTGCTCCCCAAGGTGACGCACTAGGGCGTATAAATCCCTTATGAAGATTCTCTTGGAGTTGCTTCTTCAATTCCTGCAACTCAATTGGGGCCATTCTATAAGGTGTCTTTGAAATAGGCAAAGCACCCGGTACGAGTTCTATTGAAAACCCAACTTCACGATTTGGTGGAAGACCTGGTAATTCCTCCGGAAAGACATCATCAAACTCTCGTACAATGGGCATATTCTTAATCGTAAGTTTCTCTCCAACCATTTGAGATAAATAACCTTCATTTAGTGGAATCATGACCCATAAGATGGAAGGAATTTCCACTGGAAGGTTATGTTCATCCTTGCATTGATAGACGATCGTAGATTTATCTGGAATATGAAATGTGAATTCCCTTCTTTGGCAATTGATATGAGCTCCATGTAGAGAAAGCCAATCCATGCCAAGAATCACATCAAATTCCACTAAAGGAAGGATCACAAGATTTGCAGGAAGCACTTTCCCACAAACTTCGATCGGAGAAGAATTATAAACTTTTGATGCGATTGATGTGCCATTAGGTGTTGTCATAGCTAACTCAACATCTAATTGTTGAGGTAATACGGTGATACCCTTAGAAAATTCTTCAGAAATAAAAGAGTGGGTGGATCCAGAATCAAATAAAACATTTGCTACTTTAGAGTGGATGGTAAGTGTACCTTTCACCACTTCGTTATCGTACTCCACCTCGCTGATAGAAATTGCATGTGACTTTCCTTTGTCTTTAGCCTTAAGATTTTGTTGACGTCGACCATCATCATCAACCCTTGGATTTGGGCATTGATTGGAATAATGCCCCATCTCCTTACACTTGAAACATTGAAGTGTAGTAGGTTCATTCTGTGTATCCCTTCCTTTGTTTGCGTCATTAGACATCTTCTTCCCATTATCACGGCATTCAAATGCCCGATGACATTCCTTTCCACATTTAAAACATTTACTTGTCCCTTTAAGACAACTCCCTCCATGTTTCTTTCCACACTTTGAGCATAAGGGAAAGTTCATCTTCTTTTCAGTGTGCTCTTTAGAGTTTCCTTTGAATTCCATCTTCCTCTTCTTATCAAACCCATGTGACTGATGGGTTACTCCAATCTCCATCTCGACTTTGAGAGCACATCGAACGATTTCCTCGTAGCTATTGAAGTCCCTTATGGCTAACGCCCTTCGAAGACTTGGTTTTAAGCCACTAAAGAATCGATCGATCTTACTCTCAGGTTGGATAATAATACCAGAAGCGTACCTTGCAAGTCTTGTAAAATTTTCTTCATAGGTACTAACAGATTCATCATCCCTTTGCTTCAGTTCAAGGAACTCTTTCTCCATCTTTGTTCGGAGAATACGAGGGAAGTACTTATTGAAAAATAAGTTCTTGAACTCGTCCCATTCCATAGACTCAATTTCATCCCTTTGCCTCGTATTCTTAATAAGATTCCACCATTGATCAGCATCTCCTTCCAAACAATACACTGCTAGGATGACTTTATCATGTTCAGAACATTGAAGAACTGAAAATATCTTTTCAGTTGTTCTAATCCATTGTTCAGCAACTAATGGATCAGTATACCCACTGAAAGAAGGTGGACGCTGCCTCATGAAGGATTCAACAGAATGTTGCTCCTTCCTTTGCTCGTTTGGAAGTCCTGCATGATTCATAGCTTGAGAAAGTTGCGTGAGCATGGCTACAAGATTTTGCATTCCAGCTCCCATATCGTTTGGTTGCTCAGGGGGACAATCATTGCATTGCCCATCGCATTCCGCATTAACACGGTTCCTTCGGGTTCCAGCCATTGACTAAAACCAAGAAGAATAGTGTGAGCAACACTAATTATAATAGGAAAACCACATAATTCAAGAATAAAATTTTCATGCTTAAGGTCTTATCCTAGGTTATTCAAGGACATTTCTAAAACACTAAGATTGTGTTCTATGCTTAGACTTATCCTTAGGGTTCTTACTAAGGCTTTCACATCCTAGTTTCCAAAGGTTGACTATACCTTTCCTCTGATACCAACTATAACGACCCATACTTTACATACATTATTAATACTTCAAAATTGAAGCACACTTATTAAAACATATGACAAAACCACAAAGGACCGTATAGGTATAGTGTCTTTAGAAAACTGGGAAACATAAACAACTGGTTCATAAATCTTCTACAGTGTCTCCCATTTATTTCATCATATCTAGGGTCCCTTTTAGCATATTCTACTTAATATCCATCTTCCTGACCTGGGGAAAAGAAAACATAAAAGGGTGAGCTCAAATGCTCAGCAAGGGCAAATAAAGGAAATAAAAATCATATCATATCTTTTTGAAAATCAAAACCTGCAAAAGAGATCATAATATCTTAACATGGAATAAATCATAGAAGTGAAAATGAGATCCCCATAATCATAACATAAATCTTGAAACTTTGTGGCATGCACACATAATCATGGAAAATCATTTCTTGTTAGTCATGACTCATTGCCAAGACTATCTTAGTGGACAAAGTCCCTTTCTGAACCGAGTTCACTCCTCGTTTCAGTCCTGTATCACTGAACCGAAATAACCTTCCGTTCCAGCCATGTCTATCTCATGAGATATAAAATCTTTACCCAATGCATTGGAGGGATATATAGGTCCCACCCATCTTATAATGAATCCTTTCTTATGTGTGCCACATAATCATAAATCTTACATCATCACATAGCCCATGTAATAAAAATGGGATTCTTAAACAACATGACATCATAAAACAATTCATATAAGATAAGGGAATTCATAAAAATAATTCCATCACAACATGATCAAATCAATTTAATAATAGGGATAGAAACAGAACCCTTTATTATCTTAGATGGAAAATCATTTTGATAAAACACTTGAACTCCATTCTTGAGGAAAATATCCTTTCTTCTTAAAAAACATTTTTCCTTTCATAACATGTCATACAACTTTAAAATAAAAGAAGTTGATTAAAAATAAACATGAAAACTTGTAAAGGAAGCTTTTTGGAAACAATGTTTTAAAAATCCATTCATGCCGTATAAGTTAAAAAAAACGTTCTTCGTACTTTTGTCGGAAAAGTCAAAAAGTACCTCGTACGGAAAAACGACAAAAGATTCCTTTCATATTCTTTACTAAAAACTCACCTAAGGGTAAAATTGGATTTAAACTATTGCAAGTGGATGAAAACAATATTACATATTGAGGTAACATGGATATGGATGATAAAATACACCCCAGTAAATACTTACGAATAAACAATCTCGGATAAAAATGAGATTGTGATGTTTCCCTTACCTTAAGTCCAATTTGCTTTGTACGTGTCCGAAGCTCCTGTATAATGGTTTAAATAATGTTATTAACTTATTCCAGAATCATACATATTGATATGATATCATATATGTTCATATTCTTAGCTTCTTGATAGTAATATTTCATGGTTACTTGTTACTCGGGTCTTTATTGCCTTTTGTTCTTATGCGTGTTTTGCCGAATACATTCTTATTCTTCTTTTAAGGTTATAGATTCCTTTTATCCAGAATTGTATTAGTGTAACATATATCATATTTATTCATTCAATTCATTTATATAATCATTATGAAATGAAGATCATGTAGAACGAGTCGCATCACATCGTGGAGACGGTATTCCGTACGTACGCACGAGTGATGATATCGTTCCTATGATCGTGGAATTGTATTGGAGTATATATATATATATTTCAGTATCAATATTACTTCATAATAATCATATATAGTTACTCATTACACCATTATACCCATCCTTGTAAGGTGATGGTGGAAAATAGATTACACCACGGCGTGGAGACGGTATTCCGTACGTACGCACGCGCGGTGATTTCATTTTTTCTGTAGGATGGATAGAAGGTGAATTAGGGTTGTTTCATATTTATAATAACATATCAGTATTTAAGTAATACTGATGTAATTACTTCATCATGAAACAACTAAAGAAGAAGAAGTTGAAGAAGAATGAAATTGAAAGGATCGGTAATGGATATTACCTCTTCTTTGGAACGCTTCTTTGAATCCTTCACTTAGGGAACTAAGAGTGGTCTTTGAAGAAGACCAGGACCTCTAGGACTATTCTAGGGAAGTGGAGAAGGGATTTTTGCAGGGGTTGGCCGAGCTTGAGTGCTCAATTTGGTGTGAGGAGGAGGGGGAGGAGATGCCCTTTTATAAGGGAGGAGAGGGGCACCTTAGGAATATCTCAAAATATTATTTTATATTAAAGTCAAAATCGGTTTATAATGGTTCCAAAGGGTCTTATTTCGAAGATAAAGTAGGGAAGGGTCGAAATACTATCAACCAATAGGATTTAGACATGTTTAGGTTATTATTTTAACCTTATCAATTAGATTTAACTCTAAGTTAAATAATTTAACTTTTACCATGTCTTTTTGTTTTCTTTCACTATATGGTTAATACACTTACTATAACATGCCAAACGAACCCCAAATTGTTTATTATTAAAATATATATCCTTATCTAAGTCATTTGGCCGAACCTTAGATTTTTAGGAATACAATAACAATTAATAATATAATATTTAATTTAAAAACTATTTTGTGTCAATTTTGACACTATTTGATATATGATTTTTGTGAAAGTCGTAACAGAATTATATGTTAGAACAAAGTTTATTAAATCAACACTAATATATCATAGTAACCTATAAAATTAGTGGAATTCATAAAAAGTCTTAAATTACATTTATTTTGGTGTTTATAACATCAATTATGTCAATATTTCATTAATAAGATAATTACTACATCATCATTGTGTCATAAATAAATTAAATTATTTAAAGTCTAAAAATTACAAATAAAATACCATTATTTAGGAAATATTTTTATCTTTCTAATGAATATTTATAATCTAAAATCCAACATATATATCCCTATGTAACGATTGTTTTTCTAAAAGATATATGCTTGTGTCATTTTTGTATTCATTTTAACTTAATTAAAATAAAGTGTCATTATCACTTACAAGTGGATCAATGGGGTCCCAAAATCGACCCAAAGATGCCCATGGTCGACCATGTATCAACCAATAGGTTTAAGACACGTTTTAGGGTAATTTAATATTATTATAATATTATTTTTTAACCCTTATATACCGGATTTACCCTTAACCATGGTAAATAAAATATTTACCGCAGTAATTATTCAAAATGTCTAAAAATAAAAGTTACCTATTTACACAATTTGAACATCCTGATTCCAAATATGGAATCCATTTTTCTAAATTCAAAACACAGAAGTGGCAGAAATTAATTTAAAATTAATTCCCGCTGTCAAAACAAAAAGCGTGTTTTTAAGAGATAATAACTATCAAAAGATTGACACTTGTTTATGTTCGGTTTAATTGTAACATTGTGTCCAATGACCAACATTATATTAAGTGGTAAAAATATATTCTAAATATATTTTAAAACCACTCAAATTCATAATTTATCACTATTAAATGTTTTGATTAAAAAAGTTGTTTTTAATTAAAATTTAGTAATTTTCACTATTCATCAAAATATTAAAGTTATCCGAAAAGTACCAAAATTTCACCTTAGACTAAATTTGATATTCTGAGTCCAAAAATGAAGTCCATTTTGAAAAATAAAATTTATAAAATTTCAAAAAGTGGTTATTACTATTGATAACGGCTAGTTTTAATAGCATATTGTTATTTAGTGAAACTCGGTATTGCGTACGACGAAAGCTATCGAGGAAGGTCGCGATTGCGTGTAAAGCAAGCCAAGCAAGTGTTGTGTAGAAAAAGATTCCTTTGATGATTTATATAACATAAAAGTCTCGGGTGTTACAGCTGACCCCTTCGTTGTTATTTCTGTAATGACTCCATGATGGCATGGAAATGAGGTGACGACAACAAAGGCGGTGAACAAAGGCCGCGCTACTCCTGAACTCTGTGAATTACGCCGCCTCCACGGACCCCTGGTGCGCACCCAGTGTCCCGCGCTCCTGCCGGCGCACTGCCAGCCCACCCGCGGCGCCCTACCGGCGAACCCGTGGCGCCCTGTCGGCGCACCCGCGGCGCCCTGCCGGTGCACCCGTGGCGCCCAGCCGGTGCACCCGCGACGCCCTGCCGGCCCACCTGCGGCGCCCTGCCGGCCCACCCGCGGCGCCCTGTCGGCGCAGCATGGCGCCCCCCGGCGTGCTGCACTACCGGTCCGGCGCCCCACGCACTGGTCGACATCCTGCCCAGAGCCCCTGCCGATGGCCTTCCCAGCGCACCCCCCCCCCCCCCCCCCGTGGTGCCCTTTCGTGCTTCCCGACGCGCCCCCGCCCACTGCTCGGCATTCGGCACCCTGCCTGGCACACCCGCGGCGCCGTGCCGGCTCACCCGGTGCCCCGTACTCCTACGGGCGCGCTGCTGGCCCGCCCGCAACGCCCTACCGGCGCACCCGCTGAGCCCTGCCGGCGCACCCGCGGCGCCCTGCCGGCGCACCCGCGGCGCCCTGCCGGCGCACCCGCGGCGCCCTGCCGGCGCACCCGCGGCGCCCTGCCGGCGCACCCGCGGCGCCCTGCCGGCGCACCCGCGGCGCCCTGCCGGCGCACCCGCGGCGCCCTGCCGGCGCACCCGCGGCGCCCTCCCGGCGCACCCGCGGCGCCCTCCCGGCGCACCCGCGGCGCCCTCCCGGCGCACCCGCGGCGCCCTCCCGGCGCACCCGCGGCGCCCTCCCGGCGCACCCGCGGCGCCCTCCCGGCGCACCCGCGGCGCCCTCCCGGCGCACCCGCGGCGCCCTCCCGGCGCACCCGCGGCGCCCTCCCGGCGCACCCGCGGCGCCCTCCCGGCGCACCCGCGGCGCCCTCCCGGCGCACCCGCGGCGCCCTCCCGGCGCACCCGCGGCGCCCTCCCGGCGCACCCGCGGCGCCCTCCCGGCGCACCCGCGGCGCCCTCCCGGCGCACCCGCGGCGCCCTCCCGGCGCACCCGCGGCGCCCTCCCGGCGCACCCGCGGCGCCCTCCCGGCGCACCCGCGGCGCCCTCCCGGCGCACCCGCGGCGCCCTCCCGGCGCACCCGCGGCGCCCTCCCGGCGCACCCGCGGCGCCCTCCCGGCGCACCCGCGGCGCCCTCCCGGCGCACCCGCGGCGCCCTCCCGGCGCACCCGCGGCGCCCTGCCGGACGCCCTGCCGGCGCACCCGCGGTGCCCTCTTGGCGCACCCGTGGCACACCCGCGGCGCCCTGCCGGTGCACCCGTGGCGCCCTGCCGGTGCACCCGTGGCGCCCTGCCGGTGCACCCGTGGCGCCCTGCCGACTCACCCGTGGCGCCCTTTCGGCGCAGCCTGGCACCCCCCAGCGTGCTGCACTGTCGGTCCAGCGCCCCGCACACTAGCCAACATCCTCCCCAGATACCCAACCAATGGCCTTCCCAGTGCACCACATCCCCCCATGGTGCCCTGTCGTGCTTCCCGACGTTCCCCCACACACTGCCCGGCGTTCGGCACCCTGCCTGGCACACCCGCGCCCAGCCCAGTGCACCCGCAACCTGCCGAAGCCCAGCCAGCCTACCCATGCCTCATGTGGTCTGCCCGCTGGCCTCCAGATCACCGACCTGCCAAACCAGCCTGCAACGCCCCCGCCGTGTCACTGGCCGAACCAGCCTGGTCTCACGGGCCGAGTTGTCGATCCGCTTACGGTGCGACTATCGGGCTGAACCGCCCTCGCGGTCCACTAGGCCGGGACCAGGGGACCAGGTCAAAAAATAACGGGATGACTCTCCCAATGGGATGGGTCAGACCTAGTGAGTCTGATCGGGTCGACCCAAAGTAGGTCGGCCCAGTTTGGGTGAGGCTGAGTTGGTCATACCGGGTCGGACCAGACCCAGGCTCCTTATTGGCCCATTACCTTTTTGGGCCATATCTTTGGCACCAAACGTCCCTTTGACGAACCGTCAGCGGTTCCGGTACACATGGAGCATAACTGTCCCTTTGAGTATACCTCATGGGAGTTGAGGGTATTGTTGAGATATGGCCGGGTTGGTTCGTATACGAAACCAACCGGGCCCCCGGAACAAAGAGGGTAATAACTCACGCACTGGGCATCCGATTGTCGCGCCGTCTATTGCGTTAAGACCCTTGTGATGATGTGATACTTTTTGATTCTTCTTCCTGGGACTTTTTGATACTTGGAGTATTGACAAGTGGCTCATGGAGAAGATCCTCCCGAAGGCGAGTATACGGAGTACGGTGACCTTGTTGCTAGCTGAGACCTGATGACTGCTGGTCCAATTTGATTCGGAGTGACTTGCATAGCCCATTGGGGAGCACCACTTTTTGAGGTGGTAGACCCATGGCGGAGGAGCACTACTTTGTAAGGTGGCATACCTACAGTACTCGATAGGAGAAGTACCTCTATAGGCTATGAGTGGGAGCACTACTATGTAAGGTGGGAGACCCATTGCAGAAGAGCACTACATTGTGAGGTGGCAGACCCATGGTACTCGATAGGAGGTGTACCTCAGCAGTCTACGTTTAGTGATTGACTCCTCGGAGTCGTGACAGGACTACTCCACTCGACAGAGTAAAGTTCTCCAGCAGCCGTGTTTTTTGTCATCGTGAATAAAAATCCTCGTTTGAGCTGAGTCAATGAACTTTGTGTTTTCCTCATGATTGAGATGCGTTACTTGATAACCTAGGTATATATATGGGAATATACCTATGTAAAGGTTATCTGTTGAGATATTTCTTTGTTGTTTATCCTTATTGGATTTAGTGAGACCGTGAGAGTCTTGGGGTCCCTACTGAGTGCCGTTATACTCAACCATGCACAGGTTATGCCCGCACCTTGTTGTGTTGGATGTAGACGATAGACAACAGTGATCGTGGTTGAGACTTGTAGAGCTGGATGGAACCCAGAGGTGGAATTCACGACGAGACGGTACTTGGTGGTGGACTTCATGACGAGACGGTACCAGGAGGTGATAGACGGATATGGTGAGATAAGGTGGCCATCTGTACCTACCCTTCAGGTAGGAACTTTGGCGGATGATCCCGGAGCAGCTTGACACCTTCCTGTTGTTTTGTCTTTTCCTTTTACTTCTATGTTCGGCTTTTATTTCTGACCCCATTTGTACTTTCAGAACACTTGTCTTATTTCTTTACTTAGTGTTTGCATTCACTTTTACTCTGGTTGTGTGTTTGTTTGCGTTTTGTAAAGGCAATGTATTCCGTTTTTATCGGGATTTACGCCTTTGGTTCTAGTCGCCAGCCCTTGGCCTATGGAAGGTGGGCTTGGGGTAGTCACAGCACGGGCCCCAAGGACAGGTCATGAAAAATTGGTATTAGAGGACATCCGTTCTACCGCAGAACTTATGACTGATATTTTCGTTTTGTGAAGGAATAGTGTAAAGCGTTCCGAGTGTGGTTTTTAGTTTAGGGAGTCTAGTGTTGGTGCAGTGACCGACGTATCCATACACCAGGACCTTGACTTCTGATTTCCGACTCAGTTCACGAAAACACTGATTGTGTGTGTGTTTTCAAAAGTTTCTTTTAAATCATCTCAAACATGGTCATCTCACCATTTATAATCTTTTGACCTTGTCACATCTGTTTCTTTCAGGATGCCACCTCGAGGACGACCGGTTGGAGCCCCGAGAGTTGTGTGTACTGACAGCACACCGAGTAACGAGGCCTTATTACAAGGTCCTCTTCCACTTGATGCATCAGCGGAGGCACTAGTAGTACTAACCCCCGTTGGGACACCGATGCCACCAGCCCCAGTAGCATGCGCTGCATGTTGCTTGAGCGCCCTGCATGAGTTCCTGCGCTAGAGGCCACCCAGGTTCCGGGGAGAGATAGACCCACAGGCGGCTTAGGATTGGCTGGATGGTGTGGTGATAGTCTTCAAGCTAGTAGGGACACCAACAGAATTTATGGTGATCCTTGCTTCTAGCCTCCTTCAAACAACAACAGGCAGATGGTGGAGCCTGATCCTCTAGATGCATGATGAGGCGACACTTTTGTGGGCAGACATCGAGAGCTTGATCCGTGTAGAGATTTTACCATCCACCCTTCGAGCGGTGCGTATAAAAAAGCTACTACATCTTTAGTAGGGTAGCATGCCATTGACGCAGTATTGAACAAGGTTCACCAACCTCTCATGCTACTACACATATATGGTACGGGACCCGTTCTTCAGGGCCCGAACCTTCGAGCAGGGGGTCATGAGAGAGATTATAGATTCAGTTGTTTCTCACAGCATCGCGACGCAGACTGGGGTGTGGGAGGGAGCCATCTTAGTAGAGAGTTTCCTTACCGAGCAGTCTCCAGTAGTAGGATCCACTACTAGCTGGTATGTAGTGGGGTCTTCTGCAGATGGTAGTAGACAGATGATGTTGAGGACCAAGAAGGCCAGACCTACATGTGGTCGGCCACACGACTCAGGGTCGGTAGTGAGAGGAACGAAATGGAGTGACAGATCTAGACCTACCATGATGTGTTAAAAATGTAGCGGACAGGGTCACATGGCTCATGACTGTCCGACCCACCACTCAAATGATCAGCAGATAGATGAAGTACCTCCCATGAAAAGGTAGAGGTTCGATCGGGGCGGACCTCATGGAGCAAGAGACTGAGGTAGGGGAGCTGGCCGTGCAGCTGGAGGTGGATGATGCTTCGAGGTGTTTCCACCACCACCACCAGGAGATCCACCCTGACCACAGGGAACATGTGGACTTGGGAGAGCATAGTTTTAGGCAGCTAAAGCATACGACTATGGATCTTTAGAAGCAGGGGTACATGAGCGGGACTAGTCCCATGCATGGAGGCCTTTATTCTTGGTGCTTCTAGTTTCCATGATGTGGTTGTTTGTGGTTGTTGTGTGTCTTTGTACTTGAGCTATAGTAATAAAATACACCTCTTATTGTGACATTTTCATTCCATCCCTTTTGTGTGGTTGATAATGAGAGGTTTCGGTTAAAATTGTTGACATGAACCTCACTTTTGAGATTTCTACTCGAGGAGACCCATCGACCACACACTGATGCCGAAAGTGAGACTCAACCCATGGAGGTGAGAGTGATGGTTGGATCTATTGGTAGTTGTGTCGAGGCCTTACGACATCATCCAAGACAAGAAATGTACCTTTAATGTCGGGAATGACTGTATTAGGCAAAGAACGTGGTTTATCCAGAGGATGAGACAAGATTTCTCTTTTTTGGAAAAGGGGAAATCTAAGAAGCTCTTGTAAGACCAGAGATGGTGCAGGCTATAATGGAGAAGGTGCAGATCATCCATGAGTGGATGAATACAGCACGGTGCAGACAGAAGTCCTATGCAGATAGTAGATGAAGACCACTGGAGTTTGAGGATGGAGACCACGTTTTTTTACGGGTCTCACCTCGACATGGACTATGAAGATTTGTCCAGGGCGGAAAGTTATCGTCTCGCTTTATCTGGCCCTCCCACCTCAGTTTCACCTGGTGCATGACGTCTTTCCACGTATCTTAGCTGAGGAGGTACGTGCACGATCCAAACCACATCATCGATCACAGGGAGCTGGACATCGATGACGAGACGACCTTCACGGAGGATCCGGTGGAGATCAAGGATCGACAGGAGAAGGTCCTTCATGGATGGTCAGTTTCTAACGGCACCTGATTCTGAGGCCCGGTGTGCCCAAAATAATTTTTCTAAAGTTTTGTTAAGCTTAAATTAACGCCTGTATGCAGTTTTCCTGAAAAAGTGGAATAACTCTTAAAAAGATACTCGTATCAGAAATCTGAGGGCATCATTCTACTTAGGATGGCAGGTTTAACCTAGGTGTGACTTATGTTTAGTCGGCATAGGCCTCCTATGAGAAAACAAAAAAATGGCACAACCGTAAATAAAATAATTAAATAAAGTTATTTTATTTTTCATATACTTATAACTCAAAAATGGTAACTCAGATTAAAAATCTGTGACCTCCACTGAACATGTGAGGGTATGCTTCCTTTAAGAAGATACTAACTTTGGCCGGCGCGAGCCACCTGAGAAAATTAGTTTTTGGCCGTAAATAAAATAATTAAGTAACAATTATTTTATTGTAAAATTCATAACTTCTAAATGGTAACTCAAATTGAAAATCAAAGAGTACCGTTGTGTTTTTTTGGGGCGTTATTCTCCGAGGAATATCCTAACCTTGACCGCAGTGGGTCGAGGGTTACTGATAATAATTTTCCGAACTTTTTTTCGGGTACGTTCTATAAACGTACAAGAGGAATTTTATAACTTTTGAACTGGTTCTCAGAATCTAATTCTGAGGGCACCATTGAACTCGTAGTGCCGATATTCGCTTAAGAAGACTTTCACCTCAATGGAAAATGATCGGGTATGAAAGTTAGTTTTTGGTGTTTTATGTGGGTTAATAAAATAAAATAAGTGAATAATTTATTTTATTTTTTCTTAAACACATGCAGTGAAAATAAAGTGGTTAGAAGCTCCACTTGGGAGTCGGTGGTGGAACGGCCACACCCTAACCTCCCATTTAATGGGGCGGGAGAGGAAACCTCTCAAACCCCCCATTAATTAATTTTATATGTTGACGTAAAATTAATTTCACTCAATTAATTTTATGGGTCGATGTAAAATTAATTTTTGTTAAATAATTTTACGGGTCGACGTAAAAATTAATTGATGTGAGTTAATTTTATGTGTTGAAGTGAAATTAATTGCTATCAATTAATTTTATGTGTCAACATAAAATTAAATCGTGTCATATGTTTTGATGCTGGCTATGTGGGGGAAACTCCTTGTCATCCTCCACTCTTATGTCGTGCCAACACACCTCTTAAATTGCACCAACAAAATTTAATTCTCCCGACCCCATTTTTAAATTAAGTAACTACATCATTGGAATTTAGGAAGGTTACAAATAAATGACCCATCATAAATTCCATGATGGTTACATACCTCTCCCCCTATTATATATATAGGGATCTTGGGAGAAGGTTTTGGGATGGCTTTACCAAGAGACGAAGCACTGGTAATGTTTTGTGACGCCCACCACTTGGGGAAATCATATCCTCTCCAATAAAGAATGTGAAGAACACAAGCAACAATCTTCCACGCGATTCTTTCTCAACCTTCCTCCCCTAGAAACCTATCCTCCGCAACATCGTCAATGAACCGACGCAGCTCGGAATTGGGGACATGTGGCAGACGCGACGAACGACGGTCTTCATCGTCTTCCTTCCGTGACTCTGCCAATGAGCGACGAGCAAAAGGTAGGGGTTTTTTTAATTTAATGTATGAACCTTTCCCATGTTCTTCCTTTCTCTCAAAACGAATAATGGTGGTTGTTGTGCTTCATACTTGCGAGAACCTATTGCTACCACCCTAAACATGGAGGGTCCGGGCCGAACCAACATGACAGACCCCTTCGTAGTTCTTTTTGTAATGAATCCACAACATCATGGCAATGACGCGACGATGAAGAAGGTGGCGAAAAAAGGCTGTGCTACCCCCGACCTCTGGGAATTACGCCGACCCCGCAGCCCCCTGGCGTGCAACTGGTGCATCGTGCTCCTGTTGGCGCACCCGCGGTGCCCTTCCAGCGCTCCCGTGGCACCCTGCCAGTGCCCCGCAGCGCCCTCCCGGCGCACCGGCGGCACCCTGCAGGCTCACCCGCGGCGCCCTCCCGACACACCAGTGGCACCCTACAGGCGCACCCGCGGCGCCCTGCCAGCGTACCCCCGGCGCCCTGCCGGCGCACCCGACACCCTGTCGGCGCTGCCCGGTGCCCCCCGATGTGATGCACTGACGGCCCAGCGCCCCACTCCCTTGTCGGCGTCCTGCCGGGTGCCCCTGCCGATGGTCTTCCCGACGCACCCTAGTGCCCCGGCGACGCCCTGTCACACTAACCGTTGCACCCCCATGCGCTGCTCGACGATCGACACCCTTCTTGGCGCACCAACGCCCTGCCCGGTGCACCCGTGGTTCGCCGGAGCCCAGCCGGCCCGCCCGCGCCCCGCGTGGTCCGCCCGTTGGCCTCCCGGTCACCGGCCTGCTGAACCGGCCTGCAATGCCCCTGCGTTGTCGCTGGGCTAACCAGTCTGGTCTCTCGGGCCGAGTTACCGAGCTGCTTATTTGGCGACTATCGGTCAGAATCGCCCTCACGGTCCGCTAGGCCGGGCCCAGGGGACTGGGTCAAAACATAGCGGGCATACTCACCCAATGGGCTGGGTCACACCCAGTGAGTCTGACCGGGTCGACCCAGACCTGGTCATCCCAATTTGGGTGAGGCTGAGTTGGTCTGACCGGGTCTGATCAGACCCAGGCTCATTATTGGCCCATTACCTTCTTGGGCTATATCTTTGGCACTGAACGTCCGTTTGACGAACCGTCAGTGGTGACGGTACTCTTGGAGCATAGATGTACCTTTGATTATACGACATGGGAGTTCAGAGTATAGTTGAGATATGGCTGGGTTGGTTAGTATACGAAACCAACCGGTCCCCCAGAACAAAGAGGCTAATAACTCATGAACTGGGTGTCCGATTGACGCGCCGTCTATTGTGTTAAAAACCTATGACGAGGCAGTCCATTATGATTCTTCTTCCTGGGACATTGTGTTACTTGGAGTATCGACCAGTGGCTCATGGAGAAGATCCTCCCTGAGGAGAGTATACAGAGTATGGTGACCTTGTAGCTGGCTGAGACCTGATGACTGCTTGTCCGATTTTATTTGGAGTGACTTTCATAGCCTAGTGGGGAGCACTAGTTTGTGAGGTGGCAGACCCATGGCGGAGGAGCACTACATTGTGAGATGGCAGACTCGCGGTACTCGACAGGGGGAGTACCTCTACGGGCTATGAGAGGGAGCACTATTGTGTGAGGTGGCAGACCCATGGTTGACGAGCACTACTTTTTGAGGTGTCAGACCCGTGGTACTCGACATGAGGAGTACCTCAATAGTATAAGTTTAGTGAGTGACACCTCGGAGTCGTGACAAGACTACTGCACTCGACAGAGGAGGAGTTCTCCAGTAGCCGTGTTTTTCGTCATCGTGAATAAAAATCTTGGTTTGAGCTGAGTCAATGACCTTTGTGTTTTCCTCATGATTGAGATGGGTTACATGATAACATAGGTATATGTATGTGAATATACCTAAGTAAATGTTATTTGTTGAGATATTTCTTTGTGGTTTATCCTTGTGGGATTTAGTGAGACCTATAGGGTCTCAGGGTCCCTACTGAGTATCGTTATACTCACCCCTGCACGGGCGAAGCCCGCACCTTTTTGTGTTGGATGCAGACGATGGAATACACTGATCTTGGTTGAGGCTTGTAGAGCTAGACGGAACCTGGAGTTTTACTTCATGAAGAGACGGTACCCATAGGTGGACTTCACGATGAGATAGTACCCAGAGGTGACAGACAGATGTGGACAGCTGAGGTGGCCATCTGTACCTACCCTTCAAGTAGGAACTCCGGAGGATGATCCAGGAGTAGCTTGACACCATCCAGAAATTTTGTCTTTTCCTTGTACATTACTATTGGTCTTGTATTTCCGGCCCCCTTTGTACTTTCAGCACACTTGTCTTATTGCTTTACATAGTGTTTGCTTCCACATTTACTCTGGTTGTGTGTTTGTTTGAATTTCATAAAGGAAATGCCTTCCCTTTTTAAAAGGATTTACGCCTTTGGTGCTAGTCGCCAGCCCTTGGACAATGGAAGGCGGGATTAGGGTAGTCACTGCACGGGCCCCGAGGACGGGTCATGACAATGTTCCTCCCCTTCTAGGGGAATGACTTTCTCCATCCTTTATAGAAGTCAAATATTAATTATTCCATTTTCTAATCAAGATCATCTTCCACCATTCTCTCAAATCCTTATATTACCTAACGTTCTAGAACTACATGATTGATTCCATAGTATTCTGATATTGGTCATCGAGCTTAATGGATATTTTTTCCTCCATAGTCATACTTTGATCGCTCAATTCTCAAATAGAAGACTGTTAGACAATTTTTTGGATATTATTTTATTCGGTTCATGAGACATGAATGATAGAGAAATATTAGGGTTTATAAAAAATGGAACATTATGATTCGATTTACTTCAAAGTAATGCCTTATTAACGTCTTTCCTAGGGTTCTTTGCAACTCCAATGACTCACATTTCTATATTTACAAATCGTCTGACGAAATTCATATAAACAAAGTCTCAACATTAGAGGAGATTTGGGTATGTTTTCTAAATCATATTTTATCGTTTCAAAATCCATAGATTTTTAGAATGAATGGAAATATTGTGGGTATATACCTATGTTCTGATAGCTAGAACAATTCTTCCTACCACCTTATTAACCCTCGAGTGTCTGTGGAGGTTTATGCTTCAAGGGTACATTCATAATTTTTTTAATTATCATAGGTGAATAATTCGGGCGTTATTAGATAGTTTTCTATAAATCATGGTTCTACATTTGTTCTATATATAATATATTACGTCACATTATGGATAAATATAGTTCTTGGGCCTTTAAAACATACTAATTAGAATGATTTTATAAATGGTGTTGGTGAAAATAATTATAAAAGAGAGGTGGATGGTCTATCTGATCAGGGGCTTTGTGATTTTTGATTCAAACTCGAATATGACTATGGATGTGCAATATGGATCATGAAATTGTTACCCATTAGTGGAAGATATCTTCAGTTATCTAAGAATTTATTTTGGTGCTCCTCATCCTACTATGAAAACTCTACTTCTACGGAAGGATTTGAATGCACAGATAACTACTAGTGTTAACGGTGAACCAAAAAAGATGAAGGAGGTAGGTAAAATGAATTTATTGGGTGGTTCATATATTGAGGTGATTTCTTGAGGGTAGGGATGTATTGATAGTGGCTTGGCATGTCATCTAGAGGAAAATACAATGAGTATTCATATTGGATTCACTGATATGAAATATGGAGTAGGCAGTGAGTATATAATTAAGACTAGTCCTAGAGAGGTTCTGAGTATGTTACTTGGAAACCAGTATGATCTTTTTTTAATGATGAACTGGATTCATTGGATTAATATGAACCATTTAAAATGAACATGGATGGGATGTGGGCCCCTGTGAATGGGTCCAATGATGAAGATTCTAGCCACTTTGCAGGTGATTCAGAGGACATGATTTTGGGTTGTTGGTATCCATGTCCGAGGAGAATTAAAAGAATGATGGGAAACCATAATGAAAGTATGGACTACTCATATTTACCACATTTAATGTAGGCTAAATCTATAAAGAAGTGGAAGGACATGTTTATGGCCAGTGACATGTCATCATTCTTGTATCAAGTGACTGATGTTTTTCTAGAACAACCTTTGGAATTTCTTATGGATTCAAAATAAGTAATTGTTGAAACAATTCATAAAAGTAATTCTTCTGATGAGGATGCTGAATGAGTTCCTGGTAGTGTACTAAGGTTGAATCTCATTGTGGAGACGTGAAACTGGAATGATAAAAAGGACTAGATATTAATAAGGGGATACCAATACTGGACGATCAACATAGAGAATTAAATCTAATCGAGGGACAAATAGGAATTTAGGATTGAAGATATTCTAATAAATTAAAGAGACACCTAGGTAAACATTATCTCATGGAAAATATTTATGGAGTCTAAAATTAATATGCAAAAATTTTACTTTAATGATTCAATTATGACCTATTGTGTTTTACTAATGGTTTCTAACTTTTTCATTAAAGTTTTTTGATAATAAAATCTTTAATTTTTAGTCAGTTAATAATGTGCATAAAAATAGTATATTGGTTGTTAATAATAGTTCAACAAAAATTAATAATTAGGTATGGGATTTTATATTAATTTATAATCCATTGAGACTTGTTTGTTATTATTCAATAATACACCTTTATTTTGTGTATTTACAGCTCACTTTAAAATAATATATTGATTAACACTTAAGGATTTTATAAGTTCAAATTTGATTTATTTCATCCAACAGTATTTTATATGAATATCATGATGTGGTCATTGTTAGTTGGAAATCACAATAAAAATCTTAATTATTAACTATATCAAAATATAATATATATTTTTAATTAAATTTCACTACACACAAAATTTCTATGGTGTATCTATATTCTTATGTAATGTTTTTTATTACATCCTAAACTTAATTGCAATTTTCAAATGTTGTAAAAATTGGATGATATAGATTAATTGTAGAAATATTGTAAAATCTGTATCATTTTGTCACTATAGATATTTGTTCAGGCCCATCATTTATGATTTAAACATCTTTTTGATATATATGAAATGCTTTAAACTGGTATGAAATGGGTCGGAAAAAATTTAATATAATCCCCAAGAATCAATTTTTTCACATGAGATTAATGAGTAAGACATTTTTAATATATATTTATGTGGTATTATTTAATAGGTATTGGGAATGGTATTATCAGTAAATGTTCCATGTACTTGGGAACCATGGAATTTAAAAACTATGTGTCTTCATTATTCATTTTTTTACTATTATTACCCGAGATATTTTTTTCAATGGATTTATTTATTGATGCATTTCATTCTACGTTTATTTATTATATGGAATGTGTTCAAGTTATATACATTTCAATATTTATTATGACTTATCATGATATATACATGGAATGTGTATTTTTCTATTGAATTTCCATGTTGATTATGTTCATTGATTCATGATCACTACCACATTACATTAACCTTACTCAGAATTTATCATCACCCAAATTTTTTTCCTTTCCAAATAAAATGATGAATAGATCAGTGAATGATTTTTCAACGATTTAAATTATTATATTTTATTATGCTTTATATTTTATTTTATTTTCCCAATGTATACTTGGAATCTTGTATATATTATGGTTTTCCAAAACTACTAAATAGTTCAGCCGTTTGGTATTTAAATTATATATCTTTTCCCATGTAATAACATCAGGCACCTTCTCTGAGCTACTGTGGTTGGGATCTCTATAGTGAAAATGAATATGTGTCTTTTTGAGTTAAGAGTCAAGATAGTGGAAATCAGTACAATCCCAATGATGATAATATGAAACATAATGAAAATTCATCGAATTATAGAGAATATTATCATTTCAATAACTCCAATAGATTCATGTGGTTTATGGATAGGGAAGATATTTTCTATATTATTTTTATTTTTGAGATAAAAATAGAGTAATTTATAGAGAATATTTATATGATCATATAGGAGAGAGGATCCCGAGTATCTATGTTTTGGAATGAGTCTATCCTGAAATACAACAAATAGTTTGAGACACCCATTGTTGAAAATTGATTATCTATTAATAGATGCATCGAGGACTAGCCGGGAGTTTTTGGTACATCTGAAGGAAATATTGGCTGTAAGGGGAGTTGTCCAATAAGTAATTGGAGGTAATGATTACATGTAACTTTTATCTAGTGACAATATTTGAGTAGAATTGTAACTATTGAATGAACTTAATTTAGGGGGATATGAATGTGATGTGCTATGGGGAACAATTCCTAGAGATATAGTGATTTTATCCATTCATTAAATCTGATGAGGTCGTAATGGCGAGGCGTTTCTATTATGGTATTCACAATGATATCAGGTAAAAGGTGAACACATTTCACCTGAGCAACTTATCAGTCATGATGAATCAAAATATCATCATTGAAGGTACTCTAAGAGATTCCATTAGTGGTGGTTATGTATTTTAGTAAATAAATATAGTAGATCGTCATGTTATATTATTATAATTCACTATCACATTTACCATTATGGATGTATTGTGAAGAGCAACTAGAGTATTGGGGATTCATCTCATAATCATATCCCATTATAGTGTATTCAGTGCGAAAAGGATTTCTACATGCACCCATATTGTTATTACCACACATTTTATTTTCATTATATTAGATATATGAATCAACATAGAAGGTTTTTTTGGACACTATGATTAAATAACAATGATAGGGGATAAATATAGTATTCTGAGTTTGGGAGGGACCCAGATACTCCTTAATAAACTAGTAGTCGAAATTCCACTGAATGGTAAGGACAAGTTATGCGATGTGGTCCTTATTGTAGGAGAAATTTTACCAAACCTATGGAACAAAAATTTGGTTTCATAATAGATCATGGAGAATTGGTCAGATCAAATAAATGATATATAATCTACTCTGGAAATCTACGATATATGACGTTCTACCATAATAGTTCCAATTATGTTATCAAATACTATTGTGTGTGTTTTGACTGACACATAGGAATCATAATCCTTTATATCATCTAATGTTTCGTATGGTTTGGTATTGATTTTTGATTTCTCTAAAAGTGATGAGACCATTTATTAAATATTAGTAGTGTTCTACAAAGATATGAATAATTTCAAGGAGGTCTCTCTTAAAATTGGTGGTTAAAATATCTATTGAGATATATTACGATGGAAAAGAAAATATATTTATTTTATTATTATTTTTGGTATTGATAATTCTATACCACGATCTATAAATAGGTATAGGATCAGGGTTTTCATACTATCTTCATTAGAGGGAACCTACATCGATATGGGAGATTAAGATCTTCAAGCAGGTACAATAGGACCAATTCAATATTCATTGGATTGTCTCATAGCATAGTTATAAATAATTTTTATATATTAAAGTGTAACATAGTGGGTGACTAATTGTATAGTGGTGAACCAATTTCTGAATGTATAATCTAAATATTTTTATGGCTGACCACCAATTCATGATATTGAGTTCACAGTCGAGTTAGTGAATGGAGATGAAGAAGTTTCTATCACACATAACAGGATGGATTCAATAGGGATTCAGAAGATGAATTTTTAGTTGGAATACCTAGAAGAAAAAATATTCATATATCCTAGTAACACATAATGAGGTTTACCATTTTTTCAACAATAATATTTATGGAATATTGTTCATTTTTTAGTACAAACTATGATTATATTTGTTGGTGGTCAGGAACTGTTATAATCTTCTACACTTCAAAGATAACTTATATTTTTTATGAAGTTAAACAATATTTCATATGATTAACATGATTTTAGGGTACTATTTGATGTGGGTGATACCATCAGACATACCTTGGAATTATTTTAGTGTAATTTATGATTTTTATACAATATTGGTGATGTAATTCATTTTTAAAAACACACCAATGTTATTCATGACCAGTATGAATCGATTCCTCTATCAATTATTGAATCATTTTGTGCAATATTCTATTGAATATAACATTGTATACTCCCAACTAGTATAAAATGAAGAATTTGGTCATGGAACCATACTACGAATAGTGGGATACCATCAGTTTTATTGCATTCTATCAAAATGAGACTTTTGGGCAGACCGAGTTCACATCAGGGATCCTATCATCTTAGTGGGTAAAGTGGTAGTAGTCCCAGAAGATGTTATCTCCATTTTATCATAGAATACTCCCTATTAATCCACGAAATTTTAATATTTTTTATGATTTTAAGGGTATTATAATAATTTTATTATACATATTTCCCTTTTGGTTTGACTAATTTATGGGCTTACCAAGAAGGGGGTGAAGTGGTTTAGGATATATTCTTATTAGTTATCACTACATTATCTTACCATCAACTTTAATTCATCAAAAATCATATTTCTTCTAATCCAGAAAAGAAATATACCATATACAATAGAACATATCTAATCAAACATAGAGGAATTTTAATGTATGATGATTGAGTGGTTGGTCATGGCTCTAGATAGCTGAGTCCACATGAGAAAAATTACCATAGTTACAATATATATAGTTTTGTTATCAAATTCCAGGAGATTCTGGGGGAACTAAGTATTGAGTGATAGGTTTTTGTTTTACACAAGACACAAGAGCCTCAATTATTCCATTTACTAGTGAGACATGATCCATCAAAAGATGATGGTTCTTGATAATTTATAGTCTTTCGACATCGACATCACATACACACTAGGTAAGGGAAAATTCAATGCTATTTCATTGATATAAAATATGTGGAAAAAGGAAATGTTGGAGTCTTAAAAAGGGTGGAATATGATTGGAGCTCCATACATATATTCATCTTCATTTTTAGGTGTATAAGGGACATGTATCTTTGACATCAACATCAATATTAATCATTCTTGTTCAACAATAATAAAATTGGAGATATATTATATTGATAGAAAAACAATGAGGTATAATATATATAGTAGGGATAAATCATCAAGATGGTCACCTCATTGTGGTGGTGGTTACCTATTTCGTGGTCGAGTGTGGGGAGGAACTGTTTTCATGAGGAGTTGATAAGTGATATTAATTAATCAAAATGGTCACTGAATATTGGTATGATAAAAATGCATCATATTCTGTGTAGGAAATAATTGTATCTAGGGTTTGAAAATGATAATTTAGGATTCCTGGATTGATATTTCACCAATTTTCATGTGAATCGAAGGAATCATAGGACTACATGGTTGTTCCATCATCCACCCATTCTATAGTGGATCTAGAATAATACTCCAGTGAATTTTTTAGGAATACTAGAGAAACCTTATAGGAATGTTTTTTATGTGTGGTTGTAGATTTACCAATGAATATATCCCAATTTGTGTTGATCGGGGATCGATTCATCATTGATGATCTAGTAAGTCTATATGTGTAAGAGATATTTCAAAAATTAGATGCACTAAGAAGTATCTATTTTAATGAGGTAATAACTTCTAATTTTTTTAAAAAATAAACCTTCGTTATCCTCTAGGATCATAGGTTCTTCTAATTACCATGAGTCATCTTCAAACTAATGGATAGTCTGAGTGCACTATTTTAATTATAGAGGTTATTTTGTGAGCTTGTGTGATAGATTTTTTTTGTTCCTAAGAGGATCACATAGTACTCATTAATTTAAATTATAATAATAGATTCCATGAATCGATCGAGATTTATCTATTTGATCCTTTATATGAAAGACCTTATTGTATACCGCTTTATTTAAGGAAGGTGAATCGATGATTGTTTTATCGAGTCTCATAGATGTGATGTATTATATCCTCTGGTTGATCAGAAATCATTTCGGTTCCATAAATAGATTGAATATATTCAATATTTAATATAATATAATAGCTATAATGTTTTATTAAAGACAACATGTTTACCTTGGGGAGTCTCCTAGGTTGGGGAAATGTCTTATTACCAGAAGGGGAATCCAGTGTAGGTTTATTAGGCTATTTGAGTTAATGGAAATTGTAAGTCTATTTGAATAATTTTTATCCATTCTCTGGTTCTATAATACCTTGAATAACATTGTTCTTATATCAATGAATTGCATATATCATCCTTTCACCTCCAAAATTATATAAATTGATGATATCGGGAATTAGGTTGAGTCTTCCTTTAAGGAGCATAAGATTCATATTGAGGATATAATAGGAATAACCTCTAGCGGAAGACCATACCATTATGTGTGTGATTCATGGATACAAATGGATGAGAAAGAGAACACCTAAGAGAGAATGATTTAAATGATGAAACAGGGGACATAAATGTTATCAAATACCCCACTGTGATACTTTGAGTAGTTTAGGGATGATATGTCATAGGGTGAAGAGGATGTAAGATCTTACATTTTTAAATCTATATAAATTAAAAAAAATTAAATGAAAACTGATTTTTATTGGTGGTTTTTCTTATTGGATGAATATGTTTTTCAATGGGAAGAAGATAGAGGGGTATTTTATTGAAATTTTCAAATTAATTGATTCAACTTCATGGAGTTCACGACTGTTCTATAAGGCTGGTGGATGTTGGGTGAAGTACATGATTGCGTATTGGGGTCGAAGGAATGATTTTCATGAATACTAAAAATTAGATATTAGTTTTTCCATATAAATTTGTTATAGAATAGGACTATAGGTTGTGGTTTATGATAATCGAATGGATGTGGTGGCTAGAGAGTATGTCCCTTAATGAGGAAGTTGGGAAGTTTATCAAATTTTTACACCAAAGCACCACAGAGGCAAAGTGATGTGTTACCATCCCTTGGGGTTTTTTCTGCCATGATGTAGTGGTGTAGACTACAACTTATCTTCTCTTCTAATTTATATTATCTAATATGTGGAGGTTATAGTTGATTGGGAACGTAATTTTACCATGGAGGATAAATTATGGTTCTTTATGTTATGAAATAGTATCTACATGGCATGATCCACGTGACTATTCCATTATCGTTCTTTAACATCTTTCTTATAAATAACCCCTTAGTCCCTCCATATATATTTTTATCCGATGTTTTCCAATGAAATTATAGGGTCCATGGAATTATATACGAAGTCTTTTGGAACTCTTTTTCATTCGATATCACCCCCACCAAATAGGGACCATTCAGATGTGACTCAAGTCTTCCAATCATGAGGTTCATGTTATAAAGTTTGAAGGTATGCCTTCGAATTTATCTCCTTTACCAAGATATTTTATTTCCTTTTAGATACCCAAGTTGATTGATCTATCTATCAACAATGAACTATAGGGATAAGGATCCAAATAGAATATTGTAATTTTAGAGATTTTTGAATCATGTTTGTTTTGAGGTCGATGGTCTAGGAATTATCCCAAATTGTCAGCTTTAGTTATGTCTATTATTTGATATATGTTTGATCCAACCACCAAAAAAACTAATTAATTAGATTATCTTATTTTGGGTGACACCATCATTTAACAAATATTGGGTCTCTTTGGGTCCTTTGGTGTGGAGGTGAATACTTGTAGCCAACAAATAGGTGTGACACCCTTGACCATGCTTGATACATTGTATATTGAAAATAATGCACCTTAATGATCATTATTTTAAATTTTCGATTGAAATTATGAATTAGAGAAATATGTGAAATTTTTTTGATTGTATCATATATAACATTGATAGAACAAATTTATTATTAGATGTCTTACAACCTAGGATGATTATAAGATTAATGTAATGAAATTTGAGGTCATAATTATAATTTTTGTAATTTCGAAGATATAGAGTGTACATGACTACATAATTGGTAATTTAATAAAATCTAATAAATTATTTGGTTGTTTTGTCATTTTATTTTTTCTTGTTATTCTACAATTATTATTTGGATTGTCTATATAATACTTTAATTTTTATTAGGCTTAAACCTATTATTTATTATAGTTCTTTTCCATGATAGCTATAATGATTATAGGTTTTGGACTAGGTAGTATTTAATGCATACATAGATTGTATTTCTTATTATGTAAACCTTATATGGCATGGACCAATTAGACTGTAATTATTATAATGCTATCTAGGAGTCTCAATTGTTGATTAAGGTAATATTCCCAAGCTGGGTAATAGAAATGGTAGGAACTTGTTTGTGTAACACTCAAAGAGACTTTTTTAGTTGGAAATAAGGTAGGGGATGAACCTGTGTTTCAAACTAGTTCCCAATAGTTTTTTGATTTATTTCATTTTCAATATAATTTGAATAAATTAATTCACTATTTATCACTTTTTTACATGAACTATATATACTAGTCTAATTTTTTTCTGACTATTTTTATGAACAAATTATTTGTTCTCACACTCATGATTGCCACCATTTGGTAACTAAATATATTATGTAACTATTGTTTGAACATGGGAAAGAGTCCATTGTTGGTTAATTTTAATTTTTTGGGGTGATGGATCATTGAGACTATACAAACATGAAATTTAAGACATGTATCATGGTTTTATTATTTAATTTAGTTTCTTCTTTTATTTTATTGAATTCCAACACATCATTTATTAGCATTTATATTGTCAATACATTAATCTATTATTATAGATTTGTTGGAGCTTTCCATTACTCTTATTTATATTAATGTGTTTTGATTATATAGTTTCTGATATTCAGGGAACAATATTATTATTTTCTTTAATATTAATATTTTGTTCCAATGCATATAGTCTCCCCACTATATTTATTAACACCATTTTACTAGTCATCAGCATATATCATATGGGGAGTGCACAAATGAGGTTATGTAACCTATCCAACTTGGTCATGTGTGGGAGTTTTAGGCTAAGGATGACATGCCGATCAGAATTATAACATTAACATATAGTGATGATTATTTATAATATGAATTGTAAATGGATGGGTAATAATTCACTTATCACCCAATGACTACCCACTAATCTTGAGATTCATTTTAACAAGGATCGGGTATATGTACCCCTCCTATGAAATTAGATTATCCTTATTGGAAATCCATATAGTTCCAACCCTAATAAATGATGAGTTTCATGAAATATAAAAAATTAAAATATTGCATAAAAACAATCTCTTTCAAATTGATCGGAGATGTGTGTGTGATGGACAAAGAAGTTTTATCTATTGAAAGGGAACAAGAGGTGGTTGGTCACTCAATCTCCCTTGGGGTATATTGAATAGCTCACATGATTACCCTAATGGGATTGACACACCTATATATAATCCAATCATGCTAGCTATGTTGGGAATACATGAACAACATATAAACTAGATGGGGAACCCATATAATCATGTCCACACACCCTTTACATGTCCATGGTTAGAAATTTTATTGGGATGGATGGTCCATGGGTACTTCACCTCATCTTCATTGTGTGAGATGACATGACAAATGGATTCTACATGGATTGATCTTAGCTTTGTTGATCAATTTTCAGACACTATTTTTTATGTGTTGAAATTATACAAGTGATTATTCCATCATGAACATTTACACAAAAAAAACTAGTTCATTATATATATTATAATCAAAGGTAATTTATATTACATTAATGTAAATTTGAGTTTGTACCCACATATATTCAATGTCTTGGTTTGAGTAATACAATTAGAGAAGATCTAAGGTTTGTTACATACCATTTGTCTTACTGATAACATGATATAAATCCCGTCAGTGGAATTATGAGATTGGTATTGCCTTGTAGACCAAAGGCATGGTTACATCATTTTAGACATGTTGTCGGGCTTGTTTTTCATGGTGACCTAGTATAAATAGTACTATAATAGGTGAATCTTACAATTATGTGAAGAATATATGATTTTATTCTACAAATATAATCCTTCAGTAGGACTCATGTTTCTCTATATAAAAAGGAAGATATCATTCATTTATATCATTCATGTACCAGTCATAGTCAATTAGTCGAGACATAAATATGAATAATTTCCCTACATTTTCCTTTTCCATTTGGATTTACCTTGGGATTTTGAGAAAATCATCCTCCATTGTAGAGAAATTCTAGTGTTACCAATTAACTAATAAATATAATTCATATTATTGGTGGAAAATTGTATGACCATTGGGTTATGTAATTTATCAATCATAACATTATTAATAAGGTTTGGGTACCTCACATGTATATGTTTTTGTCAATTACTTAGATGTAGTTTATGGGTTATTATTGTCAAATATTGTATCTAATAACTCCACTAGTTTTCACAGAATCAACATGAAATAAATCTTGAATATATATAATGGGTTAGGGAACACTCCATTGGTACTGGTAATGGGTCTTTAATTTATGTTGTTAATACTCCATAAATTTATTAACTACTCCTCAATGAAGTACATGACCTCCAAAATAGTATTCCAGTCAGTGAAAATAAATTAAATAGAATTATTTTGATGTGTTATCCCAATAGATGATGTTTATTGATACATTCATCTCCACAAACAATATATTGGGTGAAATATAATTATACTTAGGTTTACTTTTTTATAGTATTATTTTCATACAATTCATGGTTTCTTTAATTTTAATTACCCTTACGAATTATTTAGAGGTTTGTGGTTAAGTTTCATCATACATCTGAGATGTTTTGTACCCTTTCATTTTATTTTTTGACTAGATATTTATATAATGTTTATTGAGGTTTAAAGGGGTTTTTATATGGATTAATTCTATAGTGATTAATCTAATTTATGAAGACAACCCATTCCTATTTTTAATAAATATGGTATGCTATATAGGAAACTAGTGATCTTTAAAATTTAATGTCCTATGATTTTATTGGTGTTACATCTTTTTGTAATTATGATATTTTTATATGAGGTTTAAGAATATTGGACCTTCCTAGGTAAATTTTTCTCTATACATAGGGAATATTTTGGATTACTTATATGTTTTATATTGGTTTTAAACAGAAATTAACATTCAATCCATTCTATATTATTTTTGGTGTCTCATGATGGGTTTGTTTTTACTACCCTCTATATGGAATTTTTACACACACATATTGTTTTATACATAAATGACGTCCAGTTTAGTTATGATCGTGATGAATTTCATTTGGTAAGAGAATGTGTTTATTGATTCATTTTTTAGTAATTTTTGTTAAATTATGTATCATTATCTTCAATGATGAGGAGGAATCTGTTGACCTAAAATATTCAATCTTATTAGGGGGAAATTGGTCTCCTATATTATCTTTTATTTATTTAGTTGTCAGCTATTTCATTATTATTTATTAAGGTTGATTGCATCAATTTTAAACTATATTTTTTATACCTTTTTGTTGATGAATATTTTATTTTGGGATATAATGATATGGAATTTTATGCATTTTAATTATTGAGTTTCATAATGGATTATGTAGTCACACTAATTATGGATAATAATTATAGACCAATTATAAATAATTATTCTTACCTAAAAATATAGAAACCATTTTAAATTAAATCCTATTATTTTTCGAAGATGAATGTATATTTATTTATAACCCTCGACATTTACCTAAAAATTTAACAAATATAATCAATGAAATAGTAGAACACACACACACACACACACACACACACATATATATATATATATATGTTTCACCCAAATGTGGGAAACCTAATCCTTGACCTATCTATTCATTTTCCCATGTCACAAATTATTTTCATTCTCAAATGTATTAAAATTTTGAAGCTATTATACTTAACCAATGATATCTTATAATGATAAATATGACATTACAATATTATTCATGTCAAATATCACAATATTTATCATGAAGAACGTTACTAATGTTTCCTACTGATATTTTTCATTCTCCAAATTAGAATAGAGGAAATATATATACTTCAATAAATAGTCATCCAATAACATCCATGTAATCAACGAAGTGATTACATTTTCACTTTTTGTTGTCTCATTTTCAGTTTTTTGTTTTCCCCAACAATATCAGAATTTTTAAGAAATTGAATTTACAAAAACAATATCCAATAAAATTATTCAAGGAATATATCATTAAAATAAAATTTTTAGCAACACTCACTTCAATTTTTATATAATTTATGAAAATTTTCCATGATAGTATTAAATATTTGAATAATTATATCATCTAATTTCTTAATATCAGTAAACAAATTTCTTAAATTTATATAATAATTATTTGTCTCCAAAATTAATTTTCCAAATACATTATATTAAAAAATACTATCCATATAGTATTTAAATATCCAATGAATACCTCATTTGTATCATGAAACCATGAATATGTGGGAAATTTAGCTTTTAGAAAACAGTCATATAAATTTTTCCAAAATGGGCTCCAAATTTAATATATCCTGATGCCAATTAAATAACCAAAAATATTTAATCATTCATAGTAAAATATATATTTTAATTAATCAAATTTCTAATAAAACATAGCTTACAATTCATCAATACTTATTCTAATATTTGTTATAATCATTAATTATCATTAATTAAATATTATCATGCACAACTATCTCAGTATCATCACTATGTTTCTATTTTCACAATATGATTTGTGAAAACTCTCTACATATTCTTTTATTATACATCAATGTTATTTATCTTTTTTTTTCTTACTTTACAACCCTAGATTATTATTCATCTATGTCCCTAATCCATTTCTCTAGTTATTTTTGTGTTCCTATATAATTTTCTATAACATATATTGTAACACTGGATTTAAAATCAAACCTCATTGTCTTGCAACTATATAAACCCTCGTTTTCCATTTTTTTTTGTCATTATATCATGATAAAAGCATCTTAATAACTTTTATTCTTCCATTACATAAACTATTTTTACATTAATCTATAAATAAACAAGATCATGATCTTGATCCAACTTCTATTTTGAAATATATCATACCAATGATGATTTTGTATTTTCTAGAGTTTATCTCTCACATAAATGAATCCATTGATCCTCGTATAAACACACTCACCACATTTACAATTAGTTTATTCAATAAAAATTTCAATAACTCTATGAGTTTTTCATTTTCATCAACCATAGTTATCCACAACACTCACTACATTAGCATTTGAAGATCATCTCATGTTTCAAAAATTTCCACTTTTGACCATTATAACATCCTATAGTTGATTACTATTCAGAATCCTTAACTATAATTTCATTAACCTCAATATTGTTCTTTTGGAATCATCAAGGTTTTACCATTTTTTCCTCTACATTTACTGTTCTCATCCACCTTAAACATCATTTATTGTAAGTCAATTTATTTTCTAAAAATACATAAAATAATATGTTATATCTTCCTAATATTTTTTCAACTCTATTATTTCATTAATTTACACAATGGTTCATCTTTTAATTTTTTATATAACAAGAATTATTATTCTCATGTTCTAACATCAGAGCTTAATTTTCCATTACCATTTTCAAATACAACTACATGTGAATAAAAATATATTTTGAATCATTATAATATTGTGAAAATGAAAAATTAATATATAACCCTCATAATCCTCTTAAAAACTTATTATAGATTCTAGAAATTATATATATAATAACTTCTTTATATTTTGACTATAGTATATCTATGTATCAAAAACTTATCTTATTTTTGTGTAACATTTGTAAACATTATGTTTGAATGTTTGGAAATTTTTATGAATTTTATAATAATTAGTAGATCTCTAAACACTTTTCCATATTTCTATAGACATTTTATTGAGATAATGAATCATATATATTAATATGATTTTTGGACATTTTAATTATTTACAAAAAAATCCTCAGCTATTTTATTATTCTCTTTTTTCACTTGTCAGTATTATGGTCACCATTTTTTATATTACATTATCATGAATTTTTTTCTCAACTCATAACACCATAAAAAACAGAATTTTTATTAATTTAAATGATATATTTACGATTTTTAAATCCGAAAAAATTGTTTTTTGAGAGAAAACATTACAGTAATTAATTTTCTAGATTAACTGTATTTTGGAAGTGCATGTTCATGAATCTATTCTTATAGCATGTAGAAAATTTCCACTCTCTATTAATGGATTCAGATTCACATCAATCGTGTTTTTAATATAGTGATTTGATTGTCCCCCAACATGTTTCATGGATTTATATTACATTAAATTCAATAATTATTATATATAATTACTCAAATTCCATAATTTCAAATATTATATTGTATAACCATTTGGGTAAACCATCTTAGAGTCTTCTTTTTATAGTATAACTAACATATACCTGTATTCAATCATCCAATGTCTAGACTTTTTTCATGATAAATTCAAGATCCCATTTTAAAACAAAAACATCTTCATTACACTTATACATCACCTCTGTACATATTGAAATTAATAATTGTTTTAAACAAAAAATAATAGTCTATGTTATAAAGATTTAGTATACATACTATATAATATGGATTTTTTTCTAACAGCATTATAATTTTGAAAAAATACACTTATTTTAATTATTAATAACATATTTAATGTTTTAGCTATGGGGGAAATCAAAACACATCTCACACAACATCAATTTTTATCTTCAAATCTCATTTTACTTCAAATTAAATGTATTTCATGAATTAATCAAGGAAATTATGACATAAATTATCATAAATAAATGTGTTATACATTTATCAACTCCATGAATATGTGTTCCATGTTTATTTTATAAAAATATAAATAAATTTAAAATAATATATTTCCTTGAATGATTTATAATGTGAGAGAACTTCATATATATTCCTTAAGTGGGGATTCAAAATATTTCTCAGTTTCCTTATTTACATCATATATATCTACACACATGTTTGAAAAATTTTATTAGAAATTAATGGTTATATATATTCTAATTAACTCTTAAATGTTTCATAAAACAATCATTATCAGTAATTTATAATCAAATTTATTTACTAATACCAATAATAGAGAAGAGACACCATATCTCATGAATGAATTATCATTAATTATAAAAGATTACCCAGTATAAAATTTCATTATACATTGGATCAAGGGTATCATTAGATATAACATCTAGGAATGTAATGTATGAATCCCTATCATTTAAAAGATTGTTTTCCAAGTTTCATCAATCTACAAGAATCATTCAACCCAATTTCTCTATACATAAACATTCTTGAATTCAAATCCATTTTCTTTATCTAAAAAATATTCCATATCCAATTCTAAAATAAAAATAATATATTCAGTAGAATTTAATTTTCTTGTTATGGGTTTGTATGTGATCCTCATATTACAATATGTAGTTAAAGAAAACCTAATATTGGATGATCAATATTAAATAAATAATAAAAACTAAAAATTTAAAAATTTATTACTTTGAAAACACAAATATTGGTATTCTTCTTCTTAGTCATATGTTAATGGTTAATAATGGTGTTAATGTTTTGAAAAAAGAAACCCAACATCTATTGTGGGACACCCGAAAATATATATCATATCATATAGCGAAGACACCAAAATTTTAATGTAGTTCTATAACCACTCTCATAAAATATTATTAATATTATACAATGAAGAAAGAATTCACCCCACATAATATAAGAGGAATCCATCCTCTTATATTGGAAATTATTGAGTCTCTATAAATTATACTTATTTACTAATGATGGGTTAGTTCATTTATCATTTTCAATGAATTAATATAAATCCACTATTAATATAATAATGGATTTCGACTCATAACATTTTTAGGAGATGTATTTAAATATCATATAATTATTCATTATCGTAAGAATATTTAATAAAATAAAAAAAATTAAAAAAAATGCATGTATAAATTTCCACTTATATATGTAATATGAAATATTATAAATAAATATTTTACTTCACAGCCTTAAATATGACCCTTTAAGTAATAAACCTTATGAACATTATGCCTATCATCAAAAATCCATGTAAATCCATTCAAAAATTATTGGATATATTTTTCCATCAAAATATATTAGTTTTTATGATATAATATATCAAACAAATTACACTTTTTTAATTGCCTAATTGTTTTACTCTACGGGCCATATAATCATTGAAAAAAATAATTCACTATTTCAAATATTTATGAAAAGATCATCCTACACCAAAACATTAATTCTACTCATGATATAGATGGCTGTAATATGATTTCAATAAAACAATCTCAAAAAAATATATATATATTTACATGGAAATATTTATCGTATATTTTGGTCTATGTGTTGCATTGTTTCTCATTATATATCAATATGTGTGTGGTTGGATGATGATGAGAAATGGATATGACAATAAAATCGTTTTGGATTCTTAGAATAGGATTACACACATGATAAATTATCTATGTTGTTAAATCAAGCAATTGAATGAATTGATCTTAAATCATTAAAATATGTACTCTGAAACATGAAAAATGATTATAACATGTGAAGGACTTGAAAAAAAAGGATTGATAAAAGAGGATGTGAAAAGTATCCAAATAAATAAGTTCATATATAATATTACATGATGATTTTTTAAGAATATAAGAATATTTATCATGTAATAATATTATGAAATGGATTTTAATTTCATTTTTACCTGGAAATTTTATATGTATAAATTTGTCCTTATAATAAAAAATGGTATGAATACCTTGAAGCAAAGGTCTCCCTCAACTGATGTCACATGCAAGACAGGTAGGTTCAACCATTCCCATGGGATGGATGGTCTAGAAATCCTGGAGGCTTTAGGGGTTATTCCATGGGTATTCCATTAGTACCCACGTTTAAGGAGAATTGGTTGTGGTGCCTCCCTTTGGGGTGGAATGACAATAATTAGAATGATATAGGTCCGCATCGGGATGATGATTAGAAGTCTGTGAAGATTCTGTATATGAGGTTTTAGTATACAATGCCTTGAACAAACACTTATTTGATGTGTTCTATGTCAGGTACGATATAATGTTCCTCCATAAAAAAATATTAACACAATTTAAACCACATGATGAGGCTCATATTATACATTTTATCACATGGAGATGTGATCTGATATCTTTTTCTCTTTTTGATAAACACTAGTATGTCGGGGCACATGGAAGATCCACCAACAATCATTCTAATTCCATATTCTATGAAGTTGATGATGGATTAGGGCCGAATGATCTAATCAATATAATGAATTCAATGACATTATTCATGAATGCTATAAATCTTAGAGCATGAGCTACACATGAAATAAAAACGTATGTTTACAGGGCCATTTGACCCTGAGAGAGGTCGACCTTCTATATATGAGGTGCATGAGATAACACCACACACAATAGAAGTTATCTTCTCAATGAACATCCTGAACTCTCCAGAGGTGAACACCATCATTTTTTGAGTATTATTTAATTAATATTGAATGAATTAAGACCATTGATGAAGGTAATATAGGATATGAATCTCAGAGACCTAAATTATCCCAAAATATTTATATTTTTTACAATCTAACGCATTGGGAATTAATTATCAAAAATATTATATCCATGGACATGTTTTTGAAAGTTTATGAAATTATCTCATTTATATTGAAATAGAGCATAATGAATCTGTCGGTTTTTGACATTAATTCCCTATCACATAGATACTAATTTCATGATTGATAATAATCCTAGAAGAATAAAAATTGTTCAAACATACTCATGAAACACATTGTGATGAAACAAAATACCACGAATCCACTTAAGATAGTGAAATAACATATCTCCATTTATTTCTAAAAGACCATATATTCCCAAATCCTTCATGTTTTAGGTGATCTTGTTCAGATATTTTTAGGGATGTGTATAAATACAATGTGACTCACAAAGTCATTTGTATTCATAATATACTTATATCCAGTTAGGCTTGTGTGAAAGAATCTTAGTGGTAGTGCATAGATCCCATGTAGTGAATGTCCTTGAATAATTCATTGAAGGTATTAAATAGTGTGCATGAACATGCATGACTAATATACATTAATCCTAACAAAATAAATAGACATTGTTAATGTGGGAATTGTAATCTAAAACAATAGAAGGAGGAAATATTTTTTGAAAATGAGAATTCCACATGTTAAGGGGAAGATAACAATTGAGAGTGCATATATCCATGAAAATTAAATTATAATTCTTTAAAAAAATTCATGATCAAGGATGAGGAGGATATTCATCATCATCAATCATTTACATGGTGTGGATTTTACAAGTCTATCCCAATTTGAAAATTTTTTACAACTATTAACCGCTAAGAATTATAGTGATAATATAATTAGTGAAACAACAACATGATTATCATGGAAAAGTGTATCGTTTTTACAATATGTGTAAAAAATTATTTTCACATATACATTACAGTCATTTTAATGAATATAAGATATGTGGGACATCGTTGAATGATAAATTAAAACAATAACCACCCAAAATGTCAAAATAAAAAAAATTAAAAGATGTTTCCAATTATTCTCCCCACCCCCACTTATAGGTTCCATTTGGAGTCTCAACATGTTGTATTATAGTAAACATGGTTCCTCTACGTTTTCCACACTAAATTTATACAATGGAGATTCAAAATTTGTTGTATAAAATATTTGTTCTATATTTAGATGGGATGAGTTTTTATTGTTGGAGGAATCAATATTTTTTACATATATTATCATAATGGATGGAAGTGAGTGATTATAAAATAGTTGGATATCAACTAATTTCAAATGATGGGTCCATGAATTTTTATGAAAAATTGAAATCATGTAGTTGACGGGAATCAATGAAATGCTATTATCCAATATTTAATAGAAAATTTAAAAACAATGTGATGGAATTGCAGAATGAAAATAAAATGTGGGAGAAAATAAAGAATATGGATGAATGAAAAATTGATATCAAATATATTAAATTATGTATATCTAGGACATAATTATAAAATGTTACGATTCCTGAAGATGAATGTCTGGATATGTCTTTCCAAAGGGAAATGAGATTATTAACCACATCATTAGAATTGGGGGATAAATGGATAATTCAATAGTGGTAAAAAATAAATGAAAAATTTTCCTGATATATTTGACACAAATATTTCTAATCTGGAAAACATATAGGACATTAATCATGATGAATTTCTCAATGCTATCATGTATTATTATATTACAAAAAATATAATTTCCATAAATATGAAAATGGAATAATTTCCTTTGAATGAAAAGTGAAAACCTAATATCAATGACCAGGAAATGATTGAAAACCTATGGTATTATGGTGTTGATGATGATAGTGATGATAATGATATGAAAAACGTCACTCTAATATCCAAATATTAGAAAAAGGTAATTCTATGTTTAATGGGATGAAAAAGATTGAATTTTTTAATTGTGTTAGTATTGGGAATTTTAATATAGATTAACTAAGGAAGAATAATTATTTGGTAAAAAAGAATTTATATGAAGAAAATCACATTGGAAGAATATTATATCATATGGTAAAATATATAAAAAAATTAGTGAAAACAAAGAGTTGTATTTTTGGATGAGAAATTGTATAATGATGAAAAAAAAGATGAAGTATGTTCATCCATAACTAATTATTCAAAAGATGAATAGGTTTTAAAACACACTAAATTTATAAAACATGTAAAAAAATATTGTATTCATATTAGTAAATAATAAGAGTGAAATTAGGGTTATATTATTTGTATAAAAAAATATGAAATAGTTGTTTGTTGAGAAGGAAACACTACAATCAATAATGAAGTTATAATATCTAATAAGGAAGTTGAAATACTGAAGATGATTGAGGAAGTGCACATTGAATTAAATAATATTATCCAAAAAAGTGGTCCAGAAAGAAATAGTAATAAGTGAATCGGTGAAGATTATGTACACTCTGGAGGAAGATCATAAAATATAGAATCCAAGATTCCTTAATAATCAAAATAATTATGAAAATGGTAAGATTTATTATGCCAAATCAGTTGAAATATATGTTGAATAATTAAAGATTTCAAATAAAAATGAATCAATTCTTGGGTAAACTCTCAACTTATTAAAATTAAAAATCTCAATATAAGTTTCCTTATGGTGGTAGTTTTATGAAAATTCAATAGGAAACATGGGTTGAAAAAACATCTCCATGAAAGTTGTTATCACCCGGGGTGATAAATAATAATCAAAAGAAGAAAGGTTCTTCAATGTCTAAATAAAAGAAACATGGTTATACATTATAACATTATGTTAAAATTCAAAAATTTACTAATTAAATTTGTAGTAGATTAAAATTCATGGGATAATACTTTTTTGTTTAACTTATTGACAAAAAGTTCTCATATTCATGGTACAACAACCCTATTCCAATGAAACAAAAAATATAAAACATTTTTCAAATAAAATGAACAAGAATAGTATTAAAAAAAATAAAAAATGAATGATATAATGTATATGGTTTCTAAAAAAATAGGTTTGAGGGTCATGAAGAGGTGTGAGAATGATGTGACTAGAAAATTCATTATTCTAGAGAGTGTGGATATTCTTCTCGATAAATAAAAAAAGTTCATAAAAATTATTATTTTCACAAAAGGGGAAGATTGAAAAATAGATAGTAGTGGATGTTTCTTTTAAATAAGAAAAAAATAGGAAGACCCATTTAACACCCTAAGCTTCCACAGTATGTTTCCCTTTGAATAATGCAGTTGCATGCGTTGTACGCAATATGGAGTTTTAACACATGGCGACCAAACAAATTAACCATTATGAATAGTAATACCAACATTTAGAAATTTTATAAAATTTATATTTCCAAATAGACTTCATTTTTTAATTCTGAATATCTAAATTATCTTAAAGGGAATTTTTGTTATTTTTCTAAAAACAGTCAATTTTTGATGAATACTAAAAAACTTCATTATTGGTGAAAACTAACATTTTATTTAAGTAACTAGTTATTTTATTTTTATTTTTATTAATTAAAAATAGAAACATAATACCTATATATATTCAATTTAATTCATTGTAGTCGTTTTATAATAACTTTAGGTATATGAAATTTTATTGAACGTTTTACACTATTTTACCTGCCTTATAGAAGCATTTTCCAATTTGAATAAATAATAATTTTACCTCTTCTGTGAGTTTAATTTAAATTTTTTTAAAGACATGGTTTATATCGATATTTAAAATGTGGTTCGATAAGATGATAATAATTTTTGTCGAATAGTAACTTATGACTTTTATTTACCACGGTTAAATGTAAATAGTGTAAATAAGGGTAAAAATGATTTTATAATTACCCTAACACATGATTTAATTAAATTTTATAACTTTAATTTGGCCCAAAAAACCTTAGGAATAAAATATTATCATATTTTGTCCAATTGTATTAGATTAGTAAATTTATTATTACTTTTTTTAAAGATGAGTTAAAAGAGTTAAATTCAAAGTATAATTTTAAAAAAAATTTAATATATGGTTACACATAATATAAATTAGACTATAAATATTCATTAGAAATATAAAAATATATCCTAAATAATGGTATTTGATTTAAAAAATTTAAACATTATATTATTTATTTTATTTATGACACAATGATGATGCAGTAATTACCTTAATAATGAAATACTAAAATAATTAATATTATAAATTTCCCAATAGAATTAAATTGAGAATTCTGATGAATTAAAATAATTTTTTATGTTAATATGACATGTAAGGGTTGATTAAATAAATTTTACTCAAAGGGATAGAGTTTTTATGGCTTTCAATAAAATAAAATACAAAATAGTGTAAAAAATGACCTAATTGAAATTTTAAATAAAATACAATATTATTAATTGATATAGTATTCCTAAATATATAAGGTTCGTCAAAAGGAGTTAAATAAGGTTATATATATTAATAATTAACTACTTGGGGTTCCCTTGTCATGTTATAGTTTTTTTATTAACCATATAATATAAAAATACAAAGAGACACGGTAAAGGTCAAACTATTTAACTAATAGATAAATTTAAAAGATAAGGTTTATATGGTAACATAAACCTATATAAAACAAATTTTTTGAGAGTTATTCGACCAATACTCAAATTATAATTGTTATAAATCAATTTTGAGACATTATAAACCAAAAATGATTTTATTACAAAATAATATTTCAATATTTTCTTAAAGTGACCATCGCCTCTCTTATAAAAGGGTATTCCCACTTCACTTAATTTCACACTGGAAAAGCCATTTTTCTCAGCCCACCCCTACCCAAATATACTCTATGATATCATAATTTCATCCTAGAGGAATTACTTTTATCATAAAGCCAACCTATAAAGTCCTTTTGATCAACTCAAAAGGATACACCCAAAGAAGAGGTAAAAATTTCACCACCCTCTCTCATGTTCTTTTCTTCTCCCACATCCACTTTAATTTTTCCCATACCAATATAATAACTACAAGACCTTTTACATATTTTTATTTTAATATAAATATTTTACGACTGTATTCAATATTCTATCGATCCTATAAATTACAAAGTCACCATACGTGCATATGTAGAGCTTACCGTCTCCACGTGGTGGTGTAGTTTTTTATTCAAACACTTCATCATTTTGATGATTATAATAATTAGTACAAATAATTTAAATAATAAATATAACATGTTAACGATTCTTTATATATGATATACCATATACGTACATGCTATTTCACAATCAATATAATGATATTTTCACTCGTGCGTATGTACGGATTATCGTCTCCACGAATGTGATGAGATTCATTCCCCATCATAATCATTCAAAATAATATTCATTTTATGATTAAAATTAATGAATATGAACTTAATATAATTCTATATATGAATCAAATACTTTATATCCATAACATCCAAGGCTTACGTAACCAATCATATAAATGGAAACGAATCAGATAACAACTGAAACGATGATACTACTAAAATATTATTAACAATGAAATATTATAGGATCATATATGATATTATATTTTTGTATATAGTTCTTGTATATTATAATAACAATGTTTTAAATGTTATAATGATGGTTAACAAACCATCTACTAATGAAAACTACAAGGTAAGGGTTAAATCTGTATTGTCTTTACTTATCTATGGTTGTTAATACATAAGTAACTAATCAGACCTCTTTATCATCCACATCCATGTTTTATTAAAAATAAATTTCAAAACATTATTAATATTTTATAAAATATGGCTTAATGTTTTTATACCATTGTTTTACCACATTTTTATTGAATGAATCTTTCCTTCTTTTTCCAATCAAGGTACTTTATGACCTTCTTGACAAAATTAAGTTAAGAATGTGTTTTTTTAACATATATGGCCGGTGAGGCTATTTTCCTCCTTTTTAACATCGTTGAATCTTACCATGAAAGATTATAAAAATACTTCCATAATAAATGTTTTCTTTTATAATTATATTAATTTTAAATTATTTCAAAATGAAAAGAGATATTTCTCTGCAAAAATATTTTATTTCATCTATTTCATCATCTTTTGTAGATTTTAAACTTGTTTGAAGTTGTTTTATTGTGATACCAGCGTTCCATATTGTATTGAAGGTTTTGGGATATGTTTGACTGTGGATGTGTTATTTTAACACCATTCATTATTTTTTGGATAATATATTGACATTTCGTATTCTAGTTTTAATATGAATGTTTATGTTCTGTTTAATCCTTTTCATAAGAGGAATTCATTGGACAAAGTAAGTGATTGGTGGAGCCCGTTATAGCTCCATGATACATATATAGGTCACATGATAAAAACTAGTGTCTTTACACAAGGCCTTGACAAAATCTTATTTGTAGTCTTGGAAAAAGGCCTATCTTATATGGTTATGATGTCTGGAATTATGCATTCCAACATTATGAAATTGGTTATTGATATTACATGTGATTATTCGACTAGTGGAATATCCATGTGAATATGTAAATATAATTATTTGATTTATACTTTCCAATTTATGATGATTTTTATGTTTAAAAGGGATGTTTTTTAGTTTTATAAAGTGACTTAAATGTTTCTCCATATTCTTGAATGCTTCCACTATATTGTTTTCCTTACTCAGCATCTGAGATCACCCGTTTCAATGTTTTATTTTTATTAGGATGCAATGAAGTATATCATGACTAACATGCAGGCATATTATAATGGATGAATGTGGTCAATGGAGTAAATTTTTTATTTTTTATTAATTTTATAATGTAATGTGAAACTTTTGAATGTATCTAATACTTATAAGGTGACTAAACTGATAGATCGTTTGTGATTTTGATCCCGTGTGATCATACCAATGTTATGTAATAATGTACCAACACTGGGTAACTAGGGTTGAGGCCTTACAGTTGGTATCAGAGGATGTTTTCTACAATCCTTGGAAACTATATTCAGTTAAACTGTGATTAGAGCACATTACCCTAGGATACACATTCAGTAATGGTATAGAATAACATCTTATAGTCATGGTAATGTAGAGATTCTGAGAGTTTTACAAACAATACATCCATATATGGATAGGATCAGGTAGATGTGTCTCTGCAACATATGTTCCTAGGAGTGAAAACATCAACATGGAGTTTCGGGCATGACCTAGGGTATCCTAGTACATGACAACGAGCCATTCTGTACAATTGGATACGACACACTCATGGGATATGCTTAGTAAAATTCACATTTTATTTACAAACCATTATGAAGGATTTATGAGTATATACCTGTTAAAAAAATATTTCATTATGATTATGGATTATATACATAAATTATTTTATTTCTATTAAGTGTTTTATATGTTTTGAATTATTTAGTGTGATTCGTAAACTTATCTACAGTATGACATTGTTTAGAAATAGAGCCTAGTGGAAGGAAAGGAAACAATATCAATGCACATAAATCCAAGTAGGTATAGTCATCCATCTCAAGATAATTATAGTGGAGCTAGTGATGCAACTGGTGCAGATCATCTTAACACCATACATGGATAACTCACTCGGGTTATGAATAATTACCTTACTAGTATGAAGCACCCTGATCCTTAACCCAAATAATAAACATTAGATCGCTTCATGAGGAAAAAACCAACAACACTCAATGAGATAAGAAAACCATTAGTAGATGTGCATTGGAAAAGTTCCATAGAGAAAATATTACTTACAATGTGGAGTAGCGAATGGAAAAACGTTATCATGGCAGTTTATCACCTCACGGGAGATGCAGATCAATGGAATTCATTAATCCAAAACACAAAAGATGATGAATAAGTATGAAACATGGAATGGATTGAGTTTACAGAGATTATCTTAGAAGAATAATTTCATCGTGACCATCGACCAGATACGAAAAGATAATTTTTGAGTCTGAGGAAAATGGACAATGAGAATGTCTCAACAAATAATGTTAACTTTACAAGGTCATCCAGGCATACATCAGATTATATACATAACCAAAGGTGTAATATTGATCGATTCTTTCATGGGTTAAAACCTTTTCTCTATAGAGAATTAATCTCAAAATCCTTCTCATCATACGAAGATATTTTCTCATTCGCTATCAAGACATATAAATAATTCTCTATGTCTTAATACTTCAATAAAAAGAAATGGAAGAATAGATCTTCTAATCACTATTGAAATGGAAATAATGAAAATAATGGAATACTTGAATATCCATCCTGTGGTAAATGTGGGAAGAAACACCCTAGAACTTTCCTGAAGGGAATGGGAGTCTGTTACATGTGTAGTAAAAAGGGCATCCAAGCTCGTGATTTCAATGGAAAAAAGAGGTTTTCAATGTTAAATGATACAATTGTAGTGAAAAGGGACATTATGCAAATGAATGTCTTATTCACCAAGTGAACATACCTGATAAAAGGCCAATGGAGGAAGGAAAAGCCCATGTGATCACAACTGGTGAGGTTAGATCTTTGAATGACGTGGTGGATGGTAATTTAATGGTTTCATCAATTTTAACCAATCCTTTATTTTATTATGGATCTTCTCATTGTTTCATATATTCTCTGTTTGGTTATAAAGTTAGATATTTTCAATTTCACATCACATGAGAGTTGTCGCTCAAAACACCTAAGCAATGTATCATCACAACATAGTTTGGTGAATCCATTCCCATTAGGGTATATAAATGTTTTCTATATATTTATCTCATCATCATACCCATTATTGAATTTTATATAATCCTTAGAATGGATTGGATTTTTGACCATGATACAAAAATTTATTGTAAGAAGAATGAGGTCACAATTTTTAATTATGATAAGGAGTACTTTATCTTTAGAGTAGAAAAGTCTCCACCTGATTCTTATATAGATACCCCTCCAGTAGCTCTACTAAATTCAATTATTGGGGATAAGATAATGAAATAATTATTGGTGAGGAAAACAATGTTAGAATAGAGGATGTACCTATTGTGCAAGAATATGTTTATGTGTTTCCAGAGCATTTACCTAATCATCCTCTAGAATGATAAATCATGTTTTCCATTGATTTAATTCATGGTTAATGGACCATATCAAAGAAATCTTATAGAAATTCCACTGCGGAATTAGTGAAACTAAAGAATCAACTAGAGGAATTGAGTAATAAGATATTTATTCATCCCCAGTGTTTCTTCATGGGGAGCCGTTGTCCCTTTTTAATAAGAACGAGGGATCTATGAGGTTTTGCATTGACTACAGGGTGACCAAAACTATAACAATAAAGAACAAGTATCCACTTCATCGCATTAATTATTTATTCAACCAACTTCATGGAGCTCAAAATTTTTAATTTATTTCCTTTGGATCTGGATATCATCCATTGTGTGTGAAGATGGAAGACATTCCAAAAACAACAATTCGAACTAGTTATGGTTATAATTAGTTTACAGTAATGGCATTTGGATTCACTAATGCACCCTCTACCTTAATGGATTTAATGAATATAGTTTTCACTGAATATCTTGATAAAATTTTAGTGGTATTATTTCATGATATGTGGGTATACTCAAAAGGAATCAACGATCATTAATGTTACATGCACACTATTTTGAAAACCCTCAGATGAAATGAATTATATGGGAAGTTTAGAAAGTGTTAATTATTGCTTCAGGAGATTTTTTTTCATGTACATATTTTCTCTATGGAAGGAATTCCTATTGATACTTCAAATGCCATGGAAATCCAAGAATGGCCAGCACTGACGAGTATAAATGACATAAAATTTTTTAATGGTTTATCACGTTTTTATCGACGTTTTTTCCATAATTTTTCCGGGTTGGCTAACCCATTAACCAAGATCCCACGTAAAGGGGTTAAAATTGTTTGTAAAAATGTGTCTAAAGAATGTTTTGAAGAAGTGTAGAGAATATTAGTCAATTCTCCTATATCAAATCTACCATTAGGGAATGACGGGTTTGTTATTTATAGTGATGCGTCAATGAAAGGACCTGGTTTTGTCCTTATACAAAATGATAGATTTATTGCCTTTTCACCATGACAGATAAAAATTCACGAGAAAAAATATCCCACTAATGATCTTGAGATAGAAACTGTAATATTTTCTTTGAAGATATGGATACACTATCTCAATGGTGAAAAATTTGAGATTTATACTAATCACAAGAGGTTGATGTATATCTTATCTCAATAAAAAATACAACATGTGGAAAAGGAGATGGCTTGAACTACTCAAGTATTAGGATTACACAATACAATACCACACGGGGAAGGCAAATACGGTTCAAGATGATTTTAGAAGAATGGATGGTGGAATTTTGAACAAGATGAGAGTTGAAAGGGATCATATTTTCCTATATCTTGTAAATATGGATATTGGAATAACCATGGAAGGTGAGACATAAATACTTTTTCAAATTGTTGTTAAACCATATTTACTTGAATGGTTAAAATGTTCTCCGACTAATGATAAAGAGTTAATAATGAAGATTAATGTTTTAAATCATGGGAGATTGAGTGAGAACATATATGAAGATGGAATTTTGAAATATGGGAAGAGACTTCATATTCCGAATAAACCTGATATTAAAAGGGAATTGTGGGATCATGATCATAGATTCAATTTATCTATATGCCCTGAGAGCACAATTTGTATAGATATTTTAAGGAACCTTTTTGGTGGGACCACATAAAGATGGATATTGCTGATTTTATGTTATGATGTATGGTTTATCAATAAGTGAAAGCTGGAAGGTAATAGCTTGGAACAGTCATGAAACCTCTTCCCATACCTGAGTGAAGATGGGATAATATTACGATGGACTTTTTCATGGGGATACCAAATACTCCTATTAGAATGATGCCATACTGGTCATTTATGATTGTCTTATCTAGTGAGCACATTTTATATCTATAAGAGAATTTTTACCACTTGAACATCTAGAAAAACTATATATTAATGATGTTGTAAGACTCTATAGTGTACCCCTATCGATTTTTTCTGATCAAGATCCCCATTTTAGATCATGAATTTGGAAAAGACCTCAGAAGGCCTTGGATACTAAATTTTTTTTGAGCACTACCTACAACCCTCAAACCAATGGACAATAAAAATGGACTATTCAATCCTTAAAAGTCTTGTTCACATGTTTCTCACACGACATTAAAGGTTTGTGGGATCAATATTTACATATGGTATAATTTTCATATAATAATATCTTCCATTCATGTATTCAGATGGCACAATAAGAAGCATTATATAAAAAATATATGTCTCACACCAACTTGATGGGATGATATTGGTAGAAAACAATTCTATGCCCAAAAATTGTTGAGGAAACAACGAAAAAGTTGATGATTATCCAAAGTAACATCAAATCAGCTCAATGTGGGAAAAATAGCTATACCGATAATTGGAAGAAGGATTTGGAATTTCATGTAGAAGGTCATGTATTCATGAAGGTATCTCCATGGAAGGGTGTCATACGATTCGGTAAGAAGGGTATATTGAGTCCCAGGTACATCGGACCATTCAAAATTGTAGAATGAAATGCAGTTGTGGCTTATCGGTAGGCAATGCCTCCAACACTCTCCAAAGATCATGATGTGTTCCACATATCACTATAGTGAAAAGATATGTCTAACCAGAAAAATGTATGAATCTATGGTAAAATTGAACTAGAACCTAATCTGTCTTATTGTGAAGAGCCTTTCCTGATTCTTGATACAAGAGAACAAGTGATGAGAAAATGGACGACTTGTCTAGTAAAATTTATGTGAAGAAACTATATGATAGAAGAGGTAACATGGGAACCTAAGGAACTTATGATGAAGAACCATCCAAATCACTTTATGTAGTAATATTTTAGAAATTTCTAGGATGAAATTATTTTTAGGAAGGGAGAATGTAACAACCCAATCTTCTATGGTACGTTTCAGTTTTAATAATGAAGTAGCTTGCGTTGTACGCAACATGGAGTTTCAACACACGACGACAAATCAAACTGGCTCTAATGAAAAGTAATACATAGTTTATAATTTTTATTATTCACAATGGACATATTTTATTATTTTAGAATATCAAAATTACCCTATAGACAATTTTTAGTATTTTTCTGAAAAGTTTCAATTGTCGATGAATAGTGAAAAACACTGGGTTGTTGTTTATAAAATAGTTTTTATTTAAGTAATTAGTTATTATATTTCCATTTATTTTAGGTCAAAATAGATACATAATACCTATATATGATCAATGTAATTAATTGGAGTCATTTTATAATAATTTTAGATATATAAAATTTTATAGAACATTTTACCATCATTTACCCACCTTCTAAAAGCATTTGAAAATTTTCATAAATAAAAATTTTACCACTCATGTGAGTTGAATTTCAGAAATCTAAAAGACACGGTTTATATCAGTAATTATAATTTGGTTCAATTAGATGTATGTAATTTTTTTGTGAATAGTAACTTTTGACTTTTATTTACCATTGTTAAACGTAAATAGTGTAATTATGCGTATAAATGATATTGTAAATACCCTAAAACATGTCTATATTCTATTGGATAAGTTTAATTCGACAAAAAAAAGTTTTATTTATAAAATATTATCCTATTTGGTCTATATTTATTATATTAGAACATTTATTATTATTTTATATAAGGAAGAGTGAAAATAGTAAAATTCAACATTTAATAGGTCAAGCATTTTTAATATAGGGTTACAGAAAATATTAATTCGACTTTAAAAATTTATTTGAAATCTAAAAATAATTACTTCATACTGAAATATTATTTATAATTTTTAGATATTAAAAAATTTTAATTTAATTTTGACACAATGAGGATGTATCAATTACCTTAATAATGAAATATTAAAATAATTAATATTATTAATATCAAAATAAATGTAAACTGATAATTCTGATGAATAATACTAATTTTATTAGTTATAATGACAATTTAGTGTTAATTAATGAAATTTTATTCGAAATCATAATGTTTTTATTGGTTTCTAAAATATAAAATACTAAATAGTGTCAAAAATGACATAATTGAGTTTCTAAAATAAATAATATTTTATTAATTGATATAATATTCATACAAATATATGGTTTGGAAATATGACTTAGATATGGTTATATATATTAATATTGATCCACTTGGGGTTCTGTTGGCTTGTTATAGTATGTTTAGTAACCATATAATATAAAAATACAAGGAGACATGGTAAATGTCAAACTATTTAACTAGGAGTTAAATCTAAAAGATAAGGATAATATTGTGACCTAAACCTATCTAAAACCTATTTAATGAGAGGTTTTCGACCCATCACTACATTATCATAAAAATAAATCATTTTTGGGTGACTAGAAACTGAAAAAAAATTTATTATATAATAGTATTTCAAACATTTACAAAAGTGATCCTCACCTCTCCTATAAAAGGGTATTTCCCCTTCTCTTAATTTCACACCTCCAATGCCATTTTTATCGGTCCAACCCTAACCAAATATCCTCTTATCTATCCTCCCATAAACATATGGGATTTACGTTGATAAAAAATCCAACCTATGGAGCTCTTTTAATCAACTGTAAAGGAAACACCCGAAGAAGATGTAATAATTTCACCACCTTTTTTCATGTTCTTTTCCTCTCCCACTTCCTTTTACATTGTTGTTTGAAGTACAAAAAAATAACTACAGTACCTTCTACATATTTTGATGTTATTATAAATATTGTAAAACCATATTATTTATTCAATCAATCCTATAAATGTCTCTGTCACCGTACTTGTGTACGTATGACTTATCGTCTCCACGTCGTGGTGTAGTTTGTTAATCCAACACTTAATTATTTTGATGGTTATAATAATGAGTATAACTAATGTAAATAATAAATATTACATTATAATGATTATTTATATATGATATATCATCCAATTATATACGATTTTACCATCAATATAATGATATTGCTGCTCGTGCGTACGAACGGATTACCATCTCCATGAACGCGATGAGATTCATTCCCCATAGTAATCATTCAAAAATAATTTTCATATTAATTTTAATATATAGTTTATGAACATAATATCATTCTTTATATGATTCAAATACATCATATCCCTAAAAAACATGTCTTACGTAAACAAACATATAAAGAAAGACAAATCAATTTACCCCAGAAATGATGATAATACCGAAATATTATTAATAAATAAATATTATTGGATTATATGTGATATCATATTGATGTATATAGTTCATTTATAATTTAATAACAATTTTTTAGCAATTATACTGGAGTTTAACATACCAAAAACTAAGGAAAAGTACATCATATGGGTTAATTATTCAATAACATTACATATCTGAGGTTGTTAATACATAAGTACCTACATATGCTTCTTTAACATCCATATCCTTGTTATCAGAAAAATGTAATAAAAAACATTTTAACTATTTGCTAGAAAATGAGTTAAATTCATATATACACTTATTTTTCCACATATGTTTTGAAGGAATCATTCAATCATTTTCCAAACAAGGTACCTTATTACCTCCTACACAAAATTAAGGAAAGAATTTCATTTTTAACTTATAAGGCGGGTGCGACTATTTTCTGCAATTGTGACATCATCAAACCATCCCATACATGTTTATAAGAATATTTAAAAAAATGTGTTCTTTTATAAATATGGATTTTAAATTATTTCAAAATTTACAGATATATTTCTCTACATAATGTTTTGATTTCATCTATTTCAACATCCTTTGATTGATTTTAAACATGTTTGAAGGGAATTTATTATGATACAAATATTCCATATTGTATTGATGTTTATGTGATATTTTTGACTGTGGATATGTTATTTTTACACCATTCATTATTTATGGATAAATTATTGACATTTTTTATTCTAGTTTTAATAACAATTCTTATGTTGTGTTTAACCCTTTTCATATGAGGAATGCATTGGACTTATTAAGTGATGGGTGGGGACCGCTATAGCTCTTCAAAGTTTCATCAGGTCTCATAAGAAAAAATAGTTTCTTAGCATAAGGCCTTGAAAAAACATTATTTTTAGTCTTGGAACAAGGGCTTGAATATGTGTTTATGAAGTCTAGCATTATGTATTCCAACATTATCGAATTAGAAAATGATATTAAATATTATTATTCTACTATCAGAATTTCCCTGTGAATAATTAAATGGAATTATTTAATTTATATTTTCCATTTAATGATGATATTTATGTTTAAACGTCTAGTGTTTTAGTCTTATAAAATTCCTTAAATGTTTATTATTGTTCTTAAATGTTTCTGCTATATTTTAATCCTTACTGGGCATCTGTGCTCACCCCTTTCTATGTTTTATTTTTCCCATGATGTAAAGAATTATATTACGAATGACCTGAAGTGATAGTCTAATGGATGAATGTGGTCAATGAGGAAAATTTTGTTGTTGTTTTTCATTTTATATTGAATTGTAATAATTTTGAAAGTATCTAGTACTTCCAAGGATACTAAACTGATATTTCTTTCCGGATTTTGATCCATTGTGATCATGCAAATGTAATGTAATAATTCACCGACTCTGGGTAATTAGGGAAAGGTCATTAAAACCCATGATTCATGATAGTGGTTATTCTTCACATAAAATAAGAGATACTAATATATTGAATGAAAATGGTGAACATGATGGTGGTGTTATGTGAATTTAAAATTAAATAACGTAAAATATTAATGGATTTGGATCAGTGGAAATTGAATCATCTAGACTAAATACATAGGAGGTTTTGTAATGTTGATGAACTCAAACATAATTATTATGTTTCAAAATACAATTTATGAAGTAAATGAGTAAATCTGTAATAATAACAACTCTCTTATCAAAATAATTTATAATTGAAAAAATTTATAAGACAATAACATACCAGTGGAAATTTATTTATGATGGGATAACCTAATAATTTATATTATTTAAATTAAAATACGAATAAAATATGTGTCATGGTATAAATTTCCATTTTTTCCAAAATAATTAGGGTGTGTTATATAAATGAAATATGTATAGGTATTTTCCTCATTTATGATGATATAATGATCATGTTCGAACAACATATCAGAATTGGAAAATGATTCACGATAAACCGAAGAGAGTGGCCAAACAGTCCAAAATCCCTCTTGATAAAATTAATTTATATTTATTTGGATCTATTATACACAAATACCAAAATTTTTAATTTAATTTTATTACATTTATTTCTGATTTCACAAAAATGATAATAGATCTTTTTTTAATGCACATTTCATAGACTTTGGATTTTTATGATTTACATGAGATAATTCAAAAGAGATCTTGGTATTCACCTAAAATTATATATATTTTCCAATGGGAAGGAATATATTAGTAGTAATTATGAATCCTATATTTCTAAATATAGAATAATTCATTAATTCTATACCACCTTAACATCATAAAATAATGGTGTACCTTAAATATTGGACTGAAGCATTTTGGAAATGGGAAGTACTATTGGTATATCAATATTCTTTTTAGCGATGTAGAGTGTAATATAGTAATTATTAAATATCAATGTCTCTGTAAAATAAATTAAAAAAATAATTCATATGATATTTTTATAATAAAAAAACATAAAAAAAGAAAATTTTGATTATATTTGAGTCCTTTTATCTTCAAAATCAATGAAACATTAATGGGAAAACATATAGAAAAATCAGTTGTAGTTGTATTTCATGGATAAATATCTAATGTGGAAGGATATAGATTATAGAATATGATACCTCACAAAATTGTTTACTTTTTTGATATAAATATCATTGATAACCAATTTATAAATTATGATTCATATGTAACCAATTTAGAAGATGTTGATGCTAACAAAAATAAGATTGTGGAGTAGATTATTGAAAAACAATATCACATTAAAAACTATATAGAATGTTTTGATTAATATAATACAAAGATAAAATATATATTTATCAAATTAAAAAAATACATATGATTTAAGAGACATGTGGCAGGAAATATTATCATTGGAGAACAATTTTTTCCAATGCATACTAGGAGGAATCCATGACACAATGATATTATTGTATAGTAATTGTTAAAAATTTTAGGGTTTGAACACCAAACATCTATTATGTCTCAAAATTATCCAAAATCAATATGGTAAAACAGTTATCAAGGATTATGCATTGAGTCTATGAATGAAGATAATGTTAAAATTGAAACACACTTTACATGTGATTTTTTTCTAATACCCAATGATAAAAATATCATTTGAACTAATTGGGTCTATAGAAACAAGCTTCTTGATGGAATAATGTTTGTAGAAATTTATGAAATAATTGTATAAAAGGGGTATTCACTTTTAGTATGTGTTTTCTATGAAAAATGTTCACCATTATCATAGTTGGAATATATTATAATAATCATTTAAATTTCATCCTTTGAATGATATAACATTTATTAAATGGATATGAAGTCAGATCTTGAAAATTGTGAGCTTCAAGAAGAAGTGTATATTGAGAAACGTGATGGATTTATGCATTAAAATGATGACACAAAAGAATGAAAACTGAATTTTTCCCTTTATGGAATAAAATAGTCTCCGGGGGAATAATATTTACATCTGGATATCCTCTTGAAAGAATTAAAATCATTTCATAGAAATGTAAATAACAACAAAAATATCAAATAAATGAATATATTAACATATATTGTTATTTTATATGTTTACAATGTCATTTATTCAATTTGTCATTAAAATAATTTTCATCATTTTGGAAGAAACAATTTATACAATGGGTTGATATGTCTATTTTAGGTGTTTTGAGATACTTATTGGGATTAAAAATTTTACAATAAAGATGTTCCACATTTTTATCACAATAAAACTTCCATATAGAATTGTTGAATTTTTTTGAAATGAAATAATGAAAGCATATCTCTACACCCAATCAATAGTCTATAATGTTGTAAGAATATATTAATGAATAAAAAATTAATAATATGAAATTTATATGACATATTTGGAGTAAATATTATCTTACAACATCCAGAGAAAAACAATTTATGTTTTGATTCTACCTACTAGATATATAATTTATCCAAAGGAATAACATTTAAATATTTCTAGGAGAATTAATAAATAGTTAAATGTGAATATAAATTATGGAAATAGTTACAATAAATTAATCAGTATAAATTGTTTTGGGTTTTAGTTATTGATTGGACATGTAACTATAATGATAAAAGATCCACCTCTTGTGGAATTTATTACTGGGAGATTATTGTGTGTGTCATAAACATTATAAAAATTCATTGTAACAATTAGTACTACCAAGGATGATTATGTTCCATCAAAAAGGTATTTCGTACAAATAATTTTGATTAAGGAATAATTATATGTTTTAATAGTTAAAATTGAAATACCCCTCAAAATTTACTTTGATAATCAATGTGAAACATATCATTCCAAAAATCCTATAAATATTTCGATATCTAGTATTTTTTATATTCTATGCCATTTAATTAAGGATAAAGTAATATATAGTGAAATTAAGTTTTATTTTTTTCCAACTAGAGCTCAATTGATATATATCTTCACCGTGGTTCTTCGTAATCATAGTATTGAGACACTATGGATGGACTTGTGTGTTCAAAACCATTTAATACATAAAAAAAATTAGACATAAAAAATGCTTTATATTTCATTTTTAAAAGTGGGTGCGATTGGGTGAGATAAATGGAATGTTTTTTTGGACTCCCTTTTATGAGTTTTATGTGATCATGCTTTCACAAGCATGTTTTCCTAATAACTAAAATTAAATACATTGTCTTATCTCTTTGGTTTTGTAGACCTTGTTAGTCCATGTAGACAAGGAATTGATTAAATAAATTCAGTTTTCTAAGGGAACCTTACTATATAATCAGTCTCTTAAGGGTATTGATGAAATATTTTTAAAATGGAGAAGGATAAGTTTTTATGAAAAATATTTAATTTTCCATTGAATTTTTTTTCCAGTAATGGGATAAAATACTTGATCAAAAAAATTTAATTGTATGTAGTTTGATAAAGGGATATTTATATAAAAATACCAAAGTGTTTAATTTTGGGCCTTATTTTTAATTTTTTTTTCAATGATATTTCCATATCTGTTTGGTGATATGATGATTAAATGAGGATATTCTTGTATAATTTTTATGTATTCATAAAATTGTTTGTAACACATGATCAATTCACTATATTTCTAAATTTTATTATTGTTGTACATGATATTGAATGATTTATACACGTTCTAGGGATATATAAAAAATTTAATCTTTAAGTGAATGAAATGAAAAAGGTGATTGATGCATGAGTATTAGAATAGATTCTCATGGAAAAATATAAGTACATATATTATTTTTTATGATTTTTATTTTAGAATAGATGTTGTGTTGTCCTGAAATTATATTATGATATGTATTTATTTTTATTTCTAACCTAGACATTTTATATCTATACAATGGGACTAATATTAAAAAAATTAGACAACTCAATTCCAGTAAAGGACACACTCAATCGAGGGAGCATGCAGTACCCATATGGTTGACCATTCCAAATAGAAGGAATACCTAGATAGATGTTGGAGGTAGAGTTATGTTTACGAGTTATCACTAAGAATCCATTTATAAGGCACAAGAGTGGCCATGACATTATGTGGGGCGACCTGGCCTTTTGGAAAGTGGTGGAGGGAAATACTGGGAGGTGGAGGAGAGTTTTTGACCAAATTATGGAATCAAGTGTTTGATATACTTCTCCTAAAAAATTAATATTCGATGTGGTAAAATCAAGGAAAAATTTATGGTTCACCCATCTTAAAAAGGTGGACATAATCACCATTGTATGATGCAGCTCATATAGGCCGGTTGATCTATCAAGAGTTTATTCTCTATTCTTCAACTTTTCTTAATGAACACTTTTATAATGGAAAAAATTGAAAAATACAAAGTGACTGACATCTATCCATCTTCTGTGATATTCATAATTCATAAGGTTCAAATGATTGAATCAATATCATCCATGAAACTACATTATTCAAGCATGAAATAAATCAAAGAATATGAGTGAAGGACAAACTACCAATGATAGATGTTTTACCCCATTCTTCCATGACTAATATTGATATTCCTCATATGATCATCATGTGATATCATCACATTCAATGTAAGATCTCATCTTGAATGTCACCATGAAATCATAAAATTTAAATTCCATATTTTATAGCATACGTTAAAATTTATATTGAATGAATCAGAATCATTAATGAGGCTGAGAGATAGATTAAAACTATGATATTTGAATGATTTCATGATATTATATATTTTCAGCTATATTATTTGGGGAACTTCATATAATAACCAAGGAATAACAATATTTTTGCTACTATGAATTTTGGAAAATCTCTTATTTCTAGTGTAACAGAGCACCTTGAATCTGTTAGTCTGTGATGGACAACCGCTATCATGTTTCTACGTGTTGAATGAAGGGGAATAATTTTTGGAGAATTCAAAACGGTAAAATTTACTCATGAAAAACATTGTGATTAAACATATTTTTATAATTCCACTCAAGGCAGTGCTATTACATTTCTCCCAGGATTTACGGAATATCCATTATTCATGAATTCATTGTAGTTCAAATGATATGCATCAGATAGTTTTAGGGTAGTGTATATATAAATCGTGTCTCACAAAGGAGAGAATTTTCACATAAGTGTTATACCCATTCAGTTTATCATGAAAAAAGAAATGAGATAGTGCACAAAACCTCTATATTAGAGTTCTTACAATAATTCTGTGTGGGATTTGAATAGTGCATATACACATGCATGACACACACACATTGATCATAACTAAATACCCAGCGTATGTTTGATGGTATAGTTTTTTCTAGAAGATATGATGTAGTTTTTTTAAAATATTATTGCACAATGTTGGGATAAGTGAAAAGTATATAATTCATGAGTTCATAAACTTGTAATTACATATCCAATTGAAATTGTAATCATAATCAAGAATAAGGAAGATATTCATCATAATCAATCATTTAAATTGAATTTATTTTACTTATCTAAGATTTGGTGAAATTATTTAGAACATATAATCACTAAAAAGAATATAGTTAGGAGAATCATTGAAACAACCTCATGTTGATCATGACAAAGAGAATGATTTTTCAAAACATTGTAAAAATCTTGGTTTACTTTTCATTAAATTCATTTACATCCCTACTGGAGATGTGGTACTTCATTGAAAGAGATATTACATCTTTGACCACCCAAAGAGGATGAATTAAAATAATTCAAGAATTCGTCCACTGATTCATTTCCACCAACTTAGTGGATCATATTATGGGCTCAAAAGTATATGTGATATGTAACATATATCATACATTTTTGTGACATCATGTGATAGCTCTTCAAATATCATTTCAATCATGTATTTTCTTGATTCTTATAAAATTTTTGTCCATGTGGATGAAAACATAATGTCTCATATTTTCCATATATTATTTTTAGATATTATATGGATCGTTTTTAGGCCAAGAATAGTTAAAATTTCTGATTTTGAGGCTTGATGTTCCTAGAACATTTTTTGGAAAATATTAAACTTTTTAACAGCACACATGCATGATTTTCTCGAATAATTATAGTAACTCTTAAATATGTACCTAGATCAGAATAATGAGGGAACTATTGAACTAAGAATAATATTTTTACAGTAAGGGTGACTTAAATTTTATGGGTGTGTGTATTCTGTGGAAAATGAAAAAAATCATACAATCATCATTAAATAATTTAAATAAAAAAAATTTATGAAGATATGTTCCTTATAATAATAATCTATTCTAGAATAATGGGTATTAAACATAACCCATGAATTCCCTTATGATATGGAGAACGTTATCATTACATAAAATGGTGATGTATCCTGGTTTGATGACCAACAAATAGATTATTGGAAGAAACCTCACTAACAATTATGACACATCAATCATCATTCGAAATTGACCAATATGAATCGAAGTAGTGTAGTTATTTCTTTTTGATCTTTCCTCATTCGTAATTATCAAAATTAAAGTTGGTATATCCATGAACTGGTTGATCTATAGTTAATCCATAGTATAATGGTTATAACTATGTTGTTTATTAGTAGAATTTTGTTAATTAGTTATTCCTTCTTGATTCTAATGATAACTAATTGAGGCCAACATGAATAAGGACCAGGTTTTTTCCTCAGGGTGTTATTGTGATTTTATATACAACATTCACTATGTTCTTCATAGTTGGATCCTTTTGGTCATGGATCGACTTATCGGTTGTCTCTATATACAATTAGAATCCCATATTGGATGCATACAAATAGTAGTATTCGGTTTAGGGTAGATTGGGTCCTCCGGAACATGGGTCTAAGACTATTTTTAGATTTTTGAATTAGAGGAACAAAGAGGGTTTGTAGAAGCATGGTTGGTAGCGATCAGCAACGACTGTAGTGGTGGTGCCTAGTAGAACTATGATGGTGGATGCAAGACACAATGGTGATGTCGCGTGGGACACTATAATGTCACAAGATGTGGAAGGGTGGTTGCATGACATAGTGAGGAAAACAATTAGAGTTGAAGAGGTCACTGTGAAAAAACTTCTAGAGTGGAAGATGTGGCCACACAGACCACAGAGAAGGGCCTCGGATGCCCATGCACGAGTGTTCCATGACCGGGGAGATGGTTTGTGGCTTGGTGGAGTTGGTTGGGCCCATGTAAAGCAGGATGGGTGTCCCTAGAAAGAGAGGGTTAGGACGACCCAATAAACCAGTATGGATACGGGTTAGACCTAAGGTTGATCTCCACAGTAGCTCGAGTTGTCACAGGGTGGACATGTGCTTTAACCATAGGGTGGTGGACAATGAAGTTGACCAATAGTAAAGGATGACCTTGGATGTCAGCTGGCACATTTGGTGGACAAACCTTAGTGTTTTTCCATGATCCTATGACCCCCCACCATTCGTTGGAAACTACAAAACCCCACAATGTTCGAATGGTACGTCAGTTTGATGAGCCATCTATGATGATCGAACCCTGGAAACATGTCATTCCTTTTGTGTAATGTTTTTTATCATGGAACGATATAGATTGAGAGGGTTTCCTTGGTCCTTTCCATGAGGATTTAGTACAATAGTACATTCCCATTATTGTATTTTAGTCTCATCTAGAGGTGGAGTCCAAGATAGAGTTATGGTATTCCTATGTGGGACTCTAGAACAATCCCCTATCAACTATAGTGGAGTTTTGTGGATTTAACGTAACCTCATATATATGGGAGTTAGTCCTCAAACTATAGGGTCATTTTATGGTTGGTGGTATTCTATGGGAATGATCCCCTACGTTACGAGTCATGTAAGTAGTGTTATTTGTATTCTCTCTATAGGACACCGTACCTTGAATATTTATCCATATTGGGTTAGTGGAATTCTGTAGGTAATATCCCATCTCTATGTATCATAATATTCCTTGAATACCACCAACCCTACTAAAATGGCCCTTCAGATTGATGACTGACTCCCATATCTATGAGGTTAAGTTGAATCCACAAAACTCCACTATAGGTGATAGAGGATCCTTCTAGATTCCCACATAGGAATACCACAACTCTCTCTAGGACTCCACTTCTAGAGTCCCACACACACTAAAATGTTAAGGTTAAATGACTTGGAAATATCCATCTCAACAAAATTAAAATCATCTATCATTTGTTTTATATTAAGTGTACACTTTTTTCAATAAAGAAAATGGTCCAAAAACACATACAATTACCTCTAATTATATCGGATTATAAATTATATGGTTTTTTATAGTTAAATGATTTAATATCACATTATATTGGGATCTATTCACATGTTAACAACCATTTCAAATCAATATATTAAAACACTTTTTTCCTTTAACACAAACATTCCACGCATTTTTTGTGGGGAATTAATCATTGTAGAATAAATTGATAAATATTGACTTTTTTTGGAGGAATAATATTAATTTTTGAAAATAAATATCTAATATTTTTATCAGACTCTAGAAGAAAGAAATATTTTGAATAACCATCTCAATTTGAGTAAATACATTCCATGTATGTTTGTTATTTTATTGAATTATTCCCATAACATTTTATAGATGAATTTCGATAAAAAATTTTAAATCATAGTAAACCATAAATATGATTAGGATAAGTGGTATCAAGTTCATTAGTCTATCCTTGAATCAGATTTTATCCTAACTAAAGCCTCAGTAACCCAAAACCGAAGAGCTTGCTACTGTACAATGGTTCTCTCCAATGACACCACTGATATTTTAATGTGTTAATGTATCATTTTTTAAATGTACTAATGAATATATGTAAACCATGTTATAATAAATATATTTTCGTTGTAACATATCTATTTAATTTTTCAGTGTAAATAGATATAGGAATATTATAAAATTAATATTAAAAGTACATTATATAACATCCTATTGTAGGAACTTTCCCAATGAGAAATATTTTTCCAATATTTAGTAGGTGTTAGATTCAATTTGGTTTTCCATATACCCTTACCATGATGAATAATATAATAATTTCTTTAGGGTGATCAAATTTTTGGTGAATTTTAGGATTAAGGAAATCACTATGAGATACATGCAACATGAAATTACAGTTATAAATATTATAGTTTAATATTTTATCCAAAAGTCTTAGATTATGATATGAATGTGATATATATGTATAAGTTAAGATAATGTACACAATTAAGTATCAGTTTAACGAATTATACAACACAGTTGAATTTTTTTACCTTTAATGAAAAATAATGTAAAATTTTTATAAAAATAAATTGATAAAATTTAAATTGTAAAACTAAAAAAAGAATTTTTTTAGTAATCCTTTATTTTTTTCAAAAATAAATTTTATTCACAATGAATTTTTATATTAATGATATTTTGTGATTTAAAAAAAAATTATTTTGATATTAATAATATATTAAAAGTCATTTATTATACAATGTTTTTAAAATAAGAATTGGACCATCTAATTCGTAAAAATATAATTTTTTTAAAAATGTGTCGTTTATATGTCTAATTTTATTATTTAATTATAAATTTCATAAATAAAGTAATTAACTAAAACTAAATGAAGATAAAAATTTAAATCAATAGATAAAAATTATAAAAAAAGATTCATCATATATTTTTCTATAAAATTATAATATAATGGTAAAAATTTATACATTCTAAAAAGGGTAAGAAATGTTAAATTACAACGAATAGAAATTTATATTACTAAAGTTCCATAGAGTCCTTGATGAAATTTTTTTAATATGAAAATTTTATTAACTAATGTATTAAAAAATTTTATTTACTTGTATCACCTAACTCGGATGAGAATCAATCGTTTCCTTTTAGAAATCATTGGTGTCTAGAGAAATGTCGCACATTTTTACCAATAAAAGGACCACACATATAGCAACTCTGAATCAAACCAATGTAATAGAATACCCTCCAATACCAAATATTTTTTTATCTTATAAATATTTAGATATTTTTTGGACATTACTGGTCTCATGAACATTCCTTAAATCCATAATTAAATACATTCCATTAAAAAAATATTATTAATCACTCAACGTGATTATTATCCACTATAAACCATTTTTTCAGTATTATTTCCATATAAATAACCTAAATTTTAATTCATAATATTAATAATAGATAAAATATAACATTATAATTATTTTATTATGATAATTAAAAAATATAATCAATTTCATAATATTACAAAATAAGATATTATAACATGTTCATGATTGGATCGTTTTGAGCACATAGATGATAAATGATGTAAATTTCGTATGTGAATGGATATAGACAAAAAATTATATTCAATAATAAAAATTAGTGAGCATATAATTATTTTTTAATTTTGGGTAAATTTATTCCATATTCCTAATAAGAATAAATTAAAAAAAATTAATGTTTTCATTATCTTTTATAGAAAAATGAAAGTGAACTAAATTAAAATTATTTATAGTGATTAAGTTAAAAATGTGTTTACATAGTTGTAAAACATTAATATAAAGGGTCAAAATGACCATGAAACTTGTACAAAACAAATTTAGAGGTAGTATTTCCAAAATATTGTAATTTTACATATTTTTCATCTTCATCAGATGTACCTGATGTATGGGGGACATAAAAATATTTTTTAACTTTTTATATTTAATAGAATGTCACTCTTTATACACTATTTAAAAGATACCATTATCTCCTACAATTCACACCAATCAATCCATTGGCCTCATTTAAAACCATTCCACATAAACTCACATGATATCTCCTATCAACATAGAATAAAAAAATTAGGATGAATGAAAATAATTCATGTCATTTAGTTGAAACCAAATGGAGTTACCTGCAGAAGAGGTAACATTAATCATGGATCTCTTTTGTTTTATTTCATTGTCCACATATTATATTATTATTATTAAATTGTTATAAAATAAAATCCGTATAATAAAAATTCTAATATATTTAAAATTTATGATTTCTACCTACACCTAAACACACATCCATCAGAAGAGTGATTAATTCATCATTCATGTGTACATATAAGTACCACCTCACCAATCAATTTTCTTCCTTTTTCATTTACCACATATCATGGTTGTGGATTATGATGGACATAAGATTTTTATATAAAATATATGATATATATAATGCAATTATATGTTTTTACATATCATATAACAAAAAATTTTAATCATTCCATTTTTTGATGAAATATAAAATTGTTTTGTTTTTCGACATCTCGACAACCTCCCACTCATAGAGATGTGATAATTCTAACTAAATATGGAATGTGTAAAGGGTGGTTCTAAAAACCAATATTTTATATGAAATATGTATGTATGATATTAAATAAATATTTATATCTCCAGAAATACAATCTATCCTTTTATATTTTCCATTTGAAACATTGAAGAATTGATAACACCATAAATGGACGTGTGGATTACCACTTCCTCCAAGGAATACGATTCTTCCTCATTCTGAACTGAAAAAAATAATTATATGTATATGTATATATAATTAAATAATATGGTATTTATGATAAAAAGTAAATTCTAGAATAATAATCGTTATGTATCTTCTTTCAATAATTATAATTAAAAAATTAAAACATTACACATTGGCACGTATGACCTACCGTCTCTATGATTCTAACATTGGATCATTTTGTTAACCAAAACTAATATATCATTTTAATTTTTTTATAAAAATAAAACAATTATTTCAATTTTATTATTCTTTTCCTTTTTAATTAATTATCTCATTGACCATAATTTACCTACTAACGTTAGTTTTGACACATAAGTTGGATATGGTCAAAACATTTTACCTAAGCATTTTTTATTATGTAATTATATAGAAAGTGTTCATAATTGAAATAAAAATAAAAATAAAATTTAAATATTTTAAATAATATAAATAATTATCAATATATTATTATTTAAGAAGATAGATACATTCATGAAAAAACGGACTCAGGGTAAGGTATTTTCATCTCACTTTTTACATCTATGAAGTAAATTTCAAATTCACCACATACTTAATTTGTATGGTGTATGTACTGCACCATTTTATATATTATAGAAGTAATTATTTTATCATTATTTTTTAAAAAATGTTAATATTATGATTATAATATTTTTTTTAATGATTATGATGTTCCCACAATTGTAATGGGATTTCAGGTCTCGTTTTTTATGTGGGACTTATTCCATCTTCCGAAATTAATATGATTTTTTAGTGTATATATATACCATGAATGCAATTTATGATAATGTAAGTTTCATTTATGGATATATACATATTGATTTTTTGTTCTATCTGTCATTGTGTTTATGATATCTATGTTACCCAAGAGGTACCATATTTTTTCTCACAATTTTACTTTTTTGATACATTTGTTTTGATATTATCATATCTTATATTTTTATTTTTATATCTCTGTCATTTTACATGTAATATCATTAATATCATTATTATCTGGATATTATATTTTCTATTTATTGTTATTACTTCTTGGTTTTTAAAATTCAAATGTTTTAATTAGGAATGGGAGACGTTGGAATGAGTAATGATTATTTTCCTCAAAAATTAGTTTTAAGAAAATATAATGCATTTTCAATCAATAATTGTTTAAAAAATAATTATTAATTATCCTCTAATAGGTATAGTTTATATTGATACAATTATATTTATTTATACAAATGGATTATGTTTTTTTCAAAGATATTGTTAGTAATCCTATTTCTTTTCTTGTGGATTAGTATGTCCCCATGATATTGTTATAATTCCTGTATAATATTCATGGGTAATCATGTTTCAAATATATTGTTGGGAACCCATTTATTTTACATTTTTTAATCATGATTTTAAAATCTTGTTATGGAACCCATTCATTTTCCATGGTTAATCATGTTTCAATGATATTAAAAAGAGACCAATTTATTTTCCATGGCTTGATTAGGTTATAAAATGGATAATGCCTGTTCTGATGAGTATATGATGAAATAAATGTTTTTTGAGTTATTATTTTGTGATGATACTTATAAATTTAATAGTATGTTCCATGATAAACCATTGATGGTCTATTACATGATAATCAAATGATGGGTGGGTTCATAATATACATCTAATTAATTGGTTTTCGAAGTGAAACATATATTTTTTACATTCTTATGAGTGACAGTAACTGTAAAACGAAAATGATTTCCCAAGTAAATAAAAGTTTTTATTATTCATTATATGGGTCTAAAATGTTTCTGATGGTCAATATTGATATGTCATGGTTCATGATTACTGATTCTGATGACACTTTCCTATTCTGTGATTTAATATTTGATGATCCAACTTTTTTAGGACACATGTTCACTTGGGATTTGATCAGGAACATTTATTATGTCATCCTAACATTTGGAAAGAATATTTTCACAAAATAAATTCTACTATTAATGCTTATTTTGATCCTTAATGACCATATGAGTTCAACCATCTAATATTTTCATTTACCTACATTTTAATGAATTATGTAGAATGAGTTCTATCTAGAAGAGATTTCGTAAGGTTGATGATAATGAATAAATTTTAAAAATTAAATCTTTGATAAGAGGGAGAAAATATTATTTAATTTATTTTCAATTGATTATATAGGTTTCTTTTCTATTTCACCACAATATTTGTGATATATTATTTTTTTTATATTGTATGTTTGAAATGAAAAATTTGGGTCACAGTTATCAGCATCAAAGATCGAAATATAATGTTATGGATTTAATCAATTGATATGATAGTCCGGTTTATATTTTTCTAAAGTTTTTCAAAATAACTATCCTTCAAGGTAATATTTTCATTAGAGGGAATGATAGAAAATTTAAGAACATTATAAAATAATTTTTAGAGATTATTTTATCTTTACTTCAAAAAGATGAAATATTCCAAATTAAATATTCATTTCAAAAAAGATGATGTGAATATTTGGGAGAACAATATATTTTTAAATATAAAGATAAATTTTGTATCCATTCAAAAAATTTAAATATTTCAAAAACGTCATGTGAGTGTTTTCAAATTTTATATACAAAAAACAGTCAATAATAGTTATTTGAAATAATAATAATTTCTTTTTTAAAAACAATTAATTGATATGTATTTTTTTAAATTAATGTAGCCTTATAAATGATAGAAATGTTTTAATATGGTTGTTTGAAAAAATTTAAAACCATATAATTCTAAATTGTATATTCAATAATATATAATTTAATAGCATTACAATTTAAAATATGTGAAGGGATAACATCATAAAAATAGTTAATTTTTAAATATATATATATTAATATTAAAAAAATATTGGAACAGAAATTGTGAATTGAAAATATTTATGTCAATAATTATTAGGGAAATGAAATAAAATGTTTCGTTAAAAGGGATTGAATATTTTTTAAAACATAGTCCACTTATATGAGAATGAAATCTATTGAGATATACTATATTAGTGATGAAAATAATATTACTTTGTATAAAAGTGGAATTTTTTTATTAAATGATAAATGAAATAATTTTTAATAATATGAATAAAAATATTCATGGAAAAATATTTTAACACAAATAAAAGAATTATGATTTAAAATAAACTAATATGGATGTTGTAATTCTTAAATCTAGAGAAATTTGGTAATGGTATTTTTATAAGAAATTTATCTCCCCAGTAAAAAGATAAAACACCCCGTAATAAAATCAATTATTAGAATGTTCCCAAACTATATGGTATATTTTTAATGGGGACATCAAAAATTAATGGAAGAAATATGAGTTTACAAAAACACATATAATAGTGGTATGATAATAATCTATAGGATATAATAGGGATAACAACAAATGGATTCTCAAATATCATGAAAAGAAATATATTTAGGAATCTTGAAGCCAATAGAGTATTTATTACACCATTTAAAATAAAATATTCCACAAAATATCAAACATATCTCATGGAATTAAAAATAGAGACCAACAACACTTAAATTATTTCATAACATTCACTAAAGTTGTTTAATATCATTTTAAAATATATTAATATGAGTTCTAATATCAATATTCAAATCAATAAATATTCATAAAATTCATTTGTAAATTCGTTTTATGAAAATATTATTCATTTAATATCAAATTTTAAAATCAGGTGTTAGTAATCCTAATCATTGTAAAATAGTTTCATAAATATATTGTTATTCATATTTCATATCCAATAGTAAACCATTAATAAATCATAAATGGTACTTGAATTTGTATATTATATTTAATTATATCTATATAATTTCATTATATTGGAGTTATTGTTATGATCCATAACGATTAAATCTATAAAATAACATGTTTTGATGATCTGTAACAAATGAAAGATTATATCTCAATTAATGAGTTGAATATTTGTTTCAAAAATAAATAAAACAAGATTCATTATTTACATATTTATATTATATTTTATATTTAATTAATTGATAAGATCTACTCATGAAATTATTTTATTTCATTTTTCATGTGGTTTGTTATACTGATTCTAACATATACACAAAAACATAAACAAATGTGTATTTTTATGAAAGTGGGTAATTTAATATTAAAAAATTATTATCAAAAATTAATAATATTATTTATATATTTTTATGTTTTTAAATAACATTTTATGCTATTTTAAAACATTAAAAAATAGATTTCAAAATTATCCTTTTACTTTTTAGAGGTGGTATTCTACACATTCACAAATTATGATTTCATTTTTCATATATAAAAAAGGAAAATTTAATACTTTTTATTTCCAATAACATAATAAATAGTTATTTGTAATTATTAAATACATGTAATATTTTTTAGAGAATAATACTTGGGTTTGTATGATTCAAATGAAACAAATCATGGGAAATGTTATTACATAAATCGATAAGATGAGAATTCATTAGAGAGTTAATTATAATGGAGTATTTATGTAAAAATGTAATTGAAAAATTCATTCATAAGTGAATTTTAAATCTATGACTACAAAATAGGGATGATCGTTAATAGAAACCCAAAAAAATGGTTTTTCATTATTGGGTCGTATGGGGTTTGTTTTATAGGTGATTCCAATTACATATTTTCAAATATTTCATCTATATATAAAAATCATAAATTTTTACATGTTAATTAAAATATAACATTTAGTGTAATGTAATATAGATTACTTTTCATCAATAAAATCCTAAAAAATAAATTTTATTCATTTTTATAAAATTATTCCTTCAGTTGGACATTTGTTTTTTTATTTTATATTGATAACATGTTTCTACCGTCAGAATTCAGTTTTTTTTGTTACTATAAAAGGTAAAACGTTCTATAATTTTTTCTTTTAAAATCTAAAAATGAAATACATTATAGAAAAATTCCTTATGTAATAAAGACTAATTTTAACAATACATCATGTTAAATTAAAATCCCCATTTTTAGGAAAAATGTTATCTACAAAATTTATTTTATGGATAAAATTATTAAGCATTATTATTGATGATAAAAAAAGTAGTTTAATTTTTAATAAAATAATTGTTATGTGATATTAAAATAATTAAAAACATAATTCTAATATTGTAAAATTTATTATGAAATGTATTTTTATACAAAAAAGAATACGATGAATATTATTTTAATAAATTTATATTTTATAACTATGTATTTATAAAATCATACATTATATGAAATTGAAAAAAATTATTTTTCACAATCCAACGAAAAATAATTTCTTTTTAAAATATACCAAAATATTCTTTAATAGATATTTATGAAACGATTAATTAAAAAATTAAGTTATATTTACATGTAAATGTTATAAAATTTATATAATTATAATTTAAATGAAAATACAAGAAATAATAAAACCTCTTTTATTGATAAATTCCCTTTTTAAACCGATAACAATTCAGAATGATATTTTGTATTAATTTGAAATGGATCGAAATATTTACTTTTATAAATGTGTCTATTATTTTTTAATTTAAATAACAATAAATATTTGGTATATATTTTCATTTTGTGTTTATTATAGAGTCATCCATTTTAACATTTATTAATTTATAAAAAATATATTCAAAAACCATGAGGCATTACAAAATCAATTGTGTATGACACTATGCTTACAATACGTGGGAGTTTTCCCACATAAATATAATTTTGGAATCTCATCAGTATATTTAATATCTGTATATTAAATCTAACTCATACAAACCATAACATTTCATTAGAATATATAATGCATCATAATGAAAATCTGTTAGACAGAACTTGTAGTTAATTTTTTTAAGGTAAACCTTCATTTATCATTATATAATATATACTACCAAGAAGATTCAATTAAATGTATAAAAGGACTATTTTATAATATAGTAATTTTAATATTATCAAAATTCATTAAAAATACTAATAAAATAATAAAAAAACTAGTCTAATTGCATCTCATATGGACTACCGCTAAATATGAATTATGTTATTGTACATTCAAGGTTTTGTTAAAATAATTATATCATTATATATTCCAAAAAAATATTTATCATAACATATGATAAAAAATATAACTAAAAACATCATTATAGTAACATTTATGGAAATTGTTTCTAAAAAGTTTTGTGACTGGAAATCATATTATACATTTCTAAAAATTAGGATATAGTTGGTAATAATTTTATACTTTATTAAATAAAATGTCACGATATTAATAACATTTATTATCTACTAATAGGAATTTCTATATTTTTCATCATAATATTTTGATTTTCTTTAGTATTTTCATGAAAATAATTTTTTAATTAAATATATCATTTTCCATATATAGAATTCTATTCCAACACATCTTAAACTATTTGAGAAAATAATTTGATTTTAACAAGAAATATCGTTGACGTGATATTTTATTTTGTATACATGACCACACTATTCTATTAGAAAATATATTATATCTAGTATAACAATCTAAAAACCAAAAATTACAATATATAAGAAAATAATAATCCATTTATTATGTTATAAATATTACATATAAACTACTCACACTACTATCTCAAATAGTATTCTATCTTTTTATAGTAGTATTCATAAAATAATATTTTAATCCTTAATATATTCCATTATTGGATAGTGGGAGTTATTTCTCTTATAAATTCAAACATTTTTTTGTAGAAAAACTATTATCATTAGTGTGATTAAAAATTACAACATATTTTTTAAAAAAGATATAAAAGTAGATCAAATTATAAACCATATGTATTAAATACATTTTATTCATTATAATTAATACTATTATGTAAAATAAAAACTATCTTCACATATATGATAAAATGGAATAGGAAATATCCATTTTTTTATCAACTAGTGTTTTAATAGGATCCATTATAACTATGTCAATGATTTACTAACACCTTTTTATGACATGAATAAACAAATCATGTCATAATTATTAATCCCTATCAATTTTAAAATTCTAAATATATTTAGAAAAATTAGTTAGTGTATAATTGGTAAAATATTATATTTAAATCTATCAAGTGATTCTATAACAAAAATAACATAATTGGAATATCTATATTTTTTCTTATAATATTCACATATTTTATACAATTTCTCCTCTAATGTAATCATTTCCTAACATATATAATCATCCCTTCATTATAAAGTCCAATTTTCTATTCAAAATAATATATAGGCTCACAAAACAATCTCATCTTCTCTATATGGTTATTTTTAACATTTTTTCGAAACCATTATCATGACACTCGATATAGGACACTCAATATCCTTTATGGAAATATTAAATATATTTAAGATATTGGGTAAACCTTTTTATAGACATTAAAGTTTTAATTAATAATAGAAAATCCAAAACATGCATATATTATTATATAATGAATTTTATAGATTTATCAAGCATGTGTGGTGACCAAAGTATCTATTACTCATATAAGTAACGAATCATAACGAGAACATTAATTGATAAATTTTTTCCTTCAACCATCTTACATCGAATGTGATATTTTAAATCATCGTATCTATTATTAGTAGATCGTTTTGGAATATGAATTTTCCGGATAAATATCATCCTAAAATAGTATATCTTTTTAAGCCCTATTTGAATATGTGGTTCCATTATAATAATAATCCATGAAGTGACATAAATATAATCTTTCATATGATTAATATTGGAGTATTTATATTCTTTAGTAGCTTTATAAGTACTAGGTTTTACATAATATTTTTTGATCAAACATTTAGAATATTAGTACATTTCTTGAGAACTATTATGATGCACATATACCAATCTATGATGTTCTATCGAAGATATTTCTATTTTTCTAATATATATTTTCATTCAAGATGAATAATAATGATACTATTTTATCTACAACATAATATTTTATTATAGGAGTGTCATGTTTTACAATCATTTAATAATGAAATTTATTGAATTTACTACTACTAAAATGATGAACCCATTTTATTATTAAATAAATACATTAACTATATCTGATATATATTTCACTATGTAATTTTTTCACTTTATTATTACACTCAACTTCAAGATAATTAAATATTCCATCATTTTTATCATTTATTATATGAATCAATGTGTATTTGATATATTATCTTTATACAAAACCAATCATATGATTTAAATTGACATTATACAAATTTTATCCCAACCATTGTTGATTCCCATCTATGTGTGGAAAAATCTATATATTAAATATGATCACCAAATTCATTTGCTCACTGATAACATTTTTCCCCATAAAAATGATGATCCATGGACACCCAGAATTAGCATGTAACAAATCAGATGGAAGATTGGGGACCGAGAAAGCATTATTCTCACTAGAATATGTGAGATATTATTAAAATGGTATTTAAAATGTTTCTATATTTTATAATTTATTTTTATTACATTTATCCTTATGAATTCATCCCATGTATAAGGTCTAAAATCTCTTTCATGTAATGTATTAGAATCATATATATTCAATAAAACAAAGAGGAGTAATAATTGAGTGATATATATCATTACAATTTTTTTTGGATATATCATAATATCCTATGTCATTGATCAACCAATTCCAATCTCCATCTACACATAGTCCATTACTCAAGATATATATTAATCACAACACAATTCTAACATCAAATTTTTATAAACTGTAATTAATTTACGAATTCATTTTCAAAACTCATGTAATCCCATTTTTAATTAATAAGGATTGTAAATCAACTATCATTCCAATAGTGTAGATCATTAAGTGAATGAATGAAAATTTAATGATGTATTTTAGGTTCATTTAAAATAAATTGTTCATTATTTCATAATATAATAAATTTATATATATTCAAAAATCATGAAATAAAACATAATAATAGAACAATTATTAAATATATGCATGAGATAAATAAATTAATGAAAAAATTGAAATGTAATCCATATTTTAGAATTTATATCTAAATAAATATTATCAATAATCTATAACTTAAATCAATATGAAAATATCATATTTCACAATTTACAAAATATATAATATAAACTCTTTCATATATCAAAATAAATGTCATTTATTAAACACGTTATAGTAATATAAAATTTTAATATTTTATTTAAAAATATGAAATAATGGAAAAATAAAATTGTATAAAAATATTACATTTCAATATGAGGATTTTAATTTTTATTTATGTATAATTCATAAATAATTATTTCATTTTTATAATTTGATTATTTTCTAATTTATAAGATCTTTATGAACTTTTCTCCATGTAGATCAATGTTAACCTTTTATGAAAAATACATAATCTATTTGGTTTTATGTACCATTCTCAAATTGATTAAGGTATTTTGGAATTTTAATAAAAATATAATTTCCTATAAAAATCATCACACTATAACCATTTTGGATGTTGACCAAAATGTACTCTACCATTATTGATTACAAATTCCAACAGGAATACCATGACCTTTTTTATAATCATGATATATTAAATAATATGTTCTTAGCCTATGATATTCTGATTTCCCTATGTTATGGTGGGTATACTTTGGTATGAAAACATTAATACGTCGTGGTGGATTTATGTAATCAAATTTACAATAAACCATGACTATTTCCTCAACAAATAATATTTTTTGGGTAATGTTCTTTAAAAATACACCAATATATGGTCTGTTCCTATTGTAGATATCACCATCATGCTGTGATCAGTTGACAACATCCTGATAATATCAAAAAAGGATACTTCTTTTTTCATGTTTCATTATTTGGGTAATTAACGTATTCCATGTCACCATATTTTACCATTCGGTTGACAATGAAAAATTTAAATTACATTTATCACATTTATTATATAAATTAATGTGCCCAAACCATTTTAAATTGATATGCCATAATTTTTAGAAGAAATTATTTTTTTAAGTTTCTTCATTTTTTTGAAAAATCAATAAATACAAGATATAATTAAATTTGATAAAATACTTATTCTACTAGGGGAAATAATTGTCAAAATTAATCAAAAAACATCAACAAAAACATCCTAACCCACAATATATTCCATTTTTATGCATGTCTTGGATGAATTTTCAAATGCATTAGAAGGATCTCATCTTCTACATGGTCTTTTTTAACCATTATTTAATGAGATAATAAAAAATCAATTTCAATATAAATCAATATGATGGAGTTTACTATAATTTACTTCACCATGAACATAATTTACATGTGTTTTTATATAGTTAACTATAATAATTACTATTACTATGATTTTTCCATTACAATAACTCACCTTCAACTCGAGTTTTGATGCCTCAAACCCATTAATGGGTAAACTTGTATTTTTAAAATTATCAATGTAGAGTATTTAATGATATGTTGCATTCAGAATAAAAAAATTACAATTATATATGCAATTTTTAGAGATTATATAATTTAATGATGAATACATTTTATAGGTGGAATTTTATTATCATTACATTTTTTGAATAATCCTTTTTTAATTAAAATTATAAAATAAATAATATTTTTTTTGGATATTTAATTTTTGGGTGGTGATATAGAAATATTATTTTAATTGTAGTGATTTTTTTTTTGGGATAACATGAAAAAAAGTTTTATTTTTAAAGGTCAATATTACGAATATATTTATTTACTATCAACTGATTCTTTAATGGATGGTTATACATGGATTTTAATGGATAATGATGGGTTGTTGAAAATAAAATAGACAATGGTAATTTTCAAATACATTAATTACATCAATTCAAATTAATTTCTCTAATAAAGGGAACCATTGGTGGTACTAAATAATAATTTAGAATGGTATGAATAAGATATTAGATAGTTAATGAGTGATATGTTGTAATAATTGGAGGAATGATTAATAACATTCATGTATTAATAAAATTGGTATCTATAGATTTTAATTTCCGCCATAAATATTCTTTCTTTTTTTCATTATTTTTAATTATTTGTTAGGATGAATCAAATAGGATAAAATATGAAAATAATAATTATAATAATCAAGGACATTTGTCATTTTTTAATAATCATGAATGAATTTTGTATTATAAATATTCTAAGAGAATAATATTAGAGATATATGTTATGAAATTATATAATTGATATAAAAATCATTAATCAGTGTATGTTAGTTTTATAAAAGTGTTAGATTTAAAATTCTATTCATATAATATTTAATAGAAAAATATTGTAAATTATAAACATAATATATAGTTATTAAATAATTATTTGTTTTTTAAACATTTTTTATAATTCATATAAAAATTATTTAGATTTTTAAGGATGGTTTATTAGATATGATTAATGTCTATGTAAAATTAAAAAATAATTATTTAACATCCCACATTAATTATAGTGAAAATAATATTGTAAAATCGTATAAAATACCCTATGGTTGAGATGAACAAATATAAATTAATTAGTATTGGATATGATGCTTTTTTGGGGGAGTTCCATTCACAATGAAAATATGTTGATGTGTTGTAAATGGTTATGGAATTGTGTGGTATCATGTAACCCGATGATATACCATAGGTTTTTGGTGTCATGATAATTTTTCGAACTAAAAGACACATGTAGTAAGTTATAAATCATTTTCATAATTATACTATGACAACAAATTTTTAAAAATAATTCTTTCTTGGTGATATAATTTCTTGACAGTGTGCTATAAATTTTTCCTAGGGTGGTGTGAATTCTATTCATTATGGTGTGAATAAATGAGTATATAATAATGAAATATGTTGTGATTAATGTTTCTTTAGTGAAATATGTTGTTAGTTATGCATTAAGAATGGTACCACTATATACATGAGTGTAAAAACCTGTCCTCCAGGGCCTATGTCGTGACTACCCCAATACTGCCTTTCATAGGAATGGGGATGGTTACTAGCACAAGATTGTCATATCCAAAATATGTAAGGAATTTTCTTTAATCATATACCCACATAGATAGGAATAACCTCCCAATAAAAACCACATTGGAAAGAGAGTAGTACAACCACCACAAAGTATCACTATTGAGAGTAATGTGGGAACACAAAATGTAAAGGGGAAATAAACAATCGCAACTGAAAGGAAATTATAGTAAAAGAAATATAATCACCAGAGGATGTCTTCCAAGGATCCTACCTAAAATGTATATACATCTCTCCATCGGTTGTCACTACAGTACACCATGTCTATAAATCCACCATTAAGCACTGTCTAGTCCTGGCTCCCCAATGTCCCAGCCGAAGATGTACGTCGTCTACACTAGACACAGTATGTGTCGGAGAATCTCGGGATGGGGTGTGTTTGATAGTACTTTTTAGGGACCATGAGACCACCAATGGTCTCTCAGAAATCCACAATAGAAAACACCACAAACGAATTACAATAGAGCTAATACCACCAAGAATGATCAAAAACCCCTATCACAAAGTAAAAGACATAGCTCCACCCTTTGTAACTATGTTACATAAGTAAATATGATTAGTCATAATTCTAGATCATATTATTCTGTTTAGAGGCTCTATCGCTTATCAACATTGGCCCACTAGGTTCTAACCTTCACATGATCGTTTGGTGATGACCCACACCAGATCCCTAGGTGTTGACCCACACATGATCACTATTCATTCCTCGCGTCTTATCCAACCACTGGATTCCCACAAATAGAATTCTTGATTTTAGGAGGATATTATCCCCAATCCATCATCCATTCCTCAACCACCACGAAGTCCCACATAGAGTAACCCCAAAGGATCATCTCTTCAAAAGGGCTCCAATGCAACAAACGGCGAGTCGAACAGATGCCTGGTTTGTAATATATATGAATTTTTATAAAAAGGTCATAATTGTATTTGGTTGGATGAAACCTAGAAGTATTCCATATTTTTCAAAAAAAATAGAGTATCTCAGAAGGAACCTCCCTGTCACAAGGGACCCAATGCCACTAACGATGCATCAATTGGACTCCAAATTTCAGGGATACATGCGTTTTCATGAAATGAGGTCTAGTTGTGTTTGGGTCTGGTATGAACCGGTAGCACGGGTCCAACCTAGTAGTTAGAGTCTGAACCAATAAAAAAGGTATGCTCTGGTAGCATGGGTCCGGCCTGGGGGAGGCGGACTGTCCATCAGTGTGGCTGGGACGTGAATGGGAGCCGCATCTGGATACTCTGTTTCCCTACAGACTCTGGCCCCCCTCTCTGTTATAGTCAAGTGACCATGGCCTGCTACATGTCACGCTACATGCAAAAATTGACGATGCTATGTGGTCACGTCATCTACATCACCTGCAGACTGAGTTCATGGGATGACTCGGTCAACGCGACTCTAGCGTGGCATCATAGTTGAGAGACTACGACCTTCATCGTTCACCCGGGCGGCCTAGGCATATGATTTTTTTCCACGCCATAGCAGCCAGCCGACCATGGACTTATTCTGCTATAACATAGATGTTTGAGATGCATCCCTCTTCCCGTGAACCCTACTATAGGCCACCATGGGCCACCGTGAGTTGGTGTGTCATCAGTTTTTCTGCAGGCCACTGGAGTTCCTCCGGTAGTCTGTTACTCGATATGTCTGTATCTATTTAATATCTTGGCCCCCACCTTCACTTTTATTTCTTCAAACTCTCTATTTCTTCATTTTTTTTAAAAAAACCATGAAGAACACACATGTGGAGGGGATCAAGCCTTGTTCATGTAGGCCTCTACTCTCCATGATATAATTTTAAAAACACAAGGGGTGGTTTATGGATTTTAATTCAACCAAAAAAATTGATAATATAATACCGGTTAGTGAAATCCTCAAATAAGTCACCCTCCTACAAGAATTCATTTAAGTAGGATTAACTAGTTCGTGGGTTAATCAGTGCTCATTTCTTGGAATAATAATCGGGATATAATAATTGGTTCAAAACCTTACTTCGCTAGAAATTTGTTCCCATAGAAATCCTTCCTTTATGGTTTAACAGGTCGATATCATTAGTGTATTTTAAATTATTCTTTTAAGGTATGCCTAATTTTATGACACTCTTATAGAATTCATTAGTCATCGTATGAGAGAAATTTCACCAGAGGTTCATTAGAGATTTTCCAAAATTTTAATTATTCACTATCCAACGTGGTTGTTTAATAAAATGAAACATGTCGTAGCATTTCTGTAATGATGTGATGTTGCATCACTCTACTATTTCATTTATGAAACAATGTAGCAGTTACACTTTTACAATGATCCCTTAAGGGAATACTTAATTGAGCATTGTCATTGAATTTTATCTACATCGCAGCTTCACTGCCCGCTGCACAATAGCATGAAAGTAAAATAAATTAACATATTGATGTTATTTTAATATATTTTTGAAAAGTCACAAAAATATAATTTTCCGTTTGATCCTTAATGGTTGATATTAAGTCCTTTCTAAGAAAATCTTGGTGTTCTCAGTTCAACAGTGGCCTCTATTTTTCTATCTGAGCACCAGTTAAAAAGTGAGAAAAACAAGCTCATATATTTAATGAACATACTTTAAAATAATTTCAAAATTACATTTCGGGCACTCCTATCCTCAAAATCACATTTTGTCAGAATCATGTAGTCTATAAGTTATACTATTTAATAAAAAACACTCAAAAAATATGGGACATTACATTCTCTCCACCATATGTCTTTACACGCCCGAAACCCAATACAAGTCTAGAATACAAGTGGGGATACATAGCACGAATTTTAGCCTCCCATTCCCTAGTGCTCTGTTGAAGGTTCTCATGATTCAATTAAATGTGTGCTATATGAATTGACCATCCCCAAAGGAAATGTTCTTATCGATCCTCTATCTCCACCGGGAACTCTGTAAATTATGTCCCATCATCGATGTCCATCTCACCCCAGTCAATGACTTTCAATAGATCATGCATGTACCTCCTCATAAATGATACGTGAAAAACATTGTGCTCATAGTTAATTTGTGGGGGAAGTTCTTTGAAGCATGCCCCCCTCACAAAATCATTTGTGGATATGGAATGGTCTGATGAACCTTATAGATAACTCACTGCCTCATCCTAATCTTTGTAATCCCTATCTGGGAGAGACTTGAAGGAAAACATGGTGTCCTTAATCGAACTCCAAGAGTCTTTGTATCCGACATGCATATGACTTATGAATGTTATTTGAAGTCTTCAGTTTCTCCTCGTTGATCTGCACATTCTTAGTGGTAGCTTGTACCATATGTAGACCCTTGAGTGATGACCCCCATAGGTCTGTCCTACATAGAAGAAATATTCATTGTTGACCGTACAAGCCCTCAAATGGTGTCATGTCAATGTTGGAGTGATATATGTTGTTTTATGAAAACTACTCCAGCGTTAGGTGGTCCTCCAAAATGTCAAAAAAATCTGGGACCCAAAAACTAAGCATTTCATAATTGTTCTGAATGTTATGCTCTATCAAACCATCCATCTGAGAGTGAAAATCTATGCTTAGGAGAAGATGAGTCCAGAACTCCCACTACCACCACTCCCACATCCATGATGTAAAGTGTACATCACTTTCCGAGATGATCGTCTAAGTCACCCCATGAATCCTCACTATCTCTTGGATGTAAAAGCATACCAATCACTTTATTGATCCATGCTCTAGGATGGGATGGATGTGAGCCGAAATAGTGAGTCATTCATGGATCACCTAGATATAATTGTTTCCACTGGATGTGTGTGGTAACCCCTTCATGAATTCCATGGAGTTACCATCCCATTTAAACTCTAGTACCTCAAGTAGTTGTGTCATGCATACAAGTACCTGATGCTCATCCTTCACATGCTAATAAGAGAGGCATCTTCATAAGAACTCAACCACAAAATTCATCATCATTGGACATTAGTTCTCAAATTGGAGTTCCTGGTACTTCTTCACCTCACAATGATGTATCTCCAAAGGGGATGAACAGAACTCCCTCAACACATCCTCTTATAATATCACTGATACTATGGTGCATCATTTGAAAAGGATGATGGTCTCCCCACCTATCAAAAATACTTCAGCAGCATGTCTTGAGGATATATGAGCCCGTCGGGCCTCACAATCAAAATCCATAATACGTGCCTTCTAAACTCACTGTAATAGTTGGGGTGTGATAGTCAGTTACTAGAGGTAAGTTGCTCCATTAATAAAAACGAAGGATATCTGAATCGAGGATATCTTCTTTGTTTCGTCACATAGTAGTTGTAAAACAAGACCTACTACTGAGTGAATCTACAACCATGTTCCCATTCCCATGAGTAAATATTATCTCAAAGTCGTAGTCCGGGAGGAACTATATCCATCGCTATAATCTCATGTTTATGTCCTTTTGTGAGAAGATATACATGAGACTCATGCGGTTAGAGTATAAATCGATCCATTCAACCATCCAGTTGATCCACAAAATCTTCTTGGAAAATACCACTACAGCTAACACCATATCATGGGTCCTGTATTTTTTTCATTTTGGATGAACATTAGTGAGCCATAGGCGATCACTGCTCACTCCTACCTTATGACACTACCAAGTTAGGTACCTGATGCATCATAATATACAATAATGTCAATTACCTCCTCTATATACCTCAAGATAAGATCACTTTTCAAGCACTACCTCAGTTTTCTGAAGCTCTGCTACAATATCTCTGTCTACATGAAGGAGTTTTCCTTCATTTTCAATGCTATTAATGGCGATTCTTCTCTAGATAATTTGTACACAAACTTCTGGTAGTATCTAGAGAATCCCAAGTGACATTGCTTCTCAATCACTCTTTCTGGTGGATCTCAATTAATCACTTCGTCTGGTTTTGCTGGATTCACTAATACTCTAGCCTCCAAGATGACATGTTCCAGATAGTAGACCAACTAAATCCAAAACTAGCACTTCGAGTGATTACCATAAAGTAGGTTCTCCTGGTGTACATCTAAGACAAACCATAGATGTGTAGTGTGACCCTCTACTTACACTGAATGCACTAATATGTCATCAATGAAGACAACAATGAAATGATTGAGGTATGTCTATATGATCTTGTTTATGAGTCCCATAAACACTGTTGAGGCATTGGTCAAACCGAAATGCATCGCTGAAAACTATTAGTGGTTGTACCAACATCTAAAGTATGTCTTTGTATTGTCCTTATCATGTACTCGAAGCTAATGATAGCCTATTCTGAGGTTGATCCTCGAGAACTGCCTCCATTCATTCAGTGAATCGAAGTGGACATCAATCCTCAACAGTGGATACTGGTTCTTCAGGGTCACATTGTTCTGGATTTGGAAGTTTACACAAAGCCTCAAAATCCCATCGTCCTTCTCGGAAAACAACATCAGGGATTCTCATAGGGAGACACTGGTCCTTACAAACCCCTTCCCTTGGAAGACCTCCAACTGTACCCCCATCTCTCAGAGCTCTCTGGGGCCATCTGATATGCCGGTGTAGATATTGGTGTCCTCAATGAGTTTAAGTCAATACATAATTCAAATTTTATATATGAATTTAATCCTGGGAAATATTCTAGAAACGCATCCTCATATTCATCAACCTCTACAGGAAAACTCAGACCCCTCTCACCCACCCCAATAAGGTTGAGGCTGGCCTACATATGAGTGATCAGATGCTTCCTCCTCAGAAAAAATCCAACCCGTGCAAAAAGGTTCCCTTCTCACTGGTGAAGGAAAACCAATTCCAATCTTCAAAGACACAAAGATGTTTTTTCCGAAAACACGCAATCTAAACATGTACATTAGATGTCTAGTCCATAGCCAAGAATATGTTGTATGAACTCGATGCTGCTACATAGAGATCACATATGAATCTCTCACCTCTTAGAGAAATCTCATACTGTCGGAACTAGTGTGTAATCATCAAATCACCTCCCATAGTAGTATCTATTCATAAATATCAAAACATCACCTCATCAGAATTTCTAATTCCCAAACGAGGTTTGTGGAAAGGAATGAGTGACTAGATCCCATGTATATAAGATCAGTAGTTAAGTTGGGGTAGACATATATCATACATATAATCATCTCTATAGTGACGTGGTGGTAAGAATCCATCTCTTGATTTTGTCCCCACCATTATCACCTACCCCCGGTGCTCGTGGTGGACCTTCAGTGAGTGGTGATGGTAGTACCTAGAATTATCATCCACCGTATACTGCTTGGGATGTTCTTCTACCACATTCGATGTCCTATGTACCTATTCACACAAAAATTTATTGTTGTCTCAATGGTCCCTCGGTCACCTGGTGGTTATCAGTGAAGGGAGATAGTGAGTCACGAGCCTTGAACCCTTATCTGCCTCATGATTAAAAAACTCTAAACCACTGATGACCTCATCTACTTTGAAATCTCTGCACCTCTGACCCTGTATCCTGGTGTCTTCCTCCAGAAGTTCTATCCTTTTTGGGCATCTATGTCATCTAAATACTACCCACAGTAGATGACTCTACCACATGTCATCTGGAGGTGGCTCTCACCATCAGTGCCTGCTCGGCTAGGAGTATTTCTACTAGTAGGAATCACTCTAACACACAATCCTATTTTCAGATTTTAGAGTAAAATCATCAACACTCTAATATCCCATTGGTGTCCTAGCTTAATGGTTTGGGCCCTGAAAAAGTGTTTTGTAACATGTCAGTTGAGTAGCAGTAGAGGTTAGTAAACCACACTATGTACTAGGCCATAGTCATATTATCCTATTGTTGGTGTAATTACTCCTGAATAAGCACCTAGTGTAGTGCTGTGGAAACAAACTTTTCCCTAAAGAGAATCCTGAAGTCTGACTAGAGATGGGTCAACACCTTGTGTGTTTGGAATGTCAAAGTCCACCATATCCCCTTCATTCTTTGAAAAAGACTAGTGTCTTTAACCACCGATTGTTCTGTAGGTGTCTTTACTAGGACAAAAACATGAGTAACTACCTATATCCAATCCTCAGCTGCCTAAGGATCTATCTCACCTCAATCATTGTAAATCATGCAACATTCTTAGTCGGTGTTCATTTCTCTCAAGTTGGTATCAACTTATGCTCTCTGGGAGTGGTGATGATGGAACAACACTAGAATGTGCTATCACTTTAAGTGATCCCTACACCGACGCCTCATCACTTGATGGACCATCATCATGATCTATCAATGGAATCCTGGATAGCTGTCTTCGCGGAGGCATCTTGTAGAGAAACTGGGGTTCAACATTCAATATGTTATAACTAGAGAGCTAACATAAAGAGTTCAAAATAATAACATTTTAAAAACACATGCAACTAGAGATTTCGTGTACCAAGTCAGAAAACAAAATTCAGGGTCATTTTTTTGGATACAACGACTTCTGCACCAACATTGGAATTCCTAGACTAAAATCTTAACTCAGAACACTTTACACTATCACGCCACTGAATATTATAGTCTCTTAGTTCTTCTAGTGAAACAAACCTCCTATTGATACCACTTTTTCATGACACATCCCTTGGTTCCATTTTTTTGATTAACTAAGGATCACCTTATATAGGATAGGGGCCAGTGACTAGCTCTAGATAGCCATATCCAAAAAAGAGAAGGAATTTACTATAAATTTGTACACACATAGACCGTGCATACCAAACAAAGAAAACCAAAATAATAATAAATTAGTATAACAACCACAAAGTATCACATCTGTGAGTAATGTGTGTAAACTGAAATCAAAGGGGCCAGAATACAATCCCAACTAAATGGAATGTACATAAAATGATTACAAGACCTGAAGGTTATCCTAAATAGATCCTACCTATATGGTTGGTTTTGATCTCAGTCAGATGTCACTAAATCACACCAAATCAATTGATCAACCTTCGATCACCATCTATTCCTGGATCCCCAATGTCCTAGTCAATGTTGTAAGTCATATTCACAAGTCACAATAGGTGTGGGAGAAGCATGTGATGGGTTTTGTATGAAAGTACTCAATAAAGGCCCCGTGACCAGTGAAGGACACTCAGTAATACACAATGGAAAACACCAAAATGGAAACACCAGAGAGGTAATACCATCAAAATAGATCACAAACACATAGCACAATGTAAAAGAACCAACTCAGTCAATATATAACGTAATTACAAAAGTAATGACGATTAGTCATAATGATAGATCATATTATTCTATAGAGAGGCTCTTCCACTGATCAACATAGGGTCCCTAGGAGATAACCCACAGTGGATCTCTAGGTGATGTCCCACACATGATTGCTAAGTGATGAGCCACGTAGTATCCCTAGGTCTTGAACCATAAAGGATTGATATGTGTCATGTTCGGCTCCTCTGCGTCTATGTGGACAAGGGGCCACATCTATACCATTGTCAAGAGACCACGGCCCGCCATGTGCCATGCCGCATGCAGCAACGTACTTCATGTCACCCATAGACCGAGTACATGGTTTGACTTAGTCAACATAGAACTGGCAGGGTGTTGTGGATCTCCAGTGCTAGAGTCAAGTGACCACTGCCTCTACTATTCACCTAGGTAGCCTAGACGCGGGTTGCCATCCCCAAATCATTGCGGCCTTCTAATCACCCTCCTCATGCACCACGACCTTACAACAATAGTTCCGCCTCCCTCGGCCCGCAGGTTGACGCCGTGGTCAACTTGAGTTCATTAGGTGGTCCATTTTTCGATTCATCTACATCTATTCAATCATTAGGCTGTCACGTTCTCTATGATGGCCTCAAACTCTCATTGCCTCATATTTGAGAAATCATCCACAATGAATGCACATGTGGAGGGGGTTAATTCGAGGTCGTCATTTTGAATAAGAATATGAAAACATTAAATGGATCAATCCCCTATCTCACTTGATGTTCTTTGTCATAATGTTCCATCCTCGTGGGCTCATGGGGTCGACATCATTTGTTGCTTTCCAGCATTGTCTTTCAAGGTGTGTTGATGTTGATGAAGATCTTATAGCATTAGTCATTCTTCATTGGAGAGATATTTCACAAAATGATTTTTACTTATTTTCTCAGGGTATAATTCTCCAATATCTAATGTGGTCATTTAATAAAAAGAAACAAATCACAACGTTTCTATTATGCCAAAATGTTGCGTCGTTACACAATTTCATTTATGAAATAGTGTAGCAGTAATGCAATCTCAATGATCCATTAAGGGGCTTCCTTAATTTTTCCTCATCCTCTCCCCATCGACGAATCGCAGTACCACTATCTGCCACTCAATGGTGCTAAAGAAAAATAAATTAACATATTAATGTTATTTTAATATTTTTTAAAAAAATTTAAAAAAATACTTTTCCATCTGACCCTTGATGGTCAAAGATATGTTCATTATAAGTGAATCCCATTGTTTTTTTTCAACGATGCCTTCATATTTCTTATAAAAGAATCGGTTCAAATGTTCGAAAAACCCAGTCACATGTTTGATAAACATACATTAAAAAAGTTTAAAATTATATTCTGGGCACTCTAGGCCTCATAATCACATGTCTTCAAAGCATGCGATATCTTAATGATTCCATATATTCAATAACAATTACATGAAAATTCTGAGACATTACATTGAGATTGAATGAATTTTAGTGATGTGGTATGATTATATCACACAAGATCTCGTAGTGTCGAACATAGGATGGATCATGTATGTCAGTGTTTGTTTCATTACTATAGTTTTTCACACCATTTGAACACCTCAGGGCACACAGATTGAGTCAAGGATAATAGATGTTTGTATTGTATCAATTTATATATTATTTAAAATCATTTCAAATGAATTTCAAGATTTGATAAAATAATAGTTTACCAATCTATTCAAATAGAAAATATACATTATTTTGATTTTCTTAAAAATAAGGGGTTTATAATCATATTTTAGGATGCTTTGTGTTTGTATACCCTTCATGGGGATAACCAGCCATTGTTCGATACTAGTATGATACTAGAGAGAAAATGTGGGATGTTTCACTCAATTATGATTCCCATGGAATTAATTTAGAAAAAATGATAATAAAAACAATTCCAATAATTTTAATTAGTTTTGTTTTATTGTCGAATCATCAATTTTTTTATTTATGAGTTAATAAACATTGTTGTAATGGGATTATTTACTTTATTGGATGAATATTAATCAATTAGTTGTGGCTTACCATTATAGTGATGGACCTAGTATTCCCTCAATGAATGGGAGCGGGCTACCCAAATTTGGAAAAGAATCTTTTTTTGTATTATATAAATAATATAAAATATTACGTGTGAATGAAGAGGTAGGAATATCACTCAGGGGATGTATCTTAGGTCCCCCATATATAGATTTAGTACACCCTCAACCAATTTTTGATCCTTTTTGAGGTGAAATTTCACCATAATGAACCTAATTTTTATGTGATATTATAGAGTATTTGTTATTGTGTAAGATACACACGGAATATTTATTTTTTATTGGAACAATGAGGCATTGTTATGTTGAATTTTTTTTTATGTTTTCTAGTTTATAGTGATTTGAAAAATAAATTAACAACTTGAAGATTTGTAATGATTTATACATGTGTTATTCACAATAATGTACCATATGTTTGTAGTTTTGGTTTTACATCATGAAATTGTCGTTGATTTAATTACCATTACGTCCTTTAGTTTTCATAGATTCATGCCGAGAAATAATTCCCTATTATGGAATAAATTCCATTTCTAAGTGTTCCTAAATTATTTCATATGATCATTATACCATTTCTATTTTACTTTATAAGGAGATTATTTTGTATTTTATCATATTAGAGAAGTAATAATATCATATACTCACTTTCCAATATTTTCATTTTTTATTTTTGATTCATTATAGTGGTTGTTCAGTTTTGTCTTTGGTTGTGAGATGACCCACTTATATGTTATTTATACTGATTATCAAGCATCCAATGTTTATTTTTTAATTATACCTCACAAATTATTATATAATATAATATTTGTTTCTATATAAAATAAACAACATTATAAGGGGATATAATAGAGGATGTGTTATTGGTAGGAAGGTCAATGGTGATTCTTAGTGGTGTAGACTGGGTGCATTATTCTTGTTATGATTCCAAATGATGTGGAACTTCCATCTTTGATTAATAATGTCTAGGGCATCATTAGTAAAATTTTATCATACATGTTTCATTGTAATAACTTATAACATTATACTATCCTAGAGGGTTTCTTATAATATTTAAATATTAATTACAGTAGTCATGGTTATTATATTATATACCATGTTGGGATGTTTCTAACAGTCATATGTTTCATTTAATGAGATGTATTTATTGTGGTTATTCATATTTTCATGCCTCCCATTTAGGTTATTCCTTCTAGGTTCTATTAACTACACCCTAAACTATTTGAGGTTTTCTTTTTGGAGTCCACTAGTTAAAAAGCTATTCCAAATGGGGTTTGAGAGATCTAATTAATGTAAGAAAAAAACCAAAGTAGTTCAATTCCAATGAATGTACTTCAGAGATAATAGTAATGATAATCGATGAATCTATAATTGAGGATGAATTGTTTGATGTACATAGGACATGTATTCTTACTGGGTCCGTCAACTATAGGATTTATCTAGTGACACATTCTAATTTGATAACTTTGATAGATTTTGTCCTGACTTGAATACCCAGAACATTGTTTGATCCATATATATATGTTCTTCATAAGAATTATTGATATCAAAATTTAAATTATTTGATGGTTTGGAATCCAATAGTTGTAAATAAATTCTAAAATTTAATTATAAACATCACTATAATAATTTATTCATAAAAACTGTGGCATGTGGTAGGCTAATGAGAGATCAAACCACGACTAGGGGGGTGTATCATGTTTAATCTAAAGTATCAGATCTCAAAATATTTGTATGAAATTTTTTTCTATACATATGGGTCAATATATTGTAATATGATAATTAATAAAAGTGTTTAATAAATAAAAAAATTTCAACAGATATTAAAATTTTCACCTACTTTTCATAGGTGACTAAAATCTAGTGTTTGATAACTCCAATCCCAAAACCAAATTTATTATTTTACAAATCAATAAACACTAACCTGGGGGAATAGAAATTGTATTGACCTCCATGTGTAGAAAGGAATAAAATTATTTAAAAATGTTGAAAATATTTTCATCCCTTAACTAATGCACTGTTAGAATTTGGATCTCATGTTCACTGGTGTTATTCTCATTTATTCATAGCAAAACCATACTACGAACTCTCCTGGAATGATTAGTATGATAACATAGTGTTTTTCATTATTTATCACCCTCTTGGTTAAGTAAATAATAAATATTTTAATATATTAGACAATATTTCATCATAACTACATTACATATGGTGTTCGAGAAAATTTCAATTGACTATGTATGTGAATGCTAATGATCTTGAAACCCGATGGTTATTAATCAAAACATTAATCCCATATCTCCTCACATCAAAACTTATGTGTTTAATATATAATAAAACATCAGAAAATTGATTGGTATGTGAGACATTTGAATCCATATTCTAAGGATTCATTGAAATATCACAACATAGGAACTATATTGGAATCCACTCAACCATATCATTCTAGAAATAAATCAATCAATCCATGCACTATCACAATGAAATCAAAGTATTCTACAGTCCTAATTATAAAACTCATTGAAAAATTATGATTCCTACTGTTGAGTTTCACCCTATATGTCACTTTTATATATCGTTAGTTTAATTTTTAAATGAGGATATTTTAGCAGGGACATTCACTTCATGGTGGTATCATCCATAAAACACAATGGTTGTATAGTACTAAAAAATTGATTTATTCATTTAAATACCAATAAAAGTGTGATTTATTGATCCACTCCTTATGTATTAGTCATATCAATGACTATTTGATGTGTGGTATTTAGTCTTAACACTGTTATATATTATAATTTTTCATATCTATAAACTTATGAATCTTTTCTCAACTCAATAGATCCACAAACATATCAATGAAAAATTTGTTAATAAATAAAATTGGATAACACTTCCTAAATAGATGAATGAATTTTTTGAAGATTATTTTCATAGATTTTATCTAATGTGATGGTTATTAACCCAAAACAAAAATTGATAGAGAGTTTTATATAATAGTACTCAAAATCTCATAGTTAGATCATCTCTAAATTTACAATATTTTTATTGAGATCATATTACAACTCCCTATTTAAAAAATTCGATTAGATTCTTCAAACATCAACACTAATACGCTAGCCATAACCACCATAGTCTCATAAAAATCTTCTTTTTACCTCTAATCCCCCTTTTCGATTTTTTGAATCTTATAAAATTGTTCAATATTTCTGCTTGATCTCAAAGCTCCAACATCAACAACCAATACATCACGACCCAAAAATTATACCCTTAGATGAAAACCATAAAAATGAAAAAAAAAATCTCCCATATTATATAAGATGATATCTTTTTTTATTATCCCCAATTTTTAAAAAAATTATAGCATGAATGTATATAAGAAACCATGAATATATACATGAATTTTTGGGAGGGAATTCATTACAAAAGAACTCTACAATGATTGAAATAATCCCTAATTATGAGATTTCTTATATATAATTTAATTTATCATTGGTTGGGGAATACTCCAAAAAACTCACCATGGTCCACATTATATTTGTTCGATAGTTACCTTACACTTATATGTTTTATCCATAATTTTTTCTCTTGATTTATTTATAATTTTATAATAATTTGGTTTCAATATAAAATAATCAATGGTTATTATATATTCACCCTCAAGTTGTAGAGCTATGTATATTCCCACTTCATTTGTCTCATGGAATGTTTTTCTGTAACATATTCACCATCCATTATACTTAATGAGATATATATTTTCATCTTTTTATACCTTAAGAAACATATTCATAAAAAATGATTACAACTGTAGATGTATATTTATAGTCTCTCATATCTCCTGATCAATAATTTTATAATAAACATAATGAATATAATATATGGTCATTTCATTAATCATGCTGAAATAAGTATTTCATTTGATTCATCATATGATCCATTTCACAATTTGATGATGTGACTCCATAGGTTAACATTGGATCATTCTAAATGTGTAACCAAAATAACAATGTCAGGTAAAAACACTACAAAATATTGTAAATCAATAATACTCTGATGAAAATCTAATTGAACCCCACAATTTTCTACTTCGGAAATTAGAGACATATATCATTGTAATATAATTGTAGATACTTCTCTAGACAATTATTTTCTAAATAAAATAGTTACACATACACAATTATTTCTTTTGAGATATAGATATAACCTACTATAAAATTTACATGAAAAAATAAAATTTTATTTCATCAATCATTCATATCTATATTTTTTGTGTAATTTATATAGAAAATTAATCATGTTTATTATTTGTTAATGGTGAAATTGATTTCATCAATAAACAAAATCACTATAATCTATTTTTTAATTTCTATTAAACTATATAAATTTATAATCATATCATTGGATTTTTTTCCTACTTTTTCTCCAATCATTATTTGAATACCACATTCAGGGTGCTTATGATAGCCCATATAATACTTTCATCATCATCATAACTTTTGGACCGTCACTATTAAAGATTACACATCTAATTGTTGAATATAGACATATATATCATGTTCTCAATTCAAAATATATCAACATTACATGCATTTGAAAAAATTTATAATTTTGTTTAGTTCTTATAGAAAAAAGATTCAAATTATATCTATCCTTTCAACTAGAGAAAAAAACTCATTAAAATAAGTCACTTCAATTTGAGAGTACTATATTTAATCTAGATGATGTTTTTATCAAAAACACATCTCATTTATTAGTTTTTTTATTCCTAAAAACCCATTTCATCCTTTTCACATTCATTTATTTATGGAAAACCAACTATTACTATGTTTTATTCTTCTAATTTTTCTTTAGATCCAATTACATTATTACTATCCAATCACCATATATAAAAACATATTTATATGACTCTGGATTATATTTGGAAAGAAAGAAGGTATGATTTTATTTCACCAAGATTTTATATGATGTTATTCATTTTTTATCTCTACTTATGTTCTTATCTTTTACATTCAGTGTAATTATTAATTATATAGTTCCCCCTTATATTGGAATTTCTTATTTATGGATTTTTCTAAATCATATTTGGTGTAGCAAAAATTTATTTATGTATCCAGAATACTGCCATATTATCAAATGTTTACTCAAATATTTTTGGAATCCTATGTTTTAATAAGAAGGTATGATTATGAAGTTTTTTTATTTTCAAATGATTTTACATAAAATATATCAATGAATATCCTTATATTCTTATAGTTATAAATAAAACTATATAAACAAGGTAAAAATTATAGAAATATTCTTTTATAAGCTCTCAAATCCTATTTTCATAATTATTTTCATTAATTTGTACATAAAAACATCTTCCTGATACATTCAATTCGTTCATGAACGGTTTCATCCATACCATAAATAATTTTACATTTTGAATTATTTTGATAACATATTGATGTAATTAAAATTTTAGATAGTTATACATTAGATTTTTCTACCATTGTATTATAAGGCTCCATATTATAATATCATGTTTCTTTCCATGTCCAACATACTCCTATTATTTCCTTCATCTACTCTATATTTTTTGTATTTTTAGGGAAAACAATATTTATTTACTATTCAATTATTACCAATATATACATGATAATATATATTACAATATTAAGATCATTTATATAATAGAAATCATTTGGATAGTAATCCCAATTGATTCTTAGTTATTTTTAAAATGTCATTTAATATCTAAATAATCAAGGAATTACTAATCATATGATAATCCTCACTCAATATATTAATCACATATACAAATTTGTTCATATATTAATCTAAATTGGTTGAATCAATTTTTTATTGGTACACACATATCCTAGTTCACCAATATAAGACAATTCTTCATCTGGATCACTAACATCTTGTGGGTATTATAAACCACATTTTCATTGGAATAAATATCACTTGTTTACTAATATGAAATTTATATTCAATATATTCATAAAAATAATTATTTCATAAGAATATACATGTTAATTATCCTCCAGTTTCTTTGTTGTCTAAAATATAGTTTACTTTTATTTTTTATAATCAGGACACATTTCTCATTGTTATTAGATATTCAAAATAGACTACTACTACTTGATTATTGATTTAGAAATGTTATTCCATCCTTTAATTTTTTCTGAAACACCAATTATATTATCCAAAATTTGTAAAATTTTCCAGATATTTTAAATTATCCTTTTGATAGGGAGAAAATCATTTGATTTATATTTACTAATATTGGTGTATCCAAAATCTTATATATATAGTGATACTTTATTTTGAAATTTTTTTCCCCTATATTACATTTCGATATCAAAAAAGGAATTCACATTTTTGTCATTTTTTTAATAAATAACTATCATGTATCTATATATTTTCTCCATTTGTATCTTATAAGCTACTTCATCCACAAATTCATTATCTTGATCATTCCTCCTCTTGAAAATTATGGAATTCAAAATTTTCGTAGAACCGACTATTTTAATTTATATGACCATTGTTTATTTTTTCTTAATTGATCACACCCACCGTAAGTTTCATCTGGATGATTAATGTGATTTATAAATTATGACATCTATTTAATATGTTGACTTAACTTTTCTCCAGAAAAATCATGTTTTCTCCCACTTAAACCATTACTTCTCTTGTATTTAAGGACTAAATTTCAATAATCGAAGACATATTCTATGTACGTATAGATTAAATTTAATAAAAATATTACATTAAATTGAAATATCCTTTTATAATAAATTTTTTATTCCAATCCATATCAATTTTGTGCAATTAGATTTGTAATTTTTTACTTCTTATCAATCTATTATGGATTATAATAATTCTCATATATATTGACCATGCATGTATTCTTAGCATTGATATTTTATTATCTAAACCTGTAATTATTTTAATATTCTTATATCTAGTCTCAATTTTATCAATGTGTGATTTTTTAATCCTTAGTGATGCAAAAATGTTTCTTCGTCCCTTTTTTAGTGTCTTCAGACTTTATATTGCATGTGTGGGAGTCCAAATTTTTTTTCCACATTTCCATGATACATTATTTATGTTTATGGATAAATTTTTAAACCTAATATAAAAATTTGGATCAATATTTATTAATATTTATATAATTTTAAAACACAATGTTTTTTAGCATCAAATAACATCACCTCAAATTAATTTAATTCTTCATTATTATGAATTTTTTAAAAGATTCCCTCAACAAATAGGCCATGTTATGTAATTAAAAAACTGGAATGTTTGGAAACTTATTACAATAATTTTCATTAAATTAAAGCATCTCAATAGAGAGATCATCTAACCAAGTAAGAGTCTCACAAATTCATATGTTAGAAAGCCCGTCTGTAACCATGTTGGCCTCCTGCAAAATGTGTATGATAATGAAGTTGTTTCTTGTAAGCTTTTTTATGCATTCAACCCATTTAAATAAAATTATCAATGATATATGAAAAATAGAATTCTTAATATAATGAAAAAGGTTGTAATAATCTCATTCAAAAAAACTTTTTTCCATACAATCATTTTTGTAAATAATACAACATGGTTTATTCCAAACATCCCTTCATCAAGAGTAGTATTTACACTATAGGGGATATAAAAAAATCACTTGAAATTATCTTCATGGTCCCAAAAAAACACACCACATGGGTACTTTTATTCCTTTTGAAGATTCTTCTTTGTGATCCTTAATCCAATGAGGGAATTGAGGATACCTTAAATATTCAATTCTACATATAAAATGTCTGAAATTCCCAAGAACATATAGTTTTTTTATTAATGGTGATGTCCTGCACAATGTTATCAAAATGGTAAATCCAAATTACACTTGTTTCCTTAATAGAATCGATTATCTATCAAAAAATCATCCATTAAAAAAATTAATTTTGATCATGAATAATAGAAAAGAAACTAATCTTAATAGAGTTAAATCATTCCACAAAAGCAATGCTGATAATATAACTTACCTAGGAATATTGCTTTATTCTTGAAAAACTATGTAAGAGAACCTGGAAACCTAAAACCAAAAGACAATGAAATCTAACATCTTCAAATATCTCGTTCCAATTATCCATAGAATTTTCACAGTAAAGAAAGAGGTGTTAGGCATACTTTTATTATTGAGGAAGTATGACACACTCCGAGAAAAGGTAAAAACTAAACATTTGTAGAATATTATTAATGGGATATATGTTTTGATAAAGCCTCCATATATGATATAACCAATATGGTCTAATGCAGTCCATTTTAAAATAGGTAGCTAATAGAATTTAATATTTCTTCCCTTAATGCAATTATAATAAAAGAGATTATTACTGAACACTCCATTTCAAGCTAGATCCAAGAACAAAAAATTTATGTCATAAATATTGTCATATTTATCAATAATTACCTTATAATAATATTGAAAAATATGTTCTAGGAATAAAATATATATTTAATTGAAATATGAGCATCAACACTCAATGAATGTCACTAAAAATTATCCATGAGGGAAGTACTAATCCAATTATCAAGACAAAACAAAATATTAGAACTCTTATTCTCAATCCATCTTCATCATGACATAGTACTCAGAAAATAAGTTCTTATTATGATAAAAATTGATGAATCCATGTAAGAGTTATTTCCATATTTTAGTTTATCAGGAAAACATGCTTTAAGAAACCCCAAAATAATTGAGTTTCATTGGATGAGGCTCCAAGTGATTATATCTTGAAGAGAATAATTAAAAAGCCCAATATTATTAATACCCAATCCACTATTGGATAAGGACATAAATAACAACATCAATGGAATAATAGCTAGATTTATTTCATAGATATTTCTAAGAAAAATAACATTATGGATATACACATTTAATATTTTTGATAATCCCTCTATTGCATTTATAGATCATTAAAAAAATACCAGTTTGAAAATTATAATATCATACACCAATATAATCATTATAGGAATGGATAAACTCTTCCCCATCTACGTTGAGACCTTCCTATAGAGCTTGTCCACAATACCAACAAACTAGGTAGCACTTGGTCCCCCTAAAAATAGATGAACTCTATGATAATTAATAGTAATGGTCCCCTCTCTAATTCCCATTTCCAAAAGAATACAATTCTTTATTTCACTATGAACCCTCTTCCCAAACAACATAAATGAATTGACATAAATAAAAAATTTCCCAAAAACATAGTCAAAGTTATGTAAGACTTGTTTCATAACAATAATGTTATTTTTACCACTCTACAAAAATTAATGATAACACCAACATATAAGAGTTTTTTAGAGGATGTGAGATACTTGGTTTATTGAACAGTATTGAGATTTCCTTGTGAGACTATGTGAGTGAGGAGCCTACTGAGAAAATACTTAGCAAAGGAGAAGAGTGAAGATGATAGTGGATCTCCTTGAAAAAATCCTAGTGAGTATATAAAATACCCTTTATGGAAACCATTTAAGAGAAAAGATAGTTGATAATATCCAAATAGGGAGGAAACATAATTAATTATAGTAATATTGAATCTAAAGAATCTATGCACCATGTAAAAAATTTGAAATCAACAGTGTCAAAGGCCTTATTAATATCAAGAATTATGTAGTTATATCTCCACTTTTATGCATTTTGAGAAAATTAAAATATTAAAAATTATTAAATATTCTTTCTTGGATAGATCTCCCATTAATAAAGTCGAATTAGTTCCATGAAATAATTTTTTATGAAATAATTGAAGGCATGTTCACAATAACCTAACTGATAACCTTATAAATTATGTTGGCCATGGAAATGGTTTTGAAATGATGAATTTTAATAGAATTATCAAATTTGGGGATCAAGTTGATGAATTGAGCATTAAGATCCAAATGAAGCACTCTAGAAATTATGATAGAAGAGTCCTACATGTATAAATCCCATTTATTCTCCTCCAAATACATTGGAAAAATGTTGTCGGTGAATCCATATAGACTAGGTGAACTGCTTGCATTGGGAATAAAATCTTCTTCTTCATTGATATGGCCTTAACATTGTTTTTATATAATATTTTTACACAAAAACTGCATTATACCTTTTCAATTTTAAAAAAACATTTATATTTGTCATCATATTATTCGTTTCTTTTATTTATTGGTATACAAAATAAGTATGTACCATCTCTCCAATGTTAAATCACCAAAATAAAATCTTACAAAAAAAAATTCCTTTGCATCCCAACACTCCTTTTTAATATGGAGATATTTTATTTCAAAATAAATAAAATAATTAACATTATATTTCCCTAATTAAGTGGATTAATAGGGTTGTGTTGTTACATACCTTTAATATCATTAAAATCATTATTCTTTTTAGATTTTCCTTTTCCAGTTATTTATAATCCTATAATCATCTCAGAAGAAATTGATACATTTTTATGTTATTCAATATACTATTCATCATTGTCTTGATATTCATGGATAGAAATTGTTGAATAATCCATTTTTGGGTAAATTATCATTATTTTCATCACCATGGTAGAATCAACTAAAATTTATACATAGAATTAAAATGAGTGAACAATTTTTTTAACTAAATAATAAATTTTTCCTAAATTTTTTTGACCATTTTAGGTATTTTCATATTGATCTCAGTGTGAATATAATAATGTTTATAATATCTTTTTATCTCTTAGATGGATACAATCTAGTTTCCTCAGAAATTAATTCACTTTTTATCCACATAACTGATATCATCTAATTCATAAAGAGGGATAAATTTAGTGTGTTCAAGATGCCCCCAATAAAATAAACATTTTTCATTACCAATAGTGTATACGAGGTCAAATGAATCAGATAATAAAAACCATTTTCAATGATATCATGATCATCCAAGCCATCTGATATATGATATGGAACTGTCTGTTCTCTCCGTATAATGAATCTAATACAATAAGATATATAAACTCCTTTGATGTTGAAAGTATTAATTTACACCATTAATGTCTTCAATAAATGATAGAATTAGATTATTATAATATTAAATAATTTGTTTAGTATTATTCCAGGATAGAAAAATGACGTATGATAGGTGATATCACTCAACCATTTATGGATAGAGGATTTCACGTTGGGTTAACTATTAATTTTCTTATGTGAAATCGCATGTGTGATATATGTGTAAATAGAAAAATAATGGAAAAAATGTAATATTCATTTGAAATGTAAGGATAATTGATTCCATTTTATATTAATATTTTGATTTTAATGATTTAAAATAAAATGATGTTTTTTAGTCGATGATAATGTATATTCTAGTGGTCACTAGGACTTTAGAAGAACCACTTGTAGATGTTCATTGGTTATGATGATGGGTGGTTGGTCTATCATCACCATTTTTGGGGGAATTATTTTGTACATATAAAACCTCACAATGAATTAATACATATTGGTGAGTCCATTCAAAATCTTATGTATGACCATTAAGATGAAAATTTCATGGGGTGTTTCTCTATACCACCTATTCTAAAGATGATCGTTATGGAATGAATCATGAAATATGTTGTTGAAGGAGAAAACATTTGAATAATGTCTTCCCCTTGGACCATACATGTCAATTCCTCTATTATATAATTTCTATTCATAAATAAAGTGGAATTTTTTTGTTTATTGTTTTACGATGGGGAATTTTTGGTGAGATACTCATGTTTAAGTAGTGGGTAGGTCCTAACCTGGATAACCTACTTAGGTCTTTATTTCCATGAGGTTAATTCAGTCTATGTTATCATCCCTAAAATGGTGGATGATGCCACACAAGGGTCGGATATTTTTTAACAAATAATATTTTATGATGTCTATAGAATCTAATTTCTAGACCCAAAGATGGTTAAAAGATTTAATTTGTTTTTATTAGCTCATAAACACCTTCTTGATAGATTTTATTTAGTGAATAATCATTATCCACTCTTTAGAATTTATATTTAGTAGAAATATCACCTCAGAGTAATTGAACATTTTGTCACAATAACTTTTCTAGAAATTAATTTTATTGATATATATTCTCATTAATTAATATAGGTTTAACATCTTCCTGATTTTGGTTGGATATTTTCATGTCATTTCTTTTACCATTGGTTGATAACCTTTAGGTAAGAGACTATAATACCTTATGACTATAGTAAATAATTTTCTCTAAAATAATAATATATTATAAAATGTATAACACATTCATAACAAAACTAAAAATGATTCTATATAATTTATAATTAAATATAAGCATTAATAAAAAATGTTAAAAAATGTGAAATTTTATTAAGAAAATTATAAAAAATGGAAAACATCAACTAAATTAATATGTAGTTTAAAAGATTTATTTATTTCTTTTCTTACTATTTTACCATGATTAATGTGACGTGTCTTAATAAAACAAAATTAATATATTTAATTTTTATAAAATGAATAACTAATTTCCTGGGGATGCGATTAAAATCATTTTTTGAAAAAAATTATTTTTAAATTGATTTCTTTCAATATATTTCTTATTGAAATTTTAATAAAATAAATTTAAAACATTTATAATATTATTAAAATATAATTTTCGATATAGATAAATCAATATAATCACTCATTTAACATATATTTATATAAAATAAGATTAAGAAGACAAAATTTTTAAAAAATTAAATTTTGTACTAATGAATTTTTATTATTATATTTTTTTCTAATTAAAAATAAAATTATTGAAATTTTTTATTTTGAATTTATAAAAATGAAATTCTTTTTTGGATTATTTATTTAAAAAAATTAATATGTTTGAGTATTTTTTTTATTCTAAAAATTTTGTTTTTTATTCAATATAAAAAATACACTCTTTTATTTTTCATATATAGACTTATATTAATGTACATTTTAATCAATATTAAAAATATAATGTATTAAAATTGATGTCATTTTTTGTATTTTTATAAATAATATTTGATAATATGGTCAATTTTATTTAACTAACTAAAAATTTGATATGATGGAAACAATTATTCACCACTATGAATTTTAAAATGAGGTAAAAATAGAATGTGAATTACCAATATATCATAAAAACTCTTCACTAAATAAATTTAATAGGGGTTTCATAGCCATAAATTATTCATTCCTCCTCTAAATATCATTCATAGAGCCTCATTACTAGAACAACTAATCCTTTTTTATTTAATAAATTAATATTTTCAAAAAATACACCTCCCACACCAATGAAAGGACACACCTTACCACCCAACTTCTCATCGTACATAAATCATTATAGATTGACCATAATATGAAATAAAAACCAAAAAAACTGTTAGGCATATATTATAAGTTCTTCAATATCTATAATACCATATTCCAAAATGTTTTCCAATTAGTAAAGGGATCATCAAACGTAGTAAGTCAACAAATTCAAATGACCACTTTCTATTTATATTTAATTTACTCATCTTAAACATCATCTAATTAAATTTTAACTATCCATATATATATATTTTTTGAAATATTTTACAAAAATAATAATATATTGAAGGGGTATTAATTATATACCTTCATACAATTTCTTATAAAATAAAAATGTTGACGTTGTTATATTCAGAATACAACCTACATTAACAACATATAACATTCTTCATCAAATCAATAGATATATTATTATAATGGTGTATTTAATAATTAATCATCATATATATGTATATAATTATTAAAATTATGTAATGGTACATGTGTTACAATATTAATATTTTTTTAAATAAGTTGTTATTGAAAATTCAGCCATATATAATGATCATACATATAATCCTTCATTAATTCGAACCTCATGATGACTACATATTAAATGGTATAAATTTTTTTTATTAATTTAATAAAAATGATCAAATCTATTATAAATTATATAGATGATGGAATAATTTTAAATATATGTTAAAAATGTTCAACATACTAAATTATCTTTAGACGAACATAATGTATAACCCAAAATAACTGATTGGATCAAAAATAATAATATTAATTATTTCTGTATGATAATAATTGGATAGTAAAAAATAAAATATAATAGAAAAAAATAATTTACTTTTTAAATAATATTAATTTTCTTATTATATTGTATAGATGTTTAAATAAAGTGATCCATAACATGATGTAACAGTTCATTTTTTAAATTTCAAAACACTAAAATGAGAATCTTATCATTCCCTACATTAAATTGACATGTATTAAGTAAATAGCTACCGAATTTATATATTATAAATAATTATTTATTCATTGTTGTTCCGCATTAATTTTATAACCTCTTAGATCATTTCAATCAATTCATATATTACCCATATTAAAAGGATTATTGTCATCAAAATTTACATTAATGAAGTTATAAAAAGGAATCATGAACATAATGGCTTTATTATTGATTTATTCCACAATGTTAGTGTATTATATTGTATTAATGATTGATTTTATAGTAATTATACTTCATCTTAGAATTTCACCAAAAATTTGTTCAATAATCTAGTAAATGGTTTCAAGAATGGAGAGTAGGCCTTATATCTTCATTCAAGCATAGAATATTTTCTCTTTTAATCTATATACTTTATATCAATTCATGAATATTATTATTTATTAAAAAATTATTTCATATGGTCATTTTCTACTATCATATAACTTCTATAAAAAAAATTTAAGGGAATTTTTGTTATGTTTTGTATATGGATAATTTTATACATTATTTTTTCAAATATGAATAAATTTATTTAACACATTACATTTGATCAATTTTACCACTCTTATTAGAACAATTCATAGTTAAGAAATATTTACTTTTTTTTATTTATAAAATAAAAACCTCTTCAAATTATTATTTATATAATAAATTTTAAAAATATAGGTTAATTTTTTATAGAATAATTATTGAGAGATCAAAATTTATCATATTCTCAAAAGTAATGATCATTAACTAAATTTCTTTTCAAGGTTTCATTATTTTAAATTCATTAAATATTGTGATTTTTATTACCATTTTTCTACATTATGAAATGGATTTATGAAGTATTATTTTTGTTTGTGTTTACAAATACATGAAAAAAGAATTAAGATATATATTTATAAATTCATTTACAATTTAATTTCAAAATAAAATAATATATATAAATTTTTTTGTAAAATTGAAAAAATTAACCTTTATGTTATCCTATTAATTTATCATTTATTCACATCATTATTTATAAGGGTTATGTTCCCTATCACTATTTATACCTCCCATGACATTATTTTTCCCCTTCATGTGAATACTCTATAATTTCAGTGATATATTCTATATCACTCCCAATATTTATAAATTGTGATTTCAAATATTTATTGAACTACATACCATTTATTCAATAAATTTATAGTCTAAATAATACTTAATAAAAAGCATATTCAATTTACAAATGAATGAATCATTGGAAATATATATATATATATATATTCAATATGATTTTTAGGTATTACTATTGCATATTTTTCATGTTTTATGTCAACTAATAATTAATTAATATAATGAATTTAATTTAATTAATTAGTTATGGGAGGGTCCCCTAATTATATATCCCCATTTTCAATTTGTTGGATGCTATGAAAAATTTTCTTTTGAATTTGGTTTAAATTATAACATTTAATTAATTTAGTCATGACATGAAGCCTTTATGTTAATATTATTAAATTTCACTTTATTCATTATAACACTATGAACAAATATATTTTTCACATTGAGATTATATACATTAGTTTAATATATATTGATATATTTATTAATTATTCATCCAATTATATGGAATTATTATTTATTATTTATTTATTCCAAATAATCTAGTGATTAATATTTCAGGATAGACTTTATAAAAATTCAACATGTGTGTATAGATTTAAAACACCATTATGATATTTCAAGTATCCATATTATATATAAAAGACTGTGATTTTTTTATTTATATATTGGAATCATGCATATTGAATTTTGTGTGCTATGTTGTGGACTTATTGAAAAATATGTAATTATTATATTAATAAAATGAATACCCATTGGATGGGAATGATGTAGGATTATTTTTTTAATGATTTGTGAACGTCAATAATAAATTAAACCTAGGTTATTTATTTTTTAAATTTTTAAATATTTTTTATTGTTATTATAATTATAAAAAATTGAATTATTTTAGCATTATATCTGGAATCATGGATCTGTGGACTCAATATTAGTATGAAATCTAGATTTAGATAATATTAGAGGATAGGTTGTTTTTATATGAGGATAATTTAAGAACCATGGATCACCTAATCATTAAAAATATTAATGATATTCATAAGATAAAGGTCATAGATACACTTTTGAAGCCTTGTGTAATTGTATTTTAATGTTATTAATGATAGTTTGCAGATATTTATTATGTTTTTAGAGAGATTATGTGTTTTAGATTTTGTAATCCCTTAAAAATTGAATTTAATTTTATGTTATGTAAATTAATATTATTTGTTTAAAATATTCATATCATTTTGGTGTAGATATTAATTTTTTATATATTGATTGATATGTGATTTTATGTTACATGGAGATAATGGATTTTTTTAGTTCTCGAGGAATTGGAATCCTTGATTTTTTGTTTTGGTATGTAGTAAGAAAGATCTTGATTTGTTATTATTCAAAATTGGGACTTGGATACCATAATGAAAATCTTATAGATATATATATATAAACATTCTAAATGATTTAGTAAAATATAGAGCATTTTGTTTCCTTGTATTTACATGGATTTCTGTATATAAACTAGTAGATGCAGGCTCTTGCATAGATGCACCACTGGGTAATAACCGCTAAATGGACGGTTCTATATTAACATGATCCTCACTCAGTGCCCAACAAATGGGAATAACAACTCATGGAATTTCACTTTCATGGGGTAATATATGAAAAAATATCATGATCTTTTTTGAAAAATGTGAATGAATTGAATATATTTTTAAATTTTTAGTTGGGACAATTTTTTGAATACACTTTTCAATTTTAATTATTGAGAGAAATTATTATTTTGAGGATGAATTATTTTAATGGGGTATATTTTAACATAATTATAGTATAGAATGTGTTTTTATTTAAATAAATTATATTTTAAATAGCTTGTATCACATGAAACACCAAAAAAATAAATATTATTATTTAAAACATAAAATATGCATTATTACATCGTGATAATAAAAGTGAAATATAATTATAAAAATTTAAAGAAAATTAAAACCTCATGTAAATTAAATACTAGATAAAATGATTTATTTATACTTAATAAATATTAATGTTTTTTTTAAATGAATATTTTGACACTTTTTAATAAATTTTTTTTAAATAATTTTTTTTATAACAAGATGATTAATTAATATATAATGGGATGAGATTAAAATAATATAGGTTTAAAAGGGGTTTTATTTTAATTAATGCATATATATATATATATATTATAATATTATAATAATAATTTAAATCATGTAATTTTATAATATTATAATAATGAATTGACACAATATATAATAAAATAGATTAAAAATATATTAAATAAAAAAATGTATATCAAATAAAATTAAGATGATGTTATTTTTTAAAAAAAAATTTCCAATAAAAATAGTTATCCTAATATTTAATGTTTCCATTTCAATGTTAAATTAATAAATTTGGGATATTTAATTTTTAAAACTATTCATAATCATAGTATTAATCCGGTAAAACTGTGTATATGTTATTTTTTTGAGATTTATCAATTAAAAAAATTTATTGAATAGATAATATAGTTTTTTATTTGGGTTATACAAATTTATATGGATGTTAATTTTTTTCAACACTGAAAATTTAATTAAATAAAATGGATTCTAGATTTTCAATCTGAATAATAAATATTATGTTAAAAAATTAATTTATTTTCATTTTATAAAAATATAATACCATGGAAAAACATGGTCATTATAGTGGAGGTAAATATTTTGAAAAAATAAAGGGATAATGTCTCAAAATTACCATTCATCATCTATCAAATTGTATGATGAGGTATTTACAGAATATAATTGTAACAACCAATGATTTTTATGATAAATTTTTTTATAAATTTATTGATGTAATGTGTTGTATGATACACAAAGTTAAGCTCTCCTAAAAAGAAACTTTATGTTATCTTGTGGTATAAGCTACACAATTCTTCGCCTGTGTAACACAAAAGATCATGTTCTTTTGATATAATTCATTTAATGAAAGAACAGGGATAATTGAACACTTACATATTATTATGTTTCCATATATCGTAGCTATTAAAATGGTAAGAATGTACATTATTAATCGATTTTTGATAATATTTTTTAAACATGTATTTATTAAATTCTTTTGTAAAAATTTATTTATAAATGAAAAGAAATTTTTTTATAATTAAAATAAATTATTTTCATAAAATAATTTAATTAAAAAAAGTGAGTTAATAAATTAATAGAATCAATATTCATGAATAATATTAATGATACATATATGTAATATATTAAACCTAGTATTTATTACTTATCAAAGATGTTTTATACAGATGATATAAGAAAAAATTCAAATTTTTAGATAAGAGATGTGTTATTCAAAAAAATTACATTTTTACCTCCTTTTGATGGGGAACCCTTTTTAATTCTAATTTTTACAATTTTAAAAGTTTTCATTGAAAAAATAAACTTCTTTTTTGGAATAGGGGCATCATTATTTATTTTGAATGAAATTTTGGTATTTTTTGAGAAAATTTATATTTTATTGAATAGTGAAAAATATAGAATTTTAATTGAGAATAGCTTTTCCACTAATAGATTTGTATTGATTGATTTTGATATCAAATTTACATAAAGTATATTTAGATTATTCTTTAATTATTTAATCCAATTTTTTTTTTGATTTTAGGTAATTTCTCATTTAAATTTGACACAAACACATGTCAATCTTTTGATGGTTTTAACGTTAAAAAACTATTGTTGTATTGCATTTTGAACATGAATTAAATTAAAATAATTTTTTGAAATTTATGTGTTTTTAAAATGGAAAAATGGATTCCTTTTATTAAATATTTAGGTATAAATTATGTAACTAGGATCCTTTTATTTTTTTACATTATGAATTGTATCTTAGATAAAATAAATTATCACGGTTAAAGGTAAAATGGGGAAATTGGGGTATCAAATATTATGATAAGAATAATAAAGTTACAGTAACACAAGGAAAAAAAATATTGGATGAATAAATGTATACACTTAAAAATGAATGATTAAAACTGATCCGTTTAATGTATTTTTTTAAGAATGTTATATAATTATTATTTTAACAAAATATACTGAAAACATGTCAATCAATTATCTCTTATAAGTATAATTATTTTAATCTAGTGATAAGCATAATGATACTAGGAATATAATAATTATCAATAAATAAAATAAAATTATCTAAATCATGTAAATTTATCTATAATTTTTATAGATTAAAAAATTTCGATAAATATTAACACTTTAGTGATACAATAATTGTTTTATTAATAGAAATTTCAAATAAATTTTTTTATAAATATTAAAATTAATATTATATGACATAACTTATTCCATAAAATATTTTCATTCATTATTATAAGATTTTATAAGACTAATAAATGTTTTTTATGTTTTCTATTTGTTGAAATTTTATTTAAATTCAATCTAGTGAATAATGTATAAATTGACACATGATATTTTATAAAAATAATAATTTATTAACGTTTTTAAAAATCCTAAAAATATTTTAAAATATAAATGTTGTGATGATATGGTCAAAATGTTTATTAAGTGTCAAATTATATAAACTATCCACATATATGTAAAATTAACCACTTCTTAGTACTTGAAATGTTGTTACCAAAATTAAAAATAAAAGACATTAATTACGAATAAACAAAAAAGATAAGGATAAAAATCAAATCAATACATGTCTAAAAATTATTTTTTGGTATGATTTAGAACAATAGCCTTCTATTATTATATATATTTCCATTTCTAAGAATTTGGATTGAGAATTTAATTTATATTAATTTAATATTTTATTATTTTCAAAGGGTACCCCTCACCTCAATTATAAAATGGTTTATCATTCTTCACATTTTCAGTTACATATGAGCCTTATTTTTCATACATACCCAACCATTTCCACATATCGTATTACTTTTTCACATTGTAGAGGCTTTTTTCTTCTCAAGAGACTAATTTTTGTTCCTTTATGATGTGATTTAGAAGAATCATTTCGAGTAAGCTGGAATCTCATCTACCGATTCAATCAAACCAAATTATTATTTCATAATATATTCATTAGTTGTATCATTATCTAATAAAAAATTAATCATCACACCTAAACTGATATGTTATTATAATTATTAAACTACCATAGTCCACCTTCTTTCCATCCTATCAAAATCGTAATCACCATGCGTGTGTACGTACGGCAAACAGTCTCCTCACAGTGGAGTAATATATTTTTCACCACCACCATACATAGAAGGATATAATAGCATAAATAATAACTACATATGATTGTTATAATTTTATTATTATGTTTCAAGATATATACCATCCACATCCATACCATTTCACTATTATCAAAATGGTATTTTCAATTGTGTGTACGTATGACATACCATCTCCACTACGTGATTTGATTCATTCTACAAGATATAAATTATAAAATGATTATATAAAGGTTAAGAAGTAATAAATTTGTAATTTATTTTGTCAATATAATTATTGAATTATATAAATATGACCTCATAAAAAGAAATAGAACTTAATCGGTTAAACATGTATAAGATAATGAAGTAGTATATACATGAATAATTAGTAACAATGACATATTATTACCAGACAGATGATAATATGATAATATATAATTTAATAAAAATTATAATTATTCAATAATATGTCAATTAAACCATTTAAATAATTTCATAGGATGTTTATATATAAAAAAGGGCATAAGACGTATGGTAATTGATTATTTTGTCTCACCTTTATATATGTGCGACATATGCCTTATATACTACCTATTTCTTTGGTGCGGTGTTTATGCATACCACAATTTTTTATGATTATTATTAATATCGTTATAATATTTAAATATGAATATAAAATTATTTATTTTCATGATCCATATGATTCGACTGATTATAATTGGTAAGGGATAATTTTGAAATATAATTATCATCATAGATTGTTTATAAGTAATTATTTATTGAGGTATATATATAATCTATTTCATTGGTTTCTAAAAAATAGTTTTCATAAAATTATAATTATTATCCTATGGATGTTTAAAGTCAATTTTACACATTTGTTTCTTTTACTACATGTTTTTTAAAGATTATTTATTTTTTTCCTACAAGGTACTTTTTGACTTTCCCAACAAAAGTACAAAGCTTAATTTTTTTAAACTTATATGTAATGTATATAATTTTATGATTTAATAATGAATTTTTCCATCAATATTCACTTATATGCTTTTATGGTTAATTTTAATGAAATTATTTTCTTTTAAAATATTGTAATGTTTTATGGAAATAATACAATTTTGAAAATGAATGTATATTTTCATTAAGAAATAATTTCAACTATTTTATAAAATTTTATTCCATCTATGATTAATGATATTATTTATTTTATATTATACATATTATTATTATGGTTGATTTAATTTATTATGGAATTATATTTATGAAATCAATTTGTTTTAAATGCATTATTTATTGATAGAATGATGTTTTATAAACCCGTTTTATTCTATGTGTTATGTTATGATAAGTTATGTATGTTTTTATGGCAGACAAATGTTTGTTTTCATTATGTAACAGGTGTGACCTATATCACACTCCAATTAATTTGGTGAAGATTTATATCTAAGGGGATACAAATGGTAAAATGTAATGTAAATCTTATTTAGTAATATATGGCAGGAAAGGAAAGTAAAAACATCTCAGAAATACATGGTTGGAATGGTATGTAAAGCTGGTTCAGTAAGATTGGGGTGAAACAGCAAGAAAACTTGGTTCAGTAATGGACTTTTTCCACTATGATGGTCTTGGAAATGATCCATGGCTAATAATGAATTTATTTTCTATGATTTTTTTTTCCACAAGTTAATGTTCTATGAATATGCTATGTTATCTTGGTAAATGTTACATTATGATTTAGGGCATGCATAATTCCAAGATTTGTTTTATGACTCATGATTTTTATATTTAAAATATATGTTTATTTTTTTTACACACTTATGTTTATGGTTTCCATTTTTTCCCGTATTGAGAATTTGAGCACACAGTATGTATGTTTTTCTTTCCCCTAGGATGTAAATAAAAATTTTAGGTAGGAAAAATATAGGTGAAGATATTTATCGGAGATGTTGAAGATCATTCCCCTTAATGAATGAATTGGTTCCATGATTCTAGAAACACTAAACTAATATGGTCATTGTGTGTCTATTTATGTAATGAATTAAGTATTCCTCAAAATAAATGTAATCTGTATGTAAATCAAGCATTGATTATTATAATAATACATATTTTACCATATCATTATTAATAATTTATCCAACTATCATTAACAATGAATCAAATTTTATATTATTACAATTAATCTCGTTTTTATAATGAAATTAATATTAACGTAATGGAATACAATCTAACTATAAAATAACCACTCCATCAACCCACTTCCCCTAAAAAATAAGGCTCCCTGTGTTAAAAATGTATATTAAAAAACCATCTACAAACCCTATAGTAAAATTTCTATTGGTTTTTTCATAAATATACATCCTTTCAATTTCTTAATCCATTTTTTAAGGGTGTTTCCCATGTAGTGATATAATAACATAAAAGTACCCTTTTTCATCTCTGTTTATTTTATTCTTCTTATCCAACAAAAAATATAATAATAAAATTTTAACATAATAAAATTGGTATCATTTGTACATTTAATATTATTATCATGATAAAATAAAAATTATCTACCTTCATTTAATTAGATATTAAATTAAAATTTCCCACAAGTTAAAATCATAATACGTAATCCATGAATAAAATATTTCTTTTTCTATCACAAAATTACATAAAAAGATAAAAAAATAAATTTAATCAATATATATTATATTTTAGAAATTATTAATAATTTTATTATAAATTATGAATTTTATTTTTTAATAATTATAATAAAATTTTATTCTACGTTTAATCTCATAAACCAAGCACACAATTTCACTTTTCTTAATTTGAATATATTATTGAATAAATATTAAACATTAAGAAATTATGGAAGTTAAAATTTATATAACACATATATATCTAAATTTATATAGATGATGAAAACATTTTAAGTATCATTTATCCATGTTAAAAATACTACTGTAGTTTTGGAAGAAATAAGTAAACATCCTCATGTGGACTATATGAGAAAAAAATTTAAAAAAATGAATTACATATGATATTAAATAGATAGTCAACATATAATATATATTAAAAAAATTCAAAAAAACATCATTTCGAAAAATAACATGGTTATTTTAGATGTTATATTAATACACCATGTCATTCCAATCCTCAGGCAATCATTCATTTTCTCTATTTAAATTCATTGAGACCATTTTTTTATAATGAAAATATTAACAATAATCTGGTGTAAATACCTCCATATTAAATTCTAATATATTAATTACTTTTTTATTATGCGGTTTTTCACATTTGTTTGTGATCTTCTTATCCCTTTTCTTTTGATTAATATATAACCTACGTCCGGAAGAATACATTTAACGTCATATATTTTTATTAAATTATTAACATTATTATTTAAAATTGTATTTAAAAAAATGTTTTAAACCAGTATATGAGTGTATTATATTGTAAAACCTCTTTAATTTATAGAATTTATTAGTATTTCTGAAAATTATCGATTTTTTTTGTTAATAATTAAACCAAATAATTTCGTGTATATAAACTCGACCATATCTCTTAAATTATGGTTGGGAGTATTGTTACATCAATATATATATATTTTTTATTATTTCAGTGATAATATTATAAATAGTTCATAGATTTCGTTGCGTTATTTAATATTTCCTTTTGCCTTATTTTCAATTTTATTTAAAGGAATCAACATTGTTCTATTTTTCATGGTTAATATTTTAGATTCCTTCCTATGTTGTGAAGTGTAATTTTTGTTACATATTTTATATAAACATATTTTCCTCCATCGTGCCAAAAAGTCATAATTAAAATTCATTTCCATTTTCCCATGGATTATCAAAATATTCTTATTCCCATTTTTTTAATTTTTTAATATAAAAAATCAATTTTAATTATTTTTGATAATAAATAAAATTAATTAATCCCTCTTATGTAAATGTTATTTTCAACACCATATTTCATATCATTGATATCATTTTCTTTTAGAGATTCAATAAATGAAATAAAAAAAACAATATCTCAGATTCTTTTATTAGTAAGGGTATTTATAAAGTGACATGTATTTTATTTTGAAAATAATTTTTTAGATATCATTTTAAAAATATTATAATTATTTTTCTTTTTTATCTAAAAGACTAAATTCATATGTATCTATTGGAGTTATGCGTCACATATTTTATTAAAAATGATAATAGGAATTTAAATATCATACTTCTTCATGTTTAAAAATGATATTTTATTTATCACTCTCAACATCACTCTTGAATTTATGTTTCTCCTTCATGTTCATATTTTTAAATTTCATGGATATATAATACATTACTACCACTATTTAAATATTTGGACTTTTAGTATTGACTTAACTATATATCCATTACTCTATTCAATAATCAGTTAATAGATTCTTAATAATAAATTCATTCTGTTAATTAATTGGGAAAATATTAATAATCTCTATATTTAAAATTTCATTAAGGATATTATTATATTTATATGGAATTTTTTATATGTATCGTGTAGTGAATCCAATCATACACATGAAAAATGAATTGGAATTAATTTGTTATTGGTTGGGAATGAAATTATAAATCCTTTTGATGCATTACAAGGTCCCATGACTGAATATATCTTGGGTTTTTTGTGTAAAAATACACATTTAGGTCTTGCTATTTATAAAAAGGACATAATTGTAATATTAACGTGTAAAAAATTATGCATTCAATAACCATGAAATCGTTAAAAATTATCCAGGTGGTTATAAACATTTTAATATAATATTTGAATATTATACAATTTCATGTTATAATTTATATGTAATTTAATATTTATTATTAATTAGTACTATATTATTTATAAATTCATTATTCCATAAGATCATTTTTTTAACATTACACATTATATACCATTTTTTCATACCCTTATTATGTTTTTGTTTTCTATAGGTTATAAAGAATATATTCAACTATTTTATGTCTTGATAGGTTTCATAATTTGCTAATTTAGATAGAGATAATGTATTATAATTGTAATATATGGAATCCTTGACATATTGAAAAAATAAATATTATATTGGAATGATAAAGATTTTCTAATTATATTTTTACTTATTTCTATAAAAATAAAAATATGAAATGGTTGTTTGTTTATATGACCAAATATTAGTTATAGATATTTTAATTACATAATAGATTTTCTAATGAATTAGGTTGACTGGTAATGGTGAATCATAGTAGCAAGTTCATATTCAAAGGAACCACCAATCCAATAGTGTGGCTCCATTGTCAGGTGTGCTTTCCTTCATCACATGTTTTAGAATAATCTTTGGTTTTACAAGGGAATTTTGATTCATGGTCTTGAGTGTTGGGGTCATCCACCTAGTTATCTGTAGTGTGGATGTAGATGAAATTTATTAGATCATATTTGCTGGATATGCAATTATCCTCACTGAATTTTAAGGTTACATTTTCATCTGTTTAACACCCACAATGGTACAAATAACGATCCTCTATATTTGGATACAGTGTGGATCATTTGTTTTCATAATTCCCAAAATATTAATCACAATCTATCACTAAAATTATCTATGAAGGGCCATATATATAGTGATCTTGAGTTATTCTGAAATTAAATTCACATAGAACAATCCTATATAGTGTTATGGATTATGATGTAGAATGAAATGAGTACATGCTTCCTGGAATGATTCCCCCAACAATGATAATAACTCATTCCATATAAGAGAAATATGAATGGAAAATAGTTCCAATCACCATGTTTGATGGTCTTTGTGTCATTATACCACAAATAGATATGGGTCTTCATAAAGATTTGATGATCCCATAGGTGTTGGTAGTGGAAGAAATCCCACATCCTTTTGGGATGGGGTTGTGTCAAAATTCATTTGTGAAATGTATGATCACACCATGGATAACCATATGTGATTATATTAATGAAATATATATTTGTATCACTAGTTATTAGTGAGTGATACATTACACGAAAGGTTTCTTTATTTTTGTGGTATAATCATTTCTCAAATGAGTGCCCTATTTGAACTTTCTGGTTTCAAGATGCATGTGGTTTTTATTAGATCACTCCATATGGGTACCCTCATTCAACCCCATAAATAATAGGGTTTTACTAGACTAAATAGTTAGCATATGAATGGACATTATTTGAGAACTTTTTTAAAGTAATAGAGTTTCATGACATCCTACCTAATGGTCATTTGAGATGATGATATGGGTGATGTGAAAGGACCCATACCCACACTATCCCCTAATATATATATATATATATATTAGTTGGGGAATGGAAAATTTTATAGTGGTGATTCATCATGGAATTGATCAATGACTTCCATACGAATTCACTTTCCATCTCCAATATATGATTCTATGTAAAGGATAATGAGGCTAAGTCGTCAATGAAATATATATCACTCAGAGTCTCATAGTGATCAGTGTCGTTCCCACAGGTAATATTATTTTTTCAATGATGTTTGTATAAAAATGCATGATTCTATCATATGTAAGGTTTTCACTCATATTTTAATGAATCTGGAATAATACATTGCGAGTGACTATTATATATAATATCATCATTATATTTAATTTTATAAAATTATTTCCATATTAACAGAGTGTTTTCATTGACTTCCACCATGACTGATTCCTCATACTACTTAGAAATATATGAAATATACTATAGTTCATTTACATTATGATCAAGAACATTTGAAATATCTTCGGTTTCCTTATAGTATTTTTCATTAGGGGGATGAATAACTTTTGACTCTAGCCATGAAATATTATTTCATAATGATGAATCGTTTAAGGTCACTACTAAGGTGTACTCTTTAATAGCATCAATTTCCCATTTTCTTATCTATGTGAGGGAAATCATATAGTTGTTTTCACAAAGAGTAGAGTATCATTTATCATAAATAGAAATCATAATCTAGAATTTCACAATTAAATCCTTGTGGTGTAACTCAATGGATACTGATTTAAGATTATCCATTTTTGGGATGATATATTTTCTGCATTTTTCTTTTATTGTAGAATATATCCCCACATTATATACCCGAGGAAGGAAATTAGTCTTTATCATCATGTTTTTCATGAGTTGACCCTCTATGGGAACTCTGTTTTCATGACTCATCAAAGGGAGGGACTTTTTTCCATAGATAATGATACTTTTGGTCAGACTTATGGAATTTGTGCTATAAAAATAATATTAAAAAATTGACAATAAATTATCATTGGGCTGAACTCTATAGATACCAATCTATGTTCAATTTGGAGGTCCTCAATACCCATAGGTACCAAATATTATTTCATATGCATTAGAACATTCCTAATCAATTATTGAAAAATGACGAATGGATCTAGGAATATCAGACTCCGGAATCAGCCTAAGACTATATTATGTGATTACTTTGATGATTCCATATGGAACATCTTGGTTGAGAAACTATAGTTATTCCATCACAACTAACTGAAATCTTGTAGTAAAAAAACAATTACATATATAGTAACCCTCACATGAGATCTCTACAAGTCGTTAATATATGAAAAACATTATCAGATAGTTACTTCTGTTTTCTACCTTGATTCATAATAACTAATAGAAATAAAAGTATGATAAATATTTTTTTCGTCAACCACTATAATAATTTTACCACATGATTCATAGGTCAAGAAATGGACATAGTGTTTAACCTCAACTAGGGCCACTGATATTAGATGATAGGTTTTATATGGATGTGTAGCGATACTTTTCCAAAATTTTGTTATTAGAAATGATTTTTGTTAATAATATTTTTTGGGGGTATATGATATTGTCCTTGATTAACTAACACAATATTCGGAATGGACCTTTCATAGACATAGAGATACGAGATCTTGTTTGAGTGACTACGAATATATATTGATATACTCTAGTAGTGATGAGTATATGATATTTTCTCAATTCATAATTATTTAATTGGATTTGGAATAGATACACCTTAAGGGAATTATGAATATGTGTCCACTCTTGTGTTCTATGATATAATGAAAGCCTCTTTTTATGTTTCTAGGGAAATGAATAAAGGAATACGGAATATGGATGACAAAATATAACAACCAATGTCATATGTCTCTATCCAGATAAACTCATAGGCTTAGATGTCATAATAAGGGAGCTAAGAGTACTCATGAATTTCCCCTAGAAGACGTTAAGGACATTATTTGGTAATAATAGGAATATGGGAATCATCCTTACCTTTCTTGGTATGTTTTTATTTATGATATCTCCTTCTATATGACCTATCCTCAGTCACTAGGGGTATGATTTTCAACAAGTATTCCACATTGTATTCTTATAGATATAGGGAAATATAGATTGAAATTTTTTGATGGATGGATGGATCATTTTTGGGAATCTTCTGGATAGTTTAAGGTATGTGGTTGACACCCTCCACTATCTCTTGATGATATAGGATGGATATTTTACTATATTTTAGGGATAGGCTTGGACGGTAATTGTATGTGGCCATAGGCATTGTTGAATTCACAATGGTCTGGCATTGATGGATGGTATATATGATTTCATTATTTCGAGGAACTAGAATTATTTATCTAGGTCATGAAATGAACTGTTGTTGTTTTATTCCAATATTAGGATGTTCATTGCCTAGCACTATGGTAGTTTAGTAGGAAATATCATCATATAATATTACGGGGGAGAATCCATCATCTCTAATGGGGGCAGTTTTTATGTTCCCTAACAGATGGTTAATACTTTCATGAGTAGATCGATAATTGGTACTAACCAATTTTGAAAACATTTATGAGATGATGCATAACATTTTATTTTAATTGGAATCGAATTAATTAGAGAGAGGGTCCCTGAAAGTGGGGCCTATTTATATGAAATGAGTAATGTGGGGACCACATTTGAGACTTGGATGAGGGAAAACCTGGGAATGGTGCTGCATGCATTATGTATCCTTCCATAATATGTCTTTTAAAATTATATATTTCACGAAAGTTGGGAATTAAAATTATGAATGAAATAACTTTATATTAAATGAAACAAGTAATTTATGGAACATGAATATACCTATTATTGAATCCTATTTTTTATTTTGGAGACCATGCTGATTTTTCCATTATACGATACAAGGAGTCCAAGTTGTTGTGACTTGAAAAAGTTAAGAGAATTATTTACCATTTTCCATTCTATATGTGGAATAATTTCCTACCTAAAACATGTTTCTACCCTCCAAGAAAGTGTGAAACTATTAGAAACATGATATTTCATTGAATAAAAAATGGGTTTTATGTTTTTTTATAAATATACAATGGGTTTATCAAGGAGAATTCATGTGCTGTGAACATATTGTGCATGTGGCTTCATTTTCTAGGGTGAAATCATTACATAGTGTTTGAAAAAAAACATTATGGTCCATAATATAGATTATATTGAAATTATTAGTTATGTAAGATTTCTATCAACTCCTCATAAAATTATGGTAATGGAAAAGGTGTTTGTGGAATTATTGATTTCACCATGTTAGAAGTTCGGTTGATGATGGTATTTTTGTATTACTTAATAAAAATATAGAAAATGAATAAAAAATTTATTAATATTGGAGCCTCAAAAAAATTAGTATCACAATGGTTTGGAGATTCATGAAAATAGTGATTTTAGAAAGAGGGTTATGTCCTTAATAAAGTTTTATTAGTTATGAAATTAGGAGAATTTTTTCCCTTGGGAAATGTTACAAAAATTTTATGTTATGAAATGAATTTACATGAACATGAATGAAAATATTCATGAAAAAGTAGTGATGATCATGAATGATTTAAAAATGATTTAATTTTTCTATATAAGAAAACATTGGTCCTTTTGTAAACCATCTTTTTTTGAATAAGTTATAATCTATCTAATTTTATTATGTTATTATGTAAATGTAATTATTATATTAATCAATAACATTACAATAACCCTTAAATCATGGAAATCATTGTTAAAACTAACTTATTATGTGGAATATGAAAATGGTAGTCTTATAAGAGATGAGACTTTGAGGATAGTTTGTAGTATCAAAAAATCTTGTAGTTTTGTTAATGTGTTTACTTTTTTGAATTATGAATTTTAAATTTAAAAAAAGTGGGTTTTGTAAAAGGGTATATTTTGAAAAATGTACTTCTACATGAATATTTGAACATGATAAATGTTAGTGAAATATATTGATTCATAATAAATTGAAATACATGATGAGATGCATCACGTTAATGTAGTATAATACAAAAGTGGCCTCCAGGATAATAAATTAATAAAAAAATTACCCATGGTCGTGTGCAAGGGGGAGTCAGAAGATTTTATATGAGGGATGCACTTTTTATCACTAAAATTCAAGTAAGGTAAGTGTTACTTTAATAGAGTGAACATGTCTAAAATATTTTAATCTGTAATATCTACTTAATCATAGTGTATTACGGTATGATAGACACACTATGTGTGTATTCTGATTGGAATTTCAATTAGTGGTGAACAGAAGAAAATAGTTTTTTTCTTATTGAGCATAATGGTGTTTGATAATTATATTATTTTATCTAATAAGATTAAAAATATTATACTAACATCACAAAAAGATCATTGTCATTTAAGGAAAGGGTTTACACTCCGATTCACCCCTCCCCTCTCAATGTGTTAAAGGGTATCATAAGTATTATATTAAGGTACAGTTTGTAGTTTTTCAATATATCCCTTATTTTGTTTTTTAGTAGAATTTTGTGAATTTAGGGAAGTTCCCTTTAATTATTGATGAAACATCATGATTTAGAATAATATAATGATATCTCTTTTGTGATCTGTTGAGATATATGTTTTCTATTCAACATAAATAATGATTCTTATATGTGATTGGAAAGGTATATCCAGGATTAGAAAAGAAAATATAATTATTTATACCTATATAAATTCCCAAAATATTCTTATTGAATCACTTTCCAGTAAAATATATTTTATTATTAAGAGTTTCACTTTGACTAAGTACATGTGGGAGAAACATTAAATTATATTTGAAGGGGATAAAAAATTTGAGGTGATCAAAAAACATGTTTTCATAATTTATTCAATTAACTAAAAATTATTACATATAAAAATGATGATAGTTTATTTAATGTAATTAATGAATTTTTTATATAAATTAATTATGTTGGTATATAAGTTAGCAATATATACATTCTAAAGTTATTACTAATAAGGAATCCAACTTAGTACAATCCAAATTCTTCAAACCTGAATAAAAGTTATCCACTCTATCTTCCCCATAATGATCATATATATTGTCTACTATCTCATTAAATTAGTGAAAACATGAAAATAAAATAATTCATGTAAGAATTTAAATGGAATTCAATGACAAATAAAACATGAAATTGCTAACTGTTATAATGTTGGAGATGATGTGGATAATAAAACCCATTCCCTTTTTTACAATAAATTAAATAAATGAATACATAGACTTTATGGAATGCATCATTTATCATTTTTTAATTGTTATATATTATGGAATATTACTACCTAGTTCATAAAATAATTAGTGATATATAAAATGAATGATGAAATTATTTAGAGGCCTCGAAGAAGGGTCCATCAAATGGTGGAATTCAAGTGAGTAACAAAATTATCATGGAATTGCTTAATTTTATATGAGGAATAATGTTATAATGACTATTTGGTAGATTTAATGATGGAGTTCAAGTATGATATAGAAGATTCTATAATTTCTATGGTTAAAATAGAAAACCCTGTGTTGGTGGGAGACAATCAGTCCAATATTGATTTCAATATCATGGTGGAACTTTTGTTCGCTCTATACATGATTGGAATTAAATGAATAAGAAAATGTAAATTGGGATATATTTTTAAATATTCATCAAAGTACGTGGATCAGCATGAATAAATTATTTATTGAATTTATGGAGGTGTAGAAGAACATTTGAAAAATCTTGAAAGATTAGAATAGCTTATGGAGACTTTTCTTCGGATTGATGATCCGAAAACATTTATCAATGAACACAATTTTTTATTGAATTAATAGTCTATGTTGGTTTATGACCTAGAAAAATATTTCATTTAATTAAGGATTAAACATGTAACATAACCAAAATTGAGGGAAATGAAAATGAAATTTTATTATGGTGGTTTATTAGATGATTAAATTTTGTAATGATTCTTACATTGCTATTAATAGTAGTTAAATGCATGAATTAAAAAATATCAAAAGTTTTTGGTAGATGTTGAATTGGATATGATACAGAAACATCAATGGTGGGAAATGAGATGCACTAACAAAAGAGTAGAAGAAAGCTGGGCATATCCCAATGAAACCTAATGTCACATTAAAGACATCTTCAAACCAAACGTATAAGAGATATGGGTATAATACATAATTATCCATAGATGATCGTTGATCACATAACTATAAAATTTATAGTTATTTGTGGTGGGATGGAATTGATAAGATATTTCCTCTTTTGGAATGAATGTTTTTTTGGATTTCTAGGCCACCCCATTACTTAATGTAATGACACATTGAGAAATTTGGATGGGGAAACACATTTTAATTAACAATGGATAATGATAACATATCCTTTAGCAAAATTACAGAATCAATTTCTATGGATATTTCAATAGAATATATAACATTCATCAGAGATATATCCATTATTGGTAGATGAATTATGATATCTCTAACTATAGAACTCCAAGGTGATTCCATACTAGTCAACAATAAATAATAACCATGGAATTTAATTGTTCTCCTATAAAATAATAATATAACTGTTATTAAAAAAATCCATAAAGAAATATTTTATAGAGTACAACATATAGATCCTATAAAATTGGTTTATCATGAATGTGAAATAATATGATGGAGAAAGAAAACATAGTAGAGAACTCAATTAATGCTAAAAAAACATTACCACCGGAATTCTTAATAGAAAATGCTCATCCCACCATGAAAGGAAATAAAAATTTGTTAAATAATAAATATTAAATGGTTTATTGAAGATTTATATTCATAAAAAATGGTTCCTTAATGATAAAAGTTTGATGAAATAAAAAACATTGTGCATGATGAAATAATGAAAACAATTGTTCTCTACATGGATTGTTTGCATCACAATATCTTTAATGTTAGTAAACTATGTGACTCTCATCTATTAGTGAAATATAATCCGAAAGGGTGCACCATAAAAGGTAATAAAATTAATCCCATTACGAATGAATGTATAAAAATGGTAATCCATTCTAGGTAAATTTTAAAAACACTTATTTCTTGAATGTTGAAGAATAAAAAAACTTTTGGAACATAGGATTGGGTAACATTAATTAACAAAAAATATAAAATAAATCCAAGATAAAGTATCTAATAGAAATTCTAAATATAAAGTGTAATCCCAAAAATAAATGTGATTCATCTAATATGAGTAAAATTTTATTGAAATTATTATCATTAGAATAAATAAATAGCATCACATCAGTATGATCTTGTACACAGTGAAGTGTGTGGTCCAATAAATGTGACTGGAAGATATAGATAAAGTTACTTCAATATTTATATTCCTTATTACTTAAAAATTAAATGTGTGATTTATATATAGAATAAAGAATAATTTATTTTATATATGAAATGATAATTCCAAATATTTTAGAATTAGAATGGACACACAATCTAGATATTACGATCCGAAAGTTGAATTGAATATACAACTATTGAATTTAAAAAAAATCCTGAAAAGGTATGATGATGCAGGAAGTTTCATTAGTTATATCAACTAAAAAAATGTTTCATTGAAAAAATAAATGGATATGTGAGTAGTATGAATAAAAATATACTGATTGGTTGTTTTGTATCACATCATTATTGAAAGGATGTGGTCTATGTTTTTATGTAAATGAATTATCAATCATATATGTGTTGAGTAAATGATCTGACAAGGAATATTATTTGATAATTCATAGATGTAACCCAAAATTAAATTATTATCATGTTTTTGGATGTAAATTATTCATCTGAAATATAGATGACAATCAATGAATTTATGGTGAATCTAATGATGAAGGAATATCACATGGATAATCAATGTATCAAAAAAATTATTAATGAAACAGTAATAATTTTAGAATGAATATTGAGGGAATGTTATTCATGGTAATTGTTTTTAAATCAATTAATAACTATTTTATATTAATGTTAGATGTGATTGAATATTAAAAAAATTAGGAAACACATATATTCAAATACAAAAAATGTTGATGTTTTGAAAAAAATTTAGAGCTCTCAAAATAATGCTAATTCAAAAGATGAATTTAAAATGGAAAATGTTCTCGATAAAACTATATTGGAACATCTTATAAGATATATAAAATTATAAGTTAATCAAACCAATATCAATGTGGATTGAAAATTACCTACATAGAAAATTATAGTGTAGAATGGTGTATATTCATCTCAATTATAAATTGTGTAACCAGCCTCATTTAAAGAATTTTTGAGGGATTTTTTACTGGTTAAGAAAATAAATTAATAACTATATCATATTAGAAAAAACTAGACTTTGAAACATTATATGTGACCATAAAAAGGAAAAGGTAATGGAATAAATGGGTGATCACAAAAAATTAGATAGGAAATGTGATTAAAAGAAATGCATGCCTGGTGTGTAATGTATATGAAAAGATTGATATCATTGATTTTGAAGAAAAAATTTCTCAAGTATCTCAATTAGATTCTATTATGATTTACCTAGACATCTATAATCAGTGATGGTACAATTTTTTGAAATGGATGCCAAAAAAATATTCATAAATGGTGTTCTTGAAGAAGAATAATAGAATAAAAACTATTGGGATATATGATTGGAAAAAATTAAAAAAGGATTATATATTAATGGCATATATGTATTGGGTAAATCTAGAAAAACATTCATGGTTATCTTGAATAGATTCACATATAGATGAGATATGGTTTTAAATATGAATTCTCAACCGTAATTTCATTGTGAATAATCTCCAAGGACATTAATTTATTGTGCTCAGATATATGGATGATATTATATTCAAAGAACTGGGAATGGATAAATGGATGAAATTTATAATCATATAAAATAATAATTTTAAATTTCCATTATTGGCGAACTTGCATACTTATTTTCACTGGAGGTGATTCAAAACTAGGTTTTCATAATAATTTCTTATGATAATTATACAAGATAGCTTCTAAATAAATTCAAAATGATTGAGTTTAAAACAATGTAAATAGAAATTACAGTCACAAAAAAATTTTAAATCATGAGTATAGTAAATAAATAGTTCCCACCTTATGTTTGGGGATCGTTGGGTGATTATTATATTTATCTACTACTAGGATATATATTTCATTGCAACTTGTAATGTGAATCTCTTCGAAAATAGTCAAATGAAATAGAATTTTCTAGAATTTAAATGAACCATGAAGTATAATGAATTATTGGATTAATGATTCATTGTAATTTTATGATGTTGAATGGGGTGAGGATGTGGTGGATCAAATGGACACATGTGGGGTTGAATTCTAAACTTGAAAAAAAAATGTTTGCTGGTAAGAAATAAATAATAAAACATTGATCATAGGGTAGTTGATGTATGAAATATCTATTTCAAAAATCAATTCATACTGATATTGGTAAATAATAAGAACTTATTGAGATTGGGGAGGATGTAAAACAACATATGTATATAATGTTGGAAAACAAGACCACGATCTTACTCACGAAAAAACTAGTTCAGCACTATAGTAGCAAACATATATAGAACAAATATCACATAATCAAATAAGATATTGAATAATGTTTGATTAAAATGGAACATATTTTATGTAATTATCATGTTGATGACATCCTCGCTAAATTTTTGGAAAGTCCAATTTTTGAGAAACATATATTGAACCATTAGGTTTATCCACCTCACATTTCTTTAAGACGTTACAATTTAAATCCTCCCCCCAATTTTGTTTAATAATTTATTATTTATGTTGATATGATCTACATTTCTAGGAGATATATAATCCATGGGTGTTTGTTTTGATAACTGGGTGAAAAATACACATTCATTAGGTTTATTGTTGTGGGAGGGGAGAATAGATAAATTCAATGTAATATACATGATCTCTTTTGAGGCATGATAATTCTATCATGAACACTTATTTTCTAGTGAAGGTATCCATTTCATCTCCTGTAATGACCTCAAACAATCTCTTCATGGTCACCATCCTCCATTCTTCTTTGGCCCAACTTCATCATCATCCTCTTGAGTCACTAAGAGGTCATAGTGGGAGTCCTAAGGAATGCTTGGGTCATGCGGTGGTTCCTTATCTATTTTCCCCTTACTTGTTATTGATTCTAAATTCTAATTTGATGATGGTTTATTTGGTATCAGACGCAGGTGCATTAGCAAATCACTAGTTTGGGATAGTGGTATTCTAGATTATTCTCATATATGGTACCATTATCATCCAAATCTATTATCCTTTTTTCCCTAGTCCATTGTACATGACTCCACGATGGTCAGGATCAAATGAATCTTGGGAGATATGGGATGGTTTAGGTGATTTTAATGATGGAGGTATTGTACTAGGTGGTTGTGGGGTGTGGTTTGTGGCTGGCTTGGTGAAACATGGTATGTGATTGGCCCCGACGACACTTATCTCTATTGGTGGCAGTGCCGGTTCCACCCTCCGATTCTCGTTCATCGGCTCTCCTATTTGTAGGTGTTGTTGTGGTCCCCAGTGCGGTGTGTGTTTTGGATGGTAGGTCTCAGATTTAGTGGTGGTGCTGCATCTTGGGAATGGTTGATGTGTGAAATGGATTTACATAGTTTAGATCGGTGAGGGATGTTGTGTCATATGCATTTTGATGTTGTTTTTAGAAAGGTTATTCCATGGATGTGTTTCTTGTATAGTCTACCTTTTTTTTGATGTTGTTTGTTTTCTTCTTTTGGGAAGTTCTAGTCTTCGGCATGGTTCCCAGTCTAACCAACTTATGATTCCTTTTTTTCACATGATGGTTCTCACATAGCCTCAACATGTTTTTATAAAATCCAAAAAAAATTATTGGAGTTGAGCATTGAATATTTTTAAAGAAACGCTACATTCACTAATTTAATTAAGGACTTCTAAGAAAGTAATTATTTCATGAATCAAGAACATTACATTGACAAACGTTTCCGGAATATAATTGAAATAACATTATTTATGAAATATCAAAATTTTATGTTTTCCAAAATATGAGATATTAATGATAGATAATACTTTCAAAAAAATTGGCAGTTTTGTGAATTTTTGTACATCCATGAATGATAAATTTTCTTTGAAACAAAATGGGGGTATCGAAAAAGATTTAGTTTCACGAAAGTTATTTTCACGAGAATACATAAACATGGTTACTGTTTTTCATATTTATTGAAGTATCATAAGGGGATCTATATAATGTTAAAAATATCCTTCTTGTTCTCTGATGTTGAACATAACATCATTTCAGTAAACTGATAAATAATTATTCCAAATCATTAATTAGGGGAGTTAAATGAAGTTTACTAAGTAATAAACTCTTCTATATGTAAAACAACTATTAATAATGTGTTCATTGTAGGTAATAAACATGTATTAAAAGTTTTAATAAAAAATATCTAATGAATATTATTATATTATATCATAACTATCACACTATTTTCATATTCTCCATGATATGGAATATAGTTGTCAAGAATTTAATTTGATAGGTTGTGTTTCTATTTCTACATATGGAAGATTGAAAACGTTATGACTCAAAAAAATAGGTTTGTTAATTTCCTACTTACTAGGGGATAATATCCATCTCATTCAAAGAAAAATATATCCACTTGATTCACCCACCCCTACTAGGGTGTTATGATATTTAAGATAACCAATAGTAGTGAAAAAGTTAATCTATGTGGGAAAGTAAAAGGTTTTCTTCTATAAAAACTATAACTAACATTCTAGATTTATAATAAAAAAAACATAAACATTTATGATACCATGTGTAATAAATCAAAATATCATAATGAAAAATATGTTAAAAACATATACCATCACTGATAGGCCCAATAGTGTTTAAATCATAACTAAGGGCGAGGGGTTAAAAAGTGGATAACATAAAACAGAAACATTCAAACAATGTTTTAGCCATGATTTTATTTTACTATCAATACGAACACATAAATCATTTGGAATATGGTCTTTAAAAACATATAGAAAATATATTAAAAATATTAAAAAAAACAATCAATCTCAACTACCCTCACTAAATAATTTCTTTTGAATTTCGATAACATGTTCCCACTTCTACTTCTCCCTAGTTCATCTCTGAACACTCATAGAAACTCTCCTTGATTAAATAGTCTTTTAGAACATTATTTCATTATAATCACTCCCACCCATATATTAGGTACGAACATCATCGTTTTGAATATCATATATTAATTATCATGTTGCTTCATTCCCCATTCCTTGATGGAGAGATACAATTGATTTGGAAGCTTAATCCTGACGTTCCTCAAAGAAAATCACGGTGTGACCAAATTACCCATATAATGAATATAATATCGTGACATATGTAAATTTATATAAAAAATAATTCTTATAGTTTGGTCATATGTCTTGTGACATGAGACCTTTAACTACCCATTCCCGTGAGACAATAAATTGAAATGGAATATACACTATATTTGGATCTATAATTTTTTTACATTCAAGAAACAATAAATATAAAATGTTTTGATATTATTTTATATTCATAACTATAATACCCATTATGAAATAATGGTATATATTTAAGTGTCTCACCCAAAAAAGTTATCTTAATATTTACACTTACATGATATTATAAAAGCTCGGCTATTTTCTTCTTGGAAAATACATATATTAAGTACAGTATATATTATATTATGAAAACTTGGTTTGTTTATAAGAAATCATATTATTTTGATATTTATAATTACCTTAATTGAATTTTACACCCATAAAAAACCATCATTGTCTTGGGATATACTCTTAATTCCAGAATACACTTCATCTATGAAAAATTAACTTCTTTTAATTTATCTTACAATATATGATAACCACTAAATGATCCATGCATAATTTTTCAATAATTAAAACAAGAAAACCCGTCCATAACTCATGAATAAATTACCTCCAGATCCTATACAAAACATTCCTCTAATTAATTGTTTATCGATAATCCATAACACAAAATTACTTTTTTTTTTGATTTTTACACCCCTCTGGGTATTATCAATTCCAAATTATCAATTTTTCAATTTAGATAGACTAGATGATCCCCTCTCAAAATATATAAATTATTGGATTTTCAAAACATAAACACTCTTTTACTCCACCCCATTTAATTATTAAATAATCATCTAAATAATATATGAAGATTCTAATTAACCATTCTGTGAATAACATATTTTTTATGATGAATTTATTTTTATTGATCATTTCTCAATATCCTGGTAAATATTTTCCTAGAGAATTGTTTTTTTGTAGACCTTTCAATTTGAAATGAAACCAAATTTTATATGTATTAAATATATGGTTATAATTATGGACATCATTGTTGATTCACTGTCAATGAGATCTAGGACCACCTTATGATTGACAGGATCTAGATATCCATTAGTCACTTTATAACTGATATATAATGATTCTTATGTATAATATATTGATTAAAAATACTCCCACATGTGAAAAGAAACGGTCCCACCATTCAGTTATCTTCTATTTCATAATTTGATATAAATTTACCTCAATGAGGATATGGTTCTCATAGGGGATAGAACATCGGTAAAAAATATAGCTAGTCCCTGAAAGGTGTGTGTTACATATATATATTATTGTGATTTTGAAAACCAAAGTGTTAGGGAATGGTACCCTAATCTAATCATGCGGTCAATAATCCATTAATTATAATATGGAATGGGTCAATAATGTGATAGATTCAGCATTCACCAATGTTACATGGGGGGTTCATTCATCATAAGAGTCGGAACCCCCCCCACCCAAATATAGGTGTTATTTTCCTCTATATGTATAGTTATACTCACATTATGACAGGTTTGTGGGACCAAAATTATTTTAATACAAACACCCATGATAATCATGGAGTTTATCCTCTATTAATGTGGTTTTGTACTCCATCAAGTGATAAATATTTTTTGGAGAAATAATGGGTCATCCACTATTGATCAATGTTAGTGACAACATTACTTGTATATTTTAATGGTATATTAAATCAAGATTAATGGTGAAATAGTAAGAATTAAAATTTTCTAAACATTTATCAAATTATATTTTAATCTTTCTATTGGGAGTATAAATTATATTTTGATAAATTATTGGTAGAGAGGCCATAGATGATTTGAATTAAATGTTATTTTCCATCTATTTGTGCATGGGAAGACATTCATCAATTATTGATGATATTTTGGGATTCCATGGATGAAGGGACATAATAGATATTTTCTAATAATTTTTGCATGGGATATCATTCATGATATTGAAAATTCTATGTTCGGGGAAAAATAAATTGGATTTTTAGATTTCATGATTATATAAGGGTTTAGTGACAATTTTTTGACTGTTAGTCACATGTGATGATTGGGTCATGAAATAATCTTTATAAAAAATGTATGTATCATCATGAAAAATGATAGTTAATTGGTAATGAAATTTAATCACATGAATAATAATTTATACATTATCTATATGTAATATGATGTGTACATTCATTCCATGTATGATGAAAATATTTAGCGGCATAGTCAAATTGGACATTACTTTCATCATTCAATGGATGCGCTGGGGAAAAATATAGAGATTGTGATATTCAAAAATATTCATATAATATTTCCAAAATATGTGTATTTTTTAAGTTAATATTACTAAAATTTTATATAAGGTAACATACTAAGAGTTGAATATGTTTCTTGATTTATTGAATGTTAATGAATAAGGGCCTATTTCACTAAGACATGATGATGGGTGGATATATTATCTTCCATTAATTCATGATTCTAAAATGATGTAATTGATAATGGACATTAACAAAATTTAAGGTATTCCAGGTTTCATAATATATTCTGGGAGAGTGGGATATAGCATGATTGGGAAGAAAATTCTAAAATTCCAAATTTATTATTTCATAATGTTTACCAAAATAAAGGTAAAAATACAACTCTATAATCACGAGATATGTTGCCATGTTTCGGAATTTGAAAAACCTCAGTATAATGTTGTGGTTGAAAGGATCAACTGAAAAATAAACCACATGTATATAATGATTCTCATCAAGAAAATATTAATATATAAATATTTGACGTATGTAATCGTGACATAAATTAATATTTATAATAGATCCATTTTATTTTTAAATTAAAAGGCTACATCTAATATGAGGAATGAAAAAAAAGAGAATAATAAAATAATTTCAATTATTTTAAACTAATATTTTTAATATAAATAATGAGAACCACATAAATGTTGTGTTTTATAGATATGGATGGATGTTTCTAGGATAATTAAGAATGAGAAATATATTTAAATACTACAATATATGTCTAGAAAAGGTCCCCAAAATCAATTACTATAGTGTATATCATGAAGAAACTATAATGAATAATTTAATAGTTTATTTCTTAATGTGATGTGGATGTGTTAATATTAGGGTGATCATTAGTGTTTGAGGAAAATATTTTATTAAGACAGGTAAAAAAGAAATTAATATTTTAGACATGCGTATTATATAATCGAAAACAATGAGAATATTTTTTAACAAAATATCATCGATAAAGAAATAGCTTATGTTAAAACATTGATATTTTAGTCTTTATAAAATTATAATTCCAATTATACTTTCAATATTTTTTTACAATTCATAAAAATATAAAAATTAGGTTATAGAGATAAATAATGTGAAAAAATAAGGGGGTTTTTTCATCGATTAAAAGTAAGAATGTTCTTGGGGAAAATAGGGTTTCCATAACAATTCAGATGAAGGCGGTGTGGTGTTTTCAAATAAAGAATTAGTTTTTTGAAAGGGATACCCCACCATTGATTGAATTACTATTAATGAGGAATTCAATCCTATACAAGGGGTAAAAAAATTCAATTATCCCAGGCCACCATTTTGGAAGCAAAATTTTTTTTCTCCTCATGAAAATCATGTATACAATTGTTTATAAAATAATAGAGGAAGATTTATAAATCAGAAATCCAAATTTTTCTGTTTTTAATTATGATTAGAATAATATTTTTCAATTAATGAATTTTTTTTTGTTGGTCAATACATGCACAAATATTATGTGATAAAATATGGACCAATAATTAAGCAAGAATGAAATGTAGTATGGTGGAGTTAATTAAAACATATCTATGAACAATGAAATAGATAAAAGTATGATGATTATTGTTTCTAATGATGAAATAATATATTTTGGACTGAATAAAGAATAATATAAGTATTTTGAAGAATTTATGTTTTATAAAGTGGGAGCTCTCAACATCAATTTAAGGTTATTTTACTCACTTAGAGGTTTCCCCACATCGGTGGCCCTTCCAATCATTTTGGAGGTCTTGACTTGTTTTTTTCCAGTTGCGGTGGTGGAGTCCTTCTTCAGATTGAAACCCATTATCTTCTTCAGCGGCGATGTGTTACTGGAATTAGAGCTCAAATTTATGAGGCAATTTTTAGGGGTTTTATATGGTCAATGGTGTTGTGGACTCTATTCTTATTCTGAGGTGGTCGGGCTTTGATCTTGGTGTCAGTGATGGATTCTCATGGATGATCCAGATCCTTATGGCATGGGTTTTTCAACAGGTTCAGTGGTGGGGATTAATTTCATTCTGAGCGATTAGATATGGTCTTTCATGGAATGGAATGGGTTCTTCCAAAGAAGTTTCCAAAAGCTTCATCAGAATGTTGATGTTTACCCATTCAACTGTAAAATATTTTTTCTTCCTCGAGTAGTTCTTCTTGCCTAGGGTTTATCAGTTTATAGGTTGTGTTTTTTCGATCAGGTTCATCAGTCATGTTCAAAGTTTCCCAGTTTTTATTGATGCATTGACATCGAATATTTAGACATAATATGGTTTGTTGTATTTCTTTGATTTTCCCTTATGATTTCATTAGTTTCTGTTTGGAAAAATGGATGGTCAACTCTTTATAGATGACTGTCATAGGATGGGGCCAAGCCAATTTTGAATTTTGATGATTTGTTAGCTTTCATTTCCCCCACATCATTTATATGTCTAATGAACCAAATGAATAAGTTCTTGTATATTTGGTGCTTTGGTTTTCATATACATGTTGGTTTTGAGTTTTGATATTAATAGTGATATTTCTTACCTCTTTTCTCAAGGATATTAATGATGATTGTAGATTTGATGTGTTGTTTGGATTTGCAATTTGAAAAATTCTCAGTGGATTTTTAATAAATATGAATTGGGGGAGACATAAGATAGTCTTTGGGATTGTTTTTATTCAGAATTTTGATGATACAATAATCTAGTAATCTATAAGGATTTTCCCTAGATGGGGATTCATAGTATGAAGAATTCTTCTATCCATGACTATTTGGATTTGGTAGAAAGAGATGGTATGACTATTCCATCAGTACTTGGACCATGAATCCATATGTAGTACATCCTATTGTGTGGTAATATAAGGTAGAGGATTGACATAATGATGTAGTTCATGGTGTGGGAATGTTCATAGTAATCTTATTCTAGTTTAATTTTGGAATGATTTTATATTAGGTTTCCCACTTTTTCCTCAATATTAATTTTGAAATAAAATTTTAATTTTTAGTCAGTATGTATTGAGACTATTAAATGTTAAAGATTTGATTAATGGTATTTATCCATTCCCTATAGGGGGTTCATGGAATGTTTGGTACATTTATTTTTCATTATAATGAATATAAAATTGTTAGTGGATAATATGAAAAAGATGATTCTTATGTTATGACAACCCCAATTTCAACCCAGATGATGTTTTCAAGGGATGATAATTGAAAATAGGTAAATTTCTTATTATAAATGAAGATTATTGGGAGAATATTTTACATTACAATATTTATAATAACCATCATTTTATTTTCTAATTATTAGGCAATACAGTGTCAAATAAATTAAATGGAAGGACACTTCTTTATTATGACAAGAATACTATAGTATAACAAAGTAATGGTGGATTTATATTTTATGTATAGTGAAATATATTAATATGAATTATTATCATATATAGATTTTGATTTGTATAGTTTGGTAGAAAAATTATTTTCAACATAATTTTGGGTATTCTATCATAATAGATTTTAAATTACATTTCTTATTATGAAAAAATACCATATTTCTAAAAGCACTCTATAAAAAATCCGACCTTAAAAAATTATATTTTAACAAATTTTGAATAAAAATAATCATATTAAGGTTAAGGGAGAACCTAAGGAATTCAATAACATACTATATGGATTAAAAATAATAAATAATTTCAACTTCATATAAAATAAAATTTAACATTTCCATATTGTGAATGTTTTGAAGGATCCAATCAATTTATCATTAATTACAAAATGGATTTATTTTAATAGTATACTCGAATTGGATTTCAATCATATCCCAATCCTATATTTAGTCCTATAAATGAATATTTCTAACTTTATATCCTTTTATGAGGTTTCAACCCTGGGAAAATTCCTTAATCTTTTTCATTATTGACAATAACATTATTTTTTATCATATTTAGCCATTTAAAATCAACTACCAAAGTCCCATTCTATATGTTTTCTTCATCCATATTTTTCTCCGATTGTAGGATCAGATAATGAATGATTATATTTTTTCATTCATGTTTCGACATGGTTACTATAGATAAAGATAGATATTGAAGACATGAGTGTTGAACATGAGTCTCCGATCAGAATCAGTTTTGATAGATCATGTGAAATTGACCATTGAAAATAAATCAACAAATTAAAAATAAATTAAAAATGATATATAAATCATTAATGAGAAAATAAATCGTGGGTTGGTGAATATGTAATACATTACTACAGAACACAATTTTTACCGACAACATAACAAAGGACATACCAAAACAATAATATTAAAGGAATAAAATTGTTATAAAAATATAGTTCACTCTCCACCCTTATGTGGTGTAGATGTGAAACCCCATATATATATATATATTATTATTATTATTATTATTTACTGATATCTATTTATGTTTAGATTTCATATTGGATACAATTACTGTGTGACCACTGAGCCCATTGAATAAGGGGGAATGTTATTTTCCATAATCGATGAGGAGTTTTAGTAAGACTATTACAAGATATAGCAAATTTATATATGGGTATTGATATTCCTTGATGAATCTAGTGGAAAATAATATTGTAGGGGAGGTGGATTGTGAATTTTTTGATGTTTTTTATTCTATGAAATCAAATCATAATGGGGGTAATCTTGGTATTCTTAATGAAAACATTTTACCATGTGTGGTTGTGGAATATAACTTCTAATAAGGTACACTTTTAGAAAAAATTATATCTTTATATGATTAATATTGATAATTAATATATTAATATATGTTATATTCATTTTACACTATTTTCCCAAGATGAAGCTGAGTAGTGTGGTATTATAGAAAGTTTTTAGTAAATCTGTACTTTTTATCTACTGTAGAAAAATGTGAATGGTGGTTGATGAATAATGTGAAAAAAATTTCATTAAAATATATTTTCAGCGGTGTAAATGGATGATGAATTTTAAAAAACATCATGTGTTGTATTATTATGAAAAATAAATCTTAATTAGGATTTTAGTTTTTTAGGTTTATGTTTTCATTGAAAAATATATTTAAAATGCTCTAGTGTTACAGATGAAATATATTACTGGAATATTTTAATGACCTCATGGACCATGAAACATTTAATAAGAATCAACTTGAATATTTGGAATGTGTTACAAATGTTCTGAAGAAAAATGATACATTGTATAGATTATCATAGAAGTGTATTATTGGGATAAAATTTAGATTCATGCAAACCCAATTAAATATTATACCAAAGGAAATTTATAATTAACGTTTTGATGGTTAATGGATATTATATATGTGATAAAATGGTTCCTATATAATTGTTGTATTGTAAAGATAGTGTGATGTGCATGAAAACATTCAAAGGAGGATTCATGTTGTCTAGGTTTGGATAGTTTTAAAAACAGTATATTGAAGGTTTAATGATGAAAATTTGGTATCCCACATATGAAATAGGCTATAAGTAATAAAATTTAAAGAGAGAAATATGTATAGAAACTCTTAGGGGTCAATTTTTTCAATATTAATTTTAAATGAATGTATTTCATGATGTAATTTATGTCAAAATTAGTAATTTGAAGGAAGGTATTTGTGGATTTGAGAACAAGTTGATTTCGTGACTCATTGTGAGATTTTTAAATGTGTAGAGTTTTGAAAAGGTATGGATTATTTGTGAAATCTATATAATGGTTTCATGAAAGTAATTTTATATATTCCTTATGATATTTAACAATAAATTATACTGTAAAATGTAGTTTATCATCCATAAAAAATAGTATAATCATGATACAATAATTTTGGTGTAATAAATTTTGACTGTTATCATGGAAGTGTATCTACTAAAGTAATAGTGAGAACAATTTATCAAATAGAGTTATGAGAATTCAAAATATTTGTAACTGTAAATTACGATGGATATTGAGTCCACTCTAATAATTGAAATATTAGTTCACATTAGTGATTCCATTATATTTTGACAATTCATTTGAATGATCTAATGATTAACCTAGTTAAAGTGAATAATGTAAAATTTATAGGAATCTTTACCGATTTCAATGAAATACTTATTTTTCTATGATAAAGATGAGATATGTTACTTATGTTTGATAGTGAAACAACCTCAAAATATGATGTTTTTTTATCCGACACATCAGGACACCTACCCACCCCCCCCCATTCATGGAATTTAGCATATTGGGACCATCATCATTCTATTACTATGGATCTCAAATATTAAAATTTATCTTCAATATAATATAAAATAATTGTTGAAAAAATGATATAATTTATATTATACCGAATAATTTTTATAAAAAACATAATGAAGACAATATTATATGATTAAATGAAAATCATCAATTGTTATATAAAAATTATATGATGTATAAAACCACCTAATTTTGAATATTGGTAAACAACAATGATATATCAAACATAAAAGTTATTAAATCTATAAAATACACCATGAAAATCATAAAACATAAACAAATAGTTTATTTCAATAGGTAATACTATTTTTATAATGATAGGGAGTCAGTGTACTCACCTTGAACTGTAACAGTAATTATAAGTCCCCAAAAAACTCATTTTAGTCTAGACTCTATCACCCTTGTCATCATAGAGAAAAATATCACTCCACAATAAGGATTTCAAAACCCTTGGGTAAATCCCCCATTAAATTCATTTTTTCGGGAAATGTCAATTAGATGGGAAATTCAAAATATAAATGAAAATGAATTCTTCTGATAAAACTATATCACATAAAATCATATCTAACTAGACATAATCTCTAACCATATTGACCCAGGACGACACATATTAAATCAAACACCTTAATATATGTAAATATAATATATTTTGGTGTATAATCATAGCCTATGATGCATAATAAAATCATATTACCCAATACATTGTTGATTAATTATATAATAACAATAATAAAACAACAAAAACTAATGAAACAATAATAATCAAAATTATTTGGGACCATGGGATTAAAAAAACATTCACACACACACCCAAGGTATATAAGTATTACATGCCTTATATCTAACCTTTAGTAATTGAAGTCAACTTCAAATATGTTTTCAATTTGATGGATCAAATTCCCCATGGATTAAATCCACATTAAAGATCCCAAAAGCTATATTTTGTAGCCCGATGGTCCCTTTTGTGAATAATAGTAATATTAATATTGTTATTAATATTACTATTATTACAATATACAGATTCATAAAATATAGTAATAACGATACTATTATCAACCACCTTTATATTTAAAAAATATTTAGAAAATAATAAAATATTTACAATATTAACAATTATATTTACTATTTGGGAAAAAATAAACACCGTAATTATAATTTTAAATTAATATATTCAATTTATAGAAAAATAAATTATATTTTTAAAAACGTATCTTAGTATCAAAATTTTTATATTAAATATAATAAAAAAATTTTGGAAAATTAATTGTTTAATTTTTTTAAATAATGCATGGTTTTCCTGAATAGTCTCAATAATATGCACTCAGTATTTTATTCCCCATTATGTGATACATTATTATGCATGGTCACTAGGGATGGACCCATGTCAATGCATGTGACTGTTAAACAAAAAAAATATAATAGACAATATATTACATTTATTCCCCCTAAAATAATATTAATAACATATTTATATATATTTGAATGTGATATTTCTTAATTAAAAATATTCATCCTATAAATTTTTTTATAATTTATTTAATAGAAAAAAATTATTTTTGATTTCCCATAAGAATCAATTTAGTATACTTGAGTGTTCCACATGAAATCATGTAATGTAACTATCAATCAATGTAACAAAATTACAATAAAATATTAATCACTCAACAATCACACTCTACCATTAAAATACTTACTAACGGGAATATTAAAGACTATAATTGTATAGATATGAACTTAATTGAAATTAATACATGAAATTACTATAACGTAAGATTCCAATGTATTAGAGAATTTATTTATGTTGAAAAAAATTATAAGGAAAATAACCATATGTAATGCATCAATAGTAAATATCAAATTAGAATAAGTTTAAAAGAATATTTTAAAGTAAATGGGATGTCATTACTTCCAACCATCATATATTAACACCTATGATATATCATAAAACAATGTACACACAAAATAAATATCAAATTCAATATATAAAATTTATGATAAGAACTATTAAATAATTAACATCGTTATCAACTCTATTTTTAACCAAAATTCAGCAATATTGAAATCTATTAAATGCATCTAAGGTACCAATATCACAAAAACATATATATTTTTATCCATATAATGAAAAAATAAAAATTCTCACATCCTGAAATAAGAATAAATTGTCTTATAAAATTAAAAAAATTATAAAAATATAAACTCACTGTCTAATTAATGATAGGAAGAATAAAAAAAACTAGGAAATTACAAACAATTTCCTAAATTTGTTATAAAAACATGGAATTAGCTCTTAGATACCATTAATAGAACTATATAACCATAAAAATATTAAAATAATTTTTTTTTAAAATATGTGGAATATAAATCTATATTAATTTTTTTCATAGTGCATGATAATGATGCAATATCCTCATACCGTGAACCTGTGTATGTAAAAAATAATATATATTCATCATGTATAAATTTTTATTTTATATGTCTAGCAATTGGACATGCATTTACCACTAAGACAAAATTATTGTTTGAATTTCTTGGACCAAGAAAATAGTTTCCCATTCTATTGCGATCCAAGCATTTTCTTTAAATGATATGTATATTGCCAATTTTCACATCATGAAATCCAAAATCAAGGATGGAAATTATAACATCAAAATATACATAAATATAATTATTTTAAACTATAAAATATAATAACAATATATTTTTAATGATTTAATTAACCAGATAAATTTTTTTATTTCATTTCATTGATGCAAACAACCTCAACTACCCAATTCATAATTCACAGTAAATTTCCACCAATCCATTGGAAAATTTCCTTTTTAGATCACATACACATGATCTATTCTTCTATTCTCATAATTCAATATGATGACCCTGAAACCAACAATTCACCTATAATGAACCAGATTCATTATCCTTCCAATTATTATAAAATCTACCAAAGGAATAATTTATAAAATATCTATCCAAGAAAAATCAAACTTATATTATTCCGTAAAATTCATTCTTATTAAATGCATTTACCTAAAATAATTAATTTTCAACATATTGAAATTATTTTTATCAAAATAAATATTACCCTTAAAAAAAAGTAAAAAAATTCATGAATGTTATTTTTAGCTAAACACAACATAACATTTGAAATAAAAATACACTTTTTTGGCTACAACGTGGTCAGTTATGGGTGTAAAATTATTGAATGTATAAAAGGATTTCATTGTTTGTGGAAGGTTTTTCAGATATGGATACAGACAATGGTTTTAGTGGTGAACTAATAAGGATCGAAGAAGATCTGTGGAGATGTGAGGTTCTTACTGTGGAGAAAATGGTGGCATCGGGCTGCTGTTGTTGACTAGTTGTGGCAAGAGCAGGAAGTGAACCTACTAGATTAGTGTCGCCACAGGTGGTGAAGAAAGAGAAATTTTATCATGACTCACCATCTTCATTATAAGGGAAGGGATGTAATAATTTTGTGAAATTATTTATTCAATATGAAAAGGAGATAATGACCCTTGAGTCCCGTCTCCACGGTGTCTTGGGGTGGTGACTGGCACCAAGTGTTATAAATCACTCAAAATAAGAGGTATTACCTGTTTTATTGTAATGAACATCAAGATATAAGAGTTACCAACCTAAAGAAAACACCAAGACATATATATAAACGATACCAGAATCCATACCATATGCATGTTTAATGTAAAACAACTAAAAATACAATGAAAAATCTAAAGTAAATACCAAAAAAAAAACTAACAAGTGAATGAAAAACTATCTCACATGTCTGATCTATTACGGTCTAGTACAGTCTGTGAAATCATCCTAGAAAACTGAAAAAAAAAATTTATACATAGGGTGAGCATACTAGAGTACTCTGTATGAAAAAAACAATGTCATTCATACAAAATGGGGAGTATAAAACTAATTCCCTTGTGGGAAAATTATCAAAAACATAAAAGAACCTCACATGGTAAACTATGCACCCTAACATCGTCAGGTAATCTGACCAAATTAAACACATCAAGTAATTTAATGTAGTAAGAAAATCATTATTTGGGTACCACAAACTACTACCCAGTAGTTAACATCTCATCCATAATAGAAAACATCTTGATGCCACCATACTCTTACCCAAGCCCCACTATCACAACCTGCCCAGAAACACCAGGGCCAAAAACCACACCATACTTCAGCAATCAATCTCTAGGGAATTTTCCTAGTGAATCCTAGGAAGCACACATTTCTCGCACACAGCTTGGACAAACAACCACTCCACAAACTGACCAATTTTTTTGGGGCTACCAATGCCTAGAAGATGGAGAAGAGAAGACCCAATAACCATCCATAAATCATCTCACTGGGATATTAGGAATGGAATCCCACCCCTATAATGATGGGAGTGTTGGGAATGTAGTGGTCATCATGGGTGTTATGCATATAGAAAACACATTGATCTACATGTATATATATAGGTAACAAAAACACAACCCAACCAATGAAATTTCAAAACAAACAACCGTACCACAAAAAAAGTCACTTACTAACAAAATTATATGCACACATCACCACGAAGAACGTTTACTTCTAAAATGATAAAATGGAAACTAACTCACATTTAATCACATGAAATTATTATCCATTTACTGGTTATTCCATCCCTAATCAGGAAACAACCAAATACACCACATTACAAGTAACATCAAAACCCACACCAACATCACAAAAGTGGGAAAACTCTATGTAAAATGACTATACTAGTGAATAACATACTTTATAAAAATTATTTCTCCTAAACTATCCATTGTAGTCCCACTGCAAGAAAATAACCACATAAAACAAAACAACAAAACTATATAATATTGGAGTCCCACAACACTTTCCCCTTTCTTGAACACTCGTTCAACCATTGCCACAATCATTCTCCAATGCAATGCCACCATTTTCTTCTTCTCATTAAGAACACACCCAAAAAACCTCATCATAACCACACTCATTATCCTCATTGTATAAAAATAATTCCACATCCTGTAAAAAAAATAACACAACCCGAATCTATAGCTTCTCTATCCAACCACTTTTTAAAAACAATAGCACAAAAAAAATATTTTATACATTCAAAAATAAATCAATATCTCATCATGAGATACCATCACACAACCCTTACCACCCCATATAGAAAACCACACTCTCAACCACATCACTATATAACCAACACCGAACACATGGTCGAATAGATCCATAAATTGAACATAACCACACAAAAAATCATGGTGTGTTAAATGTGATTATTACAAAATTTTTAATCCCATATTCATTACTTTTGGATGATCACAAAGAAATTTTTACCATGGTGCATCCAGAGATTTAACTGAATATATTTGATGAATAAAATATACAACTTTTAGTCATTCAAAAAGGAAACAATGATAAATATTCATATGTCATGCAGGTGCGCAAACTGAGGCTAGAAATTGTAAGCACTTTCAAAATGAATACATCCCTTACAAAACATGACATGAATCATGGATAACATATAAAACAATGTGAACATCGTCTTCCCAGACGTAGATTTATCACTACATATTATCTTTACCAAATTTATTCATCCATAACAAAAATATGTTATCATTACACCCACCATTCTTGATACACAAAAAATGATGAGAGATAATGGGATCCATACCTAGAATAATAAATGATCAACAATTCCACTCTGCACAAAAAATTGGTGTAACACAAGAAGCAATAACAGATCATGTTGAATACCGAACAGAATGCTAAAACATATGTGCTATATTCCTTGGGACAGAAATGAAATCGGCATATTAAGATAATGTTAAACAGTTTGAAGGAGGAGAGGATTTAACCTTTAGAAAGGACAGATCCTAACAATATGGTGGATACTATTTAAAAGTCCCTTAATGTCAAAAAGTGATCAAGAACACATGGTTTAGGAGCCAGTGGAATATTCATGTTTTTAGGATATAGATACCATTTGAGATAAATCATAAACTAATTAAATATTTAATTTGACCCATTTAATGTCATGTGGTGATGCCAAAGTTGTGAAACTGGAAAAACAAAAAAAAATGTAAAATGGACCACTATCAACGAAATTCAAATAATGTTAGTCACTAATGCCAAACTAGTTGACACGATTCATCTATGGATGGGCAAAAAATTCTGATCCACATACATGACATGTTGATAGTGAGTCAACGATGTGACCCACTGATGACCACCCTATCAGCACCTATATTTACAGATTCCTAGACTCCCTGATTCATTGACCTACTAATTCCTTTACTCAATGACACTGATTCATCAACATGTTCTACCATGGGAAAAAATGTAATATAGAAAAATTCTTGAAATTCGATACTGATGCCTCCCAGAACACTTGAAACATTGAATTTTGAAAAACTAATGTAATAGGGAGTTCCATTCCATTACATAACATACCTATCAAAATATTATCTCCCTCAAGAATTCAATTCCAAACACAGAAGAAAGTGGGTTCTAAACAACCACCCAGGAAGATACATTTCAACCTTAAACCACATGTGTTGTTTGAAATCTAGATTGAGACCTCCACATCCATGAACAACTCCTCCAACATATTCTAAGCCAAACCTCCACAAGATTCCTCAAAAAAGATCCATATTCCTGGACACATGAATCAGTAAATTACTTCCTCCATGTCAAGATACTATCCTCTTTAGGCAGCTCTGACATTCCCCCGTGGGTTTAATCGAATCTCAAGTAATGTGTCTTGATTAGGAATTTGGTATCCCCCATTTTTGTAGGATAGGAAATTATCAAATTTATAGAATAAGGAATCAAATAATCTCATATAAAACATCATTCAAGCACAATGTCACACAGAAAAACACATAAGAAAAACTAAAAAAATACTCTGGGTACTGGGGACGCATCTACGTCGCCCTTTCCCATGTACTCTTTTCTAGGCACCATGCCTCCAAAAATCATGAACTGGGGGAATGGTTCACCCCAAATATATCTTTTTCTCAATGATATTAGATCTCCACTGGTATCTCTATGAATGTTTTGTCATCCTCAAAATCCAAAACTCCCCAGTCGGTGACAAGGGTGTCATTGTGAATATACCGTCGATGTTCATACATGTGAGAGACGTCGTGGAAATTCTAAAATATTGGGGGATATGTCAACAGGTATTCCTCATCATCAAATCACCCCAACTCCTCGAATGTTTTGACGAACATGGGATAATGGCTTCTCCCTCTGCCAAACCTCTATTACCCATGTTCTGGGGAAACCTTCCAGAACACATGGTCTCCAATTTGTGACCTCCTAATTCCTCCTCCTAGGATCAACATTCGGCTTATACCAATCATGTGATGCCTTTATCCTCTCAAGGTCAATTTTTACCTTCTCAGTTGCACTCTACCACATTTCTGGACCAAGAACATCCTCCTCCAACATTTATGTATTTCACAAAGGTGAATCACATGGTATCCAATACATGTATTCAAATAGAGCAATGTCAATGAAATATTTATAGATATTATTGTATGAAAACGCTATCAAAGGATGATGTCACACCCATGATCATCCATTGTCTGGGGCACATTCCTGCAACATGTCATCCAATGTCTGGATGGAGATCATAGTCTTTACATATGTCTGAGGGTGGAAATCTATGTTGAGTTGCAACTGAGTGCCAAAGGAATGCTGTATTCAACTCTCGAATCTCAAGGTCAAACTTGTACCCTAATATGTAAAAATGGATCTTGGAACCCCATGCAGTCATACCAACTCATCCACATATCTATAAGCTAAGGTTTACACTGTGCTCAAGTCCTCGATAACTAATAAATGTGATGATTTCGGTATCTGATCAACTACGACCCAGATTTCAACATAGCATCCCTGAGCACTAGGTAGCCCTATGAAGATATGTATTGATGGTTCATCCCACATACACTCTGGGAAATCTATGGTCTGAAACAATGTACTTGGAATATGTTGTTCATCCGTCACCTAGTGACACAACAAGAAATCTAGAAAAACTCTACCACAACCTGCTTTAATCTGGGCCACAAAAACTACTTATTCAAGCTGTGGTACATCATAGAAACATTTGGGTGTACCGATATGGGTGAAATATGGAAATAATATAGAACTCTATCATAAATGTCCACTAGAATAAACAACTTACCATGGATCAACATCTGATTCTTACCATCCTATAAACATCCCTCTGAAGCATCAACCTCTTTAATGCGATCATGAATCACATCCACCTCCGAGACTCCCAATTCAGACTCCTCCACCTACTGACTTAGATATTAGTACCCTATCATCTTAAACATATATCATATTATTTTATCCATCCATATATCTATGTGTAAGGAGTCCAAATCCTATATCTCTTTCCATGCATCTGTCGCTTCCCAAACAACCTCTCTATATTCCTTCCAACTCAATACATCCGGTACACCATTCCCCATTCATGAGGTAGTAGAGCTCTAAAAAACATAGTTCTGAAGAAACATAATTCCACAATATTATATCTCAGTGGTAAAATATATACCACATGATCTTCTGATCCATGAAGTCCAAAAAGTGCTCCTTAATGATGTAATATCTCCACAACATTTGCACAAAATTACTACTAGTAGATCTTGATCATGGGAGGAATAGTTATATTCATGGGGATGTATCTATATTAAAATGTAAGATATCAGTCCCTTTTTTTATAAAAACACACCCTAATACCCAATGGGAATTATCACAAATCACCTCCAAACTCACCACTTCTTATAGAAGCATGAGCACTGGAGCACTGACCAACATCTATTTTAAACTATTGAATGGTTCCTAGAACTTTTATCTCTAAAAACATCATCACCATATCTATTTAGAGACGTAAATAGAGCTGATACTCAAGATAAATCAGGTACGATCCTCTGATAATATCGTAATATACCATGAAAAATTTGAATTTATGAAAGATTCATTGGTTCTTCCCAAGAAATTTCTTACTCAACCTTAGAGGATCCTCTTTTTAACCCTACTGAGTCACCAAGTTTCTATGGATGTGGGCTTCCTATGTCCCATAATACACATGGATATATTTCCATGGAGTTGGCGGCATTGATGGACTTTTAGGACAGTCCTGAGATGCTTGGTATGCTCTTCATATGGATTTGAGTAGATCAAAATGTCATCGATGGATACAATGATGTACCAGTCCAAGAACTCACGAAATATGGAGTTCATGAGTCCCAGGGACATGGTTGGTGTGTTCGTAACACCGAAGGGCATAACCGAAAATTAAATGTTCCCAAACCTGCATCTTAAAGCATTCATTGGAGTTTAACACTCATTCACCATCAATTTTTGATACCCATACTATAGACTGAACATAAAAATCCAACTTGTTCCCCCTCAGCTTTTGGAAATGATCGACTATCCTTAGAAGAGGGTAATGGTTCTTGATTGTTACTCAATTCTACCTATGGTAGTATATGCACAACCTTATACCATTATCTTCATTCTATGAAAACCAGACCGAAGCACCCCATGGTGTCACATTGGGCCAGATAGAGCCCTTCATCATCATATTTTAAGTCTAGATCAGCATCTCCCACAGATCAAAATGTGACATCTGATAAGGATCCATCTAAATCCGACTATTATCATGTTGTAAGTCTCTCATGAACTCAGTTTCATGTCGAGGGGGAGAGTAACAAACTCTTCTATAAAAATGATAATAAATCCCCAAAAACTCTTAGAAACCTCACCCTCTCATTATTAACTCATTATATTAATAGTATGGAAAAAAATGAACGAATGGACTCCGCACGTTGACTATCCATCATAAAAATCTGATCAATAATGAAAGCCGCACATTGGATATCCTTATTCAAAAAAATGACGCTTCTCTAAAACTATTCGATAACAGCATGCCTAGAGTACAACCATTTGATGGCAAGGATAACACCTTATGGTTTCATCTATAGTATAAAGATATCCCTACATGAATGATGGATCCCCAATATAAGTATACATCCCTAGAAAACATCAATGAATATGTTCTGAACTCCGACCAATGTACTCCAAAATAAGGGTATGGAATGCCTCTCTAAGTCTAGTGACAAATCATGGGATAGTAAGGTGCAACAATGAATTTTTATGATCCTAAATCAAATAAGTCAAAATCAAGAGTACTGAAAATAGTGATCTTACCTCTAAAAATCATTTTCCCCACTAGAACATCTTCTTCTATATTGTGTAACATACCATGCCAAGATTCCATGGCCCTCTATTTTCAACTAAAACCACTACCATTCCCATTTATATGTCCCAGAAAAACACCATGAGGTTAGCCTCTGCCTACTCTGTCCCCCATGGTGGATCCGGATCCTACTTTCTCTCATACTAAATCATCCTAGATGGAAAATGTTGCTAAAGCTGTCATAGAACCTTCCCACCTCAACTATAAAGATATCGAATATAGATCTGACTGTTCTAGTGCATGTGGCCTCCACAAGTGAAACTCCTTGGTCCCAAGACTTTAGAAAAAATGGATAAGGACCCCATGTTTGGTGTAGAAACTACTAGGGTAGACTCTCTGTTTGTTGAATCCTTGAATTTCGTGATGTTACAGACCTTCTGTTGAAATCCTTACAATTTGAAGAACTCGTTTGCCTCCACTTTCGGGTTAAACCTCCTCATGAGTCCATCTGTTCCACTTGAAATGCCTTATTCTAAAGCACTTTATATGTTTATATGTTGAAGGTAGAATAGAAACATTGGAGGGATGGGTAGAGTTCCTCCTCTATAGTTCTTGAATGAGAATCATCATCTAGAAAGAGTTCTTGAGAATATTAATGGAAATCCTTAAGCATGATCCCTAGTTCCCCCACCAACATACTCCACAACTGGATGGAGTGTCGATCCTACCTATTCTGAACCATAATCATCTATGGAATGATTTTTTTCCCAAAACACCTTATTTATTTAGGCCCATGAAACATCAGTCTCATTACTCTTCCTGAGATAAGGTGTCCACCACTGATGTGCTAATCCCCTCATATGTCTAACCACAAGAGGAAACTATTAATATATCATAGCCCTGATCAGGGTGAAGGTGATCAACTACCCCTCACTCCAACTGTTTTTCTCTGTATCTGAACTGATGCCTTCGTGCACTCCAAAACTCTCCTACTAGAAAGAAATAATCATCTTATGTCGTTGTTTTTCCACCTCCTTAAGATAAATCCACCTCTAATCAGAAGAATTGTTCTATAAATACATTATTTCTCATACCACATGCAGTCATTGTCAGGGATCCATAGCTGAAAGGAAAAATAAGAAACTCATAATTCCATGTTATGTGGGAACATATTTATAATTCATTATAACCCATTTTTTTAAGTTCCTATAAACACAAAAAAAACAAGAATAGAAGTCTTCATGTTTCTTGTAACTTCCCTATGGCCTCTTCCCCACAAATAATGTATACTCTGTTGGTAATTTGGTAAGATCAATTTCCTTACATCGGATCATGGGGAGAAATAAAATCATTTGTTCTAACTAGTATTTCATGACCAATGTCTTGTACCACGATCACCTAATAATATTTCCCTACCATCAAATGCAATACTCACTATGACTAACTATAAAATCCATATTATCTGTAATCCATTAGTTTTGTAATACAATTCTTTCAACACCCTTATTCCTCAATATGTTGGAAGGGATGGAAAATTGATGTGAACAACCTTCTACAAGTTGAAAAGTAGGTAATAAACCCAGATTCCCACTTCTAATATGCCCTAGGGTGTCGACTAGAAATAGGGTATTCATTATCACAAAATGAGAGGTGTTGCACTTCATATAGTAACCATAATTGGATGATAAAATCTACCAACCTCAAAAAAACTCCAAGAAATATATATATATATAATAATCCAAAATACATCACACATGAATTTTTTATGTAAAGCATGTTGAAGTATAATTAAAACTCCATAGTAGTTACTGAAATAAATCCATGCAGTGACACATTAACTATCCCCAATGTCTGAGCTATTAATGTTTAACATGGTCTGCGAAATTACCCAAGAATCCTGAATAAAATATTATACAGGTAGGGTGAGCATACATGTGTACTTAGTAGAAAAAAAAACAATTTCCCTCATATACAAGAAGAAGAATCTTACTAATGCCTACGCAAGAAAAATTTGGGAAATTAAAGAGAAACTACCAAGGAATATAATCCACCCCAACATTACCAAGTCACACTCACTAAATAAATCATGTCGAGTAATGTAATGTAGTAATAAAGTTGTTATTTTGTTACCTTGATCCACTACCCAGTAGTTAACAACTCATCACTGATGGAAAACATCCTAACACTACCACGCTATTCCTCAAGCTATACTTTCACAACCATCCCGAACAATCCTAAGACACAAACCCCACCACATTACAACCTACAAAAAATATTTCATCATCCCAAATTTAATTGGGAAGCACACATCTTTACACACCGAAGGGCCTCGAATCCACACTATAACCTAACTAAAGTGTGTTCTGATACCAATGCCTTGATAAGGGAGAAGAGAAGAGAAAATAACTAAACATCCATATTCTCACTGAGATGTCGGTAAAGGATTCCCTCACCCATACATATGGGGTATTTCACCACATATTTCTCAACGTGGGTGGCTGAATATAGAAAAAACAAGGTACTATAAGTATATATATATATATATGTACGAAACACTCAACCAATCCTATGGGTTTTTAAAACAAAAAACCATCTGACACATAACTATCCTTACTGAAAAAAGTACATGAATTCATCCCCATGAATGACGGTCACATCAAAAATGATAAAATGTAAACACCATAATTACTAATAACATAATGTTATTATGCATTTACGTGCCATTCCATCCCAACATGAAAAACTAACAAACACAGAACACCCCAAGTAACATCATACCCCACTCCCACATATAAAAACACTAGATTCTCTAGGAGAAAGGCCCATGAAAGGTTACGACATCCTTATAATAAATTATCCCTCCTTACCCATCATCAGTATCCCTACTTCATGAAAATCACCACCTCAAGAAAAAAACTAAACCAGATTGCAGTCCCACTGCATACTCCCCTTTCATGAACTTAGTTTCTTCCACTTCTACCATCATTCTTCAATGTAAGGACGTTGTTTCCTTCCTATGAATAATAAAAACCCCTACACACCTTATCAAAACCACACTTGGTAGCCCCAATTCATAACCAAAACACCACACCTAGAAATCCCAGTAATAAAAACATAACACATCTCGAATTTGTATCCCTATTACCTAACAACTGCCCAGATTTAATCCCGCTACATAAAAATTCCATCCATTGCACAATCAATAAATCTCTCATTATGAGATATCATTATTCCTCCAAAACCACTCCATAGAGATAACCACACTCCCATCCACAATAGCAAAAGACAAATAGAAAAAAAATGGTCAAATAGATACATACACAGAACACAACAACACCAAACAACATTTTGTATTTAGATTTAGCATCACTCGTTCATTAATTCTAGTATCATTTATCATCGGTGAACATAGAGAATGTTTTTTCCTGGGGTATCCATATATTTAACAATACGTAATTGAATAATCAAATTTCCACTTTATACTATTCAATGTCTAAACTATGAAAAATATTCGCAAGTCATGCTGGTGAAAAAACAAGGGATACTAATGGCCATGATTTTCAAAAAGTCACACATCCCTTATAAATCCCCACATGGATAAAGGATAACATATAAAACAAACTGATCATTGTCTTCCCAACCCCCATTTATTAATTCTTATTACCTTTTTTCATGTTGGATTCAACTGAAACTATATAAATATATCAGTACACCCACATGTCATGATTCAAAAATAAAAGAGAGATGAAGGGATCCCTACCTTGGACAATATATTATCAATAATTCCACCTTCTGGAAAAATAGAGGGTTATGTGATTAGTAGGAAAGACGTCAATGGGAATCCTAATAGACTACTATAACATAGGCGCATGAAACCTCAGGGAAGAATGGTTCTCGATGCACTAGGATAAAATAGAAAGGTTAAAAGGAAGAGTGTATATCATCCTTAGAAAGGATATTTTCTATATTTACGTGGAGGAATGTTTCAAAGTCCATTAAAACCATATTATTTTCAAGACTATGATGTTTAGGAATCTGTAAAAGATTATGGTTTTTAAGAGATAAATACCATTTGAGATGGACTAAAACGACATTAACTTGGGTATTTAACACATTTAATGTCAAAGGAAATATATGATGTGCTAAATAGGAAAAACACTGGAAAACTAGAAATGACACACTGATCAGTGATTTACTGACGTGAGTCACCGAAATTTATTCTTTAATTCTTGACACACCGATGCGAGTCACGAATGGATGAGTCACCAATGCAATTCCACCGACATGACCCACTGCTAGAGTGTCACCGACGCAACACACCAATGCATAAATCACTGATGCCAAACCTACTGATGCCTCAACCTACATACACCTCAATCTACCAGCCCCCTGACACACTGACACCTTGACCAACTGATGCCATAACATTCCTACATTAAGTCACCATCACATCCTACCATTGGAAAATTTGAAATTTAGGAAAACTCTTGAAATGGGATAGTAATGGATTCCAAAACACACAAAACACAGGATTATTAAATCTTAATGGACTGGGCAGGTTTGGTTCATTACATTATTCATGGGGTTAGCATAGTTTCTTTTATTTGGTTTTGGTTTTTTCTTCAGTCTTTGGAAAATGATATCATGATTTGGACTACGTTGGTTATTGGATATATAATTGGTTTCGTCCAACTATGCTATGGGGCCATTATTTCTAGGGTTATGTGCCTCTATACCTATATGTTTTTAATGGTTTTCCCTTAGCCGATTTCAATAAGGGGAGTTATTTTCATTTTTTAAAAAATGGGATTTCCCCCAAACTTCTCGGTAACTAATATAACTAATATGGTGAAAATATTATGTGAAATAAATATTCATAAAAATAATAAAATAATTCATACCAAATCCCATAATACTAATAGAATCTTGTTTATCAATTTAATAATTATAAAATTATTTTTTCAAATATAAAAAGAAATATAAAAAAATAATATTACGTCAAAAAAATTTCTGACTGCCACTATTCATAATATAAAAATGAATTTTCAATTTATTACATTAATAAAATATTTAGACAGATATCTCATAATCATTAAATAAAAAATAAATAATAGAATTCATTATCTTAATAAACCGCCATTTTTTTCAAAAATAATAGAATTATATAATTTTATTCAAAATAAAAATATTAATTTTATTATTCAATGAAAATCAACATAAATACATTTCAAAATCATTTAAATAATTAAAGATGAATATTAAGAAGTCTAAATAATAAAATTGTGAAAACACACAATACACAAAATATAAGTAAACATAGAGGTTCATAAGTAGAATCCATTCAAATAAATCAATTTATTTCAATCATGAACAACATAACCTATTTTATCAAAGTAATCATCAAAAAATTGTGTCACATGACATAATATTTTGTTATATAAACATTCAAAAAAAATTCAATAAATTCCATAAACATTCAATGAAATAATTTAAAAATTAAATTTTATTAACACCATTATAAAATAGAAATCAAATATTGAATATCTAATAAAAAATTATACATTTTTATAAAACATGATTTTCTAGGTCAATATGGAATGACTAGTCGTACTAAAATCATTTGATCAAAATTTATATCTATAAAAATAAATTGATCGCTTGAAATAGAGTATCAAAAAAATTGATTTATAATACCCTATTATAGAAATTAAAAATTCAGAGTATATTTCCACATATTAAATAATAAAACAAATACACACATTTACATCTTTTTTGGAAATAATCCTTTCTAATAAAAGTTATCTATTTTTTATTATCATTGAATTATAAAGTGTACTCATTTTTGAATATATCATATTTATAAAATAAAAACAATAATGACTCGATTATAATAATAAAACTGTATAAAAAATTAATATCATACAATATATATAACAAGTTTAACTTTTCGATAAAAACCAAATAATGGTTTATAATTACGACATAAAAAATTCACATGAGTTGTAAAAACATTACCAATATAAACACATAAAAATATACACATTACCCATAAATTAAACCAGCAGACACAATTTAATTATATATCCATTATATCAAATCCTTTATAATTTTTTACATGGTTGATCAATGATATCTCATTCATTCAGAGAATCTACTCTCTTAGGGATACTTAATAACCCCAAAAATTCAAATATATTAACCATCACATTATTTCATGATGGTAAAAAGGGAACATTACATTAAATGAGTAAATATATATATATATATATATCCATAATTGTGTATTTTATGCATAGGATAAAATTTTACCATCTATTAATATATTGGGTCAAAAAAACCTAGTTATTTGAGATATAATTAAAATTAAAAAAGATTGGTGACCTCTCAATAGTCAACAAATAACTCCTTCACTCAGATATTTCATTGAAATTTACATTTTATTAATAAGGATATAGTTTATATATGATAAATAATATACCTTATTAGTTTTTATTTTTCATTCAATTATATATTTAATTCAACACTCTATAATCCTAGTATTATAAAATGTGTACCAAATTAAGCTGAATTTCGCAAAAAATGATCCACATCACCAATTAACTTGAGTTAATTCCTTCTTATTTTTAGAGGCTATCGATAATTTCTGAGGTTAAAAAAGGAGAGAAACATCCCTCAATGAATTCAATTCAATATATTATATATCAAGATGAATTAAAATTGAAATGATTTTAAAACATGAATACAAAATACTTCTCTAATACAATTCAGTAATATAAAATACTAAGATATATTAATAAAATAAAAATTTAAGCATAATATAATGGGTTTTATTTATAAACACTATCAATTCCATCTTTGAGATGTAGGTCGGAGAATATCTCCACAAAATTCTATTAACATGATTAAATCTATAACTTCCCATAAACATTCAAATAAATATAGATAATTTTAATATGCTCAAGATTGCAAATATAGTATGTGAGTATGTAAACACTTCTAGTAGGATTCATTAAAGGGTTCCATAAAAATCTGATATACATGATAAACCAATACTGATAGTTTGAAAATAAATTCAGTTATATAACGAATTTTATTATTGAATAATAATTTCATAATTAAATTAAATATTTTATCTTATTTGTTTTTTTAGTATAAATATAAAAATTATAAATTTCATAAAATTTAATTTTACAAACCATAGCCACTTTGATAATAACATAAAATAGGATAATCATATTATGATAACTAGATACACCTATAAAATTATGAGGGAATAATATAATATCCAATACTAATCCATAAACTATAAGTATGTAACATTCTATAGTTAAATCATAAACTAGTGGTGTGTCCAATGTAGATCTCGCATGAGTGAGGTAATAAACTAGCCAATACTAATCATAAAAAATACCTTGGTAGGATGGATAATTATAGTTAGATTAAAATATGAACTATAAATATAAATCCTACTTGATATCATCTTATGTTACAAAAAAATCACATGAAGACTCAATCAAAATAAATATGCATAGTATCGAAGAAAAAGATTAAAACACCAAAATTACACCTCAAGAATGTATTCATAAATTAAAAATAACAATGATGTTTAGATCTCATTGTATCATATATAAAATTTTAAATTATCACCATATATTGAGGATGAAACATGTGAGTAAATGAATATAAGGTAACACATATTAGAAACATAAAAAAAATATCTCATCAAAATGTTTTCATACTCTATAAAAAATTATAAAACCATATACAATAATTTAATTTACTATAGTCCCCAAAAATGGACTTATTATTTCAAAATGATATTTTTTTTTCTATATATTTAATAATATGACAAAAAATGATTTATTCCATAAATTATTTTTAATTCTATTTAAATACCAATTTAAAATATTTTAACAACATATTTATATGTTAAAATTTTCATAATAAGGTATTTTTATGTTTACAAAAAATTAATTATCAAAAAACATATTAATTTAGATCCTAAAATTAAATAATATCTAGAATCAACTATTATATCAAATAATAAAATATATATGTAACCACATAACTATTTTTATTAACGTATAAAAATAATGAACAAAATATGATGTTGTGTAACGAATTAAATATTATATTAAACAAAAAAATATTAATACGAAAATTCAGTTGCATATAAAAACAAATTTCATTAAATTTTATGTTTTTTTGAACTCATTAAATAGAATAATGGTGGTAAAAAATTCTCTACTGAGTAATGTGAGTTTTCTCTCAGGATCCTAAATATTCACACGGAAATAGACATAATTTATGATGATTTTTATATATACCATAGTGATCCCCCAACAAAATACCTAATTTATGCAGAAGATGTACATTTGGGCTGAATGGGTGACACGAAAGAAGGTTTAGGAATATTGATAAGATATGGAACTACCACATAAAACATAATTTCCTGTGGTTAATCCTAGAGTATAGATAATAATAGATGGATAAAATGGGTCCATACCATTTTCCCCCAATTTCCATACATGGCCCAATAAATAGAAACATTATTTCATGTCTATCACAGTTTTTATGGTGGTTATGGGGATGTTGGTGGTTGTGGTTGTTGTAGTAGAATTTATTTATTTTTTTATTATTAATATAATTTTTTTCTTATCAATATTGATCTTTTTGTATAAAAAATTATGTGATAATATAATAAGATTAACTCCCTCATTGATAAAGTCATAGTAGTTCCCTACTTTTATTAGAACTTATAAGTCGCATGGTTTTATTCATAAATATATGTTCTAGATTTGAATTGATATCCATTTTTTGGGTTGAAAATGATACATGCTACTAGGGGAAATGCACATAGTATTCTGACAAACATTCTCAGAGTTTATCAAAATAAGATGATATCATAGGTCCTTTGATGGGAATAGAGTTCCCAATAAAATCCTTGGACCCAGTTTTCAATGGGAATGATCATTTATAGAATGTCAAAGAGATAAAAATAAAGAATATGTTCATTATCGTAACATGAAATATTTTTTACTAAATAAATCGTGATAAATGGGTTATATTACATAATGATCATTTATATGAGGTTATATTTCATTAATAAATTATCTTATTTTTATATGGTTTCATTTCTGTTTTGTTATATGATAAACATGGAATTTTTTGTATTATAGCTATTCCCCAAATAAATAGGTCATGAGGGTGATAAAATAAATGAATATAAAATACTAATTAAATTATATTACGAATTTAATAAGATTAAATCAATATTATTCTCACTTTTGGTTTAATAATTTTTCTGTTTTGGTTGATACCTTGTCATTAATCGTGAGTTATTTTAGAGAATAAGTATATGTGTTAAATAATTATAAATATTTATTTTATATATTAAGTAAATATAATATTTATGATATATCTAAAAAATTAATATATTAATATTTATTTATTAAATAAATCAGATGTATTTATGGTTGGTAAATAAGGAGGATAAAAAGATATAGTCTAATGTTCCAGTTGGATATGAAAAATTAAATATAGTTTCAAAAAATATATTAATATTTTTAATAAATGATATTTATTTATCTATAGGTATTGCACATGTCAATAAAATCATAGTATTATTTATGTTATCAATTTAACTTCTGTTCAATAATGAATAATGTATTGATAACATTTATAGTGATAGATATATTTTCCTACAATGATATTTCATCATTTTAGATGAATATTCATTATGGCAAATATACAATTGGAGGAGGATATTAATTGTATACTCTCTTTATAGACTAATTAAACAATATTTAATTTGGAAAAAGATCTTAATAATCTACCATAATGTTATTCCCCATAAGTAATAATTACAAAAATACCCCACATAAATTTTTTCTTCATACCATAGTGAAGGGAAACATATGGAAGGGTGATCTCAAGAGCTCAAAATGGAATATATATTTGATATTCAAGTATAACATGTACATATGGTAATTATATAATGGTCATTACATTTGATAACCATACCCTACTTATCAAATATCATGATCCTGAGTCATGGAAGAAATATTGGATATTCACCATACATGAATCATAATGGAATCGATGAACACGATCATTATCATTTCATCATTTCATCATATCAAAACCTTTGGAAAAGGGAAATGATTCATAATCATTTCATCATTTCATCATAACAAATACCATTTAAATTAAGGAGGTTTCATATGATTTTTATTATGGAATAACATGTGGAAGAAAAATATTGTTCATTTACATCATTTCATCATAAACCATTTAGATAAATCATCACAAGATTTTCCTTTGTTCATATCCATATAAATGAATAATTTAAATAATTGGATTTCAACTTATATAGAGTATGACAATGAAATATAATCAAATTCGAACATTCAAGGAGGAATATTTATTTTTCATAAAAATAAATTTTTAAAAATAAAAATTAATAAAACATTTTAAAATTTATTTCATTGAAAAAAAATTAAGATTTTAAATACAATTTCTTAAAAATAATTTAATTCATTACAAGATGAAAATATCATTTCTTCTTTAAATAAATGTTTTTTAAAAATAAAATAGTTTGAAATAATTTTTAGTGAAAATATTCTTTACAACTTATAAATGAATCATTATAAATAATTTGAAACATTTTAGGAGGAGAATATTATTTCCTATTTAAAATGTTTATTTTAAAACATAAAACATTTTTCAAATCGAATTAATATAAAATTAACATAAATTATATAAATAAATCTTCAAGGAGATTAATCTTAATTGCAGTAGGAAATTCTATTCCTTCCATACATTTTAATACAATGATTATATTGAAAATTTTGGTAAAAGAAAAGTAGGAAATTTTTTAACAAAGACATGGTGATTTCTTTCAAAACAATTTAAAAAATAAAAAAAATGTTAAAAATTTCGCGAAAATATAATATAAAGATTGTTAAAACAATTTTTTGATACATTCAATGGAATCACTATTTGGGAAGAATTAAATGGAAATTTTTACTAAATAGGGAAATAAATATGAATGTTAACATACCTATTTTTTATATCTTTTGAGTATATAAATAGGTAAAATGAAGTGAATATTTATATACCCATTAAATAATCAGAGGATGTAAAATTAATGGTTTTCTTGAGTGGAGCATCATAATATATTACATAATATTTATGAAAAACATAAATAACTAAAATAAATTATTTGAATATATAACAATAAAATTATCACTTTTTTAACATTGAATCTCAAGCCCCAATGAAATATTAAAATTATATAAAAAATTTAATATCATGATAATCAAAATTTTATTTACACTATATAAAAATGGGAGTAAATATGCACTACATAAACCATGATAGGTGCATAATATTACATATTACCCAAATAGGTCAATTTGGGACAAAAATATGTCACCTCTTCGGTAACTTTTGATTTATAAACCCCATAAATGATAAATCCTAAAAAGAAAATTAACTCCTCATAATATTAAGGATAATAATCAAAAAATACATCCATGTTTACTATATAATACTCATAATATATTTAGGTGTTGACTATTTCATGGGTGTTAAATAAGAAAAAAGTGAGATATAGAAATCACTTACATCTATAGTAATATTATTATTCATAATCCCCAATAATGAAAAACATCAAATTAAAAATGAAATAGAATGTAAATAATGGGACTGAATATATAATGAATCAAAAATGCTATACATACACAAAATAATATAAATTAATGGCGAATTGGCATAGGTCACCTAGAAATTAATGAGAGACTATAAATCTCATTCTTTAAGCCTCAAATTCTATAATACATGTTTGAACCACCTTTATAATAAATAAATTAATTTTCATTATACATATATAATATAAAAATAAATTCATTATATTTAATGAAATATATTTTACATATGACAACTCATTACCCATTTATTTCTAATTCCATGTAATATTGATGTTTTGGATAATAACTTCTCTGTTTATCATATATGTTTGGATTTTCTTTTTCAATCCTCTTAGTGTTATTATGGTTCCATTACATCCATAGTAATAGTATCAAAATTATTATAATATATATAAATCAATTATACTTTAATACAAAAAATGAATAATGGTTTTATTAAAGGAAATATGTTATGATTATAGATACAGTTGTTCATAAATATTCATGGGTAACATTTCTATTCAATAAATATCATTAATGAAAGGATAATAATAATATTTTTTCTTTCAAAAAATGATAATAAAATATTTAATTATAAATTAATTAAATAAATATATTTATATGTATCATTGTTGTTGTGTGGTGATTAAAATAGAGATTTTCATCACATTGTAAAGGTATAATTCAACACATACAATGACAATGTTATCATCATTAAGTGAGTGAAAATATATGGAAGTAAATGGTATTTTTTTAAGAAATAAGAAAATGAAATTAATATAATTTTTATTTCATAGATATAAAAAATTTATTATCATTATCCTTTTTTCTCGAATGTAAGGTATTAGTGAATAATTAATTACATCACTTCACGAGACAGTAGTCCACTATTCGAATGAGAAGCATAATCATTTTCCTTATGGAATGAATATTAAAAAAATATATTTGAGATATAATAACCATAGTTGTATAATTATTTTATAAATATCATATAAATTCTTTAGATTTATCATCATATCCAACCATGAGTGGTGATGATGGAAAATTGAATGGAATATTTTCTTGAGGTGGTAGTCTTCCAAACACATGAATAAGAATATCATAACCCATTGGATGAGTTCACAGATATATTCTAGTCATGAAAAAAACATGATAACATATAAATATATGTAATATAATGATGCAATTTTATCATAATTTTTTAATGATAATTTATTGAGGTGGATTGTGAAATAAATTTAAATTTATCATTGAAGAACAATACACATTCTTCAACTATGATTCTTATGTTTTCACCAAAGGAATTCATCAGTTTACCATCATCCCAAAATAATGTATTTAATAATATGTGAGGATAGTTGGGATGTATTTATAATGTTATCATCTAAATCAAAAAAAAATTAAGCTGTGAATATGATATGAGTGGGTTGGCCTTTTAGAAATGTGGTGAGGGGCACATTAGAAATATCTAGAAATGAAAAATCTGTACTCGTGTTTTTCTCACTCCACAAGGTTCCAAAATAGACTATTCAATATAATTATATTATATGGGTTCTAAATATTACTATAAAATAAATTTATATTTATGAGGTCATTTTATCCCTCATCATTTTAGTTTAACCCCTGGTTAACCCATTTTACCCTAACCACCGTAATTAATCATAGTTTATTTCACTATTCATTATGAAAAAAAATTAAATTAAATTTATTAGTAAAAATAAATTATAATGATTAAAAAATACGGAATTTATTTTAAAAAATGAATTCAATTAATTGGAAAAAATTTAAATAAAATTAATCACAGTTACGAGATAAGTAATTTATTTTCCTAAGAGGAGAAGTTAAAATGTTTAAGAATTTATTATAAAAAATACAATATGAAAATGATTCCAATAAAATAAATTATATTATTATATTTATAAAATTTATCTATATTTACATAAATTTCAACTTAAAATATAAATAAATGTTTTAATTAATTTCAATGAAAAATAACTTTTTAGTTTAAATTCAACATTACACACTATTCATTAAAAATTATACTTTTCAAAAGGTTTTTTGAAATTTAAAATATGATAATGTTGATATGATTATTTCAACACTATATATTACACCTTTAAATAAATATTATTTGAGTTCTAAAATTCTGTAATAGTATGTGTTCTAAAAATAGTGACCAAATTACATTTTATCAAAATAATATTTAGGTATATATTTCGAATTATTCATATCAATTTTCTACAAATCATATTAGATGAATTTCAATAGTTTCTTTTATATACAATATATAACATTCACGAATACACATCACCAATATTTTCTAAAATTTACTTAGGTGATCTTGTTTACTTAAATAAAAAATATTATCTCAAAAAAAAGATTTACTTCATTTTCAAGTAGTTTACATTATAATTATTACATAATTATTTACCAAATAATTAATTTAATATAAATATTTAAATCATATATACTTAATAAAAATCATATCCACACATGACATTCTAATAGTTGGTGATTACTATCATACATTTATTTTTTTATAATATTTCTCATATTGATTAAACTACGAGTATTTTTTGGTCAATCTTGAACTCAGTGTTATTGGTAAACAAATATATCAAAATTATTACATTATTTTATGAAAATATTTAAAAAATTATTTTGGTTTAGAATTTGACCCCCTTAAAAAGTGTTTTGCACTCAAAATTCATCTTAATCATAAAAAGATTCACATTAAAAAATTCCATCACCAAAACCCATATCCTATAAATGATAAATAAAATATTCTCTAGAAAAAGACAATGGTATGAGGAAACATCATCTGGAATAACACATGGTGGGTTACCAAATTGGATAACATTATTGGGAAGTGAAAACGTAGAAATTAATGAAAAAATGTTCACCCTAATACTGGTAGAGATAGGTAGTGTACTTGGTTAGTATAATGTTCTTGAACACATATCCATCAACTAAAGTTGTGTGAAATAGTTCATTAACATCATCAAAAATCATAATAACCTGACAAAATTTAATTTATAGATCCCTTTCAAAATTTTAATGAATTATTCATCCATCGTGAATGAGATCATATGAAAATTATCATACATTATGTATTTTTATTTCATAGGAATAATTTTATCCATTGGTTATTCTTTTAATCAATTTCAACATTATATATTAATACAAAAATTGATTTTTTCAATTCTGAAGCACTAAATATGATCCCCCAATGGAATTATAATTCATTCATTCTATCATTATATAAAAATAAATTTTTATTGGTAATCTAATTTCTATAAATTATAAAATTGTTAATTAATATGTAATTCTATAAATCCTCAAACAATGTTCAAAATAAACCATTACATAAATTGTTATCCAAATAAACCATCAAAAATTTAATATTTAGATATATGGTCACAAAATTTACAAAATCAGCTTAACATTAATCTATTATATATAATAATTTATCTATCTATTGTCATATAGAAAACATGTGAATTCCATCATCATGTTTTATCTTAAATCATGTTAATAACCTAAATGACGTTAAAAAAATAATGTGTACATAAATTATTATAAATTTCATATATAAAACATAGAATATAATATATAATACTTAACTCAAAAAAATTTATAAACTCCATCCATGATAGAGTTATCCACATTATCAATATATCATGTATCTATTACGAGGTTTTCAATACAATCCAATTTTCATTATCAATTTTAATGATATCTTTCTATAAAAACGATTTTCCTAAAATTTTGGTCATATTAATTGTTATTTTACCATAATCATATGTTTTACAACATAATATTACCTTTAAATTAAATAACTTTTCTTGAAAATTACTAATATTCAATAAATTCCTTTATATCATTAATAAATAAATTATACAAAAAATAATTAAATTTAAATATTACGATCACAAAATTCTCAAATTACAATAAAAACTCATTTATTATCCCACATCCATTTCAAAACATTAAATAGGCTATGTAATCATATTTCTCAACAATTTTTTTTATTTCTAATATCATTTGATACATCTTCATCATCAGTGATATAAAGGTTACTTATATAATTATTCTGATTCACGTCATGAAATCCCCCCTAAGGAAATAAATTTTCATAATTAACAAACAATATAGATTTAAAACAATAAATAGTTAATGACACCAATAGGAGGAAATTATTTTCAACAATTATGAAAAAATATATATTTTTCTAAATATAGTTACTTGTTTTTTGTTGTTTATTTCAACAAACCGAAAAACATATAATTATTGTGAGACATTCCATTTATTAATTATTTCTAAATTATCGATATTTAAGAAATTTTAATATCTTTTATCTATGGTATCCACTACCTGAAATGTTAATGAAAGATTTAGTTATCTTATTTTGTGATTCCAATAGTTTCTTTAGGTGAATGTTGTTAATCATGATCTGTGATAACTAGTTAGGAAGAAAACCATTTTCCATAACTCTGATCGTCATATGATTTTTCTTATCATAAACAACGTATCAATAAAATTCAAATTTAATCCAATAATTTTTTGTTCCCTCCAATGACTAAAATAAAAATCCATAGTTTGAAAAAAACTAGTCATTATGGAAAACCACATAATCATGAAAATTACATATTGGTTTCCTAAATGATGACACATTATTTATAAATTATTTGACCATAAGTTTATCCATCATTATTAAGAGTAATCATCAATTCAAAACTATCATTATGGTTCTTAATTATTTTTGGATTTCTAAAGAATATACCATCGGATTTTAAACCAACTACGTTCCATGGCATGTTTTTATACACTTAATAAGGATTTATTCCATCTCAAAATTCTCTTTTTTATGATATTACATAAAGGTACCAATGTTCATTTTCCAACCCAACATTATGTTTTCTAACTGTGACATAATTTCCTAGAAATGTCTCTCTATATAATTTAATAAAATACCAGTACTTTTTCTTATACATTGAATCATGTTTAAACATATCCCTAGAAAATACCTTTGAAACCATCAATAGGGACCCCTGTTTTCATATATAGATATTAAATATTTTTATATATATTAAAGGAATTACACATACACATGCCAGATGATCATAATTTTTAGTGTTTTTGGAGTCTAGGTATATAATATTATAAATTTTTTAGTGATCATAAAAATATTCCATAAAATTATTCCCCTTTATTATTCTTCACAAACATACCCATCATAAAACCATACATCAAAACATGTTCAATGTACACATTATAAAGTGTTAGTTTAGATGAATAGTAACCTTAATCAAGGGAGACACATTATGAAAAAAATTAATATAATGATATGAGAGAATGCACATAAAATTTTAAAAACATAACCTATATATCAATGACTATAATAATGAGTACTAAAATAGTGTTTTCTAGTTCCTAGGACATGAATCTTAAGGGTAACAAAGAAAAGTACACATGGGGCGTAAAATTATCATAGGATTAATAATTCTAAAATATAAAATAGAAATTTAATTATATATTAGTCAAGGAATAAAAATAAGGATATCATTTTGGATTAGGTTGACTCCACAAATCACCATAGTAGTCATGGATCTCCCCCAAGATCATCCTAGCAGACAATGCCTCGTACTGAATTGGTTACACTCCCTAATCAATCCCTTTTAATATCATGACATATAAATCCATACTTAATTCATTGGGGGGAAATATATTTCCCAACCATATCATAATGAAACCATATTCAAAAAAATTCATCGTGTCTGTCAAGACACGTCCCCCGGGGCACATTTCGTGACTACCCCAAGCCCACCATCCATAGGCCAGGGGCTTGCAACTATCACCGAAGGTGTATTCTGTAACAAGCCGAGATTTAATGATAATTGTTATATTTTTAATTTCATTGATGTCTTGAGTTATACGCGACACCAAAATTAGCTTGTTCTATACGCAACACCGTATTAACTTGCAGTATACACAACACTGATCTTGGATCGTGTTACAGACAATTTCATGTTCATTTGATATAAGTTATTTTACGCAAAATTGAGTTTATGTATATATATATTCAATGTATAAATGAAATATGGTTGGATTATATTATACACAACAACAAATGAATCGTTCACTACACGCAACCCTGACATGGCTTTCATTACACACAACCGCGACCTTCCATGATAGCGTGTGTTATACGCAATAACAAGTTTCACTAAACGAGATATTATTATAATATTATTATGAACTAGCCGTTATGAATAGTAATACCCACTTTTTGAAATTTTTTAAATTTTATCTTTCAAAATGGACTTCATTTTTGGATTCGGAATATTGAAATTAGCCTAGGGTGAATTTTTTGTATTTTTCTGAAAACTTTTAATTTTTGATAAGTAGTGAAAACACTGGGTCACTATTTTAGAACCGACTTTTTATTTAAATAATCATTTATTTTATTTAAATGTATTTTAGGTTAGAATTGATACATAATACCTATATATGTTCAATGAAATTCATTGGAGTTATTTTATAATAATTTTAGATATATAAAACTTTTATTGAACATGTCACCGTCTTTTACCCACCTCCTATGAAAATTTGGAAATTCACATAAAACATAATTTTACCACTTCTGTGAGTGGAATTTCAAAAATCCGAGATACCCGGTTAATATCAAGGACTAAAATGTGGTTCAACGAGATGAAAATAATTTTTGGTGAATAGTAAAATTTTACTTTTATTTTTCATGGATAAAAGTAAATAGGGTAATTGAGGGTGAAAATGATATTATTATTACCCTAACACATGTCCTAATTCTATTGGATATGTTTAATTCGACCAAAAACTACCTTAGGAATAAAATATTACCATTTAGGTCCACGAGTATTAGATTAGGAAATTTATTATTAATTTATTTAAAGAAGTGTTAAAATATTTAAAATCATAGTTTAATAACTAAATCATTTTTAATATACAGTTATACATAGGATAAATTCTACTATAAATATTAACTATAAAGCTAACAATATTTCCTACAAAATTTTATTTTATTTATAATTTATAAACATTTAATAATTTAATTTATTTTTGACATAATTATGATGCAGTAATTATCATATTAATGAAATATTAACATAATTGATGTTATAAATACAAAAATAAATGTAATTTGAGACTTGATATGAATTAAAATAATTTTCTAGGTTAATATGACCTTTTATTATTGATTTAATTAACTGTATTAGAACTATTCATTCTGTTATGAGTATTACAAAAATCAATTACCCAATAGTGTCAAAATTGACATAAAATAGTTTTTAAAAGAAATATTATATTATTTATTATTATTATATTCCTAAACATCTAAGGTTCGGCTGAATGACTTAGATAAGGTTATATATATTAATAATGAACCACTGTGGTTTTTTTTTCTCTTTTTATATTATGTTTATTAACCATATAGTGTAAGAAAACAAGAAGACACAGTAAAAGTTAAATTATTTACCTTAGAGTTAAATCTAAAATACAAGGTTAAAATAGTAACATAAACATGTCTGAAACCTATTGGTTGAGATGGTTTCGACCCATCCGCACCGTATATTAGAAATACATTAATTTGGAGCTTTTAAAAAACGAATATGACTTTATTATAAAATAATATATTAAGATTTTCCAAAGGTTCCCCTCTCCTCCCTTATAAAAAGGTCACCCCTTCCCTCTTCACATCACACACTTTGAGCCTTGATTCTCGGAAAAAACCTGCCCATTTCTATTATCCACATACCTAGAAACATTATGAAGGTTCCGGTATTATCAAAAGGCCAACTCTACTTCCTTAAGAGAGGGCTTTAAGGAGGTGCGTCGAAGAAGAGGTAATCTCTTCTTCCGATTCCCTCAAGTTTCTTTCTTCTTCTACTACTTATTATTTAGTTGTCTCATTATAAAGTAATAACATAAGTATTAAATATATACTGATATGTTATTATAAATATTAAACAACCCTATTTCACTTTCTATCCATCCTATAGAAAACGAAATCACCATGCGTGCGTACGAACGGAATACTGTCTCCACGCCGTGGTTTAATCTGTTTTTCCACCACCACCTTACTTGGATGGGTATAATGGTGTAAATAATAACTATATATGGATATTATAACATCATAGTTATTCTATGATATTATATAATCCAATACAATTCCATTAAATAAATATGGGAACGATATCATCGATCGTACGTACGTACGGATTACCGTCTCCGCGACACGATGAGATTCATTTTCAATCTTTATAATTTAAGAATGATTATAAAGTATATATAATAAGTAATAATTAAATACATGACATAATAATGCTATTGGATTTATGTATATATATATTTATTTCATCTACATAATTCCATTCAATTCAATAAGGAAACGAAAACAGCGTTCATGCATAAGTACGGCCTACCGTCTCCATGAACGGTGTATTTCTTTCCCTTTATCGATCTATTATATATATGAATATATGTTATCTATAAACAATGTTTTACATTATGTATCAATGTAATAATTATCTAAGTAATCATATTAATACTTATATTTCAAAACAAGAATGATAAAATGAAACGATTTTACCCAAAACACTAATTTAACATGGAATTTACAAAAGAACGGGTAATATAATGTCATAAGTGAACAATTGATGTCATCATAAAAATTAATATGATTCTGAAAAAATTAAATGGAATTATTTATATCATTATACAGGAGGTTCAAATGTGTATTAAGCATATCAGACCTTAGGTAAGGTATAAATTTTCAATCTCATTTTTTATCCGATATTGTTTATACATAAGTATTTACTGAGGTTACGTTTATCATCCATGGCCATGTTTTTCTAAAAATGATTTCATAAAATGTTTACTATTATTCAATGAATTCTTAAAGTCATTTTTAACCTTTATTGACTTTTTACCACATTTTATGAATGGAATCTTTTCTTTGATTACCATATAATGTACTTTTTTACTTTTTCGACAAAAGTACAAGGAGAATATTATTTTTAACTTATATAGTGTGAACGGATTTTTACGGCTTCATAACGCCTCATTTTCATAAAGATTACTCTACAAGATTGCATGATTATTTTCAACAAAACCATTTTCTTTTAAAATTTCATGGCATTTTATGAAAAGAAAATTATTTTGAAGAAGAAAGGATATTTTCCTCAAGAATTCATTTCAAGTGTTTAATCAAAACCATTTTCCATATAAGATGGAATTATTTCATATGTGTATGTTTTAAATATAATTTCCATATGATTTACATGGATTCACTTTTCTTATGATGAAATGATATCCATTTTTTATGGATTATGTTATGATTGGATGATGTTTATCAAACCCATTTTATACTTTGGGTAATGATGAATGATTTCTGTTCATGTAGTGGCATAGTTAAGAATTATTTCATTATGTGTTGGGTGGGACCTATATCCCCCTCAAATGCATTGGGTAAATATTTATATCTCATGATATAGACTTGGCTGGAACGGTAAGTTAATCTGGTTCAGTTTTACAGGACTGAAACAAGGAGTGAACTCGATATAGAAAGGGACATTGTCCACTAAGATGGTCTTGGCAGTAATGCCTTGGATACTATTGAAATCATATCATGTGCCTAATGTTTTCCACAATCCCATGATTTATTCCCATTATTTTTATCATGATTAATGTTCTTTATGATATATACCTTATGTAATTCCAATAATTATGTCTTTTCTCAATATTTTGATGTTTAGATTTTATGTTCAAGTTTTAGCATTCAAATGTTTATGGGTTGTTTTATATTCTCCATGATTACCCTTACTGAGAATTTGAGCTCACCCTTTATATGTTTTCTTTTCCCTAGGACATAAAGAAAAGTTTTAGGTAAGAAAACCAAAAAGGGGAATATATTTATGGGAGATGTTGAAGATCTTTCACTACGATTAGAAGATTCTATTCCAAGTTTCCAAAGACACTAAACTAATACGGTCTTTGGGCATCTTTTTTTGTCATGAATTTAAGTATTCCACAAATGTAATGTAATGTCCATGTACATCAAGCTTTGGGTCTTTGAAATTCGTATCATAGTGAAGGTTTAGTTAACCTTTGGAAACTATGATGCGAGAACTTTAGTGAGATACCTAGAGATATTTTTAAGGTATGTCTTGGGATGTCTCCAAGGATAAGTATATGTATAGGCTATAGTTCCAGAATTACGGTAATGATATTTGAATTAAACCTTCGGTGTTATATATTGAAGGTACTCCCCCTTTATTATTCTGTTTTCCTAGAATGGTTTTTCCCAATCACACTATTCTTTTTTGGTTTTAGAAAATGGGTGGAAACAGGACGATTCACGATAATGGAGGATATGATGGACAATGGAATGATATTCTTCATGAGAAACCAAATGAAATTGGATTTGGAAGTCCACGTATAATTATTATGCCTAGTCAGCAATCTCATAATATGATTAATAATCTCAAATTTGGTAAGTTTCCCAACTAAGATAATAAGAGAAAGATAGAGTTTAATGATGATCATAGAGGAAATAAAGATCAATTTCCCTCATGTAAATCATGTGGGTAGAGGCATCAGGGAGATTGTTTCAAATGAACTAGAAGATGCTTTGGGTGTGGAAAAGAAGGACTCAAAGCTAGTAAATGAAAAGGAAAAGGTTCTGTTTACACCATGGACAAGGATAATAGTATTCCTACGACATCGACAATGATTAAATTCTTTCAATGTGGGATGTGTGGGAATTATGAAAACCAATGCCCTAAATGAAATTTTCATGAAAAGAATCAGCATGGTCGTATAGGTAGTATGTATGTTGATGATGATGAAGAGACTACAAATGATATATGAGATGAAAGAAATGACGAAGCTTAGTCAGTGGTTTAAGATGGTAGTGGAATGATTTATGGTTATCAAGAGTTATGTTGTATTGTTAATGGTACAATGGAATATAGACACATCTATGGATTATTACACTATTGTTTTGCCTAAAGTATTTGAATGTATATGTTGAATGGTACTAGTAACCATGAAAGGTTATTCAAATATTTTTGGAAATAAGATGATATGCACATAATGAATGGATAAGGACAAAATAATATGTTTGATAGTATTCATGAGCTCATGATTGATATAAGGACTAATTGATATCATGGTTTGAGTACATAGAAATTTTTTGGATTTTGGTATGTGGAAAGATCTAACTTTTGACAGCACTCATGTTTTCACTAAGGTTATATGGTAATTCGTGTTTCATGATAATACATGATTAGGGCATTCACATGTTTGGAATGTGACCAACAAGATATATAGCATGATAAATGATGCTATTCACATGCTCGGTAGATGAAATTTCAAGTAATCGTCTTTTTTATACTATGAGATTGGACAGATGTATTTTGGATAAACCTAATGATAGGAATATATTAAGTTAGATATTATATAGTATTGTTTATGGATAGAACTTTTTTTATGTTATAATAGTATAGTTTTATAAAAAGGACAACTCACAGAATGGGTGGCAACCCTTCGCGTCGGCCAAGGTTGTGGGAATCAAACCCACAACCAATGTACGATAGGCCTTTATCGCCTACCTCTAGCCTATATGAAGTCCCTAGTTAGTATAAACTACTTTTATTTTATTATGCAAGATGATTAATGATGTATAAGTCCATTTTGGGACCATGTCTGATTAATCTCCCCATATATGGACTTATTTATATATCTTTTGCTAACTTATGTTTGAGATATATGGAATGACCTATCATTCTATCGCATGATCTGCTAAAACATTGCAAAAGACAAATTCAACTTCATTTCTTTAAGAGATGAAGTGGAAATTGTTCAAGGCCCAATCAACGGTGATATTACACCAAAATAAATTAAGTATTTCTTCTAATTAAAATTTTTAATCTTTATGGAAATGATCTTGAAACCCCAAAATGTTGTCCTAGTTCCTTTATATTCAATGAATCAGATGGTACCTTAGATCATCACAAATTTATGGCTTTGTGATTGTTTTCTTTTTCATAGTCATGTTTTCTACCACTCTCCATCAGAACACGATAGTTAGATTTCTCTTCAATATCCATATTTTCACCTATGTTATACGCAACATTGTATTAGCTTCCAGTATACACAACACTGATCTTGGATCGTGTTACACACAATTTCAAGTTCGTTTGATAAATGTTATTTTATGCAACACTGAGTGTATATATATATATATTCAATGTATAAATGAAATATGGTTGGATTCTATTGTACGCAACAAACAATGAATCTTTCACTACACGCAACCCTGACTTCGCTTTCATTACTCGCAACCGCGACCTTCCACGATAGCGTGTGTTACACGCAATACCAAGTTTCACTAAACGAGATATTATTATAATATTATTATGAACTAGCCATTATGAATAGTAATACCCACTTTTTAAAATTTATTAAATTTTATCTTTCAAAATGTAATTCATTTTTGGATTAGGAATATCGATATTATCCTAGGGTTATTTTTTGATATTTTTTGGAAAACATTTAATTTTTGATGAATAGTGAAAACACTGTGTTACTATTTAAAAACTGAATTGTTATTTAAACAATCATTTATTTTATTTAAATCTATTTTTGGTCAAAATTGATACATAATACCTATATAAGTTCAATTAATTTCATTGGATTCATTTTATAATTATTTTAGATATATAACAATTTTATTGAACTTGTCATCGTCTTTTACCCACCGCCTAGTAGAATTTGAAAATTCACATAAAACATAATTTTACAGCTTATGTGAGTGCATTTAGAAAATATGAGAGACACGGTTAATATCAAGGAATAAAATTTGGTTCAATGGTATGAAAATAATTTTTGATGAATAATAACTTTTTACTTTTATTTACCACGGTTAAAAGTAAATAGGGTAATTAAGGGTGAAAATGATATTATTATTACCCTAACACATTTCCTAATTCTATTGGATAAGTGTAATTTGGCCAAAATCAACCTTAGGACTAAAATATGACCATTTAGGACTACTTGGATTAGATTAGAACATTTATTATTAATTTATTTAATGAAGGGTTAAAATAGTTAAAATCAATGTTTAATAACTAAATAATTTTTAATATACAGTTACACATATGATAAATTATAATATAAATATTAATTAGAAATCTAAAAAGATTTAATAAATAATGGTATTTTATTTATATTTCTTAAACAATATATAATTTATTTTATTTATGACATGATGATGATGCAGTAATTATCATATTAATGTAATATTAACATAATTGATGTTATAAATACCCAAATAAATGTAATTTGAGAGTATTTATGAATTCCACTAATTTTCTAGGTTAATATTACATGTTATTATTTATTTAAATAAATCTTTTCGAACTAATAATGCTGATATGGTTTCCAAAAAAATAAATTACCAAATAGTGTCAAAATTGACATAAAATAGTTTTTAAAACATATATTATATTATTATTTGTTATTATATTCATAAAAATCATAGGATAAGCCAAATGACTTAGATAATGTTATATATATTATTAATGAACTACTTGGGGTTCTTTTGTCTTGTTATAGTAATTTATTAACCATATAGTGTAAGAAAACAAGAAGACACAGTAAAAGATAAATTATTTAACATAGAGTTAAATCTAAATGATAAGGTTAACACAGTAACCTAAACTTGTCTAAAACGTATTGTATGAGATTATTTCTACCCATACCCACCTTATATTATAAATAAATCAATTTGGATATATTAAAAACAGAATATGACTTTATTATAAAATAATATTTTATGATTTTCTATAGGTGCCCCTCTCCTCCCTTATAAAAGGGAACCCCTTCTATCTTCTCTTCACACCCTTTTGAGCCTTGAAGATATGAAAAATCCTGACCATTTATCTTCTCCACATACCTAGAAACAGTTTGGAGGTTTCGTAATTCTCAAAAGACCATCTCTACTTCCTTAAGAGAAGGCTTAAAGGAGGTGCGTCGAAGAAGAGGTAATCTCTTCTTCTGATTATCTCAAGTTTCATTCTTCTTCTTCTCCTTCTTTTGTTGTATCATTATAAAGTAATAACATCAGTATTAATTATATACTGACATGTTATTATAAATAAGATACAACCCAATTTCACCTTCTATCCATCCTACGGAAAAAGGAATCACCGTGCATGCGTACGTACGGATTACCGTGTCCACGCCGTGGTGTAATATGTTTTTCAACCACCACCGTACTGGGATGGGTATAATGGTGTAAAGAATTACTATATATGGTTATTATAACATCATAATGATTATAAGTTATTATATAATCCAATCCAATTCCATTCAATAATTATGGGTATGATATCATCACTCGTGCGTACGTATGGAATATCGTCTCCACGACTAGATGAGATTCATTTTCCATGTTAATAATTCAACAATGATTAGAAAGTATATATAATAATTAATCATGAAATATATGACATAATAATGCTTCTGGATTTATGTATATATATATTTATGTCATAAACTTAATTCCATTCAATTATATAAGGAAACGAAAACAACGTTCATGCGTACGTACGACCTACCGTCTCTATGAACGGTGTATTTCATTCCCTTTATCGATCTATTATATATATGAATATATATTATATTTAAATCATGTTTTATATTATTGTACTAATTAATCATGATCTATGTAATCATATTAATATTTACTAGTCAAAACACGGATGATAAATGAAACAATTTTACCCAAACTGCTTCTTTAACATGGAATTTACTAAATAATGGTTAATATAAAGTCATAAGTGAACCATTTATGACAGCATAACAATGAGTATGATTCTGTAATAAGTCAATGACATGATTTGAATCATTATACAGGAGTTTAGGATACGTATGAAGCATATCCGACCTAAGGTAAGGGATAAATTTTCAATCTCATTTTTTATCCAAGATTGCTTCTATGTAAGTATTTACTGGGGTTACGTTTATCATCCATGACCATGTTTTTCTAAAAATGTTTTCATAAATTTTTTACTATTCTTAAATAAATTTTTAAAGTCATTTTTACCCTTTATTTACTTTTTACAACATTTTATGAATAGAATCTTTCCTTTGGTTACCATATAAGGTACTTTTTGACTTTTCCGACAACAGTACAAGGAGAATGTTATTTTTAACTTATACGGCATGAACGGATTTTTATGGGGTCATAACGCCTCATTTTTATGATTCTTCCTCTACTTGACTACTTGATTATTTAAAAAAACCATTTTCTTCTTAAATTCCTTGGCATATTATGAAAAGAAAATTATTTTTAAGAAGAAAGGATATTTTCATAAAGAATTAATTTCAAGTGTTTTATCGAAACCATTTTCCATAACATATGGAATGATTTCATATGTGTATGATTAAAGTATAATTTCTCTATGATTAACATGGATTCACATTTCTTATGATTAAATGATATCAATATTTTTGTATGGATTCTGTTATAATGAGATTATTTTTATCAAACACATTTTATACTTTGGGTAATGATGAATGATTTAATTATGAGAAGGGTGGGACCTATATCATCCTCCAATGCATTGGGTAAAGATTTATATCTCATAAGATAAACATGGCTAGAACATCAAGTTAATCTAGTTCAGGGATAGAGGATTGAAATGAGAAGTGAACTCGATTCAGAAAGGGACTTTGTCCACTAAGATGGCCTTTGGTAGTAATGCCTTGGATACTATGGAAATAATATCATGTGATTAATGGTTACCACAATCACTTGTTTTATTCCCAGGATTTTTTATCAAGATTAATGTTCCTTTATGATATATGCCTTACGTACTTCCATGATTTATTTCTTTTCTCAAGATTTTGATGTTTAGATTTTATGTTCAAGGTTTTGCATTCAAATGTTTATGGATTGTTTTATATTCTCCATGTTCACCCATACCGAGCATTTGAGCTCACCCTTTATATTTTTTTGTTTCCCCAGGAAATAATGAAATGATATAGGTACGAAATCCAAAAAGGGGAACATCTTTATGGGAGATGTTGAAGATCTTTCACCAATATTATAAGATCTCGTTCTGAGACTACAAACACCCTAAACTAATACAGTCTTTGGGAATTTTTTTTGTCATGTATTAAATATTCCGAAAAAGTAATTTAATGTCCATGTACGTCAAGATTTGGGTCTCTACATATTCTATAATTTTGGGAAGGCATTTCCTTTATAACCTGTGACACACACAACCAATCACACTACAAGATACAAACTCATGTAAACTAAATATTAAATAAAGTGAGTACAATAAGTAAAAAGGGGCCCAAATACAAGCCCAAATGGAATGTACAATGAATACTGGAATATAAAAGATTTCATAAAGTATAAGTAACTGAAATAGATCATGTGATCACTTTCTTAGGACCTACCTGATGTGTAGGTACAGCTCTCCATTGGTCGTCTCTGCAGTATGCCTCCTCTAGGTCCACCTTGGAGCTACCTCTAGTCTTTGTACCCTCGTCCTCAGTCTATGATGATTGTCATTTCCATCCATCACAAAAAGGTGTGGGTATAGTCTGTGCTAGATTAAGTATAATGATACTCAGTAGGGACCCAGAGACCCTCAAGGTCTCACAAAATACACAATGGATAAATAAAATTGTATGAAATAAATAGATAACCCTATGAAAGTATATGCCAATACATATACCTAAGTTATCATGTAATCCATTACAATCAAGAGGAAACGCAGAGGTATTGACTCATCTCACACTAGGTATTTCTTTATATACAGTAGTAGAGATGATTAGATGTAACTACCAAATCATATTACTCCATTAAAAGGCTCTGCAGCTAACCTACACCAAACCACTATGGGTTGACCCATAGAGGATCGCTAGAGCTGACCCACACAGGATCGCTAAGAGATGACCCACACAGGATCACTAGAGCTGACCCAAATAGGATCCCTAGGAGATGAACCACATAGGATCAGTGGAGCAGACCCACACAGGATCTCTATGAGCTAAGACACAGAGGATCACTATCTGCTGACCAAAATAGGATCGCTAGAAGATTACCCACATAGGATCGCTGGAGCTGACCCACATAAGATTTCTAGGAGATGACCCACAAAGGATAGCTAGGAGAGCACTCTTCTCATCAAAGCCAGCTACTGGGTATCCGCCCTAGGATTTCTCTTCGCTGGGATCGTCCACTACCCAAGCCATTGGTTGATTCTTGAACGGCCATGATGTCAAATAAAAAAGTAACCCAAAGGACCGCCACGTCATAGGGGTCTCAACACAATAGACGGTGTGTAAATCGGACACCTCGTCTGTATCTTATTAGCCTTTTAGTCCCGAGGTCCCGGTTAGATTCATGCCTAATCTAACCCAACCATTTCCCAATGTTATCCAAATCTTTAGTGGGGTATAATCAAAGGTACTATCTCACTCCATGATTTTCAGGGTCGCTAAAGGATCATCAAACAGACGTATAGTGCCAATTTTATGGCCAAGGTAAAGTATAGGTTCGTTTTAGGTCTGGTTCTACTCTGACCTGGTCAGAATGACCTGACCCGACCTGGCCTAGGTCGAACCAGTTCAGTTCGACCTAGCCGATGGTGCGGGATAGCCTGTAGGGTGGCCCAACCCCCTGGATGGTCCGGAAGGCCGTGAGAGACGCATGGGGCCGCAGATGGTTCAAGGGTACCGCGAGGGCGTGGAGCGGCCCAGCCCAGCCCGGGGCGGCTCGGCCGGGAGGGTAGGGTCCACGGGGAGACTCAGTTGGAGGGACCAAAATCATGTACGATGGCTCGGATGGGTGTACCACAAGGGCGCAGGGTGGCTCGGCTGGACCAAGGACTGCTCGGCCTAGGCAGTTCTGCCGAAAGGGTGGTGACGGCTCAGGTGGAGGCTCAGCCCGAATGGTGTTGGCGGCTCAGCCTAGACGGTGGCTATGGGATGGCTCAATCGGTGGCAGTGGAACGGGTGGTGGATTGGGTGGTGGCTCAGCCTGGACGGAGATGGCGGCTCGACCATGACGGTGGTGGTGGCTCGGGTGGCGGCACCGCCTGGACTTCATTCATGGATCATCTTGGACGACCACAGTGGCTCGACCGGCGGCTCGTCTGGAATCTCGATCGTGGATGGCAGGGCATCGTGCCTTTACTAGTGTCATTTTTATCCGGCCCTTCTCTTCGTTCAGTGTTTTGGTGTAATCCACTTTCTTCCATCATGAAGAACACAATAATGAAGAATGTTTGAGGGGTATGGCCATGGAGTTTGTCCCGCACCCTCCACCTTAGAGTGTTAACAACCGGTTCAACAAAAAAAAGATTCAATAATGACAAAATCTTCAATTTCATACAAATCGTGGATAATCATCTTTTGGTTGATCCATGTTCACCATGCCATCCAAGTATGAGAAAATTAAATGAGAGAATTCATGAATTTAATAATAACTCCCTATAAATTCACACAAAAACATATAATACAAAAATAAACCCCTACCATGGATTGTTTGTTGACATTGGTGAGGGAAGGAGTTGAAGTTTTCGATGATTGTCCCATCTGCCACACACCACCAATCCCTGGCTCATGCATTAGTTCGTCGTAGTCGAAGAGGTTCCTCATTGAAGGGTGTCCTGAGGGAGATGTCAGATTTGGCTTTCATCGTTATAGGAGTTTATATCATGGATAAAGTGTAATACTCCAAGGGTTATCCTCTCACAATTCCACCCATATAAATATATAGGTGAAATTAAAATTAAAAAAATTAGAAATTATGTTAGCACAGTCACAAAAGTTAGAAAAAATTAATGTGGTGTGTTGGAATAATTAATGTGGAGGATGCTCAAGATGCTCCACCACATTAAAGAGGGATTTGAGAGGTTCTCCAATATTAAGAGGGGTCGGGTGGTCCCTGCATCTAGGAATTTGAAATTGGGGGTTTATGCACGTGTGGTCCCCACCACCATAACCCATAAATGGGTGGTCTCAAGAATAAATTTCAAATTTAAAAAAAAAATTATTTTCCCATGAAAATCACAAAATCTATCTTTCCCCCTCAACCTACATCATTCGAGGTGAAGGTCTACATATGTAAATATTGGAACTGCGAGATCAATGGTTCCCTCAAATATCAATTCCGAGCACCGGCTAAAAAGTCAGAAAAACCCACTCACACATTTTGTGAATGTACCTGAGATAAAGTTAAGAAATTCCGTCCGGGCACTCCAGGCCACAGAATCACGCACCATCAATTTTCGTGAACTCATCAAATTCCCATATATTAATAAAATTAGATGGAAATTCTAGGTCTTTACATTATCCTCACCTCAGGGTTCTATGTCCCCGTAATCCACAACTCAAACAAGGTAAACAAGTGGGGGTACTGAGTAGTCATCTAACCCTCCCGCTACCAAGTTCTATCCTAGACGTTCCCAAGCTGCCAGTGAATGTGAACCAAATTTATTGATTGTGCCTAAATTACCCACTCCTGCCGATCCTCAATGTCTACTAAAAACTCTATAAATTTTACCCCATAGTCAACATCTAGCCCTCCATGGTAAATGTTGTGGGAAGGTACATGCACTTATCTCCTCAGCTGGGATACATAGACGACATCGTGCATTCGTTGCAACTGAGGTTGAAGAGCTAAGTTGTAAGCCACCTCACCAACATTTTTGAGGACCTAAATAGGCCTTATGAACCATAGGAGATATCAATCCTCCTTGAACAAATCCCCATAAACCTCATTGGGGGAGACATGTAGAATGATTTGGTCTCCATCCTCAAAATATAGAGGTTTCCATCTCCTGTTGGTATATTACTTCAGCCTACTCTATGCAGTCTTGATCCACTCTTGGATGATATGTACTTTCTCCGTGGTAGCCCGTACCATCATAGGTCTCACGAGTGTGGACTCCCCTAGGCTAGTCCAGCACAGAAGTGATATGCATGGTCGCCCGTACAACACATAAAATGTTTCCATCCCAATGGTGGAGTGATAGTTGTTGTTGTTGGAAAACTCCGCCAAAGGCATGTGATCCACCCAGCTGTGACAGAAGTCGATGACACAAGAACACAATATATCCTTGAGGTTTTAAATGGTTTTCTTAGTATGACCCTCTATATGATGGAGGAAGGTGGTGCTCCAACAAAGCTATCTCCCGAAAGCCTTCTACAACCCCTTCCATAACCGGGATGTAAAACATGTATCATGATCAGAGACAATAGTCAAAGGTACTACTTGTAGCCACACAATTTCATGCACATGGAGGGGTCCCAAGCTCTCTACTAGAACCTACTCTCTGATCGGTAGGAATTGGGCCGACATGGAGAGTCATTTGACGATCAAACAAATAGTGTCATGACCTATGGATGTACGTGGAAGTCAGTTCATGACATTCATGGATATCCCATCCCACTTCCACTTCGATACCTCAAAAGGCTGAACCAAGCCTGCTGGTACCTAATGCGCTTCCTTCACATGATGACTAGTGAGGCACCGAGAGACAAACATTGCAACTACATTCATCATTCCTAGAAACCAGTGCTATTATCGTTGATCCTGGTACATCTTTGTAACTCCTGGATGTAGCACTAAAATGGGATGTGTGGAACTCCCTCAACACTCCCTATTTATGTGGAATTGGTACCTTGGTACGTCCTCTAAAGAGGATGATGGGCTCCCCACCTTTAGAAAATCTATCAGGTGCCTGCCCTGTGGATATCTGAGCACGTTCAGTCTCGCATTCAATATCCCCACATTAGAGACTGATGAAAATATTCTCATATCAATCCATATAAGATATATACAAAGCATCCAGCTGCTCTGGCGCCTCTCCTAGCAGTTATATACCAGACCTCCTCCTCAGTGCATCTTCAATAACATTCCCCTTTCTTGAAGTAGAGACAATCTCGAAGTCATTGTCCTAAGGGAACTGAAGCCAATTTCACCGGCTGCTGTTTAGGTCTTCCTAAGAGGAAATATAGTTGAGACTCTTCTGAACCGAGTAGACTGTAAAGAGTTTTCCCATCAGGTACATTCACCACATCTTCAAGGAGAATACCATTGATGCTAACACCAAGTCATGGGTAGTGTAGTTCTACTAGTTCTGTCTTTTTTGTTGAGAACCATATGCGATCACTGCTCTCTCCAACATCAGGACACATATGAGTCTGGTAACTGATGCATCACAGTATACTACTTACCCAATTCCCTCCTTTGTATGCCTCATTATGGGTTCCCTAATCATCCAATGACTCAGCTCCTGAAAAATCTACTGGAATATTTCCGACCACACGAAGGTTTGACCCTTCTTTGTCAACTCTGAAAGTGGTGTTGTAACTCTGGAAAAATCTGACCCAAAACTCTAGTATTAATCAGGCAATCCTAGGAAACTCTGAACCTCCATCAATCTCTTGGGTGGATCCTACGGAAGTACCACCACAATTTTTGCTGGATCCACTTCCACTACATCATCTGATATGACATGTCCTAGAAAGTGAACCTCTTCGATCCAGAACTGGATCACCAAGAGATTATTGTAATGCTAGTTCTATCATAGTGTGTCTAGTACTACCTACAAATGATAAGCATGCTCCTCCCCAGTAGTCGAGTATACCATAATTTCATCTTTGAAGACTACTACAAAGCGATCAAGGTATGGATGAAAGATCCTTTTCATGAGTCCATGAACACTATTTGAGAATTGGTTACACCAAATGGCATAACTGAGAACTCATAATGGCCATACCGAGATATGAATTTCATCTTCTACACATCCTCATCTCGTACTCTATGATGGTGATATCCTGATCTGTGCTCTATATCTGTGAACCATTGTGATTCCTTCAGTTGATCAAAGAGACCTTAATCCTCAGGAGTGGGTAATTGTTCTTCACTATCACCTAGTTCAGGCTATGATAGTCAATACAAAGCCTCAAGCTCCCATCTGCCTTCTTAGATTACAGAATCTGGGCTACCCAAGGAGAAACACTAGGCCAAATGAATCCCTTCCCCTACAAATCCTCTAGTTGTACCTGTAGATCACGAAGCTCTTTGGGAGTCATCCGATATGATGGTGTAGATTTCAGTGTCATCCTGGGGTAGAAGTCAATGTAAATGTACACATCTATATAAGTAGGTAGACCTAGAACATCATCAGGGAAGACATCCAGATACTAGTCAAATATTACAGGATAATTAGGACTCTCCACATCAACCACTCCAAGGGTATGGCTAGACAAATGATTTTTAATTGGTTTCACCTTCCTCCTGGTAAGTCTATCTAGAATTGAAAAGGCTCTCTTCTCACCTATGAAGGTAATCCTGGTCCCATCCGTGTGGACACACCGTACATTAGGCCTAAAACAGTTAAACTATGCATGGACTGTAGATAACTAGTCAATACCCAAGATGATGTCATTAGGCATCAACATTGTTTAATTGAGATCCTAACTGAAGCTCTTGACTCCCATAGTATGTTCACACTTCCAGTAACAGTGTGGTATCATCGAATCTGCTCTCGTATGAGTCTTTAGCTGTAAAAATCGATCCAACAACCCCGTCTGAATCTTCGAGCTCCAAATAAGGGCAGTGGCAACAAAATAATGACTAGAATCTGTGACTATAAGAACTGTAGCTAAGGAACAGTAAACATAGATAGTACCTTGTTGATTACTAATCTGTAGTCAAGATATCCTGCTACTAATGAAGAATTTCTTTATGTGCTATGCACAAATAGTCACTGCGACAAACTATGCCCGAAACAAGCTCTTGAAGTCTACCCAGAGAAGCATCCCATTGTCATGAACCTAGAGCATTATACTCTACTATCTACCTGTAGAATCCAATAGAAGGTTGGTGGCAAGGATCACCATGAGATCAGATGGATTCCCTACTAGTCGAAAGACTCTCACTAAATCCTCAAGACAATCCTCAGATACCTTTTGGTCCGTATCTCCCCTGAACCTTGGTGGGATCTAGCACAGGAACTCATGCAACGTACTCAAGAAGTGTGAACACTATTCTTCTGGAAATAGTGGCATCAGTGGCCTAACGAGTAATGTTACCTCTGGTTCCTCCACTTGTGCATCTACTGGAAGAGGGCCCTACACCAAGGAGTCATCGCTCAGTGGGATGTTAGTGCGTTCTACTCTTGGACCTCTAGACAGTTTTTTTGTTGGAGTCATCCTGAAAAGAAATATCTATCTTATGGTCAATATGTTATACCTAGTTAGCAGACTCAAGAGATCACAAAGAAAACTCTTGGAAACACACAAAAAATTAGTGCTTTCATGCACTGAGTTAGAAATCAGATATCACGGTCCTGGTGTATGGATACGTCGGTCGCCGCACCAACTTTGGATTCTTTATACTTATAATCACACTCACTAAACTTACCACAATTATTTTTAAATGAATGATCATATTGATATGTTCTGCGGTAGAACCAACTCATCTAATATCAATTTGTCACAACAAATCCCATGGGGCCCATGCCATGACAACCCCAATCCCGCCTTCCATAGTCCAGGGGCTGGTGACTAGCACCGAAGGTGTATTACCTAAAACTGGGAATGCATTGCCTTTATAACCTATAACACACACAACCAGGAAAATAGAAAGATACGAACTCATGTAAACTGAATATTAAACATAGTCAGTACAATATGTAAGAAGGTCCTGAATACAAGCCCAATATGAAAGTACAAGGAAAAATGGAACGAACAAGACATGTGAAAGTACGAGTAACTGGAATCACTCATGTGATCACATGCAAGGATCCTACCTGAAGGGTATGTACAACTCTAGATTGGTCATCTATGTGGTACGCCTCCTCTAGTTCCACCACTGAGCTACCTTCAGTCAAACTACCCTCTTCATCCATCTTCTATATCCAACACAATAAGGTGAGGGCATATCCCATGCAGGGTTGAGAATAATGATACACAATAAGGACCCTGAGACCCTCAAGGTCTCACCAAATCCAACAAATATAAACCACAATGTATGAAATTAATAGATAACACTTCTTAGGTATATTCCAATACATATACAAGTTTTATCAATTAATCCGTCCCAATCTTGAGACAACACAGAGGTATTGACTCAAATCACACCAGGTATGTCTTTTGGTATAGTAGTAGAGATGATTAGATGTAACTAACGAATCATCGTACTCCATTATGAGGCTTTTTTTCTACCCTGCACAGAATCTCTAGGAGCAGACCCCCATATGATTGTTGGAGCTGATCCACACTGAATCGCTCAGAGCTTACCCACACAAGATCACTAGGAGCTGACCCACAAAGGATATTTGGATCTTTCCCACACAGGATCCCAAGGAGCTGACCCACACAGGATTACTAGGAGATGACCCACAAATGATTTCTAGGAGTAGACCCACACATGATATCTATAAGCTGACCTACACTAGATTCCTGGAGATAACCCACATAGGATCACTAGGATCTATCAAACACATGACTTCTAAGAGCTGACTCACACAGGTTTGCTAGGAGAGCACTCTTCTCATCACATCCAGCTAATGGGATTATGCATTAGGCTTTCTTGTCACTGTTAAAGTCCATTCCTAAGACGCTTTTCATTTCTCCAACTGCCACGATGTCCAATAAAGTAGTATTCTAGAGGACTTCCACGTCATAGGGTTCTTAACACAAGAGACGATTCATCAATTAGACGCTCGATCTGTATGTTATTTTCCTTTAATTCCTGATGACCCTGTTGGATTCATGCTCAATCCAACCTGACCTTTTCCCAACGTTATCCAAATATCCACTACGGTATACTCAAAGGGACTGTCACACTCCATGATTTTTAGTGCCATTGAGGGATTGTCAAACGGACGTTTGGTGAAAATGTTATGGCCTATGTAAAGTATAGGTTCATATCTGGTCCAGGTTAGGTCTGACCCGGTTAGGGTCGGCTCAGCTCGTGGTGCGGACCGGCCCGCTAGGCGGCCTGAAAAGCCACGAGGGCCCCAAGAAACTGTAGGGGATGTGGGGGTACCGCGAGAGCGCGAGGTGGCTCGTCCTGGCCTAGGGTAAATCGGCCAGGAGGGCATAGGCCGCAGGGCGGCTCGACCGAGAGTACCGCAGTGGCATGGGACTCCTCGGCCACGGGTACCGCAAGGGCATGGGGTGAATCGGTCTTGCCCGGGATGGCTCTGCTGGGGTGGTTTGGCCTAAAGGGCATCAGTTACTCGAGCGGCGAATTGGCTCACATGTCGGTAGCGACTCATCCTGGATGGCGATGGTGGTTCAGTCTGGACGGCGACGATTGCTTGAGTGGCGGCTTAGCCCAAACAGTAGCGGCAGGTCAGCCGGTGGCCTGACCAGGGACAACGAGGTGTCGTTCCTTTGACGACGGGTGGTTTAGTTGGCCACTTTATTTTTTTTCATCGTGGTTTGAGACACATTCTTCCATCGCGAATAACACAATATGGAATAACGACAGAGGGTGTAGGCCATCTTTGTTTGGGATGCACCCTCCGTGTTAAAGCGGTAGCATGTGTCTCCACAAAAACAGGGGTCATGTATGAGAAACTGTTTATTTTAATACAAATCATGGATCAACTCATTTTGGTTGATCCACGTTCACCATGACTTCCAAGAATGAGAAAATTAAATGAGATAATTCAAGAATTTAATAAAAAAATCCATACAACTTCCTGCCAAAAAGATCGTACAGAAATAAACCCCTACCTTGGATTGTTCATTGACGTTGGTGAAAAATTAATTTAATGTTGTCGATGTTTTCCTTGTCTTCCAAACTCATCCAATTTCAGGCTCATGTGTCGGTTCAATGTAGTTGAAGATGATCCTTTTTTGAGGTTGTCTTGAGGAAAAAGTCGAAGTCGGAATTCTTCGTTGGAGGAGCGTTCTTCATGGAAGAAGTGTAATCCTTAATGGGTTCTCCTCTAAAAATTCCACCCAAAAAATAAAGAGGTTCCAATATAATTAAATTAAGAATAAATTATGTTGGCACACTCACACACATTGGAAAAAATTAATGTGGTGCATTGTCATAATTAATTTGGAAGCAGCTCAAGAGGCCCCTCCACATTAAATAGGGAGTTGAGTGGTTTCTCCCCCATCAAGAGTGGTCGAGTGGTCCCCACCTCTATGAAATAAAAATTGAGGTTTTATTCTAGGGTGATATCCTTCACCATAACCCACACATCGGAGGTTTCAAGAATAAAAATAAAATTTTATAAAATTTATTTTTATTTTCCCATGAAAAACTAAAAATCTATCATTCACCCTCAGCCTACTGTGGGTGAGATGGAGGTCTTCTTAAGTGAATATTGGCACTGCGATTTCAACGGTGCCCTCAAATTTCAATTACAAAAACCTGTTCAAAAGGTATAAAATCATGCTCGCACGTTTTCGGAACGTACCCAAGATAATGTTCAGAAATTAATTCCAGGCACTTCGAGCCTCAGAATCACGGTCCGTCAATTTTAGCAGACTCATAAAATTCCAATATATTTAAAAACATTCATGGAAATTATATGTCTTTAGAGTATCATAAATCTTGAAATGAAATAGGTTTCATAAATATTTCATCATATAATAACATGTGAAAAAGAGACATGTTTCATAATCATTTAATAGTTTCAGCATATAATTTCCCATTTAAAAGAATGATGTTCAATATTAAATATACAATGGCATAAACCAAGGAAGGGAAACCATTTCGATAAATATATTTTCATCCTAGAACAATAAATGAATGGATATGAATTCTACCCTAGTTACATATCCCTTGAAAATAATATGTTAAATCGATGTATGCTATCTTAGATAAAGAATTGTTTTTAAAAGAAAACCTCTTGTAATGTTAATTTAGGAAGATAAAATTTCCTAGAAAATCATTACTTCATACTCAAAATTCATAATACATTTTGAAAATACTTTTTATTTAATGTGAATTTGAAATCATATAATGGAATATCTAAAAATAGTAAAAATTATCACGATGAAAATAACCATTTTATTTTTGATAGATACTTATTTATAGATTTTTTTTGAAAATATTGTATGATTAAAATATAATATATAAATTATAATGTATGCATTAAAAATAATTTAAAAATTTCAATGATGAAAACAACTTCTACAATTTGATTAAAAACATTATAAAACATGGAAAATATTAAAAAACATTTTTTAAAATAAACCTGACATTATATAATGGATTCGTGAAATAATATAATGGTCATGGTAGTGGAGAATTATTTTCATGTTGTACCAATTAAAAAAATTCTCATGTCACTTTTTTAGTAAAATATATATGATCATTGTTGGAACAAAAAATAATGATTCCTTTTAAACAAAATTCTAAAAATTCAATCATTGGTAAAAATTGCATTAATGTAAAATTTTATGGATGTTAAAAACATTTTTTTTTGAAATAAAATTTTTAGAAGAGAAAAAGGGTTTTCTATTAAAGAGAGAGATAATGAATATTTCAAAAAAATATTTTTTGAACACTTAAATATATAAATAGATGGAAATAAAGGGAAAAATATATTTCGCATACACAACAAATTTATATGATTATTCTCATGTTTCTTGAGAGATGTATCATAATATTTTTTCATTTTATGAATATACATAAAAAATTATGTTAGATGATGTTACTGTATCATTAAACCCTTACAAAATTAGTATCATTAAATTGTAAGACCCAGTTAAATAATAAAAAAATATTAAATTTAAAAATAAAAATAATAAATAAATTCATGATATTACTTTTCAATGTGAATTTATATACACCTCATGAAATAAGAGAGGTGTCTATCATAAAATATTTCTCAAAGATGTAAATTTGAGGAAAAAATACAATACCACATTTGTAAATTTTTAACTATAACCCCAATGAAATAGAGAAAATAGAATTGATATGGAAATATAAATAAATTTATTTATATTAATTATAAAATATATTCATGTTCAGTATTTATTGTTTATATAAGAAATATGTTCTGAATATAGAATTTTTTTACAAAACCAAAATGTGATATGAAAATCCTTTACTACTTTAGTACTCTTTTGAATATCAATCCCAAATAAATCATAAAATAAATTGAAGTAATAAATATTTTTAAAATATAGAGAATAATGATATAAAATTTCAAATGGTTATTATATAAACCAAAAAAAGGATACAATTGGTGACTTCTATTATGTATCTAAGACACAAAATATAGAATTTTAATCTATTACCGTAAGTCTTGACTTCCTTAAAACACATTCAACCATCACTATTTTTATTTTTATTTTTATTATAAATATATTATATATTAATAAATATATATATTTTAACATATATTATTTACTTATGATCATTCATTAGCAACATATTTATAATTCCTAGTTAATATCATATTTGGTATAATAACTACTTTTTTCATATTTGTTTTGATTTGTATTATTTGGCCCACAAACATTGATCATGGGATCATAATCTCTAGAATAATAATATTTAAATAATTATGATATTTATACACAAATTATATTTTTATGAAATTTCATGATAGATTGTTTTAATAATCATCTATCCCACTATATTTGAGATATAATGTCATACATATTCTTGAGTTACCTTCCAAATTTTCAACCATCATTATAGAAAGGATGAAAGTAGTATTTTATAAATATATAATTATAATATTATAATTAAATATGTATTTCTCCATGAAATATATTTATAAACATAATCCATTTGGTGTGGTGATGAAAATTTAAAGTAACAGAGATTCATTACGGTGGTATCCCACATATTTACAAAAAAAATTATATCATTTCAATGACTGAAAAGGTATGAAAAAAATAATTTTTTTTAAATTTTTTAATGATAAATATTTCACTAATATAATAATTATTTTATTTATATTTTTTATTTTTTTCCTTCTTATCTTACATGTAAAGCGTTAGTGAAAACCAAATCTAATCACATCACATAGAGGTCATTTGTCGTATATATGAGTGACTTTATCATATTCCACATGAAATGGGATGAAAGATATGGAGTATTTTATATATTTAATATAGAGGTATAAAAATTTAATATTAATCCAATACATAATTTATATCAATAATCAATCCCAATTGTGATGGGTGGTATTGGAGAGACGAATGACATAGATCCATAAGGAAGCTGTCCTCCATACACAAAATTGATGATTTCAGAACCCATTTTATGGTAGTCAACATAGTTTTTGGCCATGAAAATAAGATGATACATTTTATTTTATTTATTATACTATTAATATAATATCATAATGGTTTAATCAAATATATTATAGGTGGAAGAAAATATATAATTAAAATTTTGATTGATAAAAATTACAACTTATTCAGGTGACATTATTAGGATTGTACCAAAAACTATCCTAGGATGAATTTATGACCATACTAATGATACTATGATATTAGTAGTGATGCTAGGAATTGATTTTTGTAGGTATTTTCTTATCCAAAATAGTATTAGGATTGAATGATAGTGTATTTGGGATCATATTTACAAAGTGATGTGAGTTGAGCACTAGTAATTTTTTGAAAATATAAATGTGTAAAGGAAATTTTACCTTTCCAAAACGATAATATTTTTATTATTATATATAATTATACATTATTGGGTCATATTATTTTCTTATAATATATTTATGATAAGTTTTTAGTTCATCTTAACCCTTATATATTTACATTAACCCCTATCAAAAACATTTGTATCTTAATTGTGGTAATTAATTTTTAGTTCTATCACAATTAATCATGTTAAATAATTAGGTTGAAAAAACTATATAATTTTAAAAAGTATGATTCAAATTATGCTTTTAAATGTTACAAATTCAATTCACCTAGTTTGTAAAATTTAATTTATAATTAATTTCACAGACATGATGAGAAAGCATGAATTCAAAGAGATAGTGTACAAATGTAAACAATGTTTTTTTATAATAATATAAAATATAAAAATTATAATGATGAAATAAATAGGATTAATATATATATTATTGATATCATTTTTTCAAAAAAAAATACGATTACATATATTTATAAATAATTAAAATTATAATGAAATTTTCATTGAAAATACGGTGTATTTCAATATTCATTAAAAAATAAATCACTTCAAAAAATTATCAGAAATCCATCATAAGATAATTTTTACATGATGATATTAAATATTATATATATTGTGTGATGAAAAATTATAACAAATTCCATAATTTTTTTAGAAATTATGTGTCAAAAAAAAAAAAAAATTTATTTTTAGAAAAATACTGATATTATGTATAAAATATGATATATTATTAACTATTTTCTTGATAAAAATATAAGGTGAATATAAAATATTTTACTGAATATATTACATATAAATTTAATTAAAAGAATTTATCAATTTATTTTTATTTTTTTAAACATGCATTTTTATAAAACATTATGTCTTTGAAAAAATAATTTATTTTCAAATAGTTTTAATTTTTATTTTTAATTAAATTTTCACCAAATAATTCAATTTAAATACATTATTCAAACATTTATTATTATTATTTTGTTAAAAATTCATAATTGACATTAAAATATCTATTTGATAACTATCATATAATATTATATTAGTAATATGTAACATTTGTTTTCAGTACATTTTTTTTTGTAATTCATGATATACCCAGTTTTATGTTTAATGAAAAATTGAAAAATGATTTAATTTATTTAAAAGAAATATTTCACAAAATATCTGGGTGTTAAAATAAACATTCGCTACATTATAAAACATATCATTCCTCTTTTTATATTCAATTGTAACACTTTATATGGGTAGTTGATGGTGTTAAACAACAAACAAATATAGAATTATCTTAATCACAAGAGTTAAAACTAAAGAACATGTTCTATATTTAGTGAATGAAAACCCTCCAACCTCTCAAGATTATGATAATACGGTAAAAAACATTTATTTGTGAATATATTATTTTTATGATCAAAGATGTCTGATGTGAGTAATTAGTATTGATTATTCTAAAACCCAATGATTCTTAGAATAATTTAAATGATTTTTTTGCACTTATGTATCAACTCCTGAGGGATTTATTCCTATAATCCTATGACTAAATGAAAATAAAAAACTTGTATTCAACAACATCATCAATAATGAATGAGTTATAATATAATAAAACTCTTAATAGATCTATAAATTAATTTGTAATTATTTTAGATGATCCATAATTCATTGTTCAGACTTAATAAGTCAATTATTCATTCAATTAATTTTTATTGTGATGAAATACATCATCATGTTCTTCTTAATCTATTCATTTATTTTAAAAAAAATCATATTTGTATTTTATAGATAGGAAAATGTGATTTAATCAAAATTGTGATGTATTATTATGGTATTCACATTGTTAATTTATAATTATTTAATAATATTTAATTTCTGATATGGTTTTACAATTTATTTTTTTATTTCTTCTTGAATAAAAACAACTGAATATTCCCTTCACTTTCATCGTTATCACATATATAACCAAAAATATGCTAAATTAAAATGTATAAAATTAAAAAAATACATCACTTAATGAGAAGTGTTTTAGAAACAAAAGGCAATGTTACATGGGTTTTTCCATTAGTATACTCCATATTCATATTATAATTACACCATGATGAATAATGATACATTATGGTTTACAAGGAAAAACGATATATGTGTTACAATTAAATATATGCAATGTGATTTATGGGTAGAGCTAGAACATAGATTTTTTAGACTATATATAATTTACCTTTCATAAAGTTCTTGTAGTCTATAAAATTTCTCATAGAAAAACAAGGGTGAAATAATTTAGGTCTTGCATTCATTAAATGATATAGGCATTGACCATCTATCAAACATCTAGGTCAAATGAAATTTTTTTTACTCATATTGTGTGTCACATTTATTTCTATGTATAAAAAACAAACCTAATTTGTAGCCCTATTATGTTGATAAAGGATGATAATGTTATATAGTGTCTAGAACAACTAAATGTCATATATGTGATTATACCTCATGAAATTAATTTAATGAGAATATATAAAATAATTTTCCAATTAAATGTATTTATAAATTTTTATTTTATCATTTATTGACAGTATATATAATGTTATTTGATATTAAATATTATAATAAATTAATATTACTATTAAATTTTATAATACAATTAGTGTATGGTCATTAATTGTTGTTTACTCCATGAAAATTAATAGAATCACATGACACCTAATTTACATATACATTTTCATCATTTATTAACCAATATAACCCTTTTAAATATGTGTCAAATCATATATCCTAGATTTTAAGTGAATACACAATAATTGGACAATGCCAATCTAGAACACGACTCCATGTATAAATGCGAACATTATTAATTTAAAATAAAATTGATTTATCTAATATAAAAAAATTAGGTATGGTGGAAATATTCAAGTTCACAAGGATGGAATCAATATAAATTTATTGAATTCACCAATATGATAATTAATTAAATTAATTGGTTGAAATTTATCATAATTAATGACTGAAATTATGTGAATACTGTATATATTAACATTGAATATTTGTAGTAAGTTTGTAGTCGATCAGGTGCTTAGGCCAGACCTATTCATTTTATTATTATCTTTTTCATTTATTATTTTTATAAAAATTCTGTCATGTGAATTATCTACTCTCCACATTATGTAGAAGAATATGTTCTCCCAATTTTTTGGTATGACTCAGAAATCAATGCTTTGGTTCCCCTACTTATGGTTAAGTAAAATATATGTAATGGATTGATCTTTGAGATGAGAGGTGGTGGATCAAGTAATATGTCAAGAGAGAAAAAACCATGTGATTCATAAAAGGAAAAATAGAATTATATTTAACAAACATAGATTAAAGGTATTATCTATTAGGTTAAGGTTTTTTATCATCCTTTATATAATATAATTGTTAGATAAGATCATGATCAAATCGAATTCATTATTTAATTTTTTTCTTGATACATGGTTAATTTATATGGTTATAACATATAGTGGTCAGATAATTTAATTAATTACAAAAAAATGAAGAGGCAATAAAAAAATTATACTAGACATCCTTTTATCAGGAAAATGATAATAAGAATTGAAAATATATGTAATATTAATAATATCATACTAATAAAAACAATGTGAAATATATGGATAATGTTAAAATTCATAAAACTAATTAATAATTCGTTATAGAATTCCACTACTTGAGTTCATTTGACTCCTCTATTTAATGTTCATAACTAACCCATATTGAGAGGTTTTAATTTATTGGGAAATTAATAATATAAGGCTTTACTAAAATTAACCTAGTACACATTATTGTTTTATTTTATATATGAGACTTATAGGAAATATTTGGAAATAATTAAAATTTTCCCAATAAATGATTTCAATATTTTTTATTCCAACGAACAAGTATTTGATCTAAGTGTTAATTTTGTTTGAAAGTATCATCTACATAGAGATGTTCCAAAAGAATTACAGTCCTCCCATTAAGTTATGAGATGGAATATATGGATACCTTCCACTAGAATATCTATAAAATAATATATTCTGAACCCAATTGTGATGGATATTGAGTTTTTAATAAATACTGAGAGACAAATATAAATACAAAATTCTATAAAATGGAAATAAATTAAATATATTTATATTATTTAATTATAAAAATATAAATAAAAAAAATTCATAATATCATTTAGATTCATAGTAAATTTGTATAACCGTAACACATTCTCTAATTTCAATGAATGGTATGTGACTTTTTGTGTCATGATACAACATTATTTGAAATTAAATGTTCTTGAAACCCTAATTCATCAGACTCTTATAAAATTGAACATTGAATAAGAATAATCTCCTTAAATAAAACATGTGTACAGTTCCACATATGAATAATGATTCATTCAATTGTATATGTAATGTTACCTACTAAAGAAAATGGTTGATATGGAGGTGTATTTCACGATGTATAAACAATGGGGTATTTATCAATATAAATCAATATAAGAGAGACATGAGTTCTCCAATGAACTATTCCTATGAAATAATAGACGGTTGTAATCAACTAGGTCTCATGTGGTTATTATGATTTTATATATAGAGAGTTCATGTATCTTTGGATTTAAAATCCCTTATGAGTTGCGCACAAATCTCATTTAATCAAAACAACCTAATAGCTACATTAGTATCATTATGAGATATAAAAATAGAAATACTAACAATATACATAAATAAAATATAAAATTAATTCTACATGACTACATCAAATTTTTTTGTTAAAATCATTTGAAATTATGGTCAGTAAGGAAATAAAAAAGTAAATGGGACCTAAGAATCATTCCAAGACTAAGTCTTTTAATGGATGCATTTCTAATAAGAAGACGATCCATCAACAATAAAATGTTCAAAATGAGATATTTCATATATCTATAATGTTAATACCATATATTAAGAAATAAAACATGTCATAATGTAAATTTATATGTTATAGGTTATGTTTATTAAATAACATCATTCATTATAAAGAATCGGTTATTAGATGCAACTTGTGGTGCTCAAATCTAAATTCAACAGTAGAAAACAAGTATATTATAGGTAATTTATATAGGAGAATTATATATTAGATGAAGCCATGTATTGTGACATAATACATTGGATATATATGATTAACCATTCTATTTCCATCATACATGATTTTTATTGTAAGAGTTTTTAATTTTGTACCATCTGTATCCAACAAAATAATTTTTATAACATTTTTGGTAAATATAGTTAATTTTTATCATTTTTCAAAAATATATATTTATTATATAAAAACATCTTTTATGGTATTTCATACTTTAATAACAAAATTTATATAATAAAATACAATAACTGATTATTAAATATCAATAAATTGTAATGTTTTAATGACACATTTAAAACCTGGTTCTGAAATCATATATTTGTTAACATAAATGATAACCATGAAGAAAATATTTAACCAGATGGTAGTTTTAAATTTTCTGAGTTCAATTCCCCAAACCAATATCATTCTTTTTTACAAGGAGACATCAGCAAACATATATTTGGCTGATAGGGGGAAAGGGCTTTAGAGCTTTTATAATTATAATATATTTATGTGTGTTGACCTTTTCTAGTTGAAGCTGTAGTTGGGTAATGTTGATTCATAATTTCTATTGATAACTCCATTAGTTATGGTTGTTTCTACTAGGAAATCTATATGCCTATGTCTTTATAGATATTCAAATAATTTAATAATGAAATAGAAAATTAACAAGGTAAAATGATAAAGGTGGTGGAATATGATCAAATTACATAATGTTATCCCAAAAAGGTTAAATAAAAATAGAGTGTTATGATGCGATGAATTAGGGAATGAAAGATTAAATGAACTCCCCTTATTGATATTTTTCCTTCATGAATAAAAATTGCTTCTTCTCTCTTTCCCATATAAAATAAATATTGATGTAAAAACATACAGAAGAAACATAAATATTTACATGGATGAAAATAATTGGGGAATCTCAAAAAAGAATAAGAATGAAATTTTCCCATGTACTAAATCCAAAAAATTTCATAGATGTTATATGGCTTGGAGATATCTGATTATCCCTCCGGGTTTAAAGCTGTCAGATCTAGAAATCACACAACTGAATCTCTCTCTAATAATGTGTGTGAACTTCACCATCAAATGATTCATTAATTAATATGAATCACCATAGATTTATTGTTCCCATATGTGAGTGTTCAATGAATAGTTTCTCTCACCAAATAGAAGAAATCCACTTCACCATGTAGTGACTTTTATTTAGGGAGTCTTTTCAGATACTAATTTAGTTTCACTGTTGACATCATTAAACCCTTAATAGAATATCTTACAGCGTTTAGTGTTGCTATAACATGAAAAAACTATAATTTTTTTATTGATGACCTCTTGAGAACCACCAATAATTTTCAAGACATAATTAATAACAATATAATCACCTCTACAAGCTAAACATCAATGGTGAATATAAGATTTCAAAAAATAAACTTCTACTAGATCAATTTTCGAATTCAATGATTTTAACCAAATTTGATTCTCAAAAATGTTATTCAATCTACTCAATGTAGAGCTAAGGGGTCCATAATATAGGCAATGTAACCAAGAAAACAAATGAATCCAAATTAATAATTACTCCATTTATAAATATAATTCATCTTTAAATGAACCTGACAAGAGGTACACATAGAATATAAATCCCATTTTCCATAATATAAAACACATTTATCAACCATGAATTATTAACACCCTTTTCTACAGACATAAACTCACCTCCTTCGATAAAAAACTGATAAGATCCATTTGATCATTTTATGTTTTTTTATAAATAATTAAATTTACATAGTTGATTACTCATTATGGTTTCACATACTTGTTATGTGGTTCACATAGAAAATATACTATGTGGTTAAGAGGAATTTTTATAGAAAAATGTAAACTCATTCATGTTATATATGGTCATCTAGTTTTTCTATTTGTTAATATTTTCATTCCAAATTCAAATACAAATTTTCATTTCCATAAAAATATCAATCATTTAGAAATAATGGAACTTACAAAACTCATTATGTATAAAAAAATTTAAAAAATACACAGGACACCCAAAACACTAATAAAGAACCCAGATTTATTTTTTCCAATCAGTGATTAAAATAAAAAAATGTTTATAAAATATATATGTGGGTTTTGGATTCTATTCGAACTCATTATATGGTATAAACCACAATGGAATATATTAGTGAAATGGGGATCTATTCATTGCATGCTATAGTTATGTCGATGAGGAGTGATGTATATATTTAATTATCCATTTGTGTATATTCATTATATTTATCAACACACATACTAAAAATAGATCAAACTAATTAAGAAAACATAATTTCCTACCAATTAATATATTGAATGAAATTTTTATTGATATATAATCATTCGTGGTGCTGTCAATTATTTCTTAACAACTTCTAGATAACAAACTAGAACATGAGTCAAAAAATGTATCTTTAAATTGTATTTTATGTAAACAAGGGGGTAATATTTACACAACCCCTCATATAATAAGATCATCGTCACAATACAGCTTAATTACCTAGAGCGGGACCACATCCATGAGAAGGATAGTTGTGTAATTATTTAAATTATGCATATGATGCTCATGGTACATTGGGTTTGGTATATGATAAGATTATATAGGCCCATAATAATGATGTAGTTCAGGAATCAAAAACACCAAGTAGGTTCACCTTATATAATTGAGAACCAAAATAGGTTGATTTCATATCACCCAACACAGTGACTCAATATTTTTTATAAAAATTACCTTTTATTTTCAATGGATTTGGTTGAGAGATGGTAAACTACTATATGTATATATTAAATGAATTTTTAGATAGATTTAATCTATCCAAATAAATATTGTGTCAAATTTAGCCACCAAATGATGTAAATCACAGTTTATGTGACTATGTATTTAAGAGAAAACATGACATAAAAGGTAATTTTAATATCTATAAATCATGGATAGAGGCTAAAATAATTTAACTATGAATGCACATTGTCTTTGGAAAAAACTTTTCCCTAGTATCCATGTTTTTCTACATAATAGTTCAATAGCATATAATAGATTTCCATGATTATAGTATTTTGATGATTAATAATGAAATTACTTTCCATAATAGGACCCTTCATTAAGATATAAATATGACTCAACTAAAAGGGTGTCTGACCCTTGAGAATTAAAAAATTGAATGAATGCTTTGGAGATCAATTTATAGATTAAAGAAGAATTAATATCATTAAAAACTAGGTTTTATGAAATTATAATATATTTTGGATTCATTAATTATGAATGAGAACCATAGGTTTACAATATGTTTAGCTGGACTATATTTTTTATCCTATTAGTATTTTTTAAGGACATATTACTTATTGGATAAATCATTCAAGTCATACAATCACTTAACGGCCAGTTGAACTAATACTTATCCATAAAGGACATAGTAAAATCTTCTAAAATCCTCAGTATCAGGATAACTCACGATATATCAGTTAGGATTCAGAGGCTATGACATTTTACATTAATTTTGTAAACATATTGTTTATTTAGTATAGAATAATCCCTAATGTGATTAGTTATAGTTTTATATGGAATAATTATATCTAATAAAATGTATCATCAAACACAATAAGAGAGAGATAGAGGATAATTATGATATTATATTCATTTAAATTAGGAAAAATCATGTATTCCATTTATGTATTCATCATCATGTTGCCTATATATTGACCAAGGTTGAAATATATCAAGCTAATCAAGGAGAAGAAAATGTTATAATATATTGATTATCTATTAAAATTTAAAGAAATTTAATGATATGTTACTATTATATTTTGCATTCGATGAGAAATTCATCATGTTTTACAATAATGCAAGATTTTAGATAGAACAGAATGATCTAAATTCATTGACATGAAATGTCTTCAGTCCCAAAAAATTAGTGATGAGCTTGATGGATCATAATTTGTTTGTTATCTCTAATTTTTTTGTGGTGTCAATGTGTATAGAGTCTAATAGTATATCTAAAGGTTTTATTTTAATAAAAAACAATAACACCCTATGATTTTAATGAAATATATATTTTTTAAAATAATTTCATTTATGTGAGGTTATGCAGTACACAAAACGGCGACGCAGATTGTGTTACATGCATCTATATTTTCTATGAAACATAATTTTATTATTATATTTATTTAAATTATAAAATTATAACCTAGCCATTGGAATGACATGTATGAACATGATTAACAATATTATTCATGTATGGTTTATAAATGTGAAATAGATTTTAAATTAAAAAAGAATATTGTGTTGAAAAACTATATAAATGCACATGAGTTTTTTCCCTATAAATATACAAATAATAATTTTTTGATTATATTATTGAAATATATCTAAAAATATTCATAATATATTCAAACTAATTTTAAACATTAATCTTATTTCATTTCTATACATGATCTATAAACACATCCAATTTTCAGCGTAAAAGAGGTATTTTTCTAAAATGTTATATTTTATACTTTTTTATGGTGGAATTATCAAAAATCATGTTCATGACATATTTTTGAATTATATTTGAAAAATATGCATTTAATTTAAATTACGATACTCATAACTTATTAAGGATTAAATTTTGGATATTTTTTAATAACTTTTATGTGTGGATTAATAGAGAGAAATAATGAATTTTAACTGAATATAGATTCCATATATAAAATATTTATAGTGTTCCTCAAAACATTCTATTCATTTTAAATCATAATTAGATAAATTTTAGATAATTTTATAATAGTTGGGTAATTCTCACCAATTCCACATTGAGATTGAATAAAAAAACTATCCAATCATTTGAACATTTTTTTCATCAAAAACATGTTGTTTCGTTCCACTCGAAATATTATTTTTTAATTAATTTCTATGAATAATGTCTGTTGAATAATTAAAAATATATTTAACATTTCATATCAGAAGTTAAAAATTATAAAATAATTACCTTTTTTTGTATAAAATCATTAGTAACATTAATTAAAAATATCCATTATTAGGAGTAAATTGGGTAATTACTAGTAATAATAACATTATAAATATTATAAAATTTCACTAACTATTGTCCAAATCTTATTGTATGAATATAATTCTTTAGATTCTATATAAAGTTAAATATTTTAAAATTTAATGGACAGTAGTCTATAAAAATGACACGGATATTATTAAAATCCAAGAGAGTGACAAAATGTCTTACTCTTATATTTAATAAGTATAATATTTTTAATATGGGGATAAGTAGAAGATATACTTGACTTTATATATTATTCTTATATCAAAAATATTTATCTCCATTATATAATTTTAATTTTAATTTTTATTGAATAAATAAATATAATAAATAATGACAAAATGATGATGCATTTATTACCCAATTAATGTTCAATCAAGTAAATTATATTTTAAATATAAAAAAAAATATTTGTAATGCCCCGACCCCAGTTACCCAGAGTTGGTGCATTATTACATAAAATTGGCATGATCACAAGGAAATCATTTCTTGAAAGACAAATCCATTTCGTATTATTGGAAACAAGATTCATACATAAGTTCAACTTTACAACATGAACTGAAATACAACATCAAAATATTTATTTAGAAACATCCAAGCCTCCTAGATTATGCCTGCGAGTAACTCATAACTAACTTCTTCATATCCTGTGAAAATGAAACATAAGAAATTGGTGAGATCAAATTCTTAGTAAGGGTAAGCAATACAACAGAAGATAACATAAATACTATGAATGGTGAATAATTTCAACCACATTCCTTTACCAATAATAAACATGAATACATTTATGAAAGAAATATAATCTGAGTAAATAAGGCTATAATAAAACATAATAATTGTTATTCTATTTGTCGAATTAGCACATGAACCATCAATATTATTTTCAAAATGAGGTAATGTTTAATTCCAGACATTCTGAAACATTTTGTCAAGCCCTTAGCCAAGACGTCTAAAAATTATTAAGGCCTTGGCCAAAACTATATATCAAAATTTGGAAAGGGCCTCGGCCAATTTCATGTCTAGTATTCTCATGAGACATACCGATGCATCGATGAGTTATAGCAGGATCCACCATTCACTTAAAATGTCCAATACATTCCTCATATGAAAAAGATTAAACAGATCATAAACATTTGTATTAAAACTAATATACAAAATTTTTAATACTTTTACAATAAACCATGAATGGTATAAAAAAATCACGTCCACATTTATACATATCACAAAACCTTCAATACAATATGATAGTTTTTTATCATAATTAATAAACTTCAAATAAACATAAAATCTATTAAATGATGTTGACATAGATGAATTCAAGACCCTTTTTAAAGAAATATCTGTTTTTATATAGAAATAATTTAAAAGTCACATAATTATAAAGAAAAAATGAATATTATAATATTCTTATAAGCTTGTAAGGTAATATATGATGATGTTATAATGGCGGAAAATAGCCGCACCCGCTGTATAAGTTAAAAAAACATTCTTACGTTAAATTTGACGAAAAGGTCAAAAAGTTCCTTGTTAGGAAAACAACGGAAATATTCCTTTCAAAACACAGAAGGGTAAAAATTAATTTAACCCATTTTCATGTAAATAGTATCAATGTTTTGAAATATATTTTTATGAGACATGGATGTGGATGATAAAGGTGGTCCTAGTAGATACTTATGTAAAATCAACGTCAGATAATAAAGAGATTGTGAAATTAACCCTTACCATGTACTTTTCCTTGGTCGAGGGTAGGTTGGAATCTAGTATAATGGTGATATAATTTTTATTAAACTTTACAAGGATCATATACATTAATATGATATCATATATGATCTTTTAAAATTTATTTGTTAATAATATCTTAGTATTATCGTAGTTTCAGGTGTTAACTTAATTGTTTTCTTTTATACAATTTATTTCATAAGCCATTTTTGTTATGGATAGTTTTTATCTTATTGAGATCCTGAATGATATCAAGTCCTTAAACATTATTTTTAATCATCAAATGAGAATTATACTTGAATGCATATGATGGGGAATTAATCTCATCACGTTCATGGAGACGGCAGTCCGTACGTACGCACGAGCGATAATATCATTATTTTGATATAAAAATAATATAAATTTTGATATTATATCATATATAAAGAATCACTATAATGTCTTATTTATTATTTAAATCAATTAAACATCAATATCATACCCATCAAAATAATAATGTTTTGAATAACAATTACACCATGACTTGGAGACTGTTAGCTGTACGTACACACATATGGTGACAGGTCATTCAATGGATGGATAGAATACGGAATATGGTTGTACCATATTTATAATGACATCACATTATATTGATTATACTGTAGTTATTGTTTTAGAATGTAAATAATAATGAAAGAAGAATTTTATGAAGAGAGGAACTTGAAAGATGGTGGTGAAAACATTAGCTTTTCTTCGGGTTCTTCCTTTTTATTTGATCGAAAGGGCTCCTTAAGTTGGATTTATGATCAATATAATGCCTCTATGTTGAATTTAAAGAAGTTGGGAGGATATTTGGGTAGATTCTGGCTGAGCCAAAAGGCTTTTACGTTGTGAATTATTGAGAAGGGAGAGTTCCCTTTTATAAGAGGGGTGCGGGGTACCTTAGTAAAAATTTAAAATATTATTTTATAATAAATTCATATTATTTTTATAATGGCTCATAACTAATTTAACTCCAGTATAAAGTCGGGATGGGTCGTAAACAACATGACCAATAGGTTTTAGACAGGTTTGGGTCATTTTATTAACCTTATCTTTTAGTTTTAACTCTTAGTTAATAGTTTTACATTTAGCATGTCTCTTTGTATTTTTATATTATATTGTTAATAAACATATTATGTACTTCCAAGAGACACCCAAATGGTCCATTATTGATAAAAATATAATTATATAAGTGCTTTTTCTGAACCATAGATTTTTAAGAATAAAATATCAATTAATAATATAATATTATTTTTAAAAGCTCATTTGTGTCAATTTTGACACTATTTAAAAATTGATTTTTGGTAAAGTCCTAAAAACATTATTAATTAGAATCAATTTCATTTAAGAAATAATAACATTTCATATTAACCAATAAAATTTGTGGATGGAATAAAAACATTCAAATTATATTTATTTTAACATTTATAAAACTAATTATTTTATTCATTCATTAATACGGAAAATACTGCATCGTTATTATGTCATAAATAATATTAATTATTCAATATATAAATATTATAAATAAAAACCATTATGTTTGAAATATGATTAGAATTATAATAAATATTTATTGTCGAAAATATAACATATATTACCCTATGTAAAAATTGTTTTTCTAAAAGATATATGCTTATGTCATTTTTGTATTTTCTTTTACTTAATTAATATAAAGTGTCATTATCACTTACAAATAGATCCATGGGGTCCCAAAATCGACCCAAAGATACCTATGGTTGGAAATGTATCAACAAATAGAGTTAGAACACGTTTTAGGGTAATTTAGTATTATTAAAATTTTGTTGTTTTATCCATATTTACCGGATTTATCCTTTAACCGTGGTAAATAAAATATTTACCAAAATAATTATTCATAATGTCTAAAAATATAAGTTACCTATTTACCAAATTTATACCTCCTGATTCTAAATATGTGATCCATTTTTATAAATTCTAAACATATAATTGGATGAAGTTAATTTGATATTAATTCCCGCTGTCAAAACAAAAAGCGTGTTTTTAAGAAATAATAACTATCAAAAGATTGACACTTGTTTATGTATGGTTTAAATGTGAAATTAAGTCAAATGAACAAAATTGTATTAAATGGTTAAAATATACTATAAATATACTTTAAAACCACTCCAAATAATAATTTATCCCTATTAATTATTTTGATTAAAAAATGTTTTTAATTAAAATTTATTAATTTTCACTATTCCTCAAAATATGAAAGTTATCAGAAATGTACCAAAAAGTCACTCTAAGCTAATTTAGATATTCTGAATCTTAAAATGAAGACACTTTTGAACGAAAAATTTTCTAAAATTCCAAAAAAGTGGGTATTACTATTCATAACGGCTAGTTTTTTTGGTTGTAGTGTGTGTTAGAACTGGAAGTTGAGTATAACACATGATACTGTGTTATTCAAAGAGATGAATATAGTGGAATCATGGGGTGTTAAATTCTACCATCCTTCAATAAATTACGTCCTCGCATTTTTAAATTTTTCTTTGAAAATAAAAGGTTTAAAATAGAAAATACCTTTGTGGAAAAACATACATCGGAAATTGGGTTATTTAAATATAGTTTTAATCAGAGTAGAAGGGTGATGAAAAAGTCACCACCAAATTATGATCTCAATTAGGATAAAATTGGTGGAAATTAGAGACACATAATTAGAGGAAAAACATAAATAATTATAGGGAGTGATTGAGGTCATCAATCACAAAAAATAGTAGAATTGTGGGCATCAAATCCAGCAGTCTATGATGATTTAAAATACCATCGGTTCAACAAAACGTATGGTATTAGGATAATTATTTTGTTTTAAGATGCCTTAAATAAAGATTAAGAATTTATTTCTTCATAGAATAAGAGAATAAAAAGAAAATATATACTTGCCCAGTAGAGTTCTATCCTTTAGCTAATTTCTACCACAAACTCATCTTTCACTTTAAAAGATAACAGAACATAAAAAATATTCTATTTATCATGTTCGTATAGTGTTCCAAATAAAATTAATTTATAATTCTTCAAACAGAACCTTTAAAAACTACATTATTCAATCTAGTACATCACATGGGTTAGTGGTAAGTGACACACCCTGGTCTCCCTTCTATTGCGGTTTCATGTCTCGCAGCCTTGTCGGACGCGACGGGTTTCCGCCTAACCTACAGGTGGTTCTTTTTATGGAAATACAAAAATAATATCAAACTAGACATATCCAAAATACTTATGTCCAATCACGCAGCCCAAAAATTATAGGGAATATAAACACAATGAAGATATTTTTTTCCATGGAATAACATGTGAACACCTTCATCATGTATTCTTTTTAAAACACTACAACATCCTGAATTACCATAAAACCTTATTGATTACATTCATGCTCTGTTATTCATTATAGAATACTAGATATTCACCTTCTATCAAAAAATGTTTTAAACTCAAACAATGATTGAATATACAAATAAATAATCAGTTTCAAGGTAGTCAAGAAAATCCAATATAATTTATCCAAATCAATGATGTATTATTCCAAAATCACTACCTCGGTATCATAACCATATTATAATTTAGCTTTCTATCAACCATATATTTTCAAAAAATTTAACCTACTATTGAGTCACATTTCTTGGTTCCACACAATCTCAAGTCCTTAATGAAATATTACTGTAGTGCAATCCTTATATACTCCATAATTATTATAACCTGTACATTTTTGATACAACACTCAAATGACATAATTCTCTAATATCAACATAAGAAATCTAATAATTCCTCCTCATCTGTGGTAGTATCATCACATGATTATTATCCAATTGTATCATTTGGGACATACTCTAATGATTTAGACATTGGTTCGCGTAGTGTCCAAACTCCTTGCAGATGAAACATTTAATATTTTAAACCTTTTTCTTACCCTTATTGTCAGGTACATAGTGTCTTTTTTATCCACACTTATAAAAAACTCTCATTCCATTCAGGCATGTTCCAGGGTGTTTCATCCCATAGTTATCAAATATGGGAAAATTATTTTTTCCCTATTTCCTTTATCCATCTTTCTCGCTTCCATCCTTTTCTTCTATTTCTTCCAATCAAAGCCATAGGACTCGAGGAATTATTTACTTATCTTATTAACACATGATACTATTTCTTCATATGTTCAGAATACATGGGAGAATATTTCCCTTCTAAATGTTGTCTGAATACCATGAAATATATGATCCTTATTACTCTTTTGATCATACGTATTGTTGGAGTTTACATTCCTTCTATTAGGCGCCATTTCTATACAATAGCATAAACTAGGTCAGTTTATGAATTAAAATGAATAATTCAAATCTTATTAAATACCTAACATATATTGAAATGTTTATTGATGTAAACCATAATCATAAAGATGTTTTAATTGAGGAAGTATATATATTCATAAACCCTTCATAATCAATTGTAATGAAAATGAGAATTATCCTAATCATATCCCTCGAGAGTGTCGTAACCAAGAGTGCAGCAAGTCCCGTTGTCATACACCAGTTCCCATTTAAGTCTAGCTCAAAGCGGTGTTTTCATGTTTTACCCCTAGTTACATCTATTCCAGATCCTCCTCTACTAGCTTGTATCTATACAGGGATGTATTTTCTTGGAAAACTCACAAAATCACTGCATTACCAAAATTCTAGGAATTTCTTCTATACTAATCTTCAAAGTATATCTTAGGTCTATGTGATCTCATCATAGTTTATCAAAATCTACTTTCTAAGGTTAATTCTAAAATTACTATAATAACAACTGTAATGCCCCGACCCTAGTTACCTAGAGTCGGTGCATTATTATATAATATTGGCATGATCACATGGAAATCAATTCTCGAAAGGCCGATCAGTTTAATATTATTGGAAACAAGATTCATACATAAGTTGAACTTTACAACTTGAAAAGAAATGAAAGACAAATATATTTCATTATAAACATCCAAGACTCATAGATTATTCCTTCTGGTCACTCATAACTAACCTCTTCATATCCTGGAAAAACGAAACATAACAAACAGTTGAGCTCAAACGCTCAGTAAGGGTAACTAAAAGAGCGGAAGATAACATAATTATTATGCATGATGAATAATTGAAACCACATTCTTTTACCAATAAAAAACATGAATACATTTATGAAAGAAATATGAGTTGAGTATATAATGACATAATAAAAAATAATAATTGGTATTCTACTAGTCGAATGACCACAAGAACCATCAATATTATTTTCATAATGAGGGAATGTATAATGTCGGATATTCTGAAACATTTTTTCAAGGCCTCGGCCAAGACGTCTAAAAAAGATTATGGCCTCAGCCAAAACCATATATCAAAATTTGGAATGGGCCTCATCCAATTCCACGTCTAGTTGTCTCATGAGACCTACCGATGCATCGAGGAGATATAGAGGGCTCTGCCCATCACTTACTAAGTACAATACATTACTCTTATGAAAAAGATTAAACATATCATAAACATTCGTATTAAACCTATCATACAAAATGTCAATACTTTAACCATAAACCATGAATGGTATAATCATTGCACATAAATTTTCAAATGTATCACAAAACCTTCAATACAATATGGATGTTTTGTATCATAATAAATTGACTTCAAATAAACTTAAAATCTATCAAAGGATGTTGACATATATGAAATCAAGACCCTTTTTAAAGAAATAACTCTTTCTATTTCGAAATCATTTAATAGGGACAAAATTATAAAGAAAACATTTATTTGAAAATATTCTTATAATCTTGTAAGGTATTCTTGGATGATCTTATAATGGTAGAAAATAGCCGTACCTACCGTATAAGTTAAAAAAACATTCTTACCTTAAATTTGTCGAAAGGGTCAAAAAGTACCTTGTTTGGAAAACGACAGAAGGATTCCATTAAAAACACATTAGGTTATAAATGACATTAACCCATTTTCTAGTAAATAGTATAAATTTTTTGAAATATATTTTTATGAAACAGGTATGGGGATGCTAAAGGGGTCCCATTAGATACTTACATAAAAACATCCTTGGATAATAAAGATATTCTGAAATTTACCCTTACGTTGTACTTTTCCTTGGTTGAGGGTAGTTTAACCTCCTATATAATGGTGAAATAATTTTTATTAAATTATAAAATAACCATATACATTAATATTATATCATTTATGATCTTTTAACATTTCTTTGTTAATAATATCTTAGTATAATCGTCGTTTCAAGTGTAAACATTATTTTTTCATTTATATGTTTTATTACATAAGCCGTGTTTTTTATGGATAGGTTGTATATTATTCAGATCCTAAATGATATCAAGTCCTTAAAATTTATTTTTAATCATCATATGAGAACTAGACTTGAATGTATTTGATGGGGAATGAATCTCATCGTGTTCGTGGAGATGGTAGTCTGTATGTACGCATGAGGGACAATATCATTATTTTGATATTAAATTAATGTATATTTGGATGGTATATCGTATATACCAGATAACTATCATGTTTTATTTATTATTTAAATCCATTAAACAACATTATCATACAATCCAAATAATAATGTTTTGAATAACACTTACCCCACGACGTGGAGACGGTAAGCCGTACATACACATGTATGGTGACATTAAATTCAAAAGATGGATAGAATATTGAATATGGTTGTACCAAATTTATAATATCATCAAAGTATATATCTGATACTAGATTTATTATTTTATAATGAAAAAAAATAATGAAGATGTTGAAGAAGAAACTAACTTGAAAGAGGGTGGTGAAAACATTACCTCTTCTTTGGGTTCTTTCTTTTGATATGATCAAAATATAATTCCATGGCCTTAAAACTTACTTAATATTGAATTAAATGAATAATTCACATTGAGGATCTTTTCAGCTTTAGAGTTTTAGAGAATTTGGACATAACTATTACATCTGAAAATATTACACAGTAGAAACTTCTACTAAGTTTCCATAGAATAAAAACTCTTAAAAAGAAACATGTTTAGTTACATGTTTGTTATAGCATGACTTTCCCTTGATCCCATCCTTGACCCTATTCCACAGTAAGTCCTCTGTAAAACATTTCAAAAAACATGGGGTGAGCATAAAAAGCTCAGTAAGGGATACACAAAGAATGAAAACTGTTAGTTTATCAAAACATCAAGTAAACCATGTATACTTTATCAAAGTAATAATTTTCTCTTTTATGAAGTAGTAAAAACTCTTAACTGAATAAAATATCAACACTTACCCTTTTGTAACCAAAATATTACCATAAAAACCATATAAATATTATATAACATATAAAGGTAACTTGGGACATAAACATACTTAAATGGTATAGCCATACGGTCGACTTCCACACATATCACTTAATGGAATAGCCATACGGCCGACTTCCATTCCCAATGAATTGGAGTTTATAACGTAACCACCAATACTGGTATTCACAGCACCACCCGTCTTATGGTTTATCACGTAACCACCCGTCAAATGTCCAAGTATCAATATAAAATCATAACAAATAAAACAAATATAATGGAAAGAAAACATTTCCGCACTTTGATCAAAATATATCACTTAAATATATTAACATAACAAACCCATTATAAAAATACAATTTCAATACCAAAATACATAAAAACGTATATGGTATTTATTTAATTTAAAAAAAATTACGGATTGTTGAGGAATCCAAAGACCAAATAATACTCGCAGCGGCGGAAAAGGTCACTGTCCCCGCGTACGTTAAAAGAAACATTCGATTTTTTCGTTTAGTAAAACGCTTCGTAGAAAAATATTCCTATTGTATAAAAGTAAAATTCAAAGGGGTTTATACACCTTATAAAATAATTTTGTGTATAAAACAAAATATTCCTCAGTGAAAGGAGATTGAGACGAAGTCCCTTACCTTGGGTCCAACTTTACTCGATCGTTCTTTAATGTCCTGAATAATAAACTTGAGTTAATTTCTACTTTCTTAAGAACCTTATTCAAGTTAATTATTACTTTTATATCACTTATTACCATTTTATAAACATTATGTAATCATTTAAGTTAATAATGTTTGTTTTGTTGATATTTGGTTCTTAAGTCGAATGTGGACTCCTTATAATTACATGTTGTTCATGTGGTCAAAGGTTCATTATATCCAGAATGATATTCATGATTTGTATATCATATATATCATATATATCCATCATATACATGTATTTATAATATTACATAATCATTTATAGGCAATAAATGAAAATCACCGTTCATGGAGACGGTAAGCCGTACGTACGCATGGACGCTACTTTCATTTCGTTGTCATATTAATGGAATTAAAACTAAATGAGGGTTATGTATATTTTAATTCCATATTTATATTCATAATTTATATGTAACATACATCATATATAATAACTTTAAATACATCCTTTATACGTCCCACATATTGCATTAACGAATCAAATCACTTTGAGGGGGTGGTAGTCCGCACTTCCTAAAATGAAAATATCACGTATACCCATAATGGAAGACCTAAAGGTGTGACATAAATGACAAATAAAGAAGGATAAGGAATAAATAATCATATTATATTTCATATATAAATATAGTGACAGCTTAATGGCCACCTTTGAATGTTTTGGAAGAATATTGAACAATCATCGTTTCGTTAGGCAGATATTCGCTATCCACAGAAACAGGAAGTTCTTTAACCATTAGATGTAGGTGTGTGTAAGTGTATCTAGAATTATTCTTATAAAAACAACCTAGTATATTGAAGATACTGGAGATTTTACAAAAGAAATTAATAAAAATATTTTAGGGGGTTGGAGAAGCAAAATAAAACAAATAACACAAGAGAAAACACTACCTTTAAATCGGGTAACTCTTTTTTATTTGAGCTCAAAGGTTTCCTTGGGAAGACTTCCGCCCAAAGTGAGGCTTCTAGGAGTAATAGAGGAATGTGGAGAGGCATAATGGGCAGGGGTTGGCCGAGACAAAGGCTTTGGATGTGTGGGTAAGGTAGTGGAGGTGGGGGTCTTTTATTAGAGGAGAGGAGGGGCACTCTTGGAATGTAAAGAAATGTTACTTTATTTTAAAATGATTTTCTGATTTAAAAGGTCCGAAATTGATATAATTCGTGGATAAGGTGATAAGGGTAAGAAATATACCCATCCAATAGGTTTTTGACAAGTGTAGGTCTTAGATTATACAATATATTTTCATTTTATTTAAATCGTTAAATAATGAGGTAATCGCTGCATCATAATGGTGCGATAAATAATTTAATTTATTTAATGTCTAACAATTATAAAAAAATATCATGATGTAGGAAAACAATTTTTTTTTCTAATTAATATTTATAGTCAAAAATAAGACTTGTATAACCATATTTAAATTTTTTTTAGTAAATCAACTCATGTTTGTGACATTTTTACTTTAACATTAAATAAAAAGATATTAATGTCATTTTCCTTCCCATGTGGCCCCATGGGGTCCCCAAGATGACCCATGAATTTTCTTGGTCGTACATGAAACATCCAATAAGGGTAGGACATGTTTCAAGTTCATTTCATATTATTAAAACATTATTCTTACCTTAAATTACACTAATTACCTCTAATCGCAATTAAAATTTAATAGTTACTATTCACCAAAAAATTATTTTATTCTCATTGAACCACATTTTACTTCTTAATGACAACCATGTATGTCGGATTTTTGAAATTCCAAACACAGAGGTGGTAAAATTTCATTTAAATGAAAAATCAGTTTTTTAAGTACCACTTAGTGGTTTCACTATTCATCAAAAATTGAAGTTTTACAGAAAAATACCAAAACTTCACTCTAATCTATATTTGATATTCCGAATTCAAAAATGATGTCTATTTTACAAATTTAGAAACATATATGTTGTATTAATTAATTTAATAATTAATTCCCACTGTCAAAGCAAATAGCGCGTTTTTATGAAACAATAAGTATCAAAAGATTGACACTAGTTTAAGTCCAATTTCAAAGTTAAATTAATTCCAACGACCACTATTGGATTAAATGGTAAAAAAAATTCTAATTCAACTCTAAAACAAAATCCTAAGATAATCTTAATCATATAAATAAATAAGATTAAAAAGAAGTTTTGAATTAAAATACAACATTTTTTACTATTCATTAAAAATGAACTTTATCGGAAAAATACCAAAAATTTACACAAAGTAAATTTTGATGTCCCAAGTCTAAAGAACTGTTTTAATTGGTCCAATATAATGTATAAATGTGATCAAAACTATATTTAATGACGGTTCACCATCAAATGGCGATAAGTGAACCTTTAGTGAAAATTATGGTATATATGCCTAAAATTGAATTCTTTCCGTATTTTAAGCCTTTATATTTTATTGGATAAATCTAAAAAAATTTAAAAAATATAATCATATTTTATTTATTTATATCCATTATCGCCAATACAACGGCTATGTGTTAACTACCATTTAAAATAATAGTATTATATTACTTGTGTGCAACGTAAGATTTCAATGAAACTCATTTTTGCGTGTCGGGTATGCTATCGAACATAGAAACCCCTTTAAACTAAAATTAATATTTAATTCGTAAATATTAATAAATATAAAAATGCTTTATTCTTTATTTACTTGGGATGTTACATCCTTCCCCCCTTTTGGGAATTGCGTCCTCACAATTTTATTCACTTATCAAAATAAGTGGGGGTATTTATCCTTCATAGTATCTTCGGATTCCCACGTTGCCTCTTCAACCATATGGTTTTTCCACAAAACCATTACCTGGTGAATTACCTTATTTCGAAACACCTGCTCTCTTCGGTCAAGAATCAGGACTGGTTGTTCTTCATAAGAGAGATTCTCCTTCAACTGAACTACATCCGGGCTCAAAACATGATATGGATCTGGCATATACTTTCTCAAGATTGAAACATGAAAAACATTGTGTACCTGAGATAAACTCGGAGGTAATGCCACTCTGTATGCAACTGATCCAACTCTCTCCAGAATTTTATATGGTCCAATGAACCTTGGACTCATATTTCCTTTCTTTCTAAATCACATCAAACTTTTCCATGGAGAAAACTTGAGAAAAACATGTTCACCTACCTCTAAAGATAGATCCTTCCTCCAGTTATCCGCATAAATGTTTTGTCTACTCTGAGCTGTTCTCATGTGTTTCTAAATCAACTAAACTTTTTCTGACATCTCTTCTACCAATTCTGGTCCCATCAGCTTCCTTTCACCTACTTCATCCCAAAAAGCTGGAGTTCGACACCGCTTCCCATATAAACCCTCAAACAGTGCCATCTGTATACTATAATGAAAACTATTATTATATGAAAACTCAACCAAATATATATGTTGGTCCCAACTTCCCTGATAATCCATAGAACAATCTCGTAGCATATCCTCCAAGGTCTAAATGGTTCGTTCTGACTGCCCATCTGATTGAGGATGAAAAGCTGTACTAAAATTTAATTCAGTACCCAATGACTTTTGAAAGCCCTTCCAAAAGATAGAAGTAAACCTGGTATCCCGATCAGATAAAATGGAGAGGGGAACTCCATGCAACCTGACTATCTCTTAAAGATACAATAGAGAAAGTAGATCTAGAGAGAAAGTATCTCGAATAGGAAGGAAATGAGCAGATTTAGTCAAGCGATCAACAATAACCAAGATTGCATTATTACCTCCAGATGACTTCGGTAATCCCACAACAGAGTCCATGGATATGTTTTGTCACAGCCCGTCCTCGAGGCCCGTGTCGTGACTACCCCAAACCCGACTTCCACAGGCCAGGGGCTGGCGACTAGAACCATGGCGTAAATCCTGGAAAAAGGGAAGTCATTTCCATTATAAAGTAAACAAGCATCTCAGAGTAAGCAAGCGGAAAATAGTAAACACTAAGAAAAAACAGAGTACAACTGTAAGTGCGGAAAGTATGTGGGCCAGAATACAAACCCAAACTGAATGTAAAGTAAAACTCGAAAGGGAAAACAACAACTGAAAAGTAAAAGCCGCTACGCCAAGATGTCCACTGGAAATACCACCTGATGGGTGGATACAGATAGCTCCCCTGCTCCTCGGGTCCCGCCGCCCGCTCCGAGTACATCCCGCCAAGTGGTCCTCCTCCAGGTACTTTCCTTCTCTGCAAGCCTCAACCACGATCAACGTTGTCCGTCATCTGCAACTAACAAAATGTAGCGCGGGCAAAGCCCATGCAGGGGTGAGTATAAGCTACTCAGTAGGGACCCCGAGTGTAGAGACCCGAAGCTTATCGTACATGGACATTACATTACTTTTGCGGAATACTTAGTACATAACAAAAACACAGACACAAGGATCGTAATAGTTTAGTGTCTTTGGAGACTCGGAATGTAATCTTCTAATCGTGGTGAAAGATCTTCAATATCTCCCATAAAGATCTTCCCTTTTTTTTACCTAAAAACCTTTCTTTATATCCTGGGGAAAAGAAAATATAAAAGGGTGAGCTCAAATTCTCAGTAAGGGTAAACAAAAGAAATATCAATCACATCATATACATAAGAACATAGCTTTTGGAAATCTTAACCTGCAAAAGAGCTCATAATATCATAACATGGGATAAATCATAGAAGTGAAAATGAAATCATAACTTAAAACATTACTAATTGTGGCATACACACATAATCATAGAGAATCATTTCTTGTTAGTCATGACTCATTGCCAAGACTATCTTAGTGGACAAAGTCCCTTTCTGAATCGAGTAATCCTCGTTTCAGTCCTGTTTCACTGAACCGGTATAACCTACCATTCCAGCCATGTCTATCTCATGAGATATAAAATCTTTACCCAATGCATTGGAGGGAGATATAGGTCCCACCCATCTCTTAATGAATCCTTTCTTATGTGTGCCACAAAATCATAAATCATACATCATTGCATAACCCATGTAATAAAAATGGGATTCTTAAACAACATGACATCATAAAACCATTCATATAAGATAAAGGAATTCGTAAACATAATTCCATCACAACATAGTCAAATCGATGTAAAAATATGGATAGAAACAGAACCCTTTATTATCTTATATGGAAAATAATTTTGATAGAACACTTGAATTGAATTCTTGAGGAAAATATCCTTTCTTCTTCAAAATCAATTTCTTTTCACAAAACATCATGCAATTTTAAAAGAAAGAGATTTTATTGAAAATAGTCATGAAATCTTTTAGAGGAATCTTCATGAAAATAAGGCTTTATAAAACAGTATAAATCCGTTCGTTCCGTATAAGTTAAAAAAAACAGTCTTCGTACTTTTGTCGGAAAAGTCAAAAAGTACCTCGTATAAAAAAACGACAAAAGATTCCTTTCATATCTTTTACTAAAAACTCACCGAAGGGTAAAATTGGATTTAAACAATTGTAGGTGGATGGAAATAATATTACATATTGAAGAAACATGGATGTGGATGATAAAATACACCCCAATAAATACCAAAGTATAAACAATCTCGGATAAAAATGAGATTGTGATATTTCCCTTACCTTAGGTCCGATTTGCTTTGTTCGTGTCCGAAGCTCCTGTATAATGGTTTAAATAATGTTATTGACTTATTACAGAATCATATTCATTGTTATGATATCATATATGGTTCACTTATGACATTATATTACCCGTTCTTTTGTAAATTCCATGTTAAAGAAGCGTTTTGGGTAAAATCGTTTCATTTATCGTAGGTGTTTTGACTTGTTGTTCATGACATCATTATTACTTATATCATGATTTACTTACTTCCAGAATATAAAATATGATTTATATATCATATATATTCAGTATATATATATATATATAATAGGTAGATAAATAAAATGAAAAACACCGTTCATGGAGACGGTAGTCCGTACGTACGCATGAACGCTGTTTTCCTTTCCTTATTGTCTTGAAATGGTAGTAAGTAGATGACATACATATGTATATATATACATAAATCCAGTAGCTTTATAATGTCATATATTTCATTATTATTTCTTATATATACATTATAATCATTCTTAAATGGTTAACATGGAGAATGAATCTCATCGCGTCGTGGAGACGGTATTCCGTACGTACGCACGAGCGATGATATCATTTCTATAAATATTGAATTGAATTGGAGTGGATTATACAATATATCAGAATCAATATGATGTTGTAATAACTATGTATAGTTATTCTTTACACCATTATACCCATCCATGTAAGGTGGTGGTGGAAAATAGATTACACCACGGCGTGGAGACGGTATTCCGTACGTACGCACGCGCGGTGATTTCTTTTTCCGTAGGATGGATAGATGGTGAAATAGGGTTGTTTCATACTTATAATAACATATCAGTATGTGAGTGATACTTATGTTATTACTTCATAATAAAACAACCTAAGAAGAAGATGTGGAAGAAGAAATAAAGATGAAAGAATTGGTAACGGTAATTACCTCTTCTTTGAAGTGCCTCTTTGAGACCTCCTCTTAGGGCACTAAAATTGGTCTTTGAGGAAGACCAGAACCTCTAGGATGTTTCTAGGGAAGTGGAGAGGAGAAATTGGCAGGGGTTGGCCGAGCTTGAGTGCTCAAATTGGTGTGAGGAGGAGGGGGAGGAGGTGTCCTTTTATAGGGGAGGAGAGGGGCACCTTAGGAATATCTCAAAATATTATTTTATATTAAAGTCAAAATTGGTTTATAATGGTTCCAAAGGGTCTTATTTCGAAGCTAAAGTGGGTATGGGTCGCAATCCTATCAACCAATAGGATTTAGACAAGTTTAGGGTATTATTTTAACCTTATCAATTAGATTTAACTCTAAGTTAAATAATTTAACTTTTACCGTGTCTTTTTGTTTTCTTTCACTATATGGTTAATAAACTTACTATAAAATGCCAAACGAACCCCAAATTGTATATTATTAATACATATATCCTTATCTAAGTCATTTGGCCGAACCTTAGTTTTTTAGGAATAAAATAACAATTAATAATATAATATTTGATTTAAAAACTATTTTGTGTCAATTTTGATACTATTTGATATATGATTTTTGTGAAAGTCATAACAGAATTATATGTTCGAACCAAGTTGATTAAATCAACACTAATATATCATAGTAACCTAGAAAATTAGTGGAATTCATAAAAAGTCTTAAATTACATTTATTTTGGTATTTATATTATCAATTATGTCAATATTTCATTAATAAGATAATTACTGCATCATATTTGTGTCATAAATAAATTATATTATTTGATGTCTAAAAATTACAAATAAAATACCATCATGTAGTAAATCTTTTTAGCTTTCTAATGAATATTTATAGTCGAATTTATCTTATGTATAACCCCATATTAAAAATGATTTACTTATTAAACATTGATTTTAACTATTTTAACCCTTCTTTAAATAAATTAATAATAAATGTCCTAATCTAATCCAAGTGGGCCTAAATGGTCATATTTTATTCCTAAGTTTGTTTTTGGTCGAATTACACTTGTCCAATAGAATTAGGACATGTGTTAGGGTAATATTAATATCATATTTACCCTTAGTTACCCTATTTACTATTAACCGTGGTAAAAAAAGTAAAAAGTTACTATTCACCAAAAAATTATTTTCATCTCATTGAACCACATTTTAGTCCTTGATATTAACCGTGTCTCTCGGATTTTCGAAATTCCATTCACAGAAGCGGTAAAATTAAGTTTTATGCAAAATTCAGTTTTTAACCTACCACTTAGTAGTTTCACTATTCATCAAAAATTGATGTTTTTCAGAACAATGCCAAAATTTCATCCCAAGCTATATTTCATATTCCGAATTCAAAAATGAATTCTATTTTACCAAATTCATAACATAAAAGTTTCATTAATTAATTTTATAATTAAATCCCGCTGTTAAAACAAATAGCGTGTTTTTAAGAAACAATATCTATCAAAAGATTGACACTTGTTTATGTCTAGATTAAATGTGAAATTACATCCAATGACCAACATTGTATTAAATTGTAAAAATATATTCTAAATATACTTTAAAACCACTCAAATTAATAATTTATCAATATTAATTATTTCGATTGAAAAAGTTATTTTTAACTAAAATTTAGTAATTTTCACTATTCATCAAAATATGAAAGTTATCCGAAAATCACCAAAATTTCACCTTAGGCTAAATTTGATACTCCGAATCCAAAAATAAAGTCCATTTTGAGAGATAAAATTTCTAAAATTTTAAAAGGTGGTTATTACTATTCATAACTGCTAGTTATAATAATATTTTAATAGCATATCGTTGTTTAGTGAAACTCGGTATTGCGTACTACACACGCTATCGAGGAAGGTCGCGATTGCGTGTAATGCAAGGCAAGTCAAGGATGTGTGTTGTTCAAGCTCCTTTTGGAGTAGCGTACAACACAAGACATTAATAAAATTAAAAAGAATATTTTTTTCATAAAATCTCGGGCTGTTACATTCTACCCCCCTTAAAATGAATTTCGCCCTCGAAATTCGTCGGGGTTATAAATGGTTTACTATTCGAAAGTTTCTTTAATAGAAACCCATATCGTAAAAAGGAATACCAAAACTTGGCTTTAAAAACTAAAGTATGAAATGTAACGATTACCCAAATAAACTAATCACTGGGTTTCCACATAGGTGAAAATATGGATATGGAAGAGAAATCTAACCATCATGTTCTGATGGAGAGTGGTAGAGAACATGGCTATGGAAAAGCTAGCAATCACAAATCCATAAATTTGTGATGATCTAAGGTACCATCTGATTAATCAGATATAAGAGCACTAGGACAACATTTTTGGTTTTCAAGATCATTTCCCTAAAGTTGATGAAATTGGAATTAGAAGAAATACTTTCGTGATTTTGGTATAGTCTCACTATTTGTCGTTTTTTGGACAATTTCTACTTCATCTCTTAATGAAATGAAGTTGAATTTGTCATTCGTGATGTGTTAGCAGATCATGTGATATAATGATGGGTCATTCCATCGGTCTCAAAAGGTTAGAAAAGTTATCAAAAAATACATAAGTCCATCTATAGTGAGATTAATGATATATGGTTCCTAAAATGAACTTATACTTCATATATCATACTGCTTAATATAATAAAACTAGTTTCTACTAAATAGGGACTTCCTGTAGGCCAGTGGTAGGCGATAAAGGCCAGTCGCACTTCTGTTGTGGGTTCGATTTCCACAGCCTTGTCCGACGCGATGGGTTGTCGCCCGTCCTGCAGGTTGTCCTTTTTCTAAAACTATATTACTATAACATCCCATCAATAATATCGAAAAAAATTTCTATCCTTAAACAATACTAACTTATTTCCCACATAATCCATTCCAATCTTTAGGCTTATCCATAAAACTGCAGTCCACTCTCATAACATAGTGAAAACGATTACCAGAGATTTAATACCATCGTCGATCCCCATATATCATAAGATTTGTTTTTTTGGTCCCATTACAAACATTCAAAGTCCTTAATCATGTATTCTCTTGAATACACATTGAACCATAGTGAAAACATGAATGTAGTTAAAAGTTAACACCTTCCACATACCAAAATACTCAAATTTGTATATACTCAAACCATGATATCACTTAGTCCTTATATTAATCATGAGCTCATGAATACTGTTAAACATTTCGTTTTCTCATTTTCCCTTCATTATGCTCATATCATCTTATTTCCAAAAATATCTCAATCACTTTGAATACCACATTAGACCAATACATAAATATTCCAATACTTTATGATACAACATTATTTTGGAATCCCATTACATAAACTCTTAATCATTCCACCACATCGTTATCATATTCAACATTGCCAATAGTGATCGCATGTGACTTCCCTTTGTCCTTTGCCTTCAGTGGTTGCTCATGTTGATCATCACTAACCCTTGGATTAGGGCATTTATTGGCATAATGTCCCATCTCCTTGCACTTGAAACATTGAAGTGTTGGTGGTGCGTTCTCTGCAGTGTTTGCTTTGTTCACATCATTAGAAACCCTTTTTCCATTAATTCGACACTGAGCTGCTCGATGACCTTCTTTTCCACACTTAAAACATTTTCTAGTCCCTTTAAGACAATCTCCACCATGCTTCTTTCCACACTTTGTGCATAAGGAAACATTCATCTTCTTTTCACCATTATTCTGAGATTTCTCCTTGAACTGCATCTTTCGTTTCTTGTCAAAACCATGAGATGGATATGTAACACCAACTTCTATTTCTACCTTGATAGCACAACACACAATTTCTTCATAGCTACTGAAGTCTCTTATAGCTAATGCCTTTCAAAGACTTGGTTTTAAGCCACTGAAAAATCGATCAACTTTACTTTCAGGTTGGATGATAAAGCCAGATGCATACCTTGCAAGTCTTGTAAAATTCACTTCGTATATACCAACAGATTCATCATCCCTTTGCTTCAGTTCAAGAAACTCTTTCTCCATCTTTGTTCGGAGAATACGAGGGAAGTACTTATTGAAAAATAAGTTCTTCAACCCGTCCCATTCCATAGACTCAATTTCATCCCTTTGCCTCGTATTCTTAATAAGATTCCACCATTGATCAGCATCTCCTTCCAAACGATACACTGCTAGGATGACTTTATCATGTTCAGAACATTGAAGAACTGAAAATATCTTTTCAGTAGTACTAATCCATTGTTCAGCAACTAATGGATCAGTAGACCCACTAAAAGAAGGTGGACGCTGCCTCATGAAGGATTCAACAGAATGTTGCTCCTTCCTTTGCTCGTTTGGAAGTCCTGCATGATTCATAGCTTGAGAAAGATGTGTGAGCATGGCTACAAGATTTTTCATTCCAGCTCCCATATCGTTTGGTTGCTCAGGGGGACAATCATTGCATTGCCCATCACATTCCGCATTAACACGGTTCCTTCGGGTTCCAGCCATCGTCTAAAACCCCAAAAGAATAGTATGAGAGGCAAAAATCATGCTAGGGAAAACAACATAATAAAGGTGGATTACCTTCAATATCTAACATCTTAGGTTTAATTCTATGATCGTTAGCGTAGTTCTAGTACTATAACATATACGTATACTTAACCTTAGGGACATCCCTAGACATACCTTAGAAATATCTCTAGGGATCTCACTAACGTTTTCGCATCCTAGTTTCCAAAGGTTGACTAATCCTTTCCTCTGATACCAACTGTAGCGGTCTGGAATTACTTCCAGTGGACTATAATTGATACCTATCAGGGCACTCCATGGGCGGCTACACCCCCTGGGCGGGACACACCACCATCCCCAGTGGCAGCCATTTCCTCATGAAGCCCTTGGGCGGAGAGCCATGCTTCGTCCAACGCTCACATGTGAGAGTTCCCAAGGATCGGATACATTCCTACCTCCTTTGCCTCTGATACCAACTATAGAGACCCGAAGCTTATCGTACATGGACATTACATTACTTTTGCGGAATACTTAGTACATAACAAAAACACAGACACAAGGATCGTAATAGTTTAGTGTCTTTGGAGACTCGGAACGTAATCTTCTAATCGTGGTGAAAGATCTTCAATATCTCCCATAAAGATCTTCCCTTTTTTTTACATAAAAACCTTTCTTTATATCCTGGGGAAAAGAAAATATAAAAGGGTGAGCTCAAATGCTCAGTAAGGGTAAACAAAAGAAATATCAATCACATCATATACATAAGAACATAGCTTTTGGAAATCTTAACCTGCAAAAGAGCTCATAATATCATAACATGGGATAAATCATAGAAGTGAAAATGAAATCATAACTTAAAACATTACTCATTGTGGCATACACACATAATCATAGAGAATCATTTCTTGTTAGTCATGACTCATTGCCAAGACTATCTTAGTGGACAAAGTCCCTTTCTGAATCGAGTAATCCTCGTTTCAGTCCTGTTTCACTGAACCGGTATAACCTACCATTCCAGCCATGTCTATCTCATGAGATATAAAATCTTTACCCAATGCATTGGAGGGAGATATAGGTCCCACCCATCTCTTAATGAATCCATTCTTATGTGTGCCACAAAATCATAAATCATACATCATTGCATAACCCATGTAATAAAAATGGGATTCTTAAACAAAATGACATCATAAAACCATTCATATAAGATAAAGGAATTCGTAAACATAATTTCATCACAACATAGTCAAATCGATGTAAAAATATGGATAGAAACAGAACCCTTTATTATCTTATATGGAAAATAATTTTGATAAAACACTTGAATTGAATTCTTGAGGAAAATATCCTTTCTTCTTCAAAATCAATTTCTTTTCACAAAACATCATGCAATTTTAAAAGAAAGAGATTTTATTGAAAATAGTCATGAAATCTTTTAGAGGAAGCTTCATGAAAATAAGGATTTATAAAACAGTATAAATCCGTTCGTTCCGTATAAGTTAAAAAAAACAGTCTTCGTACTTTTGTCGGAAAAGTCAAAAAGTACCTCGTATAAAAAAACGACAAAAGATTCCTTTCATATCTTTTACTAAAAACTCACCGAAGGGTAAAATTGGATTTAAACAATTGTAGGTGGATGGAAATAATATTACATATTGAAGAAACATGGATGTGGATGATAAAATACACCCCAATAAATACCAAAGTATAAACAATCTCGGATAAAAATGAGATTGTGATATTTCCCTTACCTTAGGTCCGATTTTCTTTGTTCGTGTCTGAAGCTCCTGTATAATGGTTTAAATAATGTTATTGACTTATTACAGAATCATATTAATTGTTATGATATCATATATGGTTCACTTATGACATTATATTACCCGTTCTTTTGTAAATTCCATGTTAAAGAAGCGTTTTGGGTAAAATCGTTTCATTTATCGTAGGTGTTTTGACTTGTTGTTCTTGACATCATTATTACTTATATCATGATTTACTTACTTCCAGAATATAAAATATGATTTATATATCATATATATTCAGTATATATATATATATATAATAGTTAGATAAATAAAATGAAAAACACCGTTCATGGAGACGGTAGTCCGTACGTACGCATGAACGCTGTTTTCCTTTCCTTATTGTCTTGAAATGGAAGTAAGTAGATGTCATACATATGTATATATATACATAAATCCAGTAGCTTTATAATGTCATATATTTCATTATTATTTCTTATATATACATTATAATCATTCTTAAATGTTTAACATGGAGAATGAATCTCATCGCGTCGTGGAGACGGTATTCCGTACGTACGCACGAGCGATGATATCATTTCTATAAATATTGAATTGAATTGGAGTGGATTATACAATATATCAGAATCAATATGATGTTGTAATAACTATGTATAGTTATTCTTTACACCATTATACCCATCCATGTAAGGTGGTGGTGGAAAATAGATTACACCACGGCGTGGAGACGGTATTCCGTACGTACGCACTCGCAGTGATTTCTTTTTCCGTAGGATGGATAGATGGTGAAATAGGGTTGTTTCATACTTATAATAACATATCAGTATATGAGTGATACTTATGTTATTACATCATAATAAAACAACCTAAGAAGAAGAAGTGGAAGAAGAAATAAAGATGAAAGAATTGGTAACGGTAATTACCTCTTCTTTGAAGTGCCTCTTTGAGACCTCCTCTTAGGGCACTAAAATTGGTCTTTGAGGAAGACCAGAACCTCTAGGATGTTTCTAGGGAAGTGGAGAGGAGAAATTGTCAGGGGTTGGCCGAGCTTGAGTGCTCAAATTGGTGTGAGGAGGAGGGGGAGGAGGTGTCCTTTTATAGGGGAGGAGAGGGGCACCTTAGGAATATCTCAAAATATTATTTTATATTAAAGTCAAAATCGGTTTATAATGGTTCCAAAGGGTCTTATTTCGAAACTAAAGTGGGTATGGGTCGAAATCCTATCAACCAATAGGATTTATACAAGTTTAGGGTATTATTTTAACCTTATCAATTAGATTTAACTCTAAGTTAAATAATTTAACTTTTACCGTGTCTTTTTGTTTTCTTTCACTATATGGTTAATAAACTTATTATAAAATGCCAAACGAACCCCAAATTGTATATTATTAATACATATATCCTTATCTATGTCATTTGGCCGAACCTTAGTTTTTTAGGAATAAAATAACAATTAATAATATAATATTTGATTTAAAAACTATTTTGTGTCAATTTTGATACTATTTGATATATGATTTTTGTGAAAGTCATAACATAATTATATGTTCGAACCAAGTTGATTAAATCAACACTAATATATCATAGTAACCTAGAAAATTAGTGGAATTCATAAAAAGTCTTAAATTACATTTATTTTGGTATTTATATTATCAATTATGTCAATATTTCATTAATAAGATAATTACTACATCATCTTTGTGTCATAAATAAATTATATTATTTGATGTCTAAAAATTACAAATAAAATACCATCATGTAGTAAATCTTTTTAGCTCTCTAATGAATATTTATAGTCGAATTTATCTTATGTATAACCCCATATTAAAAATGCTTTACTTATTAAACATTGATTTTAACTATTTTAACCCTTCTTTAAATAAATTAATAATAAATGTCCTAATCTAATCCAAGTGGGCCTAAATGGTCATATTTTATTCCTAAGTTTGTTTTTGGTCGAATTACACTTGTCCAATAGAATTAGGACATGTGTTAGGGTAATATTAATATCATATTTACCCTTAGTTACCCTATTTACTATTAACCGTGGTAAAAAAAGTAAAAAGTTACTATTCACCAAAAAATTATTTTCATCTCATTGAACCACATTTTAGTCCTTGATATTAACCGTGTCTCTCGGATTTTCGAAATTCCATTCACAGAAGCGGTAAAATTAAGTTTTATGCAAAATTCAGTTTTTAACCTACCACTTAGTAGTTTCACTATTCATCAAAAATTGATGTTTTTCAGAACAATGCCAAAATTTCATCCCAAGATATATTTCATATTCCGAATTCAAAAATGAAGTCTATTTTTCCAAATTCATAACATAAAAGTTTCATTAATTAATTTTATAATTAAATCCCGCTGTTAAAACAAATAGCGTGTTTTTAAGAAACAATATCTATCAAAAGATTGACACTTGTTTATGTCTAGTTTAAATGTGAAATTACATCCAATGACCAACATTGTATTAAATTGTAAAAATATATTCTAAATATACTTTAAAACCACTCAAATTAATAAATTATCAATATTAATTATTTCGATTGAAAAAGTTATTTTTAACTAAAATTTAGTAATTTTCACTATTCATCAAAATATGAAAGTTATCCGAAAATCACCAAAATTTCACCTTAGGCTAAATTTGATACTCCGAATCCAAAAATAAAGTCCATTTTGAGAGCTAAAATTTCTAAAATTTTAAAAGGTGGTTATTACTATTCATAACTGCTAGTTATAATAATATTTTAATAGCATATCGTTGTTTAGTGAAACTCGGTATTGCGTACTACACACGCTATCGACGAAGGTCGTGATTGCGTGTAATGCAAGGCAAGTCAAGGATGTGTGTTGTTCAAGCTCCTTTTGGAGTAGCGTACAACACAAGACATTAATAAAATTAAAAAGAATATTTTTTTCATAAAATCTCGGGCTGTTACACCGAGACCCCTGAGGGTCTCCCAAAATCCACAAAGGATAAACCACAAAGTAAAGATACAATCACGATGTAATATTTGACACTACTTAGGTATATTCCCATGCATATACCTAAGTCAACAATTCCAATACGCTCCAACCTCCGAGCCCAAGTACAACTCAGTCCACATAGGAAAGTATACGTATTCCACACAGGAAAACAAAACGTAATCCACACAGGATAGCACAACACAATACACACAGGAAAGCAAACAGGATTTAGCTCACATAGGTATACTTATTCAAAAGACGATAGAGATGATCAGATGTAGCCACTGATTCATCTAAGCCTTCGGACCCACAAAAGATCGGTAGGTACTAACCCCCGCAATGATCTACACAAGATCGATCAGGAAGTTGAACCTAAAGATATTGGGAAACTCCTTTTCCTTCAAGTACAGTGGTTATGTCACTGCAACCAAGCACTTCACCTATTGGGTACTGTGGGCCTGATACTAAAACCAAGCGCTCCTCCGTCGTGGGTCTACAGCTACATCCAAGCGCTCCCCTGGAACGTAATCTTCTAATCGTGGTGAAAGATCTTCAATATCTCCCATAAAGATCTTCCCTTTTTTTAACCTAAAAACCGTTCTTTATATCCTGGGGAAAAGAAAATATAAAAGGGTGAGCTCAAATGCTCAGTAAGGGTAAACAAAAGAAATATCAATCACATCATATACATAAGAACATAGCTTTTGGAAATCTTAACCTGCAAAAGAGCTCATAATATCATAACATGGGATAAATCATAGAAGTGAAAATGAAATCATAACATAAAACATTACTCATTGTGGCATACACACATAATCATAGAGAATCATTTCTTGTTAGTCATGACTCATTGCCAAGACTATCTTAGTGGACAAAGTCCCTTTCTGAATCGAGTAATCCTCGTTTCAGTCCTGTTTCATTGAACCGGTATAACCTACCATTCCAGCCATGTCTATCTCATGAGATATAAAATCTTTACCCAATGCATTGGAGGGAGATATAGGTCCCACCCATCTCTTAATGAATCCATTCTTATGTGTGCCACAAAATCATAAATCATACATCATTGCATAACCCATGTAATAAAAATGGGATTCTTAAACAACATGACATCATAAAAACATTCATATAAGATAAAGGAATTCGTAAACATAATTTCATCACAACATAGTCAAATCGATGTAAAAATATGGATAGAAACAGAACCCTTTATTATCTTATATGGAAAATAATTTTGATAAAACACTTGAATTGAATTCTTGAGGAAAATATCCTTTCTTCTTCAAAATCAATTTCTTTTCACAAAACATCATGCAATTTTAAAAGAAAGAGATTTTATTGAAAATAGTCATGAAATATTTTAGAGGAAGCTTCATGAAAATAAGGATTTATAAAACAGTAGAAATCCGTTCGTTCCGTATAAGTTAAAAAAAACAGTCTTCGTACTTTTGTCGGAAAAGTCAAAAAGTACCTCGTATAAAAAAACGACAAAAGATTCCTTTCATATCTTTTACTAAAAACTCACCGAAGGGTAAAATTGGATTTAAACAATTGTAGGTGGATGGAAATAATATTACATATTGAAGAAACATGGATGTGGATGATAAAATACACCCCAATAAATACCAAAGTATAAACAATCTCGGATAAAAATGAGATTGTGATATTTCCCTTACCTTAGGTCCGATTTTCTTTGTTCGTGTCTGAAGCTCCTGTATAATGGTTTAAATAATGTTATTGACTTATTACAGAATCATATTAATTGTTATGATATCATATATGGTTCACTTATGACATTATATTACCCGTTCTTTTGTAAATTCCATGTTAAAGAAGCGTTTTGGGTAAAATCGTTTCATTTATCGTAGGTGTTTTGACTTGTTGTTCTTGACATCATTATTACTTATATCATGATTTACTTACTTCCAGAATATAAAATATGATTTATATATCATATATATTCAGTATATATATATATATAATAGTTAGATAAATAAAATGAAAAACACCGTTCATGGAGACGGTAGTCCGTACGTACGCATGAACGCTGTTTTCCTTTCCTTATTGTCTTGAAATGGAAGTAAGTAGATGTCATACATATGTATATATATACATAAATCCAGTAGCTTTATAATGTCATATATTTCATTATTATTTCTTATATATACATTATAATCATTCTTAAATGGTTAACATGGAGAATGAATCTCATCGCGTCGTGGAGACGGTATTCCGTACGTACGCACGAGCGATGATATCATTTCTATAAATATTGAATTGAATTGGAGTGGATTATACAATATATCATAATCAATATGATGTTGTAATAACTATGTATAGTTATTCTTTACACCATTATACCCATCCATGTAAGGTGGTGGTGGAAAATAGATTACACCACGGCGTGGAGACGGTATTCCGTACGTACGCACTCGCAGTGATTTCTTTTTCCGTAGGATGGATAGATGGTGAAATAGGGTTGTTTCATACTTATAATAACATATCAGTATATGAGTGATACTTATGTTATTACATCATAATAAAACAACCTAAGAAGAAGAAGTGGAAGAAGAAATAAAGATGAAAGAATTGGTAACGGTAATTACCTCTTCTTTGAAGTGCCTCTTTGAGACCTCCTCTTAGGGCACTAAAATTGGTCTTTGAGGAACACCAGAACCTCTAGGATGTTTCTAGGGAAGTGGAGAGGAGAAATTGTCAGGGGTTGGCCTAGCTTGAGTGCTCAAATTGGTGTGAGGAGGAGGGGGAGGAGGTGTCCTTTTATAGGGGAGGAGAGGGGCACCTTAGGAATATCTCAAAATATTATTTTATATTAAAGTCAAAATCGGTTTATAATGGTTCCAAAGGGTCTTATTTCGAAACTAAAGTGGGTATGGGTCGAAATCCTATCAACCAATAGGATTTATACAAGTTTAGGGTATTATTTTAACCTTATCAATTAGATTTAACTCTAAGTTAAATAATTTAACTTTTACCGTGTCTTTTTGTTTTCTTTCACTATATGGTTAATAAACTTACTATAAAATGCCAAACGAACCCCAAATTGTATATTATTAATACATATATCCTTATCTATGTCATTTGGCCGAACCTTAGTTTTTTAGGAATAAAATAACAATTAATAATATAATATTTGATTTAAAAACTATTTTGTGTCAATTTTGATACTATTTGATATATGATTTTTGTGAAAGTCATAACATAATTATATGTTCGAACCAAGTTGATTAAATCAACACTAATATATCATAGTAACCTAGAATATTAGTGTAATTCATAAAAAGTCTTAAATTACATTTATTTTGGTATTTATATTATCAATTATGTCAATATTTCATTAATAAGATAATTACTACATCATCTTTGTGTCATAAATAAATTATATTATTTGATGTCTAAAAATTACAAATAAAATACCATCATGTAGTAAATATTTTTAGCTCTCTAATGAATATTTATAGTCGAATTTATCTTATGTATAACCCCATATTAAAAATGCTTTACTTATTAAACATTGATTTTAACTATTTTAACCCTTCTTTAAATAAATTAATAATAAATGTCCTAATCTAATCCAAGTGGGCCTAAATGGTCATATTTTATTCCTAAGTTTGTTTTTGGTCGAATTACACTTGTCCAATAGAATTAGGACATGTGTTAGGGTAATATTAATATCATATTTACCCTTAGTTACCCTATTTACTATTAACCGTGGTAAAAAAAGTAAAAAGTTACTATTCACCAAAAAATTATTTTCATCTCATTGAACCACATTTTAGTCCTTGATATTAACCGTGTCTCTCGGATTTTCGAAATTCCATTCACAGAAGCGGTAAAATTAAGTTTTATGCAAAATTCAGTTTTTAACCTACCACTTAGTAGTTTCACTATTCATCAAAAATTGATGTTTTTCAGAACAATGCCAAAATTTCATCCCAAGATATATTTCATATTCCGAATTCAAAAATGAAGTCTATTTTACCAAATTCATAACATAAAAGTTTCATTAATTAATTTTATAATTAAATCCCGCTGTTAAAACAAATAGCGTGTTTTTAAGAAACAATATCTATCAAAAGATTGACACTTGTTTATGTCTAGTTTAAATGTGAAATTACATCCAATGACCAACATTGTATTAAATTGTAAAAATATATTCTAAATATACTTTAAAACCACTCAAATTAATAAATTATCAATATTAATTATTTCGATTGAAAAAGTTATTTTTAACTAAAATTTAGTAATTTTCACTATTCATCAAAATATGAAAGTTATCCGAAAATCACCAAAATTTCACCTTAGGCTAAATTTGATACTCCGAATCCAAAAATAAAGTCCATTTTGAGAGCTAAAATTTCTAAAATTTTAAAAGGTGGTTATTACTATTCATAACTGCTAGTTATAATAATATTTTAATAGCATATCGTTGTTTAGTGAAACTCGGTATTGCGTACTACACACGCTATCGAGGAAGGTCGTGATTGCGTGTAATGCAAGGCAAGTCAAGGATGTGTGTTGTTCAAGCTCCTTTTGGAGTAGCGTACAACACAAGACATTAATAAAATTAAAAAGAATATTTTTTTCATAAAATCTCGGGCTGTTACACCGAGACCCCTGAGGGTCTCCCAAAATCCACAAAGGATAAACCACAAAGTAAAGATACAATCACGATGTAATATTTGACACTACTTAGGTATATTCCCATGCATATACCTAAGTCAACAATTCCAATACGCTCCAACCTCCGAGCCCAAGTACAACTCAGTCCACATAGGAAAGTATACGTATTCCACACAGGAAAACAAAACGTAATCCACACAGGATAGCACAACACAATACACACAGGAAAGCAAACAGGATTTAGCTCACATAGGTATACTTATTCAAAAGACGATAGAGATGATCAGATGTAGCCACTGATTCATCTAAGCCTTCGGACCCACAAAAGATCGGTAGGTACTAACCCCCGCAATGATCTACACAAGATCGATCAGGAAGTTGAACCTAAAGATATTGGGAAACTCCTTTTCCTTCAAGTACAGTGGTTATGTCACTGCAACCAAGCACTTCACCTATTGGGTACTGTGGGCCTGATACTAAAACCAAGCGCTCCTCCGTCGTGGGTCTACAGCTACATCCAAGCGCTCCCCTGGAACGTAATCTTCTAATCGTGGTGAAAGATCTTCAATATCTCCCATAAAGATCTTCCCTTTTTTTTACCTAAAAACCGTTCTTTATATCCTGGGGAAAAGAAAATATAAAAGGGTGAGCTCAAATGCTCAGTAAGGGTAAACAAAAGAAATATCAATCACATCATATACATAAGAACATAGCTTTTGGAAATCTTAACCTGCAAAAGAGCTCATAATATCATAACATGGGATAAATCATAGAAGTGAAAATGAAATCATAACATAAAACATTACTCATTGTGGCATACACACATAATCATAGAGAATCATTTCTTGTTAGTCATGACTCATTGCCAAGACTATCTTAGTGGACAAAGTCCCTTTCTGAATCGAGTAATCCTCGTTTCAGTCCTGTTTCATTGAACCGGTATAACCTACCATTCCAGCCATGTCTATCTCATGAGATATAAAATCTTTACCCAATGCATTGGAGGGAGATATAGGTCCCACCCATCTCTTAATGAATCCATTCTTATGTGTGCCACAAAATCATAAATCATACATCATTGCATAACCCATGTAATAAAAATGGGATTCTTAAACAACATGACATCATAAAAACATTCATATAAGATAAAGGAATTCGTAAACATAATTTCATCACAACATAGTCAAATCGATGTAAAAATATGGATAGAAACAGAACCCTTTATTATCTTATATGGAAAATAATTTTGATAAAACACTTGAATTGAATTCTTGAGGAAAATATCCTTTCTTCTTCAAAATCAATTTCTTTTCACAAAACATCATGCAATTTTAAAAGAAAGAGATTTTATTGAAAATAGTCATGAAATCTTTTAGAGGAAGCTTCATGAAAATAAGGCTTTATAAAACAGTATAAATCCGTTCGTTCCGTATAAGTTAAAAAAAACAGTCTTCGTACTTTTGTCGGAAAAGTCAAAAAGTACCTCGTATAAAAAAACGACAAAAGATTCCTTTCATATCTTTTACTAAAAACTCACCGAAGGGTAAAATTGGATTTAAACAATTGTAGGTGGATGGAAATAATATTACATATTGAAGAAACATGGATGTGGATGATAAAATACACCCCAATAAATACCAAAGTATAAACAATCTCGGATAAAAATGAGATTGTGATATTTCCCTTACCTTAGGTCCGATTTTCTTTGTTCGTGTCCGAAGCTCCTGTATAATGGTTTAAATAATGTTATTGACTTATTACAGAATCATATTAATTGTTATGATATCATATATGGTTCACTTATGACATTATATTACCCGTTCTTTTGTAAATTTCATGTTAAAGAAGCGTTTTGGGTAAAATCGTTTCATTTATCGTAGGTGTTTTGACTTGTTGTTCTTGACATCATTATTACTTATATCATGATTTACTTACTTCCAGAATATAAAATATGATTTATATATCATATATATTCATTATATATATATATATAATAGTTAGATAAATAAAATGAAAAACACCGTTCATGGAGACGGTAGTCCGTACGTACGCATGAACGCTGTTTTGCTTTCCTTATTGTCTTGAAATGGAAGTAAGTAGATGTCATACATATGTATATATATACATAAATCCAGTAGCTTTATAATGTCATATATTTCATTATTATTTCTTATATATACATTATAATCATTCTTAAATGGTTAACATGGAGAATGAATCTCATCGCGTCGTGGAGACGGTATTCCGTACGTACGCACGAGCGATGATATCATTTCTATAAATATTGAATTGAATTGGAGTGGATTATACAATATATCAGAATCAATATGATGTTGTAATAACTATGTATAGTTATTCTTTACACCATTATACCCATCCATGTAAGGTGGTGGTGGAAAATAGATTACACCACGGCGTGGAGACGGTATTCCGTACGTACGCACTCGCGGTGATTTATTTTTCCGTAGGATGGATAGATGGTGAAATAGGGTTGTTTCATACTTATAATAACATATCAGTATATGAGTGATACTTATGTTATTACTTCATAATAAAACAACCTAAGAAGAAGAAGTGGAAGAAGAAATAAAGATGAAAGAATTGGTAACGGTAATTACCTCTTCTTTGAAGTGCCTCTTTGAGACCTCCTCTTAGGGCACTAAAATTGGTCTTTGAGGAAGACCAGAACCTCTAGGATGTTTCTAGGGAAGTGGAGAGGAGAAATTGTCAGGGGTTGGCCGAGCTTGAGTGCTCAAATTGGTGTGAGGAGGAGGGGGAGGAGGTGTCCTTTTATAGGGGAGGAGAGGGGCACCTTAGGAATATCTCAAAATATTATTTTATATTAAAGTCAAAATCGGTTTATAATGGTTCCAAAGGGTCTTATTTCGAAACTAAAGTGGGTATGGGTCGAAATCCTATCAACCAATAGGATTTATACAAGTTTAGGGTATTATTTTAACCTTATCAATTAGATTTAACTCTAAGTTAAATAATTTAACTTTTACCGTGTCTTTTTGTTTTCTTTCACTATATGGTTAATAAACTTACTATAAAATGCCAAACGAACCCCAAATTGTATATTATTAATACATATATCCTTATCTATGTCATTTGGCCGAACCTTAGTTTTTTAGGAATAAAATAACAATTAATAATATAATATTTGATTTAAAAACTATTTTGTGTCAATTTTGATACTATTTGATATATGATTTTTGTGAAAGTCATAACAGAATTATATGTTCGAACCAAGTTGATTAAATCAACACTGATATATCATAGTAACCTAGAAAATTAGTGGAATTCATAAAAAGTCTTAAATTACATTTATTTTGGTATTTATATTATCAATTATGTCAATATTTCATTAATAAGATAATTACTACATCATCTTTGTGTCATAAATAAATTATATTATTTGATGTCTAAAAATTACAAATAAAATACCATCATGTAGTAAATCTTTTTAGCTCTCTAATGAATATTTATAGTCGAATTTATCTTATGTATAACCCCATATTAAAAACGATTTACTTATTAAACATTGATTTTAACTATTTTAACCCTTCTTTAAATAAATTAATAATAAATGTCCTAATCTAATCCAAGTGGGCCTAAATGGTCATATTTTATTCCTAAGTTTGTTTTTGGTCGAATTACACTTGTCCAATAGAATTAGGACATGTGTTAGGGTAATATTAAAATCATATTTACCCTTAGTTACCCTATTTACTATTAACCGTGGTAAAAAAAGTAAAAAGTTACTATTCACCAAAAAATTATTTTCATCTCATTGAACCACATTTTAGTCCTTGATATTAACCGTGTCTCTCGGATTTTCGAAATTCCATTCACAGAAGCGGTAAAATTAAGTTTTATGCAAAATTCAGTTTTTAACCTACCACTTAGTAGTTTCACTATTCATCAAAAATTGATGTTTTTCAGAACAATGCCAAAATTTCATCCCAAGCTATATTTCATATTCCGAATTCAAAAATGAAGTCTATTTTACCAAATTCATAACATAAAAGTTTCATTAATTAATTTTATAATTAAATCCCGCTGTTAAAACAAATAGCGTGTTTTTAAGAAACAATATCTATCAAAAGATTGACACTTGTTTATGTCTAGTTTAAATGTGAAATTACATCCAATGACCAACATTGTATTAAATTGTAAAAATATATTCTAAATATACTTTAAAACCACTCAAATTAATAATTTATCAATATTAATTATTTCGATTGAAAAAGTTATTTTTAACTAAAATTTAGTAATTTTCACTATTCATCAAAATATGAAAGTTATCCGAAAATCACCAAAATTTCACCTTAGGCTAAATTTGATACTCCGAATCCAAAAATAAAGTCCATTTTGAGAGCTAAAATTTCTAAAATTTTAAAAGGTGGTTATTACTATTCATAACTGCTAGTTATAATAATATTTTAATAGCATATCGTTGTTTAGTGAAACTCGGTATTGCGTACTACACACGCTATCGAGGAAGGTCGTGATTGCGTGTAATGCAAGGCAAGTCAAGGATGTGTGTTGCTTAAGCTCCTTTTGGAGTAGTGTACAACACAAGACATTAATAAAATTAAAAAGAATATTTTTTTCATAAAATCTCGGGCTGTTACACCGAGACCCCTGAGGGTCTCCCAAAATCCACAAAGGATAAACCACAAAGTAAAGATACAATCACGATGTAATATTTGACACTACTTAGGTATATTCCCATGCATATACCTAAGTCAACAATTCCAATACGCTCCAACCTCCGAGCCCAAGTACAACTCAGTCCACATAGGAAAGTATACGTATTCCACACAGGAAAACAAAACGTAATCCACACAGGATAGCACAACACAATACACACAGGAAAGCAAACAGGATTTAGCTCACATAGGTATACTTATTCAAAAGACGATAGAGATGATCAGATGTAGCCACTGATTCATCTAAGCCTTCGGACCCACAAAAGATCGGTAGGTACTAACCCCCGCAATGATCTACACAAGATCGATCAGGAAGTTGAACCTAAAGATATTGGGAAACTCCTTTTCCTTCAAGTACAGTGGTTATGTCACTGCAACCAAGCACTTCACCTATTGGGTACTGTGGGCCTGATACTAAAACCAAGCGCTCCTCCGTCGTGGGTCTACAGCTACATCCAAGCGCTCCCCTGTGCCGCTACAACCCAGCGCACCTCTGTTGTGGGTATGCCGCTCCAACCAAGCACTCCCCTGTGCCGCTACAACCAAATGCACCTCTGTCGTGGGTCTGCCGCTAAAACCAAGTGCTCCCCTGTGCCGTTATCTGTAACACACCGAGTTGTTCGATCAGCAGTCTTCAAGTCTCAACTGGCTCTAGGGTTTCCGTACACAGCATGCTCGTTCCGGGAGGGTCCACTCCACGAGCTAAGAGGTCGATGCATCAACTGACATGTAGTCCGGAGTTGATGTATCCCAAGATGTACCATAGTGGTCACTTCCGAAAACACGGACGATTCCCGTAATGTTTTCATCATCGTCGCAGTCGAATCCACTAAGGATCTCTGTACAGTCGTCGTCGTCACAGCAGCAGGTGCAGCTAGCTCTAGGGTTCCCGCACACAGCAAGCTCGTCTGGGAGGGTCTGCTCCACGAGCCGAGAGGCTGATACATCAACTGACACATGGTCCAGAGTTGATGTATCCAAAAGTTCCGTAACGTCAACAGGAACTCAACGCAACAGACGGCGCGTCAATCGGGCGCCCGGTCTGAGAGTTATTGGCTTTTTCGTCCCAGGGGCCCGGTTGGTTTTTAAGGCAAAACCAACCAGCCCATACTCCACCTACATCCAAACTTCGGGCGGATTATGCCAAAAGATCCATCTCACTAAGAGGAATCCAACCAAGTCGACGGCACGTCAATCGGACTTCCGTAGCCTAAGATAATAGCGTTTCTGCTCCGAGGGCCCGGTTGGTTTCGTGTACGAACCAATCCGGCCGAACTCAAAGTATTCTGAATCCTTGAGTGCGATATATCGAAACGATCATCTGGATCCAAGGATCGCATCGCCGCTGATGGCGCATCGTTTGGAGGTCCGTAGCCCGAGTTATGGGAATTTGAACCCAAACAGTCCGAAAACGGGGGTTTCGGGCCCTGACCGACCCGGCCCGAGACCCCCTGGGTCGGCCCGAACCTGGTCGACCCGGCCCAGCACGGCCCACGCTCTGGGCGCGCCGGCCGGCTACTCGGCCAAAATGGGTGAGCCGTTTTGGCGGCTCGCACACCGGGGGGTGCTGCCCCCTTGGTTCGTTCGAAACCGCGGCCCCTTAATGGGGTCGCTTGCTGCTACCGGCCGAGGGAATTTAATTCCCCCGGATCTCCATGTCCGGCAGGCCAACCATGGCCGGCCGGTTCCTGCACCATAGGACCGGTGACGTCCGGTCCCCTTCCAGCACCGACGCCGGTGGCCCGATGCCGGCCGCCAGTCACCCTGCTCCGCCGCGGCCCGGAACCGGCCGCAACACGGTACGTCCGGCGCGGTGCGACGGCACCGCGCCCTTCCACCGCGGCCCCGCTCCGGCCGCGGTTTCTTCGGCTCACTTTGATGCGGCACGACGGCGCCGCGTCCTCGTTCAACTCCACGGCGTGGCGCGACGACATCGCGTAAAACTTGCCGTGTGATTCCTGCGTGGTGCGACGGCACCACGCCATTCCGTTCCATCCACAAAAAATCAAACAATAATTAAGGAGGGGGTTCGGCCGTGTTTGTGCGGTCCAGCCCCCTCTCGTTAATCGTTATCATTTAGTCGTTTTAACAATGAATAACGACTATCTAGATTTCAATAACGGAAAAATAAATAAAAAGATAAACCCCTACCACGGTTTCAAGAGCATAGCACATCAACGAGTCGCGGAAGACAAGCGTCGCATAGGTCGGGCGTCGTGGAAAACGAACATCGATTCCGTTGACGTCGAGGTGCGTCCGAAGAGGAAACGTCACTCGAGAAGCTTCGTAAGCTGACGGAGAAAGCTCGAGGAGGAAGCGACGTCTCATTTTCGTTAACACGGGAAGAAGATCGAAAGAAGCGGCGTCGTCGATCTTCGGAAACACACCGGCTGCGAAGAAGAGAAGAGATGACACATCTTTCTCTTCTTATGGTGACGACGTTCTTCGTCGAAGCCTAGGTGTTCTTCGCGTTCTTCCTTGTAGATGAAGAAGAACTTCTCATTTCCAAAACCTCTCAAGGTGGCAAAAGAAAATAACAAAAATAAAATAAGTCCAAGCCTTATTTTATTTACACAACCTAACCTCTTTGAATTTCAGGAGTTTGAAATTATAAAACTCATCTTAATTAATAACAGAAGTTGTCAAAAATTAATGAAAGAGAGTTAATGGGGAGTTAGAAATGTGAGGGGTTAAGAGGGGTTATGGAGTTAGGTAAAATTGAAAAGGTGGGGGGTTTGTGTGGGCCCCTCCCTTTTAATTATCCACACATGGGAAGTTGGGTGGATGTGGGCTCCACCACCAACATTCCATGGGAGAAACTAACCACTTGAAAAAGAAATAAAATTGATTTAACAATTTTATTTACTTTTTTTTAATTAAACCCCATTAATTAACTTCTTATCCCGCACAAACACAACTACGGTAAAGGTTCCCCTAAGCGATTACCGGCGTGGCGAGTTCATCGGTCCCATCAGATTTCAATTCCGAGCACCGGTTCAAAAGATAAGAAAACCCCGCTCGTTCGTTCACTGAACGTACCCGAGCCAAACTTCAGAAATTGATTCCGGGCACACCGGTCCTCGGAATCAGGTGCCGTCAGAAACCACGTTCTTGTAAAATTCCAAAGAAAATTATGAAAAAATTTCCTTTGAATTTTACAGGTCTTTACATTACTCCCACCTCAGGGCATTACGTCACCATAAAGATACATCAAAACTAGAGAAACAAATGAGGGTATTGAGCACGCATCTGAGCCTCCCGCTCCCAAGTTCTCTCCTGGAGGTTCCCGTGCTGCCATCTGATGCGCACTAGAGGAATCAACCGTCCACGTAGGACCCACTCCTGTCGATCCTCGATCTCCATCGGAACCTCCGTAAAAGTCGCTCCATCATCAACGTCTAGCTCCCCATGGTCAATGATGTGTGTCGAGTCATACACGTATCTCCTCAGCTGAGATACGTGGAAGACGTCGTGCACCCAGTGCAACTGAGGTGGTAGAGCCAGGCAATAAGCCACCTCCCCAATCCTGCTGAGGACCTGGAAGGGTCCGATGAAGCGCGGAGATAACTTTCCGCCACAGCCAAATCTTCGTAATCCACGTCGAGGTGAGAAACGCAAAAATATGTGGTCCCCATCCTTGAACTCTAGTGGCCTCTGCCTCCTATCAGCGTATGACTTCTGCTGGCTCTGAGCTGTCCTCATCTGCTCCTGGATGACCTGGACCTTCTCTATCATGGCCTGGACCACCTCTGGTCCCACAATAGCTGCAATGATATTTTCTTTGCCGATAAGAGAAATCTTGTCTCATCCATTGGATGAACCACGTTCTTTGCCTAATACAGTCAATCCCGACATCGATGATACTAATCCATACCAAGGATGATGTCGTAAGGCCTTGTCTCTACTACCAACTGATCCAACTGTTACTCTCACCTCCAAGGGTTGAGTCACACTGTCGGCATCAGTGTGTGGTAACTGGGTCTCCTCCAGTAGATGTCTCACAAGTGAGGGTCAAGTCAACAGCCAAAACTGGAACCTCTTAGTAACAACACAAAAGAGGACAGGAATGAAATCATCACAAAGGTATCGTCTTTAATTATTGCAGCTCACAATACAAAGACTCTACACAATAGAAAAAAGGAACTAGAAGTACAAAAAACGTATCCACTAGTTCCGCTCCTATACATTTGCTCGAAGAGCTCCATGATCGAAGGCCTCAACTGCCTGAAGCTGTGATCTCCCATGTCTACCGACTTCCTGCGGTTGGGGTGGACCTCCTGGTGGTGGTGGTGGCAACACCCCGAAGCGTTGTCCACCTCCAGCTGCACGGCCAGCTCCCCTGCCATGGCCGTCTGCTCCTTCCGGCCCGCCCTGATCGAACATCTACCCCTGCCTGGGGGATCCTTCGTACATCTGCTGGTCGTCTGTATGGCGGGTCGGATAGTCACGAGCCATGTGACTAATCCCACCGTAGGAGTAACACTGCCCTCTCCTGGCAAGTCGCTATCCACCCCGAGTGCCTCGCACAATCGATCTTGTGTCGCGCAGTTGACCACCGGTAGGTATAGTCCTCTTGGACCCCTGTGTCATCTATCTACTGCCCACTGCAAAAGACTCTGCCGCATGCCGACTAGTGGTGGGTCCTGCTGTGGGAGACTGCTCAGCAAGGGAACTCTCCACCAAGAGGGCTCTCTCCAACACTCCTGTCTGTGTCGGAATGCTGTGAGAAACAAATGAAGCTCTAATCTCTCGCCTGAGCCCCTGCTCGAAGGTTCGGGCCCTGAAGAATGGGTCTCGTACCATGTCCGTGGAATATAGCGAGAGATCGGTAAACCTCTCCGCGTACTAGGCTACTGTCATGCTGCTCTGTCGCAGCTGTAGTAGCTCCTAGATGCGCACCTCTCGGAGGGTGGTTGGGACGAACTCGGAGCGGAAGATGCTCTCAAAGTTCGTCCGAAGAAGAGATGTCTCGTCGTTCACCTGGACCATCAAGCTCCACCATCGGCCCACTGTTGGATGCATCAGGCTCGCTACGAGGATCACCATGAGGTCTGCTGGTGTCCTCACTTGCCTGAAAACTCCTACGACTGCCTCCAGCGAGTCCTCAGCTGCCTGGGGGTCCGTCTCCCCACGGAACCTGGGTGGTCGTTGGCGCTGGAACTCGTGCAGCGTGCAAAGGCGACGTGCATCATCAGCGGCTGGGGCTGGTAGCATCGGTGGATCGGCGGGTAAAGATACCACCGGTGCCTCTGCTGACAAGGAGCCCTACACCGAAGCCTCATCGCTCGGTGGGCTGTCATCACGATCGACTCTCGGAACCCTAGCTAACTGCCGTCGTGGGGCCATCCTGAAAAGGAAACAGGTGTGTCATGGTCAAACAGTATACCTGGTGAGCTCACAAAAGTAATCACAAAGAAAACCTGAAACACACACGCAATCAATGTTTTCCTGCATTAAGTCGGAAATCGGAAGTCAACTTCCTGGTGTACGCATACGTCGGCCGCCGCACCAACACTGGACTCCCTGGACTGATAACCACACCCAACACGCTAAACACTATTGCTCCACATAGAAAAGATCAGAGTTCGTGGTAGAACCGATCTCCTTTGATACCAATTTGTCACGACCCGTCCTCAGGGCCCATGCCGTGACTACCCCAAGCCCGCCTTCCATAGGCCAGGGGCTGGCGACTAGAACCATGGCGTAAATCCCGGAAAAAGGGAAGGCATTGCCATTGTAAAGTAAACATGCACCTCAGAGTAAGCAAGCAGAAAAAAGTAAACACTAAGTAAAAATAGAGTACAACTGTATGTGCGGAAAGTAAGTGGGCCAGAATACAAAACCAAACTGATAGTAAAGTACAACTCGAAAGGGAAAACAACAACTGAAAAGTAAAATCCGCTACGCCGAGCTGTCCACTGGAAATCCCATCTGAAGGGTGGGTACAGATAGCTCCACTGCTCCTCGGGTCCCGCCGTTCGCTCCGAGTACGTCCCGCCCAGTGGTCCTCCTCCAGGTACTGTCTTGCTCTACAAGCCTCATCCACGATCAACGTTGTCCATCGACTGCAACCAACACAACGTAGTGCGGGCATATCCCGTGCAGAGGTGAGTATAAGCTACTCAGTAGGGACCTTTAGACTCCCGAGGGTCTCCCAAAATCTACAAAGGATAATCCACAAGGGAAAGATACAATCACGAAGTAATATCCGACACTGCTTAGGTATATGCCCATACAAATACCTAAGTCAACAATTCCAATACGCTCCAACCTCCGAGCCCAAGTACAACTCAGTACACACAGGAAAGTATATGTATTCCACACAGGAAAACAAAACGTAATCCACCCAGGATAGCACAACACAATCCACACAGGAAAGCAAACAGGATTCAGCTCACACATGTATACTTAATCAAAAGACGATAGAGATGATCAGATGTATCCACCGATTCATCTAACCTGTCGGACCCACAAAGGATAGGTAGGTACTAACCCCCGCAATAACCTACACAGGATTGATCAGGAAGTTGAACCCAAATCTATTGGGAAACTCCTTTTCCATCAAGTACAGAGGTTATGCCGCTACAACCAAGCGCTTCACCTATCGGGTACTGTGGGCCTGCTGCTACAACCAAGCGCTCCTCCGTCGTGGGTCTGCCGCTACAACCAAGCGGTCCCCTGTGCCGCTACAACCAAGCGCACCTCTTTCGTGGGTCTGCCGCTACAACCAAGAGCTCCCCTGTGCCGCTACAAACAAGCGCACCTCTGTCGTGGGTCTGCCGCTAAAACCAAGCGCTCCCCTGTGCCGTTATCTATAACACACCGAGTCGTTCGATCAGCAGTCATCAAGTCTCAACCGGCTCTAGGGTTTCCGTACACAGCATGCTCGTTCTGGGAGGGTCCACTCCACGAGCTAAGAGGTCGATGCATCAACTGACATGTAGTTTGGAGTTGATGTATCCCAAGATGTACCGTAGTGGTCACTGCCAAAAACACGGAGGATTCCCGTAATGTTTTCATCATCATCGCAGTCGAATCCACTGAGGATCTCTGTACAGTCATCGTCGTCACAGCAGCAGTTGCAGCAAGCTCTAGGGTTCCCTTACACAGCAAGCTCGTCCGGGAGGGTCCGCTCCACGAGCCGAGAGGCTGATACATCAATTGACACATGGTCCAGATATGATGTATCCAAAAGTTCTGTATCATCAACCGGAACTCAACGCAATAGACGGCGCGTCAATCGGACGCCCGGTCTAAGAGTTATTGGCTTTTTCATCCCAGGGTCCCTGTTGGTTTTTAAGGAAATAACAACCCGACCATACTCCACCTGCGTCCAAACCTCATCCGGATTGTTCCAAAAGATCTTTCTCACTATGAGGAATCCAACAAAGTTTACGGCACGTCAATCAGACGTCCGTAGCTCAAGATATGAGTGTTTCCGCTCCGAGGGCCTAGTTGGTTTTGTATACGAACCAACCCGGACGAAATAAAAGTATTCCTAAACCTTGATTGAAATATACCGAAAGAACCGTCTCGATCCAAGGATCGCATCTCCGCAGACAGTGCGTTGTTTGGAGGTCCATAGCCCGAGTTATGGGCATTTGAACACAAACAGTCTGAAGATGGGGGTTTCGGGCCCGAACCGACCCGGCCCGAGACCCCCTGGGTCGGCCCGAACCGGGTCGACCCGACCTAGGACCAGGTCGACCCGGCTCAGCGGCCCGCGCGCTGGGCGCGCAGGCCGGCTGCTCGCGCAAAACGGCTGAGCCATTTTGGCGGCTCGCACACGGGGGAGCGCTGCCCCCTCGGTTCGTTCGAAACCGCGGCCCCTTAATGGGGCCTCTTGCTGCTACTGGGTGGGGGAATATAATTCCCATGGTTCTCCATGTCTGGCAGGCCCTCCATGGCCGGCCGGTTCCTGCACTATGGGACCAGAGACGGCCGGTCCCCTTCCAGCACCGACACCGGCGGCCCGATGTCGGCCGCCGGTCACCCTGCTCCGCCGCGGCCCGGAACCGGCCGCGGCTCGGTTCGTCCGGCGCGGTGCGACAGTACCGCGCACTTCCACCGCGACCCCACTCCGGCCGTGGTGTCTTCGGCTCTCTTTGATGTGGCGTGATGACATCGCGTCCTCGTTCAACTCCACGGTGTGGCACGACGGCATCACGTAAAACTCACCGTGTGATTCCCGCGTGGTGCGACGGCACCACACCATTCCGTTCCATCCACAAAGAATCAAACAATAATTAAGGAGGGGGTTCGGCCGTGTTTGTGCGGTCCGGCCCCCTCTTGTTAATCGTTATCATTTAGTCGTTTTACCCACGAAGAACGACTATCTAGATTTTAAGAACAGAAAAATAAATAAAAAGATAAACCCCTACCTCGGTTTCAAGAGCGGAGCACGTCAACGAGCCGCGGAAGATAAGGGTCGTGGATGTCAGGCATCTTGGAAAACGAACATCGATTCCGTTGACATCGAGGTGCGGCCAAAGTGGAAACGTCGCTGGAGAAGCTTCTTAAGCTGACAGAGAAAGCCCTAGGAGGAAGCGGTGTCTCCTTTTCGTTGACATGGGAAGAAAATCGAAAGAAGCGGCGTCGTCGATCTTCAGAAACACACCGGCTGCGAAGAAGAGAAGAGACGGCACGTCTTTCTCTTCTTATGGTGACAGCGTTCTTCATTGAAGCCTAGGTGTTCGTCGCGTTCTTCCTTGTAGATGAAGAAGAACTTCTCATTTCCAAAACCTCTCAAGGTGGAAAAAGAAACTAACCAAAATAAAATAAGTCCAAGCCTTATTTTATTTACACAACCTAACCTCTTTGAATTTTTAGAGATTGAAATTAAGCAACTCATCTTAATTAATAACACAAGTTGTCAAAAATTAATGAAAGAGAGTTAATGGGGAGTTAGGAATGTGAGGGGTTAAGAGGGGTTAGGGAGTTAGGGAAAATTGAAAAGGTGGGGGGTTTGTGTGGGCCCCACCATTTTAATTGTCCACACATGGGAAGTTGAGTGGATGTGGGCTCCATCACCAAATTCCCATGGGAGAAACTAACCACTTAAATGAGAAATAAAATTGATTTAACAATTCTATTTACTTTTTTTTTAATTAAACCCCTTTAATTAACTTCTTCTCCTGCACAAACACAACTACATTGAAGGTTCCATTAAGCTATTACTGGCGTTGCGAGTTCATCGGTGCCATCATATTTCAATTCTGATCACCGGTTCAAAAGATAGGAAAACCCCGCTCGTTCGTTCACTGAACTTACCCGAGCCAAACTTCGTAAATTGATTTCGGGCACACCGGGCCTTGGAATCAGGTGTCGTCAGAAACCACGTTTTTGTAAAATTCCAAAGAAAATTAAGAAAAAAATTTCCTTTAATTTTATGGGTATTTACATGTTTTCCCATTTCCACTATGGCACTGGTAAAGGCTGAATCATCCCTTTAGGTAACTACCGCTTTGCTTTAACCTGCTGAAAAGTCAAACACTTTACTGTAAAATCAGCAATATCTCTTTTCATTCCATCCCACCAGTAATACTCCTGCAGATCTCTGTACATCTTAGTACTACCAGGATGAACTGAAAACGAGGAACTATGAGACTCACATAACAACTCATTTTCCAACTGTGAATCACCAGACACACATAATCTCTTCCTAAACCTCAAAACACAATCATTATCAATGTTGAAATCAGGAAACTTACCGTTCTGAACTAGCTCTACCTTTTTCTGCAACTCACTATCTTCCCTCTGTGCTATCTTAATTCTGTCTTATAGGGATGATCTCACTGATACCTGAAACAAAACAGAAGATCTTCCTGCACCAACAACTTCTATACCAAATTTCATCAAATCAAAAACCAAAGGATCTCACTCCAAATGTATCATGGTTAATGAAGCATTACTTTTTCGACTCAAAGAATAAGCCACTTTATTTTCTTTTCCCCAATGGTAATGAATTGTACAATCATAATCCTTGATTAATTCCAGCCATCTCCTATGTCTCATGTTCAATTCTTTCTGAGTGAATATATTCTTTAAACTTTTGTGATCAGTATATATTTCACACATTACTCCATTCAAATGATGCCTCCAAATTTTTAAAGAAAAAACAACAGCATCTAATTCCAAGTCATGTGTAGGGTAATTTACCTCATGAGTTTTCAACTGACATGAAGTATATGAAATTACCTGATCTTTCTTCATAAGGAAACAACCATGTCATTTCAATGAAGCATCAATATAGATGACAAACTCAACATTCCTGGAAGGAAGTTCCAAAACTGGAGCAATCACCAATCTTCTTTTCAACTCCTGAAAACAATCATCACATTCTTTTGTCCAGATAAACATAACACCCTTTCGAGTTAGCTTAGTCATTGGACTAGATAATCATGAAAAAGTTTCAACAAAACTTTGGTAGTAACCTACAAAACCAAGAAAACTACGGATCTCGGTTACATTTGTGGGTATTGGCCATTCGTCACCAAATTTTGTTTTTACAGGATCAACAGTTATTCCATTTTTCTAAACAATGTGACCAAGGAAAAAATTTGTTGAAACCAAAACTCACACTTGCTGAATTTTCCATATAGTTTCTGTTCTTTTAAGCTTTGAAAGATAACCCTTAAATGACTTTCATGCTCCCCTTTACTTTTAGAAAAAACCAAAATATCATCCACGAAAACAACAACAGACCTTTCCAGGAACTCATGGAAAATTATATTCATATGTTCCATGAATATAGCAGGTGCATTGGTTAACCCAAAAGGCATAACTAAATATTCATAATGGCCATATCAAGTACGGAACGCAGTCTTCGGAACTTCTGCTTCTTTTAATTTCAACTAATGGTACCCCGACCTCAAGTCAATCTTCCAAAAATACTGAGCTCCCTGGAGATGATAAAAAAAAATCATCGATATGAGGCAAATGATACTTTTTCTTAACAGTAATATTTTTCAAGGCTCTATAATCAATTCAAAGTCTCGTTGATCCATCTTTCTTTTTAACAAACAAGACAAGAGCACCCCAAAGTGATGTGATATGTCGAATGAAACCTTTATTTAATAACTCCTGCAATTGATTCGTTAACTCTAAAAGTTCAACTTGAGCCATTCGATAAGGGGGTTTTGAAATTGGCTTCGAATCTGGAACTAATTCAATAGTAAATTCAACTTCTAGATCATGAATAATACCAGGAAAATCATTAGGAAAAACATCAAGAAACTCATTAACCACTGGCACATCATTACTAGGAACAGTTCCTTTATTTTCAACAATATGTGAAAGGTAACATTCATTTACATCTTTTACTAGTTTCTCAACTTCCTAATATGTTATCAAAATCAACAGTTCATTCTTATACACAAACTGAAAATATTTCTGAAAAGAAACAATTTTAGCTCTGTAGTCAATTATAGCATGATAAATAGAAATCCAATCCATGCCCAAAATAACATCAAACTCCACTAGAGGAAAAACAATAAGGTTTGCTGGTAGATTCATTCCGCACACAAGGATAGGAAGGTTCTTATAATTCATTTTTGTATCAATGTTCCCTCCGGGTGTTTTTACCATAAGTTCAGGATTCATATTTTGAGATGGAATTTCCAATTTAATAGAAAAATTCTCATAAATGAAAGAATGTGTAGCCCCTGAATCAAACAACACCTTTGCATAATCTGAACAAACAGACAGTGTACCTGATACTACTTCATTCAATGTCCCAACATCTACTGAAGTAGTTGCAAAGGATTTCACCACCCCTTTCTTCTTGTATTCTGGCCGCTTTCCCCCAGTTGAGTTCTTCGTTAGACACTCATTTTTATAATGACCCATTTCATTACACTTAAAAAAACTTACCTCTGACATTTCATTGCCTACTTGATCATCTTCCTTACAGTTACGAGCAATATGACCAGACTTACCACACCGAAAGCACTTTCCAGACTTGGATAAACATTCTCCTGGATGAATTTTACCACACTACACATAGGATGGATATTTGGTTTTCTTACCTCCTTGCTTCTTTGATGGTTTCTTCCCCTTTTCCTGTCAACTGGACCTCTTATTCTGTTGTTTTTCAACGAACACCAGATCATCGGCAATCTCCATTTCCACCTTCTCCGCACATCGAACAAGTTTTTCATAACTTTTGAACTCACGAGAAGCAAAAGACCTTCGATACATTGGAATTAACCCTGAGTAAAAACGGTTTATTTTACTATCAAGATATCATATGAAGTTTGGAGCATACCTTTCCAATCGAGTGAACTTTGCTTCATAAGCAGCCACTGAGTCATCCTCCTGCATCAATTATAGGTACTGTTTTTCCATCCAATGACGAACCACCTTAGGAAACTATTTCTCAAGAAACATACCTTTGAATTCGTCCCAGTGAAGATCATCAATCTCACCGCTGTCCCTGATATTTTTCACCATCGACCACCACTGATCAGCTTCACCTTCAAAACGGTAAACAGAAAGACTATCCTTTTGATGTTCTGAACACCCCATGACATCAAAAATCATCTCCAGTGCTTTAATCCACCCATCAGCTTACACAGGGTCAGATGATCCTCTGAATGATGGGGGATGTTGCCTCATGAAATGTTCCACCACTGACAAGATCCTCTGCGGTTGATCTTGCTGATCTCGTGTATGGATACCACCACCATTTATAGCCTGAGTCAACTGTTCCATCACTGCAAAAAACTGTTCAGTTACAATTCCGACCATCTCAGGATGCTGATTCGGAAGGTTATTTCCTTCTGTATGCCTTCCTAGCATTGCTTCCCTGTTTCCTCTATGGAAAACCATTCTGAACAAACATGTCTTAGATGAAGAAACATGATGATCTTCAAATGCTATATCATTTCAATTTGACCATAAAAAAATATATATTTGGATAATCATTTAATATAATTCTAACTCTTAAATTTATATATACCAACCTCTCATACCAACTTTAATGCCCCGGCCTTAAACATTACTTAATATTGAATTAAATGAATAATTCACATTGAGGATATTTTCAGGTTTACAGTTTTAGAGAATTAGGACATAACTATTACATCTCAAAAGATTAAAATGGAGACACTTCTAATAAGTTTCCATAGAATAAAAACTCTTAAAAAGAAACATTATTAGTTCCATGTTTTATATATCATGACTTTCCATTTATCCCATCCTTGACCCTATTCCACAGTACGTCCCGTAAAAAACAATTCAAAAAAACTTGCGGTGAGCATAAAAAGCTCAGTAAGGGATACACAAAGAATGAAAACTGTTAGTTTATCAAAATAACAAGTAAACAATGTATACTTTATCAAAGTAATAATATTCACCTTTATGAATTAGTAAAAACTCTTCACTGAATAAAAGATCATTACATACCCTTTTGTAACCAATAGATTACCATAAAACCCATATAAAGATCACATAACATATAAAGGTAACTTGGGACATAAACATACTTAAATGGAATAACCATACGGTCGACTTCCACATATATCACTTAATGGAATAGCCATACGACCTACTTCCATACCCAATGCATTGGAAGTTATAACATAACCACCTATCATGGTATTCACGTCACTACCCGTAATATGGTTTATCACGTAACCACCAGTCAAATGTCCAAGTACCATTATAAAATCATAAGACATAAAACAAATATAATGGAAAGAAAACATTTTCACACTTTGATCACAATATATGACTTAAATATATTGACATAACAAATCCATTATAAAAGTACCCTTTCAATACCAAAATACATAAAACGGTATATGGTATTTTTTTAATTTAAAAAAAACATTACGAATTGTTGAGGAATCCAAAGACCAAATAATACTCGCGGCGGTGGAAAAGGTCATTGTCACCGCGTACGTTAAAAGAAACATTACTTTTTGTCGTTTAGTAAAATGCTTCGTAGAAAAATATTCCTTTTTTATAAAAGTCAAAGTCAAAGGGGTTTATGCACCATATATAAAAAGTTGTGTATAAAACAAAATATGCTTCAATGAAAGGAGATTGAGACCAAGTCCCTTACCTCGGGTCCGACATGACTCGATCATTCTTTAACGTCCTGAATAATAAACTTGAGTTAATTTATACTTTCTTAAGAACCTTATTCAAGTTATTATTAATTTTATATCACTTATTACCATTTTATAATCATTATTTAATCATTGATGTTAATAATGTTTGTCTTGTTGATATTTGGTTCTTAAGTCGAAAGTGGACTTCTTATGATTACATGTTGTTCATGTGGTCAAAGGTTCATTATATCCAGAATGATATTCATGATTTGGATATCATATATATATATATATATATCTATCTAGCATATACATGTATTTATAATATTACATAATCATTTAGAGGTATGAAATGAAATGCACCATTCATGGAGACGGTAAGCCGTATGTATGCATGAACAATACTTTCAATTCTATGTCATATTAATGGAATTAAATCTAAATGAGAGGTATGTATATTTTAATTCCAGAATTATATTAATCATTTACATGTAACATACATCATATATAATAACTTTAAATCCATCCTTTATACGTCCCACATATGGCATTAACGAATCAAATCACTTTGAGGGGACAGTAGTCCCCACTTCCTAAAATGAAGATATCGCGTATACCCATAATGGAAGCCATAAAGGTGTTCCATAAATGAAAAATACAGAAGCTTAAGGAAGACATAAACATATTATATATCATAAATAAATATAGTGACATCTTTATGGCCACCTTTTAAGGTGTTGGAATAATATTGAAGAATGATCGTTTCGTGAGGCAGAAATTCGCCATCCACAGAAATAGTATGTTATTTAACCATTAGATGTAGGTGTTTGTAAGTGTAGCTAGAATTATTATTATAAAATAATCCTAATATATTTAAGATATTGGATTTGTTACAAAATAAATGAAAAAAAAGAGTTTAGGGGGTTGGAGAAGAAAAATAAAACAAAAGAACACAAGAGAAAACACTACCTTTAAATCGGGTAACTCTTTTTTATTTGAGCTCATGGGCTTCCTTGGGAAGACTTATTCCCAAATTTAGGATTTTATAAGTAATATAGGGATGTGGAGAGACAAAATGGGCAGGGGTAGGCCGAGCCAAAGGCTTTGTAAGTGTGGAAAAGGTAGTATAGGTGGGGGCCATTTGTAAGAGGAGAGGAGGGGTACTCTTGGAAAGTAAAAAAATGGTACTTTATTTTAAAATGAGTTTCCAATTTAAAAGGTCCCAAATTGATATAAATCAAGGATAAGGTGATACGGGTTCTAGATATATGCATCCAATAGGTTTTTGACAAGTCTAGGTCTTATATTTTACATTATAGTTTCATTTTATTTAAATCGTTAAATAATGAGGTAATCGCTACATCATCATGGTGTCATAAATAATTTAATTTATATAATGTCTAAAAATTATAAAAAAAATATCATCATGTAGGAAATATTCTCATATTTCTAATGAATATTTATAGAAAAAAATATAACTTGTATAACCCAATTTAAAAATTTTTAGTAAATAAACTCATGTTTGTGACATTTTTACTTTAACATCAAATAAAAAGATATTAATGTCATTTTCCCTACAAAGTGGCTCCATGGGGTCCCCAAGTTGACCCATGGATTTTCTTGGTCGTCCATGTCACATCCAATAAGGGTATGAAATGTTTCAAGTTCATTTAATATTATTAAAACATTATTCTTACCTTAAAATACACTAATTACCTCTTATCGAGATTAAAACGTAAAAGTTACTATTCTCCAAAAAATTATTTTAATCCCATTGAACCAACTTTTACTTCATAATGACATCCATGTATGTCAGAATTTTGAAATTCAAAACACATAGGTGGTAAAATTTCATTTAAACAAAAAATTAGTTTTTATAAGTACTACTTAGTGCTTTTACTATTCATCAAAAATTGATGTTTTTCAGAAAAATAGCGAAAATTCACTGTAAGCTATATTTGATATTCCAAATTAAAAAATGATGTATATTTTAAAAAATTAAAAACATATAAGTTGTATTAATTTATTTAATAATTAATTCCCACTGTCAGAGCAAATAGCATGTTTTTATGAAATAATAAGTATCAAAAGATTGACACAAGTTTAAGTCCAATTTCAAAGTGAAATTAATTCTATCAACCACTATTGGATGAAATGGAAAAAATATATTCTAATTCAACTCTAAAACCAAATAAAAAGATAATATAATCATATAAATTAATTATATTAGAAACAGGTTTTGAATTAAAATACAACATTTTTCACGATTCATTAAAAAATGAACTTTATCGGAAAATATCAAAAATTTACACAAAGTAAATTTTGATGTCCCGATTCTAAAGAATAGTTTTATTTTGTCCAATAGAATGTATAAAAGTGACCAAAACTATATTTAATGACGGTTCCCAATCTAAAGGCGATAAGTGAACCTTTAGTGAAAATTAGGGTATATATGCCTAAAATTGAATTCTTTCCGTATTTTATGCCTTGATATTTTATTGGATAAATGTAAAAACATTAAAAAATTATATATAATCATATTTTAGTTATTTCTATCCACTCCCGCCAATACAACGGCTATGTTTTAACTACCATTTAAAATAATATTATTATATTACTTGTGTGCAACCTAAGATTTCAATGAAACTCATTGTTGCGTAACGGGTACGCTATCAAACATAGAAACCCCTTTAAAGTAAAATTAATATTTAATTCATAAATATTAATAAATATGAAAATGCTTTATTCTTTATTTTCGTGGGATGTTACACAAAAGGGCTTCATAAGTTAGCTTTATAATTAAACTAAGTCCTCTAGGATGAAGTGAGAGATGTTGGGAGGGTATTTGGGAAGAGTTTGTCCGAGCCAAAAGGCTCTTATGGTGTGAATTAGTGATAAGGGGGAGTGGCCTTTTATAAGAGGGGTGAGGGGAACCTTAGGAAAAACATAAAATATTATTTGATAACAAATTAATATTCAGTTTATAATGGTTCCATACTAATTTATTTTGAGGATAATATGGGTATGGGTTGAAAAAAACTCGAGCAATAGGTTTTAGACAGGTTTGGGTCACTTTATTAACCTTATATTTTATTTTTAACTCTTAGTTAATTAGTTTGACATTTAACATGTCTCTATGTATTTTTATATTATATAGTTAATAAACATACTATATAATTCCAAGTGACCCCAAGTGTTCCATTAATTATACAAATATCATTATATAAGTCCTATTTTCAAACATTAGATTTTTAGTAATATAATATCAATTAACAATATAATATTTTTTTAAAAAGCTCATTTTTGTCAATTTTGACACTATTTAATAATTGATTTTTGGTAAATTCATAAAAACATTAATAATTCTAAAAACAATCATTTAAGAAATCATAACAAGCCATATTAACCAATAAAATTATTGATGGCATCAAAACATTCATATTATATTTATTTCATCATTTATAATACTAATTATTTTATTCATTCATTAATAATGAAAATTCTACATCACTATTGTTTCATAAATAAATTTAATTATTAAATGTCTAAAAATTATAAATAAAATACCTTTATATATGAAATATTTTTAAATTTCTTATTAATATTTATTTTCTAAAATTTAACATATATGACACTATGTAAAAATTGTGTTTTTAAAAGATATATGCTTATGTAATTTTTGTATTTACATTAACCTAATTAATATAAAGTGACATTATCACATAAAATTGGACCCATGTGGTCCACAAATCGACCAAAAGATACCCATGGTAGGACATGTATCAACCAATAGAGTTAGGATATTTTTTTGGATAATTTATTATTATAAAAATGTTATTTGTTTAACCTTGTTTACCGGATTTACCCTTTAACCATGGTAAAAAAAACATTTACCGAATTATTCAAAATGTCTACAAATAAAAGTTACCTATGTACGAAATTTGTACCTGATTATTATAAATATGGAATCCAATTTTCTAAATTCAAAACATAGATGTGGCAGAAATTAATTTCAAGATAATTCTCGTTGTCAAAACAAAAAGCGTGTTTTTAAGAAATAATAGTTATCAAAAGATTGACACTTGATTACTTCCATTTTAAATGTGAAATTATTTCCAATGACAAAAATTGTATTAAATGGTAATAATATATTCTATAACTACATTAAAACTACTCAAATTCATAATTTATCACTATTAATTATTTCTATTAAATAGTTGTTTTTAATTGAAATTTAGTAATTTTCTCTATTTATCATAATATAAATGTTATCAGAAATGTACCAAAAATTCACCCTAATCTAATTTTGATTTTCCGAATCCAAAAAATGAATTATTTTTTGAAAGAAAAAATTTATAAAATTTCAATTAGTAAGAATTACTATTCATAACGTCTAATTTGATTGGTTGTGGTGTGTGTTAGAACTCGAAGTTGCATAAAACACACGCTACTATATTATTCCAAGAGAAGTGTACCGTGGAAACATGGGGTGATAAAAAATTTATACTTAATTAAGGTAATAAATAATTTTATAGGTAAATATGAAAATTTAGGGGTCTATTTAATTAAATTTATTGATGTTATCTTACTTTTTTTATTTTCTTAATGTTAATGTAATGAATTGTGTCAAAGTTGACATTTATGATATTTTAAGAAAATATTAAATTATGAAATTAGTTAAAATAAAAAAATCTTAAATAATGGTAATGGGAAAATATATGTTCTAAAACATCATAAAATTTACATTAATTTTCTTATTGATTTATTATTTGTTATATTTAAATCCTGTTAATATTTAGAAAATTGTTACCATAGTTAAAATTAAAATGGATTTACAAAGGGTTATTCAAAATGATAATGCATAAAAAACATGTATAAAATATATTGGTATATGATATTACAAATTATATCACATTATCAAATAGTAAATCTCCATTTATATGTATTTGGATTGATATTCGATTTTTTGGAAATCAATTTTTTTATAAACTCATAAATCACCCCTCCCCTCTCTTATAAAAAGGAATCATCTTCTTCTATTGTATTCACACATCATAAAATATTTTTTTAAACCAATATCTTTTTAAATATCCTAATAAAATAACTTTGTTCTTTTTAAGTCCATAATTTCATCCTTAATCAAACCATGAATGTCCTTGGGTGAAAAACCAAAAAAAGATACCTATAGAAGAGGTATCATTAATCATTTTATTTATTTCATCCCTTTATCCTATCAATTATTTTTTTAATGTTTATATAATAAATTAACCATACGAAATATATTTATATTTTGTATATTATGGGTTGGAGCTACACTCACATGCACTTCTATAAAATGGTATACGTAATCAATGGGTGTGTTTATATAGGACTATCGTCTTACAAAATGATATCATCCATTCTTCCATTTCCACTTTACAAGGTTATAAATATTGATATATTTATTATTACTATATGTTATTTTTAATATTCATGCTTTATTTATTATTCTTTAATTATTATATACCACATAACATTATTGATCATATTCTTTGGAAATACCATAACATCATTTGTGGATGTGTGAACTACAAGCTCCTCAAAGCAATGTGATTAATTCCAACATTATATGGAATGTATTAAGTATTGGTTTACTAAATATAAAGGATATATATGAAATAATAATGAAATTTTAATTATAATATATTTTTAAATTTATTTCATTCACTTTATTTATTTTAATTCAACAAGAAAATGGAAACAATGTTCATGCATATGTACAACCTACAGTCTCCTTGAACAGTGTATTTAATTTTTTATTTAAGTAATTTATATATTTTTATAAATAATTATAAGCTGAATATATATGATATTTCAGTCATTTTTATAATTTTTGAGATGATGAAATCAGATTCCATATATGATAACCAAGCATATCATGTCAAAACACTTGTGATAAACAAAGTGGTTACTACCAAGAACATTAATTAAACAAGTAATTGCTAATAAAAGAGTAATATACAGTCATCGGTAAATAATAACTTGTATCATATATATGAACATTCTTCATTGGATGATTTATAATAAACATATATTAGATATAAAGGAGGATTAAACATATATAAAATAATTAAATTATTATGTTTAAAGGATTTCTATTCTTATCTCTATGAGACTTATACAATAGTCACCACCTTTTTAATTTTTCTATTTTATATAAAAACCATAAATATAATGAATAATTGTTATCCTTAAATTTATGTGTGTTTACATGTCCATTTTAATGTCTCTATTTCATTGGTTTTTTCTTTTCAAATGTTACCAAATCTGTATGGGAATTTTGTCTCAATTTTCATTCATTGATCCCCTTGTTGTGTTATGAACCTAAAATCTTTTACATTGTGTTTTCACTTACAATTGATATATTGTATAATTAATATCCTTATTTTTTGGATATTACAAGTTTTATATAATTTTATTATCTATTCGTTCATAGATTCAAGTTCCTTTAAATTAATATTTACATAGATGAATTTAAATATTTTGTAAATGATATTTTTTGAATTTTTAAGAAAAAGGATTTCAATAATGTTTATAATAGTATTAAATGAAAAAATTATAAATATTCATGTTTATTTTAAATAAAAATGGTTTCCTAAAATTTTAATGAAATAGATAGTGTTTATCAAAATGCAAATCAAATTTTCATTGAGAATTATTTCAAGTTATCTTTCAATATTATTTTTTATCTAAGATAACATTATTTGTTTATAAATATGTTTTACTAGGGATATTATAGAATGATTCCATTCTTATTATTTATCTAAATATATAATTTTTATGATGGATTAATACATATGAATTTTATTTCATTTCTTTGAGTTATATTATAATCAAATGATATTTATGATACAAATTTTATTTCATGGGTTCTAATATGATGAATGATTTATGTTCTTGAAGAATACATATGTGAGGTTATCATTATGTAATCACTAAACACTATATATCCTTCCAATGCCTTAGATAATGATTTATATCTCAAGAGAATTTATGGGGAAACATGTTGATGGTCTGGATCACCTATGGGATGTCAAGGAAACATGAAATCTTACAATGAAAGGTCTATGATCGGGGATGGTAGTGTCTCCCCCATAGTAGGTACAGTACCTATGATGTGTCGTGTTGTTTTTTTGGAAATTATCCTTGAATAATATGGGATTATATTACATGTTTTTGTTTCTACTACATTTCTATGACTTATTCAAATGTTATGACATCATGGGTTATTTTCGTGATTTCTTTATGATTCAATTCTTATAAAATACAAATCAATAATTCAATGATTTAAAATTATGATTTCTCATATTCAGTATATTTTGATGAAATTTTATACTCTTATTTTAATACCATTATGATCATTTTATACTTATATATAATCCATTCAAACTCGTACTAAACATCTGAGCTCCCCCTTTCTTATGTTTAATTTTTTATTGTTATAAAAAAATGTTTTAAGTTTGATTATTAATGTGAAATATTATTTTGGGAGATATTAAAGATCCTTCACCAAATTAGTGTTATGTGTTTTAATATAACAATTGAACTAATCTAATATGGTCCTTAGTTAGGAGTTTATGTAATGTTTTCAATATTATAAAGAAAATGATGTGGATTCCATGTATGGAAATCGAATGTTATTATAGATGGTGTGAGAGATAAGGATTAGTGAACCATTGGAAAATTATTTCATAAAAAATTATTGAGATACCTATAAATTTTCTATTGATATTTATAGGTATATAACTAAGGATAAATGTGAGAGGAAATATATTTAAATTTTGGTTTCATGATTTAGTCATCATATAAATAATTTTTCATGATTATGTGTTATCATTCTATGAATGGTGTTTCTCACACTAAGCTTTATGGTCGTAGTCAACAGTATGAACAAGAAGGAACATGGTTAACATTGAATGTCTCATATGATGAAATTATATGAATAATTAAAATCGATGTCCTAAGCTTAAATTTCATGAAGATAATCAGGATGGTGGAATGATTATTGGTCAAACATCAGAGGATAATGAGACCACAAATGACATGTGAATTGTATGGGATTTTCTAAAAATATTTTTAACATTTAACGTAAGAATAAAAATTCAATTGAAGTTGTGGAACCCTAAGAAATGATTCAAATTACATATTATAGGAATGAAAAAGATGATGAATCATGGAAAGTGGTTTTATAATAATATTGGATGATTGATGTCTATATGTATTTAAATTTAAAATCAGGTTATATGAATCAAGTAATATATTAGAAATTTTTGTATAATTTTTTCACTTAGATATGAAAATTATATGCTACAAGTTGTTGTACACTTTTAAAAATAATTTAGTTTCAAGGTGACATTCAACGGAATCCCAAGATTAGGGAAAATATATCCCTTGAAATGTTCTAAATGATGATATAATTAAGTTTGGACTAAGATATTTGGGATAATAACAAGTAAATATGATTCTAGTGACTACCTAATCACAAATTAATTATTTGATGAAAAATTGGATTATGCTATCATGGATGGAGTTTATGGCGTTTTTGGACTTAAAAAATATATCAAATAATCTTTGGAATAAGAACAAATGAATGTTTTAAATAATTATTTATCTAAATAACCATTTTTGAGATAATTAAAGATGAAGGTATTCACATGTTTGGTATGTGACAAATAAGATACACTTTATGATATATGGAGGATAAATGCAATGCTTTTTTTTAGAAATTTAATGACTCTATTTATAAAGATCTATAATTTCATCTTTCAGAACCTTTTTATGGATAACCATTAACATAATGCTATATATAAAACATTGTTTCGGGTTCTAGAGTTTAATGTATTATCTCAATAAATTTGAATTTATTCTTATTTTATATCAGGATATAACCAGATTTCTTGTGATGATAATGAGAGAGAGTGTGTGTGACTTATCATCCCATTTTTTGATGATATTCTAGACTAGTTCATCCAGAGTTAAAATAAAAAAAAAATTCATGGATTAAGATAATGAAGAATAAATTGGTCAAGGCATAAGTGATGGATGAGGCAATACTAAAAAAATGGAATGAAATCAACATTGTATAACTTTTTGTGAAATTTATTCATCTTTTTTTATAACATATTGAAAAAATGTCATCCTAGTATATTTATTCTTGATGAATAAAATTATCTCCTAAATCAACACATATTTAATATTATGTGGTAACTAAATGTTTAATTAACATGTTATTTATCACTATCCATCATAAAATGATAGTTTGAATTCTATTTCACATATATGTTTTCACCATTTACAAATTTTATCCAAATCAAAACCTTATTTATGTGGTCATATTCTCCTTTTAATTTCACTCATTAATAGGAGAATGCTTTATTGAACCTTTTTATGAAAAAACCTTTCAACAAAAATATTCTAAAATATCATCCTTTTATTATTTTTATGAAAATAACAATTGTAAGGATGTGATTACCTTTTTAAATTTTTGATGGAATTGGAGTGGTAGCCTATCGATTGGTGCTACCACCAAATCTCTGTAAAAAAAATATTTGTGTTATATGTATCACTTTTGGGGAAATACTGAGATGATCCTCCATATTCACTAAACTCAATTGCAATACCAATTGAGCATGTCCTTTCATATGAAGTTGAAACAGGTATAAATTACTGATTGTAGAGATAATACTATATAATAAATGACCATTCACGTGGTTTATTTCTTTTAATAAAACCACCAGTTCGTTGAAGCTACGAGGGAAATTGAGGATATGATGATGTAGAGGTATTCTCATATGTTCGTATTAAAGTGTATAATTTTATGGTAAAAATTAATTTTAAGGGTTCTTGGATGTAACATGTAACACCCGAGATTTTTATGAGTAATATTTTGTTTTTATATCATCAAAGGAATCTTTCACTACACACTTGCTTGGATTACTTTACACGCAATCACGACCTTCCTCGATAGCTTGCGTCGTACGCAATACCGAGTTTCACTAAACAACGATATGCTATTAAAATATTATTAGAACTAGCCGTTATGAATAGTAATAACCAATTTTTGAAATTTTATAGATTTTATTTTTCAAAATGGACTTCATTTTTGGATTCGGAATATCGAAATTAGCATAGGGTGAAATTTTGGTATTTTTCTGAAAACTTTCAATTTTTGATGAATAGTGAAACCACTAAGTGGTAGGTTAAAAACTAAATTTTGCATAAAACTTAATTTTACCGCTTCTGTGAATGTAATTTCAAAAATCCGACAGACACGGTTGATATCAGTAAGTAAAATGTGGTTCAATGAGATAAAAATAATTTTTTGGTGAATAGTAACTTTTTACTATTTTTACCGCGATTAATAGTAAATAGGGTAACTAAGGGTAAATATGATATTAATATTACCCTAACACATGTCCTAATTCTATTGGACAAGTGTAATTCGACCAAAAACAAACTTAGGAATAAAATATGACCATTTAGGCCCACTTAGATTAGATTAGGACATTTATTATTAATTTATTTAAAGAAGGGTTAAAATAGTTAAAATCAAAGTTTAATAAGTAAATTATTTTTAATATGGGGTTATACATAAGATAAATTCGACTATAAATATTCATTAGAAATATAAAAAGATTTCCTACATAATCGTATTTTATTTGTAATTTTTAGACATTAAATAATTTAATTTATTTATGACACAATGATGATGCAGTAATTATCTTATTTATGAAATATTGACATAATTGATGTTATAAACACCAAAATAAATGTAATTTGAGACTTTTTATGAATTAAACAAATTTTATAGGTTACTATGATATATTATTGTTGATTTAATCAACTTGGTTCGAACATATAATTCTGTTATGACTTTCATAAAAATCATATATCAAATAGTGTCAAAATTGACACAAAATAGTTTTTAAATCAAATTTATATTATTAATTGTTATTTTATTCCTAAAAATATAAGGTTCGGAAAAATGACTTAAATAAGGATATATATATTAATAATAAAAAATTTGGGGTTCGTTTGGCATGTTCTAGTATGTTTATTAACCATATAGTGAAAGAAAACAAAAAGACATGGTAAAAGTTAAATTATTTAACTTAGAGTTAAATCTAATTTATAAGGTTAAAATAATATCCTAAAATTGTCTAAATCCTATTGGTTGATAGGATTTCGACCCTTACCCACATTATCTTCGAAATAAGACCCTTTGGAACCATTATAAACCGATTTTTACTTTAATATAAAATAATATTTTGAGATATTCCTAAGGTGCCGCTCTCCTCCCTTATAAAAGGGCACCTCCTCCCCCTCCTCCTCACACCAAATTGAGCACTCAAGCTCGTCCAACCCCTGCCATTTTCTCCTCTCCACTTCCCTAGAATAATCCTAGAGGTCCTGGTATTCTTAAAAGACCAATATTAGTTCCCTAAGTGAAGGATTCAAAGAAGCGTTCCAAAGAAGAGGTAATATCCATTACCGATCTTTTCAATTTCTTTCTTCTTCAACTTCTTCTTCTTTAGTTGTTTCATGATAAAGTAATAACATAAGTATTACTTACATACTGATATGTTATTATAAATATGAAACAACCCTAATTCACCTTCTATCCATCCTATGGAAAAATGAAATCACCGCGCGTGCGTACGTACGGAATACCGTCTCCACGCCGTGGTGTAATCTATTTTCCACCAGCACTTTACAAGGATGGGTATAATGGTGTAATGAGTAACTATTTATGATTATTATAAATTAATATTGATACTGAAATAACATATATATACTCCAATACAGTTCCACGATCATAGGAACGATATCATCACTCGTGCGTACGTACGGAATACCGTCTCCACGATGTGATGCGACTCGTTCTACATGATCATAATTACATAGTAATTATATAAATGAGTTGAATGAATAAATATGATATATGTCACACTAATACCATTCTGGATATAAGGTATCTATAACCTTAAAAGAAGAATAAGAATGTATTCGGCAAAACATGCATAAGAACAAAAGGCAGTAAAGATCCGAGTAACAAGTAACAATGAAATATTACTATCAAGAAGCTAAGAATATGACCATATATGATATAATTATAGAATAAGTCAATAACATTATTTAAACCATTATACAGGAGCTTCGGACACGTACAAAGCAAATTGGACCTAAGGTAAGGTAAATATCACAATCTCATTTTATCCGAGATTGTTTATTCGTAAGTATTTACTGGGGTGTATTTTATCATCCACATCCATGTTTCATGAAAATGTAATATTATTTTCATCCACATACAATTGTTTAAATCCATTTTTACCCTTCGGTGAGTTTTTAGTAATATGTATGAAAGGAATCTTTTGTCGTACGAGGTACTTTTTGACTTTTCCGACAAAAGTACGAAGAATGTTTTTTTTAACTTATACGGCATGAATGGATTTTTAAAACATTATTTCCAAGAAGCTTCCTTTACAAGATTTCAAGTTTATTTTTAATCAACTTCTTTTAGTTTATAATTGTATGACATGTTAAGAAAAGAAAAGTGTTTTTGAAGAAGAAAGGATATTTTCCTCAAGAATGGAGTTCAAGTGTTTTATCAAAATTATTTTCCATCTAAGATAATAAAGGGTTCTGTTTTTATCCCTTTAATTACATTGATTTGATTATGTTGTGAGGGAATTATTTTTATGAAGTCATTTTCCTTATATGATTTGTTTTATGATGTCATGATGTTTCAAGAATCCCATTTTTGTTACATGTGTTATGCGATGATGTATGATTTATGATTATGTGGCACACATAAGAAAGGATTCATTATAAGATGGGTGGGACCTATATCTCCCTCCAATGCATTGGGTAAAGGTTTTATATCTCATGAGATAGACATGGCTGGAATGGTAGGTTATACCGGTTCAGTAAAACAGGACTGGAACGAGGGTGACTCGGTTCAGAAAGGGACTTTGTCCACTAAGATAATCTTGGCAATGAGTCATGACTAACAAGAAATGATTTTCCATTATTATGTGTTCATGCCACAAAGTTTGAAGTTTTATGTTATGATTATGGGAATCTCATTTTCACTTCTATGATTTATTCCATGTTAAGATATTATGATATCTTTTGCAGTTTTTGATTATCAAAAAGATATGATATGATTTTTATTTCCTTTATTTGCCCTTGCTGAGCATTTGAGCTCACCCTTTTATGTTTTACTTTCCCCAGGTCAGGAAGATGGTTATTAAGTAGAATATGCTAAAAGGGACGCTAGATATGATGAAATAAATGGGAGACACTGTAGAAGATTTATGAACCAGTTGTTTATGTTTCCCAGTTTCTAAAGACACTATACCTATACGGTCCTTTGTGGTTTTGTCATATGTTGTAATAAGTGTGCTTAAATTTTGAAGTATTAACAATGTATGTAAAGTATGGGTTGTTATAGTTGGTATCAGAGGAAAGGTATAGTCAACCTTTGGAAACTAGGATGTGAAAGCCTTAGTAAGAAGCCTAAGGATAAGTCTAAGCATAGAACACAATCTTAGTGTTTTAGAAATGGCCATGAATACCCTAGGATAAGACCTTAAGCATTAAAATTTTATTCTTGAATTATGTGGTTTTCCTATTATAATTATTGTTGCTCACACTATTCTTCTTGGTTTTAGTCAATGGCTGGAACCCGAAGGAACCGTGTTAATGCGGAATGCGATGGGCAATGCAATGATTGTCCCCCTGAGCAACCAAACGATATGGGATCTGGAATGCAAAATCTTGTAGCCATGCTCACAAAACATTCTCAAGCTATGAATCATGGAGGACTTCCAAACGAGCAAAGGAAGGAGCAACATTCTGTTGAATCCTTCCTGAGGCAGCGTCCACCTTCTTTCAGCGGGTCTACTGATCCATTAGTTGCTGAACAATGGATTGGTACTACTGAAAAGTTATTTTCAGTTCTTCAATGTTTTGAACATGATAAAGTCATCCTAGTAGTGTATCGTTTGGAAGGAGATGCTGATCAATGGTGGAATCTTATTAAGAATACGAGGCAAAGGGATGAAATTGAGTCTATGGAATGGGACGAGTTCAAGAACTTATTTTTCAATAAGTACTTCCCTCATATTCTCCGAACAAAGATGGAGAAAGAGTTTCTTGAACTGAAGCAAATGGATGATGAATCTGTTGGTACCTATGAAGCAAATTTTACAAGACTTGCAAGGTACGCTTCTGGTATTATTATCCAACCTGAGAGTAAGATCGATCGATTCTTTAGTGGCTTAAAACCATGTCTTCGAAGGGTGTTAGCCATAAGGGACTTCAATAGCTACGAGGAAATCATTCGATGTGCTCTCAAAGTCGAGATGGAGATTGGAGTAACCCATCAGTCACATGGGTTTGATAAGAAGAGGAAGATGGAATTCAAAGGAAAATCTAAAGAGCACACTGAAAAGAAGATGAGATTTCCCTTATGCTCAAAGTGTGGAAAGAAACATGGAGGGAGTTGTCTTTAAGGGACAAGTAAATGTTTTAAATGTGGAAAGGAAGGTCATCGGGCATTTGAATGCCGTGATAATGGGAAGAAGATGTCTAATGACGCAAACAAAGGAAGAGATACACAGAATGAACCTACTACACTTCAATGTTTCAAGTGCAAGGAGATGGGGCATTATGCCAATCAATGCCCAAATCCAAGGGTTGATGATGATGGTCGACGTCAACAAAATCTTGTGGCTAAAGACAAAGGAAAGTCACATGCAATTTCTATCAGCGATGTGGAGTATGATAATGAAGTGGTAAAAGGTACACTTACCATCCACTCTAAAGTAGAAAATGTTTTATTTTATTCTGGATCCACCCACTCTTTTATTTCTAAAGAATTTTCTAAGGGTATCACCGTATTACCTCAATAATTAGATGTTGAGTTAGTTGTGACAACACCTAATGGCACAACAGTCGCATCAAAAGTTTATAATTCTTCTCTGATCGAAGTTTGTGGGAAAGTGCTTCCTACAAATCTTGTGATCCTTCCTTTAGTGGAATTTGATTTGATTCTTGGCATGGATTGGCTTTCTCTACATGGATCTCATATCAGTTTCCAAATAAGGGAAGTCACATTTCATATTCCAGATCAATCTACGATCGTATATCAATGCAAGGATGAACATAACCTTCCAGTGGAAATTTCTTCCATCTTATGGGTATTGATTCCACTAAATGAAGGTTGTTTATCTCAAATGGTTGGTGAGAAACTCACGATTAAGAATATGCCCATTGTACGAAATTTTGATGATGTCTTTCCGGAGGAATTACCGGGTCTTCCACAAAATCGTGAAGTTGAGTTTTCAATAGAACTCGTACCAGGTGCTTTTCCTATTTCAAAGACACCATATAGAATGGCCCCAACTGAGTTGAAGGAATTGAAGAAGCAACTCCAAGAGAATCTTGATAAGGGATTCATACGCCCTAGTGCGTCACCTTGGGGAGCACCTGTTCTATTTGTTAAGAAGAAAGATGGATCAATGAGACTCTGCATTGATTATCGAGAACTTAACAAGATCACTATCAAGAACAAATATCCTCTCCCACGCATTGATGACTTATTTGACCAACTACGCAGAGCTCAATACTTTCCCAACATTGATCTTTGTTCAGGGTATCATCAATTAAGGGTCAAAAGGGAGGATATACCAAATACGGCTTTTCGTACAAGGTATGGACACTATGAATTTTTAGTGATGCCATTTGGTCTTACTAATGCCCCTGCTATCTTCATGGATCTAATGAATAGAGTCTTTAGAGACTATCTTGATCAATTTGTGGTAGTCTTTATAGACGATATTCATGTCTATTCAAAGGGCAAGGAAGATCATGAAGATCACTCGTGGATTATATTGAAGACCCTGAGAAAGGAGAAGCTTTATGCCAAATTTACCAAGTGTAAATTTTGGCTTCAAAAAGTTGCATTTTTGGCTCACATAATCTCAAAAGAGGGGATATCTGTGGATCCAGCAAAAATAGAGGTTATCGAAATATGGTCGAGACCAACAACAGTAACTGAGATTCGAAGTTTTCTGGGTTTGGCTGGATATTATCGACGTTTTGTAAAAGATTTTTCACGATTATCTAATCCACTCACCAAGTTGACTCGGAAAGGAGTTAAGTTTGTCTGGACAGAGGAATGTGAAGAGAATTTCAAGGAGTTGAAAAGAAGGTTATCCAGTGCACCTGTGCTCACACTGCCTTGTAGTGGAGAAAGGTTTGTGATCTACAGTGATGCATCCAAGAAAGGATTGGGGTGTGTTCTTATGTAAAATGATATGGTGATAGCTTATGCCTCACGACAGTTGAAAATCCATGAGCAAAATTACCCAACACATGATTTGGAGTTGGTTGCGGTAATCATTGCATTAAAGATTTGGAGGCATTACCTTTATGGTGAAAGGTGTGATATTTATACTGATCATAAAAGTTTAAAGTATATTTTCACTCAAAAGGAGCTGAATATGCGCCAAAGAAGATAGTTGGAGCTGATTAAGGATTATGACTGCTCAATCCATTACTACCCTGGGAAAGCAAACAAGGTGGCAGATGCATTATGTCGACAAGACCATGATAGTTTATCCATGATGAGGATCACAAAAGATCCAATATTTATGGATTTACAAAGGATGGATCTTGGAATTATAATGGAAGGGGAAAAATCTTATCTTTCTCAAATGAATGTTCAACCATCTATACATGTGAAGATTAAAGAGGAACAGAAAGAAGATGTCGAGTTACAAAAGAAGGTGAGAAATGTTCCTGAATTCAACCTTGATTGTGATGGGATAATAAAGTTCAGGAATCGGGTTTTTGTTCCTTCCATCCACGAATTAAAGAAGGAGCTTCTGGATGAGGCTCATAGTTCTCCATTCTCTATTCATCCTGGAAGCACGAAGATGTATAGGGACCTGAAAGAGTACTTCTGGTGGGATGGCATGAAAAGAGATGTTGCTGAATATGTCTCTCGATGCTTGGTTTGTCAATAAGTTAAATCTGAGAGACAGAAGTCTAAGGGGATGTTACAACCATTACCCATACACGAATGGAAATTGGAAAACATCACTATGGACTTTGTCACAGGACTTCCTAAAACATCCAAAGGCAATAATGCTATCTGGGTCATAGTTGATCGTCTTACAAAGTCTGCACACTTCATTCCTATTAGAGAGGATTTCTCTCTAGATCAGCTTTCCATGATATATGTAAAGGAAGTGGTAAGATTGCATAGAGTACCACTTTCTATTATATCTAATCGGGATCCGAGATTTACCTCGAAGTTCTGGCGAAGACTTCAGCATACTCTAGATACAGAGTTGAGTTTCAGCACTGCTTATCATCCCCAGACAGACGGTCAGTCTGAGAGAACAATTCAAACCCTAGAAGATATGTTGAGATCTTGCTCTATGAATTTCAAAGGAGGTTGGGATCAACACCTACCTTTGGTGGAATTTTCTTATAATAATAGCTTTCACTCCAGTATTCAGATGGCTCCTTATGAAGCTCTCTATGGAAAGAAATGCAGGACTCCAACTTGCTGGGATGAAGTTGGGGAAAGAAAGCTATTAGGACCTGATCTCGTTGATGAAATGGTAGAAAAGGTCAGATCTATTCAACAACACATAAGAGCAGCTCAGAGTCGACAAAAAAGTTATGCCGACAACCGAAGAAAAGACCTAGAGTTTGAAGTGGGTGATAAAGTGTTCTTACGAATATCTCCCCGGAAGAGGGTTATGAGATTTGGAAAGAAGGGGAAGTTGAGCCCTAGATATATCGGTCCTTTCGAAATACTGGATCGTGTTGGGAAGGTAGCATACCGATTGGCGCTTCCAATGAATCTCTCTCAAGTTCACGATGTGTTCCATGTATCTCTCCTGAGAAAGTACATACCAGATCCTTCACATGTACTCAGCTCAAGAGTTGTACCGCTGGAGCAAGATCTTTCTTATGAAGAACAGCCGATAGAGATTCTGGATCATAGCGGAAAAGTCCTACGAAGCAAGACCACTCGATTGGTGAAAGTTTTATGGAGGAACCACCAACTTGGAGAAGCTACATGGGAGCTTGAGGATATGATGAGGGAGAAGTATCCTCATCTGTTTGTTACAAAGTGACGAATTTCGAGGGCGAAATTCTTTTTAAGGGGGGTAGAATGTAACACCCGAGATTTTTATGAGTAATATTTTGTTTTTATATCATCAAAGGAATCTTTCACTACACACTTGCTTGGCTTACTTTACACGCAATCACGACCTTCCTCGATAGCTTGCGTCGTACGCAATACCGAGTTTCACTAAACAACGATATGCTATTAAAATATTATTAGAACTAGCCGTTATGAATAGTAATAACCACTTTTTGAAATTTTATAAATTTTATTTTTCAAAATGGACTTCATTTTTGGATTCGGAATATCGAAATTAGCCTAGGGTGAAATTTTGGTATTTTTCTGAAAACTTTCAATTTTTGATGAATAGTGAAACCACTAAGTGGTAGGTTAAAAACTGAATTTTGCATAAAACTTAATTTTACTGCTTCTGTGAATGGAATTTCAAAAATCCGACAGACACGGTTGATATCAGTATGTAAAATGTGGTTCAATGAGATAAAAATAATTTTTTTGGTGAATAGTAACTTTTTACTATTTTTACCGCGGTTAATTGTAAATAGGGTAACTAAGGGTAAATATGATATTAATATTACCCTAACACATGTCCTAATTCTATTGTAAAAGTGTAATTCGTCCAAAAACAAACTTAGGAATAAAATATGACCATTTAGGCCCACTTGGATTAGATTAGGACATTTATTATTAATTTATTTAAAGAAGGGTTAAAATAGTTAAAATCAAAGTTTAATAAGTAAATCATTTTTAATATGGGGTTATACATAAGATAAATTCAACTATAAATATTCATTAGAAAACTAAAAATATTTCCTACATAATGGTATTTTATTTGTAATTTTTAGACATTATATAATTTAATTTATTTATGACACAATGATGATGCAGTAATTATCTTATTTATGAAATATTGACATAATTGATGTTATAAACACCAAAATTAATGTAATTTGAGACTTTTTATGAATTACACAAATTTTCTAGGTTACTATGATATATTAGTGTAGATTTAATCAACTTGGTTCGAACATATAATTCTGTTATGACTTTCAGAAAAATCATATATCAAATAGTGTCAAAATTGACAGAAAATAGTTTTTAAATAAAATATTATATTATTAATTGTTATTTTATTCCTAAAAATCTAAGGATTGTCCAAATGACTTAGATAAGGATATATATATTAATAATAAACAATTTGGGGTTAGTTTGGCATGTTATAGTAAGTGTATTAGCCATATAGTAAAAGAAAAAAAAGGACACGGTAAAAGTTAAATTATTTAACTTAGAGTTAAATCTAATTGATAAGGTTAAAATAATATCCTAAACTTGTCTAAATCCTATTGGTTGGTAGTATTTAGACCCTTCCCCACTTTATCTTCGAAATAAGACCCTTTGGAACCATTATAAACCGATTTTGACTTTAATATAAAATAATATTTTGAGATATTCCTAAGGTGCCCCTCTCCTCCCTTATAAAAGGGCACCTCCTCCCCCTCCTCCTCACACCAAATTGAGCCCTCAAGCTCGGCAAACCCCTGCCATGTTCTCCTCTCCACTTCCCTAGAATAATCCTAGAGGTCCTGGTCTTCTTAAAAGACCAATATTAGTTCCCTAAGTGAAGGATTCAAAGAAGCGTTCCAAAGAAGAGGTAATATCCATTACCGATCTTTTCAATTTCTTTCTTCTTCAACTTCTTCTTCTTTAGTTGTTTCATGATAAAGTAATAACATCAGTATTACATACATACTGATATGTTATTATAAATATGAAACAACCCTAATTCACCTTCTATCCATCCTACGGAAAAATGAAATCACCGCGCGTGCGTACGTACGGAATACCGTCTCCACGGCGTGGTGTAATCTATTTTCCACCATCACTTTACAAGGATGGGTATAATGTTGTAATGAGTAACTATTTATGATTATTATAAAGTAATATTGATACTGAAATAACATATATATACTCCAATACAGTTCCAATATCATAGGAACGATATCATCACTCGTGCGTACGTACGGAATACCGTCTCCACGATGTGATGCGACTCGTTCTACATGATCATCATTACATAGTAATTATATAAATGAGTTGAATGAATAAATATGATATGTTTTACACTAATACCATTCTGGATATAAGGTATCTATAACCTTAAAATAATAATAAGAATGTATTCGGCAAAACATGCATAAGAACAAAAGGCAATAAAGACCCGAATAACAAGTAACAATGAAATAATACTATCAAGAAGCTAAGAATATGACCATATATGATATCATTCTGGAATAAGTCAATAAAATTATTTAAACCATTATACAGGAGCTTCGGACATGTACAAATCAAATTGGACCTAATGTAAGAGAAATATCACAATCTCATTTTATCCGAGATTGTTTATTCGTAAGTGTTTACTGGGGTGTATTTTATCATCCACATCCATGTTTCATCAAAATGTAATATTATTTTCATCCACCTACAATTGTTTAAATCCATTTTTACCCTTCGGTGAGTTTTTAGTAATATGTATGAAAGGAATCTTTTGTCGTACGAGGTACTTTTTGACTTTTCCGACAAAAGTATGAAGAATGTTTTTTTTAACTTATACGGCATGAATGGATTTTTAAAACATTATTTCCAAGAAGCTTCCTTTACAAGTTTTCAAGTTTATTTTTAATCAACTTATTTTAGTTTATAATTGTATGACATGTTAAGAAAAGAAAAGTGTTTTTGAAGAAGAAAGGATATTTTCCTCAAGAATGGAGTTCAAGTGTTTTATCAAAATTATTTTCCATCTAAGATAATAAAGGGTTATGTTTTTATCCCTTTAATTACATTGATTTGATTATGTTGTGAGGGAATTATTTTTTTGAAGTCATTTGCCTTATATGATTTGTTTTATGATGTCATGATGTTTCAAGAATCCCATTTTTGTTACATGTGTTATGCGATGATGTATGATTTATGATTATGTGGCACACATAAGAAAGGATTCATTATAAGATGGGTGGGACCTATATCTCCCTCCAATGCATTGGGTAAAGGTTTTATATCTCATGAGATAGACATGGCTGGAACGGTAGGTTATACCGGTTCAGTAAAACAGGACTGGAACGAGGGTGACTCGGTTCAGAAAGGGACTTTTTCCACTAAGATAGTCTTGGCAATGAGTCATGACTAACAAGAAATGATTTTCCATGATTATGTGTTCATGCCACAAAGTTTCATGTTTAATGTTATGATTATGGGGATCTCATTTTCACTTCTATGATTTATTCCATGTTAAGATATTATGATCTCTTTTGCAGGTTTTGATTTTCAAAAAGATATGATATGATTTTTATTTCCCTTATTTTCCCTTGCTGAGAATTTGAGCTCAACCTTTTATGTTTTCTTTTCCCCAGGTCAGGAAGATGGTTATTAAGTAGAATATGCTAAAAGGGACCCTATATATGATGAAATAAATGGGAGACACTGTAGAAGATTTATGAACCAGTTGTTTATGTTTCCCAGTTTCTAATGTAACACCCCAAGCTTCTACGGTACGTTTCCCTTTGAATAATGCGATAGCGTGTGTTGTACGCAACCTCGAGTTCTAACACACACCACAACTAATTAAACTAGCCGTTGTGAATAGTAATACCTAATTTTTGAAATCATATATATTCCATATTTCGAAATGGACTTCATTTTTGGATTCGGAATATCAAAATTAGCCTAGGGTGAAATTTTGGTACATTTCGGATAACTTTCATATTTTGATGAATAGTGAAAATTACTAAATTTTAATTGAAAACAACTTTTTTAATCAAAATAATTAATAGTGATAAATTATGAATTTGAGTGATTTTAAAGTATATTTAGACTATATTTTTACCATTTAATATAATGTTGGTCATTGGACATAATTTTACAATTAAACCGAACATAAACAAGTGTCAATCTTTTGATAGTTATTATCTCTTAAAAAACACGCTTTTTTGTTTTGACAGCGGGAATTAATTTTAAATTAATTTCTGCCACTTCTGTGTTTTGAATTTAGGAAAATGGATTCCATATTTGGAATCAGGATGTTCAAATTGTGTAAATAGGTAACTTTTATTTTTACACATTTTGAATAATTACTGCGGTAAATATTTTATTTACCATGGTTAAAGGGTAAATCCGGTAAATAAGGGTTAAAAAAATAATATTATAATAATACTAAATTACCCTAAAACGTGTCTTAACCCTATTGGTTGATACATGGTCGACCATGGGCATCCTTGTGTCAATTTTGGGACCCCATGGATCCACTTGTAAGTGATAATGACACTTTATTTTAATTAAGTTAAAATGAATACAAAAATGACACAAGCATATATCTTTTAGCAAAACAATTGTTACATAGGGTTATATAAGTTGGATTTTAGATTATAAATATTCATTAGAAAGATAAAAAGATTTCCTACATAATGATGTTTTATTTATAATTTTTAGACATTAAATAATTTATTTTATTTATGACACAATGATGATGCAGTAATTACTAAAATAGTAAAAAATTAACATAATTGATATTATAAATACCCAAATAAATATAATATGAAACTTTTAATGAATTAAACTAATTTTCTAGGATAATATGATATATTAGGATTGATTTAATGGACTTTTTTCGAAGTAATCAATCTGTTATGAGTTTCACAAAAATCAACTATTGAATAGTGTCAAAATTGACATAAAAGAGTTCTTAAAACAAATATTATATTATTAATTGATATTAAATTCCTAAAAATCTAAGTTTCGGCCAAGAGACTTATATTATGATAGGTTAATCATTAATGGACCACTTGGGGGTCTCTTGGATGTATATAGTAAGTTTATTAACCATATTATATAAAAATACAAAGAGACATTGTAAAAGTGAAACTAATTAACTTAGAGTTAATACTTAAAGATAAGGTTAATATAAGTACCCAAACCTGTCTAAATTCTATTGGATGAGTTGTTTTCGACCTATCCCCACCTCATCCTTTGAATAGTCAACTTTGGAGACTTTAGAAACCGAATATGAATTTATTATAAATTAATATTTCTAGCTTTTCCAAAGGTGCCCCTCACCCCTCTTATAAAAGGGCACTCCTCCTTCTCATTTCTTCACATCTCTAAAGCCTTTTGGTTCGGCCAAACTCTGCCCAAATACTCTCCCAACATCCCTCAATACAACCTAGAGGCCTTAGTTTGATCAGAAAGCCAACCTAAGGAGCCCTTTTGATCAAATCAAAAGGAAGAACCCGAAGAAGAGGTAATGATCTCACCACCCTTTTCTAAGTTCATTTCTTCTTCCACTTCTTCTTCCTTTGTTCTTACCATTCTGAAATAATAACTCCAGTATCTCACTTATACTGTGATGTTATTATAAATATGGTACAATCATATTCAGTATTCTATCCACTCTTTGAATAACATGTCACCATACGTGCGTACGTACGGCTTACCGTCTCCACGTCGTGGTGTAATTGTTATTCAATATAATATTATTTGGATGGGTATAATAATGATGTGTAACTCATGTAAATAATAAATATAACATGTTAATGATTCTGTATATATGATATACCATCCATTTATATATTATTTTAATATCAAAAGAATGATATTGTCGCTCGTGCGTACGTACGGACTACCGTCTCCACGAACGCGATGAGATTCATTCTCCATCGTAACCATTAAAGCGTAATTATCATTTTATGATTTAAAAATGATGTTTAAGGACTTGATATCATTCTGGATATGAATAATATACAACCTATCCTTTACAAACATGTCTTACGTAACAAAACATATGAAAGAAAACAAGTAAGTTAACACCCGAAACAACGATAATACTAAGATATTATTATCAAATCAATATTAAAAGATCATATATGATATCATATTAATGTATATGATTCTTGTATAATTTAATGACAATTATTTCACCATTATACAGGAGGTTAACCTACCACAACCAAGGAAAAGTACAAGGTAAGGGTTATTTCACAATCTCTTCATTATCCGAGGTTGTATTATACGTAATAATCTACTGGGATCTCTTTATCATCCACATCCATGTTTCTTCGAAATGTATTTCAAAACATTTTTACTATTTACAAGAATATGGGTTAAAGTCATTTATACCCTTGTTTGACTTTTTATAAGAGGTTTATAAAGGAATATTTCCGTCGTTTTCAAAACAAGGTCCTTTTTAACCTTTTCGACAGAATTGAGGTAAGAATGTTTTTTTTAACTTATACGGCGGGTGCGGTTATTTTCCGCCGTTATAAAATCGTCGAAGCTTCCCATACAAGCTTATAAGAATATTTTCAAAGAAAATGTTTTATTTTATATGGATCTTAAATGATTTCAAAATAAAAGGAGATATTTCTTTTAAAAGAATTTTGATTTCATCTATGTCAACATCCTTTGATGGATTTTAAGATTATTTGAAGTTGATTTATTATGATACAAAACTTCTATATTGTATTGAAGGTTTTGTGATATGTTTGACTGTGGATGTGCTATTTTTATACCATTCATAGTTTATTGTGAAAGTATTGACATTTCGTATGCTAGTTTTAATACGAATGTTTATGTTATGTTTAAACCTTTTCATATGGGAATGAATTGGACTTAATAAGTGACGGGTGGAGCCCGCTATAGCTCCTCGATGCATCGGTAGGTCTCATGAGACAAACTAGTGTCTTGGCACAAGGCCTTGACAAAATCTTATTTGTAGCCTTGGCACGAGGCCTTGGCTATGTGGTTATGATAGTCTGGCATTATGCATTCCAACATTATGAAAGTGGTTATTGATTTTTGAATGTGATTATTCGATTAGTAGAATATCCATGTGAATAAGTAAATGGCATTATTTCATTTTACTTTTGCCATACCATGTTGAAGTTCAATTTTAAAAGGCTTTTGTTTTAGTAATGCATTGCCTTAAATGTTTATTCTTATTTATGAAAGTTTCCGCTATATTGTTATCCTTACTGGGCATTTGAGCTCACCCCTTTTCTATGTTTTATTTTTCCCCAGGATGTGAAGAAGTAAATTATGAATGACCTGCAGGGATATTATGAGGGGATAGTAGTGTGGATTATGGAGACATTATGTTGTTGTAGTAGTTTTTCATTTTATGATGTAATGTAAAACTTATGAATATATCTAGTGTTTCCAAGGCTACTAAACCAATCGGTCTTTCGAGATTTGATCTTTCTTGTGATCATGCCAATGTTATGTAATAATGCACCGACTCTAGGCAACTAGGGTCGGGGCGTTACAGTTGGTATCAGAGGAAGTTTAGTACAAACCTTGGAAGCTAGATTTAGATAAACTCTGATTAGAGCACGTAGACCTAAGATGAACTTTAGGATTAGTATAGAAGAACTTCCTAGAATTTTGGTATTGTAGAAATTTTGTGAGTTTTTCGAGCAATACATCCCTGTCTGGATACGAGCAGGTAGAGGCGGCTCTGGCACAGATGTACCTAGGGGTAAAACCCGAAAACACCGCTTTGAGCTAGACTCGAACGGGAACTGGTGCACGACAACGGGCCTTGCTGCACTCTTGGTTACGACACTCCCGGGGGATATGCTTAGGATAACTCTCACTATCTTTACAAATCATTATGAAGGGTTTATGAGTATATACTTCGTCAAAGAAAACATTTTTATGATTATGGATTATATCCATAAATAGTTCAATTTATGTTAAGTGTTTTATAAGTATGGGATTATGTATTTTGATGCATAAACTGATCTAGTTTATGCCATTTTTTTTAGAAATGGCGCCTAGTGGAAGAAATGGAAACCGTATCAATGCACGCACTCCATGTAGGGATTGCCCTCCTGCTCAAGATAATTATAGTGGGGCTGGTGATGCAACTGGTGCTGATCAGCTAATCACCGTACTGGGACAACTTACTCAGGTTATGAATAATAACCTTACCCGTATGGAGCACCCTGATCCGCAGCGTGGAGGATCAATGTTAGATCGATTCATGAGACAACAACCACCAACGTTCAATGGGAGTACAAATCCCTTAGTAGCTGAGCAATGGATATTTTCCCTAGAGAAAATATTTCAGGCTTTGGGGAGTAGTGAAAGGGAAAAAGTTACCATGGCAGTTTACCGCCTCACTGGAGATGCTGATCAATGGTGGTCATTGATTCAAAACATGAAGGAAGATGATGAAGTATCAAACATGGAATGGAGGGAGTTCAAAGATCTTTTTTTAGAAAAATACTTTCCTCGCGACCATCGAGCAGATATGGAAAGGCAATTTCTGAGTCTGAGACAAAAGGAGGATGAGAATGTCACAAAGTATGAGGCTAACTTTACAAGGTTAGCGTGGTACGCTGGTGATTATATTCGCAACCCAAGAAGTAAGATTGATCGTTTCTTTGATGGGTTAAAACCATTTCTCCGTCGAGCATTAGTCTCACAATCCTTTTCATCGTACGAAGACATTGTCTCATGTGCTATCAAGACCGAAAAGGAATTCTCTAAGTCTTATGACTTTAAAGCAAAGCAAGAGAAGAAGAGACCTGCTGATCAATCTGGGAATGGAAATAAGGGGAAGAAGGGAAAGGTTGAATATCCATCTTGTGGTAAGTGCGGGAAGAAACACCCCGGTGCTTGCCTGAAGGGAATGGGAGTCTGTTACAAGTGTGGTGAAAAAGGCCACCAAGCTCATGATTGCAAGGGGAAGAAGGAAGCTACCAACGTTCAGTGCTACAATTGCAGGGAGATGGGGAATTATGCAAATGCATGTCCTAAGCGTCAGGAGAACTTACCTCAGAAAAGGCCAAGGGATCAAGGCCAGGCTTATGCTATCACTACTGCTGAGGTAGAAGCTCCGAAAGACGTGGTGGCAGGTAATTTAATGGTTTCCTCAAGTTTAGCAAATGCATTATTTGATTCTGGATCATCGCATTGTTTCATATCTTCCCAGTTTGCTAAGAAAATTAGATATTTCCAATTTGATTTAATAAGGGAGTTGTCAGTTAAAACTCCTAAGGGAAGTATCGTTGCAACAATGTTTTGTGAATCAGTCCCCATTAGAGCACATAAATTTTCTTTATCTGCTGATTTCATCGTCATACCTATGATTGAGTTTGATATAATCCTCGGTATGGACTGGCTTTCGGACTATGATGCGAAGATTTATTGTAAGAAGAAAGAGGTTACGATTCTTGATGATAATGATAAGGAGAACCTTATTTTTAGAGCAGAATCGTCACCACCTAATTCTTATTTAGATCCACCCCCTGTAGCTCAACTTAATTCAATTATCGGGGAGGAAGAGAATGAAATAACTGTCGGTGAGGAAAGAAATGTTCAAATAGAGGATGTACCTATTGTGAAAGAGTTTGTAGATGTATTTCCGGAAGATTTACCTGGACATCCTCCAGAACGAGAAGTAGAGTTTTCCATTGATTTAATTCCTGGATCAAGGCCTATATCGAAGACCCCTTATAGAATGGCCACTGTAGAGCTAGTCGAACTAAAGAAACAACTAGAGGAATTGAGTAATAAGGGATTTATTCGCCCTAGTGTTTCTCCATGGGGAGCCCCTGTTCTTTTTGTTAAAAAGAAAGATGGATCTATGAGGTTATGTATCGACTACAGGGAGATCAATGCTATAACGATAAAGAACAAGTATCCCCTACCTCGTATTGATGATTTATTTGACCAACTGCATGGAGCTCAATACTTTTCAAAGATTGACCTTCGATCTGGATACCATCAGTTGTGTGTGAAGAAGGAAGACATTCCGAAGACAGCATTTCGAACCAGGTACGGGCATTACGAGTTTACTGTAATGCCGTTTGGATTGACTAATGCACCCTCTGTATTCATGGATCTGATGAATAGAGTTTTCAAGGAGTATCTCGATGAATTTGTGGTGGTATTTATTGATGATATCTTGGTATACTCCAAAACCTACAAAGATCATGAAAATCACTTGCGCATTATCTTGAAGACTCTGAGGAGGCATGAATTATATGGAAAGTTTAGCAAGTGTGAATTCTGGCTTCAGGAGATTTCTTTTCTTGGCCATATTGTCTCTAAAGATGGAATCTCTGTTGATCCTTCTAAGACCAAGGCAATCCAAGAATGGCCAGCACCTACGAATATAACTGAGGTACGTAGTTTTATTGGTTTGGCAGGTTATTATCGACGTTTCGTCCAGAATTTTGCCCGATTGGCTAACCCATTAACGAAGCTCACACGTAAAGGGGTTAAATTTGTTTGGACAAAAGAGTGTGAAGAATGTTTCGAAGAACTGAAGAGAAGATTAGTCAATGCTCCTATATTGACTCTACCATCGGGGAATGATGGGTTCGTTATTTATAGTGATGCATCGAAGAAAGGACTTGGCTGTGTCCTTATGCAGAATGATAGAGTTATTGCCTATGCATCACGACAGTTGAAAATTCATGAACAAAACTATCCTACTCATGATCTTGAGTTAGCAGCTGTGATCTTTGCTTTGAAGATATGGAGGCACTACCTCTATGGTGAAAAATGTGAGATTTATACTGATCACAAGAGTTTGAAGTATATTTTCTCACAAAAAGAACTCAACATGAGGCAAAGGAGATGGCTTGAATTACTCAAGGATTATGATTGTACGATACACTACCACCCGGGGAAGGAAAACAAGGTGGCAGATGCTTTGAGCAGAAAAGACCATGGAGTTCTGAACATGATGAGAATTGAAAGGGATCCAATTTTCATGGATCTAGTGAAGATGGACATGGGAATAACCAGGGAAGGTGAAACATCAATGCTTTTTCAAATGGTTGCCAAACCATCTTTACTAGAAAGGATTAAGAGTTCTCAGACCGATGATGAAGAATTTCAGAAGAAGATTAAAGCTGTGAATGATGGGAGATTGAGAGACTTTGCGTATGAAGGTGGAATTTTGAAATTCGGGAAGAGACTTTGTGTTCCCAATATACCTGATCTAAAAAGGGAATTGCTGGATGATGCTCATAGTTCCAATTTCTCTATACACCCTGGGAGCACCAAAATGTATAGAGATTTGAAGGAACATTTTTGGTGGGACAACATGAAGAGGGAGATTGCTGATTTTGTGTCAAGATGTATGGTTTGTCAACAAGTGAAAGCTGGAAGGCAACAGCCTGGAGGAGTCATGCAACCTCTTCCCATACCGGAGTGGAAATGGGACAATATTACGATGGACTTTGTCATGGGGCTACCAAAGACTCCTAGAAGGAACGATGCAATATGGGTTATTGTTGATCGTCTTACCAAGTCAGCACATTTTCTTGCTATAAGAGAAGATCTACCCCTGGAACGTCTAGCAAGACTATATATTAATGAAGTTGTGAGACTTCATGGAGTACCCCTATCGATTGTTTCTGATCGTGATCCCCGTTTTACTTCAAGATTTTGGAAAAGTCTTCAGAAATCCCTGGATACTGAACTTCATTTGAGCACTGCTTACCACCCTCAGACAGACGGACAATCAGAACGGACTATTCAGACCTTAGAAGACATGTTGAGATCTTGCTCACTTGATTTTCAGGGTATGTGGGATCAATATTTACCACTAGAAGAATTTTCCTATAACAATAGCTTCCATTCGAGTATACAGATGGCACCATATGAAGCGTTATACGGAAAGAGATGTCGTACACCAACCTGTTGGGATGACGTTGGTGAAAGAAAACTTGTAGGCCCAGAGCTGCTGGAGGAAGCGGTGGAAAAGGTGAAAGTAATCCAAAATCACATTAAAGCAGCTCAAAGTAGGCAGAAGAGCTATGCCGATAATCGAAGGAAGGATTTGGAATTTCAAGTCGGTGATCATGTTTTCCTGAAGGTATCTCCATGGAAGGGAGTCATACGTTTTGGTAAGAAAGGTAAATTGAGTCCCAGGTACATCGGACCTTTCGAAATTCTAGAACGAATTGGGGCTGTAGCTTACCGATTGGCAATGCCGCCAAGTCTCTCCAAAGTTCACGATGTGTTCCACGTATCTCTGTTGAGGAAATACATGCCTGACCCAACGCATGTACTCACCTATGAGGAATTAGAACTGGAACCCGATCTTTCCTATTGTGAAGAGCCCGTCAGGATTCTTGATACAAGAGAACAAGTACTGAGAAACCGGACGACGCGTCTGGTAAAAGTTTTGTGGAGAAATCATAAGATGGAAGAGGCAACGTGGGAACCCGAGGAACTTATGATGAAGAACCACCCGAGTCTTTTTATGCAGTAATACCCTAGAAATTGCGAGGACGCAATTATTTGAAGGAGGGGAGAATGTAACACCCCAAGCTTCTACGGTACGTTTCCCTTTGAATAATGCGATAGCGTGTGTTGTACGCAACCTCGAGTTCTAACACACACCACAACTAATTAAACTAGCCGTTGTGAATAGTAATACCTAATTTTTGAAATCATATATATTCTATATTTCAAAATGGACTTCATTTTTGGATTCGGAATATCAAAATTAGCCTAGGGTGAAATTTTGGTACATTTCGGATAACTTTCATATTTTGATGAATAGTGAAAATTACTAAATTTTAATTGAAAACAACTTTTTTAATCAAAATAATTAATAGTGATAAATTATGAATTTGAGTGGTTTTAAAGTATATTTAGAATATATTTTTACCATTTAATATAATGTTGGTCATTGGACATAATTTTACAATTAAACCGAACATAAACAAGTGTCAATCTTTTGATAGTTATTATCTCTTAAAAAACACGCTTTTTGTTTTGACAGCGGGAATTAATTTTAAATTAATTTCTGCCACTTCTGTGTTTTGAATTTAGGAAAATGGATTCCATATTTGGAATCAGGATTTTCAAATTGTGTAAATAGGTAACTTTTATTTTTACACATTTTGAATAATTACTGCGGTAAATATTTTATTTACCATGGTTAAAGGGTAAATCCGGTAAATAAGGGTTAAAAAAATAATATTATAATAATACTAAATTACCCTAAAACGTGTCTTAACCCTATTGGTTGATACATGGTCGACCATGGGCATCCTTGTGTCAATTTTGGGACCCCATGGATCCACTTGTAAGTGATAATGACACTTTATTTTAATTAAGTTAAAATGAATACAAAAATGACACAAGCATATATCTTTTAGCAAAACAATTGTTACATAGGGTTATATAAGTTGGATTTTAGATTATAAATATTCATTAGAAATCTAAAAAGATTTCCTACATAATTATGTTTTATTTATAATTTTTAGACATTAAATAATTTATTTTATTTATGACACAATGATGATGCAGTAATTACTAAAATAGTAAAAAATTAACATAATTGATATTATAAATACCCAAATAAATATAATATGAAACTTTTAATGAATTAAACTAATTTTCTAGGATAATATGATATATTAGGATTGATTTAATGGACTTTTTTCGAAGTAATCAATCTGTTATGAGTTTCAAAAAAATCAACTATTGAATAGTGTCAGAATTGACATAAAAGAGTTCTTAAAACAAATATTATATTATTAATTGATATTAAATTCCTAAAAATCTAAGTTTCGGCCAAGAGACTTATATTATGATAGGTTAATCATTAATGGACCACTTGGGGGTCTCTTGGATGTATATAGTAAGTTTATTAACCATATTATATAAAAATACAAAGAGACATTGTAAAAGTGAAACTAATTAACTTAGAGTTAATACTTAAAGATAAGGTTAATATAAGTACCCAAACCTGTCTAAATTCTATTGGATGAGTTGTTTTCGACCTATCCCCACCTCATCCTTTGAATAGTCAACTTTGGAGCCTTTAGAAACCGAATATGAATTTATTATAAATTAATATTTCTAGCTTTTCCAAAGGTGCCCCTCACCCCTCTTATAAAAGGGCACTCCTCCTTCTCATTTCTTCACACCTCTAAAGCCTTTTGGTTCGGCCAAACTCTGCCCAAATACTCTCCCAACATCCCTCAATACAACCTAGAGGCCTTAGTTTGATCAGAAAGCCAACCTAAGGAGCCCTTTTGATCAAATCAAAAGGAAGAACCCGAAGAAGAGGTAATGATCTCACCACCCTTTTCTAAGTTCATTTCTTCTTCCACTTCTTCTTCCTTTGTTCTTACCATTCTGAAATAATAACTCTAGTATCTCACATATACTGTGATGTTATTATAAATATGGTACAATCATATTCAGTATTCTATCCACCCTTTGAATAACATGTCACCATACGTGCGTACGTACGGCTTACCGTCTCCACGTCGTGGTGTAATTGTTATTCAATATAATATTATTTGGATGGGTATAATAATGATGTGTAACTCATGTAAATAATAAATATAACATGTTAATGATTCTGTATATATGATATACCATCCATTTATATATTATTTTAATATCAAAAGAATGATATTGTCGCTCGTGCGTACGTACGGACTACCGTCTCCACGAACGCGATGAGATTCATTCTCCATCGTAACCATTAAAGCGTAATTATCATTTTATGATTTAAAAATGATGTTTAAGGACTTGATATCATTCTGGATATGAATAATATACAACCTATCCTTTACAAACATGTCTTACGTAACAAAACATATGAAAGAAAACAAGTAAGTTAACACCCGAAACAACGATAATACTAAGATATTATTATCAAATCAATATTAAAAGATCATATATGATATCATATTAATGTATATGATTCTTGTATAATTTAATGACAATTATTTCACCATTATACAGGAGGTTAACCTACCACAACCAAGGAAAATTACAAGGTAAGGGTTATTTCACAATCTCTTCATTATCCGAGGTTGTATTATACGTAATAATCTACTGGGATCTCTTTATCATCCACATCCATGTTTCTTCGAAATGTATTTCAAAACATTTTTACTATTTACAAGAATATGGGTTAAAGTCATTTATACCCTTGTTTGACTTTTTATAAGAGGTTTATAAAGGAATCTTTCCGTCGTTTTCAAAACAAGGTCCTTTTTAACCTTTTCGACAGAATTGAGGTAAGAATGTTTTTTTAACTTATACGGCGGGTGTGGTTATTTTCCGCCGTTATAAAATCGTCGAAGCTTCCCATACAAGCTTATAAGAATATTTTCAAAGAAAATGTTTTATTTTATATGGATCTTAAATGATTTCAAAATAAAAGGAGATATTTCTTTTAAAAGAATTTTGATTTCATCTATGTCAACATCCTTTGATGGATTTTAAGATTATTTGAAGTTGATTTATTATGATACAAAACTTCTATATTGTATTGAAGGTTTTGTGATATGTTTGACTGTGGATGTGCTATTTTTATACCATTCATAGTTTATTGTGAAAGTATTGACATTTCGTATGCTAGTTTTAATACGAATGTTTATGTTATGTTTAAACCTTTTCATATGGGAATGCATTGGACTTAATAAGTGACGGGTGGAGCCCGCTATAGCTCCTCGATGCATCGGTAGGTCTCATGAGACAAACTAGTGTCTTGGAACAAGGCCTTGACAAAATCTTATTTGTAGCCTTGGCACGAGGCCTCGGCTATGTGGTTATGATAGTCTGGCATTATGCATTCCAACATTATGAAAGTGGTTATTGATTTTTGCATGTGATTATTCGATTAGTAGAATATCCATGTGAATAAGTAAATGGCATTATTTCATTTTACTTTTGCCATACCATGTTGAAGTTCAATTTTAAAAGGCTTTTGTTTTAGTAATGCATTGCCTTAAATGTTTATTCTTATTTATGAAAGTTTCCGCTATATTGTTATCCTTACTGGGCATTTGAGCTCACCCCTTTTCTATGTTTTATTTTTCCCCAGGATGTGAAGAAGTAAATTATGAATGACCTGCAGGGATATTATGAGGGGATAGTAGTGTGGATTATGGAGACATTATGTTGTTGTAGTAGTTCTTCATTTTATGATGTAATGTAAAACTTATGAATATATCTAGTGTTTCCAAGGCTACTAAACCAATCGGTCTTTCGAGATTTGATCTTTCTTGTGATCATGCCAATGTTATGTAATAATGCACCGACTCTAGGCAACTAGGGTCGGGGCGTTACATCTAAAGACACTATACTTATATGGTCCTTTGTGGTTTTGTCATATGTTGTAATAAGTGTGCTTAGATTTTGAAGTATTAACAATGTATGTAAAGTATGGGTCGTTATATAACAGCCTTATATATTTTGGAATTTTTTTTAAAAAATTAACATTATTTCATCAATTTATTCAATTATAGGAAACACTGACTTACCTTCCGTTATTAGAATCCCCACGATTCTACCAAACATATTATTATTATTATATTTATTTGAATTTTAAATTTATAACCTATCCAATAAAATATAATCTTCGAATTCGGTTAACTAAAGCATAGATATATGGATAATAAATGTAAATCTGTTTTGAAATTGAATGAAAATATTTTTCTAAAATAACTATTGGAATGCCTATAAGTGTTTTTATAGCAATAAATAAAATAATTATTGTTTTACAATACTAATGATATATATATATATATTAAACCTAATTTTTAAAATTTATTTTATGTGTTTTATAAACATTATATATGAACAAATCAAATTTTATGGAAAAAAATTTGTATTTGTAAAAAAAATTGTTTCAAATATTTTGAAGGAAAAATTGTCAAAAATATAGTTTTTAACACTTTTAGAAATTATATTATAAAAAATATAATTATTATTAGAAATAGGGATATCAAATTTTATATTTTTTTAATCTAATTTATATTTATAATAAGTTTCATATTTTGATGAATAGTTAAAAATAATGAATTTTAATTGAAAATAGATTTTTCATAAAAATAATTTATAGTGATAAATTATATTTTTCCGTAAATTAAAATTATAATTGTATAAACATTATATCATTTAATAAATAAGATATTTTAATCAATTTTACATATAAATGTGATAAAAAATGTTATAATAATTTGAACAATTTTTACATTAAAAACTCAATATTTCATATCATCTTCGTGATTAATTTTTTATTACTTACAAAAAATTATATATATTGAATTTTTAAAAATATATTAAAAATTTAATTCCTAAGGATAATGTTTATTAATTATTTACATTTTATTTTTTGACAATATGAATAATAACACTAGTAAATTCTATTACCACGGTTAAGGGAAAATTAAATAATTAAGGGAAATTGATATTATACATAATAAAAAACATCCCAAAAAATTTTTAAAATTTTATTGAATGTATCTAATTATACCATTATCAAATAAAGTTCTAAATTTAATAATATACTAGAATCATGTCCATGAAAATGGATTATATATTATTAAAATCAAAGAGACTGACAAAATGTCGCACTCTTATATTTAATATGAATAATATTTTTAATATCAGGTTTAGTAAAAGATATGATTTACTATATATATTATTCTAAAGATAATATTTTTTATAATTTTTGTAATTTTATTTTTAAATTTTAGAAAATAAATAAATATCATAAATAGTTACAAAATTATGATTCTTTAATTATTTGATTAATGAAAAAATATATTCAATTAAGATATAAATATTAGAATAAAAAAAATTTACATAATTATTGTTATCCACATATTTATAGGTAAATATTACAGGATATGGGTGTATAAATTTAATTTTATTGATGTTTTATGTCTTTATTTATTGTATTAAATTCAATGTAATTAATATTGTCAAAATTGAGAGTAATGATATTTTATGAAAAAGTTATTTTGATTTATTATTTAATAATAATGAAAAATTTAAATTATCAAAGTGGTGATTTATGGTCTATAATATCCAAAATTGAATATTTATGTTCTAATTTAAACATTATATGTTAAAAAACTATCCACATGATATTGAAAATATTTTTATCATAGTTAAATTAAAAATGGCATAACTATGGGCTTTTTAAAATGATAATGTTAAATATAGTAAAAAACCTATTCTAAAATATATTGGTTTATGATATTAAATCCTTATATAATCTTATATTATCATAAATGGCCATTTTGAGTTGTTTTGATTTATATTTAATTTATTATAAATTAATCACTTGAAAAATTAAAAATGTGTACCTCACCTCTCATACAAAAGAGGACCTCTCCATCTATTTTATTTATACGTCATAATATATATAGATCATACGAACTCTATTAAAATATCCTCCCACCTTCCCTCCATAAAACCTATAATAACTCCATTGGTTAGAAACCTAAACCTGTAATTCGTCCGGTGTAATCTAAATGATGATACCCTAAGAAGAGGAAACAGTCATCAACAAATGTTTTTTATCTTAAATGTAACCTCTAAATTATTTTTCTATAATTTTTATTGAATAAAAAAATAATAAAAATACTTATAAGATTTTATATTATGTATCCAAACTAAACTCACACACACATCCATCAAATGGGATATACAATCATTATTCGTGTGTACATCAGACTACTTCCTCGAGAACCAATGTTGTTCACCCTTCCATTTCCACCACTAAATGTTGGCAATAATGATGGAATGTATATATTTATATATAATATTTAATATTTATGATTTAATTATTCTTTTCGGATTATTATATAAGACATATCATCATTCTTTCTATTTTTTTGAAATATGATATCTTCGTTTGTGGGTGTGTGGACTACTACATCCTCAATGCGATGTGATTAGTTCACAAATTACATTGAACAAATTAAGGATGGTTTTAGTGAAACTATATGATATATATAAAATATATATCATAATAAAATTATATTATATATAAAAATATCTTCCATATACTTTTTTCAATAAGACAGGTAAATTGATACACATTCCTGCGTACATACAACCTACCGTTTCCATGAATGGTTTATGTAATTTTAAAAGTATATAATTTATAAATTTTTATAAGTATATATATTTATAGTTAATTTATATGATATTTATTTCATTTATATCATTCTTGAGAAGATGAAATCATTATCTACGTATGATGACCATGAATAACAAGTTAAAACAAGTATGACAAACAAAGCAGTTATTACCTCAAACATTACATAAACATTGAATTGTTAATAAGAGAGTAATATATAGTTATAATTAAATCCAAAATGTTATTATTTTCAATAATATGATTCTATTATAGACATTAAATAAACCTATATTTAATATATTGTATTATTGAACATGTACGAAGGAAGTCAATACTTTAGGTAAGGGGATTTCTAATTTATCTTGTATTTTTATAAGATTATGCCATATTTTAGACTACATTATTTTTTTGGTGTATATAATTATCTTTAATAAAATTTATCATCTTTTCTATAAATTTATGTGCTTTTAAATATCCATTTTTTGGTCTCTCTTACATGGTTATTACTGTAAAAATGTTAGCAAATCGGGTAGGGAGATTCATCTCAATTTACCTTCATTGTTAATCAGGTTTTTTATGCTCTAAAATTATTTAACATGGTGTGATTATATCATATTGATATGTTTTGTTGTGAATATTTTTATTTAAAAGGAATTATAATTTTCAATTAATTTTATTCTCTCTTCGATCATTAATTTTTGTTTCATCAAATCAATGTTTTTGAAATTTTTTTAAAAATGTTTTAAAAATGTTTTAAATGATATTTTATGAATTTTTAAGGAAAAAGGATCCCAAAAATTATTAATATAGTTCTAAAATATTATTTATCATATTTCCATGGACATTATAAATGTAACAGGATTTACAATGTTTTTACTATTTAAAAATATTTTTTCAAAATGGAACAGATATTTTCCACGAAAATTGTTCCATGTTATCTTTCAAAAGTATTTTCCATCTACGATATTGTTATTTTAACTAACATATATTTTAATGAGTATATGATCCAATAATTAAATTATAATTCATTCTATAAATGTTTTAAGTTAATGATGTATTGTTACTTAGGAATATACATTCATTTCAGTGACTTCATTTAATATTGAATGATTTTTATGGAATGTATTTTATTTCATGGGATCTAATACGATGAATTATTTATGTTCTTATAGAAAACATATTTATGGTTTTAAATATGTGATGGGTGGGATATATATTTCCCTCCAATGAATCAGGTAAATATTTATATCACAATATATATTGAGGAAAAACAAATAAATAGTATTGATCCCAAACGAGAATATTTGAAAACTCAATCCACTATTGGAATTTGGGGACACCCGATCACTTACAACGAATAAAATGTGACTGGGCATGGTGGATTGTCCTGCCCTGTTTGTATAGTCCCCATGATATTCCCTAGTATTTTTTAAATGTTCCTTTTCTTTTAGGTAATGATATTACATGTTCACGAGTCATCCATATTTCCATTTATTATTCATATGTCATGATTTCTTGGATATTTATTTTGATTCCCTTATGATCCATGTCGTATTATTATCCAATCATTAATTTTTTATTTGAAATTATGATATGTGATTTGATGTTTAAGAATTTCAAATTTAATACTCATATTTCCATATTCTTATGATCATATTATGATTAAGTGTCTTCCATGATTACCCTTATTAATAATCTTATCCCAACATTCATTTTGTTTCATTTCCCCTTATTATAATGAAATTATTTAAGTAGTAGTACCAAAGGTGAAGATATTATTTTCATATATTGACGGAATTTTAAGAAAATAAAAAATGTGTTCGATGTATCCAAAGGAAATAAAATAATATGTTTTTATTCAAGTGTTTATGTATTGTCAAAAAAATTGGTTCAAAAGGTAGGTAGTATCCATGTAAGATAATCATAGATTATAATAAAAACATTTTCTATGATCATTATTTCAAACATAGTTATAATGAACCTCTAAAATTATATTTTGATTGCACTAATATAGTGTAACTTTTGATGGAGTCAGGGTTCCACCAATGGATGAAAAATAGAATGTATAAGAATCATCACTTATTGGATTTCTATTACATGACTGAGGAAACATGAGTATATATTTTTTGGAATATGATAGAATGGATCCCACAAAAAAGATTTATATATGGTTAATCATGAATATGTTGTGGGGGCTAGTGGACTGAATGTTTTTAGAGGTTATCTCTGCTTAAATATGGAGCCTTATTAAAAACTATCACAACCTAAATAAATATTATATCATTATAGATGAATATTAAATATATTACTCAATAATACATTCCTATGGACCATACATGTTTTTTGTCTTTGGTGACTATATATAAAAACATCCTATTTAGGTTAAATATTAATTATCTCATATATCATTTTTACAAAAGGTACCCTCCATTACTCATCGCATGTAGCACCATTCATCGATTACTAGTGAAGGAATATAAATAAACTATTTATCCCATGTGATCTATAAGTGTAAGCATGAGATATATCAATCATTAGTGGATAATAAGATTATAAGGATATGATTATATATTCTCATGCATATTCTAATGATAAAATATGCATAAACCAAAAATCATAAATCATATGATCCAAAGTAAATTCATTTATATAATTTTAAAAAATAATGGTGTTAAAGTAATAATGATCATTAGCGATGCATAAAATAGATAATTTTAATAACAATAATAAGAACGCAAAATCATATGAAAATAGATATACACAATCTGGTTAATTATTAATATTGTTTGTATAAATGGAATGTGATCATAATGAGTCATCAAAATGTAAATAATTCTATCAAAAATCATGTCCATAAATATTACAATAGAAATATATATAAGAAATCATATTCACGGATCATTATCTGAAAAAATCCATTGAATTCATGTCTACACGTATCATCATCATCTCATGAGATAACAACATGAATTTACTGAATGAATTATTGGGAAATAGAAAACCCAACCATCACATAATAATAATAAATTCATACAAATATTACTTGATCATTAAAACATTATCATATCAACAAAACACCACCCATAAAAAATTAATAGGTTCTGTAAAAATAACATAATTTAAATAATAGTACACGCAAATAATGAATAATGTTGGTATCATAGAACCATATGTCTAATAAATAAATGTTAATATCATAAATTATTTCCATAAATGAAAAATATCTTTAAAATACATCTACAATATCTCTTGAGGAAAATAACTTTTTTATTTAGAAGTCACATTTTATATTGAAAATATAATAAATATATTTATGAAACCATTTTCCTAGAAATTAATAATGGAAAATTTTATTGTAAACATGAAATCATTTAATGATCATGATATCATAAAATTTTTTCCTACCTGAAATCATTTAAGAAATATTTTATTATTAAAAACTATAAAAAGCACCATTACTAATATCAAAAAAATATTCACATTAATTATTTTTCTGAAAATTAATACATTTTAAAATATAATTTAAAAAATCAATTTATAGTTTTCAAAACTATTAATGAAATGTTTTTAGAAAACATGGATATTGAATTAAAAATTTTTTTGATTGAAATAAGAAAACTATGAATCTATTTTATTTAAAAAATGTGTGGAAACTATTTTATGAACCAAAGTGAGTAAAATTCAAATAAAATTTAGAAATTTCACCAATAAATTTATATTACTAATAATTAAATGGTCTTATCTGATATGTTTGATATTATTTCATGAATGTAAATTCAAGTATAAAATAACACAATTAATATTTGATTGAAACCTAATTCTTGTAATTAATAGCTAGTATTTTTTTCATAAATATTAAAATATAATGTATAGTTAATATATATTAATCATACTTATCTCAAAATACATATTATTTTATATCATACCATATATTTTTTGCATAAAATTTTTTTCACCCAATTAATAATAATTATTTTGAAAGATCTCAGCTCGAGGTGATAACAACTTCAGTATTCATGGATCTTATATCTTCACAATTGTAAAAATTATTTTTTTTATAATAGATAAATGATATATAAAAATGTATTCATTATATCAATATAATATATATTAATTTTATAAATATTTATAATAACCCATTATAGGTAGATATTACAAAATAATTTAAATCATCCAGGGAGATGGTAGGTCATATGTATTCAATAATATTTTTTTCACATCATAATTAATAGAAGGAAAGAATGATAAATATTATGTTAAAATTTTAGGAATATATTTTAATAATTAATTACATATATATGTATATAAATTATGTATTTCATTATTATAGTCAATTTATTTTGGAAAGGGAAAAAATCAAATATCTTTAATGAGATGGTAATCCACCCTTGCCCATGAGAAATGTTGTTATTTTACATCATATTGTAATATAACAAGGGAGTTATTATATTTTAATTATATATTAATTATTATTTCATAAATGTAATATATAAACATTAAATCCATCAATATAATGATACCTAGAGTTATGATGATGAAAAATGGATTATGTCGCTTTGTAGAGGATGTATTAAAAGGGGCACGTGAGATATAATTTCTCCTCACATTTCATATAAAAGAGTGTGAAAATGATTGATTTGTAATTATATTGTTATTAATATATAATTATTATGATGATGTTATTATTTTTTGAGGAATAACATAGATATAAAGGTGGTATATGCATAAGTATAATGAAATATGTTTGGTAAGATGTTTTCCTCTTCATTGGGAAACATCATTTAGATCCTTTCATATATAATGTTGGAATTTACTTTTTAGAATACCATAATCTATAAAAAAATGATAAGGAATCTTATTAGATTAATTTTTATTTTACTTTAAACTATATTTCACCATGTTCTTTGATAAAGGGAAAATATGGGTGACTATTTATAAGTTGGTGACCATACACATCTTGGATTTCAAAAATGATTGAAAAATATATATATATATACCAATCTTGTTAAGTGTGTAAATTGAAAACAAAAGAATATAATTTATTATAAAATCAAATTAACCCCATCTAATAACATTGTGAAATTTGGGAATATATTATAATCCTTATCTCTTCGTTAAACTTCATTAACTCATTTTAACAATAACATCGATAAATAGAAGATTTACCAATATAAAATATTTATATGACATTAAAAATTGAATTAAAATACCAAATAATTCAAAAAAATTATTCATTCTATTCCATTTTATTTTTTATTAGTGGTATAAATTAACATTAATTTTAAAACATAAAACATATGAAAAACAATATTTAGAAAGAATAGATGAATTAAGTGTAAAAATAATTTTACTATGAAGTTATTTATATAAATTTTTTTCAGGGTGTTTATATATATATATAAACTATTTAATGTTTTAATCCATTTTTAAAATCCAAATCATAGTGGAATAGTATAGCCATGCGATTAAATGATAATACATAGAAATACATTATAATTTAAATAAAATATAACATATCTTAAAAAAATAAATACGAGGATCCCAAATTAAGAAAATATTTTCTTAAATAAATCATTTAACTCTATAAACATATCATCATTCAAACTCCACCCATAAAATAGTATAATGTAATGTTTTTTATATACATTAATGAATTTTCCAATATTTTTAAACTCATTTTACTATTTTCACTGAGGTGAAAATTATATTTTAGGGTAACTTTTTATAATGAGAAAAATTTATGTTATCCATTTTAAATAATATCAATTATAATAATTCTAAAATATTTATTCCATTTTACTAAATTTAATTAATTGAAGTGGGAAAATTTTATTAAAAATAAATTCAGCAAATCATAATGAAAATCTGTTTTCCAGAAAAGAATGTATTCTTATGTATAAAATGTTTTCCTAAAAAAATAAAGAATAAAATTTATTATATGAATGATAAATGTTTTATTGATAATATAAATTAACTGATTTAAAAATATATCCTTTTTTTAAAAAATTAATTATATTTTAAATTCTATTAACTATAAGATGTCTTTTAGAGAAAATATGTATTCTCATTATTTACTATAAAATCAATAGTTTTTAAATATCCAAAAATTTTAACCTATGATGGTTTTCATATTAATATTCGAAAAATGATTTCCTTTAAATGAAATGAATTTTATATTATTTTATCAATTAATAAATTATTTTAACAAAAAAGGAAATAAAATCCTTTTTTGAAGAAATTGTTTTTATAGTATAACATGATTTTACTAAAAATAGAGTATGTATTCATCAATTAATTTAAATTATATAAAAATTTATATTAGTTTTTAATAATATGGTTATTATTTTGAATACAATAAATCCTAACTATTAGGTTATCATTGTCAAATATAAATAATAATATTTTTATTGTGTTTTTTATACCCAATGTTTCATTATAAGAAATCTATCAAATAAATAATAAATAATTTAATGAGAAATTTCTCATAAAATATTATAGTGTAATATTTTAACCCCTAATATTTATTTTTTCCTTAAAATTATATTGCATTTATATAAACAACTGAGGATAGTTCTTCCATATCACAACCTCATATTCGTATATGGCTTCCTCTCATATATGGTTTGACTTAAAAATTTCAAATAGTTGAGTAGTCTTCCTTTAGAGCACATTATATCAATGATCATTAATCTAAAATGTATCTTTGTTATTTTAAATATATTATTGTATCTATATTCACAATCTGTTCAAAACATGTGAATGATTTAGTATGTACTTCCTCAACAAAGATATGTAGAACACATTGTAGAGATGAGATAGATTTAGTGGATGTTGTAAATGTTAATATTCCATCATGGTAAATTCAATTATTCTAAAGGGGCTAATATATCTTCTGATAAATTTTTCAATATTTCAAAACCCCATCAAAATATTCCAAGGGGATATTCATAAGAATACATTATCACCATCTTTGAACACTATATTATATATATGATTATGAAAATAATTTTTTTCCCACACTAAGCTATAGTAAAGTGCTTAAAAATAACTCCAAAGTTATCATTTATATATTTTTATAACTCAGGTATCAATAACCATGTTTCTCATACTTCATCCCATCACATTGAACTTCTATACTTCTTTTAATTGAGTGATTCATATGGATCCATTTGAGTGCCTGAATGAAATCAATTATTGTCTGAAATGTCATCTAGATATTGGTTTTAATCCCCACTACCATTAAAATCATATGAATATTATCCCTGAACATCCTTTTAGGTTTTAATGGTTTGGGAATTTCCATTAATCACATTGTAATACATTAAAAAATATAAAGGAATTTTATTAGAGCCAGGGGAAAAGATCGTGAGATATTCTAAGGGTTGGTGTCCTCGATGATGATATAATAAAAAATATATTAATATTATGTCATTGGGGAATAATTTTTTCAATAATGGAATAAATACATAATCTATTATTGAATGGGATAACCAAGATAAAAATTAAATTCAATATGCATGTTTTACAATACGAGGCACATAACCTTTGATGTCATCTAGTGGATGGTTTAAGAGTGGAAATAGGAAGAAATTGAAATCATAAATTATGTTATTTATTTATTATTAATTTATTAATCATTAAATTACTCACTCTATGTAATGCTTTTTAAAGGATAATCATATATTAGTTTTATAACCATGCATATTTGGGATGAGATTATAGAGGATATATAGTTGACATTGGGATAATGGATCAATAATTGGAGTACCACAAGGATATATAATGATAGTGTTTTTTTGGAAATTACAAATCCATAGAGATAAAAAACCGTTCTTCATATGTATTCAATAAAAATTTATATATAGGGTTTCATTTCCATTGCTTTATTTCCACATCGTTTACCACATGAAGAATTTGAATTGGATCTATCCCAATATTGGTTTGTGGTTCATTTTCTCTTGTTGGTTCATGTATTTCATCCGTTTATTTTAGGGAATTTTTTTCATATAAAAATTACGTAGCCATTAATTTATTATTTTTTAGTAATTATCAACCTCTATCTATTTAATCATTTCCATATCAAAAATTTATATATAATTACACATCCAATGTAATTTTTTTGGAGATCATGGAAAATAATTGTCAGATGTTGGGATTTCGGAATAATGATCTGAGTTCCATAAGGATCTCTAATGGTATAGTAGTTTTGGATATTTGCAACAAATAGTGATGTTGAACAATTTTTCATTATTGGTCCAACCAAATATGTCGTTGATAGTTTCTTTTATATTATTTTATTTCCACAATATATATCACAGGATAATCCTGAAACATAATTTATAATAGTTTCATTAATAATATATTTTTTCTCTCTAGTTTGTGTTTACCATCTGGGTATATTAGAAATTTAATTTTCAATAATTATTTTTGGTTAGTTGGCCATAAATTTCTTGAAAAATAATTAATGGAAACTCAAACAACATCCATGTTTCACTACTCTATTTATGTTTTGTGTTTTTATCCCACCTTTTCAGAGAACGTTCATCCTTTCCACTTCACATTGTTCAGTAGTTTTATGAATACCAAGAAAACAATTATTATGTGGTTGAAAATTTTTAAAAAATATAATTTTTTCATTTATTAATTTGGGATCAATTTTATGATCATGTTTTGTGATAATAGAAGATGATTGTGTGCATTTTCCAGGGTCCATGATTGTGTTCTAGAATTCTATCTACAATATTACGTAACAATAACCACATTCTAGAAAAAATTGGTGGATAAAATCCATCTATTTTTTAAGGAACTACATGATACATCAATGATATGTGTTTAATGGTTGATATGATGATGTAAGAGATATTGGTGGAACCTTTTCTGAGACAATTATAATTTTATTATTATTCTTAAAAAAACATATTATAGGGAATATAATGTAGAAGAAAACCAACAATGTAGTCCCTCATTAGATATTCTACAGTATATGTGCAAATATGAATATCACATAAGATGTATCATATTTCACTTTTTGTGGGATATAATAATGGTGGTTTGTAATTTTTAATATAGGTATACGATCATTGACATAAGAATGCACATGGAGATGGACATAGTATATCATAATGTCCATATAATCAGACATAACTAGGTACACGGGCATGAATGTAGTATATGAGCATAGACATGGGTTTATATAAATCTTCCTGAGTTCATGGAATGGTTTAGGAGACAAATGAAGTGTTATATTGATCCCTATACACTATTTATCTCGTACATCTCCCTGTATATTATGAGAAATAAATTACAAGTGGGTCAATGATACATGTGAAATGAATGGATTATAGACACATTCCATTTACAACCAATATAATTCATTTAATTTCTCAATGTAGGGTTCTAGACATCATTATAATCTATGTGAACCTATAGAAATTTGGTGATTTTCCTTCATTCATCAATGTAAGGGTAAGATATATCATTAAATATGTAGAATATGATTTCAGATCACCTATATGTGTTAGAATCACATAGATTTTTCATCAATCACAATATAAGACCTAGGTGGGATCCACTTCAAACAATCCTTCCCTAGGAGGGTATTGATGAATCATTATGACCATTTTATAAGGGAATAGGATCCCCTAATTATTGGGTTATTCTAGATATGTTTTTTTTTGTATCCCACATGAGAAGGAGGAGTGATCCCCTAATTGCTATTGATCTCTTCATTTTTTTAATATTTTCTTAGTAAGTGAGGTATGACGAGAATTATCTATCAAATGATCTCACTTATTTATAGCATGGCTTATGAAGTGAAACGTCCTAGAATATACATACCATGAAACCTCAAGAAGAATCATATGGTAGTTTGTGTTGTTGTGGAATCATTTAGAAGTGTAGCCTATAATGATCAATGCTTCATTATTAACATTATTAAATATATTTTTCAGGTTGTTATTGAAATATCATTGTCATTATGTGCTAACATGACTGTTGGTGCTTTGTTTTTAGTGATTTCAGGGTATCCTATTGGGTATTATTATACTCAATCAGGCAAGGGATCTTCTTGCACATGTTTTGTCTTGTATAGACAATATTACATTTCATATAGAAATAAGAGGACTGATAGTGGGAAAATAATAGTGACATAGATATTCTATGGTGGGAATAGGTGTTCCATTAGTTATTAATAAAATAGTAATTATAAATTTGTACTACATTATCAGTTTTGGATTGATTTAATTTGACCCTTTATGTTTTTCAGTAATTTTGTATACCCTTTGGTTCGATAAATGTTATATATTCATTATGGTATTATTTTATAACATTTTATAATGGTATGTGTATTTAGAGATGTGTGCACAACAATTGTACCAAAGGTTAATCCCTACCATGTGTGTTATATGCCTACTCATATCTGGTCGAAATCTATAGACGTACTAGAGGCTCTATTGGGGTGTCACACTCATCTTACCAGCAATAAGGTGGTCCTTAGTTGGGAGCATCATGATAATGTTTTATCACATCTTGTATTATCCTACGACAGGATTTTGGATATTGTCTACTTGTGAGGATTGGATTTGGAACTACAAAAACAATGTTAAAGTGTTTTAAATTTGGCTTTTCTACTGGGGAAATAGATATGGTTGTATCATCCAAAAAAATATTCAACATGTCTTTGAAAACATTCTTTTTGACTCGGAACATTAAGTAATTGGTTACATGAAATCATGTTTACATGTATCATATAAGAATGAGTTTCCCATTCGGTGTCCATATTTTGTTAGTTACAAATATATACATGTTGATTATGGTATGACTAGTTATAATTTTATGATTCTTCAATTATGATATCATGTCAGGATTCCCTAGATGAATCACAATAATGGGATGCCTAGTGATGATGATTTTGTTTTGGGGAACGTATAGTATATAGGACTATTGGGTGGTTCAGTAGTCCTTCCACTATTTTTTGTTGAGTTACTTTCAATAAATATATGACTCATAGACTAACCTCTCTACATGAATTGTAGTGTATTTCTCTAAAGCTAGATACCCAGAGTCAGTTCCTTGCATTATTACATTGGCATGATTACCTAGAATCAATTCCTAAAGGAAATAGTAGTTAATATATTTTTTAAAACAATATTGCATAAATGATACACATATTAAATTTGGAAAATAGAAAAAGAAACATGAAATAAAATAATATTAAATTAACAACATCCTTAAAAGTTCATTCAAATATAACAACATCATATCTTGAGGAAAGGAAAAAAAGAATATTGTGTTCAAATTATCTCTAAGGGTATGTAAAATTGAGAAAATAATCATTCAATGAGCTTAATAATCATGAAGATTTAAATAAATAAGAACACATTCTATATAAATATTTCAATAAGGGTTAATTAATTTAATATAGTATATAAGTGAATCACGTCACCATTAATCATTAAAATGTAAATAAAATTCATCTTCATAATGTGTAAAATAATAGTTTTCATGGATAAAAATAATAACTATATATTCAATGATGTAACTTCATAATTTTTGTATATCTTTTCTCCTAGGAATATGATTCCATTATCAATATGATTTATCCCAAAGGCAGTTCAAACTATTATGATTTGGAAAACTCATTTGATTGAGGAGACTACCAATTTATCGAGTGGATTCCAATAATTGGTCCCTGGACCATATAGTGAATGTAAAAATAATTCCATATATAGTGAAAAAATAAAGTTAAACCATAAAAAATATGCCTTATCAAGTACCTATATAGAATAAAATATAACGTTTCACTAATAATTCCCCAGTTATTCAAATAACTATCAATGTGAACACCATTTGTAAAAACATTATACAATTTTTGTAATTATAAAATTATTTGCTAAGAAAATGAATATTATATATAAAATTAAATTCCAATAAAAATTATTTTTAGTAAGAAATGTTTTGAAGATAACGATAACAATAAAAAATAATGTGATATTGAAAAGATAAGTGGGGCCCATTTTTAATTTTCATGTCAACCCCATTGGATGTGATTGTTCAATGTGAATCATAAAATTCCATGAATTATAAGTTACTAGTGATATTAAATTATAAAGGGAAAGTATATACAACACATTAATATAAATTGGGTCATAATTAAAAATATGTGTCCAAGGAATGTTAATTGAGATGAAATCCCTTACCTTGTACTTCCTTTTTGTGTCATGGTGATTAAAGTATATAAACTCATATTTAGTGGTTAAATTTTTTTTCTAGATTATAATATAATCATAATAATATTTATAATATCATATCTGATCTTTTTATAATATCTTATTCTCTTTTTGTTATTAATCTATCATTATTATCACAATTTTTGTTTCCAATTAACATTTTTTCGAGTATGATTTTTACTTGTTATTTTTTTCATATCACCTATATCATTATATAATAATATATATATTGTGTAAAATTATTTAACAATAATATATATTAAGTATATATATATTTATAATAATTCATAATATTTGGCTGTAGAAAATATAATGCACCATTCAGGGACACAAAAGGTCGTATATTTGCTTGAACAGTACATGCATTTCATTTTTGTACTTAAATAATTAGTGATATATATTATCATTCTAGTATACTATTTATATCATGAATTTAACATGTTTTTATCAAAATCGTCCAATTATAAATTCCATTTATATCATGAATGAATCAGAATGCTTTGAAGGGGTGGTAGTCCTCACGTCCTGAAATAAATTTATCTTATTCCCACAATATGGAGAGACTAGAGGTATGTAATATATAATAATTCATTATTATAAGGAAATTATAAATAGAATACGTATAATATATAAAATATAATTATTTAATTATTCTTAGCATTGAAAAGTGGTAAGGAAAGAAGAAACGACATTAGTATATCAGGTGATAATATACTAAACACATGAATGACGCTTGTATATCCTTATTAATAGATGTCGTTGTAAGGGTAGGTATTACCGATTAAAAAAATTTACACTATATCTATGATACTGATGTTATAATGTGGTAATTATATATGAATAAATTAATAGGTGGTTAATGAAATGAATTAAAACTGATGGTGGAAGAAAGTTGTATCTTATTCCGTTAACTCCTTTTTTTAATACCCAAAGGCTCCCTTGGTTTTAATTATTCATTTTTATTGGTGAATAAGTGTAGGAATTATATAAAGATAATTTTTAAGGGTTTGGGGGGGGGGTGAATGTTCATGACAGGTGTGAATATTTGTTAGGGCTGAGTACCTTTTTTACAATGGATGAGTAGTGTTCTTGTGAATATAATAAGAAAAACATCATTTAGACGAATCAAAAACATAATTTGTTTACAATAATAATACTAAATCAATTAAATATATGGTATGTTCTAAAAACTAGAAATAAAATTTCTTATGGACATGTTTTGAAGTCATTTTTTCAATAAGTTACAGGCTTAGTCCCCTATTAATCTTAATTTTACCTTAATCAATGTAATTCATAATATCTTTATCCGGAAGAAAATATCAATAAAATGTTGAACTTACTAGAAATTATATATTATTTTGATTTATAATTTTTTATACATTTTCCAAAAATGAAGTCATGTATGTGGCATAAAATAATTTATAATTGTTCTCATTGATGGGATGACAATATTGATTATTAATGTAAAGTTTTTCAAATGTGAACCATGTTTTAACATTTAAATTAAAATTAAAAATAATTTTAATTACCTATATTCAATAAAGTGATATAAAATAGATCTAATAATACTTATAAAAAATTGAAAATAAAGTTTTTTAAAATAAATTATCCAGATGAAATGATAGTTTTTAATTCCAATTTAGTATTTTTTACTATTCATAAAAATTTGAAAATTCACAGAAAAAATACACAAAGATCACCCTAAGATAATATTAATATTCATATTTCAACAATGATGTTTATTTTTTATATAATAATTATAAAATTTACAATATTTTATTATAAAATAGGTGCATCATTAAAAGGTTGAAAAACTTCCATTAGAAAAATATAGCTTCTTATGCATAAAATTATATTTTTTCTTATATTAGGCCTGTAAAAAATATTAGATGAATTTAAAATGATTTATTTAATATATTATATATATAATATATATCATAATGTCTTGAGATGTTATATACACTTATATACTTGTCTAAATGTGTCTTATACACTATCAAATGAATTTGATATTGCGTGTAACAAAAACTAACTTACTGTGGCGTATAAAGAAATCTAGAAACAAAATAAAATTTATTCTAAAATATAAGTATTGTAAATTCATGATATGTTACTTTTTTCCAACATTAAAAAAATATGTCCTCCCAATTCAATTATGATGTCAATTTTCTAGTGTTATATATTTAAAAAATATTATTATTGAAAAACCCACTTCGTAAATTGGGTAAATAACTCATTTTTCAAAAGAGATTGAAAATAAACTACAATGCACACAAAAAAATATAGGCTTTAAAATAAGAGATAATTTCATTAAACCTAGAGATGAAATAAAATTTTAACAATCATGTTATGTTTGATAGTGATGGAAAATATGTTAAACTGAATTTTGATGAAAATAATTCCATAACCTATATTTATGGAATAGGTCACTGATATCATAAAAAATGAAGATAATAGGACAACAATTTTGAATCATGACCATTTTGTCCTGATTTTAGTAATTATTTCACTCTCTAATAATATATGTAAATAAATATACATGATACGTTTCAATAATAACAATCATATATTTTAGTCTTGTCTTGGAATATTTCTACTGATTTTCTTAGCATGGTAAACTTAAAATGGTGAACTGATATAATAATTTGTAAACCCACATCCAAAAATCAACTTAAAACGTTTTATAAATGGTTATCCACAAATCTCGTTTTTGTATTTTCTAAAAATCACTTTTTTGGGTTAGTGGTAACTGCAAAAGAACCAAAATACATCCCAATTTAAACATTACAGGTTCACAATTCAAAATGAAAACCAAAAAATATTCACAAATTCAAAAAGATAATAAATGAAAGTGCTCCACGATTCCCACAAATTCAGCTCCTCAATGGCCACGAGAACTATGTGGATCACTTTCTTCCAGATGGGTTATAGTGTAATCCTAAGAATCTATGATATCATTTCATCATTGGCTACATCGTACAATCACTATCATACTCATAAATGTTGTCATCCTCTCTAAGAATTATTGACACAAACAGTGTCGGTCATCGACCAATAAAACCGTCTTCTGGCATCAATACCTCAAAGGAAGAATCACCACAAAATCTACGGAGGATCTGTCAGAAGTAAATCCCATAAACCAAACATGTATTCCCACCACAAAGAACCCTTTTCAATACCATAGTATACCATAATAACTGTCAGTTTAACACCAATGTCACTTCAGTAATAACTTGATTCCAGACGCGCCTTCATGACACCTGACGCAACTCCAGCATGCGAGCAGAAGAAACAATTCATTGATCATCAGAAATAAATAAAAACCTAATATGGGATGAAAACCAAAGTAATCAGGGAGAGGAAAACTGGGGAAGATACTCAAAAGGGAACGGGGGATGAAACCCTAATGGGGAGCCCCACGACCGCCAAACCACAATGCCCCAAACCTCTGCGTGTCCATCGCTCGATGTCCGACCAGAAGAGTAGTGATGGAACGTGAGGACCGAGCATGGTTAGGCATCTGGGGGTAAAGGGAAGAGTGTATGAAACCCAAATATATTCCAAAACTACGAAGGGTAATTGGGAATGAAACCCTACGAAATAGAGAAGGGGGATGAAACCCTTGGAGGAAGTAGAAAGTGATGCTGAGGGGGGAAATCCTGGGAACCAAAAACTGAAGAATCCTGTGAAGGACTGATCCTCTGGCCATAGACCCATAACTGTGTCAAAACCAACACATCGAACAATATGGGTCACGTGTATCGAACTAGACATGTAGACGGGGGGAGGGTGGGGAGAAAGCGAGATAGCTCCCGAAGCGAGGAAGAAGAAAACCCAACAGAAGAGAGCATCTGAGAAGAAATGGAAAAAGAGGAGGAAAGGAAACCTGGACAAGAAGGGGGAGGAGGACCCATTGCCTCCATAGAGGAAACCCTAGAGAGGATAAGGGAGATCCAAGAGCCGATATCGAAGATCGGGTGAGTAAGGAGCCATTGTCAAATTTTCAGACAAGTTAATTATTCTCTTTGAACCTTATAAATGATTATCATTATGAATTATCCATGTATTATGATAAAAAACATTATAATCAGTTCCATGTAAATTAGTACTATCCAATTTAATTTATTCATATCAATAATCCCTTTATACAAACAATGTCGTCTCATCATCATGAGCATATTAGGGGTTATCTTTTCCAAAACCATGTGTTTTCATATTGTTTTAACTTTATACTAAAGAAACATTCATGAAATCATTGAATATATGACCTCAAATCATTAATTAAAAACTAATATAATAAAATCAATATATATTTTATAAATAGAGTAATGATAAAATAATAAATATTAATCATTTACAACCTATTTAATTAATGAAAATTGCTAATCAATTTAAAAAAATCATATTCAGTTATGTAATGATATATTCTTGACCTTAAACCCTTAGCTTCTTATTAAGTATATTACCTTCACACATGGGGATCTTTTTGGAATAGTTCCCCAATCACATTCTATTGTAACATTAAATAGTTGAGTTTTACTTTGTAACAACTCATTTTATTTCTTAGTCACTCTTTTTTCTTTACATCAAACTAACTCCCAGTCTTCTCAGGCCATAACCACGATGATTCATTCATCATTTATCACATGTAAGAAAATACAGCTTCGCCTTATTCACATTATTAATTATCTACTATAACTTTATATTATTCTCTTTCTTCCATTTTAATCAACAATAATTTGAGGATTTCATCTCTATCTTGATATAATATAAAATAATTTTTACTTATGAATAGAAGCATTTGATACACCATCACCCTTCATATAATTGGATTAATAAATTAATTGAAATGTCTTATATTCTATATTATATTTTAAATAAAATATAATATATACCTTTCTAACCTTGAAATCCATTTAATTAAGACGAATAAAATCAATCACATTCATTATACATTTGTATTAAACAATGTCACCTCCTCTTTATATCAAAATGTTTCTCACGAATGAAATATTATTCAATTAATGATTCCATAAAATATTTCTAATCAATGTGTTCTATTTCCTATTCCTCCATATTATTCTAGGTCAGTTACAACCCTAAATTAACCTATCCATTTTGATAATACATTGTAAGAGTAGCCTTTTATTTTTCACCACATCCCAATTCTTGAAATATATTCCCCAAATACATAATCCTTCACTCATCCACCATTGAGTTGGTTATCCCCCTTGAATAAACTGAACCAACATCATAGAATATGACTATTGAACATGTTCCCCCCTATGGACAAGGTTATGTCTCATAACATTGTAAAGATACCATAATATATGCATAACATTCTTAGTTCATGTAACATCTATATCTATATAATCAAAAGGAAAACCACTACATCACCCACTAGTATTGATAAAATTAAACTATCTTGGTTCCATCTCTAAACAATGTAATATACTGTATTAGATCATTGAATTATGTAACATAATGTATAATCCAAAAACATTTGAAACACTTATCATCACTTGAAAAAAATCAATATCTAATTTCAAAATAAAAATACTTATTTATTTAGGGATATCTGTACTTTAAAATACATTATAAAGGTTTATAATGAAAATGTAAATTATTCTAACTTTATCCATATGTATTATTAGACTAGGTGAACATTAAGTCCAATATTCATGTAATATGTTATGCTTGAGTCATACCCATCACACCTTTTCAGAGTTGTTACCCCTTAGTACATTGGTGTCTAAACCATGTCCACATGTAGTATTTAGACATGGATGTATTGCTTGGAAAACCCATATAATTTCTAACATTAAAAATTATAGGATGTTATTCTATAAATATCCTCAATGTATATCATATGATTATGTCCTCTAATAAATTTTTTCCAAAATATAGTTTCCAAGGATTCTAACAAGCATTATTTGATTCCAACTATAATGCTATGACCCTAGAAACCTATAGTCAGTTCATTACATTATTAAATTGGCATAATTACAAGGAATAAAATCCAAATAGACCTATCAGTTTTGCATTATTTTAAAACTAATTACATACATGAAACCCATGATAAACTAGAAATATAATATATAAAACATAGTGTATAATAAAATGAAATAAACTGCATTCTTGATATCTTATTTCATATTTATTCATCATATCATAGGGAATATAAACAAAATAAGGGGGAGATCAAATTAATAGTAAGTGTAAGTACAAAATAATATGTAATTAATCAAGGATAATAATCATCATGGTAAGAAAAAATAACTAAGCACACATTCGATATAAATATCTCGATAGGGAATAATAAATATGGAACAATAAATTATTGAATCACATTTTATTTAATAAATAATATAACAATGAAATAAATCCACAGAAAATTTCAATGAAAATATTTCATGGATAATAATAATTATAACTAAATTAAAGAGTAAATGTAAATTTTAATTATTTTAATTCATCATTCATAGTTACATTATACATTTACAATTAAGATTTATTTGGAAAACGGTTTAAACAACTATGATTTTCACAAATGATTCATCTCATAATGGATATCAATGCATCGATGGGCATGAGTTAGAAAGTCCCCAAATATTATAGTGAATTTACATATCATTCTTCTTATAGTGGAATAATTAATTTAAATCATAAATAATTTTCTTTATCAAATATCTATAATGAATAAAAGATAATGATTAATCAATAATTTTCCAGTTAATCATATTAATGTCAAATTGGACACCATAGGTAAAAATGTCATACAGATTAGTAAATAATAATAATCATTACCTTAGAATCGGTGTATTTCAGATAAATTAAATGTGTAATAAAAATAATTATAAGGAAGCGATTTTTTCACGACAAGGTCAACAATCACAATAATGTTACATAACAAATATAACTTTTACCACATGGTAATTTCCATTTCAAACCCCATTGAATGATATCGTGAAAATTGTAACATAGAATACACTGAATAATGTGTGAATCATGATAATAAATGAAAACGAGGAATCATATAAATCATATTATATTTAATTGCTGCATAATAAACAATTACTATCAATTTAATATAAATTGAGGCAAAAACATTTAACATATAATTTTTTTTATTTTAATTAACATAATTTATAGTGGACTAAAACATGATAATAAATTATATTTTAACCATAATTAGGTTTATAATATAAAATATGTTTTTAATATTATATTTTATTAAGTTTTTGTTACAAATATTTCATTATTCTTGATATTTCATGTGTTATTGTCTAGTTAAGATTTTTTTTTTAAATTTTACTTTTATCCAATAAAATCAAACATGATTTCATTATCTCAATAATATAAAAAAATTATTATAATACATATTAATTATTTAGGTATTTTGAATTATAAGAAATATTTCGATGTAGAAATGAAATGCACCATTCATAGAGATTATAGGTCATATATACACATGAATGTTACTTCAATATCATTATCATATTAAAAATGTAAGAGATATATATTTGTATCTAAATTATTATTATTGTTTAACTTTTTCTCATATATTTCAAATGTTTCAATTAAAAATATCCCTTAATACATTCCATATATTACTTCAATGAATCACATTTTTTTGAGGTGGAGGTATTGGACACTTCAACAAACATAATTATTTTATGACCCCAAAATGGAATGCATGAAGGTTTGTCTTATAATATAAATGATTAAAAAAATAATATCTGAATATAATATAAATTACATAAACTATAAATCCATCATTAATCTGAACCATTAAAGCTGGTAAGGTTAAAATAAAGACATCGGTTCGCGGGGTTGTAGTCCTCTGTACATAAGAATGATGATTATGTATCTCATTTGATGGAATTATGGGTGAGTGTAGGATAAACCATTTACATAACTTCATTACAATATATTTTGGAAACTTATTCTATAATATAGGAATTATATAAGAATAATTTAAGGGGTGGATAGAGAAATTAAGCTACCCTTATTTGGTTAACCCTTTTTGGATTATTCTAAAAGGATTCAATAGGTTGATTTAATCCCAATGTAAGGATTATAGAATTTAGGGAGGGATTTTGGGGAGCTATATTAATAGGTGTTGGGTGATCCAATTGGATATATATATTTGAATATGTGGGATGGGTGAGTTCTTTTTTATTATTGAGTAGTGAAATTTTTCTAAATATAAACTAATAAACACTATTGATGTGTATCAAATAAATAATTTCCATTAAATAAAGAAATAAATTTTGAAAAGTGAGTATATGATCAAAATATATATGTATAATTTATTCTGGATATGTTTTTAGTTCATGCTGACCCTTATGTTTTTGTTTTTGTTCCTTGTTTAGATTTATTTTAATTTAATCGGTCTAATTAATTTTACAATAATTTCTATTAGTTTTTGTAAAAACATTCTAATCAACATAATATATATATATATATATGATTCAAAATATATAATATATTTTTCCAAAATCAAATAATTAATGTTTTACAATAAAAATTAAAATAAATCCCCCAGATGAGATAAAAATGTGGGTTTTTAATGTAAAATTTTTTAAAATTTGACCTTGTTTTTATGTGTATTTCCAATAAAAAAATTATTAATATGAACTAAACTGAATTAAAATTTGTAAAAATTACATAAAAATAATTAAAAATGTATAAAAATTAATCATTACATGAAATGTGATTTTTTAATTAGAATTCATTATTTTCTAGTACTTATCAAAAAACAAATCTTCACAAAATTGTAAATAAAGATCACTCTGGATAATTTTCAGATCCAATTTCAAAAATAATGATTATGTTTTCATCAGAAATATATAAAATTTTCTATATTTGTTTTAAAATTTTTTCACAATTCAAAGGTTGCAATATGCTTTTAGAAAAATATATCTTATTATGCATAAAAATAGATTTCATATAATCTTATGTTTATTAATTGTATTGGATGAATTTAAAAAATATATTTATTATATAATATAAAAATAAACAAATAATAATTTTTTGGGATGTAATATTCATTTATATTTTTATTTCCATTGGTGTTATACGATATCGTATAGACACTGTATTATGTGTAACACAAGACAACATTGTGTTTCATATAGAAGAATATAATAGAAAAGATTAATTTATTCTTATTTGAAAACATTGTAATGTAAAAGTGTTAATCATATAGAGGTAGAAACCACATAGGATTCCTGGTGACATAAACCCCATGGTAGCAATGTAATGACTCGAGGCAGTTACTATTTTTTCTTCCATGTGAGGACACCTCTATTTAATATTGTAGTGATACTAGAGTGTCAAATTAACCAATTTAAAAGGTGGTGATGGAGTCTACAGAAATACATAAAAAGGTATATGGATATATCCTAATTTTATTTCAAGGGTCTTTTTAGGTTTGAGGTCTATCCATCCATGTTGAGAGTGGTACATATCCCAGAACTTCTACAACGTCATTAGGGAATCATGATCATGGGGGAGTATTCGTCGTGGTTCACCAAAAATTTTAGTTACTCTATCTATATGTTTCAAGTTCAATTATTTTGATCATGGACCATTATAAAGTTATTAGAAATAAATATCAAGGATATATTCGTATCTCTATATATTAAAAAATATAAAAATGTTCTTGTGAATGATTTTTTGATGGATGGATTTCTATGGGAGAAGATATTAATAGTCTGTAAAATCCTGTCTGTGGTGCCACAAACTGGTTCCCCAAGCTTGTTTAATACATAACGTAAATTTTGAAACACAATATTGTAGAGACATTTTAATAATATTGAGGGTATAATATATATAATAGGGACCCAATACAGTTATTATTAGAGAAATAGCATAGCAGAAATAAAACTTAATAAACAAATGACATAACCATAACTTTGACAATACCAATATCAAATGATAACCAATGAAATAAATAAAACAACAAAAACAAATAAGTTGATATTTAATAAGAAAATCTATCATAATTAAATATTAAAAAAAATAAAATAATGATACTAACAAATACCCAGTGGGTCCCGATCATGTCGGACATTCACATCAAGGATCTGTCCCATCATAGCCATCTAACATTGCATTTTTCCATACCTTGTCAACCAAACATGATATCTATATATGCATTGATTTGGTGGCCTGATTATGGTATAATTACAAATCAGTAGGCTAACACCAATGAATTTTAAAAAATATAGATTGATTAAATGTGTATATAGCTTTATAAATAATAAATTCCTATTTACAAAGTATACAATTTTCATTTATTCAATTACTCATTATTTAAAAACATATAGAACAATGTTATCTAAGAAACTCATACAATAAAAACATTCTTCATCCTATTATTGAGTAAGAATTATCTAGATGTTATATCAAATATTATAATTCCCTTATTACTAACCATTATCCCAATTCATATCAAATCCAATTGGAACCATATTCTAATTCCAACATAGGGGCCTAAAACATTGTTTCAAAAACCCCATGGGTATTTGGAACCTCAGCCATAGTCCTGCATATCAATAATTAGAAAAGGATTATTATGCTGTATTCCCTATCCCACATTAATTTATTAATATTTATCGCTATCAGTTTTTGATGCAGTAGGCCATGTCCCACACACGAATATCATTATTTATCACTTTGTGATTTATATATATTAGACGATGTCCCAACCATGAATTTAAAAAATTATAAATATGGTATTTTGATGAAAATGAAATGTCACACACATGATTATCACATTTATCACAACATCATAATTTCACATGCATTACAATATAAACATGTAACACAAAACCCATTAATTAATTCACCAATTAATTAATCCAATTTAAAATAACATATTCACATCATTCCATTTAATTATTCAAAAAAATTACTAATAACATAAATTCCATTAAATAATACAACAATTATATAATCACATACAGCAAATTAATTAATTAAAAAATAAATCCTTCAAATTCAATTCCTTCCTTTAATTCAATAATTGATTATTCCAATTAAATAATTGATAAAAATATCAATTAATTAATTAAAAAATAAATAATCCATTTAAATTAAATTAAATTAATTTAATTTAATTTAAATAATTAATATAATTGAACAAATTACATAATCACAACAATAACATTTAACTATTTCAACATTTAATTACTCTATTTTGTGAATCTATTTATCTATATTTTACAATTTTTTAGTGAATTAATTTACAAAAATTATTAATTAAATTATTGAAACTCAATTTCTAATCATAATAAAAAAAATTATTCAATTAAATACATGTAATTGATATAAGGACATCGAGATTTGAATAATATGAAACATGTCTTATGTATGTTTACAAACACTTTCCAATAGATATCATAAATTCAAATCATCAATCAAGACATCTAAACTCAATAACGGAGGTCATTAGTGCTTAGAATTCATCCGAAAGCCTCTAGAAAATTGGATAAATCCATTATATATTAGTTGGGTTTGATATAAGGTAATTTTTAGAGGTTTATGTATTTTTCTATACTCTTTTGAGGTTTTGAAATCTCATATTAATTGTTTTCTTTACAATCATCATGGTTTCCAAAAACAGTGCACTGAAAGAATACACCACACCTTTGGTGTCACATGGTTACTCCCATAAGGGTGAAAGGATTTTCAAATCTTCTTCCAACTATAAAAAATTCTTCTATTTTAGTATTCATAGATTACTTGGATGGTAACACGGTTTATGTAAAACCATGTGCCAACCATTCACAACTTCTCTTCTATCAAAAAAATATCCAATGGTACCCAAATTCACCCAATTTAAAAACTGACAAAATGTGTTCCACATAGGGAAATTGAATACCTATAAAATTGATCCTCACTTATCCATAATAGGATACGATATTACAATATCCCCACCATAAAATTTCCCATCCATTTAATGTACCCCCAAGCCTCTCTATGATTTTGAGATAAAAGGATGGGGACACATAGATCACACATCATCTTATCTCTCCCATGGTTATTTAAGAACACACAAATGTTTCCACAATAAACAAACTATGGGAATGTTCATTCCTTGAAACACATTTTCATAGTGATCCAACACACCTATCAGATTTTTCTAAAATAATTCATCTATCTTATTCTCAACATCATCCACATATATAACAAGATAAGGGTCGGGGTGATACCACTAATGTTGTGAATCAAGGAAAATATCCTTCATAGAACAGTATATATGTAGATGAGATAATAAAAATTATATTTTCCTAATTCTCTCCCCAACCTCAAATGGTCCAAAAAACCTAGGATATAACATTACTGGGATTTATATCCTTCAGTGAATAAGCTTGGTGACACTTGAATGAACACACATGATCCCTATAAAACAATATTTTTTATTAGTATATTACTATTTTAATTGAATTTGTTTTGAACAATAACCATACATTTCAGAATCTACTAAACCTTATCTAATTTTTCCTTCAAAATAATCAATCCCAAAAAACTTGACTCACTTTCCTCCATCCAGCATATAGGTGAACTATGTTCCCAATAATTGTGTGCCTCATATATTTTCATCTAAATAGTTTCTGGATAACTATTGTTATAGGATAACTCCACCAAATATATTTTCCTTTCCCAAGATCCACCAATGTCAAAGACACATGCTCGTATTAGATTCTTAGGTTCCAGAATAGTATACTCTGAGTGCCCATCTATATGTGGGTGGAATGTTGTTCATAGTAAAACATGCATATATATCACCTTTTGAAACCCATTATATAAGCGCCTATTAAAACAAGAGTCACTACTTGAGACTATAGTCCATGGAAACCCATTTAGAAGTACTACCCACCAAACATACATTTTCCACATCTCTACTAATTAATATATCACTATTACCAGTAGGAAATGTTCTACCTTTAGAAAACACCCAAAATCTCCCAAATATTGTCATTATTCCAAGGCATTCTTAGTAGACCCACTATGAAAAACATAGTAATGTTTTTCCACATCCTTTCTGGAAAGGGAAATGAATTTATCAAACTAAAAGGTTCATGATGATCCGCCTCCACCTATTAATAAGTGTATTATCATGTCCCAAACCCAGGTATCTTTTATTTCATTCATGGTCACCAAACAATTGATGATGGTCAGGGTATACTTTTCTAACACATATATGCACCTCCCACTTCTTGGAATGAAATTTACCCCTCATCTCCTCCCACATGATTGTAATCACAACAATAATATTCTCGACATAGATGATTTAATCTATATCTATGAGCTAATCAGAAGTTGACTCTTAACCATCAAGGATTTCCCTATAGGGAAAACATTCGGAAACCTCATAATACATAACTCTAATATTGATCAAAAGTATATCATCTATTTAAATTGATATAGGATTCATCTTCTCTTAATTATCATGAACCCCCCATATGCACATTATCCATTAAATTTTTCATCTTCTACTCATCACAAAACTCATGAACATCATGCATGTGAGTTTTCCATCTCAATGAAACAACAACACTATTTCCATTTGCACGCATTTATGCTAGCTCAAAATAAACTGAATTCATATACTCAACCCACCTCTACTAGAAGTGATAAAAACCTTACTAAAAATGATATTCCTAATTTTATTGTGATCTTTCTACACAATAATGGTTCCTCACAATTTATATTGTCTCAAACACTATATTTCATAAGACACTATAGGTAACTCATGTTTTTTCATATGTAAGTTCAATTCATGTTGCCTCAACTACTGTGAACCATACCCCAAAACTCAATGGAAATGCATTAACACTACTCTAGATCTGAATCAAAAATTGTCATAGAACACCATATACACTTTACTTTTATTGAGGAGTATCGTGATTGATGTTCTTGTCAAGCGCTAATTCAAAAAATGGATGGAATTCAATCATTATTGAGAAAATGATAAATTGACCCCCTATATTAAATACTGAAAGTAGTGATTCCAAACAAGAAATGTTCTAAATGAACCATCAATAATATCCAGAAAACACAATAATTATATTGGTATCAAATGAATTTTTGGCTTCCCCCATGATAAAACTACCTAAATAATCTATAGGTCCACTCAATCACCTTCCTCGAAGATGATGTGACACACAAAAGTTTCCTGATCAATACAAAACTGATAGTATGATAGCTTCAACTATGTTCAATCTTCATTCTGTGTACTCGGTATGATGTCAAAATGTTGGGAATTATTGTCTTGAGTCATAGAGTAGTCCAACATTCCACCGATGAACACCACCAAAAACCAATCCATGTGTAGGTGTATGTTTTGGTTCATAATTTCTATAAACACTACTGGTAAATTAGTCAACCCAAATGGATTTACTACAAACACATATATGGAAACCTAGTTTTTAATGTAGTCAGAGGTATATTAAAAGGATGAACTCTCAATTGATTATACCATGATATTAATCTGATCATCGGGAAAACACAACTTCCTACTAATAAGTAAAATAGATTTTTAATATGACATTGAGGATTGATTCCGCACAGTTCCCACTTTTAGTAATCAAAAAACATGCACAAGTTCTTGTCATTGTTTTTTGAAAATATTTATAGAGAACAAAAAAGAAACATACTGCATTCGATAAATCCCTTATCCATTAACTATTATAGTTGAGTCTAAATACATTTAAGCTCTTTTGGTTCCATTCATTATGGACAAATAGAATCTTTCTTATAACCTGGCATGAGATCAATTGAAATTTCAATATCTCTCTTAGGTGGAATCATTAAGAAGACTTTTGGGATCGAGTATTGAAACTTATCCAAAATGGGTGGAATATTTTCATGCTTTTCACTCATATATCTAGAAAAATACTGGGATCCTATGTAATAAGCTACCCTAGTTTTTGAGGAAATGGAAATGATCGACCAATATTGATATCCCACACATAATGGTAAACATATGTGTTAACCTCATGAGATTAAAAAGTCACTCTCAAGTGGTAAAAAATTTTGTGTGCTCGAAATCCTACTAACTCTCCCATAACCATAATTAGGTCAAATTATAACCTATATAGACTTTAGAGATCCCAATGAAAAAATTAATCACCAACCTCTAGAGAACACCCTTTTCATAATCATATGTCTCTTAATAGAACTCTGGATGGTGTATTGATCGTCATAACCCTGCTCAAAAAAATATATTACTAGGATCAAAACATTCAAAAATACAAATATATAAAATAATGAGAGGAACTCGTATACAATAAGGAACTAAAAGGCATAGAGAATGTAAGAATAATACCTATAATTGTAATTAGTACATACTCGATATCTAATAGTCTATGATAAACAGAATATAACTATACTACCCCTCTTCCGTATGATGTATTCAATGTCCCATTAGATGCACTACTCTACTGATATGGGTGATCTTGGCTAGAATAACCACATCCACTTCCTATACTACATGTACAACAGAACTCCATCTTTTAAACTGGTATGGTGTAGATGATCCCCCTACTACACTATGGTTTTTTCTAGTTTGAACATCATTAATAATATCTTGTAGGTTCCCATGGAACATCTATTGATTTTCCCTACTTCCACAAGATCAAAACTCTATTAGTGGTCGAGGTTAGTATCAACAACAATGGACTGGATTACCACACTAGTGGAAGGGAACATAGTTAGTATCATGAGTAACTGATCGACCCCCTGGCCACACTTCGTGGTATCCCAATAGATAACATTATCTCTGCGACTCATCCTCTTCTTAGAATATATACCTCATAGTCATCCATAATCAACCATTTTCCCTACACTGGAATCATCCATTAGGTTCCCTTTATGAATGAGATCCATTTCCATCACCTCATAAAACTTCTTTAACAGTATGAGGTCAACATGGGACTTAATCCCAAATTTAATCTGTTCTTCGAAACACTATTCCTTAGTTGTGTCATCCTCTAAAAAATATGAACAATGAACTAAAAATATAAACAATTGAAAAACATATTACATCATGGAAAAACATCCAAGAGTGATCCACATGAACTCAGTTTCCCTCTCCAATCTCAGTGACTTTTGAATAATATGTTCCAATAACATCTCCAAAAAACCTCCTTCCGATCCATATTGTCTGCCTTTTCTGTTTTGGCCTTAACAACCCACCAACACGTTATTGATCCTCGAAACATGAATTTATCCAATATGATCATCTCCCCAATAAGATACTCTAAATGATTTTGAATATTCCTTTTTGACTAAATCCAGAACACTATGACCCCAGGTCCACACTCTCCTATGAATATCCAACAGTGATGTAATATAAAAATCTGTGTTGGGTTGGATATAATTTTCACAACCTCTCATTTCTCTTTTTCCATAAAATACATGAACCAATGAAACATATCTTAGAACTTCTCTAATACCACCTCACTAAGAACTATCGGTGCATCAGGTACCACTTCTAGAGGATCATTTCCTTCCATATCCTCATGTCATCCTCTCAACATGAATTTTAATAGTGGCATATATCTACAATTATATATAATAGTTTTAGTATAAATTCACAACATTAAAACATTTATGTGGATTTACCAGAATACATAACAATTCATTCCCCCAAGCCCCACCACATGACCAAAACTAAGGCACTAACACTAAACATAACCATCCTACAACCAAGTATTGGTTATAAAAGGGTATAATCATTATAATCATCACATTTCACATTATATAGAATTTTTTTCACATTATGCATCATTTTTAAAATAATTATTTACATTAGGAACAAATTTTAATTGAATTCATATAATAAGAACAAAAATCGCTTATGTTAAAACAATATACCCAATTATCTTTCCCGTGTGTTCCTATAAAGATGAATGTCACATAATTATCCTAAATGCTGAGAATAAAAATAATAATAGAACCAATAATCATATTAAATATCAAGTGAATCACCAAGATGAAATAACATTCGGTTATTACATCAACAATCAATAACAACAATCCCACACTAGGTACTTGGGGTGTCACCAATACATGGGATTCCTACACACATGAATGAGCTCATAACCAAGGCCTGTATCTTCATTTTATATTGTATACCATTGAAATAATCCATGAAAAATAAAATAAAATTAAATAGGGATTTGATACCACTTTACCATGTCCTGGCCTCGGTGTCATACATAGGCGCCCTAAGCCGGTTCACTACTTGACCTCAAGAGTTACTCTGTAAACACCAGAAGCTGTCAACTATTACTAAGGGTCTAGTAACGATCTTATAGAGACTATAACCTCATTATAAAAGTAATAAAATATCTTAAATATGAAAAAAATAACCAAATGATATAAACATATCAATAACAATACTAGTACCACAAGAAGACAAAAAAAGGAAATACAGTATACAAAACTAAAATGTTGATATTTTATAGAAATACATATCAAGTGATAATATGAAAAAACCCAAAATATATGAAGTCACCAACTACTCCCAATTTTGTCATGAATCATGTCTAGTTCCCCCACCAATGCTCTATCCCAAATAAACCATATAATAGAGGGACTTTTCCCTTATCATGTTTCATAAATATGAAATCTATTCAGGTACCAATCAGGAATCCAATGTAGGGTCTAATAACAAATAAAAAGGATACACCCAATGATGTCTAAAATAATAACTATTCATTAATAGTGTATGAATTTTTATAAAGAATAATGTTTAAGAAATAATGTAAGCCTATACCATTTATTTAGTTTTACTTTATATAACCACATAAACTATTTTGTTCCACAGGACACCCGATCACTAAATACATGGTTCATCCCGTGTCAATGATTGAACTATCCCAAAGGATATCATATATTGGAATTACATTTTTTCCATTCATCATATCATTTCATATCACTGCCAATTAGTAAAAAAATCCAATAATAACTCATGGGTGTAGAACATTGTGTCAAACACCCCATGGGTATATATAAACTCACTCTAGGTCCAACATCTCAATAATCTGTAAAAGATTTTTAATTAGAAGTCTCTTTCCTAAACTCATTTATCAATATTTTTCACTATAAGATTTTGATCCAATAGACCTTGTCCCAAACACAAATGTCAATTTTTTCAATGTGGGATTTTGATGCAGCAAACCATGTCCCATCTTTGATTGCCAATAATTATCACAATGGGACTATGATGCCGGAGAACATGTCCAACACATGAATTTCACATATATCAAAATTTTGTAATTTCACATATATCATAATAATTATATTTACTAAAAACCACATCAATTAATTCACTAACTAATTAATACTATTCACAATATAATATTCATTTAATTCTATTAATTAATTCAACAAGTAATTAATTACATTAATTTAATTAATTAATTTAAAAATTAATTAGTAACATAAATACCATTAATTAGGTTGAGATTAAATTAATCTATTTTAATTCTGTTAATTTATTAAAAAAATTAATTAATTTAATTCAATCAATTACAAAAAACAGAACAATATCTATTAATTAATTCATAAATTATTTATTCCATTTCAATTTTCATATTAATTAATCAAATGAAATCAATTACACAATTAAATCAATCTCTAGTAATGTATTGAACTGGCCCCATTAATCATGGAGTCGGTGGCTACTACTATTACATTATCATAAGATGCAATTACACGATATCTGAAAGGACTGAATAGTTTAGTATTCTTATCAAACCGGATATATACTTGATAATTGTTTTATATATAAATAAACTAATTAAAACATAATTTGTTTCCTTTGTGGATAATTATATTTTTCCATCTAGATTATTCTTTCATATATATCTTAGTACACTTCTGGGAATCTTGTGGAAAGTAAATGCAATATGGGTGATCTTAAATATTTAGTATGGGTAATATATCTTGGACATAATAATAAATAAATAGAAATGATCACTATGGAAGGGTAGATAATAGATAGCACTGCCATGTAGTCAATAACTAAAAATAACGTTATTAAAATTTATTGTAATTTAAATAAATAAAAACACATTCCATCTAATCAATGAACTATGAAAGAAATAAATCAATAGATAATGTTAAAAAATCATTTGGATAATAATAACTAAATCTAAATTAAGGAAATAGAAAATTTTGGGCACTATGTTTACCATTTATATGATACCTTTACCATCTTGAACATTCATAAGATAGATTATATCCATGGGTAGATAGTCGTCTATTCAGTGTGGATGAAAACATAAAGTGTTTTTTTCCAAATAAATTTGTCTCATGAGATTACCGATGCATCATTGGGATTAATGTAAATGATCCCCAACCCATATAGATTGCATTAACAGGTCCGCAACCCATATATATTTTCATAATCTATGTCTAACTGGAATAGTTAATATCCAAAGTATTCATAATATATTGAATACTAAACTTAAATAAATATATTTCCATATAAAATATCTTTATTGAGTAAAGGAATCAATTTTCTCTCTGTTTCCATAGCCAATCAGATAAATATATAAGTAAACACCATTTCTATAAATGAATATTTTTTATGAAATAAACATATCCATGACATAAGATATATATGATTCAGTTAAATTCATTGTTTAGAAATCCAGGTAAATTGAATATATTAAGGGTACTATAAAATAAATGATGGATTTTAATGTCAAAATGATTCTTTGTCAAAGAAATAATAAACCATATAGTTGAATAATATGGATGGGGTCAATAAAAATCTATCCCATGTGAAGTAAAATTATGATTAATTTCACGGATTAAATAAAATTATGAGAAAATTTATTTTAAAATCATTCTTGATGATAATTTCCGTTTTAACCTGAAATAAATATTTATAACCATTTTTTGTGAAAATAATATTTTATAATCCATTTATTAATTAACCCTATTAACATGATAATTGGATCTTCCAAGAAATGATAGTGAGAATAAACATACATGACATATGTTGTAAGAATTTTTTTTTTCATGGAAAAATCATTTGAAAAATACCATTTTTGGAGAGTGATAGGATGAATTCAATAGAAATAATGAAAAAATAAAAAATACTAAAAATTTATTTTATAATTTTTTTTAAAATTTTAATAATATTTTTTCAAACCTTTTTATAATAAATTATTCTTCTAGAAAAACCAGATCTCTTACTGATGATAAAATTGAACTGAGGTTTTTTTAAATATATTTTCGAAAAAAATAGTATATAATAGTTTAATAAAGGTACTATTTCGTGAATATTTTCATTAATAGCCATGGAAAAATAAATATAATGTGTTTATTAAAATATAATAAAAAATTTCTTATAATGGAAATTCAAGTGTAAACAATCCGGAATACTATGTGATTATGATGTAAACCACTAATAAACCATAACATTGAAGGTAAAATCAATGAATGAATATATTATGTGTATCAACTTTAAATAAACATAATATAAGTATGAATACATCAAAATATAGCCTAAATTATTTTTACACATAATCATATATTATTAATGATAGTGAGGATGTAATATAACTCAATTATATTAAATTGAGTAATATAATTCTTTGTTCCTTGCTGCCTTTTAACACAAATACCCTTGGAATAAATAATTAAAATTTAATTTCAAAATATCAAAAATATAACTTAATTTATGATATAATATTTCATAATGGGTTTTTGATACACTGTTCAAAAAAATTATGTGTTGAATATGACATTATCTAACAAATGTTAAAAGTGAGATGAAAACAATTACTGTATGTTTCCATTAGGGTGAAAGTCATTTAAACATATGTATAATGGTTTCAAAAATGTTCATAACATATACCATAACAATTATAATATCATATATTATCTTTTTATAATATCTCATTACTCATTAGTTTGTCCTCCTTCATTATTTTCACATTTCTTGTGTGAATTGTCTAGTTGTTTGAGGATGTTTTGACGTCTTTCTTTTGGTTATTCATAGATCAATAAATATATCATCATCTGTAGGATGTTAAAAAAATCTAATATCATATATATTGTTTATATATGTAATTTTAAAAATCTACAATGTTTTGAGATAATAAATGAAATGAACTATTCAGGAAGATGAAGGTCGAACATAAGAATTGAACACTCCTTTAATTTAATTGTCTTGTTTAAAAGAATGAAAAGTATATGATATATATGTATAAGTATATTATTATTCTAGTATAAAATTTATATCCAATATGTAACATATATATATTGAAACCATCAGTTGTATATTACATTTAATGTGTGAACAAATCACATCACTTTGAGGAGACAGTAGTCCACAGATTCACAAATAATGTTATTGTATTTCTAGGAATTAAAAAGAATATATTTATCTGTTATCTAAAAAATTAATACAAATAAAAAATTAAAAAAATAATATGTACCATATATAAATTTAGTGATCTGCATAATACTCATCCATATAAGGTGGGGAAGGAAAAAATACAATAATCATTCCGTGAGGTTTTAGTTTGCAGTACTGGAATGGTATGTTCATTAAACATTAGATGGAGGTATTTGTGAGTGTACGGAAAAACATTGAATTAAATAATATCATTATATTTTATATTATAATATTTTCATATAATAAGGTAATAATAATATTCAATGGGTTGGATAATGATAATAAAACAAATATCTTGAGGAAGGATGTTAACTCTTTTTCGGGTAACTCCTTTTAGTCAGTAACAAAATTTATTATTGGTTTTATTTCTATCCATGTTTTGACTTCTAGAATTAGTGTTAGGAATTTTTTATCATATTGCAACAGATTTGGGATTATCCAACAGTATTGTGAGGAGTTCATAAGTGTTCGGGTTGAGTTCCTTTTTATAGTGGAGGAGGAGTGAAACTCTTGTAAATTTTTGAGAAGGGATTTAAACCCATATCTTCCCATGTCAAGTGGCCACAGTATTGTAAATAGAATTATAAAATAGTATATACAGTCGATTTAAAAAATTATAATTTATTTTTTCCAAGTGGATATGTCAATTTGACTCTTATGAATGTATTTTAGTCCCTTTTATGATGTTTTCCTCTTAATCAATGAAATAAGATTTTATAACATTCAATAGTTTTTTTGGTAAAAAACGTCAGTTAACTTCTCATAAATTTTAATTTATTATGATTCCAAATATTGATTCCATTTTTCCAAATCAAATCACATATATGGTTTAAATTAATTTAATCTAAATCCCATAGATGGGATATGAATGTGGGGTTTTAAAGTAAAAATGTAAAAATGTTTACCCCATTTTTATAACCAATGTAAAATTTATATTTATTAAAATAAAATAAATTTAAATAATGGATGTATAATTGATCTATTTTTAATTTAAAATCAATTTAAAATTTAATTTAACCTTATAAGTAAATTAAACGAAAAGCGGTTTTGAATTAAAATTTAGTATTTTTTCACAATTCATAAAAAATGAAACGTCTCATAAAAATAAAAAAATTTCATTCTAACCTAATTTTGAAATAAAAATTTCAAAAATTATGTTTATTTTGAAAATTTAAATTTTTAAATTTAAAAAAAATTAGATTTAAAACAGGTTCTCTTTTAATAGGTGGTATAAGTGCATTCATAAAAATATTGATTTTAATGCATAAAATTTGAATTGTTCTTATCATATGCCTATAAAATAAAATGGATGAATATAAAAAAAAATTATTGAATATATAAATTTAATATTTAATTAATTTATTTCACTAATTTTAAATAATATATCTTATAATTATAAAACACATATTTTGTATTAAAATATAATCTTTATATTCAATCTGTTTTTATTTTCATTTCTAGTTAATTTTTAAACAAAAAATTCATCTTATATTTTAATAGACAATAATTTTTTATAATTTAGTAAATTATATTCAAAAAAATTAAACATAATTGCAAGGATATATCTTATTATATTAAATAAAAAAATTTATTAATATATATATTTTTCAATAATTCACGGTTTTGTGTGTAATGGTAGGCATCAAATTAAGTCAGTAATGCATGTGATGAATGGTAACTCAGTGATGTGTACAATTCACAATATATAATATATTAAATTTATTTAATATGTAATATAAAACATAAAATTTTGAGAGGTTATATTCAATTCTATGTTTAGTTTTTCATGTCATACATGGTAGAGAATAAAATGTACAATTATAATTTTCATGGATTTACATTTGCCCCAACATAATTAAACTGCATCAATCCAACATAACATCAATCTTTGAAATTTTGGGTTTGATATTTTATAATTAAATTTTTGAAATCCCACATCAGGATTATGGTCATTAAAACATCATCAATAAATTTGGGAATATGATGTACAAAGGCCTCATCGACTAACATATAACCATGTCACTATGTACTAGAACATTAGTAGAATGTATAAATTTATAAATGGAAGAAAAAAATATTTATAAGGTGCAAATTGTGTTAAAGAATGAAAAAAATGATTATATAGTGTAATGTTTAGGGTCTTAATTTCATAAATCCATGATGATTTAAAAATCACTTGTTCGAAAAATAATGTATTAGAAAATAAGTTTAATTTAAAAATCATTTTCCTAAGGTTGTGTAATTTAACTACTACCAAAAATGTAATAAAATATAAATACATAATATATTTTTATTAATAAAATTTCTTCCTTTATTGAGATTTTATAAATTTAAAATTCATTTCCTTATTCCATGAAATGGATATCCAAAAAATATCATTGATGCCTGCATAACAAAAATACACATTTAACTAATGTTAAGGAATATAAAATAATGGAATGTATTTATATTTCGACTAACTATTATCGAAAGTCAATATGTATGTTACATTAATATAAAAATTTTAAAAGATTCAAAACTTGTTCATTATTAATATTTAGTCATCAAAATATTTAAAAATAAAACTAAACATTAACAAGGATGTTGCAGAGGCCTTTGGTTGGGGGAAACCCCTAATAGTTCATCAGTCATGGTTATATATCTCATGGCCTTTCTGAAAATATTGGGTTGTCACTCAGAATATAGGTTTCCCTTTTTGTAAATGCATATTAATATTTTCACCAATAAATATATTTTGTTAATACATGAAATAAGGATAATCACTAAATAGCATTTTTACAAATGTTTTCAATAAAACCCCACTTTATAAATACATCATATATTTTAATTACACATAGAACCTTTCTTAGTCTATGATTTAACCCAGGTCAATACTTTTAATAATATATTCAAATTTATCATAATGATCTGTAAATGGAATTTTAATTATCCAAAGCATGTCCCCTAGAAATATCAAATCATATGAGATGTAAGGCCCATTGCCATGTACCAGATTACGTAGAGTTAGATGCGATGCATATTGCCAGTTTTGTTACCCCTACATACTTTTCAACCATAAACATGTCCAAATGTTGTATAGTGAAAGGTATATATTTCAATGAATACTCCCATAATAATTAAATTTCCAAAATTCTATGATGTTCATCCAAATTAATCCGAAAATTATATCTTAGGGATATGTTACCCAATCTATTTTTTCATTAATATAGTTACCGTGGAAACTACTAAACATGATCAAATAAAAACATTTGTGACCCGAACCTAGTATGCTCATAGATGGTGTCTACTACCTATACATTGGCATAATAAATAAGTAAATCACCTCCTAAGGGTATGAGTATATTTTATAGTATTGGTAAACTAATTAAATACATGGGTTGTGTTAAAAATGTTAATAAAAAAATATCAACATATATATTAAATTAATAAATTATAAATTTCTATATATAGTCCATCCTTACATATCATTCATTTCACAATTCAAGTAATTCTATGGAAAGGTATCCTATTAATGGAATGCTGAAATGATTACTAAAGGTAATGTAGAGTGGAAGCAATAATAAATCAATTAGAATGATCAATATGGAAATTTAAATAACATAGAATAAATTTTATGTAGATAATATATAAGAATGAAGTGAGTAAATATTATGGAATAGTAAAAAACTATAAACACATTCCTTTAAATCAATGAAATGGGAATGAATTTCATTTATAGATAATGTGAATGGAAAAATATGATAGATAATAATAACTAAATCAAAATTATGGTAATACATAATTATTTGATTCAGTGTTTCCCAAGTAAATGGTATCATTACCAACAAGTCTATTCACAAAACAGTTTAAATATATGTTTATAAACCCATCCATTCTTCTTAGAAACAAAATCAAATGGTTTTGTGAAACTAATTTAATCTAATGAGAGTATCAATGCATTGAGGGGATAACATTAAATATTCCCCAACTCTATGGTCACGAATTAACTGATCCCCAATCTATAGGTATTTCATTAACTAGTCTTGAACCCATTTAGTCATTTCCAAAGCATTCTTAATATATAAAATAATTGAATTAAATAAAAAATGTTATATATCTAATATCATTATTGAGTAAAGGATATGGATTAATAAATACTGACACTATCTATCAAATAAAAATCAATATAAACACCATATGATAAAATGATATAGATTTTTTGAAATAAGAATATCCATTATAAATAACATGGATTATTAGGGGAAATTAAATGTTCATTGATGATAAAAAATTGTATATTTTATGTGGACTGGATAAGGAATGAAGGAAGTTAGTTTTAATACCATCCTTGGTCAAATAAATGATAAACCATCCTAATAATTTTTAATTATGGGATCAATATAGAATATCATTAGTGGAATAAAATATGTAATTATTGTTTTTAAGGATGAATATTCAAAAAATAATATCTCTTAAAATTATTCCAAATGAATATATCCTTTTTATTCTGAAAATCATTTTAAAATCAGTTTAAATGAAAATTACTTTCCAAAAAAATTGTTTTAAAATTAACCGCTTAAATATTCAAGGGGGGATACAAAATAATGATTGTGGGAAAATCCATATATTATTTATGATGTAAAAATGAATATTTTTTTTTCATGGTAAAATGTATAGAAAATTCATTGTTTGAAAATAGATAAGAATATTCCATTTAAAAACAACTTTAAAAGACAACAAGCATAAATTATTTAATAAATTATATTGGAAATATAATTTTTTTTAGAAAACATGGTTTTGGGATGAAAATAGGTTATCTAACTAATAAGATATATGAAGTCATGTATTATAAATAAATTATATAACATTTTATGTAAGAAAGTGTTGAAAAATCGAACTATTACATTAATAATCTCATGAATAAATATATGAGAATAAAATTAATGGGTTTTTTAAATTATGATCAACTAAATTCCTCTAATGGAAATTCAAATGTATATAATCATGAATAAAATAGGTTTTTGAAGAAAACCCATTGATACACCATGATTTTGAAGTTAAAAACAATCAACAAAAAGATTATGTATACCAACTATAAATATCCTTAAGATAAGTGAAAAGTAATCAATATATTGTCAATGGTATTTATACACATAAATGTAGTATATTAATAACTGAATGAAAATAATATAAATCAATGAAAATGAATTGAGTTATGAAATTATTTACCACTTCGTAACATCTCACTAAAATCCCCTTAAAATAAATAATTAAAATTGAAACTCAACATAATGTGAATATAAAATAATTAATTATATAATATATCAAAATTTGTTGTAGATATGAAACATAAAATAAGGTAGTTTTGAATATGACATTTATCTCATATATGTAAAATAGTGACATGAAAATCCCTTAACTTGTGTTTCTTTTGGTGTGAAAATCCTTAAACCTACTGTATAATAGTTATAAAATTCCTCTAACATAATATAGTCTTAACCATATAATATAGGATGTTATTATACTGCTTTGTTACCTGTTTTTTTAATAATCCTTCATTATTTTCACTACATTGTGAGTTAATGTCTAGATTCTCAAGTATTTTGTGACTTTGTACTTGTTATTTTTCTTAAGTTGATTATATTTTTATATCATCTTGTTTTTAAACCATGATGTTATTATCATATATATTATTTATATATATTATTATAAAAATCAATATATTTTTGAGATAGTAAATTAAATGGATTTTTCATGGAGATGGTTGGTCGTACTTATGCATAAACCCTAATTTCATTTATTTTATATATTTAAATGAATAGAATGTATATGATATATATATATATATGTAAAATATAATTCTTGTATCATATTTATTTCATATATTTAACATATTTTTAAAAAAATATAATTTATAGATTCCATTTATAGCATGAAAGAATCACATTGCTTTGAGGAGGAGGTAGTCCGGCCTTCCACAAATGATTTTATCATATTTCTAGAAAATGGAAATAATAAATAAATGTATTATATAAGTATTAAATAAGAAACAAATTCACATTAAAAATAATATATTTCATATCTAAATATATTATCATTAATAATTTCATAACAAGAATGGTGTTATAGGAAAAAAAGAAAAATCATTATTTCACGAGGCAGTAATTTATCGTACACAAAAGGTATGTCCATTTCCCCTTAGATGGATGTCTATTTGAGTGTAGTTATAACCATTATAATATCAATATATTTGTATATTTATGATACTTAGGTTTTTATTTAATAATGGAATAGAAATATTTTAGGGAGAGGAGAATGAAAATAAAACAAAGATCTTTAGAAGGATGTTTCATATATATTAGGTAACTCCTATTTTTTTCTTAACAAAATACATTATTGGAATGCATTATGAAAAAGGTGAATATTATAGTATTAGTGGAGTGATTTTTTGATATTATTTTAGTATAGTATGGGAGGGCCAAAGGGCTTCAGAGTCATGAGGGGTGAGATGATTGAGTGCCTTTTTATAGTGGAGGAGGAGGGGCACTCTTGTAAATTTTTTAAAAGGGAATTCCACCCACAATTTTTCAATTATATGTGGCTACCATAATAATAAAATATAAAAAAAATTTATAATAGTGTTTAAATATGAAAAATGGATATTGGAAAATATTATAGGACATTTTCAATCTTCATATTTACTTTTAGTCCCTTATTATACTAATTTTAATCATAATCGCTTTAATTAATTTTAATATATTCACTCATCTATTTGGTAAAAAACTAAGTTGAAAATATAAGACCATATAAAATATTATTATATAAAATATGGAATACATTTTTCCATATTCCAATAATATATTAGGAATAAATTAACTTAAATTTATTCCCATAAATGGGATGACAAATCTGGTACATAAGGTAAAAACATTAAGCAAAATTCGATGTTTTTATGCCTAATTTGAAATTGGCATCCATTACACATACATAAATTTTATTATCTTATGTATAGTTGATATAAGTTGGCTTTATTACCAATTTAATATTGTATTTATCCTTTTGAATTATTTATATAAAAAATTGTTACGGATTAAAATGCAATATTTTTTTAACTATTCATCAAAAAATGAAACATCTCAAAAAATAACCAATAATATATTCAAATTTAATTTTGAAATAATTATTTCAAGACTGATTTTTTAACATATAAAATCTATTAATGTTCAAATAAAATTTATAAAATATATTCTCTATTAAAAGGAAGAAAAAGTCCCATTATAAAATTACTGATTTATATGTGTAAAATTGTGTTTGTTCTCCTATTATTCCAATAAAATAAATATGATGAATATAAAATAAAATTTATATAATGTAAATAATTTATAATTCATTCATTTCATTTACTAATGGTAATTGATTTAAATTATTATGATAAAAAACTTCTTGACCATAAAATTTTTTCCTTCACATTCAATTAGTTTATATATTCATTTCTAGTTAATTGGTAACCAATTAATTAAAATTATATATTCACATACCATATATTTGTGTGATTTATGTTTATACTATTCAAAATTCGAAATTTAACAGTTTTTTTATAACTAATTGTATTAAATAATAATGTTTATTTAATAATTTTTTTCGATAAAACACATTATTTCTTGTAACAGAAGTTATAAATGAATGTTTTTGTTGCATGAAATAAAAGTTAACATCATGTTGTGTGAATTTAAAGTAATAATCTTTATTAAATTTATTTAAGATATTAAATATACCATAGATTTTTGTGCTTTTATATTCATTTCATTTTTTGGTTTTACATTTCATACATACTATCAAATAAAAGTTTATCTTTTAAAATTTTTATAGAGTTGTAGTTCATTAATTTGATAATTAAATAATCCAATTCAACAATATCAATATCCAAAACATTAAAATTCCTTAATTGATTAATTTAACATAAATAATTAGTTCAATTCAAAAAATGGATTTCAAATAATCCAATATTAATTTTAAAAATACATATATTAAATTTAAATCCAAAAATTATGATATGAAAAATTAAACACCAACCTCAATATTTTTGACAAAATATTACAAACACAAATCTCCAATTCAGAAAAAAGATCAAGAACATGATGATGAATATTATCTAGATATGAAACTTAAATCCAATATCAATATAATCAACATCCATGATATATATATATGTGTAACCATAAAAATAGCTGACAAAACATCCCCCTTTTATCAGGGAAGAGAACCAGGAGAGAGAGAGAGATCTAATCATGACTAAACCACATAATCAGGGTGGTGAAGATCTTCTATCTGAGTATTTAATCTCAATGAAATGAGGTTGTAAGTACTTTTAATCCATCCAACGACCTTCAAAAATGAATGAAATCCTTCACACCAATGTTGGGGTCGATTTATGGTGATTTTTGGGGGTTTGGGTGTTTCATGTACTTTTTTTGGTGGATTAAAAGACCATATACATTGTTTCTAGTATAGGGCGAAAGGTATCCCCTAACCATGAACCCTAACCATTTCCCTCACCTATGGTTTTTCTCACAGTTACTCCTAAGATTACACACTTTTTGTAGAACCATGCAACAACCAAGTGAATCCACTTTATTTTTGTACACACAGTTTTCCTGGATGGGTGCATGATTTGGTAAATTCATTCACTAACCATTCACCACCCCTCTTTCTTCCAAAATTTAATATTTTCACCAAAACATGGCCAATATAAATCCCAAACTGAATATTCTCAAAAATGAAAAAAAAATACTTCTAAACACACTTGACACATCCCTATAAATGTTTCTGCTCATATATAGAAGGTGTTTGGAGGGTTCACGTAAGAGATGTGACCTTGAAATCTTGTAAGTAACAGTATAAAGAGAGTTTAAAATTTTGGATAAGATTTAGGAGATGATATCTAGGTAGATGTTATACATTTCATGGGTTTTAGGATGGTTCTATTCATCATAGGGAGATATTTTTCTTCTCGTTTGATGTTTAGGGACATATAAAATGTTAATTTCAAACCCACAACGTAGTAAAAGAGACATCATCAATGGAAAACCCAGGAAGAGATAGAAAAAATATAAGGTAGGAATGAAGTGTGGAAAACGTTTATGGAGACTCAAAAGATCATCTATAATTTGAAGATGGTCTAGCATGATTTCACTACTACTCCCATGTGATCTATTCTTGAATCAGGGATCTAGTAGTCAATGATGGGGAAAACTACAACAGTAAATCCCTATAAGCATTACAAATAAAATATTATTATAAGTTAGATGTTTATATTCTATAATTTAGATAATGTACTAATATAAAAAACTGTCATCTAATCTTTTCATTCAACTCCAGCTGTTCGAGACTCAAAGATTTTGATAGGGCCATTATATCGACATGTATTCATAGAGACCTTATGAGTGAGGATTCAATGATCACACAATTATGATGATAATTTTATTTGAAACATTTGGGATAAATCTTATTATGGGATCTATTCATAGTCATGATGAGGTCTTATGATATAAGCTTAGGTATGAACATGTTATCAATAATTAATCTACATAATGACTATATTAGGTTAAGGATGTGTTGTGTCTAAAGTGATGGGATGGTTTTCTATATTGTTTATGAGAATGAATCCATGGTATATAATGTAACGCCCCGACCCCAGTTACCCAGAGTCGGTGCATTATTACACAACATTGGCATGATCACAAGAAAGATCAAATCTCAAAAGACCGATTGGTTTAGTAGCCTTGGAAACACTAGATATATTCATAAGTTTTACATTACATCATAAAATGAAAAACTACTACAACAACATAATGTTTCCACAGCCCACACTATAATCCCCTCATAATATCCCCGCAGGTCATTCATAACTTCCATCTTCACATCCTGGGAAAAATAAAACATAGAAAAGGGGTGAGCTCAAATGCCCAGTAAGGATAACAATATAGCGGAACATTCAAAATAAGCATAAACATTTAAGGCAATGCATTACTAAAACAAAAGCCTTTTAAACTTGAACTTCAACATAGTATGGCAAAAGTAAAATGAAATAATGCCATTTACTTATTCACATGGATATTCTACTAATCGAATAATCACATGCAAAAATCAAAAACCACTTTCATAATGTTGGAATGCATAATGCCAGACTATCATAACCACATAGCCAAGGCCTCGTGCCAAGACTACAAATAAGATTTTGCCAAGGCCTTGTGCCAAGACACTAGTTTGTCTCATGAGACCTACCGATGCATCGAGGAGCTATAGCGGGCTCCACCCGTCACATATTAAGTCCAATGCATTCCCATATGAAAAAGGTTTAAACATAACATAAACATTCATATTAAAACTAGCATATGAAATGTCAATACTTTCACCATAAACTATGAATGGTATAAAAATAGCACATCCACAGTCAAACATATCACAAAACCTTCAATACAATATAGAAGTTTTGTATCATAATAAATCAACCATAAATAATCTTAAAATCCATCAAAGGATGTTGACATAGATGAAATCAAAATTCTTTTTAAAGAAATATCTCCTTTTATTTTGAAATCATTTAAGATCCATATAAAATAAAACATTTTCTTTGAAAATATTCTTATAAGATTGTAAGGGAAGCTTTGACGATTTTATAACGGCGAAAAATAACCGCACCCGCCGTATAAGTTAAAAAAAACATTCTTATCTTAATTCTGTCGAAAAGGTTAAAAAGCACCTTGTTTGGAAAACGACGGAAAGATTCCCTTATAAAACTCTTATAAAAAGTCAAACAAGGGTATAAATTACTTTAACCCATATTCTTTTAAATATTAAAAATGTTTTGAAATACATTTTGAAGAAACATGGATGTGGATGATAACGAGATCCCAGTAGATTATTACGTATAAACAACCTCGGATAATGAAGAGATTGTGAAATAACCCTTACATTGTACTTTTCCTTGGTTGGGGTAGGTTAACCTCCTGTATAATGGTGAAATAGTTGTTATTAAATTATAAAAGAATCATATATAATAATATGATATCATATATGATCTTTTAACATTGATTTGTTAATAATATCTTAGAATTATCGTCGTTTCGGGAGTTAACTTACTCATTTTCTTTTATATGTTTTGTTACATAAGCCATGGTTGTTGTTTCTTATTCATATCCAGAATTATATCTAGTCCTTAAACATCATTTTTAAATCATCAAATGATAATTATACTTGAATGGATACGATGGAGAATGAATCTCATCGCGTTCGTGGAGACGGTAGTCCGTACGTACGCACGAGCGACAATATCATTCTTTTCATATTAAAATAATATATAAATGGATGGTATATCATATATAAAGAATCATTAACATGTTATATTTATTATTTACATGAGTTACACATCATTATTTTACCCATCCAAATAATATTATATTGAATAACAATTACACCACGACGTGGAGACGGTAGTCCGTACGTACGCACGTATGGTGACATGTTATTCAAAGGGTGGATAGAATAATGAATATGGTTGTACCATATTTATAATAACATCACAGTATATTTGAGATACTGGAGTTATTATTTTAGAATGGTAAGAACAAAGGAAGAAGAAGTGGAAGAAGAAATGAACTTGGAGAAGGGTGGTGAAATCATTACCTCTTCTTCGGGTTCTTCCTTTTGATTTGATCAAAAGGGCTCCTTAGGTTGGCTTTCTGATCAAACTAAGGCCTCTAGGTTGTAGTGAGGGATGTTGGGAGAGTATTTGGGCAGAGTTTGGCCGAACCAAAATGCTTTGAAGGTGTGAAGAAATGAGAAGGAGGAGTGCCCTTTTATAAGAGGGGTGAGGGGCACCTTTGGAAAAGCTAGAAATATTAATTTATAATAAATTAATATTCGGTTTATAATGGCTCAAAAGCTTATTATTCACAGGTTAAGGTGGGGATAGGTCGAAAACCACTCAACCAATAGAATTTAGACAGGTTTGGGTACTTATATTAACCTTATCTTTAAGTATTAACTCTAAGTTAATTAGTTTCACTTTTACAATGTCTCTTTGTATTTTTATATAATATGGTTAATAAACTTACTATATACATCCAAGCGACCCCCAAGTGGTACATTAATGATGAACCTATCATGATATAAGTCTCTTGGCCGATCCTTAGATTTTTAGGAATTTAATATCAATTAATAATATAATATTTGTTTTAAGAACTCTTTTATGTCAATTTTGACACTATTCAATAGTTGATTTTTGTGAAACTCATAACAGATTGATTACTTCGAACAAAGTCAATTAAATAAATCCTAATATATCATATTATCCTAGAAAATTAGTTTAATTCATTAAAAGTTTCATATTATATTTATTTGGGTATTTATAATATCAATTATTTTAATTTTTCACTATTATAGTAATTACTGCATCATCATTGTGTCATAAATAAAATATATTATTTAATGTCTAAAAATTATAAATAAAATATCATTATGTAGGAACTCTTTTTATATTTCTAATGAATATTTATAATCTAAAATCCAATATATATAACCCTATGTAACAATTGTTTTTCTAAAAGATATATGCTTGTGTCATTTTTGTATTCATTTTAACTTAATTAAAATAGAGTGTCATTATCACTTACAAGTGGATCCATGGGGTCCCAAAATAGACCCAAAGATGCCCATGGTCGACCATGTATCAACCAATAGGGTTAAGACAGGTTTTAGGGTAATTTAGTATTATTATAATATTATTTTTTAACCTTTATTTACCGGATTTACCCTTAACCATGGTAAATAAAATATTTACCGCAGTAATTATTCAAAATGTCTAAAAATAAAAGTTACCTATTTACACAATTTGAACATACTGATTCCAAATATGGAATCCATTTTCCTAAATTCAAAACAAAGAAGTGGCAGAAATTAATTTAAAATTAATTCCCGCTGTCAAAACAAAAAGCGTGTTTTTAAGAGATAATAACTATCAAAAGATTGACACTCGTTTATGTTCGGTTTAATTGTAAAATTATGTCCAATGACCAACATTATATTAAATGGTAAAAATATATTCTAGATATACTTTAAAACCACTCAAATTAATAATTTATCACTATTAATTATTTTGATTAAAAAAGTCGTTTTTAATTAAAACTTAGTAATTTTCACTATTCATCAAAATATGAAAGTTATCCGAAATGTACCAAAATTTCACCTTAGGATAAATTCAATATTCCGAATCCAAAAATGAAGTCCATTTTCAAATATAAAATATATATAATTTCAAAATGTAGGTATTACTATTCATAACGGCTAGTTTGATTAGTTATGGTGTGTTAGAACTCGGTGTTGCGTACAACACATGCTATCACATTATTCAAAGAGAAGCGTACCGTAGAAGCTTGGGGTGTTACATTCTCCCCTCCTTCAAATAATTTCATCCTCAAAATTTCTATAATACTTATCACATGAAAAGACTCGGGTGGTTCTTCATCATAAGTTCCTCGGGTTCCCACGTTGCCTCTTCCATCTTATGGTTTCTCCACAAAACTTTTACCAGACGCGTCGTCCGGTTTCTTAGTACTTGTTCTCTTGTATCAAGAATCTTGACGGGCTCTTCACAATAAGACAGATCGGGTTCCAGTTCTAATTCCTCATAGGTGAGTACATGCGTTGGGTCAGGCATGTATTTTCTCAACAGAGATACGTGGAACACATCGTGAACTTTGGAGAGACTTGGCGGCATTGCCAATCGGTAAGCTACAACCCCAATTCGTTCTAGAATTTCGAAGGGTCCGATGTACCTGGGACTCAATTTACCTTTCTTACCAAAACGTATGACTCCCTTCCACGGAGATACCTTCAGGAAAACATGATCACCGACTTGAAATTCCAAATCCTTCCTTCGATTATCGGCATAGCTCTTCTGCCTACTTTGAGCTGCTTTGATGTGATTTTGGATTACTTTCACCTTTTCCACCGTTTCCTCCACCAGTTCTGGGCCTACAAGTTTTATTTCACCAAACTCATCCCAACAGGTTGGTGTACGACATCTCTTTCTGTATAACGCTTCATATGGTGCCATCTGAATACTCGAATAGAAGCTATTGTTATAGGAAAATTCTACCAAAGGTAAATATTGATCCCACATACCCTGAAAGTCATGTGAGAAAGATCTCAACATGTCTTATAAGGTTTGAATAGTCCTTTCTTATTGTCCGTCTGTCTGAGGGTGGTAAGCAGTGCTCAAATGAATTTCAGTATCCAGGGATTTCTGAAGACTTTTCTGGAATCTTGAAGTAAAACGGGGATCACGATCAGAAACAATCGATAGGGGTACTCCATGAAGTCTCACAACCTCATTAATATATAGTCTTTCTAGACGTTCCAGGGGTAGATCTTCTCTTATAGCAAGAAAATGTGCTGTCTTGGTAAGACGATCAACAATAACCCATATTGCATCGTTCCTTCTAGGAGTCTTTGGTAGCCCCATGACAAAGTCCATCGTAATATTGTCCCATTTCCACTCCGGTATAGGAAGAGGTTGCATGACTCCTCCAGGCTGTTGCCTTCCAGCTTTCACTTGTTGACAAACCATACACCTTGATACAAAATCAGCAATCTCCTTCGTCATGTTGTCCCACCAAAAATGTTCCTTCAAATCTCTATACATTTTGGTGCTCCCAGGGTGTATAGAGAAATTGGAACTATGAGAATCATCCAGCAATTCCCTTTTTAGATCAGGTATATTGGGAACACAAAGTCTCTTCCCGAATTTCAAAATTCCATCTTCATACACAAAGTCTCTCAATCTCCCATCATTCACAGCTTTAACCTTCTTCTGAAATTCTTCATCATCGGTCTGAGAACTCTTAATCCTTTCTAGTAAAGAAGGTTTGGCAACCATTTGAAAAAGCATTGATGTTTCACCTTCCCTGGTTATTCCCATGTCTATCTTCACTAGATCCATGAACATTGGATCCCTTTCAATTCTCATCATGTTCAGAACTCCATGGTCTTTTCTGCTCAAAGAATCTGCCACCTTGTTTTCCTTTCCTGGGTGGTAGTGTATCGTACAATCATAATCCTTGAGTAATTCAAGCCATCTCCTTTGCCTCATGTTGAGTTCTTTTTGTGAGAAAATATACTTCAAACTCTTGTGATCAGTATAAATCTCACATTTTTCACCATAGAGGTAGTGCCTCCATATCTTCAAAGCAAAGATCACTGCTGCTAACTCGATATCATGAGTAGGATAGTTTTATTCATGAATTTTCAACTGTCGTGATGCATAGGAAATAACTCTATCATTCTACATTAGGACACGACCAAGTCCTTTCTTCGATGCATCACTATAAATAACGAACCCATCATTCCCCGATGGTAGAGTCAATATAGGAGCATTGACTAATCTTCTCTTCAGTTCTTCGAAACATTATTCACACTATTTTGTCCAAACAAATTTAACCCCTTTACGTGTGAGCTTCGTTAATGGGTTAGCCAATCGGGCAAAATTCTGGACGAAACGTCGATAATAACCTGCCAAACCAATAAAACTACGTACCTCAGTTATACAAGTAGGTGCTGGCCATTCTTGGATTGCCTTGGTCTTAGAAGGATCAACAGAGATTCCATCTTTAGAGACAATATGGCCAAGAAAAGAAATCTCCTGAAGCCAGAATTCACACATGCTAAACTTCCCATATAATTCATGCCTCCTCAGAGTCTTCAAGATAACGCGCAAGTGATTTTCATGATCTTCGTAGGTTTTGGAGTATACAAAGATATCATCAATAAATACCACCACAAATTCATCGAGATACTCCCTGAAAACTCTATTCATTAGATCCATGAATACAGAGGGTGCATTAGTCAATCCAAACGGCATTACAGTAAACTCGTAATGCCCGTACCTGGTTCGAAATGCTGTCTTCGGAATGTCTTCCTTCTTCACACACAACTGATGGTATCCAGATCGAAGGTCAATCTTTGAAAAGTATTGAGCTCCATGCAGTTGGTCAAATAAATCATCAATACGCGGTAGGGGATACTTGTTCTTTATCGTTATAGCATTGATCTCCCTGTAGTCGATACATAACCTCATAGATCCATCTTTCTTTTTAACAAAAAGAACAGGGGCTCCCCATGGAGAAACACTAGGGCGAATAAATCCCTTATTACTCAATTCCTCTAGTTGTTTCTTTAGTTCGACTAACTCTACAGTGGCCATTCTATAAGGGGTCTTCGATATAGGCCTTGATCCAGGAATCAAATCAATGGAAAACTCAACTTCTCGTTCTGGAGGATGTACAGGTAAATCTTCCGGAAATACATCTACAAATTCTTTCACAATAGGTACATCCTCTATTTGAACATTCCTTTCCTCACCGATAGTTACTTCATTCTCTTCCTCCCCAATAATTGAATTAAGTTGAGCTACTGGGGGTGGATCTAAATAAGAATTAGGCGGTGACGATTCTGCTCTAAAAATAAGGTGCTCCTTATCATTATCATCAAGAATCGTAACCTCTTTCTTCTTACAATAAATCTTCGCATCATAGTCCGAAAGCCAGTCCATACCGAGGATTATATCAAACTCAATCATAGGTATGACGATGAGATCAGCAGATAAAGAAAATTTATGTGCTCTAATGGGGACTGATTCACAAAACTTTGTTGCGATGATACTTCCCTTAGGAGTTTTAACTGAAAACTCCCTTATTAAATCAAATTGGAAATATCTAATTTTCTTAGCAAACTGGGAAGATATGAAACAATGCGATGATCCAGAATCAAATAATGCATTTTCTAAACTTGAGGAAACCATTAAATTACCTGCCACCACGTCTTTCGGAGCTTCTACCTCAGCAGTAGTGATAGCATAAGCCTGGCCTTGATCCCTTGGCCTTTTCTGAGGTAAGTTCTCCTGACGCTTAGGACATGCATTTGCATAATGCCCCATCTCCCTGCAATTGTAGCACTTAACGTTGGTAGCTTCCTTCTTCCCCTTGCAATCATGAGCTTGGTGGCCTTTTTCACCACACTTGTAACAGACTCTCATTCCCTTCAAGAAAGTACCAGGATGTTTCTTCCCGCATTTACCACAAGATGGATATTCAACCTTTCCCTTCTTCCCCTTATTTACATTCCCAGATTGATCAGCAGGTCTCTTCTTCTCTTGCTTTTCTTTAAAGTCATAAGACTTAGAGAATTCCTTTTTGGTCTTGATAGCACATGAGACAATGTCTTCGTACGATGAAAAGGATTGTGATACTAACGCTCGACGGAGAAATGGTTTTAACCCATCAAAGAAACGATCAATCTTACTTCTTGGGTTACGAATATAATCACCAGCGTACCTCGCTAACCTTGTAAAGTTAGCCTCATACTTTGTGACATTCTCATCCTCCTTTTGTCTCAGACTCAGAAATTGCCTTTCCATATCTTCTCGATGGTCGCGAGGGAAGTATTTTTCTAAAAACAGATCATTGAACTCCCTCCATCCCATATTTGATACTTCATCATCTTCCTTCGTATTTTGAATCAATGACCACCATTGATCAGCATCTCCAGTGAGGCGGTAAACTTCCATGATAACTTTTTCCCTTTCACTGCTCCCCAACGCCTGAAATATTTTCTCTAGGGATAATATCCATTTCTCAGATACTAAGGGATTTGTATTCCCATTGAACGTTGGTGGTTGTTTCCTCATGAATCGATCTAACATTGATCCTCCATGCTGCGGATCAGGGTGCTCCATACGGGTATGGTTATTATTCATAACCTGAGTAAGTTGTCCCAGTATGGTGATTAGCTGATCAGAACCAGTTGCATAACCAGCCCCACTATAATTATCTTGAGCAGGAGGGCAATCCCTACATGGAGTGCGTGCATTGATACAGTTTCCATTTCTTCCACTAGGCGCCATTTCTAAACAATGGCATAAACTAGATCAGTTTATGAATCAAAATACATAATCCCATACTTATAAAACACTTAACATAAATTGAACTATTTATGGATATAATCCATAATTATAAGAATGTTTTCTTTGAGAAATTATATACTCATAATCCCTTAAAAATGATTTGTAAAGAAAATGAGAGTTATCCTAAGCATATCCCCCGGGAGTGTCGTAACCAAGAGTGCAGCAAGGCCCGTTGTCGTGCACCAGTTCCCGTTCGAGTCTAGCTCAAAGCGGTGTTTTCGGGTTTTACCCCTAGGTACATCTGTGCCAGAGCCGCCTCTACCTGCTCGTATCCAGACAGGGATGTATTGCTCGGAAAACTCACAAAATCTCTACAATACCAAAATTCTAGGAAGTTCTTCTATACTAATCCTCAAAGTTCATCTTAGGTCTACGTGCTCAAATCAGAGTTTATCTAAATCTAGCTTCCAAGGTTTGTACTAAACTTCCTCTGATACCAACTGTAACGCCCCGACCCCAATTACCCAGAGTCGGTGCATTATTACATAACATTGGCATGATCACAAGAAAGATCAAATCTCGAAAGACCGATTGGTTTAGTAGCCTTGGAAACACTAGATATATTCATAAGTTTTACATTACATCATAAAATGAAAAACTACTCCAACAACATAATGTTTCCACAGTCCACACTATAATCCCCTCATAATATCCCCGCAGGTCATTCATAACTTACATCTTCACATCCTGGGAAAAATAAAACATAGAAAAGGGGTGAGCTCAAATGCCCAGTAAGGATAACAATATAGCGGAACATTCAAAATAAGCATAAACATTTAAGGCAATGCATTACTAAAACAAAAGCCTTCTATACATGAACTTCAACATAGTATGGAAAAAGTAAAAGGAAATAATGTCATTTACTTATTCACATGGATATTCTACTAATCGAATAATCACATGAAAAAATCAAAAACCACTTTCATAATGTTGGAATGCATAATGCCAGACTATCATAACCACATAGCCAAGGCCTCGTGCCAATACTACAAATAATATTTTGCTAAGGCCTTGTGCCGAGACACTAGTTTGTCTCATGAGACCTACCGATGCATCGAGGAGCTATAGCGGGCTCCACCCGTCACATATTAAGTCCAATGCATTCCCATATGAAAAAGGTTTAAACATAACATAAACATTCATATTAAAACTAGCATATGAAATGTCAATACTTTCACCATAAACTATGCGTGGTATAAAAATAGCACATCCACAGTCAAACATATCACAAAACCATCAATACAATATAGAAGTTTTGTATCATAATAAATCAACCATAAATAATCTTAAAATCCATCAAAGGATGTTGACATTGATGAAATCAAAATTCTTTTTAAAGAAATATCTCCTTTTATTTTGAAATCATTTAAGATCCATATAAAATAAAACATTTTCTTTGAAAATATTCTTATAAGCTTGTAAGAGAAGCTTTGACGATTTTATAACGGCGGAAAATAACCGCACACGCCGTATAAGTTAAAAAAAACATTCTTATCTTAATTCTGTCGAAAAGGTTAAAAAGCACCTTGTTTGGAAAACGACGGAAAGATTCCCTTATAAAACTCTTATAAAAAGTCAAACAAGGGTATAAATGACTTTAACCCATATTCTTTTAAATATTAAAAATGTTTTGAAATACATTTTGAAGAAACATGGATGTGGATGATAACGAGATCCCAGTAGATTATTACGTATAAACAACCTCGGATAATGAAGAGATTGTGAAATAACCCTTACCTTGTACTTTTCCTTGGTTGGGGTAGGTTAACCTCCTGTATAATGGTGAAATAGTTGTTATTAAATTATACAAGAATCATATATAATAATATGATATCATATATGATCTTTTAACATTGATTTGTTAATAATATCATAGAATTATCGTCGTTTCGGGAGTTAACTTACTCATTTTCTTTTATATGTTTTGTTACATAAGCCATGGTTATTGTTTCTTATTCATATCCAGAATGATATCTAGTCCTTAAACATCATTTTTAAATCATCAAATGATAATTATACTTGAATGGATACGATGGAGAATGAATCTCATCGCGTTCGTGGAGACGGTAGTCCGTATGTACGCACGAGCGACAATATCATTCTTTTGATATTAAAATAATATATAAATGGATGGTATATCATATATACAGAATCATTAACATGTTATATTTATTATTTACATGATTTACACATCATTATTATACCCATCCAAATAATATTATATTGAATAACAATTACACCACGACGTGGAGACGGTAGTCCGTACGTACGCACGTATGGTGACATGTTATTCAAAGGGTGGATAGAATACTGAATATGGTTGTACCATATTTATAATAACATCACAGTATATGTGAGATACTGGAGTTATTATTTCAGAATGGTAAGAACAAAGGAAGAATAAGTGGAAGAAGAAATGAACTTGGAGAAGGGTGGTGAAATCATTACCTCTTCTTCGGGTTATTCCTTTTGATTTGATCAAAAGGGCTCCATAGGATGGCTTTATGATCAAACTAAGGCCTCTAGGTTGTAGTGAGGGATGTTGGGAGAGTATTTGGGCAGAGTTTGGCCGAACAAAAGGCTTTTAAGGTGTGAAGAAATGAGAAGGATGAGTGCCCTTTTATAAGAGGGGTGAGGGGCACCTTTGGAAAAGCTAGAAATATTAATTTATAATAAATTCATATTCGGTTTCTAATGGCTCCAAAGCTTATTATTCAAAGGTTAAGGTGGGGATAGGTCGAAAAACACTCAACCAATAGAATTTAGACAGGTTTGGGTACTTATATTAACCTTCTCTTTAAGTATTAACTCTAAGTTAATTAGTTTCACTTTTACAATGTCTCTTTGTATTTTTATATAATATGGTTAATAAACTTACTATATACATCCAAGAGACCCCAAAGTGGTACATTAATGATGAACCTATCATGATATAAGTCTCTTGGCCGAACCTTAGATTTTTAAGAATTTAATATCAATTAATAATATAATATTTTTTTTAAGAACTCTTTTATGTCAATTTTGACACTATTCAATAGTTGATTTTTTTGAAACTCATAACAGATTGATTACTTCGAAAAAAGTCAATTAAATAAATCCTAATATATCATATTATCCTAGAAAATTAGTTTAATTCATTAAAAGTTTCATATTATATTTATTTGGGTATTTATAATATCAATTATTTTAAGTTTTCACTATTATAGTAATTACTGCATCATCATTGTGTCATAAATAAAATATATTATTTAATGTCTAAAAATTATAAATAAAATATCATTTTTGTAGGAAATAGTTTTATCTTTCTAATGAAAATTTATAATCTAAAATCCAATATATATAACCCTATGTAACAATTGTTTTTCTAAAAGATATATGCTTGTGTCATTTTTGTATTTATTTTAACTTAATTAAAATAAAGTGTCATTATCACTTACAAGTGGATCCATGGGGTCCCAAAATAGACCCAAAGATGCCCCTGGTCGACCATGTATCAACCAATAGGGTTAAGACACGTTTTAGGGTAATTTAGTATTATTATAATATTATTGTTTAACCCTTATTTACCGGATTTACCCTTAACCATGGTAAATAAAATATTTACCGCAGTAATTATTCAAAATGTCTAAAAATAAAAGTTACCTATTTACACAATTTGAACATCCTGATTCCAAATATGGAATCCATTTTCCTAAATTCAAAACAAAGAAGTGGCAGAAATTAATTTAAAATTAATTCCCGCTGTCAAAACAAAAAGCGTGTTTTTAAGAGATAATAACTATCAAAAGATTGACACTCGTTTATGTTCGGTTTAATTTTAAAATTATGTCCAATGACCAACATTATATTAAATGGTAAAAATATATTCTAAATATACTTTAAAACCACTCAAATTCATAATTTATCACTATTAATTATTTTGATTAAAAAAGTCGTTTTTAATTAAAACTTAGTAATTTTCACTATTCATCAAAATATGAAAGTTATCCGAAATGTACCAAAATTTCACCTTAGGCTAAATTCGATATTCCGAATCCAAAAATGAAGCCCATTTTCAAATATAAAATATATATAATTTCAAAAAGTAGGTATTACTATTCATAACGGCTAGTTTGATTAGTTATGGTGTGTTAGAACTCGGTGTTGCGTACAACACATGCTATCACATTATTCAAAGAGAAGCGTACCGTAGAAGCTTGGGGTGTTACATATAATGATGGGTACATACATAGGAGGATATATCTTATTATACATAAGTTGGATATTATTTCCCTTGGATATGATGGTGTTATGTGATTTCATCTTCTTGATGTGTTGGCTTGTATAAGGACTCCATTTTTATCCACATGTTGTGATTTCATCTACATTGAGAGATTGCTATCCAAATATAATATAATATAGACACTACATTGATATCATTTTTTAAATTTCGGATGTCTCTCATATTGCTTCATCAACTCAATGTGTAGTTTGAGGACTTCCGATGGACGGTGATTATCAGACCCTATGTTTTCCCATGTGTAGCCTGATTATTGTTCTCCTAGATGGACAATAGGATCTAGAGTTTTTGATTAAATTACCATTTTTAACAAATTTTTCTTGATGAATTATTATCCACTATAAAATTTTTATAATCTATTCAAATAGATGATATGATAATGATGGTTCTCAAAGATAGTACTTATATCTAGCTATCACTAGTTCCATGTATTAGCTATGGATAATCAAAAAATGGAATTTTGATGTTACTATAATAATTAATATAACTTTTTTATTCTATTTATCATGATTAATAGAACATTATTGTTCACGTGACTCAGGAAACATATCGTTTATCAATTCGTAGAATGATTTGTGGTGGCCATCATCGATTACATTCTAGTGTGTTTGGAAACTAAGGCGTATCACACGAGTTACTTATGGATAGACATTGATATAAATTGAGATCACTAGTATTATGGGAGATAAATATGTTAAATTTATATAGTAAAGATAAATACAATATAAAATATTTCATCCCATAAGAGGACATAGCGTGGATATGATAATTTTTGAGGAACTACAAGCATGAGTTCCACCCAATAGCGTTTTGAGGTGGAGAGATTCATTGTCTTAGAAGTCTTATACAAGATATATGGGAATTATTTCTCTAGGATATAAGTAAATATTACTATATTGACCTAGAATAGGTATCCATTGTTTTTGAAGCATATGATTCAGTAGACTTTTAATGATTTGATGTAGAGGTTGATGAGTTCTCCCATCCTCGGACTACCAGAATAGTTTATTGACTACATATTGTTTTTAAGGCATATGGGTCTCGAATTTGATGTGTTCCAATGCATAATATGTCATTTATTTCCTTTGGGTCCTTCAAGAATTTAAATCGTTACTAGAACAAGTGACCCAAGATCTATAGATGATAGTGGTTGTCTTCATGCTAACAATATTGTCAAACCATCATATGGGTTATAATATTATCAACTATTTTTACAATATGATACACTTGTGTATCTTATCATAGAAGTATCTTAACATGAGAAAATTTTTATGGACAATTTTTATAGATAATGTTTCTTTGGTTTTATGATATATAGTTATTATATACTCTATGAAAGTGGAACAATGTGGTTGATTCACTATGTTAAAGATCTTGTTGTCATATGTTAACTGAGGAATAAATGATGTTATCATCATTTTATATTTTCTTAGTAGATTAGGATGGTGAAGCATACCACTAGTAAATTACCTTTAGCACACAACTTCTACATTTTTTGGAAGGATCGTCATTCAGAATCAAATTTTCAGACCTTTTGTATTTAGATATCCATGATATGTGCTACTGATATATTTTATTAATGTGGGGACCATGTCATTAATTTCATAGGATAGTTGATTGTACTAGTGATGTTGTATTAGGAGGTTATGAGGGATATTAATTCACTATCCTTTGTCTTGTAAGCATGTATAGTAAAGGTAAAAATGGACTTCTAGAAATAGTTTGGGTATCCCTGGAGGAATATTTGTGTATACAATTATGGGCACTAGACTCCTCAATTGTAATCCGTTGAATGATGATAACTATGTGCCATTAGTATTAGCACATTAACTTGATGTTCAAAAGTGGAAGTGGGAGGATATTTATCTTTTCATCGTGATGGGTCTTCCATAGAGTACATGACTCCATCTAGGTGATGAAAGACTTACTCAGCAAATTGGCTGACAACCTATCTATCTGATAGAAGAGGTTAATAAAGAACATTGGATAACATTACATTAGGAATATACTCAGGATGCTCAAATATCCCTATATGATCATTTGATATCATTATTATCACTTCATAAAATGATTTTGTGGAGGATTTTATAATACCATAAGGATAGATTTTTGTTTGAGCATAGTATTTCAACCAAATAATAATGACTAGGCTAAGCATATCATTAATGTTATGTAGGAGATGATTTGGGATTTCATGTTTTACCTTTATTATATTTTGAGGAATCATCTACCCTTTTTCTAATTATAATAATAAAATAGCTACTATTACACCAATGGTAAGGATTCATTAGAGCTATTGTATAGTTGACCCAAAAGGTCCTTACTATATTTTAGTGATATTGGTATGTAATCACTCATGGTACTAGATTCGGTGTGAGAAACAAAAAAAGATTCAATATATCCTTGAGTAGTTGAAACTCCCGAGGTCCATCAAATGAATTATAGAGTCCAAACATTAATTTTAGGTGTCTTACTACATATCCCTAACATTAATTTTAGGTCGGGTACATGATGTCCACCATTAGTCACAACTATGGTGGTATATGCACGACTCATAAAATGTTATCGAATGGGGTGAGAATGGCATCATTTATGAATCTACCATTCCAATGTACCCAAAAAAAGATTTATGATTTGTAGGAAAAGATACATCATGAGAAAGATATTACATTGGTTAATGTCGAGTGACATTGTAATAATCATTTTAAGTGAATTTGGATGTGGTAAAGCCATATTTAAACATAGTACCCTCATCATTTTGATTTTGATTTCTTTATTTTATGATGAAAAAAATTTTGGTGTGGTGAATATAATGTCTCTATTTTTTTAATACAATGAAATATATTAATGAATATTTGAATATCCAATAGTTGAGGAAATATGATATTCTAAGCCCTAGTGGTCATTGGTATTGGTAAAAATAAAAAAAATTAAAATATATTATATCTTGTGGCCATATTTTTCATAAGTAGTTAAATATCTCTCAAAAAAAGCAATAGATGGCATTTCCAATATCATCATTAATTTTGGATTGTTTATTTTACCATAGTCATTATATAATAATTTTAATTATCATGTATTCATTTTTAGTTTGGTCTTATGTGGAATACTAAGTGATAAATAAGTTTATAAATTATTTATTTATTTACGATTCCTGACATAGCCCATATATATATTCCAGATTATTTAGAAATTGAAGTGTTTGAAACATAACCCTATATATTTTAGAGGAGAGACCAGAGGATCGTGGGGGGGGGGAATTGGAGTGTTTCAGATCATGGTTCAAATATCCAAGGATCTCTACTGATAGTGGTGTTTATGAACCTCTCAAATGTATTGCAATGTAGAATAATTATTCATGAGCAATTGATCCAAAATCAAGGTAAATAATTTTCTCAAATATTTTTTTCCAAATTTATTATCCTATGTGTAATATGAATGTAATCCACCAATAGATTCTATTATGGGTCCTTTGTGTGGGAGTGATTGGGATTATCTTTATCGGATTTTAGGAAATTGTGTAATATAAATATTTTTTGGTTATTTATTCCAAAATCATATGAAAAATTATTGATTCAACCCGAAAACCATCTAAGCTTCATTGTTCTTATCTTGTTACATGGTTTTCCCTTCAGGTTCAATGCATTTTCAACATAATATTTATTATATAGATAGTGGTTAGTTGAATAACCAAAATGATATCAATTCACCTTGTATTGTTGAATCAATAGATAATTTCCACACCACCAGATTCAATATTTATGAGGAAAAAATGGTGTTTGATGATGGATTATGACCAGGTGAAGATTCATATATCCATGATTGTTGATTGAAATGTGTTGATTAGAGTAACATGATGGGATATTTTTTCAAACAAATGGATGGGAATAATTAAGCCAATATTTATGGAAAGGACTCGACAATCCATGATTTTGGTTTAACGATAGATATGGTTGTGGAATTGATAGAAAAGAGGACACATGAAATACAAGTATTTTATTCTAAAAATTCTAGGAATATATTAACTACAAGATGTTTACTCTAGGAGAACACATTTAATATAGTCCCTCATTTATAGTTCACGTTTTTAGCCATAGAGAAAAACATCACACATAGTGTTACACACGTCCCACACAGTGAGACACGTGTCACACATTATGTAACATGATACAGGTGGCTTGACATGTACATTTGAAGTATATGGGAATGGGAATGGCCAAGAATAGTGGTGTTACAAGAGTACACAAGTAAAAATCTAAAATATAACATTGCTTGTATATTTGAAACACCAAGGTACATTGTACTAGAAATGAGTACATGGGCATGGGCCATAATACTTACACTTGAGAAGCAAACACACCATGTCCCACATAGGACTATACACACCATATATCTAGTTTAACTTGACAAGTGATTTGATAAATACATGTAGAGAGGGTCATAAAGACATACAACGTGCTAAGATTATAGAGAAAAATAATTCTAAACTCAATACTAACTATGCACTTCATCTAGGGAAGGTAGAGGCACTTATTCTATTTGTAGAAGAACTATATTAATTGGGTGATTTTCCATGGTTTATATTTATAATGAATGTGATCCCCTATACTTGTTGACCTTTGATAGAGTTTTTATGAATTTCTTAATGATTATAGAGGTGGGATCATCTATCATATCTTCTTCCCATGGTGGTATTAGAATAATCATTTTAACCTAATTATATGAGAGTATGAACCCAAATTTGTTTGTTAATTATCAATGGGCTTAAAATGTCCCCTATGATAACTAGAAGTGATCCCCTATCAATATATCACTCTATTTTTAGATTTAGAGAGTAATTATATAGTGATTTATTAAGATAATGAAATATCAAAGGAGGGTTTTCACTGATAGCATTGCACGATGAGTGAGATCTTTTATATTAGTGTTACCCCAAATGACTTGAGAAGAATTATATTGATTGAAGAATGGTTGAAAAAACATAGAGACATTGGTACAAACATTATAATAACTAGTATATTATAAATTATTTCTATGTATCATATTATGATTGACATAACTTAATGATGATGAGATGACTTGTATATTGTTTCTAAATGTTTGGAGATTTTCATGTGTCCAACTATGTATTTTTATACTCAACCATTCACAGGATCCTCATATATATTTCATTTATAATGAAGACAAAATTCCAATTTAAATATCTTTATGAGGCTTAGGAGTTAGTGGATAAAAGTGGCTGAGACTGAAAACGGATTGAACATGTGTAGCATTTGACCGAAGTCCCCTCTTATTTATTAGGATATATTTTATTAATGTTTTTACGAGAAGTTATTTAACCCTTTATGTTTTCCATTTTATTTATATACTTGTATGTGGGATATATTTAAGAAATACATTATGGTATCAATATTTTTACCTTTCCCCAATTCAATGATGACTATTTGTGTAGTTTTAAGGAAACGTCATAACCACATACTCAATATGAACATTTATACATCGAAAAGATGTTTTTGGAATATTCTTCTTTCAAACAGAAAATTAGTGATATCCAGATCACATGTCAAAAATAGAGAACCAATGGCCTCCCCTAAAATGATTAAAAATATAGTCACTATATAGAAGTGGATACCAATTATTTATCGTAACATGGTTATTCGAAAGATGATCCACACAAAAACTAAGAGTTACACTCACCTTTTGGGTAAACATGACTAGTGCTTCCCATGGAGATGTTCTAGGTCAAATAAAAATATTTCCTTAAAGATAATTCAAATGAAACTAAACATATGTTAGTTTTTTTGGTTCCATAAAGAATGAAAAAATGAAAAATGACCAGATCTTTGAATGTTGACAATCGTAAACTCCACTTCTCATATGGGTGGAACCCATAGGAAATATTTGGAAAACATCCTAAAACTGATCTACAACCACCATAAAAAAGTAATTATCGATACATTACATCGATGTGAAGGTCAATGATTCTAACTGGTAAAATATCGTTCCATTAATTGGTTCCAACAACCCCTTTGTACATTCCATTACATTCTGGTCTCTTCTAATGTAATTCTTATTTCTATCATCAGTCGTAAAACTGAACATCTAGTTATAAAAATAGATTCGTGATTTGAAAATTCTCAACCAATACAAACATATTATAATTTCATTGAAATACTTCTCAATAATATAGAAATCACATATTATGTTATCCCCATCAATAGTTAAAGAACATGATCTACACATAAATGTTAAACATTATCTTGGACTGAGAGGAGTTTTATGATTCAACACAGAATGTATCATCTAAACATTTATACCCATCACATCAACATAACAAGAAGTAATAAATGATAGGGATGGACTAATCTCAAACAAAGCATTCATAGAGGTAGAAATAAAAAAAATCATACCACACATCCTCTATGGTCAATATTTATCGTCCACAACAACTTCTTTATCTCTATATAATTACTTAAACACTTCACATTGTTCGTTATTACCTATTTTAAATTTCCCTTACCATAGATTCATGGTATTAATAAAATCAAGATGGCTGTCTTGGTTCTTATGATGATATATATTCTACTTACATCTTCCCATGAAATCATAATTTATCTGCGAAACAGAAAATGATTCCTCACAACCCGACCTCATAGCACTACGACAATAGTATTGAAGATGCCCAATCAAGTTTCAATTGTGGAATTATCATAGTGGTTCTATTAATTATCACTAAACTTGATCAAATTATCCAAATTGTTAACTCCATTCTTTATTCATGGTCTTGGAGGAAGATTTATTCATCCAACTGTCTAATATAGATTCCTCCAACTACCTTTGAAATATGTTTCCATATTCTTGTTTTTCCCCACATTAGAGTTCCCACCATTCCATATAGGTATAAACATGTTCCCTTTGCCTATATAACCTAATATGTACCTCTTATATTCAATATATCTATTGACTGTCTCTATATAACCCTTTAAACAGAGCATGGAATTCTCCGAGTGAATCTCCATCCTCATACCCGGATAAAAAATGAGTGCCTTTAAGGATTCAGTAATAGTAACATTGGGAGAATGTTGGATAAAATTCATAAATTTATTTTTATATTCTATCAATGGGAGGTTTTCATACTTTAGGATGTAAAATCCTTATATTCTAATAATCTTGAATGTTTGTGGATAGAATTGTTTGTTGAAAATTATTCAAAATCCTCCAATTCAAGAACATGGTCTAATTTTTATGGAACTCCTAAATCCCACCAGTAGTAGGCATAATACAACATCACATATGTCTCTATCTTTTTTTAACTCAATAGGTGTTCCTAGGAAATCAATGATTTAATTTAACCTATTCAACCCCAATTATTCCTTCTCTGGTTCTGAATCACCCCAAAAGATGGGCTGAATTTTTTTTTGTAACTATATAGAATAATAATTTTTTCTAGGTCTATCACTTATGTTCCCTAAATAAACTACTCAAAAATATTGGACTGTAATCATAACTAACTATTGGTTCACCTATGGATTAGGTGAGACCACATCTTTAGTATAATCATCTGGTTGGATTCTATAAACACTTTAATCACAATTAGACTCAATATATATCAAGTTAAGGCTTATCCAATTAGAATTAAGACTTCATATATCTCATCATTATTTTATAAAAATAATTATTTTCAATGATATACCATTTTTTAATAATTCACCTTTTTTTAAAAAATCTATCCATGTTCAAAATACCCATGTCATTCCTTTTTATAATATCACTTTTAAAAACAATATAATTTTTTTCCAAATTAATCATTTTTAACCATATAATAAATCATTAATGAAAATTAAATTTGAATTCCATGTGGGAATTCATTTATTTCAATTCATTTCATGCTCTTCTAATTGGATAAACCTGTGAGAAAGAGGTTACAACATCTATATGTGTCTCAAAAACACTTTTTTTCTCAACTACATGGGTACATGATGTACAACATCAAGATATTATCTATGTGTATTTATGATCTAAATTTCATTTCCCAATAAACATTATATGTTACACCATCCCATATATAAGACTAAAAAAATAATTGTGAACTCAATTACTTCAATACTAATACCATTTGTCGCAAAAGAAATTAAGACAGACTACGGAAGATTTCAACAGTATGTCAAGGACCGAACCAACTGGTACAACTTGTAACATATCACCCCTCCACATTAGCTTTATACGAGGTGTAATTGCTTCTTGGAATTAAGAAATATCCCTAGGGTTCTAAATTATAGCAATTAATTATAATGGATACCATAAAATTTGGAAAAATTTTCTCTTTGAAAAATAAAACAGCCCAATCAAATAGACCATGAAAAAATAGACATTAAATGAAGGATGATAACAAATTATAAAACACAAAGCATAAAAATAAATAAAAAACCCTATTATAATCAGTATTCTATAGTGGAAGACTAGTTATATCACAATACAAAGTAGAAGAAAAAACAATGAAAACACAAAGACACCAAGGCATAACTCTCCCAACATGTTCCTTTCTTCAAATCCACAATACAGCCCAAGTACCATGAAGTACCCACAATGAAATGTGATACATTTCATTTTCCAATATCCTTATATACAATATGTTAAAATGAAATAATGTGGAAAATAAGTTTTCGAGTAATCAATATCAATCGGTTTTCCCATAATTACTTAGCTTCTCTAGACTCTTTTATAGAACATGTTGGATAATTAATTTGAAAAAATTTATATAATATAGATTAAACAGAAAATTAATTGCCATTATAATTTTATATAATTCCATGCATTTTCACACCAAAACTGTTTTGAAACCAAAAATATAAGGCCCCAGCCTTAAAAATTTCTTAATCTTGAGTTACTTCAAGAATACACGTTGAGGATCTTTTCAGGTTTAGAGTTTTAGATAATTAGATCATAAAACTTGCATTACATTCCAAATTTAAACAAAGTGGTTACATAAAAGATAGTATTAATTTTTCCCATCAATGGAAACATATTTAAAATAAAACATGGATTCTTTATTGACACTTCCTTGACACTATCATCACATCATGTACCATACCCTTGACCTGTGAAAAAAATTTCAAAAACTTGGGATGATCATAAAAAGCTCGATAAGGGATATTAAAATATGGAAAGGAAACATGAGTACATATATACATAATAATGAAGTCATAATTTACCCATAAAACATAAGCAATTTAACGTACCTCATCAAATCATGAATAAATCATATAAATCATAATACATAAAGGTAACTTGAGGCATTAATAACATTCTTATGTAGGGAGTAACCCTCTTGGTTATGTTTGGAATACCCATCACAGTATATTCCCCTAAATCCCTTCGGAGAAACCTCAAATTTTAACCCATTCACGTTACCCAATGCATTGGACAGCTATATCGGGCTCACCCGCCCTTAGTTTATCACGGAACCACCCATCTTCATAAAAATTCCAAAGAACCATAACATAATCGTATCACATAAAACATGCATAAAGGAAACATAAAATTTCCACAATTCAATCACAAGATATCAATACAACACATTGATATAATAGAAACATTATGAAAACCATTTTCAATACCAAAATAAAATAAAAGTAAAACATGGTATTTATTTTTCATTTAAAAAAAGGTATGGCTTGTAGAGGAAGCCGAAACTCAAATAATGGTCACGACGACGGAGAAGTTGTTGTCACCGCATACGTACGACAAAAACTTTCCCTTTTTTCGTTTAGTAATACGCTTCGTATAAAAAATATTCCTTTTTGATAAATGTAAAATTCAATGGGCTTTATAACCGTATAAAAGAAGGTTGTGTATAAAACAAAATATGCCTCAATGAAAGGAGATTGAGATGAAGTCCCATACCTCGGGTCCGATATGACTCGATCATTATTTAATGTCCTGAAAAATAAACTTGAATTAATTAATACTTGCTTAAGAAACTTTTTCAAGTTCATTATTCCTTTTATATCACTTATTACCATTGCATGAACACTATGTACTTATTTATGTTAATAACGGTCGTTTTAACGATCATTGGTACTTGAGTCAAATATATGCTCTTTATAATTACAAGTTGTTCATGTATCCATTATATCCAAAGTTATACTCATGATTTATATATCATATATATCCAATATATCCAGTATATACATGCATTTATAATATTACATAACGTTTAGAGGTAAGAAATGAAATGCACCGTTCATGGAGACGGTAAGCCGTACGTACGCATGAACGCTACTTCCATTAATATTTCATATTTAATGGAATTAAATAATAATGATACATAATAGTATTATAATTATAGTATTTTATCATATATAATATCATTCAATATATCCTTTATACATACCACATATGGTATTAATTAATCAAATCACTTTGAGGGGGCGGTAGCCCACACTTCCTAAAATGAGGATATCACGTTTACCCATAATGGAAACCATAATGGTATGTCATAAATGAAAAATACAGAAGCTTAAGTAAAAAATAAACATATTATATATCATATATAAATGTAGTGACATCTTAATGGACACCATTGAAGGTGTTATATGCGTGTTGAACAATCATCGTTTAATAAAGCAGAAATTCTTCATCCACATAAATAGTGTGTTCATTAACCATTAGATGTAGGTGTGTGTAAGTGTAGCTCGAATCCTTATTATAAAAACATCCTAGTATATTGATGATACTTGTTTTGTTACAAAATAATGGAATAAAAAGAGTTTAGATGGTTGGAGAAGCAAAATAAAACATAAGAACACAAAAGAAAACACTACCTTTAAAACGTGTAACTCTTTTTGATTTGAGCTCAAATGATTCCTTGGGAAGACTTCTGCCCAAAGTGAGGCTTCAAAGAGTAATAGAGGTATGTGGAGTGACAAAATGGGCAGGGGTTGTCTGATCCAAAGGCTTTGGAAGTGTGGGTAAGGGGGTATAGGTGGGGGCCTTTTATAAGAGGAGAGAAGGGGCACTCTTGGAATGTTAAGAAAAGATACTTTGTTATAAATTGATTTTCAGATAAAAAAGGTCCAAAAATTATATATTTTGAGGATAAGGTGATAATGGTTCGAAATACACCCATCCAATAGGTCTTTGATAAGTGTAGGTCTTAGATTTTACATTATATTTTCATTTTATTTAAATCATTAAATAATGAGCTCATCGATGCATCATCACGGTGTCATAAATAATTTAATTTATTTAATTTCTAAAAATTAGAAAACAAATATCATGATGTAGGAATTATTTTTATCTATCCAATGACTATTTATAGTAATAAATCTGACTTGTATAAACCCATGTAAATTTTTTTTAATAAAATGACTCATATTTGTGTCATTTTTACATTTATTTTAAATAAAAGGCACTAATGTCATTATCTTACCCAAGTGGCTCCATGGGGTCCCAAAAATCGACCCATGAGTTGTCATGGTCGGCCATGAAACATACAATAAGGGTAGGACATGTGTCATGTAACACCCCGAGATTTTATGAAAAATATTTTATTTAATTTCATTAATGTCTTGTGTTGTACGCAACACCAAAAGGTGCTTGCACAACACGAATCCCTGACTTGCCTTGCATTACATGAAATCACGACCTTCCTCGATAGCGTGTGTAGTACGAAATACCGAGTTTCACTAAACGTGATATTATTATAATATTATTATGAACTAGCCGTTTGAATAGTAATACCAACTTTTTGAAATTTTATAAATTTTTTCTTTCAAAATGGACTTCATTTTTGGATTCGGAATATCGAAATTATCTTAGGGTGAAATTTTGGTACTTTTTGGATAACATTCATATTCTGATGAATAGTGAAAATTACTAAATTTTAATTAAAAAAACTTTTTAATTGAAATAATTAAGAGTGATAAATTATTAATTTGAGTGGTTTTAAAGTATATTTAGAATATATTTTTACAATTTAAAACAATTTTGGTCATTGGATTTAATTTCACATTTAAACCAGACATAAACAAGTGTCAATCTTTTGATAGTTATTATCTCTTAAGAACACGCTATTTGTTTTGACGAAGGTAATTAATTTTTAAATTAATTAATGAAACTGATATGTTTTGAATTTGGTAAAATAGACATAATTTTTGAATTCATAATATCAAATATAGCTTAGGCCTAATTATTGGTATTTTTATGAAAACTTTCATTTTTTGATGACTAGTGAAACTACTAAGTGGTGGTTAAAAAAACTAAATTTTTCATAAAAATTAATTTTACCTCTTCTGTGAGTGGAATTTCAAAAACCCTAGAGACACGGTTAACATCAAGGACTAAAATGTTGTTCTATGAGATGAAAATAATTTTTGGTGAATAGTAACTTTTTACTTTTTTTACCATGGTTAAAAGTAAATAGGGTAATTAAGGATTAAAGTGTTATTATAATTACCCTAACACATGTCCTAATTCTATTTGATAAGTGTAATTATACCAAAAACAACCTTAGGAATAAAATATGACCATTTTTCCTACTTGGATTAGATTAGGACATTTATTATTAATTTACTTAAAGAATGGTTAAAATAGTTAAAATCAAAGTATAATAACTAAAGTATTTTTAATATAGGGTTATACATAATATAAATTCTACTATAAATATTCATTAGAAAGATAAAGAGATTTACTACATAATGGTATATTATTTGTAATATTTATACTTCAAATAATTTAATTTATTTATGAAACAATGATGATGCAATAATTATCTTATTAATGAAATATTGACATAATTGATGTTATAAAACTCAAAATAAATGTAATTTTAGACTTTTTTTGAATTCCAATAATTTTCTATGTTAATATGACATGTTAGTATTGATTTAGGTAAATATTTTAGAACTAATAACTCTTTTATGATTTTCAAAAAAATCAATTACCAAATAGTGTCAAAATTGACATAAAATAGTTTTTAAAACAAATATTATATTATTAATTGTTATTATATTCCTAAAAATATAACGTCCTACCAAAATACTTATATCATGATAGGTGTATCATTAATTGACCACTTGGGGTCGCTAGGATTTATATGGTAAGTTTATTAACTATATAATATAAAAATACAAAGTGACATGGTAAATTTCAATGTAATTAACTAAGGGTTAAAACAAAAAGATAAGGTTAATATAATGAACTAAACTTGTATAAATTCTATTTGATGAGAGGATTTCAACCCATCCCCACCTTAGCTTCGAAATATATAAATTTGGAGCTATTAAAAACCGAATATTACTTTATAATAAAATACTATTTTTATTTATTCCAAAGGTGCCCCTCTCCTCCCTTATAAAAGGGAACCTCCTCCCTCTCTTCCTCACACCACATTGAGACTTAAAGCTCAACCAAAACCTGAAAAAGTTTCTTCTGCACTTCCCTAGAAACATCCTAGAGGTCCTGGTCTTCTTCAAAGACCAATTTTAGTTCCCTAAGAGGAGGTCTCAAAGAGGCGCTTCCGAGAAGAGGTAATGTCCATTACCGATTCTTTAAACTTTATTTATTCTTCCACATATTCTTATTAGGTTGTTTAATTATGAAGTAATAACATCAGTATCAATAATATACTGATATTTCATTATATGTATGAAATAACCCTATTTCACCATCTATCCATCCTATGGAAAATGAAATCACCGCGCGTGCGTACGTACGGAATACCGTCTCCACGCTGTGGTGTAATTTATTTTCCACCACCACCTTACTTGGATAGGTATAATTTTGTAAGTAATAACTATATATGATTATTTTAAAGTGATATTGATTCTATAATAGAATACATACACTCCAATAAAATTCCACGATCATTGGAACGATATCATCGCTCGTGCGTACGTACGGAATACCGTCTCCACGACGGGATGAGATTCATTCTCAATGATTAACAATTCATAAATGATTATAATGTATATATAATAAGTAATAATGAAATATATGACATAATTATGATTCTTTATTTATGTATATATATATATATATATGTATTTCATCCAATTAATTCAATTCAATTAAATGAGGAAACGAAAATAACGTTCATGCATACGTACGGCCTACCGTCTCCATGAACGGTGTATTTCTTTCCATTTATCGAAATATTATATATAAGTATATTCTGAATATATATATAAATCATATTTTATATTCTGGAAATACTTAATCATGATCTATGTAATCATATGAATAATTACAAGTCAAAACACTGACGACAAATGAAACGATTTTACCCAAAACTTTCTTTAACATGGAATTTACAAAAGAACGGGTAATATAAAGTCATAAGTGAACCATATATGATATAATAAAATGAATATGATTCCATAATAAGTCAATGACATTATTTAAATCATTATATTGGAGGTTCGGAAAGGAACGAAGCATATTGGACCTAAGGTAAGGGATAACTTTGCAAATCTCATTTTTATCCAAGATTGCTTATTCGTAAGTATTTACTGGGGTTATTGTTATCATCCAAGTAGATGTTTTCTAAAAGTGTTTTTATGTATGTTTAATTTCCTTTTTACCCATTTTGACTTTTACTACATGGTATGTAAGGAATATTTCTTTTGTTTATGTTAGGAGGTACTTTTTGAATTTTCGAAAAAAAGTACGAGAATGTTTTTTTAACTTATACGAGATGAAAGGATTTTTACTTTTTAATAAAGACTTATTTTCATGATGCTTCCTCAAAAATCATTCATGACTATTTTAAAAAAATATTTATCTTTTAAAATTTCATGACGTTTTGTGAAAAGAAATTGATTTTGAAGAAGAAAGGATATTTTCCTCCAGAATTCATTTCAAGTGTTTTATCAAAACCCTTTTTCATCTAAGATGACATTATTTCACATGTGTATGTTTCAAGTATCATGTCTCTATGATCGATATGGTTTCAATTTTCTAATGATGAAATGATATCCAATTTTTTTGTATGGATTACGTTATGATGGAATGATTTTTATGAAACCCATTTTATTCTTGGGTTATGATGAATGATTTATGTTTATATTGTGGCACACGAAAGAGTGATTTCAATATGAGATGGGTGGGACCTATATCTCCCTCCAATTAATTGGTTAATGATTTATATCTCATGAGATAGACATGGCTAGAATGGTAAGTCAATCCGGTTCAGTATTACATGACTGGAACGAGGAGTGAACTCAATTCAGAAAGGAACTTTGTCCACTAAGATGGTCTTGGAAGCAAATCCTTGGCTACTATGGAAATCATTACATGTTCTTAATGGATTCCACAATTACATGTTTTATTCCCATTCTATGTTATAATGATTTATGTTCCATTATTATCTATGCCTTATGTACTTCCATGTTTTAAGTTGTTGCTCAAGATTTTGATGTTTAAACATTATGTTCATTTTTTTAAGTTCAAATGTATATGGTATGTTTTATTTTGTCCATGCTAACCCTTATTAAGCATTTGAGCTCACCCTTTTTATGTTTTATTTTCCCGCAGGAATAAAATAACGGTTTTAGGTAAGGAAACAAAAAGTGGAAGATCATTATGGGAGACGTTGAAGATCTTTCACCACAATTAGAAGATAACGTTACAAGTTTCCAAAGACACTAAACTCTTACGGTCCATTTGTGTCTATTTTTGTTATGTATTATGTATTCCGAAAAATTAATGTAATATCTATATACGTCAAGCTTCGGGTCATTACAGTTGGTATCAGAGGAAATGTTTTTTCAACCTTTGGAAACTAGGATGTGATAACTTTAGTGAGATCCCTAGAGATATTTCTAAGGTATGTATAGGGATGTCCCTAAGGTTAAGTATAAGTATAGGTTATAGTCCTATAATTACAGAAACGATCTTAGAATTAAACCTAAGATGTTAGATATTGAAGGTACTCCCCCTTTATTATGTTGTTTTCCCTAGCATGAATTTTTCCTCTCACACAATTCTTTTTGGGTTTTAGACGATAGCTGGAACCCGAAGGAACCATGTAGATCAATGCAATGGTCAATGCAATGATTGTCCTCTTGAAAAATCAAATGTTATGGGATATGGAGTGAAAAATCTTATTGCTATACTTACACAAACTATGAATCATTCTGGACTTCCAAATGAGCCGAGAAGGGAACAATATTCTATTGATTCCTTCTTGAGGCAAAGTCCACCATCATTCAGTGGGTCTTCTGATCCACTTGTTGCTGAACAATGTATGAGTACCACTGACACGATATTTTTAGTTCTTCAATGTTCTGAACATGATAAAGTCATCTTAGCAGTATATCGTTTGGAAGGTGAAGCTGATCAATGGTGGAATCTTATCAAGAATACGAGGCCAAGAGATGAAATTGAGTCCATGGAATGGGACGAGTTCAAGAAATTATTTTTCAATAAGTACTTCCCTCGTATTCTTCGAACAAAGATGAAGAAGGAGCTTCTAGAACTAAAGAAAAAGGATGATGAATCTGTTGGTGTATAAGAAGCGAATTTTACAAGTCTTGCAAGGTATGCATCTAGCATTATCATCCAACCTGAAAATAAAGTTGATCGATTCTTCAGTGGCTTAAAACCAAATCTTGGAAGGGAATTAGCTATAAGAGACATCAGTAGCTATGAAAAAATTGTGCATTGTGCTATCAAGGTAGATATAGAAGTTGGTGTTACTTATCCATCTCATGGTTTTGACAATAAATGAAAGATGTAGTTCAAGGAGAAATCTCGGAATAATGGTGAAAATAAGATGAATGTTTCCTTATGCTCAAAGTGTGGAAAGAAGAATGGTGGAGATTTTCTTAAAGGGACTAGAAAATGTTTTAAGTGAGGAAAAGAAGGTCATCGAGCAGCTGAGTGTCTATGTAATGGAAATACGGTTTTTAATGATGTGAATAAATAAAAGACAGCAGAGACCGCACCACCAACACTTCAATGCTACAAGTGCAAAGAAATGGGACATTATTCTAATAAATTCCCCAATCCAAGGGTAAGTGATGATCAAAATGAGCAACCACTTTATGAAAAGGACCAAGGGAAGTCACATGCGATCACTATTGGTGAAGTTGAATATGACAACAATGTGGTGGAATGATTACGTGTTTATGTAATGGGATTCCAAAATAATGTTGTATATAGTATCGTGGAATATTAGAATATTTATGTATTGATATATTGTGGTTTTAAATAATTTTATGGTATCGGTATCCAAGGAAAGTGATTGAGATATTTTTGGAAAAAAGATTATATGCACATAATGAAGGGATAAGGATAAAATGAAATGTATGACTGTATTCATGAGATCATGACTGATATAAGAAAATAGTTACATCATGGTTTGAGTATATAGATTTTTGGGGTTTTGGTATGTGGAAAGAGTTAACTTTTGACAGCACTCATGTTTTCACTAAGATTCAATGGGTATTCATTTTTCAAAAGAATACATGATTAAGGCCGTTGAATGTTTGGAATGTGTCCAACAATACATATCTTATGATATATGGGGATCAACAATGGTACTAACATTCTTGTTATATGAACTCTTTGGTATTCGTTTTCACTATAATATGAGATTGGATAGCAGTATTTTGGATAAGCCTAAATATTTGAATGGATTATATTAGACATAAGGATAGATGTTTTTTTGATATTATTGATGGGATGTTACAGTAATGTAGTTTTAGAAAAAGGACAACCTGCAGGATGGGTGATAGCCCATCGCGTTGGACAAGGCTGTGGTAATCGAACCCACAACCGATGTTCGACTGACCTTTATCGCCTACCACTGGCCTACAGGAAGTCCCTGTTTAGTAGAAACTAGTTTTATTATATTAATCAGTATGATAAATGAAGTATAAGTCCATTTTAGGAACCATATATGATTAATCTCACTATAGATGGACTTGTGTATTTTTTAATAACTTTTCTTACCTTTTGTTTGAGACATATGGAATGACCCATCATTATATCACATGATCTTATAACACTTCACGAATGACAAATTCAACTTCATTTCATTAACAGATGAGTGTAAATTGTCCAAAGAACGACCAACGGTGATACTGTACCCAAAAACACATAAGTATTTCCTCTAATTCCAATTTCATCAACTTTAGGGAAATGATCTTGAAAACCAAAAATGTTGTTCTAGTGATCTTATATCTGATGAATCAGATGGTACCTTATATCATCACAATTTTATGGCTTTGTGATTGATGGATTTATCATATCCATGTTCTCTTCCACTCTCCATCAGAACTTGATGGATATATTTTCCTTCCATATCCATATTTTCACCTATGTTATCCTATGTGGAAACCCAGTGATGAGTTAATTTGGGTAACCATTGTGTTTCATACTTTAGTTTTAAAGCCATGTTTTGGTATTCCTTTTTACGATGTGGGTTTCTATTAATGAAACATTCGAGTAGTAAACCATTTATAACCCTGATGAGTTTCAATGGTGAAATTCATTATAAGGGGAGTAGAATGTAACACCCTGAGGTTTTATGAAAAATATTCTTTTTAATTTCATTAATGTCTTGTGTTGTACGCATCACCAAAAGGATCTTTCACAATATACATCCCTAACTTTCTTTGTATTACACGCAATCACGACCTTCCTCGATAGCATGTGTAGTACGCAATACCGTGTTTCACTAAATGATATATTATTATAATATTATTATGAACTAGCATTTATGCATAGTAATACCCACTTTTTGAAATTTTATAAATTTTATCTTTCAAAATGAACTTCATTTTTGGATTCATAATATCGAAATTATCTTAGGATAAAATTTGGTACTTTTCGGAAAACATTCATATTCTGATCAATAGTGAAAATTACTAAATTTTAATTAAAAACAATTTTTTTAATCGAAATAATTAATAGTGATAAATTATTATTTTGAGTGGTTTTAAAGTAAATTTATAATTTATTTTTACAATTTAATACAACATTGTTCATTGGATGTAATTTCACATTTAAACCAGACATAAACCAGTGTCAATCTTTTGATAGTTATTATCTCTTAAGAACACGCTATTTTTTTGACGATGGGAATTAATTTTTAAATTAATTAATGCAACTGATATGTTTTGAATTTGGTAAAATAGACTAAATTTTTGAATTCATAATATCAAATATAGCATGGGCCTGATTTTTGGTATTTTTCTGGAAACTTTCATTTTCTGATGAATTGTGAAACCACTAAGTGGTAGTAAAAAAAACTGAATTTTTTATAAAACATAATTTTACCACTTCTGTGAGTGGAATTTCCAAATTCCAAGAGACACGGTTAATATCAAGGACTAAAATGTGGTTCAATGAGATGAAAATAATTTTTGGTGAATAGTAACTTTTTACTTATTTTACCACGGTTAAAAGTAAATAGGGTAATTAAGGATTAAAGTGCTATTACTATTAACCTAACACATGTATTAATTCTATTTGATAAGTGTAATTAGACCAACAACCGTAGGAATAAAATATGACCATTTAGGCCCACTTGGATTAGATTAGGACATTTATTATTAATTTACTTAAAGAATGGTTAAAATAGTTAAAATCATAGTTTAATAACAAAATGATTTTTAATATAGGGTTATACATGAGATAAATTCTACTATAAATATTCAATATAAATCTAAAATGATTTTCTACATAATGGTATTTTATTTGTAATTTTTAGACTTAAAATAATCTAATTTATTTATGACACAATGATGATGCAGTAATTATCTTACTAATGAAATATTGACATAATTGATGTTATAAATACAAAAATAAATGTAATTTGAGACTTTTTATGAATTCCAATAATTTTATATGTTAATATGACATGTTTTTATTGATTTAAGTGAATTTTTTAGAACTAATAATTCTGTTATGATTTTCAAAAAAATTAATTACCAAATAGTGTCAAAATTGACATAAAATAGTTTTTTAAAAAAATATTTTATTATTAATTGGTATTATATTTCTAATAATATAATGTTCGGCCAAGATACTTATATTATGATAGTTGTATCATGAATAGACCACTTGGGGGTCAGTTGTATGTATATTGTATGTTTATTTACAATATAATATAAAAATACAATGTGACAAGGTAAATGCCAATCTAATTATCTAAGGGTTAAAACAAAAAGATATGGTTAATATAATGACATAAACTTGTATAAATTATTTTTTATGAGTGTATTTCGACCCATACCCACCTTATCTTAGAAATATATAAATTTAGAGCTATTAAAAACCGAATATGATTTTATAAAAAAATAATATTTTTGGTTATTCCAAAGGTGCCCCACTCCTCCCTTATAAAAGGGTACCTCCTCCCTCTCTTCCTCACACCACTTTGAGCCTTCATGCTCGGCCAAACCCTGACACTATCTCTTCTCCACTTCCTTAGAAACATCCTAGAGGTCCGGGTATTCTTCAAATACCAATTTTAGTGCCCTAAGATGAGGTCTCAAATAGGCGTTTCAGAGAAGAGGTAATGTTTGTTACCGATTCTTTCAACTTTTTTTATTCTTCCACTTCTTCTTCTTAGGTTGTTTCATTATGAAGTAATTACATCAGTATCAATAATATACTTATATGTTATTATAAGTATGAAAAAACCATATTTCACCATCTATCCATCCTACGGAAAACGAAATCACCGCGCATGCGTACGTACTAAATACCGTCTCCACGCCGTGGTGTAATTTATTTTCCACCACCACCTTGCGTGGATGGATATAATGGTGTAAGTAATAACTATATATGATTATTTTAAAGTGATATTTATTTTGTAATAGTATACATACACTCCAATAAAATTCCATGATCAATGGAACGATATCATCGCTCGTGCGTAGGTACAGAATACCGTCTCCACGACGCGATGAGATTCATTCTCAATGATTAACCATTCATAAATGATTATAAATTATATATAATATTTAATAATGAAATATATGAGATAATTATGATATTTTTTATGTATATATATATGTATGTCATCCAATTAATTCCATTCAATTCAATGAGAAAACGAAAACAATGTTCATGTGTACGTACGACCTACCATCTCCATGAACGGTGTATTTATTTCCTTTTAACGATCTATTATATATATGTATATTCTGAATATATATATATATATAAATCATGTTTTATATTCTGTAATTAATTAATCATGATCTAAGTAATCATATGAATAATTACAAGTCAAAACACAGAAGACAAATGAAATGATTTTACCGAAAATTGTCTTTAAAATAGAATTTACAAAAGAACGGGTAATATAAATTCATGAGTGAACCATATATGATATCATAAAAACGAATATGATTCTGTAATAAGTCAATGAAATTATTTAAATCATTATATAGGAGGTTCGGATACGTACGAAGCATATTGGACCTAAGGTAAGGGATAATTTTGCAAATCTCATTTTTATCCGAGATTGCTTATTCGTAAGTATTTACTGGGGTTATTGTTATCATCCATGTCCATGTTTTCTAAAAGTGTTTTTATGTATGTTTAATGTCCTATTTACCCATTTTTACTTTAACTACATGGTATGTAAGGAATATTTCTTTTTTTTACGTTACGAGGTACTTTTTGTCTTTTCTGACAAAAGTACGAGGAGAATGTTTTTTTAACTTATACGACATGAATTGATTTTTATGGTTTAATAAAGCCTTATTTTCATGAAGCTTCCTCTAAATGATTTCATGACTATTTTAAACAAAGTCTTTTTCTTTTAAAATATAATGACGTTTTGTGAAAAGAAATTGATTTTGTAGAAGAAAGGATATTTTCCTCAACAATTCATTTCAAGTGTTTTATCAAAACCATTTTTCATCTAAGATGAAATTATTTGACATGTGTTTGTTTCAAGTATCATGTATTTATGATTGACATGGTTTCACATTTCTAATGATGAAATGATATCAATTTTTTTGTATGGATTACGTTATGATGGAATGATGTTTATGAAAACCATTTTATTCTTGGGTTATGAGGAATGATTTATGTTTATATTGTGGAACAAGAAAGAATGATTTCAATATGAGATGGGTGGGACCAATATCTCCCTCCAATGCATTGGGTAAAGATTATATCTCATGATATAGACATGGCTGGAATGGTAAGTTAATCCGGTTCAGTATTACAGGACTGGAATGAGGAGTGAACTCGATTCAGAAAGGGACTTTTTCAACTAAGATTGTCTTCGCAGCAATGCCTTGGCTACTATGGAAATCATTACATGTGATTAATGGATGCCACAATTACATGTTTTATTCCCATACTATGTTATCATGATTTATGTTCCATTATTATCTTTGCCTTATGTACTTCCATGTTTTAAGTCGTTGCTCAAGATTTTTATGTTTAAACATTATGTTCATGTTTTTAAGTTCAAATGTATATGGTATGTTTTATTTAATCCATGCACACCCTTACTGTGCATTTGAGATCACCCTTTTTATCTTTTATTTTCCCCCAAGATTAAAAGGAAGGTTTTATGTAAGGAAAAAAAGTGGAAGATCATTATGGGAGATGTTGAAGATATTTCACCACGATTAGAAGATTACATTCCATGTTTCCAAAGACACTAAACTATTACAGTCCTTTTGTGTCTGTTTTTGTTATGTATTATGTATTCCGCAAAAGTAATGTAATATCTATGTATGTCAAGCATTGGGTCTTTACAGTTTGTATCAGAGGAAAGGTTTCTTCAACCTTTGGAAACAAGGATGGAAGAACTTTAGTGAGATCCCTAGAGAAATTTCTAAGGTAGGTCTACGGATGTCCCTAAGGTTAAGTTTAAGTATAGGTTAGAGTCCTAGAATTAAGGTAACGATCCTAGAATTAAACCTAAGATGTTAGATATTGAAGGTACTCCCTCTTTATTATGTTGTTTTCCCTATCATGATTTTTTCCTCTCACACTATTCTTTTTGGGTTTTAGACGATGGTTGGAACCTGAAGGAACCATGTTGATCAATGCAATGGACAATGCAATGATTGTCCTCATGAAAAAACAAATGTTATGGGAGATGGAGTGAAAAATCTTATTGTTATACTTACACAAGCTATGAATCATTCTAGATTCCAAATGAGCAAGGAAGGGAATAATATTCTATTGAGTCATTCATGTGTCAACGTCCACCTTCTTTCAGTGGCTCTTCTGATCCACTTGTTGCTGAACAATGGATCAGTACCACTAAAAAGATATTTTCAGTTCTTCAATGTTCTGATCATGATAAAGTAATCTTAGTAGTATATCGTTTGGAATGTGAAGCTTATAAAGGGTGGAATCATATCAAGAATACGAGGCCAAGATATGAAATTGAGTCCATGGAATGGGGTGAGTTTAAGAATATATTTTTCAATAATTACTTCCCTCATATTCTTCGAACAAATATGGAGAAGGATTTTCTTGAACTAAATCAAAAGAATGATGAATCTGTTGGTGTATACGAAGCGAATTTTACAAGGCTTGCAAGGAATGCATCTGGCTTTATCAGCCAACCTGAAAGTAAAGTTGATCGATTCTTCAGTGGATTAAAACCAAATCTTCGAAGGAAATTATCTATAAGTGACTTCAATAGCTATGAAGAAATTGTGCGTTGTTCTATCAAGGAAGAAATGGATGTTGGTGTTACTTATCCATCTCATGGTTTTGAAAAGAAACGAAAGAAGGAGTTCAAGGAGAAATCTCAGAATAATGGTGAAAAGAAGATGAATGTTTCCTTATGCTCAAAGTGTGGAAAGAAGCATGGTGGAGATTTTCTTAAAGGGACTAGAAAATTTTTTTAGTGTAGAAAAGAAGGTCATCGAGCAGCTGAGTGTTGATGTAATGGAAAAAGGGTTTTAATGATGTGAATAAAGAAAAGACTGCAGAGAACGCACCACCAACACTTCAATGCTTAAAGTGAAATGAAATTGGGCATTATTCTGATAAATTACCTAATCCAAGGGTTAGTGATGATCAACATGAGCAACCACTTATGGTAAAGGACATAGGGAAGTCACATGCGATCACTATTGGCGACGTTGAATGTGACAACAATGTGGTTGAATGATTAAGTGTTTATGTAATGGGATTCCAAAATAATGTTGTATATAGTTTCGTGGAATATTGTAATATTTATGTATTGGTATATTGTGGTTTTCAATAATTTTATGGTACCGGTAACCCTGGAAGGTGATTGAGATATTTTTGGAAAAAAGATGATATGCACATAATGAAGGGATAAGAAGAACATGAAATGTTTGAGAGTATTCATGAGCTCATGAGTGATATAAGGAAATAGTTATATCATTGATTGAGTATATAGAATTTTGGGATTTTGGTATGTGGAATGAGTTAACTTTTGACAGCACTCATGTTTCACTAAGATTCAATGGGTAGTCATTTTTCTAGGGAATAAATGATTAAGGCCTTCGAATGTTTGGAATGTGACCGACAAGACATATCTTATGATATATGTGGATCAACGATGGTATTAAAATGCTTCTTATATGATCTCTTTGGTAATCGTTTTCACTATAATATGAGATTGGATAGCAGTATTTTGGATAAGCCTAAGGATTTGAATGGATTAGGTTGTACATAAGGATAGAAGTTTTTTTTGATATTATTGATGGGATGTTATAGTAATGTAGTTTTATAAAAAGGACAACCTGCATGATGGGCGACAACCCATCACATCGGACAAGGCTGTGGGAATCAAACCCGCAACCGAAGTGCGACTAGCCTTTATCACCTACAACTGGCCTACAAGAAGTCCCTGTTTAGTAGAAACTATTTTTATTATATTATACAGTATGATATAAGAAGTATAAGTCCATTTTAGGAACCATATATGATTAATCTCACTATAGATGGACTTAGGTATTTTTTGGTAACTTTTCTAACCTTTTGTTTGAGACAGATGGAATGACCCATCATTCAATCACATGATCTGTTAATACTTCACAAATGAAAAATTAAACTTAATTTCATTAAGAGATGAAGTGGAAATTGCCCAAAGAAAGACCAACGGTAATACTGAACCCAAAATCACTAATGTTTTTCTTCTAATTCCAATTTCATCAACTTTAGGGAAATGATCTTGAAAACCAAAACTGTTGTCCTAGTGCTCTTATATCTAATGAATCAGATGGTACCTTAGATCATCACAAATTTATGGCTTTGTGATTGATGGATTTTTCATAGCCATGTTCTCTACCACTCTCCATCAGATCTTGATGGTTAGAGTTGTCTTCTATATCCATATTTTTACCTATGTTCTCCTACGTGGAAACCCTGTGATGGGTTAATTTGGGTATCCGTTACATTTCATACTTTAGTTTTAAAGCAATGTTTTGGTATTCCTTGTTACTATGTGGGTTTATATTAATGAATATTTTGAGTAGTAAACCATTTATAACCCCGAAGAATTTCAAGGGTCAAATTCATTTTAAGGGGGTAGAATGTAACACCCCGAATTTTATGAAAAATATTCTTTTTATTTTCATTAATGTCATGTGATGTATGCTACACCAAAAGGATCTTGCACAACACGCATCCCTGAATTTCCTTGCATTACAAACAATCACAACCTTCCTCTATAGCGTGTGTAGTACGCAATACCGAGTTTCACTAAACGAGATATTATTATAATATTATTATGAACTAGCTATTATGAATAGTAATACCCACTTTTTGAAATTTTATAAATTTTATAGTTCAAAATGGACTTCATTTTTTGATTTGGAATATTGAAATTATCTTAGGGTGAAATTTTGGTAATTTTCGGATAACATTCATATTCTGATGAATAGTGAAAATTTTAAATTTTAATTAAAAACAACTTTTTTAATCAAAATAATTAACAGTGACAAATTATTAATTTGAGTGGTTTTAATGTATATTTAGAATATATTTTTACAATTTAATAAAATTTAGTTCATTGGATGTAATTTCACATTTAAACCAGACATAAACAAGTGTCAATCTTTTGATAGTTATTATCTCTTAAAGACACGCTATTTGTTTTGACAATGGGAATTAACATTTATATTAATTAATGATACTGATATGTTTTGAATTTGGTAAAATATACATTATTTTTGAATTCATAATATCATTTATATCTTAGGCTTAATTTTTTTGTATTTTTCAGGAAACTTTCATTTTTCGTTGAATAGTGAAACCACTAAGTGGTTGTTAAAAAAACTCAAATTTTCATAAAACATAATTTTATCGCTTCTGTGAGTGGAATTTAGAGAATCCGAGAGACATGGTTAATATCAAGGACTAAAATGTGGTTCAATGAGATGAAAATAATTTTTGGTGAATAGTAACTTTTTACTTTTTTTACCATGGTTAAAATTTAACAGGGTAATTAAGGATTAATGTGTTATTATTATTACACAAACACATGTCTTAATTCTATTTTATAAGTTAAATTATACCAAAAACAACCTTAGGAATTAAATATGACCATTTAGGCCCACTTGGATTAGATTAGGACATTCATTATTAATTTACTTAAAGAATGGTTAAAATAGTTAAAATCAATGTTTAATAACTAAATAATTTTTAATATAGGGCTATACATAAGATAAATTCGACTATAAATTTTTATTAGAAAGATAAAAATATTTCCTACATAATTTTATTTTATTTGTAATTTGTAGACTTAAAATAATTTAATTTATTTATGACACAATGATGATGTAATAATTATCTTAATAATGAAATATTGACATAATTGATGTTATAAATAACAAAATAAATGTAATATGAGACATTTTATGAATTAAAATAATTTTCTATGTTAATATAAAATGTAAGTATTGATTTAAGTAAATGTTTTCGAACTAAGCATTCTGTTATGATTTTCACAAAAATCATTTACCAAATATTGTCAAAATTGACATAAAATAGTTGTTTTAAAATATATTATATTATTAATTGTTATTATATTCCTAAAAATATAAGGTTCGGCCAAGATACATATATCATGATTTTTGTATCATTAATGGACCACTTAAGGGTCGCTTGGATGTATATGGTAAGTTTATTAACTATATAATATAAAAATACAAAGTGACATGCTAAATGTCAATCTAATTAACTAAGGATTAAAACAAAAAGATAAGGTTAATATAATGAATTAAAATTTTCTAAATTATATTGTATGAGATGATTTAGACCCATCCCCACCTTATCTAAAAATATATAAATTTGGAGATATGAATAACTGAATATGACTTTATAATAAAATAATATTTTTAGATATTCCAAAGGTGCCCCTCTGCTCCCTTATAAAAGGGAACCTCCCCCCTCTCTTCCTCACACCACATTGAGACTTCAAGCTCAGCCAAACCCTGAAAATTTCTCTTCTCAACTTCCCTAGAAACATTTTAGAGGTCCTGGTCTTCTTCAAAGACCAATTTTAGTTCCCTACGAGGAGGTCTCAAAGAGGCGCTTCAGAGAACAGGTAATGTTCGTTACCGATTCTTTCAACTTTCTTTATTCTTCCACTTCTTCTTCTTAGTTTGTTTCATTATGAAGTAAAAACATCAGTATCACACATATAATGATATGTTATTATATGTATGAAACAACCCTATTTCACCATCTATCCATCAAACGGAAAATGAAATCACTGTGTGTGCGTACGTGTGGAATACCGTCTCCACACCGTGGCGTAATCTAGTTTCCACCGCCACCTTACTTGGATGGTTATAATGGTGTAAGTAATAAAAATATATGATTATTTTAAAGTGATATAGATTCTGTAATAGTATACATACACTCAAATAAAATTCCATGATCATTGGAATGATATCATTGCTCGTGCGTACGTATAGAATACCATCCCTACGACGCGATGAGATTCATTGTCAATGATTAACAATTCAGAAATGATTATAAAGTATATATAATAAGTAATAATGAAATATATGACATAATTATGATACTAAATTTATGTATATATATATATATATGTATATCATCCAATTAATTCCATTCAATTCAACGAGGAAACAAAAACAACCTTCATGCGTACATACAGCCTACCGTCTCCATGAACGGTGTATTTCATTCCATTTATCGATCTATTATATATATGTATATTCTGAATATATATATAAATCATGTTTTATATTCTGGAATTAAGTAATCATGATCTATGTAATCATATTAATAATTACTATTCAAAACACGGACGACAAATGAAACGATTTTACACAAAACGCTCTTTAACATGGAATTTACAAAATAACGGGTAATATAAAGTCATAAGTGAACCATATATTATATCATAAAAATGAATATGACTCTGTAATAAGTCAATGAAATTATTTAAATCATTATATAGGAGGTTCGGATACGTACGAAGCATATTGGACCAAAGGTACTCATTTTTATCTGAGATTGCTTATTCGTAAGTATTTACTGGGGTTATTATTATCATCCATGTCCATGTTGTATAAATGTGTTTTTATGTATGTTTTGTAACGCCCCGACCCCAGTTACCCAGAGTCGGTGCATTATTACATTACATTGGAATGATCACAAGAAAGATCAAATCTCGAAAGACCGATTGGTTTAGTAGCCTTGGAAACACTAGATATATTCATAAGTTTTACATTACTTCATAAAATGAAAAACTACTACAACAACATAATGTTTCCACAATCCACACTATTAACCCCTCATAAAATCCCTGCAGGTCATTCATAACTTACTTCTTCACATCCTGAGAAAAATAAAACATAGAAAAGGGGTGAGCACAAATGCCCAGTAAGGATAACAATATAGCGGAAACTTTCATAAATAAGAATAAACATTTAAGGCAATGTATAACTAAAACAAAAGCCTTTTAAATATGAACTTTCAACATGGTATGGCATGAAATAATGCCATTTACTTATTCACATGGATATTCTACTAATCGAATAATCACATGAAAAAAATCAATAACCACTTTCATAATGTTGTAATGCATAATGCTAAACGTTAATTTCTTTGTCTAGGCCTCATCCCAAGACCTAGGGGTTACTTCTAACCGGAACCCAACCCGGAGTGCCTCTAATAACCGGACACCAACCCGGAGTGCCTCTAATAACCGGACACCAACCCGGAGTGCCTCTAATAACCGGACACCAACCCGGAGGGCATACTTTTACCAGTCCCTAACCTGGAGGGCTTACTTTAACCAGTCCCCAACCTGGAGGGCTTACTTTTACCGGTCCCCAACCCGGAACATACTTGTTTAGCACATTCATCTGAAGAAAAGTTTGAAATATAACATAAACATTCGGATTAAAACTAGCATACGAAATGTCAATAGTTTCACCATAAACTATGAATGGTATAAAATAGCACATCCACAGTCAAACATATCACAAAACCTTCAATACAATATAGAAGTTTTGTATTATAATAAATCAACTTCAAATAAGCGTAAAATCCATTAAAGGATGTTGACATAGATGAAATCAAAACACTTTTTAGAGAAATATCTCTTTCTATTTTTGAAATCATTTAAGAGACATATAAAATAAAACATTTTATTGAAAATATTCTTGTAAGATTGTAAGGAAAGCTTTGACGATTTTATAACGGCGGAAAATAACCGCACCCGCCGTATAAGTAAAAAAAACATTCTTATCTCAATTCTGTCGAAAAGGTTAAAAAGGACCTTGTTTTGAAAACGACGGAAAGATTCCTTTATAAACCTCTTATAAAAAGTCAAACAAGGGTATAAATGACTTTAACCCATATTCTTGTAAATAGTAAAAATGTTTTGAAATACATTTCGAAGAAACATGGATGTGGATGATAAAGAGATTCCAGTAGAATATTACGTATAATACAACCTCGGATAATGAAGAGATTGTGAAATAACCCTTACCTTGTACTTTTCCTTTGTTGGGGTAGGTTAACCTCCTGTATAATGGTGAAATAATTGTTATTAAATTATACAAGAATCATATATATTAATATGATATCATATATGATCTTTTAACATTTATTTGTTAATAATATCTTAGAATTATCGTCGTTTCGGGTGTTATCTTACTCATTTTATTTATATGTTTTGTTACATAAGTCATGTTTGTTGTATCTTATTCATATCCAGAATGATATCTAGTCCTTAAAAATCATTTTTAAATCATCAAATGATAATTATACTTGAATGGTTACGATGGAGAATGAATCTCATCGCGTTCGTGGAGACGGTAGTCCGTACGTACGCACGAGCGACAATATCATTCTTTTGATATTAAAATAATATATAAATGAATGGTATATCATATATACAGAATCATTAAAATGTTATATTTATTATTTACATGAGTTACACATCATTATTATACCCATCCAAATAATATTATATTGAATAACAATTACACCACGACGTGGAGACGGTAAGCCGTACGTACGCACGTATGGTGACATGTTATTCAAAGGGTGGATAGAATACTGAATATGGTTGTACCATACTTATAATAACATCACAGTATATGTGAGATACTGGAGTTATTATTTTAGAATGGTAAGAACAAAGGAAGAAGAAGTGGAAGAAGAAATGAACTTAGAAAAGGGTGGTGAAATCATTACCTCTTCTTCGGGTTCATCCTTTTGATTTGATCAAAAGGGATCCTTAGGTTGGCTTTCTGATCAAACTAAGGCCTCTAGGTTGTAGTGAGGGATGTTGGGAGAGTATTTGGGCAGAGTTTGGCCGAACCAAAAGGCTTTAGAGATGTGAATAAATGAGAAGGAGGAGTTCCCTTTTATAAGAGGGGTGAGGGGCACCTTTGGAAAAGCTAGAAATATTAGTTTATATTAAATTCATATTCGGTTTCTAAAGGCTCCAAAGTTGATTATTCAAAGGTTAAGGTGGGTATAGGTAGAAAACCACTCAACCAATAGAATTTAGACAGGTTTGGGTACTTATATTATCCTTATCTTTAAGTATTAACTCTAAGTTAATTAGTTTCACTTTTACAATGTCTCTTTGTATTTTTATATAATATGGTTAATAAACTTACTATATTCATCCAAGCGACCCCCAAGTGGTCCTTTAATGATGAACCTATCATGATATAAGTCTCTTGGACGAACCTTAGGTTTTTAGGAATTTAATATCAATTAATAATATAATATTTGTTTTAAGAACTCTTTTATGTCAATTTTGACACTATTCAATAGTTGATTTTTGTGAAACTCATAACAGATTTATTACTTCGAAAAAAGTAAATTAAATCAATCCTAATATATCATATTATCCTAGAAAATTAGTTTAATTCATTAAAAGTTTCATATTATATTTGTTTGGGTATTTATAATATCAATTATTTTAATTTTTCACTATTATAGTAATTACTGCATCATCATTGTGTCATAAATAAAATAAATTATTTAATGTCTAAAAATTATAAATAAAATATCATTATGTAGGAAATCTTTTTAGATTTCTATTTAATATTTATAATCTAAAATCCAACTTATATAACCCTATGTAACAATTGTTTTTCTAAAAGATATATGCTTGTGTCATTTTTGTATTCATTTTGACTTAATTAAAATAAAGTGTCATTGTCATTTACAAGTGGATCCATGGGGTCCCAAAATAGACCCAAAGATTCCCATGGTCGACCATGTATCAACCAATAGGGTTAAGACACGTTTTAGTGTAATTTAGTATTATTATAATATTATTTTTTAACCCTTATTTACCGGATTTTCCCTTAACCATGGTAAATAAAATATTTACCGCAGTAATTATTCAAAATGTCTAAAAATAAAAGTTACCTATTTACACAATTTGAATATCCTGATTCCAAATATGAAATCCATTTTCCTAAATTCAAAACACAGAAGTGGAAGAAATTAATTTAAAATTAATTCCCGCTGTCAAAACAAAAAGCGTGTTTTTAAGAGATAATAACTATCAAAAGATTGACACTCGTTTATGTTCGGTTTAATTGTAAAATTATGTCCAATGACCAACATTATATTAAATGGTAAAAATATATTCTAAATATACTTTAAAAACACTCAAATTAATAATTTATAAATATTAATTTTTTTGATTAAAAAAGTTGTTTTTAATTAAAATTTAGTAATTTTCACTATTCATCAAAATATAAAAGTTATCCGAAAAGTACCAAAATTTCACACTAGGCTAATTTCGATATTACGAATCCAAAAATGAAGTCCATTTTGAAATATAAAATATATATGATTTCAAAAAGTAGGTATTACTATTCACAACGGCTAGTTTAATTAGTTGTGGTGTGTTAGAACTCGGTGTTGCGTACAACACACGCTATCACATTATTCAAAGAGAAGCGTACCGTAGAAGCTTGGGATGTTTCATTTTAAAATTTTCATGTCCCCATTTAGTCAAAAAGTTTAAAATATAGTATTTAAAAAGGATTCACTATTAAAGTTGATAAAAGTGCAATACTGAAAATGAATTTTTTCTTGCATTATATCTAAGAAACTCATAATATGGATTCTAAAATTACAAGGATTATATAAACATTAAAATTTATCTAATACTATTCATAACCTCTTTTGAACGGCTTGTTTGGTAAGTCATGGTGTGCTTGAACTTGGTGTTGCATGTAGTGAAAGTTATTGAATTATTTTGAAGAAGTAACACACTATGAAATCTTGGGGTGTTACATTCTCCCCTCCTTCAATAAATTGCGTCCTCGCAATTTGAAATTGTTCTTCGAAAATAAAAGGTTGAAAATAGAAAATATATTTGTGGGAAAACCCACATCGGAATTTGGGTTACTAAAATTTAGTCTTAATATGAGGAAAAGAGAAATCAAAGGGTCACCACCAAATTATGATCTCGATTAGGAGAACATTGGTGGCAATTAGAGACATATAATTGGAGGAAAAACGTAAATATTTATAGGTAGTGGTTGAGGTCATCAATCACAAACAAGTATAAAATTTAGGTCCTTAAACTCATCAATCTATGATGATTTGAAGTACCATCGGTTCAACAAAATATAGGGTATTGGGATCACACATTTTTGACATTTCAAAATATCTTAGTTGAAATCCCACATCGAAAAATGAATTAATGGGGCCTCTATTTAAAATAAAGAGTGGAAAGTATGAAGATTACCGAAAATAACACATACTAGGGTTACATGTAGGAAAATATGGATATGGAGGGGAAATCTAACCATCAATTATCTGATGGAGAGTGGTAGAGAACATGGCTATGAAAAGGCCAACAATCCCAAAGCCATAAATTAGTGATGATTTAAGGTACCATCTTGGAAAACATTTTTGTTCTATGTTCCTTTTTCTTAATATTGAAGAATTTATTTATGAGATTGGCTAAGATCATAAGGAGATATACTAACTTTATAATTAGAGTTTTATCCATTAATAAATTTCTACCACAAACTCATCTTTCACTCTAAAAGATAATAGAATGTAAAAAAAATTCTATTTACACTATTCGTATAGGGTTCCAAAAAAAAGGAATTTATAATTCATCTACAAGATCTTTTAATAAAAACTACATTATTTAATCCAGGACATCTCGTGGGCCAGTGGTAGGTGATACACCCTTGTCGCCCTTTGGTTGCGGGTTCAAGTCTCGCAGCCTTGCCGGACGCGACGGGTTGCCGCCCGACCTCCGGGTTGTCCTTTTATGGAAATCCAAAATAATCCAAACTAGACCTATCCAAAATACTTCTATCCAAACTCACAGTCCAACATTTATAAGGAAGGTAAACATAATATAGATCCTTTTTACCCCGTAATAGCATATGAATACCTTCATCATGTATTACCATATTCCTTATTGATTACATTCATGTTCCCTTATTCCATATAGAATGCTGGATATACTTCATTAATCCAAAAATGTTTTAAACCCCAACAATGATGGAATATACAAATCATTAATCAGCTTCAAGGTAGTCAATAATATCCAATATAATTTATCCAAATCAATCATGTATTATTCAAAAATCACCACCTCCGTATCTGAACCATATTATGGTTTATCTTTCTCTCAACCATATATTTTCCAAAAATTTATCCTGCTATTGAGTCACTTTTCTTTATTCCACACAATCTCAAGTCCTTAATGAAATAGTACTGCAGTACAATCCTTATATACTCCATAACTATTATAACAAGTACATTGTTGATACAACACTCAATTGACATAATCAACATAAGAACTCTAATCTTTCCTCTTCATCTGTGGTAGTATCATAACTTGATTATTATCCAATAACATCATTTGCAGCATAGTATGATGACTGGGACATAGGCTCGCGTAGTGTCCAAACTCCTTGCAAATGAAGCATTGTACATTTGAAACCATTTTCTTACCCTTGCAGTCACGTACTTTGTGCCCTTTTCCTACACACTTATAACAAACTCCCATTCCTTTCAGGCAAGTTCCAGGGTGTTTCTTTCCACAGTTACCACATATGGGAAAATTCTTCTTTTCCCTCTTCCCTTTATCCATCTTTCTCTCTTCCATCCTTTTCTTCTCTTGCTTCCCTTCAAAGCCATAGGACTCAGTAAACTCTTTACATATCTTATCAACACATGATATTATTTCTTCATATGATGATAATACATGGGAGACTATTTCTCTTATAAATTCTAGCTTAAGACCATGAAAGATATGATCCTTCCTTCTCTTTGAATCATGTGTATTTCTGGAGTTCTCATTCCTTCTACTGGGAGCCATCTCTAAACAATGGCATAAACTAGATCAGTTTATGAATCAAAATACATAATCCCATACTTATAAAACACTTAACATAAATTGAACTATTTATGGATATAATCCATAATCATAAGAATGTTTTCTTTGAGGAAGTATATACTCATAATCCCTTCAAAATTATTTGTAAAGAAAATGAGAGTTATCCTAAGCATATCCCCCGGGAGTGTCGTAACCAAGAGTGCAGCAAGGCCCGTTGTCGTGCACCAGTTCCCGTTCGAGTCTAGCTCAAAGCGGTGTTTTTGGGTTTTACCCCTAGGTACATCTGTGCCAGAGCCACCTCTACCTGCTCGTATCCAGACAGGGATGTATTGCTCGGAAAACTCACAAAATCTCTACAATACCAAAATTCTAGGAAGTTCTTCTATACTAATCCTCAAAGTTCATCTTAGGTCTACGTGCTCTAATCAGAGTTTATCTAAATCTAGCTTCCAAGGTTTGTACTAAACTTCCTCTGATACCAACTGTAACGCCCCGACCCCAGTTACCCAGAGTCGGTGCATTATTACATTACATTGGCATGATCACAAGAAAGATCAAATCTCGAAAGACCGATTGGTTTAGTAGCCTTGGAAACACTAGATATATTCATAAGTTTTACATTACTTCATAAAATGAAAAACTACTACAACAACATAATGTTTCCACAATCCACACTATTAACCCCTCATAAAATCCCTGCAGGTCATTCATAACTTACTTCTTCACATCCTGAGAAAAATAAAACATAGAAAAGGGGTGAGCTCAAATGCCCAGTAAGGATAACAATATAGCGGAAACTTTCATAAATAAGAATAAACATTTAAGGCAATGTATAACTAAAACAAAAGCCTTTTAAATATGAACTTTCAACATAGTATGGCATGAAATAATGCCATTTACTTATTCACATGGATATTCTACTAATCGAATAATCACATGAAAAAAATCAATAACCACTTTCATAATGTTGGAATGCATAATGCTAAACGTTAATTTCTTTGTCTAGGCCTCATCCCAAGACCTAGGGGTTACTTCTAACCGGAACCCAACCCGGAGTGCCTCTAATAACCGGACACCAACCCGGAGTGCATACTTTTACCAGTCCCTAACCTGGAGGGCTTACTTTAACCAGTCCCCAACCTGGAGGGCTTACTTTTACCGGTCCCCAACCCGGAACATACTTGTTTAGCACATTCATCTGAAGAAAAGTTTGAAATATAACATAAACATTCGGATTAAAACTAGCATACGAAATGTCAATAGTTTCACCATAAACTATGAATGGTATAAAATAGCACATCCACAGTCACACATATCACAAAACCTTCAATACAATATAGAAGTTTTGTATTATAATAAATCAACTTCAAATAAGGGTAAAATCCATTAAAGGATGTTGACATAGATGAAATCAAAACACTTTTTAGAGAAATATCTCTTTCTATTTTTGAAATCATTTAAGAGCCATATAAAATAAAACATTTTCTTGAAAATATTCTTGTAAGCTTGTAAGGAAAGCTTTGACGATTTTATAACGGCGGAAAATAACCGCACCCGCCGTATAAGTAAAAAAAACATTCTTATCTCAATTCTGTCGAAAAGGTTAAAAAGGACCTTGTTTTGAAAACAACGGAAAGATTCCTTTATAAACCTCTTATAAAAAGTCAAACAAGGGTATAAATGACTTTAACCCATATTCTTGTAAATAGTAAAAATGTTTTGAAATACATTTCGAAGAAACATGGATGTGGATGATAAAGAGATTCCAGTAGAATATTACGTATAATACAACCTCGGATAATGAAGAGATTGTGAAATAACCCTTACCTTGTACTTTTCCTTTGTTGGGGTAGGTTAACCTCCTGTATAATGGTGAAATAATTGTTATTAAATTATACAAGAATCATATATATTAATATGATATCATATATGATCTTTTAACATTTATTTGTTAATAATATCTTAGAATTATCGTCGTTTCGGGTGTTATCTTACTCATTTTATTTATATGTTTTGTTACATAAGCCATGGTTGTTGTATCTTATTCATATCCAGAATGATATCTAGTCCTTAAAAATCATTTTTAAATCATCAAATGATAATTATACTTGAATGGTTACGATGGAGAATGAATCTCATCGCGTTCGTGGAGACGGTAGTCCGTACGTACGCACGAGCGACAATATCATTCTTTTGATATTAAAATAATATATAAATGAATGGTATATCATATATACAGAATCATTAAAATGTTATATTTATTATTTACATGAGTTACACATCATTATTATACCCATCCAAATAATATTATATTGAATAACAATTACACCACGACGTGGAGACGGTAAGCCGTACGTACGCACGTATGGTGACATGTTATTCAAAGGGTGGATAGAATACTGAATATGGTTGTACCATACTTATAATAACATCACAGTATATGTGAGATACTGGAGTTATTATTTTAGAATGGTAAGAACAAAGGAAGAAGAAGTGGAAGAAGAAATGAACTTAGAAAAGGGTGGTGAAATCATTACCTCTTCTTCGGGTTCTTCCTTTTGATTTGATCAAAAGGGCTCCTTAGGTTGGCTTTCTGATCAAACTAAGGCCTCTAGGTTGTAGTGAGGGATGTTGGGAGAGTATTTGTGCAGAGTTTGGCCGAACCAAAAGGCTTTAGAGATGTGAAGAAATGAGAAGGAGGAGTGCCCTTTTATAAGAGGGGTGAGGGGCACCTTTGGAAAAGCTAGAAATATTAATTTATATTAAATTCATATTCGGTTTCTAAAGGCTCCAAAGTTGATTATTCAAAGGTTAAGGTGGGTATAGGTCTAAAACCACTCAACTAATAGAATTTAGACAGGTTTGGGTACTTATATTAACCTTATCGTTAAGTATTAACTCTAAGTTAATTAGTTTCACTTTTACAATGTCTCTTTGTATTTTTATATAATATGGTTAATAAACTTACTATATTCATTAAGCGACCCCCAAGTGGTCCTTTAATGATGAACCTATCATGATATAAGTCTCTTGGCCGAACCTTAGGTTTTTAGGAATTTAATATCAATTAATAATATAATATTTGTTTTAAGAACTCTTTTATGTCAATTTTGACACTATTCAATAGTTGATTTTTGTGAAACGCATAACAGATTGATTACTTCGAACAAAGTCAATTAAATAAATCCTAATATATCATATTATCCTAGAAAATTAGTTTAATTCATTAAAAGTTTCATATTATATTTTTTTGGGTATTTATAATATCAATTATTTTAATTTTTCACTATTATAGTAATTACTGCATCATCATTGTGTCATAAATAAAATAAATTATTTAATGTCTAAAAATTATAAATAAAATATCATTATGTAGGAAATCTTTTTAGCTTTCTATTTAATATTTATAATCTAAAATCCAACTTATATAACCCTATGTAACAATTGTTTTTCTAAAAGATATATGCTTGTGTCATTTTTGTATTCATTTTGACTTAATTAAAATAAAGTGTCATTATCACTTACAAGTGGATCCATGGGGTCCCAAAATAGACCCAAAGATTCCCATGGTCGACCATGTATCAACCAATAGGGTTAAGACACGTTTTAGGGTAATTTAGTATTATTATAATATTATTTTTTAACCCTTATTTACCGGATTTACCCTTAACCATGGTAAATAAAATATTTACCGCAGTAATTATTCAAAATGTCTAAAAATAAAAGTTACCTATTTACACAATTTGAATATCCTGATTCCAAATATGGAATCCATTTTCCTAAATTCAAAACACAGAAGTGGCAGAAATTAATTTAAAATTAATTCCCGCTGTCAAAACAAAAAGCGTGTTTTTAAGAGATAATAACTATCAATAGATTGACACTCGTTTATGTTCGGTTTAATTGTAAAATTATGTCCAATGACCAACATTATATTAAATGGTAAAAATATATTCTAAATATACTTTAAAAACACTCAAATTAATAATTTATAAATATTAATTATTTTGATTAAAAAAGTTGTTTTTAATTAAAATTTAGTAATTTTCACTATTCATCAAAATATAAAAGTTATCCGAAAAGTACCAAAATTTCACACTAGGATAATTTCGATATTCCGAATCCAAAAATTATGTCCATTTTGAAATATAAAATATATATGATTTCAAAAAGTAGGTATTACTATTCACAACGGCTAGTTTAATTAGTTGTGGTGTGTTAGAACTCGGTGTTGCGTACAACACACGCTATCACATTATTCAAAGAGAAGCGTACCGTAGAAGCTTGGGATGTTTCATTTTAAATTTTTCATGTCCCCATTTAGTCAAAAAGTTTAAAATATAGTATTTAAAAAGGATTCACTATTAAAGTTGATAAAAGTGCAATACTGAAAATGAATTTTTTCTTGCATTATATCTAAGAAACTCATAATATGGATTCTAAAATTATAAGGATTATATAAACATTAAAATTTATCTAATACTATTCATAACCTCTTTTGAACGGCTTGTTTGGTAAGTCATGGTGTGCTTGAACTTGGTGTTGCATGTAGTGAAAGTTATTGAATTATTTTGAAGAGTGAACTCGATTCAGAAAGGGACTTTGTCCACTAAGATGGTCTTGGCAGCAATGCCTTGGCTACTATGAAAATCATTACAGTTGCTTAATGGATTCCACAATTATATGTTTTATTCCCACGATATGTTATCATTATTTTTGTTTCATTATTATCTATGCCTTATGTACTTCCATGTTTTACGTCGTTGCTCAAGATTTTGATGTTTAAACATTATGTTCATGTTTTTATGTTCAAATGTATATGGTATGTTTTATTTTGTCCATTGATACCCTTACTGAGAATTTGAGCTCACCCTTTTTATGTTTTATTTTCCCCCAGGATTAAAATAACGGTTTTAGGTAAGGAAACAAATAGTATAAGATCTTTATAAGAGATGTTGAAGATCTTTCACCACGATTAGAAGATTACGTTCCAAGTTTCCAAAGGCACTAAACTATTACAGTCCTTGTCTGTCTGTTTTTTGTTATGTATTATGTATTCTGAAAAAATAATATAATATCTATGTATGTCAAGCTTCGGGTCTTTACATTTCAAGTTCATTTCATATTATTAAAACATTATTATTACCTTAAATAACACTAATTACCTCTAATCACGAGTAAAAACATAAAAGTTACTATTTATCAAAAAATTATTTTAATTCCATTGAACCACATTTTAATTCTTAATGACAACCATGTATGTCGGATTTTTGAAATTAAAAACACAGAGGTGGTAAAATTTCATTTAAACAAAAAATTAGTTTTTTAACTACCACTTAGTGGTTTCACTATTCATCAAAAATTGAAGTTTTTCAGAAAAATACCAATACGTCACCATAAGCTATATTTTATATTCTGAATTCAAAAATGATGACAATTTTCCAAAATTAAAAACATATAATTTACATTAATTAATTTAATAATTAATTCCCGCTATCAGAGCAAATAGCGTGTTTTTATGAAACAATAAGTATCAAAATATTGACACTAGTTTATGTCCAATTTCAATGTGAAATTAATTCAAATGACCACCATTGGATTAAATGGTAAAAATATATTATAATTTCACTTTAAAACAAATTAAAAAGTTAATATAATCATATAAACAAATTAGATTAAAAAGACGTTTTGAATTAAAATAAAAAAATTTTGACTATTCATTAAAAAAAGAACATTATCAAAAAAATACCACAAATTTATCCAAAGTAAATTTTAATGTCCCAATAATAAAAAATATGTTTATTTTGACAAATATAGAATATAAAATTGTCAAAATATAGATTTAAAAATGGTTTTCCATAAAAAGGTAGTAAAACAATCTTTTAAAAATATCAGTGCATTCCATGCTTAAGATTGGATTTATTCTCATTTTAAGCCTCTAAAACACTATCTAATTCATCAATAGACATAGATAAAAATTTCTATTAGTCATTACATACTTGGGATGTTACAAAAACAGTCTCCAAGGATAAAAAAATCAATGTATTAAACCATTTCATATTTCTTTATGGAATTGAAATTCAATTATTCACCCACACACTCACATAAGAATTTCTCACTGATAGTTCCATATACATGAGTAGTTTCCCATACATCCACTAATTCATAACTATGTGGAAAATGATCTTGTGCCCCAATTCCACCTATACCTTATCCATTGTCACATTTGTTTTACCCCATTGGTACACACCCCTTATTTCAAGTCACATAGAAAGCCTAGACTCACCCAAAATCATTACTTAAAAAACAATTTCAAAATAAAAATTTCAATCAATTTAAATTAAATATACTTTTATTTAAATAATTTTTATCAAACATTCCCATGAATCAAAAAAAGTACACATTTTTAAATTATCATTTCTAAAACCATAATCAAGTCTCCTTGTAAAACAACCTTTTTAAATAATTCAAATTATTTTCAAACCATTACTAACGAGTGTTTCCAAATTTCCTTTTATATGAATTTCTAAAAATATTTCATAAAATATAAAAAATTGAAAATAATTATTCATATTGTAATAAAAGAAGTTGAGAGTGAATCCATATACATTGGAAGTTATGGAAAAATGAAGAACGTAAAAAATTCATCAACAAAACAATGACCAATAATCAAAAACCATCGACATATATCCTTCCCTAACATCATCACAACAATATATAACCATTATTGAAATAAAAAATTATAAATCTATTCCCAAATAGACTATAACTTGTATATTTATAGAAGGAGGGAATATATATCACCTAAAAACAACAAAAAATTGAGGGCTTATATAAGGAATTTGTATTCAACACAAGATGAAATACTAATGAAATATGTATAATTAGATGGGGAGAGAATAAATATCCATTGGGAAGAATATAAATAGAATTATGATCAAATATAGTAAAAAATAATTTTCATAGAGGTGTAAATTAGTGAAATCCACTTTTTTAGATATCACATTAAACAGTTTGTGATTAGTCTGATAATTAAGAAAACAATTCCCCAATCTCTCACCGACCCCTATCTCAAGAAGATCCATACATGGTCGGATCACATTTTTGACAAACTATGTTCTATCTATATAAAATATATCTACCCATAATCACATGGTTTCTCCTGGGTGGCTGTATGGCATGTCCAAACCATGCGTCAAACATTATGCGTACCTATAAGCCCTTGTTTTACACAACCTGATTTTCTATATAAGTTGCATGGATTCCACAAACCTCTCAATAACTATGAACCTTTATAAAAGATCCAATAACATTAAAAAATTAATTCAATCCATCTATAACATCAAAAAAAACATAACATAGCTAATATACATAATGAATGGGTTACTAGCAAGAAATTGTGTGTTTTATAAATGGTCGATCCATCATAGATCACCAGCTACCATGTTAACTATTCCAATGTTGAACTGTATTTTGTAATCAAAATAATTAATCAATTCCATCCATCTTTTAAGGGATATATTAAAAAAATTCAGTGTGAATACACACATGATGATTTTAATATTCATATATATGTCACACATTTCATGAAAATGATAGTTTCTCCACATCTATAATGAATGAATTAACTCATCGAGCATGAAATCATGAGTTATTTAATTTTCCACATGTATTTTTAATTATATTGAGGCATATTATATATCCTTATATTTAAAAAATAGAAAACTTACAAATACAATATTTGTGGAAACACTATAGATCACAAACCATTCACCACTATAGGGTTGTGTGAGTATAGGTTCACAGAACTAAATTCTCTTCAACTCCTTAATGTTCGATTCAAATACATATATTGACAAAATCATTACTCACTTTACAGTCCACATGATGATTATGTTGGAATTTAATGAAAAAAACCAATAGTGCATTGGTAGTATAATCAATAGAATAAAATATGTGGATATCAGGAACCATTTATATTCTAAGAAATTTCATAATAACATTTATGATTTAAGGTTACAATGATGTACCCACACATGATAATATATTACCAAGGAGTGAAACATCATGATCCAAAATTGAAACATGGTAATTTTTTCATATTATTATCCTTCTTTAGAACCTTAATTAAATTTAATAAATTATATTCTTACTCATATTTTATGTTTAATTATATGAAAATATTATCTATGAAGACAACCAAAAACTGATGAAAAGAATATCTAAAGAAAATTAATTAAATAAATAATGATATTATGTGAATTATTTAGAAAAAATGCTTTCATTAAAAATTCAAAGTTCTCATACATCATTTAGAAGGTTGTATTTGGTATATCCTCATTCTTAAACAACAATTTATGATATCCAAAAAGATGGTAAATAATTGAGACATACTGAGATCCTTGTAATTAATCTACCAAATCATTGATATGAGGTAAATTATCATTTTTCTTGTTAGATATCTTAATATTTTCCAGATAGCCAATAAAAATATGAAATAAACTTTATTTATTATTTAGAAAAATATTAGGTGGACCCTATAGTGATTACCGAGGTTTATTGAATCCCTTATCAAGATTATTATAGTGTTTATTCATTAATTACTTAAACTCAATGGGGTCCACTAGATAAGGATTATTTGAAATAGGTGTATCTCATTCTATGTTTTCTATTTAAAATTGAACATTATAATTTAGGTAAGACTTGTAAAATCTTATAGAAGGGTATCAATGAACTCTCAATTAATTATTTTATCCATAATTATTATTTTCTACCTAACCATATAAGGAAAATACCCTTTATATATAGAAATTATTATCCAAACTATAATATTAATATCAAATGTATATTATTAGTTATCCTCACTCAAAAATATTATCACGTGTTTCTTTGGAAAAATAAATGAGACTTATTTTACATGTAATTGACCTATGATCTATATAAAGAGAATGAATCTATGCCCAAAATAACATTAAATTCCACAAATTTAATAATCACTAGATTTTAAAGATGCACATTCCCACAAACTTCTATTGAACGTGACTATAAATCATTAATGTGATCATCATACCAGTAAGAGTTGTTTCTACTATCTCTTCATCAAATAATTTAGGTTGTGATGTGATATGATTATTAAATTATTCATATATAGTGGATTGGGTTCAAATGGAATCAAACAAAACAATTAAATTTATTTTATATGAGGTATGTGTAGATATTACCACATCCTTATCCTAATGAACTTTAGTTTTTATTAAAAGGGCATTTAATTTAACATTTTTATAGGTTTTTTGAGTCCCACAACCCTAATTGGGTCATAAAATAATTCTACATTATTCATTATTCACAATATCTATATATATGAAGAAAAAAAATTAATTTTTTAATACATCTTCTACACTACTCAAATTCTCAACCTTTTAATCCCCCATTAAAATTCACTAGATCAATGGAAATCATTTCATCAATTTATGAATTTACTTATTCCTTTAATAAAAATCTATATTCTTTACATTACATTATTATCATGTATGTTTTAATTTTTTACTCCTTGATATTTACCATTCATGTTTCAATTAACCACCACTTCTCCCTTATTTCCACTAAATATAAAATAAAAATTAGTCTTCCCTATCAATATTTATACATTTAAAGATCATTTAAAAATTTACATATGGTAACCAATTTATATTAAGGATATCATAATTTATAGACATCATTTCATGACATTATATAATAAATAAATTTCTCATGTAGGTTCAATTTTAAATATTGAGAAATGGCTTGAATACTATGTAATGTTTTCATCTTAGGCACTAATGGATTCATTATCCCTTTTTGGATCTAGATATTCCATTTTAGTCATAGTATAATGTGTTTGATGATTGTATTCCATGATAAATAACTTTTCAAATTCTACTCATTTCGTAGATTTTATTTCTCCTTGTTTCCTCATATTCATTATTATATTCCATTAATTACCATATTCTACTTCAATGTAGTAGATTACTAAAAAATATTATCAGGTTTTGATTACTAAATAATGGAAAATAAATTTTCCATTGTTTTTATCTATTTCTCAGAAAAATTTGGACTAAACGTCTCATAATTGGATGGTCGACATTATCACCTAAATGACTCAATGGAATATTGATCACCCCTTCATGAATTAAAAAGATCAGCATGATCCATTTTACCATTCACATCGTTAGATGTTTTAGTGATCATAGTCATGAAAATTGTTTCACATCCTATAAGACATTTGATTGATGTTGAGGAATGTAATATCATTGGTCATCATGTTTGTTGTTCACAAGATTTCTTCTTATTCAATGTTATAAATTAATACAAAAAACGTGTGTAATAATGGATCATTAATAATCCTAGTGAGCTAATATTATTCATGAAATTTAACATTGATGGTGTACTAAATCACGACACCTCATTATCATCCTATGGAAACATTATATTATGATTGTAAATCTATGATCATCATATGTTTAAATAAATCATAATTGATTGTATTGAAAATTTGAGTTACACTGAGCATATACTCTATGAATTTTACTTTAGTTTAATTGCCAAGGAATAATCACTCATAATTTTAATGATATTTGAGATATACTCAACCAACTCTTATGAAATATATTACCTCTAAATGTATTGATTCTAAAACCATGTCCACTTATAGTGTCTATACATAGATATATTAATATGAAAACAATATAATCTATTACTTAAAAAATGATAGGATTTTATTATATACATAAAAATATCCTAAAGTATTTTATTATAGTTTTATGAACCAAATCTATGTTTATTAACTAAACACTCTTCTAATCCACATCGATGTTTCTCGAGCACAATATTAGTAAATATTACATCATTTTTAAAAATATTCAGTATATTTTATAATATTTCACGTCCATATACCATAAAAGATTATATAATTTGTATTATAGGTACCTAAAATATCATATTTAGGTAATATACTTATTAGTTCAACCATCATTCTGATATAATGAAACCTTCTTGAATACTCACAGTTAGAACCTTCCATAGATATATTTGAATGGAAAACCTAAGAATGGGTGAGATAATATTATCCATTAAGATAACCTTGGAAACTATCAATAATTTAATGATATGATAAGCATAAGGGTATGATAAAAAATTCAAGTGTATTTTTTATGTAAAAAATTCACACCGAGAAAAGATATGATCATATGATCACAAATAATATCATTTCTAGAAGTGTGATCTATAAAGGCATGCAATATGTAAACATCATTTAATATAAAAAACATAGGAATGTTTCATCATATGAATAATAAATAATAATCACAAATATATATAAAGAAAATAATATTATTGTATTATCATCATTGTATAACTACAATATGATCATAATCACACACCAAAATGCAACCGAATATATTCACAATCATATCCACTTATATTCCTTAGATTATAGCTCGAAGTAATCATAGTAACACATATGTATCTGAATAAATCCATTATAAGAAATGTTTTTGCATATAATCAAATAATGTGTTATTAATATCACTTTACCCATTGGTTTAGTAAGGTATATAGAATAAAACAATCTCATAATCATAATCAATTCAAATAAATTACCTAATATTAAATATCATTAATCATATCATCATAACATAACCTATGAAAAATAAATGATTTTTATAAAAATATAAAAATCATAATAATAAAAAATTTATAAAATTAATTTGTATATTATCATTTGATCATATCCCAATAAATTCATAATTAATGTCAAATGATATTATTATTGATGAAAAATTTCTTTCTAAAATAGTATAAATATTTATTGAGGAAAACAACAATTCATTTGGAAATCATTGGCATAAAACTAATTATCCCTAAAATATTCATGAATCCATTTTTGTCAAAAAGAAAAATGAAAATTCATATTGGAATCATAATAATTGAGATGTCATGATTAACAGAAATAAGGTTCATGCCACCAATATTAAAACAATGATTCGTTTCAAACATTTAGAAAAAAGTACATTCAATGGAAAACAAAAATTGTATTCACTGTTAACAATTTTTACAAAATTCCATCATGTTAAAAATTTCAAAAATGAATAACATACTATTAGAAAAAAATATCTTAATTTTTTATAATATGAATATGGAGGAAAATGATGATCCGATTTAAATTGGATCAATACAGCCTTTAATTCATAAAAACATTTTCATCAAATTTTTATGTAACTAAGATAGGATAATGGTACTCAATCTAAATAATTAAAAAAAGAAAATAAAAATGTAAATTAAATTGGTTTATCATATATGTATAATATAATTTAATAAATTTCAAATTCAAGAATAAATAATTTCGATTAAAGTACGATTGAAACATAAGTTTCATTAATAATGGTTCACAATTCAATGCAAACATTAAAATATCTTGTATAATAAATAATGACTATTTATTAATATATTACGAAACCATTTTCATATATATAATAATATATATAATTTAAATATTACATAATATCACCCATTTATTACTAAATTTTTATTAAAATTACTATTCTATGTCATAACGCCTTCGCTTTTGATGAAATTTTCAGTCGATATGTTATATTATATATACATTGTTTATGGATAAATAAAATATTGAATTATATCAATGATATAAATATAATATATATTAATTATATACATAATAATTAAAATCTATAATAATTATATATATGAAAATTAATTACATCGTTAAATGAGATAGTAGGTTATATGTATACATGAAAAATATTTTTTTTTTCTATAGAGAACTATAAAAAAAAGATAAATATTATTTTATTATTATAGAAGAAAAATTATATAATAAATATCATATGTTTATTTTCATTAAAATTATCCTCATTACTATATGATTATTGTGTAAATGAAAAAAATTTATATTGTTTCATTGAGGATGTAGTCTCCACATACCTAGGAGGGGAATTGAAATTTTTTATTAGATTGCAAGGGAACAAGGTATATATGATATTAAATTTACAAAATAATTTTTATGAAATAATTATAAGAAATTTAAAAATGTCCATAATAATAAAATTAATGATATTTTGTGGTGGAAATGGTTTGTATTAATAAATGGTGGTAATAGTCCACACACACACATGGTCAATATATTCACATCAAATTTGATAGAAAAGATGATTAAAAATGGGGGATATATAGTCATAATAAAATTTTAGAATATACATGACAATTAATTTTTTATTTTATGATGCATAAAATATATTTATGGTAGGTATAAGAATAGATAAATCGAATGAGGTCACATATGTTAATTACCTCTTCCTCGTTATGTGTTCTTCGGATTCCATATTACGGACGATTTAATTGGTCTTTTAAGAAGACCAGAACCTCTAAATCATGGATAAGGATGTTTAGAATATAATAAATTAGGGTCATTTGAATCTAGATATCTCAATGTTGTGTAATGAATATAAAGTATAGACGTATTTTTATTGGTCGGAATAGGAAAAAAAGATTTCATAAAACGATAAATAATATATTTTTTATAATCTTGTGATGTGAAACATAGACACACAAATTAGAAGATAATATTTATTAAAGAAAAACGAAACTCAAAACGTCATATTTATAAATAAAAATGTTACATTTCAATCCTTATCTCTTAGTTGAACCCCTTTAAACTCATTTGAACCAAAACAGTGATACGTCATATATTTACAATGACTAAATAAATATATTAAAAATACAATGAATATTCCAACTATATATTCCAATTATTATTCCAAATATTGAATATTTTTTATCTTATTTAATATATATTAGTATTTGAAATTAGTTATAATATAAAATAAAAAACATAAATATTGTTTTTAAGAATATAAAAACTTCAAGGGAAACAATTTTGTTTTGAAATTAATTAACAATATAGATTCCATGAATTAATATTTGAAAATAAGCAGATTCATGGTTTTAGGATTTTTTTTGAAATCTAAATCTGAACAAATTCTTCAAAACATTTTAATAAATTTAAACAATTAAATTATTTTTAATTTAAATAAAATATAACGTATCTTCAAAAAAGTCATGATATGCATTCCAAAATAAATTTAATGAAAGGAAATATAATATTTAACACTATAATAGAAACTATTTATAATTTCACCAAAAAAAATAGAACAAATATAATAGTTAAATATACCTTAAGGAATTATCATAGGATTTTAACTCAATTCAAACTCTTTTACATATGTAGAAAATATTTACAATTATAAATATTCATAATGACCAATGAATAAATTGAAATAGTTTTATTATGATAATTATGATGATTAAAAATATTGAATCAATTTTATAAAATTATATTCATAGAATTTGTGGAATTTATTATAAAATTAATCCATCAAAATGAAAAATAATCTATTTTTTTGCAAAAAATTGTATTCATTGGTAAAAAACACCCTAAAATAAAATATAATTTACATTAAAATGAAACTAACTAGATTATTAATAATCTAGATGATCTAAATTTAATACAGTTTGAAATAAAATTTTCCATTGTTATCGTTTTGAATGAAAACACAATTTTAAATATAAATTATTATTTTTTACTATTCACTATAAAAATGCCAATTTTATGAAAAATTATGAAATATCAACCTAAGTTAAATTAGATTTGATAATTTAAAATATCTTACAGTTTTTATAAAAAAAATTATTACTTAAATTTCATAGTTTATCATAAAAATAAATAAAACACATTTTTTGAAGAAATTGTATTTTTTTAAAATTAAATTAAATTTCTAAAAATGAGTTATTTATTTATAAAAGAAATTTAATTATATTAAACATTAATAAATATTTCTAAAAAAATTAATATCCTATTTATAAAAATAAAATAATGTATTTTTTATTATATCTATGTTTAAATTATAATATTTATATTGATGTTTGTTGGGAAATGGTGTTTCATGTAACAGAAATTATAATTGAAATTAAAATTATTTAAAGGTAAAAAAATTACAAGTGTGTCAATGATTTTTTTGGAGTTTTTTTCTTATAAATAACATATATGTACATTAAGATTACATTTAAGAATTTTTTAATATTAATAATATTTTTTTCACATCATTAATGTTTTAATATGGGGAATTGTACTTAATACTTCCTTAATAATTATTATCACAATAAAATGGTTATATAAGTTCCCCACTAAGATGAGAAAATAAAATTTTGAAACATTATTTTTATATATATTATATATCTAGATGATATAATTTGATAGGATAAATTTTTTTCACATTATTAAGGGTGACGAAATATAGGATATAATGAAACGTTCATACATTGAATTCAATGGGTAATCTTCAAAGTAGTAGATTAAGAGAACGTGAATATCAAATAAAAAATCTATAATTATATGTTTTATAACATATTCATATATACAGAAATGTGTATTTATCCAACATAATTATATTTACTAGTAATTCATATCATAATTTCTGTACATTGATTTATTAATGAAAACTATTATGGAATAAGTTTTCAAACTACTCTTAAAAAAATGATATAACATAACGAGGATATAATATACAATATAAAAATTTATTGGATATCCATAATTAATTTAGTTTATATTTTTTAGGTAACCATCTTCATGTAGAGTCAAGAGAACTGCTTACTAATAAAAAATATTTGGAGAGATAAGAGTATTCAACTCTTGATTGTGGAATCAGACATGGATTATATATATACTACATAAATTATTATACCAGAGCTAACAATTCCATTAATTATTTCATCTGGGACTTCTAGGAACTAATTAATCTGAATATCATGTTTTTTAACTTCTAGATGGGGGAAAATAATGTTGTCGTGATTTTTAAATGTAATTTTAGGGATTATCATCACCTATTTATTTTGACTTCTAAAGTCTATCTATCATGTGAGTATAATATTATTGTGGATGTTGTTACACTTGAAATCACCCACATTTACCCTCATTTAATTTTATCCATGTTTATTTTTAAGTGTATATTTAAATTTATTTTTAAAAAACACATTCCTATATAGATGAAGGATATGTTGTTTCTGTCAGGAGTTATATTGGATCAGTGAATATTGTGAGATTGATTTTTCCTTTATGTTCTTCAACAAAATATAATAACATAAATCTTTTTATGGAATCTATTTTCATAAATAAATTATTGTTCATGGTTATTTTTAGATTTTCTCATTCTTACAAAGTAAAAAAAGATACTTTTAGAATATATGCTTATTACACTTGCATTAAAACATATTTAATAAATTTATCATGATAATTGGATTATATTATATATTGAGTGTTTGTATGAACATGTATAAAATTGTGATGTTAAATTCATTTTCTTTGGGTGTTGTGGAATGTTTCAACAAATATATCCATACTAGCTCACAACACATTGATATCTTCATCATCTTAGATGAATATTTTGTATATTAAAAATATACATTCTGGATGATTGAAATAGTTAGTTTCATGGAATCATTTGAAAATAATCTACAAACTCGGGGGAATATATTCATCATATCCCGTAAATATCATACACATTAGTACTGGGGAATAAAACAATTATTCATAACTTGTGGAATGTAACGACAAGAACGGGGTGAGGTCAAATTCTAACTTTGGTTAAAAATGGTCATATACAAGCATTTCATAAGAATAGGGGTATGAAAAAAAGTCCATAACATTAATAAAATCATGCCCTACAAATTAAAGAACATAAAACTGAATCGTTAGAAATATATTTATTTTTTATATGATATAAATAATAAATAAAATCAATACAAAACCAAAAAATAGAAAAACATAATAATAATACATATACATCATAACACACACATAAGTATATAATAATTATTTCCATAGTTGTCAATGATTAAATACAAGTCCATATTAGTGGAATGAGATCACTCCCCATACCATCTTAGTAGTCATGGTTCATTTTTAAAAACAACATGGTGGAAAAGACCCTTTTCTGAATTGGGTTCACTCCTTCATCATGTCCGGAATTACTAGACATGTTTCACTTGTTATTCCAGTCCTATATTATTGAACCAAGATCACTCCTTTTTACAACCATGTAATACCGAGTTATGTCAATGTCACATCCCATCCATGTATTAGTAAACCGATTTAACTCTTTCATTATGTATTGTATTACGTAACAATTTTAACTTTCTATTCGAGTCTGGTACTACTAAGTTAGGTTATCATCCCATTCAATCCAGGTTTTATCAAACCGAGATCACTCCATGTTAAAACCAGGAATTTTTAAACTGAGTTTACTTCTATTTATATCCCTTTATATATCGTGGGATATAAATCCTTACCCAATGCATTTAATAGAGATATATATCCCAACCATATTATAATGAAATCATAAAAATATGTTCCACATGATTAAAAAACTCATAGCATAACCTAAGAAATAAAATAGGATTCATTAACATGTAATCATATAATAAAATTTGGAAATATTGATAGGTTTCATTACCATTTCATCAATTCATAACCTTATAAGAGATGTTGGTTTCTTATTTATATAACCCATGAAAGAGAAATGAGATTCATTAACATCATTCCATCAAACCATAAACCATTTAGAAAAAAATATGAATGGAACCCTTTAAATAATTTTCTTTGTGAAATATGGGCACCACCTACCAATAAAATATTATATGGAAGATAACTAGGAAACATCCTTTAAAAATATTTTTTAGGAAAAAACATTTTCATCATTGGAATGAACTTTTTAAAACAATGTTTTTTTTAAAATATATTCTCTGAAAATAAATTTAAATATTTATAAAAGAATATTTGAAAAACAGAAAAAAAATTGAGATCATTTTCATTGATTCATATATTTAAATATCATTTTAAAAATTATTTTGGAAATTATTTTTAGAAACATTATTTTTGAAGTAAACTGATTTCTAACCTGAAAGGGAATTATGATCAGATTTTATTACAAAAATTTCATAATTATATTAAGTAACAATGATGTAAATTTGAACTAATTAAGTAAGTCATCATTAATATTTATATAATATGATTATTCAGTAGTTTTCATGAGTGACCGATCATATTTTTTCATTAATGGAAGCATAATCATAAACCATTTCAATAAATAATGAGATTCTCTCAATAGACTCATCCCATTTGGTAAACTTTAATCATACTACCCATGTAATAATATGAAAACTCATAATGCTTAAAAATTTAGAAAAATTATATCCATAATAGAAAAATTAAAATGGACGTATGAAAATCATGTAAAATAATATAGTTTCAAAATAAAAAATTCTTATCAAAGACGGAAAATTGATACAAAATACCTTTATGACTTTGTTCCTTTTATAAATAAAACCCCATTAAAATATAAATCATATGATTGATATATAAATACACATTAATTTTAGTAAATTATTCCTTAAATATTTCTAAAAAATAATAGTATTATTATATTTACTACCACATATTATTTGGTTATTACTTAATGTTGGTCGGAGTGGACACTCAAGAGGGGGGTGAATTGAGTTCCAATTAAAATTTCTACTAAAAACAATTTCTATTAAAATCCCGAAATTTCAAAAACAAATTAAACTGTAGTGAATTTATACAGATTATAAGGGTTCAATTAGCATCTCAAAGATTGATTAATTCTCAGTTAACTTAATCTGATGATTAGATTAACTTTTGAAAATAACTTACTGGTTTATAATAAATATAAACACGTGTGAGTTTAACTATCAAAGTAGCTTTGATAATAAATTATATTTCAAAGTAATAGCAGCGGAATATGAAATAAATGTATATAGTATGGATATAGGTTGTAACTAATAACACAAGAGTTAACCAAGATGTTCAGTCTCAAGCCGAGACTTAGTCCTCTCAAAATTTATGTAAAGTGATCCACACCCAAGATCTGGGTTAACAAAAGTGATCACACTGTTCAGGTCAATAGACCTCTACCACAGATATAGGTGGGATAACAAACAACAGCTCATAGCTGTCTAGGTCACACTCGACCTCTACCACTATCCACAGTGGGAAATAAAGTATGTAAAGATCATGAGTGAGGATTTACAAATCCTCCAGTTAAGGTTCAGGAGACAGTGTGTGTGTAATAATTAACAGGCTACACACACTGCTCGTAATGCAAATACTAAATCACTTAGAGAAATATATAGAGTTTAGAATGGCTATGGTGATTGCAGTGCAGCTCTGGAATCCTTTGGATTTGATCAGAAATGGTTCTGAGTCCTTCTCTGGTATTTGATTGAAAAAAAGAGTATCGTTTCTTCTTTCAGTGCTTCCAGGTTCAGCATGGTTATCAGCTCAGAAGGTGATGTGTTCTGTGTAGTTCTTCTTTATCAAAAATTGCTCGAAGTATGCTCTGTGTTCTGGTGTCTCGTGGTAGTAGTCTTGTGAGTGCAAGTTCTCCAGTTGTTCTTGGCACGTTTTGAGCTTGATCATAAGTGTTTTTTGTGTGCTCGATATCTTCAAGTCTCTTGTCTCTCTCCTGATACATACACGATGTCTTTTTATAACCTTGTTTTTGTTTTTCTGAGCAAAAGGAATGATTATTCTTTTCGATCGTACTTGGTACGGTTTCTCCGCAGTTCATTATAGGTAGTCATTTGTTTGTAGACGTGTACGTTTGACTCGGTGTAGGATCTTCCATCGGTATCTCTTCAAACTCTTATCGGTGGCTCTTATCGGTAGCTCTTATCGGTAGCTCTTATTGGTATCTCTTATCGGTATCTCTTATCAGTAGCACGATATCAATCAGTAGCTTTGTGCATCGGTAGCTCTGTGCATCGGTAGCTCTGTGCATAGGTAGCTCTGTGCATCGGTAGCTCTATGCATCGGTAGCTCTGTGCATCGGTAGCTCTGTGTCCATCGGTAGCTCTGTGCATCGGTAGCTCTATGTCCATCGGTAGCTCTCTGGCTATCGGTAGATCTGTTCAGGTCAGTGATACTTACACTTTAATGTCTTATGCAAAACACATCTAATTCTCTTAGAATCATTTCAAAACTTATATAAGCATGGATAAGAGATATTAACATAAATCAGAAATTATTTTAACATTATTATTAACTTAATCATTGATTTAAAATCATTAAAGTGTAGATCAACAGTAATTGTGAATATCATAATATATGATAACATAATTGGGATTGTTAAAACATATGAATACAAGATTGGGATTATCAATACAGGTGAGGTCAAAAATTAACATAACCTATTTATTAACAACTCCATTTTAGTGTTATGTGTTGGGCAATATCTAATTTCTATTCAAAATATGATTTGACATGTTAACAGTGATCGACATACATAGACCATGAATTTTTTATTTTTAGAATGTAAAAACAGATATTAATATCATATATATTTTGGATATGTATTTATAATAATATAAAAAGTTTTGATATATTATAAAAAAAATACACTGGTCCTGGATAAAGTACGCCCTATTTATGAATGAATGATGTTTCCGAATAATTTTCATATCGAAATAAAGTATATAATACATATATATATATATAATATCATTAAAATATAATTATAATGAAATATATTTTATATAATTTAAAAAATCCCATACTTAATGTAATCTATGTAATGTGGGAATGAATCACATCGCATTGAGGTGGTAGTCCACACGTCAACTAACGAAGTTATCGTATATACTGAAGATGGAAAGAATGATGGTTTATTTTATATAAAAATTATAGAAAAATTAATCGATCTAAATATCATATATATTTTACATTAAAAAGAATAGTTCATCCCTAATAAATCCAAATTATGGGTAAAAAGGAAAACTGTACAACATCATCTTGTGAGGCTGTAATCCACTATACACACAAAATACATGCTTGTTACCCTTTAAATGGATGTTTTTTTAAGTGTATTTATAAACCATAGAAAAAAAATTATTTTACAAGGAATCACATTGATATTATATAATAATTAAATAATTAATATTTTATGGGATGTAGAATGAAAATAATACAAATGAGCTTGAGGAAGGATGTTACCTCGTCTTTGGGTAACTCCTCTTAGTTTTCACCCATAGAAATACTTGTATAAATTCATACTAAATTTAGGGATCTATTATTATATTTGGAATTTGAAGATATTACTTTTCTGAGTGTGGTGTGGTAAAAAGGATTGAGAGGTGTGAATTAGTTAGATGGGTTACTTCCATTTTATAGTTGAGGAGGAGAGGTACTATTGTAAATTTTTTAAAAGAGAATTTCATTAAGATTTTTCCAAAATATTGAGTCTCAAATTGTGGTAAAATTTTATCCAATGTTATATAGAGAGAAAATATTAACATAAAATTATTTTTGGAAAATTTTATAGATTATTTTTTTACTTATTATTATGTCATAGTACATTGCAAACCATATTTTTCTCTTAATCGTTGAAATTAATTTTATTGACATTCAATAATTTATTTGGTAAAATACTACATAGATCATATAATGCAATATAAATTTTTCTTATTTCATTTAAGGAAATATTTTTCAAAATTATAATCCTATAAGTGACATAAATTGGTTTAATATTAATCCCAAATATGAAACAACAATGATGATATTAAAGTAAAAAGGTCCAAAAGATTGAAATGTTATTATACCCAATTTCATTGGGAATTTTTTTTCAAATTACATATATTACATAAAATGAATCATAATGTACCAAATTATTGTATAACAAATTGAAATTTAATTTCACTATATTAAAATATTAGAATAAAAAGTTGTTTTTAATTAAAATTCGGTGTTTTCACTTTTAATCAAAAAATGAAACTTATCATAATTATAAATAATTTTACCCCAAAGAATATATTGATGTTACTAATTAAATATAAATATTTTTTATCATAGAAATATTATAAAATATTCAAAATCATATTTTAAATGGGTTCCCTGTTAAATAGAGAAAAATTTACAATTTATAAAAATGAATACATTATTCATAAAAAGTGATTTATTCTTATCTTAAACCTAAATAATATTATTAAGGATTATAAAACATATTTATCTGATATATAATAAATATTTTTTAAAATCCTTAATCAAAAGTGGGTTTTTAATTTATTGTGATAAAATTTTGTTTATATATAGATAAATAGTTTTCTAAGAAAATCAATTTCTTTATTTTCAAATTCCATTTTCATACTCCTATATTAATTGATAACAAAAACATCCATTTTTTATTGATGTACAACTCATATTTTATAAATTTAGTTAATATTATTCATAAATTCAATTCCAAAATCCAGTTGGTAGCAATAATAATATTTCTATAATATTTGTAATAGTAAATTTTAGTTCAATAAAATTCAACCTCAGATTATTCTGAAGCTATCAAATTAATTCAGCACCATGTTTAATATAAGACAAAAAAATGTATCATATAACATAGAGAAATATAATTGTTCAGTATATCACAAGCATGACTTGGTGTTTCTCATAATGCAATCAAAACTTAATACATTTATATAACAAACGATATATTATGTTTTATGTCAAAAACAAAAAATTAAAAATATTTTATTTAATCAAAAATATAATTTCTCAAAATCTCAATGTATTAAATCATTCCCCCATTAAAATTATTTTCTCCATAAATATTAATTTTTCTTATAAATGGTTTAATATATGAATTTTCAAATAATAAAAATCAAATCCATAAAAAACATGAATTAAGAAAAATTTAGAGACATAATAGCTACCCATATAAACTCATGACTATTCTTTAACATATGAGAACATTGATGGAATGCAAAAAAAATGGACATAGAAGAGAAAAATAACAATAATATTTTGATATAGAGTGATAGAGAAGATGGTTTTTATATTGTTAACGATCACAAATCCAAAGCAAAACAAGGCTTGAGAATCTCATTGATATCATAAAAAATGATGATAGCATTACTAAATTTTAAATCAATTCACTTTTTCAAATTTTTAAAAATATTCATGAAATGATATACTTATACAACATGAAGACAACATCCATGTGTGTTATTCCTTGATCAATTTCCACCTCATCTCTTATTCCCTAAAATGAAGGTGAATTTTTAATTCTTGAAGCCTCAATGGATCATAAGATTCCTAAATATAATGATATGACATTCCATATATATTATTCATTATACAAATGTTATCAAAATTTATAAAATATACATAAATCATTATATGGTGATATAATACATTAATATCACATATGTCATCTAAAGTTCAACATAAAATTTCAATGAATGTTTAACTTTATAAATCATCCAATAGAATAAAATCCAACCATTAATAAATAATATCACTGAATTTTTCAAAAACAGTGTATCATTGGTCTCAAAGATATCATAACGTATATATTGGATGACATATTCCAAAAATTTGAATTCCTTTGACTTTTAAGAAAATTAAATATTGAAATAACTAGAATTACCATGCATAGTTACATAAAAAATTCATACATTTTTATTCCAGGATCATTCGATATACTCCTTAAATTATATAATCTCCATTGATGATATCAAAAAACCACATTTTAAAAAAAAATTCTTTTATCAATTCTATGTTTTTAAATACTATGAAATTTATGTTATTTATACCATCATCTATTTATTCATAGTGGATATCATTTTCTCATCCTAATGAACACATTATTGGTTACTTTTCCTTAATAAAAATATCACTATATTTGTCCTAATCAACATTCAACATATCCTTTTCTATCCCGGATGAAAACATTATACTCAATATAATTATATTTCTTATGATTCTTATATCATAATCCATATTTATAAAAGATTTAAAATTATCCAACTTTATTGTTAGACCATTTATCTGGAAATATCATCTAATTATTTTTTACCCCTTCCAATTATACTATATATGAATCATGTTGTAAAATTATTCATCATTAATCAAATCATGCTTCTTACTTTTAATGTAAATAGTAATATTTGAATATCACAAACATTTCACATGTCATTTCATGTCTCTTTATCCTCATTATATTAACCAATACTCATACCACCTTCTCGATTCAAATTATAAGATTTTCACTTATGACAGTTATTTTTATGATTATCATACTTTACAAATCAGAAACATTCAATACTATCATGGTTCCATATAGTTCCCTCCACATAATATAACAATGATTTATAATGCGAGAATCTCTTATTAATCTAGAAAAACACATAATCATGAAAAATCACTTACAAGATGTATAAATCACGATACACACTTCTTTAATGTATGACTCCATAGGATTATCCTAGTGTCTTTATATTCATTGTCTATTTAAATCCATAATGAAGGTTCATAAATAGTTTATTAATTACTAAAGCATATCCACTGGTAGAGTCAAACTAGGTGTGCAGTAAGGCCAGTTTTCGTGCATCAGTTCCTGATCAGGACTACCTCCATAAAGTGTTTTTTTTGGATATTACCCCTATATAATTTTTTTATAGTTCCAAATAAACTTTTATTATCTAAAAATTGATGTATTTATAAGACACCACCTACTAAATCATTTAACAAAATCCCAGGACATTTTCATAAACATTGACTCATCATTAGACTTTTCCTTACAGCCATCCCTAGACATATGCATAGAAATATCACAATGGATTTCACTATTGTTTTATCATCCGAGTTTCAAATGGTTTAATAAACCATTCCATGGTTTCTAAATATATAAACTTATGTTCAATATACATGGATATTACATCATTTTAGATGAATATTTAGCTCAATGAAAAAATACATGCATAGGGACAGAAATAGTTATGTGTCTTTGGAAACATGGAAAGATAATCATATGACTTATTAATAGATCCTAAACATCTCCATTAATGATCTTCCCCTTTAGTAATCCAAAAATAACCATTCTCCATTCTTTTGGTTGAGAATAATAATAAATTGGTTAGCTCAAATGCTATATAAGTGTAAACAAAGGATGTACATAACAAAAACCTAAGAATAGTGGTATGAGAACATGTGAATAACATTGAATAATCATACCCTACATAACAAGGAATATAAAAATGATTCATTGTATAAATATTGGGTTTTTATAAGACATTAATCATAAGTGGAATAAATAAAATATTCTTTGAGAGAATAACCTTGACTGTAGATAAAGAATGCATACAGACATGTTATCATAAAACAACAATTCTAATCATAGTAAAATCCCATTTCCAAGATCATATTATTGTAATTAAGTCACTCCCTATACTAAATATGTAGTCACCATTCAATCAAAATACCTTTTTAGTAGACAATTTCATTTATGAGCTGAGTTCAATACCCCTTCCTGCCTTGTATTATTGAACCAGGTTTACCTGCCATTCCATTCCTATATTACTAAACCAAGATTACTCTTATTCCAAAAATTTATTACTAAACCGGAGTCGCTTCTTGTTTTATCCATGTATAACTGAACAATGTTCACTCCTAATTCTAGCCATTTATTACTGAACTTGTTTTAATTCCCATTCTAGACAAGTATTACAGAATTGGGTTGATATCCTATTGCAACCCTATATTAAAGAAACATGTTCACTACTTATTCAAGAACATTATATATGAATCAATTTCACTCATCCTTATTTATATTTATATCTCATGATATATAAATATTTAACCAATACAGTAAAGGGGGATATAGTTAACACTAATCTAATTATTAAATAAATCATACATGTTCCATAATATAAAACAAGTAATGTAATAACCAAAGAGATGAAATTGGTTTAAAAAATATATAAACATATAATAATATATAGAAAAGGAGACATGTCTCATAATAAAATCATAAAATCACAAAACCTGAAAAAAATAATTATTCATAAGCATAAAACCCATGAAAGAATAATCGATTTTATAAAAATTATGCAATCAATATATATTCTATTTATAGAAAGAGTGTGAATTGAAAACCTGGATCATATAACTCAAGTTGAATGAGTTACAAACATATCTGAAATATTATGTGAAAAATATTTGGGAATTATCCTTTAAAATATTATGTAGACAATAAATTTCTTATTTAAAAGTACTTTTTAAAACATAAATGAATTTTGAGAAACGTTTTCATTGAGAATATATTTGAAAATTACTAATATGAGATTTTAAAAACATAATACACAATTGATATCATTTTCCTTGAAAATAATTTTAGAATATCATTTTTAAAATTTTTTTTAATATGATTTCTAAAAACACATTTTTAAAGTAAATAGATTTTTGTCTCTAAAGTGAAATAAGATCATATTTTCATAAAAACATTTTCATTATTATTTTAATTACCAATGAGTAGAAAAATTCTAATAAAACATATTTAAATCATGAATAAATATTCTATAAAAATAGTTATTAGATTTATTGAAAAATGGATTATAATATTTCATAAAAAATCATAATCATATGTAAGCTCGATAAACGATGATATTAAGGCGATAAACACTTAACACATGGTAATATTGAATCATACTACCCATAAAAGAAAATGAAATTAAATTAAGTGTAAAATATCATTATAAGATTTATATTCATCATATAAAATGTCAAATTCAAGTATATAGACCACTTAAAAGAATATATGTGCATAAAAATACATGTTCTTCTTAGAAAGAAAGTTTAGACAAATATACCTTACTAATTTTGATATCTTTTGATCCATAAAAACCCATTAAATAAGGATCATAAGATGGATATGTAAATACCTATATATTTAGGGATGTTATTAATATAATATATTCAAGGTATGTATATATATATCAGAAAAGGAATGATTATTGGATAAGTTATAAATCTCACCAAAATAAACGTTTTACAGGAAAACCCTTACCTTATGTCTAAAATTTTTGCAGACATGTTGAAACCCATTGAATAAAAAAAAAATTATTATAAATTTTTCAAAGAAGCATATTATTATATATTATATCATATATGATTTTTATGACATTATATTACCTATTTATAAACAACTCCATTTTAGTGTTACAAATTGGGTAATATTCAATTTCATTCTCTCAAATGATCCAACTTGTTGTTATTTTTGCTATTACAAAGACCATGATTAACATATTTCCAAAATTTAAAACAAGATATAAATATCATATATATTAAGTATATTTTTTAATTAATAATCTATAAAATAAGTAAATATGAAATGGAAAAAACCATTAGTGTAGGTGAAAGGATGTAAGTATGTCTGAAATTTGTTCCTATTTTGTTGTTTTATTGAATGAATTGAAGTTAAATTAATATATAAATGTTTTTTGAATGAATAACAATGATTTCAGGAGGAGGTAGCCCACACATCCATAAACAATGTTCTCCTATTTACAAAAATGGAAATCATTATGTTTTTTTTATAATAATTAATGTAGAATAAATAAAAAAAATGTATCAAATGTATCAAATAAAAATTATTTTCAGTATTAATTCCCACCCATTATAGCTGGTAAAGGAAAAGAAGAACAACATTGGTTTTTAAGGCAGAAGTCTGCAGTACACAGAAACAACTTGTCCATTACCCTTTAATTATAATTGTTTGTATGTAAAGACAGAAACCACATAATAACAACATATAAATATATTAAGTATAATAATATTTTTATACATTATGAAAAAAAATTTTAATTTGGTGGAGATTTAAAATAAAAAAAGGATCTTGAGGGAGGATGTAACCTCTTATTTGGGTATCTCCTCATAGTTTGAACCAAATTTCTTAGTATATTTTCATTATGGACAAACATATGTTTCTATAATGATTTAATGGATCTAGAGTTCTTTAATTTTTAATTATTGTGTGATAAAATGTTCATGGGGGGTGTGGTTTGAATTAGTGGGAGGGGTGCATTCCATTTTATATTGAATGAGGAGTGGCACACTTTTAAAATTTTTAAATTGGAATTCCAAGCTCATTTATTCAAATGTTAGGTGTCACCAAAAATGATCCCAATTCAACAAAATTGAGGATCTAGTCTGAATTTGTACATATTATGTTTCCAGAAAAATCTCTATTCCATTTTTGGCTTTACGTGTATGGCATTGTCCTTTGTTAGGAAAGTATTTCTCTTAATTATTATAATTATTTTTGATCAATTTCAGTAATATTTTTAGTAAAATACTTAGTTAAAAATCATCAACATTATAGATTATTCTGATTATAATTATGGAACCCATTTTTACTATTCCATATTACAGAAATGTAAAATATTAATTTAAATTAAATATCGTAGAGGGAACTAAAATGTATGTTATTTAAGAGAAAAAGTATGAAAAATTGAAATTTTTTTATACTCAATTTCTTTCTGAATTTTTTTTAAATGACGTAATTTTTGTTAATATTTTTATAATTGAAATAATTATATTTCAAAACCAAATTAAGAAATATATATAATTAAATTATATTAAAAAATAGTTTTGAATAAAAAGTCATTGGTTTTAACAATTCTTATGTAAATTAGACTGCTTAGAATAATAAAAATAATTTATTGAAGGTGTATTTATTTATTTCACATTCAAAAATGAATTTAATTTTGTAAAATAAAAATTATAAATGATTCATAAATAATATTTACAATTATTTTTCATTATTAGATAGTAAAATTATCTTTTAAAAAATATACGTCTTTTATTCAGATAATTTGTTGTATTCTTATATTATTCATGTCAAATATATTTTTTCAATATTAATGGTATTTATTGAATTTATAATATAAAAAAATTATTGAAAATATTAATCTAATTTTTTTTAATTTATTGATATTAAATTCTATTTGTTCAAATAAAATATTATTTCATTGAAAATTAGTTTCCTTATTTCAAATAGTTCATTAATTCACATATATTAATTATAAACAAGAAGATTCATTTAATATAAATGTCCAAATTATATTATTCAAAAATAATTTATTCATATTAATAACTTTGATTCTAATGGATATGTTGTTGCTATAATAATATTTTAAAAATAATACTAATAGTATATTGAAGTTCTGTAAAACTCAGTCTTGTGTGTTACACAATCTATCAATATAACTACTAACTATTCATAAATGAAGTGAAACGTTGTTTTGGGTGTAAAAAAAGTAAATATAAGTGTTTCATATAGTGAAATATTAACTATTTGTTGCCTATAATTCAATCCAAATATTGATCTTTTATATAAAGAATCTATATTTATTTTATTGCGTGAAATGAAAATATCCAATAGAATAAATTAATTGGAATAAACATTTTACTAAATCCTAGGTTTTTATAAGAAAAAATCTATAAATATTTAGAAAACATCAGTGATCAGTCACTGAACTTTGAATTTGATTCAGTCTCTAACAACGAAAAAATGTAATTCTTGATCCTCATAGGTAGTTTAATAACAAATGGTCATCACAAAAAAAAACATTGGGAATGATTTCTCTACAATATAGTATGTAAAGAATCATAAAATTATATAAAACATATAAAAATTTTAACATCATACATACCATGTTGAGGTATAAAGAAAAAAAAATATTAGTATAATTGAAAATTTTTCCAAAAAATGAAATTGCCAATAACCAATTTCCATGAAACACATGGATCCATAAACCTATACATTACTATATACAACCCATGTCTTTATATCACTATCACCCACTACAGAAATTTGATTCCATTCCCACACATGTATAACGAAATAAACTATCCAAATAAGCTATGAAGATTATAAAAAATTTTATAAAACAATCTTAATAGTGTTCCCACATGGGTTTCATAATAAATACATATTATATAGAACAAATATTCTTCATTTCAATCAAAAAATGAATAATTATAATATTTATAATTTATATTATAACATCATATTCATAGATTTTATGATCATTTATCAAAATAGGGATATATATAAAATTCCTTGAAATAGTGTTTATTAGGAATGAAAATTTTAAATATATATATATATGGAAAAATATGGAAGGTATAATTTAAAAATTAATCATAGGAAAATGGTGATTGATTTCATGTGTGGGATAAGGAATTATTCAAAGATCCACATACTTAATAATGGTCATGGATACATGTTGTGGACAATAACCTGTGTCTACAAGGCCATGGGGTAGGATTCCACCATTAATTATGAATCCCTACAACAGAAATTTTTAGTTACTATTTTCACTTGCAATTCCATTGTTTAGTGGAGTAAAAATTACATTGTGTTATTATCTTGGACCACCTGCCTAAATTCCTATCACACATTTGATTTAATTAAAAGCACATTACTGGAATGTAAATAAAATTTTTATGTTTAATAAATATTATATAAACCATCCTAGAAAAAATATTTAACTATTAATGTTTTATTATTTTTAGGAATTCAACATCAATGCTTTTTCAAAAAAACTATTACTTTAATAAATAATCATTTTTTAGGATTTCACACCATACAGTTCCTTTAAAATATAAAAACCAAGATAATGGAATGTTCTTCATGATAATAATTTTAATTTAAAGACCTAATATATTTAGGATCATTCAACATTAGGGTATTTATTCTTTTATCATGTTATTCAAAGAATATTTTATAATATTCCCAAATTCATTCATTAAAAATAAATTTATAATAATGTTTCAAAACAGACATCATAGAAAGTTTTTTTTAAATGTGACATCATATAAAACCACATACCTAAGTTATAAAAAATCAATATCCAATAAGGGTATTCAATAATGATAAGGAGGAGTAAAGAAATATTCATAGAAAAAAAATTTACTATTAATATTAACAATTCAATAATCTAAATAATTTTAATTATTGATAAGAACAAAGGAATAAGAAGCCTAGAGAGATTCCTTTCATAAAATTTATGACTCACTAATTAGAATCCATCATGTTAAATGATTCTATAATCTATATATAATTTCGTTTTGGATTTCTATTAATACGAAAAATTTATTTTATAATAATATTAACAATATAGTGGTTGAAGGATAGAGAAGAATAAAAAATATATTCCTTATAAGAAGAAAATTTTATTACCCTTTTAATTGTAAATATTTATGGTTCCCCTAAAAATGTTTTGGATGGTGGAAGAAATTTTGAAACCTAGAACATCCACTAGTTTGTTGGTGGCTATTCAACTATGAGCTGATATACTTATTATAGCCTAGTTTTTTCAATTTCCATCCAATAGATATCCAATGTACATGATAGGTTAGAGGGTGGACCCACTCTACAGGTTCTAAGAACGGGATATGGTCAACACATACACTGGAATTTTCAAAAATTCCCGAACCCATCATGTATTAAAAAATTTATTAACAAAAAGGGATCAATATGAAAAGATAAAAAATAGTTAATCATCATAACTAAAAAATAATAGAGCTATGTGACAACAGTCCCAACCATATTTCATTAATTCACTAGAAATCTATGTTAATGTATATTGTAAAATAAAAAGATTAGTCTATATTTCACTCATTGTATAATATTGTTCCTATAACATTATTATGTTATTAAGGATGCCAAAAAAATAGAAAAAAATATTTTTTACCATATATATACTTTACATGAGAGAAAAGATATTGGTTATTATTTTTCATTAGAAAACATATTAAGTATATATTCAGGTTTATCCTAATTAAAAACATGATAATGTTTGTGGTGAAACTTCTTGATTTCAGACTCATGGAAACAATTTTTTATCTAAGTCATATTAAGTGGTAAATAGAAATGATTTTCACCTTCCCAATTTGTTCAATGAACTAAAATTGTGAAATATACCTAAAATTCAACATCCCTAGAATCTAAATTCGTCAGTGACCAAACTGTGGTGAGAATTTTAGGAATAACATATCACCAACTGAAAACTCTTGAGAAAACAAAAATTGTCTACAAAAGATATTTTAAATCATTGATCCAATACTATATGATGATGGATCTTCTAAATATTAATTATTTTTTCTGGAATCAAAAATGTTATAACCAAAAAATATTCTTTGACCTCTTACTAATATAGTGGTGATTTATTGGTTTTTAATTATAATGCTTAAAAAGGATCCACATTTATGGATTATTAGTTACTATTATTACATCAAAACACAACTAATCGTAGATAACTATCCTACAAACTTATTTTGTCTAGATCACATTTTTGGAGCATGTCCTCAATAATTTTAATTGAACTCACTAGTTTCCCATCCATATAAGGATGATATGTTGTGTTCAATAATACATGATATCCCATTAACTCATGTAGTACCTTTAATTTCTGTAATATAAAAAATGATTTCTCTCAAAGGTAATGGCTTTATGAACACTATTATACATAATGATCTCAACTACATATACTAAAAAAATTCTAAAACCAAGAATCATTGAATAAGAGGTATGAAATGATCCATCCTAGTTTACCAATGAATCACCACCAAAACAGAATTATTAACTAATGTAGTCTAAGATAAACCAATAGAGAAGTATATTAACATGTTATTAAATTTAAATGTTGGAATTTGGATAGGATAATAAAATCAAAAATGAAATTTATGAATAGTAAATTTATTTAGAAATTTTAGTAATGAGAATCAATTATGGGTAATGATCATTTAATACCATGCCATAAGATATATCACATCATTTCATAAACATTGTTTCTTTTCTTGGGTGTATATCCCATTGGGAATGATAATTATCATCCATCATAGAAATTATTATAGAAAAAGGAACATTGTAACTATTTTTAATGTTAATAATTCCTTCTATAGAGAGAGACCATTCACTGATCATATCCCAACAAATATAGAAAAATTAAAATACCATATGACTTTATCCTGCTGTTTCTCCGAGAGGATCAACTAAATAATAGTGGATATCAATAAAATACATGACAAAATATTAATAGACTCTTTTTATTATATAAAAAAGAGAATCCATGTAAATATTACCATTAGATTCCACTCATTTGTTTCATCCTTCACCATCTCAGATGGAAATATCCTATTAGAATAATCATAAATTGAAGTACCCATTCCATGATTTTATGTGACTTCAATGTTGATATAATACAAGTTGTCCACCCACCATATCTCCTTAATATTCTTTAATTTATGAGTAAATGTGTAACTGAAACTCCTATATCTTGTGTAGATGATAAACATCCCCCCATGAATGTGGTGAATTAAACACTTTTTAGAACGAATAAAAACAAAAATTTCTAGATCACTGATAAGATATTACATCTCATGATTTAGAATATTATGAGACCCATAAGTCACTATAAGATTACTTTGTTAAGAAATCATCCAAAACATATACTCGATGATTTAAAATAAACAAAATATACATGTTTTACATCTATTAGAGTCAGAATAGTTTCTATGGTCAAATTTCACCTTTTTCAAAGATGGATTCTGGAAACCTTGAGTCCTATGATAACATCACCCCTAATGGTTTCCAAAATTCAAAGGTGATATATTATTCTATGAATCCATTTCAAACCACTAGTAATACCATTAAATATATTGTCAATTGTAGATATTAAGGAAATTATATTTTTCTTCCCATGAAATAAATTCATTCACATCTTTAGGTCAACTTCCAAAAAGTCATTAATTCCATTACTACAATTTATAATTAGATAATTTTTTGTATAGACTTTGAAGACATATTGTCTCAAAAACATATCTATGGTGAAGGAAATTAAATTAAATAATAATTCAGTAAAATTTAATTTCATCCATGAATACCAAAAAAATTGACACATTATACTAGATAAAAATAAACTTTGTTGATTCCATGAAGGGAGTAAGAGAATTATTCTAGAAAAATTATATCATGAGGTACTCAAAATGGTCTTTCTGGTTTCTATTGGTGGTTTTTGAATATTTAACTCATTTATTACATGTTACTAATGACTTGAACAATGATTAATTTTTAATACCCATATTTCCACATTCAATTGATCAAACAAATCATTAATGTGGAGGAAATGGTACATGTTCATTATTATTACTCATTTAATATTCATGTAATCGTAATTTTTTTAGGATTCCATTATCATTATTTCAAGAGTGCATAGAATCTTTATAGTGTGAAAATCATTTGAAAAATGGAACCCTTTGATTGTAAATCTACTATAAATTTTTTTTAAAATTTTATGACACTAATAGATCCTTGTAGTGTGGTGGGATCAATATCATTTGAGTTTTTTACACATTGTAAATTGAGAATTTTACCACACTCTCTGGATGGGTGAATGAAATCTAATTTGGGATAACATCAAGAAAAATTGTCAACTAGTTAAGTACTTTAACAATAAAAGGATACTTATTGGAAATAAATAGTGAAAAAAGATTTTAAAAACCATGATTTGGATGAGGACGTTGCAAACAATTTGAACTCATCTCCCACACTCCATGTAACACATGGGGTTTTCCATCAGGGGTAATAAAGGATAAAAAACATTGATAACATTTGATTAAGTACATATAAAAAAAATCCAATCCTTTCTATAAATAACCTCAACAGATTTCATTTTGATGCCTAAAAAATTCTATATAATCAATGAATCCATTAATGAAAAAGAGTAGGAGAGGGATGAATGACCCTCTTTCTTCCTCATTCAAAGTGTCATAGATATCTACAAAACAAACGATGTGAGTTCCTTTTGAGGAATAGTGATTATTATAGCGTGACTTTACATAAAATATTATGGATTACTTTTACTCATGAATATAGTCACTAAAGATAATGAAATACAAAATCACCTCTTATGGTAGATGGAACCATATAAAATCCCATTAGGTACACATCCGATGTATGAAAAAAATGTTTTTATAGATGAAAATGAATGGAAAAGTAATATTCTTGAATAACATTTTTGCACTATTTTTCATCTAGGTAATGTCTAGACTATAAAACAACATGGGAATGAAAAATAATACAAAACCATTTCATGTGACCGTAGCGAACTAAAGAGTTTCAAATCATGGGTGCTTATGAGCATTATTTATTTGACTTTCCTATAGTGAAAATTTTGAAACTCCCCAGTGGGCCTCTACCAATTTCTATATATTACCTATTATATGACATCTATTTTGGGTCAAGACCACTATTTCAGTAGTGATTTCCATTCCACTTCATTTTACCATTACCATAGTCACTAAAATAACCACTAGGTTTGGCGGAAATGTTATTATTAAAAATTTTCCTACAAGACCAATCTTATCAATCTAATACATATCCAACATCTCATAATTTGTATAAATATTTTACCACATAACCTGGTATTTGATCTTCATTCAAAAAACCAATTATATCAATTGATAATTCAATGTCTATGTCGACATATCCCCACGTGAAAATAGTGAATGTGCAATAGTGCGAATAAAATACTCAATGATTATTTGATTATTATACAAATGGAAAATGAATTAGAGAGATTTTATAATGTAAATACCTAGATGAATTTCACACATAATATCACCTTATATTCCTTTGACTAAATTCCTTTATAATTTTTATATAAATACATTGAGTCCGACCACCTTCAATATAGACCATAAATCATTAAAACATGGCACCATGACATAAAGAAATCTAGGGTGTTTGGGAATTCAAATTGTATTTCAATGTTCTTAAACCAATATTCCACATTATAAGGATCATTCGTTTCTTGGAATGAAGGTTTTTTTGGAAAAAAACCTTCCAGTCACGATCCTTATTCTCATACATTAAGGGTTATTCAATAGTATCACGTGTAAGCGCATGTGTCATGCATGTTTCAAAGGATCATAATAGTATTACAACTACCTCGGTGATATTTTTATCAAAAATATTTTTCTTCCTATAAATTTTCTATAGTAATATCATCCTTTTATATTATTTATAGTCTAATGGGGTGTACAGTACTTCAAAAAAGCATGATAAAAAAACATGCAATATATATCAAACCAAGGAACAAGTCAATACTCAAACCTATAAAAAATGAAATGAAACAACTAAAATCAGGATGAACGTGTAGTGACCCGCCCATTCTCATTGTCTTGAGAGTAAAATGAGTAATTACTGGGCCTTAAGCGACATCCCCAAGACACTAAAGGCTAGAAATTAAAGTTTAAGGGTTTCAAATACACGTGGGGGAAGATTTAACCTTTAACAAAAATACCAATAAACCTTCCAACCAAAACCGAACATTCATTATATTATCCATGAACAAATGGATGACAACTCAATAACTTCATGTATCTCAAAATCAAATAAATGTAAGAAAATATAGAAGAATAACCATGTATCAAAATACTAAGCGGATAGAAGACACATGACTCTCTAATGACCACAAGACTCCATGCTCCACAAGTTCCAATCTTCTAGATCTCCATACATCCCAAAAATCATGAGGTAGTTCTAAACATGTGTGAAACATTACCATTATCCTTGTCCTAGAAGATAGCATCTCGAAAAGCACCAAAGTGCCAAAGAAGGGGTGAGTATAGAACACAACAGGTTTTCCTGAATGACTTCCTTACTCACTCCACTTGGATAGAAGATTTAGAAACAATTACATAAAACTATTTTCATAAAAATTAATTCTAAAAAAACTATAAATAAAGTTAAACAAGTTTCCAATACATTCATTACCAAAATCATATAAGTGAAATTGAAAAATATTTTCCTAGAAAGATATTTTTTTAGAAAAATAACTAAAAAGAATCAGAACCATTTTACACTAACCCTTTTTTCATAACAAAGCCTTCCAAAAACCCATGAAACCAACCATGAATGATACGTAATGATAGTTCCATACTAATGATCAGTGTTTTTCATCGATCTTCCAAGTCGTCACAATGTATTTATTTCCCAGGTTCCATTAACCATTTGGCACCAAGCGCAAGGTCATATTTCAACCAAGCCCCGTGTATGAAATTCCCATGTGCCATTAATCCTTTGGCACCAAGTAGAATATACTATTTCATCCAATCCCCATATATTAAACATGATCAAACACCACATATTCCCTATAATAATACCAAAATAACCCTTAAAATAAAAACATCTTTTTATTGAAAACCACTTCCATTAAAACCATTTCAACGCCAATACATTTCAATTCTAAACAATTTCAATAGAACTCCCTTTCTAATGAAAGAGATTTATTTATAAAACACATTTTTCATTAACCATTATGAAATTCTAGAAAACCCATAATTTCATATCATTATATTAATTTTATGAAACTAAACCACCTTTTTCACAAATATTCACCAAGATCACGCAATTTCACAAAAACCCATAAATCATCACAAATGATGTTTTTTATGAACTTCACAATCAATAACCAAATTTTAATCTAATCCAATAAATTCTAGAAAGAGGAGATGAGATTGAATCCACCTACATTGATGGTTTTGACGAAACTCGACAACAGATGAAGAACGTGCAAGAAAACTGATCGATTCTCCAACAACAAACATAATTCTCTTATAATAGCAAGATCATTACTAAACATTGAATTATTTGGGTCCAAAAACATTTATATAAACACTATAGGTTCATATTTGAGAATGTCTGGATATCAGAGAAGTATATCTATGAAGATCTATGAAATAATGACTAATCCAGAAATAATGGTGACATACCTCAAAAGTAAGACTAGAAACAACAAAGGGAAGGATCGGTGATGGCTCCAACTCATGTGGGGAGGGTTATTTAAAATTCTATGGAGATGAATCTCGATATACTGGAATTTTGAAGCCAAAACGAACTATATAGAGAAAAAAAAAGTAAGCTCTTAGAAAATAGGATCCACATCTGACATCTGTGCAAGGTTTGACCACACGGTTTGGGACAACCATGTATGGTTCGTGTGACCTTTCTTTTAGTCCCAACACTCCATATAAAACCCCAAATAACTCCCATACTTCACCATTACCGTTTTTATGGAAACATATTTTTTAAGGAATCATCTCACTATATGGAAACACCCCACATTATGAAAACCATCCAATTTATAGAAACACACCAACTTATGGAAACCACCAACTTTATGGAAACATACCAATATATGGAAATAACCCACTTTATGGAAACAACCATCATTGTGAAAAAACACATCATTATGGAATCTTTCAATTTTATGGAAACATTATTTTTATGGAACTTTATTTTAAAGAAACACCAATTAACAAACATGAGAAAATGGGATATGTACACGAAACTGGTGGTACTAAATTCTCCCCACCAATGCCATTTCCATCCTTAGAAATTAGAATACCCTCATGAGACCAAAATAGTTCCGACCACTATTCTTTCATTACCTTGTAACATTCCCAAATCTCTTCCTAAATCTGACCATGTTTCCATAAAACCTGCACTAGGATAATGATTTTCCCAAGAAATACTTTATCATGTATATACATGGTCCACACTAGGATATGTACCAATGATGAATCCAGGATCTAGCTCAATGTGATCCTATATGATCACATGATGAAGATCAGGGTTATACATTTTCAACTGGGATACATAGAACAGATTATGAACTAAGATAAACTATGGTGGTAATGCCAAAAAATATGACAAATCTCCAAATAGTTATTATATCTCAAAAGATCCAATGTATATAAGATATTACTTGCCTCGCTTCCCAATGTGATGATTTCCATTCATTGGATAAAACCTCAAGAAGACATGATCACCCACAGTCAGTGAAAGCGGTCTTCGATGGTGATCTGCATATGTTTTTGAAGACTCTGAGCCGTCTCCATCCTATATCTAATAAACTAGATCTTGTCCATTGTTTCTTGGAAACTGATTTTCCAAACTACAAAGGTTTTTCCAATTTATAACCATCATAGTGATGAATGAAAAGTTCTCCCACACAATGCATCAAATAGAGCCATGTGTATCAAGGCTTGATTTCTATTATTGAATGAGAACTCCACTAAGGATATATGCTCCTCCCATGATCACCAAAAATCCATTACACAAGCCCACAACATATATTACAATATTTTTATCATCCTCTTGGATGGCCCATCCAAATGAGGATGATACATCGTGCTCATAGTCAAATGAGTCCCAAGGGATTGTTGAAAGGATTTCCTGAAATGAGATGTGAACCTCAAATCTCTATCTAAGACTATTGAAACAAATACACCATGCCTCTCTACCACTTCTCGAATGTAGATTTTTGTAAGATCCTCCACCGTATGAGTCTCAAAAATATGTATGAAATGAGGCCACATGGTTAGACGATCCACTATCACCAAAATGAAATCATGTTTCTAGAAAATTCTTGGATGACCTATAACCAAATAAATTTCTATCTAATCCCATTTCCACAATGGGATGGGAATAGATTGTAACATACCAACTAGTCATTGAGGCCATGCTTTAAACTGCTGTCATGTTAAGCTCCATGAGATGAACTCGGCCACCTTTCTTTTCATTCCCACCACCAAAACACCCCCTTCAATCCTTATACATATTCTATTTATTTGGATGTACATCCCATCTTGAATGGTGTTATGAATTAATAACTTGTTCCGTAAAAGGTATATATTCAACCATTCAATCATTGAAACACAAAATGGAACCACCAACAAGTTTCCAACACTCAATGCTCTCACCACCATTGAGTATTGAAATTATAACGAAACATTATGCATAAGATGTTTGTTCCTCTTTGATCATTTTTACAAAAAAAAGGAACAAGTGTAGCTGAAAAGAAAATAACAAAGTCCCCTTATTCTTTACATTCCACATGCATGTCAACTATGACCGACATCAACTATCAATCATCTAAAAATTCTTTTTCCAACAAATAATTTCAATTTCCACTCATTCCATCTACCACCAAATTTCCTTTCCATGGTGTCTTCATAAAGTAATAGTCTAACATTTAGAGATACTCTATCCATCTTCTTTTCCTCAAATTAAAATCTCACTATGCGAAAATGTGTTTCAAGATTTTGTGATCATTAAACACAGTAAATTTCTCACCAAAGAGATAATGTCTCTATGTTTTCAAAGCATGGATGACTGAAGCTAACTATAAATCATGTGTTGGGTAATTTGTCTCAAGCAACCTCGACTGCCTTTAACCATAAGCAACCACATGATCTCTTTGCCTGAGAAAACAAACAAACCTTGATCCTCTCACATAACAATACACCATATACCCCTATCTTGATTAATGAAAGATTATGATAGGTGCTAATGTGATACAAAATTTTATTTCCTAGACAAACTTATAACATTCCTATTTTCATTACATTGGATAATTATTTTTTTCATAAATATCATTTTTGAAGATAGTCATGATAAATCACACAAAACACATTTGTAATAACCAGCTAGACAAAAAAAGCTTCATATCTTGAAAGCATTATTCAGTGGATTCCAAGAGATAACAGATTCAATATTTTCAGGATCAATAGTAACACATTTTTTTGAAATGAAATGGCCATGAAAAATTACTTCTTGTATAAAAAATAACACATTCATATTTTGGCATCCAAATAATGATCTCTTAGGATTTGTAGCACTGTTTCTATGTGAACCTCATGATATACCCTTGTCTTTGAATAGAACAAAATGTCATCCACAAACACCCCAATAAAAGTACCCAAATAATTTTAAAATATCTGATTCATCAATTCCAGGAAGACCAATTGTCCATTCATTAGATCGAAATTCATGAAATTAAATTTTATTGGAAATATATACTTCCGAAAGTTGTCTTTGGAATATCCACTTTCTAAACTCTCAAATGGTGATATCCTGATCAAAATTCAATCTTAGAGAACCACAGATCTTCCCTTAATTTATAGATTATATCATCAATGCGTGGAAGTGGATATCTGTTCTTTATAGTAACTTGGATTACCTTATGATAATCAACACACAGCTGAAGAGTTCCACCTGCCTTCCTAATGAAAAAAACTATTGTTGCCCTGGGAGACGTACTTGGTTGAATGAAATCCTTGATTTCCAAATTCCTTGACTACTATTTTAGCTCATATAACACTATTGGAGACATCCTATAATAGTGATGGGAAATATTAATGGTCCCTATAAGGAGATTAATCGTAAACATCACATCCCTTAGAGGTGGAAACCTTAAGATGTCCTTTGGAAAGACATCTGAAATTGAACTACAACAGCAAGAAAAAAAATGTACCACAATCTCTTCACTTTATGCCAAAGTCAATCCTGCAAACTCATAGGAGATTATTCCCACATTTAGTTCTATTATGCTCTTTGTACCATTCATTACAATCATCTCTCCTATAAAGAGATGCTAGATGACATTGTCAATCTTGAAACTAACTATTCTCCTATAACAATCTATTTGAGCCTCGATAATTGTCATCCAATCCATACCTAGGATTGCATTATAGAAATTCATATCAAACATCGAGAAGTCCCATTTTTTCTCAACTCCATCAGCAGTAACAAAACATGCTCTTCACACAAAGGCTATACATTCTCTTTCACCAAGGGGAGTTTTCAGTTTCAAAACAGAAGGCAACATTTCTAGTTTTAATCATAGTGAATAGGTTACCTAATTTCTATTCATCTTAGTGTTATAGTTCTCAACTCATCTAGTGAAGACAACCATATTCCATCCACTTTCATAAAAGAGTTAAAAATAGTTATATAAAATAGTTTACATTAAATAATTTCTCGAAAACACTTCATAACTAAATATAAAAAAGTTTCTAAAACCATTCCTTACCAAAAGAATACAAGTGCAATTGAAACCAATTCTCCTAGGAAGATATTTTTTCCTGAAAAATTACTAAACAATAATGAGATCCATTTCACAATATCCCTTTTTTGCATACCCAACCCTTCTAAAAACACATGCAACCTACCTTGAATGCTACGTTATGATAGTTCCATACTCATGAGTGGTTTCTCATCGATCAACAAAGTCATAACAAGGAAATTGTTTCTAATGTTCCATTAACCATTTGTAATCGTGTACAAGGTCATATTTCAACCAAGCCCCATATATGCAATAAGGGAACGCACCACATATTTCCAACAATCATGCCAAAACAACCCTTTCAATAAAAACACTTTTTCATAGAGAACCATTTATGTCAAAACCATTTCAATACCAAAACATTTCAATTCCAAACCACTTCAACAAAAATAAATTTTAATTGAAAACCATTTACATAGAAAATTCATTTTTCATCATTAATTTAGAATCTATAGAAAATCCATAATTTAAAATTATCATTTGAAATTCATGAAACTAAACCCCCCTTTGCACCATTATTCACAAAGATCACATAATGTAACCAAAACCATATATCATCACAAATAAATAATTTTCAATGAATATCACTATCAATAAAACAGTTTTAATCTAATATAATATATTCTAGAAATAGGATATTATATTTAATCAAAATACCTCAATGGTTTTGATGAAACTCGACAACAGACGAAGAACATACACGAAAGCGGGTTAATTCTCCAAGAACAACCATAGTTATTTTATACTAGCATGATCACGACTCAAAATTGAATTATTTGTCATCGAAAAAAGTTGATCTACCCAATATAGGCTCAGAACTGAGAAATAATGGATATTGGAGTTGTAGATCTAAACAAATCAATGAAAACATGAAACATCCAGAAAGAATGGTGAGATACCTCAAGAATCAGACTTGAAATCACCAAGGGAAGGATCTGGGTTGCATCCAACTCGAGTGGAGACATTTCTATAGACATCTAGGGAGATTCATCTCGAAATAGATGTTTGTTGAATCCAAAATGAACATTATAGTGAAAAAACAAGTATGCTTCAAGAAAATAGTATCTACATTTAACATCTGCGCAAGGATTGACCACACGGTTTGGGTCAACCATGTATGGATCGTGAAACCATCCTTTTGGTCCCAAAACTATTTATATAACCCTCAAAAACTCCCATCATTCACCATTATCCTTTTTATGGAAACACATTTTTATTGAAAAATCCCACTTTATGGAAACACTCTGCATTATGGAAAAAACCCACATTTTGGAAACATCCCACTTTATGGAAACAAACCACATTATGGAAATGCCCCAAATTATAGAACAACCCCACTTTATATAAACAACCAACATTATGGAAACACCGCATTTTATGGAAACTCATTATTTTATGGAAACTCTCTATTTTATGGAAACTCTCTATAATGGAAAACCAATTAAAAAACGTGAGGGTAGTGGTTATATACCCAGAACAGTGGGTACTACAGAACATATCTCTAAAAAATAATTTCCCAAATATCCATTGAAACCTAATTATCTTCATGCAAAGAGTTGGTTTGGAACAATCTAGCAACATAGCCCTTTTGTTCCAATATTCTTATCTCAAAACTACTAGGATATTCCAAAATCTGGTATCTATAATAAAAATAACCATACCACCTATGATATGATTTTTTCATGGTCAAATATTAATCACCCAACGATCTAGGCAATAGATCCCATCCATAACATATCTCAAATTGAATTTTTAATTCCGATGTGTTCCTAAATTCAAATGGTGTCTCAGAAAAAATTATATTATTAAAATTAAATTATAGACCCCAATAACATTACCGATGAGCCCATGGTTTCCTATCCATAGGAAGGTGTCCCTCTGATTGGATTGTAAGGATTTTCCGTCTAATCGTTGGTTGTCGCCAAAATATTAAAAAACCATCACATCTTCGAACTATTTGATTATTGTTCATATTGAAGTTGGTGGACATCATGATTCATTGGATATTCTTATTCAATAAACCAACTAGTCTTTATCAATCACTATCTAGTCAGTAAACCTATTCTACCATTTCCAATTTTATGAATAGTTCCACCCATACACAAACAATCATTTACACTTTATGGTCCTCTCGAGGATTGTACAATTATAGAAACTACTAAATATAATTTGGAAAAGGGTGAAAAAACATGTATATGTCCATAACTAGAAAAATAGTTGGATATGACATCGAATTTAATCTTTTATCCTGTTGTTATTGAAAATGAGGCATAGTGGTTCACATCATAAATGATTCTGGAATACCAATTAAATACTATTTTGAGATTATCACATTAGAATATATATTACCCATTATATTGGGAGTGATCATTTTTCTGATTTGGTCAATCCCCATGATTTTATTGTAATTTATTTTTTATAATTATTATGTAAATTAAATAATAATATATATTTAATTACTAGATTTATTTAATAATATATTTATTTTATTTTTCAACAAATAATAAATTAATATTTATTCATGGAATATATAGATGTTATTGAATGATTAATAAATTCATAAGAGGATGAATTTACCATGTTTAATGAAAATTTTGTAAATCTTATATTAATTATTATTTAAATAGATATCAATTTATTTATTTTAAAAAATATTGTTATTAATTTATAGATATAGGTCATGTTATGAAAAATTAATATTTATATTATTACTTCAAATGGGTTTTATTATTGAATAATTAATTGGAAAAGGTTTAATGTGAAATTACCAAATATAACCTATACCTATTAATATATGGTTACATCAATTTTTTTGTTAGTTAATTCTTGTGCACAAAAAACCAAGAGATAATGTCCTTAATTAGAATAGGGAAACATCACAAGAACACACTCATAAATGAGAGCTCCAAACACCCTCAACTCTAAAATGATATCTATAGTACCAAAATATTCATTTATACATGAATTAATTATTTTCGTTATCGATGATGAAAGATGAAAATGATTGGGAATGATTATAGTAGTATCTAAAGATTTTACAATGATGTTAAAATATTTTTATCATTTTTGGATCACTCATTGAGGGATTACTGAAATGTATACTATGAAGGACATATTTATTAATTATTTTATTCAACCAAAAAATAAAAATAGATTTATAAGACCATGTAATACTAAATTCATTAATGTGTTAATTATAATCTCTATGTAATGATCCATCCTTAATAGTTTTGGATTTCATATGTCTATAAATAATAAATTTATTTTCATTAGTCATTATATTATTAATTACATATAAATTAAATTATTTTATGATTATTAAGAAAATGTGACCTATTTATGCCCAATAGGTTCTTCTATTGTGCCTAGAACATCCAATTCATATGGTGTTTGTCATAATAGTTCTTGTTGTATTATCAGTAGGTTGTATAAAAAATAGTAAGAGTATATGTTGTAATTGTTTCTAATTATTATTAATTTCTATTTTTGCTATAATAAAAATAGTATTAGTATTAATAAATGGAGGAAGGGTTGTGGATGTGGTAAAAATAATAGATTTATATTTTAGAAACAAAAAAATTAAATCAGAAGTAATAAATAATAAAATTGTAGTAGTAGTATAGTTTCAGGTATATAAGTAGTATTATTTTTCAAATGGAGAAGAAGTGTGGAGAAAAATAAAAGGTTTTGGTTGAGTTGGATGTGGAGTTTGATTTTTATGATCTTTATTAATTTTTATGGTGGTGGTGGTGGTGGTTGGGTTAGTGGTAGGGGTGTTAGGGGTGTTATTTTTTTTTGTTCTTGGTATGGTATTTGTAATAGATATTATTATAGAGTATTAGAAATATTAATAGTATTAGTTGAAGAATGTTTATGTTATTTATTGGTGGTGTTTTTTTTGATGAATTAGTATTTACTGTAATAGAAATAGTAGTAATGTAAATAATATTAGTTGTAGATGCAAAATTAGCAATAACAACATTATTAGTAGAAGAAGCAACAACAAAAACATTTTTAGAATTAGTAATAATAAATGTATTATCATCATGAGTAGTAATAATAGTATTAATTGTAATAGTAACTGATCTACTATTATTCATAGTATTTTTAGTGGTTTTTTTAACTGTAGTTATAGTACTAATATGAGAAAAAAATAAATATGAGAAATAATATCTAGGAGGAGGATGAGGATAAAGATTAAGAGAACAATAATGATCAACTGTAGTAGTAATAAATGTATTAGTTATAGTAGTTGTGGTGTTTGTAGTATTATTTTTTGATTATTGTTTCGATTCTTTCATAAAACATTTATATAAATTTAAATCAATAAATATAGAAATATGAATTTCCAAAACCATTATAAAAAATAATTGAAAATTATAATAGAATTGTGAAAAAAAAATTATATATAATAAAATTAAATATTTTTCAGAATTTAAATTATGAATCTTGCATTGAAATTATATAAATTAACTTTTTCATTCTAAAAAATTCTCACAATCATTATCATCATGAAACATATATAGCCATAAATAAAAGATTTTTCTCTTTTAATATAACTCACAATTTATAGACCAATTACTAGGTCATATATTACCCATAATTAAATAATCTTATATTCAAAATCCCAATATCATGTGTATTCCCATTTAGCATCACAATAATTTTTACATAAAAACTATATATTATAATTTTTAACACAAAAATAATTAAAATATTTTATTAATAAAAAAGTGGGACTAACATGTTTGTTATAATGGAAAATGGAATCGATTCCCAAGGGTTGTAAAATAAAAAATGATTATCTAAATTCATTATAGTATATAAATTTTATAATAAATACATTACATTATATAGTTTTTTAATATTTTCATTTTTTGGAAATGTTTTTTATAATTTATTAAGTAATGTTTTTAACATTTAATGTTTTGAATTAAGTTTTAAAAAATGTTCTTTATGATTTATTTATCCATTTTTGGATTCATAATTGTTTCTAATATCACATGTTGACAAAGCCATCTAGGGTATTCATGTTCTATTATAATATATTTTTACTGTTCTGATATATGAATCTCCATAAAATATTATGTTCATGCGATGTGTTCGGGTGATAAATATTTATTATAGTGAAAATGCTATAAATTTATTCCTTATAATATTTGATTTCAAATTTTTACAATTATTATTTATTTTGGTTATTTATTATAAATGTGAATTATTTATATATTTTTATTAATTTAACTATTATGTTATTTTTTAATTAATATTTTATTCGTGATTTAATATTATTATCATTTTTCCAAACTTTAGATGATGATTAAGTGGAATAGTTAATTTTTACTTTTATTATGTGAAATTAAGCCTATATATTACACAAACATATAGTAATTAAATCATTTTTCATACATATTGAATTCTTTACTTAATTATTTCAATAGATTAAATTATTTGTTTTTAGTTTATTCATTTTTTAAATTAAATGGTAATGTACACATGAATTATGAAATTATCAGGTATAATGGATTGATTCTAGAATTGAAAATACTAAAGGGATTTATTTTTTATTTATTTTTAAAGAATTAAATCATTTTTAGAGTTTAATATAAATCTAAAAATAAATCAAATTCTAAAAAATTTGAAATTCAATTAATAATTTTTATTAAAATGTGTTTTATGAATGAAGAAATTAAATTAATTTAAAAATTAGGGTCTTAAATTTGTTGACTAAAATATTTTAAAAATTTATTTATTATTTATTTTTCATGTGGTTAAATTCATATTTTTAAAAAAAATTATAAAATATTACCAAAAATTATAAATTTGGGAATATAGTTTATACTTTTTTTAATGTGATAATTTCAAGTGACTGAGTAATGAAATTTACTGAAAAGGTAATTGACAGAAACTGAAATTCTTAAGTGGACTTGTTCCTTATCTAATCCACAATACTAGAATAATTCTAAGAACAGAAGTGACCAGATTAAAATGTTGAAAAAAAAATTACTGACCCCCAAATCTTATTCTGATGATTGGTAGACTAGCCTTGCATAACTTATCACCATCCTATCATAAACCCACTGAGCATGAGCCTCCCAACCATCCTCAAGAAATCACATATGAAATTGTTATTACCATACTTCCAATATGATAAAACATCTTCACCATAGAATAAGAAACCACCAGATAAGAGATCAAGTCATGAATCCTCAACATAAAATATACAATAATGAAGGGACCATGAGATCAAGTCACATTACCTGCACATAGGGGATGCATATATCCTAAATCCACAATTAATACGAGTCAAACCGAGGATTCCTCTAAAAAAATATGACAATGCTGATAAAAAAATGATTACAAATATACAAAATGTTCAATTCTGAAGAACTATAGGGAACATTTTTTATGTTGGGTCCCCAAAGGTATCTGATGACTATCTCAAACCTCAATAATGATTATATTAGATGGTGAGAATCATTTTTATTGTCATTTAATGAAACAATACTAGATATGTGATTCACATTATGTTAATGTGAACTAAAACATGACGACCCCAATGTTTTATTAATTAAAGAAAACCATGACTGGTAATCTTGAAGAAATTTGTCTGAGACATATCACATATTGATACAAAGGTTGAGGACAGCAAGACGCACAACCTTGTTCTAATGAATATGATTTTTCAAAACATGTTTCTATGGATGAAGAACCTCAAAGCATCATGTGATGCTCAACAAGGTGACGTTCAATCCATGTTTATGCACCAATGAAATCCATTACTATATTTAGGGATTTGATTTATTTGTGGTTCATGTGATTGTTGTATTTTATTTTAAAGATCGTGGAAGACCATGAGTACCCCCAAGAGACCAGTTGGATCTATGAAGAAGAACTCGCCATTGGTTATTGATTAATTTTAATATATAGTTTAATCAAATATAAAAAAGTATAGATATGGGTGCTTTATACTATTCTATATCAAGTGTAGGTAGTTTCCCTTGTTGTTCATTAATGGGGATTAGAAGATTATAGAGATGAGTCCATATTGTAAAAGTCATCATAGAAGCATTACTGTTCAAGGTAACTCCAAATTGGAAAATATCTTTACTGAATATTGGAATGGTATCAAATATTCACAATATACAATTTCTAAATCCAATATTAAAAAATATCTTGTCATACTCCTAGGTAACATGTCCATGAGTCCCAAGAAATTTTTTATTTTCATCATGAAATTCATGATAATGATTTTACAATGGAGTCACGATGCACCAAATAACATCCTTGTGTATTTGTCTCAAAGAAATTAAAGTTTAATCATTGGATGAATTCCAAATATTGATTATTTTGGGATGATACATTAATATAAATCCATTCAATAAATATCCACCATCTGATGATGAAGAGGAAAATACTCAAAATTGTAAATGAGATCATTATTGGATTTACACATAGAATTTGAATATACCTGTGAATGTTGTATGATATATTCTGGAATCACACGATGAATCATTGAAAATTATTCCTTAAATATTAATCTATTAACATGGATGAGGGGATCCCCCACACATTATTGTTGTTTTTATTTATAATCACTCACTGATGCTGTAATTTTGTGAACTCTATTATATATATTATTAATAACTCTAATAAAAAAAGAAAACATTAGTGGATGATCCTATGTGAATATAATACCCAGACTACTAATGTATTTTTCATATTTTCTTGTTTATTGAATTCAAATTTTATCATTGGATTTATTGTAGGATTATAGACATTAGGATGTTTCATGATTTGGTAATTTTTAATTCATGTTACCCTCTTTAATAAATTATTCATAAAGGTAGCATAGATCGTATCCATCAAATGAGAACATGGATTATGGGTTTATATGAGTGTCATTTATAGATTCTGATTAGTATTAAAAGAGATATTAGAGTTTCCAACATTCATTATATCCCTCAAGTTAAATTGAAAATTTAAGGAGTTTGTAATTGATGGTGACTATTCATGATCAGAGTTAATATAAGAGTGTAAAAAATTGGAATAAATATTTAACATGAATGATAAGGGGATGATATGAGGATAGGACACTACTTTTAAAATATAGTTTAAAACTAGTCCAATTTAATTGTATTATTTTTTCCACTAATTAAACCCAAAAAAATTGATAAATGAATCCATATAACATTCACATCCAGATACAATACCTTATCACTACTACTAAATTTTACTAGGGATTAAAAAAATATTTTTACCCTATAACAGGGGATAAAAAAACATAGTTCCATTAATCAGGAGGTCATATTTCATTGACTCTATATTTAAATAAATTTTAACGAATGATTGGATCCAGTTCATCTCATATCAATTTTTTGATTAGGAGAATAATGAAATATTTATGAGAAATTTATAAAATTAAATATAATTGAGTATGTAGAAGTGGAATTTATCATATTTATATTGAAAATTTTACCATCCACATATTCGTCTTCAACAAGAGGGACTTTATATAATAGATAAAAGGAAATTAATTAAAAATAATTGAATCACAAATTAAGATAACAATATAAAAACAATTTGAAAAAGATAACTGAATTCATGTTCTCAAAAATTAGCAATAATTTTAAATATGTACTTATAATATATAACATTTGGAGAATTGTCATTGATTTAATGATGGAAACCTAACTATATTTTATGAGTTATTTAAGGAATAATTAATTTCAAATTATATGTAATATGTAATGATCAATTGAGATGGATGGTTTTTCCCCTATCTCATTAAAGGGGGTCCATGGAATGGCTCTAAAACCTCATTCAAGTGGATGTTACAACATGGTAGGTTGTATAGAAGTATTTTCTAAAAAAATAACTCACTTCCTGATAGAGTAATATTCTATGGAAATAGTTCTGTTAGAATAATAATACTATTTTAGATACTCCATATTTCTATTTGGAATGATTGAAGTGATTCAAAACATCCTTCTAACAACAACCAATCAAATATAAAAAATTTATATAATTAATTTACAAAATACTAAATGAAAATGATTGGAATATACTAGATTCCTTATCTGGAAAAAAATTAACACACAATCACCCCACTAATGTTAAAGAGAATATTTTGTGGATCTCTAAAAAGTCATAACAATTTGATTAATGTTTCATAATGTAATCAATATAAAATTTTTGAACACCAATTTACCAGGAAAACAAATTAATGAACCAACATCTCTTACGATACATATATAAATGAAAAAACTATAGGAAACATAATCTCACACACCTATAATGGTCATAAAACATTTCCATTCTTAGGTTCAACTCACTGATGGATTCCCTTTAGTTCAAGAATAGAGAGTTTTGATGTTAAGTACAAGAGTAAGTGCCTACCATCAAATAAACAAGGATTTAGATAGTTTTATAGTACTTAGTCTGGAGCTGGTAACCAACCACATCAATGAGAACCACTATTGAAATGTTTTTATAAAGTATTTAATCATACACACATTAAAATAGATTTTATAATTCCTTTTAAAGAAGCCAATTAAAGATAAATTAAAATCCAATAAATTAGGAGTTATTGATATAGTTTTTGGCATCTAACACAACTCAGTATATTACTCTCAACACCCATGGATCATTAGTGAAGGAGCTTTAGGGACTATAAAACATGATTATGGATTCCATCAATTACATGATTAATAAAATATTAGGTAATAATTATTCTTAATCAACTCTAAAAAACAATGACAATGATTTTTCACCTACATTAAGGAGTGGAAATGCCATGGGAATCCATGGAGAATCATCATCTCAAGAGGCAACTAGAATTTGACAGGCCACTGTACCTGATGAATCTATCATGTAAAAATGAATTTAAAGAACATTTAGAAACACCCCATATGATGAAATGAAAAGGTAATTCTAATATAGAGGATTAAAAAACCTAATAAACCCATACCTACTTGGATTAAGACACTAATTAATCCCATATATCACATACATCAATAAGAGATTCTGGAAATATTTAAAAAATTGCATATCAATTTCATTTTTTTGAAGTCAATCTGAAAAATAAAATGCCATGTAAAATCCATCAATAATATTTGATCCGAGAAAAGGATATTATGAGAAATTTCACTGGTAATATTTAGTAAAATAAATCCGACCATTTTTCACAATAAATTTATAGTAATTTTCATGATCCATGTACTTTTACTATAGACATCACTATAGGAGTGCATAATTTTTCCAATGTATTATAGGATTTGGGATCCTCAATAATTTTAATTCCTTATTCTTGTAATTATTCATTAGATATGGGAGAACTCAAACAATCCCATGTTATCAAAAATCTCTCAAATTGATCCACTACCTACACAATATTTATTCTTGTAGATGTCCTAATAAGTGTGAAATAGTTTCCATTCACTTCCCTATTCAACATTACCAACATAGATGATTGAAATAGTAAATTTCACCCTCTCACCATTCTAGGTAGTTCATTACATGATAATACTTAAATAATAATAAATTTCAACAAAGTGTGTCTTTATATACCATTTACTAAGGAAATTACATATTTTAATATACCAAACTCCATGAAATACCCACAAAAGGAGAGAGAAGAATTTACTTTAAAATATTTGGTGTTACCTTATTCATCAAGGAATGAAATTGAAGTGTTTTATGATATAAAACGAAAAGAATAATCTTTTGATAAATATTTTTACTTGGATTCATCTATTTTTCAAAATGATAATAGACTATAAATATACACTACAGTAAAAATACACTATACCAATGGTTTGGAACCATTGGTATAGGCCTCCAAACCCTTGGTATAGCCTATACTAACGGTTTGGAGGACCGTTGACAGGTCAACTATGAGGATAAGTCTATACCAACAGTTTTTGGAAACCTGTTGGTATAATTAATATGAAAATCTATACCAACGGTTCCATAAAACTGTTGGTATATGTATTTCAAAAAAATACATTCAGTGGGATTTGATCATAGGACCTCTGGTTTATAATTGAACGACCTAACCACTAACCTAACAAGACTTTTGTGAACATAATTTCATAAATTTATATAATTATTTTCATAATTGTTTTAAATTTTTATTTATATAATCTTCTTAGTAAGAAGATTTGATAAAAAAATCAAAGAACCTATACCAACAGTTCTCAAAACCATTGGTATAGACCTATACCAAGGGTTTTGAGAACCATTGGTATACTGATACCAACGGTTTGGCCAAACCATTGGTATGGGGTCTCTATAGAGGACATATACCAATAGTTTTTCCAAAAATGTTGGTATAGGTCCTCTATAATGGACCTATACCAACAGTTTGGCCAAACCATCGGTATAGGTCCCCCCTATACCATCCGTTTGTCCAAAACCATTGGTATAAGTCCATATAAGTGACCTATACCAACGGTTTTGGAAAAACTGTTGGTATATGTCCAAATTAATGTATTATACCAACAGTTTGGCCAAAATCATTAGTATATGTCATATTTCAAGTAGTTATTTTTGAGTGTTGAATAATTTAATGTAATTTATTTATTTTATTTTCATGTGTTCCTGAAATATGAATCCAATTCTTCTTCTTTACATCATTAGGTTTCCCAAATGTAATATATTATTATTTAAAATCACTATAATATCCCAATTAAATGTAATTGATACTTCATCCTTTAAAATCTAACAATTTTATTTTTAAGACAGAGAAGAACTTTATATAATAATTTAAAATAATTTAAAATCACAACATGAATGTGGATTATTGATAATATTGATACACTATGTCAGGGAGATAATCTAAATATTAGTGTAAAATTGATCTATTATCCCTACCTCCTATATTTAAATATAATTATGTCAAAAAAATAAAAAATAATGTTAAAACCCCACAGAAAAATAAACATGGACCTTTTGGGTGAGTTTAAAAATGTAGTAGAAATGTTATTGGGGGATAAACAAACATACCCCATGTAAGATTATTAATGGTCAAGTCCAATAAAAATTATCCCCAAACAATTTGATACACAATATTACAAAATGTAAATCACATATTATTCCCTAAAAATCTATAATAGATGGAATGCTTTAAATTACCATTGGATAATGATCAATGTGACCCATATATTCCACTAACCCAAACTAATTTTTGAAATTTATATTGAATCCAAAGCTGGGAACTTTAACTATTATTTTCCTGATATAATTTAGAATTATTTTCAGGTTCAAGTCAATTAAGAGGAAAAATAAATTACCAATATCAAATTTCTCTTCACTATATTTTCCTACCAAATGATGCATTTTAATATTTTCAACTACCCATGTACCTTTTAGTGCTTAGGGTTAATTACTTTCATAGACTAGGATGAAATATTCTTATGTTTGGAAAGTGTATTTTTTAAAGAAGTACAATTTATAAACATATAATTTATGTGGGCATTTACAAAATTAATTTTAACAATATACTACCGTATAGAACAATTGTGAGGAATAATAAACCATTTGAATGACTGTTATATTTTGATTTAGGTTTATTAAAGACATTAATATCATTTATTTTCCAAAAACTAATAAACATAATAAATAAACTAGGTTTTTATTTGAGAATTCATGTATGAAATATTTTGATATGGTAAAAGATATCTTGAACACTACCCCGATTATCTTCCAACCAAATTGGTAACACACATTTGAGGTATTGTGTGATGTTTCTAATAAACAAATAGTATTTTACTACTGCATAAGTTTTATAGAAGACTATAAGTTATATATTGTTATTAACATACACTGAACATATATTAGATTGATTAAAAGAAAAATGAGAACGTGGTTTATTCTATTGTAATTTACCTAGAGAAAATTGATCACATTTGTAAAGAAGTAATATAACTATATATTCTCTTGATACCCAACTATGTTTTATAATCAAGAAGTATGATAAAAATATTATTCTAGTGAGATGATTGTTTTACCGCAATAATGCCACATCATTTCTATCAAAAAAAAATTAGGTATCAGTTTGTAATCCACAAGAATAGACTACCCCACAATAATGAGGTATAAAAAACAATCGAAATAAACATTGATTACTTATTTAGGGGTGATATAATGTATTAAGACACTAACATTCCTCATTATTACAATTTATTAATTCTTCATATCACAATAATTATACCTCTATTATATTAAAAAATATATCTCTCAAATCAAAATGTGAATCAATATTTTTGTAGTATTCATACCAAACGATGTACTATATAGATCATGAAATAAAGATATGTATCCTTGAGGAAGATGGTAAGTATGTTCTTTAATTTTTTCACACACTTGATTGAAAATTCCATTTTATCCTCAAAAAACCTCTATGATAATTTTAGAATCTTCTTTATTTTTTACCTAAATTTTAAATTATTGACATTATTTTTTGAAAAAAAATTACATGATTCAAATTCAACGATGGGATTTCTAATGAACAAGAAATTATCTAGAATACATTAAATTTTGAGAATGTATTTTATGTATGGTGAAAAGATATGATGGTCTTATTTATTGTGATGTTTTTTTTCTAAATAAATTTTATTATTATATTATGTATCCATGGGTATTAATGATATATATTGTTGAACTATTGAATCCAATATTGTGAATGATTTTAAAAAATCAATCATGTTTTATAGGTTTGGGGATTATTTAGAAATAATAACTTACCTATTGAAAAAATTATTCAACAATAAAAAATAATCCTTTATAAAAAGGTACATCAAAAAATCTTCCACGATAAGCCATTCATAAAAGAATGGTATGACCGAGGATTATAATAGAGATAAAAATGATTACCGAGATTATTTTGGAACATGACTTAATTAAATATAGTATGTTTATATATAGCTAAACATTGATATACATGGGTCCTTAATAAATCAATGTAGGTATGTCTCCATGCATAATAGTTTGTGGAGAAAATTTCCACCATCCTATTGAGAATCTATAAAAAAGTCAACATTGAAAATAAGTAAGAAAAAAATGAGTTTGGAGAAGATAGATAATATTTGATGATGTTGCGTATGGAACTGAAATAGAGAATAATTGAAGTATATAAGATTGCTTATTATATGAGTATCGATCTATATTTTTCCCTACCAAACTCTTCAAGAAAAGAGATTTTAAAATTAGATAAATTTTTTTTATTATCCTTGTAGATTAAACTCATGGAAGGTAAATGTCATTCAAAATAGACAAGAATTTGTATAGAGATTAAAACATTCCCATTTGTTGTACTATAGATCATGGGATTTGAGTGATAAAAAAATGAAGAAAATATCAATAAGGTGAATCATTACCATGAATATTTATAGAAAATTTCAACGAAGGATTCCAAACTCGTCCCTATTGTCGTTGAAATAATTATCCCATGGTTGTCTCTTTATTTCATAGTAGATTTTATGACGTTATTTTATATTTTATCATAAACAAAAAAAGAAATATTCATGATTAATAGAATTATTTCGATGAAAAGTTATTTAGAGAGGGGGAATGTTGTTTTAAAATGTAAATACCATTTTTTAATTGAAACAAAAAAAATACTAATATATAATTTTTATTGTAGAAATATTTTCATAGTATATAATGCTTTGTTCCTTTTGATTTTTAGATTGTAAAATAAAAAAAGTATATATAATTTCTGAACATCGATATTATTCTTCATAATTAACGTATTTTGGTATGATATGATTAGCATATTTATTTTTTAACTATAGAATGTGGATTTTTTTTTGGATAAAATTACCAATTTTATGAAAATTATTTGAAAGTCTTGGGAAATAGAGTAAAAATTGAGAAGATATTTGTGGAGTAATAACTATAATATGTCTCTAATGGAATTTTTAATGTAATATTGAGTAACTAAACCTTTTAAATTAATTATCTCCATAGGGATACACACTAAAATTAATTGATATAATGCATTCAAATAAAGAGTAAATTTGAATATTAGGATACCATAACGAATCTCTATGATGGTGGAAATGGGAGTGTGATATTTATCCATATAAACATATTAAACATGATATTTTTTAATTTAAATGTATATACATGGATTAGAAAAATTCAACAATTAAAAATATAGTAATGTTATAATATTAAAAAATTAGGTAAATCTATTGATTGGAATATTGAGCCTCGATGAGTTGAGAGGATATCGACATAAAAATGTTAGTCCAACATTATAAATAATGTGTGAAAATTATATTTGGTTTTAGAATCATAGGACTATGGGATAAATGAGTGTGTTATCTAATTTTTTTATACCATGTGAATAATTAAAATTCAGTCATAGAACTACAAATTGAAGTTGATATGAAGTAAAATTGTGTGAAAGTCAAATAGGATGCATGAACAATTAGTAGAGAAATTCATTGATATTAATAACTGATATTTATCTATTGAAAGTTATGTAGGAATTTTCATAATTAAAATTTTACTTATATTGGGATTCAAATAGTTCAATCATGGGGGTGTGATTTGAGAGGAAAATTTTCATTTTTTGTCTATTACTCATTCAAATTACCCCCAAAAAATCTAATATTTTTGGAAATTTATTGATTTTTATTAGTTTTTTAATCATATACATTGTTTTTCATTTTAAACAAATTATTATTTTTTATATTTTAATTATATTTTATAGTAAATTGTGGTACCAATCATGGATTTTGAATTTCCAAATTATAATTATTTTTACATTAGAATTGTAATTATTAATGGGATGAATTTTATATTGAGTTTTAATTGTTTTAATAATTTTTTTAGCAAAATATAAATCCATAAATATAAATTGTTTTAAAAAAGAATTTCAAAAAATCATATTTCAATTTTAAATTAAAATGTAAAATCTGAATGATAAAAATATTGTGTTTTGTATAATGTAATTTTAATTTTGCTTCATTGTTATAAATATAAAATTATTTTGTAATTTATTATTTGAATAAATTGAATTATACTCTAATATATTTTAAATAACTACAGAAAAAATATATCTTTGTCAATAAATGTTCAAATTTTTAATATGATTATGTAATGTGGTAAAATAATGTTATATTGTGTGGAAATTCATGGAAAAGGTATATGACTAAAATTGAAATTGTTAAGAAAAAGTTTTTCACCTGACAATTAATATACTGACAACATGTTTATTATATAAGTTAATACATTTGAAATTATCAATGAGAAAATAAGTGACCACACGTGCATCTCGTTCTTGTAGTTGGTATACTATGTGTCATTCATTAAAATATATCTAAACCAAACTAACTAAATGTATACCACCATCATTAAGATATGATAAATGGAATTTATTTTACCTAACATCTAAAATGACGCCATATATTTGTAGTAGAAAAATATATTGTGAGAAATTTGATATAGTCAGACCAGTTACATATTAAATATTCAGAGATAAAGGGAGTCCAAGATACTATAACACCCATTATGACACTCGGCTAAATGTCAATTTCACCTAGGTATCTGAAGGTAGATTAAGAACATCCTGACCCACCACCATTCTTATAAGAAAATTAATATTGAATTTCTTATTCCTTATAATGAAATAACAATGGGAAATATCATCCAAGGTCATATTTTGGAAAACAAATATCATTGACCATGTTGTTTTCAAAATTTATGTATTCCAAGATAACTAGTATCAGAGAATTTTTGGGATCCATATATGTTGTCGATATCGAAGGTGTTGAAAGCAAGCTGCACCAACATTTTTCGATTAAGAATATCATCAAAACCCAATGTCATCTGAGAAAGAACACAAAAGAAACATGCGATTGAAAACATGGCAGTGACTGATTCAAGTCAATCCCCTATGAAATCCAAAAAAACAAATTAAATATCTGATTTTTGTGGTATGTTTGTGCTCATTGTAAAAGAATATAAATACTAAAAGATACCTTGAGAAACTCCAAAACACTATCCCCATCTCTGATTAAAAACACACACATGGTGCTTGATAAATTTATACATATAGTTTGAAGCGAGTGAAACATTGAAGATAAAGGTGTTTGTAACTCTAATATATTATGTGTTTGTATAATCATTGATATGTCATTTAGGGGGAATGAAATCTAAAAATTTTGGATCCGTGGTGAAAAATTCATCACAGTAACTCCAATGATTAGTGTAAATACACATTGATGAAGTGATTGAATCATGTTTAGAAGGGCCTCATAAATTCCCAATTTTTCTATCCTAGGTCGAAAATTAAATTCATTATAATAATACTCCTAATTTATTGTATAGACTTACACGTGAAACTAATTATTTTCCATACCAGAGGAAAGAAAAAAAAGTTCATTATAATGTATGTATCACCAAATAAAATCTACAAGGATAGAACTTTAACAAATCCAATCTCAATAATTGGGTGAATATATTTTCTAGAAGAGTTGGTGAATAGATCTAAAAATTATTTTATCAAATAATTTGAAGGTTGAATCATGATGGTCTTCAATTTAATGGAGTGTAAAATTAATTACAGAAAAAATGATAATATTCTGGGAGTAACCTGATGAATTAAAAGATACCACATTTTCCCATATGGAATATTTCTCAAGAGTTCTATAAATCTATTATAATTAATTATTATGTATCAAAAAATTTCCCTATGATGATGGTTATCTCACACTCATTCTCAAATTATACTTCTATGATCACTTTTTGATGCTTCCCTTTTTTTAAATTTGTTTTTTAATAACTCAAGAGATGTCACACAATAATATTAATGGACATGTCAAGGAAATTCCCCATGTATATATTTTGATGAAATATATATTTATTATTTTGTCTCCTTTTATTTAATATTTGGATTTATTGGATTTCTAGAAAAATTAACACACTTCCTAATTTTAGTGTTTTGGATTCCACTTCCCATCTATAATAGAGTTTATGGAATGGATCATTTTTTCCTCCAAATGTCTTATGGTTTTGGGTGATGGTTCGACATAATTGTAATTAAAGATATGAAATTACTATGGAGGGGTATAATTGGATTTTTATTGTTCATTGTATCCCTCCAGTTAATCCAAAATTCCATTTGAGAGTAATCATGTGAGATATTACATGATTTAAGAGAAATTGAGTATATAAATTTGAAAAATTGTATAACTTAATTTATAAGGGTATGATATAAGGATTTAATACTAGATTTAAAATTAATTTTTGAATCAATAAAATTTAATTCTAGTTCTACATTGACTAATTAAACCCAATATAATTGGATACACATCCTTAACACATTCCTCTTTGGAGAAAAATTGAATTCCTATTACTAATACATTAATCATTTGTTCTAAAATTATATTGTGTATAACCCCTTGATAGGTTCAGTAAAATTGGATAGTCACTAATAGTTAGTAACAATTACCCATTTTAGTGGGTTCAACTATTCAACGATTTTAATTGGAATTAAAAATTAATTAGTATTAATCGTTATTAGTGAAAACTAATATTGAAAAGGAAAAATTTATATTTACCCCAATGATCAGAATAATACAGTCCGTAAAATATTGTATCATCAAATAATTTTCTCAAATGAATTTTATTACCCAAGAATTCTTTACTTTAAAAATGTGATAACACATTTAATGAAAATGTTTTTTAGTAACTGGTTTGATAGTAGCCAGTTTTTTTACCCTACTAGTGATTTATGGTGTCTCATCAACCTCAGTTGGAGTCACTCTTCATTTCATACTTATCCAATATATCACTCTTATTCCCCTGTAACCATCATTTCTATTTTTCCCTTATATTTCATTTCCTATATCATATTTGGTTTACCCTTGAAAACAGGATTTCAGTTACCTCCTGAACAATAGATGGCCTCTTCCGTCATCATAATAAATCAACCACATTTTATTTTATTTTATTTATTATATAAATATAGATATATATGTTTATTAATTCACTATTATTGACATCATATCATCTGAATAATTTCATCAAGTTTCTATTTTCTAGTTCTTTCTGGATTTATTTTTGTTTTTTTGTTATTCTAATTTTGATTTTATCTATTTATGTATGTTTACTAAAATATTAAAAATAATATAAATTTTTTTCAACACACAATGAATCATATATATATATATATATATATTATAAATGTATATTTTATTTGTGTTTGGTTTAGTTTGTGCTACATATCTTGTGTATATTATATATATAAGACTTTGTGTATATATATATTTCTATAACATATCATTTTTTCAATCATTTCATTTTTGAATACTCAAATAGTTGTTTTATTTCAATAAGAATATAATTAATAAAAATAAAAATATTATTATTATTATTGGGTGTCTGTGTTGTTTTTTTCTCTCTCAATATTATATGGATTCATGGGTGTAAACATTTGACAATTATGATAAATTATGTGCATATATCATGGTATAGATTCTAAAATTAAGATAGACCAAGAAATGGAATCTCTCTATCTATCTCTCCCCCTTCACTCTCACTATTAAATTTTGGTGTGATCTGAGATTATTTAATATATGTTAAACACTATATACATAAAACTATTTCACAACACAGACATTATTAAATATATATTGTAGAAAATTATAAACAGATTTTATTCATAAATATATTTATAATCTATTTTACAAATTTTTTGTATATAAATTTGATAAAATTTACATCATTTTTGGAATCCAAATGTCTAAATTATATTAATGTGTATTTTAGGGATTTTTCATGAAAATTACCATTTTGACTGAATTTTTCATGTGTGTATTATGAGTTTTATCTAAATAAATTAAAGTTATATATTTAGAGTATTGACTCTAATATTATATTAAAGTAAATAAAAAATATATATTAACACTTATGTAATTAGTAATTTATTTTAAAATGGAATAAAAATTTATAGTTGATTAAAAATTATTTTTATAGAAAATAATTAAGTCTATAACATATGTACTAATAAAAAAGTTAATTTTATAATATTTAGAAATTTAATTCTATTAAATGGAGTCCATATTCCGAATCTTCATTTTAAAATTCAATAAGAGGGGTTATTTTATATTTTTTTACATGAATAATTACCATGGTAAATAATTTATAATGGATAAAGGGGTTAAATTTGTAAAATAATGTGGATAAAAAATTAATTATTACAAAGTTAAAAAATAAATACATAATACCTTTATTATGAATAGAATTAAATCCCACAATCCTAATCATTATATATTTACCTAATCCACCAGACTCCCATTTCATTCAATCATTATCCTTTACCAAAAATATTTTTACATTAGAATCTACATCCTTTTCCCCTATAATAAAGGAACACTTACACACATTAATAAATTACTATCCAATATAAATCAATTGATCAAGAATTACCTCTTAATTTTCCTCTCAACAGTCTTCTCATGGAGTTTTAAATTTTCAATGGTGTCTATCTCAGGCATTTATAATTTACCATGCATGCTTATAGTCAATAATCCAATTCTTTTCCTTTTGAAATGTAATACATTTATTATAATTTCATCTAAATATTTATAATATACAACCAATATTTTAATACTCTAGTATTATCATCTAATTGATATGTATTTTTAATGAAATATTACTTATTCCCTCTCGTTATGATATGTTTTTAGTTATTATTATTATAAAATAATGGTTCAAATCACTTCTTATAAATTATTATGTAATCCCTTCAAAATAATTTCTATTTCATTGTGACATGTTTTTATGGATCCCTATAACATCTATTTAAAAAGTAGATATTAAAAAAATTTCTTTAGATATTCGATTTAATACAATCTATGATAATTTTATCTTTAATTTACATAATTTATATAAGTTAAACATATCCTCATACAAATAGCATCACAATCTCAAGAATATAATGATTTGTTTCTTTGATGATTAGGTACATAAGAAAATTATTTTATAATACATTTCATCAGTTGTTTATAATTTGACTACACAATATTCCATTCTAAACTCCTAATAAGTTATATGCATCTTCATAACATAGGGAATGGAAACATAAGGAAATGCAGATCTTAAATGATAATTTACGGGAAATTATATGATCATATGATCATGGGTGGGAGCATATGTATATGAGAGACAATGAGAATAAAATAAATTCATTATTAAAAATTATATTGAAAATTATGATTTTCCAAAAGGCATAATAGAAATAACAATTAAAGAAAATGATAAAATAATTATTTTATGAACTATGTTTGTAGGAACAATAAACAAGTATTCTATTCCACGGTTTTATAAAAAATGAATAAAACATTGAAATGTGAATCAGTTAAATCAATAAAAAACCAAGACTTATTGAATAAATCATTATGACTAGTTTGAAATCATATATTTGTCTTGACTAAAAACTTGTGTAACCTATGCAGTTAGTGTTGACACACATGTATTGTCTCAAGATTAAGCTACCAACAACGTACTTTCTTGATGATGATGAGATATAAAACATTCAATAATACATGAAAGGGATTTAGAAGAAAAACCTATCACTTAATGATAAATCATAAATGTGTGTTCTTATTAAAAAAATTCCTCTCCAAAAAATAAACATAACGAAATAAGACGGGTTAAAAAAAACACCAATCAATCAAAATAAAATACATCAACTGAAATATGTATTTTTATTAATATGATAAACTATCCTTTGGGATATAGTGGAATATTTAATTATATTATAATAAATGAATAATGGAACATTAATATAATTGGGTAAATAACTAGTAAAATAAATGAAATATTAACCCATTGAGGAGAAGCTTTAAATCATATGAAAAATATATTCCATTAAAACGAAAGTTTTTCTGATTGAGAACTCAAATAAAAAATTAACCATTAAAACCAAATTAGTGTTGTCAGAAAAATGAAATTATATGAATTATTCTTCTAAAAAATATATTAGAAGTTTTAGAATAAATGAAATCTTCATTATGAATTAAATTATTTATAATTTTAATTTAATTCCATTCATAATAGGTATATATGGATTTAAATTATAATATTCTCCCTATCATGTACAATTAAAGGGTATCCAAGAGGTTTAATAAAATTCAGAATAATTTGGGGAGTTTCTATCTTAGAACATTATTTTTTATAATGTATAATTGGGTACACTAATGGTTTCAACCAAAACTGCAACCAAACCATTTTTGGTTGAAAAGGAAAGGGCATTATTATTGAAACTATATAAAGGAATATATTGAAATGATCAAAAGTAAAATTTACTATATATATTTTTTATAATTTTACATTGTTTTCTGAAAATGTGGGACTTCCTTTGCTGTGATAGAGAATTCCAAATAGGGTAGAATGAATGGTTTTTCGAACACTGCATTTAATCTACTCCCCTATTTAAAAATTAGGGAAAAATAGATTCCCCTAATTTTCACTTTTAATTATTATTTTCCTTTCCCCCATGATTTTAAAGAAAATGGATCATAGTAAGTATCCTCAACTCCTCAACTCTATCCATGGTGGATCTCCTTTTTCAATCCAAAAATTTTGGTTACCTTTTCTTTATAGATTATATCGATATGTTTATATTTCAATTTCCTCCTTTTGTTACTATTTATTTCTATCTAAATTTATTCATCCATGTTGGATATACATACCATATTATACGGTATTTTCAATTTACAATTATCCTATTCTAATCTAAAGGAATGGATAATATTGGTTTTTTGGTTCCCTCAATCCTTAAGGTATATTTCCTCCATATTTCCCCCACACTGACACCATCTTTCCTATAGGACATGAATTCTTTATTATGTTTGTTTTTTGAAAATTATCACTAAATTAGAAATTATATTTAATATTTCTTTTTACCTTTCTCAAAAATAGTTTTAATTTTTTTTTGAAAACTATGACTAATGTGATTTGAATAAAACACCATATCCCTCTTGATATTTTGTGCAAAATTGAAATTTGAATTCCAAGTGGTCTTATTATACATAAATTTTTATTTCTATAATACTCATAATATGTTGTGGTTTCAGATGACTAATAATATACCTTTTAGGTGGTCATTTTTGATAATAGAAAAAAAATGATATATGGTGGTTTGTTATAGCTATGTTTACACCTGATATGTGATGGATTGTGATACTTAAAATCACTGGATTTGTTTTAGTTTTGGATAATTTAGAATTAACTTGGTATGTTGTGGCTTTTTATATCAAAATGCACATAATATGTGTTGGTCTTTGATGTAGTGGGGTACAATTATTTGAATGTATTTTCCACATGCTGATTGACATATGACGCTAATTGATGTATGAAGGTCCATATTCGTGTGTCACTATAAAGTGTATGATATAAATGTAATTAATTCATTTTCACTTTTTAGCATATTACATAGTTTTCTATACGAATAATTTAATGACAATTATATTATCTATATTTATCTATGGTCATCGTTAGTGGTCAACTACTAGTTCATTCTCACACTATACATAGGAAATAATTTTATACCGTAGTATATTTTATTATTTAATGAAACAATAATGTAAAGTATCATATGATAGGTACATGATTACCTATGGGTTGGAACAAAGAGATTCAAGTTGAGTTATGGTTTGTTACCTTTAGATAATTTTAGTATTTTTTAAGTTTTATATTACATTTTTACATGTCATATATGATGTAAAAGATGTATGACAATGGAAAATTATTTTATATCATCATGTTTTTTTATTACGATTATACATAGTGAATGTTGTGGGTATTATAATTCAATAGTTCTATTATTTGATGACTGTTACTTTGTGTATTTATATTGTTGTGTACTCCATCACTAAGGGTATGTTCACTCTCGAACAACACATAGACCGCCACCATAGGTTAGTCGCATCTACTTCATGGTGAATAGAGATTTAAATATGTGGTGATCATTGATCAAAGAACCCTATAGTTCCCTATAGAAAAAGGATGACAAAATGGGTATGAGAGATTTTAAATTTTTTATTACTTATTGGGCTCATTGGTAGGATCATAGGAATGTGTAGGGGTTTGGTAATGATAACATTTTAGGATTTTCTAATCTATATTCTGGGAATGTGAAATGTCACCAAAGATGGGATTATGTTCATTTCATGCACTTCTACCATTACTTTGTTACCATCCTATGTTGTTCACTTATCAAATAACACCACATTGTACCATTATATCCTTTAATAGAATCACAAAATTGTATTTTTAACCCAATTAGATCAAAATAATCTGTTCCACTCTCATTAAACACAAATCCAATGTTTTCTTGAACAATATTAATCAAGAATAAATTGAGATTTTACTATCCACTATGAATGAGAATAACATTTGATAATTCAACAAATTATTGTAATCCATTAAATTTTCCAAGATTTAGAAAAATATAGGACCTCTCTCCACAATTAGTATGTCCTTCTTGAAATATTTTTATAATATAAAAAACAAAATTAAAAATCTACGATAAATTATAAAATAATCATATTAAATAAATGTTTTCATAAAAAATCAATGCAATTAATCGTCGACATAGAATACCACATACCATAATATATCTTCTACCTTCATCATAGATTTCAGGGTGAACTCAATATGTTAAAATTCACACATAGCCAAATGTATCATCATGATAACTCAAATTCCATTGTCACATATCATTTAATATTCTTTGTATCTTTACATTCATCAATTACAACTCTATATATATTGGCTTCTTCCTTAAAATAAATCCATTCAAAAACCTTTTTTGTATTTTGTGGAAATCATTTCATAGTTGAATACTAATCAATTCTAAATAATCGTACTCAATATCAAGTCATTGAATTTATTTATATAAATTTAAAAACCCTTCATCAGGATCTTAAATTTCATCATTTAATCAAAATTAATAATTTATTATATATTCATGGTCTTCATATAAACAATTTCCTCATACAATAATAAAATATTTTATATCCACGTGTAAAAAAGAATACATTTATTTCAAAAAAATTCACTTCTTCAACACCATTGAAACCTGCAATTTTAGATATTTCATACGTTCAATAGATTTCCTATTGCATTATATCTTGAAATACTCTCTTTACATGAACACTTCAAGATTTCATCCTCAATTTTTTCCATGTCCTTGATCATGGGAATTTCTCAATTAACATATGGACAAAAATTCAAACTATATCTAGAGTGGCATATAATGCCATAGAATTATCTTCCCATATTGAATTCCTTATTCACATATTGATATTATTATATTTTTACATGGATAAAGATTTAATTATTTAACAATGCACTTATGGAATTTTTTCACCCCTTGGTTTTTTTAAATGCATCGTCACTATATAAAGTAAACATTTTTCTTCCTATAATTGAAAACAAACATAATGGAATATTAGGGGAGTTTTTGTATAATGGCATTACCTATAACATAAGGGAATCATATTCCCCAAATTTAATTTAATTCATTATCCTTTTTCCCTTGTTGGATAATTATTAGATAATATGTATTTCCATAAAGATGATATTTTCCCGAGAAAACTCTATGTCAACATTGAAAATCATTTTTTTGAGAAAAAAACTTTATACCCATGATGATCACTAATTTCCATCAAATCATACAAGATGTGATGTAAAAATTAGGAAAATAACAACTTCATGGTAAGGGGATGATAAAACAATCATATAATAAATTATTTTATATCAATCACATATATCAATAAACCCATCAAAAGAATTATGCAGAGAAATATATTGATATCTGTTAAATAATAATATAAATTCCCCCTTCATAACATTTTTTAATTTATTCTAAGTATGGAAATAGTTGTGATCTTCCTACAATATCATTTAGTTTTACAATGAGTTTGGGAAGACCGACATTATGTTTGAAGTGAAATTTTAGGATTTCTTTCACACCTCATCAAGGGAAGATACATTTAGACACATATTTTTGTATTGAATTTGATTTTTGATGTGATTCTATTATAGTTATAATTCTCCAGTACTCGAATGATTATATTCATCTCATTAAGAACATCCTCATAGGAATTAGTGTTGTTTATCATGGATGTAATTCAATTTATTGTCATTTTCTTACATCTTACTCTTCATGCACTCTTCTTGGTGTGATAGTATTTACTTGTAATTCATCATCTCATGCACACTTTTCCTACAAGGATCCCATATATTCTTTTTAATAAAAAGATGTGACGTTCTAACATGGCTAACCTATAAGATAGTGGCTAGATCAATGGGTCACATGAAATCAGGAATGTCTCCTTGAATTCCAAAGGCTACCGACTAGTAGTGAGGGTCTCTAGAGGTGATAGTGTGGAGACTATACACTATTATCAGAGTTTCACTGTGGTATAAAAGAGTTTGAAATAATGTAAATAGTGGAATAAATAATTTATTAATTGAAAGAGTAGGAGACTAAAATAATTAATAATTTAATAAAAATTTCCACCACCAGTTTATAAAACATATGAGTGAATGTCATGGTGATGATACATAATTTTAAGTTGTAAACAATTCAAAAAGATTTACAATACAGTTCAAAAATTGGAAAAAGAAAGGAAATTCCCAAAGGCAATCTCCTTAACCATCTTGAGCTCCAACTCAGTCCTTTATACCTAACTCCTAGTATAGGCAACACAACAATCAACCTAGCTCTTGAAAATATAATATATACTCCATGACCAAGGGTACCCATATCGGGTGTGATATTAAATCTTATTAGGCCGGAACACACTATTGTCTAACCTATAACTTGGCAGTGAACAATAAGTAAAAAGTGTGTAGGTGTAGGGAATAATTAATAGAACTGATTAAAGAAAAAACAACCTATATATATTCTTAAGGGGCACTTGAGGGCCATACCATCTTCATCTCGTTTTTTGGAATATGGGTTCATTTATTTCAGTTATGAGTATATATATATAGTAACAGTGTATGCAATTTTATAAAGAATAAAACAATGGTACTAAATTAAAATGTTTTACATTTATTCAATTATAATTTATTTAACTACATATACCCCAGTTTCCCATGGACACCCATATCTCAATACCTTCCTAGTCCCATAATTGAGTCTGATCCATTTATCATATTCCATTTATAATCATTATATACATCATATTTCATTATCCATATAATTCAATTCATATACAACTAATTTGATCCATTTTCCAATGTCAGCAAATTGGTATAGAATGTCATGTCTAGCAGACCGTTAGTACTTGGAGCATCATTCCCTCTCTCAAAACCTTTTTATCAATCAGATATATATATATATATATCATGTGTGTAGAATGTCATGTCATGCACCCAAGGAGTATTTGGAATATCATTCCCTATATCAAAATCCATTTATAAATCATACATATATATATCATGGGTATATAACATCATGTATAGCACCCCGTGAGTATTTGGATCATCATTCCACATCTCACAACCCCTTTATCAATCACAAATATATATATATATCATGTGTGTAAAAACTTATTTATATCACCCTATGAGTATTTGGAGAATCATTCCAGGTCTCAACCCCCATTTAATAATCATATATATAAATATATATGTTTTTGTTTTTGTGTGTCATAAATATCACAATTTAACATAAGGAAACATCTTAATGATTCCAAATTCAAATTACATCGGCATGGTCACATATTCATTTCAAAGCATTAGAAAAATCCTCTTGTGCATATGACATTCCATTTCTAATTTTCATTATAAATTCAAATTGACTTAAATGATATATATTCACAGAGAACTAGTATGGACTAAACTATCCAAAATGAGTCAAGTTGTCAAAATTTATTTCAACTATCACATGTCATGCTTATTACATTAACCCAATGGGTAGTCATACCATCCATATATGGTCCATTTAAAGATTAACTATATAATGAAAACATTTAATAAATCAAACCATATCATCATAACCACTCATTGAAACCATTCCATTCCATTATATCATACACTCTTAGGGTGAAATATCATATATTAATATATCCAACAAGTCTTTTTTACCCATTTTCTATTAATGACATATAATGAGTACACACACTCATTATCCATCACTGGAATCAAAATGCATTCAACTCTTATAGTGAATTTACCGATTCATTAAAACACATTCACAACCCATGTAACAAAATAGTACACCCACTCATAGAAATAGTTATATTTAATTCTTTCACATGGGCATACCCACCCATTTCTTACAGTCACTGATATTCAATTAAAATGGTGTTACCCCCCCCCCCATGAATCCAATTCAAGTTCATTAAAACAATTTAATTCATGTGTGAAAACATGAAAATGAGGTGGTACATCTCCACGATAAAAAACCATATTACTTTAATTAATCAAGCCTAATCTAACTATGGAAGCATTGGAATCAAGACATCATCAAGAAATGAAAACATAATTATACTACTCACTACTTTATTAGCTTAATGGTAGCATAGCTATGATGGATGGGTATTTTTAAAACATAATTATATACCCTAAAAAATAATTTAACACAGAAGGAAGTTCATTCCAGAATTATAATTCAATTTATAATAGGTAGTAAATACAAATCTACTGCACTTAAAAATTAAAGGCCTATTTGAGGACCCTACCTCAATAATACAGAGCTAATGCTTGGAATTCAGTACATTCTAACTGAAGTAATAGCATGCTCACCCGCACTCACTTCCTTATAAATATATATATATATATATATATATATATATATATATATATCTTTAATATGATGTATGTGTTCATAGTTCCATCAAGAAACCCACTCGTAGAATATATATATATATTGAAATCGATTAATATGTGTGGGTACCATTGGAATCGATCGCAACACTATAAAATAATTTCCCCAAGTCTCACAAACACAACTAATCCCTAAATTTATGGTGTCAAACAATATAGTGGTATAAAACCTTACCTCAAATCGAGGAAGAGAGACTGAATATACCCAATCATCCCCATCGTGGGCGGTGGTTCCTGGAACATGGACTAATGGTTCCCAAGAGGCCCTTTTAATAACCCTAGAATCGAAGAAGACCAAAAATAAAGATTAAACCATATCCTAGGGTGTCAACATAGCATCCTAGGGTGACAGATTGGCCAAAACCGGAAAAACCAATATATAGGACAACGATGTAGGATTCCTAACATTGATGAATCGTACCACATCCATGAAGGAAGCATAAGAAATTAGTCACAGAATAAGGGGAAGAAAAAGGGAGGCTCACACTATAGGGTTTCGACAAGTACATCCATCGTGCCACTTGGTTTTCATCCAAGGGATGCACTACATGGGTTTCGGTAGAGGGATACTGTGATAAGGGAGATGGGGTGAAGCCCACATCACCAAGAGAGAGGGTTTGGCTGAGAGGTGAGGTTTAGTGGGTGGTGCTATCACCAGATAGGTTCCAAGGGGGGTGATTGTGAAAGAGAGAACCCATATTGGGTCTCTAAACCAATAATCTAATTAATAATAATAATATAATTATTATTAATATTACTGATAATTAACATATTAATATTAATAGAAACATTATTGTTAACATTAAAACCTTTATTGAAATTTTCCAATTTAATTTAAATTTAATTTATTTCCCCTTTAATATTAATTTAAATAATTTTATTTATTTAAATTAAGACACATATCGCAGTGTTTTGGGTCTCGTAATGAAAACTATGATGTTATGCTATGTCTCAAATTCCTCATATACAGTAATTTTTATATGTTAAAAACACTCAGAAAAATTTCACATTCCAAAACAAATGTTTCTACAATCTACACACCTTAAAACCTCTCGTCACTAAGAATCCCTTGGAAACTACAAATATTTCACCCAAACTATAGTGTCTATGAGAAAATAATACTAATGTCTATGTGGTGTTTCTCATGCCAAACACAACCTTAATAATTTGACTATTCTAAAGTGCTAAATCATTTAAAACCATATCCAATTATCAAATTCCAAGAAAAACACAAAAGTATAATTTAACCAAGACCATAAAACACGAGACTAGATCTCGTCATCATCTCCTTAACTGTTTTACCATTGTTGTTTTCTTCCAAGAGTCTCATCACATAAAAGCCAATTCCAACTGTTTCTCTACCACTATTATAATTGAATAAAATGATACGTCTTAAGCATTATAGAAATTATTATCTAATGATTTATTCAAATTTGGCGAACTGGATTACATATGAGGTCATTAAAGAAACTTCATCGAAGGAAATGGTTGAATATCAATCGTCCAACTAAAACTACTAGTTCATGATATCTTATGCTGATGTAATAGAACCCAAACCAACAATCTCCTATAAATTAGTGACATTTCATTAAAATGATTCAATTTCCAACCTCATACAGTAGGAAAAATCCGAAATAATCCAAGCCATGTTCGGCTAACCATTTACAATGATTCCAGAATTAGAGGCTGAAAAATCCAACATAATACCACAATGCATTTCATCCCTTGGAATTGATCATATATCACAAGAATTCACCCAAAATTACTTAGGAAAATTACTATGACATATCCGGATCAAAACATTACTAGGATATTTTAAACATTCTTTTCTCGGCAGGAATAAATGAATAACACTTAGATCTACTCATCTGATGTACAACCCACATAACAAGAACTTATTAACCCTAGTGGATTTTAAAACATTTTTTTGTCATAAGACCCATGCTCAGTTAGATCCCCCAAGTGGAGTTGAAGAGGGTGGACATGCTAGTATCATATATAAGTGTACACTTTGAGTACACCAAAATCACCATGAAGATTAGTCAAACCACAACTACTCGACTCTTCACCACATCCCAACTTCACCATCCAGAGAATCATAAAAAAAACCCTAATGTTAAAACCACTCAATGTGTTCATTTTCATAAAACACTTACCACAAATATTCTTCCAAAAGTAATGATGTTTCTGAATTTTTCGGAATACTAGAAACATCGTCGAAGTGATTCTACCATGCATGAACTCAAAAATACAACAGAACCGATATGACACTACCAACCTTAGTGTTGTCCATGTCCTCATAAGAATGTACAATTCACTACCAAGTGTTCTGGTTACTAAACACCTTAAATAAATGTTATATGTTCTAAGAACCATGATAACCACATCACAACATGTGGCATGAATGCATAAAATTAAACCGATTAGAGTGTCAAAACACTAGAGTCTCAAAAATTCTTCACGATTAGAGGGACAAACATACCTTAACACCTCAATCACTCTACTATATAGTTAACTCATGATCATCATTAAAATCAGATGTTTAATGGTTACACCAAACATAACCATTTTTTTAACTTACTAAACACTCAATGAAAATGCATATGTCTATACATACTACCCCAAGTTCACAAATCCAATAGGACATCATCTCATAAAACCACTAACTCAGATAACGAAAAACATATTCATCCATTAATGAGATAAAGAAAAGGTCAAGCAACCTAAAAAGGTCTCACTGAGTCATCCCAGGTTCTCTATAAAGCAACCAATATAATATTATAAAAAATATAAATATCTCAAACACCCATACTAGTTCATCTAATAAGAAACATGCCTCAACCAACCCACATGGGCACATTATACCATTTAATCATGTTACCAATTAATTTCAATTTAAAACTAATAACATTCGCGTTTATTAATATCTCAAGGCATAACATATCATTTAATTTAATTTGGAATGAATTTTTCCAATTTAAAAAGCACACATAGACATTATGTATTGAAAATTTACTACAATTTATCAAAACAAATTACATTTTAGAATTTAATGTGCTCAAATCAAAGGCTCAATCATAACGGTGGCCTCCTACCAACCAATAAATCAACCATACACTTTACATTTAGTGATATGGATCCCCTTAGTCAAATAAAATTTAAATTTTCAATAATACTTATTTACCCTTCAAATTTTATCAACAACCATCAGATGTGTTTATATTTTTCTCAAATAGTTTGAATATATGGGTTTACACTTCCTAATTATAAGGCACCCATACACATTAAAATCAAAAAATTATTTCCATTCATTTACAACTGATATATATAAAATAGTAAATAATTCCATCAAAATATCAAAACATAGAATAATGTTATATCATTGGTTCATAGCACATAATCATGATAGGCCACATGGCATACTATTACCCAAGAATGTAAAATATATCAAAAAATCATGATTTCAAAAAAGGCATGCTAATAAAACAAAAGAACAATTTACAAATCAACTAATCATGTCATAAGAATATGAAATTATGATTAAAATTTACCAAATCATGTAGAAATCTATGAATGTTATTATGTCCCCAAACATGGAAAAACACACATGACAAAAATTCCAAATAAAAATTAATCCTACATATGAAACCACATGGAATGGAATATGCATGGAATGTGAATTTTATATATGCATGTGATGATTCGTGAAATGAAACTTCCATTCAATATTATTAAAAAGTTTTAAATACCAAAAAAAAAATTTATTCATAAGATGTTGAACGTACATCAATCAATCTAGTTAAAATCATATCAACTATAATTTAAAACTGCATGATCATCAATTCCCAACCCTGGATACATTGTCCTTTCTCATACAAGGGGTGATTAATACCAAGCACGTCTATTGACCATGTGATGACACATTACATTCCATATTTCTACCGACCCAAAGTAGAAAATCAAAGGAAAAATTAATCCTCTAATAACATATTGTAACATCCTGGTCTAGATCACCTCAAAGATGTTTGTTGGTCGGTGGCTCACATGACCTCAAGAGTGTCTCCCCAAAGTCAGAAGGCTCCTGAATTACATTGAGGATATCAGGAGGTGATAGTGAGGAGACTATACCCTCTTATTAGAGTTTTTATACCGTATAATAGAGTATAATTAAAATAAAACAATGGAAGAGGTAATTATCTAATTGAAAATTCATTAGAAGATAATAATTAACAATTTAATGAAAATGGCCAATGACAGTTTCTAAAACAGACAAATGAATGTCATGGTGATGATAAATAATGGAAAATAGTAAATAATTAAGAATGATTTATGATATAGTATAAATGTATTAAAAAGATAGAAAAGATCCATAAGAGAACTCATCGAGCATCCTGAGATCTTGATTGGTCATTTTCACAGAACTACAAATTCTAGTAACATAGAATTGAACCAAGGTACTAACAATATAAGGTCTACATGGGTACCAATGGCACCCGATTAGGGTGTGAGATAAAATCTCTGTTGGCTGACACCCTACGTATTCTATCATAGTACTAGGTGGTGAATTATAATTAAATAGAGGATAGATACAGTGAAAAAATAACAAAATTGAATAAATAAGAAACAACCCATCTTAGTTCCTACGGGAGACTTGAAGATGATACCATCATTTGATCATTTCCAGATTAAGAGTCCAATTATTTCTATTATGAATATATTTATTAACAGTTTATAAAGATTAATAAAACATAAAACATATGTATTAAAGTAAAAAATTTTACAATAATATAAAATTATACATTATTTAACCATGTATACCCCCAGGTTCCCATAGACACCTATATTTCATTACATTCCTTGACTTGTGCCATATTTAAACCATTTATCAGGTTCAATTCATTGTAATTATGTCACATCATATTTCATTACCCTTTCAATTCAATTCATATATGAAAATTTGACCCATATTCAAATGTTAATAAATTTGTGTAGAAGGATATGTCCTTCATCCCATAACTATTTAGAGCATCATTCCCTATCTCAAAACGAGTTTATCATTCATACATTTATCTATATAATGGGTGTATAATGTTTCATCCAACATCCCATGTGTATTGGAGGCATCATTCCCTATCTCAAAAACATGTTTATCAATCATATATATATATATATATATATATATATATTTCATGGGTGTAGAACATCATGTATATCACCCCGTGATTATTTGGAGAATCAGTCCCTATAACACCCCGACCCTAGTTATCTAGAGTCAGTGCATTATTTCAATACACTTGAATGATTACAAGAAATCAAGTCCCGAAGGACCAATCGGTTTATCGAACTTTGAAAATAGAATACACACATGAACTTTCAATTACAATCTCTACCATAAAATACAACATAGATAATCCCTTGAGAATCCCATTATTCCCCTATCCTAACCAAGTATATAAATAATAAAAAACTTCTTATAATCCAAGGAACATAAAATATAATAAGTCGGTGAGCTCATATGATCAGTTAGGATAAACTATATAGTGGAACCTATCACAAATAATCATAAATTATTAAGACTACGTACAAAACTGAAACACAATCCTTTAAATACATTATATGCAGCATAATATTGAAGTAATATGTCAAAAAATTCCATTTAACCATACACATTGATATTATACTAGTTGAGTAATCACATGTAAAATATATAACAAATCTCATAACGAGGGTAGTCATAATGACATGCATTATATCTACTATGGATAGGCCTCGTTCCAAGAAAATACACAAATATTCTGTCAAGGCCTTGTTCTAAGACACTAGTATGTCTCATTAGTACTACTGAGGCATCGAGGGGCAAGAGAGGGCCCCTCTCATCACTTTTTTTGTCCAAAGCATTCCTCAAATGAAAATATTGAAACATAAAATAAACATTTATCTTAAAACATGAATAAGAAATGTCAATACATTAACCATAAACCATGAATTGTATAAAAATAGCACTTCAACAGTTAAACATAACAAAAATAATTTAATACAATATATAATATTATATCATAATAAATAAAGCTCAAACAAGCATCAAATAAAAAATGGATGTTGACATAGACACAGTTAAATTAATAAAAAAAGTAAAACTATTTGAGGGAAATGTCATTTTTAACATTAAATAATCTAAAAGCCATGCATTTTTAAAATAAAACATTTTTTAAAAAAATTACATTATAAGATTTTAAGGGATGATTAAAAATTGGTAGGTGATATAATGGTGGAAAATAGATGCTCATGCTGTATAAGATAAAAACAATTATTTCCTTAATTTGTGGAAAATATTGTGAATTGCATCGTTTGAAAAATAGCAGAAATATTCCTTTTAAAAAATTTTATAAAAAGTAAAACATTAGTAAATATTATTTTATAAATCTATAGGATAATAATAAAAAAATATGAATTTTTTTTTAGAAACATTGACATGGGTGATTTTGATGTCCATGTAGTTTCTTACATATTAACAAGGTTGAATAATAAATTAGATTGTGAAATTAACCATTATCTTATACATTCCATTAGTAGAGGGTGATTTATCCACCTATATAATGGTTAAAAATATTATTAAATTCATATAGGACCATATCCATATTTATTATATCATATATGACTCATTTTTTAATTTATATCACATTTTTATTAATAATTTTCATTTTAAAGCAACATTATGGGTTATAATCGCTTTCATTATCATTTAGGTGTGTAGTTGGTATTATTGATCATATTACATTGATCATAATTTAAATAAATCCAAAATTTAAAAATTGATATATAAATTATATATATTCTATAGATAAATATATATAATATATAGATTAACAAAATGGAAGAAAACATTTATGGAGACAGTAGGCCATATATACGAATGAACGTTGTTTCTATTTTCTTATCATATTGAATGGAATTATGTGAATTTAATATATGTATATATATATATATCATCATAGTAGAATTATTATTTCATATATTTCATACTTCTAAATAATATTTATTCTTATTGTCATTCTTGGCTCGTGAACATGGAAGATTAGTCTCATGAAGTCATGGAGACTGTATGCCCTTCATACGCATGAGAAATGATATCCTTTCTTTAATGGTTATATTGTATGGAATTGGATAGAATATGAATTTTAGAGAAAAAATATAAAGTTATATTTATTATTTACATCTATTATCTTAATCATTATACCAGTTGAAATAAATTATACTTGACAACCAATTTACACCACGGTGTGGATATGGTAATCCGTACATACACACACATGGTGATATTATTTTTCATAGAATGTGTAAAAGAGAAATATGGTAGTACCATAATTATAATAACATCTTACCATGTAAAATTTATATATTTATTTTTTTATTATGGAAAAATAGATAAATATGAAGTATATGTAGAATAGAAAATATGAAAGAGGTGATAATTAATTACCACTTTTCAGGTGTCTCCTTTGGATTTTCACAAAAGGACACCTTATGAAGGATTTATGCCCAATATCTAGCCTCTAGAATTATTTATGGGATTTTTGTAGAGAAAATGGGAAGGTTTTCGATAAACCAAAGGGGACGGGAGGTGTTAATAAAATAGAAGGAGAAGTGTCCTTTTATAAAAGTGGTGTGGGGTAATTTTGGAAGATCTTATAATATTAATTTATTATAAATTTATTTTAGTTTTTTAATAGAGTAAATGTGAATTAATTCAAAGATAAAATGAGTATGGGTAAAAATCCTCACAACCAATAGGATTTTTAAAATTTTAGGTCACAAATTTAATCTTATCTTTTTGATTTAACCCTCAGTTATATAGTTTATGGCTTACCATCTATTCATGTATTTTTACACTACATGGTTAATATAGTTACAATAAAATTTCATTAGAAACTATAGTGGATAATTTATGACATTTCCATCACTGTCAAAATTATTTGGCAGAACATTGTATTATTAGGATTTTTATGTCATTTAATAAAACTGTATTTATTTTTTAATCTCATTTATGTCAAATTTGACACTATTTAATACTTGATTTTTGGTTTGATGTCATAAAAACATAATTCCCTCGATCTAAATAGGTTAACTGAAATATAACATTTCATTGTAATCCTGATATTTATTGGATGACATAAATATTTTCAAATCACATTTTTTTAATATTTATAATATAATTTATTGGAATATTTCACAAATAATGTAATCACATCATAATCATTGTGTCACTAATAGATTTCAATTTTAAGTGACTAAAAATTAAAAATAAAATACCATTATGTAGTAAATATTTTCATTTTTCCAATTACTATATATAGTCGAAGATATTGTTTTTAAAAACCAAATTAAAAAATATTAGTTAAGAGATTCATATTTATGTTGTATTTCCCTTTTCATTAAATTATAAATTATAAAAGGTCATTAGCACTCTTAAGTGGATCCATGGGGTACTAAAATCAACCAAATGATTCTAAGGATCATCCATATAACATCTGATAGGATTCAGATACGTGTTAAAGTATTTTTAAATTATTATAATGTTATTTTTTAACTTTATTTACCAATATACCTTTTAACCATGTCAAATAAAAATAATTACTAATATTACAATTTATAACATCCAAAAATAATAGTAACCTATTTAAAAAATATGGACCCTTTGATTCCAATTATGGTATACTTTTTTCAAATTCAAAAGACAAAATTTGAAGAAATTAATTAAAAATTATTTATTGTTATAACAACCAGAAATCATGTTTTTATGAAATAAAAACTATCAAATGATTGACATGTGTTCATGTCCAATTTAAATTTCAAATGTTATCTAATGAACATAACTATAATAAATGAATATATTATAATCTAATTACACATTAAAACAACTAAAATTCATAATTCAAAATAAGAAATAATTTCGATTAAAAAAGTTGTTATCAATTAATATTTAGTATTTTCACTATTCATCAAAATATGAATATTATTAGAAAAGTACCAAAAATTTTCCATATTATAATTTTGATATTATGAATTAAAAAATTAAATCTATTTTAGAAAATAAATTTCTAAAATTTTATGATGTTGTTAAAACTATTCATAACCGCTTTTTAAGTGGCTATTTTTATAGGTCGTAGTGTGCTCAAAATCAGTGCTGGTTACCACACAAACAATTGAATTATTTAATAGGATGAATTCCGTATCAAAATAATGTGTCAAATTAACCCATCCTTCAATAATTTTTTTTCTTACAATTTAAACTCAGAATTTAAGACTAGGAATTTGGCATCTCAAAATTTCTTTATTGAAATCCCAAATCAAAAAATGGATTAATGAGACCTATATTTAAAAAATATAAAAGGAAATATGAAGGTTACTATATGTAACATATACTAGGGTTCTTTGTAGAAAAACATGGATATGAAAGAAAAAATATAATCATCAAATTCAAATGGATAGTGGTATAGAACATTATCTGTGGAATGTTAAAAATCAAAATGATATAAATCATGGATGATCTATGAGACCATTTGATTCATCAAAAATAAAACTAGGATTGAATTTTTTGGTTTCAAGATCCTTTCCATAGTGTTGAAGAATTAATTTTATCTTAGTCATATAAGGTTCCAAATATAATCATATATCAATTAAATAATGAAAATGCTGTTATAATAACCAGGGAAATTCTATATGTTAGTTGAAGGCAATAAAGCCTTATCACACATCAATTGTGTGTTGGATTCATGAAGCCTTTTCTGATGAGATAGTTTGTTGTGTGGCTGGAGGGTCATCTTTTTTTCCAAAATATATTATCATAACATTCCCAAAATAAACATAAGAATTTTATTAACCATAAACAATACTATCAAAATATCAACTAAATCCATTACAAACTTTAGAGTTATCCAATGTACTTCTTTCCAAACAATATCTAAAAGGTCCCTAAATTTCCAAAAACAACTGTAACATCAGATTCACCAAAAAACATAATATTTCATTTATTGTAACACATGTAATATCATTTTAAAACCTTAATGGAGAAGATTTACTATAATAAATTTCTTATATAAATCATATTCTTATTATAACTAGAATATAATTCTTGAATCCAAAAACAAAAATAAATTATTTTTTCCATATCAACCATAGTACTAACAAAATATTGACCTTTATCCATTTTCTTCTAATGATCTATTTATCCTAGACGATTTGGACAATAATTTTCATAATTTCTCATATATTTATAATTATAACATTGAAAATAGTTTTTCTTTCTCTTAAAAACATGATCCTAGTGACCTTTGGGTATACATTTTTAACAATCACTCATTCCATTTAAGAATGTACCAAGGTTTTTCATTTAACAATTATCACATTAGGGAAATTATTTCTCTAGGAAGATTTATTTAAACACCCAAAATTAAATATTATCTAACTCTTCATCCCCTTTCGTGTTTTATATTAATGACCACCATTGATCTCCATCACTTGAGAGCTGATAAACTAAAATGAAAACCTTATCTATATTGTTACTTCTCAATAAAAGAAATTATTTCTCTATAAAACATATTCATTTATCAGCTAAAACTGGATTTGTAGTCTCATTGAATGTTGGTTATTATTGTCATATTAATTTGTATAATATTGATACTCTACACTCTAGATCAGGAAGCTCTATATGGGTAAGGATATTATTCATAACCAGAGTCACATGTCACATTATGGTTATAAGCTATTCGGTACCAGACGTGACGCCATATCTACTATCATTATCTTGAATAATAGGAAAATTCCTACATAGATTATGTGCATTGATACTATTTACATTCCTTCCACTCAGATCCATTTTTTAATAATGCAATACACATGATTAGGTTGTGAATCATAATTTATATTTCCATACTAGAAAATAAATAATAGAAACTGAAAACATTATTCATATCTAATCCATAATCAATTATATGGTTCAATTGAGGAAATATTTACTCATAAATCATTCATAATGGATTATAAGGAAAATAGGAATTATTATAATCAACTCCCTCAGGAGAGTCAAACTTGGTGTGTTGTAAGTCCCTTTGTAGTGTACCACGTTACCCCATGTGTAGATCATAACACCTTATTATTGTTTTATCCCAATGGTAAAATTTTTCCATAACCAATTCTAATTTCACTATCAAGACATGGATGTGTTTTCTAATAATACACACATAATATCTATTTTACCAAATTCTAGGATTCTCTTCAATACATATCCTCAACATATTTCTAAGTATTAGGATCCCTATTTTAGTTTTTCTAAATCTATTTCCATGTTTTTTTTAAATATAAGGATAACAATTGTAACTCCGGGAACCTAGTTATTGAGATTTGTTGCAATATTTTAATACATTGTCCTGATTACAAGGAATAAAGTCACGAAGGTCCAATTATTTTAGCATACATGGAAAATAGATTACATACATTAACATTACATTACATATTCTATCATAAAATACAACATATATAATCCTTTTATAAGTCCATTATTCTCCCACTATAAGCCTTCATAACAATCATAAAAAAAATTCTTGACATCTTGGAAAAATAAAACATAATAAAGGGGTGAGAACAGATAATTAGTAAGGGTAAGCAATATAGAAGAAGCTATCACAAATAAGCCTAAAATTTTTAGGCAAGGTATAGAACTAAAAAAAGCTTTTTAATACATAATGATCAGCACAATGTGGCTAAAATATATCATATATTGTCATTAAAACATTCTCATAGACAATAGACTAATCAAATAATCATATTTAAAATTAATAACTAATCACATAATGATGTAATGAAAAATTCTAAACATCATAACCACTACGTCAAGGCTTGAGGCCAAGACCATACACAAATATTCAATCACAATCGTGTGCCAAGACACTATATTGTTTCATGAGACTTGTCGATGCATTATGGGGCTATATTGGGCCCTTCCCGTCACATAATATGTCCAATGCATTCCTCATACGAAAAGTTTAAAACATAACTTAAACATTCATATTAAAAATAGGATATGAAATCTTAATACATCAACCATAAACCATGAATGGTATAAAAATAACACATCCATAGTCAAACATATCACAATATCTTCAATGAAATTTAATGTATTTTATCAGAATAAATAAACCCTCAAACTAGTATAAAATCTTACAATGGATGTTGACATATATGATAATAATTTAATAAATTCATTAAAAATATTTGATGGAAATATCCCATTTTTATATTAAATCATTTAAAATCAATGAAATTTTAAAATAAAACATTTCTTCTGAAAATAAACTTATATTATATTTATAGCAGCATTAAAATTGGAAGGATACATAATGGTGTAAAATAGTCGATCGTGTCATATAAATTAACAAACATGTGTTCCTTAATTTTTCTAAAAGATTGTGAAGTACCTCATTTGGAAAACAACTGAAATATTCCTTTCAAACCATTTTATAAAAAGTTAATCATGGATATAAATGACTTTAAACATCCATAAGATAATTTTAATACAATTTGAGAAATCATATTTAGAATCATGGATATGGATGATAAATATTCCCTAGTAGAAACTTACGTATCAATAAACTCAAATAATAAATAAGATTACAAAAGGAACACAAACCATATACTTTCCATTAGATTACAGTGAGTTATCCTCCAATATAATGGTTAAAAAATATTATTAAATTATACCATGACCTTTTCCATATATATGATATCATATATGATTCATTTCTGACTTTAAATTACATGTTTGTTAAAAAATATCAAATTCAATACAACGTTTCAGGTAATAATCTTTTTCTTTGTCATATGATTTTGATTTTTAATTTTTGATTGTATTACATAGATGATAATATAACTACTTCCATAATCTAAAACATAATTTATAGTTCATATATATTCTATATACAAATATATATAATAGATAGATAAATAAAATGGTACACACTGTTCAAGGAGATGTTACGTCGTACATACACATGAATGCTATTTCTATTTTATTATCGTATAGAATGAAATTAAGTGAATGAAGTATATTGATATATATATATATATATATTTATATAATCCCAATAGAATTACTATTTCATATATTTCATACATATTAATAATATATATTCTTATAATCTTTCTTGGATTTTGAATACGAAAGATGAGTCTCATCGTGTCGTGGAGATGGTAATCCATATGTGCGCAAAAGCAACGTTATAATTTCATTAATGTTTAAATGGTATAGATTTTTATGGAAAGATAATTTTACAAAAACAATATTACGTTATATTTATTATTTAAATCCATTATATTCATCTTTATACACATAAAAATAAAGTTTACTTGAAAAACAATTTACACCATTTCTTGGAGACTGTAAGCTGAATCTATGTACGTATGGTGATATTATTTTTTTAGGATGGGTAAAAGAGGAATATGATTTTACCATAATTATAATTGAATCATAGGATGTGTATGGTACTGTAGTTATTTTTTTAATATGGGAAGAATATATAAATAGGATGTATAGTATGAAAAGAATGATGAATGAGGTGATAAAATAATTACCTGTTTTCGGGTGTATCCTTTTGATTTGAATAAAATGACACCTTAGGAAGGATTTCTGCACAATGTGTAAACTCTACAATGTTATTAATGATTTTGGTTGATAAAATTGGTAGGGTACGGTCGTGAAAAAGTTGATTGACAGTTTGAATTAAAAGGAAGGAGAAGTGTCCTTTTATAAGAGGTGTGAGAGGCACTTTTTAGATGATTTTAAAATATTAATATATTATAAATTTATTATTCATTTATAATAGATTAAAAGTTATTTAATTCATGTATAATATTAGAATGGGTATATATCCTTTCATCCAATATATTTTAGGAATTTTTAAGTCACAAATTTAACCATAAATTCTATAGTTAACCCGTACATAAATTATTTTATTCTTTAGATATTTTCTTATATTTTTACACTACATTGTTAATATAGTTACAATAAAATTCCAAGTGATCCTAAAGTGGATCATTTATGATATTTGTATCACTATCTATATTATTTGACCAAACTGTACATTTTTATGATTTTTATATCATTTAATAAAATATTTGTTATTTTAAAATCTCATTTATGTCATTTTTGACACTATTAAATAAAAGATTTTTGGTTGAAGTCATAAAAAATTTATTCATTGAATAAAAATGAATTATCTAAAATATAACAAGATAGAGTCACATAAAAAATTCATGGATCACATCAAAATTTTCAAATTTCAATTATTATAATATTTATAATATCATTTATTAGAATATTTCGTAAATAAGGTTATCATTTCATCATAATTGTGTCATAAATAAATTTAATTTTTTAAAGTCTCAAAGTCAAAATTAAAATACCACAATATCGGAAATACAATTATATTTTCAATTAATATTTATTGTCAATGATTTTGATTATATAAAACAAAATTAAAAAATTTTAGATAAGAGATATATAATTATGTTATATATCTCTTTTAATTAAATTAATGATTATAAAAGGTAATTATCAAACTCAACTGGATCCATGGGATCCTAAAATGGAACTAAGTATTCTCATGGTCACCCATATATCATATTGTAGTATTAGGAAACATGTAATTGTATTTATATAATATTATAATATTATTTTTACCCTTATTTTCTTTATTTACCATTCAACCATGGTAAATAAATATAATGACTGGAGTTACTAAACATAATGTCAAAAAATAAAGGGTACATATTTAATCAATTTGGACCTTCTGATTAAAAATATAGAATTATTTTTTAATAATTTATATTATTGATTTGGTAGAAATTAATTTCAAATTATTTCCCGTTTTCAAAACTAGAAAATGGGTTTTTATGAAATATAAAGTGTCAGAAGATTGTTGTGTCTTTATGACCAATTTAAATGTGAAATAACATTCTGATGACATATATTATATTAAATGATAAAAATATAATCTAATTATACTTTTAAACCACTCAAATTTATATTTATCACTAAAAATTATTTAGATTAAAAATGATGTTTTCAATTAAAATTATGTAGTTTTCATATTCATCAAAATATGAATGTTATTAGAAAAGTACAAAAAATTAACCCTAAAGTAATTTTGAAATCAAAAATCTAAAAATGATGCCTATTTTGAAAAACAAAATTTATAACATTTAAAAATTTGTTTAATACTATTCATATCAACTTTTTAAATTGCTAGTTTGATATATTGTTGTGTGGTCGAACTCAGTGTTGCGTATAACAAATGCTATTGAATTATTAAAAAGTAAGCATACTGGGGAAGCATAGGGTTGTACAGTCCTTGCCTCACAACTCATTTATCAATCATACATATTTTTATCATGGATTTCGAACATCATGTCTAGCACCCCAGGAGTATTTGGAGCATCAGTCCCTATGTAAATAAATGTTAATCAATCATATAAATATCACAAATATCACAATTTAACATATAGAAACATATTAGGGATTACCAATAGACATTACATTATCATGGTCACACATTCAGTTCAAAGTATGACTCAAGGACCATCATGCATTTCAAATTCCATTCTTGATTTCATTTAAACAATTCAATTGCCATAATGCGATTTATGATAATTAAGTAGAGTTATAGACTAGATGGTACTATATGTATCATGTACACTAAATTCATTTCAACCATTATATGTCATTCATATTACAATAACCCATGTCATAGACATACTATCCAAATCCATTCCCTATCATCTGTAACCATTACATATAAACCAATAAAATATTAAACCTTATGAATATACCGACTAATATAAACCACTACATTATATATGAGTATACCCTTTCATTTTGACATTTAAAATTCAAATACATCACATGAGTCTAATTTAACAATTTTACATTCAATTCATATAATGAGTATAAGCACTCATTACCCATCACTTGCATAAAAATGCATTCCACTATTATAATGAATTTACTAAACCATTAATCCCCATTCGAAACCCATGAAACTGAAGATTATACCAAATAATTGTTACAGTTCACATTCATTCCAATCATAAGGGCATACCCACCCATTTTTTCCACAAACTCTAATTCATTTTTCTTAATCTTCCCTAACCATGAATCTCATTCTAGTTCATTAGAACCATTAAAATAAAGTGGGTCAACATGAAAAGAAGGCAATATTATTCATAGATAATCAAACAATATTCCATTACATAATCAAGCTTCATCTAACTAGGAATTCATAGGAACCAGACATCTTTATTCTAATAAAACCCAAATCATATACTCACTACATTTTTAGCAGAAAGTCAGTTCACCTCTGATAGAAGGGTTTTATTACAAAAACAAGACTGTGTACTCCTTTATCGAAAAATGTTGTTCATTCTAGAATTTCAGTTCAATTTATCAATTGCAGTAAAAGAAAAACTACTACATTTTTAAAATATGGCATGGTTGCGGACCCTACCTCAGGTAGACCATTCCAGTGCTTTGCATTCAATACTTTCAAACTCAAGCTGGAGCCTGCTCACATGGACACACACACATATATATATATATCTTTATACTGATTCATGTGTTCCTCACCCCATAAGGTAACCCTCACATGGAATATATATATATACATACATACATATGTATGTATATATATATTCATACCAAGGAATAAGTGTGCACGTGATTGAAATCAATTGCAAAACCATACTACAATTGCCTCGGGTCTCATAAACACTGCTAGACCCTAAATAAAGGGTGAAAAACAATTTAGTCATAAAATAACCTTACCTCAAATCTAAGAAAATGGAATATATCGAACTGAAACACATTGTATTTGATATCTATTATCAGAAAATAGACCCATAAGTCTCGAGAGGCCCTTTTCACAACACATGAATCGATGAACATCAAAAATCTAGAGTAAACCATAAACTAGGGTTTATATGAGCAGTCCAGGGTGACTGATAGGTGAAAATCGGCAATGGAGATGTAGGGGAATGAGAGAGGAGGCCTTACATCAAGGAATCAGACCACAACCATGAAGTAATTGGAATAAATCAGTCACCGATGGTGGGCCATTAGAAGGGTGGCATGCATTGTTTGTTTAGACTATGGGATCTCTCGTGCCTCTAGGAGTTCAGCCAAGGGACTCACTATATGGTTTCCATCCAAGGGATGATGTCTAGAGGGAGATGGGGTGAAGCTCAAGTTGCCAATAGAGAGTGTTTTGCTGAGGTGTGCGTTGTAGGGGGGTGGTGTGTGCTACCAAGGGGTTCCAAGGGGGGCGTGACTATGATGGAGAGACACTATGTAAGTCTCTAAAAAAATTAAATTATTAATAATACTAATATTAATAATATAAAATTAATAATAAACATAATAATAATAATGTAAAAATATTATTATCATTAAAACTATTATTTTTATTTTCTTATTTAATTTTTATTAATTTAATTTTTATATTTAACATTAATTTAATTAATTAAATTTCATTAGATTAAGAATCATATCAAAGTGTTCCTCCCTTGGTGAATAAATATGTTTCGATGATTGATTTCCAATTTGGCACGTCCAGTAATTGTGAAAAGTTTAAAAACCCTCATAAAACTCTCCTCGCCCAAAAAAAGGTTTCTAAAATAGATCATCACTACTATATTTATTATTATGAAACTTATAAATTTAATTTTAAATCACCGAGATAAATATATCTATATCATCCATCTGATCATTCTCCGTTATCTTACCCAATTTTTGTTTAACATGCAAAATTATATAATATTTATTCATTTTATGTTAAAAAAATTTCATGTCACACATTTCTTATGATTTCTACATGGATTTTAATATTTTATTTCTTCTTTATTTGTTACCTTTAACATTAAAGGAAACCACTATAGGTAATTTGGTAATATATATATATATACAGGACCACACTACAGTATCCCATAGTTAGTGCTCACATATCAAATTTCATCTATATATTAGGAATCATATCCTGAAGAAGTAAATAGTATTCTATTTTTTGTAAACTACATAAATAAATAAATTTGACTATAAAATTGAGAAAATTAAATAAAAAACAATATTTCATTTTACTACAAAACTTTTACCTTATGAAAATTCGTGTATAACTAAAATAATACATGAAAAAACCCATGCTTTCACTTTATGCTTCTCTTGGAATAATACAATAGCATGTGTTGTATGCATCTTCGAGTTCTAACACACCACAATAAATCAACCTAGCTGTTATGAATAGTAATACCCACCATTTGAAATTGAATAAATTTTATATTTCAAAATGGACTTAATTTGTAACAGCCCGACATTTTATGACAAATATTCTTTTTAATTTTATTAATGTCTTGTTTTGTACGTTACACCAAAAGGAGCCTTCACAACACGCATCCTTTACTTGCCTTTCATTACACGCAATCGCGACCTTCCTTGATAGCGTGTGTAGTACGCAATACCGAGTTTCACTAAACAACGATATGCTATTAAAATATTATTAAAACTAGCTGTTATGAATAGTAATAACCACTTTTTGAAATTTTGTAAATTTTATTTTTCAAAATTGACTTCATTTTTGGATTCGGAATATCGAAATTAGCTTAGGGTGAAATTTTGGTGATTTTCGGATAACTTTCATATTTTGATGAATAGTGAAAATTACTAAATTTTAATTAAAAACAACTTTTTCAATCGAAATAATTAATAGTGATAAATTATTAATTTGAGTGGTTTTAAAGTATATTTAGAATATATTTTTACAATTTAATACAATGTTGGTCATTGGATGTAATTTCACATTTAAACTAGTTATAAACAAGTGTCAATCTTTTGATACTTATTATCTCTTAAAAACACGCTATTTGTTTTGACGACGGGAATTAATTTTTAAATTAGTTAATGCAACTGATATGTTGTGAAATTGGTAAAATAGACATCATTTTTGGGTTCATAATATCAAATATAGCTTAGGCCTAATTTTTGGTATTTTTCTGAAAACTTTCAATTTTTGATTAATAGTGAAACCACTAAGTGGTAGTTAATAAACTGAATTTTTCATAAAACATAATTTTACCGCATATGTGACTGGAATTTCGAAAATCCGAGAGACACGGTTAATATCAAGGACTAAAATGTGGTTCAATGAGATGAAAATAATTTTTTGGTGAATAGTAACTTTTTACTTTTTTTACCGTAGTTAATAGTAAATAGGGTAACTAAGGGTAAATATGATATTACTATTACCCTAACACATGTACTAATTCTATTGGATAAGTGTAATTCGACCAAAAACAACGTTATGAATATAATATGACCATTTAGGCCCACTTGGATTAGATTAGGAGATTTATTATTAATTTATTTAAAGAAGGGTTAAAATAGTTAAAATCAAAGTTTAATAAGTAAATCATTTTTAATATGGGGTTATACATAAGATAAATTCTACTATAAATATTCATTAGAAATATAAAAAGATTTCCTACATATTGGTATTTTATTTGTAATTTTTATACATTAAATAATTTACTTTATTTATGACACAATGATGATGAAGTAATTATCTTATTAATGAAATATTGACATAATTGATGTTATAAACACCCAAATAAATGTAATTTGAGACTTTTTATGAATTCCACTAATTTTCTAGGTTACTATGATATATTATTTTTGATTTAATAAACTTGGTTTGAACATATAATTCTGTTATGACTTTCACAAAAATCATATATCAAATAGTGTCAAAATTGACACAAAATTGTTTTTAAATAAAATATTATATTATTAATTGTTATTTTATTCCTAAAAATCTAATGTTCTTAAAAATGACTTAGATAAGGATATATATATTAAAAATAAATAATTTGGGGTTCGTTTGGCATGTTATAGTAAGTGTATTAAACATATAGTGTAAGAAAACAAAAAGACACGGTAAAAGTTAAATTATTTAACTTAGAGTTAAATCTAATTGGTAAGGTTACAATAATAACCTAAACTTGTCTAAATCCTATTGGTTGATAGGCTTTAGACCCATCCCCACTTTAGCTCCGAAATAAGACCCTTTGGAACCATTATAAACCGATATTGACTTTAATATAAAATAATATTTTGAGATATTCCTAAGGTGCCCCTCTCCTCCCTTATAAAAGGACACCTCCTCCCCCTCCTCCTCACACCAATTTGAGCACTCAATCTCGGCCAACCCCTGCCAAAATCCATTCTCCAATTCCCTAGAATAATCCTAGAGGTCCTCGTCTTCTTCAAAGACCAATCTTAGTTCCCTATGTGGAGGATTCAAAGAGGCGTTTCAAAGAAGAGGTAATATCCATTACCGATCTTTTCAATTTCTTTCTTCTTCAACTTCTTCTTCATTAGTTGTTTCATGATAAAGAAATAACATCAGTATTACTTACATACTGATATGTTATTATAAGTATGAAACAACCCTAATTCACCTTCTATCCATCCTACGGAAAAATGAAATCACCGCGCGTGCGTACGTACGGAATACCGTCTCCACGCCGTGGTGTAATCTATTTTCCACCATCACCTTAGAAGGATGGGTATAATGGTGTAATGAATAACTATATATGATTATTATAAATTTATATTGATACTGAAATATTATACATACACTTCAACACAAGTTCACGATCATGAGAACGATATCATCGCTCGTGCGTACGTACGGACTACCGTCTCCAAGACGCGATGAGATTCATTCTCCACTTTAAACCATTCATGAATGATTATAAAGTATATATGATAAGTAATAATTAAATATATTACATAAAAATGATACTATATATATGTGTATATATATGAATGTCATCTACTTAATTCCTTTCAACTCAGTAAGGAAACAAAAACAGCGTTCATGCGTACGTACGGACTACCGTCTCCATGAACGGTGTGTTTCATTTCATTTATCTATCTATTATATATATATATATATATATATACTGAATATATATGATATATAAATCATGTTTTATATTCTGGAAGTAAGTAAATCATGATATAAGTAATAATAATGTCAAGAACAACAAGTCCAAACACCTACGATAAATGAAACGATTTTACCCAAAACACTTCTTTAACATGGAATTTACAAAAGAACGGGTAATATAAAGTCTTAAGTAAACCATATATGATATAATAACAATGAATATGACTCTATAATAAGTTAATGACATTATTTAAATCATTATACAGGAGGTTCGGACACTTACGAAGCAAATCGGACTTAAGGTAAGGGAAATATCAAAATCTCATTTTTATCTGAGATTGTTTATTCATAAGTATTTAATGGGGTGTATTTTATCATCCACATCCATCTTCCCTCAATATGTAATATTTCTTCCATCCACTTACAATAGTTTAAATCCAATTTTACCCTTCGGTGAGTCTTTAGTAAATAATATGAAAGGAATCTTTTGTCGTTTTTTTCGTACGAGGTACTTTTTGACTTTTCCGACAAAAGTACGAAGAATGTTTTTTTAACATATACGGCATGAATGGATTTCTTTTAAACAGTTTTTCCAAGAAGCTTCCTTTACAAGTTTTCAAGTTTATTTTTAATCAACTTCTTTTAGTTTAAAGTTGTATGACATATTAAGAAAGGAAAAATGTTTTTGAAGAAGAAAGGATATTTTCCTCAAGAATGGAGTTCAAGTGTTTTATCAAAATTATTTTCCATCTAAGATAATAAAGGGTTCTATTTGTATCCCTATTATTACATTGATTTGATTATGTTGTGATGGAATTATTTTTATGAATTCCTTTATCTTATATTAATTGTTTAATGATGTCATGATGTTTAAGATTCCCATTTGTATAACATGGGTTATGAAATGATGTATGATTTATGATTTTGTGGCACACATAAGAATGGTATCATTATGAGATGGGTGGGACCTATATCTCCCTCCAATGCATTGGGTAAATATTTTATATCTCATGAGATAGACATGGCTGGAATGGTAGGTTATACCGGTTCAGTGAAATAGGACTGAAACGAGGGTGACTCGATTCAGAAAGGGACTTTGTCCACTAAGATAGTATTGGCAATGAGTCTTGACTAACAAGTAATGATTCTATATGATTATGTGTATGCCACAAAGTTTCATGTTTTAAGTTATGATTATTGTGATTACATTTCACTGCCATGATTTATCCCATGTAATGAAATTATGCTCTCTTTTGCAGGTTATGATTTCCAAAATGTTATGTTCTTATGAATATGATGTGATTGATATTTCTTTTGTTTACCCTTACTGAGCATTTGAGCTCACCCTTTTATGTTTTCTTTTCCCCAGGATATAAAGAAAGGTTTTAGATAAAAAAAATGAAGATCTTTATGGGAGATGTTGAAGATCTTTCACCACGATTAGAAGATTATATTCCGAGTTTCCAAAGACACTAAACTATTACGGTCCTTGTGTGTGTGTTTTTGTAATGCACTAAGTATTCTGAAAAAGTAATGTAATGTCCATGTACGTCAGGATACGGGTCTCTACAGTTGGTATCCGAGGAAAGGTTTAGTAAACCTTTGGAAACTAGGACGCGAAAACGTTAGTGAGATCCCTAGAGATATTTCTAAGGTATGTCTAGGGATGTCTCTAAGGTTAAGTATACGTATAGGTTATAGTCCTAGAATTGCGCTAACGATATTAGAATTTATCCTAAGATGTTAGATATTGAGGGTACTCCCCCTTTATTATGTTGTTTTCCCTAGCATGATTTTTGCCTCTCACACTATTCTTTTTGGGTTTTAGAAAATGGCTGGAAACAAGATGATTCACGATAATGGAGGATATGATGGACAATGGAATGATATTCTTCATAATGAAATGGGATTTGGAATTCCAAACATCGTTATTATGCCGAATCAGCAATCTCATAATATGATCAATAAAGTAAAATTTGGTAAGTTTCCTGACTCGGCTAATAAGAGAAAGATGGAGTTTCATGATGATCATAGAGGAAAGAAAGTTCAATTTCCCCTATGTAAATCATGTGGGAACAGGCATCAAGGAGAATGTTTCAAAGGAACTGGAAGATGCTTTGGGTGTGGAAAAGAAGGACACAAAGCCAGTAAGTGCAATGGAAAAGGTTCAGTTAACACCAGGGATGAGGATAATGGTATTGCTACGACATCAACAATGGTTAAATGTTTTAAATGTGGAATGTGCGGGCATTATGCAAACCAATGCCCTACGGGAAAGTCTCATGAAGCTAATCAGTATGGTCGTATGGGAAGTATTTATGTGGATGATGATGAAGAGACTACAAATGATATGTGAGATGAAAGAATTGTTGAAGCTCGGTCAATGGTTTAAGAATGTAGTGGAATGATTACGTGTTTATCATGTGTAATGTTGTATAAGTAATCTCATGGTACTATGGAATAAAGATACATGTAACGATTGTTACACTGTTGTCGGATTAATGTTACCAGTATCCCTGAAAGGTTATTCAGGTATTTTTGGAATGTAGATGATATGCGCATAATGAAGGGATAAGGAGAAAATTAAATGTTTGATAGTATTCATGAGCTCATGACTGATATAAGGAGAAGGTTATATCATGGTTTGAGTATATAGAATTTTTGGATTTTGGTATGTGGAAAGAGTTAAATTTTGACATCATTCATGTTTTCACTAAGGTTTAATGGGTATTCATTTTTTTTTCAAGAGAATACATTATTAAGGTATTCACATGATTGGAATGTGACAAACAAGATATATGGGGGATAAATGATGGTATTCACATGCTTGGTTGACGACATTTCAAGTAATCATTTTCTTTATACTATGAGCTTGGACCGAAGTATTTTAGATAAGCCTAAAGATATTAATGGATTATGTTAACCATAAGTTTGTATTTTTTAAGTATAGAACTTTTTTTTATATTATTTATGTGATGTTATAGTAATGTAGTTTTAGAAAAAGGACAACCTGCAGGACGGGTGACAACCCATCGCTTAGGACAAGGCTGTGGGAATCGCACGCACAACCGAAGTGCGACGGGCCTTTATCGCCTACCACTGACCTACAGGAAGTCCCTGTTTAGTAGAAACTAGTTTTATTATATTATGTAGTATGATATATGATGTATACGTCCATTTTAGGAACCATATATGATTGATCTCACTATTGATGGACTTATGTATTTTTTGATAACTTTTCTAACCTTTTGTTTGAGACAGATGGAATGACCCATCATTCTATCACATGATCTATTAACACTTCACAAATAACAAATTCAACATCATTTCTTTAAGAGATGAAGTGGAAATTGTACAAAGTACGAACAACAGTGAGATTGTTCCAAAATAAAGTAAGTATTTATTTTAATTCAAATTTTCAACATTAGGGAAATGATCTTGAAAACCAAAAATGTTGTCCTAGTGATCTAATACCTGATGAATCAGATGGTAACTTATATCATCACAAATCTATGGATTTGTGATTACTAGATTTTCCATAGCCATGTTCTCTACCAATCTCCATCAGAACATGATGGTTAGATTTCTCTTCTATATACATATTTTCACCTATGTGGAAACCCAGTGATTAGTTTATTTGGGTAATCATTACGTTTCATACTTTCATTTTTAAAGATTGTTTTTGGTATTCCTTTTTACGATGTGGGTTTCTATTAAAGAAACTTTCGAATAGTAAACCATTTATAACCCAGATGAATTTCGAGGGAGAAATTCATTTTAAGGGGGGTAGAATGTAATAGCCCGAGATTTTATGAAAAACATTCTTTTTAATTTTATTAATGTCTTGTGTTTTATGCCTCACCAAAAGGAGCTTTCACAACACGCATCCTTGACTTGCCTTTCATTACACGCAATCGTGACCTTCCTTGATAGCGTGTGTAGTACGCAATTCCGAGTTTCACTAAACAACGATATGCTATTAAAATATTATTAAAACTAGCCGTTATGAATAGTAATAACCACTTTTTGAAATTTTGTAAATTTTATTTTTCAAAATTGACTTCATTTTTGGATTCTTAATATCGAAATTAGCTTAGGGTGAAATTTTGGTGATTTTCGGATAACTTTCATATTTTGTTGAATAGTGAAAATTACTAAATTTTAATTAAAAACAACTTTTTCAATCGAAATAATTAATAGTGATAAATTGTTAATTTGATTGGTTTTAAAGTATATTTAGAATATATTTTTACAATTTAATACAATGTTGGTCATTGGATGAAATTTCACATTTAAACTAGTTATAAACAAGTGTCAATCTTTTGATAGTTATTATCTCTTAAAAACACGCTATTTGTTTTGACGATGGGAATTAATTTTTAAATTAGTTAATGCAACTGATATGTTGTGAATTTGGTAAAATAGACATAATTTTTTATTTCATAATATCATATATAGCTTAGGCCTAATTTTTGGTATTTTTCTGAAAACTTTCAATTTTTGATGAATAGTGAAACCACTAAGTGGTAGTTAAAAAACTGAATTTTTCATAAAACATAATTTTACCGCTTCTGTGAGTGGAATTTCGAAAATCCGAGAGACACGGTTAATATCAAGAACTAAAATGTGGTTCAATGAGATGAAAATAATTTTTTGGTGAATAGTAACTTTTTACTTTTTTTACCGCAGTTAATAGTAAATAGGGTAACTAAGGGTAAATACGATATTACTATTACCCTAACACATGTACTAATTCTATTGGATAGGTGTAATTCGACCAAAAACAACCTTATGAATATAATATGACCATTTAGGCCCACTTGGATTAGATTAGGAGATTTATTATTAATTTATTTAAAGAAGGGTTAAAATAGTTAAAATCAAAGTTTAATAAGTAAATCATTTTTAATATGGGGTTATACATAAGGTAAATTCAACTATAAATATTCATTAGAAAGCTAAAAAGATTTATACATAATGGTATTTTATTTTTAATTTTTAGACATCAAATAATTTACTTTATTTATGACACAATGATGATGAAGTAATTATCTTATTAATGAAATATTGACATAATTGATGTTATAAACACCCAAATAAATGTAATTTGAGACTTTTTATGAATTCCACTAATTTTCTAGGTCACTATGATATATTATTTTTGGATTTAATAAACTTGGTTCGAACATATAATTCTGTTATGACTTTCACAAAAATCATATATCAAATAGTGTCAAAATTGACACAAAATAGTTTTTAAATCAAATATTATATTATTAATTGTTATTTTATTCCAAAAAATCTAAGGTTCTGCCAAATGACATAGATAAGGATATATATATTAAAAATAAATAATTTTGGGTTCGTTTGGCATGTTATAGTAAGTGTATTAGCCATATAGTGTAAGAAAACAAAAAGACATGGTAAAAGTTAAATTATTTAACTTAGAGTTAAATCTAATTGGTAAGGTTAAAATAATAACCTAAACTTGTCTAAATCCTATTGGTTGATAGGATTGCGACCCATCCCCACTTTAGCTCCGAAATAAGACCCTTTGGAACCATTATAAACCGATTTTGACTTTAATATAAAATAATATTTTGAGATATTCCTAAGGTGCCCCTCTCCTCCGTTATAAAAGGACACCACCTCCCCCTCCTCCTCACACCAATTTGAGCACTCAATCTCGGCCAACCCCTGCCAAAATCCCTTCTCCACTTCCCTATAATAATCCTAGAGGTCCTGGTCTTCTTCAATGACCAATCTTAGTTCCCTAAGTGGAGGATTCAAAGAGGGGTTTCAAAGAAGAGGTAATATCCATTACCGATCTTTTCAATTTCTTTCTTCTTCAACTTCTTCTTCTTTAGTTGTTTCATGATAAAGTAATAACATCAGTATTACTTACATACTGATATGTTATTATAAATATGAAACAGCCCTAATTCACCTTCTATCCATCCTACGGAAAAATGAAATCACCGCGCGTGCGTACGTACGGAATACCGTCTCCACGCCGTGGTGTAATCTATTTTCCACCATCACCTTACAAGGATTGGTATAATGGTGTAATGAGTAACTATATATGATTATTATAAATTTATATTGATACTGAAATATTATACATACACTTCAACACAAGTTCACGATCATGAGAACGATATCATCGCTCGTGCGTACGTACGGACTACCGTCTCCACGACGCGATGGGATTCATTCTCCACTTTAAACCATTCATGAATGATTATAAAGTATATATAATAAGTAATAATTAAATATATTACATAACAATGATACTAGATTTATGTGTATATATGTGAATTTCATCTACTTAATTCCTTTCAACTCAATAAGGAAACGAAAACAGCGTTCATGCGTACGTACGGACTACCGTCTCCATGAACGGTGTGTTTCATTTCATTTATCTATCTATTATACATATATATATACTGAATATATATGATATATAAATCATGTTTTATATTCTGGAAGTAAGTAAATCATGATATAAGTAATAATAATGTCAAGAACAACAAGTCCAAACACCTACGATAAATGAAACGATTTTACCCAAAACACTTCTTTAACATGGAATTTACAAAAGAACAGGTAAGATAAAGTCATAAGTGAACCATATATGATATAATAACAATGAATATGATTCTGTAATAAGTTAATGACATTATTTAAATCATTATACAGGAGGTTCGGACACTTACGAAGCAAATCGGACTTAAGGTAAGGGAAATATCACAATCTCATTTTTATCTGAGATTGTTTATTCTTAAGTATTTAATGGGGTGTATTTTATCATCCACATCCATCTTCCCTCAATATGTAAGATTGATTCCATCCACTTACAATAGTTTAAATCCAATTTTACCCTTCGGTGAGTTTTTAGTAAATAATATGAAAGGAATCTTTTGTCGTTTTTTTCGTACGAGGTACTTTTTGACTTTTCCGACAAAAGTACGAAGAATGTTTTTTTAACTTATACGGTATGAATGGATTTTTTTTAAACATTATTTCCAAGAAGCTTCCTTTACAAGTTTTCAAGTTTATTTTTAATCAACTTCTTTTAGTTTAAAGTTGTATGACATATTAATAAAGGAAAAATGTTTTTGAAGAAGAAAGGATATTTTCCTCAAGAATGGAGTTCAAGTGTTTAATCAAAAATATTTTCCATCTAAGATAATAAAGGGTTATATTTTTATCCCTATTATTACATTGATTTGATTATGTGGTGATGGAATTAGTTTTATGAATTCCTTTATCTTATATTAATTGTTTAATGATGTCATGATGTTTAAGATTCCCATTTGTATTACATGGGTTATGAAATGATGTATGATTTATGATTTTGTGGCACACATAAGAATGGTATCATTATGAGATGGGTGGGACCTATATCTCCCTCCAATGAATTGGGTAAAGATTTTATATCTCATGAGATAGACATGGGTGGAATGGTAGGTTATACCGGTTCAGTGAAACAGGACTGAAACGATGGTGACTCGATTCAGAAAGGGACTTTGTCCACTAAGATAGTCTTTGCAATGAGTCTTGACTAACAAGAAGTGATTCTATATGATTATGTGTATGCCACAAAGTTTCATGTTTTAATTTATGATTATTGTGATTACATTTCACTTCCATGATTTATCCCATGTTATGAAATTATGCTCTCTTTTACAGGTTATGATTTCCAAAATATTATGTTCTTATGAATATGATGTGATTGATATTTCTTTTGTTTACCCTTACTGAGCATTTGAGCTCACCCTTTTATGTTTTCTTTTCCCCATGATATAAAGAAAGGTTTTAGGTAAAAAAAGGAAGATCTTTATGGGAGATGTTGATGATCTTTCACCATGATTAGAAGATTATATTCCGAGTTTCCAAAGACACTAAACTATCACGGTCCTTGTGTGTGTGTTTTTGTAATGTACTAAGTATTCCGCAAAAGTAATGTAATGTCCATGTACGTCAGGATACGGGTCTCTACAGTTGGTATCTGAGGAAAGGTTTAGTAAACCTTTGGAAACTAGGACACGAAAACGTTAGTGAGATCCCTAGAGATATTTCTAAGGTATGTCTAGGGATGTCTCTAAGGTTAAGTATACGTATAGGTTATAGTCCTAGAATTGCGCTAACGATATTAGAATTTATCCTAATATTTTAGATATTGAGGGTACTCCCCCTTTATTATGTTGTTTTCCCTAGCATGATTTTTGCCTCTCACACTATTATTTTTGGGTTTTAGAAAATGGCTGGAAACAAGATGATTCACGATAATGGAGGATATGATGGACAATGGAATGATATACTTCATAATGAAATGGGATTTGGAAGTCCAAACATCATTATTATGCCGAATCGGAAATCTCATAATATGATCAATAAAGCAAAATTTGGTAAGTTTCCTGACTCAGCTAATAAGAGAAAGATGGAGTTTCATGATGATCATAGAGGAAAGAAAGTTCAATTTCCCCTATGTAAATCATGTGGGAATAGGCATCAAGGAGAATGTTTCAAAGGAACTGTAAGATGCTTTGGGTGTGGAAAAGAAGGACACAAAGCCAGTAAGTGCAAAGGAAAAGGTTCAGTTAACACCAGGGATGAGGATAATGGTATTTCTATGACATCAACAATGGTTAAATGTTTTAAATGTGGAATGTGCGGGCATTATGCAAACCAATGCCCTAAGGGAAAGTCTCATGAAGATAATCAGTATGGTCGTATGGGAAGTATTTATGTGGATGATGATGAAGAGACTACAAATGATATGTGAGATGAAAGAATTGTTGAAGCTCGGTCAATGGTTTAAGAATGTAGTGGAATGATTACGTGTTTATCATGTGTAATGTTGTATAAGTAATCTCATGGTACTATGGAATAAAGAGACATGTAAGGATTGTTACACTGTTGTCTGATTAATGTTACCAGTATCCCTGAAAGGTTATTCAGATATTTTTGGAATGCAGACGATATGCGCATAATGAAGGGATAAGGAGAAAATTAAATGTTTGATAGTATTCATGAGCTCATGACTGATATAAGGAGAAGGTTATATCATGGTTTGAGTATATATAATTTTTGGATTTTGGTATGTGGAAAGAGTTAACTTTTGACAGCATTCATGTTTTCACTAAGGTTTAATGGGTATTCATTTTTTTTCAAGAGAATACATCATTAAGGTATTCACATGATTGGAATGTGACTAACAAGATATATGGGGGATAAATGATGGTATTCACATGCTTGGTTGATGACATTTCAAGTAATCATTTTCTTTATACTATGAGCTTGGACTAAAGTATTTTAGATAAGCCTAAAGATTGTAATGGATTATGTTTACCATAAGTTAGTATTTTTTAAGTATAGAACTTTTTTTATATTATTTATGTGATGTTATAGTAATGTAGTTTTAGAAAAAGGATAACTTGTAGGACGGGTGACAGCCCATCGCTTAGGACAAGGCTGTGGGAATCGCACCCACAACCGAAGTGCGACGGGCCTTTATCTCCTACCACTGACCTACAAGAATTCCATGTTTAGTAGAAACTAGTTTTATTATATTATGTAGTATGATATATGAAGTATACGTCCATTTTAGGAACCATATATGATTGATCTCACTATTGATGGACTTATGTATTTTTTGATAACTTTTCTAACCTTTTGTTTGAGACAGATGGAATGACCCATCATTCTATCACGTGATCTATTAACACTTCACGAATAACAAATTCAACTTCATTTCTTTAAGAGATGAAGTGAAAATTGTAAAAAGTACGAACAACAGTGAGATTGTACCAAAATAAAGTAAGTATTTATTTTAATTCAAATTTTCAACTTTAGGGAAATGATCTTGAAAACCAAAAATGTTGTCCTAGTGATCTAATACCTGATAAATCAGATGGTAACTTATATCATCACAAATCTATGGATTTGTGATTACTGGATTTTCCATAGCCATGTTCTCTACCACTCTCCATCAGAACATGATGGTTAGATTTCTCTTCCATATACATATTTTCACCTATGTGGAAACCCAGTGATTAGTTTATTTGGGTAATCATTAAGTTTCATACTTTCGTTTTTAAAGATTGTTTTTGGTATTCCTTTTTACGATGTGGGTTTCTATTAAAGAAACTTTCGAATAGTAAACCATTTATAACCCAGACGAATTTCGAGGGCGAAATTCATTTTAAGGGGGCAGAATGTAATAGCCCGAGATTTTATGAAAAACATTCTTTTTAATTTTATTAATGTCTTGTGTTGTATGCAACACCAAAAGGAGCTTTGAAAACATGAATCCTTGACTTGCCTTTCATTACACGCAATCACGACCTTCCTTGATAGCGTGTGTAGTACGGAATACCGAGTTTCACTAAACAACGATATGCTATTAAAATATTATTAAAACTAGCCGTTATGAATAGTAATAACCACTTTTTGAAATTTTGTAAATTTTATTTTTCAAAATTGACTTCATTTTTGGATTCGGAATATCGAAATTAGCTTAGGGTGAAATTTTGGTGATTTTCGGATAACTTTCATATTTTGTTGAATAGTGAAAATTACTAAATTTTAATTAAAAACAACTTTTTCAATCGAAATAATTAATAGTGATAAATTGTTAATTTGAGTGGTTTTAAGGTATATTTAGAATATATTTTTTCAATTTAATACAATGTTGGTCATTGGATGAAATTTCACATTTAAACTAGTTATAAACAAGTGTCAATCTTTTGATAGTCATTATCTCTTAACAACACGCTATTTGTTTTGACGACGTGAATTAATTTTTAAATTAGTTAATGCAACTGATATGTTGTGAATTTGGTAAAATAGACATCATTTTTTAGTTCTTAATATCAAATATAGCTTAGGCCAAATTTTTTGTATTTTTCTGAAAACTTTCAATTTTTGATTAATAGTGAAACCACTAAGTGGTAGTTAAAAAACTGAATTTTTCATAAAACATAATTTTACCGCTTTTGTGAGTGGAATTTATAAAATCCAAGAGACACGGTTAATATCAAGGACTAAAATGTGGTTCAATGAGATGAAAATAATTTTTTGGTGAATAGTAAATTTTTTCTTTTTTTACCGCAGTTAATAGTAAATAGGGTAACTAAGGGTAAATATGATATTACTATTACCCTAACACATGTACTAATTCTATTGGATAGGTTTAATTCGACCAAAAACAACCTTATGAATATAATATGACCATTTACGCCCACATGGATTAGATTAGGAGATTTATTATTAATTTATTTAAAGAAGGGTTAAAATAGTTATAATCAATGTTTAATAAGTAAACATTTTTAATATGGGGTTATACATAAGCTAAATTCGACTATAAATATTAATTAGAAAGATAAAAAGATTTCCTACATTTTGGTATTTTATTTGTAATTTTTAGACATCAAATAATTTACTTTATTTAGGACACAATGATGATGTAGTAATTATCTTATTAATGAAATATTGACATATTTTATGTTATAAACACCCAAATAAATGTAATTTGAGACTTTTTATGAATTCCACTAATTTTCTAGGTTACTATGAGATATTAGTTTTGATTTAATAAACTTGGTTCGAACATATAATTCTGTTATGACTTTCACAAAAATCATATATCAAATAGTGTCAAAATTGACACAAAATAGTTTTTAAATCAAATATTATATTATTAATTGTTATTTTATTCCTAAATATCTATGGTTCTGCAAAATGACATAGATAAGGATATATATATTAAAAATAAATAATTTGGGGTTCTTTTGGCATGTTATAGTAAGTGTATTAACCATATAGTGTAAGAAAACAAAAAGACACGGTAAAAGTTAAATTATTTAACTTAGAGTTAAATCTAATTGGTAAGGTTAAACTAATTAGCTAAACTTGTCTAAATCCTATTGGTTGATAGTATTTAGACCCATACCCACTTTAGCTTCGAAATAAGACCCTTTGGAACCATTATAAACCGATTTTGACTTTAATATAAAATAATATTTTGTGATATTCCTAAGGTGCCCCTCTCCTCCCTTATAAAAGGACACCTCCTCCCCCTCCTCCTCACACCAATTTGAGCACTCAATCTCGGCCAACCCCTACCAAAATCCCTTCTCCACTTCCCTAGAATAATCCTAGAGGTCCTGGTCTTCTTCAAAGACCAATCTTAGTTCCCAAAGTGGAGGATTCAAAGAGGCGTTTCAAAGAAGAGGTAATATCCATTACCGATCTTTTCAATTTCTTTCTTCTTCAACTTCTTATTCATTAGTTGTTTCACGATAAAGTAATAAAATCAGTATTACTTACATACTGATATGTTATTATAAATTTGAAACAACCCTAATTCACCTTCTATCCATCCTACGGAAAAATGAAATCACCGCGCGTGCGTACGTACGGAATACCGTCTCCACGCCGTGGTGTAATCTATTTTCCACCATCACCATACAAGGATGGGTATAATGGTGTAATTAGTAACTATATATGATTATTATAAATTGATATTGATACTGAAATATTATACATACACTTCAACACATGTTCACGATCATGAGAACGATATCATCGCTTGTGCGTACGTACGGACTACCGTCTCCAAGACGCGATGAGATTCATTCTCCACTTTAAACCATTCATGAATGATTATAAAGTATATATAATAAGTAATAATTAAATATATTACATAACAATGATAATATATTTATGTGTATATATATTAATGTCATCTACTTAATTCCTTTCAACTCAATAAGGAAACGAAAACAGCGTTCATGCGTACGTACGGACTACCGTCTCCATGAACGGTGTGTTTCATTTCATTTATCTATCTATTATATATATATATATATATATTGAATATATATGATATATAAACCATGTTTTATATTCTGGAAGTAATGAAATTATGATATAAGTAATAATAATGTCAAGAACAACAAGTCCAAACACCTACGATAAATGAAACGATTTTACCCAAAACAATTCTTTAACATTAAATTTACAAAAGAACGGGTAATATATAGTCATAAGTGAACCATATATGATATAATAACAATGAATATGATTCTTTAATAAGTTAATGACATTATTTAAATAATTATACAGGAGGTTAGGACACTTACAAAGAAAATCGGACTTAAGGTAAGGGAAATATCACAATCTCATTTTTATCCGAGATTGTTTATTCGTAAGTATTTAATGGGGTGTATTTTATCATCCACATCCATCTTCCCTCAATATGTAATTTTGCTTCCATCCACTTACAATAGTTTAAATCCAATTTTACCCTTCGGTGATTTTTTAGTAAAGAATATGAAAGGAATCTTTTGTCGTTTTTTTCGTACGAGGTACTTTTTGTCTTTTCCGACAAAAGTACGAAGAATGTTTTTTTTAACTTATACGGCATGAATAGATTTTTTTTAAACATTATTTCCAAGAAGCTTACTTTACAAGTTTTCAAGTTTAGTTTTAATAAACTTCTTTTAGTTTAAATTTGTATGACATATTAAGAAAGGAAAAATGTTTTTGAAGAAGAAATGATATTTTCCTCAAGAATGGAGTTCAAGTGTTTTATCAAAATTATTTTCCATATAAGATAATAAAGGGTTCTATTTTTATCCCTATTATTACATTGATTTGATTATTTTGTGATGGAATTATTTTTATGAATTCCTTTATCTTATATTAATTGTTTAATGATGCCATGATGTTTAAGATTCCCATTTGTATTACATGGGTTATGAAATGATGTATGATTTATGATTTTGTGGCACACATAAGAATGGTATAATTATGAGATGGGTGGTACCTATATCTCCCTCCAATGCATTGGGTAAAGATTTTATATCTCATGAGATAGACATGGCTGGAATGGTAGGTTATACCGGTTCAGTGAAACAGGACTGAAACGAGGGTGACTCGATTCAGAAAGGGACTTTGTCCACTAAGATAGTCTTGGCAATGAGTCTTGACTAACAAGAAATGATTCTATATGATTATGTGTATGCCACAAAGTTTCATGTTTTAATTTATGATTATTCTGATTAAATTTCACTGCCATGATTTATCCCATGTTATGAAATTATGCTCTCTTTTGCAGGTTATGATTTCCAAAATGTTATGTTCTTATGAATATGATGTGATTGATATTTCTTTTGTTTACCCTTAATGAGCATTTGAGCTCACCCTTTTATGTTTTCTTTTCCCCAGGATATAAAAAAATGTTTTAGGTAAAAAAAAAGGAAGATCTTTATGGGAGATGTTGAAGATCTTTCACCACGATTAGAAGATTATATTCCGAGTTTCCAATGACACTAAACTATTACGGTCCTTGTGTGTGTGTTTTTGTAATGTACTAAGTATTCCGCAAAAGTAATGTAATGTCCACGTACGTCAGGATACGGGTCTCTACATAATTTTTGGATTCAGAATATCGAAATCATCTTAGGGTGATTTTTTTTTTCAAAATCTACCAATTTTTGATGAATGGTGAAAAACACTCAGTTATTGTTTAAAAACGAATGTTTATTTAAATAATTATTTATTTTAATTAAATTTATTTTAGGTTAAAATAGATAAATAATACCTCTATAAGTTCAATGTAATTTATTTGAGTCAGTTTATAATAATTTTAGATATATAAAATTTTTATTGAACTTTTTACCGTCTTTTACCCACCTCCTAGGCGCATTTGAAAATTTACATAAAACGTAATTTTACTACTCTTGTCAGTCAAATTTGAAAAATCTAAGAGACATAGTTTATATCAGTATGTTAAATTTGGTTCAATAAGATGAAAATAATTTATGATGAATAGTAACGTTTTACATTTATTTACCATGGTTAAAAGTAAAAAGTGTAATTAGGGGTATAAATGATATTATTATTACCCTAACACATGTTCTAATTCCATTGGATAAGTATAATCCATAAAAAACTACCATATAAATAAAATATAAACCTCTTTTGTCCACTTGTATTAGATTATGACATTTATTATAATTTAATTCAAAGAAGAGTTAAAAGAGTTAAAATAAATGTTTAATTATTAAAACATTTTTAATATAGGGATAAAAATAAGATAAATTAGACTATAAAAATACATTAAAAATGTAAATTTATTTCCAAAATAATGGTATTATATTTATTGTTTTTAGACGTTAAAGAATTTAATTAATTTATGACATAATGTTGATGCAGTAATTACCTAATTAATGAAATATTAAAAAAACTGATATTATAAATTTCCTAATAAATGTAATTTGAGAGTTTTTACAAATTAAACTAAATTTCTAGGTTAATATTACATATTAATGTTTGTTAGATGAATTTTTATTGAAATAATATGGTTGTAATGAATTTTGAAAAAACAAAATTCCAAATAGTGTCAAAATTGACATAAATGAGTTTTTAAAACTAATATTATATTATTAATGATATTATATTCCTAAAAAAATATTGTTTGTCCAAAATAAATATATAGTGATTGGTGTGTAAATAATGAACCACTTGGGGATCACTTGGAAGTATACATTATGTTTATTAACTATATAATATAAAAATACAAAGAGAAATAGTAAATATCAATCTGTTTAACTAAGCGTAAATCTAAAATATAATGTTAATATAGTGACCCAAAACTGTCTAAATCCTTTTAATTGTGTGGTTTTAGACCCATACCATCCTTATAATTTAAATAATATATTTTTGAGACATTAGAAACTGAAAATTATTTTATTATAAAATAATATTTCTAACTTTTCCTTAGGTGCCCCTCACCCCTCTTATAAAAGGGAACTCACCCTTCTCTCTAATTCACACTTTAAAATCCAATAGGCTCATCAAAACCCTGACCAAATACACTCTCAACTATCATACCTTCATCCTAGTGGAATTTTTTTAGTCATAAGGAATTCTATGGAGCCCTTTTAATCAAATCAACAGGAAGAACCCGAAGAAGATGTAAATATTTCATCACCTCTTTCAAGTTCCTTTCTTCATCCACTTACTCTTTATTTGTAATTTAGATTATAAACTTATAAATCCATTATCTTATGTATAATGGGATATAATTATGAATATTCTAAAATAATATTTGTTACTCTATCCACCCATTGAAGGACATGTCACCATAGGTGCGCACTTACGGCTTACCGTCACCATGTTATGGTGTAATTGTTATTCATCACATTTCTATTTGGATGGGTATAATAATGATGATTAATTGATTTAAATAAAAAATAAAAAATTATAATTATTCTTTATATATGATATAACATCCAATTATAAAATATTTTGATATTAAATAATGATATTGCCGCTAGTGCGTTCTTACTATTTACTGTCTCCACAAACGCGATGAGATTTGATCCCCATCGTATCCAGTCAAAACTAATATTCATTATTTGATTAAAAATAATTTCTGAAGACTTAATATCATTCTGAATATGAATAAGATACATCATATCCATAAAAAACTTTACATATGTAACAAAGAATATAAAGGAAAACGAATCCATTAACACCCAAAACAACGATAATAATAAGATATTATTAAAAATGAATTGTTAAAAGATCATATATGATATCATATTAATGTATATGATTCTTGTATAATTTAATAACAATTATTTCACCATTATACAGGATTTCAACCTACCCTCGACCAAGGAAATGTACATGGTAGGGGTTAATTATACAGTCTCTTCATTATTTGAGGTTGTTTATACGTAATTATCTACTAAGACATCTTTATCATCCAAATCCATGTTTCTTAAAAATTTATTTCAAAAAATTCTTAATATTTTATAGATTATGGGTTATAGTCATTTATACCCTTTTTTGAATTTTATAATATTATTATAAAAGAATCTTTTCGTCATTTTCCAAAAAAGGTATTTTTGACCTTTTTGACAAATTTAAGGTAAGAATGTTTTTTTATCTTCTACGGAGGGTGCACCTTTTTTCTGCCATTATAACATTATAGAAGCATCAAATAAAAGATTATAAGAATATTTTAAATATAAATTTATTATTTTATAAATATATGACTTTTAAATGATTTCAAAATTGAAAGAGATATTTCTCAAAAAATGTTTTCATTTCATCAATGTCAACATCCCTTGATGGATTGTAAGATTATTTGATGTTGATTTATTATAATACAAAACTATCATATTTTATTGAAGGTTTTGGGATTTTTTTGACTATTTATGTGATATTTTTATACCATTCATGTTTTATGGATAATGTATTGACATTTTGTTTGCTAGTTTTAATACGATTGTTAATTTTATGTTTAAGAATTTTCATATGATGAATGTATTAGACATAGTAAGTGATGGGTGGAGCCATCTATAACTCCTCGAAGCATCGGTAATCCCCATGAAACAAACTAGTGTCTTAAAATAAGGCCTTGTCAAAATCTTATTTGTAGTATTGACACAAGGACTTGACTATGTGGTTATGAATGTATGGAATTATGCACTCCATCATTACGAAAGTGGCCATTGATATTGAATGTAATCATTCAACTACTTGAATATCCATGGGAATAAGTAAATGGAATTATTTGGTTTTTATCTTTTCCATATTATGATGATTTTCACGTTTAAAAGAATTTTTTTTAGTCATATACATTGCCTAAAATGTTTATGCATATTTATGAAACTTTCCTCTTTGTTGTTATCTTTACTGAGCATATGAGATCTCCTCGTTCTATGTTTTATTTTTCCTAGGATGCGAAAAGTATATTATGACTAACCTACAGGGATAGTCAATGGGATATAAATTTTGTCTATGGAAACAATGTTGTTGTAGTATTCCATTTTATGATTTAATGTAAACCTTATGAATGTATCTAGTACTTCCATGACTACTGAACTAATAAGTTTTTAGAGAATTGTTCTTTTGTGATCATCTAAATGATATGTAATAATGCACCTATTCTGTATTTTTGGGGTCGGGGTGTTACATTTGGTATCAGATGATGTTTAGTAAAAACCTTGGAATTTGGATTTAGATAAACTCTGGTTAAAGCACATTACCCTCAGATATACTTTGAAAATAATTATTGAAGAACATCCTATAATTTTGGTATTATAGAGATTTTGTGAGTTTTCCAAGAAATAAATCCCTATCTAGATACGAGTATGTAGATGTAGCTCTGGCACAGATGTACCTTGGGTTAATACCAAAAAACACCGCTTTGAGATTGACTCAAACGGGAACTAGTGCATGACAATGGGCCTTGCTGCACTCTTGGTTACGACACTCCTGGGGGATATGCTAAGGATAATTCTCATTTTCATTAAAACCCATTATGAAGGGTTTATGAGTATATACATCCTCAAAGAATACATTTTTTATTATTATTGATTATATCCATAAACTGTTCAACTTATTTAATGTGTTTTACATGTTTTGAATTATGTATTTCGATTCATAAACTAATCTAGATTATGTCATTATTTTGAAATGTTTCCTAGTGGAAGGAATTAAAACCATATCAATTCATGCACAATATGTATGGATTGACCTCTTGCACAATATAATTATTGGGAGCTGGTGATGTAACCTGTTTGGATCATCTAATCACCATACTCAGAAAACTCACTCAGGTTATGAATAGTAACCTTACCAATATGGAGAACCCTGATCCACATCTTGGAAGATCAACGTTAGATCACTTCATGAGGCAACAACCACCAAAATTCAATGGGAGTACAAATCCATTAGTATCTGAGCAATTGATAAATTCCTTAGAGAAAATATTCCATGCCTTGGGGAGTTGCGAAAGGGAAAAAGTTGTCATTGAAGTTTACTGACTCATTGGAGATGCTGAACAATTGTGGTCATTGATTCAAAACACAAAGGAAGATGATGAAGTATCAAATATAAAATGGAGGTAGTTTATTGATATTTTCATAGAAAGACACTTTCCTCATGACCATCGAGCTGATATGGAAGGGAAATTTATGAGTATGAGGAAAAAAGAGGATGACAATGTTGCAATGTATGAAGATAACATTACAAGGTTAGTGAGGCCTGATACATATTATATACGTAGCCAAAGAAGTAAGATTGGTATTTTTTTATGGGTTAAAACCATTTCTCTGTCGATTATTAGTCTCAAAATCTTTCTCTTCGTACGAAGATATTGTCTCTTGTGATATCAAGACAAAAAATGGAATATTCTATGTCTTACGACTTTAAAGAAAATAAATAGAAGAATAGATCTACTAAACACTCTAGAAATGAAAATAAGCAGAAGAATAGAAAGGTTGAATATACATCCTATAATAAATGTGGGAAGAAACACCCTGGAACATTCCTGATGGTAATGGGAATCTGTTACAAGTGTGGGGAAAAAGGAAACCATGCTGGTGATTATAAGGGGTAGAAAAAGGCTATCCATTTTGAATTCTAAAATTGTAGAGAAAGGGGATATCATGTAAATGAATATCATAAGCGCCATGTGAACTTACCTCAGAAAAATCCATGGGATCAAGGCCAGGATTATGCTATCACTATGGGTGAGGTTAATGCTCTGAAAAACGTAATGGGAGGTAATTTCATGGTTTATTCATGTTTAGAAAATTCTTTATTTGATTCTAGATCATCACATTGCTTAATTTATTCCATGTTCTCTAAAAAAATAGATATTTCCAATTTGATTTAACAATGGAGTTTTCAGTCAAAACTCTTAAGGGATGTAACATTGCAATAATGTTTTGTGAATCAGACCTCATTGGGGCATATAAATGTTCGTTATATTCTGATCTCATCATCATACCCCTTATTGAATTTTATATAATCCCCAATATGGAATTAATTTTGGACCATGATGCAAAAAATTATTGATAAAAGAAGGAGGTTACTATTTTTTATGACGATGATAAAGAACACTGTATCTTTAGAGAAAAATTGTCACCACCTAATTCTTATATAGATCCACCCCCAGTAGCTCAACTAAATTGATTCGTTGGGGAAGAAGAGAATGAAATAAACATGGGTGAGGAAATGAATGTTTATAAATAGGATGTACATATTTTGAAAGAATATGTTGATGTGTTTCTGGAATATTTACCTAGACATCCTCCAGAACGAGAAATTGAGTTTTTCATTGATTTAATTACTGGATTGAGGAGTATATTGAAGACCCCTTATAGAATGAAAACTGTGGAATTAGTGGAACTAATGAAAAAACTAGAGGAATTACGTAATAAGGGATTTATTCTCAGTAGTTTTTCACCATGGGGAGAACCTATCCTTTTTGTTAAGAAGAAACATAGATCTATGAGGCTGTGCATTAACTACTGGGAGATCAATGCTATAACAATAACGAACAAGTATCCACTATCTCACATTGATGATTTAATAAAACAACTTCATGGAGCTCAATAATTATCAATGATTGACCTTCGATCTGGATATAATCAGTTGTGTGTGATGAAGGAAGACATTCTGAAAACAACGTTTTGAACCAGGTACGGGCATTTTAAGTTTATAGTAATGACTTTTAGATTGACTAATGAACCCTCTGTCTTTATGCATCTAATGAATAGTGTTTTCAAGGAATATATTGACGGCTTTGCAGAGGTAATTATTGAGGATATCATGGTAAAATCCAAAATCTACAATGATCATGAAAATTACTTGTGCATTATCCTAAATTCTCTTAGAAGACAGGAATTATATGGGATGTTTAGAAAATGTGAATTCTGGTTTCAGGAGATTTATTTTCTTGGTCATATTGTCTCCAATTACGGAATCTCTATTGAACCTTCTATGAAAATAGTGATCTTAGAATGTCCAGTAACGATGAGTATAACTTAGGTACACAATTTTATTTGTTTTTCAGGTTATTATTAGGTTTTCGTCCATAATTTTTCCCGATTATGTAACCCATTAAGAAATATCTTACGTAAAGGGTATAAATTTGTTTGGAAAAAAGGGTTTGAATAATGTTTTTAATAACTAAAGAGGATATTATTCAATTATAAAATATTTACTGTACCATCACGGAATGATGGATTTGTTATTTATAATAATGTAACAAAGAAATGACTTGGTTGTGTCATTATGCATAATGATAGGGTTATTTCCTTTGCATCAATATAGCTATAAATTTCTGAACAAAACTATCATACTAATGATCTTGAGTTTTCAGTTGTAATTTTTTCTTTGATGATATGGAGACACTATCCTTATAGTGAAAAATGATATATTTATTCTGATCAAAAGAGTTTGAAGTATATTTTATAATAGAAATAAATCAACATGAGGCAAAGGAGATGGCTTGAACTACTCAAGGATTATGATTTCACAATACACTACAACCTGGGGATGGAAAATAAGGTGGAAGATGCATTGAGAAGAAATGGTAATGGAGTTTTGAAGAAGATGAGTGTTTAATGGAATCATATTCTCATAGATATAGTAATGATGGATATGGGAATAACCATAGAAGGTGGACCATCAATACATTTTTAAATGGATGGAAAACCATTTTTATTAAAAAGGATAAAAAGTTATCAAGCTGATGATGAGAAGATTCAAAAGATGATTAAAATTTTGAATGATGGGAGATTGAGTTATTTTGTGTTTGAAGATAGAATTTTGAAATTTGGGAAGAGAATTTGTGTTCCTAATATACCTGATCTTAAATGGGATTTGATAGATGATGCTCATAGTTCCAAATTCTCTATAGACCCTGGTAGCACCATGATGTATATGGATTTTAAGGAACATTTTTGGTGGGATAACAAGAAGTGGGAAATTGATGATTTTGTGTCAAGATGTATGGTTTATCAACAAGTAAAAACTGGAAGGAAACATCCTGGAGGTGTTATGTAACCTCTTCCCATACCTGAGTGGAAATGGGATAATATTACGATGTATCTTGTCATGGTAATAAAAAATACTCCTATAAGAAATGATGCAATATGGGTCATTGTTGATTGTCTTACCAGGTTAGGACATTTTCGTCCTATAAGAGAAGATTTACATCTTGAGAAATTAGAAAGACTATATATTAAAGAAGTTGTAAGACATCATGTTGTACCACTATCAATTGTTTCTAATCATGATCCCTGTTTTACATTAAGATTCTAGAAAATTCTTCAGAACGCCATGGATAGTAAACATTGTTTAAGCACTTCCTACCACCCCCTAACTGATGGAAAATCATAACTGTCTATTAAAATATTAGAGGACATCTCAATACCTTGCCCATTTGACATTCATGGTATGTGGGGTCAATATTCACCTCAGGTAGAATTTTTCAATAATAATATCTTCCATTCAAGTATTCAAATGAAACCATATGAAGAGTTATATGGAAAGAGATGTCACACACCAACCTGTTGGGATGATGTTGGTGAATGAAAATTCTTAGGCCCAGAACATGTGGAGGAAACAATGGGAAAGGTGAAGGTATTCCGAAACCACATAAAGGAAGCTCAAAGAAGATAGAAGATCTGTTCTAAAAGCTGATGGACCAATTTGGAATTTCAGGTAGGATATCATGTTTTCATGAATGTATCTCTATGGAAGGGTGTTATACATTTCACTAAGAAGGGAAAATTAATTCCCAAGTATATCATACATTTCGAAATTCTAGAACGAATTGTGCATGTATAATACAGTTTGGAAATGCCGCCATGTCTCTCCAACATTCATGATGTATTCCACATATCACTATTGTGAAAATAAATGTCTAACCCAACACCTATACATACCAATGAGGAATTAAAACTAGAACCCGATATGTCCAATTGTGAAGAACTTGTCAAGGTTCTTGGTACAAGAGAACACCTGTTGAGAAACTGGATGACTTGTCTAGTAAAAGTTCAATTGATAAACCATAAGATGAAAGAGGCATCGTGGGAACCCGATGAACTTATGTTGAAGAACCACCTGAGTCTTTTTATGTAGTAATATTCTATAAATTTAGAGGACAAAATTATTTGAAAGAGTGGAGAATGTATCACCACAATATTCCACAACACGCTTCTCTTTGATTAATACAATAACATGTGTTGTATGAAACTTAATGTTCTAACACACCTTAAATAATCAAACTAGCTATTATGCAATGTAATACCCATTTTTTAAATATTAAAAATTTTATCCTTAAAAATTGACGTCATTTTTGGATTCAGAATATTGAAATTATCTTATGGTGAATTTTTGGTATTTTTATGAAAACGTTTAATTATTGATGAATAGTGAAAAAAACTGAGTTATAGTATAAATCCGAATTTTTATTTAAATAATTATTTATTTTATATAAATTTATTTTAGGTCAATATAGAAACATAAAACCTATATAAGTTCAATGAAATTCATTGGAGTCAGTTTATACTAATTTTAGATGTATAAAAATTTTATTGAACTTTTTACCATCTTTTAACCACCTCTTGGGAGCATTTTCAAATTTACATAAATAATAATTTTACCGCTTCTGTGAATATATTTGTTAGATGATTATAGATAAGATTATCTTAATGATGTATTTGACATTCAACATATATTTTATGTATAGGGAACTCCCAAAAATCATATTTAATTTTAAATGTATGATGTTTTTATAGTTTGGAGATCAAATAAAGAAGTGAAAATAATTATGTAGTGATTTTATCAAAATTTAATATATTTAATATTTTTAAAAATATTTTTTCATGAGTTTTATTTTATTGATCTAATTTATTAATCAAAAGGTTGAGTAAGATGATTTTGAGTTTGTTTTAAGAATAATAATAAAATGAGTATTTCTTTAATTGGTGAATTTTTTTGGTTAATTATTTTCAAAATAGATATGTTAATGTAATATTATTAGTAATTAATTTTGAGTAGAAATAGGAGAAGGGCATAAATGAATAATTTTCTAATATTTTAAGTTAATTATAATATAGAATATTTTAACACTCTGCCTTATATTTTTTGATCATGAGAATATATATAAAAACTAGAGGATCACGTGGAAAGATTATATTCAATGAATTATAAAAAATGTTGGGCTAGAAAATTTTCCTAAAATAAATTTTTTTGGAATAATGAGTTTTCCATATATGTTGTCAAATTTTGATATATTAGATTATTTTAAATAAAACATATTGATAGAATATGAAAAATTACTGAATCAAGATGATCAAAAATGAGAATACATATAACATTGTGTGAATGAATTCATCGAATTTGATTTGGATTTTTATAATTGTGAGGATGGTCGACATCAGGTTCTGCTCTTGGTAAGTTAATTCCTATTTTAATATTTGAGAGGCTCATGAAGAAATATCATGGTAATCTATTATTGGATCTAAAATATCATAAAATAGATATTTCCCATTATAGTTTCAGCTCATTGTACTAGATGTGTAATGTCGAATAGTCTAGTATATCTATATAAATGGATAATGAGATGTTATGGGAGTGATATAAGATATTTTTTCACTTATTATTATAGTAATGAATCCATTTACAGGGTGATGAATTATCCATGACAAGGATTCATAATTCATTAAAGGATCTAATATTTCTAAAAAATTTGTTTTCTTTTCCAATCAATTTCAACATGTACGAAGTGAGGTTGTTATATCATATAGTAGTTGATAAGAATATAACATTTCATATATGTTAATTATGTATGTGAGATAAAATTATAAAAATATTACCTCATTGATTCATCCCCCCATCTAAATAGAGTATCTTGATCCTGGGAACGTTATTAACATTACAAAGTCTTAAAATTTTATAAAATTAATTCTTTATCAATCTAGAAAAAACACTTTTCAGATAAATTAGTTTTTTATTAATTAATCTAACATATATATAATTAATATATTTCCTCAATATTAATGATTTTATAAAATCGTTTATTTTTTTGGGCTTTGCTGAATTTTTTAACTATAAAATATGTTTAAATTAAAAAAATACTTTTTTTCATAATTCTGAATAAACCAGAATATAAATTATTGCGTGGGTCTTCTTAGATGAAATATATCAATAGTAAAAGTCAATAATTTCATGGTATTATGAGTTTTCTAAATAATTTTTATTTTGTTACTTGGGATTACTTGATTAAAAAACATATAAATGAATAAATGTTTTTTTTAAACATTGAAATAAAACTACACATAATATGAATTTCATTTTGTACCAATATTTAAAATATTAATCAATGACCATTTCCCTATAAATTCACGTGAATATGACAAAACATTCAAATTTTTATCATCAGACAAAAAATTTTGCGTTAAAAACATATATATAAGGCAAAAAATTATGTCATTTTGATCAAAACACAAAAACAGTTAACATTTAGTACTTTCTTATGCATCAAATAATAATCAAAAATATTTTCGTACACATTCATGAAAAAATATTTCCATTATTTTTTCATTAGTGTGTTATATGTTTTTAACTAGAAGAAACATTATAAATTTAAAATTTTAACTTCTGGTCATTCTGGTCAATGAAATAATTTTATTAATTCATGGTTTAATAATTTTCACATATAAATAGATGATAGTTGATAAATAATTTCATAAAAATTTTATTTATCTTCTCAATTCATAGAATGTGATTCATGTTTTTTTAATTAATTAAAACATTTTCATAAAAGTAGATTTATTATCACTTTTACAAAATAGTAATCTAAAATAAAGCATGGTTTATTCCTTAAACCTAAATAAAAATTAATAAACATTGAACCAAACATTCACATCATTAAGATCCATTTTTATTGGTTCTAGAGTGTGACATGTGTTTTTATCTATATAAGGGATTTAAATTTATGAAGCACACTTTTATCCTTTTTAAGTAAAATTACCTTGGACCAATATCATATAACTAAGAAGGGTGAATTAGTGATAAATGTTTCATTTATAACAATGTTACAAAATTTCATTATTCAAATTTCGTATCTTATGATTATCTATTAGATTTACAATCTACAAATATATATATATCAGCCTCTATTTTTAGGTGGAACAAATAAAAATTGTATTTTCACATGATATGTACTAAATGTTTAAAAAATGTACTCCTTTTCTAGTTGGTTTTCCCACAAACATGGATTCTTTTACTATATTCAGAGGGTTACTAGTGAATAAGAATAAAATTTTTCTATACCTAATTAAATGATTCTTCAGGTAACACTTATTCTACCCCCAAAAAAGTAGATCTTCTTCATCAATTGATTATACCCCCAAACTATCCTAATTGTTTCTTATTTATTAACTAATAAATAACCCAACCAACAAGACATTTCATCAACATGTTATTCATTCAAGGTACACAACATTCCGTTTAATTTTACGGTACTCTATAGAATTATAATTTCCCCCACATGAATGTTGTATCACCATCACATGTGTACATACTCTACAATTTTTTATAACTATCTTATGAGTTATTTGGAATTGAATCATTCTCTAGATATTTTGAAATATTATAATGAACATAATATAATATTTTATGATCATTATCCAAAATCATAATTATATACAATTAATATTAAGTAGTTTTTATGTTTTTATTCTATTTATGGGATTTCTTTTGTAACACCCCAAGATTCTATGGTACACTTCTCTTTGAATAATACAGTAGCGTGTGTTGTATGCAACTTCGAGTTCTAACACACACCACAACCAATCAAACTAGCCATTTTGAATAGTAATAACCACTTTTTGAAATTTTATAAATTTTATATTTCAAAATGGACAGGGTTTTTGGATTTATAATATTCAAATTAGCTTAGGGTGATTTTTAGGTACTTTGTGGATAACTTTCATATTTTGATGATTAGTGAAAATTAAAAAAATTTAATTAAAAACAACTTTTTTAATCGCAATAATTAATAGTGATAAATTATGAATTTGAGTGATTTTAAAGTATATTTAGAATATATTTTTACCATTTAATTCAATTTTCGTCATTGGACATAAATTTACATTTAAAACGGATATAAACAAGTGTCAACCTTTTGATAGTTATTATTTCTTAAAAAACACGGTTTTTGTTTTGACAGCGGGAATTAATTTTAAATTAATTTCTGCCACTTTTTTGATTTGAATATAGAAAATTGGAATCCATATTTAGAATCAGTAGGTCCAAATTGTGTAAATAGGTAACTTTTATTTTTAGACATTTTGAATAATTACTTCGGTAAATATTTTATTTACCATGGCTAAAGGGTAAATCTGGTAAATAAAGGTAAAAAATTATATTAATATAATAATAAATTACACTAAAACGTTTCCTAACTATTTTGGTTGATACATGTTCAACCATTGTCATATTTGGGTCGATTTGGGAACCCCATGGATCCACTTGTAAGTGATAATGACACATTATATTAATTAAGTTAATGTAAATACAAAAATGACATAAGCATATATCTTTTAGCAATAAAATTTTTACATATGGATATATATGTTACATTTTAGACTATAAATATTAATTATAAATCTACGAATATTTCCTACATAATGGTATTTTATTTATTATTTTTAGACATTGAATAATTAAATTTATTTACGACAGAATAATGATGTAGTATTTTCCTTATTAATAAAAGAATCAAATAATTAATAATGTTAAAAAAATATAATTTGAAAGTTTTTATGACATCAAAAAATTTAATTGGTCAATATTACATGTTAGTATTGATTAAATTAATTTGGTTCGAATTAATAGAGATTTTATGACTTTAACAAAAATAAATTATTAAATAGTGTCAACATTGACATAAATGAGGTTTTAAAACAAACATTATATTATTAATTGATATTATATTTGTAAATATATAAGGTTCGGCAAAAAGAGTTATATCATGATATTTTTATCACTAATGGACCACTTGGGGGTCTTTTGGAATTATATAGTATGTTTAATAACCATATAATATAAAAGTACAAAGTGACATGGTAAATGTCAAACTATTTAACTAAGAGTTAAATTTAAATGATAAGGTCAATACAGAGACCCAAAACTATATAAATTCTATTGTATTAATGGATATCTACCCATAACCAACTTATAATTTGAATATTCCACTTGGGATCCATTAGAAATAGAATATGAATTTATTATAAATTAATACTTTAAGTTTTTCCTAAAGATCCCCTCCTCCCCCTTATAAATGGACACCACTTCTATCCAATTCATCATAGTTTCAAAACCATTTGGATCTTTCATACATAGCCCCAATACCCTTTAAAATATCCTCCCATAATCCTAGAGACCTTACTTTAGTCATAATTCCAACCTATGGATCCCTTTTGATCAAATCAAAAAGAAGAACCCGAAGAAGAGGAAATGTTTTCACCAACCTCTTTCAAGTTCTTTTCTTCTTAAAATTATTCTTTATTTGTTATCTCTATTCTAAAATAAAAACTCCAATATATTATATATATTTCGATTTATTATAAATATGTTACAACCATAATCAGTATTCTATCCATCCATTGAATGACATGTGACCATACGTGCGTACGTACGGCTTAACATCTCCACGTCGCATTGTAATTTATATTAAAAACATTATTATTTGTATGAGTATAATAATGATGTTTAATTCATGTAAATAATAAATATAACATGATAATAATTCTTTATATATTATAAAACATCCAATTATATATTATTTTAATATCAAAATAATGATATTGTCACTCGTGTGTACGTACTGACTACTGTCTCCACGCACGCGATGAGATTCATTCCCTTCATATCCATTGAAGAATAATTTTAATTTGATGATTAAAAATAATGTTTAAGTACTTGATATAATTATGGATATGAATAAGATACATCCTTTCCATAACAAAAACGACTTATGTAACAAAAAATATAAAAGAAAACGAGTAAATTAACACCCGAAATGATAATAATATTAAGATATTATTAACAAAGCAATGTTAAAAGATCATATATAATATCATATTAAACTATATGATTTTTTTATAATTTAATAACAATTATTTGATCATTATATAGGAGGTTAACCTACCCTCAACCAAGGAAAAGTACAAGGTAAGGGTTTATTTCACAATCTCTTCATTATCCGAGGTTGTTTATACATAATTATCTTCTAGGGCTTCATTATCATCCACATCCATGTTTCATAAAAAAGTATTTCAAAACTTTTTTACTATTTACTATATTATGGTTTTATGTCATTTATACCATTGTTATACTTTTTATAAAATGGTTTGAAAGGAATATTTCCGTCATTTTTCACACAATGTCCTTTTTAACCTTTTTGAAAAAATTAAGGTAAGAATGTCGTTTTTAACTTATTCGGAGGGTGTGTCTATTTCCCTCCATTATAAAATTTTTGAAGCTTCCATTACAATATTATAAGGATATTTTCAATGTAAATGTTTTATATTATAATTATTTGACTTTTAAATGATTTAAAAATAGATATTTCTCTAAAATAGTTTTGATTTCAACTATGTCAACATCCTTTGATAGATTTTATGCTTATTTGAAGTTGATTTATTATGATACAAATCTTTAATATGGTATTGAAGTTTTAGTGATATTTTTGACTATGGATGTGTTATTTTTATACCATTAATGGTTTATAGAGAAAGTATTTACATTTCGTATGCTAGTTTTTATACGAATTTTTTTGTTATGTTTAAACCTATTAATATAAAGAATGAATTTGACTTAATAAGTGACGGATAGATGCCGATATAGCTCCTTAATGCATCGGTAGGTCACATGAGACAAACTAGTTTCTTGGAACAAGGCCTTGACAAAATCTTATTTGTATTCTGGGCACAAGGCCTGGACTATGTGGTTATGATAGTCTGGAATTATGCATTCCATCATTATGAAATTGGTTATTGATATTGCATGTGATTATTAGACTAGTAGAATATCCATGTGAATACATAAATGGAATTATTTTATTTTATTTCTGCCATATTATTCTGAAGTTCATGTTTAAAATGGTTTTTTTTAGTTATACATTTCCTAAAATGTTTATGCTTATTTATGAATGTTTCCTCTATATTGTTATCTTTACTAGGCATTTGAGCTCTCCCCATTCTACGTTTTATTTTTCCAAGGATGTGAAAAATTATTTTATGAATGACTTTCAGGGATATTATGAGGGGATTTGATTGTTTACTATGGAGACTATGTTGTTGTAGTTTTCATTTTATTATGTAATGTAAACTTTATGAATGTATCTAGTTATTCCATGGCTACTAGACTTTTCATTATTTCGAGACTTGATCTTTTGATATCATTCCAATGTTATGTAATAATAAACTGAATCAGGGTAAATAGGGTTAGGGCGTTATAGTTGGTATCAGAGGATGTTTAGTACAAACCGTAGAACCTAGATTTAGATAAACTCTGATTAGAGCCCATAGCCCTAGGATAAACTTTGTGGATTAGTATAGATGAACTTCGTAGAATTTTGGTATCATAGATATTTTGTGTATTCCAAGAAATACATCCCTGTCTGGATACTAGCATGTAGAGGTGGCTCTAGCACAGATGTACCTAGGGGTAAAACCCAAAAACACTTCTTTGTGCTCAACTCGAACGGGAACAGCTGCACGACAACGGCTGTTGCTGCACTCTTGGTTACAACACTCCCGGGGGATATGCTTAGGATAATTATCATTTTCTTTGTAAACCATTATATAGGGTTTATAAGTATATACCTCCTCAAAGAATTTTTTTATGATTATGGATTATATCCATAAACTGTTCAATTTATGATAAGTGTTTCAGGAGTTTGGAATTATATATTTCAACTCATAAACTATTCTAGTATATGTCATTTTTTAGAAATGGAGCCTATTGGACGGAATAGAAACTATATCAATGCACGTACTCCATGTATATATTTCCCTCCTTCTCAAGATAATTATAGTGGAGATGGTGATACAACTGGTGCTGATCAGCATATCATTATACTGGGACAACTCACTCGGGTTATGAATAATAACCCTACCTGTATTGAGCACCCTGATCCTTGGCATTGAGTATCAATGTTAGATCACTTCATGAGGAAACAACCACCAACATTAAATGGGGTTACAAATCCACTAGTAGCTGTGGAATGGATAAAATCATTAGAGAAAATATTACATGCCTTGGGCAGTAGTGACAGGGAAAAAGTTATCAGGGAAGTTTACCGCCTCACTGGAGATGCTGATCAATGGTGGTCATTTATTCAAAACACTAAGGAAGATGATGAAGTATCAAATATGGAATGTAGGGAGTTCAAAGAGCTTGTCATATAAAAATACTCTCGTCGTGACCATCGAGAAGATATGGAAAGGCAATTTCTGAGTCTAAGGATAAAGGAGGATGAGAATGTAGCAAAGTATGAGGATAACTTTACAAGGTTATCGAGGTATACTATAGATTATATATGTAACCCAAGAAGTAATATTGATCATATCTTTTATGGGTTAAAACCATTTCTATGACGACCATTCGTCTCACAAACCTTCTCGTTGTACGAAGATATTGTCTCATACGCTATCATGACCGAAAAATAATTCTCTATGTCTTATGACATTAAATAAAAGCAAGATAAGAAGAGATCTTATGATCACTCTGGAAATGGAAATAAGGGGAAGAAGGAAAAATTTGAATATCCGTCCAGTAGTAAATGTGGGAAGAAACACCCTGGTACTAGCATGGAAGAATGGGAGTCTGTAACAAGTGTGGTGAAAAAGTCCACCAAGCTCATGATTGCAAGGGGAGGATTGAAGCTACTGATTTTCAATTCTAAAACTGCATAGAGATGAGACATTATGAAAATGAACGTACTAATAGTCAGGGGAACATACCTCAGAAAAGGCCATGGGATCAAGGCCAAGCTTATTATATCACTACTGCTGACGTAGAAACTACAAAAGACGAGGTGGAAGGTAATTTAATGGATTCCTCAAGTTTAGCAAATGCTTTATTTGATTCTGGATCATCGCATTGTTTCATATCATACCAATTTGCTAATAAAATTAGATATTTACAATTTGATTTAACAAGGTATTTGTCTGTTAAAACTCCTAATTGAAGTGTAATTGTAAAAATGTTTGGATAATCAATCTCTATTAGATAACTTAGATGTTCTTTATCTGCTGATCTCATCGTCATTCCTATGATTGAGTTTGATATAATCCTCGGTATAGATTGGCTTTCCGACCATGCTGTGAAGATTTATTTTATGAAGAAGGAGGTTACTATTTTTGATGATGATGATAAGCAACACCTTATATTTAGAGCAGAATCATCACCACCTAATTCTTGTCTAGATCCACCCATAGTAGCTCAATTAAATTCATTTATTGGGTAGGAAGAGAATGAAATGACTGTGGGTGAGGAAAGGAATGTTCAAATAGAGGATATACCTATTCTGAAATAGTATGTAGATGTGTTTCTGGAATATTAACCTGGACATCCCCCAAAACGAGAAACTGAGTTTTCTATAGATTTAATTCCTGGTTCAAGGCCTTTATTGAAGACCCCTTCTAGAATTTCAACCGTGGAATTAGTTAAACTAAAGAAACAAGTAGTGAAATTGAGTAATAAGGGATTTATTCTCCCTAGTGTTTCTCCATGGGGTGCCCCTGTCCTTTTTTAAGAAGAAAGATGGATATATGAGGATATGTATCGACTACAGGGAAATCAATGCTATAACAATAAAGAAAAACTATACCCTACCTTGCATTGATGATTTATTTGACCAACTACATAGAGCTCAATACTTTTCAAAGATTGACCTTTGATCTGGATACCATTAGTTGAGTGTGAATAAGGAAGACATTCCGAAGACAGCATTTTGAACCAGGTACGGTCATTATGAGTTTACAGTAATTTCTTTGGGATTGAGAAATGGACCCTCTGTATTCATGGATCTATTTAATAGATTTTTCCTGGAATATCTCGATGAATTTGTGGTGGTATTTATTGATGATATCTTGGTATACTCAAAAAGCTACGTAGATCATGAAAATCACTTGCGCATTATCCTAAAGACTCTTAGAATACATGAATGATATGGGAAGTTTAGCAAATTTGAATTTTGGCTTCAAGATATTTCTTTTCATGGCCAGACTTTCTCTAAATATGGAATCTATATTGATCCTTCTAAGACCAAGAAAATCCAAGAATTTCCAAAACCGACAAGTGTAACTAAGGTACGCATTTTTATTGGTTTATCAGATTATTATCGGTGTTTCATCCAGAATTTTGCCCGATTGGCTAACCCATTAACGAATCTCACATGTAAAGGGGTTAAATTTGATTGGATAAAATAGTGCGAAGAATGTTTTGAAGAACTAAATAAAATATTAGTCACATCTCATATATTGAATCTACCATCATGGAATTATGGGTTTGTTATTTATAGTGATGCATCAAAAAAGGAATTGGTTGTTTCCTTATGCAGAATGATAGAGTTATTGACTATCCATCACGACAACTAAAAATTCATGAGCAAAACTATCTTACTCGTGATCTTGAGTTAGCTGTGGTAATCTTTTCATTGAAGATATGGAGACATTATGTCTATGGTGAAAAATTTGAGATTTATATTGATCATAAGATTTTGAAATATATTTTCTCACAGAAAGAACTCAACATGAGGCAAAGAAGATAACTTGAACTACTCAAGGATTATGATTGCACGATACACTACCACCTGAGGATGGAAAATAAGGTGGCATATGATTTGATTAGAAAGGATCAGGGAGTTTTGAACAAGATGAGAGATGAGAGGGATCTTATTTTAATCGATCTATTAAATTTGGATATGGAAATAACTATGGAAGGTGAAACATCGATACTTTGTGAAATGGTTTCCAAACAATATTTACTAGAAAGAATAAAGAGTTCTCAGACCGATGATCAAGAATTAGAAAATAGTATTAAAGCCATCAATGATGGGAGATTGAGTGACTTTGTGTATGAAGATGGAATTTTGAAATTTGGGAAGAGTATTTTTTTATCCCAATATACCTGATCTAAAAAGGGAATTGTTGGACGATGATCATATTTCCAATTTCTCTATACACCCTAGGAGAACCAAAATGTATATAGATTTAAAGGAATTTTTTTGAAGGGACAACATGAAGAGGGAGATTTCTGATTTTGTGTCAATATTTCTAGTTTTTCAACAAGTGAAAGTTAGAAGGCAATAGCCTGGGGGAGTCATGAAACCTCTTTCCATACTTGAGTGGAAATTGGATAAAATCACGATGGACATTGTCATGGGACTACCAAAGACTCCTAGAAGGAACGATCCAATATGGGTCATTTTTGATCATCTTACCAATTATGCACATTTTCTTGATATAGGATATGATATACCATTTGAAAGAATAGAAAGACTATATATTAATGAAGATCTGAGTCATCATGGAGTACCAATATAGATTGTTTCTGATCGTGATCCCCATTTTACTTCTTGATTCTAGAAAAGTATTCTGAAATCCCTTGATACTGAACTTTTTTTGAGCACTGCCTACCACCCCCAAACTGATGGACAATCATAATGGACTATTCATACAATTGAATACATGTTATGATCATGATCACTTGACATTCAGGGTATGTTAGATCAATATTTACCACTGGTGGAATTTTCCTATAACCATAGCTTCCATTCAAGTATTTGGATGGCACAGTATCAAGTGTTATATGGAAATAGATGTCCCACACTAACCTGTTGGGATGATGTTGGTGAATGAAAACTTGTAGGCCCAGAACTAGTGGAGGAAACGATGGAAAACGTGATGTTAATCCAAAACCACATCAAAACAGCTCAAAGTAGGCAGATGATTTATGCCGATAACTGAAGTAAGGATTTTGAATTTTAGGTAGGAAATCATGTTTTCTTGAAGGTATATCCATGGAAGGGAGTTGTACATATTGGTAAGAAGGGTCAATTTATTCCCAGGTACATAGGACCATTCAAAATTCTAGAACGAATTTGGGTTGTAGCTTATCATTTGGAAATGCTGTCCAATTTCTCCAAAGTTCACTATGTGTTCCACGTATCACTATTGAGAAAATACATGCCTGACCCAACACATTTACTTACTTATGATGAATTAGAACTGGAACCCGATTTGTCTTATTGTGAAGATCCCGTTAGGATTCTTGATATAAGAAAACATGTGTTGAGAAACAGGACGACTTGTCTAGTAAAAATTTCTATGGAGAAACCATAATATAGAAGAGGTTATGTGGGAACCCGAGAAACTTATGATGAAGAACCGCCTGAGTCTTTTCATGTGGTAGTATTCTAGAAATTTCAAAGACTAAATTTTTTGAAGGTGTGGATAATGTAACTCCCCATGATTCCACGTTTCTTTTCACTTTTAATAATATAGTAGCAAGTGTTGTACGCAACCTCGAGTTCTAACACAAACCACAACCAATCAAACTAGTTATTATGAATAGTAATACCAACATTTTAAAATTTTATACATTTTATCATTCAAAATGGACTTCATTTTTGGATTCAAAATATCTAAATTATCTTAGGATGAATTTTTCGTACTTTTTGGATAACTTTCATATTTTGATGAATAGTGAAAATTACTAAATTTTATTTAAAAAAAACTTATTTAATAGAAATAATTAATAGAGATAAATTATAAATTTGAGTGATTTTAAAGTATATTTAGATAATATTTTTACAATTTAATACAATGTTAGTCATTGTACATAATTTAACATTTAAAATTGAAATAAACAAGTGTCAATCTTTTGATAGTTATTATTTCTTAAATACACGTTTTTTGTTTTGACAGAGGGAATTAATTTTAAATTAATTTCTCCAACTTCTGTGTTTTGAATTTAGAAAAATTTATTCAATATTTTTAATCATGAGGTCAAAATTGTGTAAATAGGTAACTCTATTTTTAGACATTTGGAATAATTACTTCGGTCAATATTATATTAACCATGGTTAATGGGTAAATCCGGAAAATAAAGGTAAAAAATAATACTATAATAATTATAAATTTCCTTAAAACATGTCCTAACTCTATTGGTTCATACATGCCTGACCATGGGCATCATTGGGTCGATTGTGGGACACCATGTATCCACTTCTAAGTGATAATGACACTTTATATTAATTATGTTAAAGTAAATAAAAAATGAAATTAGCATATATCTTTTAGAAAAATAATTTTTACATAGGGTTATATATGTTATATTTTCAACTATAAATATTCATTAGAAAGATAAAAATAATTCCTACATAATGGTATTTTATTTATTATTTTTAGAAAATGAATAAATAAATTTATTTATGACACAACAATGAGGAATTATTTGTCTTATTAATGAATGAATCAAATAATTAGTAATGTTAAAATAAATATAATATGAATGTTTTGATGATATATATGAATTTTATTGGTTAATATGAAATTTAGGATTTCTTAAATGAATTTTTTTCGAATTGATAAAGATGTTAAGACTTTAGAAAAATCAATTATTAAATAATGTCAAAATTGACATAAATGAGTTTAAAAAAATTATATTATTATTGGATATTCTATTCCTAAAAAACTAAAGTTAGTCCAAAAGACTTATATCATGATAGGTGTTTCACTATTTGACCACTTGGATGTCTCTTGGAAGTATATAGTATTTTTTTTAACCATAAAATTTAAATATACAAAGTGACATGGTAAATGTGAAACTATTAAGCTAAGATTTATATATAAATGATAAGGTTAATATAGTGACCCAAACCTGTCTAAAATATAATGGATGTAAGGTCATAAACCCATCCCCACATTAGACTTTGAATAATCCACTTTGTATCCATTAGAAATGGAATATAAATTTATTATAAATTAATACTTTATGTTTTTCCTAAAGAGCCCCTACTCCCCCTTAAAAAGGACACCACTCTTAACCAATTCTTCATACTTTAAAAGCCATTTGGTTCTGCCAAAATATGCCAGAATACCCTATCAACTATCATCCATTAAACCTAGAGGCCATTCATTAGTCAGAAATCCATCCTATGGAGCCAATTTGATCAAATCAAAAGGAAGAACCTAAATAAGAGGTAATGTTTTCACCACACTCATTCAAGTTCCTTTCTTCTTCATCATATTTATTCATTTTTATATCCATTATAAAATAATAACTCCAGAATATTATATATACTATGATGTTATTATAAATATGTTACAACAATATTCATCATTCAATCCATCCATTGAATGACATGTCACCATACGTGCGTACGTAAGGCCTACTCTCTCCACATCGTGGTGTAATTGTTATTCAAAACATTCTGATTTGGATGGGTATAATAATGATGTTTAATTCATGTAAATAAAAAATATAACATGATAATTATTCTGTATATATGATATACCATCTAACTATATATTATTTTAATATCAAAATAATGATATAGTCGCTCGTGCGTACGTCCGGACTACCATCTCCACGAACACGATGAGATTCATTCCCCATCGTATCCATTGAAGACTAATTTTCATTTGATGATTAAAAATAAAGTTTAAGGAATTGATATCATTCTAGATATGAATAAGATTGAACATATCCATCACATAAAAGACTTATTTAACAAAACATATAAATGAAAATGAGTAAGTTAACACCTGAAACGACGATAACACTAAGATATTATTAACAAAGCAATGATAAAAGATCAGATATGATATCATATTAATGTATATTATTCTTGTATAATTTAATAACACTTATTTCACCATTATAAATGAGGTTAACTAATCCTAATCCAATGAAATGTAAAAGGTAAGGGTTTATTTAACAATCTCTTCATTATCCGAGGTTGTTTATACGTAATTATCTACTAGGACTTCTTTATCATCCACATTCATGTTTCTTAAAAATGAATTTCAAAACATTTTTACTATTTACTATACTATGGGTTATAGTCATTTATACCCTTTTATACTTTTTATAAAATGATTTGAAATGAATCATTCCGTTATTTTCCAAACCAGGCCCTTTTTAACCTTTTCGACAAAATTAAAGTAAAAATGTATTTTTTTAACATATAAGCCGGGTGCGCCTATTTTCCGCCATTATAAAAACATATAATATTCCCTTACAAGATTATAAATATATTTTCAAAGAAAATGTTTTATTTTAATATTATGTGACTTTTAAATTATTTAAAAAAGGAGATATTTTTCTCAAATAGTTTTGATTTCATATATGTCAACATCTTTTGATGGATTTTAAGATTATTTGAAGTTGATTGGTTATGATACAAAACATCCATATTGTATTGAAGGTTTTGGGATATTTCTGACTATGGATGTGTTATTTTTATTGCATTCATGGTTTTTGGAGAAAGTATTTACATTTCTTATGCTAGTTTTAATACGAATGTTTATGTTATGTTTAAACCTATTCATAGGAGGAATGCATTGAACATAATAAGTGACGGGTGGATCCCGCTATAACTCCTCGATGCATCGATAGGTCTCATGAGACAAAATAGTGTCTTGGAAAAAGGTCTTGACAAAATCTTATTTGTAGTCTTGGCACAAGGTCATGACTACGTGGATATGATAGTCTGGCATTATTCATTCCATCATTATGAAAGAGGTTATTGATATTTCATGTTATTAATCGACTAGTAGAATATCCATGTGAATAAGTATATGGAATTATTTAATTTTATTTATTCCATATTATGATGAAGTTCATGTTTATAAGGATTTTGTTTTAGTTATACATTTCTTTAAAGGATTACGCTTATTTATGAAAGATTCTGCTATATTGTTATCCTTACTGGGCATTTGAGCCCACCCCTTTCTATGTTTTATTTTTTCCAGGATGTGAAGAAGTATTTTATGAATGACCTGCAAGGATAGTATTAGGGGATATGAGTGTGGACTATGGAGACTATGTTGATGTAGTTTTCATTTTATGATGTGATGCAAACTTTATAAATGTATCTTGTTATTCCAAGGCTACTAAACTATTTGGTCTTTCAAGACATAATCTTTTGTGATCATGCCAATGTTATGTAATAATGCACCGAATCTGGGTAACAAGGTTCGGGGTGTTACATCATTGACCTATCTCAATATGATACACCACATTACACATTATTTTGATAGTCTATTTACAAAATCATCGACTAAAAACTCCATCTATTGTACATTTGTCTGATGCTTCCCAATCTGTTGGGTATCTATCCTCTAAATATATGAACAAGGATATTCATTCTGACTAACCCTACTTTAACTACATTAGAACACATTTTAATTCTCATAGTTCATTTTCTCCTATTGATGGAACATAGTCTTGTACATATTTGTTAATGGTAAATTTATATTGATTGGAAACCCAATCTTAGAAAGTAAATTCATAGTTACAACCTTTTTTATGGGTGATTGGTGTTGTTATGATTTACTCTTTTCAAGTTTATATAGTTTCACAATATGTATAAATTATTGGAACCCATATTGAATTTCACTCAGACATGAAACTCATTGGATTCATATATGGAATTATTAAGTATCATAATACAATCTTGAATACCCATGATGGTTATTGAAAGATTTATCTATATTAGAACGTCCATATTCATTGGGTTATTTAACTTTTTTTAACATCAATCAAAAGGTGATGATAATTATAGTGATCCAAACATCTCATATATAAATATTATTTGTTTATAAATGAAGATTTAATAAATTTTAAAAATACACAACTATGACCCATTTATTAATAGATTAAATATACACTATATCCCCTCACTTCTAATTTCATGAAATATCATGAATGTCAACAATAATGATCTTCCCAATTAGTATACATCATATAAAAACACTACATAAAATTATTATTCAAGATATGGGGAAAATACAAAAGGTAGGCTGATCTCATTTTCTCAATAATGGTTATAAAGGGATATATCAATATAACATGATCATATGGGTATAAAAACATGGTGATAACATTTAAAAAAAATAGGATTCATATCAAATATAATAAACAAAAGTCATGGACTAAATTATGGAATTTTATAAGACATTAATCATAATGGAATCAATGTAAATTAGCCAGTAGAGCATAAAATTATCACAATAAATGGATATGTAGAATATAAATAATCATCGAAAATATTATATTATGGACACAAACCATGAAATTGAAACAAATGTTATCCATTGGATAACAACATTTGTATATACTATATGATTAAAATAACCTCCCATATACCCACTTTTGAAAGTGATATAACCTCTCATTTACCCTTTCTAGGATTTGGATATCTGCACATGTATCCTATTTCAATATTGTGGCAGCCTACCGTGTACCGTCTTTTAGGATTGGGATAACCTTACATGTACCCATTGTTCTCAAAAACATTAATCATTACCCAATGCAGTATATGGGGATATATGTTACATCTTACAAGACCCCAGATCACCCTGAGAGGGGAGGGGTGAATCAGGGTGTCTACTTCTTCGAAAGTGTTAGATCTTGTTCCTATACTGGTAAAAACTAAATAAAACATGTATGATGCAACCAATCAATAATCAAACAATGAAATTACTAAATATAGCTGAAAAAATTTGACTTGTTTTACCATTAAGCGATAGTCCGTGGAGAATATTCCAACTAGGTGACGTTCATAACTATATCAACAAATCTTCACTAGTTCTGGAAAATAGAAGGTTTTCCATAGTCATTCTATGTCAGGTACACAATGTTTACAATGTTTTAGGGAATTCACACTGTGTCCCTTGTATCACTTTAGTCTACTCTCCCAAGATCACTTCTTTTTTATATTATTAACTCAATTTATAAACTTGAAGGTCAATTCAATGTATTGAAATTAATGAAATTGTCTCTCACTAATAATGAAATATTTCATGCATTGTATACATATGTTGATTCTTTTTGAAAGACCTGTCCACATAAAACTGATGATTAACACTACCTTTTAGGATGATAGTTCATAAATCTCACAAACTTCAAGGAACAAAATTCCTTAATAGACCAAATTGTATTCGCAATGATCCTTATCTTCAAGGATAAAACTCTATCGCAAAGTTCAATAATTCAACATTGAACAATAATTCATCCCAAAGATCCCATTAATAAAAATCATTGTCATATATCAATACTAATATGTTCTATTCAGGATTATAAATATCACAAAGGGTGACTATTTTATAGAGCACTATAGGATTCACAAAAACCTAGTGATTAATGATTTTCATTGGAAAAATTCCCCCAAAATGAAGATGGGTGGCCTCATATTTATAGGCACAACTGTTCGCAAAGCTCTAGTGCCTCTAGCATGTTTTCTAAATTTTTCTAAAATAACTTCACAGATCTCCTCCCTTACTAATTCTCCAACAAAAAAACACTATTCATGATGCTCGTAAATGTTGCAACACCTTTTATCAAAACAGCGCGTAGTTGTGAAGCTCCTCTTCTTAGAATCGCATTAAAACATTATCTCTATTCACTATTATCTACATATTTGTAAGAATAATCCTTGTCTTGCTGAGATCCATGCCTTTAAAATAATTTGTAAAATTGTATTACATAAAAGTACATTTCACGATGCTCATTATAATCACAGATATCATCGTCAGAAATCAAAAATCATTCTCAAAACACAACTTATGATTCCCACCTTCATGAAAATAATACCTTTGACATAATTTATTATGAACTTCAAGAAATATAAATTTTTTAAAATTTTTCTATTCTAGAATGTTTGTATTATAGAAATTTGGAAAAACATGGTAAATGTTGCAACCTTCAATATTTTTTTTGGCTTGAACTGTGCGATCGATTTCCTTCAAATCTCCCTGATCATACATGATAACATTGACAAAATTCATAAAAAATACTCCATTTCTAGCAAAAAAACAGCCGTGTATCCAACAATCTCATACTATGGTCTTGTTTACAATCTATGGATAAATTCAATATGGAACCATCCACTATAAAAATGTGATATGGTTGAATAACTTATCCAATACTCTAAGTCTACATGAGAAATTCATAGTGTAGAAAAAAAGAGGGGAAACATGAATTGGGTAATAATGTCTTGGAATTATTAACTATGTTATCATAACAGAGAAAACTATATTATTCATAATATCCCACCACTTCCCCCTTTTCAACTCATCATTCACCCCCATTGAAATAATTTTTAATTTCTCTATTCTCCATCTTCCTACAATAAGAAAAACATTTCATTCTCCTCCTTTATACCATTTAATTGATCCATTATACAACATTGTTGTTGAACCCAAAAAAACCTAATTTTGAGTTATAGAGTTCGTAACACACTCCTCATAGATCATATCTCCCCGATAAACTTTCATCAAATAAAAAAAAGATTAAAATAGTTAAATCTTCATAGAAGAGGGGAATGATTTTAACCTCATCATGCATAGAGAGGTGGATGACCTCTATGGTTCAACTGATTCTTCTCAAACACATGTGCTAATAATGATTCCTTAATATGTCAGCCACATGACCATCAGTTCCATCATGATCCATTTTTATAATGATTTGTTTATCTTTTTTATCGATAATGTGGTATTTTTATTAAATATGTTTTGTACTTTAATGATGAACATGATTCATAATATGATCAATTTCACTCTTATTATCACAGTAAATATCTATGGGTTCTTTTTAACTCATCAACACAAATTGTTATTTTTTACTCATCCTAATTAGCAGATTTTAAGCCTTTCTGATAGAGATATACTTAGCTTTAGTAGTACATAGGGAAGTTCTTTCTTATTTCTCACTCAACCAACACACACAATTCTTCCGAATAAATAATGATCCATCACTTCTGCATTTTCTATCAGCAACATCTTCAGCATAGCCAAAATCATAGAATTTTGATAGTTCACAATCTATTCCTACAATATTGAATAATCCATAATTGTGAGTACCATTAATATACCCCATAATTTTTTCCCTTATTCCAAATGTTATTCTTTCAGGAAACATTGAATGTAGTCACTCAACGTGTTGCAAAGACAATATGTGGTCTTGTCACTATCAGGTAATTTATGCTTCTAATGAACCGCCTATATATGATTATATCTACATATGTATCATCCTCATCCTTTCCATGTTTACTTCCAATCGCAATTTGATTTGGATTTCATTTAAAGTCACAGATATTTAATTTCTTTAGCAACTCTCTTACATACTCTACTTGACAAAAATATTTGTAGTCATTTTTCTATGAATAACTTATAACCCCCAGGAAGTATGTGAGTTCACCAAAAAAATAAATTTTATATTCTTATTTTATGTGATTGGATAATTCGTCCACTGATCATTCTCTACTTCAACCAAATATAATATTATTTATGTACCCTTGTACCACGAACTAATCTTTATGAGAATTTATTACATAGTTGGTGTGGTCGACACCTCTTTCAAATTTGAGATTCTTCATATAAGAATCCATAAATTAACACCATGATCATGGTCACTTTTGTACAACAAAGAGTTAATTATATAATCTAAACACCATTTCTTCATCATTTAAAATCATAAATCCCACTAGTTTTTGAATTAATATTAACCCCAGTATATCTACCGGGGAAATTTTTTTCCTAACATCAACACCTTCATTCATTGGATAAAATTTAGAAACTATCTTTGTCATGTTTTTTTATCAAATTTTCATTCTCATCAATTTTTTTATGATCCATTTTTTTTAATCACATTATGACATTTAGATCAAATAACACAATCCCGTGTTTGGTTCTTATAAATCTGATCATGTTCTTCTCTCATACAATTACCCACTAATTCAACATCCATATCTTCTATAATTAATGTTACTTCAATGATTGGTATAAATTTTTTCAGGAAAAAATTCATCAATATCCTTTTATTTTGGGGGAGTTTTACAATCCCCAATGATTTTATCTTGATCGATTCCTACTATTCTATTAATCATGTGAGGTTTTGTTGATATTTCATAAGAAATTGTTTATTCTCCTGACTCATTATATGAATCATATTCTTTGTGTCAACCATCATCATTTTTTAATTCATCAACTATTTCATTATTTGAGTCTATACCCTGATCATCTAAACTCCATTTCCAATGACATAATCACTATGAAAATTACATAATAATCATTTTAGATGAAAATTAAAATATTTATTCATAATGATTCTTTAATATTATTCATTTTCCTCCCCATATATGGACATTCACCTCATCATTTTCATAATAGTGGATCTCATAATCAATGGATTTATCAAAATTTAAGTATGTTGAAAGCAGAATAAATGTACTTCATCTTATGACTTTTTGTGGTAGTTATCTATATTAGATAATCTTCAGTTACATACATAAATAATCTTCTTCCATGTTTTTATTTCAAGAAAAATTGTGGAATCATTGAAGGATGGTAATTGAATTATCTTGGCTTTCATTAATTGATATCCCTATTTTCTTCTGAGGTTCTCTACCGTAAATCATACTTCACCTTCAATTCTCGACATTATAATAAATGATGAACCAAACTACATATTAAAGGAATATGGTTTCCCCTCATTTCTTCACCAACATGAACTAAAATGTTGAGATGATCTTTTCCACCATGTTTCCTCATTTGAACCCGGCTTCAAGCTTGCACATATGAAAATATGTACTAAATTATGTTACTGTTTCATGGATCCCCTGACATTCTATACTAATTTGTGTGGGGAATTTTCCTTCTAAAAACCATCATGGATGATACATTATTACACTTTTTAAGGATTACTTATTTTTCTGTAATTAAGGTTAAGCATTCTCTTATAATGTGACCAGATTTCAGGCATCTCTAACATATAACTTCTTTAACATTAGATTTTTTTGTTAGTAAAAACTCATGACCTTTTTCCCCATAATATGTGCAATTTCTTTTAAAATTTTCACCCTCCTTAAACTATGCATAATCATGTTAACTCATTCAGTCCAAATCTTCTAGATAAATAACTAACACATCCTTGAGAACCATTGAAGAAATATTGGGTCTTCTACATGGTTTCTTCTTACGATTTTCTATCTTATTAGTTTTCTTGGATGCACTAATTTTCAAATTAATGGATTCCGAAATAACAATTTCCTCAAAAAAATTATTGAAACCTTCTTGAGATGATTTATGTTCCTGAAATTCATTATATTTATTCTGAATGGTTCATCTTCATTCCATGCGAAATGTTGTGATCTTCTTTTATTATCAGGTTTGGGAAACTTTTGAGATGATCATATACTAACCTTAAAACCAATTTTACTACATACATAATAGATGTTATCAAAAATAAAAAATCTCATTGTAGAAAAAATATGCTTCTGGACCTATGTATGTTGTCTCTTCATGTCTATAATTATCCCCCAGGCGGTGGGATTCCATTTTTCCTTTATATTTTAAGGATTGTACCAAAAGTTTAATGCTTGATGCCCAAATTTGTTGTAGCACCATCGTTGACCTAAAAATCTCGCTTTCATTGTATCTATATTATAAGGTTGTTGGTTCTTATTCATGACATGTTGAGCTCTATGTTATAATCAAACAGTCATAATCTTTTTCCCATAAAACATATTAATGGAGGTTGGTTTAATATCTCTATTCTTCACCCATACATGTCCAGTATATTCCATACAACCTTTACTCTTCATGATAAAAGTTTTAGATCTATTTACACCAATTAGTTTGTATAGTATCACTTTCTTCTCAGTTTCTTGAGATATATCATCAAAAGATGTCATGATCTTATTATCATATATTGGAGGTCTTTTAGAATTAGAATCATCCATTGATAATTCAATTGCAACCATAATTACTACATTCTATTGTGAAATCTCAATATATGTCTTCCCAAAATTGGGAAACCGAGCTTCCAAATATTGAAATTTCATATCAATTATTATTTTTATTTAAATTTGATCCTAATAATTTTTTAATCAAATTCCTTATTTTTTGTATGATCATCTTCTTCATGTATCATCACATTTTTCGGAACCAAAAAATTATTGTTCCTCGATATTCATAGATATTCCATCTAATTGTAGATCCTTGAAATCAGTTATATTTTTCAATTTCTCTTTGAGGGCATGGATGTTATCTTCAATCGACTTTTTTTCTCCCTCTATCCCTTCAAATTAATTGAGTTATTCATGGATATTATTTCAATTTCCTGAGTTTGTGTTATCAATGGATTCAACCATTAGGGAGATATTTATACATTAAAGATCATTTATTTCTAAGAATAACACCATAGAATGTTATTATTTCCCCAGCTGGGTGATTTCTTACAACATGAATTAAAAGATTATACAAACAATGATGACTATCTCTTATACAGTATAATTAATATATTTTCTTAATATTTAAATTTCATGGGAGTCTGTAGATTGATCATCATTACAAAATATGCTACAATCATTATCATGATAACAACTTTCACTGGTGCTAACACAGAACTCATGATCACATGACAAAATTGATTTAAATGTGCTAGAAGTGCATTCCTTTTTCATTGGTGGAAACCTGAACTCCATGAACTTTACCTTCCATTCCTGATATATCATCACTATGAGACAACCATGGGGAACTATATACTACCTCTCCTTTAAATAATAGGGAAATATTTAACTATATTCTCTCTTTATTTTTCCCATTTATCATGGTCTTATTGTATAAAAAAATCTAATATTAATCATCATCAATAATATACATCACTGTTGACTCAAGAAAGAAAATAAAATCATCAAATGAGACCAAATTTTCTAGAGTGAATCCAAAATAGGTGAACCTTCTCATTGATATCACATGTCAGACCCCAAACCACCCTAAGGAGAGGGTAGAATAAAGGTATCAAAATAATATTCTAAAGTTATACAACTTGATCCCATGTTGGTTGGATCTAATTAAACATTAATGTTGTATCTGACAATAAACAGACATTCACATGATTAAAAACGTAACAACAATTTTACTTGGTTCACCACTAATAGTTACGCAAGGTGCATACAATGATATAGTGTTGTTCGCATATAAATACAGAAATCCTCAATAGTTGTGGAATACAAATGTTTTTATATAGTCATAATGTGATAAGAACATTACCTTTAGAATGGTTTATGTTTTGCACCATTCATCCGTTGGATCACTTCCATCGACACCCACTAGCTCTCTTCTTTGAGAGAATTATATCTATGCTTACCTATTACATGTTCCCCTCGATGGATTGGAATTAAAGACTTGGTCTCAAACTTAACATGATAATCATCATGCACCGTATACCTATGATGATTCTCATTGAAATCCATATACACATAAAACATATTTTCAATAATACCTTTAATGATTCGCCTTTTCAATGCTCGCTTCCTTCACAAGTCTCACTATCTTCACAGACCAAATGTCCTTTACGAAGCATCCTATTTTCTTAAAGAAAACTACTTCATGAAGCTCACTCAGTAAACCTAGAAGACCCCATCATTGTGGAGATCCCACTAATCAAAATCTAAGTCTTAAATTAATACTTCTTTAGTCCATTCTCAATGCTCATGTTCACATAGAATGACTATATGAAAGAGATTTCCAAGCTTCATGAACTCTTATAAATTCCAGATTTTCCATGGAAAATTCCTCAAAATGAAAAGGGTTAGCCTCATATTTATAGGCTCATTCATTCATGAAGCCATTGTGCCCCATGTTATTTTATTGATATTTAAATAAAAACATTGAGGCTATCCTCCCTTTGTGAATCTCCAATGAAAACCACAATTTTTGTTGCTCATCGTAGTCACATATCTTTCTATCAAACCATCTTGAAGTCCAAATGCTCATTTTCATATAATCACATTGAAATATCATCTCTATTCTCAATGATCTTCATCTTTTTTAGGATAATCCAAGGCTTCAAAAAATCCATCCCTTTATCATATTTATGAAATTTTTATTCTAGAAAACTACCTTCCTTGATGCTCATCATAATCATGGAGATCATTATTATAATTCATAAATCCATAGTGAAACACAATTCATGAACCCCATATTCCGGAAACTCATTACCTTCCCATAATATAATATGGCCTTCAAGAAAATATCACATCATCAATTATTTCTATTATCAAAATTTTGGATTCCAAAAATTTAAAAAATACTATGTAACGATGCCAACTTCAATACTACTTTTGGATTTAATTGTAGGATCTCATTTTTAAAAATCACCACAATCATCCATGAGATGATTGACAACAAACACGAACCATAATCTTTTCCCATCAAAGAAAATACTTTGTTCCAACACACCCAACACATAATCCATTCATATTTGTTCCATAATATAATAAAACATTAATAATATAATATCCCAGGAAAATAAATGGGTTTGTTTTGAAATGCAACAACGCACAACATAAGGGAAGAAATTGGTTTCATATAGATATTATCATAACATTACCCATTGAAAAAAATGGGTTTCATAAAAATATCATCATCATAATCATAATACATACATAAAAATAATAAATATGATTTTATTGGACTATATCCCTAATAAAGATAATGTAACATCAAATGACGCCATTTTTTATGGAATTTTGTTTCGAATGAAAATTATAATAGAACATTTATAGAGGAAAATATCTTTTATATCATAATAAAATTTTAAAAAATAAAAAATAATAAAAATTTTCACAAATAACATTCATTTAAAATATATGTATTTCGTATAATGGTGTCCCTAATAATAAATTAAAACATTTATTGAATAAAATATCTTTTCCATATTGAATCAAATTTCTAAAACATAAAAAAATTCTGAATAAATTTACTTTAATATTAAATTTGAAACATATAAAAGAAGCGTCCATTTATTGATTGTTTGTAATGGCAAAAAATACCATCAATTTCATATGGATTATAAAGAAGTTACTTTTCACATTTTTGACAAATGACAAACAAGCCATGTTTTTTAAAATGACTAGAAGGTTCATTTAAAAAACCTTATAAAAAATATGTGGAAAATAATTTATTAAATCCTTTTGTTAATGTGAAAAATACTTTTAATAAATTATGGAAAATATGGATATGTAAGATAATATATTTCAATTAAAGATAAAAATAAAATTTCTCCCCATAATAAAATATCAATAATCTTAATTACCAAAGTCAGTGAAATTGTACTATTATATATAATGATTATTAATAACTAAATAATAAAAAAATAAATGTGTTTATTTAATGATATGGAATATAATTTCACTAATTGGAATACAGTCATAAAAAATGTTGATAAATGATGAGATTGTAACATATAATCATTAACACTTTGGTAAATTCTATATCGTAAGACCAATGATATAATAACATCAAATTAAACATTTAAATATCATATAAATAAGAATATTAATCATATAATATTTGAAGTGGGTAGTATATATGACTCATAAAATAATTAAGGATAATTACATATCTTGTAACCCAAAAGAAACAATTTGAGAAATAAATCTCTCACTACATTAGAGACTTTTAAACTACAAACTATATGATAGAGAGGTACAAAAATGTATTTGAAAATATCAATAATTGTAAAAATAAGAATAATAAAATACATTCATGGGTATTATATACATCCCAAAAAAGAATCATGAGGTGAATATGGCATGTGTCTCATCTAAAAAAAGTGAGATCCAAATCCATTAACATAAGTCTTGATATCCTTAATACTTTTTTGAAACTAATTATAGAACCAATTAAATATATGTCATACCATGTTAGGTTTAATTATTTTTACAACATGAGTTTTTATAATATATACTATTCTCGATGTCATACACGAAACACCAAATCAAGCTGAAACGAACAACTGAATCTTATTATATAAATGTTACCATTACATACTGGTAATTAAATTTGAAAGAATACATAGTGTTAAAAAAAATTAGGAAATATTTAATATACATATCTATTGAAATTGTATAAATATATTCTTTTTAAATAATTACTATATTTCTATTTACTTGATTTTATTAATTTTTTACTATATTCAATTTATTCAACAAAATCTTAATTAAAAGAAATATTTTTCCATTTATTATGTACAATTTATATAATTAATTTACACTAATTTATGAAAATTTATTTGAAGGTTCATTTTTGAAATTATGATATCAAAATAATCCTATGATGAAATTTTGATAATTATTTCAATTTTTTGATTTTTTGATGAATAGGAAAAAATATTGGTTTTCATTTAAAAAATTATTATTTATTTAGAAGATGAAATTATTATTATTATTAGTTTTAAATAGTAGATAATTAATTATAATAATCAAATCCAGGTTTTTAAAAAAAAATTATACATGTAATTCATATAAAATCATTTTTTAAGAGGAACTGTTTCTGAAAAAATGGGGTTTTATTGAAATTTTCTAGTTTAATTTTAAATTAAATTAGGAAAAATGTGTCTTGATTTTTAAAAAATTGTTTCAATTATTTTATTAAAATTTAAAACTCTGTAAAGATTTCTCTTTTTAGAAAATATTAATATTAAACATAGTAAATATTATTACAATGGTTAAGGGTATATCCTATAATTAACGGTATAAATAATATTTTAATTACTGGTCAGTTACCCTAAAACATGTCCTCATTATATTGGTTCAATAATTTTAAAATAAAATCATACAGGAGTCTAATATATAAATCATTGGATCCAGTTGGGTAACATTAAGTTCATTATATTATTTTATTTGAAATAATGTTATATTATTTTCAATACAGTTTTAATAAGTATGAAAATTTTCATATATGGTTTTCCAGAAGAAATGATTGAAAATAAACAACATTTTTAATGAAATTTTATTTATATTCTTCATTGAATTTTATATATAATTTGTATAGGTATTCAAAATAACATAATTTTTAACACAATGATGATATAGAAACTATTAATTTAATGAAATAATTAATTAAATTAAAATAAAAATAATAAAATAAATATAATAGTATATAATTAATTTAATCAATAAATTAGCTAGATAACTATGAAACTTATTGAATATAATAAAATAATTATTTTTTAATTTAAATCTATGCTTTCATGATTTTAAGGTCATAAAAATTAATATTATTAATTTTGAAAATAATGATATTTCATGAATATAATATTTTATTAAATTATTTAAAAATACAAAAAAGATAAATAATTCCATATAGGATGTGTTATTGTTTAGAAAGGAATACTATGTAGATTTAGAGGATATTTGGATGGTTTTGTCTCGAGAATAGTTATATTATATTTTAATATTTTGAGACATTATTAATGTGTCCCTCTCTTCAATTATAAATGTTAACCCCATCCCTCACTACATTTCACTGCTTTGGTCATTATAGATTGTTCATCCTCTTCCAAATTTTATATACACTTCCCTGTTCATTTATTAGAGATGATGGTCTTGTGAAAAGACTAATTCAATGTTTTTGAAGGTGTAAAAATGATACCATTTCTGGATATATCTTGTGTACATTTTTAAGTATTATTTTGAATATTTTAGAGAAATTTAAAATTGGGTTTTACCTTGGGGTGTGTTTGGGTAAAAATATTAGAATTTTGGAAGAAATAGTACAATAAATAGATGTCAAACAATTTTCCTTAACCATACACCATAGACCAGCAAACCGTGCAACCTAAGACAGAGAAGGATTTCATGGATGGCCAACAGATTGTAAATTTGTGCACCCAAAAAGGAAAAATCCTACACTCCCTATAACTGGAACATACTTAAGGATTATGATTAGAGAAATGTCTTCCCCACTGGCCAAAAATATGTGTGTATGAGCTAATTTAATGAGAAAATATTATTTTTAATTACTCTAACCATGATATTAACACAAGTGCAACCCCCATTAGATGCTATAATCTCTTCCATGATTTTTGAGGCTACCAGAAAAATTCATATCCCACGTGAACTCAGTTATTATCGAATCAGAAGGATGATCTAATATACGAACCTCCCTTGGTATGGGAATAATTTCCCTCTTAGTTTTCTATTCATCTTTATTTCTTCTCCAATTGTAAAAAGTGTTGTTCATACTATTTTTATTAAATAGAGATCTGGGATTGTAGTCTAAATACAGTTTTTTAGGAAATCTATTTGATCGATATTTATTTATTATTTTAGATTTGGATCTTGTTCTACCTCATTCTGCCACTTAAATTTTGAGGATTTACTTTGGGTGATAGTTCACCAATGAATTGTAGTAGGTGGTCTATAATTCAAATATCCAGGAATTGATCTCAATTATGTGTATATAATTATAGCATTTATTTTATATTTTTAGAAATAATGTTTTCTATCTTTAATTAATTAATTTGTTTGATTAATTAATTAATGGAATTGTGAAATTGTGGTTATTTGAATTTTAGAGAATAATTAATTTATTTTTGAGATAATGACGATGGGAATTAAATAATTAATTGATGAATTTCTTATGGGACAATTGGGGTAATGGAATATGATTAATTAATTCTTGATTAAATTAATGAATTTCATTATATTAAAAGAATTTTCAGTTGGATAATTGGATTGATATGATTAATTAATTTTTGAGTTAATTAAATTGATTGAAATTATTAATTATTTATTGAGTTAATTGATGATATTAAGATGAATAATTAATTTTTCAATTAATTAATTACATGTAGAAGATTAATTTTATATTGATTTAATTATTGATATTGAGATTATCGGTTAATTGTTTTGTTAATTAAAGGCACCGAGATGAATAATTAATTTTTGAGTCAATTAATAAGATTGATATGATTAATTAATTGTGTAATTATTTAAAGGAATGACATTAAAATGATGAATGTTAATAAATGAATTCATATATGATATTGAAATTAAGAATGTAAATTATGGTATTCATATGAGAAATGAAATCTAGAATGGTAAAAATAGAATTTTTCAATATCAATTTATATATATAATTGGAATAGTAGAATTACAGGACATGATACCCCTTGGAGACACTTCAAACTCTGGTATTGGCCGAATTAGACTTTGTGGTGAGGATATCCATGGTAACCTGGGGGGTTAAGGGGTTAAATAAAAATTAATTAATAATCTGATACTAGTTTACTTATGTATTTTGATTGTTTCCTTACAAAAATCTATAGAATATTATTGAATTGATATTTTATTAGACACCATTGGTGGTGGACTATTGAGTTGTACTCAGAAACTGCTCTGGATGCTTGAATAGTAGTTGAACCGATATCATTGATAACATACACAATAAATGGAAAATTCCATCTGTTAGATATCTAATTTAGGTATGGTTCATTAATGATGGAACCAAATATGTTTTGGGGCCTGTTTGGGAGTAGTTAGTGTATTTAATTTCTAGTCTCATTTTGAAGCATCTAATTCACTTTTGAGTAGCGTATATACTATTTAGTTTTGATATTATATTCATGTTTTAGGTTTTATTTTGGTATTTGTAATATATGGTTTTGTTATATCATTCGATTATTTATTTATTTTTCTTTATTAATTCTTCTAGTGTATTACTTGGATAAAAAGATGGTGTAATATCTTGGTGACTTATATTATTCCCTTTATGATAGTCAAAAACCAATAGATTATGAGGATTCATATTGAGGTCATGTAACCAACTGACACGGTGCTTGGGATTTGGGAACCAGGGCGAAAATGTCATAAAGTAGAATAATACCCCATTTTTTTGAAGTAATATTGTACTACTATTTAGTATGATTTAGGAATCAATTATTATTTTGGGAATGCTATTAGACAATTCTTGTATAAGGGAAAACCCATGTTCTTATAGTAGGATTGTTTTTATTGTTGTTTTATATTACTGTTGAATATGATTTTACATTGGGTGACACACTTGTGGTGTGTTGTGATAGTCAATTTAGAGATTTATTGAGATTTGACTCACAGACCAGAATGGAATTAGAGTTGAGTATTCATTCATCATTCTAGGAAATCGAGAATTTGTACTGAATGCATCATTTTTGGTACAAATAGAGAAGTAGTTTTTGGGTATGATGATGATCGTGAAATGTTTTTATTTTCTTTTGTGGATTGAAACGAAAATGTTCCTAATGCGAAATTGAGAAATATTATAAAATGATGTAATATGAGAATAATTTGATATATAAATGAGAAATGTGAAAAAAACTTAAAATCAGTTTCCCTTGATAACCTTGATCCGGATATTGGATGGTTAAGGGTAGTGTTTGAGCCTATGATTTTATTGTATGGCAGGGTTTGGTGGGAAAATACATATTGTTCCTTATTGTATTTTCCCATAACTGTGTTAATATTGGGAAATGTATACTATATTATGTGTCTAGATTACAGATTTATTCCTACATGATGATGATTGTTGAAAGGAATACATAAGGAAAAGATAGGGTTGATCCCCCAATGGTTGAACTTGACGCACCAATAGTGTTGTTTGAGGAAGTTAGAGAGATGTTACAAGATAGTGTTCGTTTGTTCTTACAATTCAAGGAATGGATCCCTGGGTGTGTTGTGAAGAGAATATATGATTTGATTAAGAGTGTAAGCTTTATCATCCAATGACCTTTGTGGGAGAAGGTTGTTCTAGAGGATTATATGTTTTGTATTGATTTTATCCAGACCATGCATATTTCACAAAAAATATATTTCTATCTTTGATTTTTTTCTAGGGTCACATATTAAATAGTATCACCTCAACCCTTCTCATGTGATCTATTTTGACGATGTCAAACTATGGATAGAGGGATCCTTTGAGGATAATATGATACATGTGTTGGATCTTATTGAAAATGTGTCACAGGAAATACTATGATAATCATATGAGTATTGTGGAAACATGGTTGTATTCATGAAGAAATGTGGTAAAGGGAAGGGGTTATGAGGGATTACAATCCTGATATTTATGACTTTGAATCATAGATATGCATGGGAGTACATATTTATGAGGATATGTTATAATTTGGGGAAATTGTAAATCCTTGACCATTTCAAGTGTTATCATATGCTATTTTTCAGGTATTCATTTGACTATTTTTGAGTCCCTACATTTTTGTTTAACCTTAGGGTGTGTTTGGTTTAAAAATTTGGAATTTTTGAAGGAGGGAAGTGCATTATTAGTGCACTATTTTCGTTAATTGTGAACCTTATCCCTATAAATAATTCCATGTTGAATGAGATTGTTAGCATGGATAGTGCTTTTTTTGTCAAACTATGTTCCCTAGATGGAGAAACTTTGCACCCCCTAGAATGTTCACATGGTTAAGGCTCACAGTTAGAGTAAATTGAGCACCTCTAGCCAAAAAACAATGAATGGGATTTAATTTAAACTAATATTATATTTTTAATTTCCCATACCACCTTATTAAACTAGAATAAAACCCCCATTCGACCATAGGTTCACTTTCATGATTTTAGAGTCCCCTGAATAGATTCCAAGCTTTACCAAACTTTTTTTTTTGGAAACTCAAAAGGTGGATCATTGATCATCATCTATCCATATAATTAAATCAAATTCTAAATGGTATCCCATTGCTGGTCTCATATTCTCCAATCGATGAAATTTTTGTTCTTCTAGTTTCGATTATATCTAGATTTGAGATTTTTGATCTAGATCTAGAATTTATGGATATTTATTTTTTCGATCCTTATTTACAGTTTTACCTCCAAATATCATTCTACAACATTTTTCCAATCAAACATTTTGGATTTCAATTGGGAAGTTGTTCATCAATGAATTGATGTAACTGTTCTATAATTCATATGAAAAATTATTGATTTCAATTATGTGTATGTAATTGTATAATTTCTATTATATGTTTATAAATTGATCTCCATATATTTAAGTAATTACTTTGTAATATTAATTAATTATGGGAATTTTGAGATTATGGTTATTTCAATTGTTGAGTATAAATAATTAATTTTCAGGATAACGAGGTTGTGAAATGAATAAGAAATTGATGAATTAATTATAATATTTTCGGTATTGAGTTTTATGATTTATTAATTGTTGGGATAATTAATGATATTTTGAATATTAATTAATGTTTTTGTTAATTAATGTGATTGAGATGAATAATTATTAATTGTGTTAATTAATGGGACTAATATGAATAACTAATTTTCAGTTAATTAATGATACTAATATGATTAATTAATTATTAAAATAACTAATGGGATTTAAAAGATTTCCTAATTATTGAGTTATGTAATGAGATTGAGATAATTAATTAATTTTTTAGTTAACTAATGGGATTGAGATGATTAATTAATTATTTAATTGATTAATGTAATGATATTGGAATGATGAATGTTATCAATGAAATTCAAATGTAATGTTGAATTTAGGAATGGTTACAATATCATTCATAAGAGAATTAAAATCTAGAATGGTGAAAACGGAATTTTGAGATATGACTTGAGATATAGAATGGAAATAATAAAATTTATGGACATGATATCCCTCATTGATAGTTTAGACTCCATCATGGGCTGATGTAGTCATTGAGTTAATGGTGTCCAAAGGAACCGACAAGTGTAATGGCCCAGACCCCCCCTTTGGTCTTTTCTTTGCAAAAATATGGCTCTAACAAAATAGTGGCACTGGCCATGGTGGAACCGGTCACGGTGGAACCATGTCTTCACCTAGCCCTCCTTTTTCTTTTTCCAGTCCAGCTCCTACAACGTAATTTATTTGACGTAAATTAATTATTTTACCTTTATAAACAAATATAAATCCCATAATTAATTCCATAAAAACCCGATAAGCCTCCCCGATGGAGGGGTATTAAATAACACCTCAATATCATCGTGTGTAACTGCCAACCCACATAGGAAACCATGATCTGACTTTCCAGGCATTCAAAATTCCATATCCCGTAATAGTAGGATATCCTCTTTATATCACCCACTGGAGTTTGTTATTTATTTCTTCTTGGATGGATTTCATTATTCATCCTGGTGAACCTGGAGTCCCTCTCTTACTATGGCTTGTGGTGTGCCTCTACTAAAGCATTCTGCACCCTTGGAGTCCATGACGTTCCTCCCCATCAAGTCACACATCCCATGTTCTTGGCGCATGGAGAAAAACATTGAGCCTTGTTCAACTAGGAAGGGATTTTTCATTCGTCTCTGCATTATGTGTTTCATGTGGGGTTGGTACGCTACTATTTCTGTGGGAGTGAGTAAAACCAAACTGTAATAAAGATAACAAAATTACTTTAAAGAATAAAGGGAAGGGTTGTGAATGAATTTTTGTTGTTCTATTTATCTTCTCTTCCGTGATTCTAATGTTGTGAACCGTTGGGCTATACTCACTGAAAATTATGGATGTTGGAGGTCTTTCCATTCGCACAAATGAACCCTTGCCTTCTAAGATGATTAAATGATTGTAACTAAGAAATTGGTTAATCACGTAAACTTATTGGATTAAATGGATACACAGAAAACATAAATCCCTGTGTGTTAACCCTGTCCAACCAACATAATGAAGGAAATAATTAATGATGTGCTTGAACGTGGAAGTTTCCCTACTCGGTTTTGGATGAAGGTGTGTTGTTCTCTTTGTTTCCTATGCGGTACTGTGGGTGAGGATGGGATCCTCTTAGTTGTGAGTCTGAAACTGTGTGGTTTCTCTGCTTGTGATATAAATTTGGGTGGAATCCTATACTATTGGAATATCATCATTTCATGGTTTTGGGGATGTGGGGATATATCTTGAAGACCGCTTTGGTTCTAATACTTGAATGGATCTCACTTTGACTTATTTTATGATGTGGGGATATATCTTGAAGTCTACTTTGGTTCCAATACTTGGAGGTATCTCACATTGACTTATTTTATGGTGTGGGGTTGTATCTCGAGGCTTAGTTAACTTCCAGTACAATGAGGTATCTCACATATCCCTTTGTTGTTGTGATACCATAAGAGAACCAGGTGTGAATGCTTAAATTGTTGTTTGGTTGTTTCTATTTTCCTAGCTTGTGGTTAAGCCTGTTATTTGCTCAGTAGTGCAGAATTTACTAAAATGGGATCACTTGAACATGAAACTAAGAATGGGTTAAATGGGGAATTGGTTTTGGGAATGAGTTGTGTCGTGGTCGTGAGTGTCGTGGTTCCTTTAGGAATGAATAGTAACAAGGGTGTTTGTGCTTAGGTTTTGGAACCCTAGGTTGGGATGAATGTTTGTTACCTATACGTGTATCTGTAGTTTTTATGTTTCCTTATTAACACCCCACCCAATTCGAGCACTTTGTGCCGAACACCCCCATTTCATGGGGGAGGGTGTTTTTCCCAACACTCCTCTGAGTGGCTGGTTATTAGCTCATTTTCTACTCCCTTTCCCGAATAGCCCAAGACTCTTCGGGTAGGTTGTGATGGCCTGAGTTCCATTATTTTCCAAGGTTCTTCAGGCAGGGTAGTTGTGGTGGATGGCCCAGGTGTGTGTTGGCAGGTTGTTCCTCAGAATCTTCGAGATGGGGTTGAGGTGTCTTTGTGTGTGGCATTAGTTTTTTGGTGCAACTGTTTGCAGCCGTGGTTACATGTGGCAGTTGTGGCCCTGGAGTTTGCGGACGGGATGTGTTGTTGTGTCCTAGGTGTCTGCAGGTAGGTGTGGTAGTGGGACTATGGTGAGAATGGTGGGATTGGTACGATGCATAGGAAGTCTTCAATAACAAGTGGGAATATGGAGGCGGGTACCTGAATATCGATGTGTTATTACTATACATTACTTGACATGTGTTATTTGGGGAGTTTTCCTTGGTGAGTCTTGGGTGGATAGTTTTCCTTGCTCGGTTTTTTGGTTATCTCCTTTTTCATGGGGAATTAGAATATCATCCCACATGTGCATGAGAGTCTTTGGTTTTCCCTGCTGAGTATACTTGTATTCTCACCCTACGTATATAAATATGATTTCAAGATTCTAGGAGGATTTCAGGGATTGTGCAGCACCATACTAGCTCAGATGTTGGGGAATTTTCTATTTCCATTTTTTGGTACATTAGTTTTGGAGTTCTTGTGACTTGTATCGTTTACATTTGAACATGCATATGGGAATGGATTACTTTCGGCTTTACCTTTAATTTCTGCTTTGGTGTTGTTGGGGTTGCTATCTTATATCTCGATCAAATTAAAATGAAAATGGTAATTACATCCAACTTATGTGTGATTCTATACCCTTGGTGTAGTTTTCCACTCTAGGACCTCTTGAAGGTGGGTATTGGGGGTCATTATCTCTCCATCAACTTAAAGAAATAAGGCTTTGGCAATCTGTTGTCCCTTCCCTCCTTTTGGTGAAGGTGGGTCATGACATAATGGTATCAAAGGTGGGAGGTTGGGATATAGGATGGAGTCTGGAGTTAGGCATAGTGAGGATTGCATGTGGTCATAGGGAAACATTGTTGGGTGATCATGGTGCATGAAATATGTTAGGGAAGACCGGCTAGGACATTTGATTTTAGCCCCCCCCCCCCATGATCTGATTCAAGGACTCTCGATCTACCGAACGACCAAGTGAGGCTACACTGATTACAGGGTAGAGACCCTAGGAAAGGTACATGCATCATAAATGACCTTTGTTCTTGTGTTTATGGGGTGTTTTGGGGATTTAAAATGAATAAGAAGTCTAAGAAGATTTTACGAACAATATTCTGCGCTACTCAGGCTTATTCATTCCTTGTTTACCATGCAGTTTGGAACCTGGGAGATGACCATGAGTAGTGCGGGTGATCAAGGCCCAAGAGGTTGACTTGTCAGATCAACAGAGGACAGACTAAGAAGTGGAGGCAATGAGTAGCAGAATAATCTTCGTGACTTTTAGAGGCAGACCCTCGAGAAGTATGAGGGATGCATCTCTGACGTGGAGATAGAGAGCTGTCTAGAGTGGTGATAGCTTTCTCCTTGATCCGGGCTCCGGCAGAGTATTGGGTTCCCTTGGCTGTGAGCCAAATGCGGGTAGCGGCGCGTCCGTGGTGGACGCTTTACCTTGGGGAGAAGAGGGAGGCTGAGGTGACATTGACTGATTTCAAGAATGAGTTCTGGGTGGAATTCCTCTCTTCCATGATGAAGTCTGAAAAGAGTCAAGAGTTTCTCTCCCTCCATAAGGGGAGCATGTCAGTAATAGAGTTTGGGATCAAGTTCAAGGATCTACTCAACTTTACTCCGGACCGCTTTCCAGATGATGAGTCTCTGAAGAGGCGTTTTGAGGAGGCACATTGACCTTCTCTTCATTATACTATTACTCCCTTCACCTTACCGACCTACCTAGAGGTCCAAAAGAAAGTTTAAGTGGTTGAGATGATGCATAAGATGGGATATGTATCACTAGAGGGGATCCAGTTGGGCTCGTCGAAGGGGAAGGCCATCAGCAGCAGGCCTCCAACATCAGGACCCTCTATGATTCGACCAGTAGGACACATGACTTAGCAGTTCCAGTTCTGATCCACCGGTCCTCCCCCATTCCATTCGAGCCCTGGATCGAGATGATTTTTCTGTGGGATCCATGGGCACTTTCTGAATCAGTGCCCGGACAGAGTGTAGTGCAGTGGGGGTGGTCCAGTGCAGCACCCACCGCAGCAGCAACAGTTTCTAGCCAGGCCCATTTAGCAGTAGCAGGGACAGCGAACTCTTGCTCATCCAAGGGTGGATGGCGCAGAAGGAGGCCGAACTCAGGTCACTCCCCAGGGACCTCGACCCAGAAGTGGGTGTGGATCTGGCTGATAGCCGAGAGGCATAGTAGGTAGGCACGAGCATTTGCACGTCACGGAGGCAGCAGTTCAGCAGGTCCGGAGGTCATTCGAGGTACGATCTACTTTTTAGTACCCTTGATAATACCGTGTTCGATACAGGAGCTTCACACTCCTTTGTTGCACCCAGTCTAGCCCGTGCACTGGGTTTAGATGCTGAGAGACTTCTAGTGCCCCTGGTGCTGAGCATAGTAGATGGAGGTCAGGCCGACTTGTTTTATGTTTGATGGGGGTGTAGACTAGTGATATTTCCATATCAGTCAGTCAGGGATATTCTACTGTTGCAGATACATCCATACGATGTCATCCTAGGCATTGACTGGATGTTCTCTATATGTGCCGTCATTGACTGCTTCTGAGGAAGGGTCGTGTTTTCAGAATTGGGTGGCCGACATGTAACTTTTATCGGAAAACAGGGTGGCCAAAAGAGTAGTAGGCGATAGGATCCCCTCCTTTCCTTGTTAGCTGAGCTGTCGGTAGATTCGGTGGACGCAGAGATGGTGGAAGTTCTAGGGGTCGTCAGTGAGTTTATGGATGTCTTCCCTGAAGATATGACAACTCTACCCCATCGACGTGATGTTGAGTTCGGGATAGACATGCAACCTTTTGCCCGTCCGATTTTGATGTCCCACTACAGGATGACAAATTCTAAGTTACTGGAGTTGTGGATTCTGATTGAGGATCTGATGACAAAGGGTTTTGATCGACCAATTACATCACCATGGGATGCACCATTCATGTTCCCAAAAAATGCGGATGGTGGTCTCAGGTTGTGCATAGAATATAGGAGACAGAATCAGGTAACATTCAAGAATTTCTACACTCTTCCAAGGATAGACGATCTCTTTGTCCAAGTGAAGGGGTCAGGATGGTTATCCAAGATATACCTAAGTTTTGGATATAACCAGTTGATGGTGAACGAGGGAGAAATCACTAAGACTGCCTTCAGGTGAAGATATGGGAACTTTGAGTTGTAGTCATGCCATTCGTCGTTATAAACGCTACAGCTGTGTTCATGGGACTCATTAACTCCATCATCCTGGAATACCTAGATCGTTTCGTAGTCGTGTTCATTGACGACATCCTGATCTACTCAAGATCAAAGGAGGATCACACTGAGCACATAAGGACGGTTTTAGAAGTCCTAGAACAGGACCATCTCTATTGGACGTTTTCCAAGTGAAAGTTCGGGACGTGGTAGGTGCGTATCCTTGGTCATGTGGTGTCCGATCAGGGGATATCCGTGGAACCATCGAAGGTTGAGGCGGTTGTTTCATGGGAAGAACCCAATAATGTGGCAGAGGATTATAGTTTCCTTGAGCTGGCAGGTTACAACCGGAGGTTCATACCCAACATCTCTCGAGTTGCAGCATCTTTGACGACATTGACCAAGAAGGACTAGGCTTTTTTGTGGAACCGGAAGTGTGAGGTAGCCTTCAGTAATCTGAATGAGAAGTTGGTCAGTGCCCCAGTGTTGAGATTTCCAGAAGAAGGGGCGACATATGAGGTGTTCTATGATGCTTCATGAAAAGGCCTCGGGTGTGTGCTGATGCAACAACAAGGGGTGATCTCTTATGGGTATATAATGTTACGCCCTCATGAGTGTAATTATTCCACCCACGATCTAGAGCATTCGGTGGTCATTTTCACGCTAAAGTTGTGGAGTCATTACCTCATCGGGGAGCGCTTTGTGGTCCTCACAGATCACAAAAGCTTGAAGTATATCTTCTCTCAACGGGTCCTAAAATAATGGAAGTGAAGGTGGATATATTTCCTTCACGACTACGACATCGAAATTTCCTACACCTTAGGAAAATGGAATGTGGTGGTCGATGCCTTGAGCAGGAAGTCGTAGAAGGATGCATTTGGAGAGTCGGAAGATGCTTGGAAGGTGATGGAGGAGTTTTCTGCCCTGCACCTGGATGTGAGGATGGATAGTTGTAGAGGATTCATGTACAGATGATAGTGCAATACTATCTTCTGCGGTAGTTGGAGGATTCATAGTGGGGAGATTCAGATAATGAAGTGATGCGTGAACAGGTTGCCCAAGGTGATTCCCCAGAAGTGTAGATGGAGGGTGGTCAGAATCGAGTGATTTTTCGAGAAAAGTTGTTGGTTCCAGGGATGATGCATGAGAGAGTTCTTAGTGAGTTCCACAACTCACCCCTAGCAGTGCACCTAGGAGTTTTCAAGATGTACCGGGGTTTGAAGGGTCAGTTCCAGTGGTCCGGGGTAAAGCGGGCAGTGGCAGAATTCGTGGTAAGATGCCTTGTGTGTCAGCAGGTGAAGGCTAAACACCGTGTTCTAGGTGGTTTTTTACAGCCATTGGATGTCCTCGAGTGGATGTTGGATGACATCTCAATGGATTTTTTCATGGGACTACCCATGCTTCAAGGTGATTGCGACCCTATCTGGGTAGTGGTGGATCGATTGACGAAATCGGCTCACTTTCTGGTGATCAAGGAGTCTAGTTCATTGGAAGCCATAGCATGGAGGTACATGTATGATGTGGTGCGATTTCATGGAGTTCTGAGGTCCATAATCTCGGATAGGGATGCATGTATTACCTCACAAACCTGGAGAGGACTGCAGAATGATTTTGACCCCCAGCTACATCTTAGCATTTCTTTCCATCCCTATAAAATTATACAGAGAGAGCGCACCATCATGACCATGGAGGATATGCAGTGGACATGTATAATGGATTTTGGGGGGATCGTGGGTGCGGAACTTGTCTCTGGTGGAGTTTTCCAATAATAATAGCTATCACTCTACCATTGGCATGGCTTCATTCGAAGCCTTGTACGATAGGCCATGTCGCTCACCGGTGTGCTAGACCGAGGTTGGGGAAGTAGGCGTTCTTGGCCCAAAGTGGTGTAGAGCACTATAGAGAAGGTGAAGCTTATATGAGAGAAGATGAAGGGAACCTAGCACCGACAGCTGTCATATGCCGATAATTGGACAAGGCCCTTGGAATTTGGGGTCGGGGACGACATATTCTTGAAGGTCTCCCCCGACGTGGACAGCGGAGGTTCGGCAGAGGTTCTAAGCTTTCCCCCAGGCTCATCGGACCCTTTGATGCGTTGTAGCTGGTCAGAGAAGTGGCTTATCAGCTAGAGTTACCACCGAAACTATAGAGGATACATGGGATATTACATGTGTCACAACTCCGACAGTATCAACATGATGATTCACATGTCCTTGACTGAGGAAAGCTGGATATCGAGGACGACATGACCTTTTTATAAAGACTAGTTAGGATCGAGGATGGTGAGGAGAAGGTTATATGAGGATGAACCATCCCTATGGTTCTTGTGTTGTGGAGGCATAAAGGGATCAAGAAAAGTACCTATGAATAGGAGACACAGATGTGTGCCTAGTACCCGGAGCTGGTTTGAGTTTTCCCCTCTTTTTTGTACTTTTTTGTGATGGAATACCTTAACTTGTTAACTATGGAATGTATGGTTTTCCTTATTCTCTATATAAAGGTGAAAATCCCTGACTGCGGGCAGGGGAGGACCTGATCCCTAATCATGACACATTAAGGGGGATGCGATTAAACCCATGCGGGCAAGTCAGTGTTTCCCAAAGCGGATAGTATCTTGACATGGTGGAAGAAACTCCCTAACCCATATGACTAGACAGCTTGACACCTTAATTTTGCATGGTCTCTTGAGGGATTGGTTTCTCTAGATTTTAACAAGGTTCACCCATTAGAGGTATTTTTCTAGGTATTTGATCAGACCCCTCTCCTTTCTTCAGGTCTGGTTTTAATTCTCGGGGGCGAGAATAGTTTGAGAGGTATCTGATGTAATGGCCCGGACCCCTCCCCCCCCCCCCCCTCTACCCACTACTTTGCCAAAATTTGGTTCCAAAAAAAGAGTGGCACTGGTCACGGGGGAACCATGACAGTGACACTGTGAAGGTGGCACCGTTAGGGTGACACGGTGACGGTGGCACTATGTCCTTACCTAGCCCTCCATTTTCATTTTCTAGTCCCGCTCCCACAACGTAATTTTTTGAGGTAGATTAAATCTTTTACCTTTTTAAAGCCATTTAAATCCCATTATTAATTCCTAAAAATCACGAGAAGCCTCCTCGATGGGGGGGTATTAAATAACACCTTAATATCATCATGTGTAACAGCCCACCCGCCTATGAAACCGTGATCCGACATTCCAGGCGTTCAAAATTCCATATCTCGTAACAATAGGATCTCATCTTTATATATCCCTCTATACTTTCTTCATTTTTTTCTTCTTAGTTGGATTTCATTGTTCTTCCTGGTGTGCCTGGAGTCCCTCTCTTCTTGTGGCTTGTGGTGCACCTCTTTTAGATCTTTCTTCACCCTTGGAGTCCTCGATGTTCCTCCACAGCAAGTCATGCATCCCTTGTTCCTAGCATGTGGAGAAAAACATTGATCCTTGATCAAACAGGTAGGTATTTTTCCTTCGTCTCTCCTTTATGTGTATCATGTGGGCTGGGTAGGCTGTTGTTTCTATGGGAGTGGGTGAAACTAAACCATAATGAAGATAAGAAATGGACTTTAAAGAATGAAGGGAAGGGGTGTGAACAATGTGCTGTTGTTCTATTTTTCATCTCTTCCTTGATTCTTATGTTGTGAACCATTGGTCTACGCTCACAAAAAATCGTGGTTATTGGTGGTCTTTCCTTGTGCAGAAATGAACCCATGACTTCTTTGATGATTAAATAACTGTAACTTGGAAACTGGTTAATCACCTAAACTCGGTTGATGAAATTGGTACCCAGTAAACATAAAGCCCTATGTGGTCACCCCAGCTAACCAAAATAAAGAAGAAAATAATGAATTATGTGATTAAACCTGGAAGTTTCCCTACTCTATTTTGGTAGTAGGTTTGTTTTTCTGTTTGATTGTCTATGGGGTGATGTGGGTGAGTATGGGATCCTCTTGGTTGTGAGTCTGAAACTGTGTGGTTGCTCTGATTATGATATGAATTGGGGTGGAATCCTCTACTGTTGGCATATTGTTGGTTCATGGTTTTGGGGATGTGGGGATGTATCTTGAAGACTACTTTGGTTCCAATACTTGGAGGGATGTCACTTTGACTTCTTTTATGATGCGGCGTTGTATCTTGAAGACTTATTTGGTTCCAATACATAGAGAGATATTACATTTACTTTTTTAAGGTGTGGGGATATATCTCAACGCTAGTTTTGGTTCCAGTACATTGAGGGATCTCACTTATCCCTTTGTTTTTGTGAATTCACAAGAGAACCGAGTTTGAATGCTTAAATTGATGATTGGATGTTTCTCCTTTCCTGGATTGTGGTTATGCATGTTAGTTACCCAGTAGTTCATAATTTACTTAAATGGGATCACTTGAACATGAAAATAAGAATGGGTTAAATGGGGAATTGGTTTTGGGAATGAGTTGTGACTTGTTCATGAGTGTTGTGGTTCTTTTATGAATTAATAATAAAAAGGGTGTTTCTGCTTAGGTTTTGGAAACCTAGGTTGGGATGAGTGCTTGTTACCTAAATATATATCTTTAGTTTTTATGTTTCCTTATTCACACCCCAACCAAGTTTAGCACTTAGTGTCGAACACCCCCATTTCATGGGGGTGGGTGTTTTTTCCGACACTCCTCTGAGTGGATGGTTATTATCTCCTTTTATGCTCCCTTTCCAGAATATCCCAAGACTCTTCGGAAGGCTATGATGGCCTGAGGTCCATTATTGCCCATCTTTCTTCAAGAAAGGTATTTTTGGTGGTTGGCCCAGTTTTGTGCGGGCAGGTTGTTCCCAAGAATCTATTGGATGAGGCCCAGGTGTCTTCGGGCGTGGAAGTAGTTGTTCTGGCCCATGTGTTTGCTGGCATGGTTACATGTGGCGGTTGTGGCCCAGGTGTTTGCGGGCAAGATGCGTGGTTGTGTCCCAGGTGTTTGTGGGCGAGATATATGGTTGTGGCCCAGGTGTGTGTGGGCGGGTGTGGTAGTGGGATTGTGGTGTGAATGGCGGGATCAGTTCGATGCATAGGATGTCTTCAATAACCAGTTGGAAAGTAGTGAAGGGTACCCAAATATCGATGTGCTATTACTATAGATTACTTGAATTGCATTATTTGGGGAGTGTTACTTAGTGAGGCTTGGATGGATAGTTTTCCTTGCTAGGTGCTTTGGTTATCTCATTTTTCAGGGGGCATTAGAATGCCTTCCCACTTGTGCATGAGATTATTTGTTTTTCCCTGCTGAGTATACTTGTATACTCATCCTACGTATATAAAACATCATTCAAGTTTCCAGGAGAATTTTATGGATCGTGTGGGACCGTACAAGTTCAGACGTCGGGGTAGTTGATGTTGTCCTTTTCTTTTTTTTACGTTACATTTGGAGTTCTTGTTACGGGAATATTATACTTTTGATCATGCATATGGGAATGGTTTACTTTCACATTTAACTTTATTTTCAGCTGTGGTGTTGTTGGGGTTTCTATCTTATCTCTCGATCCTGTTAAAATAAAAAGGGTAATTCCTTCCATCTTGTGTGTGATTCTATACGATTGGTGTTGGACACCACTCCAGGACCGATTGAATCCGGGTCAGGGGTTATTATCTCTCCTTCAACATAAAGAAGGAAGGGTCTGTCAATCTGCTATCCCTTCCCTCCTTTTGGTGAAGCCGGGTTATTACAAGAAGATTATATGGTTAAATAATGATTAATCATTAATATAATAACTGTTTACATAAGAATTGTTTTTGTTATAATGATATTTAATATAAATGACTAGATAATGTTTTAGAAGTTGTTGGGGGTGGCATGCATAGTTTTACTCAATCTGTACTTGATATTCATGTTTAGTAGGTGAATATGTGCCAATATTGTAGGATATGTTATGGGAAAGGTCCCTCTACTATATGGTTGGTTTGGGGATGGAGATTAGATGAGGTAACCAGATATGGCTCCAAACCCTTTTGGTGTTATTTAGTGTCTTTAATTTTGAGTTTTAATTTGAAAATATCCACATAATTTAGAATGGAATTTAAGATGATTAGTTTTGTTATTTTTTTATAGTGTAATGATATCTTGTTAAACTAGTACATTCTAGATATATTATATCATTTGGTTATTCAGTTGTTATTATTTATTTAATTTTGCTGGTTTACTACTCTGATAAAAAGTGGTTATAGTCTCTCAATGACTGGTATTAGATCCTCACTGCTAGTTGGAAGCCTTTGGATTATGAGGGGAATTATTGAGGTCATGTGACTATCCTGATCAAGGTCACAGACACATGAAACCTGGGCCAATATGTAACATAATGTATACTATAAGTATGTGACATTAAATAGGTATCATTCTTAAACAACCACTGATACTTTTTTTCTTCTTACATGTTCTCATTACATTATTCATCCATCAAGGCATAATAAATCCATTATCAACAATATACATGAATGTAATATTTCAAAAGGATTATATTTTATCCATCCATTTACTCATATCCTCTTTTTAGTGAAACAATTACATTATCCTTTTTTTAGATTAAATGACTTTGTAGATAATGATTTTTTGTATCTATTACCACATGAATGGATTGTAATAAAACTGTAGTTACGGTTAAATAAGATTTCAATAAGTGTATTTTTAATTATTTAATTTTTTGAAACTAATATATAGAGATGGTATTACATAAAACGAATCAAATTATTGATGGTTAAACAATATCCAAAATAAATTAAGGGATAATCATTAATGTTTTATCAAATTATTCATTCTCATGTCAAAATGGAAATTGATATATCAGGCCATTTAAATTTTTGGAGGTTTTTGAATAGCATATAATTTGATTTCTGGAATAACATTCCCGTTTTAAAATAATATCCATAAATATACACAACTTAAGAATCCATGAAACGAAAGATCCTAGAATATAAAATGAGGTCTTTAAAACTCAAAGAAATGGAAATAAATTAACATAAATAATATTTAATAAATAAATTATATATTTTATTGTTTCTGAATTAAGTAATTAATTCATTTTATTTTATTTTATAGGATTCTATGTGTATGTGGATAAGAAATTTGGACACTAGGTAATAGAATAAGTAACTAAAACCACATTTTATATGTTTTAATGATTTATTTAATAAATATTTAAATTTAATTAATATTTTGTTAAAATGATTTTTGTTATTTTATAAATATGTAAATTAATTTTTTTAAAAAATATATTCAAATTTCTCTCAAATTTAATAAAAATTGAATCTCTTAATGGTTGTATGTATGGATATTTCTTTCAAAAATCCACTTTAAATGTAAGTTTTTCAAAAATATTGTTTTCAAAATATATGAAATTAATGGAATATCCTCAGTTAATTTTTCCTTAATATTTTTTATCTTATATTAAAATTTTATATGGTTACTTTAAATTGTGTATTCCATTGAACATGAATGATTTTTAAAAATGAGTGATTTTCAAAATATAATGTTTATTTTATTCAAATAGTTCTCTACGATGCAATATTTTAATATTTATATTGATGTTATGGTTCTTGAGAGTTGTTCTTGACAATAGGTGGGTCTATCATAACGCAATAAATGTTGGTTTTCTGATAAACCAATGTTGGTTGGTTATGTTATAACCTCTTACACATTGCGTGCTACGAAGTTAGAGGATGGCCATATTTGTTACTCCATTTGTATGAGTGGCATGGAAAATGATTTCCCAAGATACCTACATATACCTAATAATCCTTGTTATGAGTTTTGATGGTAATTTATTGATTTGAAAATGGAAATATAATAATCTTTATTGAAATATGGTTTAATTTTTGGTTTTAAAATGTATGTTTTTATATAACTATTTTTATTGTTGTTTACTGGACTAATGAAATCTATCTATATTTTTATGTCTCTTAACATGATTATTGTACATATACAACATTTAAAAATTATTTTTTCCAGGTTTTATGGGACATTAAAAACATGGATTGTATCATGAATGAATTTTATATGGTTTATATTGTAAAAGAAATTATGATTTTTTTTAATGAAATCCGTTTTATAGAGAATATTGTGAATTTATCTAAGTGCATAGATTTAATGATTGGGAATAATTTTTATGGTTTGTCCTGATTATGTAAAACACTAAACTGAAAATATTTTCTGAATGTATGAAAATGTATTCGAGTATAAATACACTACATTTTGTAATTTTTTTGGACGGCTCTTTAAAGTTAGTATCATATATAGGTTCCGATATCTTAAGTGTAGAGAATGTTATTTGTGAATAATTTAATGATCCTCTATAACCCCAAGGTTTATTATCATATTTTTAATTATTTAGTTTTATTTTAATTTATGTTCAATTTATTAAAGAAATAATATGTGATATAATGGGGTTGATGGATTTGATTATTATTAAATTTTTATGACATTATATTTACACTATATAGTTTTTATCAAGAATAATTAATTTTACTTTTAAGTGATTTTATTTTAAAAATATGGTGTTTATTTTTTCATGATGTAAGGGAATTTATCTTCCAATACTATAATATCCCTACCATATGATTTAATCATAACCATTTTTCAATGACTGACAAATTGATTTTGATAGCTTATTGAGTATTCAAATCTCCTTGATCAAATTGAATGAGTTTTCCTACACCTATTCATTTATATAAAATATAAATGGGTTATGGTATCTTCTTTCTATTGACCACATAATCTCAACTCTTCCAACTCTCATAAAAATTTAAATAACCAATGTGGCCGGATAATTTCCTTTTTGGAAGCAGGAAAATATGAACACAGATAATGAAAATTTCTTAAGGATACTAAAATACATATTAAAGCTATGAATTATATTCTTATCTTTAAATTATGAAACCTGATTGGATTGATATTTATGAATTATTAATATATAAATAATTTATTTATTTTCAAGTTTTTTTAATTAAGAAATAAGATTGAAATGTAGAGTTAATAGATTATGAAAAATATAGAAATACTAATGTGTCAGCATACAAGGATTTAAGATTTTTGAAGGGGTCATAAACAGCCAAAACAGACATTTAACGGTGAAATTCATCACGAAAGACATCATATTGGCCAGAAATCAAAAGGAAACAATCTAATTTTTTTGTGACGTGTACAAGGAGAATCCACATCAATTTGATGTGCAGTTTGCGCGGTAAGACTCAATATGCATTTTTTTAGTGTTGGGCGCTCTTCAGAAACACGTGTGGGGTGGTCCAATCGATCCAAACGACGCCGGAAAGGAATGAAATCAGAATACAACAACATGTGAGTGAGTTTATAAGTGGTTGGGAAGATAGAATGACAATTGGAGGTGTCCTGTGCCCACGGTGACTGAGAATGCACTTCTGATGTCATAATCTGCCAAAACAGGCGTTTAACAGTCAAATTCATAGTGACCGATATAAGTTGACCTAAAATCATAGCAAAAAAAATAATTGTTATTTGTGATGTTTACTATTAGATGAAACATAAAACTGTCCTGCAATTTGCCAGGTACGAATCAATATGCAATTTTTAAGTGTTGGGCGCGCTTCAGAAACGTGCGTGGGGCAGTCCAAACCGGCCGAATGATGTCGAAATGGCCTAAAATTAGATGAAAACAATGGTTGAATGAATTTTTATGTGGTTGGGTAGATGACATGAAAATTAAATGTGTTATGTCCCTGTGGTGACCGAGAACACACTTCTGGTGTCAAAAACGGCCAAAACGGGGGTTTAACGGACAAATTCATAGAGAACGACATCAGATTGACCTAAAATCACAAGGAAATTTTTTTTATTATTCTTGACTTGTATTATGAGACGGAAGATTAATCACTTTTTCGATTTATGCGGTACGGCTCAATATGCATTTTTAAGTGTTGGGCGTGCTTCAGAAACCCATGTGGGGCAGTCAATACCAGCTGAACGACGTCAGAATGGCATGAAATCAGATGAAAACATCAGGTGTGTAAATTTTGAAGTGTTCTGGAATACAGCACATCAATCAGAAGCACTATGTGCCCGCAATGACCGATAACACACTTATGGTGTCATAAACGGCCAAAATGGGCATTTAACGGTCAAATTCTTATCGAAATACATATGATTGACCTAACATCATAGGGAAAAATCTAATTATTATTCGTGATATGTATGAGGAGATGTCACCTGTAAAGACCCGCCAATTCTCATTGGACTGAGAGTACAACGAGTCATTTCTAGTCCTTAAGCTACATCCCCAAGGTGCCAATATCTGGAAATAAATACCAAAGGGTTTCAAAACAAGTGGGGGACTATTTACCATTTTATAATATACCACAGAGCCAACAACCATAACCAAACAAATCAACTAAATTATGCATGATAAAAGCTAAGAAAACTCATCCATTTAATTTATCATAACCCAACCAAAAGTACCATAGTGGAAACCAACACTCAATCAGAGTAAACAGTGGATAGACATACTGAAAGACAACAAGTCAACAACCCAACTCCATAATCTTCATGCTCCAAATTCCAACATCACGATCCTGCCCAAGCATCATTAATTAGTTCTATAAACATGTGACACCATACCTTTGACAACATCCTGGTATATGACATCTGCAAAAGCACCAACTTTCCAAAGCAGGGGTGAGTAATGAAACTTAGTAGGTTTTCCCTGATGAATTCCCAACCCATGCCTTTAGGATAAAATATTTTAGCATATTTATATAAAACAATTTAAATAAAAAAATTTCAAAACAGTTCACCAGATATCATGTTCCAAGTCAAACCATTTTCCAAAAAAACAATATTTCTCAAGAAAAAGAACCATGAAATGTTTCCAATCAATTCATATTTTCATTTCACAATGCCCTTTCTAGCACACCGAACCATTTCACAACCTGTGAAATCAACCACACATTCTTCGTTATGAAAGTTCCATACTAATGAGAAGTCTCTCGTCAATCTACCAAGTCATCACAAGTTAATTATTCCCCATGTGCAGTTACACCTTTGGCACTGAGCACAAGGTCATATTTCAACCAATCCTCGTAAATGAAATGTTAACACACACTATAAGTTTACCCAAAAACCACACCATTCAAACCATGCCAAAACTATTTCAATAAAACAACCCTTTTATTGAAAAACTTTTTCCCGCAAACCATTTTACAAATCCAGAAAATCCCAATTTTAAAATTTCTATTTCAAAGTCAAGAAAACCAAAAAACATTGCACAAACCATTATTTCAATTACCACAATTACATCAAACCCATAAATCGTCACTAAATAAGATTTATAACATGCTTTTCACCACTATTTCACAATCAAAACCAAGAAATTAATACAATTTGAACTAAGCCTTCATGTTCTTAGAAATATAGATCGAGAGTGAATCCACCTACCTCAACAAAATAGGCGGAACCAACCATGTATCGGTTCGAAACACCACAAAACCTCCTTAGATTCCTTCTCCTATCACCAACAAGACCAAAACCCGACTTAAAAGTCATAAACTACATTAGATCTACCCACATTGGGAGTAGATCTAAGGATCCATCAAGAGGGAAGAAGGAGATATAAGAAAACACTACGAAATGAGACTTACCTTGATCAACTGGCTAATAAACACCAAGGAAACCCTCGGGATTGCTTCCAAAACGCATGGTAACTGCTCTCCCACCTTCACCAGAGGAAAATCCTGAGTTAGGGACGTCTAGGAGAAAAACAGAGTGGGTTAAATTATAAAATGGATTAGATCCATAAAAATAGGATCTATGTTGATTTCACGCACTGTTAGTCCGTAGGGTTTGTCCAAACATGCACTAACTATGCGGCATTCACTGCTTGGAAGGGCTGATCCACATGGCCTGCTTTCACGGTTTACCCAAACCATACGCACACTGTGTGGTCTCCTCTGTCCATGGTGACATAACCTGCACGGCATCCGCACAGTTTGGGAAAACCCTATGATGCTCGTGCATCACCACTTTTTCCCCTTTGACACTTTAAAAGTCTATAGACATTCCCCATCCATTTATCATATGTTTCATGTACTTAAAAATCATAAAACATGGGTGACTCACCATAAACTGGGGGTAATACATTCTCCCCACCATTGGCCTTTCTTTCCTCAGAAAGTAGAAAACCATCACTTGGCTGAAAGAGTTCTAACCATTGATCTTTCATTTCATTCTTTCATTCACTAGTCTCTTCCAGAATCTGACCATGTTTCCACAAAACCCGCCCTAGACCGATGCTTTTTCCACACAAGACATTATCCTGCTAATCCTCAATCTGCATCGGAATATGTACCAATGAAGCATCTGCCTCTAGGTCAACGTGATCCCATCTGATCAGCTGGCCAAGATCGGGCAGATACTTTTTCAACTGAGATACATGGAACACATTATGCACTGCACTGAACCATGGTGGTAATGCAAAACGATACACCACCTCTCCAACCCATTCCAATATCTCAAAAGGGCCTACATTTTGAGGAGATAATTTTACCTGCTTCCCAAAACGACAATGTACAAGCCCAGGAGAGAATCCCAAAAGACCTGATCACTCACCGTAAACGACAACGGTCTTCGGTGATAATCCGCATAATATTTCTGGTGACTCTGTTTTGTCTCCATCCTCTTTTTTATCAACTATGTATTTTCTATTTTTTCTTAGACAAGGCTCGGCCCAACAAGTGATGCCTCACCTGTTTCCACCCAACAAAGCGGAGAACGAAAAGGACGCTGATATAATGCTTCAAATGGAACCATGTGTATTGAGGCCTAATAACTGTTGTTATATCATAAATCAACTAAAGGCACGTACTCCTCCCATGAGCTACCAAAATCCATTACACAAGACCACAACATGTCTTCCAATGTCTGTATCGTCCTTTCGGATTTTCCATCCATTTGAGGATGATATGGCATACTCATATTCAACTGAGTTCCTAGGGCTTTCTATAAGGGTAGCCAAAAATGATATGTGAACCTCATATCTCTATCTGAGACGATGGACACATGTACACCATGCCTCTTTACCACATATTGGATATATATTTTTAGGATATTATGCACCGTATGAGTTTCACGAATAGGGATGAAATGGGATGACTTGGTAAGCCGATCCACTATCACCCAAATGCCATCATGTTTCTGGATCGTTCTTGGAAGACCTATAATGAAATCCATTGTTATCTGCTCCCATTTCCATAATAGAATTGGTAGATACCGCAATATACCCGATGGCCACTGATGTTCTGCTTTAACTTGCTGACAAGTTAAGCACCGCGAGATGAACTCGACCACATTCATTTTCATGCCGCTCCACCAGAATTGCTCCTTTAATTCCTTATACATCTTCTTTGTTCTTGGAAGAGCAACCAATCTGGAATGGTAGTAATCATGAAGGATTTTTTCCTGAGCAGTTAAAGGTACAACCATCCATTCTCGAAACTACAAAACTGAACTCCCATCCAGCTTCGATTCCTCAGTGGTCTCCCCACCATTAATTTTTAAACTCATTGCAACATAGTCTACATCAGATTATTGTGCCTCCTTTACTACCTATACCAAATCCGGAACAAGCGCAACTAGAAAGAAAATCACGACATCACCTTGGTATTGACATTCCACATGCATGTCGACTAGGACCGACATCCACTGCCACTCATCTAAAACTTCTTTTTCCAATTGAGCATACAACTTTCTACTTCATGCATCGGCCACCGAATTTCCTTTACCCGGTATACATCAAGTCAAATTTGAACATTTGAAGATACTACATCCATCTCCTCTGCCATAGATTCAAATCTCATTGTGAGAAAATGTGTTTTAGGCTTTTGGGATTCATAAACACGGTGAATTTATCACCAAAGAGATAATGTCTCCATGTTTTCAAAGCATGGATGACTGAAGTAAACTTCATATTATGTGTTGGGTAATTTTTCTCATGCACTCTCAACTGCCTTGAACCATTATCGACCACATCATCTCTTTGCATGAGAACAAAACCCTACCCTAATCCTGAAGGATCACAATACACCACATACCCCTTTCATGATTCTGGAAAAATCAAGATAGGTGCCAATGTAAGACAATCCATCATTTCCTAGAAAGACTTATGAAATTATCTTGTCCATTGAAAGGGATCATTATTATTTTTCAGAGCTGTCATTGGTGATTCTAGTCATGAGAGATCACACACAAAGTGTCGGTAGTAACTATCTAGACCAATAAATCTACGTATCTCGAACACATTCTTCGGTGGTAGCCAAGATAGAACAAATTCTATCTTTTCTTGATCCACTGAACAAATTTCTCTGAAAAAACATGGCCCATAAAGCGTACCTCTTGTATCCAAAAATCGGACATTGATAATTTCACATACAACTTATGGCCTCACAAGATTTCCAACACTATCGCCAATTGTTTCTCATGCTCAGCCCTTGTTCTTGAGTACACCAATATGTCGTCCACAAACACCACATCAAAAGAATCCAGATATCACTAAAATATATTATTCATTAATGCAATAAAGACTTATGGTGCCTTTGTTAGGCCAAAAGGCATGCCTACATATTCGTAGTGGCCATATCTTCTTCTAAAGGCTATCTCAGAAAAAATACAATTTCCAAACTCGCAACTGGAGATATCTTGATTGCAAGTCAATATTAGAGAACCACTAAGATCCCCTAAATTGATAAAATAGTTCATCAATGTGTGGAAGTGGATATTTGTTCATTATCATAACTTGGTTAAGTTTATGATAATCCACACAGAGCCTCAAAGTTCCATCTTCTTTCTTTACAAACAAAACCGGTGCTTCCCACAGAGACAGACTTGGCCAAATAAAACATTTGTTTTAGAGTTCTTCCAAATGCACTTTAAATTCCTTTAACTCTTTTTGTGTCATCCTATATAATGGGAGTGAGATAGGACTGGTCCCCGTAAGGAGATAAATCGTAAACTCCACTTCTCTTACAGGTGGTAACCCTAAGAAGTTTTTAGGAAAAACATCAGTAAATTGATCTATGACTACTGGAAAATAGTTATTCATGATCTCTTCCATCGATTACAAGTTTAAAGTATCCAACTAGTAAGATATCATTTCCACTACTGGTTCCAACAAGCCTATTTCACTTGCCTTCCCCACTCTTTCTTCATTGAAGAGATACTAGATGCCATCCTTAATTGTGAAACTGATAGTTTTACAATAACAGTCGATGTGAGCCCTTAATAGTCTCAACCAATCCATACCCTGGATTATAACATAAACATGAATCTCCAGCACAGAGATCCCATTTCAGCTTAGCTCCATCAATAGTTATAGAACATTCTCTACACACAAAGTCTCTACATTCTCTTTCACTAAGAGGAGTTTGAAGTTTTATCACAGAATGAATCATTTCAAGTTTTATGTTCAGAAAAACCAAAATAGGAGAAGAAAGAAATAATTTGATGTACCAGTATCGAACAACACTTGCATGAGGGTAGAATTCAAAAGAACCGTACCTCTCACCATTGACGGTCCCGACTGCTCATCCAAAATCAGATGTTCTGCTATATAAAATTGCTTTGTTGCTGCACTTTTCCCCTCATTGACTTGTTGAGATTTCCATGCCTGAGGAGTCAAGATATTACTAGAATCACCCTGGCTAGATCTGTTCTGCTGGCGAGACTGATTTTCTTGTCCTCTCCCTTTCGAAACATAAGATACATGCGACACCTGAGAAGTGTCACGAACACCCAACTGTGGAGAACTACGAAAATATCACAGAAAATTCCCCATCTTGTTGAAATAGTGGAATTCTCTCAGTGGTGCTGTAAATTATCATTTCTTATGGTCAATCGAGCCACATTGAAAACACCCAGCTTTCATCATGGTTTGTGGTGGAAGATTTTATAATCCAACTGTTTGATTTTGATTCTCACTCCCATCTTTGAAGTAGGGGTCCCTCTTCTTCTTGTTCCCAGCATTAGATTTCCCACCCGTTCTCATGGGTATCATTATTCATCCTCCTCCCATAACTCCTGAGATGTCTCTTTCAGCTACTATTAATCTGTTTACCATCTCTGTATAATCCGTAATACAGAGCACATCCATCTTCAATCGAATCTCCTGTCGCAATCCTGATTCAAAGATGTTTGCCTTCAATGATTCACTGGTAGAAACATCCAGTTGAAAGTGCACTAAATTCATGAAATTAGCAGCATACTCCGTGATAGAGAGATTCCACTACTTCAGACTGAAAAAGCTCGTCATCCTCTGGATCTTGAATGTGTGAGGATATAATTGTTTATTGAACAATTACTCAAATTCCTCCCAACCTAGGCCTTGATCCACCTTAGCATTCACAACTAGCTCCCACCACTTTCATGCAAGATCCTTCAGCATATACATCTCCATATTTACATTCAGTTCTATTGATGTGCTGATGAAATCGATGATACTATTCATCCTAATCTGCCACACCTCCACCCTTTCTAGTTCAGAATCACCCTGAAAGATGGGTGGATTTTCCTTCTGGAACTAGATGTAATGGTCTACATGCCCTGACTCATCCCTCTGATTCTCCATGTCCACAGCCTGAAGTTCTTGAACTATACTTTGGACAAGATACTAGTTCACATGTGGCTCAGGTGAGACCACATTCTACGCAGCCTCTTCCACTTGGTTTCTATGACCCCTAATGAGTTCCATTTTCTATACAAACAACGCACGCTGTTAGTCTCACTTCCTAGAAATTGAAGTCTTATCATTTCAATATCTCTCACATCACTATCACAAAATTAATTTATAATCATCCAGCTTTTCCCCATCTACCCATTTCTGAAAATTCTTTTCTTTCATTTGAAAATCAATATATTTTCAAAATACATCAATAATTCAATTTTCAAAGTCATTCATTTGAAAATAAGTTAAAAAAATTTCTACAATTCCGATTTTTCATCAAAACATAATCCATTTCTCAAAATGATATATTCACTCCTACTAGGAAGTCATTCCTCTAATGCATTTCATGATCATCTCATTAGCTAAACACATGACAATGAGATGTGTTATCCTATAAGTGTCTCGAAAACACTTATGTACCCAATTCCATGGTAACTTGAAGTTCAGCTTAAAATGTTAGCTACGTGTCTTTATTCTCTATATTCCATGTTCTGAAAATCCTACTACTTCCTAAGATGACCACCCAATGAATAGATATGTATGAATTCAATGCCAAGACCCACAAAAACTGATGACTACTTTTTCCACTAATAAAGGAACAAGATGATTTCATTTATACCCCATGGACCGAACAAACTGATACCTTTTGTAATGACACACCAATTATCATTAGCTTGAGAGTACAATGAGTCATTACTAGGCCTTAAGTGACATCCCCAAGGTTCCAATGGATGGAAGTAAATGCCGAAGGGTTTCAAAACAATTTGGGGATGATTTAACATTTTAGAACATACCTTATAGCAAACAACCATAACAAAACGAATCAACGAAATGATTCATGATAAAATCTATGACAACTCAAACATTTATTTTATCATAATCCAACCAAAAGTACAATAGTGGAAACCAACACTAAATCAGAGTAAACACCGGAAAGATAAACTGAATGACCACAAGTCGACAACCCGACTCCAAGCTCCACAAGCTCCATGATCCAACATCACGAACCAGCCCAAGCATCATGAAGTAGTGAAATGAACATGTGACACCTTACCTTTCCCAACATCGCGGTATATGAAATCTACAAAACACCAATGTGCCAAAGCTGGGGGTGAGTAATGGAACTCAGTAGGTTTTCCCTGATGACCTCCCAGCCCATGCCTATAAGATATAACATGTTAGAACATTTATATAAAACAATTTAAATAAAAAAATTATAGAAAAGTTCACCAGATATCAAGTTCCTTGTCGAACTATTTTCCAACAAAAAAATCATTCTCATGAAATGAAACCAAGAAAATTTTCCAATAAATCCACATTTTCATTTCAAAAATCTTTTTTTGGGACACCCAACCATTTCACAACCCGTGAAATCAACCATGATTGCTTTGTTATGATATTTCCATACTCATGAGCAGTATCGTGTCGATCTACCAAGTCATCACAAGGTAATTATTCCCCATATTCCATTACACCTTTGGCACCGAGCACAAGGTCATATTTCAACAAAGCCTCATAAATGAAATCTAAACACACTCACCATGTATTCCCTAAAACCAAACCATTCCAACCATGCCAAAACCATTTCAATAAAACAACCCTTTTATTGAAAACCTTTTTCCCGCAAACCATTTTACAAATCGAGGAAATCAACATTTAAAAATTAATATTTTAAAATCATGACACCAAAACACATAGCACAAACCATTCCTTCAATTTCCACAATTCCATCAACCGCATAAATCATCACTAAAATGATTTATAGAATTCTTTGAACCACAATTTCAAAATCAAAACCAAGCAACTAAAACAATTTGAACTATGCCTTCAAGTCCTCATAAAGTGGGATCAAGAGTGAAGAAAACTACCTCAAAAAAATAGGCAGAACTAACCAATAATCGGTTCCAAACACCATGAAACCTTCTTAGATTCCTTCCCCTATCACCTACAAGAACAAAACCCTACTTAAAATTCATCCACTACTTTAGATCTACAGACCTTGGGCTTAGATATAAGGATCCATCAAGATGGAATAAAGAGATCCAACAAAACTCAAGGAAACGAGACTTACCTTGATCTACTAGCCTCTAAATGCCAAGGAAACCCTCCAGATAACTTCCAAAACTCCTGGTAACTGTTCTCCCACCATCACCAGAGATAAATCCTGAGTTAGGGCCATCTGGGAGAAAAAACAAGTTGGTTAAATTAAAAAACGGATGAGATCCTTAAAAATATGATCGAAGTTCACTTCGCGAATAGTTAGTCCAAAAGGTTAGTCCAACCATGCGCTAACTGTGAGGTAGTCACTACTTGTAAGGGGTGCTCGACATGACCGTATCACACGGTTTTCCCAATCCTTATGCACATCATGTTATCTCCTCTGTCTAAGGTGACACCACATGCACAGCTTCTGCATGGTTTGGGAAAACATTACGATGCCTGTGAATTACCACCTTTTTACCTTTGACACATTAAAAGTCTCCACACTTTCCCCATCCATTTTTCATATGCTTCATGTACTTAAAAGGCATTAAATGGTGGTTACTTACCAAAAATCGGGGGGTACTACAGCACGTCAATCAGACGTGCGGTTTGCGCGATACGGCTAAATATGTGTTTCTAAGTGTTGGGCGCACTTCAAAAACGTGCATGGGATGGTTCAAACTGGCCTAACGATGTCATAATGGCATGAAATCTGTTGACAACAACATATGAGTGAATTGTGATGTGTTTGGGCCGACGACATATCAATCAAAGGTGTTTTGAGCCTGTGGTGACTGAGAACGCAATCTGGTGTCATAAACGGTCAAAATGGTAATTTAACGGTCAAATTCATAGAGAACAAAATTGGATTGACTTGTAATCAAAGGGAAACAATCTAATTAATATTCGTGACGTGTAAGAAGAGACGACACATCAATCGGATGTGTCGTTTTCATGGTACGTCTCAATAGAATTTTTTTAATTGTTGTGTCTCCTTTATAAATGCACGTGGGGCGGTCCAAACCAGCTGAACGTCATCGGGATGGTATGAAATCAGACTAAAAAAATTTGTGAGTGAATTGTGAAGTGTTTGGGTAGATGAAACATCAATCGGAAGTGTTGTGTGCCTGTGGGGACCGAAAATGCAATTCTGGTGTCATAAACGGCCAAATGCATAGAGAACGACATCAGAATGACCTGAAATCACTGGGAAACAATCTAATTAAAACCATACAATTAAAAATTTTAAATTTTTAAAACAGAAATCTAAATTATGAAAATATTTTGAATATAAAATACTTTCGATCTGTTATAGTAAGTTTGAATTGAAATATGTTAATTTTCTTCAATTAATTGTTTATAGGTTTTAATCGGTACTAGTTTTGTTATTAAATATTGTTCTGTTGTAATATTTGATGATGGATGTGGAGCTTGGAAGTTGACTTATAAGATATATGTGGGAATTTTTTATTGTATTATTGATGTTTTTTTAAAAAAAAATTGAAAACCTAGAGTGGTTTCCTAATGGCTGTTGCTGTAGGTGATTGAAGTGCCCCATAAAGCAGCCGCTGTTTGGCAGCCGCTATCGCCCATACCATCTTTCCTTCAGCATCTTCTAAATGGAAGTCACTGATAGTAACAATGACGGGCCAAAAGCATCCATCGTTTGGTAGATGCTAGGCGGCCGCTATAGACCTTTAGCAACAACTTTTGGCGGCCGCTAAAGGTCATGATTGTTCTAGTGAATCATATGGCCACCATCAATGATCGTGTAATAAACTAGGAGGATGTCACTGACCCTGAAACATTCTGATACTTATGAATTCATCAGGATATTTACCCGAGTATGTCCTCCTATCTCGAAAAGAACCTCATCTATTGATCCCTAAAGCATGAAGGAGATGATGCATATTGGCAGCCAGAAGGCAATGCAATGGAATTTATGGGAAAGGTAAATTTTATAAATTCAACATGTAATTTTCTTTTTAGTTTTTAGGAAATATATAAGTACAATAATTTCTTACACAATGATGATGTTATAATTTTTATTTTATAAGAAATATAAAATAAAAGATATTGAAAATATTATGAGAAATATAATCTAAAATAATTAAGATTATACATGAATTAAATAGAGTAATATGACATTTAATGGCTATAAAAAAATAACTGGTTCGAATTTGAATGTTTTTGTGATATTTTAACAAACATAGTAATGAATAGTAATAAATTTGACAAAAATGATATTTCATGAATATGTTTTATTATTACATTTATTTAAAATATTAAATAAGAAAAATTAGGGGATGTATGCTCAAAACGATAATCCATTATATAATTAGAGTTTACGTTTATGATTTTTTCTTTAAAAAAGTCTTTTAACATTTTAACATTTAGAGAAATTTTTAATGTTCCCCTCATCACATTTATAAAAAGGGCACCCCTTCCTTCACATCTTATCACCACCATGGTCTTTCCAGCTAGAATATACTCTGAAAACAATTATTTCTCCACTATTGTATCCACATTATATAGGTTATAGTCTCTCAAAAGACAAATTCCTTGTTCCTTAATGGTAATAGAAATGATGTGATATAAAAGAGGTAACATTCTTATAATACCTCTCTTAATTTCTTTTCTTCTTCTATCATGTCCTGATATAATTCATCAATCAAGGAATAATTACTATAGTATAATGTATATATTATAATTTTATATTGATATTGTAATATCTTGTATAAATCTAATTTTTTATATTTTCTTTTTCAATCACACATAGCCATACTTGAATTAGGGTGAATAACCACCTTCATCTATAATGAATTTTAATTTTATATTACCAGTTTCATGGATGGTCATAAAACAATTACTATGGTTAAATATGATTGAAATAATTTTATTATAACCTATTTCATATTATATAACTAATATTTAGACATTATATTAAATAGAATGAATTAAATTACTGATGGTCGGAAAAAACCATAATAATCTAAACAATTATCTTTGATGTTTTACTCAACAAATCATCCTCATATTAGAAAGAAAAACAAAATAATTGAACATTTAAATATATAGTGGTAATATAATACCATATAATATAACTTCTAATTTTAGTAACACCTTCACACACATGGTAAGAGACTCTTTAAATAAAAACATAATTTTAAATTTTATAAAGATTTATTTTTAAAATATTTCCTTTTCATGACAAAAATTTTAATGTTTTTTATGAATTTATTAATATGTAAATTAATTTATTAAAATTTTTATTTAATATTTTCTCTCAAATTTTTTAAATAAAGTAACCTCATTAATGATTTATATTGAGGGATTTATTTTAGAAATACTCTTTTAATGTTAATTTTTCATATAGAAGGTTTTTTATACATATCGTAAGAAAGGAATTAACCAGTTTCTAGTTTCCATAATATTTTAAATCTTACATGTCATGTTTATATTGATGAATTAAAAAACACTATAGTACAAGCAATTTTTTCAATATGATTGATTTTCAAAATGGAACTTTTATTTTCATAAAATGGTTTCTTATAATACAAGAGTTCATGATTTATATTGATGTTATTTATCTATGTAATTTATTGTAAATGAAGGATGGTTATATTATAAATCAATGAAATGTGGATCCATGATAAACCAAGGATATTTGGTTATGTTATAACCACCAATGCATTGGGTACTCCAGAATTAGTGGTTGTCCATTTTGGTTACTCCATCAATAAGGGTGGTATTGAGATTGATGTCCCATGTAACCTACATAAATATTATATTCATACATGTGTGTTTTCATAAAAAAATATTGATTCTAAATAGTTAGGATAATGATATTTTTTGAAAGATGAATCATTTAATTTTACTAAAAAAGGGAATGTTTTGGTGAAAATGTTTTTATGATTTTTCACTTGACTAATAGTTTCTTCCTTTATTTTTTGTACAATACTATACTTATTTTCATCCTCACACACATAAAAACATGTTTTCCAATGTTCAAGGGAGTGTCACATTCAGTATCAGATAATGAAAAAAATTATGACGATTTATCCTAAAAATAAATCACCTATTAATTTAATGATTTTTTAAAGAGAAAATTGATACCATATGGAAATTCCAACATAAAATTTATGTGACTAAATTGTATGAGTTTTTCATAATTCTACAAAACCTTAACCCTAATGGATATTTGGAAATTAATTAAAATTAATTATACTGTAAATTCACGATAATATGAAATGTTTAATGCATGTTCCTTACATGTATAGCCATTTATTACCCGTTTATCAATGATTCCTTCTTAAAATCACGTTTATTAAAATAACATTGTTTTTTAGTGTATTTATTAATATTCAATCCTAATAATTTTATAATGGAATCATCATATATATATATTAATCTGAGATATAAATATCATATTTATAGTATATATTCAATAATCACATTCCCTAAATGTTAGAGATATAAAATGAAATACATCATTGATGGAGATAGTATGTCATATGTATACCATAATGTTGATTCCATTTTCTCAATAGAGTTAATGACGTATAGTTAAATAATATATTACTGTTATAAAATCATATTAATGTCATATATATAACGTTTTTATTAATTTAAACATTCCCGAATTACATTCAATGTAAATTGTATATAAAAAATGAATCACATGTCTTTTTGAAGCGGTAGTTTGTCGTACACATGATCGATGTTATTATATTCTAATGGAATTAAAATTAAGGAGGTATATATTGTATAATATATCCATATATATAATTATGATTACAATATAAAATATATATATGATCTAAAATTTATACCATCCCTTCAAAATATAATTGAACAAGAAATTACATTGTTTCGTGAGGCGACAGTCCTCCGTACACACAAATGATGAATTTTTATCTGATTAGATTAAAGAGGGGAATGATTTAGGTTTTCCCATTATTATTATAATAAATTATAAATATATTAAATATAATGAGGTCATTATTTCATCATGATTAAATAATAATTTAATGATGTGGAGGAAGGATAAAATAAAACACTCACTCTTGGAAGTCACATATTCTTTGTTTTTTTACATGCACCAAAATGATGATTAGGTGGTATTTATGAAAATAATAATTATTATAAGATTATAGGAGGTAATTCATGAATTTATTTATGTAGGTATTTAATTAACAAATGTGTTTTGAATGTATTTATTGGAGAGAATATTGGTGGATTTTTATATGTGAGGTGAGTGGAACACTTATAATTTATGAAATGTACAAGAAATCCGCGCATTTTAAAAATTATAATAGGCTCAAAAATGGGATATTATATATATTATATCCTATAATGTCAATTGATTTCCCTAAAATGGGTTTTGGAAAAATATTGTGTAATTATAAACCATTATGTATTTTGTTTTACCAATTGAAAACAAATTTTTAACATAATCATGGTAATTAAGTTGTACTCTTGTTACTATAAATAATGATAAAAAATTAAGTATAATGTATTTGAAATTATAAAATATTTTTATTCAAAATATTTAATTTATTTTTTCCAATTTGAATTAATATATGCGTCAGAGATTAATTTAAATATAAACATCAATATATTATAATAATGTAGTTTTTTAAGAGAAAATGACCAAACGTTCTCAAAAGATTTTATTTCAAAATTCTATATTAAATTGATTACAAAAAACATAAAGTGAATTAATATATATATATTATAGTATTACTTTTTAAATTATCATTAAATAATTTTAATGTTTTTAAATTATTTAAATAAAATAAAATATTATAAATAAAAAATATGATTTATAACTAACGATCAAAAAAATTATTATTTTATAAAATTACAAAAAATTGAGTCAATGATATTTTCCACATGATGATTTTAAAAATGAATATGCTTCCAAATAAATATTTATAATGGGGAAAATTAATATTTATTTAATTATGAAAATGACATTAAAATTACTTATTTTAATTCAGTTGAAGCCTGAAATTGGATATATTCTTATCTCTTCTCCAAAAAAACCATAATGTGAATGTTAATAACTTGAATAAATATATAATATATAAATTTCATTAATATAATAGACTAAATGAGAATTGTTTATTTTTTTGTTTCCAAACACATTTTCATGCATAAATGATTTTACCAGAAAAGGATATCTTTTATTTCCAAATGGTTCTTATTTTCATCTCAAATTAATTGGTCTCCATATAATTTATTTTATATTCATTTATAAATAATATATTTTCATAATGTATTTAATATTACTCATTCATTCAATAATATGGATTGGTGATAACTATCTGGTAATATAAAAATATTTTAATAGTATGTAGTGTTTTATTAAAATTCAATGTTCTATGTAATTCATGATAATCATGGTGGTGTGTTAAATAAAAGGTAAACATGGTTTTGTGTATCATGAAAAAATATATAAAAGATTAAAATTACATAAAAATCACAAAATCGTAGAGTTTCACATTCTACTGCATTAATAAATTATGTGATCGAAAATTGATAAAATTCTCATTAAAATAGGGCTTATGAGTTGATAATCTATTTGTGGGAAAACCACATTGTATATAGGTTAATAAAAAATCTTTTGGAAAAGAGATATTATAATTTGATAATCACACCTATAATGACACATAAAATGGTTTCTATATAGGTTAACATTGGTGGGATGTTAAAATAAGAACATATTAGAGAAATATAACACCCAAATTCTGATGGATAGTGAGAGAGAACATTTTTATGAGAATATTAATGACCAAAAATCCACAAATTAGTGATAGGTGAAAAAAAATTCATTTATAAATACAATGATAGATTATTCATTACATTTTATTCCATGACCCTTTTTATAATATTGAAGAGTTTTCAAGAGAAGATATACATATTTATTTTCATTACTATTCATAAGAAGAATTTCATGTATTTGAATTTCCTTAATCAATTTCAACTTTATAACATACTATTATAGACTATTTTTTCATGTATGTAGAAATAAAATATAACAATATTCTTAAAATAATGATAAATAATTTCATATATCTCAAGTTGTTATTAAAAAGGATATCACGGGTTAGTAAACATGCATAAATCATTATATAATTAAATAATAAATTAATATATAAAAAATCATCTGAAGATCCACATAAACCATTCCCTAACTGATTGACTATATAACCATTAAAAATTTTAAAAACTATAAATAAGGTTACTAAATTTCCCAAAAATCTACTAAACATTAATCATAAATATATTATAATGTAGATCCTGATTATCACATACCTGATATGTCAATACCATAGTCATATATATTTTTAAGACATGGTAATGACTATAATTATAATAAAACATTAATGAATACATATATTTGGCCTCATTAAATGAGTAAAACAACATATTATTGAATATATTTCAAAAATACAGTAATGACATATGTTTTATCAATGATAATATAATCCACTTTGTACAAAAATTATTATTCTCTTCCTTGATCGTCAATAATATCCAATTTAACGTATTCATATCTTTCTTCTCTATATCATAACACCATTATCTCATGATAAAATATATTTTAAGGGTTATCATCCCATTATCATGTGTTTTTTATAAAATATCACTTTTTAGTTAAATAAAAATTCTAGTTTATCAGACACATTCAACATATTTATTCAAATCTTTAACAGAAATCATTTACTAAAAATCCTAATTTATTTAATGATCTATAAATCATTATTCATGAATTCTAACAAATAAAAAATGCAATCGTCCCACATCCTTCTTAAACCTTTTATTAGGATTCATCATCAAAATTCTTAATACCACTTTATTAAAATATGAGATATGGAACGTTTCGTAATATTCATCAAACTTAATGTAATAATGATTACAAAATTTATAACAATCAATATTTTTTTAATAGAACATTCCTTTTATTTGTCATTCATTTTTCCATAATCATTAGCAATGTAACCATTAATGGAATATCCTTTGTGATTTTATTCTTGAACATTCCTCCAATATATTTACTTTCATAATTCTCATACTTCTCATTTTTAAAATATTCAAATATTGATGCACCTTTGTGAGATTATTATTATCATCTATTTCGCTAACCTATCATTTCAAATTTCCTCAAAAATCACTTTCATTGTGTACATATTATACACAATCAAAATACATTTTTGGTTTTCTAATACATTGACATGAATGATTTATTCCACATTATCTTCATATAGTGATATTAATATTCATTCCTTCATGGTCTCCACCACACTAACTCTCTATAAACTAATTCCTTCTCATTTGTGGTGACTGAATGATTAGGTTAAGCTGAAATATGTAAATCATTTTTCATGATAAATAATAATTAATAATCACAATATCCTTCACTCCATTCGTCATTCCATTTGGTTTTACATCAATAAATTGACTATTTAATTCATTCTTAAAATAGTTCCTTCAGGTTCCCTCCATTGACTAATACATAAAAATAATAGTGTAAGAAACAATATTCATATAGGGAAACCCCATAATTTTAGAAATCACCAATATGATATCTAAATGATTACAACTTGTTTTATATATATGAAAACCTGAGTTTACCATAGGTTATAAATTCACAATCATTTTAAATCATTTATTATGTTTCATAATGAGCTTGTGAATTTACAAAGAATATCTATTCGGGATGTCATATCAGGTGTGAAACATAGCCCGTTGTTATGCACCTGGTGATGATATAATCTAGCTTAATGTAATCTTTTCAGAGTTATTTCCCATATGAAGCTATATTCTAGGGACAAATATATTTATAGTACCTTGATAGGTATGTAAATAATTGGAAACTACAAAATATATCATTTTCCAAAATTGAAGAAATTTTTGTATATTTTGATTCATTCTAAGACTTATCATTAGACATATCCTAATATATATCTATATAAATTTCCCAAGAAATCTCACTGAAAATATCATATCCTAGTTTCTAAATTTTATTTAGTAATTTACCCATAATACTAAATGGTCAAACCAAAATATCTCATTAAAAAAATACTATAAATTTTTAGATGAATATACAACATATTTAGAAAATAGATTCCTCTAAACCAGATAGTATTAGAGTTCTATAAGACAATATTCACTATCATAATTTTTAATGAATGGTATTCAATGTCTCCCAATATGATCTTCAAATGTAGTACTATTTATATACATACCCAACAGATTGTTTTTTATAAGATAGAGAGATGAATAAAAAAAATTGTGACCTTATATGCTCATCCAGGGTAAACAAGTGATATATCAATATTATATGAATATATGGGTATAAAAACTTGAAAATAACTTATGAAAACCAAACCCATTATGTCTCGGATCAAAAAAACGAGTCATAGAAAAAATACTGATAGATCATAAGACATTAATCATTAGAGAATAAAAGAACATGATCCGTATGTTCCTAAAATTATTAGAATACATAGATTTTTGGCTTATACATATTAATATTAACTCATAGTCAGGGTAATCAACTTGGAAAATTTTATAATATTAGTATTTTGATAACATCCCATACACCTAATTTAGGATTCCGATAACCTCATATGTACACACTTTGGTGTCAGGGATAAACCCAAATGTTCCCACTTTCAAGAATGGTATAACCTCATATGTACCCTATTTCGTTCTTGGCATATCCTATTATGTAATAATATTAGGACTTGGGTTATCCACCCATGTAACCTTTGAGAGCATATAAAATTAATATTTACCCAATGCATTAGAGGGAGATAAATATCCCACCCAACTAATAATCCACAAATATGTATGAAAAATTAATATAAAATATTCATCATATCATAACACATGAAAATAAATGGGGTTCATAAGAATTAAATAATTTCATCAAAAAAATTGAAATGGTTTTTATATACATTTCATCAGAACATAACCCATAGAAAATATGTGTGACAAGAAAACATATTTTATTAATAGTTATAAACCACCAAGAGATATAATAAATATTGTATCATTGTTTCATATCTCTAGTAATGATTTAGTTACTTCAAATGAAGTCATATTTTATGGAAAATGATTGGAAATAAAAATAACATGGAATATTTAATATGGAAAATAATAATTTTTATACTCACATTTTTATATCTATAAATTCAATAAATATTTCAAATTCATCCATATCTCCTTTATGTTCTCTCCCTATATTCACTATGTTTAACATTTGTAAATTATACATTCATCCATTTAGAACATCCCCCTTTATACTTTGTTAAAAATCTTTAACATATTTAAAATTATTCTACTACATATCTAACTGCTCTGGTATATATTTCAGACTGTGTTTGGGGGATATCTCTTATAATTATTAAAAAATTTCATCTGGAACATCAATATGTCATTTTAATTTAAATTAAGAAACAATATACCTATAGTCTATAGAATATGTTGAAAATAAAACTATCTTCATAAACACACATCCCAGACATTGTAAAATGCATATGAATATGGCATAGACCTTGAATTTCATCATGATGTATGATGATAAATAACATCATAGGATCATCTCATTTAGGAAGGAATGTTTGATAACAATTTTTATTTAACATTCATCCACTCCATAAAGAATGTTCATTAGTTAAAATGTCAGAAACATATCTAAATATTTCATGTCACTTCAACTACAATCACGTGTTCCATTATTTATATTAAATAAAACCAAAATAACATTGGAATAACAATCTCTTCATTTGTGTATGTTATCAATACACAAATGAAAAATCAAACTTCTTCCAAGTCTATATGTGTCCTCATTAATTTATCACCATAAGTTGTTTAAATATTATTATCCCATTGCTTTTTATATCTCCCATATTATCATTTAAATTCAATGGCACTATCTCACCTTATCATTCTTCATAACAGAATCATGGAGAATTTTCTCAACAGAATTGGAGTGTCAAAAGATTCTTTAATAAATATACTCTATCTGAATATCCCAAAATATACGTTGGAAAACCTAGTTTATAAATAAATATTGTATAATTGATGTTTCAAATTTTTCCCATAACATGACTTTATTATCTTAATTTTTCATGATTATTCCAAAAAATTATTTTTATGTAATTTGGAGTATGTTTATTAAAATAACACTTAAAAAGTATCATCAAACATATCAGAAACCATAAAGTATAACACAAAACCATTCCCAACATATCATCATTATTATTATTAATTTTTATATAAATTTTCACTTTCATACCTCACAAACAACTTTTCTCCCATTAATTGTAATTCTTCATTCATTATCATTGTAGTAGAGTGTTTCTAAGGTGGATTTATCAATTCATTTTGTGAATCATCTATGGAAATCAATCAAAATCCAAAATTTATCTATTTAAATTCCATTATAATTTTTAAAAATAAAAAAATATATTTTTTATATTGTGGAAACATAATGTTTAGTATAATGAATGTTTAGACTTGTAGTATTCTATTAGTATCAATTTCTTCTTATTATTATTTGATTTTTTATTATATGTTTTTTTGGTTATTTTGATCTGTCTCCAAATATTTTTTAATTGATATATTCGTATATATAAAATCTCCATAATAATCTATTATCTTTTCGAAAACATTAAAAACATTTGTTTTAATTTTAATTTTTAACATTATCATTATTCCTTTTTCAAGGTCTGGAAGGAAAATCATACAATTATTTAACAATCCCATCATTCTTACAAATTTTAAAATTTTCTAATTTCTCAAGCTACTAACTCATGGAAATATATTTTCATCATTTAAATCAATTTTGAAAAACTTTTTCTTCCTTTTTTAATGGGAATATTTTTCTAGCTAAAAAACACTTTCATGCATAGTCATTTTTTTGGACCAAGCAGCCTATCATTTCATGATCAACTTTGATATCCTACTCAGCATTCTTGAACATATTTTCATGTGCAAATTTATTCTATTTATCACAATGTTTTTTAATTAATTAACATTAAAAAACTATATTACATTATTTTCTACATAATAATTATTTATGGAAAATTTATTCATCTAAATTCATCATTGATCCCATTCGTTTATACCTTATTTTTTGTAAGGAAATATTGTTTGAAAATGAGTATGATCTATTCCTGAAACCTATACAACACCATAAATAAATACAAAATCACGATCAATTATATTGATTATAGTTTTGTACTATTTGTTCTATTTAAGAATATTAGGATACTTCTTTCATGGATATACATCATTTTTAACTACCACTATTTCTTAGTAGAAGACAATTTCTAATAAAATCACACATTTGAACCATAATTTTTATTATAAGAATTTAATATTTTTGTACTTTTTTAGTAAAAAATTATTACCTCTATAAACCCATATTTTATTATCTTAATGTGACTCTCTATTTAACATAACTACTTTGTGGATTTTTTAATAGATATTTCTTAACTAACATTGTATTTTAAGAAACTTTAATTGTTTTTTTAACCACCCATCTTCATTATCAGCCAAAAATTATTTCATTAAATATACTATATATTCATGTGAATTTATCTTCATCATGTTATTTATAAATTAGTAAAAAAGTTTTTTTCCAATGTTGATATTCTAAAGCTTGGATGTTGATGCTCTATAAATTTATTTTTCTTTCCCAATATAAAAAATTTATTTCTCATAAATACCAATATTGAGGATTTTCTCCTTCATAACAATTCTCTCACTATTATCAATATTTATTTCCAAATATTTTTATTCAACTTCAATAATTTTCTATTGATTTGTGCATTTTCCTCAAGTGATACATCTAAATTTTCAATAAGAATCCACTGGTGCTCTATTATTTTATCACAATAATCCTCAAATCCTAATATATATATTTTATTCATAACTTTTGAAAATAAGTGTAAATATAAATTTGATTAATTTTTGGTTCAATTGTAATAATTTTCCCTCCTTTGAGAAAATATATTCTTCTTATATTAGGTAATAGTTTTGTTATCATTCTTCAAAATAAAATTTTGAGATAACATATCTTCTTCATCTAACTCGCTTTATTCATTCATTTTAGGATGAGTTTTATAAAATTTGATATTTCATTAAAATATCAATATTGAAGATAATTTCTACCTATGGAATTCCGATTTCCATTTATAGAATACATAGAAAGAAGTGAAATAACTGTTTTAATCTCTGATGCTTCTTACAATACATATTTAAGTTGTGGTTATACTTTAGATTCATTAACTATATGATAAACTTTTTATAAAGTTTCAAAAGAAATTTATTTTGTAGAAATATTATTAGAAACAACTTTTTCATATCTCATATTCCACAATATTATTTTGAATTTCATAAAATTATAAATCCTATCAATATTCTGTAGCTGAAGCTTTTTATTGAAATATATATTTAATTTCTCTAACAAATATCAAATAAAATATTATAAAATTCAATTTTCTCAGGAAAACCTATAATATTACAAATCATTTCAATTACCTCCATTAAATTAGTCCAAAATTCTATCTTCATCTACCATATTTACTTATTAATTTATATTTTTCCATATTTTAAAAATATCTTCTATAACATTATCATTTTCTTTATAGATACCACACAAATTATCCCACATTTTCATAGCCATTGGAAAACCTAATGTCATTATATAAAGATTTTTTTAATTTTAGTTATCATATAATTATTATATATTCTATCAAAATACAAATATAATTTATCATCACCTTCATATAATAATAATAAATGGAAGAAAATGAAATTTTTGTTTCATATCTATCATTGAGTTAAATAGGTCCTTGATATTGTCACATCCTTTCTTCAAACAATGTTAATATCTTCAATGGAAGAACAGAAAAACCATGTTATTTACCAATTTAAAATTATCCATCTTTATTACTAGTATCATTCCTAGAGAGTATATAATATAATACCATCTGAAGTAACCTTGGATAAATATATTATCATTAAATGGTTGGGGGAGAATTGGTGATTGCCTTTTTTTATATGAATTTTTCTTAGCATTGCTAGGAAACATTGTTAACTATTTAAATTATTTTATAGTTATAGTCCACTAAAATATAAATCACTATATCACATTTAATATGATATAAATATAAAAATATATCGGTACATTATATTTAAAATTATATGTACAAAAACCTACCCCATTCTAAGTATCATATTCCTAACAATTTAGATTATTTTACTATTCTAATATCATTATAAAGGCACAAATAGAATTTTATTCCATATCACAGTAATTATTTCTCTAGCTAAATTGTATTCCATACAATAAAAATAATTAATTCTAAAATATTTGGTTATACCTCTATAACAATCCAAATAGTATCCTATTTATTTAGATGTGGTTATACACCCTTTTGAACAATCCCATTCAGTTGATTAAACCCCCAACCATTAGATCTTTCCTGTTTTTTTTATTTATGGTACAACGGTCTTCTCATAATCCAAAAGGAAGTTGGATCACCTTCAACTTTGTAAGAACACCATGATCATCCAAAGAAATGGATAATACATATTTATCATTGATAATTTATCCTTATCGTTGGTATAACTAGATGTGCTCAATATAAATAGTTGGGAAAATTATCCAAAAAATCCTTATAGAATGTTCATTTGATAACCCTGCCTTTTTTTCCTTATATGGTTGGTCTGTAAATTATATATATATAAAATTAACTTCACTATAATTTGGTTTTGAAATATATTTTTACAATACTTATTTGATAACTCTATTTCGTATTCCTATGTATGATGGTTCACTATCGATTTGGTCTATATACACTGAATCTCTAATCAAATCTCTTTCATTCAATTGCCTCTTATTCATCTAATCACAACTTATTTTTTCTACCCACAATTATTCTTTTCTATCCAATTGAACTTGATCTTGTAGGACTTCATTAACCTGAACGTTTACATATTTGGAAATATCATCTTCCTCAATTACATCAAAACTTCATCCTTTTAGTAATACTGTATTGTTTTCTGATTTATCCTTTTACACCCCCTTTATATATGTTATACCAATGTAGAAAATGTGGGAACTCATTTTATTATCATAATCATCTAAAACACAATAGATTATTCTTTAAAATTTGGTTGTATTCTAGAACAACCATGAAGATACATGATGGTTTTTATTGATACTAGATTCATAAAATTACCTTGAACATCATGCTAAATAATATTTATGAACATCTTAATCCACTTCAAGATAACAAATGTTGATAATATTCTTTTACACATCATGTGAAGAAAATTAAATTTTTTATATAGAGATTCCTAGAATTCCACTATTAGGTATATATTTTTTAAATTTTCATTCATACAGACATATCTATATAATGGAATATATTGGAAATTATTTTTCTAATGTATTTGATATGATTCTATCATATGTTCAGCCTTCATCATGTTTCAATTGGATAAAAAACTCATTCCAATTAAATTATTATCTTTGTGTCTGATGCCATCCCATATATATGCACAGTTCCTCATTATAGTTCACCTTTCCAACGATTGGTGTGCTACTTATTGTGTGCCTCTATGTGGGATTCTTTTATGTGATCTACATTACACATAAAACTATTTTACGGTAAATATTTTAAATAATTATATTTTTAATCATTATTCATTACAAACTTATCGAAAATAAATATCTCATAATTGTTTATCGGGTACCACCAACAATGTATGTATGATATTCATCTGTCAAATATGCATCATTCTATTGTATAATTTGAGTTTTCTTACAATAGAATATCAATTATTACAACTTAATCCAAATATAAATCTACATAATTTTATATATATGATTCATCTAACCTTATAACATTGAATTTTGAATTGTATAAATATATCCCCCTTTTTATTTATTGTAAAAACTCCACCACCCAGGACATAATAACATTACCACTCCTTCTCTGTTATATATGGATAACCAAATTAGGTTTCTAAAACATATACTTCATAGAAATATCCAATTGTAATATCATTATATCAATCCAAATCACACTTTAAAACATTTTAAAATGATTCTATCAGATATCTTGCAACTAGATCATCCATCATAATCCAACTTCTAATACTTTTTATGAACTCTTACAAACATTTCATGGATTGTGGAATTCATCACGATGTAATAAAATTTTGATGAAATGGGGTAGTCTATGCCTCCTTTATTAAAAGGAAATAAAATATTGTAACCAATATAGAGTACAAGAAAATAGGGAAACCACAGAACATAGGACCATTTGTTTATCATTTTCAGCAGTTGCTCGGATGGCCTTAATTATATTTCTCTAATTGAATCCAGCTCCTCCATTCCAAAACCTTGGCCCCGACCTCCAGATCTCCCTCTTCTTTCACTAACCCTACATGAAAGTGATTTTATTCTTTCATAATTTTTATCATCAACTATTCTCTCTGAGCCCGAGCTATCCTATATTTCTTCTTTATTTGTTTCTAGAGAAACATCTTTTGTAACTGGAATCATCATTTCTTATATAATATGCAGATCAACCAATATTAAGGAAACAACTAGGGGTTGTGTATTTATATAAGAAACATGATTTAATACTACTTTAACCAAAATTTTCATCGAATAAGAATAAAAAGCCTTAGATATTTATAGGGAGTTCGTTCTAATTTTTCTTTACCTTGTTGATTCACTGAGGAAACCATTCTTTCCTATAAGAGTTATTTTTCAGCCTCAACATGAAAATATTCTTCTCTTACTAGATATTTACCATTTTTAAAAGCTCAACATGGTGGAAATTGTATTCTTCCGTACAAATATCAACCCAAGACTTCTTCTTGTTTTCACTGGTGGATGCACATATCATAGGTGAGTATGGATGGTCACCCATTTTATCAACATTAGATGCCTCTACATGAGAGGAACCTTGCTTCTCATTATCACCATGATTAGAAATAGTGCCCATATATTCCAAACTCTTACAAAAGACTTTTTCATCCTCATGAATCAACAATGGGTCAGTTTTCCATGTAGATGTAGTTTTGTTCTTCTTGTGAAAATTATTCTCATTAAGACCACATAGTGTAGAGAAGATGAAAACAATAAAAAGACAACAAGAAGATACGTCATGACCAAAAAATTTGTATTCCTAGTAGAATTTAGGATTTTTTTATAAAAAATCGTCTACTAAAAAATATCATCATCAGTTGCAAGAATCTCCTTATAAACAAGAGTCAATCCCAGCTTATCCTCAACCATAAACATTGAAAAGTGGCCAAAATGGGAAACTCCGATTTCCTTATGAATTTTAATTGGGATTAAAATGGATAATTAAATATCATTCAATAAATTGGGATAAAAACATATCCACTTTATCCTATAAAGTCTTACCCAAATTTGAGTTGTTGTGTTACCAACCTCCATGGGATTGGACTTTTATCCCACTCTCGCAAGTGAGTAACTCCCATTTTGAGTGCAATGAAACCAAGGACTCTTTCTCAAACATTTATTTCATCCATGGGGAAAGGAATATGATAGTATCCCTAAAAAAGAATGTTACACTTCCATGATTAGAAACCCAAAATCAATGAGATACTTTCCTTGTGTTCATCAATTTTCATAGGTTTTAAACCATTGGGAAGGAAAAGTCATGAAATGATTGAGAAATCACTCATTTTAAGCCATTGGAATACTGAAATAGGACCTTAAATGATGTGTGAAATATTTTCTTTTTCTTTAGATGAATGAATCAAGCCCTCCATTGATAAAAGCAAAGGAGCGGGAACCACTGCCCTCCTGGTGAACTGCCGCAGTATACTCCATTACTAGATCAAGATTAACTACTCCATAAAAAACTAATCCATCTCACATTGATGGTATATAAACAACATTTATTTAATTCTTTCTATAATCCACCACCATGGACAATCATTTGAAACCACCCACAATAGGCACTGTAGTAGCTTAGCCATTCGTGCCCTCCATAAACGAGCTCGCTCCACATGCAGTTTTCATCGGAACTATAGATAGAACGCCCACATCAGTATCCATACTTGTAACCTAATTCCTCACCATAAAGGTGCCTTCATGATTCACATCTACCCTCATAGTATTGAACAACCACATTCCTCTTCTCATTGCATCCACGATGGACCTCACCCTTCTTGTATCAACAGACGACACTTCCGCCATTCCTATTGTGCCAACTACATCCACCATCATCCCACCACCGTCAAATCTGGACCCTATCGCCGCATGATGGGATTCAAAGATCTCACCGCACACACCAATCACCTCTATAGATATATAACATTTGAACCTTCCTTGATGAATCTAATCTACAACAGAAATCTTCTTCATTCTCAATACAAAACCCTAGCTAGATTCGTAGAGAGTTTCAATGTCACTTCTCTCATCCCACAACATCCTTGATGAAATCATTCATATGTATTCCTTTTTATTGGATTTAATTACATGTATATTATTATAATTTTGTTTGATTTAGTAAGGAATGTTTCTTAACAATTCTTAGTAAAAATTCTCACACTCTTTAGGGAATGTTCATTAATTATCTTCTCACCAACAACTTTAATTTTCTTAGTTAATATTCATACAAAAAATATTTTGGGATATTGAAAATAAAGGCCTCCTAAAACACTTTGAAAAAACATGAACATAATAAACAATATATTTATGAAAAAAACATTTGAACCTAAATATTAATCAATAATAATTTTTCAACATTTTCATAACATTTTATGACAATTTTGTTGACATTATCAAGTGATGCATATTTCTAACATTAAAATCACTTCTAAATTGAGTAGTTAAACTTTTTTATATTATGAAAAACCATATGGAGTTTTAGAATTCAATTTAATCTTAAAAATACAAAATTTAAAAAAAAGGCGTTCAATTAAAACTATGGATAGTTTCTTATTTGTATTCTATGTAACATATATTTTGTATTAGAAACACATGTTTATTAAAATCATTAGCCATTCTAAAAAAAATTCTATAGTGTACCATGTTTGTTACTCCAATATTTCACAAATTAAACTTGGATTCTTTCACTATAATTTATCAATAATATAAAACCATCTGATTAGTTTGACAATGTTACTTTCTTACTCCATTTAATCAAAACAAAAAATTAATCATTATGGCCAGACCACATGTATAAATGATGTGTAAATTTTTTATGTACATCACATTTCAATAAAATATTTTTTCAACTAACTTTTTTAAAATCCAATATTATTTTCCTAGATTATGTATAACACATATGATTTTCAAGATAAAAAAATAATATTTAAAAATCAAATTTTAGTGTATCCGATGAAACCGAACAATTTATTAGTGTGTAATTTTATTTTTTAGGTCATATATCATTCATAATAGTTTTCTATTCTTTTATGGATAATTAAAACTCATTATTTTGGAATTCATTATAGGACAGTTGTTCTTTACTACAAACAAAATTAAAATTTAAAAACATAACTTTTGACAATTTCAACCCAATACACATGTTTTATTGACAAAACATGCATTCAAAATGGTCAAAATTAGAGTTTTAGAACATAGTTAAATTATTCCAAAACCTAATAATTCTCCATGTGGTTATTTGTGATAAATTTATATATCAACGTAGGGCCAGTTTAATGTAATATTAAAAAATAGATTCCATAAATGAATTTATATTTGTATACCAAAATAAAAATACATAAACTGCAACATATTTTTTCCACTACACATTATTGATGAAATTAAAATCAATTAATAAAAATATAATCTTTTAAAAATAAATTATTTATTGTATTCTAAATAATAAAGGATAAAAAATTACACATTTACCTCTCTCTAATCAATACACATTTATTCATAAAAAATAGGATAAAATATGTTGTGAATAAATCTATACATACTTTTAAAAATGAATATATATTGTTTATTATAAAAATCCTCATATGATGGAAATTCAATAATGAATATTTAATAATTAATTTAATATAAAATTAAATATGGAGAATCAATTTTTATACTAATAACAGATTCATAATAAACATTATTTGATACAATAATTAGTCAATGAACAATTTACATGTTATATATAGTATGAAACTTCTTTACCACTAATAAGTTTATATATTATATGAAATTTTTATACGAATAATAATTAAAAAATATTTCTATGACTAATGAAAATCAAGTTCAAATACATATTTTAGAAATTTGATACAATCATTTAGTCATTACAAACAATATTGGAATTCATCCAAAAATAAACTTATCTCACCACCCATTATTACATAATCATTTTTTTATAAAAAGTGACACTTTTAAACGGAGATCAATATAATATAAGATACTAGGAATAAAATACAATTTATTAGGATTCATGGAATCATTTTATATAAATGTTTTTTACTATGGGGATAAATATTTCCCTTTCCATATTTCATAGACTCTACTACCTCATATTGTTTTATGTAAATATGGGTAAAAAAATTAAAAAACATCAAATTATATTGTTTAGTATCAGCCAGGGTATAAATTATAAAAAACTATATCATACGTGATTTAATTAAATTTCCTATTTGGTTGTTGAAAATAAATTTTCAATTTAGAATGAAAATAATTTTTTTTATTTTAGATCATAAAACTACCTAAATGTTTATACCATTCAAAATTCATGAGAAAATATATTCTTAAAATTCCATGGTTACATTGAAAGAAGAATTGTTCAATTGCAAAATTTAATGTATAAAGATATTGTTAATAAAGTATCACATTATAATAAAGACAATGATGTGATAATTTCAGTGATTATATTATATTATTAGTTCATTAAATATATTATCCCATATTAGTGACTGATTAGATGAAATTATTCCGAAATATATATGAACATTGTTTTTTCACTAATGAAAACACAATAAAATAATTATTGGTATATAATTTTCTAATGAAATTTACGTTAACAAAAATAATATGTTGTATTATAGATATTACATATGAATAGTTCTATTAATAATAGAACTATCATATTTTTACATATTTCTTTATTTATTAATATATATATAATAATGATTCCAAGAAATTTTATTAAAATATTCTACCATTTTACAGATAATAAATAATAAATTTTTGTGATAGTATAAATAAATCATAATATAAAACCATGACTCATTTCAACTACAATCATTTATATAATAAATCCAAAAAAATTATATTTTTATGATTCTTGGGAAAAAATGTGTGGTATAGTTTCCTATAAAATTTAAAAACAAACTTATAAGAGTTCTCATATTTTTAACGATGTTGTTGCGAAAAAAATAACTTTATGAACATTAACAACAGTAATTCTAAGAAAAAATTTTTTTCCCCAAAATCCCAAACTACACCAAAATATTTATTATTTAAATTTTGTATTCTTACATGTGAAAGTAAAAAATCATTTCCATCATGTAAATTCCTAAAAATTGATATATTCAATGAGGTTTCTATTATAAAACAAATATTAATAAATTAAGTAAAATGTATATCCAAATCTGTAATAGTTATTACTAACCAAAATCTAAAAAAACATTTTTCATTTACCAATAATGATATAAATAAAATATTATAAAAAAAGAAAAATAGTGATAAATACACTAATAAAAAATAGGATAAAATAATAATAATATTTACCATTACTGAGTGTCTAAATAATTATTTCAAAATAATATCAAGCTAGGCCATCATCATCCTTATCATTGTTAATTATATTATAACAATCACCATACTTCGCACAACCCTATCCAACTACCACAACCTCATCTGACCTATCCACACTAAAATCATCACTATATGTTGGGATTATCATGAACCCACTTGGGTAAACCAACCACACCCTTCAAGATAATCATAAAATTGGCCAGAGAGGCATTCAAGATTTATAAATTATGAAAGATGGAATTGGTGAATCATGGGATATATCGTTGGTATTATTTCACCTCATATAATAATAATAATAATAATGTTCTAATGGATTTAAATTTAGAATATACATGGAGAAACCTACCTCAAATCATAGATCTTGTTAGTAAAAATTATATTCCACTAAAATAGGGATAAAGAATCCACTAAAAGATATTTTTTGGTAACCTATCATAGATAAATTAAAAATAAATTCAATAAAACAAATCCCTACTTCAATATTACCATAAATTGGAATTTAATAAACCAAATAATTTAAATAATGATGAGTGGAGGGGGTTTAAATGTGTTTACCAAGAAAATTCATCCCTAAATGTGGAATAAACCCCTGTAGAAAGTTAATAGGAAAGGATAATCAAAGGGATATGTTGTCTATGTTCCCTAGAAATTGAATGTGATGAATGAAGTAGAGCCCATGTTATTAAATATAGTAGGGTGATAATAAAAATTTCACCATTATAAATGTAGAAACAAATAATTTTTGGAAACATGATTAGGGGGACTGTGAAACAACCACTAGATTCTAGTAATACACCAGGATTTCAATGACTATATGGTTACTACTAAATATTAAAAAGCATGTGGAAACCATTAGTATATAACACTACAAAAGATAATTAACATCATCACTATTAGAGTGTTATAGACATATGCCATTATTGATCTGGAAAAATAAAATATTGTACTAAACTCAACGATATCTATTAAACATGTGAATAATTTGTGACATAAAAAAAATTTGAAAACGAAAATTTTTTAATCATGGTCTTACAAAATTTCATGAAAAAATATAAATATATAAAATAATGTTAAAAATATATATTTGGGTGTGATAATTATCCCAAACATATCACAACAATTAATAAGAATTATTTTTCAGAACAAATGAAATTTAATATTATAATTAATGACCCATATTTAAAAATCGATAAATCCCATGGTTCCCAATATTTTTTTCATATGATATTAATAAAATTTAATTAATGTGAAAAAATATAGGGAAACAAACAAAAACTGATTTCATAATCATCGAAATGAAATTTTAGTGGAAAACATACACCACATGTCTTCATTTTTAAACACACAAGAGACTCAATGACCGATGACCTAAGATAAGAATATTCTAATAAATCCCCTGTATTGCACTAGAGAGGGATATGTCAAAAAATTATATTCCATCATATAACTTTATTACACCACATCATTAATAATAAAAATGGAATGATTTTCTAATATATTTCTTACAAAAAGGGAGATAACATATAGTGTTCTTACCATAATCAGTAATATTATAAAAATACAATAATTTTAAAAATAAATTAAATACTCTATAATTTATAACCTAAGGGAAAATGAACATCATATGAATGGGTTTCGAAATTTTTTTTACAATATAGACAAACATATCACCCTTGTTAATCATTTAAATATTCATCACATTAAGTATTATGACCTTGAATACTTAAATTCTAATAATTTACTTCACCACTTATACATATAAGGGTTTTATAATCATGGAAACTATTATAAAATTATCATAAAAATTTCGACATTCATGGTACCCAAATTTTAATGATTCATAAAATTATTTCTTAGGTGGAAATGTTAATATCTTAATGAAGAAAAATATTGTTCTTAATAATTTATTGATCACTTTTCTCAAGATAATTTAATTTTATCTCACATGGCACCTTTACTCTATTACTATAATACTAATTTATGAAACATTCCATTAAATAAATTTACTATATAGTGTGTTTTATATTAATATGTATCATATAATTTTAGCAATTCTCGTTTAGACCATCTACTATACATGTGAAAAATGAGATTCAAAAAAATTGTGATTTTTAGATGGTTGATGATCATATTAGAATTCCCTAACAACAAACTTACATCATGGGAATCCTGATTCCCTTAAATTAGATAACCGCTCATATTATAAAACTTATTAATAAATTATCTAAGTTGATATAGTAGAGGGATAACACATTCCTACAGAAAATAATAATGTGAGGAAAATAAAATTGGTGATCTTTGATAATCATGAAGCGTTCATATATGACAAATATTCGAAGACACAATCTTGAAATTCTCTATGGTCTTGGTGGGTAATAATATAAATAAATAAAATTATAATGAATGATTATAGTAGGACCCAAGATTCTAAAATACATAAAACTCAATATTAATTGATCTTCCAATATCAAAATACTAAGTGATATCCATTTATAGATAGTTTAGACACAATAATTAATTATTTGTAATCAAAGATCTGGGATAATATATATATATTATCTTATGTAGTATTCTTTATTAAAAACATAAAACATATGAAAACATTTGAATATAATTTTTATATCAAAAATACTTATTGAAAAAGGTATCAAAAATCCTTTTTTCAAAAAATATGCAAAAATATCCCAAAACACATGGTAATACATCAAATCCTCGAAAATCGATTTTTGGACAACTTCATATAATTAAAACTCAAACAAATTTCATCATAATCTAATATAAACATGAATTAAAATTTATAAAACATCACAAATAACATTAAATTCACTTCAATTAGAATAATTTGTTAGAGACGCCCACATTATAAATAAAAAACATTTCATATCACCTATTATATTATGTAATTATCACATTATAAAACATAGAAACAATAACTGAAATTATAAGATACCATTTGAAATTAATCCAAAAAATTAAAAAACCAATAAATCATCTCCATTATTCTTATATGAATATTTAAATGTATAAAAATAGTTGGAGACAATATTTAAGTTTTTTTAATTAAGAACAATTTAAACATTGAATATTCGAGAAAATATTTTAATAACTATGGGATATATATTTGAACTTGTAGTGAATGGGCTACATGGTCTAGGAATTAATATATGGACTATAATTACAAATCATGAACACATTGATCTTTTCAAAAAAATTACTCAAAATTACAGTCTTTGTCAAAAGAAACTCATGAATCATTAACAGAAAACATAAATACTCAAATAATTACGAGAAATTTGAAATGTAATAAAAAATGAAAAAATTAATGATACATATATCAAGATTTATCCTGTAAATAATAGGATTTATATGATAATTGTTGAATAGATATGTATAGGTTCTTACATATTATGATTTGATGATCCTATAAATATTCTTCTATGACTCAGCAAATAATAAGTAGTCACTAAAACATGTTTCTCATAAACCAATCGGGGTCAAATTACCACATCTCATGTGTTATCTTCAATAATGGATTAAGGAACTATATTGATCACCATAGTCAATAAAATAGAAACTATGAATCACAGGATACATAATTCATTGACATTTCTCCCAAAATACAAAATAAAATAAATCACGTTGGGATTTAAATTGAAGGGGTTTTCCATGAAGAAAAAAATTTAAAATCATCGATTTCATTGGAATTTTTTTACTCCACTAGTAAAGTAGAAGATAATCATCTATAATAACATTTAGATCTATGATATTATGATAACTATAAATGAATTCCATAAATGAAAAAATATGGTCTCCATGTCCATATTTGGGAAAGCAAAAAAAAATAATAGATAATTTTATTAAGTGGTTTAGGGTATTTTAATCATAGAATCATCACTAAAGAGGGGAATAATTCATGAAGGTAGATAAATGGGAAGGGTAAATGATGTATGAAAATGAATTCATTCCCTAATAATTGAATGTGTTTAAAGGAAGACACCATGAGGGAATAAATCGAGTAGGATCAAAACAAGAATTTCACACATTTAATAATATAGAATATTGAATAGTTTCCCTGAATGGATTTGGAAACCATATGAAACCATTAAAAAACCAATAAATTTGAGTAATACATTCCACTAGGTACGATGACACAATGAATCAAAAATATAGATAAATGATGCATAATACACTAATATTTCATTACGTAAAAAATAAATATGCATGGTTACTCATAACACTGCGCTAACCATCCACCATTGCTATACTCGAAATCAAACATGTATGATAGAACCACATGGGTTTTACTAATAATGTATTAACAACACTAAAAAATATTTTTTGAAAAAAATGAAATTTTTTATCATATACCTCCCAGACATCCTAAATTATATAAATAAAAATAATTGTAATTATTATTATCAATGAGATATGATAACACTATAGAAAATAATTGATATCCATACAAGGAACTATGATTTTGTGTTTCATGGATTCATCATAAGTTTAAAATAAACTCATGTCACAAACATTTAACTCAAATTATCTATGAATTCATATATTTTTTTACTTATTTCATGAGTTTGATACCTTCTCTATAAACTCATCCAATGTTAGATTTGTTAATAATGTGGAATAACTAATAATTATTTTTATATGTCAATACATAATTGGTGAAATATTATTTCTAAGAATACATAAAACACTTACAAAGTATTATTCACCCAAAGATTGAATGATAAGAACATTATGACCTAAATATTATTCCTATTGTATATCATGTTCCTCTAAAAAACAGTTGAAAAGATTACCGAAAATGATAGACATATTTAATTACCTAAAAAATAAAAAAATTATTCCAAAAATTAATGAAAAACATCATAAAATTTACTCTCAAGTAAAATAATTTTTCACATTGACCACTTTTTTCCATTGAATCAGGAATAAAATGTGTGTACTATGGACTCAACCACCAATATTCAATGTTTTCTTATACATTTAAAACAAAGGGATCACTGAAAAATATTTTTTCCTTTTCATATTGAATTATATTGTTATATAAACTTAAACAAATTAATATTGAGATTTATTTTCTAATAGTCAATAATACTAAAGAAAATTAAGGTGTGTCAATATTCCATAATAAAATTTTCTTTATTATTCTATATTGAACCTTATAATAAAATATAATTCTAGGATATATATAATAAGAAGAATAAACATTTCATGTTCTAAAATTATTCCAAACACAAAAGAATCAATCTATGGATAACAAACTAAAAATGGATTGAATAGAGAGACATTAAATAAAGGGTCAACTTCGATGAGTCTACAATTATTTCTAGCCACCCGTGGTAAAAATCATTCTTATATTCACTTTAGAGTTCATTGGTATCTATAAGTTTCACTACCATTTAATTTTCACTTTACTAAAATTTATAGTGGAATATCTTAAATTTAATATAGAATTTTATATTTGAATGAATGATAATGTGATCAATAAATAAAAAACATATTTTTTATCATCCTAAAAAAAATTTATCCATGATAATAGAATGAAATTTAAACCATATTGTTAACTATATTAGCCTGATACCATTATTTCAAAACATGTCCTATTAAAAATAATAAATTCCATTCCATTTTTATAAAATAATTATTTCTCATCATTGATATATACCATGACATGTTTTTTTAAATTTGATATAGAATATATCTAATTGGTACTTTGGAATATAGTTATGAAAGACTCATTTGAACAAAAAATGAAAAAAACATATTTTAAAATAAAATAAATACAAATATATACACATTAATAATATTAAATAAAATAATAATCATTTAGTTAAGGAATGCAGTATGAGGAAATTTATAGTAGTTGGATCATCAGTATCACTGATTTCCTCATTACATCTAGGATCAGAAGCATTAGGTGTAGTAGGATAAGGTACAAGAGAAGGGGTACAATTACAAGACTTTTAACTGCCAATGTGTTAAGAAGTATTAAATTTCCATAAAATATATGTCTAACATTGATAATGATGTTTCTCTATACTTTAAAAATAATTAAAAATTAATTATTGTATTTTTCATATTTGAATAGAAAAAACTGACAACTATTTAGACAATATTAAAATATTATTACAATATGAATACATGAATAGACAGTATTACATACCTTGGAATATTACATACCATGAATGATTACATCTATTTAATGAGCATAAATAAAAATGGGATATTAAATAGAATTGAATAAAATTGATAAAACTTGGAGAACCCTGGATCATCTTCACTGAGGAGGATCATAATTAGTATAACTAATCCAAAAATGAGAAATAAAAACTTAAAAGGAGAAATAATGATGTGAAATATAAAATTAAAAATAAAAGAATGATATGTGGTAGTTATTATATAATTATAATACGAATTTATAGAATATAATGGTGGATATAGTGCCATTACAAAAGAAAATATGGTCCTTATAAATATGGGAATTGAAAATTTGATCATTTGACCTTTTTTTGTATAAATACAATCATAAGATATATATGTATGAAATTATTATAGGATAGTTTGTTATTGTAATTAGAAAATTTTATATAATATAATTCATAAATTATGAATTAAGAAATAAAAATATAATATTTAATTTACATATTTATTCTATTGTTATGAATTATTATAAATGTTTATAAACTTTACTAAAGGATGTATTGCTCCTATCCACATGCCTCAGAAAAAATGTATGCCTCTAACGTGTAACTACCTCTATTTCCAAACAATTATTCTTCACTCACGTCACACATACCTCCCCCAATCCTCCAATCCCTCATCCTCCGAACATTGGCCTCCCCTAATCTACCTTCCCCTTTTCCTCCCCATCTCTAACTCCACCTCTGCCTCCTCATATCCTCCTCTACCTCATCATCATTTCCCCCTCTACTATGAATCCTCATCAAAATGGTAGTCATCAATTATTCTATTATCCATCACATCCCACACAACCAAAACCACTCCCCACCCATTTCCTCTTCTATCACAGTGTATTCTTCTTTATAGTCATTTCAACCAAACATTAAATTTATATCTCCATTCATGCAATAACGAATCCAGCCATACAGAACCATAACATTATTCCAACCAACATCAATAAAACATAGGATTATATTCCTTACCATAAAACCATAATCACAAATAAAATCATCTTCATCATCAATCCCTAGTGTGTATTTTTTATCCATTCCGATATTCTACCATATATATCTCTATATAACGTTTGATATGTATATTTTTTACTCTATATCAAGTTTAATATTTTTTCATTCTAATATTACAAATGAAACTATACTCAAATTAATTAGCATGAATTCCACTCTCTTCCATTGTGGGTTGGAGAAATTAGATCTTCAAAATGATTTTTATTCAAGATAAGTATACAACTTTCTACCATAAACTTGCTAAGACTAAGTCCCCACACACCATGAACACCATATTGATGTTATGGACTTCCGAAAAAATTAAAATTTTCTAAAATATTCCCCATCATTATTACATGGTATTCATAATGATTTTGATTGATTTTAATGTTTTTTGTTGAATATCTTATAATTTAGATTTAGATCCCTCATTTTTTCACTACACATTCATAATTGAGTTCATTAGCTATATATTCTCAGAATCTTTTATTTTTTTCAACTTTGATATTTTTTGTGAACACGCTCCTTGAATCATTATAAAAAAATACAATTTTAATTTTTTAAATATGAAAAAATCTATTTTATATTATTTATAATTTTATTTTAACTAGAAGAAATGACGAGCAACCTCATAACATACATTAGGTTGTTGACAATGTTTACTATAAACTACCTATTAATATTTATATTTATTTATATTTAAATTACATTTCATATATTTATATATTTATATCCTAATATAGTATATGCAGAAAAATTTTAATATTGTAATCGTGAGAGAATAATATCTCGCCATATTTTTCATTGGCGAATTTCAGTTACCATATTGTTTTGAAGAAGTGAGAGTACAATGTAAATTAAGAAGGATTTAAAAGAAATATGCCTGCCATAATTTTATGTACATTTTTACAAATATTATAATATATATATATAAATATAACAATATATATTGATTAAATTTTTATATAACATGTAAATATATTATATCAATTTCTCTAGATTGAAATAATGAAGAAATATGCATTATTTAAATGGATACACTATTATATTATGATATATTCATAATTTATTATAATTGTTTGTCATTATTAACTATAATGTTGTATGGATTACTTACTTTTTTAATTTAAAAATGTATATTTGTTTCATTGAATTTTTTACCTGACAACTACCTACTTCATTAGGATATTATTTATTTACTTAATTAACAACATTTGAATTTAATCACCAGAAGATATGCTATCAGTCTGTAAACTGTACTAATAAATGTGTGTAAGGTGTTCTAAGAGTATGTTTGACCAAATTCTATTTATTTTAGTGATGTCAAAAATATTTTCTATATATATTCATAATTTAATTAATTACATGAATTTCTTAATTTTCTTATATTTATTACAAAATTCACCCTTAATTATATAGTTGACCCACTTTTAGGGCCATTTTAGTTTTATATTACATTTCTTATATGGATTTAATATAAAATTTAACATTCATGTTATTATCAGTGTTATAAGTTAATTATGGAATATAAAATGACCCTTATTAGGATTAATAAACATATAATTAGATCTTTTTATATTTTATCTATATTTATTTAAACATGGATCTTAAAAAACCCTCTTTTAGAATTCATCTATATACTAAAATATATTTTTATTTTTTATCATTCTCAAGATATTATAATCATCTAGATGAAGACTGTAATTTTTAAAGATGACTTTATTTTATTATTATCCTACATATATGATGATTTTTGTAAAATTGACCCTATTTTTGGATTTCATGATACCATATTTATCAAGAGGAATAATATTTAAATATGTTTACATTTATCTAACTCATGTTCCTTTCATCCAAATATGTATATCTAAACTGATTTTTATTATATTATAATAATGTTTTTTTATGTAATGAAATATTTATTTATTATATTATCATATGAGCTTTATTATATATTTTGAACATAAATGGGTTTCAGAATTAAAATAAACACATTATTCACAAATTCCTTTTTATATTTTTATATTTCATCAATATACAATTTTCCAGATATTATTTCTATAGTTGGAACCTTGAATTCCCCACTAGATCATCCTGTGATATCATATATTTAATTATTGTATGAAATTTTTCCAAATATAGATATGAAATTATTGTTATTTCAAATTGATCATTATTTCTATTTTAACTTGTTTTATTATTCTTTATCCATGGATAATAGATGGATCATATTTTCTTTATATAGAATAAATGAAAAAATATATTCTTCAAAAAGTTTTTAATAGTGTTATTTATATCCAATATGTTTAGTTCACAAAATTCCCTATTCCACTGTAAATATGGGGATATTCCAAACAATGAAAAAATGTCCATCTTCATGAAATGATATCTAAAGAAACACCTCTATTTGTTATTGATATATATAATTATTGAAAAAAATGGGTTTCCAGTCACAATTTAAAGGTTATTTTAATTAGAATCTAATCCATATTTATCATAGGAGTTTTTTATTCAATGATATTTTTTTCATATTCTATTTACATTTTTTTATTTCATATCATTTTAACAGAATACATATTTCAGAATTAATAATAAAATTTTAATTTGGGGAGAAAATATTCATCATATGATCAAAAGGTGATTGTGGACATAACAAACCCATTTTATTATATTTAATTATTTAATTAGCTATTATATTATTATATGTGGTTTTGGATTTATTTCAAGATTATTTGTAGGGTTTTTTGTATGATATTTTTGGGTGCTCGGTTCTGTAGAGGATCATAATTTTTATACCCGTTCATATTTGTTTCTATTTTATTCAAATTTTTTATATAGGGGAATCTTTTTCTAATGTAGGTACCTAATGATTTTTTGCATAATGTTATCTATATGTTTAAATTTCGAAAAGTAGTTCATAATTTTTTTAAAATTGATTCCAATTCAATATGGAAGTTCATATTTTAGATTTGTTTTTTTACCCACATTATTATTATATTTATTCAAATTTTCCATATTGGATTATTTAAAAAAAATTATTTATTCATATTTTTTCCACCCAACTGCATTTTTATTAAGTAATGGATAATATTAACATAATTATATAGGTTTATATATTTATATTTCTATTAACAATAACTTTTATAATTGTTTATATTTTTTTCATTAATGTATGAACAAGTTCATATTTGTCCACATTTGGTAGTTATTTATGTGAAAATGTTTGTTATTTGTTTGATACTAATATGGAAACAAGTAAAATATTTTTACAAAAATATCTATAAAAATACTACTCTAGAATTCATTCACTACGCAAATGTGTTCTATCCTGAATGATAAGTCACCATTAAACACTATAATAATACAACTAGATTGTCAAAAATTAAATAGTTGAATGTTATTATAAATATAAATGTTATATTTATAATCAATAATATATGAAATATTATTATTTATTCAATTGTATCCTTTTCAAATTATATCTTAATGATTTCTTATTTGTTACTGAAAGATTGTATGGGATGGAATTAATGTTCCATTTTAGTATTCTGTTTGTAGAAACATTCAAATTGAGGTTATTTAATCTATTTAATCAGAATATATAGATTATGATTATAGAATTCTCATCTAATTTATTTTTTATATTTTGTATATTCATTTTTATTTTATAATAAACTTTAATTTATAAACTATGTTTTAATTTTTTATATATTTGTATATCCATGATCATTAACTTCATAAGAACACCACTGTCATCTTCCCAACATATTAATCCAACATCAACATCACTTGAGACTACATATTCAAATCATGTAATATTTCATATCGATAATTATTTGAGACTTGAGATAATTAAATGTTTATATGTAACTATTATCCTCATGTAGCATTCTATTCGTCAAAAAATAACCATCCACAATCGTTTTGCTTCCCATTTCTAACAGATCATACTTTTCTATAACATCACTAATAATGCATCAAAAGTGATAAATACTACAAGAGGGTTATGATATTACACATGGATCCATTTCATGACTATATGAACTTTTTCTTAATTTTATTATATTACTCATTTATATATTTTATAGTGAATTTTTAATCTGATTTTAACAATTAAAAAATTATTCATTTTATATTTATACATGATTTTTTAAACTAAATTTTAATACTATCACAATATATCATACATCTAAATGGTATTTCAATTTTATTTATACATGAAAATTTATGAATAACCTCAACATATAATTTTATGTATTCTTCATTATGTTTCAATATTTGAAAAAGTATACAGATGAAATACACAAATGAATAAATTATAAAATGAATATATATTAATAATTTTTTTTGTAAAATAGAATTAATAAATGATTTTCCATTGCTAAAATTAAAATATTTTATTTATAAATTATTCTAGCTATACTGAACCCATGAAAATCTTCTACGTATATTTATAGATTTCACTATACAATGAAAAATTAGTTATGTTGTTTCATTTTAAGAAAATTTATTCATTAATAAATATGTTGACATGTAAAGTAAAATACTTGTTTTTACAGAAATAAAAGATTTAATTTATTCATTATACAAAAAAATACAACATTGACCATTAATCATACAAGTATTTTAATTTCCCAGAGCTCAATCATATATAGTTATGAAATCATATTGTAGTAACCATCAAAATTATAGGTATTCTAATTTAATTATTTCAAATTAAATGAAAATTGTATTTTTTTTAATTTATTTTTTTTAAATAAATATTAATTTGTTTCACATTTTAATTTGATATTCTCATTTTGAAATTAATAAAAATATATGTTAATTTTCATTTTATTGAAAAATATATTAATTGTTTTTTTAAAAAATTATTTTTTTCCAATGTATTTGATTTCATTATCCCATATATATAATTTTTCCCCGAGTATCTCGGTATTTTATTTCATTTTTTCACTTTGTTTCCCCAAATATATTAATATTCTGTAGAACATCCACATAAATTTTTAAATATATTTTTACTCTATTTTTGAATCATTCTATTTTTTCACTTCATTTCCATTTTAATTGTGAGATTAATTTCAAGATATTTTTTTAAATAGAAAAAATGCCACTAATCCAAATGTTTTTAGGTTTTAGTAAAATATATGCTAGTATATGGTCAAATGATATGTGCTTCATAGAACATAAGGTAGTATTCCATAAAAACATCCTTTATTTATTCAACATATTGGCTATTGAAAGATATATTCTCTCATCACGTATTAAATATATATGAGATTGTTCTATATTATTGAATATATCAACAAAAACCTTTGTCGCTTTTCTTGGACCAAATTTTATTTATTCGAACATATTATCCATAAGTCATAAAAATATAATGGGTGTGTAGTCTATATCATTCCATATTCCATTAAATTTGTAACTAATTAACCCCTAAGAATACATGACTTTTTACATTTTAATAATGTTTTTTTTTCATTATAAGATTCTCATTAATATTTTTGAGGAATTGGCTATAATAGTGTTCATTCTATATGTATTGGGAGGAAACATTGAAATATATTTTTTCATTTATATTATACCATCATAAATAATTTTATTTTATTTGTGGATGTATCTATGTTTCAAATACATTAAGTAATGATTATATATTTATTCTTCAATGGTTAGTGACATTATGATTTTTTATGAATGATTATGGTTATAAATGAATTATTTTTATTACTTCCTGGAAGGACCTCTTATACATATTAACGAATACTGGTTATTATATAGTATAACAACCAGTGTTCAAGGGGGGCCTCCAATATGTCACTTCAAAGTCTTCAATTCACTGCTTGATGATATTCCCCATTTTTCAAAAATGAAAATAAGAATTAAATTGCAAAGTAATTTTATATTATATACATGTAGTTTTAAAAAATGATACCATGAAGAGAAATATAGTTATAAAAAAATACATGTTTATTAAAAAAATATTTAACAATTTTATATCCCATTTCTAACAGTTATAATTATAAATTTAATCTAAAAAATATATATTTTACTAGTTATTGGACAGCCAATGTGTATTAATGTGGTCGTAGTTTTAATATTTCAGGTAATGTTTATAAAGATTTTGTTTGGTATACTTCTCATTTTTTGGTTCCCACACACATGAGCATTATTGATACTTTGATGACTTTGATTGTGTTTTAATAATTTTCAATTATCATATCATGAAATCCAATCAAATGTGCGTTTTTCCAAATTTTAGACATATTTATGTAAAAACGATTCCTACACAATCATACCCACTCTCATGATGTTTATATATAATTTAATGTATTTATCATGGATTTCATGTTTTCCAAATTTCATATCATTAAAACTAATAATGTGATGAAAATATCAAATTTATTTACACATTTGATATCAATTGTTATATATAATTACCAAATAGTTGTATTTTAAATAGAATATTCTAAAATTGTTTAATACTCTATCAAATATATAAATATTTGATTTTATATGGGAACTATTTTGTAACATTCACATACTAAATGAAATATAATAAATAATTTCATAACATTTAAAAGTTCATATACTTTAATCATAATATTTTCCTCGTTGTTGTATGAATTAATATATTTTCCTAACATAGTACCTTAAATTGAATTACTCTATTGGATTTATGTGAATTGGAGAATATGATTACATTATGTATACTTTGAAATGTGGGGAGGAATTAAACTTTATAGTATGATTAGTCTATGAACTATGAAATTTCATATTAATCACTATTATGTTCTATCACTATAGAGTCTGTACATTGAAATGTCTTTATTATGTACTCTAAAATTACTAAAAAGTATGTTGAATTTAATAATTTATTAAAATAATGTAAAAAGAATTTATTTAGTTTATTAATTTTATTGTAATCATATTATATATATTAGTATGATATAATAACAAATATAATTCTTCCAACCCACAAAATACTTTATGATTGGAAGTAGAAAAGAAGTGCATTGGGAAATATTATACATTAAAAAAATATAATGTTTTCTAATGTGTTTAAAAATTTATTATAATAATATTAAAGTATAATATTATAATATTATAGGAAATACTATTAAAATAAGATTACTTGAAACTAATTTAATAACAAAATATATTTGTTTTACACATGTTTATTATATTCATATAATAATTGTCAGTTTATTATACATTGAATAATGACTGTATTACATTGAAGTAATATTAAACAAAAACTTTTGCTAAAATATTTTTATATTTTTCATGGACACATACATATTATCCCATGATTTCTTATGATAAATACCAGTATAATATTCCAACATTATTATAGTGAAAAATTTATTGATTATATCAATTAAATTTGTCTTTTTTGATTGTTGTAATGAAATTTTAACCTTTAAAGGGAATCTCTTCCATATAGAGTGAATATATAAATATCAAATGACATGTAAAATTATAATTGTAATAATAAATGAAATTAAATTATTATCATTCAATATTCAATAATTTTTAGTACATTTTTTATACAAAATTCATTATATTCTATATTTCAAGAAATGATCAAAGACTGAAAGATCCTTTATTCATGATAACTAGATATTTTCATGTATGATGTCTCTCATATTATATTTACTCACTTATATTAATATATAACATGATTAAGAATAATTTTATTGTAATATCTATATTTTTAGTGCACTTAAAGTGTTCAAAGAACCTAGGATATAACGTACAATTGAACCACTAAAATAATTTTCCTGTATTTTTTTAATTCTATCATTTCATATGTGTTAGGAATATATTATTATATTTTTCCATTGTAATTTATTTAGAATCATTATTAGTACATCCCTTCATGTTTCAATAAATTATATTATAAAATATCTATATTAAAAACTATTTTCAGGAATTCACATTCATGTTGTATAAATTACACATTCTTTATCTATAAATTATATAATTTTACTGTGATAACGAATATTAATGATTTTATAGTGATAATATTTTTTTTAAAATTAAAAAATATCATTTTATAATTTATTATATTATCAATATCTGGAGTCTATTTTATCAATTAATTTAATAATCAGTACGCCTCATTCCTATAGTTTGATTAACATTTTATTGGAATAGTTTAACAAACATAAATAAAATAATGAAACAGTATTTTTATATCATGTACCTAAATTTAATTATTGGTTCATATTATGTAAAATATTAATGATTACTCATATTTCAATCATCAAATTTTAATATGATTACGTTTTACACATTAAACTATTCAATACGAGTGGGGAAAACAAAACCATATAAAGTATTAATTTGTTACCAAAAAATATTAATTGGTTTCCTTTTATTGAAAAAATTTATTTTCTTATAGGATCTAGCTATATCTCTAATAAATTTAACACATTTGGTATTACAAATTAATGGATATAATGACATTAACTGATTGATTAATAAATTTCACCATTTTAGTTTCATGATTGTACTATATTTACACACATTATTATAATACATTATGAAATTTTTACATAGAAAAAAATTTATATTTAACATCATATTTCATATATATTTACACATACACATTTAAATTTAAAAATAAACTCTAATTTTATAATTTAATGGTAAATGGAATGCATAAATTACTTACATATTTCTTCCATCTAAAATTCATGTCATTCTCCATTTCTAAAAAATGGTATATTATTTGATAACATGTTTTTTTATTTACTTAATATATACTAGATATTTCATTTCAACAGATATTTTTCAACATCATTGGATCTTAACAAGTAGTTCAATGGCCATCAATATTGGATAATATTAATAATATAATAGAATGATCAAATTTCAATAACTATGCTAAACTGTTTATTTGTGATTTAGAATTAATTTATATATAAAATATTATTTACTCTTATGATTCCTTCTTTTCTTATATTCCTTCTTATTGAATGTTTTAATTAATACCAATTAATAGTGTGTTTATTTTATTTTTAATTAAATGATTTTTTCATGAAAATAAATGGTTTCGGTACTAGTTAATGTATGATATGATTTATTTACTTTGTTAATGAAAGATGAAATTTAAATGGATTAGTACAATTCAGATTTTTCGATATTAAAAATTTTGTTTAAAGATTTCTAGTTAAGATTATTTATATATTTTAAATATATTATTTTCAAATAACTATCTTATTTATGTGTTTTGATGTTCTTAATAAAATTTACTAGTGATTTATCTTAATAAAATTTAATGATAACATTTTCAAGTCAATAAATACAAATCCATCAAATAGTTATTAAATGGAAATGAATAACAATAAATTCCATTTCAATAGGAATATGTCTTTTTCTAAAAATCAATTTTCTATATTATGTGTTATTATATTAAATATTAATTTTACATAGTAATAATTTTATTTAATAAAATGAACTTTGATTTTGGTTTTATAATTAAAATATTATCTTAACAAAAATACCAAGGATATTTCAAAATAAACTTATTTAAAATTGAATAGTAAAAAATGTATTTTTTAGAATTATTAGAACCTTTATGGAAACATCATGATATAAATGGGAAATATATATGTATGAAATATTAATTATGAATAATTTACATTTAAGTAAAATTATATTTTTAGGAATATTATTTTGAATTTATAAACCTATTTTTGGTATTTTATATTGCAAGATATTATTTTTATAAAACACATTTTTAAGCGTTTTAAAGTTACTATTTTAGAATGAAATTTTATCAATTTTATAAATAGGATATTTTAATATTATTTTTCCATATTATGAATAATAAAATTAAAATTAATTAATAATGTTATATTAATTATTAGTCATAAAAATATATGATCGATGGAAAAAAAGAGTCACCGCGGTAAAAGTAAATTTTTTTAAAAAAGATAAATTAAGGGACAAAGGCATAAAATATCTCAAATAATATCTATTATTTGTGTCTATGAGAGGTTTATTGAAAAATAATAAACCCCTATCTATTATTTTATTATTCTTGAGCTAATTTCCATTGATGTTTAGTAGCCATATATATAATATAATTATATTTTACAAAAATGTCTCCCCTATCAAATATAAATGGAACCCTTCACCGCCCATATTTTGCTCACAAATAATGAATTTTTTATCAACAAAAATATGATAAAATACATTATAAAAATTTATTCTCAATTTATATTCATATTTGAATAAATAATAAAAAATTTAATTTTTTAAAGAGTTGTCATCAAGAGTATGTAAAAAACAATTGATCACTCATTTCTCATTTATTTTCTATTCCTTCATAATTGTCTTCAAAATATAATATTAAAAACCGTATATATTATTAAAATATATATAACTAGTATACTAAAATATTATTACATTAACAAAATATCTACTTTCAACCATACTCTCATAAATTAAAAAATATAATGGTTCATATGTCACATGTGAACTACAACCTCCATTAATAACGTATTTGAGTTTTCATTGCGATGATTTATAAATGGTATTAAAAATATATTTAATGAAACATCTGATACTTATGACATTATTAACATTAAATAATGACAAATTAGTCATTTTTTAAAATATTGTCATTAAATAATCATTTTAAATTTATCCACCCAAAAACAAGCATATAGGGAGGACACATAATTAATTCATTAGAATTGATTAATTATGATAATATATTCTTTGTATAAATATTATCAATTCATATTTATATATTTTATAATATATAAATAATATTTATTTTATTATAGAATTTTGAAATTAAAAACATTTAATTATCATACTTTTCCTATGATTATAACATGTTCATGTTTGGGTCGTTTTAACATCCTACATGAGTGATGTTATAAATTTTTATCATGATTGTTTGTTGAATATTCAATAAAATTAAAATATCATACCAATATGTAATTACCTATTTTGGTATAGTAATGTTGATATAAATATTTAACAAATTATTTAATATACCATTATCATTCTTTAAATATCACTAAATCAATCTCTTTGCCAATTCAATTATCATGAATCTTAAAATTACTCTTGTGGTGGGAAAATGGAAGATTACAAATCACTATGGAACTTCTATTTTACTAAGTTGAGTTATATATAAATTTTACCAATGAATAAGGATTGATATCACCTTTATGAAACTCATACAAAAAAAATATTAACAACAGATAAGGTAAAAAATATATCAAATGTAAGGTTAAATAATCATTATAAATTATGTTTATAATAGTTAGTGTATTTGAATAAGGTTAAATATAATTTACTTTTTTGGATATTTTTATTATATTGTATGTTTTCATGATTTTGTAAATGTTATAAGTTAAGGTAAGGGTTTCTTATCCAACATTTTTTTATTTTAGGCATATTTAATATTATATAATTACATACATTTATATAGTATATCTAATACCTATATAAGTTATTTTATAATGAATAAGATATTATTCATGGAAGTTGGTTTTATACTTCATTTTTCCTACATCAATTGTGTTTTATTCAAATTTTTTAAATGTATTTTTATTTTGGACTCAACCTCTTTTCATATTGTGGTCGTTTTTCTCCCTTGACTATGTGTTCTTAGGTGTCTATTTTTTCTTTTCATTTATTATATATATATTTATACATTTTCATCTTCATTATTTTATTTCCTACATAAAAATATTCATCATTTATTTTACATTTTTTGTAAAATCATTACATTATAAAGAAGAATTTTTACCCTCTATAATGGTTATTTCTGTAACTATAAAAAATTATCTTATAAATAAAATTATTGTATCAAAATACACTATTCTTTCAAAAAAATAGTGTGATTTGTGTTTTTAATTAAAAATAATATTTTCAAATTTTTTTGAAATTAATTGTTTAAAACAGAATTCAATTTATGAATAATATTGTTGTTTTTTTAATAATTCTTTATTTTATTTTTTTTTATCCAATTAACAGACATGATTAATATTTAATTTAGAGTTACTAATATTTCAATGACTATTCAAAGGTGTCTTGATTTTTTCTAAATTTAACAAACACTTTATTCCTTCTAGAAATTTGAATTCTTATTTTTATGTCCTACCTACTTGATTAATAATCCATTATTCCCATATATCACCTATAATTCATGTCATTATTTTATTACCAATCACTTAACATTCTTTTCCATGGAAAAGTCCATTCCATTCTCTTATAGAAGGTTTCATTTACACCCATTCTTTAAAAAACCACAAATTCAGATTGAATTGAAAAACTATGAAATTTTTTTATCCATTAACCCTATATAACATTATATATCCATTTTATAATTTTAATTATCACAAGACATTAATTTAGAAGGAAAATTCCTAGTAAAATGAATGAAAACGTTAATGTAACTCTACTATTAGGCTTTATTTTAAATTTTATTCATTCTAATCTCCCATAAAGAGTTTTATTTAATTAATTATATCTCATATTTATACTTATATGATATTTTAGTGAAAAAAATTCAATTATTCATTCTTTCTGTAGCATCGATAATGAAAAAAATGAATCAAGCATGCATATGTGTGGAGTACTACATTCCTGATACATTGTAGATTGTTTTTTATCATCATTTATTTTGGGTGGTATGATTGGTTTATGTTTATGAATAATAATGTTTTTTATTTAAACTACAATGTTAATAAATTATGACCTTTTATATTTAATATTATTATACTCATTGGTTATGGAAAAACATCACTATTCATTTGAAAGTTAAAACAACGTCCTCTATAAACGAAAGGATTTATTTCACTAAATCAACTAACATAGATTAAAATAAAAGGGTAATTAATTAATTGTTATTATTTTTATAACAAGTCTTCATCATAATTGAATATTTTTCACATAGCTTAAATCTATAAATTCATTGATAAATGGGTTTGTTAATCATCTGTATCAACATACTACAATCTCCACAAATAATGAATCTAATTTTTCAACACCGCCCATAATTATGGTTTTTAAATTAACATAATCAATATATAATATATATTACATTTATAATATTTTATAAATTTTATATTACCATTATTTAATAGAACGTTATTACTCATTAATTCATTATGCCATACTTTTGTTTTGGTCAGTTTACTAACTACTCAAATTATGTTGTATTTGTTATAAACTTATTTATTAATATTTTTTATATACTATTAAGGAAATTTAAAAATGATGTGAATATATCTTTTTTAAATTTACTTTATTTATAATATTAATATATAAATAGGATAATAATATATCATATTTATTCATTAAAAACATTCGAAACAATTTTCCATTCATCATGTTTATCAAGATTCACAATTAAAACACTCTTGGGATAAAAGATGAATCATATAAATAATCATTTGATGCATATTAAATAAAAATTGGTAATATTGTAATGATAGACTATGTTACAAGTATTTTTGGTCAACATTTACAATATAATGAATTTTAAATAAATTTACATGTATTAACCATCTATATTAAGAATATGTTATAATGAATAATTATATTCATAGTAAATAATTATAAATAATTTATATAAAGTTGGATATATATAATATTTAGGTTCAAAAATATATTATTAATAATGTTATGATTATTTTACAATAAGTTTTTGTGTGATCAACTATGCCATTAAATAAGGTATGAGAATTTCTTCTCATACTCCATTCGTTGAGAAACATTTTTTATTATGCACCAATTCAAATTTATATGGTGAATATGATGACATATTATTATATTACCATGAATTATAATTTACTCAGGGTATTTTCTATTATTTCAAAATATATTTCTCCTTGAGGGGTTTTAATTAAAATTGTACTCATGTAGTTATTGTCTTCTCAACTCAACTCTTCATTCCCATGATTCATGAAATCTCTCATTTTATTTGATCTTCCATGCCTATGATGACTAAAATAATATTTGAAAATGTTATATTTCATTATTATTTGTTGATATTACTTCTCATCATTAATATCATCCCCGTTTATAATACTCTTCCTCAATCAAGTGCTTGTTGTTTCTATGACAGACATCATACTTTTAAGTGGGTGTTTTTCTTACATATGAATGTTTTACTTATCAAATGTATAACTTAAACTATTCTGTGTCACCTTCTAGCTTCTCATAACCTCTTATTAATTAAATTTTTTTGAATATTTTTTATGAATTTTGTTTGACTAAATAGTTTTAATGGGGATTAACTCTTTTCTACATTATTAACATTTAAGTGAAAATATTCTAAATTACTATTCTAAAATGATCTGAATTTCTATTTTTATAAAAAAATTAAATATGGAATTTTAAAATACCTATAATTTATTTAAAAAAATAAAATTAAATATGTTAAATATTAATATATGTATATTTAATAACAAAACATAATATCTAATACATGTTTCCATGTGAATGTATCTATTCGGAGAAATTAACATTTTCTATGTGTCGTACCCTCAATTAATTAATGTTTTCAAATATGGAAATTATTATTATCATTATTTATTAACATATTATTTTATATAACACTCTATTATGACTAACTCAAAAACTAGTAGCCAGACCAGTATCCACATGGCCTTAATGGAAGATCTTCATTTTCCAGTAGTGTCACACTTGTAGTGAGGGTGTAATATTGGTATAGTGGGGAGAATATAACATCATTATTAGATTATCCCAATGGTATAGGAGATTAAAAATTAAATAAAAAAAATAAATCAGTACACATAATCATTATAGGATTTGAAGAATAATACTAACAAAATAAAAAAAAATATAAAATGGAAATGGTCCAATACACCAATGCTTGCATGTCTATAATAAGCTACAATAATTTGGTAAAAATGTAATAATGGTGCTAAAAAATATTATATGGATAAAAAATGGAAAAAATCACCAATCATATCTCCATGATAATCCTATGCTATGTCTCTTCCATGATTTTCTAACCGTGATGTACAAGCATAACAACATAAGAAAAATCTAATGGGCATGTGAAGATGAGGTCTTCTTAGGAACCCCAATGAAATGGTGGCCCAGGAAGGTTGTGAGTTATACATTGTAGGCCACCAAAAATGGTTTCTATTAAATAATATATTATATTAATATAAAAAAATTAGTTTGAAGCTATGTAATAAATTAAATGAAACAAATAAATACATAAATCTATCTGGTTTCCATATGGGATGCACAATCAACAATTTCTGCTTTGAACAAATTTGGATATGTCCTATCAAAAGGAAACCTATTTATATATAACATGGGGGTAATAGTGAGTCATTAAAAAATAATTAAGCGATGGATTGTATCCAAATAATGTGATTTGGAATGGAATATGAGGCCTTGGATATCAAAAAATCTTTATTAGTCTTTAATATAAATGTTGTCATTAGAGATAAATAAGAGGCCCCATAATCCCATCCAAAGTGATCAAAAATGTAATACAAGGTATGTATAAAGGGTAATTTTCTCGAATGGCCCTAAGTCCTTCATTTTTATTTTATTATGGATATTCACCCTTTTAAGGGTTGAATGAGAACCCGTACTTGACCTGTAATCCCAAGGCACAAGGACTAACTGACTTGTAATTCATAACCCGAAGGCCCAGAGGCATACCACACCTAATACATGACCTGTAGACCCTTCCCACTTGAACTTTCCCACCCCAAATTCGGCATCATTTATCACCAAACTCCCCACCTTGCACTGCTGATGGCTAGCATTGCCCCGTACAAAGTTGGACGATGCCTGGTCCAAAAGGCGGTTGTCATACCCTCTCATTCTTCCAATCTGGTTAGCTCTACATTTGGTGAATACTTCTCTTGTTACTCTGATTCTATTCTAAGGCTTCTTCTGTGTAAATTGGGCTACTCAATGGTCTTCATGGCCCGAAATCCCTTTGGCCAAAAGGCCTTTGATGACATGAAGGTCCTTGAGACCCATAGGCCCAATCTAGTGGCCTGAAGGCCCAAACTAGGAGAATATTTACAGTTGTTATAGTACCTATCATTAAATGCTACAGTACACCCACAAAATCACCTCCACCATGTTATAAACCTGGGTCATTTTCATGCATAGCAGGAGCCCTTACCACTTGGGTACGGGCTTGTTAGCTAATAGGGAATTTGGAATAACCAATACTGTAAGAGAGACCATCCAAGGTTATCAATAAATTGAATCACATGTATCACTATCAGTAGGACATGAATATGAAACCCTATGAAAGTTACATTGTTATCTAAAATTGGTTACTGAGTATCAAGCAGGATTTAATATACGCATCTATCACACCAATCCCATTCAATGTGTAATGGCCAGGACCTCTTCGGTCCATTCCATTGTGAAAATGCAGTACTAGAGGTGTTTCGGGAAGTCAAGGTGACTTGGGGGTGCATTTGGGTGGACTTTTGAGGAATGTTAAAGGGTAATAGCTTTCGCACGGTTGGCGCACGGTTTGTCTAAACTGTGGGGAAAAACCATGCAAGGATGTTCTTGGAGGTAGTGGCTAACACACGGTTAGTGTAGAGTTTGTCTAACCATGTGGACTATTCGTACGAGGAGTGATTGTCGAGGCAGAAGCTAACGCATAGTTAGTGCATGGTTTGTTAAACCGTGCAGACTAACCATGCATGCACTTAATGTTAGATCCTAAAATTGTGGATCTAACACATTTTGCCTTTAATAACCTCGTTTAAGCCACTGATCGGCCATAACCCAGGATTACCCTTCCTTAGTGGTGTAAGAATCTTTCCCAAGTGTTTTGGAGGCGATCTAGAGGCTTCTCTATGTGAATCGAAGCCAGTTTATCAAGTTATGTGATCCTTTTGTTGGGTTTCTTAGTTGTACCTAGATCTGCTCCTCTCCTTCTCTTGTATTCTTAGATCTATGCCCGTTATGGGTAGATATAGGTGTGTGGATGTCGTTTGTGATGATATTTGGCTGTGGTTGTGTTAGGAGAGGAGATCTAAGGAGGATTCATGTAGAATCGACCTGGTTTCTTGGGTGTTCATTGACCGTTGTGGTTTTCCTCGAAAACCCTTGAGGAAGGGGATTTGTGGATTCTCTAATTGTTCATGTGCAATCATAGATTTAGCATGATTTATCCCTTTGGATCACAATGAAATTGACCCAATTAAATAATTGAACCAAATTAAGAAATTTCATTGTACGCATGTTCTTGTCTCATGTTTGCTAGATAGTGTGATATCTATGCCTTTCTTTTTAGCTTGTTTTTCTTGATGAATTTGATAAAGAACGTAATGCCGGAATTAATTGATAATTTATTGGATAAAAATAAAGAGGCGTGAAATAGAATCTGGTTCTTGTGGTAATTTGATATTGATTAAGTTGGCATAGTAAGCATGTTTAATCCTTGCGATAGCTTACTGTTTTGGTTCATTATGTTGAAACCAATGAATTGAATATGTTAATTCATGATGGATTCATGAACTTGATTGATTGGATTTCTTGAAGGGTTCAGAGTTACCCTCTTGTTGTGAATTGGGGCTAAAACCCCATTTGATGGGATTTTTGGTGTTTTTTGTTTGAAGGTCGGATGCCTTGTTAAAGGGCCAAGATCCCATTTGTTGTCATGATTGTTTTCCTACTGCTTGTGCAGTGTCGTGACCCTGGAAGTGGTGCTGTGATATCTGGTGTTGTGATGTGACCCTGAAGAGGTCTTCTGATATGTTGAGGTAGGGAGGCCTTGTGGTTGTGGCAGCGGATGGTTCCTAGAGTTGCGATATGTGTCAGATTATGCATGTAGGTGTCAGGGAGGACATTGTGGATGATCGAATGGGATGGTTGTGATTATTTAATATTGTTGATCCTTGGTTGTTTATCTGCTATACAGTTCCCCACTACTCAAGTCATCTGGTTTTGTTTACCCTTCTTCCGAGAGAGGCTATGACGCGCGGGGTATGCCACGTGCATTCCATGTTTAGCCACTCGAGGGAGAATGTGCCTACGTTCTTGAAATAGGCAGCAATGACTCGATGGGTAGTATATCTACTCACCTTTTTGGACCCATTGTGTTTAGTAGCATAGGATGCTTTTCTAGAATTCCTAAGAATATGGGAATGTAATTTTAAAATTAAAGTTTGATTAAATGGTGATAATCCATGGGAATGGAGATTCTGGTATTTAATGGTGATATTGTAACTTTAAAGGAATGTAAAATTTTAAATGTGATGCCACGATTTTTAAATGTGGTTTTTTTTCATGGTTAATTAATGTGCAAAGAATTAATTAACATAATGTGGAATTGAAGAAAATGGTAATGAAGTAACCTAATTAATTTCTTTAACTGGTTGTTTGCTTATAGGATTCCTAGTCTTAGAAATAACAACCGGGAGTCTGAGAGACGTTAGCTACAGTTGAGGCTAAGACTAGGTTATCCCATAGTGTGGTTGTGAGTTATTTATATTCTGTAATTTTTGTGTTTATATATGATACCCCACCCTTTGGGTAAGGGAAACATACACCCTAAGGATTCTGAGCCCTGGGGGGTGTTTTCCCCAACATTCTGATTGAAGGGTGAATGGCTGACTACCCCCTTTGACCCCACTCTCTTCTCATGGTAGATACTAGTGTTGTTGGCACCCCGGTAAGTTTCCCCCATATATGGATGTAGAGGGATGTAATGGCTTGCGGTTATTTCCACACATATATTCTGGATGTAGTATCTTATAGACTACTATAGGTGTAACTTGTATAGGCTGTGATGGCATGAGGATCCTTACGCGGTGTATGGGCTGTAATGGCTTGAGGTACAATACACGATGCATGATACACATTATGTGGGTTGTGGTGGCTCCCGGAACCTACATGGTTACTCATGGTTGTGGAGATGGTGTGGATCTTAGCCCAGGCTTCTGCAGGCAAGCCTTTGTGGTGCACGTGGTGCAGATTGTGGATATTATCCCATGTTTATACGGGTAAGCCTTTGGAGAGAGAAGTACATGACATATGTCATTGTGGAAAAGCGAAAATCCAGTGGGGATGTAGTAGTGGGTAACCCTTGACATTCTTTACTATATTCTATATTCTTTTATACGTTACTAGGATAGGGTAGCCATGGTGAGGTTGGGAACATAGTATACCTATTAGGTGACGAGTTAGTTTCACTGTTGCTCATTGTGATTTAGCATGATTTCCTTACTTTTCACGAGAGGATTCTGGGAGGATCCTACTGATTATGTTGTTATACTCACCCTACGTATATATAAACTGTTTTTTAGGTCACATGGATTAGGATGTAGATCAGGCTGGTTACTACTATCTTGTGGTTGCATGAGCTGTTCGGGCTTGAGATCGCTGTTGTTTTACTTTCTTTTGGGTACTTGCAGTTTTCCCTTTTCGATTGTAGTTCTTTTTCATGACATTAAATATCAACTTGGGTTTTCCTTTTATACTTTAGTTCTATGTTGGAGTTTGTTGGTGACTATTTTATCTCTCTCTTTTGTATGTGTCCACTTAGAGGGTAATGCCTCCCAGTTGTGTGTTTATTATACCCTCAGTGCTAGTCGCCAACCCGGGGCCTACTGGAGGCGAGACTCGGGGGGTCATTATCTCCCTTTTCACATTTTTGGCCCAGGAAGGTTACTCATTGTGGGGAGGGGGTCGTGATAGAGTGGTATCACAGGGAGGTTCAAGGATAGGATGGAGTTTGGAGTAAGGCACAGGTGAGGTTGCATGGGTTTGTTGAGCAACGGTGTCATTCATGTTTAGGAAGTGGGGTAAACACTACAGACTAGCGGAGACATAGGCATTTAGGGCCCCCTATGATCTATTTCACTGACCTTTATGTTTATAATTATTACTAAATAGGGTGTTACTTGTTGCAGGGTAGAGACCTAGGAAAGGATCATGCATCATACTTCTTTGTACATGTGATTAAATGGGTAGACCATGTGATAGGTTAACCTAAAACAAATGAATGAAAAAAATAATTAATTAATGTTGAGTATTCCATATTCCAGGCTTAGGAGCCCTAATTTTTTTTTTTATTTTTCAGGTATGGCTCAAGGTCGACGTCCTCGTCAGGTTTTCGTAGAGGACGTTCATCAGGATATTCTATTAGGTCGTCGCAGGGTAGGGGTTGACGACGACGATGCTGGGAGAATGACAGTCCAAGAGTTTCAGTGCCAGAGTCTGCAAAAGTATGAGGGCTCCGTTTCAAATGCAGTCATGAAAGACTGGTTGGAGGAGGTTGAGATAGTCTTTAGTTTGATCTGTGCTCGGAAGGAGCACTAGGTGTCCTTGGTTGTGACTATGCTACATGGATCATCAATGTAGTGTTGGTAGTTGTTCCTTGGGGATCGTGAGGAGTGCGAGATCTCATGGTAGGAGTTCCGAGACAAGTTTAGTGCTGAGTTCCTTTCTTCAACTATGAAGGAGTTTATTCTATAAGAGCTTCATACCCTTCGGCAGGGGAGATCTAGTGTTCGGGAGTTTGGAATCCGTTTCATGAACCTTCGACAATATGCTTTAGACCTGTTAATAGATGAATAGGCATGGGCAAGGCATTTCAAGGAGGCTTTGCATCCAGATATCGAGCTCCAGGTCACCCCATTTATACTGAAGACATATATGAGGTGTTGCTGAGGGTAGAGGTTGTTGAGAGGACATTGTCCAGGACTAGATCGTCATGAGAGGGGAATAAGCACGACTCCTCACAGATTCGAGTTGTGGTTCGAGGTTCCCGATTTTCAGGCTAGAAGAGTTTACGTTCATCCGGGGGTAGGTCCCAGCCCTTCACATCTCGTTTCTCTGGTGGCATCAAATCTCAGACCTATTCCAAGGGATCAAGAGCTTTTTTCTTGTGGTGGTTGTGTCCATCAGTAGCATGACTGCCCGACAATTCAGAGCAGTCATCATGCACCAGGCGCTCCGCTCCCAGTTCCTCCATTGAGGCAGTTCCAACCAAGGAAGCAGTAGCAGGTTGCAACATCTTTCGATCAGCTGAGGGGATATGGGGCGGGAAGAGGACAGCCCCATGACGCTCCCCATCCCCAGAGAGAAGAGCACGGCCATGGTGGTGCTCGTCATCAGTGTCAGGGAGGCCGTGGAGGAGGCTGTGGTCATCTTCATGCTCTAGCATTGCCAGCTCCAAATGAGCCAGATGTCATTCGAGGTACCCTTTTCTTATTTTATACCTTGGTGTATGCCTTTTTTGATTCAGAAGCGACACACTCCTTCATATCACCTACCATTTTCCACACTTTGGGACTTGAGGTATAGAGTCTTCTAATGCCCTTGGAGTTGACTACGCTAGTTGGAGGTCGAGCTAGCTTGTTTGAAGTATGTTGAGACTTTGAGATAGTGTTGGGTAAACACCTCTCTTTGTGATATTTCATATGTTTATTGATACAACCATACAATGTCATCCTTGGCATGGATTGGCTGTATTTGGTGCAGGCTATCGTGGATTGCTTCAGGAAGAAGGTCATCTTCATCGGTGCGGATGGAGGGAAGGTGGTGTTTTTTGGTGAGAGAGATCCTCGGATGGGTCATATGCGTGTTCCATCCTTATCAAACATGGAAGCTGAGATGATGTTGAGTTCTTCATAGGATCAGCAGTTGGCATTTCTTATGGTCATAGAGGAGTACCCTGATGTTTTTTGAGAAGAGGTTGTAGCCTTACCCCCTCGGTGAGAGATCGTGTTTGGGATCGATCTTCATCCAAGAGTGTCTCCTATATCTATGTATCCATATAGGATGGCCCCTTCTAAGTTACAAGAGCTACATATATAGAATAATGGTCTATTGTAGTGCGGTTTTGATCGAACAAGTGTGTCACCTTGGGGAGCACCAATTCTGTTCGTGAAGAAGGCCGACGGCAGTTTGCGGTTGTGTGTCGATTACCGTCGCTTAAACAAAGTGACAATTAAGAACCTCTATCCTTTTCCATGGATCGATGACATATTTGATCAACTGAAAGGTGCAAGTTGGTTATAAATGATTGACTTGCGATCAAGATATCATCAGATGCATGTGAAGAAGGATGATATCCTGAAGACTACTCTCTGTTGTCATCATGGGCATTATGAGTTCGTTGTAATGGAGTTTGGTGTGACATATTCTCCAGTTGTGTTCATGGGTTTGATGAATGCTGTGTTCCGTGAGTTCCTGGACAAGTTCATTGTAGTTCTCATCGACGACATCCTTGTGTAATCCACATCTGATGAGGAGCTTTCAGAGCATCTAGGAGCCATTTTGGGAGCTCTTCGTCGACGTCAGCTGTTCGTAAAGTTGTCGAAGAGTGATTTTTGGGCCCGAGAAGTCTGTTTCTTGGGGAATTATGTGTCCCAACAAGGAGTAGTTGTGGATCATTAGAATATAGAATCTATTGTGTCTTGGGCAGCCCCCAAGATAGTGTCAGAGGTGAGAAGTTTATTGGTCTCGCATGCTACTACAGGAGGTTCGTAGCAATTTTCTCTCAAGTCGTAACTCCTCTGACAGCTTTGACCAGTAATGATCAGGCGTTCATATGGACTGATCAGTGTTAGGAATTTTTCTAGTATCTAAAATAGAAGTTATTAAGTGCTCTAGTTCTTTGTATTCTTGCTGAGGGAGTTCAGTTAGATGTTTTCTGTGATTCTTCACATCTGGGGTTAGGCTATGTCTTCATGCAGAAGTGGTTAGTTGTTTCTTATGGATCTATGCAGTTGCAACCCCATGAAATAAACTATGCCACCCATGATCTTGAGTTGGCAGCCGTGGTGTTTTCTCTAATGTTGTGGAGACATTACCTCATTGGTGAACACATTGTGGTCTTCACCGACCATAAGATTTTGAGGTATGTTTTCTCCCAGCATGACGTGAACATAAGACAGTGTCGGTTGTTGTATTTTGTGCAGAAATATGACTTCTATATATCGTATAAACCTGGAAAAGGGAATGTTGTAGCTGATACGCAGAGTCGAAAGTCACGTAGTGATGTTGTGCGTGAATCTAGTGATTCTTGGAGAGTAATGGAGGAACTATCAACTTTGCATCTTGACATGGGAGAAGTTGAGGGTAGAGGTTGTCTTTTCCAAATGACGGTAAATTCATCCCTGATGCAATGGGTAGAAGAGTCCCAATTAGGGATCTAGAGGTGGAGGTTTGGAGAGACCGAGTTTTTTTATGGTGAGGCCCCTGATGGTTGGTATGAAGATTAACAACACATAGTGTTGTATCATGGAAGGATTTTTGTTCCCCTGTCGATGTACGAGATGGTACTCAGAGAGATTCATGGTTATCCTTTAGTGGTGTATCCGAGTGTGACAATGATATATAGATCCATGAGGAGATAGTTTTGGTGTCCTGGGCTGAAGCGTGTGGTTGCGGAGTTTGAGTCTCGATGTTTAGTCTGCCAGAAGGTGAAGTAAAAACACCGTGTTCCTGGTGGTCTTCTCCAGCCATTAAGGATTTCTCAGTGGAAGTGGGATGACATCTCAATGGATTTTGTTACAGGTTTACCTCGTTCTCCTGGGGGGACATGATTCTATATAGGTGGTAGTGGATCATTTAAAAAAATAAGCTCACTTCATAGCAATCAAGGAGTCGAGCTCAGTGGAAGTTTTGTCAAGGCAATATCTGGAAGAGGTGGTGAGACTTCATGGAGTCCCAAGGTCGTTCATTTCTGATCGATATCCTCATTTTACCTCCAGGGTGTTGGGGGGTATCCAACATGCTTTTGGTTCTCAACTCTTCCTTTGCACTACTTTTCACCCTCAAACGGAGGGTCAGACAGAGCGAACCATCCAGAATCTTGAATACATGTTACGCTCTTCTGTTCTGGATTTTGGAGGCTCATGGGTGAGGCACGTACCCATGGTGAAATTCTCTTACAATAATAGTTTCCACTACACCATCATTATGGCACCGTTTTATGCATTGTATGGCCGACCTTGTCGATCTACGTTGTGTTGGACTGGGGTCAGAGAGTCAGCAATTCTCGGATTGGAACTAGTGCAGAATACAACAGAGATGGTTCAGGTGAATTGTGAGAGGTCAAAGATAGCGCAAGATCGTCAAAAATCATATGTCGATCAAAGACGGAGACCCTTAGAGTTTGATGTTTTGGATCATGTTTTTTTAAGGTGACTCTCTATCATGGGTAGTGAAGGTTTGGTCGTGGGAGTAAGTTTTCTCCCTGCTTTGTTGGGCCTTTTGAGGTGTTAGCCCGTGTTGGAGTTGTGTCATATCGAGTAGCTATTCTCCCTCAGATGAGTCAGATACATAACATTTTCCATGTATCACAGCTACACTATTATCTCCAAGACAACTCTCACATCATCAATTGGGGAGAGATTGGTGTTGATGATGATTCCACCTTTGAGGAGAGACCTTTGGAGATCCAAGACCACAAGGAGATGGTGTTGTGAGGGCAATCCTTCCCTTTAGTTCATGTCTTGTTGTGACACGACAAATTTTAAGAGAGTACTTGGGAACATGAGTCACTGATACACACTCAGTACCCAGAGTTATTTTATGTTTAACTCTTTTCATGTATCGTTGTAACTTCTGTGGATGTGGAACATTCATGTTTATGAGATGACATCCTGTGTTTCTTTGGTGGCTTGATCTCTTTTGAGAGGTATATCAGTGGGTGGTTGTTCCGACCCTGTTTCATTTTCTCTTTAGGTGGGTATTGAATTCTCGAGGATGAACATGTTTTGAGAGTTATCTGATGTAATGGATCGGACCTCTCTGGTCCATTACATTGTGAAAATTCGGTACTAGAGGTGTTCTGGGATGTCAAGGTGACTTGGGGGTGCGTTTGGGTGGACTATTGATGAATGTTAAATGGTAATAGCATTCGCACAGTTGGCGCACAGTTTTCCCAAACCGTCTGGCCAAACCGTGCAAGGCTGGTCTTGGAGGCTGTGGATAACACACGGTTAGCACACGGTTTGTCTAACCATGCGGACTAACCGTGCACGGAGTGATTGGCGAGGTAGAAGCAAACGCACGGTTAGTGCACGATTTGTTAAACCGTGCGTACTAACCATGCAGGCACTTAAAGTTAGATCCTAAAATTGTGGATCTAACCTTTTTTGCCTTAAATCACATCGTTTAAGGCTCCAATCAGCCATAACTCGGGATTATCGTTCCTTGGAGGTGTACGAACCTATCCTAAGAATTTTGGAGGCAATCCGGAGGCTTCTCTTCAGGAATCAATGTTGGTTTCTCAATGTATGTTATCTTTTTGTTTGGTTTCATAGATCTACCTAGATTTTCTAATCCTTTTCTCTAATATTCTAAGGTCTTTGCCCATTATGGGTAGATCTAGGTGTGTGGATGTTGTTTTTGATGAGATTTAGACTTGGTTGTGTTAGAAGAGGAGATCTAAGGAGGATTCATGGAGGATCGACCCGGTTTCTTCGGCGTTCATCGACCGTTGTGGTTTTCCATGAAAACCCTTGAGGTAGGGGATTTCTTGCTTCTCTAATTGTCCATGTGAAATAGTATAGATAGCATGATTTAGCCCTTTGGATCACAATGAAATTGACCCAATTAAATACTTGAACGTGATTAAGAAATTGCATTGAATGCATGTTCTTGTCTCATGTTTTCTAGATAGTGTGATATCTATGCCTTGCCTGTTTGCATGATGTTCTTAATGAATTTGATAAAGAACGTAAAGCCAGAATTAATTTTTAATTAATTGGATAAAAATAAGGAGGCATGAAAAAGTGTCTGGGTCCTGTAGTAATTTGATATTGATTAAGTTGTCATAGTAAGGATGTTTAATACTTGTGATATCTTACTCTTTTGGTTCATTATGTTGGAATCTACGATTTTTTTAGTAGTGTATTTTTTTCAAAAATGAAAGGACAACGAAATGCAACATCCACTCAGGGGGTCAGAAATGGTGGAGCCCAAGAGTATCCCCCAGCACAATAGATTCACATTCCTAAGGAAGAGAGTGAAGGTCTAAAATCCCATTTAATGTGAGAGTTTGTGTTTATTGTTTGAAGGTTGGATGCCTTGTTAAAGGGCCAAAAGCCTATTTGTTGTAATGATTGTTCTCCTACTGCTTGTGCTGTGTTGTGACCCTGGAAGGGGTGCTGTGATATCTGGTGTTGTGATGTGACCCTGGAGGGGTCTTGTGATATATGGAGGTAGGGAGGCCGTGTGTTTGTGGTATCGGATGACGCCTAGAGTGGCGAGATGCATCGGTTTATGCATGAGGGTGTTAGGGAGGACACCGTGGATGATGGAATTGGATGGTTCTGATATTTCGATGTTGTTGATCCTTGGTTGTTTATCTGCATTACATTTCCCCACTGCTCAAGGCGGCTGGTTTTTCATACCCTTCTTCTGAAAGGGGCGAAGATGTGCATGGTATGCCATGTGCCTTCTGTGTTGAGCCTCTCGAGGGAGAATGGGCCAACGCTCTTGCTATAGGAGGCAAAGACTCGACGGGTAGTATATCTACTCACCGTGTTGATCCCCCTTGTGTTCAGAAGCATAGGATGATTTTCTAGAATTCCTGGGAATATGGGAAAGTAATTATAAAATTAATGTTTGATTAAATAGTGATAATCCATGGGGATGGAGATACTGGTATTTAATGGTGATGTTGTAACTTTAAAGGAACATTAAATTTTGAATGTGATGCCAAGAAAGTTTAAATGTGGTTTTTTATGGTTAATTTATGTGCAAAGAATTAATTAACGTAAAGTGGAATTGATGAAAAAGGTTATGAAGTAACCTAATGAAGTTCTTTATCTTGTTGTCTGCTTATAGGATTCCTAGTCATAGAAATAGAATCCTGGAGTCTGAGAGACGTTAGCTGCAGTTGAGGCTAAGACTAGGTTATTCCCATAGTGTGGTTGTGATATATATATATTTTATACTTTCTGTGTTTCTATATTCTATTCCACCATGTCAGTTAGGGAAACTAACACCCCATGGATTATGAGCCATGGGGATGTTTTCCACAACATTCCGATGGGAGGGTAAATGGCTGACTACCCCCTTTGACCCCGCTCTCTTCTCAAGGTAGATACTAGTGGCGTTGGCACATCGGTTAGTTTTCCCCATATATGTGTGTAGAGGGCTGTAATGGCTTGAGGTTATTTCTACACATATATTCTGGATGTAGTATCCTATGGACTACTATAGGTGTAACGTGTATAGGTTGTGATGGATTGAGGATCCTTACATGGTGTATGGGTTGTAATGGCCTGAGATACAATACAGGACGTATGATACACGTTATGAGGGCCATGGTAGCTCCCGAAAACTACCTGGTTACTTTTGGTTGTGGGGATGGTGTGGAGCTTAGACCAAGTGTCTGCGGGAAAACCATTGTGGTGCATGTGGTGCAGATTGTGGAGATTAGACCAAGTTTATACGGGTAATCCATTGGAGAGAGATGCATAAGACGTATGTCGTTGGGGAAAAGTGGCAAACTAGTGGGGAAGTAGTAGCAGGGTACCCTTGATATTCATTACTATATTCTATATTCTAGTATCTGTTAATTGGAGAGAGTATCCATGGTAGTTTTGGTAACATAGTATACCTTTTAGGTGATGATTTAGTTTCACTGTTGTTCACTATGCTTTATCATGCTTTCCTTACTTTTTCACAAGAGGATTTTGGGAGGATCCTACTGAGTATGTTGTTATACTCACCCTACGTATATAGAAACTGTTTTTTAGTTCACTTGGAGTAGGTTGGAGATCAGGATGGTTACTACTAGCTTGTGTTTATAGAAGCTGTTCGGGCTTGTGATCCCTGTTGTTTTACTTTCTTTTGGGTACTTGTAGTTTTCCCTTTTCAGTTGTAGTACATTTTCATGACATTACATATGCACTTGGGTTTTTATTTTATACTTTAGTTCCGAGTTGTAGTGGGATGGTGTCTATCTCATCTCTCTCATCCGCATGTGTTCTCTTAGAGGGTAATGCCTCCCATTTGTGTTTTTATTTTACCCTTGCTACTATTCGTCAACCAGGGGCCTACTGGAGGTGGGACTCGGGGGTCCTTATCTACCTTTTCACATTGCCGGCCCAGGAGGGGTACACTTTGTGGGGAGGGGGTCATGACACACTGTGTCTCCCCTATAGAACATGTATCACCTCAAATCATTTTTTTAATTTTATCGAAGCCGGTTTAAGGAAAACCGGTAACCATACAGAAACTCATACTCCACGCTTTAAACATTGAACCTAAACTTCAAAGTCAAATTTCAAAAAACCGCTCCCCCTCCTTCAACACCTTGAGCCACGATCCCCGACACGCTGTCTCACGCGCTGGCCATGAAAACCGAGGCCAATCGATTACTGCATCACCGTCAGATGCGTCTCGATCGTATCTGCACCGCAATCGAGATTCGAGCCTTCGCGAATCGCCATGTTACCTCCTGAAAGATCACCGGCGAGACCCACCGGACCAGCGACGAATCGTCTGTCTCACACCACTTCCATCGGCGATCCTCGCCGAAAAAATCATAACGCCGATGAGCAACACCGGCGACCGTCATCAGCAGCACCATCCAGCACCAAAGCATAATGCCGGCGAACCACATCGCCGACCTTCAGCATCATCATCGTCGGAGGAAACACGACCCAGAACATCAACGCTCCAAACCAAAACAACAAGTAAACACAAGCAGACAGGGACCAGAACCCCCTCGCAGAGCCTCACATCAATGAGGCAGAAACCCTCGGCACATCACAAAATCATCACCAGAAAACCAACAGAATCAGTGAAAAAAGAAGAAGATAAAAGAAAGAACACCAGAAAAAAATCAACAAAGCATTAGCAACGCACACCCGCTGCCTGCGAACCCAATCGTCTTGGACAAGAGTTTATTCGGCAAAGCTCCCGCTGCCGGCCTCATTTACACAAAACAAAACCATCTCCCAATGCCACCATCCAAACAGACCACAGAGCAACACTCAACCTCCAAATCACCCAGATCTAAGTCCAAAGTGCCTATCTCAATCCACCAGACCAGGAGCTCAGGCACAGAATCAACATCAAGTCACGAAGACCCCGATGCGCGCAAGACGAGCCAATACAATGTCGCGACAGGAAGGAGAACACCCCCTAAACCTCCGAACTAGGGAAGAAGGAGTGTAGCTCCGGGCCAGAGGAGGCGGCGTGAGAGAACCCTAGTGGAGAGCAGAGCCCCTTACGGGTCATCCAAAAGTAATGACACTTTTATAGAACATGTATCACTATTGCGAAGGAAAGATAAAACACTGTGATCCCATCCAAGAATTCAATGTACTGATCATGGTGTGGTTACAAGTAAGGTAATTTATGACACCTTCCTAGTTTTTCCATAAAGTAAACCCAATAATTTCTCAGGGTATATACAATCTCTAACATCCTATAAGCCTGTCAATGGAATTCGATAAAATGTAACCTATGTTTCACTGAACATGATCATAGTACAGTTAACTATTTATTTTTTAAAATATAAAAATGAAAATGTTCATAAACATGACTCAACACTAAAAAAGTAATATCATAATGACTGAAACTCATTAATCACATTAATTATAAAACAATATGGTTCATGAAAATACCATATTAGTCAAATTATAATAAATTACTATAATAAATAATTTCATTCATCATTATTTATATTCTTTACGAGTCCAATTATTAATTTACAATTAAAAAATCTTACGAGACATGGTATTACCATCATAAATGAATTTAATTTAGGTTTTAAATTACAAATGTGTCTGGATAACCCATTTAGTAGGTTTTGTCACTAGGGAACACGAGGTTATAAAATCTATCCACCCCAAATAATTAGTAATCCATTTATTTATCTATTCCATATTAAAAAATATATCACACAAAAAAAGGATGTTTAATAATAAAATAATTTGATTAATTAATAAGGTAATTAATGAAATGTATAGAAGGAGGTGGTCTATGATGAGGTCCATAACATGAAATGATTAATTAAAATAAAAATGATTGTATTATTTACGGAATAAGGTCTTATTTAATTAATCTCTCTATTTATAATATACTCAAGGTGAAACTGATGTGTAACACCACGACATAATTTATAAAAAATTTATGGACAATGATATATACAACATAACTTATATAAAGGATGTTCTACATGACCAATCTTGTGGATTGAATCTTATTTGTTCAATAAAAATCAATGAAATTTGAATAGACACTAAAAATATGGTTAATTAGGTCACACCTTGATAGCATCAAATATATTGAGAGAAACAAATTAAGGAGAAAAGGAGTGAATATCATACCAATTAATAACTAACGAGATAGAAATAACATTATTCAGAAACCAGATGAAGGAATGGGATCCTATACTAGGTGAATATAGGGGAGGGAACCAAATGTTTGATGGAGGAATTTCATTAGGGGTGAATAAAAAAGAAAATCGATTAAATTCCTAGGGGAAATTGAAGATTCACACTATTTAAGGAGGCACACAAGTTTTTCATATTGTTTTCTAGATGGTGAACTATCCACAAACTCGGAACTACCCAAGGAACCACATCACACTGGTTGGCCGCAGGGTTTGGCTATGCTTGTGAATCCCATTCAAAATCCATTTTCCATGAAATTGTTGAAAATTATACGACCATGGGGCTCCGCTCATATGGTTTGACCAAAATATGTAACACCTCCAGCTCTACTAGATCAGCTACATGATAACACCTTGTGGGCTTTACGAGTTTTACCAAACTGTGAACCCGTACAAACTCATGCAAAACAAGATTTTTAGGGCCCAATACACCTAAAAATAAACAAAATTACCACAAAATTATTTGTGACATAAACCATTATATAAAATCCAAAAATTTGAGTTTCCCAACACAAAAAAGTCCATTCTGAAGCATTGGTTACAATTCATACTATAAACCAAAAAAAAAATTCATGTTCCCTAGGAAAATTTAACATGGTCCAATAACATTTGAGGTTAAAATCTCTCCACCTAAAATCACCTCATAACCATGAATCCTTGGTGGGATAATGAAAAAAACATCTGACATACTCCTGACATGGGGTTCCATCTAAAAGGTCATGTTTCATTTCAAAATTCCTGACAAACATTATATAATAATTTTATGCATATGGTACATTAGATATTAGAACATGAGTAAATGATTGTATTCAAAGCCAAAAAACAATATGGAGCATACTTGGGATTATAAAACTAAATACTTGATCACATAATTACCTCATTAATCACATATCTTTTTATGACCTGACCTGTACTAGGGCTCGAGCTACAATTACCCCAAGCCCATCTATACAGGCCAGGGGACGGGGACTAGCGCCAAAGGCATACAATCTGTGGGATTCCTTTTCCAAAGTATATGTACGTAGACAAACTCATAGAAAAATCAATGAAAAATCGAAGAGGGAAGAAAAAATATGTTTAAAAAAATAAATATATAAAAACCACAAATATACATCAGCCTCTAAGCACTACAAGTAAGTAAATGTATGCTAAAAGCTAAAGACAAAAAATACACGCCCAACCAGAAAAGTGCCACAACCAACTATCAGGTGTAAATGTTTAAATGTCGAGAGAGTCCCACTCTAGGATCCTATGATATGACCACCACACACGGTCGAATCACCCTATATCCCTTTGCACATATGAAGTCAGGATCAACCTGTCTGTCGTCTACAAGGGAACATCGAGTGCGGGAAAGCCCATGTAGGGGTGATTATAAAATTACTCTGTAGGATTCCCCGAAGGCTCATGGGAGCAGTGAGAGAGGTACTGAAGATGGAATAAATTGACAAAACAATGTACTGTCAAGGAGTATGGCTCAACCCAACAAACGAGTGATGTTAGATCATCCAAACATGAGGTAATATAAATAAGGAGAAGATTAAATTCTCATCAATTATTTTATAATTATAGAAGATGAGTAGACACGTCCAACTAAGAGAATCTAGACATAAAAATCACATGGCATACCCCCAGGCATCTTCGCCTATCCTAGAAGGATACTAACCACAACCCAATGAGTGGGTACTAAAAATAATATATATATATATATATGTTCAACAAAAGGTACCCAAATGTGAGAGTAATTATAACTCCTCATCACTAGAAAAACACATTAAATGGGTCACCAATTGTTACAAAAGTAACCACCATCGATTCCCAAGAGTCCACATGTCTGCCCTGAACTAAAAGTCTAAAGGGGTTCAATCACCACACCTTGATACTATACATTTTGGGCGAGTTTTTCTCAGCTGTATAATTTTAGATCTAATAACAAGGACATGTCTTTGAGGTAAAAGCAGCCCTCTTTATAGATAGTCCATGGTAACATCAATAATATGTCATCACTGTGCGGCATAGTCGAGAGATTGTGTCAAAAAGTTAGGAACCCACTACCCAGACCCAATGGAGGGTATGCTCAGAAGATCCATCAGTGAACCCACTTACCCTCCCAATTTCAGAGTGAGACCAAAAGAGTAAATGGTAAACCATACTGCCCAACCATATTAGAGGGTATGTACTAAAAGAGTAACCTAGAAACCTCACTAACCAGTCGTGCTAGAGGGTAAACCCTAAAGATTTAGTAGGGAACCTCATAGACCAACCACACTAGAGGGTAATCTCTGACGAGTAAACAACAAACCTCACAAACAATCCCCGCTAGAGGGTATATTTGAAGAGTAAACGGTGAACCTCACTACCCATCCCCACTGGAGGGTAATCCAGTATTTCTCTTGTGATTTGGAAAACATCAATTTCATCACATTTTTGATCGACCATTGCCTTGGATAGAAATCACACCTAGAACATCGAGCATTGCCTCATATAGGAATCACACTCGGAACATCACACATCCTACTAAGAATCACAATATAGAGGGTACCATCTCATTCTACACAGAAAAACACTTATGATATGCTACTCATAGTCCAAAATATGAGTTCATAATAACGTCATACAAAAGGTAGATGATTATTAAAGTGGTACACGTCACGTGTGAGGCACACATGGAATGTCCCACCTCATCATTTGGCCATGCACCTAGAGATAATTGGGTACTAAACTATGATCAAGTACCCCGAAGGCATGCTACTGTACTCCAAGAGTACAAGGTACCTCTATCCAAAAGGCTGACAAGAACACATTTTTCATTACTGATCTGATCGGTGAAAACATATGTCTCCCGACATGCCTCTTGAAAATGATCTATAATAACCAAATAGTTCACACCATTGTGATCCCAAAAAATATCACCAAATCAACTATTCATTATCTCAAATTGTACTCTCGATGTAGAAGCTTCAGTTTACCATACTACACAGAAATAGTGAACATGGGGCCCACACCTCGATCCAAAAACATATAACATTGATCATGCCATTACGATACCCTCAAAAAATAAATGGGATCATATATTCCTTCTTCCAAAACAGACAATCGGTGAAAATGATACTTTCCGATGCAAATGCATGAAACGGGCCTCATGGGACCCACACCACAGTTTTCATTTATGTGCCCACAATCGGCCTTGAAATGTCTACCACAACACCATGGTATCAATGCCTCATATGGAACATCAATAAATCATCATTGGCAGACATACACAAGATTCAAGAATAATATAATTATATAATTATTATTAAAAAAAGATGTTTCATCCCCCCATGTATCGAGCCTGAAATGAAAAGTCCCCAAATATGTCTAAAAAAATTGGTCTCATTATGATGAACATGTTTCTATAGATGGAATGCAAAATAGACTTCCCATGAATAAGATTTAGGGGATTAATGAACTCTCGGACTCGAAAAAGACCGGACAGACCTGAACTGGCCGGTTCACCACAGTATGGTCCAACCCACACCAATATATTTTATGCCTTGCATGGGTTAAATACCACATTATAGACCCAACTACTGTCACGACCCAACACTACCCAGGCTCGAGCCGCAACTACCCCAAGCCCGCCTCCATAGCCCAGGGGCTGGCGACCAGTGTCGATGGCACAATAACTCGAGGTGGCCTTTCCCTATGTACCTGTACATACACATGAAACATACTCAATGAAAAAGTGCCCAGTAAAAGAGAAATGACATGTAATGTAAAAGAAATTGTTATAAATAATCCACAAAGTGAATCAAACTCTAAACATTACAAAGAAAATTATGAAGGTATACTGAAAAAGAAAAGGGGAAAACACGCGCCCAACCAGAAAAGGTGCCACAACCCGACAATAGTTAAACAAAAGAAAAACAGCTGGAGGGGTCCCCCACCTGGAACCCGAATATGACCACTGCACATGGTCAAAGCTCCCGAACTCCTAAGATCCATTGAAGTCATGACAAACCTATCTGTCATTTGTAAGGGAACACCATGTGTGGGAAAATCCCAAGCAGGGGTGAGTATAAAAAATACTCAGTAGGATACCTCTAAGGCTCGAGGGAGCAACAAATGAGGTACCTATGGGTGAGTAGTAGAGTGAACATGGAAAAGTAAATGGGGTACAACAAGGATTGCGGTAGAGTAATACTAGAGAGTCCATCTCAACCCAATAAGAGAAAGAAGGTAGACTTGTCCAGACACAAGGAGCTGGGAACGGTGAGAAGATGAACTTCCCATCGAGTCTTCGCTACCTATAGTAGGATAGTAGACTCGTCCAACCATGAGAAGCTAGACATGGAAATCATGTGGCACACCCCACGTGTCTTCACCTCTCCTGGAAGGAGAGTAACCAAACCCAAGAAGTGGGTACTAGAACTTGGTATATACATTTTAATATTATCAAACAAGAATCCCAAACAAAATCGTAAGGGGATCTCCATCCCGTAGCTCAGCCCTAGAAAGTGAGTAGCCAACAGTCCCAGAAGTAAACACCATCGATGCCCAGCATCCCGCACGTCTGCCCCGAACTATAAGTCAAGGGGATTAAATCACCCCACCTTGAAACTATCCCCTTTGGGCGGTACTGACTCGCCCGCCTATTTTTTAGGTCACGTCGTAAGGACGCATCTTGGTGGTGAAAGTGCCCCCCGTACTTGGGAGTTCCGGGTTAAGTCACCCCACACCTCATCACTGACACACATTCAGGAGGACTAATCAAAGTCAAAGCTGTCACATCACTGACCCATAAAAACAAGGGTCCCTCTTCGGTAGTCACGGAGCAAAGACACATACTAGCCTAGTATAAATGACTGAGTCTAAAATACCATCGGGTGACCCACTACCCAGCCCCATTGGAGGGTAATTCCTAAAAAAATATTGGGTGACCCACTGTCGAGCCCTGTTGGAGGGTAAACCCTAAAACATCATCAGGCGACACACTGCCCAGCCCTGCTCGAGGCTAGACCCTAATACATCATCAGGCGACCCACTGTCTAGCCCTGATGGAGGGTAGAACCAGAATAAGTCGACAGGTGACCCACTGCCAAGCCCTGCTGGAGGGTAGACCCTAATACTTCATCAGGAAACCCACTGCCCAGCCCTGTTGGGGGGTAGTCCTGAAACAAGACGACAGACGACCCACTGCCCTGCCCTGCTGGAGGGTAGAGCCTCAAGAGTCGTCGGGTGACCCACTACCCATTCTCTGCAGGAAGGAAAAATCTAGAAGTCAGTCAGCTACCCCCTGCCTAGTCTCTGCTAGAGGGTAAACCCGGAACTATTATGGCCATGCCTACTAGATGGTACAACACTGGCCAACAGAACCCGGAGTGGGTATCGTGCAACAACCCAACTCCAGAAAAAAAAACCCACGGGAAACCACTCAACCATGTTGATCTAAACCAATGTGAATAGGAGGACCCTCTATGTCGAGAGAGGTCAAAGGTTTGCAAAGAAGAACACGACACACACATGGGGCCCACATGACATGTGGCGCCAAGCCAACTCCAACTTTCCACCTCATCAGCCTAGCCACCACCGATCATATTTCATCAAACATTACTTCACTCTCCCAAGAGTGAACGCGATCGCACACAAAGGGTCCAATACAAACATGGTAGAAGAACCGCCATAGGTAACCTTCACATTTCCACAATTAATAATATCGTGTAGGAGGCTCTGTTTCCTGAACAGATTACACCATTTTATCCCTCGCGGAAAAACATGCAAGATTGATTACTTACTCTCCTAAAATGGATATCCAACATAAAAGTCACCAAACACTACTTTATGCTAGAACTTCATCCCATGGTCCCAAGCCTCAGCCCCGAAAACAGTCGGGCGCATCGCACCATTAAGATCCCCTCGAGAAAACTCATCAAAAGGAGTGCTCATTTGAGCGGAACGGATATCCAGAGAAAAAGATGCATTTCATCGTACCACACACGAGTGGTGCTTCGTGGGACCTGCACCCTGGTCCCGAAGCGCTAAGAACAGCCCACACTATTACGATCCTCTCAAAAAAGTACACTAGTTTCACTAATCACTTGTCCAAAATGGACACCTGGTGATAATGCTGTAAAATCACTGTCAACTGCCAAAACAGCCCTCGCGGGGCCCGCACCAGCGTGTGGAATTAGAGTGGGCAGACTGCACCATTTTAATGCCATCAAAAAAACACCCATAAATAACTGCTCGCAAGCCCCGAACGTACGTCCAATAAAAAAGTTACAAAACGATGCACGAAGCTCAAAAGATGGTCCATGGGGTACATGCCTCAACTCCAGTATCAACGCCCAAAACCACACTAGAAATTTCCTGCTCGACGTTGGGGTCGCAACACCATTGACGGCGCCTAATTCGGACATCGGATGTGTCCGCGCCGTCCAAAACAAGAATCCCTGAAAAAAGCGCCCAACCGCTTGACAGCATGTCACGCTTCCGTGGTAACTGTCTCGGGGATTAAAATCACCCGAATCCATCTCAAAATATTCCTCACATCCTGAGGCACGCACCACCAAAGAAGGCTCGCGAAACCGACTCTTCGTTTATGATTTATTAAAATATATATCATTTTATAATAATAATAATATATTATTATCATAATTAATACCTTATTTTTTATTATTATTATTTTTTAACCAAAAACCAGACCGGCCGAATGGCCGGGCTTCTACCTCGTCAAGAACAGGACCCACATTTGCGTGTCCTCTGTCCTCCAGCCGGGGTCCAAAGACCCCGGTCTTCTCCGGCACTGACCGTCCAAAGGGCCGGTCTACCAGTGCTCCGTGCCCGGTGCCTGCAGCCGACAACCGCCGCGACGACGCTGCCTGGCCGCCTCGCCCAGCCGTCCGCACCCCACTGCGCTCAACCGTCGGCCCCCTCCGCTCGAACCCGATGTCGCATGCTCCGCTCGACCACGAGCCCGCGCCTCGCCCTAGAGCCCGCCGCCATCCGAGCTAACCCACAGTGCCTGAATCTGCCTTATCCATGTCGACCACAGCCTCATGCTACTGTCGAACCGTCGGAACCCCAAAAGAACTGGCTGGAAAACTCCAAACCACCAGAAAACCCGCAATCATCGCCGGACCGCTGCGTGCATCTCGGGAATCGGAATTTTAATCTGTAACAAGCGTCGAAAAGAGCATAAAATATACTACGCCTTCATGTGATTTGTTGGAAAATCCAATTGAAAACCTACATGATTATTCAGGCTCAAATAGGTGTAGGGAGAATAAAACAAAAATGACAAATCCTACCTTGTTGGGCATCGCCCGACGCTTCCTGTCGTGCCTCACCGGATCTTCCGCGGCTCAACGAAGATGGTGGAGGAGAGGAGGTCTCCTTGATTGAACTCCATCCGCCAGGAGGTGCCAAAGGAAGGGGAGGAGGAGAAGGACTGAAGAGTGGTTATAAAAAAGAAAAAAAATTATTAAAACATTTAATTAATTTAAACCAAAAAATGACATGCTTCTAAGACCTCCGACGCGGTCAAGATTAAGCATCCCCTAGTGTAAACACCACCTCCTGAGGACAACGGAGGTCTTAGAATTTTAATCTGGGGCCACGTTCAAAATTTATTAAAATCAATGGTCGAGGCCGTCAAATTACTAAAACGACCCCCAGGGCCATTTTTCACTGACGGCCTGCGGCCACAGAACTGATACCCCTCCTAGGGTAAATGGAACTGTAACAGCCAGAGATTTTATGAAAAATATTCTTTTTTATTTCACTAATGTCTTGTGTTGTCTGCTACACCAAAAGGAGCTTGCACAACACGCATCCTTGACTTGCCTTGCATTACACGCAATCGCGACCTTCCTCGATAGCGTGTGTAGTACGCAATACCGAGTTTCACTAAACAACGATATGTTATTAAAATATTATTATAACTAGCCGTTATGAATAGTAAAAACCACCTTTTAAAATTTTACGAATTTTAGCTCTCAAAATGGACTTCATTTTTGGATTCGGAGTATCGAATTTAGCCTAAGGTGAAGTTTTGGTTCTTTTCGGATAACTTTCATATTCTGATGAATAGTTAAAATTACTAAATTATAATTAAAAACAACTTTTTTAATCAAAATAATTAATAGTGATAAATTATTAATTTTAGTGGTTTTAAAGTATATTTAGAATATATTTTTACAATTTAATACAATGTTGGTCATTGGATGTAATTTCACATTTAAACCAGACATAAACAAGTGACAATCTTTTGATAGATATTGTTTCTTAAAAACACGCTATTTGTTTTAACAGCGTGATTTAATTATAAAATTAATTAATGCAACTTCTATGTTATGAATTTGGTAAAATAGACTTCATTTTTGAATTCAGAATATGAAATATACGTTAGGATGAAATTTTGGCATTGTTCTAAAAAACATCAATTTTTGATGAATAGTGAAACTACTAAGTGGTAGTTAAAAAACTGAATTTTTCAGAAAACATAATTTTACCGCTTCTGTGAATGGAATTTCAAAAATTTGAGAGACACGGTTAGTATCAAGGACTAAAATGTGGTTCAATGAGATGAAAATAATTTTTTGGTGAATAGTAACTTTTTACTTTTTTTACCACGGTTAAAAGTAAATAGGGTAATTAAGGGTAAAAATAATATTATTATTACCCTAACACATGTACTAATTCTATTGGACAAGTGTAATTCGACCAAAAACAAACTTAGGACTAAAATATGACCATTTAGGTCCACTCGGATTAGATTAGGACATTTATTATTAATTTATTTAAAGAAGGGTTAAAATAGTTAAAATAAAAGTTTAATAAGTAAATCATTTTTAATATGGGGTTATAAATAAGATAAATTTGACTATAAATATTCATTAGAAATCTAAAAAGATTTCCTACATGATGGTATTTTATTTATAATTTTTAGACATTAAATAAATTAATTTATTTATGACACAACGATGATGCAGTAATTACCCTTTTAAGGAAATATTAACATAATTGATGTTATAAATGCTCAAATGAATGTAATTTGCGACTTTTTATGAATTACACTAATTTTCTAGGTTACTATGATATATTAGTGTTGATTTAATCAACTTGGTTCGAACATATAATTCTTTTATGACTTTCACAAAAATCATATATCAAATAGTGTCAAAATTGACACAAAATAGTTTTTAAATCAAATATTATATTATTAATTGTTATTTTATTCTTAAAAATCTAAGGTTCGGCCAAATGACTTAGATAAGGATATATATATTAATAATAAACAATTTGGGGTTCTTTTAGCATGTTATAGTAAGTGTATTAACCATATAGTGTAAGAAAACAAAAAGACACGGTAAAAGTTAAATTATTTAACTTAGAATTAAATCTAATTGATAAGGTTAAAATAATAACCTAAACTTGTCTAAATCCTATTGGTTGATAGTATTTCGACCCATACCTACTTTAGATTCTAAATAAGACCCTTTGGAACCATTATAAACCGATTTTGACATTAATTTAAAATAATATTTTGAGGTATTCCTAAGGTGCTCCTCTCCTCCCTTATAAAAGGACACCTCCTCCCCCTTCTCCTCACACCAATTTGAGCACTCAAGCTCGGCCAACCTCTGAACAAATCCCTTGTCCACTTCCCTAGAATAATCCTAGAGGTTCTGGTCTTCCTCAAAGACCAATTTTAGTGCCCTAAGAGGAGGTCTCAAAGAGGGGCTTCAAAGAAGAGGTAATTACCGTTACCAATTCTTTCATCTTTATTTCTTCTTCCACTTCTTCTTCTTAGGTTGTTTCATTATGAAGTAATAACATAAGTATCACTCATATACTGATATGTTATTATATGTATGAAACAACCCTATTTCACCATCTATGCATCCTACGGAAAAAGAAATCACCGCGCGTGCGTACGTACGGAATACCGTCTCCACGCCGTGGTGTAATCTATTTTCCACCACCACCTTACATGGATGGGTATAATGGTGTAAAGAATAAATATACATAGTTATTACAACATCATATTGATTCTGATACATTTTATGATCCACTCCAATTCAATTCAATATTTATGGAAATGATGTCATCGCTCGTGCGTACGTACGGACTACCGTCTCCACGACGCGATGAGATTCATTCTCAATGATTAACCATTCATGAATGATTATAAAGTATATATAATAAGTACTAATGAAATATATGACATAATAATGATACTGGATTTATGTATATTTATATTTATTTCATCTACTTACTTCTATTAAAGACAATAAGGAAAGAAAAACAGCGTTCATGCGTACGTACGGTCTACCGTCTCCATGAACGGTGTTTTTCATTTCATTGATCTATCTATTATATATATATATACTGAATATATATGATATATAAATCATATTTTATATTCTGGAAGTAAGTAAATCATGATATAAGTAATAATAATGTCAATAACAACAAGTCAAAACACCTACGATAAATGAAACGATTTTACCTAAAACGCTTCTTCAACATGGAATTTACAAAAGAACGGGTAATATAATGTCATAAGTGAACCATATATGATATCATAACAATGAATATGATTCTTTAATAAGTCAATGACATTATTTAAATCATTATACAGGAGGTTCAGACACTTACGAAGCAAATCGGACCTAAGGTAAGGGAAATATCACAATCTCATTTTTATCCGAGATTGTTTATTCGTAAGTATTTACTGGGGTGTATTTTATCATCCACATCCATGTTTCATCAATATGTAATATTATTTCCATCCACTTAAAATATTTTAAATCCAATTTTACCCTTATGTGAGTTTTTAGTAAAGAATATGAAAGGAATCTTTTGTCTTTTTTCGTACGAGGTACTTTTTGACTTTTCCGACAAAAGTATGAGAAGAATGTTTTTTTAAAACATAAACGGCACGAACGGATTTTTACGGTTTTATAAAGCCTTATTTTCATGAATATTCCTCCGAAATATTTCATGACTATTTTCAATAAAATCTCTTTCTTTTAAAATTGCATGACGTTTTGTGAAAAGAAATTGATTTTGAAGAAGAAAGGATATTTTCCTCAAGAATTCATTTCAAGTGTTTTATCAAAATTATTTTCCATCTAAGATAACATAGGGTTCTGTTTTTATCCCTATTGATACATTGATTTGATTATGTTGTGATGGAATTATTTTTATGAATTCCTTTATCTTATATGAATTGTTTTATGATGTCATGATGTTTAAGAATCCCATTTTTATTACATGGGTTATGCAATGATGTATGATTTATGATTTTGTGGCACACATAAGAATGGTATCATTATGAGATGGGTGGGACCTATATCTCCATCCAATGAATTGGGTAAAGATTTTATATCTCATGAGATAGACAGGGCTGGAACGGTAGGTTATACCGGTTCAGTGAAATAGGACTGAAATGAGGGTTACTCGATTCAGAAAGGGACTTTGTCCACTAAGATAGTCTTGGAAATGAGTCTTGACTAACAAGAAATGATTCTCTATGATTATGTGTGAATGCCACAAAGTTTCATGTTTTAAGTTATGATAATTGTGATTACATTTCACTGCCATGATTTATCCCATGTTATGAAATTATGCTCTCTTTTGCAGGTTACGATTTCCAAAAGTTATGTTCTTATGAATATGATGTGATTGATTTTTCTTTTGTTTACCCTTACTGAGCATTTGAGCTCACCCTTTTATGTTTTATTTTCCCCAGGATATAAAGAAAGGTTTTAGGTAAAAAAAATATAAGATCTTTATGGGAGATATTGAAGATCTTTCACCACGATTAGAAGATTACGTTCCGAGTTTCCAAAGACACTAAACTATTACGATCCTTGTGTGTGTGTTTTTGTTATGTACAAAGTATTCCGCAAATGTAATGTAATGTCCATGTACGTCAGGCTTCGGGTCTCTACAGTTGGTATTAGAGGAAAGGTTTAGTCAACCTTTGGAAACTAGGATGCGAAAACGTTAGTGAGATCCCTAGAGATATTTCTAAGGTATGTCTAGGGATGTCCCTAAGGTTAAGTATACGTATAGGTTATAGTACTAGAATTACGCTAACGATCATAGAATTAAACCTAAGATGTTATATATTGAAGGTACTTCCCCTTTATTATGTTATTTTCCCTAGCATGATTTTTGCCTCTCACAATATTCTTTTTGGGTTTTAGACGATGGATGGAACCCGAAGGAACCATGTTGGTCAATGAAATGGACAATGAAATAATTGCCCTCCTGAACAAAAAAATGTTATGGGAGATGGAGTGAAAAATCTTATTGATATACTTACACAAGCTATGAATCATTCTGGACTTCCAAATGAGAAGAGAAGGGAACAATATTCTATTGAGTCCTTCATGAGGCAACGTCCACCTTCTTTCAGTGGGACTTCTGATCCACTTGTTGCTGAACAATGGATCAGTACCACTGAAAAGATATTTTCAGTTCTTCACTGTTCTGAACATGATAAATTCATCTTAGCAGTATATCGTTTGGAAGGTGAAGCTGATCAATGGTGGAATCTTATCAAGAATACGAGGCCAAGAGATGAAATTGAGTCCATGGAATGGGACGAGTTCAAGAACTTGTTTTTCAGTAAGTACTTCCCTCGTATTCTTCGAACAAAGATGGAAAAGGAGTTTCTTGAGCTGAAGCAGAAGGATGATGAATCTGTTGGTATATACGAAGCGAATTTTAATAGACTTGCAAGGTATGCATCTGGAATTATCATCCAACCTGAAAGTAAAGTTGATCGATTTTTCAGTGGCTTAAAACCAAGTCTTCGAAGGGCATTGGCTATAAGAGACTTCAGTAGCTATGAAGAAATTGTGCGTTGTGCTATCAAGGTAGAAATGGAAGTTGGTGTTACATATCCATCTCAGGGTTTTGACAAGAAACGAAAGATGGAGTTCAAGGAGAAATCTCAGAATAATGGTGAAAAGAAGATGAATGTTTCCATATGCACAAAGTGTGGAAAGAAGCATGGTGGAGATTGTCTTAAAGGGACTAGAAAATGTTTTAAGTGTGGAAAAGAAGGTCATCGAGCAACTGAGTGTCGGAGTAATGGAAAAAGGGTTTCTAATGATGTGAATAAAGAAAACACTGCAGAGAACGCACCACCAACACTCCAATGCTTCAAGTGTAAGGAAATGGGGCATTATGCTAATAAATGCCCTAATCCAAGGGTTAGTGATGATCGACATGAGAAACCGCTTAAGGCAAAGGACAAAGGGAAGTCACATGCGATCACCATTGGCGATGTTGAATATGATAACGATGTGGTGGAATGATTAAGTGTTTATGTAATGGGATTCCAAAATAATGTTGTATCATGGAGTATTGGAATATTTGTGTATTGGTCTAATGTGGTATTCAAAGTGATTAAGATATTTTTGGAAATAAGACGATAAGCGCATAATGAAGGGAAAATGAGAAAATGAAATGTTTAACAGTATTCATGAGCTCATGATTGATATAAGGACTAAGTGATATCATTGTTTGAGTATATAGAATTTTGAGGATTTTGGTATGTGGAAAGTGTTAAATTTTAACTGCATTCATGTTTTCACTAAGGTTTTCAAGAGAATACATGATTAAGGACTTTGAATGTTTAGAATGTGACCAACAAGACATATCTTATGATATATGGGGATCAACGATGGTATTAAATCTCTGGTAATCGTTTTAACTATATTATGAGAGTGGACTGCAGTATTATGGATAAGCCTAAAGATTAGAATGGATTATGTTGGACATAAGTTTGTATTGTTTAAGGATAGAAGATTTTCGATATTATTGATGGGATGTTATAGTAATATAGCTTTAGAAAAAGGACAACCTGCAGGACGGGCGACAGCCCATCGCTTCGGACGAGGCTGTGGGTATCGAACCCACAACCGAAGTGCGACTGGCCTTCATCTCCTACCACTGGCCTACAGAAAGTCCCTGTTTAGTAGAAACTAGTTTTATTATATTAAGCTATATGACATATGATGTATAAGTACATTTTAGTAACCATATATGATTAATCTCACTATAGATCGACTTATGTATATAATCTTTTTTGCTAACCTTTTGAGACAGATGGAATGACCCGTCATTCTATCACATGATCTGCTAACACTTCACGAATAACAAATTCAACATCATTTATTTAAGAGATGAAGTGGAAATTGTTAAAGGCACGAACAACAGCGAGATTGTACCAAAATAAAGTAAGTATTTATTCTAATTTAAATTCTTTAACTTTAGGGAAATGATCTTGAAAACCAAAAATGCTGTCCTAGTGATCTTATACCTGATGAATCAGATGGTACCTTAGATCGTCACAAATTTATGGATTTGTGATTACTGGATTTTCCAAAGCCATGTTCTCTACCACTCTCCATCAGAACATGATGGTTAGATTTCTCTTCCATATCCATATTTTCACCTATGTGGAAACCCAGTGATTAGTTTATTTGGGTAACCGTTACGTTTCATACTTTAGTTTTTTAAAGATTGGTTTTGGTATTCCTTTTTACGATGTGGGTTTCTATTAAAGAAACTTTTGAATAGTAAACCATTTATAACCCCGACGAATTTCGAGGGCGAAATTCATTTTAAGGGGGGTAGAATGTAACAGCCTGAGATTTTATGAAAAATATTCTTTTTTATTTCACTAATGTCTTGTGTTGTATGCTACACCAAAAGGAGCTTGCACAACACGCATCCTTGACTTGCCTTGCATTACACGCAATCGCGACCTTCCTCGATAGCGTGTGTAGTACGCAATACCGAGTTTCACTAAACAAAGATATGTTATTAAAATATTATTATAACTAGCCGTTATGAATAGTAAAAACCACCTTTTAAAATTTTACGAATTTTAGCTCTCAAAATGGACTTCATTTTTGGATTCGGAGTATCGAATTTAGCCTAAGGTGATGTTTTGGTTCTTTTCGGATAACTTTCATATTCTGATGAATAGTGAATATTACTAAATTATAATTAAAAACAACTTTTTTAATCAAAATAATTAATTGTGATAAATTATTAATTTTAGTGGTTTTAAAGTGTATTTAGAATATATTTTTAAAATTTAATACAATGTTGGTCATTGGATGTAATTTCACATTTAAACCAGACATAAACAACTGTCAATCTTTTGATAGATATTGTTTCTTAAAAACACGCTATTTGTTTTAACAGCGGGATTTAATTATAAAATTAATTAATGCAACTTCTATGTTATGAATTTGGTAAAATAGACATCATTTTGGAATTCGGAATATGAAATATAGGTTAGGATGAAATTTTGGAATTGTTCTAAAAAACATCAATTTTTGATGAATAGTGAAACTACTATGTGGTAGTTAAAAAACTGAATTTTTCATTAAACTTAATTTTACCGCTTCTGTGAATGGAATTTCAAAAATCTGAAAGACACGGTTAATATCAAGGACTAAAATGTGGTTCAATGAGATGAAATAATTTTTTGGTGAATAGTAACTTTTTACTTTTTTTACCACGGTTAAAAGTAAATAGGGTAATTAAGGGTAAAAATGATATTATTATTACCCTAACAAATGTCCTAATTCTATTTGACAAGTGTAATTCGACCAAAAATAAACTTAGGAATAAAATATGACCATTTAGGTCCACTCGGATTAGATTAGGACATTTATTATTAATTTATTTAAAGAAGGGTTAAAATAGTTAAAATAAAAGTTTAATAAGTAAATCATTTTTAATATGGGGTTATAAATAAGATAAATTTGACTATAAATATTAATTAGAAATCTAAAAAGATTTCCTACATGATGATATTTTATTTATATTTTTTAGACATTAAATAAATTAATTAATTTATGACACAACGATGATGCAGTAATTACCCTTTTAAGGAAATATTAACATAATTGATGTTATAAATGCTCAAATGAATGTAATTTGAGACTTTTTATGAATTACACTAATTTTCTAGGTTACTATGATATATTAGTTTTGATTTAATCAACTTGTTTCGAACATATAATTCTGTTATGACTTTCACAAAAATCATATATCAAATAGTGTCAAAATTGACAAAAAATAGTTTTTAAATAAAATATTATATTATTAATTGTTATTTTATTCCTAAAAATATAAGGTTCTTCCAAATGACTTAGATGAGGATATATATATTAATAATAATCAATTTGGGGTTCTTTTGGCATGTTATAGTAAGTGTATTAACCATATAGTGTAAGAAAACAAAAAGACATGGTAAAAGTTAAATTATTTAACTTAGAGTTTAATCTAATTGATAAGGTTAAAATAATAACCTAAACTTGTCTAAATACTATTGGTTGATAGTATTTCGACCCATCCCCACTTTAGCTTCGAAATAAGACCCTTTGGAACCATTATAAACCGATTTTGACATTAATATAAAATAATATTTTGAGGTATTCCTAAGGTGCCCCTCTCCTCCCTTATAAAAGGACACCTCCTCCCCCTTATCCTCACACCAATTTGAGCACTCAAGCTCGGCCAACCTCTGACAAAATCCCTTCTCCACTTCCATAGAATAATCCAAGAGGTTTTGGTCTTCCTCAAAGACCAATTTTAGTGCCCTAAGAGGAGGTCTCAAAGAGGCGCTTCAAAGAAGAGGTAATTACCATTACCAATTCTTTCATCTTTATTTCTTCTTCCACTTATTCTTTTTAGGTTGTTTCATTATGAAGTAATAACATAAGTATCACTCATATACTGATATGTTATTATAAGTATGAAACAACCCTATTTCAATATTTATCCATCCAACGGAAAAAGAAATCACCGCGCGTGCGTACGTACGGAATACCGTCTCCACGCCGTGGTGTAATCTATTTTCCACCACCACCTTAAATGGATGGGTATAATGGTGTAAAGAATAACTATAAATAGTTATTACAACATCATATTGATTCTGAAACATTGTATGATCCACTCCAATTCAATTCAATATTTATGGAAATGATATCATCGCTCGTGCGTACATACGGACCACCGTCTCCACGACGCGATGAGATTCATTCTCAATGATTAACCATTCATGAATGATTATAAAGTATATATAATAAGAACTAATGAAATATATGACATAATAATGATACTGGATTTATGTATATTTATTTGTATTTCATCTACTTACTTCCATTCAAGACAATAAGGAAAGAAAAACAGTGTTCATGCGTACGTACGGACTACCGTCTCCATGAACGGTGTTTTTCATTTCATTTATCTATCTATTATATATATATATACTTAATATATATGATATATAAATCATATTTTATATTCTGGAAGTAAGTAAATCATGATATAAGTAATAATAATGTCAAGAACAACAAGTCAAAACACCTACGATAAATGAAACGATTTTACCCAAAATGCTTCTTTAACTTGGAATTTACAAAAGAACGGGTAATATAATTTCATGAGTGAACCATATATGATATCATAACAATGAATATGATTCTGTAATAAGTCAATGACATTATTTAAATCATTATACAGGAGGTTCGGACACTTACAAAGCAAATCGGACCTAAGGTAAGAGAAATATCACAATCTCATTTTTATCTGAGATTGTTTATTCGTAAGTATTTACTGGGGTGTTTTTTATCATCCACATCCATGTTTCATCAATATGTAATATTATTTCCATCCACTTAAAAAAGTTTAAATCCTATTTTACCCTTATGTGAGTTTTTAGTAAAGAATATGAAAGGAATCTTTTGCCTTTTTTCGTACGAGGTACTTTTTGACTTTTCCGAAAAAAGTATGAGAAGAATGTTTTTTTAAAACATAAACGGCACGAACGGATTTTTACGGTTTTATAAAGCCTTATTTTCATGAAGATTCCTCCAAAAGATTTCATGACTATTTTCAATAAAATCTCTTTCTTTTAAAATTGCATGACGTTTTGTGAAAAGAAATTGATTTTGAAGAAGAAAGGATATTTTCCTCAAGAATTCATTTCAAGTGTTTTATAAAAATTATTTTCCATCTAAGATAACATAGGGTTCTGTTTTTATCCCTATTGTTACATTGATTTGATTATGTTGTGATGGAATTATTTTTATGAATTCCTTTATCTTATATGAATTGTTTTATGATGTCATGATGTTTAAGAATCCCATTTTTATTACATGGGTTATGCAATGATGTATGACTTATGATTTTGTGGCACACATAAGAATGGTATCATTATGAGATGGGTGGGACCTATATCTCCCTGCAATGAATTGGGTAAAGATTTTATATCTCATGAGATAGACAGGGCTGGAACGGTAGGTTACACCGGTTCAGTGAAACAGGACTGAAATGAGGGTTACTCAATTCAGAAAGGGACTTTGTCCACTAAGATAGTCATGGAAATGAGTCATGACTAACAAGAAATGATTCTCTATGATTATGTGTGAATGCCACAAAGTTTCATGTTTTAAGTTATGATTATTGTGATTACATTTCACTGCCATGATTTATCCCATTTTATGAAATTATGCTCTCTTTTTCAGGTTAAGATTTCCAAAAGTTATGTTCTTATGAATATGATGTGATTGATTTTTCTTTTTTTTTACCCTTACTGAGCATTTGAGCTCACCCTTTTATGTTTTATTTTCCCCAGGATATAAATAAAGGTTTTAGGTAAAAAAAGATAAGATCTTTATGGGAGATATTGAAGATCTTTCACCACGATTAGAAGATTATGTTCCGAGTTTCCAAAGACACTAAACTATTACGATCCTTGTGTGTGTGTTTTTGTTATGTACTAAGTATTCCGCAAATTTAATGTAATGTACATGTACGTCAGGCTTCGGGTCTCTACAGGAACACTCTGTGTAACACCCCAAGATTTCATAGTGTGTTAGTTCTTCAAAATAATTCAATAACTTTCACTACATGCAACACCAAGTTCAAGCACACCATGACTTACCAAACAAGCCGTTAAAAAGAGGTTATGAATAGTATTAGATAAATTTTAATGTTTATATAATCCTTATAATTTTAGAATCCATATTATGAGTTTCTTAGATATAATGCAAGAACAAATTCATTTTCAGTATTGCACTTTTATCAACTTTAATAGTGAACCCTTTTTAAATACTATATTTTAAACTTTTTGACTAAATGGGGACATCAAAAATTTAAAATGAAACATCCCAAGCTTCTACGGTACGCTTCTCTTTGAATAATGTGATAGCGTGTGTTGTACGCAACACTGAGTTCTAACAACCAATTAAACTAGCCGTTATGAATAGTAATAACTACTTTTTGAAATTATATATATTTTATATTTCAAAATGGGCTTCATTTTTGGATTCAGAATATCAAAATTAGCCTAGGGTGAAATTTTGGTACTTTTCGGATAACTTTAATATTTTGATGAATAGTGAAAATTACTATATTTTAATTAAAAACAACTTTTTTAATCAAAATAATTAATATTGATAAATTATGAATTTGAGTGGTTTTAAAGTATATTTAGAATATATTTTTACCATTTAATATAATGTTGGTCATTGGACATAATTTTACAATTAAACCAAACATAAACAAGTGTCAATCTTTTGATAGTTATTATCTCTTAAAAACACGCTTTTTGTTTTGACAGCGGGAATTAATTTTAAATTAATTTCGGCCACTTCTGTGTTTTGAATTTAGAAAAATGGATTCCATATTTGAAATCAGGATGTTCAAATTGTTTAAATAGGTAACTTTTATTTTTAGACATTTTGAATAATTACTGCGGTAAATATTTTATTTACCATGGTTAAAGGGTAAATCCGGTAAATAAGGGTTAAAAAAATAATATTATAATAATACAAAATTACCCTAAAACGTGTCATAACCTTATTGGTGGACACATACCCGACCATGGGTATCCTTGGGTCAATTTGGGGACCCCTTGGAGCCACTTGTATGTGGTAGGGACACATTATATTAATAAAGTTAAAATAAAAATAAAAATGGCATAAGCTTACATCTTTTAGAAGAAAAATTTTTACATAGGGTTAGACATGTTGGATTTTCGATTATAAATATTAATTAGAAAGCTAAAAAGATTTCCTACATAATTATGTTTTATTTATAATTTTTAGACATTAAATAATTTATTTTATTTATGACACAATGATGATGCAGTAATTACTAAAATAGTAAAAAATTAACATAATTGATATTATAAATACCCAAATAAATATAATATGAAACTTTCAATGAATTACACTAATTTTCTAGGATACTATAATATATTAGGATTGATTTAATTGACTTTGTTAGTAGTAATCAATCTGTTATGAGTTTCACAAAAATAAACTATTGAATAGTGTCAAAATTGACATAAAAGAGTTCTTAAAACAAATATTATATTATTAATTGATATTAAATTCCTAAAAATCTAAGGTTCGGCCAAGAGACTTATATTATGATAGGTTAATCATTAATGGACCACTTGGGGGTCTCTTGGATGTATATAGTAAGTTTATTAACCATATTATATAAAAATACAAAGAGACATTGTAAAAGTGAAACTAATTAACTTAGAGTTAATACTTAAAGATAAGGTTAATATAAGTACCCAAACCTGTCTAAATTCTATTGGATGAGTTGTTTTCGACCTATCCCCACCTCATCCTTTTAATAGTCAACTTTGGAGCCTTTGGAAACCGAATATGAATTTATTATAAATTAATATTTCTAGCATTTCCAAAAGTGCCCCTCACCCCTCTTATAAAAGGGCACTCCTCCTTCTCTTTTCCTCACACCTCTCAAGCCACTTGGCTCGTCCAAACTCTGCCCAAATAAGCTCCCCAAATCCCTCTCCTCCTCCTTGAAGCTTCCCCTTAGGCAGAAATCGTTTCAAGAAGTCCTTTGGTTCCAACCAAAGTGAGTTACCTAGATTAAAGGAGGTTAACCTACCCCAACCAAGGAAAAGTACAAGGTAATGGTTATTTCACAATCTCTTCATTATCCGAGGTTGTTTATATGTAATAATCTACTGGGATATCTTTATCATCCACATCCATGTTTCTTAAAAATGTATTTCAAAACATTTTTACTATTTACAAGAATATGGGTTAAAGTCATTTATACCCTTGTTTGACTTTTTATAAGAGGTTTATAAAGGAATATTTCCGTCGTTTTTGAAACAAGGTCCTTTTTAACCTTTTCGACAGAATTGAGGTAAGAATGTTTTTTTTAACTTATATGGCGGGTGCGGTTATTTTCCGCCGTTATAAAATCGTCAAAGCATTCCTTACAAGCTTACAAGAATATTTTCAAGAAACTGTTTTATTTTATATGGCTCTTAAATGATTTCAAAAATAGAAAGAGATATTTCTCTAAAAAGTGTTTTGATTTCATCTATGTCAACATCCTTTAATGGATTTTACGCTTATTTGATGTTGATTTATTATAATACAAAACTTCTATATTGTATTGAAGGTTTTGTGATATGTTTGACTGTGGATGTTCTATTTTATACCATTCATAGTTTATGGTGAAACTATAGACATTTCGTATATTAGTTTTAATCCGAATGTTTATGTTATATTTCAAACTTTTCTTCAGATGAATGTGCTAAACAAGTATGTTCCGGGTTGGGGACCGGTAAAGGTAAGCCCTCCAGGTTGGGGACTGGTTAAAGTAAGCCCTCCAGGTTAGGGACTGGTAAAAGTATGCCCTCCGGGTTGGTGTCCGGTTATTAGAGGCACTCCGGGTTGGTGTCCGGTTATTAGAGGCACTCCGGGTTGGTGTCCGGTTATTAGAGGCACTCCGGGTTGGGTTCCGGTTAGAAGTAACCCCTAGGTCTTGGGATGAGGCCTAGACAAAGAAATTAACGTTTAGCATTATGCATTCCAACATTATGAAAGTGGTTATTGATATTGCATGTGATTATTCGATTAGTAGAATATCCATGTGAACAAGTAAATGGCATTTTTTCATTTTACTTTTGCCATACTATGTTGAAGTTCAATTTTAAAAGGCTTTTGTTTTAGTAATTCATTGCCTTAAATGTTTATGCTTATTTATGAATGTTCCGCTTTATTGTTATCCTTACTGGGCATTTGAGCTCACCCCTTTTCTATGTTTTATTTTTCCCAGGTAGTGAAGAAGTAAATTATGAATGACTTGCAGGGATATTATGAGGGGTTAATAGTGTGGATATGAAGACATTGTTGTTATAGTAGTTTTTCACTTTGAAATGTAATGTAAAACTTTATGATTATATCTAGTGTTTCCAAGGCTACTAAACCAATCGGTCTTTCGGGATTTGATCTTTCTTGTGATCATGCCAATGTTATGTAATAATGCACCGACTCTGGGTAGCTAGGGTCGGGGCGTTACTGTTGGTATCAGAGGAAGTTTAGTACAAACCTTGGAAACTAGATTTAGATAAACTCTGATTAGAGCACGTAGACCTAAGATGAACTTTGAGGATCAGTATAGAAGAACTTCCTAGAATTTTGGTATTGTAGAGATTTTGTGAGTTTTCCGAGCAATACATCCCTGTCTGGATACGAGCAGGTAGAGGCGGCTCTGGCACAGATGTACCTAGGGGTAAAACCCGAAAACACCGCTTTGAGCTAGACTCGAACGGGAACTGATGCACGACAACGGGCCTTGCTGCACTCTTGGTTACGACACTCCCGGGGGATATGCTTAGGATAACTCTCATTATCTTTACAAATCATTATGAAGGGTTTATGAGTATATACTTCTCAAAGAAAACATTTTTATGATTATGGATTATATCCATAAATAGTTCAATTTATGTTAAGTGTTTTATAAGTATTGGAATATGTATTTTGATTCATAAACTGATCTAGTTTATGCCATTGTTTAGAAATGGCGCCCAGTAGAATGAATGAAAACTCCGGAAATGCACATGATCCAAAGAGAAGGAAGGATCATATCTTTCATGGTCTTAAGCTAGAATTTATAAGAGAAATAGTCTCCCATGTATTATCATCATATGAAGAAATAATATCATGTATTGATAAGATAAGTAAAGAGTTTACTAAGTCCTATGGCTTTGAAGGGAAGCAAGAGAAGAAAAGGATAGAAGAGAGAAAGATGGATAAAGGGAAGAGGGAAAAGAAGAATTTTCCCATATGTGGTAACTGTGGAAAGAAACACCTTGGAACTTGCCTGAAAGGAATGGGAGTTTGTTATAAGTGTGGAGGAAAAGGGCACAACGTACATGACTGCAAGGGTAAGAAAATGGTTTCAAATGTACAATGCTTCATTTGCAAGGAGTTTGGACACTACGCGAACCTATGTCCCAGTCATCAGACTATGCCGCAAATGATGCTATTGGATAATAATCAAGTTATGATACTACCACAGATTAAGAGGAATGATTAGAGTTATTATGTTGATTATATCAATTGAGTGTTGTATCAACAATGTACTTGTTATAATAATTATGGAGTATATAAGGATTGTACTGCAGTACTATTTCATTAAGGACTTGAGATGGTGTGGAACAAAGAAAAGTGACTCAGTAGCAGGTTAAATGTTTGGAAAATATATGGTCGAGAGAAAGATAAACCATAATATGGTTCAGATACCGAGGTGGTGATTTTATAAAAATACATGATTGATTTGGATAAATTATATTAGATATTATTGACTACCTTGAAGCTGATTAATGATTTGTATATTCCATCATTTTTGGGTTTTAAAACATTTTTGGATTAATGAAGTATATCCAGCATTCTATATGGAATAAGGGAACATGAATGTAATCAATAAGGAATATGGTAATACATGATGAATGTATTCATATGCTATTACGGGGTAAAAGGATCTATATTATGTTTACCTTCCTTATAAATGTTGGACTATGAGTTTGGACAGAAGTATTTTGGATAGTTCTAGTTTGGATTATTTTGGATTACCATAAAGGATAACCCGGAGGTCGGGCGGCAACCCGTCGCGTCCGGCAAAGCTGCGAGACTTGAACCCGCAACCGAAGGGAGACAAGGGTGTATCACCTACCACTGGCCCACGAGATGTCCTGGATTAAATAATGTAGTTTTTATTAAAAGATCTTGTAGATGAATTATAAATTCGTTTATTTTGGAACCCTATACGAATAGTGTAAATAGAATTTTTTTACATTCTATTATCTTTTAGAGTTAAAGATGAGTTTGTGGTAGAAATTTATTAATAGATAAAACTCTAATTATAAAGTAAGTATATCTCCTTATTATCTTATCCAATCTCATAAATAAATTCCTCAACATTAAGAAAAGCAACTTAGAACAAAAATGTTTTCCTAGATGGTACCTTAAATCATCACTAATTTATGGCTTTGGGATTGTTGGCCTTTTCATAGCCATGTTCTCTACCACTCTCCATCAGATAATTGATGGTTAGATTTTTCTTCCATATCCATATTTTCCTACATGGAACCCTATTATGTGTTATTTTCTGTAATCCTCATACTTTCTACTCTTTATTTTAAATAGAGGCCTCGTTAATTCATTTTTCGATGTGGGATTTCAACTAAGATATTTTGAAACATCAAAAATGTGTTATCCTAATACCCTATGTTTTGTTGAACTGATGGTATTTCAAATCATCATAGATTGATGAGTTTAAGGACCTCAATTTTATACTTGTTTGTGATTGATGACCTCAATCACTACCTATAAGTATTTACGTTTTTCTTCCAATTATATGTCTCTAATTGCCACCAATGTTCTCCTAATCGAGATCATAATTTGGTGGTGACCCTTTCATTTCTCTTTTCCTCATATTAAGAATAAATTTTCGTAACCCAATTTCCGATGTGGGTTTTCCCATAAAGATATTTTTTATTTTCAACCTTTTATTTTTGAAGAACAATTTCAAATTGCGAGGACGCAATTTATTGAAGGAGGGGAGAATGTAACACCCCAAGATTTCATAGTGTGTTAGTTCTTCAAAATAATTCAATAACTTTCACTACATGCAACACCAAGTTCAAGCACACCATGACTTACCAAACAAGCCGTTAAAAAGAGGTTATGAATAGTATTAGATAAATTTTAATGTTTATATAATCCTTATAATTTTAGAATCCATATTATGAGTTTCTTAGATATAATGCAAGAACAAATTCATTTTCAGTATTGCACTTTTATCAACTTTAATAGTGAACCCTTTTTAAATACTATATTTTAAACTTTTTGACTAAATGGGGACATCAAAAATTTAAAATGAAACATCCCAAGCTTCTACGGTACGCTTCTCTTTGAATAATGTGATAGCGTGTGTTGTACGCAACACTGAGTTCTAACAACCAATTAAACTAGCCGTTATGAATAGTAATAACTACTTTTTGAAATTATATATATATTATATTTCAAAATGGGCTTCATTTTTGGATTCAGAATATCAAAATTAGCCTAGAGTGAAATTTTGGTACTTTTCGGATAACTTTTATATTTTGATGAATAGTGAAAATTACTAAATTTTAATTAAAAACAACTTTTTTAATCAAAATAATTAATATTGATAAATTATGAATTTGAGTGGTTTTAAAGTATATTTAGAATATATTTTTACCATTTAATATAATGTTGGTCATTGGACATAATTTTACAATTAAACCAAACATAAACAAGTGTCAATCTTTTGATAGTTATTATCTCTTAAAAACACGCTTTTTGTTTTGACAGCGGGAATTAATTTTAAATTAATTTCTGCCACTTCTGTGTTTTGAATTTAGAAAAATGGATTCCATATTTGAAATCAGGATGTTCAAATTGTGTAAATAGGTAACTTTTATTTTTAGACATTTTGAATAATTACTGCGGTAAATATTTTATTTACCATGGTTAAAGGGTAAATCCGGTAAATAAGGGTTAAAAAAATAATATTATAATAATACAAAATTACCCTAAAACGTGTCATAACCTTATTGGTGGACACATACCCGACCATGGGTATCCTTGGGTCAATTTGGGGACCCCTTGGAGCCACTTGTATGTGGTAGGGACACATTATATTAATAAAGTTAAAATAAAAATAAAAATGGCATAAGCTTACATCTTTTAGAAGAACAATTTTTACATAGGGTTAGACATGTTGGATTTTCGATTATAAATATTAATTAGAAAGCTAAAAATATTTCCTACATAATTATGTTTTATTTATAATTTTTAGACATTAAATAATTTATTTTATTTATGACACAATGATGATGCAGTAATTACTAAAATAGTAAAAAAATAACATAATTGATATTATAAATACCCAAATAAATATAATATGAAACTTTTAATGAATTACACTAATTTTCTAGGATAATATAATATATTAGGATTGATTTAATTGACTTTGTTCGAAGTAATCAATCTGTTATGAGTTTCACAAAAATCAACTATTGAATAGTGTCAAAATTGACATAAAAGAGTTCTTAAAACAAATATTATATTATTAATTGATATTAAATTCCTAAAAATCTAAGGTTCGGCCAAGAGACTTATATTATGATAGGTTAATCATTAATGGACCACTTGGGGGTCTCTTGGATGTATATAGTAAGTTTATTAACCATATTATATAAAAATACAAAGAGACATTGTAAAAGTGAAACTAATTAACTTAGAGTTAATACTTAAAGATAAGGTTAATATAAGTACCCAAACCTGTCTAAATTCTATTGGATGAGTTGTTTTCGACCTATCCCCACCTCATCCTTTGAATAGTCAACTTTGGAGCCTTTGGAAACCGAATATGAATTTATTATAAATTAATATTTCTAGCTTTTCCAAAGTGCCCCTCACCCCTCTTATAAAAGGGCACTCCTCCTTCTCTTTTCCTCACACCTCTCAAGCCACTTGGCTCGTCCAAACTCTGCCCAACTAAGCTCCCCAAATCCCTCTCCTCCTCCTTGAAGCTTCCCCTTAGGCAGAAATCGTTTCAAGAAGTCCTTTGGTTCCAACCAAAGTGAGTTACCTAGATTAAAGGAGGTTAACCTACCCCAACCAAGGAAAAGTACAAGGTAAGGGTTATTTCACAATCTCTGCATTATCCGAGGTTGTTTATACGTAATAATCTACTGGGATATCTTTATCATCCACATCCATGTTTCTTAAAAATGTATTTCAAAACATTTTTACTATTTACAAGAATATGGGTTAAAGTCATTTATACCCTTGTTTGACTTTTTATAAGAGGTTTATAAAGGAATCTTTCCGTCGTTTTTGAAACAAGGTCCTTTTTAACCTTTTCGACAGAATTGAGGTAAGAATTTTTTTTTAACTTATACGGCGGGTGCGGTTATTTTCCGCCGTTATAAAATCGTCAAAGCTTTCCTTACAAGCTTACAAGAATATTTTCAAGAAACTGTTTTATTTTATATGGCTCTTAAATGATTTCAAAAATAGAAAGAGATATTTCTCTAAAAAGTGTTTTGATTTCATCTATGTCAACATCCTTTAATGGATTTTACGCTTATTTGAAGTTGATTTATTATAATACAAAACTTCTATATTGTATTGAAGGTTTTGTGATATGTTTGACTGTGGATGTTCTATTTTATACCATTCATAGTTTATGGTGAAACTATAGACATTTCGTATGCTAGTTTTAATCCGAATGTTTATGTTATATTTCAAACTTTTCTTCAGATGAATGTGCTAAACAAGTATGTTCCGGGTTGGGGACCGGTAAAGGTAAGCCCTCCAGGTTGGGGACTGGTTAAAGTAAGCCCTCCAGGTTAGGGACTGGTAAAAGTATGCCCTCCGGGTTGGTGTCCGGTTATTAGAGGCACTCCGGGTTGGTGTCCGGTTATTAGAGGCACTCCGGGTTGGTGTCCGGTTATTAGAGGCACTCCGGGTTGGGTTCCGGTTAGAAGTAACCCCTAGGTCTTGGGATGAGGCCTAGACAAAGAAATTAACGTTTAGCATTATTCATTCCAACATTATGAAATTGGTTATTGATATTGCATGTGATTATTCGATTAGTAGAATATCCATGTGAACAAGTAAATGGCATTATTTCATTTTACTTTTGCCATACTATGTTGAAGTTCAATTTTAAAAGGCTTTTGTTTTAGTAATTCATTGCCTTAAATGTTTATGCTTATTTATGAATGTTCCGCTTTATTGTTATCCTTACTGGGCATTTGAGCTCACCCCTTTTCTATGTTTTATTTTTCCCAGGTAGTGAAGAAGTAAATTATGAATGACTTGCAGGGATATTATGAGGGGTTAATAGTGTGGATATGAAGACATTGTTGTTATAGTAGTTTTTCACTTTGAAATGTAATGTAAAACTTTATGATTATATCTAGTGTTTCCAAGGCTACTAAACCAATCGGTCTTTCGGGATTTGATCTTTCTTGTGATCATGCCAATGTTATGTAATAATGCACCGACTCTGGGTAGCTAGGGTCGGGGCGTTACTCTCTGAACTCAACAATGACCTTGGTATACCAATCCAAGACACCAATTAAGAGATACTTGCATTTAACCATTAAATGAATTAATTAATTAATTTATCCCTTCCACGCTCTGATATCGAGCGAGGGGTCCCAACATCCCGCGCCGACATGTTTTAGGTCGTTCCTAGGGTAAAAACCCATTCCAAACCCATCCGTACACTCAGATATGTGATCTGAAATACTGTTTAGGAGTTATCTCATTTATTTGGCATTCCCAGTGTGAACACACTGAAAACATAATTTCGGCCAATCTGGGGCTCGGAATCGCACGCCGTCTGAAGGCACTGTTCTGGGATAACATTAAGAATATTCCAAAGTCTTCCACCTCAAAAACTGTGTTCTTACATCATTACCTCATTCAAACATTTCATCCCCAAAAAGCAAAACCGAGGAAAAACTCAGGTTACTAAGCCGACACCTGGCTCTCCCGTACCCAGAAGAACTCTGGCACAGTTATTCATCAATGCACACAAACCAAAGGATTAGATATGTTCACCCGAGGTCTTCCCTATCCGATGTCGTGCATAAGAGCACGCACACATCTTCTCGGGTAAGTCATGTGAGAGACGTCGTGCACCCACTCAAGACTTTGGGGTTATGGAAGGGCGGTAGGGAACCTCGTCATCCCTCTGCACGGTCTCAAATGGCCTGAAGGCTCTCGGGGGATGCTCACCTCCCCGATCGAACCTCTACGTCGCACAACGCGATAGGAATCACTGTACGCACCTGGAAAAAGGCCCGATGATTCCCTCCTTCAGAACATCCATATGGTGAAACACCCATGGATATCTGGTCATGAAAGATTTCATAGTTGATGTACCACAACCAATACCCTCTTATACGCTTTAAAGCAAAGGAGTCAACACAATTGACTAAAGAAAATTTCCTACTCCTTTTTACCTTACCAACACAGGGCCACACCGATGCCCCGCGTAACCCTGGTAACACCTCAAACAAGGAGCCGGGAGAAAATAATTTCACACACAGAGTCTGATAATTCTACTGCAAAAAATTGATGATCTGTAGTGAGTACCTCTTATCACCTCATTCTATACAAGATCATAGACATCTAAAGCTCACGGCTTTCCGCGGTCCCAACTGTCAGATCCCGGAGCCTGATGTGGACCACCTAGTGTTGATGGGAAGACATCATAAAGCTATCCACCACTAAAAGAACCTCCCACTCCTATGATAGCACCACCTCTCAGGGCGCTACTCCAATATTGGAGCTACCACCGTCATGGTGGTGCACCTGCTGCCTGCCTGATGATCTCTGCATGCTAGGTCAGGCAGTCCCGTACAAAGTGACCTCGCCTATCGCAAGCATAGAACCGAATCTCTTCAGGCTTCAAAGGTGACCTACGGCGCAATTGTGGTGTACGACCATGCCCCTGAGTCCGGTTTACAGAAATCCACCTATGTCGAGGTTCTGTTTTCCGATGCCCGCTAGTTGCGGCAGATGTCACGGCTCCAACGTGCTTGCTGCCACCACCAACTCTAGAACATGACAAGAATCTCTCTTTCACCAGCACCATCTCTAGAACCCTAGCATATGTGGAAATGCCCAAGGGTACTATGATAGAATGAATCTCTCAGCGGAGACCCTACTCCAACTTTCGCACTCAAATGTTGTCGTCTTGGACCAAGTCCTGGTAAAAGCATTCACGGTCTGTGAAAGTAGACGCATTCTCAGCCACCATCATCGCTCCCTAATGAAACTGCAGGAGCTCCTAAATCTGGACGGAGCACAAGAAGGTGGTGAAATACTCCTCACGAAACAACAACTAAATGTCGCCCCACAAAATCAATGACTCATCAAGAAACTGAGTCACCATACTCCACCAACGCCAAGCTGCTCCGCGGAAAAAGTTGGCGGCCAAAGCCTCCATAATATCTATCAGCATCTGCAAAATACTGAAAAGGAAAAGCACTATCTCCAGCCAAACCTCTGATTCCTGAGGGTCTAGCTCACCACTGAACCTTAGTAGTCCTTTCCTCTATAAATCACAGAGTGCGCTCAACCTGCGCTCAAGCTTAGTCTCCTCTGCTAAAACTGTATGATTCTCAATAGGTGGGGGTGATGCTACCGGCCCACCTGGAGAAAGGGGCTCGCATGATGGGTCCTGGACTGAGGTCTTGTAGCTCACAGGGTCGTCTTCACAAACCAAATCTGGTATCATGGCTGGCTGTCTTCGCAGAGACATCCTGAATATTATCAAGGAGTTCCACAATCAGATGAGCATATATGTATATAACAATAACAACACTGGGGAGTTTAATCAATAAAAAAAGTCAAATACTCAATCCTATGTGATCCACAAACCAATTTCCATTGCAATAAGTGTATCAACATGCCGAGTTGACAAAATGGTTATCAGGGTCCTGGTGAATGGATACGTCGGCCGCCGCACCATCACTAGACACCTCAGCCTGAGAGCCGCTCTCAAGACACATTGACACTGTTGCCTTAAATCCCAACCAATTCATTTTTAGGGATGTCTGAACAACGTCCCAAGTAACGAACCACCTATGATACCACTTTTTCATGATCTAACCCTACCCGGGATCGAGCCGCAACTACCCCAAACCCGCCTCCATAGGCCAGGGGCTGGCGACAAGCGTCGAAGGCACAATAACTTGGATAGGCCTTTTCTTAACTACTTGTACACACACACACGCAACAATCTCAATGAAGAAGTGAAAAGTAAAAGACAAAAGACAAATAAAGTAAAGGGAAACTGTTATAAATAAACCACAAAGTGCATCGACCTCTAAACTGTACAAAGCAAGTGTTGATGATAAACTAAAAAAGAATAGGGGAAAACACATGCCCAACCAGAAAAGGTGCCAAAACCCGGAAACAGTTAATCAAAAGAAAAAAAGTTGGAGGGGTCCCCCACCTAGAAACTGACTACGACCACCGCATGCGGTCAAAGCTCTCGAACTCCTAAGCTCCACTGAAGTCACGACCAACCTGTCCATCGTCTGCAAGGGCACACCATGTGTGGGCAAATCCCAAGTAGGGGTGAGTATAAAAAATACTCAGTAGGATACCCCAAAGGCTCAAGGGAGCAACAAAGGATATACCTAAGGGTGAGATGTAAAGCAAACATGGAAAAGTAAAGGGGGTACAATAAGGAGTGTAGTAGAGTAATAGTAGAGAGTCCAGCTCAACCCAACAATAGGAAAGAAGGTAGACTCTTCTAGACACAAGGAGATGGAAATGGTGAGAAGATGAAATTCCCATTGAGTCTTCACTACCTATAATAGGAGAGTATACTCATCCAACCATGAGAATATAGACACGGATAGCACGTGGCATACCCCGCGTGTATTCGCCTCTAATAGAAGGATAGTAACAAAACCCAAGAAGTGGGTACTAGAACAAGGTATATACATATTCATATGCTCAAACAAGAAGCCCAAACAAAATCATAAGGGTATCTCCATCCAGTAGCTCAGCACAAGAAAGTTAGTAGCCAATAGTCCCAGAAGTAAACACCATCGATTCCCAGCATCCCGCACGTCTACCCCGAACTGCATGTCAAGGGGCTCAAGTTACCGCACCTTGGAACTATCCAATTTGGGCAACACTGACTCGCCCACACGGTTATTAGGTCAAATCGCAAGAACGCGTCTTGGTGGGGGAAAGTGCCCCTCGTACTAGAGAGTTTTAGGTTAAGTCACCCCACACCTCGTCACTGACACACATTCAAGAGGTCTACTCAAAGTCAAAGATGTCACATCACTAAACCATACAAACAAGGGTCCCTCTCCCGTAGTCACGGAGAAAAGCCACATACTAGACTAGTATAAAAGACTGAGTCTAAAATACCATCGGCTGACCCACTGCCCAACCATGCTGGAGGGTAATTCATAATAAGATATCGGGTGCCCTACTACCCTTCCCTACTGGAGGGTAAATCCTAATACATCATCAGGTGAACAACTACCCATACCTACTGGAGGGTAGACCCTAATACATCATCAAGAGTCCCACTGCCCAACCCTCCTGGAGGGTAGACCGTAATACATCATCATGAGACCCACTGCCCATCCATATTGGTGGGTAGACCCGGAATAGCTCGATAGGTGACCCACTGCCCAGCCCTGCTGGAGGGTATAGCCTAATACATCATCAGGAGACCCACTACCAAGCCCTGCTGAAGGGTAGACCTGGAACAAGATGACGGGCGACCCACTGCCCAGCCTTGCTAGAGGGTAGACCCTCATGAGTCATCGGATGACCCACTTCCCAGTCTCTGCTGGAGGGTAAATCCTAGAATTCAATGAGCAACGCACTGCCCAGTCTCCACTGGAGGGTAAACCCGGAACTGCTCTGGCCATCCCTACTGGATGGTACAACACTGGCCAATAGAACCAGTATTGGTTATAATGCATCCACCCAACTCCAGAAAAAAACCAGGGAAACCACTCAACCCTTCTGATCTAATCCATCATGAATAGGAGGACCCTCTATGTCACGAGAGGTCAAAGGTACGCAAAGAAGAACACGACACGCACATGGGGACCACACGACGTGTGGCCCAATGCCAATTCCAACTTTCCACCTCATCATCCTAGGCACAACCAACCACATTTCGTAAAACATTAATTCACTCTCCCATTAGTGAATGCGATCACATGCCAAGGGTCCGCAACAAACACTGTAGAAGAACATCCATGGGGTACCTTCACATTTGCACATTTAATAAGATCGTGTAAGAGACTCTGTTCACCTGAACAGATTACACCATTGTAACCCTCACGGAAAAACATGCGAGATCGACTACTTACTCACCACCAACGAATATCCGACGGAAATATCGCCAACACCGCTTTACGCCCGAACGACATCCTGTGGTCCCAAGCCTCGGCCCCGAAAATAGTTGGGTGCATCACACTATTGCGATCCATACGGGAAAACACGTCAAAAGGACTGCTCACATGGGAGGAACAGATATCCAAAGAAAAATATGCATTTCATCCTACCGCACACGAGCGGTGCTTCGTGGGACCCGCACCCCCGTACCAAAGAGCTAGAAAAGGACCGCACTGTTACGATCCACATGAAAAAGTACACAAGTTTCACTAATCACATTTCCAAAATGGACACCTGGTGATAATGCTGGAAAATCACCGTCAACTCCAAATATGGCCCTCGCGGTGCCCACACCAGCATGCGGAATTAGAGCGGGCGGATTGCACCATTGGAATGCCCTTGAAAAAACACGTAGAAACGACTGCTCACATGCCCCGAATGGACGTCCGATGAAAAAGTTACAAAACGCTACAGGAATCTCAAAATACGGGTCCAGGGGCCCATGCCTCAACTCCCATTTCAACGCTCGAAAAAACACTAGAAAAATTCGGCTCAACGCCAGGGTCGCAAGGCCAATGACGGTGCCCAATTCAAACATCAGATGTGTCTGTGCCTCCCAAAACAAGAATTCCCAAAAAAAAGCGCCCAACCGCTTGAGAGAGTGTCGCGCTTCTGAGGCCCCTGTCTCAGGGATTAAAATCACCCGAAACCATCTCAAACAATTCCTCTCATCCTGAGGCACACGTGGCCATAGATGTCACGCGAAACTGACTCCTAGTTTATGATTTATTAAAAATAAATCATTTTAAAATAATAATAATAATAATATATTATTATTATTATTATTATTATAACCTTATTTTTTTATTTTTTATTTTATTTTCTTTTTTTAAAAACCCAAACCAGACCGACTGAATGGCCGGTCTTCTCCCTCTTCAAGAACAGGACCCACATTTGCGGGTCCTCTGTCTGCTAGCCGGGGTCCAAAGACCCCGGTCTTCTCCGGCAATGACCGACCAAAGGGCTGGTCCGCCCTTTCTCCGTGCCTCACGCATGCAGCCTATGACTGCCACAATGACACCTCCCACCCACCTCGCCCCGCCTTCCGAACCTCGCTGTGCTCGACCTCCATTGCTCCGCCGGCCCCCTCCACTCGAGCCTGATGCCTCCCGCTCCGCTCGACCGCGAGCCCGCGCCTTGCCCTGCAGCCAGTCGCCATCCGAGCTCGCCCACAGTGCCTGCCGCCGCCTGAGACAAGGCCTCTGCTGCCTCACTCTGCTACCGAACTGCCGGAACCCAAAAAAAACCAGCCGAAAAACACCAAACCACCGGAAAATCAGCAAACTTCTCCGGACCGCTGCGGGCAGCTCGGGATTCGGAATTGAAATCCGTAACAAGCGTCAGAAAGTGTATAAAATATATTATTCATTCATGTGAATTGTTAAAAAATACAATATTAAAATGACATGATTAATCAGGCTCAAAGTAGTTGCGGGGAGAATAAAACGAAAACGACAATTACTACCTTGTTGGGCTTCGCCCGACGCTTCCCGCTGTGCCTCGCCGGATCTGCCGCACCTCGCCGAAGCTGGTGGAGGAGAGGAGGTATCCATGATTGAACACCATCCTCCAGGAGGTTACAAAGGGAGGGGTGGAGGAGAAGGTGGGAAGAGGGGTTATAAAGAAAGATAAAAATAATTAAAACATTTAATTAATTTAAACACAAAAATGACCTGCATATGAGACCTCCAGTGCGGTCAAGATTATGCTTCCCCTATGGTAAACACCACCTCCCGAGCACAACGGAAATCTCAAAAATTTAATCTAAGGCCCCTTTCAAATGCTTCAAAACTCAATTCCCGAGGTCATTAAATTACAACCCCCCCCCCCCCCCCCCCCCGGGCCCATTTTTCACTAACGGCCCGCGCCCACAAAACATACACCCCTCCTTGGGTAAAAGACACACTCCTAACTCAACGGTGTCCTCAGTTTTCCAATACGAGAAACCATTAATATATACTTGCATTTAACCATTAATCGAATACATTAATTATTTAATTTATCCGTTCCACACTCTGATAGCAAGCGAGGGGTCCAAACATCTCATGCTGACATGTTTTATGTCGTTCCTAGGGTAAAACCCCCATTCCGGACCCATCTGTACACTCAGATTTCTGATCTGAAACACCATTTAGGAGTGATCTCGTTTATTTGGCATTCTTAGTGTGAACGCACATAAAAATTAATTTCGGCCACTCCGAGGCTCAGAATCGCACGCCGTTTGAAGTCGCTTCTCTGGAATATCATCAAGAATATTCCAAAGTATTCCGTAGAAAAAAGTAGGTTCTTAAAACTACAGTCTTAGATATATGATCTGATCAACCGTTTAAGAGATATCATGATTTTTTTTGTGTTTATTGTAAAAAACAATTAATATTTTTTTATAATTTTTCCATGAACACCGATTCTCAGAATCACACGCCATTTCAGAACCTAGCATTGGAAATATTTATAGAAATATTCCTAAGTCATTAATGGAAAAATAGTGTCAGGACCCATCCCTCAGAGCCCATTCCATGACCACCCAAGCCTTCCTTTCATAGGATAGGGGTGGGAAACTAGCATCAAAATGGTTTATCCATAAAATGGGATGGAATTGCCTTTAAACCTGTACACACACAAACTAGGAACACAAAAAAAGATGAAACTATGAATTAAAAGTGTTGTAGTAAAAGTGTGTTCAGAAATTAATGGGGCCGGAATACAAGCCCAACTTAATGAAAAGCAACTTCAATATAAAAATAGAAACAACTCCTGAGATCGTCCATCAGGGTTCCTACATGAAATGTATGTACGACTTATCTCTATAGATATTAATTTCAACCATCATTACTGTCCAATGTGATGTCCTAGCTCCCTGAGTCTCAGTCAAGGATGCCCATCGTCTGCAGAGGATACAACAAAGTGCGGGAAAAGCATGTGCATGGGTATGTAGAAAAAAACTAACTAGGGACCATGAGCCTCCCAAAGGTCTCTCATAATTCTACAAAGATAAACCACAAATAATGATCTTGATCACAAAGAAAAAATAAAAGACTCATCTCAGACCAAGTATAACTTAATTAAAAAATTACATATGATTAGTTGTAATATAGATCATCTTATTTTGTTATGAGGAACTACTGCAGACCTAGGCATGATTGATAGGTACTGACCCCCACTGACCCACACAAGATCCGACCGACCCAGGATTGATAGGTACTAACCCCCGCTACCCGATACTGGATCTGACATGCCTAGGATTGATATCTACAAACCCCCACTTACCAAAAAAGGGTCGGTATGCACTGACCCACACCTGATCACTTAGCGCTGAACCACAGAGGATCTGTGCTTATCCACATAGGATCACTAGGTGTTGATACAAAAAGGATCTCTAGGTGCTAATCCACATAGGATTTCTAGGTTCTGATCCACAGAGTATCAAAATTCAATTGACAGCCATGAAAAAGATTCTTCGTACCCTGTGTGATTGAGTTCTGCAATATCTGATCCCCATTATATTGATAATACATAAACTACCATGAAGTCCAATAAAGATGATTTCCAAATATTATTCTTGTAATTATGGTTCCAACGCAATAGCTGACGCGCCAATCGGATTCTCGATCTGTGAGTTATAGGCATTTTAATGCCGAGGAGCCATTTGGATTCGGGTTCGATCCAACTCGTCCATACTCCAACATTTTCCAAAACTCAGGTAGAGTATCTTGAATGTACATTATTGTTCCAAGGATTCTATAACCCCAAACGGTTCTCCAAACAGAAATCTGGTTTCTGAGATACGTCATTTTAAGCATATATGGGACGAAGAGGTTCTTGGTCTGGTCTGAACTCACTGGGTAGACCCAACCTGGCCCGGTTGGGCTGACCCTCCCTATCGGGGCTGACTCGACCTAGGTCGTCTCAGTCTAAAGTGGTTGAGGGCCACCTAGTTGGGTTAGGCTCCAGTGAGATCGGCCTGCTGGGTCTCGGACCGGCTCGTCCCACCCTGGCTAGGATGGGACGTGGAAGGGTCGACACACTGGGCCACAATCTATCCAGGCCCAGATGGTGGGACACACATGAGGGTCGTGCAGTCCACTTCCCGAATGGCTCAAAAATACTTTCACATCTTAATGGGCAGTGTAATGTGGATCCACTTGGGTTCCAACAAGACCCATAGGGGAGTGGATCCCATCCCATCGACGCGACCTACCTCACTGTGGTGAACCACCTCTCACCTCTAATGCAAGTTCAGAGCTGGCCTTCTATCTATCTTCCATATTGTCGAGCGGCGCTAGCCCCCTTTCGTGACCGATGAGTGCTGACCACTGCCTTCTCCGCTGACACCGGTCACCGGGGCCGGACCAGAGGATCTTGTTTAGGCCATCGTGTGATATTCGGTGGTACGTTTTCAATTACACTTCTGCCTATGGGCCTTCCAAGATTCCACCCTTGCTACACGGCTCTCGGATTCAAGGTTATGTCAAATTTGTAAATTCATCCCTCGAATAATGAAACAATAATGATGCGGTAGAGGGTATGGGCCTTGACTGTTTGGACCGGGTGCTCTGCTTTAGGCTCTTAAAAAGTGGTAACAATTAATTTCATCAAAGATTATCATAAATAATAAACCCCCTACTTCGAGAATCATTGTAGACTGCAACAAATGGCGGTGGTTCCACATTCAAGGGTATTGCAGATGATAGAGAAGGATCGTTTGCATTTTCATTCGTCGATTATCAAACTCTAGATCGATTCCTCAATGGGTGTCATCAAATCGACCATTCTTCATTGGAAGATGGTTCATTAGTGCTTCGTCGAATCTCACCAACAAATTCCTCCCAAATCACCCATTCCCCACATTAAAAAAACAAAGGAAGAGTTAAGGAATTAATTCATAATTCAATTAAGTGCCATTAATTGATGTAATTAATGAGTCTCATTAATTGAATGTGGTGTGGTCACACAAAATATGAGTCAATACATTAAATTTATTGACAACCCATTAGTACAGCCATTACCTCTCAACAATTGGGGAAAAATAAAATAGCAATTTCTTGTTATTTTATTATTCTTTAAACTGTCTGAAAACTAACATTTTATCCCGAACAACTACAGTCGATTTGAAGACTCCATTAAGATAATCCTTCCACTGCATATTTAATGGTGTCCTTGGATTTCAATTCTGAGCATCGATCATAACTTTATAAAACGCCTCCCATTCATTTACTGATCATACCTTAAAAAAGATCAAAATTTCATTCTGGGCACACCGGGCCTCAAAATCATGCACCTAAATTTTCACAGTCTAATAATAATCCCAAATAATTTTAAAAAAACATATATGTAATATCTTAGTCTTTTAATTCTGGCCACCATAGGTATTTTCTTCCCTAATAGATTTAGAAAAACTAGGGGAACAAATGGGGGTACCGAGAACGTATCTGAGCCACCCGCTCCCATGTGCTCTCTCAATGGATATTGTGCTTCCATCAAACTCACACCATATGAATCAATTTCACATGAAGGACCCAATCTTGTCGATCTAATATCTCCACTAGGAAATCCACCGACTTCTCCCCATCATCATTGTCCTGCTCGCCCATGTCGGTAATGTGTGATGTATGATGCACGTACCTCCTCAACTGCGACACATGGAAAACTTTTTGCGCCTTGTGCATATGTGGGGGAAGAGATAGATGATTTTACACCTCGCCTACTCTAATGACATACTAGGACGGTCAGATGTGCCTTAGATATAGCTTGTTTCCCTGACCAAAGTTCCGTAATCCTCATCAGGTTGAGACCCATAGGAAGACTTGGTATCCTTCCTCAAACTCCAAGGGTCTTAGTCTATTTTCAATGCATGACTAATTCCTGCTTTGTGTAGTCTTCATACCCTCGTAGATTCTATGTACCTTATCTGTGGTAACCTGTACCAATATTGAACCCATAATTTATTACTCCCATGGGTCTCTCCAGCATAGAGGTGACCTGCAAGGTATCCTATATAGGGCCTCAAACGGAGCCATGATGATGGAGGAGTGAAAATAGTTTTTGTATGAAAACACCACCAGTGACAGTTGTTACACCCAAATACAACCAAAATTTAGGACATAAGCACGAATAATTCCCTCATGTGACTATGTGGTCCACTCCGTTTGGACATATGTCTGAGGGTGGAAGGTGGTGCTCAGGTGTAGATGATTCGCGAACGCCTCCTGCATTCCCTTCTACAAGAAAGATGTAAAATTAGAGTTTCAATCTGAGATGATCATCGATGTCACCTCGTGAAGTCATACAATATTTTTTTACATAGATATGTCTAAATCTCTCTTCTGGTCCCTGATCTCGGATGGATTGGATGTGGGCCGACAAGGTGAGTCGGTCAATAATCGCCTTGATGGAATCATGGAACCTAGACGTACATGGAATCCCTATCATGATGTCCATGAAGATTCCATCCCATTTCCACTATGGTTCCTCAAGTGGCCAATCTAAGCATGATGGTACCTTGTGCTTGGCTTTCACTTGTTGACAAGTAAGGAATCATGATAAAAACAATGACACTACTTCCATCATCCATGTCCACCAGTACTGATGTCGGAGGTCCAGGAATGTCTTCACCACTCCAGGATGTACCGCCAAAGGGGATGTGTAGAACTCACTCAACAACTCCTCTCGAATCATCATTGGTAGCATAGTGCATCATTTTAATAGAATGATGTGCTCCCCACCTTTAGAAAATCCATCAGGATCCTCTCTTAGGAGATCTGAGCACGTCGGTCGTCATAGTAAAAGTCCCCAAGTTGTGCCTCTCTGACTCACTAAATGAGTGGGGGATTAACTATCATAGACTAAAACTAAGTTGCATCATCTCTATCCACAATAAATAAATATTATGTGGCTATCTTATCTTTCATCTCACTCAGTAACTACAGACCAGACCTTCACCTATATGTGTTTGCTGCTACGTCTCCCTTCCCAGAAGTGTATATTATCTCAAAATCATAGTCCTGAAGGAAATACAACCATAATATCTGTCTCATGTTCATGTCCTTCTAAGAGAGTATATAACTAAGACTCTTCTGATCTGATTAAATTGTAATCCATTCTCCCATCATGTAGTTCCACCACATCTTTAGCAGAAAGACCACTGGTGCAAAGTCCTGGTCATGAGTACCATAGTTTTTCTTGGTCATTCTCAACTGCCATAACCAGTAGGCAATCACTACCCTCTTCTACATTATTATACTACCTAGTCTATTCCCTGATTCATTATAGTACACTTCATTCCCAATTCCCTCTTCTGGTATCCTCGAGATGGAGGTAATCGTAAGTCTTTGTCTTAGCTCTTGAAAACTATGATGGCATCTCTCCATCCACACTAAGGGATGTCCCATATTTTTCATAGTTGGGAAGGGTGTTGAAACTCTATAAAATTAAGTAATGAAGCTCTAGTAGTACCCATCAAATCCTAGGAAACTCCTCACCTTGATCAAACTCATGGGTGTATCCCAAGAAAGCACTTCCTATATCTTCGCTGAATCCACTACAACTCCAACCTCTGAGATAACATGCACTAGGAAGTGGACTTCCCATATCTTGAACTTGAATTTATTGAGATTTCCATAATGCATGTGCTCATTGAGTGTATTCAGAACTATCATTATGTGTGTGGCATGCTCCTCCTCTAACGCCGAGTATATCAAGATGTCATATATGAAGACTACCACAAAGCGAATAAGTTATGGCTAGAATATCCTATTCATGAGCCCCATAAACACTGTTAGAGAATTTTTCATGCCAAATGGTATCACCAAGAACTCATAATGGCCATTCCAAAATCTTAAGGATATCATCGGTACATCATCATCCCATACCCTAAGCTAAGGATAGCCTGATCTAAGGTCTATCCTCAAAAACCATCGAGCTCACATTAGCTGGTCAAAGAGATAATTGATCCTCAAAAGGGGATACTTGTTCTTCACAGTCACCAGGTTTAGTCTCCGATTATCCACGCAAATCCTTTGACTCCTATATTCCTTCTTGGTGAACCAAAATTTGGATGACCATGAAGAAACACAGGAACTTATGAATCTCTTCCCCGGGAAGTCCCCCAAATGTACCCACAACTCACGAAGCTCCGTGGAGGCAATCTGATATGATTTCAAAGATATCACTGCCATCCTAGGGTACAAGTCGATGTATATTCATACCCCTATGTGAGGAGGGGGGCTCAAAACATCACCAGGAAAGACATCAGCATAATGGTCTATGACTAATGGATATATCAGAATCCACACATCAACAACAGCGAGGGTATGGCTACCCAACTGATTAGTGATCATCTACACCCTCCTCTGAGTCTGTTCATCATGTTCTTAAAAGGTTCCCACTTTTTGGTTATTGAAAACCCGATCCCATCTTAGCGGAAACATCGAACATTGTGCCAAAAACAGTGAATATGAGCATAGAATGTGGACATCTAGTCCATACTCAAAATGACGTTGTAAGGCCTTGACGCTACTACTTGGAGATCTCAGCCGAAGCTCTATCTTAAGAGATTGATCTCGCACTCTTTGAACCATTGTGTAATCATAGATTCTTCTCTTTTAGGAGTTTCTAATCATATGGATCGATCTAATGGCTCCATCGGAATCTCCAAGCTCTGAACGAGTGTCAGGGAAATAAAAGAGTGACTGGAACTTATGTCTATAAGAACTATTGCAAGGGTGGATAAGACACAGATCATATATATAATCATATATGGAGTACCGTGGTTATAGGAATCTACTTCCTGATGTTGATCTCACCTCTGTCCACCTATTCCATGTGGTCGGTGTGGACACATGGGGGTGGTGGTGGTAAAACCTCAAATAGTCATCCATCTCCTTCAGCACAGCCTTCTCCTCAACCTCATTTGTCGCTCTATGGATCCCCTTGCTCGAACCTCAGTTGTTACCTTTGTGGTCCTGCAATTTTCTATAGATCATTGTTGCAGTAAGTCTAGTAGTCACGATCCATGTGGACCTGTCCATTGCATGTGAAGCGCAGTCTACCCGTCTACATGACAGATCCTCCTCATGATCTCTGAACCTCCAAACGAACATCTTTGGGTCATCCCCAAGATGGTGTGGACTACTTGGCCTCTGCCTCATCTGCCTACTACCTAATTCATATAACTCATCTACATTTCGTTCAGTGGTGGATCTCATCCTCGGTTCTCGCTAATCTATGAGTACTCCAACAATAATGCTTACTCAAGCACCCCATCCGACATCAAAATATTGAACGATATCATCGATGCCTTGATCTCCAACCGAAGAACATGATCAATTGTCTGAGCCCTAAATAAAGGGACACATACCATGTTAGTGAGGTAGAGTGAGAGGTCTGTGAATATCGCCGAGTACTATGCCACTGATAGGCTGCCTTGCTGTATGTGTAGCAGCTTCTAGATATGCACTGATCATAAAGTCCACGGTAAAAAATCCACCCTGAGGAGGGTGTTAAAGACCAACCAAGCATGTGTCGCATCCTAATGCATTTATAGTTTCAAACACCACCATCTCACTATTGTTCCCTGGAATAATCTAGCTGCTTGAATCACCATCTACTCTAATGGTGTCTCAACTATGATGAAAACCCATGCCACAACCTCCAGTCATCCATCAGCAGCCTAGAGATCTTTCTTATCTTGAAACCATAGAGGCCTCTGTCTCTAAGACTCGGTAAACTCACTCATTCGATGTGCACAATATGCCAGTGGAGCTGGTGGAAACTGTTTTCCTCTAAGTGGAGGTGCTACTGGTACACCACACAAATGTTCCATCAATTTTAGAGGGCCCCTACACTACAACCTCATCGCTCTATGGGCCGTCATCGTTAAATCTCTCTAGAATCCTTGCAGGCTATCTATGTGTTGTCATCCTAAAATTAAACTAGAGCCCCTTAATAAATAAGTTATACATGATGATCTGTCTCAAAAGATATCAAAAGTAAAACATTTCCAAAACACACACAATCAGTGTTTTCATGCACCGAGTCAGAAATGAAAAATCATGGACCTAGTGAATTGATCGGTCAGCTGTTGAACCAACACTAGACTCCCCAAACTAAAAACCAATCTCACAACACATAACACTATTTCTCAATTAGAATTCTAAGAGTCCTAGTTATTCAGTAGAACCAACTCCTATGATACCAATTTGTCACAACCTTTCCGCCAGGGCCCTTTTCGTGACTACCCCAAGCTAGGCTTCCATAGGCCAGGGGTTGGCAATAAGCACTAGAAAAGAATTTCCGTAAAACATGAAGTAATTTCCTTTAAACTAGTACACACATAGACTAGGTACACAAAAAAAAGATGCCACTATGAAATAAATAAGTTATACATGATGATCTGACTCAAAAGATATCAAAAGTAAAACATTTCCAAAACACACCCAATCAGTGTTTTCATGCACCAAGTCAGAAATGTAAAATCATAGACCTAGTGAATTGATAGGTTAGCTGCTTCACCAACACTAGACTCCCCAAACTAAAAACCAATCTCACATCACATAACACTATTTCTCAATTAGAATGCTAAGAGTCCTAGTTTTTCATTAGAACCAACTCCTATGATACCAATTTGTCACAACCTGTCCGCCAGGGCCATTTTCGTGACTACCCAAAGCTATCCTTCCATAGGACAGGGGTTGGCGATCAGCACTAGAAAGGAATTTCCTTAAAACATGATGTAATTTCCTTTAAACAAGTACACACATAAGCTCGATACACAAAAAAAGATGCCACTATGAAATAAAATAGTAGTATTAAAAGTGTGTACTAAAATTTAATGAGCTGTAATAGAAGCCCAACTGAATGAAAAACAATTACAATAGAAAAATCATAAAACTAATACTAAGATCACTCACCAATGATCGTACCTTAAGGGTATGTACAACTCGTCTCCAATGTTCACTACGACAATTGTCACTGCCATCCACCATTAGGTCCTAACTCCCCAAGTCTCAGTGAAGGCTGCCAGTCATCTACACAAAACACGAAAAAGTGTTGATGAAGCCCGTGTAGGGGTGAGTATAACCCTACCCAGTAGCGATCCCGAGACCCTCGCAGGTCTCTCTGAATTCCAAAAAGTAAAACCATCAAGCATGATCCCAATCACAAAGCACAATGAAAATACTCAACTCAAACAATGTATAACATAATTACAAGTGTCCCTATGATTAGTCTTAAGCTAGATCATCTTATTCGGTTATGAGGCACTACTTATGACCCTCACAAGATCGATAGTTACTAAACTCCACTGACTGACATAGGATCCGACCCACCCATGACTGATAGGTACTGACCCATGCTGATCCACATAGGATCTGTATTACATAGGATCGATAAGTACCATCCCCCGCTTAACCATGTAGGATCTGACCCACACATGATCGGTATGCGCTGACACACAAATGATCAATGAGCTCTGACCATCATAGGATCAGACCCACATATGATCGGTATGTACAGATCCACACAAGATTGGTGACCGTTGACCCACACAGGATCAGTGATGATCCACACAGGATTTCTAGGGGCTGATCCACACAGGATCTATAGGTTCTGATTCACAGAGGATCACTAGGTCTTTTTACACACATGATCTCAAAGTTTTGATCCACACATGATCAAAATTCAATTGATATCCAGCCACATGATTCTCCGCACTCAGTATGCTTGAGTTCTTGTAGTATCATCTTCTCATGATATCGTCCATTCAAAACATACGTAAAGGTCCCACTAATAAGTAACACAACGATACATAATTTCATAATGGTTCCAATTTAAGAGACAACACATCAATCAGACGTCCGGTCTGTGAGTTGTATGCATTTTAGTGTTGAGGGCCCTGTTGGATTCAGGTTCAATCCAACCCAACCATACACAAAATTTATTCAAAACTTTGCTACAATATTTAAAAATTAATGTCTTGTTCCATGTATTTTATCTCCACATATCGTTCATCAAACAGATATCTGGATTGTGAGATACATCCTTTTATGAGTATAGTGGCCGAAAAGGGTATGGGTCCAGTCTTACCCGATCAGACCGACCTGACCTGCCCCGACTAGGCCCTAACCAACCCTGCTAGGCCTAATCCGAACCAGCCTTGGCTGGCTCACTTGGGTTGGCCCACGGTGGGCTTGGACCACTGGGCTACATACTGGCCCGATCCGCTTTGAATAGGTTGGGCCATGGACTATATCGGGCTCACCTAATTGGGTTGGGCCGCAATGTCTCAACCCACCAGCTAGCAGGACCTGTGTGAGGGTCATGCAATCCGCCTCCCAAACAGCTCAAAAAGTCATCTGTCTCTTAATTTGTGGCACCAGGGGGGACCACCTGATTGCCCATGGGACCCGCTAGAGAGTGGGCCACTCCCTTTGCTATGACATCGAATCCATGACCTGACTTCCCAAGGCGCGCGGCGATGTGCTACCTCCTGCCTTTACGGCTAGCCGAGAGTTGGTCGCCTGTTCATCCACCGGGGCCCCAAGAGGCACATCCCCCCTTTAGCGGTCGGCGAGCGTAATTCACTGCCTTTGCAATCAGCACCGGTCGCAAGTGCCATCATGCCAGTGCTGCACTAATGGATCTTCTATGGGACACTAGAGGAGATCTGGGGTTCCGTTTTCCCATCCACTCAACCCTACAAGCCTCATGGGATGCTTCTATCGCTACACTTCTCCCAGATTCAAGGTTCTATCTAATATTTAAATTTTCCCCTGAAAAATTCCACATGAATGAAGTAGCAGAGGTTCGAGGCCTTGTCTGTTTGGCCCATGCCCTACACATTTTCATCATAACATGAAGTAGAAATTTAATTCAACAATTATAATGTTAAATAACAAATCCCTTATCTCAAGAATCGTTGGTGACATCTACCGAAGGTGGTGCTTCCAGGTTTGAGGGTATTGTAGATAATGGAAAAGCTTCACATGTGTTTTTGTTCATTGACAGTCGACCATCGGATCGATTCCTCAATGGGCATTGTCAAATCCTCCGTTATTATATGGAAGAAGGTTTGTTTTCACTTCTTTAGAGCTACCCACCAAATTCCTCCCAAATCAACCTTTTCCCACGTTTTAATTAAACAAAGGAAGAGTTATGTAATTAATTATTTATTTTATTAAGGGCCCATTATGTGGTGAAATTAATGAGTTGCACTAATTTAATTTTGTTTGGTTACATAATAGATGATTCAAGCCATTAGATGTCTTGAAAACCCAGTATTTCACCACCACCACTAATCTTTTGGAGAAAAATAAAATAACCATTTCATGTTATTTTATTATTCATAAAAATTCTGATAAGAAACATTTTACCTTGAACCACTGTGGTCAAAGTGAAACATCACTGGAGAGAATCTAGGAGCGGGGGATCCAACAGTATCCTCTGATTTCAATTCCAATCATTATTCAAAATCATTGAAAACCACGCCTGTACGTTTACTAAACATACCTTAAAAAATTTCAAATTTCATTTCTAGAAAAATTGATCCTCATAGTCACGCACCGTCAATTTTCACACTCATAATAATACAAAATAAGTAAAAAAATTATATGGTATTTTTTGTTATTTGCAAATAGGGTCTCTACATCATCCCCTCCTTCAAGATTTTCAACCCTAAAAATAAAAACTGGGAAAAGAAACATGGGATATTGAACTCACATCAGGATATCCTGCTCCTAAGAAGACCTTTACATCCACATGCGAGCACAAAACGTGAACCAAAGGGATGGTTCTTATTCAGAAGGTATCCTCCATTAGATGATGTGTGTAAGAAAATGTCGATATATCATCAGCTGTGAAAGGTGAAGAAGTCGCACACCCACTCCAGCAAATGGGGGGCTTGGAAAGGTATTAGGAAGCATCTCCATATCTTGCACAGTTATAAATGCACCATAGAAACTTGGGGAGTATATTACATCACCAAAAGAACATCTAAATTCCACATCATGACAAGAATCACGTGTTTTCCCTAGAATAGGGACTAGTGATTCCCTTATTCAGAATATCCATCCAGTGAAACACCGAAGGATATATGGTCAATCAAGACTTCATTGTCGATGCATCATAGAATTGACACTCTAACATGATCTATAATCAATGATGCGAACACCGTCGACTAAAGAAATGTTTCACCCTCCTGCTCCACCAGTGTCAGCCGTAGGGAAGATAACTTCTACAAAACATCGCACACCTGGTGAGCCTAGGATTTCATTCTAATGGAATCTTCTATCATGCTACATCTTTTGGGTGAATATATTACCTCAATGTCATAGTTTTATAGGAATCTAAACTAGCATGGCCTTCTCAGGTTCAAGTCTCTCTAAGAGAATTCGTATCAAAGGATCTGGGGGTATGAGAACCAAAAAAGTTCTCCACCTGAAGATAATATCTCTACATTCACAGGGAATATACTACCTCTTCCAGCACAACATAGTGAGTCATGTAGTTCTATTTATGGGGTCCTAATCACCTCAAAATGTAATTGATAAGAGTATTCAGAATGATTTCGATCAAGCAAGGTACTAATGAACATGGTAAGTGAGAAAACACATCCATGTGCCAGAGGCAAGACACCAAAATCACATGACATTCATCGTTTGACCTTCACCCAATTGGAAGGAGACTATTCCTAAAAACAAGCACTCTGCCTAACCCACAATTGGAAAGTCAATTAAAGGGATGTCAAGTAGCAATAATTCTCTAAAAAAGACTAGACTTGTTACGACACTCCACTACACAACCCCGCCATAAACACACGAGTCATAGTTATTAATCAACCACTCCTTGATACTATATGCTTTAGGTGGCACTAACTCTCCCTCAATTTTTTGACCATGTCACAACAATTAATCTCAATGGGGGAAGAACCCATCTTTCTCATGAAGTTAACGAAATGATGAAAAACACCGTCATTAATTTACAATGACACCCTGCATCACACTCGATAACTCCTAGAGCAAGGACATGGCAGAATGGAGTACATCATGCAATGCCTAACTTGGTATTCTATAAATGGAATAAAGGACATAGAATTTACCTCTGATCTTCTCACATGCTATAGGAATGTAGGAATCCATAAAATGTAGCTACCCGTGGCCTCAGACACCAGCACCCTGATCCTAACATGGGCCGCCTAGTTGTGGTGGAGGGACCTCACAACATCATCCACAAACCAAATATCTTACTACTTCATTTCAAAACCAAATCCCTAGGGATCAAAATGTCCCCTCCTAGAAGATCCATGATCATCACACTACCTCTTAAATGGTAGTGCATCTCATAACTCTCTGGCAAGCTCATGAAATCTAGTCTTGTAGTCTCATGCCACATTCCCTCTCCCATCACAAGAATTGAACTAGCCCTCCCTGGGCTATCCCACTGCTCTAGGTTGTCTCCGACCATGTTCAGGAGTTTTTTCACGGGGAGGCCTTCTGCCTCGAAGGCCTTCAAAATGATGTACTCTAGATGAGGCAGACATCCCATCTCTATTGTGTTCTCTACCAATACTGATGAACTAGCTTCCCTATGAAAGAAAGCACTATAACGACCCATACTTTACATACATTGTTAATAATTCAAAATTGAAGTACACTTATTACAACATATGACAAAACCACAAAGGACCGTATAGGTATAGTGTCTTTAGAAACTGGGAAACATAAACAACTGGTTCATAAATCTTCTTCAGTGTCTCCCATTTATTTCATCATATCTAGGGTACCTTTTAGCATATTCTACTTAATGTCCATCTTCCTGTCCTGGGGAAAAGAAAACATAAAAGGGTGAGCTCAAATGCTCAGCAAGGGCAAATAAAGGAAATAAAAAACATATCATATCTTTTTGAAAATCAAAACCTGCAAAAGAGATCATAATATCTTAACATGGAATAAATCATAGAAGTGAAAATGAGATCCCCATAATCATAACATAAAACTTGAAACATTGTGGCATGCACACATAATCATGGAAAATCATTTCTTGTTAGTCATGACTCATTGCCAAGACTATCTTAGTGGACAAAGTCCCTTTCTGAACCGAGTTCACTCCTCGTTTCAGTCCTGTATCACTGAACCGAAATAACCTTCCGTTCCAGCCATGTCTATCTCATGAGATATAAAATCATTACCCAATGCATTGGAGGGAGATATAGGTCCCACCCATCTTATAATGAATCCTTTCTTATGTGTGCCACATAATCATAAAACATTCATCATCGCATAACACATATAACAAAAATGGGATTCTTGAAACATCATGACATCATAAATCAATTCATATAAGATAAAGGAATTCATAAACATAATTCCATCACAACATAGTCAAACCAATGTAAAAATATGGGTAGAAACAGAACCCTTTATTATCTTAGATGGAAAATAATTTTGATAAAACACTTGAATTGAATTCTTGAGGAAAATATCCTTTCTTCTTCAAAAACATTTTTCCTTTCATAACATGTCATAAAACTTTAAAATAAAAGAATTTGATTAAAAATAAACTTGAAAACTTGTAAAGGAAGCTTCTTTTAAGTAATGTTTTAAAAATCCATTCATGCCGTATATGTTAAAAAAAACATTCTTCGTACTTTTGTCGGAAAAGTCAAAAAGTACCTCGTACGGAAAAACGACAAAAGATTCCTTTCATATTCTTTACTAAAAACTCACCTAAGGGTAAAATTGGATTTAAACTATTTCAAGTGGATGGAAACAGTATTACATATTGAGGGAACATGGATGTGGATGATAAAATACACCCCAGTAAATACTTACGAATAAACAATCTCGGATAAAAATGAGATTGTGATATTTCCCTTACCTTAGGTCCGATTTGCTTTGTTCGTGTCCGAAGCTTCTGTATAATGGTTTAAATAATGTTATTGACTTATTCCAGAATCATACATATTGATATGAGATCATATATGGTCATATTATTATCTTCTTGTTAGTAATATTTCATTGTTACTTGTTACTCGGGTCTTTATAACTTTTTGTTCTTATGCGTGTTTTGTCGAATAAATTCTTATTCTTATCTTTAGGTTATAGATAATTCATTTCCAGAATGTTATTAGTGTAGTATATACCATATTCATTCATTCAATTCATTTATATAATCATTATTAAATGAAGATCATGTAGAACGAATCGCATCACATCGTGGAGACGGTATTCCGTACGTACGCACGAGTGATGATATCGTTCCTATGATCGTGGAATTGTATTGGAGTATATTATTTCAGTATCAATATTACATAATAATAATCATATATAGTTACTCATTACACCATTATACCCATCCTTGTAAGGTGATGGTGGAAAATAGATTACACCACGGCGTGGAGACGGTATTCCGTTCGTACGCACGCGCGGTGATTTCATTTTTCCGTAGGATGGATAGAAGGTGAATTAGGGTTGTTTCATATTTATAATAACATATCAGTATGTAAGTAATACTTATGTTATTACTTTATCATGAAACAACTAAAGAAGAAGAAGTTGAAGAAGAAAGAAATTGAAAAGATCGGTAATGGATATTACCTCTTCTTTGGAACGCCTTTTTGAATCCTCCACTTAAGGAACTAAGATTGGTCTTTGGAGAATACCAGTACCTCTAGGATTATTCTAGGGAAGTGGAGAAGGGAAAATGGCAGGGGTTGGCCGAGCTTGAGTGCTCAAATTGGTGTGAGGAGGAGGGGGAGGAGGTGCCCTTTTATAAGGGAGGAGAGGGGCACCTTAGGAATATCTCAAAATATTATTTTATATTAAAGTCAAAATCGGTTTATAATGGTTCCAAAGGGTCTTATTTAGAAGCTAAAGTGGGGATGGGTCGAAATACTATCAACCAATAGGATTTAGACAAGTTTAGGGTATTATTTTAACCTTATCAATTAGATTTAACTCTAAGTTAATTAATTTAACTTTTACCGTGTCTTTTTGTTTTCTTTCACTATATGGTTAATAAACATACTATAACATGCCAAACGAACCCCAAATTGTTTATTATTAATATATATATCCTTATCTAAGTCATTTGGCCGAACCTTAGATTTTTAGGAATAAAATAACAATTAATAATATAATATTTGATTTAAAAACTATTTTGTGTCAATTTTGACACTATTTGATATATGATTTTTGTGAAAGTCATAACAGAATTATATGTTCGAAACAAGTTGATTAAATCAACATTAATATATCATAGTAACCTAGAAAATTAGTGTAATTCATAAAAAGTCTTAAATTACATTTATTTTTGTATTTATATTATCAATTATGTCAATATTTCATTAATAAGATAATTACTGCATCATCTTTGTGTCATATATAAATTAAATTATTTGATGTCTAAAAATTACAAATAAAATACCATCATGTAGGAAATCTTTTTATCTTTCCAATGAATATTTACAATCGAATTTATCTTATGTATAACCCCATATTAAAAATGATTTACTTATTAAACTTTGATTTTAACTATTTTAACCCTTCTTTAAATAAATTAATAATAAATGTACTATTCTAATCCAAGTGGGCCTAAATGGTCATATTTTATTCCTAAGTTTGTTTTTGGTCGAATTACACTTGTCCAATAGAATTAGGACATGTGTTAGGGTAATATTGATATCATATTTACCCTTAGTTACCCTATTTACTATTAACCGCGGTAAAAAAGTAAAAAGTTACTATTCACCAAAAAATTATTTTCATCTCATTGAACCACATTTTAGTCCTTGATATTAACCGTGTCTCTCGGATTTTCGAAATTCCATTCACAGAAGCGGTAAAATTAAGTTTTATGCAAAATTCGGTTTTTAACCTACCACTTAGTGGTTTCACTATTCATCAAAAATTGAAAGTTTTCAGAAAAATACCAAAATTTCACCCTAGGCTAATTTCGATATTCTGAGTCCAAAAATGAAGTCCATTTTGAAAAATAAAATTTATAAAATTTCAAAAAGTGGTTATTACTATTCATAACGGCTAGTTTTAATAGCATATTGTTGTTTAGTGAAACTCGGTATTGCGTACGACGCAAGCTATCGAGGAAGGTCGTGATTGCGTGTAAAGCAAGCCAAGCAAGTGTTGTGTAGAAAAAGATTCCTTTGATGATTTATATAACATAAAAGTCTCGGGTGTTACATTCTACCCCCCTTAAAAAGAATTTCTCCCTCGAAATTCGTCACTTTGTAACAAACAAATGAGGATACTTCTCCCTCATCATATCCTCAAGCTCCCATGTAGCTTCTTCAAGTTGGTGGTTCCTCCATAAAACTTTCACCAAGAGAGTGGTCTTGTTTCGTAGGACTTTTTTGCTATGATCCAGAATCTCTATCGGCTGTTCTTCATAAGAAAGATCTTGCTCCAGCGGTACAACTTCTGAGCTGAGTACATGTGAAGGATCTGGTATGTACTTTCTCAGGAGAGATACGTGGAACACATCGTGAACTTGAGAGAGATTCGGTGGAAGCGCCAATCGGTAAGCTACCTTCCCAACACGATCCAGTATTTCAAAAGGACCGATATATCTAGGGCTCAACTTCCCCTTCTTTCCAAATCTCATAACCCTCTTCCAGGGAGATATTCGTAAGAACACTTTATCGCCTACTTCAAACTCTAGGTCTTTTCTTCGGTTGTCGGCATAACTTTTCTGTCGACTCTGAGCTGCTCTTATGTGTTGTTGAATAGATCTAACCTTTTCTGCCACTTCATCAACGAGGTCAGGTCCTAATAGCTTTCTTTCCCCAACTTCATCCCAGCAAGTTGGAGTCCTGCATTTCTTTCCATAGAGAGCTTCATAAGGAGCCATCTGAATACTGGAGTGAAAGCTATTATTATAAGAAAATTCCACCAAAGGTAGGTGTTGATCCCAACCTCCTTTGAAATCCATAGAGCAAGCTCTCAACATATCTTCTAGGGTTTGAATTGTTCTCTCAGACTGACCGTCTGTCTGGGGATGATAAGCAGTGCTGAAACTCAACTCTGTATCCAGAGTATGCTGAATACTTCGCCAGAACTTCGAGGTAAATCTCGGATCTCGATCAGATATAATAGAAAGTGGTACTCCATGCAATCTTACCACTTCCTTTACATATATCCTGGCAAGCTGATCTAGAGAGAAATCCTCTCTAATAGGAATGAAGTGTGCAGACTTTGTAAGACGATCAACTATGACCCAGATAGCATTATTGCCTTTGGATGTTTTAGGAAGTCCTGTGACAAAGTCCATAGTGATGTTTTCCCATTTCCATTCGGGTATGGGTAATGGTTGTAACATCCCCTTAGACTTCTGTCTCTCAGCTTTAACTTGTTGACAAACCAAGCATCGAGAGACATATTCAGCAACATCTCTTTTCATGCCATCCCACCAGAAGTACTCTTTCAGGTCCCTATACATCTTCGTGCTTCCAGGATGAATAGAGAATGGAGAACTATGAGCCTCATCCAGCAGCTCTTTCTTTAATTCGGGGTTGGGAGGAACGCAAACCCGATTCCTGAACTTTATTATCCCATCACAATCAAGGTTGAATTCAGGAACATTTCTCACCTTCTTTTGTAACTCGACATCTTCTTTCTGTGCCTCTTTAATCTTCACATGTATAGATGGTTGAACATTCATTTGAGAAAGATAAGATTTTTCCCCTTCCATTATAATTCCAAGATCCATCCTTTGTAAATCCATAAATATTGGATCTTTTGTGATCCTCATCATGGATAAACTAGCATGGTCTTGTCGACTTAATGCATCTGCCACCTTGTTTGCTTTCCCAGGGTGGTAATGGATTGAGCAGTCATAATCCTTAATCAGCTCCAACCATCTTCTTTGACGCATATTCAACTCCTTTTGTGTGAAAATATACTTTAAACTTTTGTGATCAGTATAAATATCACACCTTTCACCATAAAGGTAATGCCTCCAAATCTTTAATGCAAAGATTACCGCAGCCAACTCCAAATCATGTGTTGGGTAATTTTTCTCATGGATTTCAACTGTCGTGAGGCATAAGCTATCACCATATCATTTTGCATAAGAACACACACCAATCCCTTCTTGGATGCATCACTGTAGATCACAAGCCTTTCTCCACTACAAGGCAGTGTGAGCACAGGTGCACTGGATAACCTTCTTTTCAACTCCTTGAAATTCTCTTCACATTCCTCTGTCCAGACAAACTTAACTCCTTTCCGAGTCAACTTGGTGAGTGGATTAGATAATCGTGAAAAATCTTTTACAAAACGTCGATAATAACCAGCCAAACCAAGAAAACTTCGGATCTCAGTTACTGTTGTTGGTCTTGACCATCTTTCGATAACCTCTGTTTTTCCTGGATCCACAGATATCCCATCTTTTGAGATTATATGACCCAAAAATGCAACTTTTTGAAGCCAAAATTCACACTTGGTAAATTTGGCATAAAGCTTCTCCTTTCTCAGGGTCTTCAATATAATTCTCAAGTGATCTTCATGCTCTTCCTTGCTCTTTGAATAGACAAGAATATCGTCTATAAAGACTACCACAAATTGATCAAGATAGTCTCTAAAGACTCTATTCATTAGATCCATGAAGATAGCAGGGGCATTAGTAAGACCAAATGGCATCACTATAAATTCATAGTGTCCATACCTTGTACGGAAAGCCGTCTTTGGTATATCCTCCCTTTTGACCCTTAATTGATGATACCCTGAACGAAGATCAATCTTGGAAAAGTATTGAGCTCAGCGTAGTTGGTCAAATAAGTCATCAATGCGTGGGAGAGGATATTTGTTCTTGATAGTGATCTTGTTAAGTTCTCGATAATCAATGCAAAGTCTCATTGATCCATCTTTCTTCTTAACAAATAGAACAGGTTCTCCCCAAGGTGACGCACTAGGGCGTATGAATCCCCTATCAAGATTCTCTTGGAGTTGCTTCTTCAATTCCTGCAACTCAATTGGGGCCATTCTATAAGGTGTCTTTGAAATAGGCAAAGCACCCGGTACGAGTTCTATTGAAAACTCAACTTCACGATTTGGTGGAAGACCCGGCAATTCCTCCGGAAAGACATCATCAAACTCCCGTACAATGGGCATATTCTTAATCGTGAGTTTCTCACCAACCATTTGAGATAAATAACCTTCATTTAGTGGAATCAATACCCATAAGATGGAAGAAATTTCCACTGGAAGGTTATGTTCATCCTTGCATTGGTATACGATCGTAGATTGATCTGGAATATGAAATGTGACTTCCCTTCTTTGGCAATTGATATGAGCTCCATGAAGAGAAAGCCAATCCATGCCAAGAATCACATCAAATTCCACTAAAGGAAGGATCACAAGATCTGCAGGAAGCACTTTCCCACAAACTTCGATCGGAGAAGAATTATAAACTTCTGATGCGATTGATGTGCCATTTGGTGTTGTCACAGCTAACTCAACATCTAATTGTTGAGGTAATACGGTGATACCCTTAGAAAATTTTTCAGAAATAAAAGAGTGGGTGGATCCAGAATCAAATAAAACATTTGCTACTTTAGAGTTGATGGTAAGTGTACCTTTCACCACATCGTTATCGTACTCCACCTCGCTGATAGAAATTGCATGTGACTTTCCTTTGTCTTTAGCCTTAAGAGTTTGTTGACGTCGACCATCATCATCAACCCTTGGATTTGGGCATTGATTGGCATAATGCCCCATCTCCTTTCACTTGAAACATTGAAGTGTAGCAGGTTCATTCTGTGTATCCCTTCCTTTGTTTGCATCATTAGACATCTTCTTCCCATTATCACGGCATTCAAATGCCCGATGACCTTCCTTTCCACATTTAAAACATTTACTTGTCCCTTTAAGACAACTCCCTACATGTTTCTTTCCACACTTTGAGCATAAGGGGAAGTTCATCTTCTTTTCCGTGTGCTCTTTAGATTTTTCTTTGAATTCCATCTTCCTCTTCTTATCAAACCCATGTGACTGATGGGTTACTCCAATCTCCATCTCGACTTTGAGAGCACATCGAACGATTTCTTCGTAGCTATTGAAGTCCCTTATGGCTAACGCCCTTCGAAGACTTGGTTTTAAGCCACTAAAGAATCGATCGATCTTACTCTCAGGTTGGATAATAATACCAAAAGCGTACCTTGCAAGTCTTGTAAAATTTGCTTCATAGGTACTAACAGATTCATCATCCCTTTGCTTCAGTTCAAGAAACTCTTTCACCATCTTTGTTCGGAGAATACGAGGGAAGTACTTATTGAAAAATAAGTTCTTGAACTCGTCCCATTCCATAGACTCAATTTCATCCCTTTTCCTCGTATTCTTAACAAGATTCCACCATTGATCAGCATCTCCTTCCAAACGATACACTGCTAGGATGACTTTATCATGCCCAGAACATTGAAGAACTGAAAATATCTTTTCAGTAGTACTAATCCATTGTTCAGCAACTAATGGATCAGTAGACCCGCTGAAAGAAGGTGGACGCTGCCTCATGATGGATTCAACAGAATGTTGCTCCCTCCTTTGCTCGTTTGGAAATCCTGCATGATTCATAGCTTGAGAAAGTTGTGTGAGCATGGCTACAAGATTTTGCATTCCAGCTCCCATATCGTTTGGTTGCTCAGGGGGACAATCATTGCATTGCCCATCGCATTCCGCATTAACACGGTTCCTTCGGGTTCCAGCCATTGACTAAAACCAAGAAGAATAGTGTGAGCAACACTAATTATAAAAGGAAACCACATAATTCAGGAATAAAATTTTCATGCTTAAGGTCTTATCCTAGGTTATTCAAGGCCATTTCTAAAACACTAAGATTGTGTTCTATGCTTAGACTTATCCTTAGGGTTCTTACTAAGGCTTTCACATCCTAGTTTCCAAAGGTTGACTATACCTTTCCTCTGATACCAACTATAGCGGTCTAGAATTACTTCCAGTGGACTACAATTGATACCTATCAGGGCACTCCATGGGCGGCTACACCCCCTGGGCGGGACACACCACCATCCCCAGTGGCAGCCATTTCCTCATGAAGCCCTTGGGCGGAGAGCCATGCTTCCTCCAACGCTCACATGTGAGAGTTCCCAAGGATCGGATACATTCCTACCTCCTTTGCCTCTGATACCAACTATGACGACCCATACTTTACATACATTGTTAATACTTCAAAATTGAAGTACACTTATTACAACATATGACAAAACCACAAAGGACCGTATAGGTATAGTGTCTTTAGAAACTGGGAAACATAAACAACTGGTTCATAAATCTTCTTCAGTGTCTCCCATTTATTTCATCATATCTAGGGTCCCTTTTAGCATATTCTACTTAATGTCCAGCTTCCTGTCCTGGGGAAAAGAAAACATAAAAGGGTGAGCTCAAATGCTCAGCAAGGGCAAATAAAGGAAATAAAAATCATATCATATCTTTTTGAAAATCAAAACCTGCAAAAGAGATCATAATATCTTAACATGGAATAAATCATAGAAGTGAAAATGAGATCCCCATAATCATAACATAAAACTTGAAACTTTGTGGCATGCACACATAATCATGGAAAATCATTTCTTGTTAGTCATGACTCATTGCCAAGACTATCTTAGTGGACAAAGTCCCTTTCTGAACCGAGTTCACTCCTCGTTTCAGTCTTGTATCACTGAACCGAAATAACCTTCCGTTCTAGCCATGTCTATCTCATGAGATATAAAATCATTACCCAATGCATTGGAGGGAGATATAGGTCCCACCCATCTTATAATGAATCCTTTCTTATGTGTGCCACATAATCATAAAACATTCATCATCGCATAACACATATAACAAAAATGGGATTCTTGAAACATCATGACATCATAAATCAATTCATATAAGATAAAGGAATTCATAAACATAATTCCATCACAACATAGTCAAACCAATGTAAAAATATGGGTAGAAACAGAACCCTTTATTATCTTAGATGGAAAATAATTTTGATAAAACACTTGAATTGAATTCTTGAGGAAAATATCCTTTCTTCTTCAAAAACATTTTTCCTTTCATAACATGTCATAAAACTTTAAAATAAAAGAAGTTGATTAAAAATAAACTTGAAAACTTGTAATGGAAGCTTCTTTTATGTAATGTTTTAAAAATCCATTCATGCCGTATAAGTTAAAAAAAACATTCTTCGTACTTTTGTCGGAAAAGTCAAAAAGTACCTCGTATGGAAAAACGACAAAAGATTCCTTTCATATTCTTTACTAAAAACTCACCTAAGGGTAAAATTGGATTTAAACTATTTCATGTGGATGGAAACAGTATTACATATTGAGGGAACATGGATGTGGATGATAAAATACACCCCAGTAAATACTTACGAATAAACAATCTCAGATAAAAATGAGATTGTGATATTTCACTTACCTTAGGTCCGATTTGCTTTGTTCGTGTCCGAAGCTCCTGTATAATGGTTTAAATAATGTTATTGACTTATTCCAGAATCATACATATTGATATGAGATCATATATGGTCATATTATTAGCTTCTTGTTAGTAATATTTCATTGTTACTTGTTACTCGGGTCTTTATAACTTTTTGTTCTTATGCGTGTTTTGTCGAATAAATTATTATTCTTATCTTTAGGTTATAGATAATTCATTTCCAGAATGGTATTAGTGTAGTATATACCATATTCATTCATTCAATTCATTTATATAATCATTATGAAATGAAGATCATGTAGAACGAATTGCATCACATCGTGGAGACGGTATTCCGTACGTACGCACGAGTGATGATATCGTTCCTATGATCGTGGAATTGTATTGGAGTATATTATTTCAGTATCAATATTACTTAATAATAATCATATATAGTTACTCATTACACCATTATACCCATCCTTGTAAGGTGATGGTGGAAAATAGATTACACCACGACGTGGAGACGGTATTCCGTTCGTACGCACGCGCGGTGATTTCATTTTTCCGTAGGATGGATAGAAGGTGAATTAGGGTTGTTTCATATTTATAATAACATATCAGTATGTAAGTAATACTGATGTTATTACTTTATCATGAAACAACTAAAGAAGAAGAAGTTGAAGAAGAAAGAAATTGAAAAGATCGGTAATGGATATTACCTCTTCTTTGGAACGCCTTTTTGAATCCTCCACTTAAGGAACTAAGATTGGTCTTTGGAGAAGACCAGGACCTCTAGGATTATTCTAGGGAAGTGGAGAAGGGAAAATGGCAGGGGTTTGCCGAGCTTGAGTGCTCAAATTGGTGTGAGGAGGAGGGGGAGGAGGTGCCCTTTTATAAAGGAGGAGAGGGGCACCTTAGGAATATCTCAAAATATTATTTTATATTAAAGTCAAAATCGGTTTATAATGGTTCCAAAGGGTCTTATTTCGAAGCTAAAGTGGGGATGGGTCGAAATACTATCAACCAATAGGATTTAGACAAGTTTAGGGTATTATTTTAACCTTATCAATTAGATTTAACTCTAAGTTAATTAATTTAACTTTTACCGTGTCTTTTTGTTTTCTTTCACTATATGGTTAATACACTTACTATAACATGCCAAACGAACCCCAAATTGTTTATTATTAATATATATATCCTTATCTAAGTCATTTGGCCGAACCTTAGATTTTTAGGAATAAAATAACAATTAATAATATAATATTTGATTTAAAAACTATTTTGTGTCAATTTTGACACTATTTGATATATGATTTTTGTGAAAGTCATAACAGAATTATATGTTCGAACCAAGTTGATTAAATCAACATTAATATATCATAGTAACCTAGAAAATTAGTGGAATTCATAAAAAGTCTTAAATTACATTTATTTTTGTATTTATATTATCAATTATGTCAATATTTCATTAATAAGATAATTACTGCATCATCTTTGTGTCATATATAAATTACATTATTTGATGTCTAAAAATTACAAATAAAATACCATCATGTAAGAAATCTTTTTAGCTTTCCAATGAATATTTACAATCGAATTTATCTTATGTATAACCCCATATTAAAAATGATTTACTTATTAAACTTTGATTTTAACTATTTTAACCCTTCTTTAAATAAATTAATAATAAATGTCCTATTCTAATCCAAGTGGGCCTAAATGGTCATATTTTATTCCTAAGTTTGTTTTTGGTCGAATTACACTTGTCCAATAGAATTAGGACATGTGTTAGGGTAATATTGATATCATATTTACCCTTAGTTACCCTATTTACTATTAACCGCTGTAAAAAAGTAAAAAGTTACTATTCACCAAAAAATTATTTTCAACTCATTGAACCACATTTTAGTCCTTGATATTAACTGTGTCTCTCGGATTTTCGAAATTCCATTCACAGAAGCGGTAAAATTAAGTTTTATGCAAAATTCGGTTTTTAACCTACCACTTAGTGGTTTCAATATTCATCAAAAATTGAAAGTTTTCAGAAAAATACCAAAATTTCACCCTAGGCTAATTTCGATATTCTGAGTCCAAAAATGAAGTCCATTTTGAAAAATAAAATTTATAAAATTTCAAACAGTGGTTATTACTATTCATAACGGCTAGTTTTAATAGCATATTGTTGTTTAGTGAAACTCGGTATTGCGTACGACGCAAGCTATCGAGGAAGGTCGCGATTGCGTGTAAAGCAAGCCAAGCAAGTGTTGTGTAGAAAAAAGATTCCTTTGATGATTTATATAACATAAACGTCTCGGGTGTTACAAGCACTCTGTCACCATTGTCCTCTCAAGAACCCCGAGATAGGTGAGGATTCACAGGGAAACTTTGTTGGCATGAATCCCCTCTACAGAGACTGAAAACAAACATGCATTTCCCAATGTTTTCAGCATTGACCACATCCATAGAGTACCGAGTAAGGTATTCATACATATTTGGGTACTCAATAACAATCATCCCTTCCTATTGCTTATACAATAGCATCTGAAACTATATGGAGCATAAGAAGGAGTGCTAGAAATCCTCATGAAACAACTAGTAGAAATCATCCCTTGAGAGTGCTGACTCATCATGCATTTGAGTAACTCGGCTCAACCATTGCCATGAAACTATGTAGAAAATGAAACAAACGAATTTTTATCTATAGTAATTACAAACTTATTTTTATTTTACATAATAGCATGAAATTACAACACAAAGATCTACTAAGTAGTTTGTGAACTTTTAACATTATATTGTATCTTCTATGATCTGATTTTAAAAACTCTGACATACAATATTCTGATCAGTAAGATGTTTAGAATAAAACAAGTCAAACATAATTTTGGAAGAATTGTAATTGATCATTATGAATTGTAATTTTACCCTGACGTTTAGTAATACGACCCTTTTGAATAGTAATTCTTCCAAAAAAATAGTATCCTCACTCATTAATGTATAAATAAAATCGAGGCATCTAATAATTTATATTATACACATAGTAAAAGTATTTATATTTTTTTGTCATAGATAATTAATTAATATTAATTAATAAAATTTAAATAAAATTTATTATCCCAAATGGTGTTCATAAAGTTAAAATTTTATGTCTTCTGGTATTATGAAAATTTTATAGGACCATATTTAATTTTTGAAAGCAATATAAAATCATTTATAGTTTTAAAATCAGATTTTTTCATGTAAAAGATGATCTTAATTAAAAATTAATTAAATCGTCTGTAGAAAATATTTTTTGGAAAATTGGGATCATTTTTATATTCTACACATTAATAAATGGTTATGTTGAATGTTTGGGATTTTTTTGAAATGATTTAATTTTTTATGAATTGAAAAATATGGTAATTTACCATATATATACATTATATGCTAAATACACAATTTATTGTGTCATGGATGATATAAGCACCTTAGGTTAGAACCCAAATGCACATATTATAGTTTTTTTTAATGGAATCATAACATTTTCTTTAGTTATATTAATATAATAAAGTAATGATTAAAATATTATGAACACCCCCCTCCCTATGACTGTAAAAATCACCAACACTCCCCTCTTCTCTTCAGTCCTATCAAGCATTTTGTATTTCCTAAATTCATCCCAAACGTCTACCCAAGATCATCGCCCTTGTCCTACTGCCCTTAGTCTCATCGAATGTCCAAATCCTCTCCCCATAAGAGGCTCTAATGAAAGATTGATTCAAGAGGTAAATTCCTCATTTCAATTTTTTTACTTTCTTGTTTTATGTTCATTCGTTTCCGTTCATATCCTTACCTCTCCTCATCGAAACATTATGAAAACTCTAGTACGTTACCTATACTACAATTTTTTTATGAAAATGGTATAATTTATTATCTTCTCTCCTTTACACTTCTTTTATACTAGTAGTAAAGACACCATCTAAGATGTGTTTACTTACCACATTCAAGGATGATGGGTTTTCAATATCTTTTTCCATCTTCAATTCTGGTCATGATTTTTATTGTTATGGTTTCACTAGATTATTTTCTAATATATCATATGTAAGGTTATATAATATTTTATTACACATTATATTAAATTTTAATGAAAAATGAGTTCGTAGTGATCAAAATCCGCCCATAAACCCAAAATGTTATCGCTATTGTTTTATATAAGGATTAAAATTCACTCAAAGTAACAAAATTAAATTAACAAACATGTAAATTTATTGATTTTAGATGAAAAAAATATATCTCTAATTCTGAAAAACCATCCCCATTATATATTATTGTATGTTCATGAAAATAACTGAACTGGTTGTAAAACCCCCAAAAACAATCTACCCTAAACAATGAAATTGAATAACTTAACCCATAAAAAATGACATGAATGAACATAAAAATGGTATAATAAATATTATATATATAGATGATGTTGTGGAATTATTAATTGTTTTACTTAATTTTATTATCCAGGTCATTAATATCAACTGGATACCACCATCCAACATATGGTAAAATATCCTCTCTAATTCACTTTTATTCAAGAATTTCCTCTTAGTTATGACCTTTTTTGTGTAAAACCTATTGACGGGATATGATTTCCCAGCTCCCCCAAACTTACCTAATGATTTATAAGTAAATATAGTCCCATTTAAATTTCATTAATCCCATTTAATTACACCTGATACCATGCTTATAATCTGTAAGGGATTCTACTCAAGCATCCATTGTTCCATCGGGATCCCTTATCATTGTTTAACCAAAATGATGTTATCATATCTTTTCTATTTTCAGATTATAAATGTTTTGTAAATGTACCAAATTAGTTTATTAATACCCTTTAATCATTTTATTCCATGTATACACATTATTATAAGTGATTTCATCATCAATACTCCCTGATAAGCAATCCCGTTTTGAGGGAACATCCCAAATTCTTACTTGATTTCATTTGAACTCTATCTTCTATTTCTATCTACCACTGTATTTATAAAATCATTCAATTTTTATTATGATAACCATTTTGGATTACTTATGGTTTTATAAAAAGGATTGTTCCTTTTTTTTATTTTCAGGCTCTATAGTAGTTTCTTTAAAACTGCACAAGAATGTTTCAATGATAATGTTTCATAACTAATTTTCATACATGCTGTCACATATACTTGAGATCACTTACAATAATTCATTCCTATTTTACCTTTTGAAATTTCATGTAAATTATAGTTAATTTCTTTAACTGAAACATTTAGGATATGACCATTTTTTGTGCATTAGGACATTATTTTGGTACCAAATTAATTCCATGGTTAACCCTTATGTTAATGTATGATCAAATATGTATGATTATTTATGTAGAAAACATATTCATGAGAAGATCATATGGTTTTTCCCAGATAGAGTTCTAATTAATTATGTCACGTTTAGTCTTATGAGACATAATGTGTGACCATCGTCGCATATAGTTTTTCTTGTTGTACCATGTGTGACAATATTGTTGGTTTTCCTTGGCTTGTGTACCATGTGAAATAATTTTTGTAGTTAGCCTTGAATAATGCTAAATTAACATTTATTGTTACTTCCACATTTCTATGACTCCATTTTTATATTATTCAATATTTATATTTTTCGATTCCATATGTTATATGCCATTTTATGTCATAATGTCATGCCATATATCCCATATTCTAATGCTTTGTTCTTATTTTTATTCCCATACTTGGCTCTATAGCTAATCCCATTTTTCATGTGTTCCCCACCGCACCCTTTGTAGATGTTTGATCACAATAAATGTTAGGATATCAATTTTATGATTAAATAAGGAAATTTTTTAATTAGTTCCATGTTTTTAGTTTTATGTACCTAGTCTTCCAAGACACTAGTCTTCCAAGACACTAGACTTTGCATTCTTTGGCTTGTACTCAGATGTATAATTATGTTTAAAATCATGTAATGTTATATGTAAAATGATAGCATCGCTATTGAAAAATATTGGTTATCAAATCCATAATCTAATAAGTTTGTCTCCGAACAAGCCTAAAGTGGTGAACCACCGACTTTAGCCAACCCTTCACTGCCTAAGGGTTTGGTTCACTTCTAATCCTTAGTGGTATCTAACACAAGAACTCAAAGAGTATGCTCATCATGTGATCTTCATCATCCTGCACAACCAATAATAACTACTTCTTCATAAGTGGAGGTGATTTTACATACCATCCTAGATAAAGGGGTTGTGTATGATGGATTTGGAACTAAGGCCTCATCACTCACATAATCGTCTTCATGAACCGAAGCTACTATCCTGGTTGGCTATCATCGCAGACATATCCTAAATACAATCAAGAAGTACTGTGTTCATATGAGAATATATATATATATATATATATATATATATATATAAACAAAACTGGAGAGTGAACCCAAATAGGATTTGAAATTAATCAATCATATATGATGCATGTACCAATGTTCCATGCAAGAGGTGTCTCAGTATGCTGAGATGACAAATGGGTAATCATGGTCTTTGTTAATGGCTATGTAGAATTCCAAACCATAATTAGAATCCCTAGCTGAGATAATCTCTTGGGACATGTTGACACTATTTCCATAAAACCCAACCAATTACTTTTTAGGGATTGTTCGAACATCTTCCCAACAAATGAACAACCTTTGATCCCACTTTTTAACTACCTGACCCAAACTGGGCCTCCAGCCGCCACAACCCCATGCCCGCTTCCATAGGCCAGGGGATGGAAACCAATGTGGAAGGCATAAAAAATTTGAGGAGTCCTTTTCCAATGTATCTATACACACACATAGAGACAACTCAATTAAATAGCGTTGAGGGAATGTAAAACATGGTACAATACCACTTTATATATACACCAAAAACACGAATCGAGCTATAAACTGTACATGTATAGAAAAGTAATCTGAATGGAAAAAAGGAAATAATACATGTCCCACCAAAAAAGTGCCCTAACCTGAAAATAGGTGTAAATATAAAATAGCTGAGAGATCCCCACTCTTCGATCCCATGATACGACCACCAAATTCACTCCAAGCACCACATATATTTATGCTCCAATGTATTCATGATCATTATATCCTTCTTCTTCAAGGGAACATCGAGTAGAGGAAAATTCAAAGAAATGGTCGTTATAAAAATACTCAATTGGATTCCCCTAAGGATCATAGCAGAAGCAAGAGAGGTACTGAAGTGGGAAGTAGTAGATAAAAACTTTTTATTTAAAGATTATTACACAACCCAACAAAAGTGTGAAGTAATATCATCCTAACATGAGGTGCTAGAAATGATCAGAAGATGAACTTCTCGTCGAGTCTTTTATACCCACTGTAGGATAGTGGACTCATACCACCACAAGAAGCTAGACATGGAAACCACGTGGGATAACACTCGCATCTTTGCCTCCCCTGAAAGGATAATAACTAAAACCCAGGTTGTGGGTACTGAAAATATTATATATATATATATATATATATATATATATGTTCATCCAAATGAACCCAAACAAGAGAGTAAGGGGATCTCCATATCACTAGAATAGCCCAGGAAAAGATTCTACAACTGTCCCAAAATTGACCACTATTGATGCCCAACATCCCACATGTCTACCCTAAACTCCATGTCAAAGGGGCCTACTCATCTCACAATGATGCTATCCACTTTGGGAATGAATGTATTTCCCACACAGTTATAGGTCACACAACAAGAACACATCTTGGTGGGAAAAGAACCCCTCTTTCCTGGGAGTCCAAAGTCATGTCAAGCACAACTCTTCACTATTATGCATAGTCAATAGATTGTCTCACGATGTCATGAAACCACTACCTAGCTCTGTTGGAGGGTATGCTTAGATGATTTATTGGTGAACCCACATCCCAGTCCACATGGAGTGTAATCCCTAAAGAGTGAATGATGAACCTCACTTCCCATCCGTACTAGATGGCATGTCCTGAATGAGTAACTGGGGAACCTAACTACACAAATACTCTAGAGGGTAATACCTAAAGAGAGAACTTTATACCTCACTACCTCGATGTGATGGAGCGTATGCTTAGAAGAGTAAACACCAAACCTAAATTGCATCCCCACTATAGGGTACGCCTGGAAGAGTAAACTATGAACCTCACTTCCCATCCCTATTGGAGGTTAAGCCAATATTTCTTGGGTGATTTTAAGAACATACATGCCATCCCTGTCGTCATCGAGCTTCACTATAGATATGAATCATGCTCAGAACATTGAGTGTCGCCTTAGATAGGCATCACACTTTGAACATCTCATATCATATCCCGAAAGACACTATGAAGGGAACCATCACAATATACATAGAAAAACACATAGGATAGGCTACATGAAAACCAAATTCGTACTCAGAAAAATGAGATACAAGAGGTAGAATATACATAATGTTGTACAAGTCACATGTGGGGACCACATAATTAGTGACCATACCTCATCTTTTGTTTTTGTACTTATCCATTATTGGGTTCTAAAGTGTGATCAAGTGCCCCTAAGGCATGCTAGTGTACTCTTATAGTACATGGAACCTCAATCCAAAACGCTGATGTGCACACATTGTTCGTTACTGATCTGAAGGGAGAAAAAATTATATGACAAAAAAGGTTCTTGAAAATGGCCCCAGAGAACTAATAAGGTCACACCATTGTGAGCCTTGAGGAAAAGGTCACATGATCTACTATTCACTCACCCGAAAGGACTCCTAGTGAAGATGCTGAAATCCACCATACTGTACAAAAATACGGCCTAGTGGGGGCTATACAATGATCCAAAAACACATTATAATGATCTTTCCATTGAGATCCAGTTGAAAAAACACATTGGATCAACTATTAATTCGTCCAAAATGGGGTACCATTGAAAATATCTCATTACACCGTAAATTCAGGAATCATGCCTCATGGGTCCCAAACCACTATTTCAATTTAACTACCTATAATTTTCATTGAAATGACTTCCTCAACTCGAGGGTCACAGTGCCTTAGAAGGTTCATCAATAATATCTCGTATGCAGATGTACAGTGTGATAAAAGTTTCAGGAATAATAATAAATATATTATTATTATTAAAATGGACATTTCGGGTGCCTGGGCATTGACCTAGAAACAAAAAGTCCATGAGTTTTTCTCAAAATTTATGTCTTGTTATGATAAATGTGTGGGAAACAAATAATATAAAACTGAATTCCTCATTAAAAAGTAACTAGGGTTTAAAGAACCCCTATACCTGAATAAGACAGGACTAGCCGGAACAAGTCAGTTTGCCCCAGCCTATGCCTTCCCGGCCGGCAGTGCTCCACCACATGGAACTAAATTCTGACATGCTCTTACATAGCCTCCCCAACCATTACTGTGTTGTTTCCACAAACAAAGGAACGTTTTAGGCTGTAAAGAGCCTATCCTTCTCATGGAGCTACCTCCCAGTACCCCACTACCATTGGTCGATCTTTCTGCGGACTATCGAGATCACCCTGGTTGTCTGATTTATGAGCTAGGACAAGATCTTTGATGTCCGGAATATTCTCTTAACTATGATGGAATTTTTTATGGGTTCCTTAATGATTTGAAAATTGTAATGTTTTGCAGAACATTTACTAGCTGGCATGCATTCTCTGGGGCTTGAAACTCACACCCGACCACAGATTGTGGCTCCTTGGGTCAAGGGATTCACATATATGAGTCTAAAATCACGATCAGAGGTCATTATAGAAAGACCAAAAGTTAAACGACCAAGAACACAACGGACGAAGAATAAATGGTGATAAAAAAATAGAAACAAATGATGACTGTAGTTTGTTTAGAAATCTGCAAAGTATTTGAAAGCAATGAAAACTAACTGAAAGTATTTCCAATGAAAAAATTTCGATCAGGGAATTGTATAATCCAAAATAGAAATTCTATATAAAATATGGTTTTATCATTGCATTTTTTTCACCATTATCTATATGTGTCATATGTTTCGTCGCGATCTGATAATGTTAAGACGTCGAATCATCGTCGACCAGAGCTTTGTTAACCGAGAGAAAAATGAGCCAACACAGTTCATTCCACTAACCTCATATTTATCGAAAACTACATGTGGATGTGAGATATAAACCTCCTACACCCTCAAAACTGAGGTAACCCCTAGCATAAAAATCATACAACAAATTCATTTGTGGTCTCAGATTTCGAATTTGTGTCCCCATTTAGATTTTATTCAAAATAGCATTAAAAATAAAATAGTTTAATTTTATTATTTTATTTTTACTTTTTCCCTTATAAAATATTTCTATATAAGGCCTGCACCGAAAAAACATATACCCCTAAAAGGTTAAATTTAATACTTCAGACTCAACCATGGCCTCATATATCCAATTTGAGTTATCTTTTGAGAGTTATTGGGGTTTGAGCTATTAAATGAACGAATTAATAAATTAAATAACCCATATAACATATCACTAACAAGCGAGGGGTCTGGAAATCCTATGTAGACATATTTTATATCAAGATTAGGGTAAACCCAGCGTTCCGGACACAATTGTGGTCTCATATTTCTGATATGATCAACTTTTTAAGAGATATCCCATTTCCATTTTGTGGATAGTAAAAAATAAATTAATATTCTTGTATAAATTATTCTGGGCACACTATGAATTAGAATAGAATGAATTCTCAGCGGTTGGATCTATAAATATATGTATAACTATTACTAAGTCTTACATGGTTAAGAAAAGTCTCTATATATCCTATGGTTCTTAATTTCATAGGTTCTACCATGTAAGGACCAATTCCATTGCACTATATCTCCACCGTTCCAATTGTCTACTTAAAAAGCCTTTAGGAATTCTAATGATGTCTCTAAAATGATTATCCACTTGAATGAATTGATTAATCCCTATAAAAATACTTAATCAAGAGTGGGCTTTATTTTCATTAAAACCCAAGGCTGACCCAGAATGCAGTCATCTAATCCTGAAGATTTTCTATTAAACCATTCCGGTACAACATCATTATTTGGAATAATATGGAACCTATCGAGTCATCTTTGGCCAACTATTTACCAATATTCTTAGCTTAAATGTCAATCATATAAAAAAATGAAACATGCCAACTTCTCCAAACAACTTCATGTTTTCTTCAGTAGTCCACCAATACATGTACCCGACTTTAGGTGACGTCTCTAGGAAAAATCATTGCCCATTCATTTGTGTTTTCATGTCTCAACATGGACATGGTTGAGAACTAAATATGTATTCTCGGATCATCACCATTGAAACATCTCACGCTAGACCAATTCAGTACAGTTTATCCTCAGTTCCTTTAACATCAGTTCAATGTTCTTATCTAAGGTAGAATGACCTACATCGTTTATAAATGAGGGGTCAATACCTAGATGAAAAACCCATGTATCAAATGACGACTTCACCGAATTGAGGTCAAGTCAAAGAACAAACTAGTGTTCTTGAGTCCATCCTATCTCCTCCTACATGGGAACCCTTGTACCACTCAATAATTGAAAACATTTTTTATCTCATTCTACTAAATCATAACTCCTTTGGACTGTATTTTCAAAAAAGAAATTTTTTTAATTTTTTAGTTGATGTATATATAAGGCTCTCTCTTTGTACCAAGGAAAATGTCATAATGGTGGACATGATCATCAATATCACATGTGAAAATAAAGAGGATTTTAAAATTTTCAAAAAAGGACCCAACACAATCCTGCTTCATCAATATGAAGTTCTTTATAAGTACAAACTAAATGTATAAATCTACCAAAATAAAAGGATAAATGAACCATATTTTGCAGACCCCTTTTTGAAAGAGCTCATCTATATCATTCAACACGTCTTTATTATCCTAGCATGATTCCATTACCACTTAGGAATCAATTTATCACTCAATCATAACCCCTGGAAATATCATGATTAATTTCACATTTAGGAATACACATGACATTCATTATATGTTACCTCCTCTTGTGCCATGAAATTAGTCGTAAGGTCAAAAAAATACCAATGTTTCCAAAAAACATATACTCTATGAACCATCATTTTGAGAATGGGAATAGTTTAGATATCTATTTGTCATATAGGTCACCCTACTCTAGAGATTCCCTCTAAACATAGTGTAATAGCTCAAGGATAAAATGATTATCACAATGAAATGGTCAACAGTATCATATTTGTGACCAGATGCATAATCTATGTACAAACACATACTTCACTAAAGTTTCACCTACATAATAGAACATCCTTAATTCTATCCATATGCTTATCGGCCCTGGGAATCTAATACATGATGTCCTAGGTAAAGAATTATCCTTGAGACATATTTTCCCATATAATGTTAACATGGATATTGAAACATCAACTCATCCAACAACGATGAATAATAAAGGGCCACACAACCTTTTAAGAGGCTAACCATGCCCTAGGAATAACTATCCTATTGAACTGGATAATTAAATGAATCTCTTGACCCTAATAAGAAACATAATACCAAAAAAAACAGCCATCCAACATGTCTACCTTTTTAGAACTAAGATTCCTACTCAAGAAAAATGACACCTCAATGGAACCACATGTTAGAAGTCATATCAGAGAAACAATCAATAATTTTATGTAATATGGGTACTTCCAACCTCAAGTTCTCCCCTTGTAAAAGAATAACATGTTGACTTTATAGCTATTTAGAACTAAAAATATTCACAAGGATATACCAACTATCATCGAAGTTCCTATAGAATAATATTCCAAAGATAAACTCTCACATAACTATTCCAAGGACTCAATCCAGTGTGATTTTGAACTATCCATATATAAGGTTTGAAACTAAGAAAATTTATAAAGTATTCACTTTATATCATTACACCAATAATTATTTAGTTCTTAATAATTTGTTGGATTAAATTAATCCTCATGTTCTAGTTATAAGAAAGTAAGAACAGTTATATATTATTTAGTTAATTCAGCAAAGTCCCCAGGATTGTTTTATAAAGATTACTTTTAACCATTGATTATTTAAATGACATACTTTCATAAATAGTAAATTGTTAACAAATAATTTATTTTTTCCAAATTTATTTATCCATAATGATCTCACAACCTGAATTAGTTAAATAAAATTTCAATTTGAATATATAGAGAAAACACCATTTAGATTGTAATTGGAATTTTGATAAACAAATGCCACATATAAGAAAAACTCATTGTAAAATAAAATATCATTTATTTCATTAAAAGGGAAATAGCCATGTATGATGCCACCATATGTCTATATGAGAACAGATATAAGAAACTTTATACACATAAAATAAACTTCGCTATATAATATAAATATACCCACATGGGGTTATATATTTAGAAATATTAAAAGAAAGGAAACCTACGAGGGTCTTGATCACATAAGAGTAAAGGTGACCTATAGGGCCCCATCTAGACATTATGGGTCCATCAAAATGTAACCCAAATAATGTTCATAATTATTAATTAATACATTCATAGATGGTTTTATCATAAAAACATAACATTCCAAGGATGTCCTACTTGGGTCAAGAAAATTATAGGATGCATATTCATCCAATTAATTTACTATTTCAGGTTTTGTTTTTATACATTTTTTACAATGGTTCGACTGATATCAATACCATATGTGATCCATTTATTATATGGGTTTCCATTTTTTAAAATTATAAATTTCACATACACATTATAAATTTCAAATTGAATAAAATTTAATCTTGACAACTATGTTCCATCGCATGAAACCAATGGTTCATGGAACAAACATGTCGTGATTGGTAGGATAAGGTGTCATCATCAATCTATAAAATAAAACCCCATATATGTTGATTTTATTTCTTTAATAACCAGCTTTATGTAAAATTTATAAATAGTCATTCTATCACAAGAAATACTACAATGAAACATGGTAATACTGAGTGTATAAGCCTAAATTATAGACATGAAATACTTCTACAGAAGCAGGGAAACCCTTGATTTTGGTATAAGAGAAATATTTTAATCATACCTTTAAACTCACATAAGCATGTTGTATAGGAAATAATACTAAATAAATCACTCATAATTTAATATAATAACAAATTATAATGAAATTACTAAGAAATCATAAGACAAATCATGTTACTAAAATGGGCAACATGTAATATAACATGATTTCTATTTAACACACACAGAACATCAATCAATGAAACTACAGGTAATGGGATATTCTTGGAAAGAGATTCAGTGTGTTCATTTATGATTCATTTAGTGATAATTCCTTTCTACACTAATCACATTAGTTCAAATCATAATCATTTTTAACTATGAATAGCACAAAAAAAGAATCACTTTCCTAACCACATGTAATTTTTACCAAAAAAGGGTTGATCACTCAATGACATAACTATTTACCATGTGTCGACAAATTTATTGTCTCTTATCTACTAATATTAAAATTTTAAGGCAAATGAAAAGAGAAGCCTGATACCACTTGGTAACATCACAACAGGACTATCTGTAAAACTGGTTTCTATAATAGTCGCAACATAGCGTTAAACGCGGCTCCCCATAAACCATAGGATTGAAAATTACAGTGTTATGAGACTATAACATTGTGATTAGAGTGTCACAATGGTATATTATAAAAAATTCAACCAATAGTATAAACATCATACATCAGATATAGTGAGAAGAAAATAAATTATCACTAACTAAAATAATACAAAATTTCCATCTACAAATACCACAAAACCTTAATATATATAAGATTTTATAATAAATAAAATTATAATTAAATAAGGCACTAAAATATAGCAAATGGATAATGAAAATTAATAAAAATACCCAGTTCTAACACAATGAAAATCCTGAGCTCTGATATTGTCCTATGGTCATAACATCTTGACACTATCATTACAACATAATCACAAACCAAAGGACAACAAACATGATATAATCTTGGGTACCAGATTGAAATTGAGGCCTCAGTAGGGTGGAACATATAATAAGCTGGCCACCACTAATGGTGTTTAATTAATAATATATTTAGTGAATATAAACTGAAATAATGTGAAAATATGTAATAAATAAATGGCTTGAAATAATTAAAACCATCAGTATGGGTTCTTCATAGGTTACCCAAACAACACTACCTACTTCGATTGAAGCCGCGAACTTCTAAATGAATGTAATACTATCAAGATATATCATGGGGATATAGTATTTCATCCTAAAAAATCATCCTGAGATGCACCAAACCCCAAACATGTGATTTATCTTGATTGAAAGGTCCCTAAATAACACTAATTAATTTTTACTCTTTAATATAAAGATCCTAATTAGAGTTTAATAATAGGATCCCTAATCCCCTTCAAGGATATTAAAAAATAATTTCATGAATATCCCCAAGGTCACTATAAATACTCAATACCATAACTTTCCATCCAAAGTTATCAATAAATTGAATCCATATTTTTACTATTTGAATACCCTGAATACAAAACACTTTTAGCGCTTCCCTTGAATCTTAGGTAGGGTACTGAGTATCACTCATGCCCTGGTATAACCATCAATACACCTAACCCATCCATGGTGTATCCCATAGGGAACTATTTTCTCTGATGTAGGTGTGTGAAATTGTTAGTGAGTTCGTTTAAGGAATTCCATGTATCTCTCTCGATGTACATAAAAATCATCCAATCAATGATATTTTCCATGGAATTTTGTAAATTAAATACATATATAATCCAAGGTTCACACACTCTCTAATATTATATGATCCTATAAATGTGTTCCCTAATAATGAACCCATGTATAACTCAAGTAGTTCATTGTACATTTACCCATTTAGTATTAAAAAATAAAAAGGTCCTTATTCTTATGTACGCATCACCACAAGAAATGGAAAATCATAGTTGGAAGAAACCATTCTTCACCTCAATTATAGAATAATATGTTCCCTACACATAAGAAATAAATTATAAAAAATGCAGTCTACATACAATATAATGGATTTCCTCATTATTCTAATTCTTTAATTTCCCATGGCTTATTTCATAATTACCGAAAGTTATGTGATATTATCCTATAATAAATATTATATTTAATTTACGGTATCCAATTAATATGTTTTAGGAAATCCTCATAGTAGTTGGTATTAACAGTAGAGAAAAAAAGAGTAGATTATCCAACCACCCCAAATTAGAAGTAATCCATTTAATTATACAATTCACATTTAATAAGGTAGTCCACATGAAATGGTATATTTTCTGTAAACAAATTTCATAAAAAATATGGTACTTCATGAACACAACAAAAGGGGGTTGACTAATATTTGGTGAACTACATTAACAACATAATTTCAATAATAAATACATTATAATTTAAATAATGGGGTTTTACATAATTAATTTCTCAATTTAAAATCTATAAATCTAGATCTCAGCATTAAAAACCACATTTTAATTTACAAACAAGAATATATTTATGGAATAAGCTATAGACAATATAACTTATACTAAGGATTTTTCTACATGTACCTTGATTATGGATGTGTTAGGGAAGTATGAAATAAATAAAAAAATAGTCAAAAACCATGAAAATAGTGTGAATTATGTTGTACCTTGAACGTTTTAATGACAATGTGAGAAACAATGAAAACAGAATGTTGATTGAAGCACTTATCAATAGCTAAACAGAAATGAAAAGGACACATGATTTTGACCACATTTGATGTAAATTAATCTGTCTATAGGTGACTATTAGGGAGGGAACCTATGGCTGGATGGAGTTGCTGCACATGTGGTGGAAGAAATAAAAGGAAGAGGAATAGAAGGCCGGCAGAAAAAATGAGAATTTCACCCCATTTAATGAGGTGTTGGGGTTTTCCATATGTTTGGCCAAACCATGTGCCAAAAATTTTCTCAAAAATACCCAATGATCCCCTCCACATTCTCTAGCCTCATGTTTCTACTATCCAACAATATCAGATGAAAAATACCACTATCATGAAACTACAACAAACCATATGGTCATGCAAAACCTCTAACTCAGTTATAAAAAAAAATTGAGAGCCCTATATATACATTAGTTTAGCTGAAAACTTTCTCCAAGTAGGGTGACTGATTTTAAAAAACCTTATACTGTTACGAGTTCCAATGGAACTTGAGCTTCTAGGTCCTTCCACTTTTAAAATTCAAAATAACTCATGTGACACATCTCAGGGTTTAAACCATGTGTAAAAAACATTTGAGTGTTACAACTCCATTAATACCAACCAAAAACATTTTTTATAATTTGTTTTATCCCCCATAATTAAAATTGAATGACCATTGGAAGATTTTACATTGTCCATATACATGACACACTATATTTTAAAGGTTTTAAATTGATAAAGGAATTAATATTTTTTATGAAAAAATAAGAATTATTATGAAAGTGATCTTTATCAATTATTTATGATTAATTAATGGTATTCTTAAAATGTTTCCATAAACCATCATTATCGATATATATTATGAAATTATATTTTATATATATCGCATCATCCATCACTTTTTATTTACTTACTAGTCATCCACTTGTATAGGAACAATTTACATTCAATGATTTTTATCTATGAAATCCATAATTTCAACTACAGGGTTGATGATTGTTCACCAAGATACAAAACAAATCAAGTTATTTTTGGAATTATTGTCAAAATATTATATCCATTTCTTATATTGTGTAAATACCATTTGCATGATTTCTTTTATGAGTACGTTTCATATAATTATATTTAATGTCCTTGGATACACATTTTTTTCCATGGTATTATCAAGTCTTATTAATTAATGAATTCATAAATACATCCTTATTGAACCACTTGAAATGGATATAAAATATGTTATATTTCATAATGTTTTATGATATTTTTTTAAACCATGTGGCACAAATATGTTTTACTTCCATTATATGATAGGTGATCCATTAAATTTATATCCCGCTAATTCATTAAGTACTATTTTAATATCATTATATATCATGGTATGTGGGTTGTTAGCCATTAAAACATTTGGAGTGGGTAGCAATCCTTGTGATCTATTTTATGATAACAAATAATGGTATAATGATTTAATGCATTTGATATCTTGTTTATGTTATGTCCACATTCTAATAGAACTTTAATCTTATAATATTATCATGATTATTCTATGGTATTTTATTTCTATTTATCATGTGTTGATTTCATTGTCATTATGATATCATGTAATTTTTTGTCTCATATTATGGATTATTATTTTTTACCCATACTGAGTATTTGAGCTCATGCATTATTATGATTCCCTTTCTCTGAGTTATGATCTAAGTATAAAGTATTGTAATTATACAATTGTACATTTTATGGTTAATTTATAGGTGATGTTTAAGACACATAAAAAATTTATTAACATCCAATATAGTATACGATACATGATTCTAATTGATGATATGTATTTCGATTTATTTGTTAGTGATTTTTCATTATTCCAAAAAAATATAAATAAAAAGTTCTTTGGATTTTAAATGTGCGAGGGATACTGTAATAATAAAATGGAATCAAATCTAGTGTTGTCTACTCTATGTTTTGAGAACTAGATCAGGGAGCATAGGACTGGGGTGAACTATAATACATATCTATGTAGTGTTTTCATAACATTACCGTTTACAATGATATTGGTTGACGGAGATTTTATATTTTTGAATTAAATAAATGGGTTATGAGTAAAATATGGTATTAGTTTCAATTCTACAAAAAAAACCTTAAATATTGAGGTGTTGAATATTTTATATTGTTTAGGGATTATGATAAGAGATCATTAGTGAAAACCATAGCTCTATGTTTAATTATAAGAGATTATACATAAACTTTGGAAATGTAGATATTATGTGGTTTTCCTATAAGTTAAATCCCGTTTTTGATACTATCTTATGGAAATAGATTAGTAATAGATTCATTTTATGTTTAAAATCCATAAAATGATTTTGTTTGGGATTTCTCAGTCATCATTTTATTGTATGATGAAAGGTCCCTTACTAAACCAGTTTTCACATACTCATAGGGGATATTATTGGTTTATTTCAAATTATTTTTAAAATAATTATGAAGAATGAAATATATTATTTTATTTTTTTCATGTATATTAGAGAAAGAAATAGTAGAATGGTATTTGATAAACTAGATTCATGCTAAATACTCAAATGATAGGGTGTTAAAATATTTTAGAAATTTTTTCTTTTGGGATAATAGTTTTCTTTTTGTATATTTACTAATAGATGTTATATCCTCCCAAAATATTCATTTAATGTAATGGTCAGAATAATAAGAAACATAGTATACAATTGATGCAATATATAATGTGTTTATATTCCTAACCTAAAATATATTTGGAAGATAATTCTGTTAAGAAATTATATTATTAATAAAAATAAACTATGAAGATGTAATATTTTCAATGTAATAATTTTATAATTACATATAATGAAAAATAATTTAATGATGGATTATTATGAAAATTAATGGGTTAACGATTATGAATGGAAAATAAAAAAATTCCTTATGTCAATAATATTGGAAACACATTGGGGATTGTCTTAAAAGAACAGTAAAAAAATTTGTATAGAAAATGAAGACATAATTTATATATCTTCCAAGGTAAAATAATGCATTTAGTTAAATTTATAGAGGAGGAATATTATTGTTATAGTTTTACAAATGATATTATTGTAGATATTTCACTTGAAATTTTATTATTACAATAGGTTTGAGATGGTTATTACAATGAAAAAAAAATTAAAAATGACATCTACATGTACCTCTGGAGACTCAATCCTAAGACCTCACACAAGAACTCTCATAGGTGTAAACACTAGGTTTCTCCCATAGAATTTATTTTTTATTTAATTTTATGTCATTTTTATCTTTTAAAAACATTAATTATTAAATTTGGCTAAAATTTGTGAGGATGCAATTTATTTAAGGTGGTGAATGTAACAACATGATATCTTGGTATATTTACAATCCTATAAATATTAATTTGTTCCATAACTCTTTTCAGACACACAAAAATGAATTTCATGGTTCAATAATAAATTAAAATAATCATCATTAAAGAATCATTATTAATACATATTCAATTCATATATATGATGTTAAATTTTTTAATATTGGTATGAAATCATATAAGAAACACGTGTTCATTAAAAATTTCATTATTATGCTAATGAAGTTTATATTTATATTTTTTAACATCTATTAATATATAAATATATAACATTTATATTTAGAATTTGTAATAAAAACATCATAATTTTTTTACTAATTAATGATTTTAATCTTATGAATTGTTAATAAATTCATTAAAATAATTTTTTTCTCAAAAATAGGATTTAAAATAAATTAGAATTTTTAGGATGTTATAAATTTAAAAAAATTACCAAGAATGTCGTAAAACAATTTATGTGAAAAAAGACGAAATTTTAGAATAAAATTGGGCTTTTTTAGATATTATTTTATCATTAGGAACCCATGAAAACAAATTTTTCAAATTTTTTAATGTATACTTTAATAAGAAAATTTGTTTTCTAAATTTTCATTCGATTAATTAATGTTTTGGTAAATTTTATTATAGATATATTTCAATGAAAATTTACAGTAATTCAATTTATACTTATTATGTACGTCTTGGGTATTCCATGAATAAATTTTTCAATATTATACGGATTTATTTTAATAATGGGCACCGAGACGATGTGTGATTTTGAGTCACGGTGTTCCGGAACAAATGTTTGACAATATTATATTTTTTAGTAGCATGTGCGGGCAGTTTTCCTGAAAATTTTGAATAACTCTTAAACATGTGCTCGGATCATAAACCTAAAAAAACCATTGACTTCATAAAAATATATTTACCCTTTGCATGACCTAGCATTGGTTGGTGTTGGTTGATTTTTTAAATTCATCTAGGGTGTATTAAAAAATAAAATAAATATTGAATTTTTTTAATTTTTTTGGTCGAGGGAGTGAAATCTCTATTTGTAAATAAACCATTTTTCTGAGAACCTATGTTATTCTCATAACCCTTTAATTGACTAGAGATTATAGGAAGAAAACTATCTAGAATCTTCTCATGAATGTAGCTATCGAGCTTCAAATAAATTTATGACAAACGACGATCTTGACAAATCTCAATTACGACGATGACATTGCTTCGTTCTTCATCATCATTTGAACCATATAATTTTATGGATGTTGATTAGATTATGTTATAACAAATAGATTATTTATTCGAGAACATAGAGAAATCGATAAATGAATTCATTTTCAGATCGTGTTCCTGGGAGTTGGGATTGATTTAATTAGCTTTTCTAAACTAATTCTCCTGATCATGATCATTGGTCATGAATGAATGGAAATGATAATATAACATTTTTCATTACATTAATCTCACTTTTACTCATGTTATTCACTTTTAGAACACAATGATTTCCAACTCGGTGTTTTTGGGAGGTTCCGAACTTGATCAGGCACCGATTCAAATGTGAATCAGCAATCGATGCTGGATCTGTGTAGATCAATACCAGAGGAGCTCATATAAGAGATTAACTAATTTTTTAGGAATTATAGGAGGAATGGTGCCTCATAAATGGGAACACTATCATGAGGTAGTGGAGTACAGTGTTTTGGGAAGATGGAGGGTGTGGTTGATGCCAAGGACGACGAATCTGTGTGCAGCGGGTGTGATTGTGGTGAACGTGGGTGCAGTGGCAGTTAATGTGGTGGTTGATGCTAGACGCAAAGGCAGGCATGGTACATCTTTGGAAGATATGGGATGATAGTGGATGTTGTAGAGTTGGTTATTCCGGATCGGTTGGATGGGCCAGGTTAGTGGCTGGGTGGGACAATGTAGACCCATGTTTGACCCGAGTCGGTTCTGGGGAAACGAGGGCAGAGCCGAAGTGTGTTCAACCACAGCAATCAACCGCGATGATCATATATGGTGTCATCGAAGCATGGTCTAGCATGGTGTGCAGTGACTGTGTGGAAGTTGGACTGACCATGATGATCAGTCCATGGGTAGTTGATCCATGTAATAGGTGGACATACTATGACGGTAGGTCCACAGGCCCCTGACTGTTCTGAGGGTGGTTTCATTGAAACAACCATACTCCACAAATAATAATAAAAATGATATGTCATCATCCTCATAATGAATCTAATTTATAGGTGGTCGACTCGGAGACAAATTAGGGGACCTTTTTTAGATTTTAGGATCTTCTTTCTCCTTGTTTGGAATTGAATAGGTTCAGTGTGTTCGTTTGGTATTTTCCTTGATCGTTCTCTATAGTATTACATCCATATCCCTATATTGTAATCCCCTATAGAGGTTGAGTCTCAGATAGAGTTTCAATATCCCTATGTTAGACTTCAAATAGATGATTTATCACCCATATTGGTGTTTTGGAATCGGAATGACCTTCACGAGAATGGAATTCATCCTCTATCTAGAGACCCTAATCGAGAGGGTTTGTGGAATCATTTTCATATGATCCCCTACGTTGTGGGTTGATCCAAATTGGGTTCATCATGTACCCTAGAGGTATTCGGCATGATTCTCGCTCTCTATATTGTAGTATTCCTTGACAAATGTGTTATATTTCGGCAATTCGAAATGAGATATACCTATTTTTTGAGTGTCTAAAATGATATCATTGCTCCAAGAGTGAGTTCTCCCGGAATGATCATCATTCGATCAGAATCATATTGCAGGAAGTTTTTATGAAAACCTGATAGCATGGTGTCTCTAATTAGTATATATGGGTTTTATTTACTTCTTGTATATTTTAATAATGTTTTACATATTTAATTATTGTATCCCTATTTTTGCTACATTATTAGATTTTTCAGGGTGTAAAACATAGTATTGTTATAATCACGCCTATAGGTGTTTTTCTTGCACTAGTAATTTATTTTTCCAATGGTGAACATTCTGATGTTGTCCTAGGATTTCCAGGAGTGGGTAGAGCATAACTAGAGCTAGGAAGAACAAGGTGTTTTTCATGAACATACCTTTGACATAGCCCTCTCCCTTTGAGCATGATGGAATGTTTACAGTTTTTGTTGGACTTTTTTACAGACAATTTATGGTGGGATAGTAAAAAGACTCATTTACCATTCCTTACTTCTTGTTGTTCTCATGTATTGGGATCTTAGATGTATCCATAAATTCAATTAGTCATTTTACATTTCATAATTATGTTTTTGGGAGATATGTGTGTGTGTACATGTACTTTATGAAAATGACTACCATTTGTGGAAGTGCATACTATATGCTGTTCAACCTCCCCTGATCTATTAGAAGTGAGAATTGGGGTAGTCAGGGAATGGGCCCCTCTAGGATGGGTTGTGACTGAGTGGTATCATAGGTTTTTGATTCTACTTTAGAAGTTGCAGTTTTTTAATTTTGTTTGGGAAATGGTTTTAAGTGTTTTAAGTTCTTATTTCAGGACAAAGAATCCACTATTGGTGCAGTGGATAATGTATCCATACCCCAGAACTTTTATCACCTTATTTTCAACTTTGTACATGAAAATGATGGTTTTATCAAAAATCAATGGTTCATGAATCATATATGAATGGTTGTGTCTTCCATGTCCTTCTTGATTCAGCCCCCAGATATACTCTTTTGATCATGGTACATCCTTTTTCATTTCATGATGAAACCATGTAGATAGCTAACCATGATTATACCACATTATCATCAAGATGATCTACTTATTGACTAGGTATTGATAAAGAGGAATGTACTGAACATAGAAATGTTGGGTGGTTTCCCATCTCTACCACCACCTACTAAGAAACATCTACTACGAACACTATCATCTGAGGATGTACGTAGGATGTGTGCATTTCATGTGATTCAGAGGAAATGACCTCCCAGGTTTCAGGGTGATCCAATCCTCCAAAAAGCTCCCCAATCGCTAGATGTTGTAATTAGTGTATTCCCTTATATGATGATTCCTACCGATCAGATGGCTTTCTTTGACATGAGTCATCTTCAGGGATCTGTGGGAAAATAGTGGAGCTTGGTGACATAGTCACATGAAAATAAAACTCTATCCTGGACAGACATTTAGCATCTATTCATAGTAATGTCATATTCGACCATGTATCGATATGAATTCATAAAAGAGATTTTCAATCTACAGTAGGGCAGTATGACTATGGTGTAATATTCAATGTTTTTTACCAATATTTTACGTTACTCTTTGGATATTAAATGAGACCAGTTCTTCAGGGATTGGAATTTCAAGCTGGGAATACATGATGACATAATGGAATAAATAATATCAGTTATCATTTATTCTATGGATAATGTACTTTACTGAGCCCGGATATTGGAGATTTTTTCAAAAGAGGAGTCACCGGTAATGGGAGCTAGAATTGGGCACGTAGTAGTTGAGACCTCATCAGTAGATTATTAATGATAGTCAAAGTGATCCAAGAGGGTAATGCAATTCAGGGGAAATCCCAAGACCCATGTTTAGTAGTGCATGGACCCCACAGTGGCTCAAATCAGCAAAGCGAATGACAGTGTTTGTCATGTAGTAGTTTGGGACAACTAGCATAATATTACCCGACCCATCTTACAACTAATAATGAGCTGATCAGGGACCACCAAGGTTGTGAAAGAGTGGAATGGAAGGCAGTAAGAGGTGTTCATAGGTTTGATATATTACCTCCACTACCCCGTAGTGTTCTACGCCATGCTTAGGGAGCTGGTGGATAGGGATGAGGCCAATGAAATGAAATGGAGGATTATAACACCAATGATCCAGGGATTATAATAGGTACAATATGTGTCTTATACACCCTACATTTAGTTTTTTTAGATATAGTTTCTAGTAATTCCTTTCATTTTATTAATCTTTTTTGAGAAACAGATATTCATGTTGACCCAGTGACTCAACCCTTATGCATAGATAGTCATACTGGAAGAGGCTTGATGATCAAAAACATTAGTTAATAGTGTGACCTAACTATTGGGGGTCATAATATTTTTTTGGGTGATGTGTTAATTATTCCAAGGCCTTACAACATCATTATTGGTATGTACTGGTTATCCATATTTAATGCTTAGATCGACTGTTTTAAGAGAATGTAATGATTTTTCCGTAGTGATGGTACTATGTTTTCAATAATGGAGAAAAGGTAACCCAGGAAGCATAGGATGAACTCAAGCATAGGAGGGTAGAGACAATTACTAATAATATTTCAATCATGACCCTTACTGTAGTGGATTTTATGAGTCCTCAGATTCCTCTACCGGTGGCAGAGTATGAAAAATTGTTTCCAGTAGATGTTCCTGGATAACCTCTCTGCTAGGAGGTGGACTTAGGCATTGAACATTATCCCGAGAAGACACTGATATATAAACATGAATATCAAATGGATCCTAATGAGATTTTGATATGAGGATACAATTGGAGGACTTGTGGAGGAAGCAATTTGTGTGACCCAATGCTTCACCCTAGGTAGGACCAGTTTCGTCTTCAAAGAAGGAATACTGTAGATTGAGGTTGTGTGTGGATTATTAGAACATATACTAGGTAACTGTGACAAAAACATATCCACTATCGAGTATCTATGACCTCATTGTTTAGTTAAAAATAGAGTAATCGATCTTGATGATCAACCTATGATTAGGCTATCACTATCTATGAGAACTAGATGTGGATATACCGAAGACAAACATCATATGTCATTTTAGCCACTATGAATACATGATGTTGTTGTTTGATGTGAGGAAAACCCTAGTAGTGTTCTTGGGACTCATTAACTGAATTATTTAGCCTTATTTAGACCAGTCCAAGGTGGATTTCATCGATAAAATCTTAGGTTATTTGGTATTTGAGGAGGAGCATGTGAGAAAATTGTGGATAGTCCTGGACACACTCTAAGATAACTAACATTACATGAAGCTCTTGAATTAATAGTTTTGGATTTGAGAAGTCCATTTTCCGGGACACAATACTATAAAAATAGCCTTTAACATCACTAGAAATGGCCTCTATCTGTGCTATAAATGCGATGACTATGTGAGTGATGCTAAAACCCCCGAACTATTATCAGCACTGAAAAATAACTGATGAATGGGACATTTATCAGCGCTCACAAAAGCACAGATAAATACGACCTTTATATGTGATATTAAAAGTCATGATAATGGTCCCATTTATATACTATATTATTTATAACCATTAAATTAATTCCTTATTAGTTCTTTTATAAGCCTTGATAATGGATTTTTTATCACCGTTGTAGAAGAATCGATAATGTATAACATTTTCACCCTTTTATGAGAACTGATTAATGTTTCCTTTATTAGTTCTTTTCAATGAACTGATAATTTTGTTCATTATCAGTTATTTTAAAAGAATGGATAATGTGTGACACTCTAGTGTGTTTTAACATCACAATGCATCGCCAAAAGCACGAGAAACCCACACAAAACACACTAGATTTACGACAGTTATCAACAATAACAAGTCCCAATATAGAATTTAAATAAAATCAAATTTACAACAGAAGTACCTGAAAATACACAATATAATAAAACATTGAAACATTTTTTGATTCAATTACAAGACAAAAAATGATTTCATTCATTCAAAAACAATCATAACTGTCAATTTCAACAAAATTTCAATTGATTTTTTTTCAAACTACCAACACTATATGAGTATCTACAAAAATACCACATAAACTCGAAATAAAAAATAAAAAAAATTAAAAAAATTAATATGAGTGATAATAAAAATGAATTAATTAAACCTAAATAGGAAATAGTACATTATTTCAATGGAAAATGATTTTAATGCGAAAATATTAAGATTACAATTGTAATTGAGCAGATGAAGACATATTTATATTCATGAAAAGGTTGGAGAGAGAACATGATACTATGTGATAAATGAGATACTGTAGGGTTGAATAGGTTCTGAGGGAGAATAAGCATGAACATTGGACTAAGCACCCTAACTCAAAAAAGAATCCACCTATATAAGACAAGAATTATTACGTGAGTAATACTAAAAAGAAACTAATTAATTATAAATATGAATCGATGTGTTAATGATATGGAATGTTATTTTACATTGATGTCATTAAAATTAAATATGTGATTGAGAAGAGACACCGTCATTACTCTTCCTCCAAAAGAATGAAACATGGACAAAAAACATCTAAATTAAACGATCTCTAAAAAGAATATTGAAAATTAAATCAAAGTTTTATCATACAATTTTTTTTAAAATAGAGATTTAATTTCGTAAAATTACCTTTACAATTTTGCAAATGGTTTCTTTTGTCCAGATACAAGGTAATAAGAAAACTATTGATTCATTATGGAATTCAATCTTATTAGTTATCTACCACTTAGTATCGAATATGACCTAAAATTCATCCCCAATGTCCCTATGATTCTTTCATCCCACACAAACTCACCACCAACTCTATCATTTCACCATTAAACATTCACTTATCCTTCTCTTCTTTACCACATTCAGTACTTTTATAGATACATGATGCATGTAGTTGAATGAATATAGTAAATGGATGTAAGAAGAGAAAAAAAGTTAATGCTAAATGGTGATATGATACCAATGATGGAGAGCCTGTGTGATTTAAAAAAATCACAAGGACACCAGGTAGGAAATTTAGATCAGATGCTATGGTGAGTGTTTGGTAACCAATAATAGTTATGTTAATTGATATTACATAGTTTTTTTATCAAATTTGTGAGTGATGCACCATGAATACATTATTTGGATTATTTGATCAATGGAGCCAAACAGACATCCATAATATCCCTACAGACTACATTAGTATAAATAGAAGCAGAAGTGAACAAAATAAATAATTTCAATGATCCAAAACACAAGGTACAAATAGTGATTTACAAAAAACATACAAATTTACAAACAAGAACAATAGGGGAAATAATTCATGAATTGTTTACCATTTATATGTTCACATTCAAAAAAAATTCATTTGAACTATTAATGTATAATATCATCATAATTTTATTTTGAAATATGAAGATACTATAGAAAAAAAACATGGAAACTCAGAACATCACCACTCCAACATGGGAGACAACAACTGAGTCAATGTGTTTATGCTTCTTTCACAAAAACTCATCCAAATTCTTCCTCCACCAACTTATCAAAATGGAGAACCCTGGTTAAGAGGACTCAGTCCATGATCTCGAGATGATGAATCCAAACGAAAATAGAATCTTTCAACAAATCCTTCAACACCATCAATAAACAAAATCCAACCAGATCTTTGATATGTTCATAATAATCATTCACTGCCCATTGACCTTGCTGGAAACTAATGATCTCAGCCCATTTCATCGACTTCACCTCCTCAGATATTCAATCGGACAGTGAGGGGCTTAAAAGCTTCGCACATCATCCCGACTTACATTGTTAGTGGGTAAAAAACTCCCATTTTTCAAATTATGGACCCCAAGAGGACCTATAACACCATGAATTTTAACCACATTGGGATTCCAAACCCTCTAAATACATGGTAAACATCATTAAGCTACTTCATTATACCTAATGAAAATCAATTTCAACGGAATAAGGGATGTAGGTGAGGAGAACCAGAAATAGTGTGAGACCCACTAAAAACATTGTGGACCTTTCAGGGCATTATATTCTGAATAACACAAAAAACATAGAATTAGGTTCATAGTCAATCTGAAACACAACCGAAAGGAACATCTTGGGAAAAAATAATTCGCTCACAAGACAAATTCCATTACAATATAATAATTCTCTCTTTGAAAAACACTATTTCATTTTTCAATTTCAAATAACACAAATAAAAATATATATCCACTTTCTAAATCATAATAACGAAAAATTTTAATGAAAATACAATTCCATATAATATTTTCCTCTTTCCAAATATGATTTTAGAAAACTACACCATGATAATCAACAAAACAGTGCATGCTCATTGGCCACAATGGATATAAATGAGTCAAAACCCACACCAATACAATATTTCTCATGAAATATTTTACATAGTGGACATAAATCATATCTATTTTTTCTTTCATGATGTTAAACATAACAAATTAATCCTAAAAGAAAGATGTTAAAATATGAAGTGTATCTCATCATGTATTTATGATGTTAAACTGTGCAAATTCATCATAGCAGTAAGGTGTTAAACTGCACATTGTTTCTCATCCTTCATATAGGTTGTTAAACTACAAAAATTCATTCTATAAGAAAGATATTAAACAACAAGAATTCATCCCGGTAGTAGGAAGTTAAATGTCACAGTGTCTATCCTCCTAGTTGCAAGAAGATAGACAACATATATTTTTCATTTCAAAAATCCATTCAAATGCATAGAGGTGTTACACTAGTAGTGGTGATGATATGAGAAGTATGGATCATAAAGGTTAAGATCAATGCAAAAATTAAAAATGTGAAACCCAAAAGATTAAATAATAATATAGGAAATGTCGAAAATAACATACATTAGATTATATACATGATTCATGCTATGGATTATAGTGGAGCCATGCTACTATTAGAGGTGTTCTATGAGGGCTTTATAATCATAAAGTGTGATGACTAGTTAGGTATATTTTAAATATTTTGGGAACACTTTTAACATCTCTTTCTGGACATGCACTAATAAATATCCCTTTTACCACTGTTATATTAATAGATGTCGATAAAATGTTTTTTATTAGTGTTGAAAAGTTTTTTCACATCTCAAGATTTAACAGTTCTCAGAATGAGCTGATAATGTATTTTTATAAATAAATTTATTATAATTTTCTAATTAAAAAATTCATAAAATTATATATTTATAATTATATAAAAACTTATATAAAAAATAATTATAATAATTTTATAATAATTATAAAATTATAAAATTATAAATATAGTAAATATAAATTTATAAATATATTTATTTATAAATATTTATTTACAAATATATTTTTAACATCATTAGTGGACATTTAATCTTTAATAAATAAATTAAAAAAATTAGTTTAATTGATTTATTCAGAATATGGGCACATTAAAATTATTTAAAATATGGGTAATTTTTATTAATTAAGTAAATATTAATAAAAAATATGGTTATATATATATAATTAATAATGAATAGATATTGAAAATACTAGAATCTAATAAATAAATAAATATAAATAAATTGTATAAATTGATCAAATTCAAAAAAAGTATAAAAAATATTAAAAATGAATTCCCTAATTTAATAGTATTAAAAATAAATAAATAAAATTGACTGATTAAAAAATAATATATTAAATGCATCTTTTTTACAATTAAATTCTAAAATTTACTAAGATTTGAAAAAATTACTTTAATATTAAGTGTATGTGTTTCTATACATTGTGTAAATATATTTGTGTGTTTGTTTTCATATAAATCGCATTAATTACATACACACACACACACACACACACACAAATATATATATACTTGAAATCAGTGAATCACATGGCGTTGAATATATGTTAATTTGAAAAATCAAACGACATTAAAAATGAATAAGACATTAATATGTTTTTAATTTACATTTTACTCATTATATATATATATTTAATAGATATTATATATTACTATTTTATAATTAATATATATATATATATAATATACTTTTTCAATTTTGTTAATAATTATTTCATTAATAATTTTTTTAATAATTTTATAATTAATTCATTTTTTATTTTTTGTTCAATTATATATTCATTTATATATATAAATTTAATATATACTATTTGTCAATATTTATATTATATATAAGTGAAATTTAATCATTTTTTTTAATAATTATTTAATTAATAAAATGTTTAATATATTTCTTAATTTAAACAATTTAAATTTTTATTTATCTAATTATTTGGTTTTATTCATTTTCAATATATATATATATTTTTGATATATACTATTAATTGTTTTTAAAAAAAATCAATGTTTATTGATTTTTAACAATAATTATTTAATTAATGAAATTATTAAAAAATATATTTTATGACTATTAATAATCTCTTATAAAGCATTGATAAAGGATTCCATTTATTAGGGATTTATTGTGAATTCCCATAAAGTGTAACTTTTACCACCAATAAAAAAGTGCTGATAAAGGGTATATTTTATTAGCGCAAAAATTAAGCGATTAATAAGGTGAAATTTTATCTGCACTAAACAAACTGAACTGAAAAAGATTACCCTTTTCAGTTGTTATTGTAGGCATAATAAAGATAGACCTTCTCGGAGAATTTTAGTAACATAGATAAAAAAATTTTGCTATTAAATGCCAGTTTTATTGTAGTGCATGTCATCTCAAAGTCTTGAGTTTTAGGGCTTCGAGTGAAGGTTGATGCAATTATTTGTAGGAAACCACCCAAGAGTGTTACCCATGTATGGTGTTTCCATGGATTGGCTGAGTATTATCAGAGGTTTCTACCCAGCTTCTCCAGATTGGAATCAGCCTCGATAGCTTTTGTAACACCCTGATATTTTATGAGAAGTATATTTTTTTATGTCTTATGTCATACGCAACATCAAAGGAATCTTTCACTACACACAACATTCGATTGCCTTTCTTTACATGCAATCGTGACCTTCCATGATAGCGTGTGTTGTAGGTAATACCGAGTTTCAATAAACAATGATATTCTATTAAAATATTATATAAACTAGCCGTTATGAATATTAATACCCAATTTTGGCAATTTTATCCTTCAAAATGGACTTCATTTTTGGATTCAGAATATCGAAATTAGCCAAGGGTGAATTTTTCTTATTTTTCCGAAAACATTCAATTTTTAATGAATAGTGAAAACACTAGGTTACTATTTAAAATCCAAATTTTTATTTAAATAATTATTTTTTTATTTAAATTTATTTTAGGTCAAAATTTATACATAATACCTATATAAGTTCAATGTAATTTATTAGAGTCATTTTATAATAATTTTAGAAATAAAAAAAATTTATTGAACATTTCACCGTCTTTTACCACCTCCTAGGAGAATTGATAAATTTACATAAAACATAATTTTACCGCTTCTGTGAGGGAAATTTCAAAAATCTGAGAGACATGGTTAATATAAATGATTAAAATGTGTTTCAATAAGATAAAAATAATTTTTGTTTAATAGTAACTTTTTACTTTTATTTACCACGGTTAAAAGTAAATAAGGTAATTAAGGATAAAATTGAAATTATTATTACCATAAAACAAGTCCTAATTCTATTGGTTGAGTTTAATTAGTCCAAATACAACCTTAGGAATAAAATATTACCCTTTAGGTCCACTTGGATTAGATTAGGACATTTATTATTATTTTATTTAAAGAAGTGTTAAAATAGTTAAAATCAATGTTTAATAAATAAAAACATTATTAATGTAGGGTTATACATAAGATAATTTCCACTATAAATGTTAATTATAAAGATAGAAATATTTCATACATAATAGTATTTTATTTATAATTTTTATACATTATATAATTTATTTTATTTATGACACAATAATGATGCTGTAATTACCTTATTAATGAAATATTAACATAATTGATGTTATAAGTACCCAAATAAATGTAATTTGAGGATTTTTATGAATTCCACTAATTTTCTATGTTAATATGACATGTTATTATTGATTTAATTTACTTTATCCAAACTAATCATGCTGTTATAATTTTCACAAAAATCATGTACCAAATAGGGTCAAAATTGACATAAAATAGTTTGTTTTTAAAATATATTATATTATTAATTTTTATTCTATTAATAAAAATCTATGTTTCGTCCAAATGAGTTATATAAGGTTATATATATTAATAAGAAAACACTTGGGGTTCGTTTTTCTTTTTATTGTATGATTTTTAACCATAGAGTGATAGAAAACAAAAAGACACGGTAAAAGTTAAATTATTTAACTTAGAGTTAAATCTAAATGATAAGGTTAAAATAGTAACCTAAACTTTTCTAAAACCTATTTTTTGAGAGTATTAAGACCCATCCCCCCCTTATCTTTTAAATAAATCAATTTGGAGCTATTAAAAGCCGAATATGACATCATTATAAAATAATATTTTGAGTTTTTCCTAAGGTTCCCCTCTCCTCCCTTATAAAAGGGCACCTCCTTCCTCTCCTCCTCACACAATTTTGAGCCTTAAATCTCTTCCAACCCATTCCCATTTCAATTCTAAACATTACTATAAACATACTAGAGGGCCAAGTCTTCTTCAAAGTCGAATTTTATTGCCCTAAGAAGAGTTTTTTAAGAGGCGTGTCGAAGAAGAGGTAATAACTGTTACAGATTATTTCAAATTTATTTCTTCTTTTACTTACTCTTATTTAGTTATTTCAATATGAATTAATAACATCAGTATCAATAATATACTTATATGTTATTATAAATATGAAACGACCCTATTTCACCTTCTATCAATCCTACGGAAAACGAAATCATTGTGCGTGTGTAAGAACAGAATACCGTCTCCACGCCGTGGTGTAATCTGTTTTCCATTACCACCTTACTAGGATGGGTATAATGGTGTAAAGGATAAATATATATGATTATTTTAATGTGGTATTGATTCTGAAATAGTATACATTCACTTCAGTACAATTCCACGATCTTGGGAATGATATCGTCGCTCGTGCGTACGTACGGCCTACCGTCTCCACGATGTGATGAGACTAGTTTACATGATCTTCATTGAATAATGATTATATCAATGAATTTAATGAATAAATATGATATATATTACACTATTACAATTATATTAATGAGGAATCTATAACCTATAAAAGAATAATAAGAATTTATTCTACAAAACATGCCTAAGAACATAAAGCAATGAACACACGAATAACAAGTAGCAATCAATATTACTAATAAGAAGATAAGAATATGAAAATATATGATATCATAAAAATGAATGTTATTCTGTAATAAGTAAATGAAATTATTTAAATCATTATACAGGAGGTTCAGATATGTATGAAGCAAATCAGACATAAGGTAAGGGAAAATCTCAAAATCTCATTTTTATCCAAGATTGCTTATACTTCAGAATTTACGGGGGAATATTTATCTTCCACCTACATGTTTCCTCGATATGTAATATTATTTCTATCCTCGTACAATTTTATGAAATCCAATTTTACCCATTGGTGAGTTTTTAGTAAAATATATAAAAGGAATCTTTTGTCGTTTTTAGTACGAGGTACTTTCTGACTTTTCCAGCCAAATTACGATAATAATGTTTTTTAACTTATATGACATGAATAGATTTTTAGTATTTCATATATCATTATTTCCATGAAGCTTCCTGTACATGTTTTCATGTTTACTTTTAATCAAATTCTTTTATTTTAAAATATTATGACATGTTTAGAAAGGAAAAATGATTTTGATGTAGAAAGGATATTTTCCTCAAGAATGGTGTTCAAGTGTTTTGTCAAAATTATTTTCCATCTATGATAATATAGTGTTCTATTTCTATCCCTATTTTTACATTTATTTTATTATGTTATTATGGAATTATTTTTATAATGTACTTATATCTAATACGGATTATTTTATGATGGCATGATGTTTAAGAATCCCATTTTTATTACAATGGTTATGCTATGATGTATGATTAATGATTTTGTGGAACACATAAGAATGGTTTCACTATGAGATGGGTGGTACCTATATCTGCCTCCAATGCATTGGATAAAGATTTATATCTCATGAGATAGACATGGCTGGAACAACAAGTTAATCTGTTTCAGTGATACAGGACTGGAACGAGGAGTGAACTCAGTTCAGTAATGGATATTGTCTGCTATGATGGTCTTGGCAAAGAGCCATGACTAATATGAAATGAGTTTCTATGATTATGAATGTATGCCACAAAGTTTCATGTTTTATGTTATGATTATTGGGTTTATATGTCACTACTAGGATTTATCCCATGTTATGATATTATGATCTCTTTTGTAGGTTATGATTTTCAAAATGTTATGTTCTTATGATCATGATATGATTGATATTTCTTTTATTTACCCATACTGATTATTTGAGCTCACCCTTTTTAATGTTTTCTTTTCCCTAGGTCAGGAAGAAGTGTATTAAGTAGTATATGCCAAATAGGGACTCTGAATATGATGAAATAAATTAGAGACAATGTAGATGCTTTATGAACCAGTTTTTTATGACTCCCAGTTTCTAACGACACAATACATATACGGTCCTTTCATAGTTTTGTTATATGTTGTAATAAGTATGATTCAATTCTGATGTAATAACAATGTATGTAATGTATGGGGCATTATATTTGGTATCATGGGAAAGTTATAGTCAACCTTTGGAAACTAGGATGTCAGAGCCTTTGTAAGAACTCTGAGGATATGTCTAGACATAGAACACAATACTGGTGTTTTATAAATGGCCATGAATAACCTATGATAAGACCTAATTTTTAAAATTTTATTCTTGATTATCTGGTTTTCCTATTATTATTAGTGATTGTCACACTATGCGTCTTGGTTTTAGTCAATGGAAGGAACCCGAAGGAACTGTGTTAATGCTGAATGTGACGGGCAATGCAATGATTGTCCCCCAAAGAAAGCAAACATTATGGGAGATGGAATGCAAAATCTTGTATCCATGCTCACACAAATTTATCAGGCTATGAATAATGCAAGACTTTCAAAGAGAAAAGGAAGGAGAAACATTCTATTGAATCTTTCATGAGGCAGCGTCCACCTTCATTCAGCAGGTCTTCTAATCCATTAGTGGCTGAACAATGGATTAGTACCACTGAAAATATATTTTCAGTCCTGCAATGTTCTGATCATGATAAGGTCATCTTATCAGTTTATTGTTTGGAAGGTGAAGCTGATCAATGGTGGAATCTTATTAAGAATATGAGTAAAAGAGATGAAATTGAGTCCATGGAATGATACAAGTTCAAGAACATATTTTTTCAATAAGTACTTCCCTCGTATTCATAGAACAAAGATAGAGAATGAGTTTCTTGAACTAAAGCAAAAGGATGATGAATCTGTTGGTATCTACAAAGAAAATTTTACAAGGCTTGTAAGGTACGCTTCCAGAATTATTATCCAACCTGAGAGTAAGATCGATTGATTATTTATTGTCATAAAACGACGTCTTTAAAGGTCATTAGCCATAAGGGACTTCAATAGCTCTAAGTAAATTGTTCAATGCGCTCTCAAGTTTGAGATGGATATTGGAGTAATCAATTAGTCATATGGGTTTGATAAGAAGAGGAAAATGGAATTCAAGGGAAAATCTAAATACCACACTAAAAATAACATTACTTTTCCCTTATTCTCAATGTGTAGAAACAAACATTTAGGTAATTGTCTTAAAGGTACAAGTAAATGTTTTAAGTGTGGTAAAGAAGGTCATCGGGCAGTTTAATGGTGAAATAATAGGAAGAAGATGTCTAATGATGTGAACAAAGAAAGGGATACATAGAATGCACCACCTATACTTCAATGTTTCATGTTCAAGGAAATTGGTAATTATGCCAATCAATCACCCAATCAAAGGGTTGTTGATGATGATCGAAATCAAAAAACTCTTAAGGACAAAGATAATAGAAAGTCACATGAAATTTCTATCGGTGATGTGGAGTATGATAACAAAGTGGTGAAAGGTAATCTTACCATCAACTCTAATGTATGAAATGTTTTATTTGATTCCGGATCCACCCAATCTTTTATTTCTAAAGAATTTTTTAAGGGTATCGCCATATTACCTCAATAGTTAGATATTGAGTTAGCTGTGACAACCCCTAATGGCACAACATGTGCATAAAAAGTTTATAATTATTCTCTGATTGATGTTTTTGGGAATTTTCTTCCAGTAAATCTTGTGATCCTTCCTATAGTGGAATTTGATATGATTCTTGGCATGGATTGTCTTTCTTTGTACGGAGCTCATATCAATTTCCAATGAAAAGGAAATCACATTTTATATTCCCAATCAATCCACTATCATTTATCGATGGAAGGATGAATATAACCTTCTAGGGAAAAGTTCATCCATCTTATGGGTCTTTATTCCAATAAATGAAGGTTATTTATCTCAAATGGTTGGAGAGAAACTCACGATTACAAATATTACCATTGTACATGAGTTTGATGATTTTTTATGGAGGAATTTCCATGTCTTCCACCAAATCATGAAGTTGAGTTTTCAATAGAACTCATACTGGGTACTATTCCTATTTCAAAGATACCATATAGAATGGCCCCAATTTAGGTGTATGAATTGAAGAAAAAACTCCAAGAGAGTCCTGATAAGGGATTCATATGCCCTAATGCATCACCTTGGGGACAACCGTTTCTATTGGATAAGAAGAATGATGGATCAATGAGAGTATGTATTGATTATCGATAACTTAACAATATCACAATAAAGAAAAAATATCCTCTCTCACGCATTGATGAATTATTTTAACAACTACGTGGAGCTAAATACTTTTCCAAGATTGATCTTCATTCAGGGTATCATCAATTAAGGGTCAAAAGGTGGATAAAGCAAATATGACTTTTCGTACATGGTATGGACACTGTGAATTTATAGTGATCCCATTTAGTCTTACTAATTCCCCTGCTATTTTCATGGATCTGATGAATAGAGTATTTAGAGACTCTCTTGATCAGTTTATGGTAGTCTTTATATATGATATTCTTGTCTATTAAAAGAAAAAGGAAGAACATGAAGATCACTTGAGAATTGTATTAAAGACCCTAAGAAAAGATAATCATTATTCCAAATTTACCAAGTGTGAATTTTGGCTCCAAAAAGTTTCTTTTTTGGTCACATAATCTCAAAATAGGGGATATCAGTGGATCCAACAAAAACAGAGGTTATTGAAAGATGGTCGAGACCAACAAAAGTAATTAAGATCCGATGTTTTCTTGGTCTGGTTGGATGTTATCAATGTTTTGTAACAGATTTTTCAAGGTTATCTAAACCACTCACCAGGTTGAATTGAAAAGGAGTTATGTTCGTGTGGACGGAGGAGAGTGAAGATAATTTCAAAGAGTTAAAATGAAGGTTATCCAGTGCACCTGTGCTCACACTGCCGTGTAGTGGAGAAAGGTTTATGACCTACAGTGATGCATCTAAGAAGGGACTAGGTTGTGTTATAATGCAAAATGATATGGTGATATCTTATGCCTCACTACAGTTGAAAATCCATGAGCAAAATTACCCAACTCATGATTTGGAGTTAGTCGCGGTAATCATTGGATTAAAAATAAAGAGGCGTTGTATTTATGGTGAAAAGTGTGATATTTATAATGATCATAAAAGTTTAAAGTATATTTTCACATAAAAGGAGATGAATATGAACCAAAGATGATGGATGGAGCTGATTAAGGATTACAACTACTGAATTCATTATCACCCTGGGAACGAAAACAAGGTGGCAGATGCATTAAGTCGACAAGACCAATGTAGCTTATCAATGACGAGGATCAGATAATATCCAATATTTATTGATTTACAAAGGATTGATCTTGGAATTATAATGGAAGGGGAAAACTCTTATCTTTCTCAAATGAATGTTCAACCATCTATACATGTGAAGATTAAAGAGGCACAAAAAGAAGATGCAGTGTTACAAAAGAAGGTGAGAAATGTTCCTGAATTCAACCTTGATTGGGATGGGATAACATGGTTCAGGAATTAGTTTTGTGTTCCTACCATCACATAATTAAAGAAGGAACTATTGGATGAGGCTCATAGTTATTTATTCTCTATTCATCATTAAAGCACGAAGATGTATAAAGACCTGAAACAGTACTTCTGGTGGGATGGCATGAAAAGAGATGTTGCTGAATATGTCTCTTGATAATTTGTTTGTCAGCAAGTTAATGTTGAGAGACAGGAGTCTAAGGGGGTGTTACAACCATTAACCATACCCGAATGGAAATGGTAAAACATCACTATAGACTTTGTCACCGGAATTCCCAAAATATCTATATTCAATAATTCTATCTGGGTCATAGTTGATCATCTTATGAAGTCGACACACTTCATTTCTATTAGAGATGATTTCTCTCTGGATCACTAGCTAGGATATATGTAAAGGAAATGGTATGATTTCATGGAGTACCATGATCCATTATATCTGATCATGATCTGAGGTTTACCTCGAAGTTCAATCGAGGTCTTCAGCATACTCAAGATAGATAGTTGAGTTTCAGTACTGCTTATCATGATCAGACAGACGGTCAGTCTGATAGAACAATTCAAACTCTGGAAGACATGTTAAGAGATTTCTCTATGGATATCAAAGGTGGTTGGGATCAACACCTACCTTTGGTGGAATTTTCTTATAATAATAGATTTCACTCTAGTATTCAGATGGCTCCTTATGAAGCTATCTATGTAAAGAAATGCAGAACTCCAACATGAAGGGATGAAGTTGGGGAAAGAAAGCTATTAGAACCTGATCTTATCAATGAGAGGGCAGAAAAGGTCTGAACTATTCAATAACACATAAGAGCAGATTAGAGTCGACCAGAATGTTATGCCGACAACCGAAGTAAAGGCCAAGAGTTTGAAGTGGCTGATAAAGTGTTCTTACGAATATCGCCTTGAAAGAGAGTAATGAGATTTGGAAAGAAGGGTAAGTTGAGCCCTATGTATATTAGTCATTTCGAAATACTGGATCGTGTTGGGAAGGTAGCATACCGATTAGCAAATCCACTGAATCTTTCTCAAGTTCACAATGTGTTCCATGTATCTCTCCTGAGAAAGTACATACCTGATCCTTCACATGTACTAAGCTCAGATGTTGAACTGCTGGAGCAAGATCTTTCTTATAAAAAACAACCGATAGAGATTATTGATCGTAGAGAAAAATTTCTACGGAACAAGACCACTCTCTTGGTGAAAGTCTTATGGAGGAACCACCAATTAGAATAAGCTACATGGGATCTTGAGGATATGAATAGAGAGAGGTATCCTCATCTGTTTGTTGCGATGTGACTAATTTCGAGGGAGAAATTCATTTTAAAGGGGGTAGAATGTATCACCTTGATATTTTATGAGATGTATATTTTTATGTCTTATGTTATACACAACATAAAAGGAATATTTCACTAAAAACAACATTAGCTTGGAATTATTTACATGCAATCATGACCTTCCAAGATAGCATGTGTTGTACGCAATACCGAGTTTCACTAAACAACGACATACTATTAAAATATTATATAATATAGACATTATGAAGAGTAATACCCACTTTTTGAAATTTTATCTTTCCAAACAGACTTCATTTTTTGATTCAGAATATCGAAATTATCCTAGGGTGAATTTTTGGTTTTTTTCTGAAAGCTTTCAATTTTTGATGAATAGTAAAAACACTAGGTTACTATTTAAAAACAGAGTTTTTATTTTAATAATTATTTATTTTATTTAAATTTATTTCAGGTCAAAATTGATACATAATACCTATATATGTTCAATGTAATTAATTGGAGTCATTTTATAAAAAATATAAATATATAATAATTTTGTTGATCTTTTCACCTTCTTTTACCCACCTCCTAGGAGAATTAACAAATTTACGTCAAACTTAATTTTACTGCTTCTGTGAGTGGAATTTCAAAAATCCTAGCGACATGGTTAATATCAATGGGTAGAATGTGGTTCAATAAGATAAAAATATTTTTTGGTGATTAGTAGGTTTTTACTTTTATTTACCACGGTTAAAAGTAAATAGGGTAATTAAGGGTAAAAATGATATTGTTATTACTTTAAGACATTTCTTAATTATAATGGAAAAGTGTAATTCGACCAAAAACAACTTTATAAATAAAATATTACCCTTTAGGTCCCCTTGGATTCAATTAGGACATTTATTATTATTTTATTTAAAGAAGTGTTAAAATAGTTAAAATCAACGTTTAATAAATAAAAACATTTTTAATGTTGGGTCATAAAGAAGATAATTTCAACTATAAATATTCATTAGAAAGATAAAAAGATTTCGTAAATAATGATATTTTATTTATAATTCTTAGACAATAAATAATTTAATTTATTTATGACACAATGATGATGCAGTAATTACCTTATTAATGAAATATTAACATAATTGTTGTCATAAATACCCAAATAAATGTAATTTGATACTTTTTATATATTAAAATAATTTTATAGGTTAATATTACATGTTATTTTTGATATAATTATATTATTTAGAACTAATAAATATTTTATGATTTTCACAAAAATCATGTACCAAATAGTGCCAAAATTGACATAAAACAGTTCTTAAAACAAATATTATATTATTAATTGTTATTATATTCCTAAAAATCTAATGTCAGGAAAAATGACTTAGATAAGGTTATATATATTAATAATGAACCACTTGGTGTTCTTTTGGTTTTTTATAGTATGTTTATTACCCATATAGTGTAAGAAAACAAAAAGACACGATAAAAGTTAAATTATTTAACTTAGAGTTTAATCTAAATGATAAGGTTAAAATAGTAACCTAAACTTATCTAAAACATATTGTGTGACAGGATTACGTCCCATAACCACCTTATCTTCTAAATAAATCAATTTTATGCAATGAAAAACAGAATATGACTTTATTATAAAATAATATTTTGAGTTTTTCTTAAGGTGCCCCTCTCCTCCCTTATAAAAGGGCACCTCCTCCCACTCCTCCTCACAAAATTTTGAGCCTTAAAGCTCAGCCAATCCCTGATCATTTACCTTCTCAACTTCCCTAGAAACATACTCGAGGTCCTAGTCTTGTTAAATGTCAAATTTTAGTGCACTAAGATGAGGATTCAAAGAAGAGTGTCGAAGAAGTGGTAATATCCGTTACCGATTCTTTCAAATTTATTTCTTCTTTTACTTCCTCTTATTTAGTTGTTTTATTATGAAGTAATAAAATAAGTATCACTCATATGATGATATGTTATTATAAATATGAAATAACCCTATTTCAGCTACTATCCATCCTACGGAAAATGAAATCGTCGAGCGTGCGTACGAATGGAATATCATCTCCACACCGTTGTGTAATCTGTTTTCCACCACCACCGTACATGGATGGGTATAATGCTGTAAATGATAACTATATATGATTATTTTAATGTTATATTTATTCTGATGTAGTATACATACACTTCAATACAATTCCATGATCATGGTAATGATATCATCGCTCGTGTGTACGTACGGCCTACCGCCTCCACGGTGTGATGCGACTCGTTGTACATGATCTTCATTGAATAATGATTATATCAATGAATTGAATGAATAAATATGATATATATTATAGTAATACCATTCTGTAAATGAGGTATCTATAACCTAAAAATATGAATAATAATTTATTTGACAAAACATGCATAAGAACATAAAGCAATGAACACCCGAATAACAAGTATCAATGAATATTACTAATAAGAAGATAAGAATATGACCATATATGATATAATAACAATGAATATGACTCTGTAATAACTCAATGACATTATTTAAATAATTATATTTGAGGTTCAGATACGTATGAAGCAAATCGGGCCTAAGGTAAGGGAAAATCTTGCAATCTCATTTTTATCCGAGATTATTTATACTTCAGAATATACTGGTGAATATTTATCATCCACATCCATGTTTCCTCAGTATGTAATATTATTGCTGTCCTCCTACAATTTTTTAAATCCAATTTTACCCATTGGTGAGTTTTTAGTAAAAGATATGAATGGAATCTGTTTACGTTTTTAGTACGAGGTACTTTTTGACATTTTCGGCCAAAGTACGAGAAGAATGTTTTTTAACTTATACGGAATGAATAGATTTTTATGATTTCGTAGAACATTATATCCATGAAGCTTCCTTATCAAGTTTTTAATTTTAATTTTAATCAAATTCATTTAGTTTAAAATATTATGACATGTTTAGATAGGAAAAATTATTTTGAAGTATAAAGGATATTTTCCTGAAGTATGGAGTTCAAGTGTTTTATCAAAATCATTTTCCATATCAGATAATATAGGGTTCTGTTTCTTTCCCTATTATTACATTTATTTGATTATGTTATGATGTAATTATTTTTATAATGTCCTTTTATCTTATATAGATTATGTTATGATGGCATGATGTTTAATAATCCCAATTTTACTACATGGGTTATGCTATGATGTATGATTAATGATTTTTTGGCACACATAAGAATGGATTAATTATGAGATGGGTGAGTTTTATATCTCCCTCCAATAAATTGGGTAAATATTTATATCTCATGTGATAGACATGGATGGAACTACAAGTTAAACCGGTTCTGTGATAGAGGACTGGAACGAGGAGTGAACTCGGATCAGTAATGAAATTTTTCTGCTATGATGGTCTTGGAAAAGAGCCTTGACTAATATGAAATTATTTCCTATGATTAGGTTTGCATGCCACAAAGTTTCTTGTATTATGTTATGATTATTGGGATTACATTTCACTACTATGATTTATCCCATTTAATGATATTATGATCTATTTTTCAGGTTAATATTTTAAAATTGTTATGTTCTTAGAAACATGATATGATTGATATATCTTTTGTTTACCCTTACTGAGCATTTGAGCTCATCCTTTTGTATGTTTTATTTTCCCCATGTCAGGAAGAAGGGTATTAAGTTAGATATGACAAAAATGGACTCTAAATATGATGAAATAAATGGGATACAATGTATATGCTTTATGAACCAGTTGTTTATGTTTCCCAGTTTCTAAATACACTATGCCTATACGGTCCTTTCATGGTTTTGTTATATGTTGTAATAAGTATTATTCAATTCTGATGTAATGACAAAGTAAGTAAAGTATGGGTAGTTATATCTTTAGAATGAATGTGGTAGCCTTTCATGTAAACAGAAAATTACCAAAAATGCTTTTAGGAGTTGAGGTAAAGGCTGAAGAGCACTCACAACCTGACGTTACCAGAATAAGGTTTCAAGTTCATGTTGTTATGTGGTGAACCAAGGACCAAGCTTGGTTGTGTCTTTATGCAGAGTCATGTGTTGATTGCCTATGGTTCATGTGAGTTCAGACCACATGAACATAACTACGTGACACATGATCTTGAGTTAGGTGTGGTATTCTTCTCATTTAATATGTTGTGACACTACCTTACGAGAGAGCAGTTTATGATATACTCTGACCATATGTGTCTCAAATGGGTATTATCTTAGAAGGATCTAAAATTGAGATAGAGGTAGTCACTATAGTTTCTGCGAGACTGTGACATTGAGATTTTCTATTCTCATGGGATGGGGAAAATTTTGGATGATGCCCTCAGTAGGAGATCCAGTTCGTAGATATTGAATAAGGAATTAGATTAGTTGGATTCATTTTTGAAATCCTTTACGGTTTGGGATGGAGAAGCCTATATCCAGTCAATGGTTTTAAAACCTCTACTATTATAGTTTGTTGGGGATTCAAAACATTGAGATACTAACTATGAGACCCTATGTGCTCATATATCCAGTGGGAATTATTTTTATCTATACTCAAAATTTGGGTAGCACATAGTTCTCTTTGGAGGATTCATGGTGGTACTATTAATATTGCAGGAGGAGGTTTTGAGAGTGATTCATACAACCCCTTTGACTATATATCCATCTATGGAAAAGATGTACCAGGACTTCTGATGTTATTTTTGGTGGCCATGGATGAAGTTAGTAGTGGAAAATTTTATTTCTTGATGCCTTAATTATCACCAAGTGAAGGATGAGAAAAATGTTTCAGTGGGATTAGCTCAATCCCATCTGGAGTTTTAAAGGAAGTGGGATTGGATATTGATGGTCTTCACAAGGTGTTTACCACATACATCTAGGCGACAATATTCCATCTGAGTGATCATTGTCTGACCGACCATGTCATCCAATTACTATCTATCTGAGAGAAAAAGTTATGAAGAGATATTGGGATACCTCTATGTGTAGGAGAGAGTTTAACTCCATAGAGTTATATCGATTATAGTTTCAGAACACGATGCTCACATTACATCTTACTTATGGAAGGGATTACATGGAGATATTGGGTCTCTGTTATTCTAGAGCACAACATTTCCCCCATAGAAGCACAACCAGATTATGTGAACCATTCATGTTTTGTAGAACATGCAATGGAATTTTAGGTTAAAAATTTTCCAAACATTGCAGGATAACCTACCACATTTGGAGTTTTCATAATACAACATCTACTATTCTTGAAATGGTATAGAATTATTAGAGGCTTCATATGGGAGACCCTCCAGGTCATCTGTTTGTGGGACTGACCACGTAGAGTCATCACTCAATGGCCTAGAAATGGTTAAATCCAATACAGAGAAGATGAAAATCGTCCATGAAATGATGAAGAATACACATATCCATTAAAATTCTTATGGTGATATAATATAGAGACCATTGGAGTTTAGTGAATGAGTCCATGTGTTCCTTCAGTTTTCACCTCAATGGTAATTATATAGATTTGGCTTTACCGATAAGTAATCTATGAGATTAATTAGACCATTATAGATATTGGGTGGAGTGTGTAAGGTGACATTACTCAAAGCTCTACCTCTACAGATTGATATGGTACATGGCGTCTTTGATATGTCACAACTAAGTAGGTAAGTGCATTAATAATCTCACATCATCGACTAGGGTGAGATGGACATCAAGTGCATATAATATTTTGATGAGTACCTATTGGAGATAGAGGATCAGAAGGAAATGATCCATCTTGGTAGATTGATTACATTAGAGCTTTTTTGGTGGAAACACAATAATCTCTAGGAGATCACATGGGATCAGGATTCTATTTATCTTTCTCAGTACACCCCATCACTTTGAGAAGCCCATGTTCTTTATTTCCATCAAAGTAAAGCTCCAAGGTGAGAAAAATATAACATCTCCTATTTTAATTTTATTACTTATTCTATATTATGTAGATTGATTTTGAGACCAATCCCTAAGACAACGTGTGATTACGAGGTCCGGTGATCCTGAAATAAATGTTTTAAAAACATTAAAATATTTAATAGCATCCACATGCAGTTTTCTAAAAAAAGTAGAATAAATATTAAACGGGTTCCCTGATATGTAATTTGATGACAATTTTGAGTTTATATTAGCAGATTTACGCTAAGAGTGACCTAGAATTGTTTAGCTGGTGTCGATTAGGGAAAGTCGTCTTGATCGTTCTAAAATAATAAAATATATTAAGAAAAATTAATATTATTTCATTGATGTAGAAATATTTTTGTTTTTAAATAAACCATTTTTAGAGATACATGGATAGTCCCATAACCATGCAATTCTCCAGAGATGCTCTGAATTAATATTTTCCTAATCCACATTACTAGAATATAGATCATTGAATTAGTGACTGACCAATGCCTATCTTGATGGATTTCAAAAATGAAGGAAACACATCTTCATTGTTCATTGATGATTGATCCAAATTGATGAAGGTATCATTGGTTTATTTATCTTATTACCCATAATTCATCTTTAAGAAAAAATGAATCAATCGATTAACGTTTTTATTCATGGATCATTCATATTGCGAGTTCATATTTATTTAATCTAGTTTTATAAACCAAATCCACCAATCCCAGTCTTTGGCCAATAACATTTGTCCAATGATGAAAAAAATTCATTACTATGAATTCATTGATTTTTTCATCACATTTTTCTAAATTGAAACCCACAAAATTCCTAGCTCGAAAATTTCATGTGGTTCTAAACTCAATCAGACCCCCAAATCTGACATGAATTAATAACTGAGGTTGGATCTGTTTAGATCAAGAAACTATGAGCTCATATCTACAATCATAAAGTTTTTTGTTCATTGGAGGAGGAATTGTGGTCGATGAAAGGGACCACCATCATGACGCAGTAGTTGTGAATGGCAGAATGGGTGACCGATGCCATGAGAAGTGGATTCATATGCAGTGGGTGCGACGATTGCGACAGACTTGGAAGAAGACATGGGATGTGGTGGCAGACATGGGACAAAATCAGTGGGTGTAATGTGGGTCAGGAGAGGGGGTTGGTCCAAATTGGTGGGATAGGTTAGGATGGTGGTCCAACATCGATGAAGTGGACCTAGGGTTAAACTGGGCCGGATATTGTGAAACTAGGGTGGAGTGTAATTATGTTTTACTATAGATGTCGACTGTGGTACCATGAAAACTCAAGATGTTGTGTTGCATTGTTACCATGATGTTTAGTCCAAGGGTAGCTGGTTTACACTATATGATGGCTGAATATGGTGGTCTAATGTGATAATAGGTCCCTATTCCCCCAGACGGTCTATAGGTAGTATAGTTCAAATGGGAATAAATCCTAAAAATAGATTCAATCAATGTTCTTTTAGTGGTAGAATGACCCTGATTGGTTTATATTCAGCTCCAAACTAATGGTGTACACTATTTTAATATATTAAGATATAATTTTTCTTATTTTGGACAAATATATATGGAGTTCACTCCCTTGGTCCTATCCTCCCGTGTTCAATGCATCATTAAATCCATGTCATTAAATTGTATACCCTTATAGAGGTTGAGTATCAGATAGAGTTGTAGTATCCCTATACGAGACTGGAATGAAATCCTATATCACCCCTAGTGGTGTTTGTGTAATCATCATGACCTCCATGAGCAGCGCATTGATCCTCCATCTTGTGGGTCACATCGGTAGGGATAGTGGAATCATTTCCATATGATCCTCTATGTAGAGGCTTTATCTTGATTGGGTGCATTGGGTCACCTCGTTTTTTTGGGTATGATCCCCTCTCTATATATCATAGTCTTCATTGACCAATTTGTACTCTTTGGATGTGGGAATAATGATATTGACCTCTTCATCGAGCGTCCCTAATGATATCAGGGATTGAGGACCGAGTTCTTCTAGAACAAGTGTGCTTCGAACTAAATTATGTGACTTGATGTTGGTTATTAACGCCTGACATTGTGGTGTCTATCCTAAGTATATCTTGGTTTTATTTTCTTCTTGTATATGTTATATAGTGATACATCCGGTAATGAGATGAATGTACTTGGTTCTTCAGGTTTAGCATTATTTGGGATGTTCTACTAAGTATGCTTATACTCACAACTACCCACGATTTCCATAACATGTTGTGTCCTGTGTAGATGGATAACCTTTTCATGGTGTCCAAGGATGATCAGGGGTGGGTGGAGCATAGTTGAAAATGGGTATACTAACTTGTTTTCTGGGAACTTTCTTTCAACATAGTCCTCCGCCTTTGAGCAGGTTGTACACTTTACATTTTCCATTGGACTTATGTACAGAATCATTGTGGTGGACTTGTGTTAGGTCATTTTTAAATTTTATTTACTTAATATTTTACTATGGTTGTGGGATTTCCATTGTATTCATGAATTATATCAATCAGTTTATATTTCATCATTTTGGGTCTTGGAGATGTGTGTACCTCCCATTTTTGGGAAATTTTTACTCGGGGCTAGTCACTATCCCCTGTCCTATTGGAGACTGGCTTGGGGTAGTCACAAAATAGGCCCCTCTGGTTTGGGATGTGAACTAATAAATTGATTTCATGAAAATTTCATTGTCACAAATTTATTTGATGAATAATTTTATGGTTTCAAAACATAGTACTATTTATGAAATATATTTCTGTATTGTGTGTATTTTGGTTGAAAAATAATTTTATAACATTCATGAAATGAATTAGGTTAAATGGATCCCATAATTATATTTTTCATGTAAAAAATTTCTAAATTAGGTTCTATATAGATTTTTGGTAATAAATCAATTTATGTGGTTAATATTTAGTTTGGTATAATTACTGTTCAAATGGATAATATAAGGTGAAAAAATTTAAACTCATTAATATAGACCTTGAGATCCTATATAAATCATTTATTGTCATTAAAGTCTTACCCAGATAAAAAAACAACCTCGCTTCACCTATCTCACCTAACATTAAATCCATTCAATTCCTTCCGCTTTTTGTTCTCTTCTATGGAAATATCTCTTACATTAATTTTATAAGGAATCACATACACCCATTATTTACACACTAAACCATTAAAATTTCTTGGAAACAATTTACCCTTTATTTTATTCAAGAACCCACACTCACTTTCCATATCCTATTTAGACTTGTAATTGACTTAATCTCTTCATTTATGGGGGAAATTCCACAGAACATCAATGTTCATAACATGATTATTATTCTTCTCTTAGTCACTATTTTTAATTTTTCTATTCCTTATATTACAAATATTTTTTTAATATAATTAATTATAAATCACACACATGTATATATATATTGATATGTCATTTTATTAATGTAATATTAATTATTCATTCATTACAAAACATCAACTGTGGTAAACAAATTCATCGATAATTCATATATCTCAACTACCGCCTCCATGATGCAATGCCTTTTTTAATCACCTAATCTTAGATCTTGTATAAAGGATTGTTTTTATGAATAATTATATTTTTATTTTCACTTATATAGTTCATAAATTATCATATCATACTATTACCATCTCTGTGTCCATTCAATATGAAATTGTATCATTAATCATGAGTATTCATGAGCTACTATCTCTATGAAGAAATTGTTTTATTTCACAAAACCACCAAGAATGGATTGAAGAAATGTGTAATTAATAATAAAATTATAAATATTTTTATATAATTACTATTTATTATTGATTATTTCTCATATACCTTAAATCAATTCATTCATTGGTAAATGGTTTTCTTAATCATGTTTACATGTTGACTACCACCTCCATGAATGAGGAATTTAATTTTCCAACACAACCATAATTAATGGTTCTAAGAATGAATTTGGTGAAGATATATGAAATAATTTAAATTTATAATATTATATTCCATTAAATTAATATTAAGTTATATTACCTTCTTACTCATATGATAGTTATTACAAACATTTGTTTTTTCCGGTTTACGACCTACATGAGTGATGTTGTAATATGTATATACTATATGATGACGGAGTTTTATGTACTATTAATGAAATATAATATTATTTTTTTACAATTATATCTATATATTTGTATTTATAATATTAATATCTTTTTATGGTATTATTATACCATCTTCCATATGTAAAAACTATAAAAAATCTTTTATCCATATTTATCTTGAAGTTACATAGTAAAAATTCTAAGGGGATTTTTTTAACCTTATAATTCATCATGGGACATATATTGATGAATTATAGGTAATATTTTAATTATTATATTTGTGTCAATGATCAAGGACCAATATTAATAATACAAATAATTTTAAGGCATTTAAAAGTGTTGTCACCCAAATGTTAAAATAAATATAAGAACTAACTATATTAAATGTAAATAATTACGAATGAATTCAATAAATAGGTTATATAGAGAATAAGATTCTAAAATAGATAAATAAGATTTTTATTATTGTTTTTCATGATGATAGAGTACGATCAACTATCTCGGGAAATATTTTTGTGGATTTTTGTCTGAAACTCCATTTAATGAGACACATTTTACATTATGCACTAATTAACTTTTATATGCTGAATATGTTTCTTAATAGTTATATATTCATGAAATATAATTTATTAATTTTTTTATTATAGGACAATTCTCATTCATGTTATGTGATTAAAATTTTACTCGAGCCATAATTGTTTTCAAGAGTCATGTCCTTCTTCCATTGAGTCATGAAATCACTTCTTAATTTTGATCATCAAAGTACCATTATCTTATAATTATCAATTAAAAATGTTGAATTATTTTTGATATTTAGATATTACATCTCCACATTTTCATCCCCTTTTGTTATGAAAATCTTCCCCAAATAAACACACAATAGTGATAAGAATAATTCCATAGTTTATAATAAATATTTTCTGTTTATATATATATTTAACCTATCAATTGTACATTCTGAAATGACTCCAGTAAAATTAATACATCTTATAACATGGTATCAAATAATATTTTTATAATATATTTAATAACATGGGTTTCAAAAAATTATATCACCTTTACTATTTTCTTTAAAACATCCTATATATTGTTTCATGTCTTAAAAAATAAAAATTAATATTCTTGTTTTTAATAAAATATTCTATTTTTGGTGTTTTTAAAGGAAAATGAAATTATTAATTTATTCAAAATTTGTCTAATGATTATATGATTGTTATTCATCTATTTCAAATTCATAAACATTAGTATTTATGAAATGATACCATACACCTTCTATATTTGGATCTATTATAATGTTCTCTTTTACATCTATAGCACAATCTATCAATAATTTTTCATTAACCATTCATATACATGTATAATAATGATTTACATTCATTTTATTTTCTAGGTGAATTCCATATGTTCCATTACGTTATTTAAGGGCGTTCACATAGATTTCCAATACATCGATTGATTAGAAAAACTTATTTATATAACATAACTATATGGTGTAAATTTAATATATGTAATCATATTTTTTGAGTGTTCATTACCTATAATGATGCTAAAAATTCATTAGATTTCTGTTTATATTCCATTTTACTATCAGGTTATTATTATTTATGAAATCATGAATGATTCCATTGGGATCAATGTGAAAGGCATATAATATAAATTTAGTTTCCTTGGCTTATTATGATATGTTTATTGAAACAATGTGGCACATATATATATCATATTAATTATCTGATTGGTTGGACCATTATTATATATAACTATTATTAGTTAGGTATTTTTTCCATCTCTTGAGATATCCTGGTCCATTGGCATTGAGCCCCAATAATAATGGGAGTCGGTAGTTATCCTATATAACTATGTTATAAATATGATGTAGGGAGTATTTAATTATTAATATTACATGATTTTTATATTTATTAATCATTATTTTAATGTCATCATCTTATAATAAGGACATGTCTATTTGATACTCTAATGTTATCATTTCCCATGTCTTGATTCTATTCTCTTTACAATATAATGATAAGCCTCACACCTCTCATGTTATACATTATTAATATGTTTACCCTTACAAAGCCTTTGAGTTTACACATTGTGATTTTTCCAATTTCCAATTTAATGAAAGAAATTTTTAGGATTTTTTTCCAATAATAATTTATTGTATGTTGAATATTTAAGCTATATTGAAGACATATCATTGATATATTTGATTTCATATAGTGTATAAAAATACTTTATATTCGATTATAAGAATTTTTATTTTTTAATATGTCAATAATATTGTTTCTATAATAGTATATACAAAATGGATAGAAATTTAAAATGTGAGAATGGTATTGTTATCATAAATGCTTATCAAATCAATTATTCTATGTTATATGTTTCATTCTTGTACCAGATATGATGGTGTGGGTCTAGGGGTTCTATAGAGTCTAGATTATTAACCATATATAAGTGTTTATCAATTTCATTCTTGGTTATTTAATTAAGCATGAAAAAAGAATTTAATTTTTGAAAAATTACACAACAATTAATTCACAAAACTATTGTTATTTTTAGAAATGGGTATATGAATGTTTAATTACTTTTTAAATTTCACCCAAAAAAGAAAAGAATGAAACATTTTATAATTCCCATTGAAATTCATATTTATTCAATTAATAATAATCTTACTATGACCCTTACCATCTACCCTATGGAAAAAATCATAAATTCCGCATATATAAATGATAAATTAGAAAAAAAATTATCCCCCTCCAAAAATGAGCTTTTAAAAATGACATTCAATATATGGAAAAGGAGAAACAGTTGAAATACCACATAATTGAAGAGATATCCTTATAAAAACTAGAACTACACTAGCGGGTCATCAAATGACAACCCAAAAATCCCTGAACCAAAACAACATCACCTTTAAGAATTCATAAATAGGAGCCAATGAAATTGGGGAAAAAAGGAAATTATTCAATAAAGATTTCCAAAGATCATCCTTTTGGATTATAGGATCAATTCAAGAGGGAACACGTCTAAACTATCTTAAAAATAACCCCATTTTAACCATCATAGATAGAAATTAATTAAAAAATAAATAATTTAAGAGGGATCTAGATTCATTAAATATGTCAAACCAGAACACATTCACAACCAGACATCCCATATCACATTCTGACTTTTTTTGAGGACCTAAAATTTATGCTGGCAAGAATATTAAAGATATGAATTCAATAAACTCAAATCCTAATTATTTGAAACCTACAATCATGGTGTGAAAACATAACCCATAATTTAAGTCATTAATTATTCTTTTACATGAAAAAAATCCAAATAAAAAAAATCCCAATTTCTGAAGCCCGGAATCACCTTACATAAATCCATGAATAACCTCTCATGTTTGAAACACAAATTAACATCATGAAACACCCACTAGAATTGAATTATACCTCTTATATCCATCAAACCCGCCATGAGCCACCTCTTATCACCTCCAAATCACAAATAAGAAATGTAACTGGATGGGAAGGCACAAACCATTACACACTTATTAACATAACTAGATATCATTTTAGATAATAGAAAACCATTTATTAAATATAAAATAACTACACCGTTATAAAATTTTATATTTTTTTAATGATTATATATATTTTTTACCCACATATCAAGAATAATTTTACTCATTTATCAATTGTAAAAAATAAAAATCTATATTATTAAAAAGATTATTCAAAAATGTAATCAGTATGATAATTAATGTGAATAGATTCATTATAAACAACATTCTAGATTATTATATATTGGAACTGATATGGTTCATGTTCTATGAACAATAGTTTTTTATCCAAACTTGTTAAAAAAACCACAACAAAACACCAATATCACACAACATATATTTAATGGAAAATAAAATGATTTATAATAATATCCCACCATGATAATTAACAAACTGATTTTAATAATTCTATACTATTTTATAATTTATAATCAATAAAACTCTTATTTGTTTCAATTTATTCTATGATTTCATTGTTTAATGGAGTCACATAATATGAAGGCTCCACATAAGATTTCTTGGGAAACATAACAATGTCTGAACTTATGATACATTTATCTAAAAAATCAACATGGATTATATTCATTTAGTAAATAAATATTATTTTAATATTTTATAATGTCTCTATAATTGGCTTGTTTTTTTACTATAAGAAAATTTATTTTAATCAAATATCTTTTACTCCAATGAAATACTTTATTATTTTTTTCGACCGTTTAAAGTCCATTAATTATGTAATAATATATTAATTACAATTATTAATAATTTCCAATTAAATAACCAAATTAAATGTTCATGTTATTAAATTATCTCAAAATAATAATAAACTTGTTTCATTGAATCTTCCATTTCATATATTAATGTCAAAGTGTTATCTTTTCACCTATTATTCTAGAAAATTATAATTTTATTTTCACCCATTATGTTTAGTTTGCCTATTAATGCACTATATATTTTAAAAAAAAATTAAATATATTTACTTCCCAAAAAACCCTACCATGTTTCTAAATTTTATCATATATTGATTTTTTCCCTTTAGTTAGTCATACCTAAAAAAGTGGAATTAAAAATTTCGACCATATAAATCATCAATGAAAGAATAATAAAAATAAAATTTTAAGATGACCCAAAAACACATATCAACTACTCTCATGATAAATAATCTTCTATATAACCATTCTAACATAAAAAATTAAAATATTCAAAATTTTCATTAATGAATATTATTAAAAAACAATAATGATTAAAAAATAGTGAAATAACAAGATAAAAATAAATAAATTTTAATTGTTGATATTTAATATAAAAAATAGCATTTTATCATTATTTATTTGTAAAAACTCTTGAAAAAAAATATGAAATGAAAATTTAAGAACACTTTCTTATAAATAATTATAAATATTATAATTTCAATTGAAATATTTAATCAACAATCCAATTAATACATTTTTCACTTATAATAATTATTTCATAGAACTACTGTTAAATAAATCATAAATATATAAATATATCATTTTAAATAGATGTAATGATCATAGAGTCAAAAATATATCTTAAACAACAAATATTGTATGAAAATGATACAAATACCTATGTAAATTTATGTAAAAATAAAAATAGATAGAAATAATTAAATTTTATGGTCTCATGGATTAATAATCTTCATGATATGGGTTAGAATATCCACAAATAGGGGGATGATGGATAGAGAGTTCAATATATGAGTGATATAAGATTTTGTAATCATATATTGTGTGAGCTAAAAAGATCATAAAATGGGTTTAAAAATGATATTTATATATATAGATTTTGACTAAGGTTAAATATAGAAGAGCATGTGAAGGCAGAAGAGAAATATTGTAGTTGTGATGAGAGGCATAGGCCGATGATGAGGATTACTATTAATGGATTAGGGGATAAGTAGAATTACGAATGGATGACACTAGGAGAATGATTGATTGCTTGTGAGGTAGAATGCAAAAGGGAGAGATTTAGTGGTCACAACTTGAGGTCTATGAGAATATTATTGATAGAGGATGGTGGTAGGAAATGGTTTTTTAGAATTAAATTAAAAAAGGAATTTTATCCATGGAATTTATTATACATTTATGGTTTTTAAAATCGTGGTATTAAATAATATAATTTCCATTCTTGTAAATAACCAAGTCCATTTTCCGAAATAATAAATAAAAAATACATCTCTAATTATATTAAATAGTTTTTATATAGTATTCAAAAAAAATAATTATATAGAAATACTGATATATGGAGTATATAATGAATTTTATTATGATGTATGGAAGTTAGGTGAAATTTATATATATATATATATATATCAATTGTTGTACAAATCCAGGGATGTAAAATTGTTTTATAAACATAACAACCTAACCCTATCGATGGGTTTGAAATGATTACATTCTCTACAAACTTTAGGTGATGTCTCTAAGATAACAGAGGACTACAATAAATGAAAACAAAATAATAAAACATTTGGGGCTGATTAACTCAATTGGAATCCACAACATATCAATACCTAATTTAAACGAAATAATAATAATTTATGAATCTTAAAATAATAAAAGTATACTCAAATGAAAAAAGACAATATAACAATATAAGAGTGGTAGGAAAATATAGAACATGGTGATCCAAGAAAACTAAACTAAATATCAATGCAATAATGCCGATGTGGCAAAAATATAACCACACCATTAGAGGACTCCATGATCGAAACAATATGCCATGAATTCATCATAATGATACACCACTAGAGAAAAATGATACATTTTCAATATATATTGTTAAATTAAAAATGTTTTTATGCACATCATCCAATTTTGTAGGGGTGAGTAATCACACACAGTAGAAATTCCACAAGATAATGTTTATCTTAAATGAGTATAAAAAGAACAAGAAATATCAATACTCAATATATAATTATAATAAAAGTTAAATATTAAATGAAAATTATTATTTTAAATTAAATCAAAATAATCCATAAGACTAATTTTATCAATTTAATTAGATTGCTAAAACAATTAATTCAATTCCCATGTCGTACCCAATCCACATCATCTAACCCACATTAATACATATTTCATTTGATAATCAAATTGTTATAAGAATATACTCAATGATTCACAAAATCATTACTATGTGACTGTTATCTAGCTGCATTCAATTTGAAACATTTTTCCAAGTCTGTATTGTATAGTCAATGTTCATTACAATAATAAACACACACCACCCATATATTACAAGTTCTCAAACAAAAAAAATCATATAAACCTATAATTTTATTAATATAATTCAATAAAACACCTATCATGAATCCTCTAAAATTTAAAATTTAAAATGTGGAACAAATGTGATTTTTCCAAAAGAAATCAGACTCCAAATTTAAAAGTTAACATGAAAAGTGAATTTATATCAATAAATAATCCTGGGTTTCATTTAAAAACCAATATAATTAATTTACATATTCAATATTCATATAATAAAACATGTGATGAAATGATAGTGGACACCCACTTCACAACATGTAATAAAACCAATGAAGCGTCCAATAAGACCTCTTGATTCATGCTCAAAATTTATTTCCTTCAATAAATCGTTCCAATATATCATTAAAGAATCATTATAGTGAAAAAATATATCCCTAGAAATCATATCCAAAATTCTATATAATAGGATACATGGAGATCAATAGATAATAATATAAATGAAAGACATAACAATAATTATGGTGATTAAACATAGAAAGATCCACTGAAAATGGGTTCAAGGGGGAGAAGAATTTCCAAATTTTTTTGGTGAATCCAGTAGATAAAGATCATAAGTGATAATAAAAGTTATATTTTTTTAGGTATGAAATAGAATATAAATCCAAATTTTAAATAATATTAACTATTGTCATATGGTTAGGCGAAATTGTGTATCAAACCATCTTCCTATCAAGAAATTGATATCGGAAAACACATATGGGATCACATGGTTCAAAAAAACCATTCTCCAAATGTGAGATTTCCCAATATATCTGAAACTCTATTATATGGTTTTTTGGAGAATATATATAGTCTCTACTAATATATATCAAATCATTCACCTTTAGAATTCTTTTGAAAAATACCAAAACCAATGAAAATCTCCCAAAACTCATCCCCAACAATACATGAAATCCTAATATATTGTTGAAACTCATGTTAGGAGTGTAAAATTTTCCATAGAATTAGTTTTTAATTAATATTAAATCTTGATATTTAAGGATAATTTGATTGTTTTTTTCCATTGATTCAGTATATCTTCATATAATTACCTTCTAAATTCTTTAATGTCACCATATTTCTCTAATACTTCATCCAATGGAATATATTTTTTGTTATATAATTTTTCATTTCATTATTAGATATGAATCAAATCATTAATAACTTGTCCATATTGTTTATGATTATATTGATCCAAATGAATTATATGGCTCAGATCGAGGTGGAATTTATGCAATTGAGATTCTTGAAATAAATTATGACACAAGATGAACAATGGTGCTGATAATAACCGGTAGGAATGATCACCAATTCATTGAATTATCTCAAATGGTCCAGGATCATAAGAAGACAAAACTCTATTTTTACCTAGTCAATAATGTCCTTGTATTAGAGATACATTAAAAAATACATGATCTCCCACAAAAAAGGATAAAGGGTGATATTAATTATCTGAATTGTATTTATCTTGGATTCATGTATAACCTATTTTTTCATTATCATTTTAATCATAAAAATAATTTTATGAACACGGTTAGTTCCCAATATTCCATTTTCTATTTTCCCTACCAAAAAATGTTGACATAAAAAAGAACGACCATATATTTGCTAGAAATCAACCCATTTGTATTAGGGGCTCATAACATATATTATATAAAAACTCTATTATGGGATAATAGTCCTCCAACAATATAGTAAAATCCAAAATACAATATCACAACATGTTATATATTGTTTAAATCATTAATTCTGACTTCCCAAAGATTTTAGGATTATAATCCATGCTCATTTCCATAAGAGTACCCAAAGTATGCAAAAAATGTGACAAAAATTGATATCTAAATCAATTATATATGGTGAAGACAATAAAAATGGATATTTTTTGAAATATTATAACATCACAAATGCATAATTTTCCATGTAATCTAACGTATTGGATTATAAAATAAAAATGAATTTGGATGTAATTATAATTTGTTATAAAATAACCCTTCTATAATAGTGTTTTGGAATAGTTCTATGTAAACCAATGAAAATGTATACAGTTATATTCTACTAGTTCTTGAAAGGTATATGTAATTATTGTACCACTATTATCTGTCATTGATGCTCATCACTGACCTATGTATAGGTTGGTCTGGTCTTAACATGATAGAACACATTTTGTAATTTGAATGAACACAAAAATGCATCCATAGTCCGTTATACTAGTTTTGGATGACTATATTATTCTCCCTCTAAATGTAGTGATAAGTAGAAATAAATTGTTTTTAACAAGAGTAAGGGATGAATATCCAGTCTAAAAAATAAAATATTGACTCCATATATTATTTCTATCCATTAATTCTCATTCAAAAGTTATTTTTTAATTTAATGATAAGGAATCTAAGATCCCATAATTTATTATCTGTATCATTATCATCCAAATCAAGTATGTTCATCACCAGAAGGAATATTATGACATATATTTTCTATGTACAATCCATATTTATATCATCTATTAACTCATGAATTTCCATGATCAAAATATTTTTTACCAATTGAACATAAGTATTTGGGATTAAATATTAAAACATATAATTCCCTTTCCTTTCTGAATAATCAAATCCAAATTCATACATCTATGGATATTTCATCCATCATCATTATCTCATGTGAAAATAAATTTTCAAAATATTTTTTTGAAATATCTATGTTATGTGAACATAATGAACTTCTATCAAATGGAATAATTATTCCATCATTTAAAAACATGAACCAACAAAGTAAATTCCATGTCATGAGACCAATAATTATGTTCCTAATCTAAGAACTGTTATGATCCATAAGATATGATGTGATATACATTCATGAAAAAAATACTAAGTACTAATCTAGATTTGTCCCAATAAACCATAAAACATTTCCATTATTTTTATGGGACATGAATTTTTACTGATATGGGACCTATATTATGCTCCCAAAAAGATTTCTTTAAAGAATAACTCTAGTGGATGAGAATAACCAGTATCATTTTGACATTCATAAGTGATATGGGACAAGAGAATTCGAAAAAAAATGTTGATAGTTACCTGGTATGCCTATAAATTTTTGTATCCCATTAATGTTCTTTGGTGGTTTCAACTAGATGAAAGCTTCTATGATTTTATGATGTACTGATAAACCATTCTAAAAAATGACAAGGCCAAGGAAACAAACTTCTTATATCCTAAAATCAAATTTAAGGAAAATTTCAGATAACTTGTTCTCTCATATTATTCTCATTAAAATTTATAAATGTTTTCTAGGCTCTTTTTCATTATAAGAATACACCAAAATATACTCCAGAAATACCACAAATAATGAATCAATGTCCCCTGAATAACGTAATTTTTCAATGCGATGAAAATTACTTGTGTATTAAAAAGACTAATGGGTATGACTAGAAAATTATAATGATTTTTTGACTCTTGAATTATTTTTTTACAATATCATATTCTTAAAACGAAATTATAGATATTCATACCATATAAATTTTGAGAACTAATAAACAATATTCAATTACTCTAATATATCACCAATTCATGGATACATATATCTATTCAGTATCATAACATAATTAAGTTTAAATTAATCAACACATTGTCATACTGAACAAAATTACTTCTTTTCAAAAAATTATTAGAGTATCTGAATGCAATATACTCGGTCATATGTATCCTTACATTCCTATAACCCTATTTGGAAATTAAATTCCATCAACATACTTGGATCTATTTTTTATTATGAAAGTAATGTATGATCATTTCATATAATAATATCAATATATAATTACTCTACCTTTTCTGGTGATAGTCTGATGAATTTTTCCAAAAGAAATCCATTGAGTTACTGATCTAAAATGGAAGGTAAATTTTTTAGATTCTATTATATCATTAGTACCAAATGTAACCACTTATAATTGATATGAAATAGTTCTAAACATTTGTTGTAATTGTACTTATTTTTTCATAATTCACATCCACATCTCCCTTAAGGAGACAAATCATCCAATTATGTGATATAAACCATACTCATCAGACATAACTATTGATATCACCCAATAATAAAACTAACCAATCCATTCCATGTATTATGTAAAATATATCCTTGTCTATAATTGAAATGTACTAATAATATTTATCTACATAAATTACTACAGTAAAATTTTTGCATTGAAATCCCCTACACTCTTGCTTCATAATAGGCATCCAAATACACATTTCATGTCATATCATTTCAATATTAAACACCATATTTTTTAAAATGAATTAAAAATAAAATATATTTATGTAACAAGATCGTATAGAACATAGATAATAATTATGTTAATAGGAATGGTTCAAAATATTTTCTATGGACTGAATTGATCATTAGTGATCATTAACTCATCCCCATACATTGGCTTACTTTTCCTCCCAAGTCAATTAATCCTTGTTGTTGATTCATTGTCTAAGGAGTTAGAGTTTTTCAAAAGTAAAAATACCTTTATTAGTTGTGTGGATTATAAAAACTATGACGTGATTGTGTAAATAAATCATATGATTACTAAGTGACATGATATTTATTGATAAAAATAGAATTTGTAATGTAATAATGAATATGACTCATCTAATTATTGTTTTGATATGATTTTGGTGGTCATAAACCCCACTTATTATGGTATAGTGAACCATATTGGAAACAAATTTGATAGATACTGTGTTTCATATAGTAATGGAAAATGATTGGTATTATTTATTTGGTTATGGTATACCCCTTTGGATGTAGGTTTCCCCATATCGTTTATTCAAAATATTAAATTTCTAATCAATATCATTGTTAAAAAACAAACATCATCCATTTTCATTATAGTAAAAATATCATTTTTCCATTGATAATATACTAAACATGTCCATATAACCATTAATATAAAACATAGATATCATAGAATAGATTTATGGTTTTATTCCTGGCTCAAATTTTTCTTCCTTCAAGGATTCTATAGAAACAAATTCTTGAAAAAATGAATGATGTTCAAAAACATATATTTCTATTGCATCACTGAAAAATTATATTTCCCAATACAGAAAAGTTATTTTTTTCTTGCTATCTAAATGGATTTTTTGTAGAATTACTTGTTGATAAATTCTTAAAATCATTCCCACAAAATACATTAGTTTAATATATAGTGTAAATAAGAACCCCATGATTTTCATGAAAGATCCAACATGTATAATTCTAACAAGAAATTTTATTAGATAGGGTTCCATGAAAATAAAAAAATATGATTCATTTTGGAAACCATTTCATCCTCCTTTTAATGTTCTAAATCCCACTTAAATACATGTATCTTCTATATTTGAAACATGATATAATGATCCACATGTTATAGTTTTCCCATTCAATTTTATATATCAACATCATATTGAATTTGAAGAATAGTGTAACTAAGATTCCAATTTATTTATGGTTTAGATTAAACCAGGATCTTCATGGCCTACTCTTATGGGATTCAAGGTCTTCTAACAAGTTCCATTTCCCTATAAATATAAAAAACACCACTTTTTCATTACTCACTTGTAAACTAAAGGCATAGAATATTCCATGTCATCAATATTATCAATGATTATAAAAACTTTTAATGAATCATTAAATATAATATAACAATTATTGTCTTAATTGAACATTTCTTTAAATTTTTTTATTTTAAAATAATTATCTAAAACAAAGTAAATGTTATGAAAACACTCTTATAGATGTCCAAAAAAACCATTTGTTACAGGATCACCCTAATGACATTAATTTTAATTAAAATCAATTAAATATTTCCATGTTATGTAATATATTTCAAGTATATTTATCTTATAACTCCTTGTTATAATCAATATATTACATACTAATAATAAATGATAACATTTTTAACATCCTGACCATAAATAAATATTGGAATGAGATGAGGTTCCACTAACATTAAGTGTTATTCATAGTACACCAAAATGCTGTAAATAAATTTTATGGGATTACAAATAAATTTGTGGATCATTATTTTTAGATAACCACACCCTCTCATGAAAATATAAAAACAACATAACCAATCAATATGATGCAAGAATTATATACTGTGAATATTAATTGAAATCAATTAATCAAAATTAACTATGTAATAATTTAATGATAGAACAAGGTGTCCCTAGAAAACTAATGGTCATCCAAATGCTGAAACATCGATATGGAATGACATTATCCTCACAAAAAAATATAATCCAATCTCCAACAACTATCTCGAGTATGAAGCATCATAATACTTTACTTGGAAATTAATAGTTATTTCCATTACATACATTATAGTGAACATCCTCTTCAAACAAAAAATAGTATATGTTTTGGGAGAGTAATATAATGATTCTAAATGGAAATTAGTTTTAATAAGTATTATATATGACTGAAATAACATAATAAATTGAAATTTAGTTAGGTGTTTATGTCATATTTAACATTATCTTTTTTTATTCTTATTTAAAAAAATGGTAATTATTTTTTTAATATTAATGGGTTATATTTTTACATATATGTTAACTATTAACTCCTAAATTGGAATGAGGTGTATTTTTGACCATTTACAATACCTGTTGTCAGGTTGAGTGATTTGAAATATTTATTAACTGATTATTAAATTATCATTTATGGTAAATTATCATTAGATTTATTTTTAACATTATTTATTTAATTTTACATTAAAGGAAATACGAATGTATATGAATTTGAATATAGAACTTCCAAAAATTCATAAAATATAGTATTTAACATAAAAAATTGTGTAGGATAATATTTCACCTAAATTTAATTACTTTTGTGATTTTTAAAATCATTTATTATATCATTCTATTAATTGTGAAAAATACGTGTCAACATTGTATAGGAATTTAATGTTATTTTTAAATCAATAAAAATTATAAATAATTAACCATTGATAAAAGAAATTAATGGATATTTCAAATTATAATTTTAAAAAAAATATCCTCTTTTATATTTTAAAATTAATTTATAGTTATTAATATCAAGAGAGTAGCATTTTGAAGCTATCCTTTTATCTAAATAATTAAAAGGTAAAAATTCAAGAAAAATGGAACTATGTGGTCATATAATAGAAAATTGTTTTGAAATTGTTATACTCCACACATCTAATAAGATATAGGTAAGTTTAAGAGAAATTTTTTATCTGTATCCCAATAGTTTATCTGTATGTAACCTGTTTTACCCTTACAGTGGTGAAAACAATTTATCTATGTAACTATTCATAATAAAAAGAAATAAAAGTGATATATTAACAAATTTTAAACATCCTAATTCGAAATATGGAATTCATTTTTAAATGTTAAATTTTTATGAGTTCCAGATAATAATTTTTACAAAAGTGTATGAAACACAATTAAAAACTTTTTTAATACATTTCTAAGAATATAAAGTAATTTAATCATACCCAATCCATAGAAAAAACAATATATTAATTTTAAAACATTTAAATGAATATATAATATATAATTATAATTATAATAATTCAAATAATGTGATTACTTTAAATAATTATGATAAGATATAAACTAATTGATGGAAAATAGTTATTTAGAAAAACACCTCTTTTAAATTCAAACGATTTTTATTTTCAATTATAAAAATTTGACAAATAATGAATTAATATTATACATTTGAAAATAATAAATTTCCCATAATTTATATAACAATTTTTATACCTTCTAATTGAATTGATAGGCAATAAATTCCATATTAAAAATAATATTTCAATAGTAAATCATGGTTCCTTTAAACTTGTTGTTCTGTTTAATGAAAGTTACCAAAGACATTAAAAATATATAGACAATATATATATATTTATAAAATATAATGTTACTAAATTGTACCCCCACCCCCAAACTCCCCCATAATAAAGTGTAATTTATAATTAATATCTATCTATTTTTTATAAAAAATATTATATCTCAACATCATCACATCAATAGGTTCCCATGTAGCTTATTTAAATTTTTAATTCCTTATGTGAACATTAAATAGGTATATATTCTTTTACATAGCACTTATTCATTTTGTTCAAAAATTTGTTCCCATTTATTTTCATAGAAAATATTAATCATGGGTGGTATGACCTCTTAGTTTAGTATATATGTTGGATCTAGTATATACTTCCTTAGTATAGATACATTGAACACATCATGGAATTGCGAGTGATTCGTGTGATGTGTCAAGCGATAAGATACCATCCCTATTGGATCTAGTACCTTGAATTGTCCAATATACATGTGGGTCAATATTCAATTAATTTAGAATTTCATAGTCTCTTTATATATAGAAATTCATTTTATTACCTTTATAAAAAGATTAAATTTACGATTTCATCGACAATTATCAGGATAATTTTTTTATTTCCTCTGAGATTCCATGTTGTGCCACTACATGTATCTGACATTATTTTTTATCTTTTCTAATCTAACCCAGTTCCCAATATTTTCTTTCTCTTACTTCATTACAGAATGTTGGATTTCAACACCTCAAACCTTAGTTTGTTTTATAATGAGCCTAATGCATACACAAGTAGTTGATATTATTGTGAGAAAACTTGATTATAGTATGGTGTTGATCCCAAAAATATTTCATATATAGAGACCAGAATATCAATATATCCTCTGGGGTATGAGTGGTTCTCTCATAACCAACTTCTTTTTGTGGTTAAATATAAATAATAAAACACAACTCTACATCAAGAGATTAATGAAGTATTTTCTTAAATTTCAATGTAAACATTAGTTCCCTGTCCGATGAAATAGAATGTGGTACTCCATTAAAAAGTACCATTTTCAAAATGAATAAACTATAAATATGATAAAGAGAGAAATATTTTTTGATGGATAATTAGTTTGTTAAACAAATAAGGAATTATATTACAACACAAATATCATTGTTCCCTTAAGATGTTTTTGGGATTCTAATGATGAAATATATGTTATTTTTTCCATTTTCATTCAGGTATGGTTAATTCTCGTATAATCAGCATAGAATTTAATATATCAACTAAAACCTGTTTTCTTATTAAGGATTAGGGTACATAATCTACAATATCCATTTTCATGTTATCCCTCTAGAAATAATAATTGAGGTCTCTATACATTTTCCTAATCCCATGTTATATTGATAATTTTGAACAGATATCCTCATCAAATAGATCTATATTCACGTCTATTATTAATAGCCACATGATAATTTCATAAAAACACATTTCATAAAATCATTATTAATCATAGAAAAATTTATTATATTCTTATATATTTCTGCATCATCATTCAAAACCACTTTAATCCTCAAATAGAAAGATATTTGAACATTCATCAATAAAATGTTGGATTTGATATCTTTCAAAAAGATTTTATGTTTTGAATTACGAAAATCATCATTATGGGAAAAGTAGCATGGTTCTTCCAGCTCAAATAATCAACCTCCTTGTTTTCTTTCCTATTGTGGAAATGTATTAAGTAGTCACAATAATTAATCATTTCCAACCATCTTCTCTTGTTCATATTCAATAATTTCTGCATGAAGATATGATTCAATTTTTTTATCATTATATATATAACACCAATAACCATTATGATACTTCCAATATATCATCAATGGAAAATTTATTCATAAGATCTCTAAATCCTGATATATCTAATTTTATCATATTTTATTTAAATTCAAAATATAATATGACTATATAAAAATTTATGGGGAGACATCCGAAACTCTTCATTCATGCATCACTATTGTTCACAAACTATTCTACCCCATATATTAGAGTGTGAAAATGTACATTGACCAATCTTCAATTCAGTTCAATAAATTTATCTTAATATTATAGTATTAACAAGAACATTACCATGTTATGAGTCAATATTTATAGTGGATTATATAGTTCTGATAATTAATTCCAAAAAGGTTGGTTGTATCTGGGTAGACTAAGAAAACTGCAGATTTTTGTTACCTTGGTTAGTGTAGTATATTTTTCTATAATATCTATCCATGACAGATCCACTGATATACCTTAAAATGTGATTATATTTCTATGAATTAATAATTAATTGTAAAAAAATTAAACATATTATATTTTTCATACTACTCCATTGTCAGGGTCTTCATCATAATTCAAAAATAATCATCAAGATCTTCCTTTCTCTTTAAATACATAAGAATATCAACTACAATGAAATAAAAAATATTTAAATGTAATATTAACTAATATTATCCATCAAATCGATGAGTATAACATCATAATTACTATGAATAAATGGAATATTTATAAATTCATAGTATCCATACAATGTTTGAATTGATTTCATGAGTATATCACTTTTCTGAACCACAATTGAGGATATACAGAATAATGGTCAATATAGGAATGTATTGGGAAACATCCAAATTATTAAAAAATTCATTAATATGGGATATATGATTCATTTTATTGATGGTTGTTGGATAAAAATATGTATGTATTAGCTAATTTACAAGAGGGGTGTATTATAAATTTTAAAACAATTGTTTTTTAAATTTAATGAAATCATTGATTGAATGTGACAAAAAATATGATTCTCTAAAAACTATTTCTTTATATACAAGGTATTTAATTATCCTTAGGTTTGATTATAAATGAATCATGATATTCTTAAGTCCAATAACACATTTATCATAATTATGTTAAGAATATGGAAGTTATTAAAATCACATGTTACTAAAAATTAATTCTACCTTAAGGTATATTGAATGTTGAATCAGAGTTCTTATACCAAAATATAATGAATACAGAGTAAAACTCTCCATTTAGATGATTGAAGAGGAATTATGAAACTTGTAATAAAACAAGTAAAAAATTTTAACAGATTTATTTTTACCCAATGAAAAGGGTATCACAAGACATGGGATAAAAGACCGTTGATTTTTACATTAAGTAAATTCTATCTTACCTGCACCATATTAATCCCTCGATCCATGAAATAAAGGTCTCTATCTGCCTATACTCGGTATCCCTTGATGTAAAAAAGATCATATCCATCACCTATCTTTCTAACCCTGTATGTACTCAATCGAGAACGTGATCATCACCTCTATCATCATATCCCTATAATCCCTCAATTATAGAATTTGATTTAAGAAGAAAATATTAAAGAGACAAATTGATAATTATTCATTAAGGTTGAAACTCTCGCACTAAAGTAAAACAAAGACTCTGAATAATTAGATCATGCTCTTATACTTTAGTATCATGATAGTAAACAAACAACATATAGAAACACACACAATCATCAAAACAACTCATTTAAAATGAAAAAGTGACCATGTAATTATAGGATTGGACTTCAAATGTTATCTTGGTCTCCATTGATAATATTATTCCAAAAACTATGATGGAACTATAAACCAATAACATAAATTGTCAAAAAATAAAAAAAAAATAGATGACACCGTTTTAGTAAAAAAATTATTGAAGATAAAATTTCAGGAAAATAATATTTTTTAATTCGAACTAATTACAGATATGAATATTACTATATGTATGAATTCAAAATTATTAATTTTAGATAAATAAGTAATAATATTAACGTTCTATTAGAATATGGGTCCAATTTTTTGTTCCATTTACAAATTGTATATAAGAAAATGTTTCATAGGTCATACTAGAAACAAAGAAACTAAATGAATAGGTTTGATAAAACATGATTCTAATAATTATCATACAAGATTATGTTTTATTGAAATATGATTTATTTATCAAATTTTATATAAAAATGGGAAGTAATTATAGAAATATATTTTTATGATTTTCAGAACATTAGTTAATGGAAAAATTCATAAGAAAACTTTATTCAAAAAAATATTACACTTTTTCAAAAGAAAAAATAAAATTTATATATGAATATTATGTCATATTATTTTTTTGATTTAGAATAAAATAAATATGAACCCAAGAGTTTAGATCTCTAATGAAGGGAAAAAATTAATACAAATAACTCCACCTTATTTTATGCATTCCCTATAATTATCATATTCTCTTCTATAGGTTGGAAATATCTAGGGTGATATATTGATGAGAATTAATGTGGGACTCTGGAGTCCCCATACTATATATAGGCAACGGAGGTCAAATTTCAGATTCCAAGGCTGATCAAATGTGTGATAATAATATGATTTGATTTTATAGTTTGGATAACGTTGAAGAATGGTATATAAAATCAATTCTCTTATTGACATTACAAAACAATAGAGTAAAAAACATGAACAAACCAAACATGAATGAAAGTGTTAAAGGTATAAGTGATATAAAAATACATTTTGGGGTATTATTATTGATACGATAAATTTAACATAAACAACATTCAATGTACAATTTTTTACTTTCATGAAAATATCAAGTCCAATACAAATTAGAGATATGATATAAACATCTTTTCACCAATACAAACCCATTTAAAAAAGCTCACATTTATAAAAAAATAAAATCCAAAAAATAATAATATTTAAAAAAATACTCCCAATATGAAAAGGAGAAACATAATGTTAGGATACAGTTTAATGAATAAGTAGATATGAATTCTTACATTATAGTGATTATTCTTATTTTTTGTTTAATGTATTCAAATCTATCATATGTTAAAGGTTTTTTGAAAATTTATGAAAGTTATTCGTGTGTTCTGATGAATTGTAAAATGATATCTCATTTATGTGTCTGATCCCTACAAAAGTGATTTCTAATATCTATGTTTTTCCATGAGAGTGATGTGAATGGTTTTTACTTAATGTAATGGGACTTGTGTTATAACAATGTTTTTAGTTTTAGTAAAAATCATTCTATAGTCAGTGAGTGCTTATTGAATTCACAACACTTGATCACAAAAAATTCTAGATGCTACATATATAGCTTCAGTAGTCGAAAGTGTTATCGAGTGTTGTTTCATACAAGAAAAAGAAACTAAATAATTACATACAATATGACAAGATCCAGAAGTAATTTTTCAATCCATTATCATACCACCAATGTCTGCATACAAAAAACATTTTAGTTCAAAATCATTTCAAGATGAATAAATAATTATTGAATCCATATTTACTATTAAATAATAAGAAATTATTTTCAAATCTTTTAAATGTGATTATTTAGGATTTTCATGATATTTTTCACGTAAGAAAATTAAAAAAAATTTATGGGTGGCAAGATGTCAAGTAAAGTTATTTTCATGTCATTCCTCTGAATTTTTTATGATTAACTAGTTTCCCACATAATCAAGATTAAGACTATTTGATTTTCCAATTAGAATACTAATAATTTTGGTGTATTCATCTTCATAATTTTCAATAAATTTTTTGGTATAGTTATGTTGAGATATAAAATAACCTAATGGTTTTTGAGATATATGAAAAATAAGTATGAATGTTAACCCAAACAAAATTATCATCTCAAACGTAGACTTCATGATATTCTAAAATGAATATATTAATGACTTTTGAGTTTATTCGACTATAACTTAATCAACATATATTTAAAAAATGATAATTTATTTGTTTTTTATTTATAAATAGATTTGGATCTTTGGTTCCCTTAACATAATTTTCATAAACAAATATCTTGTTAGTCATTCACACCTGGCTCTAGGGGATTGTTTACTACTGTATAATTTTTCAGTAATTTTTAAAAAATTTCAAGGATATTTTCAATAATCAAAACCAATATGTTGTTTAACAAAAACATCATCTTGAATATATCCATTACGAAAATCACACATAACATCCATTTAATAAATTATGAAATTAAATAATGCTACAAAGGGTATTAGAATATAAATAGATTCAGGTATAGCTACTAGAGCATAGGTTTCATCATAGTCTATTCTTAATTGTTTATTATAAACATTAGAAACACATATTTCCTTTTTTCATAATAATATTTGAATTTTTATCACATTAATTTATGAAATTCATTTTAATCTAATTATATAATAATTTTATGACTTTGAATTATGATCTAGACCTTATGCCTTTAGAATTCATTTAGTTCATCTTGCATAGGCTCTGTCCAATCTCCACCACCTTAAGCATAATCAACAGTTTTGGTTTGAAATTATGAATGAAAAGAATGATGTTCAAATTAATTTCTTAATGAGAAACTAGTTCTTAATGATTGATTAAATATCCCATGATTCTAACACAAGGATAAATTTCTTTGTAACAACTGACATTGGTTTTTTTTTAAAACCTGTTCATCAATATAAGGTAGAAAATCAGTAGGAGTGAATACTTCATAAACAATTTCTTGAGTATTATCATTATTGGAAGAGTCTTCTAACAAGGGTTAATAATCAGTTTTTGGAGACATATCATTAGATATTGTTACGGTTTTATTTAAAAAGTACCAGTTTAATCAATTTTAACATGTACTATTTCATCAACAGAACATGAGTTTTTGTTAACAACACTATATTCCTTAGATGTAGTGGAATAACCTCAAAATATATAATATTAGTATTTAGGTAAAAATTGGTGTAAATTATCTTTCATATTTAAGATGAATACTTCACATCGAAAAACTCGGAGTATGAAACATTAGGTTTTTGGACCATCAACAATTCATAAGCTGTTTTATTAATAAAAGTTCAAAATACAATTTAATTTATAGTATTATAGGAAGTAATAATTTATATATACCAAAAATGGATAGAAAATTGGGTATTCAATCAACATTGTTCTTGGTTTTATTGATTAATTTCATTTCTTCTCTCAACAACACCATTTTTCTTGGGAGTTCTGGGTTCTAGGAAGTTATGATGAATGCCTTTAATACTAATTTTTTTTTTCAAATTATGAATTTAAATATACCCCACCATGGTCACTATGCATAGTTATACATGGAAGGTTGATATCATTTTCAAATTCAATTACAATGCTTTTAAATAAATAAAATGTTTCTGATTTTTTTGCTAGAAAAATAAGACATGTGAATATAGTGTAGTCATAAAAAATAGTATTTTCATAAATTTATTCCAATTTTTGTGGGTATGAAAAGATCCATATAGAAAAACTCAAAGGCATATTTTTTTGAGACATCACTAATTGATTTAAATATTGACTTATGTTGAATACCATGTTGATAATGGTCAGAAACATTTGAAGAATCAAATCTAAGAAATGGTAGAACCTTAAGAAGTATTTTATTTTTTAATTTACATAATTTTCTATGGTTGTATTTCCCTAGACTTATATTAAATAACTGTGATTGATATTCCACTGCACTGTGACATGGTATGTCTTGTCTCTTATGGTCTTCTAAGGTATGTGTGTTTACATTTTCATGATGATGGGAATAAATAATGATTTCATCCACGGAATTATGTACTACACATTTATAATTCCTAAAATTCACAATATAACCTTCATAACATAATCTAATTATTCTTATAAGATTGTACATCAGACAATTAACAAATAAAACATTTGAAATCGTGGTTTTTCCAAGAGGAAAAATGTTACATTTACAAAAAATCTTTATTAGAGAATTATCTCCAATGCTAACTCATCCACATATCATTTCAATAATCTATTCAAAACAAATTATTTATAAGTCATGTTAATGGAACATGCACTATCTATATACCATATATTCTTGTTGTTTGTAGTTTCGATGTTTTATAGAAAAAAAATAGTTAGTATTTTAGAATCCAAACATTATTTGATCTAAAAATGATCGAAATAAAACATTTGGGGACCCACATTAGTTATGAAAGGTGTGATTTGTAGAATCCCAAGGATTGAGTTCAATTTAAAGATATTTTTTATCCTAATGTTCACCACTTTGAAACATCATAAATAAATGATCATTAATTGGAACAAAATAGTTATTACTATAGACATGATTTAAATGAGAGTAATCAATTCCATATCAATTCAAAAGAGGACGAATATGTTTATATATTTTATCAAATCCTACCTTTCTATATGTGTGGTTTGAAAAATGTTTTCACGATTAAAAAAATTCAGACATTACTTTTACAACTAAATTATTATACTCACATACATTTGTTATGGATGAATGTTTAATGCCCAAAATATTTTTCACTAAAATTAGTTTCTAATGTCATTAGAGATGTTTTATTTCTAAATATTTTCTTCCTCATGTATTTTTTTTGATAGAGAGTCAATTTAAAAATATTTTTTATCAGGATATTCGGAATGATCTGTTACTTCATTTTTTAAAACACATATTGAAGCATTTTAAATTTTATATTTTTAATCAATTTTTAGTTTTCATTTTCATGAAATATTTAAACTCTAAAGACTTCATCATAAGAAAGAAAATTATTATTATCACTAGTTGAAGATGATTATTACTCTGAAGATATAGAATTATTTTTAGTAGGATAATTTTTTCATAAATACAATTTTTTATGGTATTTTATAATACACACCTTATCCACGATATTTTTTTCTTCAAATGGTATTCTGGCATATATACCATTTATTATGATTTTATTATTCTTTGTATGAATAATCATTACATGAATATCCACCACTATTAGTCCACAAATCATGGGGTTTGAATAATGTATTTCCTTTTGACCTATAGTATTTTTTATGATTCCTCTAAGAATGTATTTATTTTATATGTTTTTTTCATCTTTTAAAAATTAGGTATAATGTTTCCGGATTTCATAAACCCATATAGTGTAACTTCAAATAATCCTTTTCCTTTCTTTTCTTATTTAATTTCTTATAACTATAATAAAAATCCTTATTTTTGACAATCATATTCATTGTTCCAGAGACATTGGCCTACTCATTTTCATATTGTTATAAATCACTATACTTTTATTAAGTATCAGGCTTTTTCATTTTAGATTTTACAATCTTATCAAGAGTCATGAATTTTTTTTTTTGAAGTTTTTCTAAAATCAACTGAGCCATTACTTGTATTTTCATTTTCAGTATCGATTTTTAATATGTTCACTTATTGTTATAGTGTTCCAAACTAATCTTCAATGGTTACATTGGTTACCTTCCTCGATTCATCAATTGTTGTTCTGTTTGATTCATATCCATTAAAAATGATATGAATAATATTTCGTACAAAAATATAATCCACTTATACGTTTTCACAAAAATCTTGTATGCTGTTCAAAATTGTCCTAAATATCTGTATGACATTAACAATAGGTTATTTATAAGGGAATTTGAAATCTTGATAATCTCCTATAAGCATGGATCTTCTTGCTTAAAGAAATTGGATGTTTCTAAATGATTGATTTCCAATTTATTCCATGTATTATTCATAGATTCACAGGATGATATCTGACAATATATCTTCATTGTCATGGAACATCACAAATTATTTTTAACCTTGTAATTTATACGATAGACATTTTTCTCATAATTAGTAAAAGATCATATCTCATTATTAGGAGTCTTATAGTCTCCATTAAGAAAATAAATTATATACACTACAGTTAACAAAAGAAGTATTCATCATTAATCTACAATAGTCATACACATTTCCATAATAAATTGGATATTTGGTAGGATTGAAATAGCCTATAGATATGATGTTTACTCATGAAATACGTTAAAAATAAAAAATAAAATTCGTTTGTAAAAAACAGATTAGAGTAAAGATATAATTATAACAAAATATTTTAGAATAAAGATTAAAGAAAACATGATAATGTAAAGAAATAAAATATTAATAATGTATAAAAAGAAATAAAAACCTACTCTGATATCAATATTTGGATCAAAATAAGAATTTATATGCTCAGTTATAAGAGGGTTAAATTGTATCCGTAATTTTTTTTTCTCTTTAATCACAAAGAAATATTTTTGTTAAAATATAAAACATAACATATTTAATATACCCGCTTCTTTCATTTATAATTAATATTATTATCTATTGGTCTAATTATAAAATAATTTTAATCTTATTATTTTTGATATAAATTTATTCATAATTAATATGAAACTGAAGAACTTTTTAAAATCACTTATTACTAAAAAATGGATTATACCTTAAACCATATATGGACTTTAATTGGATTTTTTATACGATTATAGAATTAAAATACTGTATTAATCTTAATTTAAATCATTGTAGTGTCATTAATAAAATTAATAATAATCAAGTAGAATAGTGTAATTGAAATCTGTTAACCAAAACAGAATAGATTCCAAGGAATTTGGAAAAAATTTCATAAATTTTGAATTTAACGAAACTCTATATTACCCACACCAGAGTAATCCATCGATCCATAAAATATCAAAGTTTGTCTTCCAATCCTTGATAGATCTTAATTTAAAAAATATCAGATGCATCTTTTGTCTGACTAACATCGCAAGTCCTCAATCAAAAGGGTTATTAGATCCTCTTTTTTCTTATCTCTATAATCCTTTTATTAAATAGTCAAACACATAATGAAAATCATAAATAGACATCTTGAAAAAAAATTATTTATGATTGATACTCTCAAACTAAAGTAAAACAATTACTAAATACAAGAATTTTATTCTTTTATACATCAGTATCACAAGAGAAAATCAACATCATGTAGACACAAAAACACTATTTGAGATAACTCATTTCAAATGATGATGTGACTAGGTATCAATAGTATTAGACATAAAAATTCATATTGGTCTCCAATGGTAATATTTTTCCTAAAAAATCAGAGGGTCCTATATACTTAGAATATGAACTGTCAAAAAATAACAGAAAATAGAACACCGTTTTAGTAGGAATGTTATTGGGGGGATAATTTCATAAAAAGAGATAATTAATAATCATAACTAATTACATATATGAATATGATTATATGTATTACTTCCAAATTTATCATTTTATAAAATGATATAATTGGATTCTATGTGTTGTAGAATATGGATCTTATTTTTGTCCTATTTTAAAATCATATTTAATAAAATGTTTCGCAAGTCAGAGTAGAAAAAAAGACTAAAATAATATGATTGAGAAAATGTGAGTCCGATACTTATCATACATGCATAGGTTTTTATGAATAATATTTCCTTATTGAAATATATATATATATATATAAGAAGGATTTTTATAAGGAATATTTTGTGATTTCTAAAACATTATGGAACGAGAAAAGTCCTAATATTTTTTTTTTAAATGGTGACCTTTTAGATTTTTTAATAATCAATTAATGTATGCATTTATAGGTATTTATTTTTAATGAAATAAGATTTTGAGCCCAATGTGACACACTTAGATGATTTAAACCTTTATCAATATTCTCCTAGATTTTTTAGTTATTAAAAACCTATTGGGGTAATTTTATATTGAGTATCATAAATAGGTGAAGCACTATTTATAAGTTATATGGATAACTAAAAACAAAATGTTAGATGTAGTATAAGAATTTTTTACAGGAAAATAAAAAAAATCATATACAATTATCCTCAATTTTATTTTCTCTTCATATATCTGAGATAAAAAAACATTGGGGATAGAAATCAACACCCAAATGATAGATGTAATTGGCATTAGTTTTTCATATTCAACCTCATAATAAGAGAAAAAAATAGGATTATGTGGAATGTGAAAAGGTAAATCCTTTCCCTAGAAATTTATATGGCCACTATATAAATAAATTCAACAAATTATTTAAATCAAATCAACTTCTTCTAATGGTATAATAAAAATATTTTCATGATTATTTAACCCATAAACATCAATTAGAGTGACAATATAGACCTGAGATGTGACCATAATACCATTTTTAGATTTAAACACTACACAAAATAAAATTATTGAGGATGTAATTTGATTCACTAAAATTTTCATTAGATATAAAAAGTGGGTAGATCCAAATAAAAAATAAAAATTAAATATTCAATTGTGGTTGATATTATAGAATTTCCAAACATTATTCTTAAATCCCACTTCAACCATCTTAATCTCGCGTTATTTGATTTTTTGGGAATACAATCTTGTTAATATCAATAATCTTAAAAAACCATTGTGTTTTTTCACTCAAAATTGTTATAGTAATACTCTTACCATTTAATGTATTATATATTAGGCAGTGAATTATTAAGCATCATTTTTTACTTTATTTTTTAACTGGAATATTAATCAACTTTTGAAATTTATTGGATTCATGACCATCCATTAAAAATTTAAAGTGTCTATTTTTTCCATTCATGTAATTCCCGTTAAGAATATTTCTAAATTTCTCGCATATAGATAGCAATGAATTCATTCTACCGTGTGATTTACTATATATTTCATTGTTGTTAATCTACATTATCTTATAAAAATCTAAAAAATCAATGGAATATAAAATTTTCTTTTCAATATTCAGGGGACATAAAATTAATTTTTCTATGATACTGAAGTATCTTATCTCTGACCGCATTAAGAGACATAGTTTTAAACCCCCAAATAATCAATCAATTTTTATTCCAGAATTATGATTAAAACAGATGCACAACTCAGAAGTGTTGTAAAATGTTTCTCATAGATAACAATGGATTCATCGTCTTTCATCATGAGATCATGGATTTACTTATCTATTTTTCTATTTATAGTTTATGTAATTCACTTTCTGAAAAATAACCTTCTTATAATAATCAAATATAATAGAGAAAATTTGTTCCTCTTGCCTTGTATTCTAAATAATATTTCCTATCTTATCTATATCACATTATAAACAATAAATAACATGGTAAAATATTTTGTGTTCCTAGAACTAGATAATAAAATATATTATGTGAAAGTTGTTAATTTTTATCTCAGTTAATAGTGGATTTGAAGACCAACTAAAATTATGAGGATGTAAACTCATGATAGACCTAAAATTATATTATTCCTACCATTGATAATTTTTATTCACATCATTATTCATAGCCTAAGAATGTTTCATGATCATAGAAATATGTTTATTTCCATACCATATTGCTTTTATTTTCTATGGTTCAGAATCAATGCATATTATATCACATTTTATTAGCTTGATGTCTTCAGGATACAACCATTGATGAAATCCTGAATAGAAGTTTTAAAATATATGTTATAATGTTTAATTTGAGAAATCACATTTTAATGAATGTGGTATTATATAAATTTTCTATTAATATTTATTAATATTTATTTATTTATATTTATCTACATATTAGTCATAGTTGTTGGGTGTCTTGGGGATCTAGAAGGAATATATTAATTATATTTTTATATTTTAACGAACATGTGAAAATAGTTAAAGTGTTTTGGGTTTTTTCCATTGATCAGATCATCAAGTGGAAAATATGAGAACATGGATAATTCCAGAATGTATGTTTTACCCTAATCACAATCTATTTTTGTTTGATGCTAGGAATCTGATTGATGATGTCTTTGGTGGTGCATTTGATTAGAATAAATAAATGCATATAGTGTTTTTATAATAAAAACCGATGACATAATTCTTCTATTTATACCTTATTATAAAATATATCCAACCATATCTCCAAAACCCAATGAGGATTTTATAAGAGGTATTGAAATTTTTAATTGATAGATAATATCATAAAATGATGGGTGAAAAAATGAAGGTGAATCATGAGGTAGTGAACATAGTAGGTCTCTTTGATCCTTGGTGAACACGTTCATCAAAAATTATCATTACTAAATTGATTTTTGGAACATCATTGGTTGTTTTTGGGATTTTTTATAAAATATTCATCATTGAATCCCATATACCATCATTGATCTATGATTTATTTTTTCATCACATGATACCTGCAATTTATTGATTATATTAATTTTCCCTAAATCTTTCATTTCATTTGATGTCAACATGGATACATAGATTTTGTAATGGTTGACCAATTAATTTTTTCCATTTATGTATTTATATTTATTATGCATCATAACATTTCATAAAAAAGAATCTACATTGTTATCCAATGAGGTAATGCGTCAACACTATTAGGGCGGGTTCGAGCGTGATCATACAACCGAATTTGTGGCAGTTTTATAAATGATGATTGGAATAAAATTTTGTATGCAGATCAAGATGACTTGTGTTTTACAAAGGATGATTCTGTAGATCAATGATCTATATTTTAAATAATATATTTTTGGAAGTGGTCAGTATGATTTATTACCATATTGGGTGGTTGGAATCCAACCAACGATGATGGATCATGCACATATGGCCTCACCTCCAGAATCCCTAGACCATTTAGAGGTGAAATATTGTCGGTGCAAGCACAATGATGATATATGAATACTTCACTAGGATTTTCATAAACCCATTACAAAATTTAATGTATTTTAGGAAGAAAAATGTCCCATCCCCCATCTACAGTGGATAGGGTTTTGAGGAACATAATGATCACACATCATATGGACAATCTCAAAAGACATGTGAAACCACCCTTAGGAGACATGTTATATGCTAGCTGCACATTCCATTGGCCCTATGTGTAAATAATATTTATTTACTTCATGTTTATATTTGAACTACCTAGTGCCCTGACATAGTTAGGTACATGGACCAAGGTATATAGTAATGGCCATGAGAACACAATTGGGCACCAGGTAGAAGACAAAATCCATGCAGTACCCTTACACACCATGTAATACTCCTTGTATAGTCATGTTCTGTTCACAAGTGGAAATAATCGATAGGTTAGGTGAGGTCACATGACTTTTGTAACAACCCAAGATATTATGAGAATTGTTATTTTTTTAATTTCATTTATGTCTTTTGTTGTACATGAAACCAAAATTAGCTTGTTTTATATGCAAGACCATATGATATTGCAGTATACACAACACTGATCTTGGATCATGTTACACACAATTTCAAATTCGTTTGATATAAGTTATTTTACCCAACATTGAGTGTATATATGTATATATTCAATGAATAAATGAAATATAGTTGGATTCTATTATATGAAACAAAAAATGAATCTTGAACTACACGCAGCCCTGACTTGGCTTTCATTACATGCAACCGTGACCTTCCACGATAGCGTGTGTTATACGCAATACCAAGTTTCACTAAACGAGATATTATTATAATATTATTATGAACTAGTAGTTATGAATAGTAATACCCACTTTTTGAAATTTTATAAATTTTATCATTCAAAATGGACTTTATTTTTATATTTGGAATATCGAAATTATCCAAGGGTGAATTTTTGGTATTTTTCTGAAAACATTTAATTTTTTATGAATAGTGCAAACACTAGGATACTATTTAAAAACTGGCATTTTATTTAAATAATAATTTATTTTTTTTAAATATATTTTAGGTCAAAATAGTTACATAATACCTATATAAGTTCAATGAAATTCATTGGAGTCATTTTATAATAATTTTAGATATATAAAAATTTTATTGAACTTGTCACCGTCTTTTACCCACCTCCTAGGAGAATTTGGAAATTCAAATAAACATAATTTTACCACTTCTGTGAGTGGAATTTCTAAAATCCAAGAGTCATGGTTATTATCATGGACTAAAGTGTGGTTCAATTAGTTGAAAATAATTATTGGTGAATAGTAACTTTTTACTTTTATTTACCACGGTTAAAAGTAAATAGGGTAATTAAGGGTAAAAATGAAATTATTATTACCATAAAATATGTCCTAATTCTATTGGATAAGTGTAATTAGACCAAAAACAACCTTAAGAACAAAATATGACCATTTAGGTCAACTTGAATTAGATTAGGACATTTATTATTAATTTATTTAAAGAATGGTTAAAATAGTAAAATCAAAGTTTAATAACAAAATCATTTTTAATATAGAGTTATACATAAGATAAATTAGACTATAAATATTAATTAGAACGCTAATATGATTTGATACATAATGGTACTTTATTTATAATTTTTAAACATTAAATAATTTAATTTATTTATGACACAATGATGATGTAGTAATTATCTTATTAATGAAATATTAACATAATTGATGTTATAAATACACAAATAAATGTAATTTGAGACATTATATGAATTAAAATAACATTAAAGGTTAATATGACATGTCATTATTTATTTAATTAACTTTTTTCGATCTAATCATGCTGTTATGATTTTCACAAAAATCAATTACCAAATATTGGCAAAATTGACATAAAATAGTTTTTAAAACAAATATTATATTATTAATTGTTATTAAATTCCTAAAAATATAAGGATCAGACAAATAACCTAGATAAGGATATATATATTAATAATGAACCACTTGGGGTTTGTTTGTCTTGTTATAGTAAGTTTATTACCCATATATTGTAATAAAACAAGAACACATGGTAAAAGTTAAGTAATTTAACCTAGAGTTAAATCAAAAAGATAAGGTTAAAATAGTAACCCAAACTTGTCTAAAACCTATTTGTTGAGAGTATTTAGACCCATCCCCACCTTTTCGTCGAAATAAATAAATTTGGAACTATTAAAAAACTAATATGACTTTATTATAAAATAATATTTTATGATTTTCCAAAGGTGCCCCTCTCCTCCCTTATAAATAGGGCACCCCTTCCCTCTTCTCTTCAACCACTTTTGAGCCTTGATGCTCGGAAAAAACTGCCCATTTCTCTTATCCTCTTACCTAGAAACATTTTTGTGGTTCTGGTCTTCTCACAAGACCAACTCTACTTCCTTAAGAGATGGCTTAAAGGAGGTGCGTCAAAGAAGAGGTAATCTCTTCTTTCGATTCTCTCAAGTTTCTATCTTCTTCTAATACTTGTTCTTTAGTTGTATCATTATAAAGTAATTACATCAGTATTAATTATATACTGATATTCTATTATAAATATGAAACAACCCTATTTCACCTTCTATCCATCCTATGGAAAATAACATCACCGCATGTGCGTACGTACAGAATACTGTCTTCACACCATGGTGTAATCTGTTTTTACACCACAACCTTACTTGGATGGGTATAATGGTGTAAATAATAACTATATATAGTTATTGTAACATTATAATGATATCTAATATATTATATAATCCAATCCAATTCCATTCAATAAATAGGGGAACGATATCATCGCTCGTGCGTACGTACAGATTACCGTCTCCACGACGCAATGAGATTCTTTTTCCATGTTAAAAATTCAAGAATGATTATAAAGTATATATAATAAGTAATAATGAAATATATGAAATAATAATTATATTTTATTTTTGTATATATATATGTATGTCATCTACTTAATTCCATTCAATTCAATAAGGAAACGAAAACAGTGTTCATGCGTATGTATGACCTACCATCTCCATGAACGGTTTATCCCTTTCCCTTTATCGATATATTATATATATGAATATATATTAAATATAAACCATGTTTTAAATTCTGGAACTAAGTAATCATGATCTAAGTAATCATATTAATAATTACAAGTCAAAACATAGATGATAAATGATACGATTTTACCCAAAATGCTACTTTAACATGAATTTACAAAAGATCGGGTAATATAAAGTTATAAGTGAACCATTTATGACATCATAACAATTAATATGATAATATAATAAGTCAATTACATTATTTATATTATTATACAGAAGGTTCGGATAATTACAATTCATATCGGACCTAAGGTAAGGGATAAATTTTCAATCTCATTTTTTATTCTAGATTGCTTATACATAAGTATTTACTTGGGTTACGTTTATCATCCATGACCATGTTTTCCTAAAAATGTTTTCATAAAATGGTTAATATTCTTCAATAAATTTTTAAAGTCATTTTTACCCTTTATTGACTTTTTACCACATTGTATGAATGGAATCTTTCCTTTGGTTACCATATATGATACTTTTTGACTTTTCCGACAAAAGTACAAGGAGAATGTTATTTTTAACTTATATGGCATGAACAGATTTTTACGGCTTCATAACGTCTCATTTTCATGAAGATTTCCCTACAATATTGCTTGATTATTTTCAACAGAACCCTTTTCTTTTAAAATTTCATGGAATTTTTTGAAAAGAAAATGATTTAGAAGAAGAAATGGTATTTTCCTCAAGAATTCATTTCAAGTGTTTTATCAAAACCAATTTCCATATAAGATGGAATTATTTCACATGTGTATATTTCAAGTATAATTTATCTATGATTTACATGGATTCAGTTTTCTTATAATGAAATGATATCAATTTTTTTGTATGGATTATATTATGATGGGATGATGTTTATGAACCCCATTTAATGCTTTGGGTAATGATGAATGATTTATGTTCATGTTGTGGAACAAGTAAGAATGATTTCATTATGATATGGGTGGGACATATATCTCCCTCTAATACATTGGGTAAATACTTATATCTCATGAGATAGACATGGTTGGAATGGTAATATAATCTAGTTCAGTGTTACAGGACTGAAACGAGGAGTGAACTTGATTCAGAAAGAAACTTTGTCCACTAAGTTGGTCTTGAAAGTAATGCCTTGGTTACTATAGAAATCATATCATGTGCTGAATGGTTTCCACAATCACATGTTTTGTTCCCATGATATTTTATCATGATTAATGTTCCTTTATGATATATTCCTTATGTACTTCCAAGATTTATGTCTTTTCTCAAGATTTTGATTTTTATATTTTATGTTAAAATTTTTGCATTAAAATTTTTATTTTTTATTTTATATTATCCATGTTTACCCTTACTGAGCATTTGAGCGCACCCTTTATATGTTTTCTTTACCACTAGACATAAAGAATGGTTTTAGGTAAGAAAATAAAAAAGGGGAAGATCTTTATGGGAGATGTTGAAGATCTTTCACCATGATTAGAAGATTTCGTTCGGAGTTCTGAAAGACACTAAACTAATACGGTCTTTGGGCATCTGTTTTTATCATGTATTATGTATTCAACAAAAGTAATGTAATGTCCATGTACGTCAGGAATTGGGTCCCTACAATTGGTATTATAGCGAAGGATTAGTTAACCTTTAAAAACTAAGATGCGAGAACTTTAGTGAGATCACTATAGATATTTCTGAGGTATGTCTAGGGATGTAACTATGGTTAAGTATACGTATAATTTATAGTCCTAGAATAATGGTAATGATATTATAATTAAACCTAAGGTGTTATATATTCAAGGTACTCCCCCTATATTATGTTGTTTTCCTAGCATGATTTTTTCCACTCCACTATTCATTTTGGGTTTTAGAAAATGGATGGAAACAGGAAGATTCACGGTAATGGAGGATATGATGGACAATGGAATGATATTATTCATGAGAAACCAAATGAAATTGGATTTGGAAGTCCACATATTATTATTATGCCTAATCATCAATCTAATAATATGATTAACAATTTCAACATTGGTATGTTTCCCGTCTCAAATAATAAAAAAAAGATGGAGTTTCATGATGATCATAGAGGAAAGAATGGTCAATTTCCCTCATGTAAATCATGTGGGAAGAGGAATCAGGGAGATTGTTTCAAAGGAACTGGAGGATGCTTTGGGTGTGGAAAATAAGGACACAATTCCAGTAAGTGAAAAGGAAAAGGTTCAGTTAACACCATGGACAAGGATAATGGTATTGCTACTACATCAACAATGATTAAATGCTTTAAATGCGGGATGTATGCGCATTATGCAAAGAAATTCCCTAAATGAAAGTCTCATGAAGAGAATCAGCATGGTCATATGGGCAGTATTTATGTTGATGATGATGAAGAGACAAAAAATGATATATGAGATGAAATAAATGACGAAGCACAATCAGTGGTTTAAGAAGGTAGTGGAATGATTTATGTTTATCAAGAGTTATGTTGTATAGTTAATGGTACTATGGAATAAAGAAACATCTATGTATTATTACACTATTGTTTTTTTCTGAAGTATTTGAACGTATTTGTTGAATGGTACTGGTAACCCTGAAAGGTTATTCAGATATTTTTGGAATGAAGATGATATGCGCAAAATGAATGGATAAAGAGAAAATAATATCTTTGATAGTATTCATGAGATCATGATAGATATAAAGACTAAGTGATATCATGGTTTGAGTATATAGAAATTTTGGTATTTTGTTATGTGGAAAGAGCTAACTTTTGACAGCACTCATGTTTTCACTAAGGTTCTATGGTAATTCATGTTTCATGAGAATACATGATTAGGGTATTCACATGTTTGGAATGTGACCAACAGGATATATCGTATGATAAATGATGGTATTCACATGCTCGGTAGATGACATTTCAAATAATCATTATCTTTATACTATGAGATTGGACAGAAGTATTTTGGATAAACCAAAATATTGGAATATATTAAGTTAGATATCAGATAGTATTTATTATGGCTAGAACTTTTGTTATGTTATAACAGTATAGTTTTAGAAAAAGGACAACTCATAGAGCAGGTGAGAACCCGTCGAATCGGACAAGGTTGCAGGAATCAAACCCACAACCGAAGTACGACAGGCCTTTATCGCCTAACTCTATCCTACAAGAAGTCCCTGGTTAGTATAAACTATATTAATTTTATTATTCAGGATGATAGATGAAATATAAGTCCATCATGGACCAATGAATGATTAATCTCACCATATATGGACTTATGTATATAACTTTTGCTAACTTATTTTTGGGACAAATGGAATGACCTTTCATTTTATCGCATGATCTTCTAAAACATAACGAAGGTCAAATTCAACTTCATTTCATTATGAGATGAAGTGGAAATTGTTCAAGTAAAAAACAATGGTGAGATTATACCAAAATAAATTAAGTATTTCTTCTATTTCAAATTCATAAACTTTAGGGAAATGATCTTGAAAACCAAAAAAGTTGTCCTAGTACCTTTATATCCGATGAATCAGATGGTACCATAGATCATCACAAATTTATGGCTTTGTTATTGTTGAAATTTTCATAGCCATGTTCTATACCACTCTCCATCAGAACGTGATGGTTAGATTTATCTTCCATATCCATATTTTCACCTATGTTATCCTATGTGGAATCCCAGGGATAAGTTAATTTGAGTAACCCTTACATTTCATACATTAGTTTTTAAAATTAAGCTTTAGTATTGATTTTTACAATGTGGGTTTCTATTAAAGAAAATTTCAAGTAGTAAACAATTTATAACCCTGAAGAATTTCGTGGGAGAAATTCATTTTAAGGGGGGTAGAATGTAACAACCTGAGATTTTATGAAAATGGTTATTCTCTTAATTTCATTGATGTCTTGTGTTGTATGTGACACCAAAATTAGCTTGTTATATACGCAACATCGTATTAGCTTGTAGTATACACAACACTAATCTTGGATCGTGTTACACACAATTTCAAGTTCGCTTAAATGGAATTTTATTGGATTATATTATCTCTTATATCATTATGATGTTATAATAACCATATATAGTTATTCTTTACACCATTATACCCATCCAAGTAAGGTGGTGGTCGAAAAACAGATTACACCAGGGCATGAAGATGCTATTCCATACGTACGCACGCGCGGTGATTTCTTTTTCCGTAGGATTGATAGAAGGTGAAATATGGTTGTTTAATATTCATAATAACATATCAGTATATAAATAATACTGTTTTTATAAAATTATAATGATACAACTAAAGAAGAAGTAGAAGAAGAAAAATTAAGGGTAAAATTGATTTTATTTTTATCTTAACACATGTAAAACTTCTATTGGACAAGTGTAATTAGACCAAAAACAACCTTAGTAAAAAAATATATGACCATTTAGGTACACTAAAATTAGATTAGGACATTTATTATTAATTTATTTAAATAAGGGTTAAAATAGTTAAAATCAAAGTTAAATAACTAAATCATTTATAATATAGAGTTATACATAAGATAAATTCTACTATAAATATTCATTAGAAATATAAAAATATTTCCTACATAACGGTAGTTTATTGATACTTTTTAAACATTAAATAATTTAATTTATTTATGACACAATGATGATGAAGTAATTATCTTATTAATGAAATATTAACTAATTAATGTTATAAATAGCCAAATAAATGTAATTTGAGACTTTTTATGAATTCAAATAATTTTATAGGTTATTATGACATTTTTTAATTTATTTAATTAACTTTTATTGAACTAATCATGCTGTTATGATTTTCACAAAAATCAATTACCAAATAGTGTCTACATTGAGATAAAATAGATTTTAAAACAAATATTATATTATTACTCGTTATTTTTTTCCAAAAAATCTAAGGTTCGTCCAAATGACTTAGATAAGGTTATATATATTAATAATGAAACACTTGGTGTTATTTTGGCATGTTATTGTAAGTTTATTAACCATATAGTGTAAGAAAACAAGAAGACATGGTAAAAGTTAAGTTATTTAACTTAGAGTTAAATCTAAAAGATATGGTTAAAATAGTAACCTAAACATGTCTAAAACCTATTTTTTGAGAGTATTTCGACCCATCCCCACCTTATCTTCGAAATAAATTAATTTGGATCTATTAAAAACAGAATATGACTTTATTATAAAATAATATTTTAGGATTTTCCAAAGGTGCCCCTCTCCTCCCTTTTAAAAAGGGATCCCCTTCCCACTTCTCTTCAAACCCTTTTGAGCCTTGAAACTCAGACAAACCCTTCCCATTTATCTTATCCACTTAAATAGAAACGTTCTGGAAGTTATGGACTTCTCAAAATACCAACTCTACTACCTTAAAAGAAGGCTTAAAGGAGGTGCGTCGAAGAAGAGGTAATCTCTTCTTCCGATTCTCTCAAGGTTCATTTTTCTTCTACTACTTCTTCTTTAGTTGTATCATTATAATGTTATAAAAACAGTATTATTTATATACTGATATGTTATTATGAATATTAAACAACCATATTTCACCTTCTATCAATCCTACGGAAAAAGAAATCACCGCGCGTGCGTACGTACGGAATAGCGTCTCCATGCCCTGGTGTAATCTGTTTTTCGACCACCACCTTACTTGGATGGGTATAATGGTGTAAAGAATAACTATATATGGTAATTATAACATCATAATGATATAAGAGATAATATAATCCAATAAAATTCCATTTAATAAATTGGGAAATGATATCATCGCACGTGTGTACGTTCAGATTACCGTCTCCACGACGCGATGAGATTCATTATCCATGTTAACAATTCAAGAATGATTATAAAGTATATATAATAAGTAATCATAACATATATAAAATTATAATGCTACTAAAGTTATGTATATATATATATGTATGTCATCTACTTAATTCCATTAAATTCAATAAGGAAATGAAAACAGCGTTCATGCGTACGTATGACCTACCGTCTCCATAAACGGTGTATTTCTTTCCCTTTATCGATATATTATATATATGAATATATATTATATATAAATCATGTTTCAAATTCTGGAAATAAGTAATCATGATCTAAGTAATCATATTAATAATTACAACTCAAAACACAGACGATAAATGAAACGATTTTACCCAAAATGCTACTTTAACATGGAATTTACAAAATAACGGGTTATATAAAGTCATAAGTGAAACATTTATGACATCATAATAATGAATATGATTATGTAATAAGTATATAACATTATTTAAATCATTATAAATGTGGTTTGGATACATACAAAGCATATCGGACCTAAGGTAAGGGATAAATTTTCAATCTCATTTTTTATCTGAGATTTCTTATACATAAGTATTTATTGGGGTTACATTTATCATCCATGACCATGTTTTTATAAAAATGTTTTCATAAAATGATTACTATTCTTCAATGAATGTTTAATGTCATTTTTATCCTTTATTGACTTTTTACCACATTGTATCAATGGAATCTTTTCGTTGGTTACCATATAAAATAATTCTTGACATTTCTGACAAAAGTACATCGAGAATGTTATTTTTAACTTTTATGGCATGAATAGATTTTTACGGCTCCATAACGCCCCATTTTCATGATGCCTACTCTACAATATTTCATGATTATTTTCAAAAAAACCCTTTTATTTTGAATTGGCATTGAATTTTTTGAAAATAAAATGATTTTGAAGAAGAAAGGATATTTTCCTCAAGAATTAATTTCAAGTGTTTTATCAAAACCATTTTCCATATAATATGAAATTATTTCATATGTGTATGTTTCAAGTACAATTTTTCTATGATTTACATGGATTCAATATTCTTATGATGAAATGATATCCATTTTGTTGTGTGGATTATGTTATGGTGGGATGATATTTATGAAACCCATTTTATAATTTGGGTAATGATGAATGATTTATGTTCATGTTGTGGCACAAGTAAGAATGATTTAATTATGAGATGGGTGGGAACAATATCTCCCACCAATGCATTGGGTAAAGATATATATCTCCTGAGACATACATGGCTAGAATGTTATGATAATCCAGTTCAGTGTTACAGGACTAAAACAAGAAGTGAACTCGATTCAGAAAGAGAATTTGTCCACTAAGATGGTCTTGGAAGTAATGCCTTGGCTACTATGGAAATCATATCATGTTCTTAGTGGTTGCCACAATAACATGTTTTATTTCCATGATATCTTATCATGATTAATGTTCCTTTATGATATATTCCTTACGTACTTCAAAGATTTATGTCTTTTCTCAAGATTTTGATGTTTAGATTTTATGTTCACATTTTGGAATTCAAATGTTTATGGATTGTTTTATAATCTACATGTTTACCCTTACTGAGAATTTGAGCTCATCCTTTATATGTTTTCTTTTCCCCAAGACATAAATAAAGTTTTTAGTTATGAAAACCAAAAAGGGGAAGATCTGTATGGGAGATGTTGATGATCTTTCACCATGATTAGAAGATTTCGTTTCGAGTTTCCAAAGACACTAAACTAATATGGTTTTTGGGCATCTGTTTTTGTCATGTATTAAGTATTCCGCAAAAGTAATATAATGTCTATGTATGTCAAGCTTTGGGTCTCTACACCTGTGACCGTTAGTGCATATTTTAATCTTTTCTCAGGTACTTTATCCGCTCGTATCTTCCTCTTCGTGGCTCAGATGTTGTCCCTTGAGTAACATATCATGAGTTTTTTCATTGTATAATGAAACGGTGGATATATTTGTGTTATATAATATATCGAGTGGAACACACCTATCACAATATGGTATGGGTCCCCCATTCATCGAGTGGATACACCTAGTCACACATGGGTGTGGTTCCTCCATTTATTGGGGGGAACCCCCGTATCATTCTAAGGATAAGGCCCTATATTAATAATTGTTCCTCTTTAGGATATATAAATGTGGAAATATTAGGATTATATTTGTGTATTTCATGAAGATAGATAATTTATTATGGGCCTCAGTGATAGAACTATAAATAAATTAGAAGACTAATAATCCTTGGTTGGTCATTGATATGTAGATCCCCATTATATATCATTTGGGTTTCTTTTTTTAACATATAACTATGATGTGTTTCATTTCCATATTGTGATGTGTTGAGCTGACCCTAAATGACTGATTCAATTACTCCCATTGTTGTTTTCTGGGTGTCTAACTGGGTATGATCATACTCACCCATGCATGGTATTTTCCAACATTTGTCATGTATTATGAATATGATAGACTATTTTTTAGGTCACATTGATATAGCATAGTGATACTTGGGAGATTAGACCATATATGTTGGCTATTCGTGCATATTAGGAGCTTGAATCTCTTATTTTTTTTATTATAGTTTTTTTGTTGGTACCTTATTTATTTTTGGGCATTTGTTTTCCCCATAAAATATTGATTTTATCCTTTCATACTTTGATGTATTCCCTTGAGGATATTACATTCATGGTTTACACTCGTTGTTACTATATATTATTATTCCCTTGTACTATTTATAGTTTATGTTTGAAGTGTTTTTATAGACGCACTAGAAAAACTAATCCCATTTTATATTATACCTTATAATAAATCTTTTATTACTCTTGTCCTATTGAAGGTTTTCATAGGGTTTCAACAGATTTCCCTTACCCCCTCCAGGTGGGACCTAGTGTGACATGGCATTAAAGTGTTGTATATGAGATGTTCATACCTTGGGATAGTGTTAGGAGTTTTCTAGTTGTAAGGAATCTGTTTAGATATATGGAAATAGTGTTGGAGTGTATCAAGTGTACCTTTTAGGGCCCAGAATACTCTCATGGTGTAGTAGATGACATATCATTATCCTGGGACTCTGGCGACCTTCTTTTTATCTTCGCATATTAAGTCATTGGTTGAAGGGATAAATGGTACATGCGTCCTGTGTGATTGAAATACTTGAAAATTCTTTATTGAGCTAGATCCCCATATATAAATATATATATATATTATCATCTAACCATAGTATGTCTTTTTAACTATTAAGAATCATCTAAAAATATAGCCATCCAGTTTACTTATTCAAGATATGGGTGATAATATAATGAGTGATAAGGCCTTAGTTCAGTGGCCATATCATTTGGAATTTCTACTTTATGTGTAGGGGAACACCACCACTTATCAATAATCATATAGTACCATCACTGATAGTTGAGTAAAATGTATTACTAGACTTCAATATCGGTTCCAACATCATAGAACATTGAGGTTATGTAGGGATATAGAACACCAGAATGTGGGTAATTCACTTGAGACAATGATCCAAACATTCAATATTTTGTAGACCCCATCTGATCCTTAATTTTAAATGGATCTCAATCATTTCCAAGGAGTAATAATGAATTGGTGGGGACTTGTAACACATACCCATGTTAATACAACACTCGCATGGTCATACTTCCATAAGTTATTTTTTGAGGTTTATTTCCCATCGATCTTGAAATTACATCATATTCATCGGATTATTGAGATTTGTTTGTGTAGTATGATTGTTTTTGAGTATTCCATGAGGTTCAATAAAGATATGAATTACACTCCCGATATTTTTTCAAATGAATACTTCAGGGAGTGGACATTTGAGTAGGGTATCTATAGAAATATCTTTTCTAGGGGGGTCCCCTTGTGCTATCCAGTCTTTGTTGGAGTTCTATAGTGGTTTTTTGATTGATATATTCTTATCATAAGGAATCCAACAAACTGGATCTTGTAATTGGTGTTATGATTTTTCCTCATCTATTGTAGCTGGTAAGTTCCACTCAGTTGGGTCTCAATATTGTATACCTCATCATGACCAAAATCAGTCATGTGTACATATGGAACATGGGTCATTTCAAACCTTTAATAATCTCTAATAGGGGTGGTTCAATGCCTTAAAAGAATTAGGCCACATGGATATCTATTTCTCGGCCCATTAAGGTTAAGAGGGTAGGCGTGACATAGATGGACCACTGCAATATAGTATACATCATGAATTGGTATATCTATAGAACAATTTGGGTGGCCCCATAGAGTCTTTATAAGTAGTGTAGGGGGTGTAACTTTGAAGGGTGGAGATATTTCTATGTGTTGATTCTATTACCTACTCCCACAATAAGAATCATGCAGCCCACGATATGATCAGGGAGTTGGCCTTTAGGGAAATTGGTAGTTCTTAATAATGGATGACTATCAATAGGATGCACATGAGACAATTTGAGGTATGATATTTGGGTATATTATTATTTCTCTAATATTGATGTAAATTGGTGTGAGTAATTATTTCATCCCCATATACCCGATGTAAGATATGGATAATCCAGTTCAGACTTTATCCCAACATTTATAGTTAAAGGATCCAAAATGCATAAATTCTCCAAAATCAAAAATCTGATAGGAGTGCGAGTTGGTGCTTGGGGGGGTTGTGTTTCTTGTTTGATCTATTATCATCAAACTGATCCCTTATGAATTTATCTTGTGTATGGATTATTTTTCCATAGTTTGACCCCTTATTTAATATCATCATACATTAGTTAGTTACATTTGGACCAGTTGGTTGAAAGTCTCCTTGTTGGGTAATTGATATCTTATGGAGGTGTAATATGGTCATGATGGATGGAATCTATGACCAATCATCCAATATAATTCATGTTTAATACTTTGAATAATGATAACATTATCCATCTGGATTCAACTAGTAGTGGAGGAATTTATGATCTTCATCGTCATTGTTCTTTTGGGACTACCTCTAATAAGGGGGAGGTGATTCTACATCTACATGCACCTAATTCCAAACAAATATCTTCTGGTGCATATCATATGTCCCATGTAGATCATAGGTAAATAATGGTATAGTTATATTCTATTTTATAGAATACATATATCAGACCTAGTGTGGTCCCTTAGGAAGATATTGTTTTTGAGGAAAAATATTGATTGGTTAATGAGAATTTATGTTTATTGTTGTAAACTTTTGCATCTAATTTTAAAAAACATATAACCCATTCCATGAAATGATTACCACTTTGAGAGTTTTTGAGGAATGAGTTGGTAATCGAAGATTGATTTTAGGTATGGATACCACTAGATGAGGGTTTTTATGGTTGATATTATAATGTTGACAATCTGATGTCCTTATGGCCCCTATGAGTTCCTGGTGAATCCTTTCAATGTGACAAATGACCCTATAGTTTTTTTGCGTCATTTTAATCAGATCATTCAGCCCTACGTGGTCTAATTTGTGATTTTTTCCCCTAATTTCTTTCTAATTTACTCATCATTATAGGATAATGACATAAATAATATAATATTGGTGCTAGAGGTACCCAGAGGGCACTCGTATAATGGGATGCTCTTGATGTTCCAGTTTTAGACATGTGAGGATCAATTTTCGAGAATGTCATTAAATATTATTGTATAGGTGTGAACCCATCAAATATTAATGGAGTGATTTCTGGGGATCCACCCAAGATCATGATAGATATACTAGGATTAATGGTTTTTGATGGATTCTATAAGAGGATATTGGAAGAAGTTTCCATGTTTTCATCACCATTAACAACCCTAATAAAAAAGTAAATTTTTATCGAGAACTATAATTATTTTGAAGCCTTATATATGTGGAGGATATAGATGAATTGCACTCCAATATTGAGACTATCAATGGATGCAATGTAATGTGTAGTGTTTTTCAATACCTCTATAATATGGCATGGGTGACTATTGATTCCATGGTTGGATGGTATCATACATGTGTTAAGGTAGTAGAGGAACCATGACCTAAACTATGCCAATCAAAACATAGAGTTGACAATAGTATTCTTCGGTTTGATGCTATGGATTAACTATCATATAGTAGGGCATGTAGATATAAACATATAATACTAGATTCTTAGGAAGATATTCAGTCAAGGATATATTAACATGACACATATTCATTGGTTGGAGTTTTTGTCGGACTGTGAATTCATGATAGTATATTCCCCTTGAAAGGGTAACATGGCATATGATAAACATAGAATGAATTTTTCTTTTCAATTGGTGAATGAGGTTTCAGATCACATGGATTTATTACAGTTGACCCTACTGAAGGAGAAGGTTTTAGTTATTATTCAGTTGATGCAGTTGCATACTCTACTTCATCATCTTGTGAGAGATTCGTAGTTAAGAGATATTGACATTGAGGTTCCCAGGGACCATATATCGTCTTACAATTCACCAAATTGATTTTTTGAATGAGGGGAAAATTTCATCCTTTTCTATGGATGGATGGTGGTTTTATTCATGTATTGTGAAAAGTTTATGTGGGATTTTCATATATCCCCCTTAATTATAAATTTTTCAGTGTAATTGATGAATAAAACATTCAATGGTAGTTTTAGTGGGATGGCATGAGGTATAGGTGTTTCTGCATTTATCTCTCACTGTCTCACATTTCAGCAAGTGAATGTTGATCATTAGGTTCTCGTAGTGTTGGAATAGACTCATGAGATTCAATAGTGGAAATTGGACAACATTCCCATGGATTTTATGATGGGACATCCATAGACATTGATAGATCCTGAATCTATCTGGGGGATTTTTAACTGACATACCAAGTCATCAATATTCATTTAAATCGGTGAGAATAGTTTGGTTGAATGTTTGGGGTAGTTACTAATGCTTGGTATTGTCTTTCTTCATTGGGTAATCTATATTATTTTCTCTACTCTTGAATCTCAATTCAAATTATGGTTTAATGAAGAACTACATAAGGAATTATAGACCCATTTAAATATGAATATGGATTTCCACTCCATGATATATGGTCACTCTGAGTGAACAGTCAAGGTGTTGGAAGATATGTCAATAGACTATGTGCTATACATCTGTGAGAGCTAGGAGGATCAGATTCCTTTGGTAATGTTTCCTTATAAAAAAATAACACTACCATAGAATAATTTCCTATTTATATCCACTATATAGGATAATGTATATATCATTATTATACTGGACTGAGATTGTATAGAAATATATAATTTCATAGGAGATGGTGTAAGTGATGATGGAGAAATTTCCAGTGATATTTGTGTGTATTTGGATGGCCAATAGTAGGAAAAAATCATACGTAAACATACTTCATAGGACAATAGAGTTTGAGTCAGGGGACCATGATTTTCTTTATATTATCCTCATGATGTAGATTTTAGAGTTCTTTTTGGGGAGGTAAGATATCCCATAGTTTGATTAGGTTGTTTTAGATCTTAGGAATGATGGGTGAGGTGTGTTTCCACATATCCCAACCTCCATAGATGAACTGAGTGCATGATGTCCTCTATGTTTCTAAACTAATGATATATTTTCATGATCTAATATAAATTACATTCTGGGGTGGTATAGATATAGCAACACACATCATAATCCACATTATGTTTCCCCTATACGGGTTCCCACAAGACCACAAGTGCCCCTCCCCATATAATTGTGGTTTCCCCTTGCAGTGAGGTACAAGGGTATTTACATGGGGAGACCATTCCCATACTGATCAGAATGTAGTAATGTGGTAATTAATAAATATATGAAATTAAAATAGAAATAAATATTCAGTAGTGGAATAATAAATTATCCATATAAATTAATAGGTATACGATGAGTCAAATAGATACACCCAATCATGATGATAATCATGTCTTGTTGATATAAAAGCTGAGGTACATGGGATACAATGAAAACACCAATAAAACAAATTAGTTAAATAAAACATTCAAAAAGATACCTCTATTATAATAAAGTACATTTTCTCATTCCTATTATATCATACTATATTCAAGTACTCAAAAACAATCGTTGTAAACCTAATACTTCCCTTTATCTACACATGTAATCCTGATTTATTATCTCTTAAAATAGGTGGTATGGACACAAAAATAAATTTCCTTTGTAGGAAACAACCACTGGTTTCTATTAATATCCATTCTTCGTATGTACCTGTTTTAATTCATGAATAATAATATGACTAATATATAAAAATGTATGACCGATGGCTTTGGAACCCTAGTATACTAGGCAGACACTACCTACATTATCCTAAACATGGCAGTATTTGAACAATTAACCACATGTTTAAAAATATATGGTCTATATACATAGTGGATTCTATATCAATATATAGGGATAATTGTTCTATTCTAGTATCGAGGAATAATTCAACCATCATTGAGAAATATAATGTGACTGTCAATTCTAATGGTATTCTACGCCAGGACATCGCAAAAAAGTGGGGTGACCTCCCATGTATCATTAATAGTTGTTACTCTCTTTTCATTGGTCATTTTAGGTTGTAATACATTCCCATTTATCCTATCTCTGTGGGAATATAATAGCCCAGAACCTGCACTTCTAGATTCAGGGCTGAGATCATAAAAATTACTTTTCGTGAATTGATACCAACAATTGTGACCCAATATTTTCCATCCAAATCATACAACTTAAAAAGGAAAATTTTCATCACTTACATCCCCATAAAATTTTTTGTTTTAGTGTTTTATAAAATTAGCATAAATTCCGACATAAATAATTCTCTTGACTTTTTTGTTTCCATTTTTCTAACATAACCTTGATTTTCTTTTTCACATTTTGAGATAATAATTTTCCATATGAAATGCCTCCAATAAATTACTTATTCATCTTATCTATTTATTATACAGGAAAACGGTACATAATAAGTGTGTGCTCAAATGTTAGGTAATGGAAAAAATATAAATTAAAAAATGGATTTAATAAGTGAGAAAAAGATTATCATTAGTGTATAATGACATAATAAACGTTCATGAGTATAATATAAGAACATTAATACCCATAAATAACTAAATCATCATGAATTAATACATTAAATAAGGCTTCAATAAACAAAATATAGATATGAACCAATAATAATGATCCATGTGATATCAATAATCATTTAATCCAACATCATAAACCCATATCAAGAATAGAAAAAACATATTGGTATCATGGAACACCATCTCGTAGAAACCCTATAGAACCCATATAGAACTCTTAAAAAATTGATTAACTATATAGGTAACTTAAATTATAATTATCTATAGAATAAAATCATTACCCAAATCATTCTAGCCCTATTATGGTTCCACCATGTAACATCCTGACACTTATCAATGGTACAAACCATTATATTTCAATTTAAATAAATTTTGGACATTATAATGTATTATAATATGATTCAAGGTTTTATCAGTGTTTATAAGGGCGTTTTCAGAACCCAAAACCATTAAGTTGAAAGAGGATGACTGGACTGCAAGGATAGTAGAAACTGTGCGGCCCAACATGAATAGTTTCCATAATCAGTGAAACTAGTGTTAGTGTGGTGTTAGGTGCTGCATAGTTTTTATGGAATCAAGTGACCCCAAGATCATAGACATGTAGGATTTTAGAACCCATGTATATTTTCATTTCACATGATGCTTTTATGGTCAAACAAACAATGCAAAAAGACATACAGGGTGCACCATTGATTTAGAACTTGGAACAAAGTTACTACAAGGTTTGGAAAATTGTGTGGCTAAATATTGTTCCCCTGTAAATATGGGAGAATGTTTGGTTCTTCCCCACATTAATGTTTTAACCCCATTTCTTCTTTTTCCTACATTATTTTCTTCAGTTGGCTCTTCCCCCTCCCTCATGTAAATCCCTCATATACTCCTCCTAATTATGTTTTCTAATCTACCAATGGTATGTATGTTTCTCACATTTAAATCCATAATTATGCTCTCAGTATTCTCCTCAATACTCTCCCTTATATTTCTACATTCATACATCCTCCATTTCATTATCTTCATGAAATATCATTTTCCCCATTTTCGGAGAATTTGATGGACTCTTTAATTTCTCTCATTATAGCTCAAATCAATGTCTATAATGGGATGAGAAAATATATATGATGCTATGGTATGTGGTATAGGTTAATTCTCCAAGTTTCTTTGTTTTATATAATATGTATCGTTATTCCATGATCCAAGACATTCTATTAATTCCATAGGATTTCTAATTAAAATAAATGAAACACCTTAGCTTTCTGGAACCATACCCAACTAGTAGAGAATCAACCCATATGGTTGATCACCCTTGACTTTTTACACCACAATGGGTGTTTTCTACCCTTTTTGATCATCTATTCGTTTTTTACAAATCTTTAGTAAGAAAACTTACGAGATTTGCCTCATAATAAAAACCTTTGGTTCTAAATTAAATTGATTAGAGTGATATATTTTGATTTAATAACTTACCCACATTTTAGAAATGAATTGGTTTCACCATCATTCCTATTATGATAAATTTTATTACATAAAACCCTTAAGTGCAATGTGAAGGGTGAAAAAAGGGGATAAATAATATAGACCCCTTATATGAACTCAACATTCCATTGATAGAATTTTTTTAAAATTTTAAACATGAAAAGGAGACAATAGATATGCAATAGATGTGATTATAAAAAAATAACATATCTTCCCCTATAGATGGGTGACACAGATTACCTTAGGGAATGTCACGACCCGTCCTCGGGGCCCGTGCCCTAACTACCCCAAGTCCGCCTTCCATAGGCCAGGGGCTGGTGACTAGCACCAAGGCGTAAATCCCGGTAAAAAGGGAAGGCATTGCCTTTATAAAGTAAATAAACACCACAGAGTAAGAAAGCAGAAAAGTAAACACTAAGTAAACACATAGTACAACTGAAAGTGCGGAAAAGTAAATAGGCCAGTATAAAAACCCAAACTAAATGTAAAGAAAAACTCGAAAGGGAAAACAACAACTGTAAAGTAAAAGCCGCTACGCCGAGCTGTCCACTGGAAATCCCACCTGAAGGGTGGGTACAGATAGCTCCACTACTCCTCGGGTCTCCCCGTCCGCTCCGAGCACGTCCCGCCTAGTGGTCCACCTCCAGGTACCGTCATGCTCTGCAAGCCTCAACCATGATCAACGATGTCCGTCGTCTGCAACCAACACAACGTAGTGCGGGCATAGCCCGTGCATGGGTGAGTATAAGCTACTCAGTAGGGACCCAGAGACCCCCGAAGGTCTCCCAAAATCCACAAAGGATAAACCAAAAAGGAAGATACAAACACGAAGTAACAACCGACACTGCTTAGGTATATTCCCATACATATACCTAAGTCATCAATCCCAATATGCTCCAACCTCTGATCCCAAGTACAACTCAGTCCACACAGGAAAGTAAACGTATTCCACACAGGAAAGAAAAACGAAATCCACACAGGATAGCACAACACAATCCACACAGGAAAGCAACAGGATTCACCTCACACAGGTATACTTCTTCGAAAGACGATAGAGATGATCACTGATCCATCCAAGTCGTCGGACCCACGAAGGATCGATAGGTACTAACCCCCACAAAGACCCACACAGGATTGGACCCACACAGGATCTGTAGGCGCTGGTTCACACAGGACCGCTGAGCACAGACCCACATAAGATCGGTAGCACTGATCCACACAGGATCTCTGAGTGCTGTAGTCGTCGTCGTCGAATCCACTGAGGATCTCTGCACAATCGTCATCACAGTCACAGTAGCAGTCGCAGCCAGCTCTAGAGTTCTCGCACATAGCAAGCTCGTTCGGGAGGGTCTGCTCCACGAGCCGAGAGGCTGATACATCAACTGTCACAAAGTCCAGAGTTGATGTATCCAAAAGTTCCGTATCATCAACAGGAACTCAACGCAACAGACGGCGTGTCAATCGGACGCCCGGTCTGAGAGTTATTGTCTTTTTCGTCCTAGGAGCCAGGTTGGTTTTTAAGGAAAAACCAACCCGACCATACTCCACCTGCATCCAAACCTCAGGAGGAGTATGCCAAAAGATCCGTCTCACTAAGAGGAACTCAACAAAGCTGACTACACGTCATTCGGGCGTCCGTAGCTCAAGATATGAGCGTTTCCGCTCCGAGGGCCCGGTTGGTTTCGTGTACGAACCAACCCGGCCGAACTCAAAGTAATCCGAAACCTTGAATGCGATATACCAAAACGACCGTCTCGATCCAAAGATCGCATCGCCACTGACGGTGCGTCGTTTGGAAGTCCGTAGCCCGAGTTATGGGCATTTGAATCCAAACCGCTCGGTAACAGGGGTTTCAGGCCCGGGCAGTCCCGGCCCGAGACCCCCCAGTTGGCCCGAACCGGGTCGACCCGCCCCGGACAATGTCGACCCGTCCCGGCACGGCCCGGCCCGGCTCGGCACGGCCCGGCCCAGCCCGGCACGGCCCAGCGCGCCGGGCCGGCGCAAGGCAGCGCGCTGGGCGCGCTGCCAGCTCAGCCGAAGGCCGAGATGATTGGAAACGGGGGGCGCCTGCCCCCCTTTGTGAAACCGCGGCCCCCCCATTATGGGAGGCTGTTTTCGGCTGGCCGGGGGAATTAATTCCCCCCGGTTTGCCTCCCTTCCGGTCGGCCCGACCTGGCCGGCCGGTTCTTCCTCAACGGGACCGGCAAAGGCCGGTCCCCTTCCGGCTTCCGACACTGGCGGCCCGGCTAGCCGCCGGTCTTCTCGTTCCGCCGTAGCCCGGAACCGGCCACGACCTTCGTTGTCTGGCATGGCGCGATGGCGTCACGCCCTTCTGCCGCGGCCCCGCTCCGGCCGCGGTGTCTACGACTTTCTTCAACGCGGTGCGACGGCGTCTCGTCCTTGCATTATTTTACGACGCGACACGTCGGCGCCGCGCGTTTCTTGCCGTATGATCCTGCGCAGTGCGACGACACCGCGCCACACCCGTTTTCAATCCACAACAGAATCAACATGAAAAAGGAGGAGGGTCGGCCGTGTTCGTGATGTCCGGCCCCCTCGCGTTATTCGCTAACAATTGGACAAATTTCACGAAGAAATAATCAGAGGTATAAATCATGAACAAAGGAATAAAATAAACCCCTACCTCGGTTTCAAGTGCGGAGCACGTCAACAAGCCGTGGTAGACAAGCGTAGCGTAGGTCGGGCGTTGCGGAAACCGAACGTCCTTTCCATTGACGTCGAGGTGCGTCTGAAGAGGTACGTCGTTGGAGAAGCTTCGTAAGCTGACGGAGAAAGTCCGAGGAAGAAATGGCATCAATTTTCTTTGACACTAGAAGAAGATCTAAGATGCGGCGTCGTCGATCTTTGGAAACACACCGGCTACGAAGAAGAGAAGCGGCGTTCTTCTTCGGAGCTTATGTGTTCTTCGTCAAGGTTGAAGAAGATGGAGAGAACTTCCCAAATCCTCTCAAGGTGGCAGAGGATACCAACCAAAATAAAATAAGCTTAAAGCTTATTTTATTTACACAACTAAACAACTTGAATTTCAAAAGATTGAAATTAATACAACTCAACTCAATAAATAACCCAAGTTTTCATGATTAAATAAAGAGGAGTTATAGGGAGTTTAAAGGGAATATGAAGTGTTAGGGTTCGTGTGGGCCCCACCACACTTAATCCTCTCAAGGGAGGTTAAGTGGATGTGGGTCCCACCCCTAACTCCCTTTGGGAGGTTATAACCAACTTGGATAAAAATAAAATGTGTTTCCACATTTTATTTAACTTCATTTTAAATTCCCAAAAACTAACTCTCAACCTGCATAATACGCAACCTCAGAAAAGGTCTCCTTAAGTGAATATCGGCGCTGTGAGTTCATCGGTGCCCTAGGAATTCGATTCCGGGCACCGGTTCAAAAGTTAGAAATTCTCGCTCGTTCGTTCACTGAACGTACCCGAGCCAAAATTCGGAAATTGATTCCGGGCACTCCGGGACTCGGAATCAGGTGCCGTCAGAAACCACGCTCTTGTAAAATTCCAAAGAAAATTAAGAAAAAATTTCCCTTGAATTTTATGGGTATTTACATTACTCCCACCTCAGGGCTTTACGTCCCCGTAAAGATACATCAAAACTTGGGAAACAAATGAGGGTACTGAGCACGCATCTGAGCCTCCCGCTCCCAAGTGCTCTCCTAGAGATTCTCGTGCTGCCATCTGATGCGCACTATAGGAATCGACCGTCCACATAGGATCTGCTCCTGTCGATCCTTGATCTCCACCGGGACCTCCGTAAAAGTCGCCCCATCGTCAACGTCAAGCTCCCCATGGTCAATGATGTGCGTCGGGTCGTTCACGTATCTCCTCAGCTGAGATACGTGGAAGACGTCGTGCACCTGGTGCAACTGAGGTGGTAGATCAAGGCGATAAACCACCTCGCCAATCCTGCTGAGGACTTGGAAGGGTCCGATGAAGCACAGAGATAACTTTCCGCCCCGACCAAATCTCTGTATACCACGTCGAGGTGAGACCCGCAAGAAGACGTGGTCACCATCCTCGAACTCTAGTGGCCTCCGCCTCCTGTCAGCGTATGATTTCTGCCGGCTCCGAGCTATCCTTATCCACTCCTGGATGACTTGGACCTTCTCTGTCGTGACCTGGACCATCTCTGGTCCCACAAGTGCTGACTCCCCAGGGTCTGTCCAGCACAAAGGAGATCTACAAGGTCGGTCGTACAACGCCTCATACGGTGCCATCCCGATGGTGGAGTGGTAGCTGTTGTTGTACGCAAACTCCACCAAGGGTAGGTGGTCCTCCCAGCTACGACCAAAGTCGAGGACACATGTGCGGAGCATGTCCTCGAGAGTCTGAATGGTCCTCTCTCTCTGACCATCCATTTGAGGGTGAAAGGCTGTGCTCTGACGTAGCTGCGTCCCAAACGCCTCCTGAAACCCCTTCCAAAGCTGGTAAGTAAAGCGATAATCTCGATCGGAGACGATAGAAGATGGCACACCGTGAAGTTTTACAATCTTCTGAATGTAAATTCGTCCCAAGCTCTCCACTTAGACCTGCTCTTGGATGGGTAAGAAGTGAGCCGACTTGGTGAGTCGGTTGACAATCACCCAGATGGAGTCGTGACCTCTGGAAGTGCGTGGAAGTCCAGTCACAAAGTCCATAGATATGTCATCCCACTTCCACTACGGAACCTCCAAGGGTTGTACCAAGCCTGCTGGTACCTGGTGCTCAGCCTTCACCTGCTCGCAGGTGAGGCATCGAGAAACGAACTCTGCCACAACCTTCTTCATGTCCGGCCACCAGTACGGTCGTCTGAGATCCTGGTACATCGTCGCCACTTCGGGATGTACCGCCAAAGGAGAAGTGTGAAACTCTCTCTGCACCTCCTCCCATAAAGCGACTGGTACCACGGTACGTCCTCTGAAAAGTATGCCGTGCTTTGCTCCAAAGGAGAAACCATCAGGTGCCTGTCTTGAGGATATCTGTGCACGCCGCGTCTCACAGTCAGCGTCCCCACGCTGTGCCTATCTGACCCGTTGTAGAAGTGGAGGAGTGACTGTGAGAGACTGAAGGAAGGCTGCTCCATCTCTATCCATGAAGGATATCTACAAAGAGGCTAGCTGCTCCATCTCCTCCTCAAGTAGCTGAATGCCCGTCCTCCTGCTGAGGGAATCGGCTACTACGTTCCCCTTCCCAGGAGTATAGACTATCTCAAAGTCATAGTCCTGGAGGAACTCAAGCCATCGCCACTGTCTCAGGTTCAGGTCCTTCTGCGAGAAGATGTACCTGAGACTCTGATGATCAGAAAAGACTGTAGAGCGCTAGCCCATCAGATAGTGTCGCCATGTCTTCAGAGCGAAGACCACTGCTGCTAACTCCAGGTCATGGGTAGCATAGTTCTTCTCATGTGGCCTCAACTAATGTGATCCATAGGCGATCACTGCCTACTCCTACATCAGGACACATCCGAGTCCGGTCCCTGATGCATCGCAGTAAACTACATACCCTACTCCCTCCTCAGGAAACCTCAAGATAGGTGCGCTGGTCAATCTCTATCTCAGATCCTGGAAGCTCTGCTGACATCTGTCTGACCATACGAAGGGTTTCCCCTTCTTCTTCAAAGCTGAGAGTGGTGCCTCAACTCTAGAGAAGTCTGGCACGAATCTCCGATAGTATCCAGCTAGTCCCAAGAAACTCTGCACCTCCATCACGCTCCTAGGTGGCTCCCAAGCTAACACTACCTCGATCTTCGCAGGATCCACTGCAACTCCCGCCTCAGAGATGACCTGTCCCAAGAATTGGAACTCACATATCCAGAACTGACACTTCGAGAGTTTACCATAAATCTAGTGCTCTCGGAGTGTGTCTAGTACAACTCGCAAGTGGTAGGCGTGCTCCTCCTCAGTCGTCGAGTAAATCAGAATGTCGTCGATGAAGACCACGACAAACCGATCAAGGTATGGCTAAATGATCCTGTTCATGAGGGCCATGAACACTTCTGGAGCATTGGTCACGCTGAAGAGAATAACCAAGAACTCATAGTGGCCATACCGACATATGAAGGCCGTCTTCTGCATGTCCTCGTCTCTAACTCTGAGCTGATGATAGCCTGACCTGAGGTCTATCTTCTAGAACCACCGTGCTCCCTTGAGCTGATCAAAGAGGTCATCAATCCTCGGTAGCAGATACTTGTTTCACACTGTCACCTGGTTCAGGCAATGACAGTCAACACAAAGTCGCAAGCTCCCTTCCTCCTTCTTGGCGAACAAAATCGGGGAAGCCCAGGGTGAAACACTGGGTCGGATGAACCCCTTGCCCTACAAGTCCTCCAAATGTACCCGTAGCTCTCGAATCTTGGTGGGGGCCATCCGATACACTGGGGTCGATATCGGGGTTGTCCCGGTGTACAAGTCAATATAAAAGTCTACCTCTCTACGAGTAGGTAGCCATTGAATGTCGTCAGGAAAAATGTCCGCAAACTGATCCACCACTACAGGAAAACCAGGACTCCGCACGTCAACTGCTCCTAGGATGAGGCTAGCCAAATGATGAGTGATGGGATGTCCTCTCCTCCGCGGAAGTCCATCCTATGCTGCAAAGGCTCCCTTCTCACCGGTGAAGGTGAACCTTCTCCCGTTGGTGCGTACACATCGCACCATGTGCCTAAAACAGTAAATATGTGCATGGACCGTAGATAACCAATCCATGCCCTAGATGACGTCGTAAGGCCTCGACGCTGCTAAAAGAAGATCCCAGCCGAAGCTCTCGCCTCCTAGAGTAAGCTCACACTACCGGAACCAGTGCGTAATCGTCGAGTCTGCTCCCGTAGGAGTCTCTATCTGTAAGGATCGAGCCAACGGCTCTATCGGAATCTCCGAGCTCCGAACAAGGGCAGCAGCTATGAAAGAGAGACTCGCTCCTGTGTTTATAAGAACTGCAGAAAGGGTGGAATAGACACAGAGAGTATCGTGAATCATCTCGGGCGTGCCGTGGTTGTAGGCCTCTGCTGCCTAGAGCTGTGCCTGTCTCTGCCCGCCAGCTCCCTATGGTCGGGGTGGACCTTCTGGTGGTGGTGGTGGTAGAGCCTCAAAGCGTCGCCCACCACCTGCAGCTCGGCCAGCTCCTCTTCCTCGTCCGCCTCCTCCCTGCGGACCGCCACAGTCGACCCTCTTCCTCTGCCTCGGTTGTCCCTCAACCGTCTGCTGCTCCTCGGCACAGCGGGTCGGGCAGTCATGAGCCATGTGGCCCTGCCCGCCGCACGAGTAGCACTATCTGCCTCTCAAAATACTGGCTCTGCGCTGTGTTCCCCGCACTACTGAGCCAGTGTCTTGAGGTCATCTGCCTGAGGGTCTGGTCTTCTTGGACCCCTGAGTCATCTGTCGACTGCCTGCTGTAGATGACTCTTCCACGTGCTGCCTTGCGGTGGGTCGCGGCGCTCGTGTAAACTCAGAAAGAAAGCTCTCGATCAAAAGGGCCCGCTCCATTACTACTGTCTCAGTCGGAATGCTGAGGGAGATCAGCGATGCCCTGATCTCGTGTCTCAAACCCTTCTCAAAGGTCCGGGCCCGGAAGAATGGGTCTCGTACCATGTCGATCGAGTAGCGCGAGAGATCGATAAATCTCGTCGAGTACTGGGCGACCGACATGCTGCCCTGCCGCAGCTGAAGAATATCCTGAATGCGCACTGCACAGAGAGTGGCTGGGACGAAATTCGAGAGGAATAGGCTCTCAAAGTCCGTCCAAAGTAGAGATGCATCATCGTGCACCTGGATCATCATGCTCCACCATCGTCATGCTGCTGCGTGCAGTAGGCTCGCAGCGAGGATCACCATGAGGTCTGCTGGTGTCCTCACTAGCCTGAAAACTCATACCACTGCCTCCAGCCAGTCCTCTGCTGCCTGGGGGTCCGTCTCCCCATGAAACCTGGGTGGTCGCTGGCACTGAAACTCATGCAGTTCACTGAGGCGACATGCATCGTCAGCGGCTGGTGCTAGAAGTATCGGGGGCTCCGCGGGTAAAGCTACCACCGGTGCCACAGTTGACAATGGGCCCTGCACCGAGGCCTCGTCGCTCGGTGGGCTATCGTCACGCTCGACTCTCGGAACCCTAGCTGGATGCCGTCGTGGAGCCATCCTGAAAAGGAAACAGGTGCGCCACTTCAGAACAGTATACCTGGTGAGCTGATATAAAATAATCACAAAGAAAACTTTGAAACACACACGCAATCAATGTTTTCGTGCATTAAGTCGGAAATCAGAAGTCAGGGTCCTGGTGTACGGATACGTCGGCCGCCGCACCAACACTGGACTCCCTGGACAGATAACCACACTCAATACGCTAACCATTATTGCTTCACATAGAAAAGATCAGAGTTCGCGGTAGAACCGAACTGCTCTGATACCAATTTGTCACATCCCGTCCTCGGGGCCCGTGCCGTGACTACCCTAAGCCCGCCATCCATAGGCCAGGGGATGGTGACTAGCACCAAGGCGTAAATACAGGTAAAAAGGGAAGGAATTTCCTTTGTAAATTAAACAAGCACCATAGAGTAAGCAAGAATAAAAGTAAGCACTAAGTAAAAACAGAGTACAACTGAAAGTGCGGAAAAGTAAATGGGCCAATATACAAACCCAAACTAAAAGTTAAGTACAACTCGAATGGGAAAACATCAACTGTAAAGTAAAATCCGCTACGCCGAGCTGTCCACTAGAAATCCCACCTGAAGGGTGGGTACAGATAGCTTCACTGCTCCTCGGGTCCTACCGTCCGCTCTGAGCACATCCCGCCCAGTGGTCCACCTCCAGGTACCGTCCTACTCTGCAAGCCTCAACCACGATCAACGATGTTTTTCGTCTGCAACCAACACAATGTAGTGCGGGAATAGCCCGTGCAGGGGTGAGTATAAGCACCTCAGTAGGGACCCCGAGACCCCCGAATGTCTCCCAAAATCCACAAAGGACAAACCAAAAAGGAAGATACAAAACGAAGTAAAAACCGACACTGCTTAGGTATATGCCCATACATATACCTAAGTCATCAATCCCAATACGCTCCAACCTCCGAGCCCAAGTACAACTCAGTCCACACAGGAAAGTAAACGTATTCCACACAGAAAATCAAAATGAAATCCACACAGGATAGCACAACACAATCCACAGAGGAAAGAAACAGGATTCAGCTCACACAGGTATACATCTTCGAAAGACGATAGAGATAATCACTGATCCATCTAAGTCGTCGGACCCACAAAAGATTGATAGGTACTAACCCCCGCAAAGACCCACACAGGATCGGACCCACACAGGATCTGTAGGCGCTGCTTCATACAGGACCGCTGAGCGCAAACCCATACAGGATCAGACCCACACAGGATCGGACCCACACAGGATCGGTAGCACTGATCCACACAGGATCGCTGAGTGCTGTAGTCATCGTTGTCGAATCCACTGAGGATCTCTGCACAGTCGTCGTCACAGTCACAGTAGCAGTCGCAGCCAGCTCTAGGGTTCCCGCACACAGCAAGCTCATTCGGGAGGGTCCGCTCCACGAGCCGAGAGGCTGATACATCAACTGTCACAAAGTCCAGATTTGATGTATCCAAAAGTTCTGTATCATCAACCGGAACTCAACGCAACAGACGGCGCGTCAATCAGACGCCCGGTCTGAGAGTTATTGGCTTTTTCATCCCAGGGGTCCGGTTGGTTTTTTAAGGAAAAACCAACCCGACCGTACTCCACCTGCGTCCAAACCTCGGGCGGAGTATGCCAAAAGATCCGTCTCACTAGGAGGAACTCAACAAAGCTGACGACACGTCATTCGGACGTCCGTAGCTCAAGATATGAGCGTTTCCGCTCCGAGGGCCTGGTTGGTTTCGTGTACGAACCAACCCCGCTGAACTCAATGTAATTCGAAACCTTGAGTGCGATATACCGAAACGACCGTCTCGATCCAAGGATCGCATCGCCGCTGACGGCGCGTCGTTTGGAAGTCCGTAACGGGGGTTTTGGGCCCGGGCTGTCCCGGGCTGAGACCCCCCGGTTGGCCCGAACCCGGTCGAACCACCCCGGATAGGGTCAACTCGGCCGGGCTCGGCCCGGCCCAGCGCGACCCGGCCCGGACTGGCGCGGCCCGGCGCACCGGTTCGGCACAAGGCAGCGCGCTGGGCGCGATGCGAGCTCGGACGAAGGCCGAGCTGATTGGAAACGGCAGGCGCCTGCCCCCCTTTGTGAAACCACGGCCCCCCCATTATGGGGGGGGGGGGGGGGCGTTTTCGGCTAGCCGGGGGAATTAATTCACCCCGGTTTGCCTCCCTTCCGGCCGGCCCGACCTGGCCGTCCGGTTCTTCCTCAACGGGATCGGCAAAGGCCGGTCCCCTTCCGGCTTCCGACACCGGCGGCCCGGCTGGCCGCCGGTCTTCCCGTTCCACCACGGCCCGGAACCGGCCGCGGCCTTCGTTGTCTGGCACGGCGCGACGACGTCGCGCCCTTCCGCCACGGCCCCGCTCCGGCGGTGGTGTCTCCGACTTTCTTCGACGAAGCACGACGGCTTCGCGTCCTTGCATTATTTTACGACGCGGGGCGTCGGCGCCGCGTGTTTCTTGCCATATGATCCTGCGCGGTGCGACGGCACCGCGCCACACCCGTTTTCAATCCACAACAGAATCAACATGAAAAAGGAGGAGGGTCGGCTGTGTTCGTGCGGTCTGGCCCCCTCGCGTTATTCGCTAACAATTGGACAAATTTCACGAAGAAATAATCACGGGTATAAATCATGAACAATGGAATAAAATAAACCCCTACCTCGGTTTCAAGTGCGGAGCACGTCAACAAGCCGCAGAAGACAAGCGTCGCGGAGGTCGGGCGTCGCGGAAACCGAACGTCATTTCCGTTGACGTCGAGGTGCGTCTGAAGAGGTACGTCACTGGAGAAGCTTCGTAAGCTGATGGAGAAAGTCCGAGGAAGAAACGACATCTCTTTTCGTTGACACTGGAAGAAGATCGAAGATGCGGCGTCGTCGATCTTCAGAAACACACCGGCTACGAAGAAGAGAAGCGACGTTCTTTGTCGTAGCTTATGTGTTCTTCGTCAAGGTTGAAGAAGATGGAGAGAACATCTCAAATCCTCTCAAGGTGGAAAAGGCTACCAACCAAAATAAAATAAGCTTAAATCTTATTTTATTTACACAATTAAACAACATGAATTTCAAAAGGTTGAAATTAAAACAACTCAACTCAATAAATAACCCATGTTGTCAAGATTAATTAATGAGGAGTTATTGAGAGTTTAAAGGGAATATGAAGTGTTAGGGTTCGTGTGGGCCCCACCACACTTAATCCTCTCAAGGGAGGTTAAGTGGATGTGGGTCCCACCCCTAACTCCATTTGGGAGGTTATAACCAACTTGGATAAAAATAAAATGTGTTTCCATATATTATTTAACTTCATTTTAAATTTCCAAAAACCAAATTTCAACCCGTATAAAACGCAACCTCAGAAAAGGTCTCCTTAAGCGAATATCGGCGCTGCGAGTTCATCGGTGCCCTTGGAATTCGATTCCGGGCACCGGTTCAAAAGTTAGAAATTCCCGCTCGTTCGTTCACTGAATGTACTCGATCCAAACTTCGGAAATTGTTTCCTGGCACTCTGGGCCTCGGAATCAGGTGCCGTCAAAAACCGCGCTCTTGTAAAATTTCAAAAAAAATTAAGAAAAAATTTCCCTTGAATTTTACGGGTCTTTGCAGGGAAACACTATGGATGATCTTGATTTCATGATGGTTGAACCATGCTGTGATAGGGACTTGAACATATACTTGTGATACCTAGGATAGACATGGAGGTTAGTTCACAATTTTGTCATGTTATTCCTTGAATGACCCTTAGAACATCATTATTAGGTCACTTGGATGAACATCATATGAGTTGGACTAATACCATCCCAGTGGAGTGATATAAGGAATTATCATTGAATATACAAGGATGGTATTAGGGAGACTCTCTATAAATATAAAGAGTTTTAATTAGATTGGGAAGTAAATGAATTTTTTTAATGGAGGAATAAATTTTTGGTTTGGGAAGGATTGGGATGGGTCCCCCAAGACAAATAAAAAAATTGGGGACAATTAAACCTTTCACACCTTTTACAAATCTATTTACCTTCATTGTATCTCTTGGATAAGAATCACTAGCATATGCCAAAGAAAGTAAATTTAAAAAGGTGTCCTATTTGATCCCCATCCAATTATTTATATTTTTTTATTTTTTCCCATTTATTAATTCCAGAACAGTACTCATTTTATATTATATGAATGTATTATGTTATAAATAACTACTGGTAGAAAATTGTGATTTTATATCTCACCTTGCTCGATCTTAAATTAGTAGTATATTAGACTTTATGATTTGAGGTACAGATATAGTGAAGAGGTAGAACACTGATGGATGATTGTTATTCTATGATGATGTTTGGGGGATGTTGATCATGCTTATCAATATGATACTATTATTGGTTATACTTTTTCCTTTTGTGTATTTGGATTAGATGTGTTATATTCTTGTATCCTATGCCACTTTCATTTTCATTTTTTATGACAACATCATCATTAACAACATTTATAATTTAATCATCTTCAGTATGACTTCTACATTTTAATGGTTTATTTATATTTTTATCTATTAATATCTATTGATTATATCTTCATCCACTAATAATGGTTACTTATCAATTCATAGAGACTTCATCTACTATTTTTATTATATATATATATATATATATTAATATACTACCCTTAGAACATTGAAGGAATATTTTACCCACAAACACATTATGGGCCCTCACTACATGTCAACAACCAATGTCCATTGAGGAGGTGTACTTGTGTTCTTGTTTCTACCATCTCGAAGAACCCTTAAATGGAATCTAAGGAAAGACGCTAAAAATTGGTATCAAATATTTTTTGAAATTTTGTTCATATTTTTTATTATATAAGATACTATGATTTGAAATTTTGTAATGATCATATACATGAGAGTAGTTACCCACATACACCAGAAACCCCAAATACCTAGAATGGGAAAATGTCATTATTGTGTATGCTTGTTATAATTTCATTGATTTCACTATTGGGTGACACATATTCATGTCACTAATATTTTCATGATGTGATACCATATACCTTTTTCGGATGATATATGGGGATACCAATTTCATGCACCATTGATTAGTCACTAAAGGTGTCAAATATTAATTGTTAATATATTTATATTAATTGTTCCAAAGTCCATAAACATTGTTTTTAGTGCATTACATAAATAGAACTTCATTTCTCATCAAAAATGCAATTCATGTTTAAAATACAAATTTGGGCCCAATCATTCATTTGTTTGTGGACAACATTATATTCGTTTTATGAATTTGAAATTTTGAGATATTATTGATCACGTTTTTTGGAACATTTTATCTTTTAGGTCTGGTGGATGAATCCCAAAGGAAGATAGAGAATTTTTCGCTGGAAGGCAGAAACATGCTGGAAAAAGCATAATGGGCGTAAGGCCCATCAAACAAATGTGGGACCCACAAACTAAACCCAATGAAGCTAAAATTTATACAGTAGAAAGAAAAAAATATGAGGATCATTTTATTCAACTGTGGCCGAAGCTAATTCTGATTTTATCAGGATGATAAATGTATCGAAATTTGAGATTTAAATGGTGGACCCAACATTATTACACAGAAATCCGTCCCACTATTTCAACCATAAAAACAAAACAGCTGAGATAAAATTTTTTAAACCTTTACATCTCATAGATAACATATGGAAGAAGATATTTCTCTTCTACAACCCCTCCGGATTCGGCCTTCTTCAATTAGGAATGCACACATCAATCTGGTGGACGAATCTGGACAGTTTTCTGGGTCAAATTCGAAACATCAATTTACTTTTGATTTTTCACCCTCCATTTGACTCTATTAATTTTTGGGCGGAGAATTAATTGTTGGGAGATGTTCAAAACGCTCTTAATATGCCTATATAATGAGCTAGTGGTGAAGGGAATGGGGCTGGATATTTTTTTATCATCTTTTGTTGCTTGTTTCATTGTAAAGTTATGCTTCCAAATTTCCTTTGTAATGCTTTCCATTTCAATGTAAGTTTATTTTTTGTATATTTATGTTCTTAATCAAATTATTTCTCTCATATATTTTCCATTTCATTTATTAAAACATTATTATCACAAATCACAATGATATCTCTGTGTTTTTTTGAATTATTTCACACATAGGTGTGAATTACATTCACACACACGGAAGAGTGCTCGTTATTTCTGAGGTTTTAATTTCATCAATCCAATTATTGTTAGCCATCATCTGCCCACCATTGAGAGTATACCATCAATGGAGGGCTAACCCTTTAATGGTTTGATCTTATGAGGATGCAAAGCCTGGATTTAATGTTATTTTATGAACGAATTTTTGTTAATTGGATAATTAATTTAAGACATCTATACTTCATTAATTTCTACTCTTCATCTATACTGTGTTTGAGAAAACTAAATTCAATTACTAAATGACCATATAACTTAGAGAGATCATGAATTTGTTTCTCTAAGAGTATATGGGATTAGTAATTGGGTTTATTAAGAACCAAACCAGAAAATGATGAAGTTAGTGTTATTTTTGAAGAATGGATTTATCATGAATTAATAAAACCAAAATTGTCTAAAGAAGTAAAATTTATTCAATCCATCCGGAGAATAATCCTAAGATCAACACATTTTATTTGAATTGAAATCACTTAGATTTCTTAGTGTTCATTAAACCAAACAAAATCAAACCCAATGTTGGATACTTCATAGCCCATCCTTCACCAAATCATAGCGTTTCAAGGTTACTTCATCGGTCCATGTGGACTCAACCCCTACATGTACTACATCGATCGCTTTTACCAGTAGGGTAAATTTGGGCGCAACCAAATTTTGGCGCCGTTTCCGGGGACCCAAATAAGTTTTCTTAGACACTCATCTTCTTTTCTCACCCCAAATTCTTTATTCTCACCATAAAATCTCTTCTCTTTTCCCTTTTCAGTTTATGTGTGTCCAATGAATCCCAAAAACAACTTTCAATCAACTCCAATGGATTATCTTCAACAATACCCATTAATATACCAAGTCTATAATCAACTGTAAAATCAATATTTTGAATCACCTCACCTAGGGAATTTCATTGACCAAACCTTAACTGAATACACCACACCAGATGAGATGTACAATAAATGGGATGCTAAATGTTTAAAATATCAATTTCCATACCTATCAAGAATGATTGAAAAGATAAATAATGAGGAATTACATGATGTACAAACATATATCAACCCTAATCCTGAAAAATATTTGAAAAATTGTGTGAACAAATCGATAAAATGAAGTCTGAAGTTTCATCTTTTAGATTAGAATTACAAAGATTTAAAACTTTTGAGGAACCCGTTCCCACTCAAGATGTTCTTTCCTCATCATTGATTAATGAATATTTTATCCCAAAAACCTCTCATGAATTGAAAAAAGAACAAACCTTTGGATATAGATTACTGAACAAGAACAATGAAATGTTGAAGGGTATTTAAATCAGGATGAAATTGATTTCATGAATTCAAAAGTGGGAAATTTTTCATCATGGATTGAATGCCCGGAATATTTCTCCAACAATAATTTTTTAGAAACACCAATCATTGAACCATTAGAAGAAATCACAAGCATCAAATCCATACCCATTCATTAAACTCATCTAGAAAAATTTGTGGTTGAATCTTCAATTCAAATGGAACCAATTGTGTTGGGAAATGCTGAAAATGTAATTGATTTTGATTCTAATTCCTTATTTGTGTTTGAATGTCCTATCAAACCTGAAATCAAAATCAATGTCCTTAATTCCCCACCGAGGCATCCCATCATAGGTGATAAACAAGACATTTCAGTTTTCATTCATCCATATCATGAAATCAATAATGTAGGAATGATCCTTGGTTTCTTAGAAAAGACTATAGAAACAACTCGATCAACCATTTTAGATATTCCTTGGATTTTACCAATCATTGTTGAAAATATGATTTCATACGAAACAAATTTCAAAAAAACAATAAATCTCAATCTTGTTGAAGTGGAGAAAGATGGGTTCATTAAAATTTTGAATGTTGGAATTGGATAAGTTGGGGGGTACAAGTCAAGCTAACGATGTTAAAAAAATGCGTTGCATGGGAGGCAACCCATGGTTTCCAAGTTTCTAATCATTTTGAATCATTTTTTTATATAATAAATTACCACAGACTGTAGACTTTTTCTTCTTTTATGAGTAAGGATGGGTATGAAAGGGGAGCGCCATATTCATCCGTGTCACGTGGCGTGATCTATGAGTAATACCTTACCAAAAATTTTAAAAAGAAAACAATGTATCATCAGTTTATTTTGTTTTGTTTATTTTTATGATTTTTATAGGTTAAAAAATAAAAGGAAATCTCGTATGTCATAAATAAAATCCATTCACCACCATCAAATCCGCTGAGACTCGAACCCAGGATTGAAGGGAGACATTGGCATGTGATTTCTTCATCAACCACCAGGTGACTTCATTCCATGATTATCATTTTCAAATTTCCTCTTTGAACTCATCTCCTACCGATTCTAACATTTCTTTTCTTTAAACACTGGGGACAATGTTATTCTATGTTGGGGGGAGATGAAATAAAAAATGATTTTTTTTAAATAAGAACATGCATGGAATGAAAAATTCCATTAACCTTAACCATGATAACACACATTTCAATCTCTGAAATTGGATATCAAATAATTTATCATGCCTTGATTCTAATTTTAATGCATGTTTAAGTTCATGAGCATAGTTTTTTGGAAGTTCTGTTGTGCGATGTGATTTTTCAAAGTTTACATTTTTTTTCTCTTAGTAAAAATGTCACAATGCACGTCTACTGGATTGTGTGTGTAAATTTGAGTTCTTGGGTCCCTTTCATTATAGCATAGGGTTATGGGGTCACTTTTAGTTTAATTTGAGTATCCAAAAAAATTGACAACATAGAGCAATGTTTTGTCCAAATGCGCGGCTTACGGAACTTGGGGATCGTGACTCCATAGTTTTCTTGCCTAGAGTTAGGCTTTATATCTCTATTGTAGAGCATGAAATTGACAATATGTGTGGCGTCCAGCACTTGGGGATCATGACTCCATAGTTTTCTTTCCCAGAGTTAGTCTTTTCATATCTATTGTGGACAAAAAAATTATCAAAAAAAATAAAAAAATTGGATACTCATATTAAGGATTAATGTGATTCCAACCTAGCGCTTCCATTTTTTTCCTTTGAATAATAAAATGGGCCCCATATCTTTTGTGATGCACAACACTTTAACATGCTTAATTGAAATTGGATGAAATGTCGCGATGAATTTGAACAAAGGAATGGGATTGGGCTTGGAATATGCTTATGGACCTAGCTTTTTTTAAATAATTTTTATGGGTTCCATAATTTTTTTGGTATGAGGTCTTTGGGTGAGCAATGTGTATTTAAATGTTTTTGGAAAAGGGGAATTGAATTTCATATTTGTAATATATTCTACTCGGGACTAGAAAAACTCAAGTTGTGGGGTGCGATTAGTCACTGAAAGTGTATAATATTAATTTTTAATATCTTTATATTAATTTTTCCAAATTCCATAATCAGTGTTTTTAGTGCATTACATAAATAGAACTTCATTTCTCATCAAAAATGCAATTAATGTTTAAAATGAAAATTTGGTCCCAATCATTCATTTGTTTGTGGACAACATTATATTGATTTTATGAATTTGAAATTTTGGGATATGATTGATCACATTGTTTGGAACATTTCAAATTTTAGTTCGGGTGTATGAATCCAAAATGAAGATGATGAATTTTTCGCCTGAAGGCAGAAACTTGCTGGAAAAATCATAATGGGCCAAATGCCCATCAAACAAATGTGGGGCCCACAAACTAAGCCCAATGAAGCTAAAATTTATACAGTAGAAAGACAAAATTATGAGGATAATTTTATTCAACTATTTCCACATCTAATTTTGATTTTATCATGATGATGAAGGGATCTGAAATTGAGATTTAACTGGTGGACCCGACATTAATGCACAGAAATCCGTCCCACCATTTCGACCATAACATCCAAACGGCTGAGTTAACTTTCCTGAAACTTTTATAGATCATATAGGACAGATGGAAGAAGATATTTCTCTTCTACAACCCCTCCGGATTCAGCCTTCTTAAATTTCGAATTCACACGTCAATATGGTGGACGAATCTGGATAGTTTTCCAGGTAAAATTCGAAACATCAGTTTCCTTTGGATTATTCACCCTCCATTTGACTCTATTAATTGTTGGGGGTGAATTAATTGTTGTGGGATGTACCAAAGGCTCCGAATATGCCTATATAAGGAGCTATTGGTGAAGGGAATGGGGGTGGATATTTTTCTTATCATCTTTTGTTGCTTGTTTAATTGTACAGTTATGATTCCAAATATCCTTTGTAATGTTTTCCATTTCAATGTAAGGTTCTTTTTTGTATCATTATGTTCTTAATCAACTTATTTCCCTTCTATATTTTTCATTTTATTTATTAAAACATACTTATCACAAAGCACAGTGATATCTCTCTATTGTTGTGAATTAGTTCACACATAGGTGTGAATTTCATTCACACACACGGAGGAGTGCTCGCTATTTCCGCGGTTTTAATTTCTTCAATCCAATTCTTGTTAGACATATTCCACCCACAATTGAGAGTATACCATCAATGGAAGGCTAACCCTTTAATGGGTTGATCTTAGGAGGATGCAAAGGATGGATTGAATGTTATTTTATGAACGAATTGTTGTTAATTGGATAATTAATTTAAGACATCCATTCTTCATTAATTTCTACTCTTCATATTTACTGTGTTTGAGCAAACTAAATTCAATTACTAAATGAACATATACCTCATAGAGATCATGAATTTGGTTCTCTAAGTGTTTAGGGGATTATTAATTGTGTTTAGTAAGCACCAAACCATAAAATGATGAAGTTAGTGTTATTTTTGAAGAATGGATTCATCAATAATTAATAAAACCAAAATTGTCTAAAGAAGTAAAATTTATTCAATCCACCCTGAGCATAATCCTAAGATCAACCCGTTTTCTTTAAATTTAATTCACTTAGGTTTCCTATTGTTCTTTAAACTATCCAAAATCAAACCCAAAGTTAGATACTTCATAGCCCATCCTTCACTAAATAATAGCGTCTCAAGGTTACTTCTTCAGTCCCTGTGGACTCGACCCCTACATGTACTACATCGATCGCTTTTACCAGTAGGTTAAATTTGGGCGCAGCCAACTATCCTTGGAACCATATGTATTAAATTTCATGTATTATGTAATGCCATATTTAATATCTAATCTATTTATAGTTTGGAATGTGTTTGTTGTTGGTTGGAGGATTTCTATTATATGCATTATTTTAGCTATTATATATAAAATTCTCCCAAAATTCCTTATAGGAATGAAAAACCTAAATGACACATAAGGTGACTACATTAAACTAACATAGTATTCATGCATAAGTTAATATTAGCACCTTACGTAACTAGTTATGGAATGTTGAGTATGGAACCAACAGACTCATGGGATGGATTGTGTAATGGTTAGGATTTTTTGGGTAACACATTTTAATTTATGTGATGTGTGTTCCCTTATAAATTGGTAGCATTGATCCAACTAATTCATCCATTTTAAGGGATTTTAAATAAATAGTTTAAAATAAATATAATTAAAATGAACATGATTAGGAAAAATGTAATGGTCACCGTATTAGTGTAATTTGAGACCTTAACATTGACCCAACCAATGTAGTGGGAAATTTTCCATGCCTCTTATGTTCCTTCTATGACCATTTCTTGATAACCTAGACATATCTCAGGGGGAATTCTAAGGGTCATAACATTCTTATAGATGGGCCCTGAACATATCCTTTCTTTTTAAATTTCAATATCTGCTATAAATCATATATGAGGAATTATATTGAAAATTTTATTGTTATCACATGGCGATGACCTCTTGTAGTAAACCATAAATTTGGCAATGAGTATACTCTAGTGGAACTGGGCCCTAAGACACCCGTGATACCTTCATTATTCTCACATTAAACACCTCCTTCAAATACCTATAAGGGAGCTGATTATCATCATAAATTTTTGATTTGTTCATGTTTTCTTTAAAAGAAGCATCTCATCCCACCCCTTCTTTGGAATATTTGACCCATGAGTTCAAATAACATCACTAACCAACCATATTGGGGAATAGTGTACCACATGATGCGTAGTCATTGATATAATCCATTTTTCCCATCATCTATCAAATATGGTCTTCTCCTTGAGGGAAGATCATGTTCAAAACCAACATGAAACATGAATCCTACATGAATTGTTTGAACGTTCCCACTAATTATTGTAAAAACCCTAGTTTGGACTTTGTTTACTTCTAGAAATCCTTCTTCAACTAATTCATTCCACACACCTTGAAAATAGGAAGTACTCAGGATTTCATACACCTTCAGTAAGGTGACTTGACAGTGATGAAATAATCATCTTAGATCACTGAATTAATTAATTTTTTCACCAACCATGTTATTTGAAGAGATGGAAACTATGAGAAAGTTTGACGATTGGATTCCATACGACATCCTATAATAGGTGTTTGTTTATCGGATGACTATATTTTTAGAAATAGTGAATCATTCCCACATCAGGTAGCAGAACCTGAGTGAATCATGCAATGTGATGTTGGCTAGTTTAGCTTCTATGAAAAGAATTCATTTATCTAGTTGGAAAAAAGAATGTTTCATGGATACATGTGAGGTTATACTTTATAGGTTGAATGAATCAAAACATATGTAATTTTTTACCCTAGTACCAGGTGTGGCAAAAAAATACACCAGTGTATGAGGAACCAATCATGTCATGGGATTGTGGAAGGATGGGTAACCTCTTGTGTTTCTTCTGTTCATTACCTATAGTTCTAAGGGTACGTGGTTTTATGCTATCACAACCTTCAGGTATAGTGTTTTTGAATCCTCTCTAGTAAGGAAGATAGTCTTTTATAGGCCATTCATGATAAGATATTGTTTGTGGCCAGGGTATTTAGGCCTCATAGTTTTAGGGTCTGGATAGGGGATCTTCTTAGGATACTCACGAAGAATGGTAGGGATGTTGTTTATTCCATATCTATGAAGAGAATCCTACTTCTGAGGAATAAAGTCCCATTCCATTTATAGTCATAGGTACAATTATTCTACCCTCTAATTGAGTCTCCACCATTTTTATACAGGTTCATTGTACTCTCTTCTATCTATTGAAAAAACGAGAAGACTGGGATTGGTGATAGATTACTCCATTAGTATTATTACTCATTACACAAAATTATTAATTAGATCATATGGTAGACATCAATTCATGAATATCCATGTGAGATAGTTGGATACATTTTCTATGGAGTTTCTTCAACCTTTAGATGACTGGCTTTAATTTCATTATGTGAGTGGAAGGTTATGTGCCATATTGATCCCAATTGTATTGTCATTGACATCGTGTGTTGTTCACATCACCCAAGGGAAACACATATATCCATATGGGTGAATGGGTTCTCTAGGATAGTCAGGATAGACACAGGAATATTGGGCTAGGTTGAGTGACTATCTAGATAGACAGTCTCTTTATGACTGATCAATGAATAATGTTGGCATATTTCATTCCTATGGTGGATAATTTTAAGGATCTCTTTCTTTTGGATTCTTATCTAACTTATCTCCTGTGTTAGTGATTTTTAATCTACCATCGATCTTGATTTAGGTGTGGAACATTTATCCATTGCTCCATAATGGATAAAAACTATAGATCTCAAGGGAATCGAGATTCAGCTTAAAGATTATGAGGATATGTGTTTTATTCAGTCCAGCACATCGCCATGGGGTTCATAACATAAATAATCAAATAAGGTAGATGTTACCCATAGATTGTGAAAGGATTATCACTGACTAAATAACATATCATGAAGAACTACTATCTAGTCCCTCATATAGACAACCACTACAACTAGCTCTAAAGAGAAATAATTTTCTATATGATCTATTTGAGATCATGTTACTATCAACACAATATGAGGCCATCAATCATATCACATACAATGTTCCTATGTAGGTACAGCATGTATGAGAATATGATCAAATCATTAAGTATAAAGAACATGTTTTATGTCTTTATGGATCAAATGATTTCGGTCTTCCACCGGTATCCTGATTCACTTCTGGTGGTCTTCATAGATGTCATTTTATTGTATTCTTTCACTAGACATAATCATTCCAACCAACATGAGATCATGTTGAGTACACTATGATATCCCCATTTATATAATAAGCTTAGAAAAAAATACATCATAAAATTTCAAATATTGTGTTATATAAAATCACATATTTGTGTGATAATTTATTCATAAATAGTGAGTGATATGGTATCCTAGGAGAAGCCCAAGAAAATGTTTAGTATTCATTGATTCTCATGGTTGGATGGCTATTATAGAAAATAAAAATAGGTTTATCACACCAGGAAGCACTTCATAGTGGTTTGAAAAATGATGATTTAATGTTCTAAAGGACTCATACTGTTGAGACCGATTATAAGTAGTTAATGTGATGATTGGCTTCAGTGCATATCGAAATTCTTCCTAAGATGGGTAGAATCAAAACTATTTAATTTGAGTCTTTTGGAGTCTGTCTAGGTGTGCTGTAGATGCAAGGTGATCACATCATGGGATATGGGTCTAACCCATTAAATCCTCATTAGTTGAATTACCCTAGACATGACCACAAGATAGCAGTCATTTTCCATTTAGGAATTACTTAATCGATGAGTGGATAAATGTTTACTTGTATCATAAAGGTCTAAAATACAAATACCCTTAGTGAGACTGGATATTGAGGTAGAACTAGTGGGTGGAATTATTAAAACTATTTATTTTTGGATTTCCTACACAACCATCAAGAAAACATAGGTTGACGATGCCTTGATATAAAATAATCTGATTGAAAATTTCAAGGAGGCCATCAATTAGTAAACTAATTCGACTATTTCTTTTGATTTGAACCGAAACGGTCATGATAAGGGTGAGAAACTGGTCATAGATGTTTTAAAAATTGCATGATCAATTTTGTAGAATTTCTATATGAGAAACTAATTTGATTCTGAGGTCCTCATCATGATGGACCTCTTCAAAGGGGAGAACCCACCAAATGGTTTGGTTATTGATATAAATGACACCATTCTCTATCATGGGAATATTTATGTGACCTTAGGTATATGGGAAAATTTGATATGATAACATAACACCTCTCCTTGAGATGTTCATCCTGACCTTACCAAAATGTAGTGAGATATAAATTGTCAGTAATGGTGGAAATGTATGAATATGGATATTTTTAGTATTATAAATTGGTGATCCTCTTTTTAAGAGGTGAAGTCATAGCACTATGGACTTGTAAAATGTGTACATATTATAAGGACCTTACTTAATTACATATATAATCTTTAATTTATTCAATAATAATATTAATTTTACATTGGTAACCTTTTCATGTTTGGAGTTTTAGGGAATTAGGACAATACATTCATAAAATTACACATTATTATAGAATGGATTCCATAACAATAGTTTCCATTTTTTAAAAAATATAAAACATTAAAACATAAAACAAGACTCCTTGAAAAATTTTCAACACTTAACATGGCTTCCTTCCTTGTCTTACACATCCATTTACCTGTGAAAATCATTTAAAAACTTTGGTTGACCACAAAACCTCAGTAAGGGATGAAAAATAAGTAGAGATCACATTAGTTCATGAATACTCTTAATGTATGAAATCATTTTCAAAAGAAATTATTTTCACTCATATATACTTACTTCGTGTAACATGATATTTTAAAAAGATCCACATAAACAGAGAACCTAAATATAATAATAAAGGAATCATGGGGAATTAATTAAATAATCTTATAACCATTCTAGGCTACCTTATAATCTATAACCCTCACGACTACCTTTCTTTGTGTAACCATCACAGTTACACTTCGAGTAAACATATAGCCGACCTACAAATTAATCATACCCAATGTGTCGGGGAGAGATATAAGTCCCACCCTTCATCATAAATAATTCCCAAGAACCAAAACATAATCATACATCATGAATAATTCCATAAAAACATTACTTGGGAATTTTGTAAAACCGAATTTAAAAAGAGGATTTTTTAAGAAAATCCCCTTATAAATATTATAAAATTGATGAGAGACTTAATAATGTGTATTGAGTACGTTTATATACTATAAATACACATAATAAAACATAAAATAAACCTATCCAGTCACACAAACAATTTAAATATCACACAAATAATGAAGTTGAAGGTTAGCCCAAAGAATGGAAATCAGGTTATGAGTTCCCTTACCTCAGGTCTATCTTGCTTCAAACATGTTAAACCTTCTTGTATAATGGATAAAATATTGTTATTAGTATTTTAAAGAAACATTTTCATGTTTATAACATCTTATATTATCATTTCATAACATCATTTCACACTTTAATTGTTAGTATTTTTCTCCTTGCACTGTTTTGGGGTGAGTTCTTAACATGATTTCCATGATTGGTTCATGGTGGATGTTCTTGTAGATTGGAATTGAAATTAATTAATTTGAATGAAAATGTATTTAAATATTTCTAGTACCATAATTTATACCATTTATCTTTTTTATGTTTAATATGAGCATGATTCATAAGTTAAAACATTAATGATGTTCGTTTATATCATATTTGTGGTTCTTTGATAATAACAACATCATTTTGTCTTATAAATTAGAACCATGAGTGAAAATAAAATTACAGAACCATGGGTGAGTCATAACACATATATAATTACCTGGATCATCCATATAAATGGTTTCATGACCAGACATTAAATAATTAATGGAAATTTATATCACATCATCCACGATGTCCGTAATTCTTCACATCACAGAGAATTTTTTTATGAAAAAAATAAGCGGGATAGGAGAATAATAATGATGATAAATTCTCCATAAACATGATAAAAACCATAATATACATGATTTATGGAGATTTCATGCCTATTGGGTAAGGAGATATGACGAAAGAATCAAGAAGGAACTCAAAATAAAAGAAAATGTGAGATATCTCAATCAAAAATTCGGCAGCCTTACGGCTACAAAACATGGTTTTAGAAAATATTAAAAAGAGATGGTACATGGTTAAACCATCTATAAATGAATAATAATATATATTAGATCAAGAATAAAAATATAATAAGGACATGGTATGGATACCTGAAAGTTATACCACATAAAAGCGAACATGAATAGAAATTGAAAGAAATTGAGAATTTTCTTACCTTGTTGAGTAACCCATATAACATGAAGGTTGGGACCATGGGGGAATGAGAAAACCTTTGAAGGACTTCTAGTAAGTTAATGAGTCTAGAGCTTAATTTATTAGGATTTTTTAATTATGTTAATGATTGAATTGGTTGGTATTTATAGGAAAAGTAAGGGCATATTTTAGTAAATTTCGAGGGACAACTCATGAGTGATATTTGAAAAACCCTGGGCTTTCCCATGGTATTTTCACAATGTATAATCCACTTTGGACACCTCAAATCTTATTTAACTATATATATGTCAACCAGATTTATGACATCATTATTATATCATTAATATTTTCATTAACACACCGAAACTAAAAACTGTATTTTTTAGTATTCTCCGAAAAATCAAGTATTTCAGAAAAACTGCCAAAATTCACCCTAAAAATTTATTGATTTGTAAATTTCAAAAATTAATTCCATTTATTGAAAATAGTTTTCTAAAAATTACTAATTTTATTTTTAAATAAAATCATACTTAACTCAATAATTAACAATTCTAATTCTGTAACTACTTCTATATCAAAATAAAAAATTAACCCCTATGTTATTATCTTAAAACCATAATAAAATAAAATAATAATAAAATTTACTATTCATTAATGTCATATTACTATTCATAAGTGTAACACCCCAAGCTTCCACGGTACGTTTCCCTTTGAATAATGCAATAGCGTGTGTTGTACGCAACCTCGAGTTCTAACACACACCACAACTAATTAAACTAGCCGTTGTGAATAGTAATACCTACTTTTTGAAATCATATATATTTTATACATCAAAATGGAATTCATTTTTGGATTCGGAATATTGAAATTAGCCTAGGGTGAAATTTTGGTACTTTTTGGATAACTTTTATATTTTGATGAATAGTGAAAATTACTAAATTTTAATTAAAAACAACTTTTTTAATCAAAATAATTAATAGTGATAAATTGTGAATTTGAGTGGTTTTAAAGTATATTTAGAATATATTTTTACCATTTAATATAATTTTGGTCATTGGACATAATTTTACAATTAAACCGAACATAAACAAGTGTCAATCTTTTTATAGTTATTATCTCTTAAAAACACGCTTTTTGTTTTGACAGCGGGAATTAATTTTAAATTAATTTCTGCCACTTCTGTGTTTTGAATTTAGGAAAATGGATTCCATATTTGGAATCAGGATGTTCAAATTGTGTAAATAGGTAACTTTTATTTTTAGACATTTTGAATAGTTACTGTGGTAAATATTTTATTTACTATGGTTAAAGGGTAAATCCGGTAAATAAGGGTTAAAAATAATATTATAATAATACAAAATTACCCTAAAACGTGTCCTAAACTTATTGGGGGACACATACCCGACCATGGGCATCCTTGGGTCAATTTGGGGACCCCTTGGAGCCACTTGTATGTGGTAGGGACACATTATATTAATAAAGTTAAAATAAAAATAAAAATGGCATAAGCTTACATCTTTTAGAAGAACAATTTTTACATAGGGTTATACATGTTGGATTTTAGATTATAAATATTCATTAGAAAGATAATAAGATTTACTACATGATGATATTTTATTTATAATTTTTAGACATCAAATAAGTTAAATTATTAATGACACAATAATGATTCAATGTTTACCTCATTAATAAATCATTGAAATAAATAATATTATAATGATTAAAATATTATCTAAAACCTGTCCAATTCTTATTGGTTGATGTTATTTAGAATATTAGTCATCTTATCTTCGACCTCAATTATTTTTGGACCATTATAAACCGAATATAATTATATTATAAAGTAATACTTTCACTCTTTCCTAAAGAGCCCCTCCTCTCCCTTATAAAAGGAGACCACTTATACTCATTCCTCACACCTCTCAAGCCACTTGGCTCGTCCAAACTCTGCCCAACTAAGCTCCCCACATCCCTCTCCTCCTCCTTGAAGTTTCCCCTTAGGCAGAAAGCATTTCAACAAGTCCTTTGGTTCCAACCAAAGTGAGTTACCTAAATTAAAGGTAACAATTTCTCTTAAATTATTTTCATTTATTTTGCTTCTTCAACCCCCAAACTCTTTTTATTTCATTTCTTTTGTAACAAAACCAGTATCCTCAATATACTAGGATGTTGTTATAAGAAGGATTAAAACTACACATACACACAACTCCATCTAATGGATGATGAACATAATGTTTCTGTGGATGGAAAACTAACGCCTCACGAAACGATGATTGTTCAAATACATCTTACCGCCTCTCATGGTGGCCATTATGATGGCACTGTAATTAAATATGATATTAATGATATATATTTTATATATAAGCTTCTGTAATTCCATTTTATTTCATACCATTATTCGTTTCATGTTGTATATACATACGATAATTTCATTTGAGGAAGTGCAGACTACCGCCCCCTTAAAATGATATGACTCGTTCATACCACACATGGAACGTATAAAGGATGGTGTTAATGAACTTAAGTAACATATATAAAATATTATATTATACTGGAATAGTAATATACCTATGTATCATTTGGATTCGATTCTTTTAAAATAAAAATTAAATGGAAATAGCGTTCGTGCGTACGTACGGACTACCGTCTCCACGAACGCGATGAGATTGATTCTCCATCGTATCCATTCAAGTATAATTATCATTTAATGATTTAAAAATGATGTTTAAGGACTTTCTATCATTCTGGATATGAATAAGATACAACAAACATGACTTATGTAACAAAACATATAAAGAAAATGAGTAAGTTAACACCCGAAACGACGATAATACTAAGATATTATTATCAAATCAATATTAAAAGATCATATATGATATCATATTAATGTATATGATTCTTGTATAATTTAGTAACAATTATTTCACTATTATACAGTAGGTTAACCTACCCCAACCAAGGAAAAGTACAAGGTAAGGGTTATTTCACAATCTCTTCATTATCCAAGGTTGTTTATACGTAATAATCTACTGGGATCTCTTTATCATCCACATCCATGTTTCTTAAAAATGCATTTCAAAACATTTTTACTATTTACTAGAATATGATTTAAAGTCATTTATACCCTTTTTGACTTTTATAAGTGGTTTATAAAGGAATCTTTCGGTCGTATTCAAAACAAGGTCCTTTTTAACCTTTTCGACAGAATTGAGGTAAGAATGTTTTTTTTAACTTATACGGCGGGTGCGGTTATTTTCCACCGTTATAAAATCGTCGAAGCTTTCCATACAAGCTTATAAGAATATTTTCAAAGAAAATGTTTTATTTTATATGGACCTTAAATGATTTCAAAATAAAAGGAGATACTTCTTTAAAAAAAAGAATTTTGATTTCATCTATGTCAACATCCTTTGATGGATTTTAAGATTATTTGAAGTTGATTTATTATGATACAAAACTTCTATATTGTATTGAAGGTTTTGTGATATGTTTGACTGTGGATGTGCTATTTTTATACCATTCATAGTTTATGGTGAAATTATTGACATTTCGTATGCTAGTTTTAATACGAATGTTTATGTTATGTTTAAACCTTTTCATATGGGAATGCATTGGACTTAATAAGTGACGGGTGAAGCCCGATATAGCTCCTCGATGCATCGGTAGGTCTCATGAGACAAACTAGTGTCTTGGCACAAGGCCTTGACAAAATCTTATTTGTAGTCTTGGCACGAGGCCTTAGCTATGTGGTTATGATAGTCTGGCATTATGCATTCCAACATTATGAAAGTGGTTATTGATATTGCATGTGATTATTCGATTAGTAGAATATCAATGTGAATAAGTAAATGGCATTATTTCATTTTACTTTTGCCATACTATGTTGAAGTTCAATTTTAAAATGCTTTTGTTTTAGTAATTCATTGCCTTAAATGTTTATGATTATTTTGAATGTTCCGCTATATTGTTATCCTTACTGGGCATTTGAGCTCACCCCTTTTCTATGTTTTATTTTTCCCAGGTAGTGAAGAAGTAAATTATGAATGACTTGCAGGGATATTATGAGGGGTTAATAGTGTGGATATGAAGACTTTGTTGTTGTAGTAGTTTTTCACTTTGAAATGTAATGTAAAACTTTATGATTATATCTAGTGTTTCCAAGGCTACTAAACCAATCGGTCTTTCGGGATTTGATCTTTCTTGTGATCATGCCAATGTTATGTAATAATGCACCGACTCTAGGTAGATGGGGTCGGGGCGTTACAGTTGGTATCAGAGGAAGTTTAGTACAAACATTGGAAACTAGATTTAGATAAACTCTGATTAGAGCACGTAGACCTAAGATGAACATTGAGGATTAGTATAGAAGAACTTCCTAGAATTTTGGTATTGTAGAGATTTTGTGAGTTTTCTGAGAAATACATCCCTGTCTGGATACGAGCAGGTAGAGGCGGCTCTGGCACAGATGTACCTAGGGGTAAAACCCGAAAACACCGCTTTGAGCTAGACTCGAACGGGAACTGGTGCACGAAACGGGCCTTGCTGCACTCTTGGTTACGACACTCCCGGGGGATATTCTTAGGATAACTATCATTTTCTTTACAAATCATTATGAAGGGTTTATGAGTATATCCTTCCTCAAAGAAAACATTTTTATGATTATATCCATAAATAGTTCAATTTATGTTAAGTGTTTTATAAGTATGGGATTATGTATTCTGATTCATAAACTGATCTAGTTTATGACATTGTTTAGAAATGGCACCTAGTGGAAGAAATGGAAACCGTATCAATGCACGCACTCCATGTAGGGATTGCCCTCCTGCTCAAGATAATTATAGTGGGGCTGGTGATGCAACTGGTGCTGATCAGCTAATCACCATACTGGGACAACTTACTCAGGTTATGAATAATAACCTTACCCGTACGGAGCACCCTGATCCGCAGCGTGGAGGATCAATGTTAGATCGATTCATGAGGCAACAACCACCAACGTTCAATGGGAATACAAATCCCTTAGTAGCTGAGCAATGGATATTTTCCCTAGAGAAAATATTTCAGGCTTTGGGGAGCAGTGAAAGGGAAAAAGTTATCATGGCAGTTTACCGCCTCACTGGAGATGCTGATCAATGGTGGTCATTGATTCAAAATACGAAGGAAGATGATGAAGTATCAAATATGGAATGGGGGGAGTTCAACGATCTGTTTTTAGAAAAATACTTCCCTCGCGACCATCGAGCAGATATGGAAAGGCAATTTCTGAGTCTGAGACAAAAGGAGGATGAGAATGTCACAAAGTATGAGGATAACTTTACAAGGTTAGCGAGGTACGCTGGTGATTATATTCGTAACCCAAGAAGTAAGATTGATCGTTTCTTTGATGGGTTAAAACCATTTCTCCGTCAAGCGTTAGTCTCACAATCCTTTTCATCGTACGAAGACATTGTCTCATGTGCTATCAAGACCGAAAAGGAATTCTCTAAGTCTTATGACTTTAAAGCAAAGAAAGAGAAGAAGAGACCTGCTGATCAATCTGGGAATGGAAATAAGGGGAAGAAGGGAAAGGTTGAATATCCATCTTGTGGTAAATGCAGGAAGAAACATCCTGGTACTTGCTTAAAGGGAATGGGAGTCTGTTACAAGTGTGGTGAAAAAGGCCACCAAGCTCATGATTGCAAGGGGATGAAGGAAGCTACCAACGTTCAGTGCTACAATTGCAGGGAGATGGGGCATTATGCAAATGCATGTCCTAATCATCAGGAGAACTTACCTCAGAAAAGGCCAAGGGATCAAGTCCAGGCTTATGCTATCACTACTGCTGAGGTAGAAGCTCCGAAAGACGTGGTGTCAGGTAATTTAATGGTTTCCTCAAGTTTAGCAAATGCATTATTTGATTCTGGATCATCGCATTGTTTCATATCTTCCCAGTTTTCTAAGAAAATTAGATATTTCCAATTTGATTTAATAAGGGAGTTGTCAGTTAAAACTCCTAAGGGAAGTATCGTTGCAACAAAGTTTTGTGAATCAGTCCCCATTAGAGCACATAAATTTTCTTTATCTGCTGATTTCATCGTCATACCTATGATTGAGTTTGATATAATCCTCGGTATGGACTGGCTTTCGGACTATGATGCGAAGATTTATTGTTAGAAGAAAGAGGTTACGATTCTTGATGATAATGATAAGGAGCACCTTATTTTTAGAGCAGAATCGTCACCACCTAATTCTTATTTAGATCCACCCCCAGTAGCTCAACTTAATTCAATTATTGGGGAGGAAAAGAATGAAATAACTGTCAGTGAGGAAAGGAATGTTCAAATAGAGGATGTACCTGTTGTGAAAGAATTTGTAGATGTATTTCCGGAAGATTTACCTGGACATCCTCCAGAACGAGAAGTTGAGTTTTCTATTGATTTGATTCCTGGATCAAGGCCTATATCGAAGACCCCTTATAGAATGGCCACTGTAGAGTTAGTCTAACTTAAGAAACAACTAGAGGAATTGAGTAATAAGGGATTTATTCGCCCTAGTGTTTCTCCATGGGGAGCCCCTGTTCTTTTTGTTAAAAAGAAAGATGGATCTATGAGGTTATGTATCGACTACAGGGAGATCAATGCTATAACGATAAAGAACAAGTATCCCCTACCTCGTATTGATGATTTATTTGACCAACTGCATGGAGATCAATACTTTTCAAAGATTGACCTTCGATCTGGATACCATCAGTTGTGTGTGAAGAAGGAAGACATTCCGAAAACAGCATTTCGAACCAGGTATGGGCATTACGAGTTTACTGTAATGCCGTTTGGATTGACTAATGCACCCTCTGTATTCATGGATCTAATGAATAGAGTTTTCAAGGAGTATCTCGATGAATTTGTGGTGGTATTTATTGATGATATCTTGGTATACTCCAAAACCTACGAAGATCATGAAAATCACTTGCGCATTATCTTGAAGACTCTGAGGAGGCATGAATTATATGGGAAGTTTAGCAAGTGTGAATTCTGGCTTCAAGAGATTTCTTTTCTTGGCCATATTGTCTCAAAAGATGGAATCTCTGTTGATCCTTCTAAGACCAAGGCAATCCAAGAATGGCCAGCACCTACGAGTATAACTGAGGTACGCAGTTTTATTGGTCTGGCAGGTTATTATCGACGTTTCGTCCAGAATTTTGCCCGATTGGCTAACCCATTAATGAAGCTCACACGTAAAGGGGTTAAATTTGTTTGGACAAAAGAGTGTGAAGAATGTTTCGAAGAACTGAAGAGAAGATTAGTCAATGCTCCTATATTGACTCTACCATCGGGGAATGATGGGTTCGTTATTTATAGTGATGCATCGAAGAAAGGACTTGGATGTGTCCTTATGCAGAATGATAGAGTTATTGCCTATGCATCACGACAGCTGAAAATTCATGAACAAAACTATCCTACTCATGATCTTGAGTTAGCAGCTGTGATCTTTGCTTTGAAGATATGGAGGCACTTCCTCTATGGTGAAAAATGTGAGATTTATATTGATCACAAGAGTTTGAAGTATATTTTCTCACAAAAAGAACTCAACATGAGGCAAAGGAGATGGCTTGAATTACTCAAGGATTGTGATTGTACGATACACTACCACCCGGGGAAGGCAAACAAGGTGGCAGATGCTTTGAGTAGAAAAGACCATGGAGTTTTGAAAAATATGAGAATTGAAAGGGATCCAATTTTCATGGATCTAGTGAAGATGGACATGGGAATAACCAGGGAAGGTGAAACATTAATGCTTTTTCAAATGGTTTCCAAACCATCTTTACTAGAACGGATTAAGAGTTCTCAGACCGATGATGAAGAATTCCAAAAGAAGATTAAAGCTGTGAATGATGGGAGATTGAGAGACTTTGTGTATGAAGATGGAATTTTGAAATTCGGGAAGAGACTTTGTGTTCCCAATATACCTGATCTAAAAAGGGAATTGCTGGATGATGCTCATAGTTCCAATTTCTCTATACACCCTGGGAGCACCAAAATGTATAGAGATTTGAAGGAACATTTTTGGTGGGACAACATGAAGAGGGAGATTGCTGATTTTGTGTCAAGATGTATGGTTTGTCAACAAGTGAAAGCTGGAAGGCAACAACCTGGAGGAGTCAGGAAACCTCTTCCCATACCGGAGTGGAAATGGGACAATGTTACGATGGACTTTGTCATGGGGATACCAAAGACTCCTAGAAAGAACGATGCAATATGGGTTATTGTTGATCGTCTTACCAAGACAGCACATTTTCTTGCTATAAGAGAAGATCTACCCCTAGAACGTCTAGCAAGACTATATATTAATGAAGTTGTGAGACTTCATTGAGTACCCCTATCGATTATTTCTGATCGTGATCCCCGTTTTACTTCAAGATTCTGGAAAAGTCTTCAGAAATCCCTGGATACTGAACTTCATTTGAGCACTGCTTACCACCCTCAGACAGACGGACAATCAGAACGGACTATTCAAACCTTAGAAGACATGTTGAGATCTTGCTCACATGACTTTCAGGGTATGTGGGATCAATATTTACCTTTGGTAGAATTTTCCTATAACAATAGCTTCTATTCGAGTATTCAGATGGCACCATATGAAGCGTTATACGGAAAGAGATGTCGTACACCAACCTGTTGGGATGACGTTGGTGAAAGAAAACTTGTAGGCCCAGAACTGGTGGAGGAAACGGTGGAAAAGGTGAAAGTAATTCAAAATCACATCAAAGCAGCTCAAAGTAGGCAGATGAGCTATGCCGATAATCGAAGGAAGGATTTGGAATTTCAAGTCGGTGATCATGTTTTTTTTGAAGGTATCTCCGTGGAAGGGAGTCATACGTTTTGGTAAGAAAGGTAAATTGAGTCACAGGTACATCGGACCTTTCGAAATTCTAGAACGAATTGGGGTTGTAGCTTATCGATTGGCAATGCCGCCAAGTCTCTCCAAAGTTCACGATGTGTTCCACGTATCTCTATTGAGGAAATACATGCCTGATCCGACGCATGTAATCACCTATGAGGAATTAGAACTGGAACCCGATCTGTCTTATTGCGAAGAGCCCGTCAAGATTCTTGATATGAGAGAACAAGTGCTGAGAAACCGGACGACGCGTCTGGTAAAAGTTTTTTGGAGAAATCATAAGATGGAAGAGGCAACGTGGGAACCCGAGGAACTTATGATGAAGAACCACCCGAGTCTTTTTATGCAGAAATACCCTTGAAATTGCGAGGACGCAATTATTTGAAGGAGGGGAGAATGTAACACCCCAAGCTTCCACGGTACGTTTCCCTTCGAATAATGCAATAGCGTGTGTTGTACGCAACCTCGAGTTCTAACACACACCACAACTAATTAAACTAGCCTTTATGAATAGTAATACCTACTTTTTGAAATCATATATATTTTATACTTCAAAATGGACTTCATTTTTGGATTCGGAATATTGAAATTAGCCTAGGGTGAAATTTTGGTACTTTTCGGATAACTTTTATATTTTGATGAATAGTGAAAATTACAAAATTTTAATTAAAAACAACTTTTTTAATCAAAATAATTAATAGTGATAAATTGTGAATTTGAGTGGTTTTAAAGTATATTTAGAATATATTTTTACCATTTAATATAATGTTGGTCATTGGACATAATTTTACAATTAAACCGAACATAAACAAGTGTCAATCTTTTTATAGTTATTATCTCTTAAAAACACGCTTTTTGTTTTCACAGCGGGAATTAATTTTAAATTAATTTCTGCCACTTCTGTGTTTTGAATTTAGGAAAATGGATTACATATTTGGAATCAGGATGTTCAAATTGTGTAAATAGGTAACTTTTATTTTTAGACATTTTGAATAGTTACTGTGGTAAATATTTTATTTACCATGGTTAAAGGGTAAATCCGGTAAATAAGGGTTAAAAATAATATTATAATAATACAAAATTACCCTAAAACGTGTCCTAACCTTATTGGTGGACACATACCCGACCATGGGCATCCTTGGGTCAATTTGGGGACCCCTTGGAGCCACTTGTATGTGGTAGGGACACATTATATTAATAAAGTTAAAATAAAAATAAAAATGGCATAAGTTTACATCTTTTAGAAGAACAATTTTTACATAGGGTTATACATGTTGGATTTTCGATTATAAATATTCATTAGAAATCTAAAAAGATTTCCTACATGATGATATTTTATTTATAATTTTTAGACATCAAATAAGTTAAATTATTAATGACACAATAATGATGCAATGTTTACCTCATTAATAAATCATTGAAATAAATAATATTATAATGATTAAAATATTATCTAAAACCTGTCCAATTCTTATTGGTTGATGTTATTTAGAATATTAGTCATCTTTTCTTCGACCTCAATGATTTTTGGACCATTATAAACCGAATATAATTATATTATAAAGTAATACTTTCACTCTTTCCTAAAGAGCCCCTCCTCTCCCTTATAAAAGGAGACCACTTCTACTCATTCCTCACACCTCTCAAGCCACTTGGCTCGTCCAAACTCTGCCCAACTAAGCTCCCCACATCCCTATCCTCCTCCTTGAAGTTTCCCCTTAGGCAGAAAGCATTTCAACAAGTCCTTTGGTTCCAACCAAAGTGAGTTACCTAAATTAAAGGTAACGATTTCTCTTAAATTATTTTCATTTATTTTGCTTCTTCAACCCCCAAAATCTTTTTATTTCCTTTCTTTTGTAACAACACCAGTATCCTCAATATACTAGGATGTTGTTATAAGAAGGATTCAAACTACACATACACACAACTCCATCTAATGGATGATGAACATAATGTTTCTGTGGATGGCAAACTAACGCCTCACGAAACGATGATTGTTCAAATACATATTACCGCCTCTCATGGTGGCCATTATGATGGCACTGTAATTAAATATGATATTAATGATATATATTTTATATTTAAGCTTCTGTAATTCCATTTTATTTCATACCATTATTCGTTTCATGTTGTATATACATACGATAATTTCATTTGAGGAAGTGCGGACTACCGCCCCCTTAAAATGATATGACTCGTTCATACCACACATGGAACGTATAAAGGATGGTGTTAATGAACTTAAGTAACATATATAAAATATTATATTATACTGGAATAGTAATATACCTATGTATCATTTGGATTCGATTCTTTTAAAATAAAAATTAAATGGAAATAGCGTTCGTGCGTACGTACGGACTACCGTCTCCACGAACGCGATGAGATTCATTCTCCATCGTATCCATTCAAGTATAATTATCATTTAATGATTTAAAAATGATGTTTAAGGACTTGATATCATTCTGGATATGAATAAGATACAACAAACATGACTTATGTAACAAAACATATAAAGAAAATGAGTAAGTTAACACCCGAAACGACGATAATACTAAGATATTATTATCAAATCAATATTAAAAGATCATATATGATATCATATTAATGTATAAGATTCTTGTATAATTTAGTAACAATTATTTCACTATTATACAGGAGGTTAACCTACCCCAACCAAGTAAAAGTACAAGGTAAGGGTTATTTCACAATCTCTTCATTATCCGAGGTTGTTTATACGTAATAATCTACTGGGATCTCTTTATCATCCACATCCATGTTTCTTAAAAATGCATTTCAAAACATTTTTACTATTTACTAGAATATGAGTTAAAGTCATTTATACCCTTTTTGACTTTTATAAGTGGTTTATAAAGGAATCCTTCGGTCGTATTCAAAACAAGGTCCTTTTTAACCTTTTCGACAGAATTGAGGTAAGAATGTTTTTTTAACTTATACGGCGGGTGCGGTTATTTTCCGCCATTATAAAATTGTCGAAGCTTTCCATACAAGCTTATAAGAATATTTTCAAAGAAAATGTTTTATTTTATATGGACCTTAAATGATTTCAAAATAAAAGGAGATACTTCTTTAAAAAAAAGAATTTTGATTTCATCTATGTCAACATCCTTTGATGGATTTTAAGATTATTTGAAGTTGATTTATTATGATACAAAACTTCTATATTGTATTGAAGGTTTTGTGATATGTTTGACTGTGGATGTGCTATTTTTATACCATTCATAGTTTATGGTGAAATTATTGACATTTCGTATGCTAGTTTTAATATGAATGTTTATGTTATGTTTAAACCTTTTTATATGGGAATGCATTGGACTTAATAAGTGACGGGTGGAGCCCGCTATAGCTCCTCGATGCATCGGTAGGTCTCATGAGACAAACTAGTGTCTTGGCACAAGGCCTTGACAAAATCTTATTTGTAGTCTTGGCACGAGGCCTTGGCTATGTGGTTATGATAGTCTGGCATTATGCATTCCAACATTATGAAAGTGGTTATTGATATTGCATGTGATTATTCGATTAGTAGAATATCCATGTGAATAAGTAAATGGCATTATTTCATTTTACTTTTGCCATACTATGTTGAAGTTCAATTTTAAAAGGCTTTTGTTTTAGTAATTCATTGCCTTAAATGTTTATGATTATTTTGAATGTTCCGCTATATTGTTATCCTTACTGGGCATTTAAGCTCACCCCTTTTCTATGTTTTATTTTTCCCAGGTAGTGAAGAAGTAAATTATGAATGACTTGCAGGGATATTATGAGGGGTTAATAGTGTGGATATGAAGACTTTGTTGTTGTAGTAGTTTTTCACTTTGAAATGTAATGTAAAACTTTATGATTATATCTAGTGTTTCCAAGGCTACTAAACCAATCGGTCTTTCGGGATTTGATCTTTCTTGTGATCATGCCAATGTTATGTAATAATTCACCGACTCTAGGTAGCTGGGGTCGGGGCGTTACAATAAGTGTATGTTACTATTCACCAAAAAAACATGTTGGTTCCAATAGACTCCAAATATCATACTGATCACAATTGTATATGACAGTTTCTAGAAATTCAAAAATAAATGTGGGAAAATTATTTTTAAAGGATAGTTATAAATATCTACATAAAACAAAGTTTCATGTATTTCTATTTATTTTTAGATAAACATGTGGTGTCACATTATCTCTACCTTCTTGAAATTGAGTCCTCACAATTTCATACACTTAGTAGACAACTGAGGGTATTTTTATGTCATATAATTTTCAGACTCTCATGTCGCTTCTTCAACCATGTGGTTTCACCGCAAAAACATTACCTGGAGGATTACCTTATTCCGCAATACATGTTTCCTTAGATCATGAATATGAACTAGTTGCTCTTAATAAGTAAGGTTCTCTTTCAGCTGAACTACTTCTATCCTCAAGACATGTGATGAATCTGGCACATAATTTCTCACCATCGAAACATGAAAAACATTGTGTACATAAAACAAGCTTAGAGGAAACGATACGTGGTATGAAACTATTCAAACTATCTCCATGATTTCAAAAGGACCGATAGACCATGGAATTAACATCCCGTTCTTACCGAAACACATCATACTTTTCCAAGGAGAGATTTTAAGGAAAACATGGTCTTTTACCTTGAAAGTGAAGTCTTTCATTCTGGTATCTGCATAACTTTTCAGCCTGCTCTGAGCTATCCTCATATGCTGCTAGATCATCCTCAGTTTTTCAACAAATTCATCTACAAATTCCATCCCCATCAAATTTCATTCATTGAATTCATCCCAAAACGCTAGAGCCTGACACCGCTTCCCATACAAGGCCTCAGAAGGTGACATCTGAATACTAAAATAAAAATTTTTATTATAAGAAAACTCAACTAAATGAAGATTTTGATCCCAACTTCACTGATATTCCATTGAACAAGCTCGAAGAATATCCTTCAATGTTTGAATCACTCATTCTAACTGCCCAACTAATGGAGTACGAAAAGATTTACTAAAATTTAACTCTGCCAACAATGACTTTTGAAGTCCCTTATTAAAGTTAGAAGTGATCCTTGGATCTTGATCAAATAAAATGAAAAGATAAACTCCATGTAACCTGACAATCTATTCGAGGTACACTTGAGAAAGCTGATCCAAAGTCATTGTCTCTCAAATAGACAGAAAATGTGAAGACTGTGTTAGCCGATCAATAATTACCCAAATCACAATGTTACCTCAAGATGTCTTTGGTAGTCCCACCACAATGTCCATGGAGAGATTCTCCAATTTCAACTATGGTAATGGAAAAGGATGAAGAGTCCCCTTCGTTAAATTCCACTCTACTTTAACATGTTGACACTTCAAACATTTCAAGGTTAAATCAACAATATCTCTTTTCAATCCATCCCAGCAATAATACTCCCAAATGTCTCTGTACATCTTAGTACTACTAATATTAATAGAAAATGGAGAACATTGTGCTTCACACAACAAATCATTATTCAATTGAGAATCACTAGGCACACAAAACCTTTTTCCAAATCATAAAACACAATCTTTTTCAAGGTTAAATTATGGAAACTTACCCATTTTATCCAAATTATACCTTTTTGTTCAACTCATAATATTCCTTCTATGATTTCTTAATTCAGTCTAACAACAAAGTCTCCAATGAAACCTAATACAAAATATGGGTTTTCCCTACACCAACAACTTCTATGCCAAAATTCATCAAATCATTAATCAAGGGGTCATGATCCGAACATAACATGGTTAATGTTGCATGATGTTTCTGACTTAAGGAATCCGCAACATTGTTTTCTTTCCCAGGATGGTAATTGACCATGTAGTCATAATCCTTTATCAGTTCAAGCCATATTCTCTGCCTCATGTTTAATTCCTTCTGAGTGAATAAATACTATAGACTTTTATTGTTAGAAAATATATGGTATTTGGTTCTGTATAGATGATGCCTCCAAATTTTCAAAGAAAAAACCATAGAATCCAATTCCAAATCATGAGTGAGATAATTCAGCTCCTGATGTTTTAGTTGTCTTGATGAATAGGCACATATCTGATCATTCATTATCAAAACACAACCAGGTCCCTTAAAATAATCATCACTATAGATGACAAAATCACCATTTCGGGAAGGTAAGGCCCGGACTGGAGCATCCACCAATCTATTCATTGGTTCCTAAAAACAAACATCACATTCTTCTGTCCAAACAAATTTAAACCATTTCTGTTTTAACTTACCTATCGGCCTAGATAACCCCGAAATGTTCATAACAAATCGTATATAATAACCTACTAACCCCAGAAAACTACGAATCTTTGTAACAATTGTGTGTCTTTTCCATTCATCTACATTTTTGTTTTGGTAGGATCAATTGTTATTCCATCCTTATTTATAATGTTCCCAAGAAATAAAATATGTTGAAACCAAAAATCACACATTCTGAATTTTCCATATTGTTTCTTTTCTTTTAAAGTTTAGAAAACAACCATTAAATATTTTTCATGCTCCTATTTATTTTTAGAAAATAGTATAATGTCATCAATAAATATAACCACAAACATATCTACGAACGAATGAAATACTTTATTCATATGATTCATGAATACATAAGGTGCATTAGTTTATCTAAAAGTCATAACAACAAATTCATAATGCTTATATATAGTACGAAAGGTTGTATTCAGGATGTTATCCTCCTTCACCTTCTGCTGATGGTATCCTAATCTCAGTTCAATTTTGGACGTTTACTTAGATCCATGGAGCTGATAAAACAATTCACCGATATGAGGTAAATGATACTAGTTTTTAATAGTGATGTTATTCAAAGCTCTATAATCAATGCAATGTCTCATGGAACCATATTTGTTTTTAACTACCAAAACAGGGGCTCCCCATGCTGTAGTGCTAGGACGAAAGAAGCCTTTTTCAAGAAAATCCTACAACTGATTTTTCAATTCAAGAAGTTCTAATGGAACCATATGATATGGCAGTTTTGAAATTGGCATAACATCATGAACTAAGTCAATTGTGAATTCGATTTCTCGATCAGGTATGACACCAGGTAACTTATCATAAAAAACAACAAGGTATTCATTTACCACTTTCACAACATTAATTTGAATAGTTCACCAATTTTAAAAAATATGAGCAATATAACGTTAACATCCATCATTTAATAGTTTCTAAGCTTCCAGGTATTTAATCAATTGAATGGGTTCATTCTGGTATACACACTGAAACACTTTATGAAAAACCACTTCTTTAGTTTTATAGTCAATCTTAGCATGATAATCAGAAATCTAGTCCATCACTATAATGACATCAATCTCGACTAATGGTAAAACAACAAGTATTGTATGTAAATTCTTTACACAGACCATAATAGAAAGATTTTTATAATTCATTTTTTCTATAACATTTCCCATTGTGTTTTAATAACAAGTTCATGTCTCCATTGTTGAGGTGAAATTTTCAATTTACCAGAAACTTTCTCAGAGATGAAGGAATGTGTAGACCCCAAATCAAACAAAACATTAGAAAAATCTGAGTGAATAAACAATATACCAGATACAAATTCATTGGATGGCCTAACATATATTGGCATAGTCTTAAAGGATCTCACTACACTTTTCTTCGTGTAGTCTACATTTTTTGCATCATTCAGATCTCCCTTTGGGATGGAATTTGCATAATGACCCATCTCACCACATTTAAAACACTTTACATCATGCTTTTCAGGATTAGTCTTATGATCATTTTCATTGAATTCTTGGGCCATCTGTCCATACTTACCACATTTAAAATAGTTCCCAATTTTTCTAAGACATTACCTAGGGATTTTCTTGACAAAATTTTCGCAAACTAGAAATTGGATTTTCTTACCATCATATTTCTTAGGTTGATTCTTACCCATTCCTTTCCAATGGGACCTCTTCATCTATTTCACTCCAAAATGCACGTGATCATCAGAAAACTCCATCTCTACCCTCTCAGCACATTAGACAAGATTTTAAAAACATTTGAATTCACGGGAGGCCAACGCCCTTAGATACCTTGGCTTCAATCCTGACTAAAAGAAGTTGATTTTTCTATCAAGATCCAGAATATGATTTAGAGCATACCTCGCCAGTTGAGCTAAGTACACTTCATACACATCCATTGAATGTTCCTCCTTCTATTTCAATTCAAGTAATTTCTTCTCCTTCCTAAGTGGCACCACCTATGGAAAAGATTTTTCAAGGAAAATCCTTTTATATTCATCACAATCTATGGCATCAAAGTCTTATTTACCCCTGATATTCCATACCATTTACCACCACTGATCAGCTTCCCCTTCAAAATGATAAATGGAAAGACCTCCCTTTTGATGATCTGAACTTCCTAAAACATTGAATATCTTTTGAAGGGAATTTATCCATCCTTCAGCTGCTACTAGGTCAGAAGATCCATCGAATCCATGATGTTGTTGTCTCAAAAAATGATCCACTATTATCATGTTCCATTGTGGTACTTATATTAGTTCTATTTCCAGGATTCCACCACAATTTATTGCCCGTGTCTACTGATCCATTATTATCACAAACTGCTTGGTTCCAATCCTTATCATTCAGGGATATAGTTCTGGAAGGATGTCATTTGGTCGGTGCCTCTCTTCTTCAGCATCCCTATTCCTTTTGTAGACAACCATTCTGAAAATACATGTCTTATATGAGGAAAAATGGTAACCTTTACATTGTAAAACATTTAAAATTAAACATATAGTGAAAATCATTTATGGTATTAACATCACCCTAACCCCTAAAGTTATCTACACCATCCTTTGATATCATCATTAAGTACTCGGCCTTATTAAATACATTATATTGAATTTAGTCAAGAAAAAATATCCTTTTACATTGAGGATCATTTCATGTATAGAGTTTTAGAGAATTAGGACAATACATTCATAACATTACACATTATTAAAGTGTGGATACCATAAAAACAGCTTACATCTTTGTCTTACACATCCATGAACATGTGAAACCCATTAAATAACATGGGATGAACACAAATAATCTGCAAGGGATGGAAAATAATGAAAGATCACATTCGTCCATGAATACTCGTAACGTATGAAAACATTTTCAAAACACATGCTTGTCACTCATATATACTTACTTCTTGTAACATAAGATTTAAACAATATCTATACAAACATGAAAACATAAATATAATCATAATGGTATCTTGGTGAATTATTTACATAATCTTGTAACCAATCTTGGCTACCTTGTAATCTGTAACCCTCACGACTTCCTTACTTTGTGTAACCATCACAGTTACACATGGAGTAACCATACAACTGACCTCCATCTTACTCATAAAAAATGAATTTGAGGGAGATATAAGACCCAAACTTCATCATAAATAAGTTAAAATAACCAAAAATTAATCATAAAACATGAATAATTCCATAAAAACATTACTTTGGAATTTTGTAAAACCGAATTTAAAAAGTGGTTTTTTAAAGAAAATCCCTTATAAATATCATACAATTGAAGAGAGACTTAATAGAGTGGATGGAGTTTGTATATATACTATAAATAAACATAATAAAATATAATATAAGCCAAACCCATAACAAAAACAATTTAAATAATTCATAAATAATGATGTTGAAGGTTAACCCAAAGAATGGAAATCGAGTTATGAATTCACTTACCTCTAGTATGTATTAATTCTAACTTGTATAAACTTCTTGTATAATGGTTAAAAAGTGTTATTATTATTTTATATAAACATTTTCATGTTTATAACATATTATATTATCATTTCATAACATCATTTCACCCGTTAGTTGTCAGTATTTTTCTCTTTGCATTGTTTTTGGGTGAGTTCTTAACTTGACTTCCAAGATTGGTTCATGGTGGATGTTCTTGTCGATTGGAAGAGAAATTAATGAATTGGAATGAAAAGGTATATAAAAATTTTCAGTTCCATAATTTATACCATTTATCATTTTGATTTTTAATATGAGTATGATTTAGAAGATAAAACATTAATGATGTTTGTTTAGATCGTTTTAGTGGTTCATTGATAATAACAACCTCATTTTGTCTTTTAAATTAGAACCATGAGTACAAAAGAAATAAAAAACCATGGGTGATTCATAACACATAAATTATAACCAGGTTCAACCATATAAATGGTTTCAATACTAGACTTTAATGAATTAATGGAAATTGAAATCACATCATCCACAATGTCGGAAATTCGACACATCACAGACACTGTTTTTATTCGTTAAATAAGTGGGAGAGGAGAAGAATAATGTAGAGGAATTTTACATTAACATGATAAAATCCAAACTTTACATGATTTATGGAGATTTAATGCCTCTTGGGGTTAGAGATGTGATGATAGAATCAGGAAGGAACTCAAAATAAATGAAAAAGTGAGAAATCTCTTACAAAATTACGGCAACCTAATGACTACGCAACATGGTTTTAAAAAATATTTAAAAGAGTGGGGACATGGGTCACCCATCCAAAAATGAATAATAATATAGAGTAGATAATGAATAAGAATGAAATATGAACATGGTATCGAAACATGAAAGTTATACCACATAAATGAGAACATGAATGGAAAAAAGAATCAAATTGATAAGTTTATTACCTTGTAGGGTAACCCTTAGATCATTATGGTTGGGACCTTGCGGGATTGAGGAAACCTTGGGAGGAATAATAGGAAGGTATGGAGGCCAGATCTTCATTGATAAGGAATTTGGAATGACGTTAATGAATGAATGGGTTGGTATTTATGGTAAAAGTAAGGGAATATTTTAATAATTTTCAAGGGACGTCTCATTAGTAGTATTTGAAAAAACATTGGCCTTCCCAAGGTATTTTTCCATTATATTAGACACATGGGACACCTGATGTATTATTTATTTATACAAAAGTATACCAGATTTATGAAATCAAAATTATCTCATTAATGATGTCATTAACACACTGAAACTAAAAACTCCATTTTTTTACTATTCCTCAAAAAATCCACTATTTTGGAAAAATTCTAACAATTCACCCACTCCATTTATCTAGCTTTAGTTTTCAAAAATGAATTCCAATTTTTGAAAATAATTTTCTAAATATTATTATCTTAATCTTTAAATAAAATCATACATAATTCAAAAATTAACAATTCTATTTCTCTAACTACTTCTATATAACAATGAAAAATTAACCTAGGTGCTGTTATATTAAATCCTTAATAAAAGAAAATAATATTAAAATTTACTGTTCATTAGGTTCATATTACTATTCATATTATTATTCATAGGGGAATGTTACTATTCACCAAAAATTGAAGTAGGATTCAATAGACTCTAAATAACATACTGAACACAATTTTAGATGACAGTTTCATGAAATTAAAAACATAAAAGTGGAAAAATTATGTTTAAAGGCTAGTTATAAATATATACTTAAAAAAAATTTCCAAGAATTTATATTTATTTTTAGAAAAAATTTGGTGTTCCACATCTTCTATCCATTACTAAGTGGAAATGGAATTCTTTCACCACAGAATTCATGAATGGATTTCTAATATCCCCTCATGGTTGTGATGCATTATGAGTGATCATAGATTTATTTAAAAAGGTTTAACAATGTATACTAATCATGGAGACCTTTTCGATATATTATCTATGAAGACATTATATCATAGAGATAATGTTCCTTAATAGTGTTCCATGATTATTTGCTTTAGACATAGATTCCCAATTCACATAACTATTCTTGTATGGTTTGAAAAGGAAAAGGGTTTATAGGTTCTCTTAAGTGCAACATATCACTCTCAGACCAATGGGCAGTTTCGGGGAATGATAGGTCTATTAAAGGATATTATTTAGGCCTACATCCTTTATTTTTGAGGTTTATGTGAAAATCAAATTCCACCAGTTTATTTTTAGTACAATAATAACTTTTATGATATGATTCAAATATATACATATGAGGCCATTTATGGTATTTCATAATTTCCACATTTGTTCTAGATAATGGCAGGTGAGGTAGATTTTTTGGGTCATGTTATCATTCTGGAGACCATAGAGCATGTCTAGCTGATTCAAAAGCTAAGGGATATAGCTCAGTCTAGGATGAAGGCTTATAAAAATCATCACTATAGACCTCAAGATTTTGAGGTTGGACATTGGGGTTTTTTCTTTGGGTTTCCCCATGGTAGGGTCACTGTTGAATCTGGATGAATGGAGTGTTATCACATTTATATATTGATCATTTAGTGATAGTAGAGAGATTCATGCTAGTATCCTACTATTTGAAACTACCTTAAAGGTATAATTTCCTAAATAACATCTTCTACATGTAAGAACATTGATAGTATCATCCTAACCCATATCATTATTTTGATCACAATGATATCGAGCTGGAGGAGGATGCATCCTTAGAGAGAATCTAATACATATCATTGATTAGATCATAACAAATATTTGATGTAGGTTAGATCCTATGGTCTAGGTGATATGGAAGCATATATGGATTCAAGACATGACCTATGAGAGGGATGCTGATTTGCGTGTGTAGTAGCTAGAAGTCTTCTCTGTTGACTTCTCAGCACCCTCGGAAGGGAGAATTATGGATGATATGTCATCAATATTAAATTTTGCAATCTCATTGATTTTATAATATGTAAAAAGCCATAATATTTTATTTAATTTTTTTTCTTATAATTATTTTTAATGTTGTCAAGGTGGACTTGGCACTATCCGGGGATCCTCTAGAGGGAGAATCCCCAATATTGAAAGAGGAAGATGGTACTGCATGATTAGTAATATCCATGCATCCAATACTACAATATTTCCATAGACTAGGTATCTATATATAATAGTGTGGGGAGGTGATTCACAGGTTGTTTGTATACATTCCACCATAAATGCATGAACGTCTTGGAATTCAGACGTCGGTGATAGTGGTATTTCACATAGTTTAGGCATGGATAGAAAAAACATGTTCCTAGCAATGTTGGGTGACCCATTAGAGTAGGACATGATGCACCATTGGCGCATGAAGATTCCAATGGTGTCTCTAATCTGTGCACCCTAGTCTATGTGGATGAATTTAATGTATTCCCATCTATATTTGTTAACCCATTTTTTACTTCACCCCTTATTATTTCTAATGGGATCCTCCCCCTCCCTCACATTAATCCCTCCATCCCTCTTCCTAATAATTTTGACATCTCATCCATCTGAAATCCAATTTTCTCAATGTCAAATACATATGAATTCTCTTAGTAATCTCCCCAATCCTCAATATTGAATTTCTTGTTTTTTCCTACCTCTGCTGTTCTATTTTATTGCATCCTCAACATTGTATTTTTTGTTTATTTATGCTTCTATTATGATTGGTTACTATAACACATATAATTTAAATTTATACTATTTTCTATTATATATATATATCTCTACTCCCCTATGATCAATGAGGGAATAATCTCCCATCCAGACACACCCTAGGTGCTCACTACAAGTCAGAATCTTCAAGAATTTTGGGAGGTGCACTAAATGTCATGTAGACACAGTCTCATGCTACCTTTAGGTGGATTCTGAGATGGGATTTTATATAGCCCTCATACAAGATACATCATCTTCACCTGACACTATCAGGGCAAACCAATCTATTATTTTGTCCATGAAACAAAAAATTAATAAATCACAGAGAGGGATAATTTGGTTATAACTCATTAAAACAACCATTATTCTTTTCAAAACCTGATTAATCCAACGAATAGAAAGGGGTTCTATAACAATCACTTTGAAAAATGGTTAAAACGTGGAACAGAAAAGGGTTCGATAACAATCTATTGTGAAAAATCAGATGCCATAATATGTATGAAGATTGATGGTACTAATAATACATATACCCAGTATAGTATTAATAAAATTGTTTTTATTTTTAATGAAAATTAGTGTAAATAAAACAACATTAAAGATATTCTTGGGGAAAATTTTCTTTTCATATTGAAAATCACTTTTTAAAACATAAAACATGTTGAATATCAATTTCATTGAAAAAAAATATCAAAAAATTAATTTCAAAAATATTAGGAAAATATTATTTAAAAATTAACCATTTAACCATTAAAAGTATGCATCAATTAAATGATGGTCATGATAGTGTGTAATTATGCACATGACGAATAAGTTAAAAGAACATTCCTTTCATATTGTACAATATTTAGAAATGTTTGTTGATCAGAAAAGTACATGAAGATTCTATTGAAAAAATTATTTCAAGACAAAATTAGTAATCTTTTATTTAATAAGTGCTTTTTATATGGTTAAAAATTTTGGTAAATGATTTTTAGAAAACATAGTAAAAAAAATATTTCCAAATGATGGGAGAAATGAATTCTGAAAATTAGGAAAACAAATTCTTCATAATTCTGATCACCAAAGTGATTAATAATGGAACAATTGAAATAAAATATCCCGAATAACTATAGGATAATATAATTCAAGAGAAGTTTTGGATTTCAATATTTTTGACTTAATCATAGAAAATCCAGATAAAAAATGTATTTATAACAGAAGGCTCCTACTTCTATTATATCATCAAATAAAAATATCCACGAATGTATAAAATTAAATGAAACAAAAAAAGATCATAAAAATATAGAGAGTAATAATATGAAAAAATAAAGGGGAAGTATTTAGAGATCACACAATAAGATATGTGTATGACATAACAAATGTCTCAAATAAGAAAAATTGAGAAAAAAATCTCTTATCGATTTGGAAACATTGAAAACGTAAAACCCATGATTGTGAAATAATAAAATTTTGATATAAAAACCTATATATTCAATTAAAATTATCATAAAATATAATATAATTTAATATATAAAAAATAAAAACTATTTTTGTCAATATGGCATATATCTCATAGAAATTAAAGTGAGATGAAAAACCTATTACCTCGAGCCTAATTTGTCATGATGGTTTTTTATCTCACTGAATAATAAATTAATGTTAATTATTTAATATCATGAAAAACAATATCACGGTTATTATTACTTTAATTTATCTTTTATCATTATATATACATTTACTTATCCAATTAATTTTTCATCAAATGTTTTGAAAATATTCATCTTTTGTGTAAAAAATTACATAAGGGATTCACTTTTTGCAAAGATGTCCTTATAAGAAACACCATAAAAATAATTTTTAAATAATTTTATTATTTATACAAAAACTATAATTTCAATGCCCATAATGAAATATTCTTCTGAAAAAGGATGCAAAATTACGATCGTAGAGACGGTATGTCTTACGTTCGTATGAGTAACTTTTCAATTTTTCAATGTTAATTATCAATAGATGGTAAGTAGAATTGTATATTTATATAATTAAAATTTTGTGTAAAAAATATTATTTTGTTAAATTATCTTATATATAGAATCCTCGTGATGTTGTTGAGAAAATAGAAATCACATCACTTTGAGAGAGGTAGTCCACACATCCCCGAACGATGTTAACATTTTTAAGTATGTCAAAATATAAAAATAAAATGTCTATTATATTTGTATTATTTAAAATATTTCATAAAGATCATTAATATTTCATTTATATCACCTTTATTTATAATTTATTCCCTTATTATGATCTGTGTAATGCGTTTGTGAAAATTGAATCCTAGTGCATCATGAGGTTGTTGTTCGCTGTATATAGTAGTGATGTTATCACATCATTTACAGAATGAAACATAAAATTGTTTATATGATATAACGAATATATAGTTATATTAATATTATAAATATCACATATAAACTTTATATCCTTCATAATAACCAACAATGAGAGGTTTTAGTGTAAAAATGAATGACACAATTTCACGGGATGGTAGTGCTCCATACACATGAATGATGATTTCATAACCCATTTGATATATGATTGTGTGGTTTTAGGTCACAAAAAGGACCTAATAATATATCAGTATCAGTAAGATACAAATTTTTTTATATTATCATGTCATAAGAAGAATTAATGTGGTGGAAAAATTAATAACACAAAAAATGATTATTGATGAGCCTGACCTCTTCTTCGGGTAATAACGTTTTTTCAGCATAGGCCACACTTGGTTGCCAGTATCCAAAAACTAAGTGTGCTTGGAAGAGTGGAAATAATTATAGAAGACTTTTTTTATATTATTAATAATTTTTTTTATGTTGTTAATATATGGAGGAGTGGGTGTGATTTTATAAGTGGAGTTAGTGGCACACTTGTAAATTTTTTTGAACAAATATTGGTGACCCCATGTTGTATCCTATCAAAAGGCCAAAATTATAGAAAAAATATATATAATTCAATTAATAAGGTCTAGATATGGATATATAATGGTATTTCAAAAAATTTGGGTTTATTTTTATGCCTTATATTTTATGATTAACCACAACGTATTCTTTTTTAACACTAATCTTCCTAATTACTTTAATTTATTATAAAATCACTTTATTAAAATATTTATAAGACAATATTAGAAAATATAAATTATTAGAATACAAAATATGGAGTCCATATCTTATAAATTATATTAATATAAAATTAAATTTTTGTTATAATATTTATCCAGAAGACGCGACAGGACAACATGTTTTTTTGAATATTTGTTTTTGAAAAAGATGATTATATATTATCAATATGAACAAAAATAATAATTTCATGAAAGTAAATTAATATTTAATGATAGATAATATATAAATTAAATTTAAATCAATCCATATTACTTGTTATTTTAAAAATATGTATTAAAAAAATTTCTTTTTTGAATAGTTCTTAGAAATAACACATTTTTAGACTCAAAAACACACTTATAGTTAAAACCAATATAATGTCGATTGAAAAATAATTAGTTAAATTAAATATAAATAATTAATACTTATGATACATTAAGTAATACTCATAAAAATTAATATTTTTAAATTACTTAATATTTTAGAAGAATAAATTTTTTATAATATTTGTACTTTTTAGTATTCACTGAAAAATAAAAAATAATCCTAAAAATACCATGTTTCGAAAAAATATACATTTAGATATTATGATACAAAATATGAATTTAATTTAATAAAATATATTTTATAAAATTTTATGCTATTAGTTTAATGTTATGTGTATAATAAAAAGGTGATAAACACATTTTTTTTCAAAAAGAATAATGTTAAAATCCTAAAATTAGTGTTTTTTTAATACCATATATTGAAAAAAAATTGATGAATGTTAATCATTAGATTTAATATATACTATTTAAATTTAATTATTTAAACCCTATAAGAGATACTTTTGATTTTATTTTTATAAAACATACTTCTATTAATTAAGATATTTTTTTCCAAAATGATATTATTATTTTCAAAAGTGTTTTATTTCCCTTTCTCAGTAGATGGCCTCCAATGAATATATATATTTTTTCATTATTAGGTTATTCATGTTCATTCCCTCCATTATAATGTATTATTTATAAATGTAATGTATATAATTTCTTGTTTAGTTTTAGTTTTGCGTGTTGAATACACTAACAAATATAAACATATCAGGGTTGCATGTAATTCCAAATAAACTAATTGTTGGGTATAACACAATATTAAAGTAGTGTTGCATATAATGTAAGATAAACACAAGGTTTTATGTAATTTATGATATAGAATATGATTTTACTATTTTAAAATATTATATTGTTACATCCCCCCTATAATAGATTTTTACCTTGCAATTTTAATGTTATCTCGATAGTCAAAGGATACAAATTTTGGAAATACTCTTTTTATCCCTCATAGTTAATAGGGTCAATATAACATACACATTATAATATATACAAGGGATTACATTGTTTTTATGAAATAACACACAATAAGGTATTAAAATATGACAACACATGTGGGAATGGAAGAGGTGTATAAATAACTATACAGAGTTATTCAGTTCATTGATCACAAGAATGTGAATGATGAGTGGAATGTTATGGGACTCAAAAACAAAATCATGTGATGATCAAAAAGTACACCTATTCATCAGTATTGAAGGTACAAGGAGGATAATTTTTTTTCAATATCCTTTTCAATGTGTTGAGGAATACTATTACCATCTACAATAATGGAAAATGGAAATATACATACATTATTAATATATTTTCATCCACTAGTCAATTTCCTCCAAATTCACATATTTTCCATCAATTTTTATTTCAATATGAATTTTTCATTCCTGAAGCACTAAAATATTCTTTTTAAAGGAATAAATAATACCAAAAATCATAACTATATATTCCTCATATATATAGAAATTAAGCCAAACCAAAATGGTCACTGAATTGTAAGTTAAAAGAATATTCCTTCATACATTAATCTCGAACATTCCGTAGTAACACTCATGGATAGAACCAAATAATTACATAATTAACTATATATAAACATAATAAACCATTATTTGATTACGTTTGAAACCCAAGGATTGGAATTCTTCAATTATATATTCTTTCAGGATAAATAAACCATTATTCCTCAAAAAATACCATATTTTCTAAAAAAAAGTAACCATTACCAATTTTTTTTATAAAAATAAGAAAATAATTTAGGAAATGGTTAGTGGTGAAATCCTTATCATCTTTTAGTCATGGTTTAATACCCCACCACCTTTCCATATACGATGAATTTTCATCCTATAAATGAAATTTTATTTTTATGTCTTTAAAAATGAAAATAAATTCCTACCTAAAAAACACAACATGTTTATCCCATGGGTATCAAATATCTAAAACCACTTAAATGTCTCAATGAAATAATTAATAATCTAAACAATTTTAGTACATCAAACACTAAAATGAGGTGTCTATGACATGGAACTCATGATCAACCTCCATTTAATAGAAATATGAGTTTATCTATAACACTCCATGATAATACAGAGAAATTTAATATTTAACACATGAAAAATTATGTCTATACATAACACCACTTAGTTATAACCTTTCTATTAAACTAAATTTTCCCACCTCTATGATTTTTAATTTCAAAAAACTGGTACACACTGTTGCATTCATTATGATATTTAGAGTCTAATTAGACAAACATAATTTTTGACGAATAGAATAATATGCTTATGAAAAGTTACACACCCTTATGATTAATAATTTTACTGTTATGAATAGTAATGAAATTTTAGATGGGAAAAATATAAACTTCACATTTTAATTTATAAATTCAATTTAGTCATCGTATAAGTTAAAAATGATAATAGTATAAGTATTTGTATATTTTTATGTCGAAAATATTTTAAATAATTTTTTTATTAATTTTATAATAAAAAATCGAAATTCTTTTTCATGAAATGTTATAATAAATTTTTACATTATTGTCTTAAATTTATAAGATAACATTGTGGTATTGGGATTAATTTATCAAGGAGTTTTAAAACGGTTTATTGTTTTAAACATGTTTTTTTAAATAAATTATGATTTTATTTAACAATTAAATTAAAATTTTTTAGAAAATTATTTTAAAAAAATGGAGATAATTTTTGAATTCTACAAAAAATAATATTTTGGATGAATTTTTGTGATTATTCGAAAGTACATAATTTTTCGTAAATAGTATAGATAATGTTCTGAGTTTTTTGTATGTTTAATGACATCATAACAATATAATAATTAATATAAAATGTTGGGATACATTTTTTTTAAATTAAAATATGCTATGATGTGTCCAATGTAACACCTGATACTTTTATGAGAAATATTTTTTTTATGTAATATAAATCATCAAAGGAATCTTTCGCTGCACGCAATCGCGACCTCCCTCGATAGCGTGTGTAGTACGCAATACCGAGTTCCACTAAACAACGATATATTATTATAATATTATAAACTAGCCGTTATGAATATTATTAACTGAATTTTAAATTTTACAACATTATTATTCATCTTACACATTTTCTAGAACATGGTAAGGGAACAAAATAAATTTTTTTGGGTAAAATAAGTATTTATCAAACAAATGCAATTTTGCCGCCTTTTGATGGAACACCCACATTAAGTCTAGTTTTGGACACATTTATAAGTTCAATATGAAAAAATAAAATTCTTCTATTGAATCAGGATATAAAAATTTACTTTGGATAAATTTTTGATATTTTTCTGATAACTTTCATATTTTGATGAATAGTAAAAATACGCTAATTTTTAATTAAAAACAACTTTTTTCATTGAGATAATTTATGTGGTTAAATTATAATATTGAATAGTTTTAAAGTATATATATAATATATTTTTTCCATTTAATATAATGTATGTCATTAGCATTAATTTCACATTGAATTCATAGGAAAAAACATTTCAATCTTTGGCAATGTTTTAACTTCTAAAACCCGTTTTCTTAACAACGGGATTTATTTTAAATTAATTACTGAAACTTATATGTTTTGAATTCTGATAAATGGATTCCATATTCAGAATCAGTGGGTCCAAATTTTTTTAATAGGCTACTTTTTATTTTTGGGCATTATGAATAGTAACTACGGTAAATTTTATTTACCGTAGTTAAAGGTAAATCGGGTAATTACGGGTAAATATAAGAACATAAAATTACCCTAACACCTACCAAAATCCTATCTGATGACTAAAAGTAGACTCATATAACCTAAGGGTCGGATTATATTCCTTTAATAGACTTTTTTCCTTGAAAATAATTTAATTATTACTAAAACCAATGAATGTGACAACACGTCACTTTCTTAAATCTAATAAGTATAATAATTTTAATGTGGTGATAAACGTAATGAAACTTCGAACATGAATAGTCTCCAGAAATCTAATACATTTATATACATCATAAGAATTTATTTAGAATTTTTAAGTATTAAATAATTATCATTAAATATGACACAATAGTGATGTTGAAATTATTTTATTAATTAAAATATCAAATAAATGGTTTTAAAATATTAAAATAATTATTATATGCACTATTTAATGTTCTCCACTAATTTTATAGATATATATGACATTTTATTAATCTATTAAAGATTTTATTTTGAACATATACTCTGTATATATTTTATTTAAATTCAAATAATTGAATAGTGTAAAAATTGACACTATTGTTATTTTATAAAAATAAGATATTATAAAATTGTTTAAAAATCACAAAAATATATAAAAATTATAAATTAAAATTTATATGGTCGAAAATTTTATAAAGTGTCAAATTATGGAAAATTCACAACACATATGTAATTATTAATAATAATTTAAAATCTATAATATTATTACCACAAATAAAATTAAATTGGTAAATAAGGATAAATCAAGTTGGTAATGTTTAAAATAAATTCATAACATGTCTAAATTTTATTTTTTGATGCGATTACAAGCCTATCTCATCTCATATTTGGATATGAGTCATTTTGGAAGTTTTTATGTGGGGTTGGGATTTAATATAATCTAATATTTCTTATATTTCCAAAGGTGCCCCTCTCCTCCCTTATAAAAGGGCACCTCCTCTCTCTCCTCCTCACACCAATTTGAGCCTTCATGTTCGGCCAAACCCTACCCATTTCACTTCCCCACTTCTTTATAATCATCCTAGAGGTTCTGGTCTTCTTCAAAGACCAACCCTAGTGCCCTAAGAGGAGGTTAAGAAGAGGCACGTCCAAAAGAGGTAATATCCATTACCGATCCTTTCCAGATTCTTTGTTCTTCAACATCTTCTTATTTAGTTGTATCATTATGAATTAATAACATCAGTATCACTCATATACTGATATGTTATTATAAGTATGAAGCAACCCAATTTCAACATCTATCCATCCTATGGAAAATGAAATCACCGCGCGTGCATACGTACGGAATACCGTATCCACGCCGTGGTGTAATCTATTTTCCCCCACCACCTTACATGGATGGGTATAATGGTGTAAATAATTACCATATATTATTATTTTAAAGTGATATTGATTCTGAAATATTATACATACACTCCAATACCATTTCACGATCATGGGAACGATATCATCGCTTGTGCGTACGTACGGAATACCGTCTCCACGATGTGATGGGATTCGTTCTACATGATCTTCATTGAATAATGATTATAAAAATGAATTAAATGAATAAATATGATATATAGTACATTAATACCATTCTTGAAATTATGTATCTATAACCTAAAGAAGAATAATATGAATTTATTCGACAAAACAGGCATAAGAACAAAAAGTTATAAACACCCGATTAACAAGTAGCAATGAAATATTACTACTAAGAAGCTAAGAATATTACCATATATGATATCATTACAATAATTATGATTATGTAATAAGTCAATAACATTATTTAAATCATTATACAGGAGGTTTGGACACTTACGAGGCAAATCAGACCTAAGGAAAGGGAAATATCACAATATCATTTTTATCCGAGATTGATTATACATTGGTATTTACTGGGGTGTATTTTATCATCCACATCCATGTTTCCTCCATATGTAATATTATTTCCATCCACATAAAATTGTTTAAATCCAATTTTACCCTTCGGTGAGTTTTTAGTAAAGGATATTAAAGGAATATTTTGTCGTTTTTCATACGAGGTACTTTTTGACTTTTCTGACAAAAGTACGAAGATTGTTTTTGTTAACTTATACGGCATGAATGGATTTTTAAAAAATTATTTCCAAGAAGCTTCCTTTACAAGTTTTTAAGTTTATTTTTAATCAACTTCTTTTAGTTTTGAATTATAGGACATTTTAAGAAAGGAAAAGTGTTTTTGAAGCAGAAATGATATTTTCCTCAAGAATGGAGTTCAAGTGTTTTATCAAAATTATTTTTCCATATAAGATAATAAAGGGTTATGTTTCTATCCCTATTATTACATTGATTTGATTATTTTGTGACGGAATTATATTTTTATGAATTCCTTTATCTTATATGAATTGTTTTATGATGTCACGATGTTTAAGATTCCCATTTTTATTACATGGGTTATGCTATGATGTATGGTTTCTGATTTTGTTGCACACAAAAGAATGGTATCATTATAAGATGGGTGGGACCTATATATCCCTCCAATTCATTTGGTAAATATTCTATATCTCATGAGATAGTCATGGCTGCAATGGCAGGGTAAACCGGTTCAGTGAAAAAGGACTGAAACGAGGAGTGAAATCGGTTCAGAAATGGACTTTGTCCACTAAGATAGTCTTGGAAGTGAGACTTGACTAACAAGAAATGATTCTCTATGATTATGTGTGTATGCCACAAAGTTTCATGTTTTAAGTAATGATTATTGGAGTACATTTCACTACTATGATTTATCCCATGTTATGATATTATGATTTCTTTTGCAGGTTAAGATTTCCAAATGTTATGTTCTTATGAATATGATGTGATTGATAATTCTTCTGTTTAACCTTACTGAGCATTTGAGCTCACCCTTTTGTATGTTTTATTTCCCCACGTTAGGAAGAAGGTTATTAAGTAGTATATTCCAAAAAAGGGACTATAGATATGATGAAATTAATGGGAGGAAAAGTAGATGCTTTATGAACCAATTGTTTATGTATCCTAGTTTCTAAAGACTCTATAACTATACAGTCCTTTCATGGTTTTGTTATATGTTTTAATAAGTGTGCTTCAATTTTGAAGTATTAAAAATGTATGTAAAGTATGGGTCGTTATAGTTGGTATTCGGGGAAAGGTATAGTCATCCTTTGGAAACTAGGATGTGAAAGCTTTAGTAAGAATCCTAAGGATATGTCTATGCATAGAACACAATCTTAGTGTTTTAGAAATGGCCATGAACAACCTATGATAAGACCTTAAGTGTGAAATTTTATTCTTTATTATGTGGTTTTCCTATTATAATTAGTGTTTCTCACACTATTCTTCTTGGTTTTAGTCAATGGCTGGAACCTGAAGGAATCGTGTTAATGCAGAATGCGACGGGGAATGCAATGATTGTCCCCCTGAGCAACCAAACGTTATGGGAGCTGGAATGAAAAATCTTGTATCCATGCTCACACAACTTTCTCAAGCTATGAATCATGAAAGAATTCCAAACGAGCAAAGGAATGAGCAACACTCTGTTGAATCCTTCATGAGGAAGCGTCCACCTTCTTTCAGCAGGTCTACTAATCCATTAGTTGCAAAAAAATGTATTAGTACTGCTGAAAAGATATTTTCAGTTCTTCAATGTTCTGAACATGATAAAGTCATCCTAGCAGTGTATCGTTTGGAAGGAGATGCTGATCAATGGTGGTATATTATTAAGAATACGAGGCAAAGGGATGAAATTGAGTCCATGGAATGGGACGAGTTCAAGAACTTATTTTTCAATAAGTACGTCCCTCATATTCTCCGAACAATGATGGAGAAAGAGTTTCTTGAACTGAAGCAAAATGATGATGAATCTATTGGCACTTATGCAAAAAAATTTACAAGACATGCAAGGTACGCTTGTGGTATTATTATCCAACCTCAGAGTAAGATAGATCGATTTTTAGTGGCTTAAAACCACATCTTTGAAGGGCGTTAGCCGTAAGGGACTTCAATAGCTACGAGGAAATCGTTCGATGTGCTCTCAAAGTCGAGATGGAGATTGGAGTAACCCATCAGTCATATGGGTTTGATAAGAAGAGGAAAATGGAATTAAAAGGAAAATATAAAGTGCACACTGATAAGAAGATGAGCTTTCCCTTATGCTCAATGTGTGGAAAGAAACATGGAGGGAGTTGTCTTAAAGGGTCAAGTAAATGTTTCAGATGTGGAAAGGAAGTTCATCTGGCATTTGAATGCAGCAATGATGGGAAGAAGATGTCTAATGATGCAAACAAAGGAAGGGACCCCCAGAATGAACCTACTACACCTTAATGTTTCAAGTGCAAGGAGATAAGGCATTATACCAATCAATGCCCAAATCCAAGGGTTGATGATGATGGTCGACGTCAACAAACTCTTAAGGCTAAAGACAAAGGAAAGTCACATGAAATTTCTATCAGCGATGTGGAGTACGATAACGATGTGGTGAAAGGTACACTTACCATCCACTCTAAAGTAGAAAATGTTTTATTTGATTCTTGATCCACCCACTCCATTATTTCTGAAGAATTTTCTAAGGATATCACCGTATTACATCAACAGTTAGATGTTGAGTTAGCTATGACAACCCCTAATGGCACAACAGTCGCATCAAAAGTTTATAATTCTTCTCCGATTGACGTTTGTGGGAAAGTGCTTCCTAAAAATCTTGTGATCCTTCCTATAGTGGAATTTGATGTGATTATTGGCATGGATTGTATTTCTCTACGTGGATCTCATATCAATTTCCAAAGAAGGGAAGTCGCATTTCATATTCCAGATCAATCTATGATCGTCTGTTGATGCAAGGATGAACATAACCTTCTAGTGGAAACTTCTTCCATTTTATGGGTATTGATTCTACTAAATGAAGGTTATTTATCTCAAATGGTTGGTGAGAAACTCACGATTAATAATATTCCCATTGTACGGGAGTTTGATGATGTCTTTCCGGAGGAATTTCCGGGTATCCCACCAAATTGTGAAGTTGAGTTTTCAATAGAACTCATACCAGGTGCTTTGCCTATTTCAAAGACACCTTATAGAATGGCCCCAATTGAGATGCAGGAATTGAAGAAGCAACTCCAAGAGAATCTTGATAAGGGGTTCATATACCCTAGTGTGTCACCTTGGAGAGCACCTGTTCTGTTTATTAAGAAGAAAGATGGATCAATGAGACTCTGCATTGATTATCGAGAACTTAACAAGATCACTATCAAGAACAAATATCCTCTCCCACGCATTGATGACTTATTTGACCAACTACGAGGAGCTCAATACTTTTCCAAGATTGATCTTCGTTCAGGGTATCACCAATTAAGGGTCAAAAGGGAGGATATACCGAAGAAGACTTTCCTTACAAGGAATGGACACTATGAATTTATAGTGATGCCATTTGGTCTTACTAATGCCCCTTCTATCTTCATGGATATGATGAATAGAGTCTTTAGAGACTATATTGATCATTTTGTGGTAGTCTTTATAGAAGATATTCTTGTATATTCAAAGAGAAAGGAAGAACATGAAGATAACATGAGAATTATATTGAAGACCCTGATAAAGGAGAAGCTTTATGCCAAATTTACCAAGTGTGAATTTTGGCTTCAAAGAGTTTCATTTTTGGGTCACATAATCTCAAAAGAGGAGATATCTGTGGATCCAGCAAAAATAGAGGTTATCGAAAGATGGTCGAGACCAACAACACTAATTGAGATCTGAAGTTTTCTTGGTTTGGATGGATATTATCGACGTGTTGTGAATGATTTTTCACGATTATCTAATCCACTCACCAAGTTGACTTGGAAAGGAGTTATGTTTGTTTGGACGGAGGAATGTGAAGAGAATTTCAAGGAGTTGAAAAGAATGTTATCCAGCGCACCTGTGCTCACACTGCATTGTAGTGGATAATGGTTTGTGATCTACAGTGATGCATCCAAGAAGAGTTTGGGGTGTGTTCTTATGCAAAATGATATGGTGATAGCTTATGCCTCACGATAGTTGAAAATAGAAAAATTACCCAACTCATGATTTGGAGTTAGCTGCGGTAATTTTTTCATTAACGATTTGGAGGCATTACCTTTATGGTGAAAGGTGTGATATTTATACTGATCATAAATGTTTAAAGTATATTTTCACACAAAAGGAGCTGAATATGCACCAAAGAAGATGGTTGGAGCTGATTATGGATTATGACTGCTCAATCCATTACCACCCTGGGAAAGAAAAAAAGGTGGAAGATGCAATAAGTCAACAATACCATGCCAGTTTATCCATGATGAGGATCACAAAAGATCCAATATTTAAGGATTTACAAAGGATGGATCTTGGAATTATAATGAAAGGGGAAAATCGTATCTTTCTCAAACGAATGTTCAACCATCTATACTTGTGAAGATTAAAGAGGCACAGAAAGAAGATGACGAGTTACAAAAGAAGGTGAGAAATGTTCCTGAACTCAACTTTGATTGTGATGGGATAATAAAGTTCTGGAATCGGGTTTGTGTTCCTCCCATCCCCGAATTAAAGAAGGAGCTGTTGGATGAAGCTCATAGTTCTTCATTCTCTATTCATCCTGGAAGCACGAAGATTTATAGGGACCTGGAAGAGTACTTCTGGTGGGATGGCATGAAAAGAGATGTTGCTGAATATGTCTCTCGATGCATGGTTTGTCAGCAAGTTAAAGCCAAGAGATAGAAGTCTAAGAGGATGTTACAACCATTACCCATACCCGAATGGAAATGGGGAAACATCACTATGGACATTGTCAAAGGACCTCCTAAAACATCCAAAGGAAATGATGCTATCTGGGTCATAGTGGATCATCTTACAAATTCTGCACACTTCATCGCTATTAGAGAGGATTTCTCTATAGATCAGCATGCCAGGATATATGTGAAGGAAGTGGTAAGATTGCATGGAGTACCACATTCTATTATATCTGATCGGGATCCGAGGATTACCTAAATGGTTTGGCGAATTCTTCAGCATACTCTGGATACAGAGTTGAGTTTCAGCACTGCTTATCATCCTCAGACAGACAGTCAATCTGAGAGAACAATTAATACTCTAGAAGATATGTTGAGAGCTTGCTCTATGGATTTCAAAGGTGGTTGGGATCAACACCTACCTTTGGTGGAATTTTATTATAATAATATCTTTCACTCCGGTATTCAGATGGCTCCTTATGAAGCTCTCTATGGAAAGAAATGTAGGACTCCAACATGCTGGGATGATGTTGGGGAAAGAAAGCTATTAGGACCTGATATTGTTGATGAGATGGTAGAAAATGTCAGATCTATTCAACAACACATAAGAGTAGCTCAGAGTCGACAAAAAAGTTATGCCGACAACTGAAGAAAAGACCTAGAGGTTGAAGTGGGTGATAAAGTGTTCCTACAAATATCTCCCTGGAAGAGGGTCAGGGGATTTGGAAAGAAGGGTAAGTTGATCCCTAGATATCTCGGTCCTTTCGAAATATTGGATCGTGTTAGGAAGGTAGCTTACCGATTGGCACTTCCACCGAATCTCTCTCAAGTTCACGATGTGTTCCATGTATCTCTCCTAAGAAAGTACATACCTGATCCTTCACATGTACTCATCTCAGAAGTTGCACCACTGGAGCATGATATTTCTTATGATGAAAAAATGATAGAGACTCTGGATCGTAGTGAAAAAGTCCTACGAAACAAGACCACTCGCTTGGTGAAAGTTTTATGGAGGAACCACCAATTAGAATAAGCTACATGGGATCTTGAGGATATGATGAGGGAGAGGTATCCTCATCTGTTTGTTACAAAGTGACGAATTTCGAGGGAGAAATTCATTTTAAGGGGGGTAGAATGTAACACCCGAGACTTTTATGAGAAATATTTTTCTTTTCAGATATATAAATCATCAAAGGAATCTTTCGCTACACAAAATCGCGACCTCCCTCGATATCATGTGTAGTACGCAATACCGAGTTCTACTAAACAATGATATATTATTATAATATTATAAACTAGCTGTTATGAATAGTATTAACTTAATTTTTAATTTTACAACATTATTATTCATCTAACACATTTTCTAGAACATGGTAAGAGAAAAAAATAATTTTTTTGGGTAAAATAAGTATTTATAAAAAAAATGCAGTTTTGCCGCCTTTTGATGGCGCACCCACATTAAATCTACTTTTTGACACATTTATAAGTTCAATTTGACAAAATAAAATTCTTCTTTTGAATCAGGATATAAAAATTTAATTTGGATATATTTTTGATATTTTTCTGAATACATTCATATTTTGATGAATAGTAAAAATACGCTAATTTTTAATTAAAAACAACTTTTTTCATTGAAATAATTTATATGGTCAAATTATAATATTGAATTGTTTTAATTTATAGATAGAATATATTTTTACCATTTAATATAATGTATGCCATTAGCATTAATTACACATTGAATTCATAGGTAAAAACATTTCAATCTTTGGCAATGTTTTAACTTCTAAAACCCGTTTTCTTAACAACGGGATTTATTTTAAATTAATTACTGAAACTTATATGTTTTGAATTTTGAAATATGGATTCCATATTCATAATTAGTGGGAACAAATTATGTTAATAGGATACTTTTTATTTTTGGTCATTATGAATAGTAACTGCGGTAAATTTTATTTACCATAGTTAAAGGTAAATCGGGTAATTAAGCTTAAATATAAGATTATAAAATTACTCTAACACCTGCTAAAATCCTATTGGATGACTAAAGGTCGACCCATATCACCTAAGGGTTGGATTATATTCATTTAATAGACTTTTGTCCATGAAAATAATTTAATTATTATTAAAACCAATGAATGTGACAACATGTCACTTTCTTAAATCTTATAGGTATAATAATTTTAATTTAGTGATATACTTAATGAAACATTGAACATGAATAGTATCCAGAAATCTAATACAATTATCTACATCATATAAATTTATTTATAATTTTTAGAGATTAAATAATTATCATTAATTATGACACAATAGTGATGTTGAAATTATTTTACTAATTAAAATATAAAATAAATGGTTTTAAAATATTTAAAAAATTATTATATGCACTATTTAATGTGATAAACTAATTTTCTATATACATATGACATTATATTAATCTATTAAAGCTTTTATTTTGAACATATCCTCTGTATATAGTTTATTTAAATTCAAATAAATGAATAGTGTTAAAATTGACACTATTGTTATTTTATAAAAATAACATATTATAAAATTGTTTAAAAATCAAAAAAAAAATATTTAAAAATTATAAATTAAAATTTAAATGGTCGAAAATGTCATAAAGTGTCAAATTATGGAAAATTTACAACACATATGTAATTATTAACAATAATTTAAAATTTAGAATATTATTACCACAAATAAAATTAAATTGATAAATAAAGATAAATCCAGATGGTAATGATTAAAATAAGTTCCTAACATGTCTAAATTTCATTGGATGATGAGATTACAACCCTATATCATCTAACATCGGATATGAGTCATTTTGGTAGTTTTTAAGTGGGGATGGGATTTAATATAAACTAATATTTCTTATATTTCCAAAGGTGCCCCTCTCCTCCCTTATAAAAGGGAACCTCCTCCCTCTCCTCCTCACACCAATTTGAGCCTTCAAGCTCGGAAAAACCCTGCCCATTTCACTTCCCCACTTCCCTAGAATAATCCTAGAGGTTCTGGTCTTCTTCAAAGACCCACCCTAGTGCCCTAAGAGGAGGTTAAGAAGAGGCGCGTCAAAAAGAGGTAATATCCATTACCGATCCTTTCCAAATTATTTCTTCTTCAACATCTTCTTGTTTAGTTGTTTCATTATGAAGTAATAACATCAGTATAACTCATATAATGATACGTTATTATAAGTATGAAACAACCATCTTTCAACATCTATCCATCCTATTGAAAACGAAATCACCACGTGTGCTTACGTACGGAATACCGTCTCCACGCCATGGTGTAATCTATTTTCCCCCACCACCTTACATGGATGTGTATAATGGTGTAAATAATTACTATATATGATTATTGTAAAGAGATATTTATTCTGAAATAGTATACATACACTCCAATACAATTCCACGATCATGGGAACGATATCATCGCTCATGCGTACGTATGGAATACCGTCTCCATGATGTGATGCAATTCGTTCTACGTGATCTTCATTGCATAATGATTATATAAATGAATTTAATGAATAAATATGATATATAGTACATTAATACCATTCTGGAAATGATGTATTTATAACCTAAAGAGAATAATAAGAATTTATTCGACAAAACACACATAAGAACAAAAAGTTATAAACTCCCGAATAACAAGTAGCAATGAAATATTAATACTAAGAAGCTAAGAATATGACAATATATGATATCATAACAATAATTATGATTTTGGAATAAGTCAATAACATTATATAAATCATTATACAGGAGGTTTGGACACTTACGAGGCAAATCCGACCTAAGGTAAGGGAAATATCACAATCTCATTTTTTTCCGAGATTGATTATACTTTGGTATTTACTGGGGTGTATTTTATCATCCACATCCATGTTTCCACAATATTTAATATTATTTCGATCCACCTATAATTGTTTAAATCCAATTTTACCCTTCGGTGAGTTTTTAGTAAAGGATATGAAAGGAATCTTTTGTCATTTTTCGTACGAGGTGCTTTTTGACTTTTCCGACAAAAGTACGAAGAATGTTTTTTAACATATACGTAATGAATGGATTTTTAAAAAATTATTTCCAAGAAGCTTAAATTACATTTTTTCAAGTTTATTTTTAATCAACTTATTTTAGTTTAGAATTTTATGACATGTTAAGATAGGAAAATTGTTTTTGAAGCAGAAAGGATATTTTCCTCAAGAATGGAGATCAAGTGTTTTATCAAAATTATTTTTCCATCTAAGATAATAAAGGGTTCTGTTTCTATCCCTATTATTACATTTATTTGATTATGTTGTGATGTAATTATATTTTTATGAATTAATTTATCTTATATGAATTTTTTTATGATGTCACGATGTTTAAGATTCCCATTTTTATTACATGGGTTATGCTATGATGTATGGTTTCTGATTTTCTGGCACACATAAGAATGGTATCATTATGAGATGGGTGGTACCTATATATCCCTCCAATTAATTGGGTAAAGATTTTATATCTCATGAGATAGACATGCCTAGAACGGAATTTTAAACCGGTTTAGTGAAATAGGACTAAAACAAGGAGTGAACTTGGATCAGAAATGGACTTTGTCCACTAAGATAGTCTTGGCAATGAGTCTTGACTAACAAGAAATGATTCTCTATAATTATGTGTGTATGCCACAAAGTTTCATGTTTTATGTTATGATTATTGGGATTACATTTCACTACTATGATTTATCCCATGTTATGAAATTATGATTTCTTTTGCAGGTTAAGATTTCCAAAAGATATGTTCATATGTATATGATGTGATTGATATTTCTTTTGTTTACCCTTATTGAGCATTTGATCTCACCCTTTTGTATGTTTTATTTCCCCAGGTCAGGAAGAAGGTTATTAATTAGTATATTCCAAAAAGGGACTATATATATGATGAAACCAATGGGAGGCAAAGTAGATGCTTTATGAACCAGTTGTTTATGGTTCCCAATTTCTAAAGACTCTATACCTATATGGCCCTTTCATGGTTTTGTAATATGTTGTAATAAGTGTGCTTCAATTTTGAAGTATTAACAATGTATGTAAATTATGGGACGTTATATCCAAACTGGCTAATACCATGGGAAAATACCCTAGAAAAGTTCGTGGTTTTGAAAAAATCCAATACTAAGGTGTCCTTTGAAATCAATTAAAAAACTCACTTTCATTTACTATAATTACCCACTAATCCCTTCATTTTCATTCATTAAAAATTATCATCCTTGATGATCTAGTAGTATAACCTCAGTAGTAGTCCTCCAATGTTTTCCTCAAGACCCTATTGTCATAACCTACATGTTTAGGAGTTACGTTACAGGGTATGAAGAATTAACCAGCCTTCCGATTTCAAGATTTCTTTTGATGTAACAAATTTTAATTTATATTGGATTATGTTCATATATGACATTAAATTTCCCGTAACAATCTATATTATGTATGAATAAGGAGATACCACCTTTCTATCATCAAAATATTTTATGAAATTTTAATTGATGCAGTTATGCTACCGAATATTCATAAGGGATCTCTCAACATTTTTTTATTATAATGTTCCATTATTTTCTTTTTCCTTCCTCACTACCATTAATCCAAATGTTTTGATGAATCCATTACCATACATGTACTATAATTTTTTCATGATAAAGGTCTAATTCTTCACCATATATGTTTTCCCCTTCAATTATACTACAAATGAAAACACTATCTGAGGTGTGTGAATTTATCACATTCACGGAAGAGGGGTATTAAATTTCTATTTTGGTCACCAATTCACGCAATGAAACCATTTTTAGGTAAAAAAACTATAAAATATTTATTATAATTTATTTAACATTCTATAATACTTTTTTAATTGATTTTAATTTATAAATCAAAATGAGTTCAATGTGATAAAAACCTTCAATTAAACCAAAAAATTGTAATTAATGTTTTATATAATGATTAATTGTCACCAACAGTACCAAAATTATTTTATAAAAATTTAATCTTTTATAATTTCACTTAAGAAATATAAAATCAACTCCAAACACCCATTCTAATTCTACATTTTTATCCGTACATGAGTATAAGTAAACTGGTTATTAAAACAATTAATATGCTCTGAAACAATGAAATTGAATCTCATTACCCATAAAAAGTCCCACAATGAACCTAATAAGGTTACCCTAAAAAAATAAAATGTATAGGAGGTTTTTTAATCATTAATATATGAACCTAAATTTTATTATTTTGGTCAGTAAGATCAAGTGAGGAATACCTTCAAACATAAGGTATCAATTTTCATCCTAAACAACCATTTTCATTAGGGTTACTTTTTTTATTTAATTTACTCAATCAAATTATAATTTATTAATATTTAATCCTCATAAAATCTATGTTAATTTTCTATATATGTGTACCTACCATAATCTTACCTTAATTTATTTGTTATTATATGTTTTAAATTGATCATTCATCAATTCATCCTAAAATACACGCCCAACTCAAGGGAATTTCTCAAATTCATAAATATTTTTAAGGGAACTATATAAACTATTTTTAGACACCATTATCTTTCTAAATTCACTAATTATATAATTAAAATACTCAATTAATTAATTTTTTTTTTCAAAGTCATTTCCAAAATAACTCATCTTTTCAATGTAAGGGAGTATTTATCGGAATAATTACTCGATGATTTTATAAGATTATTTTCCTCTATTTCAAAACTAATATTTATTATTAAGTATTATTGGGATTAATAATTTAAGATATAATATAAAAAAATTATCTTTAGTGTTTTATGATTATTTTTATTGTGGGTGTTCAATCATAAAACCATTCAGCAATTTACTCTGAATGGTTAGTGTTTATGATTAATGTTCATGGAAAGTTGTTTAAACTTTATATGTTAGTTTTGTATATGAATGTATATATTGTTTATTCTTATCTCTATTTATATAAGGAATTATGTTTACATTTTATGAGTCATGTGGGGGCTGTTATGTCCCCTCTATGCATTGGTGGGTCTCATGAGACATATAGATATGGACTTCGCTGAGGCCTTTCCCATTTGTAGACATGGTTTTGGCCAAGGCATTAATAATTTTATGATGTCTTTCTCAATCCCTTGAAGTTATGTTTTATAATGAATGGAATATGAATTTCCATCATTAAGAAGAAGTAATTTCAAAGATCACATATGTATTCTACTAGTAGAACACCCATTAATATGCTTTAGTAAGGAAATATTTATTCAGACCATATTCCAACCATTTTATGTTCACGTCTATTTTTAAAGGAATGTGTTTAAAATTATTCACCACAACTAATTTTTATATTATCTTTAGTTTTAATATTTATTTTTTACTTAGCATCTGAGGTCACCCATTCATATGTTTCAAAATTCCTAGGACATTAAGTTGTATATTTTGATTGACTTTTAGGGTTAATCATCGAGTGGTGTATGTTTCAAATGGAACATATTTGTAGTTTTTTCATTTCAAGTTGTTATAATGAACATTTTTATGTAACTTTTTTCTAATGATTCTATACAACTCGGTCCTTCTTGATGGTTATTCCAATGTAAAAAATAATGCATTGGATCTAGGAAATTTGTGTTGGGTTCTCATTATTTATATTAGTGGTGGTTTAGTATAATAATAGGAAACTAGATTTAGAAAATTTATATTTTCGAACAATGCTCTAAGATATCCAATGAATTTAAAACATACTAGAATATCCATGAATTTTGGTAAGTAATATATTATTTGAATACTTATAGAAAATTCATCCATGTACGGATACTACAAGTGGATGTCATTTTTGCACAGTTTTACCTAGGAATAATAACTCCAAAAATTGTTTCAGGCTAAACCCGGTTTATCCTATTACACTAAAATGATACTTACTATGCTCCTTGTTTGAATCTCCTAGGGTATATGCTTAGGATAATTCCCATTTTCATTAAGAATCCACTGTGAATGATTTAAATGTAAATTATTCTTCAATGAAACACAATTTAGGATTATGAGATTAGTTTTGATATGTATTTTTATATGTTGTGATTATAAAATACAATTCAAAAACTAATATAATGTATGAAATTTTCTAGAAATGATTCCTAGTGGGAGGACTGGAATCCTCATGAACACATGTTTCCACGTAGGGATTTCCCGCTGATTCAAGTTAATTATTTTGTCTCTTGTGATACGACTACTATTGAACAACTTATAACTATACAGTGATATCTAACACAACATAGGAACAATAAACATAACTGTATAGATCATCTAAATCCAAAACTGGGAGGAGCTATGTTATACCACTTTATATGATAATATCCTTCATCATTTAATGGTACTACATACCACTTCCAAGTGTAGAAGAGGAAAAGTTCTTTAGAGAATATATTTCTTGCGTTGGGATGTAGCAAAATAGAGAATGTTGTCTGCACAGTTTATCTTCTATCAGGAGATAAGGAATAGTGGTGGTATTAAATTCAAACCAAAAAATAGGAAAAAAACACTGTGAATGGTGGGATTTTAGTGTAATTTTCTTCGGAAAATACATCAATCATGAATAGCGAGTATATACAAAATGGTAGTTTAGTAATTTGAGTCGAAAGGAGGATAATAATGTTATGAAGTATGAGTAAAAATCATAAGGATAGAAAGACATGTCCCAGACTACATATGTAATCCATTTGCTGAGATTTTTTGATTTATCGATTGTTTAAAAAAATTCGACTGAAGGGACCTATTCTCCCAATGTTTCTAATAATATGAAGATATTGTATCAAGTGTTATCAAGATAGAAAATGAATTATCTATGATTTATGATTTTCTAGGAAAAAAATTGAACAATATGACTAATAAAAACTCTAGAAAATGAAGTGAGGGAATGAGTATGAAGGGAAGAGTTGAATTGCCACCCTGTGATAATTATGGAAGGGACACCCTGGTGCCTTAAATTGAAAAGGATTGTTCAAAAAGTGTTTAAAAAAAGACCATAATGCTAGTGATTTTAAGGATAATAAATAATAAAATAACCTTTAATGGTATAAATTTAAGGAGATGTTATAATATGTTAATGATTTATAAAAGCATCAAGGAAATGTGCCCTAGAATAGTCCATGTGAGAAGGGACAAGCTTATACGATCACAACCACTGATATTGAACTTACTAATGACATGGTGGTGGGTACTTTAATTTTTTCCCCAATCATAGCCAAAACATTATTTTAATAAGGATCATCACATTCATTAATATCTTCCATGCTTTCTATAAAAATTATATATTTCCATTTTGATTTAATATGGGAATTGTAAGTCAAAATTTTAAAGGGTTGTATCATGGAAACAATGTGGTGTCATGAATTCCCCATTATGGAAAATAAATGTTATTTATCTTCTAATTTTATTATCATACCCATGATTGAGTTTTATATAATCCTTGTTATGGATTGGCTTTCATATCATTATGAAATGATTTATTGTAAGAAGAACGAGGTTACAATTTTTGATAATATTGTAGAATTTTAAATCATTAGAGAAGAAACATCATCATCTAGTCTTTTCCAATTTCAATCCATAGTATCACTATATAATGAAATTCATGTATAGGATGAGAATGGAATATCTATTGTTAAATAATGAAATATTCAATTTGAGTATGTACTTATTGTGTAAGAATATATTGGCGTTTTTTCGTAGGATTTACCTGGACATTTTCCTAAGTGGAATTTTATATTCTAAATTCATTTAATTTCTAGTTCAAGACCTATATCAATGATTCATTATATATTGTAATCATTTTAATTTGTAAAATTGAATAAAAAACTAGAAAAATTGATCAATAAATGATTTATTCCCCTCTAGTGTTTCTCTATAGAGTTCCCCTATTATTTTTGTTAAGAATAAATATGGATCTCTGAGGTTGTGCATTGACTACATGGAGATAAATTCTATAAAATTAATGAAATTGTATAACCTAACTCACATTGATGAACTATTTGATAAAATTCTAGGAGCCCAATATTTTTTAAAGAATGACCTTCATTCAAGATATCATCTGTTGTGAGAAAAGAAAGAGGATATTCTAAAGACAACATTTCGAACCAGTTATAGGCATTATGAGTTTACAGTAACACCTTTTTTACTCACTAATGATCCCTCCAATACCATAGATCAAAATAATTTGTTTTTAGGGAATATCGTGAATACTTAGTGGTAGTATTTTTTGATGATATTTTTGTGTATTCCAAATAATACAAAGATCATGAAAATAACTTGTGCTCTATTTTGATGACACTTAGAATAAATTAATTATATGGGATGTTTATAACCTTTGAATTTTGGGTTCAATAGGTTTCCTTTGATGGAAATATTTTTTATAAGTATAGAATATCTGTTCATCTGGTGAAGAGAAAGGATGTATAAGAATGTCAACTCCAACAAACACAACTGCGGTATATTGTTTTTTTGGTTTTGTTGGTTATTATCAGAGATTCATTTATAACTTCTCCAGTTTATCCAACATAATGATCAAGCTTATATGTAAAGGGGTTAGGTATATATGGACAAAATAAAGAGAGGAATGTTTTGTATAATTGAAGTGGAGATTAGATAATGCTTTGATACTAACTCTGCCATTGGGTAATGAAGTATTTTTTATCTATAGTGATGCATCAAAAAAAGGAATATTTGTGTCGTTATGTAGAATGATATAGTTATTACCTATGTGTTTAGGTATTTAAAAATTAACAAAAAAACTATCCTAATCATGATCGTGAGTTAGATATTGTGATATTTTATTAAATAATATGGAGACACTATCTATATGGTGAAAGATACAAAATATATATGGATCAAAAAAGACTGAAATATATCTTCTCATAGAAAAAACTCAACATGAGGAAAAAGCAATGTGATTATTCTATACACTACCACTCATGATTGAAAATATGGTAGATGATGCATTGAGCATGGTGGATCAAGGAGTTTTAAACAAAATGAGGACTGAAATGGATCTTTTATTTGTGGATAAAATAATGATGGACATGGAAATTATCAATGAATGGTAAAACACATTACTTTTCAAATTAAATTTCAAAACATATTTAATTGAAATGATTAAATTCTATTATCCTCATGATGAGAACCTTCAAAATAAATTTTCTACTGTGAATGATGGGATGATGGCTTAATTTGTATGTTAAGATGGAATTATGAAATTTGGGAAGAGGTTATGTGTTCTTTCTATTATTTAACTGAAAAGGGAGTTGCTGGAAGATACCCATAGCATGAATTAATCTGTACCACATAGAATCACTAAATTTATAGTGATTTGTGGGAACAGTTATGGTTGGAAAACATGAAGTAGTAAATTTTCGATTATGTATCATGATGTAAAGTCTGTGAACAAATAATGTTCAATAGACAACATCCTAGAAGATTCATTCAACCTCTACATATTCCAACATGAAAATAGGATGACATTACCCTGAATTTATACAATGAATTATGAAAAACTCCAAAACATAATGATACAATATGAGAATTCAAGGATCGAATTAAAAAATGTTCACATTTCGTCGTTATAATGGAGGATTTTTCACTGGGAAACATGCATGACTCTATATAAATGAAGTTGTAAGACTTCATAGAGCACCTCTTTCAATAGTGTTTGATCACAGTCCTATATTTAAATCCTTATTCTACAAAAGTATTTACAATGTTTTGGACAATGATCTTTGATTGAGTACTTCATATTATCCTTAAACTGATGGTAAATCAGAAAGGATGATACAAACATTATAAGACATGTTATGATCCTGCTCACTTGTTTTGAAAGGTATGTGGGATCAGTATTTACACTTGGTTGAGTTTTCCTACAAGAATAGTTTATATTAAATCATCCAAATTAAACATTATAAATAATTGTATGGAAATATATTTCATTCAATAATATGTTGGGATAAGGTCAATGAAAGGGATATTGTGGGTATAGAGTTTGTAGAGGAAACAACAGTAAAGGTAAATTCTATTCAGACCCATAGAAAAACCCTCAAAGACAATAAAAGAGCTATACTGATAATCAAAGGAAAGATTCTCAATTTCCAGCAGAGATAATGCCTTTTAAAAATTATCTCAATGTAAGCGGGTTATAATATTTGGGAAGATAAGAAATCTATTCCCTAGGTACATAGGACCTTTTGAAATTATTGAGAGAATTGAAGCAGTTTCATATCATTTGACTATGCCACCAAGCCTGTCTAAAGTACAGAATGTGTTCCTTGTCTGATTGCTGAGAAATTACATGCCCGAACTATTTCATGTCCTCACTTTTGAAGGTATAGAATTGGAACATTTCTTATCATATTGTGAAGAGACTATCTTGATTATGGACACTAAAGAACAATAGTGGAAGAATTAGATGACTCAAATGATGAGGATACATTGGAAAATCATAAAATAAAGGAATTTCCATGGGAGCCTATAGAGAAAATGATGAACTACCCAAAACTATTTGTGAGGTCACATTCAGGTAATTTCAAGAAAGAAATTTTGGTAAGGATGGGATAAGGTATCAACTCAATATTCTACACAAAAAATTAATATTGAATGCATGAAATATTAATTCTATAAATAACACAACATAGTTATAATAAATCTAGTAAACATGAATTTTCACCTATGTGATTTTAATGAAATAAATAGACATACATGGTTTCATTTAGAAAGATATTTAGTGTCTGATAAGACCAAAATAATTTTAGATGATTTGTAACATACCCTTATGAATAGTAAAATATCATTATAAATAGTAATGGTACTCTTAAGAATGGTCCTGAATAGTAAATTGGCCAAAACAATGCTGCTCGACTTGTGTACATTAAAATAATATATGATGTGTTCATTGATGTTAATAAAAAACCCCTCTCATTTACTATAAATACCAACTCCTTCCTTCTTTTTCATTTGTTCAAAACTCATAATACTTAAAGATATAGAAGTTTTACATTCTTAAGAGACCTCCAAATGTTTACTCAATCCCACAAAGTCCCAATAATCATGTTTTAGTTGTTACTATACAGTGTATGGGAATCTACCTCCCTTCACTTTTTCAAGCATTCATTTTAGGTTATTCTTTTTAATTTCAAATGTATTATGTGGGTATACGTCTTTCCAAATCCCCCATACTGTTCTTATATTTTATGAATGATGATATAACCATTTTTATCCCATCACATTATTTTATTAAATTATATGGGATATAGTTAGGATTCTGAATTTTGGTAAGGAATATCTCAAAATTTCATTTATTTTAATATTCCTTTATTTTTATTTCCTAAACTCCTTTAATCAAAACATTGTGATGAATCCAATAAATTAAAAGTACTATAATTTTTTCATTTTAATGGAATAATTATTCATCATCTCTCTTTTCCTATTCATTTTATAATACAAATGAAAACACCATATGAGATTTTTTAATTTATCACAATCGAGGATGACGAGTTTTCAATTTTTATTAAAATATTTAATTATAGTCATGAAACCATTTATATGGTTGAAACATTATTATATATGTATTTTATCATATTTTAGGTTCTATAATTATTTTTTACACACAATTTTAATTTATAAATCAAAATGAGTTCGTTGTGATAAAAAGCCGCTAATTTTGCCAAACAATTGTCATTAATGTTTTATATAATAATTCATCATAAATCCCAAAACCAAAATTATTTTAAAAATAAGTAATATTGAGGATTATCATTAATAATATATAACTTCAATTTTTTATCACCATTCTCATTCTAAATGTTTACACGTACATGAATATAATTAAATCGATCATGAAAACCAATGAATAAAATGCTCCCAAACAATGAAATTGAATATCATAACCCGTTAAAAAGAAAATAATGATCTTATTAAGGTTATAATAAATCAATTAAATGTAGTGTAGGTTTTATATTCATTAATTTATGATCCTAAATTTTATTATTCAGGTCATTAAGATAATGTTATGAACACCTTTGGAGTTAAGGAATTGGCTTTCCACTCAAACCTCCATTTTCATTTGGGTAATTTTAATTATCTACTTACCTCAATTAAATTATTATTAATTAATCGGTAATCCTCATAAATTTTTTTAATTCTATATATATATGTGTACCAACCATATTCAGACCTTCATTTATAGAATAATTATATGTTTTAAAAGGATCGGTCAAAAAAAATTTCCTGAAATACATGCCCATCTCAAGGGAAGTTCACAAAATATTACCTATTTTATAGGAAACTCTATAATCTATTTTCTAGAAACCATTATCTTTATTAAATCACATATTTTATTATGAAAATACTTTAATAATTAATTTCTATTTTTATACAATTTCATTTACAAAATAACTATTCTCTTCAAAGTATAAGGGTATTTTTTAAAGAATTAATGGATGATTTTATAAGAGTATCTTTATCTTTTTCAACACTCTTATTAATTCATATGAATTTTTGGGAATAATAGTTAAGGATATCATATAAAATTTTTAATTTAATGGTTTATGATTAGTTTAACTATGGATGTGTTATCTGAAAACCATTCACTAGTTAACATTGAATGGTTAGTGTTTATACTCAATGTTTTGGGAATATTACATACATTACATTTTTTAGTTTCAATATGAATGGATATATTTTTTATGTATGTCCATGTTCATATCAATAATGCATTGATCTTATTATGTTACATCTGGGGCCTGATATATCCCCATAATTAATTGATATTTCTCATTATAAAAATAGATTTGGACTTGGCTGAATCCTTGCACATTTTTATATATGGTTCTGGAGGAGGCCTTAATCAATTTTAGATGTCCTAGACAATCACTTGACATTATGTTTCAGAATGATGGGAATATTCATTTACCTCATTATAAAGATATAAAATCAATGTTAATGAGGTCATTTGACTATAATAATACCAATGATAATGTTTTATTATAGAATTATTTACTCTCCTCATATTCCTGCCATGTTATGTTCATGTATATTTTAAAAGGCATGTATGAACAATTATTCACCATGCATAATGTTTATGTTATCTTCCGTTGTAATTTTTAGAATTAATGAGCATATGAGATCACCCATTTTTATGTTTCATTATTCCTAGTAATTAAGAGATATATTATGACATTCTTGGAGTGATAATCATAGATTTTTCCATGATCCAAAATGAACTTATTTGTTGCTTTTTCATTTCAATTTGAAATGTCATACTTTTGTTTGAATCTTGTTTCCAAATCTTGTAAAATACTCGTTACTTTGGGATGGTTATTCATTATTTATATTGAAATGTAATAAAATAAGGCACTGACTTCAGACTACTGGGTTCGGGATCAAAAAGTATCATTGAATATAAAGAAAAACACATGTGAAAACATTATAATATCCTATGTTATCTAAACCAAACATTGGTTGAAATTATAGCTACCTAGAACCCGAAAACCTAAATTCATGGATGAAATAAAAAATATTACATTTTTGATGTGATTCTTGTTATTGTGCACCTTTTTCCATCCAAACCATAAAATATAATAATGAATACATGGATCACATGAATACATGAATTTATCCCATTTAACTAACCTTTTATTTTTCACATTAAGGCACCATCATCATCATTTAGAAATACCACCTAGAAATTACTCATTAAACCTCAATATAGATACCACAATGATTGAGAAACATAAAATGGTTGAGCTTAAATGATCTATAAGGAAAAAATAAGAATTAGTAAATTAATTTCAACATTGAAGATAAGAAGAGAATAATGGAATGATGATATAATCACAGTGATTTATTTTTAAATAAGACTATTCATACCCATAAATACATCAATCAAATCACATAAAAACAATGAAAAATGATTCAACTAGATAAAGATTTATAATAATTAGTAATCATGATTATTGTGATATTAATCATCAATAAATGAATCATTGTAAACCCATATAAATCATTGATTATTCTTATTGGTATCTTAGAACATCCTATCATATAACCTTTATAGAACAATCACACAAACAATACAAATTAGAATAACGATACAACAAATAGCTAGTATAAATATATAAAGAATATAATCATTACACAATACATTGGACTTTTATTGTGTAGAACCCATCTTATATGATATATTGGGCTCACTCGAAGATATCTGGGCACACCCATCACTTATAATATTCCAGAAATAAATAATTAATAATGCACATAGGGAATTAATTTCATAAAAACTAATGTTAACAACCATTGTGATTATTAATACGTGATTAAAACAAAAAATATGACCTATTATAATATATTTGAAACACGATTACCCATTGAAAATAAAATTGTTCCATAATTATATCTTTGAAACAAGGTTAAATCATAAAAAAGATATTGTTACACTATGAATATCATTAGAATAGTCTTAATAAATTCAATTTAAGATTAAGGATGGTATCAATACACCACAAAACCATTGAAGTTTGAATTATAGGGTTTTTCACATTGATGATTATATATAACATTAAAATATCAATGAAAACATTTTTGAGGAAAATATCTGATTCATTTGGAAAAACACTTTCTATAATATAATTTTTTTTAAAAATTAATCATTTTGAAAAAAAATAAAAATAATTAATTTTCAAGAATATAAGGATAAAAAAATATTCAAAAAAACCATTTATGATTCTAATGGAAGCTTAAATGAAATTATAGTCATAAAAGTGTGTAAATATATACATGTCATACATATAAAATTAATATTCGATTTAAAATGTAATTTTTTGGAAATGTTACATGATCAAATTACAAAATGAATATTCCCTTTAAAAAAATTTAAAAAATAAACACAGTATTTTAACATGGACAAAAATAATTTTTAAAACATTTTCAGAAAACAATTTTTTAGACAAAAACAGATTTCCCACCGAACAAAGAAATCAATTCATAATTTTTAAAAAACAATTATCATAAATTTTGACTACAAAATAATGGTAAAATTGTAAACTTACATGAAAATCACATGAATAACCACAATATAAAATAATTAAATATAAGTATAATATTTCAATGTCAGTTACTTAATCATACACAATCCTAGTAAATGATGAATTTTAACAAAAGGCTCTTATAACTTTTGAAACATGGAATCATAATCCCAATTAAAGAATAACCACAATTGAAACTAATATGATAAAAAAAATTAATGATATTAATGTTATGAAAGGTTTAAAGAGACTTATATAGACCTCATAAAAGAATAATATTTCATGACATAACAATTTTACCAAAGATGAAACATTGAGAAAAAATCCCTTACAACTTTTGTAACAATGAAATCGTAAATCCCATCAAATATACAAACATCGATGGATATTTAAATTCCCATAAATTCTAGGACATGAATCTTAATATATATTCACCATTATTATATCCACTCAAAAAAATAGTGGTGAATATGTCACATATCTCACGAAAATAAATTTTAGATGAAAAAAATCACATATCTTGAGTATGATTCGTCATGTTGGTTCTTTGTATTATAGTATAATAAATTTATGGCCATTATATAAATTATTTTAAAAAAATATGATTATTATTACATTTATTTTAATTATTATCATTTTATATATAATTAAGTAGTTTATTATGTTTATATAGAATTTTGGAACCATATTCAGATTGGGTGTCAACAACAACATACGTGAGTTTAATACGGTAAAGGAGGACATTACATAAACACCTAAAGAATAAAAATAACAAAACGTTTTTGAAATACATATATATATATATATATATATATATTAATTTTTAAACACTAAATGAATTATTTTAATAAAAAAGAACATATGTAATGATTATGAATATGGAAGACCTTACATACGCATGTGTAACATTTCTATTTTTCAATGACCATTAGGAAATAATTTATGTAATATTTTGTCTTTCTATAATGATAATAATATAATAAATAACATATTAGTAAATATATATATATATATATATATATATATATTTTGATGTTTTGTTGAAAAAATCAATCACAGAACTTTGAGGAGTTAGTAGTCCACACATCCATGAATGACTTATAATTTATTCAATGTGTGAAAAGTTAAAACATATAATATATAATATTTAAGTAGTGATTAATATTTCCTTATTATTAGAATTATGTCATTTATATCACATATATTTATTATATTTTCCCTTATTACCATCTATATGACTCGTTACTGAAAAAACAACAACTTCTCTTTCTAATGTGGAAGTTCGCCATACATACGAGCAATGTTATCGTATCCCATACAATATGGAATGTAAAAGGGATTAAATGATATAATGACTCCTTATGTATAAATATTTTATAAGTATCACAAGTAAACATTATACCCATCATAATACTGAAGCGTGATATGTGGTTATTGAAAAAACGAATGGCATCGTTTCATGAGGTGGTAGTCCTCTACACACACAAAGGATGATTTTTGACCCATTTGATGGATCTGTGTATAGTTGATGGTCATATCTTTAAAATAACAATAAAAAATTAGATTTATGATACAAAAGATTTTATATCATTTTGGTATATGAATAATTGATGGGTTGGAGAAACAAATTAAAAAAATGCATGTTGATAAACACTACCACTTCTTCTAGTAAATCAATTTGGTTTTCAAAAAAAGGACTAGGTCAGATTTTGGACTAATGTAAGGCTTCTATTTTAGAGGACTGAATTTTAGAAGATATTTGTTTAGGTATTTTATTTACCTTTTTTTAATATGTGAAGAGAGAGGGGAAGAGTGGGTGTCTTGTGTTATGTGAAATGTGTGCCACACATGTACATGTTCAGAGAAAATTTTAGAGAATCCATGTTTTTACCCACAATAAGGATCCAATAATACAAAAAATCAGACCCTTGAAGGGATAAGGTGCCAAAATTTCCATAAAATGGTATTTGGACAAGTGTTTGGTCTTTTGTACACCATATATTCTATGTTGAACCACAATGTAAAATAGTTATTACACATTAATTAATATATGATCATTTCAATAATAAAATCGAAAAAAAACGAACCTTATAAAAAAATTATAAATTATTCTGATTTCAATTTATTTTCCTTTTTACAAAATTAAATACACATAAGAAGAAAAATATAATTTAACATTAATCTTATTAACATGGTGTTATGATGACATTATTATATAACTAGTAATTATAATTTTATGAAACTAAAATAATACATATTGATATATAGTATATAAATTTAATTTAAAACATTCCCAATTAGTGCTTATTATTATAAATTTTAAAAGCAAATCATTAATCATTTTTTATAAAAACACGTTTTTCATCCCCAAAAAAGTAATATTATAAACCAAATTATAGTTAATTAAAAAAATTAAGTTGATTAAATATAATTAAATATATCTTAGGATAATTAAAATAATATAAAAAATCCTTGATAATTTTAAATTATTTAATTTATTAAAAAATTTGACATTTTATGAAAATTTTGTATTTTTAAATATTTATATGAAAATCAATATTATCAAAAAAAATCAAAAAAATCACCCAAATAAAACTTGATATTATGATTCAAAAATGGATGTTAATTTAATAAATTAATTTTATAAAATCTTCATAAAATAGTTTTATGAAATGTTCCCCATAAATTGGCACAATACTACTATTTTCGTTAAAAAGTACAATTTAACACATGAAATGGATTTGTTTTTTATCATTTATTAAAGAAAATAGGATGAATTTTTAACATCAAACTGGAGAAATTATATTTAAATTTATTTAATATTATCTAATAAGAGCTATATGTTTAATTTTTTTATAAAAAATTCATCTTAACAATAATATAATTTCTCAAAAAATTATTTCATTTTATTTAGAACTGGGTTTTATTTCCATTTATAATTAATTTTCTCACCAATTAGTATATGTAATCAATAATTTGAAAATTAAATAAATTATATTCATACGTTTTGTTCCAATGGACATGTTAAAATTTTATCTTATATCATGGATCATTTATGTTCAATGTTTCATGTTTAACATGCTGTCAAACATAATGATCCCAGTGTTGCATGTAACCCAATAAAAACTGAGTGTTAGGTGTAAAAGATATTGATCATATTTGATCGTTTAACAGATGATAAAATCAATGTTTTATGTCATTTAATCTATAGAATATATTTCTTTAAATATCACTATGTTTTAGGGACTCTATTAATATGTATCATATGTATATGGGATACCCAACCGAATTATCATAAGTACATTGGATGCGCAACCCGAGTATCATGACTATGTGTGATTGATTTCCTGTTATTCACATTTATATTCCTATGGTAAGTATTTATAATAAGAAAATTGTTGAATTTCAATCCATTTATCATGTGTTTGTACGAATGTTAATACCCTTATTCAATGGTACATCACTTAAGTGTTTGTGACACTCATATCCATTTAATTTATTTATTCATTTAACATAGGAATCAATACAAGACCACATCAAAAGTGGTACATTCAAAAAACCATTAAAAATTACATGGGAATCACATGATATAATCCAAGGGGTGTCACTTGTCAATACTGGAACCTTCAACATTGAACAAGAGTACAAGGGTAATATCTTACATGGAATAAAATATAGATTGAGGGAAAATATTAATTTTAGGAAATATAAGGACAGTTCATCATATGAAATGAAGGACCACAATATAAAATGTCTCATATCTAATGGAAAAGTACTTGAACAACTATCGAATTCTTCTATTTCTGTAATCTTATAGTTTCATCCCTTATGTAGAGATGTAATGAACAAAATATGTAGAACAAAATTAAACCCTAAAAATATAGAATATGATGTCACATAAAAATAAAACAAACTACAAAATAATTAATTAAATATTGAAATGATGGAATACATTTAAGGATATTTTCATTAGAGATCCAACAAACCAAATTGTGACGAAACTATGATTGGACAAAGGAGATATAGTGTAATTTATATTAAGTATAGAAGGATCTCTCTCTCGTGGATTATTCTATATGTGATATGAATCGAACCAAAGTATCAAAATAATGGGTTGTTTCCCATTTTAAAAATAATACACATCATTTACATGGTGGGTAAATGCATTACACATCATGTAATTCTCATGTTTTTTCACCTGGTGAAAAAGAAATTACATGGCATGTCAATGAATTACTCCGCATGTAATACTTTGGATTTTACCTCATAGGGAAAAACCAATTCATGTGGTGAATGGGCCTATCAAACTAATTACACATAATGTATCTAATACGTTTTTATATTTTTAAGTAAACATCATGTATTTAATAAGAGCATTGTATTTTTCCAGCATACAGACTCTTTCCCACCTACAACCTATCCTTCAAAAAGGAAATTGGTCAATCCAAGGGAATGGTTACCAAGTTCTAAGGTAAAGAGGAATACATAACATAGTTTTTGTGATTTTAAAATAAAAAACATACTTCACTAAAACACGATATACTACAACCTTCCCTCTTTAATACAAGTCATCACTGATATTCCCACCTCACATTGTGAAATCCACTTCATTCAAATGTTATGTCGACGGACATGTACATTTGCATCTCCCACTTCTATTTCATCCTATACACAACCATGCTTCCATTACACCCACACTAAAGGGACTAAACTTCTATAAAGATTATTCCCGATCCAATCAATTATTCATATTATAATCTCTTCAAAGCATGAATCATCCATAATGTCAATATCCTCAAAATCAAATGAATGAGTTAGGTTTAAGAATTAATGATGAAGATATGATATTTGGAAAACATCATGCATGACATAATACAGATGAGGTGACTGTAAAAAAATAGGCTATTGACATGAATATCTCTATAATATAGAGTCATCCAACAAAACAATGTGATAACATGTCATATATTTGAATAATCCCATGACCTAATATAGGTTAAACTAATAGAAATACATATAATCCAACCTCGAACTCCAGAGGATTGATGCAAAGATCATTATATGATTTATTCTTGGACTAAGTGATAACCATATTCTCCTGAATTGTCATAAATTTTTATAATGTATCGTGAACAATATGGGGACCTAGAAGTGATGCCTCAACTACCTCTTACCTGTAAAAATTTGAGTGGAACAACCAACCATAATTGATCTTATGAAGAGACATATAATTAATTTCCATTAATATGTTACTGTTTAAAAACAAAAAAAGACATAATTTTTTTTCCATGAATAGAAAAAAATCATATATGCATCCCTGGAGAAAGTCCTCTAACACCAATATCATATTATCATAATATCATATTAACAGTCTATATGAGTGAGATATATTACAATCTAAAGATCCTAAGAAACCTATTCTTTTTTAACAATATAAAGAAAGGAAATGTAGAAGGAGTATCTTGGTATGGTATGATAGAATGGGGGAACACCATGAATATTTAAAATCACTAATATATAATTCCTCCCATATTCACCCATTTAGAGAAGGGATCTCTATTAGGTAAAAAAATGTGCATCCTTAGGAAACATGTCGATGACCACCCTTTCTGCATCATAACATTTAGTAGATCACGGAAAACATATTACTAAGTAAATAGTGATTTCATTCCATTTCCCTTCATGAATGGAAAGATGTTGTAAATGACTACAATGTCCAAGGTTATAAGATTTCACTTGTTGATAGGTATAACATTGAGTGATAAAACATGCAATCATCCTATGCAGACATTGCTACTGAATCTTATGATATACATCTTAAAAGATCTTTCTAACCCAAAGGTGTAATTACAAAATAGAGTCCAAAAATTCCCACATTATATATTCTTTATAATCAATAAGTACCCATATATTTCAATTAATGAATATAAATTCATTCTCATCAAAAACTAAAATGGGAATTGGGTTCTCACATGGTACAATTTAAATTATAAAGGCACCCTTGGGATCTGAAATTTGTCCCATCATCACCCATTCAAGGGAGGTGGAGCCACATATAACAGTACCAGAATAGGTTTCCCATTACACTCTTGAATATCCATGGGAATCTTAGAAAAATGTCCATGAATTGAAAATCAAAATAAAATTTCAAAATTTCATGTTTCTGAGCCATATATTTCAATTTATTAGCCACTGTATTAACCTTTTCGGGATGTACTTATTCTTAAAATCAAATGGTTAAAGATACTTCACCAACTAAGAAATCCTGATATTCATATCAAGTTGTATAGAAATATATTTTATACTGTTAGAGTATATGTAATTAATGAACAATTATTCTAACAAATAATTCCTCTAACATTATATATAATAGATCATGACTTCCTAAGAGAGGTCATGCATCTTCTATTTAGTATCATTAGGTCTCAATAAGAGGGACCCATACACTAAAAACTAACCTCTATTGAAAAAATCTATTCTAATAGAAATTCCTAATGAATCATAGTAATCTATATTAATTATAATTAGAACTAGATGAATTAGGGTTAATAATAAATTATATCAACATTTCAAATCCTAAGTGGCTAACTAACCTTTATTAACAATTATAAAATCACACAATTTTTATTAATGCTAATAAGAGGTGTTACGAGGCATGCTATATCATGTATAAGGCACCTATAATATCTAGAAAACACCGAGTAACATTTTATATCAAATTTTGTCATGGGATACTCTAAGGAAACCATGATTATCACCTTCACTAGGTCAACAGATACCACAATTTTCAATATGATATAAACCAACAAGAGGAGTTTATCAATCAAAAATTTTCATTTAGTGTTCTTAGAGGAGATCTATTTCATTATAATTGTATTTAGAAGGATATAAATTTTTTGTAGGGTAGAATCAGGTATCATATCACACATTGATGATTTCATAATGAATACCAAAAATGAATCAAGATATATAAGGCCCCAACCTTAAACTTTACTTAATCTTGAGATATTACAAGATTACACCTTGAGGATCTTTTCAGGTTTAGAGTTTTAGAAAATTAGATCATAAAACTTGCATTAAATTCCACATTTAAACAAAGTGTTTACATAAAGATATTATTCATTTTTCCCATCATCGGAAACAAATTTAAAATAAAACATGGATTCTTCCTTGGCACTTCCTTGACACTATCATCATATCATGTACCTTTCCCTTTTCATGTGAAAAACATTTCAAAAAAAAAACTTGGGATGAGCACAGAAAGCTCAGTATGGGTTATAAAAACATGGAATGGAAACATGAGTTCATATATACATAAGAATGAAATCATACATTACCCATAAAACATAGGCACTTTAACATACCTCATAAAATCAAGAATAAATCATAGAAATCATAAGACATAAAGGTAACTTGAGGCATTCATTACATTCTTACGTAGGTAGTAACCCTCTTGGTTACATTTGGAATACCCATCACAGTATATTCCCTAAATCTCTTCGGATAAACCTTATCGTTTCAGTCCTTCGCATTACCCAATGCATTGGAGAGCTATATTGGGCTCACCTGCCCTTACTTTATCATTGAACCACCCATCTTCATAACAATTCCCAAGAACCATAACATAATCGTATCACATAAAACATGAATAAAGGAAACATAACATTTCCACATTTCAATCACAAGATATCAATACAACACATTGATATAATAAAAAAAATTATGAAAACCATTTTCAATACCAAAATAAAATAAAGGTAAAATATGATATTTTTTTTTCATTTAATGAAAGTTATGGCTTGTAGAGGAAGCCGAAACTGAAATAATGGTCACGGCGACGGAGAAGTCGTTGTTGCCGCATACATACGACAAAAAACATTCCATTTTGTTTTTTAGTAAACGCTTCGTATAAAAAATATTCCTTTTGAATAATAATATATGTCAAAGGGTTTTATACACCGTATAAAAGAAATTTGTGTATAAAACAAAATATGCCTCAATGAATGGAGATTGAGACGAAGTCCTATACCTCGGGTCCGAATTGACTCGGCCGTTCTTTAATCTCCTGAATAATAAACGTGAGTTAATTTCTACTTGTTTAAGAACCTTTTTCAAGTTCATTATTCATTTTATATCACTTATTTCCAATTCATGAACACTATGTAATTATTTAAGTTAATAACGGTCGTTTTAAGGATCATTGGTACTTGAGTCAAAAATATACCATTTATAATTAAATTTTTTTCCTGTATCCATTATATCCAGAATTATAATCATGATGTATATATCATATATATCATATATATCCAGTATATACATGAATATATAATATTACATAATCATTTAGAGGTAAGAAACGAAATGCACCGTTCAATGAGACGGTAAGCTGTACGTACGGATGAACGCTACTTTCATTTCTATTTCGTATTTTATATAATGTAATCATAATGGTATAAAGGTATATTATAATTCCAGTGTAATATCATATATAATGTCATATCTCCATCCTTTATACGTCCCACATATGGTATTTAACGAATCAAATCACTTTAAGGCGGCGGTAGTCCACACTTCTTTAAATGAAGATATCGCGTTTACCCATAATGGAAACCATAATGGTATGTATAAAATTAAAAATACAAAAGATTAATAAAAACATAAAAATATTATATAACATATATAAATATAGTGTCATCTTAATGGCCACCTTTGAAGGTGTTAAAAGAATGTTGAACAATCATCGTTTCGGGAGGCCGAAATTCGCCATCCACGGAAACAATATGTTCATTAACCATTAGATGTAGGTGTGTGTAAGTGTAGCTAGAATCCTTATTATATCAACATCCTAGTATATTGAAGATACTGGAGTTGATACAAAAGAAATGAATAAAAAGAGTTTAGGGGGTTGGAGAAGTAAAATAAAACAAAAGGACTCAAGTGAAGACATTACCTTAAAATCGGGTATCTCATTATGGTTTGAGCTCAAAGGCTTCCTTGGGAATATTTCTGCCCAATGTGAGGTTTCGAGGAGTAAGATAAAGAAGTGGAGAGACAAAATTGGCTGGGGTTTGCCGAGACAAAGGCTTTGGAAGTGTGGGTAAGGAGGTAGAGGTGGGGGCCTTTTATAAGAGGAGAGGAGGGGCACTCTTGGAAACTAATGAAATGTTACTTTATTTTAAAATGTGTTTCAGATTCAAAAGGTCCCACGTTGATATAATTTGAGGGTAAGGTGATAAGGGTTCTAACTATATCCATCCAAAAGGTTTTGGACATGTGTAGGTCATAGAGTTTACATTATCTTTTCATTTTATTTAAATCCTTTATTAATGAGGTAATCGCTGCATCATCATGATGTCATAAATAATTTAATATTATTAGTGTCTAAAAAAACAATCATGATGTAGTAAATCTTTTTAGATTTCTAATTAATATTTATAGTGAAAACTCTGACTTGTATAACCCCATGTAAAAAATTTTATTGGTAAAACAAATCATGTTTGTGTCATTTTTACTTTAACATTAAATAAAAAGTTATTTATGTCATTTCCCAACCAAAGTGGCTCCATGGGGTCCCCAAGATGACCCATGGATTGTCTTGTTCGGACATGACACATCCAATAATGGTAGGAGATGTGTCAAGCTCATATCATATTATTAAAACATTATTTTTACCTTAAACTACACTAATTACCTCTAATCGCGATTAAGAACTTAAAAGTTACTATTCACCAAAAAATTATTTTAATCTCATTGAACCACATTTTACTTATTAATTACAACCATGTATGTCGGATTTTTGATAATCAAATCACAGAAGTGGCAAAATTCCATTTAAATGAAAAATCAGTTTCTTTAACTACCACTTAGTGGTTTTACTATTCATCAAAAATTGATGTTTTTCAGAAAAATGCCAAAACATCACCCTAATCTATATTTGACATTCTGAATTCAAAAATAATTTCTATTTTAAAAAATTAAAATCATATAAATTACATTAATTAATTTAATATTGAATTCCCGTTGTCATTACAAATAGCGTGTTTTTATGAAACAATAAGTTTCAAAAGATTGACACCAGTTTAAGTCCAATTTCAAAGTGTAATTGATTCCAATGACCACCATTGGATTAAATGGTAAAAATATATTCTAATTTTACATAAAAACCAATTCAAAAGATAATCTAATCATATAAATAAATTAGATTAAAAAGAGGTTTTGAATTAAAATACAACATTTTCACTATTCATTAAAAAATGAACTTTATCGGAAAAATACCAAAAATTCACACAAAGTAAATTTTGATGTCCCAATCATAAAGAATAAGTTTATTTTGACAGACATAGCTTATAAAATTGTCAAAATATTGATTTAAAAATTTTTTGCCATCAAAAGGCAGTAAAACAATCTTTTAAAAATATTAGTGTATTCCATGCTTAAGATTGGATTTATTCTCATTTTACGACTCTATAACACTATCTAAATCATTAATAGACATATATAAAAATATATATTATTCATTACTTACTTGGGTTGTTACATCCTTCCCCCTTTAGAAAATTGCACCCTCACAATTTATTTACTTATCGAATAAATGGGGCTACTTATCCCTCATTGTATTTTAAGATTCCCATGTTGTCTCTTCAATCATGTGGTTTTTACACAAAACCTTTACCTGATGAATCACCTTATTTTGTAACACTTTCTCCCTATGGTCAAGAATCTGGACCGGTTGTTCCTCATAATATAGGTTCTCTTCCAGCTGAACTACCTCTAGACTCAAAACATGAGATGGATCTGGCATATACTTTCTCAACATCGAAACTTGAAAAACATTGTGTACCTGAGATAAACTCGAAGGTAAAGCCACTCGGTACGCAACTGATCCAACTCTATCCATAATTTCAAATGGTCCAATGAACCTTGGACTCAGCTTTCCTTTCTTACCAATTCACATCACACATTTCCATGGTGATTCTTTGAGAAAAACATGATCACCTACTTCAAAAGAAAGATCCTTCATCCTATTGTTTGCATAACTCTTCTGCCTACTCTGAGCTGTTCTCATGTGTTTCTATATCAGCTGAACTTTTTCTGCCATCTCTTCTACCAATTCCGGTCCCATCAAATTCATTTCACCCAATTCATCCTAGAAAGGTAGAGTTTGACACTGCTTCCCATATAATGCCTGAAATGGTGCCATCTGTATACTAGAATGAAAACTTTTATTATATGAAAACTCAACCAAAGAAATATGTTGGTCCCAAATTTCATGATAATCCATCGAACAAGCTCGTCGCATATCCTACAAGGTCTGAATTGTTCGTTCTGAATGCCCATCTGATTGCGGATGAAAATCTGTACTAAAATTTAATTCGGTTCCCAACGACTTCTAAAGGCCTTTACAAAAGATAGAAGTGAACCTGGGATCACGGTCAGATACAATAGAGAGAGGAACTCCATGTAACCTCACTATCTCTTTAAGATACAAAGGGGAAAGTTGATCTAGGGAAAAAGTATCTCGTATAGAAAGGAAATGAGAAGATTTGGCAAGCGATCAACAATAACCCATATTGCATTATTACCTCGAGATGTCTTCGGTAATCCCACAACAAAGTCCATGGATATATTCTCCCATTTCCACTATGGCACTGGTAAAGGCTGAAGCATCCCTTTCGGTAACTGCCGCTCTGCTTTAACCTGCTGACAAGTCAAACACTTCACCGTAAAATCAGCAATATCTCTTTTCATTCCATCAGACCGGTAATACTCCCGCAGATCTCTGTACATTTTAGTACTGCCAGGATGAAAAGAAAACAGAGAACTATGAGCTTGACTTAATAACTCTCTCTTCAATTGTGAATCACAAGGCACACACAATATCTTCCCAAATCTCAAAACGAAATCATTATCAATGTTGAATTCATGCAACTCACCTTTCTAAACCAGCTCTACCTTTTTCTGCAACTCACTATCTTGCTTCTGTGCTTGCTTGATTCTGTCTGATAGAGATGATCTCACTGATACCTGAAATGAAACAGAAGAAATTCCTGCACCAAAAACTTCTATGCCAAAGTTCATAAAATCAAAAACCAAAGGATCTCGTTCCAAACGTAGAATGGTTAATGAAGCATTACTTTTTCGACTCAAAGCATCAGCCACTTTATTTTCTTTTCCAAGATGGTAATGAATTGTAAAATCATAATCCTTGAATAATTATAGAAATATCATCTATCTCATGTTCAATTCATTCTGAGTGAATATATACTTTAAACTTTTGTGATCGGTATATATTTCAAACAGTACTCCATACAAATGATGCCTCCAAATTTTTAGAGCAAAAACAATAGAAGCTAATTCCGAATCATGTGTACGGTAATTTACCTCATGAGTTTTCAACTATCGTGAAGCATAAGCAATTACCTGATCATTATGCATTAGGACGCAACCACGTCCTTTCGATGAAGAATCACTGTAGATAAAAATATCACCATTCCTAGAAGGTAGTGCCAAAACTAAAGCATTCACCAATATTATTTTCGACTCTTGAAAACAATCATCACATTCTTTTTTCAAGATAAACGTAACACCCTTCCGAGTTAGCTTCGTCATTGGACAACATAACAATGAAACATTTCTAACAAACCTTCGGTAATAGCCTTCCAAAACAAGGAAGCTACAAATCTCAGTTACATTTGTGAGTCTTGTCCATTCTTCAACAACCTTTGTTTTTGCAGGATCAACAGTTATCCCATCTTTAGAAAAAATATGACCAAGGAATGATATTTGTTGCAACCAAAACTCACACTTACTGAATTTCCCATACAATTTCTTTTCTGTCAGGGTTTTTCAAAATAACCCTTAAATGTCTTTCATGTTTTTCTTTACTTTTAAAAAACACCAAAATATCATCAATTAAAACCACCACAAACTTATCCAAGAACTCATGGAAAATTCAATCCATTAAGTCCATGAATATAGCAGGTGCATTGGTTAGCCAAAAAGTCATTACTACAAATTCATAATGGCCATATCTTGTACGGAACGCAGTCTTCGGAATATCTGCTTCCTTTACCTTCAACTGATGTTACCCCGATCTCAGGTCAATCATTGAAAAATACTGAGCTCCCTGGAGCTGATCAAAAAAATCATCTAAATGAGGCAAAGGAAATTTGTTCTTAATATTGATGTTATTCAAGGCTCTATAATCAATGCAAAGTCTCATAGAACCATCTTTATTTTTATCAAATAAAATAGGAGCACCCCATGGTGATGTTCTAGGTCGAATGAAAACTTTTACTAATAAATCTTGCAATTTCTCCTTCAACTCTAAAAGTTCAATTTTAGCCATTTGATAAGGGGGTTTTGAAATTGGATTAGCATCAGGAACTAAGTCAATAGTAAATTCAACTTCTCGATCTGCTATTATTCTAGGAAACTCATCAGGAAAAACATCAAGATAATCATTTACCACTGGCACATCATTAATCTGAACAGTTCCCTTGTTTTCAACAATGTGTGCAAGGTAACACTCATTTCCATCTTTTACAAGTTTCTTGGCCTCTTGATATCTTATCAACAGTAAGGGTTCATTCTTGTACAAAAACTGAAAGACTTTCTAAAAAGAAACTTCTTTAGCTCTACATTAAATCTTAGCTTGGTAAATAGAGAGCCAATCCATACCCAGGATAACATCAAACTGTACTAGAGGTAGAACAATAAGGTTTTCAAGTAGGATCTTTCCACAGATAAGGATAAAAAGATTCTTATAAATTCTTTTTGCCTCAACATTTCCCCCAGGTGTTTTTACCAAAAGATCAGGAGTCATTTCTTGAGATGGTATTCCCATTTTACTATAATAGTTATCAAAGATGAAAGAATCTGTAGACCCCGAATCAAACAACACACTGGCATAATCTAAAAAAACAATCAAAGTAACAGATACAACTTCATTTGATGGCCTGACATCTGCTGAAGTAGTTGCAAAGGATTTAACCACCCCTTTTTGCTTGTAGTCTAACTACTTCCCATCACTCGAGCTCTTTTTTGGACACTCATTTGCAAAGTGACCCATCTCATTGCACTTAAAACATTTCACTATCTGTAAATAAAATTTGGTCTTACCTTCACCTTGATATTTTTTAGTGAAATCACGAGCCTTATGTCCCATATTACCGCATTGGTAGCACTTTCCATAATTCAAAAGACATTCCCCAGCATGCCTTTTCCCACATTTATCACAAACTAGAAACATAGTTTTCTTACTATTAGACCTTTTTGAAGAATTCTTCCCTTTCTCCTGCCACCTCGGTCTCTTCTTCTTTTGGTAGTTATAGAACACTTGATCATAGGAAAACTCCATTTCCACCTTTTCAGCACATCGAAGAAGCTTTTCATAACTTTTAAACTCATGAGAAGCCAATGCCCTTCAATATTTTGGCTTTAATCCTGAGTAAAAATGATTAAATTTACTATCAAGGTCTCGAATAAAATTTTGAGCATACCTTGCTAATCGAGTGAACCTCTCTTCATAGGCAGCCACTGAGTCTTCCTCTTTCCTCAATTACAAGAATTGTTTTTCCATCCTAAGTCGAACAGCCTTTGGAAAATACTTCTCAAGAAAAATACCATTTAATTCATCCCAATCGAGAGCATAAATCTCATCAGCGTCCCTGGTATTTTTAACCATCGACCACCACTGATCAGCTTAACCCTCCAAACGGTAAATAGAAAGACTAAACTTTTGATTGTCTGAACACCCCATGATAATGAAAATCTTCTCCATTGGTTTATTCTACCCTTCAGCTAGCACAGGGTCAGATAATCCTCTAAATGATGGGGGATGTTGCCTCATAAAATGTTCAACCACTGACATGTTCCTCTGCGGTTGATCTGGCTAATGTCGTGCATGGGTACCACCGCCATTTATCGCTTGAGTCAACTGTTCCATTGCTGCAACAAACTGTTCACTTCCAATTTCGACCATCTCAGGATGTGGATTCAGAAGGTTATTTCCTTCTGAATGCTTTCCTAGAACAGCTTCCTTGTTTCCTATGTGGAAAACCATTCTGAACAAACATGTCTTAGATGAAGCAACATGGTAATCTTCAAATTCTATATCATTTCAATTTGACCATAAAAAAATAATTTTTGGATAAACATTTAATAGAATTCTAACTCCTAAAGTTATCTAAACCGACCTCTGATACCAACTATAAGGCCCCGAACTTAAAGATTACTTAATCTTGAGATATTACAAGATTACACCTTGAGGATCTTTTCAGGTTTAGAGTTTTACAGAATTAGATCATAAAACATTCATTACATTCCACATTTAAAAAAAGTGGTTACATAAAGATAGTATTCATTTTTCCCATCAACAGAAACATATTTAAAATAAAACATGGATTCTTTCTTGACACTTCCTTGACATTATCATTGTATCATATACCTTTCCCTTTTCCTGTGAAAAACATTTCAATAAAAACATTGGATGAGCACAGAAATCTCAGTATGGGTTATAAAAACATGGAAAGGAAACATGAGTTCATATATACATAAGCATAAAATCATACTTTACCCATAAAACATAGGCACTTTAACATACCTCGTAAAATCATGAATAAATCATAGAAATCATAAGACATAAATGTAACATGAGGCATTCATAACATTCTTACATAGGGAGTAACCCTCTTGGTTACATTTGGAATACCCATCACAGTATATTCCCTAAATCTCTTCGGATAAACCTTAACATTTAACTCCTTCACGTTACCCAATGAATTTGAGAGCTATATCGGGATCACCCACCCGTAGTTTATCACGGAACCACCCGTCTTCATAACAATTCCCAAGAACCATAACATAATCGTATCACATAAAAAATACATAAAGGAATCAAAACATTTCCACATTTCAATCACAAGATATCAATACAACACATTGATATAATAAAAAAAATTATAAAAACCATTTTCAAAACCAAAATAGAATGAAAGTAAAACATGGTATTTATTTTTCATTAAAAAAGGTATGGCTTGTAGAGGAAGCTGAAACTCAAATAATGGTCACAGTGGCGGAGAAGTCGTTGTCGCCGCATACGTACGACAAACAAACATTCCCTTTTGTCCTTTAGTAAATGCTTCGTATAAAAAATATTTCTTTTGAATAATCATAGAAGTCAACGTGGTTTATACACCGTATAAAAGAAATTTGTGTATAAAACAAAATATGCCTCAATTAATGGAGATTGAGACGAAGTCCCATACCACGGGTCCGACTTTATTCAGTCGTTCTTTAATCTCCTGAATAATAAACATGAGTTAATTTCTACTTGTTTAAGAAACTTTTTCAAGTTCATTATTACTTTTATATCACTTATTTCCATGTCATGAACACTATGTAATTATTTAAGTTAATAACGGTCGTTTTAACGATCATTGGTACTTGAGTAAAAAAAACCCCTTTATAATTACAAGTTGTTCATGTATCCATTATATCCAGAATTATAATCATGATGTATATATCATATATATCATATATATCCAGTATATACATGCATTTATAATATTACTTAATCATTTATAGGTAATAAATGAAATGCACCGTTCATGGAGACGGTAAGCCGTACGTACGCATGAACGCTACTTTCATTTCTATTTCGTATTTTATAGAATGGAATCATAATGATATAAAGGTATATTATAATTCCAGTGTAATATAATATATAATATCATAACTCCATCCTTTATACGTTTCACATAAGGTATTTAACGAATCAAATCACTTTGAGGGGGCGGTAGTTCGCACTTCCTTAAATGAAGATATCGCGTTTACCCATAATGGAAACCATAAAGGTATGCCAAAAATGAAAAATACAGAAGCTTAAGGAAAACATAAACATATTATATATCATATATAAATATAGTTTCATCTTAATGGCCACATTTAAAGGTGTTAAAATAATGTTGAACAATCATCGTTTCGGGAGGCCGAAATTCGCCGTCCACGGAAACAGTATGTTCATTAACCATTAGATGTAGGTGTGTGTAAATGTATCACGAATCCATCTTATAAAAAAATCCTTTTATATTGAAGATACTGGAGTTGTTACAAAATAAATGAATAAAAAGAGTTTAGGGGGATGGAGAAGTAAAATAAAACAAAAGGACTCAAGTGAAAACATTACCTTAAAATCGGGTAACTCCCTTTGGATTGAGCTCAAAGGCTTCCTTGGGAAGACATCTTCCCAAAGTGAGATTTTAAGGAGTAAGATAAGTAATTGGAGAGACAAAATGGGCAGGGTTTGGCCGAGCCAAAGGCTTTGGAAGTTTGGGAAAAAAGGTAGAGGTGGGGGCCTTTTATTAGAGGAGAGGAGGGGCACTCTTGGAAAGTAAATAAATGTTACTTTATTTTAAAATGATTTTCGGATTCAAAAGGTCCCACATTGCTATAATTCTAGTTTAAGGTGATAAGGGTTCGAAATTTACCCATCCAATAGGTTTTGGACATGTGTAGGTCATATAGTTTACATTATTTTTTCATTTTATTTAAATCCTCTATTAATGAGGTAATCGCTGCATCATCATGATGTCAAAAATAATTTAATATATTTAGTGTCTAAAAATTATAAAAAAACTATCATGATGTAGGAAATCTTTTTAGATTTCTAATGAATATTTATAGTCAAAACTCTGACTTGTATAACCCCATGTAAAAATTGTTTTGGTAAAACATCTCATGTTTGTGTCATTTTTACTTTAACATTAAATATGAAGTAATTTATGTCATTTCCCAACCAAAGTGGCTCCATGGGGTCCCCAAGATGACCCATGGATTGTCTTGGTCGGCCATGAAACATACAATAATGGTAGGACATGTGTTATTCTCATCTCATATTATTAAAACTTATTTTTACCTTAAACTACACTAATTACCTCTAATCGCGATTAAGAACTTAAAAGTTACTATTCACCAAAAAATTATTTTAGTCTCATTGAACCACATTTTAATTATTAATTACAACCATGTATGTCATATTTTTGAAAATCAAATCACAGAAGTGGCAATGTTCCTTTTAAACGAAAAATCAGTTTCTTTAACTACCACTTAGTTGTTTCACTATTCATCAAAAATTGAAGTTTTTCAGAAAAATACCAAAACATCACCCTAAGCTATATTTGATATTCTGAATTCAAAAATGATGTCTATTTTACAAAATTAAAATCATACAATTTACATTAATTAATTTAATAATTAATTCCCACTGTCATGACAAATTGCGTGTTTTTATGAAACAATAAGTATCAAAAGATTGACACCAGTTTAAGTCCAATTTCAAATTGAAATTGATTACAATGACCACCATTGGATTAAATGGTAAAAATATATTCTAATTTCACTTCAAAACCAATTAAAAAGATAATATAATCATATAAATAAATTATATTAAAAAGAGGTTTTGAATTAAAATACAACATTTTTTCAATATTCATTAAAAAATGAACTTTATCAGAAAAATAACAAAAATTCACACAAAGTAAATTTTGATGTCCCAATCAGAAGGAATAAGTTTATTCTGACAAACATAACTTATAAAATTGTCAAAATATTTATTTAAAAATTGTTTTCCATCAAAAGGTAGTAAAACAATCTTTTAAAAATATTAGTGTATTCCATGCTTAAGATTGGATTTATTCTCATTTTAAGCCTCTATAACACTATCTAAGTCATTAATAGACATAGATAAAAATATATATTATTCATTACTTACATGGGATGTTACAAGATATGGGTAGAAAACCAAATTCATTAGAGCCATAAAGACCTCTGGTGATCTCTTAACTCTTATTGGCATAACCAAATACACATAAAAGATGTATCTACTATAGTACTCTATATGATGTTTAATTGTTTTCTATCATGCACATGGTGGTAGCCAAACCTAAAATTTATATTGGAGAAAAATGTCCATCCTCAGATCATGTCAAAGTGATCATCTATTAGCATTTGTTGATAAATGTTTTTTATTGGAATATCATTCATAGGAAGATAAATGTTATTCAATATGATAGTAGCATCACCCATTAATGTAAAAAGAACTAGTGAACCCCAAGATGAAGTACTGAGTAATTTCAAACCCTTAGATTCTAAAAATTCTAACCACTTTGTGACTTCCTAGAGAACTATAGGTGCTATCAAATTAGGAGTAACAGACATAATAAATTCACTCAGAACTATATTGATGGTAATAAAGAACACTTTAATAGGAAATAGTCCAAATAATTCTTTAGTGAATACCTCTTGGAATTAATTCAGTATAATATGGAATTCAATAATCTAAAACCCCTTGTCCCACAAAAAGATAATATCCATTTGGGTTGTCACTCATACCAACCCATGATTCTTGGTTCCCACATAGCACACATGGACATACTATTTTACAATATTAATGTTTGTACCACCCTCATGAATTCTAAATTAAACCCTTTAATTTTAATAATCATGTTGCTATTTAGAATTAACTAGCCTATCCATTCTAATAATGATGTCAAAAAATTTCCTCTCAAGGATAAAATATTAAAAAAAAGCTGACAGAAATATTGCTAAAGGTTCACACTATTTAATCGATACTTAGAATACCCTTTTAGATTCTTCTCTCCTTAGAAGTACTCTCAATCAAGCCCATCAAATACTATTTTTTCATCAGATATAATTTATTACAATGCCCCTGTTTTGAAGAACGAAAACAATGTTGAGACTACATGAATAATAACATCTACTTTATAAGTCCACAGACCCATAAATTGGATGCACATCATTGATATGACATGATATGTATCCTAGAGATGAAACCTAACTGAACTAAACTGGTTTACTCTACTGAAGTAGAACCTTTGGTGTAGGTATACATTGGCTAAGAACCCTACCCATTTAGATCAATAAGTAGTATTCTAGCTACCTAGTTTGAGATGATTCACTAATATAAATGGAATAACTGATATAGACACTCTTCAACAAGACATATATGGAAGATTCCTAAAGAAGTTATAATGATTAACATGCACTCTATGGCCATAATAATCAATTGGATTTCGTAGACATTTGGGATTTTTATGTCGTGGAATTTTACATAGCTGGAAAACTATGTAACACCTGATTGGGTTTCCTCTAACTACTACAACCCATGCTTAAAGACTCGAAATGAATGTTCTTTCCACTATAGGAAACACATCAATGTCTTGGTAACGTACTACCATGACCCACACCATTAGATTATCTCAAGCTTCCATTGAAGATGATGGCTTGTTTAACTATTTTATAAATGGTGTCCACCCAAAAGAAGATCATCCATAATAATATTGTGCATTCAATCCCGTCCTCAGATCATATCATGATCATTAAAACATAACTCAAAAAATTTTGTATGATGTGCCGAAGCATGTTGGATCTAGCCGAATATTCAAGAACATACATTGGAACCTATTATAGATTCTTAAAATCCATATCATAGTTTCCCATCATATTTTATGTGAAAAATGAATCCTAGAAAGAGGTTTTTATGTCTACCCTGATCATATCCAGATGATGAAAAACATGCGTAACGACAACCCATCATAGTTTAGCATAATATCGATTCATATAAGATAAAAATTTTATGCACCGCACAAGATTAATATCTATATTTTAGAAGATATATAATGTCATATATCCATGAATCTATGTTCTACTGACCACTATTCCCTCAGAAGGATGGAGGATGACTCTGTAGAAATTATCATTTCTACTCTTCCATAGATGGAATAAGTTGCAAAAATCACAAAAAATAATGAATCATGTCCATAAATCTCTCTCAAAACAAAGATTTAGAGCCTAGTGGGTGAATAATATGATTAAAATATCATGGAACAATAGGACGTAATAGTGGCCACTATGGGCCCACCACCTCAAGAACATGGTCGACACTATGTTCCTGATGCACAAATTACGAAAATTGTGGCGTCGTAGCTCTAAAATATCAAATAAAACTCCTTATATAAGATTTGTCATTTGAGATAGAATAATAAAGGATGGAAGGATGTGTAAAAATTATTATATAATGATTAAAACCTCACTATCTACTCTTGATGAGAGTTATTCGTGATAAAAGAATACTAAGGATCAAAATATACATATCCTACTACAAACATCTATGGTTTATTCAGGGTAATCGTCTGATATCTCACAATAATTATTTTAGTATATATATTATCAATTGTATGGTAATGATAACATTTTACTTTTATTTGAATCGCCAACCCCATTAAAAAGAAATTTTTTATATGATTAAATTTATTTCATTTCATACAAATTTTAATTTAAATAGATATCATAGATCATTTATATTCTTCAACAATACCAATTTATAAAATATTTTTATCATTTTAAATATCATCCATTATGCCAATTAATTGTGAAATTTTTTTATATATGGTATCAGGCACTAAATAGACATTTATTATGATTTGGATGAATGAATATCCAATCTACATTAATAAAATTACGAACTTTAAAAAATAGATTTCTCATTCATTCAATAAAATCATCTAATGATATGGTCCATATAACCAATTGTTCATGGTTCAACTGTGGTATAATTGGTGAATTAATGTGTAATCATAATTCTATGTAGGGAAACACCATATTTATTGATTTAGTTTCATTACATAATATAATTATATTATCTAAGAAAGAATCATTTAACCGTTTCTATATACGATAATCCAACACAAACTATATGAAGCATTCTTTCATGCGTAATGTAAACATGGAATTGAAGAAGTTCAGGGAATATAACAATTAATGTTCCTATAATGAGATATGAGATTATTCTTAATTATTATTCCAGTCGATGGAAAAATGGTAATTCATAATAATTATATTAAAAATAATAACATCAAAATAATTTTAACACCTATTGGTGATATATGTAAAAATACAATAAGAAAAAACACAAATAGTAATAACCAATCCCATGTAATTTGGGTTTTTCTTATACATGAGATAGATAATCCCATGAAAAGAATCATAACCATGTCTTAAACAATTCATAGTTTCATGGATAACACAAAAAATTAATTAAAAAATGTAAAATAAACCCTTGACCACATTGTGGAGTCCCCCCTCAGAAACCACTAAAAATATAAGGTCCTTGCCTTGAACATTACATAATCATGAGATAAGTCAATAATTTTACATTAATTAACATATATGTTCTTTTAAGGTTTCTATATTTGGATAATTAGGTCATAAAAGATACATAAAAACATAAATATTACAACTAGACACTGCTACTCAGTATCCATTTTTTCATAAAATAAAAACATTAAAAACAAACAAGGTTTTCTTTCATGTTTAAACAAGATAACATTTCTCGATCCCATCCATGACTATATTCTTCTTTAAATACACTAAAAAACAATACAATAACATGGTATGAGCCTAAGAAATATCAGTAAGGGATACAATAATAATTAAAAATGTTATTCATTTTAAAACATGTACAGTATGAATAATTTATCATAAATTAATATTTTTCACCTTTATGAAGTTTTAATTACACATCACCGAATAGAAGATCATAACATGCCATTTTTTTAATATAAATATTTCTTTAAAACAAATATAAATCAAATATAACATATTATTAAATCTTATGAAATAGTCATTTTTAAACTAAATAACCATACGGTCGACTTCTATACATATCACTAAGTAGAATAACCCTGCGTTTGAATTACATTCCCAATGCATTGGAGGTTATAACATAATAACCCTTACTTGGTGTATCATATAACGATACATAATTATATTATCACACAACCAAATATCTTTTTTTTATCACTCAAATTCCAATAAAATTTTCAAGTACCATTATATAATCATAAAACAGAAAATATTGTAATTATCGACATTTCACACATAAAATTTCATTTCAAAATCAGAACAAATAATTTGATGATATTGAAATATTCAATCCATTTTCAAAACCATTTTCTATACCAAAACACCGCAAAATAAAATAATGGATTTCTCTTCTCCTTTTAAAAAATATTATGTCTTATAAAGGATGCCAAATATCAAATAACAGTTGCGGTGATAGAGAAGACATCATCGCCACATATGTTAAAAATATTCATTTTGTCATTTAGTGAAATACATCATTTAAAAAAGATTCCATTTTGAAAATAGTTGAATGAAATTAAATTTAAAAGGATTTATTATAAATTTTTTCAATCAAGAATGTGTATATTATCAAAATTTGAATTAATTTAATGAGATTGAGATGAATCCCTTACCATGATTCTGAATTCTCTCATAGTTTAATTTTTTTTTGGAATAAGAAACATATATTAATTTATATTTTCATGAGAACCTATTTCAATATAAAAATTAATTTTAAATTCCTTTTTACCATGTTAAAAAAATTACATAACTATTTAAGTTCATATCGAATGTTTTGTTGATATTTTGTATTTATGTCAAAAATGAATTTGTTTTGATGTAAAGTTTCCTTGTGGTAAAAAGTCTATCATCTCCATAATAGTATTAATGATTTTTATATCATATATATCCGGTATATATATATTTAGAATGGTATATATTATTTTTTGATAAAAAATGAATCACACTATTCTTGGAGATGGTAAGTCGTACGTACACATGAACGCTACTTTCATTTCGTTATCATAAAAAAAATGATTAAATTATATAAATGTAAATTATAATACAAGTTTTATATTAATTTTATTTATGTATCATATTTTTAATAAAACAATCCTTTATAAATTCAATATGTCCTGGGAATGATTCATATCGCTTTGAGCGAGAAGTAGTCCACACTTAATCAAACAAAATTATCGTATTTACACAACATTGAATGAATACAATTATTTTCAAAATAAAAATTACATAATCATAGAGAAAATATAAATATAATATATATATTATAGTGTCCCTAGTAATGGACAACAAGAGATTTGGATGGGAAAAATTGAATAATCATCATTTCATGGGGCCGTAATTCACCGTTCATAGAATCAATATTTTCATTACCCATTAAATAGAGGTGTTTGTAAGTAAAGATTAAAAACATAGAATAAAAACATGCTGGTATATTTAGTATACTGGTTTTGTTATGTAGTCATATAATAATAAAAGGTTATGAAGTAGGGAATTTAAATGAAACGAAAAATAATGAGAAAAAGTGTTACACCTTAATCAGGTAAATTATTTTTTTATATGAAAAGGATTTCTTAAAAAGACTTATTCCATAAGGTAGTATTATTTAATGAGTGTAGGGATTCTATGAATATGTTAGGGAAGGTATTTTCCAATACAAATGGCTCTTTATATGTAATTATTTGACAAGGTAGGGTACCTTTTTATAGAAGAGGGAAGGGGAACCTATGAAAACTCGTAAAATTATTAAATTAATATTTTTTAATTTTTTAATTTAAATTGATCCAACTTTAGAAATGTAAAAGTTATGTTTTTTATGGTAATAAATTTTATCAAAAAATTATTTTCTTCATGTATTAAATTTATTTTCAAAATTTTAATATTGGTTTACCCATAATTATTATCTTTTAATTTTAATTGTCAAAAAAATATTTTAACTATTAATAGGCTATTAATTTTATTAATACGGGTTAAATTTCCAATATCTAGGACCATAATTAATTTTTAGACATTTTTTGTAGTCACTGTGTGATTTTAATTTTTGTATTATTTTAAAATAATTTATTAAATTACATTTTTTATAAAATTTCAATTATGTCAATGTTAACACTATTTATTTTATTGAATTTAACAAAAAACGAAAAAGAGAGATAAATTTAACTGTTTTATAAAAGGAAATTTTCACCAATAAAAATATTTTATGGAATTAATTGTGTCATATAATATTTATTTCAATATTTATAATATCATTTATTTGATTCATTCATTAATAAAGCAATATACTCTTCATCATTGTGTCATAATTAAATTTAAATATTTAAATTCAAAAAAAATATTAATAAAATATCATGATATTGGAAGTCTTTTTTTATTTCTAATTACTATTTATAATAAAATATATCACATATATACACCCAGATTTTAATTGTTTTAATAAGAAGATATATATAAATAAAATATTTTCCTTTACTTTAATTTTAAATATAGAAGTTTCTTATTGACACCAATGTTGCATAAAAATTCCATGTTTTCATCTCAAGGGATTTAATGGTAAGACATAACTCATGAAATCAGATTAGGACAATTATTAGAGTAGTTTTTTGTTTTTATTACATTATTATTACCCTTATTTACCTAAGATACCATTTAACTTTGGTAAATAAAAATGATTAATTATTTTAATATTCATAATTTAAAAGAAATAAAAGGAACCAATTTAAATAATTTTGATCTTATATCTCCAAATATAGAATCCATTTTTTCAAATTCCATATACTAAATTCTTCAGTAATTAATTTAAATTTTACTGATATTGTCAAAATGAGTAGACAAGGTTTTTAAAAGTAAAAACCATCAAATGATTGACATGTGTTTATATCAAATATCTATATTAAAATATCTTAAATTACCAAAATATGAATAAATGATAAAAAACTCAATTAAATATTAGAAAAATGTAAATGGAAAATACATCAATATAAAAAATCAGACAAAAATGCAGTTTGAATTTAAAATTCATTTTTTCACTTTTCAATAAAATATGAATTTTATTAGAAAAATAGAAAGATTAAATCAAATTAATCTTTTATTTACCAATTCCTAATAAAATGTTTATTTTCTCAAATATAACATATAAATATTTTAAAAACTTTTTTTAAATTGGGTTTACAATCAAAGGGATGTAAAACTGTTTTTTTATAAATATATCTTTTTCTCAAAAAAAATTAATTTGTTTTGTTATCTTGTCTAGAAACAGCTAAGTTGAATTTTAAAATTCTAATTGAATATATTAATTATATATTTCATTCATAGAAATCCATAAAGAGTGATTATACTATTTTATAATCATCCTTGTTTTCATTTAAATACCTTTTCAGAAAACATTTCCTTTTAAGATAAAATGGGTTTATTTTCATTTATAAAACATTGTTCACAAAAGAATTAATTTAATACATTTTTAAAAAATATTTTCATAAATCAATTAATATTATACATTCATTCCATTTTGACATCTATGTTATGTGGTAACATCTATGTTATAAGTTAACATAATAAAATTTAGTTGTTCACTTAATTTCAATGTGGAGTATTTTGTATGTTATAGAACATAGTGTGTCTTTTAAAAAATACTAGGATGATACAAAGATGTTTCATGTTACAATTGGATAAATGACCTCATGAGACCCTCCCCATATTCTAGAGTCTATCGACTACTTGATTTCACATTGGAATCATTTGAAGACTAAATGAAATATTGGATTATCCAAAAACCATTAATAATTGATGTTTAATTTGAGGAGATCACCCTATGGGAGGCACTAGTCAATGAGGGGAACCTCATATGTTAAATATGAGTACATGGGGAATATCTAACATGTTAAAAATATTGTTGTAAGGAAGAATATTAATTTGGGGCAATAAATGGAGTGTCCCGTGTGTTCCCTGATGCCACGTAATATTAAATGTCTTATATTTTAGGAAAAAATTCTAGAACTCCTACCATATGCCTTTAATAGTATCCTCATCTAGTATTATCCCCTGAAATGAGTTATAATTGGAGCACTCAGATGAATAGACGAAATCCTTGAAAACAGGAAAATGTGGTCACTAAATAATAAAGATAAAGATGAAAAAATGATTAAAGGGATGATGTTTATTAGGGATCATAACATTTTGGATCCAATACACCGGAATGTGGAACAAACATAGCTTGGAGATAGGATATAGGGTTGAACCTAGTTTGGGCATGAAGAGATCACTCTCGTATGGATCATTATTTATAGAGGATGAATTGAAACCCTATATAAAATAAGGGATGCTTTCTTTTTTTTTAACCCATTCATTAGATTTACATTTCATGTAAATTTAATACACATCTTGTAATTATTTGGTCCTCACCCCCACCCCCTACACATGTAAAAAACAATTACAACATGTTTAAATGATTTACATGTAATGTAATTCTTATTTTTTCTATCCCAGAGAAAAATCAATTCAATACATGCACACAGCCTGGACAACCCATTACACATTGCACATTTGATACACACTATGTGTTCTATGTACACACCATAAATCTAATACCCACCATTTATTTGGCCTTTTTCATACCTCCGGTCTAGATTTATACTTTTCATCAAAATGAAATGGATCTGGGAAAAGGTAACATTTACTAGTGTTTATGATAATTAGGAAATGAAATTAGGCTCTTCTAAATATTTTTAATCAAAATTGCTGAAATTTTAGGGTGTTAAACTGGACATTATGGTGTTATCCAACATTACTGGTTACCCATTAGTGATCAATGATTAGTTGGATAAGATCCACTAAGGGAAGCTCAATACTTTGCTTCATGTTCTTTGTAATTATTAGATGGTGATAAATATCATCTCGGATTATGAGAGGATTACTTAAGCTTAGTACCACGACCAATTAATTTATCTTATTATTTTTATGTTGAAAACCTTTGATGGAATGCATAATGTGAATGCAATAATTTTATTTTATTTGTACAATATATTTTAAAGAATATGTATCTTCATTTATCCTCAAATTCTATGTGGTGTTAGAATGTATTGAGACCATTGTATAAATATATTAGAAATATTAATATATTTTAATTCATCAGTGAGAATTTTTTTAGTGCTTATAGTTTCTTATTGTTTGTGAGGTCTTTTGTAAAATCTACAAACACAGCTAATTCCATAATGTACGCTTTACACTAGGAATGTCTTATGGTTGGTCAGAACAGGAAGTCAGTTTGAAGATATCATTGGAAATGAAATAAATTAAAATTAAAAATTATATATATTTATTTTAATTTAAATTCCCCTGACATATATTCATCTACTTATACAATGTTGTGACAAATTTCCATGGTTATCATCCTAGACCTATGATGATTTGAGAGTATGTTTTGGAATTATCCATTAGGTGAATGGATCAAGGAATGATGGAAAAACTAATCATGTGTGATGAAAAGGAATAAAGGGTAGTTGGTCTCCTTCATCAATAGTGAACACATTTTCACCAATGATTTATCCTAAATCGATGTAGGTCTCATCATTAAATGATTTCTCCATTTTTATTAAAATAATGAGCATCAATTCTTATTTCCCTTCCTTGATTTCTGATTTATTTTTCTTTTCATGCACCCCACCATTTATTGGATATTCTTTTCTAATACAATTCTTCCATTTCCTATGTAATGTCCTTGGATTAAAAAATTATGTTATTTATTAACTTGAACACTTGTAAATATTTATTCAATTTTCATATGTTATTTTACCCCAAAAATCATTGTTATGTTTTTCATTGACCAATATGGTTAATGTTATATATTTCTAGTGCGATTACAAGATTGGAAATACCATTGGATTCAGGGTAGTTTCAAAAATTATGAATGTATTGGAAAACTAGATATGGATCAAATAATGGTGTAGGTTATGGGTGAGGCCCTCATAAAACCACTGATGTGTTTGAAGGAGGTAATGATAGTGGTTTTGGTGTAAAAATGATTCATGGATTCATTCATATGATTTTATGAATAACCAATATATATTTTGTGTTATCCAAAAACCCATACCGCATAGTCCACCATCATGTGGAGACTAGGGTTTTTGGTATGATAAGGGTTTGTCATTGTATGATCGGGAAAACATTCTATGTCAGAAAAATAGGGGTATTGATGTTGTCTTTCATATGTATACTCTTGGGGCCTCATGTGCTAAGACACATCATGTATTCGGGGAGTATATGTGAATGTTTTGATACTCAAGAACAACAACAAACATAAGCACAACAAGAAGTACTCATGAACGACCATGAGCACACAACATGGCCTATAGTGGTCAAGACATGTGGTGTAATACTCATACACCTCGCTTAGTATAATATGGATAGGTGTTTAGTAGAGTTCACTATAAGGCCCCAACCTTAAACCTTACTTAATCTTGAGTTATTACAAGATTACACATTGAGGATCTTTTCAGGTTTAGAGTTTTAGATAATTAGATCATGAAACTTGCATTACATTCCACATTTAAGCAAAGTGGTTACATGAAAGACAGTATTCATTCTTCCCATCAATGGAAACATATTTAAAATAAAACAACGATTCTTTCTTGACACATCCTTGACACTATCATCACATCATGTACCTTTCCCCTGTCCTGTGAAAAACATTTCAAAAACTTGGGATGAGCATAAAAAGTTCAGTAAGGGTTATAAAAATATGGAAAGGAAATATGAGTTTATATATACATAAGAATGAAATCATACTTTACCCATAAAACATATTCACTTTAACAAACCTCATAAAATCATGAATAAATCATAGAAATCATAAGACATAAAAGGTAACTTGAGGCATTCATAACATTCTTACATAGGGAGTAACCCTCTTGGTTACGTTTGGAATACCCACCACAGTATATTCCATAAATCTCTTCGGAGAAACCTTAACGTTTCACTCCTTCGCGTTACCCAATGCATTGGAGAGCTATATCGGGCTCACCCGCCCTTATTTTATCACGGAACTACCCGTTTTCATAACAATTCCCAAGAACCATAACATAAACGTATCATATAAAACATACATAAAGGAAACATAACACTTCCACAATTCAATCACAATATAACATTTTAGTATATTGAAATAATGAATCCATTCAAAAAGAACCATTTCTAAAACCATTTAAAACATTTAATAAAGAGATTTTTGAATCAAAGTGTCCCATAACACCTTGAAGATTTTAAAAATTTAAACCATTAATATCCATATAAATAAATTCTTAAAACCATTTTTAAAACATGGATATTAAAAAGAACAGATAATTAAAACATTTAAAGTGATATTTCGGTTAAAGGAGATTTTACCAAAATTAGAGACACTTGAATACAATAATTAAGGAATATCATTTAGTCAGAACTTTATAATATCATGAGAATAAATGGATTCATGATATAATATTCCAAAGGACAGTATATACACCATATAATAGTGAATGGGTGCATAACAACAATGAAGTCTCAATAGAAATGTCAAATGTGATGAAATCCCTTATAAAAAAGGTATCCTTAAATTAATGATAAATCAATCCCAAAATTATGTCTGACAAATATAAATACACCCAATATAAGTGGATATTAATTGTGAAACATTAAAATTTCATTCACACATATTCAAAGGATGACATATTCAATAACTACATGTTGAACCCAAAGAAATCGAAATTGGGTTAAAAAGTTCCCTTGGTAAAATTCGACAGCCTAACGGCATCACTTCAAAATTCAGAAAATGAGTTGATGAGAGATAAAAAGGGCATCTCATTACTTGGACATAAAATTTACATAAATAAGTATATAAAATAACATATACCAACATAATAGTATGTTAATTAAAAGTCATATCAAAAGAAGTCTTTTAAAAAAGAGGAGGGTGAAAGGTCCCCTTACCGAGTTGGGTAACATTCGAAATGTACACGCCATTGAAGAAGGGTCATACAATGAAGATTTGAATACCCATAAATGAAATTATACTACACAAAGTGTATAATAATGGGCAGTACATACACCACTCAAAGGAAATTGTGGCAAATGTAGCATAAATCCCACGGGAATAAAACTGAGATGATAAATCCCTTACGAAAACTCGGCAGCCTAGCGGCGCCACTTAAAACTTCTAAAATGGATTGATGATATGAAATTAGGTCTATCATCATATCAACATAAATTTTACAGAAAGAGTAATACAAAATAACATCCATCATCATAACATATAGGAGCTTAAAGGAAGTGACATAAAGTAGAGTACTTAAAAAGAAAGAGAGAGGTTAGATCTCTTACAAACATTCGGTAGCCTAACGGCGCCACTCAAAACTTCCAAAATGGATTGATGAGAGAGAATAGGGTCTCTCATCATATGAACATAAAAATTACAGTATGATTAATATAAAATAACATCCCAATAACAAGAAAAATGATCTTTAAAAGGAATGGCATAAAAGAGTGTACTTAAAAAGAAATAGAGGAGTATGATCCCTTACCTCAAGTCCAACTTGTCTTGTTCGTTTCTTTATATTCCTGAATAATAAACATTGGTCAATTAATAATTTCCTAAGTACCTTCTTTAGAGATTATTATCCAGTTCATATCACATATTATAATGTTATAATAATTGTTTAATAATGTTAGTTCATATCAGACGTTTTTGCCGATGTTTGGTACATGAGTCAAAAATGAACTTGTTTGAAAAAAGATTGCCCATGTATTTATAGGAAAATAATTTCCAGAATAGTATTAATGATTAATATATCATATATATCAAGTAAATATTCATTTTATACTATTCCATATCATTTGGAGAGAAAAAACAAAAAGCACCGTTCATGGAGACGGTAGGCCGTACATACGCATGAACGCTACTTTCTATTTTTGGCATATTAATGGAATTAAAACAAAATGAGAGATATATATATATATGTTATAATTCCAGAATGATATCCATAATTTAGATGTAATATATTACATATATATCCCTTATATATTTGTACTTACAATAGTACATAAAATTTTGAGATAAGAAATGAAATGTACCGTTCATGGAGATGGTAAGCCGTACGTACGCATGAACGCTGCTTCCATTTATATTTAATATTTAATAGAATTAAAACATAATTATACATAATATTATTTTAATTACAGTATGGTATCATATATAATATCATTAAATATACCCTTTATACGTACCACATATGGTAATAACGAATCAAATCACTTTGAGTGGGCGGTAGTCCGCACTTCCTTAAATGAAGATATCGCGTTTACCAATGATGTAAACCATAAAGGTATGAAATAAATGAAAAATAAAGAAGCTTAAGTGAAATATAAACATATTATATATCATATATAAATATAGTTTCATCCTAATGGCCACCTTTGAAGGTGTTATAAGAATGTTGAACAATTATCGTTTCGTGAGGCAGAAATTCGCAATCCACAGAAACAGTATGTTCATTAACCATTAGATGTAGGTGTGTGAAAGTTTAGCTCGAATACTTATTATAAAAACATCCTAGTATATTGAAGATACTGGATTTGTTATAAAAGAAATGAATAAAAAGTGTTTAGGGGGTTGGAGAAGAAAAATAAAACAAAATGACTCAAGTGAAGACATTACCTTAAAATCGGGTAACTCCCTTTTGTTTGATCTCAAAGGCTTCCTTGGGAAGACTTCGGCCCAAAGTGAGGCTTTAAGGAGTAAAATAGGGAAGTGTAGAGAAAAAATGGGAAGGTTTTGGCCGAGCCAAAGGCTTTGGCAGTGTGGGTAAGGAGGTAGAGTTGGTGGCCTTTTATAAGAGGAGAGGAGGGACACTCTTGTAATGTTACAAAATCTTACTTTATTTTCAAAAGCGTTTCGGATTTTAAAGATCCCACATTGATGTATTTCTAGTATAAGGTGATAAGGGTTCGAAATCCACTCATCCAATAGGTTTTGTACATGCATAGGTCTTATATATTACATTATCATTCCATTTTATTTAAATCGTTAAATAATGAGGTCATCGCTGCATCATCATGATGTCATATATAATTTAATTTATTTAATGACTAAAAATTATAAAAAAATACTATGACGTAGGAAATATTTTTATCTTTCCAATTATTATTTATAGTCAGGAATATGACTTGTATAACCCCATTTAAAAATTATTTTAGTAAAACATCTCATGTTTGTGTCATTTTTACTTTTAACAATAAATAAAAAGAAATTTATGTCATTTTCCAAAAAAAGTGGCTCCATGGGGTCCCCAAGTTGACCAATAGATTTTCGTGGTCGGCCATGACACATCCAATGAGGGTAGGACATGTTTCTAGGTCATTTCATTTTATTAAGACATTATTCTTACCATAAACTACACTAATTACCTCTTATCGCGATTAAAAACATAATAAGTTACTATTCACAAATAAAATTATTTTTATCCCATTGAGCCACATTTTACTTCTTAATGACAACCATGTATTTTGGATTTTTGAAATTGAAAACACAAAGATGGAAAATTTTCATTAAAATGGAAAAATCAGTTTTTATAAGTACCACTTAATGGTTTCAGTATTCATCAAAAATTGATGTTTTTCAGAAAAATCCCAAAAATTCACCCTAAGATATATTTGATATTCCAAATTCAAAAATGAAGTCTATTTTACAAAATTCAAAACATATAAGCCACATTAATTAATTTAATAATTAATTCCCGCTGTCAGAGAAAATAGCGTGTTTTTATGAAACAATAAGTATCAAAAGATTGACTCTAGTTTAAGTATGATTTCAAAGTGAAATTAATTCCAACGACCACTATTGGATTTAATGGTAAAAATATATTCTAATTTCACTTTAAAACCAATTCAAAATATAATCTAATCATATAAATAAATTAGATTAAAAAGAGTATTTGAATTAAAATACAACATTTTATACTATTCATTAAAAAATGAACTTTATCGGAAAGATACAAAAAATTTACACAAAGTAAATTTTGATGTCTCGATTCTTAAGAAGAGTTTTATTTGGTCCAATAGAATTTTTAAGAGTGAAAAAAACTATATTTAATGACGGTTCTCCATCAAAAGGCGATAAGTGAGCCTTTAGTGAAAACTAGGGCATATACGCCTAAAATTGAATTCTTTCCATATTTTAAGCCTTTATCTTCTATTGGATAAATGTAAAAACATTTAAAAACATATATAATCATAATTTAGTTATTTCTATCCATTCCCGCCAATACAACGGCTACATGTTAACTACCGTTTAAAATAATATTATTTTATTATTAGAGTGCAATGTAAGATTCCCAAGAAACTCGTTGTTGCGTGTTGGGTACGCTATAGAGCATAGCGTCCACTTTAATGTCATATTAATATTTTATTCACAAATATGGATAAATATAAAAATGTAATATTCTTTATTTACCTGGGGTGTTACATCCTTCCTCCCTTTTGGGAATTGCGTCCTCGCAATTTTAAAATTTGGCTTGGAAACTTCATTGAAAATCCCAAATCGAAAAAAGAGTCGGTAAAACAATCACTTTAAAATAAAGAATGATAAGTACAGAGGTCACCCGAGTTAACCCATAATAGGATTCAATGTAGGAAAACATGGACATGGAGGAGAAAACATAGGGTCATGTTCTGATGGAGACTGATAGAAAACATATTTAGGAGAAAGTTAACAATAAGAAAATCACAAACTAGTGATGGGTTAAACGGTGTTGGGTTCCCCAGTAGGAAAAGTTAATAGACAAAATTTTTGTTTTAAGTTACTTTTTATTGAGGAATTTATTTTTGAGCTTAACTAAAACATAAGGAAACATACTTACTTTTCATGTTGACTTTCAACTTTTACTAGATTTCTTACACTGACTCATACTTTCTCCAAAAGACGAGTATTTAGGAAGACTTGTTCGCATTAAGAGTACTATAACCAACTTCTAGAGGAGCACCTAATCCACAAAAAAAGAACTTTACATTTCCCATGTCTTCAATTCTTAACCAAAACTAAAACCAAAAAGGTTACTACAAGATAAGATAATCCAGAAAAGGATAACCCTTTATAAAAAGAAAATATATTCTTAATCTCAAAATTTGTCCAACAAAACCCGAAGTTCAACGAGGACCATTAGATAACCAATTTTTCCATAATATTCTACAATGTAAACCAATCTAATATTGAAACCCAAATATTTGAAGGATTTAGTCACATAGTCTTCCAAGTTAAATCGTAACATTTATCTTCAAACAACATCAGTTGCTCCTAAAGTCTCGTATTGAAAAGTAATTAACCTAATCACATATCCTCCATGATATGTTAATCATTTTCATAAATAACCCAAAATAAACTTACTCTTAATTCATAAAATCATCTAACTAAAAAGAATCGGTCAAAAAAACCAGGGACTTCACGTAGTCCAGTGGTAGGCGATAAATACCAGTTGCACTTTGGTTGTGGGTTCGATTCCTACAGCTTCGTCCGACGCGACGGGTTGTCACACAGTCTGCGTGTTGTCCCTTTTCAAAAACTACATAATTTTATAACATTCCTCAAAAGAGATAAATTCATCAAAAATAAATATAACATATTCTTCAAGTTTATCCCATGCCTTCTTATTCCATCATATCATATAATAACCCATAATTACCTCAAAAGTAAGGATCATATAATCTCTAATTGTTACCTTTATAATTATTACCTAAACATCCACATCTATTTGGTCATCTCGTATATTATGCATTATAGAACATACCAAGGTTCAAGTGGTTGATCATGACTCCTTGATAGTTGGTTTAGAACAACCATGAGATTCCTCATTGAATCCCCCATTTCATCCAGTCTCTTAATCAGAGAACCACCATAGTTTCCTTCAAACCTGTTGTCTCTTTGGTGCCTGCTAGATCCATCATTTCACTAGAAATAGAAATGTCAGTGTGAGTATATCAACAAAACCATCATGTACTAATGAGGGAGATAACCACAAAGATATACTTACTCATTCACTTTATCTAAAACGAGGACTCTTTCTGAAATCCTATCCATTATGGTACTGTCACTTATGCTTAGAGAATACCCTAACCTCTAAAGTTATTTAAACTGGCCTCTGATACCATCTATAAGGCCCCAGCCTTAAACCTTACTTAATCGTGAGTTATTACAAGATTAAACATTGAGGATCATTTCAGGTTTAGAGATTTAGAAAATTAGACAATGAAACTTGCATTACATTCCACATTTAAGCAAAGTGGTTACATAAAAGACAGTATTCATTATTCCCATCAATAGAAACATATTTAAAATAAAACATGGATTCTTTCTTGACACATCCTTGACACTATCATCACATCATGTACCTTTCCCTTGACCTGTGAAAAACATTTCAAAAACATGGGATGAGCATAAAAATCTCAGTAAGGGTTATAAAAATATGGAAAGGAAACATGAGTTCATATATACATAAGAATGAAATCACAATTTACCCATAAAACATAGGCACTTTAACATACCTCATCAAATCATGAATAAATCTTAGAAATCATAAGACATAAAAGGTAACTTGAGGCATTCATAACATTCTTACATAGGGAGTAACCCTCTTGGTTAGGTTTGGAATACCCATCACATTATATTCCCTAAATCCCTTTGGAGAAAGCTTAACATTTCACTCCTTCGCGTTACCCAATGCATTGGAGAGCTATATCGGGCTCACCTGCCCTTAGTTTATCATGGAACTACCCATTTTCATAACAATGCCCAAGAACCATAACATAAACATATCACATAAAACATGCATAAAGGAAACATAACATTTCCACATTTCAATCACAATAAAACATTTTAGTATATTGAAATATTGAATCCATTAAAAAAGAACCATTTTCAAAACCATTTAAAACATTTAATAAAGAGATTTTTGAATCAAAGTGTCCCATACCACATTGAAGATTTTAAAATTTTAAACCATTAATATCAATATAAATAAAACCTGAAAACCATTTTGAAAACATGGATATTTATAAGAATAAATAATTAAAACATTTAAAGCGATATTTTCGTTAAAGGGGGTTTTACCAAAATAAGAGACACTTGAATACAATAATTTATAAATAACATTTAGTCAGAACTTTATAATATCATGAGAATAAATGGATTCATTATATAATATTCCAAAGGACAGTATATAAAACATATATGAGTGAATTGGTGCATAACAACAATGACGTCTCAATAGAAATGTCAAATGTGATGAAATCCCTTATAAAGAAGGTATCCTTAAATTAAGGATAAATCAATCTCAAAATTATGTGTCACAAATATAAATACACCCAATATAAGTGGATATTAAGTGTGAAACAATAAAATTTCATTCAAATATATTCATAGGATGACATATTCAATAACTACATGTTGAACCCAAAGAAATCGAAATTGGGTTAAAAAGTTCCCTTGGTAAAATTTGACAGCCTAACGACATCACTTCAAAATTCATAAAATGAGTTGATGAGAGATAAAAAGGGAATCTCATCACTTGGACATAAAATTTACATCAATAAGGATATAAAAGAACATATCCCAAAATAATAGTAAGTGAATTAAAAGACATAACAAAATAAGTCTTTTAAAAAAGAGGAGGGTGAAAGGTCCCCTTACCGAGTTGGGTATCTTTCGAAACGTACACCCCATGGAAGAAGGTTCATACAATGAAGATGAGAATACCCATAAATGAAATTATACTACACAAAGTGTATAATAATGTTCATTACATACACCATTCAAAGGAAATTGTGGCAAATGTAGCATAAATCCCATGGGAATAAAAGTGAGATGATAAATCCCATACGAAAACTCGGCGGCCTAGCGGCGCCACTGAAAACATCTAAAATGGATTGATGAGAGGAAATAGGGTATCTCATCATATCAACATAATGTTTACAGAACGAGTAATACAAAATAACATCCCCCAACATAACAAATAGGATCTTAAAGGAAGTGACATAAAGGAGAGTACTTAAAAAGAAAGAGAGAGGTTAGATCTCTTACAAAAATTCGGCAGCGTAACGACGCCACTCAAAACATCCAAAATGGATTGATGAGAGAGAATAGGGTATCTCATCACATGAACATAAAAATTATAGTATGATTAATATAAAATAACATCCCAATAACATGAAATATGAGCTTTAAAAGGAATGACATAAAATAGTGTACTTAAAAAGAAAGAGAGGAGTATGATCCCTTACCTCAAGTCCAACTTGTCTTGTTCGTTTCTTTATATTCCTGAATAATAAAATTTTTTCAATTAATAATTGCCTAATTACCTCTTTTAGAGATTATTATCCAGTTCATATCACATAATATAATGTTATAATAATTGTTTATTAATGTTAGTTCATATCAGACGTTTTTGCCGATGTTTGGTACATGAGTCAAAAATGAACTTGTTTGAAAAAAGATTGCCCATGTAGTTATAAGTAAATAACATCCAGAATAGTATTAATGATTAATATATCATATATATCCAGTAAATATTCATTTTATACTATTCCATATCATTTGGAGATAAAAAACGAAAAGCATCATTCATGGAGACGGTAGGCCGTACGTACGCATGAACGCTACATTATTTTTTTGTCATATTAATGGAATTAAAACAAAATGAGATATATATATATATATTATAATTCCAGAATGATATCCCTTATTTATATTTAATATATTACCTATATATCCATTATATATTTTTACTTATAATAGTACATAACATTTTGAGATAAGAAATGAAATGTACAGTTCATAGAGACGGTAAGCTGTACGTATGCATGAACGCTACTTCCATTTCTATTTCATATTTAATAGAATTAAAACATAATGATACATAATATTATTTTAATTCTAGTATGGTATCATATATAATATCATTAAATATACCCTTTATACGTACCACATATGGTAATAACGAATCAAATCACTTTTTGGGGGCGGTAGTCCGCACTCCCTTAAATGAAGATATCGCGTTTACCCATGATCGAAACCATAAAGGTATGAAATAAATGAAAAATACAGAAGCTTAAGTAAAACATAAACATATTATATATCATATATAAATATAGTTTCATCCTAATGGCCACCTTTGAAGGTTTTAGAAGAATTTTGAACAATCATCGTTTCGTGAGGCAGAAATTCGCCATCCACAGAAACAGTATGTTCTTTAACCATTATATGTAGGTGTGTGTAAGTTTAGCTCGAATAATTCTTATAAGAAAATCCTATTATATTGAAGATACTGTATTTTTTATAAAAGAAATGAATAAAAAGAGTTTAGGGGGTTGGAGAAGCAAAATAAAACAAAATGACTCAAGTGAAGACATTACCTTAAAATCGGGTAACTCCCATTGGTTTGAGCTCAAAGGCTTCCTTGGGAAGACTTCTGCCCAAAGTGAGGATTCAAGGAGTAAATTAGGGAATTGGAGAGACAAAATGGGCAGGGTTTGGACGAGCCAACGGCTTTGGGAGTGTGGGTAAGGAGGTAGAGGTGGGGGCCTTTTATAAGAGGAGAGGAGGGGCACTGTTGTAAAGTTACAAAATGTTACTTTATTTTCAAACGTGTTTCGGATTTTAAAGGTCCCACATTGATGTATTTAGAGGATAAGGTGATAAGGGTTCTAAATACACTCATCCAATAGGTTTTGGAAATGTTTAGGTCTTAGATATTATATTATCTTTCTATTTTATATAAATCATTAAATAATGAAGTCATCACTTCATCATCATGATGTCATTAATAATTTAATTTATTTAGTGTCTAAAAGTTATAAAACAAATACTATGATGTAGGAAATCTTTTTATCTTTCAAATTATTATTTATAGTCAGAAATATGACTTTTATAACCCCATGTAAAAATTGTTTTAGTAAAACATCTCATGTTTCTGTAATTTTTACATTTAACATTAAATAAAAAGATATTTATGTCATTTTCCAACCAAAGTTGCTCCATGGGGTCCCGAGGTTGACCCATGGATTGTCTTGGTCGGCCATGACACATCCAATGTGGGTAAGACATGTGCTTAGGTCATTTTATTTTATTAAAACATTATTCTTACAATAAACTACACTAATTACCTCTGATCGTGATTAAAAACTTAATAAGTTACTATGCACAAAAAAATTATTTTTATCCCATTGAACCACATTTTACTTCTTAATTGCAACCATATATGTCGGATTTTTGAAATTAAAAACACAAAGATGGAAATATTTCATTTAAAAGGAAAAATCAGTTTTTATAAGTACCACTTAGTGGTTTCACTATTCATCATAAATTGAAGTTTTTCAGAAAAATCCCAAAAATTCACCCTAAGCTATATTTTATATTCTGAATTCAAAAATGAAGTCTATTTTAAAAAATTCAAAACATATAAGTCACATTAATTAATTTAATAATTAATTCCCGCTGTCAGAGCAAATAACGTGTTTTTATGAAACAATAAGTATCAAAAGATTGACTCTAGTTTAAGTCTGATTTCAATGTGAAATTAATTCGAACGACCATTATTGGATTTAATGGTAAAAATAGATTCTAATTTCACTTTAAAACCTATTCAAAAGATAATATAATCATATAAATAAATTAGATTAAAAAGAGGTTTTGAATTAAAATACAACATTTTACACTATTCATTAAAAAATGAACTTTATCAGAAAGATACCAAAAATTTACACAAAGTAAATTTTGATGTCCCGATTCTTAAGAAGAGTTTTATTTGGTCCAATAGAATTTTTAAGAGTGAACAAAACTATATTTAATGATGGTTCGCCATCAAAAGGCGATAAGTGAGCCTTTAGTGAAAACTATGGCATATACGCCTAAAATTGAATTCTTTCCGTATTTTAAGCCTTCATCTTTTATTGGATAAATGTAAAAACATTTAAAAATATATATAATCATATTTTAGTTATTTCTATCCAATCCCGCCAATACAATGGCTACATGTTTCCTACCATTTAAAATAATATTATTTTATTATTAGAGTGCAATGTAAGATTCCAAAGAAACTCGTTGTTGCGTGTTGGGTACGCCATCGAGCATAACGTCCCCTTTAAAGTCATATTAATATTTTATTCACAAATATGGATAAATATAAAAATTTAATATTCTTTATTTACCTAGGGTGTTACATTCACACACCATGTGTACCATATTATATTCCATTTACCTTTCTTGGGATCTTTTTCCTCTTAAATATCCTCTTTCAGAAAATGGTTTTGACCATTGAGTATCATGTCCCGAGTTTTTTTTCACCTAGAAAATGATGGTCTCCTTCGATTTGGAGTGTATTATATGATGTGAGGTGTTATATTATTGATTCTTCTTTAGTCTAATCCTGATGACACCAGAGATCAGGAAGATATAAATTGAAAGATATCGTGGTTGGAACTCCCCCCTCCATAGGTGGCAGGTCTACCATATACCTCTCTATCTTCAGAGTGGTAACTCCCTAACATACTAGGAAATGACTACAATGTTAAATATTTTTAGACCATAATGTCCTAGGGTGTTGGTATTTTACATGAAGTGTGGCCTCCCTCTGATGGTTCGAGGGGTGGGTCCTCTACTTACCAAGTGTCACCACTATTTGAACTAAGTTACATTTACTCCATTCACTGAGTGTACCACACTAATGCACAAGGGTAAAGATTCTATATTTATATATTTAAAGCCCTTTTTTATTCTATATTGAAGTACCTCTATTATATATTACCCCCCCTCTGGTTGTGGAGTAGTGGCATTGTTCGGGTCCTCTATGATTCTTTCTAAATTTGATATTCAAGATGTTAGACATTAGTTATACTTCCTTGGAGGTATAGGAAAACTCATCATTCAAGGATGATCGGTGTGAATGTGATACCTTTCTCCCATGTATGGGATTCATTATAATCACATATATAATATGGATTTTCTCCCTATTTTTTGGGTTGAGTTGACCATTACTGAATCTGTCAATTTATCCCGCTATGGTTTTTTATTCATCCTATTATGTATGTTTATAGTCACACAAACATGGTATTTCCCCAAAAATTTCATGTCTTATATAGATGCTAGATATTTTAATAGTGACATCCATAATATTTTGTGACAATCAATTTCGTAGATGGTTAATGGTGTTCAGGCTTGATGATCAGGATATGGGCTCTCACATATTTATTTATTACATATTGTGATAGGTTTGGACATCATTTCATGTTGGGTGTAAATTTTTTCCCTTCACACATCAGATTTATCCAATCATACTCTGATGTATTCCCTTAGGGTTATTACTATCATGGTTTGCTCTAGATGTTAATATCTTTTTTTCTCTACCCAAATCCATGGAGACAGTTGGGTGTGTGTATATATGTACACTAGAAATAAGGCATCCAATTATATGTTACGCCTTCTCATTTATTTTAATATCCCAGGTAAATAAGGAATATGACATTTTCATATTTATTAATAATTGTGAAATAAATAATAATTTTACATTAATGGGGATGTAATGTTCGATGACATATCTAACACACAACAATGGGTTTCTCTGAAGTCTCATGTTTCTCATAAGAGAGAGTCATACTGAAAAATAATAATATAATATTATTCTAAATGGTAGTTAAAACCTAGTTGTGGTATTGCTGAGAATGATTAAAAATAACAACAATATGATTATAAATTTTAGTTAATTGTCTTTGAATTTATCTAATAAATTTTAGTGGCTTAAAATGAGAATGAATCAAATTTTAAGCATAAATCCTTGAATATTTTTAAATAGAAGTTTTACCACCTTTTGAGGGAGTATAATTTTTAAATATAGATTTTTTCAACTTTTTATATGTTTCAATTGGCCAAATAAACTTATTCATTATAATAGGGACATCAAAATTCACATTGAATGAAATTTTGGTATTTTTCTACAAATGTATTTTAAATGAATAGTAAAAAATAATGCCTTTTAATACAATGATGCCTTTTAATATAATTTTTTATAGATTTTTATTGTTCTTTTAATTGGTTTTAAAGTCTAATTAGATTATATTATATTAATTTAATCCAATTTTGGTCATTGGAAGTATTTTCACTTTGAAATAGAACAAAAAAACATTTCAATCTTTTTTTATTTTTTACATTTAAAAAACACAATTTTTGGTTTCGACATTAAGAGTTAATTTTAAATTAATTTATACATCATCAATTTTTTGAATATGGAAAAATTGATTAAATATTTGGAATCAGGAGTCCAATATTTTTTTAATATGTAACTTATATATTTAGACATTATGAATAGTAACTTTAGTAAATATTTTATTTACCATGGTTAAAAGGTAAATCTGGTAAATAAGTGTAAAAATAAAAATAATATAATAATATTAAATTACACTAAAACATGTCCTAAACCAATGAGATGAGATTTTTATAACCATTAGAATCCTTTGGTCGATTTTATGACCCATTGGAGCCACTGGTTTGTGAAAATAAAATTTAATTGCTTTTAATTTAATGATTATGAAAATATAATCTAAACATGTATATTTTACTAAAACAATTTTTATATATGGTTATATAAGTGAAATAATAGTATAAAAATAGAAATTAGAAATTTAAAAATATTTCCTACATCATAGTATTTTCTTTATAATTTATAGACATCAAATAAATACATTACATATGAGACAATGGTGATATAGTGATTATCTTATTAATGAATGATTTAAATACTTAAGATTATAAATGTTAAAATAAATTTATTTTGAAACTATTAATTCAATACAACAATTTTATGGATGATTATGAATTTATATATTTGAATTAATGATGTTTTTTCAAATGAATAAAGTTATTATGGGTTTTTAAAAAGTCATGATATGAATATTAAATAATAGACACAAATGAGTTTTTAAATAAAATAATATTTTATTAAATGATATAATATTCCAAAAAATCTACGATTTGGGAAAATGACATATTTTATGTTAAAAATGTCATTAATGATCCATTTCTGGGACTCTTTCAATTTTATAGTGACAATATTTACCATATAGTATGAAAATAAAATAAGACATGGTAAAATTTAAATTAGTTCACTATGATTAACAGCTAAATGTTATGGTTACTTTTATAACATAAAATTATCTAAAACCCATTTTATGAAATTATTTAGTCCCATATTCATCTTACCTTCTAAATTTATAACTTTTTTATTAGAATTTTAAAATTAATTAATAATAAAATAATACTTTCAAATTTTCTTAAAGTCTCCGTCCTCCAATTTATAAAAGGACTCCCCTTCTAACACTTACTCACTCCTCTATAGCCCCCATTAATCATTCAGAATATTCCCAAATAAGGTCCAAACATCCATCCTGTAACGCCCCGAGATTTTATGAAAAAATATTCTTTTTAACTTCATTAATGTCTTGTGTTGTACGCTACACCAAAACGATCTTGCACAACACGCATCCTTGACTTTCCTTGCATTACACAGCATTGCAACCTTCCTCGATAGCGTGTGTAGTACGCAATAACGAGTTTCACTAAACAACAATATGCTATTAAAATATTATTAAAACTAGCCGTTATGAATAGTAATAACCACTTCTAGAAATTTCTTAAATTTTAGTTTTCAAAATGGACTTCATTTTTGGATTCGTAATATCGAAATTAGCTTAGGGTGAAATTTTGGTACTTTTCGGATAACTTTCATTTTCTGATGAATAGTGAAAATTACTAAATTTTAATTAAAAACAACCCTTTTAATTGAAATAATTAATAATGATAAATTATTAATTTCAGTGGATTTAAATTATATTTAGAATATATTTTTACAATTTAATACAATGTTGTTCATTGGATGTAATTTCACATTTAACCCAGACATAAAGAAGTGTCAATCTTTTGATAGTTATTATCTCTTAAAAACACGCTATTTGTTTTGACGATAGGATTTAATTTCTAAATTAATTATTGAAACTGATATGTTTTGAATTTGGTAAAATTTACATCATTTTTGAATTCATAATATCAAATATATCTTAGGCCTAATTTTTGGTATTTTTCTGGAAACTTTCATTTTTTGTTGAATAATGAAACCACTAAGTCGTAGTTAAAAAAATGAATTTTTCATAAAACTTAATTTTACTTCTTCTGTGAGTGGAATTTCAAAAATCCTAGAGGCACGGTTGTTGTCAGTAAGTAAAATGTGGTTCAATGAGATGAAAATAATTTTTGGTGAATAGTAACATTTTTTTTACCACGGTTAAAAGTAAATAGGGTAATTAAGGGTAAAAATGATATTATTATTACCATAAAACATGTCCAAATTCTATTGGATAAGTCTAATTAGACCTAAAACAACATTATGAATAAATTATGACCATTTAGGCCCACTTGGATTAGATTTGGACATTTATTATTAATTTATTTAAGGAAGGGTTAAAATAGTTAAAATCAATGTTTAATAAGTATATCATTTTTAATATAGGGTTATAAATAAGATAAATTCTACTATAAATATTAATTAGAAAGGTAAAATTATTTCATACATAATGATATTTTATTTTTAATTTTTATAATTTAAATAAGTTAATTTATTTATGACACAAAGATTATGCAGTAATTATCTTATTAATGAAATATTGACATAATTGATGTTATAAATACCCAAATAAATGTAATTTGAGACTTTTTATGAATTAAACTAATTTTATAGGTTAATAGGACATGTTAGTATTTATTTAATTAACTTTATTTGAAATAATAATTCTGTTATGATTTTTACAAAAATCAATTACTAAATAGTGTAAAAATTGAAATAAAATAGTTTTTAAAACAAATATTATATTATTGATTGTTATTTTATTCCTAAAAATCTAAGGATCGTCCATGATACTTATATCATGATAGGTGTATCATTAATGGAAAACTTTTGGGTCTCTTGGATGTATATGGTAAGTTTATTAACTATATAATATAAAAATACAAAGTGACATGGTAAATGTCAATCTAATTAACTAAGAGTTAAAACTAAAAGATAAGGTTAATATAATGACATAAACATTTCTAAATTCTATTGTATAAGAGTATTTTGACCCATACCCACCTTATATTTGAAATAAATCAAATTTGACCTATTTGAAACCGAATTTGGATTTATAATAAAATAATATTTTTAGTTATTCCAAAGGTGCCCCTCTCCTCCCTTATAAAAGGGCTCCTCCTCCCTCTCTTCCTCAGACCACTTTGAGCCTTCATGCTCGGCCAAACCCTGCCAAATTCTCTTCTCCACTTCCCTAGAAACATCCTAGAGGTCCTGGTCTTCTTCAAAGACCAATTTTAGTGCCCTAAGAGGATGACTCAAAGAGGCGCTTCAAAGAAGAGGTAATGTCCGTTACCGATTATTTCATCTTTATTTATTCTTCCACATATTCTTCTTAGGTTGTTTCATTATGAATTAATAACATCAGTATCACTAATATACAGATATTTTATTATACGTATGAAACAACCTTATTTCACAATCTATCCATCCTACAGAAAATGAAATCACCGTGCGTGCGTACGTACGGAATACCGTCTCCACGCCGTGGTATAATATATTTTCCACCACCACCTTACTTGGATGGGTATAATGGTGTAAATAATAACTATATATGATTATTGTAAAGTTAAATTTATTCTAAAATATTATAAATATACTCCAATACAATTCCACGATCATGAGAACGATATCATCACTCGTGTGTACGTACGGACTGCCGTCTCCACGACGCGATGAGATTCATTCTCCACGTTAACCATACATGAATGATTATAAAGTATATATAATAAGTAATCATGAAATATATGACATAATAATGATACTGGATTTATGTGTATATATATGTATTTCATCTACTTAATTCCATTCAACTCTATAAGGAAAAGAAAACAGCGTTCATGCGTACCTACGGTCTACCGTCTCCATGAATAGTGTATTTCATTCCATTTACTGATCTATTATATATAAATACATTCCAAATATATATTATATATAAATAATGTTTTATATTCTGGAATTACGTAATCATGATCTAAGTAATCATATGAATAATTACAAGTCAAAACACGGACAACAAATGAAACGATTTTACCCAAAACGCACTTTAACATGGAATTTACAAAAGAATGGGTAATATAAAGCCATAAGTGAACCATATATGATATCATAACAATGAGTATGATTCTGGAATAAGTCAATGACATTATTTAAATCATATACAGGAGGTTCGGACACTTACTAAGCAAATCGGACCTAAGGTAATAAAAATATCACAATATCATTTTTATCTGAGATTGTTTATACTTCAGAAATTACTGGGATGTATTTTATCATCCACATCCATGTTTCCAAAATACGTAATATTATTTCCATCAACCTAAAATTGTTTAAATCCAATTTTACCCTTTTATGAGTTTTTAATAAAATATATGAAAGGAATCTTTTGTCTTTTTTCGTACGAGGTATTTTTTGACTTTTCCGAAAAAAGTATGAGAAGAATGTTTTTTTAACTTATACGGCATGAATGAATTTTTACGGTTTTATAAAGCCTTATTTTCATGAAACATCCTCCAAAAAATTTCATGACTATTTACAACAAAATATCTTTCTTTTAAAATTGCATGGCATTTTGTGAAAAGAAAATGATTTTCAAGAAGAAATGATATTTTCCTTAAGGATTCATTTGAAGTGCTTTATCAAAACCATTTTTCATCTAAGATGAAATTATTTCATATGTGTATGTTTCAAGTATAAAGTCTCTATGATTTAAATGGTTTCACTTTTCATATTATGAATTGATATCCATTTCTTTTATATGGATTATGGGATTATGGGATGATGTTTATAAAACCAGTTTTATTTACTGGGTTATTATGAATGATGTATGTTTATTTTGTGGCACAAGTAAGAATGATTTCATTATGAGATGGGTGGGACCTATATCTCCCTCCAATGCATTGGGTAAAGATTTATATCTCATGAGATACACATGGATGGAATAGAATGTCAAACCAGTTCAGTAATACAGGACTGGAACGAGGAGTGAACTCGATTCAGAATAGGACTTTGTCCACTAAGATGGTCTTGGCAGCAATGCCTTGGCTACATTGGAAATAATACAATGTGCTCAATGGTTTCCACAATTACATGTTTTATTCCAATTCTATTTTATCATTATTAATCTTTCATTATGATCTATGTCTTACGTACTTCCATGTTTTATGTCATTGCTCAAGCTTTTGATGTTTAAACATTATGTTCATGTTTTTAAGTTCAAATGTATATGGTATGTTTTATTTTATCCATGCTTACCCTTACTGAGCATTTGAGCTCACCCTTTTTATGTTTTCTTTTCCCCGGGATATAAAGAAAGGTTTTAGGTAAGAAAAAAAGTGGAAGATCATTATAGGAGATGTTGAAGATCTTTCACCATGATTAGAAGATTACGTTCCAAGTTTCCAAAGACACTAAACTATTACGGTACTTGTGTGTCTGTTTTTGTTATGTATTAAGTATTCCGCTAAAGTAATGTAATGTCCATGTACGTCTAGATTCGGGTCTCTACAGTTGGTATTAGAGGAAAAGATTAGTCAACCTTTGGAAACTAGGATGCGAAATCTTTAGTGAGATCCCTAGAGATATTTCTAAGGTATGTCTAGGGATGTCCCTAAGGATAAGTATACATATATGATATAGTCCTAGAACTATGGTAACAGTAATAGATTAAACCAACGTTGTTAGATATTGAAGTTACTCCCCCTTTATTATGATTTTTTCCTCTCACACTATTCTTTTTGGGTTTTAGAAAATGGCTGGAAACAAGATGATTCACGATAATGGAGGATATGATCGACAATGGAATGATATTCTTCATGAGAAACCCAATGAAATGGGATTTGGAGGTCCAAACATCATTATTATGCCGAATCAGCAATCTCATAATATGATCAATAACGTAAAATTTGGTAAGTTTCCTCACTCGGCTAATAAGAGAAAGATGGAGTTTCATGATGATCAGAGAGGAAAGAAAGTTCAATTTCCCCTATGTAAATCATGTGGGAAGAGGCATCAAGGAGAATGTTTCAAAGGAACTATAAGATGCTTTGGGTGTGTAAAAGAAAGACACAAAGCCAGTAAGTGCAAAGGAAAAGGTTCAGTTAACACTAGCGATGAGGATAATGGTATTGCTACGACATCAACAATGGTTAAATGTTTTAGATGTGGAATTTACGGGCATTATGCAAACCAATTCCCTAAGGGAAATTCTCATGAAGAGAATTAGTATGGTCGTATGGGTAGTATTTATGTTGATGATGATGAAGAGACTACAAATGATATGTGAGATGAAAGAATTGTTGAAGCTCGATCAATGGTTTAAGAATGTAGTGGAATGATTACATGTTTATCATGTGTAATTTTGTATAAGTAATCTCATGGTACTATGGAATAAAGTGACATCTATGGATTGTTACACTGTTGTCTTTCCATGAGTTTTGAAAGTGTATGATTAATGGTACCAGTATCCATGAAAGGTTATTCAGATATTTTTGGAAAGTAGATGATATGCGCAAAATGATGGGATAAGGATAAAATTAAATGTTTGATAGTATTCATGAGCTCATGACTGATATAAGGAGAAGGTTGTATCAAGGTTTGAGTATATAGAATTTTTGGATTTTGGTATGCTGAAAGAGTAAAATTTTGACAGCATTCATGTTTTCACTATGGTTTAATGGGTATTCATTTTTCATGAGAATACATGATAAAGGTATTTACATGATTGGAATGTGACCAACAAGATATATGGGGGATAAATGATGGTATTCACATGCTTGGTTGATGACATTTCAAGTAATCGTTTTCATTATACTATGAGCTTGGACCGAAGTAATTTAGAAAAGCCTAAAGATTGGAATGGATTATGTTGGACATAAGTTAGTATTGTTTAAGGATAAAACTTTTTTTGATATTATTTATGGGATGTTATTGTAATATAGCTTTAAAAAAAGGACAAACTGCAGGATGGGCGACAACCCATCGCGTCGGACAAGGTTGTGGGAATCGAACCCACAACCGAAGTGCGACTAGCCTTTGTCGCCTACCACTGGCCTACAGGAAGTCCCTGTTTAGTAGAAACTGGTTTTATTATATTAAGCAGTATGATATATGAAGTATAAGTCCATTTTAGGAACCATATATGATTAATCTCACTATAGATGGACTTATGTATTTTTGATAACTTTTATAACCTTTTGTTTGAGATAGATGGAATGACCCATAATTCTATCACATGAGCTTCTAAAACTTCACGAATGAAAAATTCAACTTCATTTCCTTAAGATATGAAGTGGAAATTATCCAAAGAACGAACAATGGTGAGACTGTACCAAAATCACAAAAGTATTTCTTCTATTTCCAATTTCATCAATTTTAGGGAAATGATCTTGAAAACCAAAAATGTTGTTCTAGTTCCATTATATCTGATGAATCATATGGTACCTTAGATCATCACAAATTTATGGATTTGTGATTGCTGGATTTTCCATAGCCATGTTCTCTACCACTCTCTATCAGAACATGATTGTTAGATTTCTCTTCCATATCCATATTTTCACCTATGTGGAAACCCAGTGATTAGTTTATTTGGGTTACCGTTACGTTTCTTACTTTTGTTTTTAAAGATTGGGTTTGGAATTCCTTTTTACGATGTGGGTTTCTATTAAAGAAACTTTCGAGTAGTAAACCATTTATAACCCTAACGAATTTCGAGGGCGAAATTCATTTTATGGGGGATAGAATGTAACGCCCTGAGATTTTATGAAAAATATTCTTTTTAATTTCATTAATGTCTTGTGTTATATGCTACACCAAAAAGATATTTCATAACATGAATATTTGACTTGCCTTGCATTACACGCAATTGCGACCTTTCTCGATAGCGTGTGTAGTACGCAATAACGAGTTTCCCTAAACAACAATATGCTATTAAAATATTATTAAAACTAACCATTATGAATAGTAATAACCACTTTTTGAAATTTTGTAAATATTAGTTTTCAAAATGGACTTCATTTTTGGATTCGGAATATTGATATTAGCTTAGGGTGAAATTTTGGTACTTTTTGGATAACTTTCATTTCTAATGAATAGTGAAAATTACTAAATTTTAATTAAAAACAACCTTTTTAATAGAAATAATTAAAAGTGATAAATTATTAATTTTAGTGGTTTTAAAGTGTATTTAGAGTATATTTTTACAATTTAATACAATGTTGGTCATTGGATGTAATTTCACATTTAAACCATACATAAACAAGTGTCAATCTTTTGATAGTTATTTTCTCTTAAAAAAACGCTATTTGTTTTGACGACGGGATTTAATTTTTAAATTAATTAATGCAACTGATATGTTTTTAATTTGATAAAATAGACATCATTTTTTAATTCAAAATATCAAATATATCTTAGGCCTAATATTTGGTATTTTTCTAGAAACTTTCATTTTTTTGATGAATAGTGAAACCACTAAGGGTAGTTAAAAAATTGAATTTTTCATAAAAATAAATTTTACCGCTTTTGTGAGTGGAATTTCAATAATTAGAGAGACACAATTTATGTTAGTAAGTAAAATTTTGTTCAATGAGATGAAAATAATTTTTGGTGAATAGTATCATTTTACTTCTTTTTACCACGGTTAAAAGTAAATAGGGTAATTAAGGGTAAAAATGATATTATTATTACCCTAACACATGTCCTAATTCTATTGGATAACTGTAATTCGACCAAAAACATCCTTAGGAATAAAATATGACCATTTATACCCACTTGGATTAGATTAGGACATTTATTATTAATTTATTTAAATAAGGGTTAAAATAGTTAAAATCAAAATTTAATAATTATATCATTTATAATACAGGGTTATACATAAGATAAATTCGACTATAAATATTCATTAGGAATCTAAAATGATTTCATACATAATTATATTTTATTTGTAATTTTTAGACTTTAAATAAGTTAATTTATTTCTGACACAACGATTATGCAGTAATTATCTTATTAATGAAATATTGACATAATTGATCTTATAAATACCCAAATAAATGTAATTTGAGACTTTTTATTAATTGAAATAATTTTATAGGATAATAGGACATTTTAGTATTTATTTAATTAACATTGTTCGAAATAATCATTCTGTTATGATTTTCACAAAAATCAATTACTAAATAGTGTCAAAATTGACATAAAATAGTTTTTAAAACAAATATTATATTTTTGATTGTTATTTTATTCCTAAAAATCTATGGTTCGGCCAAGATACTTATATCATGATAGTTTTATCATTAATTGACCACTTGGGGGGTCTCTTGGATGTATATGGTATGTTTATTAACTATATAATATAAAAATTCAAAGTTACATGGTAAATGTCAATCTAATTAACTAAGAGTTAAAACTAAAAGATAAGGTTAATATAATGACCTAAACTTGTATAAATTCTATTTTATGAGAGAATTTCGACCAATACCCACCTTATATTCTAAATAAATCAATTTGGATCTATTTGAAACCGAATTTGGCTTTATAATAAAATAATATTTTTAGTTATTCCAAAGGTGCCCCTCTCCTCCCTTATAAAAGGAATCCTCCTCCCCTCTCTTCCTCACACCACTTTGAGCCTTCAAGCTCGTCCAAACCCTACCAAATTCTCTTCTCCACTTCCCTAGAAACATCCTAGAGGTCCTGGTCTTCTTAAAAAACCAATTTTAGTGCCGTAAGAGGAAGACCCAAAGAGGCGCTTCAAAGAAGAGGTAATGTCTATTACCGATTCCTTAATCTTTATTTCTTCTTCCGCTTCTTCTTCATAGGTTGTTTCATTATTAAGTAATAACATAAATATCACTCATATACTTATATGTTATTATAAGTATGAAACGACCTTATTTCACCATCTATCCATTCTACAGAAAATGAAATCATCGCGCGTGCGTACGTACAGAATACTGTCTCCACGCCGTGGTGTAATCTATTTTCCACCACCACCTTACTTGGATGGGTATAATGGTGTAAATAATAACTATATATGATTATTGTAAAGTGATATTGATTCCTAAATATTATACGTACACTCCAATACAATTCCGCGATCATGAGAACGATATCACCACTCGTGCGTACGTACGGACTACCGTCTCCACGACGCGATGAGATTCATTCTCTATGTTAACCATTCAAGAATGATTACAAAGTATATATAATAAGTAATAATTAAATATATGAAATAATAATGATACTGGATTTATGTGTATATATATGTATTTCATCTACTTAATTCCATTCAACTCAATAAGGAAAATAAAACATCGTTCATGCATACGTACGGTCTACCGTCTCCATGAACGGTGTATTTCCTTCCATTTACTGATATATTATATATATATATATATATTCCGAATATATATTATATTTAAATCATGTTTTATATTCTGTAATTACCTAATCATTATCTAATTAATCATATGAATAATTACAAGTCAAAACACGGACAACAAATGAAACAATTTTACCCAAAACGCTCTTTAACATGGAATTTACAAAAGAACGGGTAATATAAAGCCATAAGTAAACCATATATGATATCATAAAAATGATTATGATTCTGTAATAAGTCAATGAAATTATTTAAATCATTATACAGGAGGTTCGGACACTTACGAAGCAAATCGGACCTAAGGTAAGGAAAATATCACAATCTCATTTTTATCCGAGATTGTTTATACTTCAGAAATTACTAGGGTGTATTTTATCATCCAAATACATGTTTCCAAAATATGTAATATTATTTCCATCCACCTACAATTTTTTAAATCCAATTTTACCCTCTGGTGAGTTTTTAGTAAAAGATATGAAAGGAATCTTTTGATGATTTTCGTATGAGGTATTTTTTGACTTTTCCAAAAAAAGTACGAGAATAATGTTTTTTTAACTTATACGGAACGAATGGATTTTTATGGTTTTATAAAGCCTTATTTTGATGAAACAACCTCCAAAAAATTTCATGACCATTTACAAAAAAATATCTTTCTTTTAAAATTGCATTGCATTTTGTGAACAGAAAATGATTTTCAAGAAGAAATGATATTTTCCTCAAGAATTCATTTGAAGTGCTTTATCAAAACCATTTTTCATCTAAGATGAAATTATTTCATTTGTGTATGTTTCAAATATAAAGTCTCTATGATTTAAATGGTTTCACTTTTCATATTATGAAATGATATCCATTTCTTTTATATGGATTATGTGATTATGGGATGATGGTTATGAAACCCATTTTATTTATTGGGTTATTATGAATGATGTATGTTTATATTGTGCCACAAGTTAGAATGATTTCATTATGAGATGGGTGGAACCTATATCTCCCTCCAATGCATTGGGTAACGATTTATATCTCATGAGATAGACATGGCTAGAATGGCATGTTAAACCAGTTCAGTAATACAGGACTAGAACGAGGAGTGAACTCGATTCAGAAAGGGACTTTGTCCACTAAGATGGTCTTGGCAGCAATGCCTTGGCTACTATGGAAATCATATCATGTGCTTATTGGTTTCCACAACTACATGTTTTATTCCCATGCTATTTTATCATTTTTAATGTTTCATTATTATCTATGTCTTGCGTACTTCCATGTTATATGTCATTGCTCAAGCTTTTGATGTCTAAACATTATGTTCATGTTTTTAAGTTCAAATGTATATGGTATGTTTTATTTTATCTATGCTTACCCTTACTGAGCATTTGATCTAACCCTTTTTATGTTTTATTTTTCCCAGGATATAAAGAAAGGTTTTAGGTATGAAAAAAAGGGGAAGATCTTTGTGGGAGATGTTGAAGATCTTTCACCAAGATTAGAAGATTACGTTCCATGTTTCCAAAGACACTAAACTATTACGGTCCTTGTGTTTCTGTTTTTGTTATGTATTAATTATTCCGCAAAAGCAATGTAATGTCCATGTACGTCAAGATTCGTGTCTCTACACATCCCTTAATCCTATTATCCATAAATTTTGCGGAAGGCAATTAAAGAAGGCCTTTTAGCTTAAATCAAAAGGAGATTCCTAATTTAACTCAATGTCTTGTCTCAAGATTCATTCTTTAAGTTTACTTATCTAACCCATAAAATCATTTTATTAAAATATTTTATAATAACACGAGTATCTTCAATATACTAGGCTGTTTTTAGGAGAATAATTCCAACTAGACTTACATAGGCTTCTATCTAATGGGTATTGAACATACTATTTCTGTGGATGGTGAACAACTGCCTTACGAAATGATGATTGTTTAATATTCTCCTACCAAAACATATGGATCCCATTATTATGGAAATATAATTATATATGATATATATGACATTTATATTACTTCTATACTTCATTATTTTTCATTAAAACATATTTTTTTCTTTTCAAGTTATATACATACGATAATTTAATTTAAAGATGTGCAGACTACCGCCCCCTCAATGTGATATGAATCATCCATTCCCTACATGAAAAAAATCTTCCACATCCTGTAATGAGAGATCCGGTAGTGAATAATGATTAATATGTACAAATTGTAACACAGAAAAAAATATCCTTATTTTTAAATATCACTGGTTAACTCTTTATAAATGTGTTTGTATTGTCTTTGAAATTTGTTCTTAGGTGGTTGAGGTTTCATGAAATAATGAAGTAAATATAAAGTTTAAACGTTAATTCCTAATTTATATCAATAAAAATATTAATTTTTTATATAATTTTTGATCATGTCAAAGACCATTGAGTTATTATTAAATCTATGGTTAATTTTGGTATTATTTGTTGCAAGGGTTTAGGATCCAACCTCCCATAATAATTTATAATTTATAATCTTGATATAAATCTCTTGATCCTATAATATTTGGATAAAGTTATTAAGAAACCAAGATCATACCTCATGAGTTTCCATTAATGTTGATATGGAAAACATAGCCTACCCCTAAATATCTATAGTTAAACTCCATGAAATGAATCATATGGGCCATAAATACAATATAACTACGAAACTGAATATTTGGGACTCCACATAATAAAGGCCAAATTACACACTAATACTATATTTAAAACAAAATTGTGCCATAATCTAATGGTCCACACTCTAAAATCATCCTCTAGTTGTTGTCTCAACACAAATGCATCACCATTCCTCTATTTTCCTCATACACAACCCTAATATCTTAAAACACCATGGAAGGGATCATGATGGATTTGGATCTTATATTATATATCTCTCAAACAATTCTCATCCATGAGAATTTATTCAAAACCCCTGGATGAAAGTGAAGGGTTGAAATCCAAAGTACCATCCCAAGAGATAACTCTCAAGGATGATACAAAATCATTAACATAAGAAAAGGAATAATGAAAAAAATATTGTAACCATGTACCAACAATGATTATCTCATAAACCAATTAAAGGTCCATACACATCATCCCAACAAAAATAATACATCAAACCTCACATTACAATAATAATTCTTTTCTAAAACATATCCCAGAGTACACTGCAAGAAACCACCATATTTATATAGTACATGAACTAAATGAATAATTTTCTCATGAAAAACTATATATAGATATTCATGAATCACAATAGGTTTTATGTTATATATTTTTTAAATCATTAACATTATTACTCAACCAAGTCTATGAAATAATAATTTTTCCAATGATACAATTGAATCATTGATACATGGAACACATCACGTATAAAATAAATCTATATGGGATAAGCTAAAATATATGAAACATCTAAAATTCTTGTAAACTTATCAAAAGGTCCAATAAATTGGGGGGATATTTTACTCCAATGACTAATATTATGATCTATAAAATTATTATATACATTAGATAATACATAATATAAAATATAAAATACCATAGACTTCCACCCATGTTTATCATAAGAATTCTAAATATTTGAAACAACATTAATCAATCATTAATCACCCATACCATCTCTATTATTCATTGTATAAAAATCATCCGGAGAATAGTTGAATCTAGAACCTCTTACAAACACAAAAAAGTGAAGTGATGCCACCAAAAAAGTTCTCCAAATAGTTCCATACCAAATCGAGAGTGTAAATATTATTTAAAAAACCCCACCATGGGTATGTTGTTCATACACTATCCTCCAAATTATCATGAACATGTGTGTAACATGTCTTTTAATGTTTGGATAGCCATCTCTATCTGTCAATATTTATTTTCATAAAAATTAGTACTAAGGTAAAAATGAAATCAAAAAATAATTTTGTATTCCCCTAAATATTCAGAAGGTAAAATAGAAATCTTTATCATATATGGACATTCTCATAATCACTTGAATCCTCATTGTCCTTGCTGTATATATATATAGAAAACATCCGCACACATATTGATAAACAATATTTTTTAAAAATTGATTTTTTTTAAATAAATAAATTATATTTAATGGCTTCAGGTACATTGCAAAAAAAGTTAATATTTTGTTGTATTAAAAGTAATATTAATCATTATCTATACGAAACACTGGCTTACCATTCATTACACGCAACTCTTATTTTTAACAAAACCATGTCATTTAATTATAAATTTAATTAAACCAAAACATTTTAACCTAAATGTTTGAAAAGGAAAAATGAATAATAATAAATACATTATAAATTTTATTTATAATTGTTTTACATAAACAAAAACTATTTTTAATAAAATATATAATTTTCTTGAAAAATCATCATTAGATTCGAAAATAATATTTTCTATAAAATATTTATTTTGATTTCATTCTATGAACCATAATAAAAATAATTTTTTAATTTATTTGAAAATAAATATTAAGAAATTGAACATATTTTTTAATTCATAATGTACTAATTATCTTAGGCAGGTTTTTATATTTTTTATAAATGGATCATTTATTGATGAATATTGAAAAATACATAATTTTAATTGAAAATTTATATTTCATATATTTCATTTTTAATGATAAATTATATTATTAAGTGGTTTTAAATTTAAATTACGTAAATTATAAATATAAAATTTCAATTTAGTTCATTAGAAATAATTTAACCTTGAAATTAGACATAAAAACATTGTAAAAATTTTATCTTTTTCCATTTATTACCTTTATTTATGATCATGTTCATGAGATTAATTTTAAATTAATTATTACCACTCATGTGAATTGAATTTGGAAAATGGATTAAATATTTTTAGCCTAAATTGTTTATAAATTTTAATATAGTAATCTAAATTTTTCTATAAAATTACTTGTTGATAGAGTAAACATTTATTACATTAGTTATGGTAAAAAAAATTTATTATGGCATTAAACAAAAAATATAATTGAAACACTAGAATATAAACTTTTCTAAAACCTGTAATCAAGATATATATATTAAATTGAACCTATAATGTTCTATAATATCTTATATTTTACCAATGTAAGATATGAATAACGATGGTGGAATTATCTTTCTTAAAATTTAAAATGTTTTTTCAATCTCCTCACTTATAAAATTCCACCCACTCTCCTATATTATTAATAACAAGAATCCTTTATTTTCATAAAATCCCAAAAAAAAATCACGTCCCAATGTCTATACCCTCATCCATGAAAAACTATTTTTTGGATAAAACCAATTCCGGGATGGCTTTTTAGTAAAAGATATGGGGGATAACCAAAGAAGTTATAACATTTATCAACAAATATTTTTGTTTTATTTTTTCCAATAATCCCTTAAATTCAATATATATCAGTATTATATAATAAAAATAGTATATTATGTATTATAAGAATTTTTAATATTATGTATATTACCTAAAACCACATATACTTATGTCTAGTGGGAAAAAAATCATTGTTTGTGTCTATGACCGACTAAATCCTCATGAACTAATTTTATTTGTTTTTTCATGAAAACTATGAATGGTTGAGGAAAAAGATTTAAATATTATTTATATATTATATTTATGATATTAATGATAGTAATATAATTTTTTTAATTGGTATATCACTCAAAAATTCATGATTTCAATTCTATAGGAATATAATATCATCGTTTGGGTGTACGGAGAGTAATCACCTCGCAAATCAATGTGACATGTTTACATCTTATATAGAATGTATTAATAATCGCATTAATAAAATTATGTGATATATACTAAATAAAAATTATTCTCTATTTTTAATATATCATTTCTTTTTCTTTCCTTCAAACATATATGAAAATGAAAAACAATGTCCATGTGTTTGTACGACCTACTATCTCCTTTAATGAGGCATTTAATTTCCTAAAATTAACATTTATGGAATAATATAAATAAATATATAATGAATATATAGGTTATTTATAAATTATATTTAATTCTGTGAATTTTGACATTATGATCTAAGTTAGATGACCAAAAATTACAAGTAAAAACATATATTAACAACTAAGTAATTATTACATGAAACATAACTATTGCATGGACTTGTTAATAAATATTTAATATAATTTCATAAGAAAATAATATATGGTAGGATATATTTTAGTATGGTTCTGTGATTTATTATAATAAAAATATTTTTTATATATTGAATTTTTAATAAGTATGATAGAAGTCGAGACATAAAGTAAGGGGATTCCTAGTCTCAATTTTATTTAAAAGAGAATTATTCAATATTTTCCACAGGTTCTATTTTTGTGGTGTATATACATCCCAAGGACAAGATATATAATTAATATTTCTCATTTATTGATATTTAATGTTTTCATTGACATTATTATTTCATGGGGAATACAATTCAAATGTTACTCAAGCGGTAAAGGATTTTTGCCTAAATTTTCCATCTTTGAGACAGACGTTATTTTATGAACATAAACTATTTCATAAAGAGTGTATTAAAAAATTGATAAATTTAATATCATCAATTTAATAAACCCAAGGATATTATATGTTTTATTTTATTTTATTTCATTCATTGGGATATGGTTAATTGTTACCAAAGATGAATTGATTTTTACGTTACAGTCTCATCATTCATTAGGATTTTTTATGAGTAAGTCTCCAATGATGAAATAATATGATCTACATCAGAATAATTTTTATAAATTATCATATCCTATGGTTATTCATGATATCTGCAAGTAATGGTACAAATTTTCAACTCTTTTTTTACTAGAGATAATTAATAAAATGATTTCATGAAAATAAAACTTTATTTCTCTCTTCAATCAAAAATTTGTTTTCATACAAAACCATGTTCTATAGAAATGATTTAAAATATTTTTTAGCTATTATTTTAATATAATTTCTATAGAAAATGAAATCATAAAAATTTAATGTATAATTTATTTTAAATTAATTTCAATGAATTTTTATGTTTTCAATTTTATTTTCAATGAAATGGGGTTTCATAAAGAAATATGGGTTCAAATGTGAATTTAAAGTGGAAAGGATGTTTTCATCAAGAAATATTTCAAATGTTCATTAATATTTTTTATCTAATATGAAATTTTTTGTTTTTTCACATGCCTTCTAGGGATATGATCATTGGGTACCATTAATATTCTTTATCATAATCATTTATTTTTCCATGGAATAATTTTTGTGAAACAATTTCCTCTTATTAAGGTTATACCTTGATAAAATACCTATGAAAAAAGATTCTTCTAATGGTTTAATGTATAATGATGTGATAATGAAACCATTCTATTTTCCAAATGTTATGATATTATAAAATTATTATGATAACCATTTAATTTCGTGAGTTATTATAAGATCAATTTTTATGATCTTTTTTCTCAAATATATATGGTGTTAATTAAGAGAAGGGAGGGTTATATATGTCCCTCCAAAACACAGAGTAAAAATTAATATCTCATGAGATTGAAATAAATAGAACAATGTTTGAAATTATTTTATTAATTATGATCTAAAATGGGAATTGAAATTTTTTTTGTAAGACAGAGATGAAATTTATATTAAACCTGGTTTGGTAGTGGGTTTTTTCTCCTATAATGTTTTTGGTAGTGGGCCATTATGGATATGAAGATGATTATATTTTATCATGTGTATGAAAAAAAATTACATGTCTTATTCTCTCATGGATCATGTTCTTTTATTCCCTTATGAATGATGTCTTATAAATTTCTAATCATTATTACATGACTCATGAGTATGATATTTTATATGTATTGAATGGTTGTAAAATTTTATTCTAATGTTATTATACTCATATCTTCATGTCAGTATTACATATCTACCTTGTTTCTCTATAAAGAGAATATGATCTTTTCATTTAATAGGTTTTCATTCCCATTGTTATGAAGAGATTTATTATTTATGATATAAAGAATAAGGTTTCTTGTTTTTAATATTGTAGTCAGATATGAAGTAGCACACAAATAGACCACTATTTATGTTTCCATATTTCTAGAGGCTATAAACTACTATAGTTCTCAATATCGCATTAATGTAATGTAAAAATATTCAACAAATTTTTTTAATATTTATGTATGAATATCATGGTTTATTAAGGATTGAATAAGATTAAGGGTTTAGTTATTATTTGGAAATAATAATGAGAAAACCAAAGTGAGAAACCTAAATACCTATATAAAAATAAGCTTGTGGACCACATTAATTATAGAAAAATGTCATTTAATTTGGGTAAAGGATGTAGTGGTTGGTTTCATAGAAATACATCCATTCATGTATAATACATGTTGATGTGGCTCTGGTATTGTTTTACATAAAGATAACCACCACAAAAAACACCATATTGAGCTATACTCAATTGGAGACTACCAAATGTTAGTGATCCTTGATACACTCTTGGTTTGACACTCCCTGGTGATATGATTTAGAAAATATAAACCTCTTTATGATATATCATGAAGAAATTAAATAGAATGTGACTATTAATGAACTACGATAGACCAATGATTTTAATGATTAAATAACATATACTGATTTAAATATACTATATGTTATTTTCAATATAAAATGGTTTCCTAATATAACTACTTCTTCTTACAATATTATTTTTAATTTTAATGATTGGCTAAAACCTAAACCATCTATGTCCAGGCTGAGTCTGATGGACAATGAAATTATTTTCCTCTTGAGTATCCAAATTTTATGGGATCTATAATAGAAAATAATATTTCAATGTTCGAAGAATAATATCATGCTATGATCTATATTGGACATCCTAATGAAAAACAGTGGGGACACAATATTGTTGATTCATTCCTGGGAAAACATCCACATTAATTTAGAGGGTGTTCTAATCCACTTGTTTCTGAGCAATGGACTAGTAACACAAAAAGTATATTCTATATTCTCGATTGTTCGAACCAAAAATACATATTGTTGATATCTACCATTTAGAAGGTGATGCACATCAATTTAATAATATTATAAATAATATGATTCGATAAGATAAAGAAGAAAAAATATATTAGGAATATTCCAAGAACATATTTTTCTATAAATACATTTTTATCCTTATTCATATAATGATCGAGAAAAAGTTCCTTGAAAAATAGATAAATGATAATGAATTTTATGGAACAGATGAGAAACATTTTAAAATTCATGTGAGGTATGAATATAGTATTGTCATTTAACTTGAATATAATGTTTATTGATTCTTCAGTTTCCTATTATCAAATCCCCAAAGGGAGTTTGCAATAAGTACCTAAATAGTATCAAGATATTTTACTATGTGAAATCATGGAGGAAATTAATGTTTGAGTAATGTATCAATCACATAATTGTGAAAAATAGAAGATGGATTTTGAAGAAAAATATATAATCCATGGAGATAAGAATATGAGTGTTTCCCTATTCCAAATGTGAGTAAAAAATCATGGAATTAATTAGCATGTGTGGACTAGTAAATGTTATAAGTGATGTTTGAAGTGTCTTGGGGATTACATGATAATAAAATCATTGTGTTTTAAAATTATTTGAATTAATTTATTAATTTTCCCTCAGAAGGAGACTTCATTTCCTCTTGGGAATTTTTTCTACAGATAACATCAACAATTTTATTATATTCTATTCATTGTATGTTTTATATAAAAAATGATATGCCTTCTACTATGATTTGGATATCCATGGCTAGTGTCCCTCTTTTATTTTAGAATATTTTAATCCTTAAGTCAATTGGTAACACGATGGGTTGATTTCATTGTTAATATTATGTTACATGAAATATTTTCCATCATGTCAGTCCAAATATGATCATATAAGTGGATGTCTCAAAAGAATTTTTTTCCATTTTCATTAACATTTTTGGGTAACATCGGTGAAATAATAAAATTAGTTAATAGTCATGAGACGCATTATATTCATCTAGTAAGAGGCTTGTCCATGATCCATTCCATTGTTGGAATACATAAAAGGATTGTAGGGGTGGTTTTTTCATATATGTTTCATATTCTACATATTAGAGTCGTGATTTTGAGAAGGTGATTCTCAAAAATGGTGATGTATTATATGTCCTCATCCTCCTTAACCACAAGAGCTAGTATAGTTTTATCATAAGATAGTAGAGGTAAAACATTATTGGATCTCTATTCTTGAGGGAATGGGGAGTTCAACATTAAGTTCTTGGGAAGGCAGTGGGTGATGTTCATTCACTTGATACAGTGTTACGACCTCCAGATCTTATTTTTAATGTTGAATTGGTAGGACCATCTTGTGTTGTGGATTTGAAAAATAGATTATTGGGTGATCTATATCTAATTAATTCATAAGGTTTAAGAAATTAAGGGTATATAGAAATTGATGATGTGGTTTTAGTGTGTTGTATAGCACAAGAAGGGTTATCTCCATCTGTTGTTGATTCCATTTTTAAGGTGAGTATATAAGTAAATGTACATCATAGGTTCTAGATTTTTAGAGATCAGAGCCCTAGGAATGAGGATGCTATATGATGGGAATCAATTAAAACCAAATTGAATAAGATGTCATCTCATTTGAGGGGACCAAAATAGGTTTTAGAAGTCTTTCTTAATGATGTACATCACCTTTTAGGTAAAAATAATTATAACCCAATACTGCTTCTATGTACGACTGAGTGATTAGATCTATTCTCAATGAAAATCTGACCAGGTGAATCAAAAAATATAATCAGATATTGTCATGAGAATTAATTGATGGTAAAAATAATATTGATGAATATATCAAGACATGGGACAAGATGGCCAATCATTTCAATGCAAATTTCAATAAATATATGCATAGGTAGTCAAACATGATGTAATAGGGTTTATATAGGGTTCTTATTTACATTATTATTAGTTTAGTCTGTAATTATTTTATAACTTCCTTTCGTTTTTCATTCACTTATGTTCTGAAATGATCAGTTTCCCACTTTATCCATAAATATGATTTTGGAATTAAAAAAATAATTTCAATGTCTACGAAGAGACTAAAGGGAAGACATCATAGAATGAACCTCCCCCACATTAGTTCTTGAACTATAAGAAATATGGGTACTATTCCAACCAATTCCAAATCATAGGTATTAATGATGATGATCAACTTCAGAAAGCTTTTAATCTATTAGACTAAGAGAAATATAATGTACTTTTTTGACGAGGTAATATAGTGTTGTAGTGAAAGGTATACGTACCATCTACTATAGAACTATTAATTTCTTACCGGACTCTAGATCAACTAGTTCATTTATATCTGTATAATTTTCATTGTTTGTCTAGTTACCACCTAAATGATTATATGTTGAGTTATTAGTATAATAATCAAATCGTATGATGATCACATATTAATTCAATGCATCCCCTCCAATTAATTTTTATTTTAATGTTCTTCAATACAATCATGGAATTCCTCTTTTGGATGAATTTGATTTCATCCCAGGAATTGATTAGAATATTTTTAAAAATATCCCACATCAAATTTTGTGGAATGGATTTCACATTTGATATTCAAAACCAACCATCAATCTTCTATTAAATTAATCAAATATATGAAAATGAGATGGATATTATATCCATTAAATGGGTATTATTTCAAATAATGAAGGGGTGTTTCTTTAAAATGGTTTGGGTGAATCATGGAATCAATAATATGAAAATCAATCAGTATTTTTTTCCTTTTAAATGTGTTTTATATTCATCCACCAAAATGTGATGTTTAATTCTCAATATAAATCATACCTAGTTCCAATCTAATCTCACTAACTCATAGTATAATGGACAAAATTGAGTTTCATGATTTAAAAAAGACACTCTAGGAAAACCTTGACAAGGAATTCATTCATCAAAGTGTGTCTCCTGGGATTTTACATATATATTTTTTAAAAATGAATTATTAATCAATGTTATTTGGATTGAAAGGATCTAAAAAAGATCCAAATTATGAACAAGTATCCTTTTTCCTGTATTGATGACATGTTGGATGAATTTCATGGAGCTTATTGAATTTCATGATTTACCATCATTTTTGATATCATATATGGAGTGTTATAAGGATGATATAAATAGACAACATTCCATAAAATTTATAGAAAATATTATCATGTAGTAATTATATTATGTCATAATAATTTCCCTACTACCTTTAGGGATTAAAATAATATATTCTTTAGAAATTACCATTATCAATATTTTGTAGTCTATATAGATTATATTCTTATTTATTCAAAGTGAACAGAATGGAATGAAAATCAAATGAATATTTTAAAAATAACCCCATGGGAGGAGAAAACATATGAAACAATAATAAATAATTATTTTTTGGCCAAATTATTAATTTTTTGTTCATATAATCTCACGATAGGTTATACTAATAGATGCATCAAAAATTTATTCAATTGAATTTTGGCCCAAAGCAAACATAATGACTAAAATCCAAATTATTATCTGTTTATCTAGATATTCATGATTATTTGAAGAGAATTTATTATAACTATATAGTAATTTGGAATATTAAAAGTGTAAGGGAGCCATGTTCACATGGGAAGATGAATGTGAGAAAAATTGAAAAAAACTAAATTGATAATTATTCAAAACAACTATATAGACATTCCCGTAAGGTTGAGATGACGTTTTAATATATATTAATGCATCCATGAAGGGATTTACATTCATTATTATGTAGAATAATATGTTTATATCATATTCATCATGATAATTGAATCCTCATGGGGAAAATTTCCAAAATAAATATTTGGAGTTAGAAAAGAAATATTTTCATTAATGATATGGAAGAATTTTATTTTTGAATAAAAGTGTGATATATATAATTTTCATAAAAATATAATGTTTATATTAACAAAGAATAAGTTAAAATGAGGAAGGAACAAGATAAGATAGGAATGATGATTATGACTACTCCACTAATTACCACCTTGGGAAAACTAACTCGGTGGTCGAAGAATTGGGTCGAAAGTATCATTCCTGATTATCCATGATGACAATAAAAAAGATATTATATTAAAGGATTTGAAAAGGATTGATCTGGGAATCCGAATGGATGGGGAAAATCCTATCATTATCAATTTAATTTTTAACATACTATCTATGTGAATATTAAATATGTGCATAAATAAGATCCAGAGATTAAAAAATGTTTATATATATTTATCAGCACAACATTGATCATGATGAAATAGTAAAATTCAAGAACCATTTATTTTAACCAATCATACCAGACAAGACGAATAATTAGTTATTGTAACATCATATTCTTTCATTCTCCATTAATCGATGAACAATTAATATGATTAGATATTTTAAAAAATACTTTTGGTGGGATGGAATAAAGATAGATAACATAGTGTTCGAACATTACTACTTGTTATTCTATCATGTTAATGATGATCAGAAAAATTCTACTACTATTTTGCAACCCTTAACAATACCATAATTCGAATAGGGTAATTTCTCTATTGATTTGGTCATTAGAATAACCAAAACTCTAAAGTGAATAATGTTATATAGGTTTTATTGTATCAACATAATAATTCACCACAATTCATCACAGTGAAAAAATAATTATCTCTAGATTAGATTTCAAGTACATAAATTAAGGAAGGTATATTGTTTCCTAGAGTACGACATTCCTTTGTATCTGATCCGGATCTATGGTTTATTTAAATGTTCTCAAATAGTCTTTAGTAATGTTCTAATAAATAATTGTACATCATCCATACATATCATCCTAAAATTGATGTCCTATCAGAAATTAAAATTCAATCCTGAATATTATATGTGGACATTAGGTATATTTAATTTCTAATGTGGTTGGGATCAACAAATTCTTTTAGTTTAGTTTTCATACAACAATCAATTTCACTAAAGAATAAAAATGAATCCTTTTGACAATATCAATATAATGAAGTGTGTAGCTCCAGCATGATGTAATGATATTGGGGAAATAATGCATTACAGACCTCCAATATTAGATGAAATTGTATAGATGTTTAGATCCATTCACCACCACATTATAAAATCTTAGAGTCTTTACAACCAAATAAATGATAGTAATTTAGTATGTGATCTATAATTTGGAGTTAGAGATATGTTTCTTTAAAAAAATTATCCCTATAAGATGGTTATTAGATAATGGGAAGAGGAAAACATATCCTTTGGTATATTGGTCCATTTGAAATCATTGATCATATTATGATGGTGGCGTATCACATGGGAGTAACACTGAATCATTCTCTAGTTAATGATGTGTTCCATGTATCTCTAATAATGAATTACAAACCCGAACATTCACATTTACTTAAATTAGAGGACATACAGTTTTAGTAGGATCATTATTATGAGGAACAGCCTATATAGATTCCAGATCATACATTGAATGGCCCATGAAACAAGATCAGTCACGTGGACAATGTTTTCTCATGAAACAACTAAATTGAGGAAGTCACATGTGAACATCAGGATATGATATGTATAGTCACATGGGAAAAGATCACTCATCTAGTCAATTTTTTGTGGTGAAACCACTAGTGTGGGGATGCTACATCTAAACTTGAGAATATGATAAAGCATAATTATTTTCATTTTTTGTATCTAAGTGATGAATTTAAGTGGAGAAATTCATTTTTGGTGGTACAATGTAACACCCCGAGTTGTTTATGAATTACATTATTTTGAAAAAATAAAATTTTCATGATGAATTTCCTTGAACATGAATCCCTGTTAGTCTTGGGTTATATAATTTAATAATTTAATTAGGAAATAAATGACAATATATATTTTCATCAATCACACGAAACTATGACTTTTAACCAAAACATATTATATTATTAATAATTTTTTAAACTCGATTGTTGCAACATAGTCATTAGGATTAGAAAAATAAATAGTAATCAGAAATTTAAAAATATTATTTATATGAGTCTTACATAATTTAAACATATTAATAATAAAATATATATTTTTCATTATTATATTCATATGTTTTGAAAATACTATTTTCTCATTGTGTCTTATTTTGAACAAAAATAAAATTAATACAAGAAAATATTTGGAAATTAAATTTTTGAAATTAACTTATTTTTTGAAATCAAAATGTCAAAATTATCATAGGATTAATTTTTTGTATTTTTCAAAAAAATTAGCATTCTTTGTGGAATGGTGAAAACTATTTTTTTTAATTGAAAACCGAATTTTTGTTTAATTTATTTTTAAATATAAATTATATGTTAATTTATTTTAATGTTTTATTTGTTCAATAATACTTAAAATAATCCAATTTAGGTAATTTTAATCAATTTCACATTGAAATTAATTACCAAATCTGTGAAAACATTTGATCATGTTAATTTAATTACCTTATAACTCATCACATCGGTGGGATTAGCATTTATCCAATTCTATGAATGGAATTTAAAAAAATAGATTCCATTTTATTTTCTATTATAACATATAATTTTTGAAATGATAAAGATAATTTTGGTCTTAAATGAATAGTAAATGCATTAAAAATTAATTATCATGGTTAAGGTAAAAATTGGTTTATAGGGGGAGGGGTAAAAAACATATAGAAAAAACAAACAAATGAGGTGGTCTAAAACCCATTATCTTGACATATTTCAACTTTTCAACCTCTATGGTGCTATAATGTCTTAATTTTACTATAAACTATAGATGTGTAATTCATTATTTCAAATATTTATATGTTTCCCACTCACATCACTAATAAATGGACAACCCACTCCTCTTTTTTTGACACCTTAAAACATCAACTGTTAGGAAACGAAATTCTGAAATCACTTCATATTTTCTATTCTCTTTGCTTATAATACATATTTAATGTATATTTCAATCCTAGGAAGGATTTTTTTTAAAAGATATAGAGAATTTTTTATGAAGTGTAGCATTTATTAACAAATTATTTTTTTCTTTATTCCTCAAAATTGTTCAATGGTTTTTATAATAAGTTAATATAATAAACTCAGTATATTATATATAATATTATGTTTTTTTGTTAGGTATACTTCTAATAAAAACATATACATACATAAAATGGGGTACAAAATCATTTTTGTGTGTACAGAGTGCTTCAACCTCAAAAAATGATATCGTTCATTTTTCCATTACCACCTCAGAAGGATGATTATAATGATTTGAATAATATTTAAATATAATATTAACTATATTATTGAAATTATTATTATTATTCAATTTTTGTATCACACATACCTTCATTATTTTCATTTTTTAGGAATATGATAATTTCAATTCTTGTGTACAATGGACTACCACCTCATGAATTGATGTGATTTGTTCAAACATTACACTAAATGTATTAAGGATCTATTAAATAAAAATATTTTATATATATGAAATATAAATGATTCTAGAAACATAATATATCATTTAATTTAATTTCCTACAAACCAACTAGAAAATGAAAAATATCATTCCTACGTACATATAGACTACTATCTCCAGGGACGATGCATTTCATTTCAGATCACTAAATTTTATGGATTAATCTAAATTCATAGATAATAAATTTATATTATATATGTATATCATGGTTTAAATTATGTCTTTGGATGAAATCATGATAGGTTTTTGAGGAACCAAAATAAATAGTTTAAAAAATATAAATAATAATGTCATTATTACACGAAACATTACTTTAACATGAAATTGTTAATAGACAATTAGTATAAAATCATAACAAAATAAAGAATAGTATCATAAATATAAATATTGTTTGTTGATGTATTTATAATATACATATATTTATTATACATGATGTATGATAGAAGGAAAAAATTATGGTACCGGGATTTTTAGTTTTACTTTATTTTATGAAAACATTATTCAATATTCACCACCCATTCATATATGTGGTTTATATTATTCCCTCTGAAATGATATATAATGAATCTAAATTATTTAAAGATATTAAATGTTTATATTTATTTAATTATTTTACAGGGATTAAAAATCAAAACATACTCAATAAGTCAGGGGGTTTTACTATGTTTTTATTCATTGAGACATACATTTTGTTATGATCCAACATTCATTCGGAAGGTGTATATACATGCCCGTTTACATATAATAACATTAATGTATTCATAATCATGATATATTATGTTTTATTACATTTTATTTACCTCTTGGTGATTATTTTTCAATGATACCCAAGTGGTAAATATTTTATGTTACAATTTCATCATTAATCGGGCTTATTTATGATTAAGTCTCAAATGATTAATTCTCAAGATCTACCTCTCTGGAATAATAATAACATTTCATGTGACCTATTAATTAATTATATAATAACATAATGGAAACATTTTTTTCACAATTTTTTACATATTATAATAATGAAAATGTTTTTAGGAAAATTTGATTTTATTTCTTTCTTTAGTTATAAGTATATTTTCATCCTAAAACCATGTTCTGTTGAAATATTTTCTAAGATTTTTTTATATGTTCCTAATTTTCATGTAAATAAATTTAAAAAATATTTCCTGTTGAATCAAAATTTTAAATTATTTTCACTGATACCTATATATGTATTCAAATATCTTTTCAAAGAATATGGTCTTATAAATATTTTATGTTTTAAAATATGTTTTCAATGTAGAAACAAAATTTTCTAAATAAAATTTTTTTAATGATACATCAAAATGATTATCTATATACTATGAAATCCATTGGGGTTATCAATTCCATAATAGTGATATGATATAATGATATGATTCATATTCATTCACCAAATTTTATAAGTTTTTTATGGCATGATGTTTATAAATACGATTTCTCTTCAAGGGGTTATAAAATGATAAAATTCTTATGAAACCTGAATCTTTTCACTTGTTATTATTTGATGAAATGATTATGAATCCTATTTCATTTTCAGTGGTTATGATATGATGAAATTCTTTGGATTCCATTTTTAATCCATGGATTATGATACGATCAATGTTTAGGATCTTGTGGAACCCATAAATTCAGTTTTCATTATGTTATGGGTGGAATTTATATATCTCTCAAATACATTGAGTATTTATTTATATCTAATTAGATAGGTAGGATTATAATGGTGAGTGTACTTGGATTAATAATAAATAGCTAGAATTGGAAGGGAACCAAGTTTAGTAAGACATGACATGAAAGGCGAATTAACCTAGTTCATTAAATGACATTGTCTACTATAATGGTCAAGGAAGTGTTCCTTAAAAAATATAGAAATTATTACATATTATTAAGTGTATGAGACAAATTACATGTATTATTTTCTAATGGATCAAGTTCTTTGAGTCACTTATCGTTAATTTATTACGATAAACCAATATTTATTCCATGATTTTTTAATTATGATCATCTATATGTTGGTTGTGGTTTTAAAATGTTATTATATTTTTCTCATAAACTTATGTTCATGTTAGTCCTATTTATCCCCATTTTTTACCCTTGATGAAATTATTAGGTCACCCTATCTTTTTTTTACACAACCCATGTTTGATGATATGTATAATATATAATATATCAAAGAAGGATACATGTTATAAAGAATATTGTTATAGATAATGTGTCTCACTTATGGACCAATTTTTACACTTCTATGATTCCAAATACACTAAACAATTATAGTTCATGAACATGTATTTATGAGATGTAATAAATTTTAAAAAAATATGATGTAATATATATGTATGAAAAGCATAGATCATTATATGATTGACTCCTTAATCATTAATAAGTTAGCATACTTCATCAAGAAGTCCATAATCCCACAAATATACTCATATCCTCTTAGAAATTGAGTTAAACAGGTGGTAAATTCGATAAATACGTCATATCAATTAAATTAGTTAATTTCAAAGGGATAAAGAAACCCTCCTGGAAATTGATGGTCAATATTCTCCCAAAGCATAATTGTAACATCCCGGCTCTGGGTACCACTCAAATTGTGCCCCAAACCCAGTTTGCCACATGACCTCAAGTGTATTTCCCCAATTGCTAGAGGCTACCAACTAGCAGTGAGGGACCAGGTCTGATAGTGGGAAAACTAGGCCCTCATTTTTAAAGTGTAGCACAACAGAATAGAAATAAACATATAGCAACAGCAGAAGATGTAAACCATACAAAACTTAATTAAACAAAAGTAGTAAAGATAACCAATCAGTATATAAATAAAGGTGCAACATGCCTCAAATTTTATGAAAACAGCCAGAACATGTTACACAACAATACAGTACAGTACAAGTACAGGAATGAAAAACAAAATGAAATAGCTGGTAGCATCGTGAGCCTCAGCCCAGTCCCATGCTCCACTACTCGTCAACAATAATCATGTACCTATATAAAGACCCTTTCCCTTATCGACACCTACATAATCAAAATCTGTTTGTGCCAAGAAGCATGACCCAAACAGGGTGTGAGAAATAAATTCCCAGCAGGCACCCACCAAAGGCTCGTGCTCAACTGTGTGTAGACAAGCAACAATAGTGTGCAAAAGTAAATTCAATAAACTAAGAGGTACTCAAGTAAATCACTTTACTAGTTATATTGCCAATTTATTTATTCATTTAACCATTTAATATTAAGTAAAAACCATAGTTAATTAGTAATTAAGAATTCAGCATCCTTATACAAGAAAAACCCCACCCTAAGGTGATCAGAATCTTGCCCTCTGGCATTTTGAATCTCGCCCTCAGGCGTAACCGAATCTCGCCCTCAGGAAAAACAAGATCTTTCCCTCAGGTATAACTGAAGTCAAGCCCTCAGGCATGAAAGGTTTCCCTCAGCCGAAATTGAACGTCGTCCTCAGGCTGATACAGTCACACCCTCAGGCTATAGTAAAAACCTCCCTCAGGAACAAGTAACCAGGCCATTCCAAACATATAAACATACAATTTACACACAACTCCTCTCATGGAAAAAGTAATACATAATTAAACATGGCATACCCTCAGGTATCCTATCCAAATAGCTAAACAGAGGAATGCACCCCTCGGGATTGTTCTGTATCCAAGCAGTGATCCCAATTAGCATTTTATTATCCCGATTAATTACCTATTCAATTCTAGGAATTTAACATAGCCACGGTCTAAGCCACACGACACCCCAAATATGGGTTTGTAGATCAAAAATGCACAAAACACACAATAGTTGGAAAATAAACACCAAGACACCTACCATTAAGGCCAATGAATGATATACATGAATGATGATTCCAAAAATTCCCTAGAACGATGTAGATCTAGAGTAGAAGAAAACTCGTTCAAACATAAATAACATCCCGTAGAGGAATAGTTGGCATGAACGGTTTAACAGGAGTGGAGGTCTCACCCATGCGGTTCCAACGAGATCGTCTTATGCGGAAATGGATTCTCGACGTGCGCCTGGTGGATATCCAAATCTATGGCCTCCCTCTTCTGCTAATTCTTCCCTTTCTAAGCCTTCCCTATTAATAGGGGAGGATACTGCCCATTTTAAGAAAAAAAAACAAAGTACGCGGCTTCTATTTCCAAGTACACAGCCTGTACTCCCCATTTTTTAACTGTTCCTATGGCAGTTTCCCACCAGCGTGGCCCTGTACAGTTACCGATGTGACTACATGGCATGTCTCCTTGAGTACATGATTTGTTCTGTTTCACAGCTGGGCACCGTCTTACAATTCTCCTGTCGACTGACTATATGGTGTGTAAAGGACCACTACACGGCGTGTAGTCGGTTTCTACACTCTTTGTCGCCGACATGGCCACATGCCCCGTGTACTCATTCCACAGGGCCAAAAGTACATTGTGTGTGGAAAAGTACACAGCGTTTAATTTCCAAAATTTTGGATTTTCCCCATTTACATTATTTTCTCAAAAACACTTAAGGAAAAAAGGAAAATAAGGAACTCATACCTCAGATATAAGAACCGAGTTCTTACAAACATCCCCCCTTAACTCAATTCTTCCCTGAATTTCCCATCCAAGGGTGGAAAAGATACATACGAGAATAAATCTGGCCACTGAGCACATATTCATGTCTCCTTCTCCCATGTTTCATCCTGCACTCGGCCATACTGCCATAACACCCATACGAGAGGAACTGACCGGCCTCAGAGAACCTTCGTGCTCCTATCAATGATGCAAATCAGATTCTTCTAAAAGGACTCATCAAAGTCAAGATCAACCTCCTCGGGCTGAAAGACATGAGACAGCTCTGAATGATAGTGGCACAATTGAGATACATGGAAAACATCATACACGTCCCGCTACCTCTGAGGTAACTGCAACTGATAAGCAACTGACCCAACTCTCTCTAGAATCACAAATGGCCCCACATATCGCGGTGAAATATTTCCTTATATCCTGATCCTCCTGTGTTCCAGCCTCGGCGAAACACACAAGAAAACCTGATCCCTGACCATGAACTCCAAGGGTCGTCTGCGGCAATCAGAATAAGATTTTTGACGAGACTGCGCAGTTGGCATCCACTTCTGAATAAACTGGACCTACTCAAAAGTCTCCTGCACGAGACGTGGTCCCAGTAAAGCTACCCCACCTGCCTCTAACCAGCACAAAAGGGATCAACATAGCCTACCATATAAAGCCTCGTAGTGTACCATCTCAATAGTTTCCTGAAAAATGTTATTATAAGTAAAATTGACTAGAGGTATGTGCTTCTCCCAAGATCCTCCAAAGTCTAGGACACATGATTGAAGCATGTCCTCAAGCACTTGTATCCTATGTTCTGACTGTCCATCGGTCTGAGGGTGGTATGTTGTGCACAGAAGCACCTGTGTACGCAGTGCCCGGTGAAAACTCTGCCAGAAACAAGACATAAAATGGTCGTCCCTATCTGAATCAATAGAACTAGAGACCTCATGAAGACGTATGACCTGTCGAATATATAACTTACCGAGCTCGTAAACACCGAAGGTCTCCTTGATCGGAAAAAAGTGAGCAACCTTCGTGAGTCTGTCCACAACAACCCACACAACATAATTTTCTTGAGGTGAACTCGACAAACCGGTCATGAAATCAATCGCGACATCATTCCATTTCCACTCTAAAATGGGTAACTGCCGTAACAGTTTGGCTGGCCTCTGATGATCTTCCTTCACCTGATGATAGGTGGAACACTTCGTAACCAAACTAGCTACATCTCTCTTCACACCTGACCATCAGTATTGAAGTATCATGTCACGATACATCATGGTAACCCCGAGATGAACTGCCCAAGCTGAAGCACGAAACTCTTGCATCATCTCCTCACATATATCCCTAGAACCCACACCCATCCAAGTAAACGCAAAATCTCATCATCGCCTATCGTCCAACCATGAGGATGGTCTTCACATTCCACTAACTCCCGTAGAACTAGTCCTTCTTAATAAGATAGTTGTCTTAACCTCACTCAATCCAGGAGGGTAGAAGTCAAAGCTAAAGAGGAAAGATAAGTCTGCCCCTGACTATCATGCACCTCCAAATGAATCTCATAAAACAATGCCATGAGCTACCACTCATCACTGACCTCCTGCACAGCCCGTATCTGTGTCTTCCTGCTTAGTGCGTCCGCTACTACATTACCTTTTCCAGGTGTATAGGAATGCTCAAAATCTAAGGACTTCTAGTATTCAACCCACCTTCGCTATCTTAGAATCATGTCTCGCTGAGTATAGATATAATTGAGACATTTTTGGTCGATGAAGAACGAAAAATGTTCTCCCAATAGATAATGTCTCCAACAGCGTAATGCATGAACAACTGCAGGTAACTCGAGATCATACGTCAAGTAATTCCTCTCATGTGGCCTCAACTGCTGAGACCCGTACGCAACAACATGATCGCTATGTATCAACACATCTCCCAGTCCAATCCCTGATGAATCACATTAAACTATATAGCTCTTCCCCTGTTCTAGGAGTACCAGGATTGGTGTTGATGTCAACCTTCCTTTCAGGTCCTGAAAGGGTGTCTCAAAAGCTTTTGACCAGGCAAACTTCAAAACCTTCTTAGTCAAACCCATCAACAGCGTTGTTAAGTGAGAGAAGTCTTGTATTAATCGAATGTAGTAACCATCCATCCCTATGAAACTTCGTATCTCAAACACATTCTTAGGCTGCTCCCAGGAAACTACTGCTCTCACCTTCTAGGTCTACTACAACTCCTGCCTCTGAGATGATATGTCCCGTGAAATGAATGTGGTTCATCCAAATGTGGCACTTGGAGAGCTTAGCATATAGCTTATGCTCTCACAGTTTACTCAATACGATCTCAAGATGTGTGGCATGCTAATGTCGAGTGTGAGAGTACACCATGATGTCGTCTACGAATACTACCACAAAAGAGTCCAGATAAGGATGGAAAACACGACTCATCAAAGACATAAGAACTTTTAGCATGTTCGTGACCCCGAACGACATAACCAAGTACTCATACATACCATATCTGCCCCGAAAGGCTGTAAGCGGTATATCCGATGGTCTCACGTGCAGCTCATGATATCCTAACCTTAGGTCAATCATTGATAACTCTCGTTCTCCACGAAGTTGATCAAAAAGATCATATATCCTTTGCAAGAGATATTGGTTCTTAACCGTCAACTGGTTCAGCTTCCGATATTCCGTATAGAGACTGAGGTTACCATCCGCCTTCATCGCAAAAATAACTGGAGAACCCCATGTATAAGTACTGGGGCGGATAAAATCATTTGACTGTAATTCCTCTAATTGCCTCTTGAGCTCCTACAACTTAGGTGTGGCCATTCAATAAGGAGGAATGGACACCGGTGCTGCTCCTGGCACAAGATCAATAGGGAAATCCACCTCAATCTTCGGAGGTAGACCTGAAAAGTCGTCTAGGAAGACATACCTGAAACAATAAACAAATGGAGGGAAATCTGTCTGACAAGTCCCGAGATCATCCAAGTATAAACTCGCAATATGGGTTGTGACTCCGCCTTGCCCATGATGCCCTAGTCCAGCTGGACTCACCTGAACATCCCACTCGCCCTTGTATATAAACTTTTCGTCCTCTGGTGATGGGAAACTCATCCTATGATGATAGAAATCTACAAAGGATTGAAAGGGAACCAACCAATCAATCCCGAAAATGAAATCATATCTCTTCAGCTCTAGGACATAGAGGTCGCATAGAATGTGACACCCACCAACCTCAAGGGGGAACTCCTTGCACTGACGCACACCAGCCTTCCAAGTCCCCAATGGAGTGTCTAGCATCAAGATACCAGAAGAAGTAGAAACACAGATTCCAAGGCTCTCCACAATGGGCACAAATATAAAACTATGTGTTTCAACCGTATCAAAACGTACTGAATATAAGACCTATGCTACTAGAATAGTACCTTTGATGGTAGAAGGTCTGGGATCCTGCTCTTACTGGGTCTGTTGCACTGCGTATGACTGCCGAGTGCTGCTGCCCTATGAAACAACCTGGATACCCTGAGATGTACCACCCTGCTGCCTCTGAGATCCTGGTGTCTCGCTACCATGGCCACGACCACCATCTCAGCCAGCACGCCCTGACGTATTCCAGTTCTCTGACTAGTAAGAAGCCACTGGTCCTGCCCACGCAGGGGGAGTCTGTATAAAACCATGATGGAACCATGGTCTTCATTGCATGATTTGGAGCATGATTTGTCTTTGTTGTTAATCCTCAGAGGATGTTCATAATGTGTACCAGTAAAGAGATCTTACATTCTAAGAAGACAACAATAATGAAGGTGGCGTCATTTCCCAGTGTTTGCCAATTTTTTGGGCCGGAAAATCGAAAAATGGAGAAAAGTGTTTTTGGATAAAGACATGAGAATAGTGTACTTGATGAAGAGGAAAAATTCACTCTATATGTTTTTCAAGATCAGAACATAGGATAATAGAAAAGGGATAAGGGCCACACATGTTTTGGGCAGGTCGTGCAAGTGACCTGCGCACCGTGAAGAGACTTGCGCGCTGATGTCTAGGAGGACTGGAAACTTGCGCGCCTATTGCATTTCAAAGAACATAACATCAAAATATGTAAAAGGAAAGAAGTTCTTGCAAGTATTTGTGTGGTCGCGCAAGTGAGTAGCGTGACAGAGGCTAGGGAGGATGAGCTGCACGCTGGGACCAGCGCGGTGAGGGAAGACTTATGAGCCGCCGCACAGGGGGTCCAGTTTGCCTATAAATAGAAGACCCCCCTCCTCATTTGCAATGAAGATCAAGACTTTGAGATTTTTGGATCTCTCATTGAGAAAGTGGTTGAGTCGCGCAAGTGTTTGTTGGGTCACGCAAGTAGAGGTTTTGTACCAGTTTTTGGCTGCACGCCCAAAGTGGTTTGGGATATAGAGGCACTGAGTCACACAAGTTTGGAGTTCAAAGAGGCAGTGTCGCACAAGTTGTATGGAGTCACCTGCGCGTCGAGTTTGTAATGCTCATGTGACTTGTGCACCATTCCCAAAACTTGGGCGCTGGAACATGGAGAAGCGCATCAGGGTTGTTAAAGTAGATCCGTCCTTTTGAAGCTGCACAAAAGCTGGAGGATCATCTGGTACCCTCAGTGCAAAGTGAGATTCTTCTTCAGGTGAGAGTTGGACTTCAACAAAGCATCTACATACAACAGAGGGTGCATTGTTATGCAATGATGAAGATACCTTCATGTCTATAAACTGAGTGTGACTTCACTAATGGCAGTGAGCCAAGGGGAGTCAACAAGAGTGACCTGAGGGAAGCAGTGAGCTATCCCTGAACCTTTGTAAAGGCATTGATCCTGGGACATAGTGATTGTTCCCAAACCAGTGTAATCCATAGCTAGTGAAGATTAGTGTAATTTAGTATGACCAACAACTTGTTGGCATCTGCTCCTTGGACGTAGCCCTTAGTGGTGAACCATGTAAAAAGTATTGTGTCTTCTCTGTGCATGTGAATGTTTGCTTTCTGATCATATTCATCATATAGGTTCAACAAGTTCCTACCAACGTGGGAAAAATATCCATCACATTAAAAGAAAAAGTGGTCACCCTGATTCACCCCTCCCCTCTCAGTGTGTCCCAGGGTCCTTCAAACGCCTCTCACTAGAAACTAGTAGAAACTACCAACAAAAACACTTCAGATGCCCTATCTTGCCGCAAGATTGTCACTCCACTAGATCACATGGGCACTGAGGTCTCTTGTTCCCCTCTTTACCACACTGGTAGCACATGATCAGGCCACCTAAATAGACTGTATGGCTGGTACTTCCACCCTGAGAGAAATCCATCTATCTCTTCCTCTTGCAAGAAGAAATAGTACCAGTAACTCGTGCTGAATCGCCTTGGCCAACACAACTAGCTTCCTGCAGGTTCCTCTCTGTAATCAGCACCTGGTTCACAATAGCATGTACTGAAGTCAACCTGAAAATATACACTAGTGCTCAGATTTCATATCAGAGACCATCCTCAAAATGTCTGGCTCTCAACGTCTCACCACCCACCAGTACGGGTGAAAAACACTGAAGCTCGGTGAAATGAGCTAAATAGTACATCACCGACATAGCTCCTGGATGTAGATTCATGAACTCTCGAGCCCTATTGGACCGCATAATCTATGGATAGAAGAATTCATAGAAGACTACCTAGAAATATTCCCATTCCATGTCTCTGTGATGCTCTGACTGGGTGGTAACATCCCACCACCTCTTGGAGGAATCCCGCAGCATTTAAGTCGCGATCTTGACCCTCCACCATAGGGGAGTCTCAAGATGCTCATAAATAGTCTGCCTAGATCCTAGACAAGACTCCACAGCATGTGGTCCTCCATCCCTTGAAAATTTAGGCAGATACCACAACTGGAAGAAATGAGTAAGCTCAGCCATAGATTTGGAAGCCGGCGGTGCCACCCTGAAAGGTCTGCATGAACCACATAAATCCTTCATAGAACTGCACATCCGCTCCTGTGTCCAATATAACAGCTAGTTCCACATCTGGCTCTACTAGAGGATCAACTAGTTGCCCCTGGCCCACCTTCTCTAGAGTTTAGCCGTCAATGCTCTCCTGGGGAACAACGTGCGGTTGTCTCGGCGGCATGACACTACAAGGTCAAAAACACGCCTATAGAACAAGATTAACAACGACCGAAAATGAAGAATCCCAAAAAAAAACAGGAGGAAGAAGGCATTCAATATTTGTAAAACAAGACTACACGGCGTGTAGATGACTTTTCTTCCCCTGCCCAGGTCCTTCTACATGGGTAAGCCGCATGGCTCCCATTGAACAAAATGACACGGTGTGTATAACATCTACACGACGTGTATGGTGTAATTTCCAACTGCATGTGTTGTTTGTGACACGACCGACGACTCGGTGTGTGACACCCGAAAACACCGTGTACACCACCCCGTTTTTCTAGCCACATGGCTATGTCCACATGGTCTGTCCTCATATAAGACTAAAAGGCGTGTCTCATAGGTACACGACTTGTTCAAGGAGAGGTGACATCGACCCGTGTTATTAGTTACATGGCCGAGTCACCAGGTCACACTACACGGCGTGTTCATCATTGACATGGCATGTATGTTTTATGTCTCCTCTATCTGTATTGTTAGTTACACGGTTGGAATTCGGTTCAACACTACACTGAGCATAAAAATTGTACACTGCATGTTTGCCCCAAGCTCATCCCTTCCCCGTGTCGCCACCCACACGGTTTGTGATAGGGGAAGAGACTACATGGCTTGTACTTAAAAAATTTTCTTTTCTTCCCGAATAGAAGAACATACACGTCATGTATAAAACACTAAACGGCATGTATACTGGTTTTTACGGATAGTATGCCTTAGAAACTACTTCGGAGCCCAGAAATTACTGACAAACAACACCTAAGTGCCAGATTCTGGTTCGTGAGGGCCCATACTCCCCATAAATCAATGTTTGACATCTTATCTGTGATATAATAAACTAAACAATCAATGATCCACCAAATTCTTGAAAATGAGGGCCCATACTCCCCGAAACCAAATTTTGGAATCCATTATATCAATATGCTCATAAGAAAATACCCTATCACATAGTAGGTATTTATCAAGAAGCTATCACAACAGCATGATTTTATAGCACAAAAACTATCACAACAACATGCACTTTCTAATGAACCTACATGGCATGGAAACTATACATGGCATGTGATTCCTAGCATGCGCCTAAATGATGCATGGTATCGCATACCCTCATCTCATCGGGTTTAAACTAAATAGAACTCATGGATCAAATATAAATAGCACAATACAAGTGCATCACCCTTCGGTGAAAACAAATCAACTATAGAATTTCCAAATAATTAAATTTTCAATACGAGGTAAATTGGCTTTTCCCTGTAAACGGGTTAGCTATTCCCAGGAATAGCTTATTACCAACTACTGATCTCATCATATCCCTGACTATGGCTCCAAATAGTAAGTCAAAGAAATGAACCCCTCTGATACCACTTTGTAATGTCCCGGCTCCGGGTTCCACTCAGCGGGTGCCCCGAACCCAGTTCACCACATGACCTCAAGCACATTTCCCCAAATGCCAGAGGCTGCTAACTAGCAGTGAGATCCCAGTTCTGATATTGGGGAAACTATGCCCTCATTTTTCAAAGTGTAGTGCATCGGAATAGAAATAAACATACAGAAACATCGGAAGCAGTAAACCATACACAACTAAATTAAACAATTGTAGTAAACATAACCAACCAGTATATAAATAATGGTGCAACATGCCTCAAATTTTAAGAAAACATCCAGAACATGTTACACAACAATACAGTACAGTACAAGTACATGATAGAAAAACAGAACAAAACAGCCGGTAGCATCGCGAGCCTCAGCCTAGTCCCATGCTACCCTAATCCTCAGCAATAATCATGTACATGTATAAAGACCCATTCAATTATATAAACCTACAGAAACATAAACAGTTTTGGCTGAAAATCATGACCCAAACAGGGTGTGAGAAATAAATTCCCAGTAGGCACCCACCAAAGGACGGTGCTCAACTGTGTGTAGAAATGCAACAATAGTGTGCAAAAGTAAATGCAATAAACTATGTAGAACAAAAGTAACTCACATTACCAGTTATATTTCCATTTTAATTATTCATTTATCCATTTAATAATAAGGAAACCCCACAATTAATTCCTAATTATCCAGTCAGCGTCCTCAGACAAGAAAAACCTCACCCTTAGGTAATCAGAATCTCTCCCTCAGTCATTCAGAATCTCGCCCTCAGGCATAACAGAATCTCACCCTCAAGATTAACAGAATCTCTCCCTCAAGAATAACAAATGTTAATCCCTCAGGCACAAAAGGTTTTCCTCGGGTGAAATAGAACATCACCCTCATGAAAATACAGTCACTCCCTCAGTATAAAGTAATCATCGCCCTTAGGAATAAGTAACTCAGCCATTCCCAAAATATAAACAAGAAATTTACACACAATTACTCTCAAGGAAAAATTAATGCATAATTAAACATGACATACCCTCAGGTTTCCCTCGAGAACTCGATGTTTAGTGCACTGTCTTGCATAGTTCTATTACTCCTTATAGTTGTAGCATTAGACCATGGGTGGTACTCCCCTTTATTCCACTACATTATCCATCCTTTTCATGAATTTTGGAATCTCTTGAGCATGGTTTCCTTCATTCCCACAATTTAAGCACTTCCCCATCCCATTGAGACAGATCCAGTAATGCCACATCCCACATTTTTAACATTTGAGTCATTGAGTTTTCTTCCAACCTTAATCATTAGATCCCCCAACATGAAACTCCATATTTCATTTATTGTCACCATAGAAATGAGACCATTATCCAACCCCATATCCACTATGAGAGCACAACAAACTACTTCTTCATAACTCCCAAAATCTGGAATTTCAAGATCCTTTTGAATGGGTGGTTTTAATAAACAAAATAATCTATCAATTTTGTTGTCTTTGTCAATAAAAAACCCAATGCTAACATTGCATGATTTTTGAAATTTTCTTAATAGGTTGTGACAGATTATCCATCTTTTCGCTTGAGCTCTATGAATTCTCACTACATCTTTATTTGAAGAGTTCATGTAAAATATCTGTTAATAAACATGATCCAAAAGACATCCCATTCCATCTATCTAATTTCAACACATAGTTTGTTGTGCTTAATCAAAGAAAACTATTGAGTAGCCTCCCCATCTAGATGATAAACCTCTAGAGTCACCTTCTCTATCTCAGAATAGTGGAGCACTGAAAAATTCTTCTCCATAGGGTTGACCCACTACTTCACAACTAGTGTATCAGAAGATCCACTAAATATCATTTTTTTTGCCACATAAAACACTCGATATCCAGTTGATCCCTCTTTGGTGAAGGAGGAAATTCCCTATTTTTCTAGTATTGTTCATAACCTGAGATTTTTGGGTATGAATCTATAGGAATTTTTGGAAGTTCACCTCCCAATGAATTTTGGATTTAGTTCAGGAAATCATTTCATTGTTCCTCGCATGAGTTGCTAGCTGGATTTCCCATTGTTCCCACAATATTCTAAAATAGAAAATGATTGAAGAAAACATAAGTCAAAAATTCAGGAATAACATAATAAATTATATGATTTATACTATAATTATAAATTATGGGATCCATATTTAATGAGTCTTGTGTGCATATTTTTGCATAGTCTCATGCTAGAGGGTTTCTCTATGGTTCACTAATTTTAATTCCCAAATAAACAAAACCTTGAAACCAATACCATCTCTTGTGACACAAACTTATCTTACATTACAATTGCATCATTATAAAGATAAATAACATAATTGTATTACACTGTGAGAATCCATCTGTTTTGTTTCTTAGGAAAACTAGGACTATACCTATCTTTTACAACATCAAACATAGACATTTGTTTATTTCCATCTTCTCTAGCATCTTATTGGCACTTGAACACTACTTAGTACGTGTAATCACCTGAGGTTATACATAAAAAAGGGATAAGCTAAAATCCTAGTAATAGGATATAAAATATCAATATAGAATGGGGTAGGCATAATCATAACATCATCATTAAAATCATGAAACGAAACATTAATAAAACACTTGAAATGTGACAATGCACAAAAATAGAACATAATATTTTACTGGTCATCTACAAAAAATTGTTGTGAAATAAAATAGAATAATATTCTTGCAACATTTAACATTTTATCATGATATTTATCACATTACCCAATGCATTGGAGCACTGTATAATTCCGGGCACACCCATCACATCATAACATTCATTTTTCACTGTATAATTTGAGGCACACCCATGACATCATAACAATATCATTATCATACATTTCCCATAAATAATATATAAAAATGACCATAAATGACCCATTAAAATGAATGGATTTTATCTCCAATGAATACATTCATAATAATTGGGTTCCCAAAAGAAAATGGGAATACCATAATTGTTACATGAACTATCAACAATCAGTGAGAATTAATAGGAATTATTTTGAAAGAAGAGTTCTTTTGGAAAACAATTATTAGACATAAACTCCAATGGAAAACAAGTATATCATAGAAAAGTAATGATACTGATGAAAATATTATTTTTACAGAGTCACCATACAAATAAATTTGTGAAATACGGAGAACCCAAGGAATGTTTGGTTTTAGATGTTCCCCTTACCTTGTATCTGAACTCTTTCTTAACAATAATGTCTTGTATAACAACATTATATTCATTAATTAAAAAATCCAGAAACATGTATACATTAATAAGGTTCATTATGGTTTCATTATGTTATTTAATATTCTTTTGGATTAGTTATTGAGTGTAAATCCATTATTCAAGAATGTTCATTTTTATGGTTTCTATTAAGGGATAACTTGTATTAATTAATGGAAGTTCATGTAAATCATGGATAAATATCCAAAACTGATATTAAAATTTATTAATGGTATTATAAGAGTTTAAATGATCTTATAATGAATTGTGTTATATACCACGAGGATGAATAATTAGTTATGAATTTAATGATGACCATATTAGATTATTTTGGGAGGTTGTTTGATCAAAATGAACATGTTTTGTTTTATAATTTAGTAATATGTACATAAGTTCATTCTAAATCATTAAAAAGCATGTAATAATTATAATATAAGCTAGTTCAACCAAAAAAATTGTTTTATGACTAGATCTAAGAGCGGTAATGGAAAGAATAAAACAAGTCAGTCTTTAAGGTGAAGAATTAACATATCACGTAAAATGTATTCTTTTCATAAATAAAAAGAAGAGGAGAAGGTGTTTGGAAGATATATTACACCATTAGTATAATAAAACTCTAGTATATTTGAGATTTTGGAGTTACCATACAATTTGTGGAGATATTAATAATAGAAATTGGAAATTATATTAAATTAAATGAAAAATATAGAGAGGTAAATTACCTCTTGAATCCTCCTCCTGAGATCCTCCTTATGAAACGTAGACTTGTTATTATGATGAGACCAGAATATCTTAGACGTGGGTGAGTGGATATGGTAGATTCTTTTCTAGAGTTTGGAAAAGGATTGATGCTTGAGAAGTGTGAGTTAATGAGGGTGTGAAGGGTGGTATTTATAGTGTAGGGGAGAGGGGATTTCTAGATAATAAATTCATTAATTTATTATTTCTCCACAAGAAAGGTAATTGTGATGATTCCATGACCAAGAATATTGATTTGTTCATGAGATTCAGATAAAATGGTTTTAATTTAGCCATACATCAGTTTATGACTACAGAATTTATTTATTTTTCAATTATCATGAATTAACCTATTTTACTATTCAAAATTAATCCATGTATTTCAAAAAAATCCGAAAAATTCACCCCAGCCAATTTATTATGTGTAGAATACAAAAATGATGTCCATTTTTTAAAAAATAGTCATTAAATATGATTTATTTGATTTTTAATTAAAATAATAATTTTCATGGAAAATATAGTTTTTAAAACATTTGTTTACTTCTTCCAAAAAACTGGTATATCATTCATTCACATAAATGTAACATATATACTATAATAGTTGAGGTTACTATACATATGTGTATATAATTATTAATACAGATAATATTCCTATTCTAAGGGTATGTTGCTATTCACCAAAAACATTATGTTTTTTCTAATAGACTCCCAAAATCACTCAGAACAGAACTGTGTATGTTAGATTTTGGAAAATCAAACCATATAAGTGGTAAAATTGTGTTTAATAGTCATAGAGTATTTAGTATAATTATATTTCATTGTGATTCATAATGTGATTATAATATATGGCATAATTATAAGAAGGGAATTTCATTGATATAACATTGGGTCATTACATGTATTCATTAGGATTTAATTAATAAAGACAACTATTAATCAATCAATAAATTAATGGAACTTAGAATTCATCAGTACCATTAATACTACTAGTTAATTAGTAATAATAACCAACATCGAAAGATCATAATTCCCATATGATCATCGAAATGAAGTTTTTGAAATATCCTAATCCTTCACCCAGAAATGATGATGTCCCAAACCTATATCAATATTTGAGAACAATCTAGATCTATACAACCAATCATATAAATGATCAATCCTTAGAAGAGGATATATGATCTTTATTGTAAAGACTCTTAAATTTCCAGGGAATATTTTTTATTTAATTATTTGGAATTTTATGAGTACACAGTTTCTGACGAGACCAGATTCTAAGGCACAGTGTGCCCGGAATAATTTTTTGAAGTTTTGTTAAGCTTAAATTAACGCGCGTAAGCCGTTTTCATGAAAAAGTGGAATAACTCTTAAACAGTTACTCGGATTACATATCTGAGGGAACCATTGTGCTCAGGATGGCGGGTTTACCCAAGGCATGACTTATGTTTAGTCGACGCATGCCTCCTGTGAGAAAACCCGAAAATGGCATAACCGTAAATAAAATAATTAAATAAAGTTATTTAATTTTTCAAATGCTTATAACTCACAAACAGTAACTCGGATTAAAAATCTGATACCACCACTGGACTCATGAGGGTATGATTCCTTTAAGCAGATAATAACTTTGGCCGGCGCAAGCCACATCAGAAAGTTATTTTTTTGACGTAAATAAAATAATTAAGTGACAATTATTTTATTGTAAAATGCATAACTTCTAAATGGTAACTCGAATTGAAAATATAAGAATAAGGTTGATTTTTTTGGGGCGTGTTTCTCCAAGTTAGAGCCTAAACTTGACCTCAGTGGCTCGAGGGTGACTGATAATAATTTTCTGAACTTTTTTTTTCAGGTAAGTTCAGTAAATGTACGGGCGGTATTTTATATCTTTTGAACCGGTGCTCAGAATCGAATTCTGAGGGCACCGTTGAACTCGCAGTGCCGATATTCGCTTACGAATACTTCCACCACAATGTCATATGATCAAGTATGAATGTTTGTTTTTGGGGTTTTACATGGGTTAATAAAATAAAATAAGTGAATACATTATGTTATTTTGTTAAACACATGCAGTGCAGATAAAGTAGTTAAAAGCTCCACTTGGGAGTTGGTGGTGGAACTGCCACACCCTAACCTCCCATTTAATGTGGAGGGAGAGGAAACCTCTCAAACCCCCCAACAATTAATTTTATATTTCGACGTATAATTAATTGCACTCAATTAATTTTATGGGTCGATGTAAAATTAATTTTTTTCAGTTAACTTTTTTTTTCAACGTAAAATTAATTTCTCTCAATTAATTTTTGAGTTGATGTAAAATTTTTTGTTGTCAGTTAATATTATGTGTCGACATAAAAACTAATTTTTGTGAGTTAATTTTATGTGTCGACGTGAAATTAATTGTTGTCAAATAATTTTATGTGTCAACATAAAATTAATTCGTGTCAGATGTTTTGACACAGGCTATATGGGGGAATCTTCATGGCATCCTCCACTCATATGTTGTGCCAATTCACCTCTTAAATTGCACCAACACAATTTAATTCGCCCGAACTCCTTTTTAAATTAAGTAACTGTATCGTTGGAATTTAAGAAGGTTCCAAATAAATGAACTGTAATAAACTCCATGATGGTTACATACCTCTACCCCTCTCCTATATATAGGGACATTGGGAGAAGGTTTTGGGATGGATTCACCAAGCGACGAAGTGCTGATAAAATATTGTGTTGCCCAACACTTGGGGAAATCTTATTCTCTCCAACGAAGAACGTGAATAATCCCAACAACAATCTTTCACGTCAATCTTCTTCAACCTTCCTTCCCCAGAAACCTATCCTCCACAACATCATCAATTAACCAACGCAGCTCGAAATTGGGGACGTGTGGCGGACAGGATGAACGACGGTCATCATCGTTTTCCTTCCGCGACTCCGCTAACGAGCGACGAGCAAGAGGTAGGGGTTTTATTTTTAATTTAATGTATGAACCTTTCCAATGTTCTTCCTTTATCTCAAAATGAAGAACGGTGGTTGTAGTGCTTCATAATTGCAAGAACCTATTGCTACCACCCAAAATGCGGGCCATTATTTTTGTTCAATATATTTTTCATTGAATATATTCTAACATCCTATAATATTCCATGAACTCTATAATTCTCTGATCCTACAATCCACTCGAACAGTGCTTCGGGCCAACTTCCACTAGGCCTTAAGTGAACCTCCCCAAATTCTAAAGTGTTTTGGATAGAAGAAATGGTGAAATGAGGGGATAGTGGGGAGACTATACCCTCTATTAATGGTAAATGTATTTTCAATATAGTTATAATGATTATTAAAAAACAATAATTACTTGGAATATTAAGCCACATGTGGTGGAAGCACAAAATAAAACATGCGAAATAATTATAATAACCAAGATCAATTAAATTTTCTAAATGAAACCTCACATTCTTCTATTTGTAAAAATTAAAATTAAACAAACATAATAACCAATTTATAGAATACACTAGGTAAAAGGATCAACAATAGAAGACATCAATATATACATATAATATCATTTGATGCAGAAAAGAAAAGAACACAAAAACTCAATAAGATGTTGGAACCTAAAAGTCCCTTACATCCATCCCAAGCTAAAAATTCCCTTCACTAAGGTCCAAATCTAGAGGCTAATGGAAAGTCACAACACTATCAAATGATGTCTCCTCACAATTACCATGGTTTTCTATGGAAAGGACTTCCATGCATTATCCTAAGACACAACTAATATAGGCCTCAACCCGCAAGAGTTGTCAATTACAACTCACCATCTGATTGATACTATGTTGAAACGACTCGAAATAGCTCATTAGACAATATGGGTGAGCATAAATTACCATATAAAAAACTATGCCACACCATTTTGAAAATGTTCACTCATGCGACCATTTACCTCGAACATATAATAATCACCATCTCATATCATACATTCCATTCTTGTATCCTTATGACCTGACCACCTCCTATTGATGACCATGTCACTAAACTAGTGATTAAAAATCACTCAGAATACATATATATCGAGTCACACCAAGCCTGGATATTAAATATATTCATTTATGATAGCTTATACTACCACAATCCTTAGCTAAACCTATCAAATTCCCATGGATCTCTTCCAAGGAAATATATATAATAAAAACATTAATATAAACATAACACCCGACCAAAAATCCCATGAGGTATATATACCCATACCCAACTAGGTCCTGGATAAAATGGATAGGCCTTGATAAGAGGGATCCCATATGGTTTCAAATTTAATTTAAATGAATGATATTAATTAATGTTTGTCCCACTCAATCATACAAATTGTTTTATCAATGCGGCACCACTGAAACAACTATAAAATCACAAATATAGATAAGGGAAAACTACCTCATATTATATCCTTTCATCAATCTAATCATAGCCTCTAAATCCATCTAATTTAAAAGAAATTAAATTTTAAAATGAATGCCTGAAAAATAGATTAAATTGGATTCGATGGATTTAGAGCTATTAGAAATTAAAGGATCTAATAATATATGAAATAGATTATTGATAATGATCCTACATAACCATAAACAATATATGGAGGAGAGAGTAGTCTACACACGATGCGAGACAAAGAAAAGGGTGACCGCCCTAGATGTGAATGTGTGGTGCAGATTAAGAAAGGAGGATAATGGAGAAAAGTAATAGAGGGAAAAAATTCATTCCACACATTCAAGGGGTCACATTTTTATTTGAATTAGTTTGGAAAATAGTGAACCAACCATGAAACACCTACTATCCATGCTCTAGTATCCCACTGTTGATGTGCACAGTTTTCAAAACCATGCGGAAAACACGTGTGAACCCACTGTTCAAAACTAGAGACATGGATTCAAGGTTATTCACCCCCACAATTTTTTAAAACCAATTTCTTATAAACCTGGATGTCCACATGGGTTCTCAACGGAGGCCACACAGTTTGACCAATCTTTGTGCCTCCATCATTGAATTTTTTTAAACGTGGTTATTAAGAAACTTACAGACTTGAAACCCCACTAAACTCTAAATTATATTTCCAAGAATCAAAAACCATTCAAAAATATGGTCTTATGTCAAAGGAAAACTCATAATTATTTTCCTATTATCGATAAATAACTTTTCCTACCCAGCAATCTACTTAAATTCTAAATGGGCAAGGAATTTGACCAGCTACAAAAAAAACTTATACCTTACAATATCCTCACCTTACCATAGGTCATCCCCAAAAATTAATTAATATAGATGAGATGGTACTAATCATACCCATATTAATTATAATTAACCACGAATACCTTGCTAAAAAATGTCCTAGGTCAACTATCTAACGTTTCTCCCCGTGATAGGATTTACCTACCCTTGTAACATCCTTACCCAAAAAAATAAATGTAATTGTATTGCAACCTTCCATAGGAACAAGTTCCTCCAATGACTCATTTTCACTCCTTCACCATATCTGGTGATCACATCATAAATTTGTTATCCAGAAACCCATCATGTCCCTCATCTCAATAGATTACCACCTGAGGTTTAACAAGCACATGAAACTGATGAAGATGGACATCTCATTAGATGCTTAAGATCATTCTTGTTGCCTCTCACCTCAAAAAGTCCTTCAACGCAAGGATTCATAGATTCCAACACACCTCACATGACACACATCTAATGATGCTCATATAATATGATGATATCACACACCCCATATATATATAACACATATGTATCAATTCCAACAAAGGGACTAGTGTCTAATTATTCAATTGAAACGCCCAGTTCACCTCAAGCACATCATGAAACCAAAACAACAAAACATATAAAAAGTCCAAGAAAAAAATGAAACAAAAAGGATCTCATCTATTCCAATGGCATACAATTAATTGTAACTTATCTAAAAGTATAATTTTTCCCTTATTTATTGATAGAATACCCCTTGCCTAAAATCTAACTACCTGAAGCATCATCAACACGTGTTGAAATACACTATCCACTGACCATACTACTGGGTTACAATGTCTCTGTGATAACCATTGTGGTTAGTAGAAACCTAGTAACTAGATCTTGGTACCACACCCGACCAGATCTCAGAAACCTAAGTCTTCCCTTTTCACTACCCACCGACTATCTGAGATGAATTCATATAGAACCTCTTGAGAATCTCAACTTGACCACATGCTTATCTCTCCATCGGTACCTGGTCGCACAATGTACTCCAATGTTATGGCCTCCATCACTAGAAGCACACCATTGATGACACACTCCTTTGTGGTCTTATTGGTACACCAACTTGACTTCCCTCTATTAAATCCTCTTTTACTAGCATCCTGAAATCTAAGCCATCACAATTTAATATGATGGAATATATCACCTAACATGAGTGTGAAAAGTCCATAAAATTTCAATTGAATATGTGTGACTAAATCACCAAATTTGAGAAGTAGTCAAACCAGAATATTTTTACCATCACACAAATGAAATTCGATAAACTATCCTGAAAACTCCTATTCCTTGAAGTAAAATCAACAACCATAGTGGGTGTGAAGAGAGTATTCTTGTTGAATATAAATGAATTTTTTGTAATGGACAAGTCACCCTACTGTAGGCTCAATAACTCTTTATTTCTCTATTCCCTAAATTTCATTGGGAATAAGTGCTCAATAAACAAAGCCTAAAATTCATTACATACCCATACCCTATCTCTTTCTACATAAGCCTATACATCCGAATGATGCTTTTTTATCCCCTAAACATTTATGTAGATAGCATAAACCTCCATCACAGTTGTGTCTCACACTTCTTGAAGATCATCTGCAAAGACTCGATCAAGTTCTCATCTACATGTGGTCCACCTTCACCCAAAAATAACAATGGGTTCCAATACTAGAACACTAAAATCATGTATTCTATGGTGGGATATGCTTCACGAGCTCCCATATTAATCCCATAGATGTAATATAATATATTATCTATGAGTTTCTCATCAATAAACGACAAAAATATGTCATATGTAAAGGATTACCTATATATACCAGAGCCTCTACATGCAACTCATGCACTACCTAACCCTCATGTTACTTATCCCAAACCTCAGGGGTCTGGTCTTGTGCATGCTTCTACAAAACCACATCACCTCCCGCCAGACACTCCGTTGGAGCCCATATATTAGGAATCCCACTAAATACCAATATAATATTCATACAAATAGTATAAAATATATATTACACATATTGAAAAATCATATATATGAAGGGAAATTATACTACCCTTAATATTTCTTATAGAAACCATATCTCTCCAAATCCAACCTCTTGGCCCCTTTCTCGCCCATATCAGAGACAAGTATCACATAACAATATGGCCTCATGGACTCTCTACATCCAACATCAGATATATGTGACATGTATCAATATAATTTAGTTATCCAAATTACAATTAACTCGAATCTAGGATGTAAATAACCTCTTATATTTCTTGGATGATATTTTAACCAGGTCAACTCCAAAGTCCTTGGGCCACACCCATAAATAAGAAAACATTCACCTCAATATGACAACCTCATCTCCCAAACTGGTGATCAACATCATACATCATAATCATCCTTTCATTATTATATAAGAGAAAGGGTCATATACACAGATACATATCACATGTCATAGGAGTTTTCCCATTCGCATTTTCATATAGAATCAATTCAAATAGGCCTTATCATTATGAAAAGATGAAAACCACCCATTTACATACAAATAAAAGGGTCTATATCCTCATTTTCCATACCGGGACAAGGGTCACATGTCATTACAAATAATAATCACACCCAGGTGAACCAATCAAGGTGTAAATCATATCAACTAAAAAATCAGTAATACAGAACATAAATCTTCCACCCTACAACCCTTGGTATGTTTCCCATGCATGGGGTTTTAGGAACCCAAAGATGAGTTATAAAACAATTTCAAAAAATATTTTAATATACAATCTTCTATAGAGTAAATATTAAAAACCAAAAATATTCTATATAAACTCCTCTCAATTCATTTATATCACCCGAACCCGATTATCCAACCGAAAAGTACTTCATGCATGATGCCACAAGTCCTTAAGAATGATTCACAAAATGATAATGGCTTTCAACTAGTATAAAGTGTGTAATGAGAGGATTTTGTGGAGACTATACCCTATGGAGATGATATATTAATTGTTTATGTAATTTTAATGCAGTGTAAAGAAAAACCATAATTACCTAGATTAGAAAATTGCCCATGGAGGAAGTAAAAAAAGATAATATATGTAAAAATGATAATTAACTAGTTCAATACCATTTAAAGAATTAATCATCACATAATACCATTGGCATAAACATAAAATGAACATGTATACAACCCCAATCATGTAATAAAAAAGAAGAAGGGTCACTAATGGATGACCGCATTAGATACATATAATAGTATGATGGTATCGAAAAGAAAAACATAAGGAAACTAAAAATGACCAAGGGGCCTATAAGTCTCTTTCCATCCATCTATTTATAAAACAATCAAACCCTATTGTCCATCTGTAGAGCCTAAACAATTACCTGAACACCAAACCAAAATGTCTAAATGAATCTTAAAGGGCTCATGTGCGGTGTGAGAACGAATACCAGCATGCCACCACAAACATGTTAATATCTAAAAAAATTTATTATGTATTTCTATAAAAATATTAAATATAATAGAACATCCCACATGAATAATAATAACTCGCACCCCTTATGCTGAACAGCCACAAGGCAATTATCACCTACATTGCACAACATCGATATACTATATTGGAGAGGATCAATATCTTAATCCCATGGAATGCCCTGATGTAAATCATCCCAGGAAAACCCTCAAGTTCCACCTCTAATAAAATCACCTAAAACCTCATGCCAACCAACACATCATGTATTAAAATTTCCAATGCCTTGATAGAAATGCCCAATAATTACATAATCCAAAAGACCACATTTTATAACAAAACCCCATCATCTCAAAATAGGTCATCTAATGCACAAATATTCATATCATCAAAATAATTACACCATAAACTCAATAGTCAATGTCATAAGGTAAAATTATTCCCATCCTCCTTAAATAGTCCCAACCAAAAGGGCTAATGAACTAAAATAAACATTCCCCAACCGGTATTCTAAACAATGTCAACTGATTGATCATTGACATCCATATATATTTCTATGGAAGGAACCTATAACCATAATATTAGACATAAATAATGGATACATCTACCCAAACATGTTTTCAATCCCACCTAATAATATAATTCCTGATATATTCACAAATAACAAAATGTCGTATTGGCCAACATAGGTGATAAAAAATCACCAAATAAGAACCTAATCCTGCCATTATATCACATATCCCCCCTATGACCATGTCTCTTAAATTGATGTTCATCACAATATCCTATAACACATGACATGCTCATAAAATCATTGCCTAAATTCTTCAAACTGATGACCATATCTCCCAACCAGTGGACAACATCAAATAGAATACATATATATTATGCAATTCCAAGCTTTAATATTACATCACCTCAAACCAGATAGCCCACAATACCTATACCTTGAAATGATTCCATAAATATACCATGGGCCACATCATATAGAGTTCATATTATAAAAACAATTGAATTTAATACAAATAACACTCCCAATGTAACTATCCATGTGGTATCACACCCCATACCCCTCTCAGTCATATAAAAAAGGATTGGGTGTTTTTTGAGCCATAAATATAGTATCAGATTTAATTTAAAGGGATGACAGTTTATATTTTGATTCCCACTCAATATAAAATATGTTGTGTTAAAAGATGCACTGGATAAACAACTATGAAATCATAAAGAGAGATAATAACCATCTACCTCATGTTGGTTTACTTCCACTCATATAATCAAAACCTTTTACTTAAGTGGATTTCAAAAAAAAAAAAGGCAGTCTGGATAAACACCCTAAAAATATGATAAAACATCTCAAAAAGATTTATTGATCAATGAGGAAAGAGAATTGAAGAATATATTAAATTAGATTCAATAGATAATTGATATATATCCAATAAAGATTGAGAATCTAGAAATGGTGTCCGAATAGGAGAGTATTCTCCACAACTAGCGAGAGATTGAAAAGTGAGAGTTGACTTGTTGTGCACAAGTATATCAGAAGAAGAAAAAGGGAAAAATGATTATAAGATAATGAGAAAAAATATGTCATTTAAAACTATTAAGGGTTTACAATGTTAGATTTTATGGTTTCGAAAATCAAGCACCAACTGTGTGGAACTGATTGGATAAGCTCCAAGCATGCATGTTTTATGTAGCTAGTTCCCAAACCATGTGAAAAATGAGCGTGATTCTGGTAACAAAAATTATATACTTGGTATCATGGTCACACAACCCATTATATATGGTTTTATATGCCATATATAGTATAACTAGATGGCCACATTGTTTCTTTGTGTAGGGAACACAGATTTTCGTAACCATGAAACTAATTCTGTGAACATTGAATTCTTGGGTTTTTAGACACTGATAGACCTGATGTCCAACCAAAACACTGAGGAAAATTCCATAAGAATCCTCAAAAAAATGTTTTTGGTCAATGGAAAAAAATTTATTTCGTTCTAATTAGCATGAATGAATTTGTTCTACCCACCAGACATTTAAAATTCTAGATAGGTGAGGAATTTGACTCACTCAAAAAAATCATCTGTTGTTACAATATCTAAATGGTATAGTAAATTCCAAAGGACATGGAAGACTCTATAAAATAATTCATAGAGAATCAAATTTGGACGATTCAATAATGTATTGGGAAATACTAAAATTAAATAAAGAATATACCCAAAAAGAATATATGTGGATAGTACCATGCACACTTTATTGCTTATATAGAGATTAAAACTCTATTATATGTATTATACAGAATATGACTCCACATTATCTCTCATATATATAATGAAAACATTCATGGACAAGATATTTCCTTTATCATTAATGATAAGGATATCCACTATGTTGTCCTCTACCTTCATATCTCATATTTATTGATTGAAATTTAGAACACCGTAATGTTTTTTCCTAGGTGGATACTATTGCAATTGGTAATCACTTAGAGGGACTCTAGTTCCATGTTTACTACTGAGAAATCATTGTCACCTAATATTATGATGAAAATTATTTTTATATAAAAATTAAAATATTCCTGATCATCTCTATTTGGTATGATAACTACCAATTCTAGTGAAATGGGATGAAGATGGATAAAATTAGATCCTCGATGATAGAAACATCATCCAACCTAAAAATTGAGAATATCTCTCCATAGATATGATCCATGAAGTGTCCTAAATAATCCACTATAAAGATGACCAAGTTCTAGGATAAGTATTCTCAATAACCACATCCTTCTCTAGAACCATAACATATTGAAACAAGATAGATTTGGTGTTTGTTGTTTCATCTATAGATTAAATCATCCCCAAAATACTTTTCCATATCCTACTAATATAGAAATTGTTATGAAGCATTATAGAGATGATTAAAATATTTAATATTGAACCCTCACGCAATAGAGTTCCCATATAGATGATTAATAATACATTATTGATATATATCCTTTGGTTTCAATGAACGAAACCTAGCATAAAACTAATAATGATGAATCTCCTATAGAATATATCACTCCATACAAACTATAAGGAATAAGAACCCCAGTGTTGAGATATTAATCATAGTATGGTAACCAATAATGAAACCCATTGTTCCCTCATAGAATTAATCAACTATAATGAAATATATACCTCATTTAACCAATTCTAATACTCTTAAACATAATGAGTTCCACCATACATATACATTTCATTTCACTAAAACAGACGATGTGTTTTTGTCCAATAAATTTTATTGTCAGTTTGAAATCTATAATGATGTATGGTAACATATTTTTTTAAATATTCATCATGAACATAGTGATGAAATAATAATAATTCTATATTTGGAAAACAAAAAAAAATTCAAGACACCCAGATATAAAAATTTGATCATTTTGGATTGATTATTTTTGTAATGTCATAATTTAAATTATTCTACAAATTTAATCATATGTGTATTCAATCACGGTTTAGGAAACAGACCTATGATTCAACCTCACCAAAATAAATTATTTTCTTACAATGTTTTTTGAATTTCGGATCATATTAGTAGATCGACATGGAACGTAAAATAGAATAACATTTCTAGTCTCAATTGCATGTGTCACAAGATAAATCCCACTAACTCTATTCTGATACTATCCCATGAAATCCTAACTACTAGATATTTCCATGAATAATTATATAATTCAACCATCATGTTTGATAACAAACTTTCATTATCCCCCCCATTGGACCTCACGTATGATAATAGGGTAGAAATGGATGACACCTTCAGACTTACTCTATAAGGATATGATTCAATATCTATATTCATGGGTCAAATATGCATAAAAATATAATGCATTACACCCAATAAAAAACTATATAATAGGAATATAATATTAACTAAAAAGCACTATATGATAAATTAATATATTAACCATCATAATATATTAATTTAAATTGATACAAAGAAAAAACAACTAGATATTCCTAGAACAACTCATATGAAGTCAAAATTAAAAATGACAGCTACAAAACAACATCCACATGCTTGTCACACCAATCTCAATCACAAAAAATATCCTAAAGAGTATAAAACAATAGATATATATATATATATGGTTTAGGCATATAGTTATACTAGGTATGATCCTCCCTGAAACCTCTCATGGAAATATGAATAAAGAATATTAATTCCCAAGGAATAATTAATAAATCGAAATCATTACCTAAGCAGGTAAATTGCACCCAACCATACCCACCAAGTAACACAAATTCATAGGTAACATAATATAGAAAGTAATTTATATGTGAATAAGGTACAAAACATCTATTTTACAATGAAATAGTATCCCTCACTTCAATATCTTATGTATTATTTCACTAATCCCCTCTCTGATGAATCATTTACCATATACAACATGCCATAGCCACATTCTCATCACTTCCATCACTATGAAACAATCATGAAATGCATTATAGCCAATGTATCATGATCTATTACTCATTATACTACATTACATGAATGTAAACCTATAGTTACCACAATAATTGTTATTATAATAATTTATGAGTTATACATCAATATAATACAGCCCACTAATTTAGAAATAGTAACATCATAATCCATCACATCTCTGTTGAAACATAACCTATTACTCAATCCTTTATAACACAAATATGAATACACATTATCAGCTCCATGATGATATATAGAAAATTGACTGAGAGTAGTCTTCTATTTTTATCCTAATGATAATTGGTATTACAAAACACATAGAATCCCTAGAAAATAAGGTAATTAGTGTCATCTACTGACTTAGGTGGTGGAGAAGAAAAAAATAAAGTAACATAATGATATTGAAAAAAATAATAATAATGAAAATAAATATCCAAATAATCCCTTGTAGATCTCATCCATTATGACTGCAAGAATCCATTGAAAAGTTCTATGAAGTAAGATCACATATAAGAAAGAATATGTCGTCACATCATTGACCATTTTCATTTATTATTCATCAAATAAAATTTAGCTAAAATTATCATTCCATATTTTATATTATCCTTTAATTTTAGACATTAGATAACATGTATATATTTATATATTCCAAATTAAGGATCCTTATTCCATTCTCTTAGAGAAATCATAGCAACAATCACATTTTTCTTATTAATCATATCAAATCTATAACCATCACATAATTCCATGAGTTCCTTTACAATTAAATTATTTTCTAATAATATAGCTATTCTTTGAAATAACCTAATCTAAACCAAAAAAGTGTATTTAAGGATCATAAGCTAAATTCATTAGGATTTAAAAAATAAGAGAAAATATCTTTAGGCAATGAAACCATCATGAAACTATCATATCTAACAAAATAAGAAATCATAACTGTCAACTCTACCCATGAAACCAATAAACAAAAAAATATACAATGGGGAGAAACATATAATGGAAATTCATGATCTCAAATAAATGTCACATCCAAGGTAAACAAGTAATCCCACCTCTGAACATTTTTTATCTTTCCAAATGTTCTCCACACCATCCATAGCTACACCAAAACAAAAAATGTTAAATAATAAATCCTAACAGGAAACCATCTCCAACCTTCATAGCTATACCATGATTAAAATATAAAACAAAATAAATTATCCTATATCTTATATTATAAACATGGATGAAAAAACCTATTATTAACAGAATAAAATCAAGTTGAAATTAATTCACCTCAAAAATGAAAAAAAAACCTGAAAATGAAGTATTGATAAACCCAAAAACATTAAATTTCCCCAAATATACTTATAGATTACTCACATTACATAATAAATTATTCATTCACATGTTTAAAAAATATCAAATTTGAAAAAAAAAATAAAAACAAATTATATAAACCACTATATAAATTCATCAAACATCAATTTTAGGTAAAAGATTATAACTAGGAATTGTAGCTAAATTAGCTTTCTAATTTCAGTATTAAAATAATATTACCATTTTTAATTAATTATCTAATTTCAATTATATCATTCATTTCAAGGAATAATAGTGAACACAATAATAAATTTGAATCTATCTATTAAAAATACAAGGGCATCCAACAAGGTTAAAACATAACAATAACATATTCAAGATCAAATCCCCCCTCTATTTTTATTATTTATTCAAAATTGATTTTATTATCCTTATTTTTTTTGTTCCAACACTACATAATAAATATAATAAATTATAATCACATAGTTTCACATAATGTATGAATTTTTATGAATTCATCACCTAAAGACAATATTTAGACATTTTCTATGAAAGAGTATAAGATATAACATGGAACTCCAATCACACCTCCCGTGAAAAACTCATGATCCAGAAAAAACAATCCCACTATCAATACACTCATAAATAATAAATTATAACACCTAAAATATATATTTAAAACCACATACATGATATAAAATTATCAAAATTATAGAGAAAATGAATCAATGTGGAAGAGGTTCACCTTAGATAACCACAGGCTGGTCTTCTGAAGATTGGGGTTAAAGAATAGATAATGGGATGGAAGGGTATCAAAAAAGGTTCCTAAAGATTATTATAGAATTATTTGTAATAATGTAGATGATAGGTTTTGTTGTAAATTTAGAATATTTACACTATGATTATTATATAGAACCCTGATACATCATTCCTTACCATACCACAACAACTAGCATTTTCACAAAATCTATTGTGTCGTATGAGAGGTTTTGCCAAAATTTCCCCATGTATGGCCCCCTACATAACACAACGTTAATATATCAATTTACGTCCCTAAATAATATGACCCAAGGACAGTTCTATGACACAAACTGAAGCATCATTCCATAGCAGCACCACAATTAGAAGAGACACCAAACCCAAACCCGAATTCTATATAGTTAAATTTCATGCAGTGAGTTCCAGGGGTCCCTAAATTAATATAACAAATAAACACAATAATGAGGAACCCATTAAATAATGATAATTACTATTCCATAATACTATCTCCAAACCCTCAAAATTAATATATCAGAAGGGACAAGCTGCAAAATCATTCTAAAGCTGAAATATCATCCCCAACTCCACTAAAACGCCTCCATCATCCCCATTATAACAACGAATATTGATGAAAAAAAGGATATGATTAAGTAGTATTGAAGTCTAATTTATTTTATAATTCTAATTATACACCTTAATCTATATTATCAATCGACGGGATGATATTTATAGAATATAATAAAATGATTAAATAGTGTTCATGGTTATTCCTTTTTTAATTTTCCTAATGATGTTTCAAAATGTATTATAATAATTTTTTAATGTCTATCATTCATTACAGTATTTTATATCAATAAATTTTAGTTAATTTTGTTTTTTTATTTTCATCTGAAATAATCTGTTCGATCATAATATATTTTGAAATGTAAAAAATAAAAAGTAAAAATATGGGTTGAAAAAGCATACCCCCTTAAAATAATTTTACTATCTAAATTTTCAAAAAATGATGAAAAAAGGGTACTTCTACCTAAATTATTTCTTCAGGTTCCCATTTTTCTTTTATTATCTTATGATTCTTCTATATAACATTAACTAGTTACGGGGTCTTATTTCGTAGTACTGTATTTATATGATCAAATATTTATATCAGCTATTAATCATTAGAAATATCATATACCAATTATATATATATATATATATATATATATCTTTTTTTAAATATAACGTATAGAGTATATAATTCCTCAAAAGTGTTATTGGGATCATATCCATCACTTGTGAGATGTATGGTCGGATTACTATAGATATGAAATAGCTTAACATGATTAAGAAACTTAAAGAGACTAATATATCTATGTCCAATATTTATGTTTATCATAGATCAAACAACTATATTACATTATTATAATAAAATTAATTACTTTTCTTAAATATCATACTATTGACCTCATCAATGATTATTGACATTGATCTTGTATCAACATTGTTTTGTTATAATTCGAGAGTAAACAGTTAGAAATTTCTTTTTCATTTCATGATAAATATATTGTCCCATCAGTTTGTACAAAAAACATTACCCAAACATGTTTTTATTTTACAACTTTTATTATAAAAATAGTTTTATAATGATATATTAACAATGAAATGGAAACTATTTTTATTTTAAATCTCTACTTGAGGGATGTTTTGATCCAAACCTCCAATGAAATCTATTGAATGCGATATCATCCTATTATATAGAGGTTGAATAGATATTCTATATTAATTAATAGTCTATGAATGGTATTAATTTTATAAGTTCAAATTTGTATCTAATACATGTTGATGATTTATCCAAAATATCATGGAAAACCTTGGATCTCATTTGAATACAATTGAACAATATAATCCATATAGCCCAGACTCTTCTTTAACGTATGTCATGGATAATTGTTCGAGTGGGGGAACATGTCAAATAAAAAATAAATTCTAAAAATTTATAAGGAAGACAACTGTAAATAAAAAATTATTATGGCCATTAGAGGTTTTATGATGACCTATAAAAATATACATGGGTATGTCCTCCTATTTCTATAATGGTATAGTTAATGGTTTCATTATCTTTTTATATATCCTTTATTTTTCCTTACAAAATTGAAATACGATGAATTGAGATACATACGATGTGATATCCCTGACCTTATTTTACCTCTATAAATGATTGTTGAGATATAGACACATATTTGTGCATAATGAAGGTATGTAAAATGATGAGTAATGTGCATTATCTAATAGATCTTTCTTCAATTCTTTTAATGGTGGAACACATATTCATTTCATCAATCTTATAATCCCATCACAATCAAAATTTTATCTCTTGAATATTCTATTAATTATTTTATATCATCATGTATAAATATATACCTACTTCATATATACATTCATTGGTGGATGGGACTCAAATTGAGTGGGATATGATTTCTTTAATTCTATCATTATTTCAAGGTCCATCACATGAAAATATATGACTATTGGGCCTATTTTGTTCCACCTCATGGATATGTATCATGACATTTAGTGCTAATATAATAAATAACCTTTATATCCATCTCAAGGTGTTTATGATTCAATAAATCATAGTTATATATCAAATCGAACCATATACTTTGGAGCATGTTCAACACCATTTGATTGAATATTTACTTTATATTGTTTTTTACCATATATATTTCATATTTTTCACAATGGAGATATTTAATCCGTATATAAATTTATTATATAACAATGTATATCTTAGAATCTTCAATTTGTTAATTTTTCTAGTGAATCAATACATTATATGAGGAATAATCTACATCCATGTCATTTTGCATTAAGGTAGATCTCAATCTATTATTCAATGCATCATTTAATATCACAAATCCTCATCCACTTTTTATTAGTGTGAGTATATTTGTAGTTAAAATCCTTTATTAAGATTATTTAAATTTTAGTAAAATTAATCTCTCTATAGGAACATGAATCTAATTAGAGTTACCATGGTTATTGGCTTTAAAATGCATGGGAAATTTTTCAAAAAGTGTCAAAAGTATCCAATGAAACCAAAGAAATTGTATATATTAATTATAGTGGTTGGACTAAAAAATTATTCAACATACTCTATCTATGAAGGATAGAAAAATATATACTCACTTGGAAATACAACACATAAAAATGAAATTTTTTATAGTTAGATATAACTCTTTTTAAAAATGGATATAAAATTATCATTTATTAATATATTCAACACAATCTGAAAATGATCTTCATGGGCATCCTTTCGATGGAATATATTTGAATATCATCCATATAGGCTACTAAAATTGATTAATGTAATCTATAAAGAATATATTAATCATATCCATTAATATAAAAATTGAATTTGTGAGTCTAAATGGAATAATTATGAATTCATAGTGTATATATAATGTGATAAAGGATAGTATTGATATAACCTTGATTTTGGCCGTAAATTAATGATATATATATATATATATATTGATGGTCAATATTTGAGATGTATTTATCCCCTCGTAGTGGATTAAATAGGTTATTAATACGATATAGAGGATACATGTTCTTGATTAAGAACATGATTAGTTCATGATAAAAAAACATAGCACTGATCCAACCTTATTGTTAAAAAAATATTGTTAGTTAAACCCATGGTGAATAACTTGGGTGTATAAACCATTTATTCATATTATATGGGAGTTAATTTTTTAATTTCAACAATTTAATTGATGCTATTATATATGGTGAAATTGATATTGGAATAACACCATGTCTGAGCTCTATGGAATACATGACCTCAAGATTTAGGGGAAGACATGACAAATCATTAGAAAAAATATTCTCATTTTCCATCACAATTGGAACAATGTCAATTTTGAGTTATTCCCCTACCATTTCAGATATATACCCCTTAGGGATGGATAATAAGATCAATACAGTGGATATAATTTTAATATGTAGTTCATGGTCATTCTAGTACCTATATATGGTCATCAGTCGATTTGGGGAAAAAAGTTTCAAATCATTATTTGAAAATTTAAGTGGTATCAATGTTAAGAGAGTCAATACATTCCAACAATCAATTCAATAATTAATAAAAGGAAAATTTTACAATTTCAAAGAAAAAAATTCCCACAAAAATCTATCATAGAAATATTTTAGACATTGGAATAAATAATTTTATATGTAAGATATTTAACAAAAAAAAGAATCTAGATATTGTAGATATTGATTAATATTATTATAGGATTCTATTAATTGGGATGAATTTATAGAATTATTTTCAGATAATATGGTTATATTATTGATTATACCTATCACAACTATGATTTCATGATTCTATATATCAACTTATAATAATTCCAAAATGGTTAGCATGAGTATTATGAAACAATAATTATAGTATGTGATCATATGAATGTGAAAAAAAATCATATGATGTCTTATAAAATGACCCCTTCTTTTCATCCAATGATATTTTAGGTTCTTTCTAGATCAATTTTTTTATTTCATAGGTTTTTTTATATTTTACCCACTTATTCATCATAACCCAATCCCCAAGAATAACTCAACCCCACTATAATACTATTTAAGGTGGACCAATAATTTCATACAAAGATATTAGATAATTTTACATAAATATTATTTACAGATCATAATAAATCATATCCTATAACCTATTAAATTAGTGTCGTGGTTTAATGATTTTATAAATAATATATTTTATAACATTTTAGTAATCTCAATCAAATTATCTTGGAACATGACAACATCTATTCATATCAAATATAATACTCTACATCATAACTTTTGTAATGGATTGATTAGAAATTGTGAGCTCAAATTTATTGAACGTACATGTGTAGGAGTCATAAATCAAATATCTTATTACATAATAATATGATAATATGATTTTGATAACATAATAAAAGTGAATAAACCTATCAAAAAATAATTATAACTAATAAATCAAATATATTAAAAAATGAGTCAATATTTTTTTTATCATATTAGAAGACATGAGTCAGAGGGGTATAAAAACATGTATGAAAAACCACGAGTCCTGAGAATATCATATGGGTTAATTTGATATCATAATATTGGGGAATATATTTAATTTTATTAATCATAACATATATCAAAGATAGCATCCATTATATTTTTATGATATTAAAAAAGGTTGACAACATATCAATAGCACTATAGACTTGGGATAACCATTTAAATAACCTAATATAGTGGAATTGGGAAAACCACAATTTCCCATCTAGACCACATTTGATAAAAATCATTATCCATATCATTTAAGGGTTATAATAGACCCACTCATCATATGATGATAAACTAAAAATATGTATACCACATTAACATGAAAAGATTCGTAATTTCATTCATTGTTAATGAACCCATAAAAATAAATTGGCATCATGGAGACATATATTAGATACTATAATTATATTTGTAGATAAATATGTTGGATTATTTTATTAGATAAAAATTATACTGAAGCATATGAGACATTAATATTTGATGACATTGATGAAAATCACATTTATAAAAGCATTAAAATTTACTAAAAGATAGAAGAATATATTCCATTTATATTATTATACCTTTTATGTAAAATAAATTATATACTAAAGGGACTATTAATTTCTTTATAATAATAAAAAATCATGTATAGGATTTTTCTTGAAAGAAACATATAAATAGAGCAGAAAAATTAATTAGTATTAAAAATGTTTAAAATGGATATTCCGAGAACACATTATAAAAAGGTAAATATTTCATGAAAAATATTTCAAAAACATTAATAGAAGATTATTTTTTAAAATAAATTAAATTACACAAGAAATGATGTGTTATCATAAAGGTAGATATAATGAAATAAATTAAATAATATGGTTATTGAGGATAAATATTTTGAAATAAAAAGAAAATATAAGGTCAATTACTCCTATAACCATTAATAAAAGTAAATTATGAACCTAAAGAAATGGAAAAGGAATGATTTAATATTAAACTCATAAAAACAAAATTTATCCTAAAATATTAATTTATTTGGGATAAATACCTTAATATGTTCCTAAATGTAAATTTAGTTATAAGAATATAATATTCAATATGGTAATTCAAAACAAAACACATTCATTTATTCCCATGTTTTATGTATGTTCTCTAACATCCAATATAATAATAATAAATGAATTCAAGTATTTTAGACCCTTATGAGTGTATATTAACATTTATATTATTAAATTACTACAATATATTGAACATATATTAGATAGTTAATATTTATTACCTTTTATATATATTTATGTTATTTAATTTAATAATGTTAAATATATTGAAATTATGTGAATTTTTAGTGAGAATGTAATCTAGGATGAACTTTTCTTATGAAATATATCGATTAAAAATAACATAATTTATAATGACCTTTTATTTTATGTCAACATTGCAGAACCATATTCTTTTTATATATTACTCCTTATTATTGTATGTTAATATAATTAATTATTTTAAATTATTCATTATATAAATATCGATGTATGTATAACATCATTCATATTGTTGGTTTAACTAAAAAAAATAAGTACATATGATGTTAATAAATGAAAAAGAGATAGTGGTTATATAATAGTAATATCATTTTCATTGAATAGTGGATATATTAATATAAAATAGTTACAATAGATAAATTTATTTTCAATATTTGGATATAGTAATGTAAATGAAAATGTGTATGAATAATGCAGATACTTAAATGATGAATTTGTTCATTATAGATATGGGTTAGATCATATTAATGATTTTTGGAATCCCTCTAGGTACTAGAACTTGCCCAAATTCTTAGATGGATTGGTAAAGAAAAAATGGCGTGTTTGTCAATTTTTATTTTAAAATTAATAAATGATTTTGTATTGGGTATAGTAGTCCTCCTTAAATATAGATATGTTAAAACATTGGTCATTTTCTTTGAAACATATGATATTAAAATGGTAAATATGGAATCACTAATGATTTAAAAATGTTTGGAAAAGAAATATCAATGAAAAATTTCAGTATTACATTCAAACATAAAAAAATAATTATATAATTCATAATTTTCATCTTAATTCCATAAAATTATACACATCGTAAATTATATACTTTTACACATTGATGACTTATTAAATTATTTTTAATATATTATTAATTTAATTAAAAAAATATAATATAATTCATATTGCATAATTTCAATGTGATAAATGTATATTTGGTCCCACTTTAAAATAATTCCATAAGTACTTATTTTAAAATTAACTTTTATATGAAAAATATAAAATAAATTGTAAAAAACTATTTTTATATAGAAATGTTTTTTAATTCATTAAGTGCTCTTAATATAATTTCTTATGAATTAATATTTAATTTAATTTAATATTTTTTTATACATTTATGGAAACTTTACATTAGTATAATTTAGAAAAATTAATCAATATATTTATATAAAAATACACAATATTAATGAAAAACATTTCTTTAAAAAATTCGATCACTTAACATTACATATTTTTTACCACTACAAATTTAAATTAATTTATAATCATCTAAAAATTCAAAGAAAAAAAATACATTGGAACTAAAATTATTCTATTAATTGTATCAATTCATAAATTCAATCTTTAACAGTAATAATAATAATTATAATAATATTTAACACATTAAATTTTTTTATACATTTCTAAAAAAGTAATTTTAATAGACAATTCATTTTTATGACATTATAATTTTAAAATTATATTATTTCTAATTACATATATTTCTTATTGGTAATATCTTATGATCATATATCCAATGACATTATTTATAGTAATCATATATCTAATATCGATATATATAATGGTAAAATTCGATTCATTTAAAATGACATTCATATGTTATTAAAATACATTATCCTTTTCAATTATATAACAATATCTCAACTATATTTCTATATCACTATCTTATTTAAATTTATATAATAATATTGGGGATCATCAAATAAAACCATGAGTATAGTGACATTGTTTTCAAGGAATTTATATTTACTTGTTATTTTATTCCTCTTATTAATCATGTTATATATTCAATTCTCAAAATGTGTTATGTTTAATCTTATATTGAAATTTTTTATCTCAAAAAATGAATTTTATTTAATTTTATTTCATTTTTACATGAGAGAAAATATATTAAATTGTATAATTTATTTAAAGATAAAATTCATAGTAAAATCATGGTCTATAAAAAAATCCCTTATATTTAAAGATGAGTTTTTTTGCATATGATTTAAATGAGGAATACTATTATGTGGGTGATTAATGTAGTTCACTTGAAACACTCACATGAAACATAATTAAAAAATATAATAATCACTTCATTAACTATACATTAAAGTCAACAATTTATTATATCATTTAAATATTTAATTTCATAAATATTATGTCAAAAAATATCCCCTTTGAAAAATATTTTGGGGACACCTCATTTTTAATTGGAATAATCAATCCTAATAGAATTACCCAATACTGGAGACAATTTCAAACTATGAAATACATATCCTTTGATGCATACGCTAAACACAAAATTAATAAAAATATTGATAAGGGTATTTAAATCAACATTGATGGAATGGTTAAAAAAAATCATAAACCATATTAATAATGACATAATGTGAAACAATATTATGAATTTAAATACACACATAGAGAGATATATATATTACTATAATAATGTAGCGACTCGGGTTTTTGGCCCTGTCAGACTTTGGAATATTTCTACAAATAATTCCAGAGCTAGGCGCGAAGACGGCGTGCGATTCCGAGGCCCGGTGTGCCCGGAATTAAGTTTATAAAAATATACTATGCACGTGGCGGGGGTGTGATATCTTCTTAAAAGGTAGCTCAGAACGGGAATCTGATGGCATGGTTGCGTCCGGAATGTGCCGTTTACCCTAGGCGGGGTGTAAGCTTTGCGGGCGCCGGCCTGCGGTGAAAAACGCCACCAGGGGCGTTTCCGTAAATAAGTATCAAGTTAGTGTGCGAGCGTCGGCTCAAATAACTTCTGAACGGAGTCTCGGATGGAAAATCTGAGACCGCCGTTGCGTTCAGAACGACGCGTTTACCCTAGGGGTGACCTTACTTTTGTTCGCATCGGGTGTCGGGACGGAGGCGAGTTGGCGGGGGAGAGTTAAATGAGTTGTTTAAAAAAAATTAAAACATAATCAATCTCCCCCTCCCCCAAATCCTCCAACGCAGCGGACGGCCTTCCCTCTCCCCTCCTCCGTTTTTCGCCAATTCAAGCTCCGGGAGTCCGTTTTCAGCGCCGATCGTCAGCAGATCGAGCTTCAGCGCGTCGCAGGCGTCATTCTGCAACTGAAGCTTCGGCGATCCGCCAACAGGTAGGCGGTTTGAGTTTTGAAATCCCAGACCCCGTTTATTCGTTGTTTTTCTTCAAATCGTTATAAAGGCTGTATAGTTTGGGTCCCGAGGTTTCTGAAACATGTTACGGATCTGAATTTGGAGCACCGGGGTGCTCCCGGTGGCTCCCGGAAGTTTTCCGGCGAAAAACCCGGTTTTCCGGCGAGACCCGCGGCGGCCATGGCGGAATCCGGCGAGGCAGGGCGGCGGCGCGGCGGCGGTACGGCGGTTTCCGGCAACGGCGGCGGCGGCGCGGCGGAATCCGGCAGCGGCGCGGTGGTTTCCGGCGAGGCTGGCGGTGGTCCGGCCAGGATTTTCAGGGGGTTCTTTAAACCCTGTAACTCGCAAACCGTAACTCCGATTTGCGAGCCGTTTGCGGCAACGTGCTCCTTGCGTCGAGACGGACCTTTTGAACTCACTTTGAGGGTTTAAAGGTTCTGGATCGTGACCCGGGAGTTAGAAACGTTGTATAAAATAATATTATTTTATTATTTTACGACTTCGGGCCGTTGTAACTTCTACCCGGAGCGTCCGATTGACGTGCCGTCAGAGGCGTTGAGACCCTGACGGTACGACAGAATTTTTGAGATGATTTCCGGGTGTTGGGTCTGTGAATGGGGTGCGGGCTCCACGAGGCTGGGTTTTGGCGTTTGCGGGGAAACGCAGCTTTTGCACCAGGAGTCCGATTTTGACGGATGAATAGTCGATCCTATGTGTTTTTTCGAGAGGATCGTAATGGTGCGATCCGTTCGTTGAGATTCGGAATCCAGGCGTAGGCCCCACCCGAGCTGGCCTTCGGTGAGTAGTACCTTTTTCACCGGGTGTCTGTTTTGGACGAGCGAGTAGTCGATTCCGCTTGTTTTTTCGAGGGGATCGTCGTGGTGTGATTCGCTCGATGGGTTTCGGGATCATTGTGTGGGCCCCGCACGAGCTAGCTATAGTGAATAGTGCCTTTTTCACCGATACTCCGTTTCGGGCGAGTAAACAGCATACCCTGCGTGTTTTTCCGCGTGGAACGCGATGGTGGCCTCGGTTTTGGCCTAGGAGGTGCGTAGTGTGACGTTGTGGCTGGTCGCTCGGGTTAGCGGCGTTTGGACCAGCAGTGGTTGAGGGTTCTCCGTTGGTTCGTTCCTACGAGGGTTCGTGTGGTATCACATCCTTCGTATGGGTTTGTGAACCTCTCGATGGGATGTTTAAACTGTTAGAGTTGTGGTATCCCTCCGGTGGGCCCAGAGTGGATCCTCTAGCATCTTTACCCTAGATCGGTTTCTTGGTATCGCTATGACCGCTTATTCACGGGCATCGATCCCCTATCTAGCAGGTTAACCCCGTAGGGTTTGTGGCATCATCGGGAATATGATCCCCTACGCGGTGGGTCGTGCATAGTAGGGTTGTGGCATCGTCGGGATAACGATCCCCTACTCAGCATGATGTTTATAGTAGGGTTGCGGTATCGTTGGTTATACGATCCCCTACTCAGCGCTTGGTGTCGGTAGGGTTGCGGTATCGTTGGTTATGCGATCCCCTACTCAGCGCGTGGTTTCGGTAGGGTTGTGGCATCGTCGGTTCGATCCCCTACATCGCGAGTTATACCAGATAGGGTTCCGGTATCGTCGTGACCATCTTTATATGGACGATGATCCTCTATCTGAGTGTGGAGCTTCTGTCGAGCGCCAGATCGGGTTGTGGTATCCCCCAGCGGATCCTGGGTTTGATCCCCTATCTGTGAGAACTACGTATGCCAGATCGGGTTGTGGTATCCCCCAGCGGACCCTGGAAGTGATCCCCTATCTGTGAGCTACGTATACCGGAGTGGGTCTTGGTATCCCCTAGCGGACCCTAGTGGCGATCCGCTCTCCGAGGAGTTTGGTGGTTATGTTGTTTCAGCGATGTTTCCTCAGTGATGTTATCCGACGAGCGTGGTCTCTCGGGTAAGCGTCTGAGATGTTTGTTTGGGACCCGATGGAGTGTATCTCTCGGATGAGTGTCATCTGGTATGATAGTGTTCGTGGTGTACTCTCCTGGTTGTGGACAGTTACTGGTGATGAGGTCGGTACCTCTTGTGGCTTTGTGGCGTGAGCTGTGTATATTTGGATATTTCAAGGTGTATGTATGGGCATACACCTGAGCTGAGCTGAGCTGACTAGTTGTGATTAGCCGAGGATGGTCACGAGATGGAGTTTCTCTCTCGTCTGGGTTCCCTCTGGCTGGGTTGAGCGGATTGTTGCCTTTTAGTTGCTCCCTTGGGTTTTGGGTTTTTGGGGTGCCTACTGAGTATGTTTATACTCACCCTTGCACGGGCTTTGCCCGCACATGTTTGTGTCTTGTGCAGACCACAGGCCTTTTGACGGAGTCCCAGGAGGACCCGGAGCAGGCGGAGCTTAGTGAGCGAGTTGACCGGTGTGTTTACCGGAGCTGTGCCGAGGGAGCTTTCCGGCGGGTGTTTGTGGCAGCGTTTCCCTTCTTCAGAGCAGGTTGGACGCGCTTCGTAGTTTTCTTTTGGTGGGCCCTGTTTTGCCCTTGTACTTTTGTTGTTGCACTCTGGTTTGGGATAGATTGTATGCATGCATTTACTTTCCAGTTTCTATATCTCTGCACTTTTGCATGGAGGTGTTTGTGGGTGCGTGTGTACAGGTACCTTAGGCTAATGCCTCCCATGTGTGTGATAGCCTACTCGGCGCTGGTCGCCAGCCCCTGGCCTATTGGAGGCGGTCTTGGGGAGTCGCGGCTCGAGCCCCGTTGGGTCGGGTCGCGACAGAGTGGTATCAGAGGAGGTTCTACCTTTGGGATCTCAGAGCGTAGCTGGTCTAGCTGTGAGTTTGGTTTGGGTTGCATAGCGGCAGTGTTAGGGTGTTTCGAGTTCGGATTTCAGGAAAGGGACTCCAGTGTTGGTGCGGCGGCCGACGTATCCATACACCAGGACTCTGATAACCTGCCTTTCGACTCGGGACATTCGTACACTGGTCGCGGGAACATCATGGTACATGCATCATATAAGACTGGGTTTTTCGTTTTTCTTTGTCCTTCTTGAGTCAGCTCTCCAGATATACTCTTTGACTGTGGTGTGTCTTGAATGTAATTCAGGATGCCTCCACGACGACAGCCAGCAAGGGTTCCACCGTAGGATTGTGCTGATGACCCGCCCCGTGTAGTGGCTGTGGAGTAGGGCGCAGGTTCTGAGGTTGCACCTCCAGGTGGTCTGCCAGTTGAGCCACCACCTGTTGAGCAGCTGGTTTTTCCAGCGGTGCAGGACGAGGTTGCACGCAGGCTGAGTGCGCTACACGAGTTCCAGAGGCAGCGACCTTTGAGGTTCCGGGGTGATCCAGACCCCGAGGTAGCTGATGACTGGCTTGAGGCAGTCACCCGAGTTTTCCGCCTAGTGAGGACACCTCCAGATCAGATGGTGGTCCTAGCGGGAAGCCTTCTGCATGGTTCTGCCGGGCGATGGTGGAGTTTGGTGACGCAGTCCCATGACGAGGAGACGCTCACGTGGGCAGAGTTTGAGTAGCTCTTCAGGGAGGAGTTCTATCTGGTGATGCTGAGGTCAGTGCAGATCCAAGAGCTTCTACAGCTTCGACAGGAGAGCCTGACTGTGTCGGAGTACTCAGCGAGGTTTACAGACCTGTCGCGCTACTCCCTGGATATGGTTCGAGACCCGTTCTTTAGGGCTCGGACCTTCGAGTAGGGCTTACTCAGGGACATCCGAGCAGGTGTGGTTTCCTTGTGCCTGCCCACCTATGCTGGAGTGCTGGAGCGAGCGTTGGTGGTGGAGAGTTTTCTTGCTGAGCAGATGCCCCCTGTTAGTGCTGGGCACTCGAGAGCTGATACTTCGTCAGTCGGATCGACATCTGGTAGCCGACGTCAGACTCAGGGGTCTGGACGTGGCCGACGTTTCAGGAGGCGACCCCAGGATGGAGGATCTGAGCCTCATGGCTTACAGGGATCGCAGGCCAGTTTTGGTCAGCCGCAGGAGAGGCGGTGTTACGCTTGTGATGGTCAGGGACATCTTGCTAGAGATTGTCCGGCCCGACGTGCTGCTGAGAGGGAGCCGGTCGATGGACCGCCTTGGCAGAGGCAGCGTCTCGAGCAAGTAGGTCCGCAGGGCGTCGAACGTGGCGGCGGAGCAGGTGCAGCGGTAGGCGGTGGTAGGCAGTACCAGTTGCCACCACCCCCACCCCCAGGTGGTCCACGCCAAGCTCAGGGAGCTGGTGGCAGAGGGCGAGGACAACTGCATTCTCGGGAGGCAGTCGACCCAGAGGCACCGTGGATGGATAGAGGTACGACTTGTGTCTTTCTACTTACTGCAGTAGTGTGTCAGACACTGTTTAGCGGTACTCTTTCCTTTTGTTGCTTGCTCGAGTTTTGTTCAGGGTGTTGGTAAGACCCTGAGTGGTTGTTGTTGGTGAGCTCGCTGGTGTGTGAGACCCAGTTGAGAGTCCAGTCGCTTTCCTTGTGCTTAGGGATTTTCGGGGACGAAAAGTTCTAAGGGGGGGGGGGGATGTAGAGACTCGGGTTTTTGGCCCTGTCAGACTTTGTAATATTTTTACAAATAATTCCAGAGCTAGGCGCGAAGACGGCGTGCGATTCCGAGGCCCGGTGTGCCCGGAATTAATTTTATAAAAATATACTATGCACGTGTCGGGGGTGTGATATCTCCTAAAAGGTAGCTCAGAACGGGAATCTGATGGCACGGTTGCGTCCGTAATGTGCCGTTTACCCTAGGCGGGGTGTAAGCTTTGTGGGCGCCGACCTGCGGTGAGAAACGCCACCAGGGGCGTTTTCGTAAATAAGTAGCAAGTTAGTGTGCGAGCGTCGGCTCAAATAGCTTCTGAACGGAGTCTCGGATGGAAAATCTGAGACCGCCGTTGCGTTCAGAACGACGCGTTTACCCTAGGGGTGACCTTACTTTTGTTCGCATCGGGTGTCGGGACGGAGGCGAGTTGGCGGGGGAGAGTTAAATGAGTTGTTTAAAAAAAAATTAAAACATAATCAATCTCCCCCTCCCCCAAATCCTTCAACGCAGCGGACAACCTTCCCTCTCCCCTCCTCCGTTCTTCGCCAATTCAAGCTCCGGGAGTCCGTTTTCAGCGCCGATCGTCAGCAGATCAAGCTTCAGCGCGTCGCAGGCGTCATTCTGCACCTGAAGCTTCGGCGATCCGCCAACAGGTAGGCGGTTTGAGTTTTGAAATCTTGGACCCCGTTTATTCGTTGTTTTTCTTCAAATCGTTATAATGGTTGTATAGTTTGGGTCCCGTGGTTTCCGAAACATGTTACGGATCTGAATTTGGAGCACCGGGGTGCTCCCGGTGGCTCCCGGAAGTTTTCCGGCGAAAAACCCGGTTTTCCGGCGAGACCTGTGGCGGCCATGGCGGAATCCGGCGAGGCAGGGCGGCGGCGCGGCGGCGGCGCGGCGGTTTCCGGCGGCGGCGGCGGCGGCGCGGCGGAAACCGGCGGCGGCGCGGTGGTTTCCGGCGAGGCTGGCGGTGGTCCGGCCAGGATTTTCCGGGGGTTCTTTAAACCCCCGTAACATGCAAACCGTAACTCCGATTTGCGAGCCGTTTGCGGAGACGCGCTCCTTGCGTCGAGACGGACCTTTTAAACTCACTTTGAGGGTTTAAAGGTTCGGGATCGTGACCCGGGAGTTAGAAACGTCGTATAAAATAATATTATTTTATTATTTTACGACTTCGGGCCGTTGTAACTTCTACCCGAAGCGTCCGATTGACGTGCCTTCAGTGGCGTTGAGACCCTGATGGTACGATGGAATTTTTGAGATGATTTCCGGGTGTTGGGTCTGCGAATGGGGTGCGGGCCCCATGAGGCTGGGTTTTGGCGTTTGCGGGGAAACACAGCTTTTGCACCAGGAGTCCGATTTTGACGGATGAATAGTCGATCCGGTGTGTTTTTCCGAGAGGATCGTAATGCTGCGATCCGTTCGTTGAGATTCGGAATCCAGGCGTAGGCCCCACCCGAGCTGGCCTTCGGTGAACAATACCTTTTTCACCGGGTGTCTGTTTTGGACGAGCGAGTAGTCGATTCCGATTGTTTTCTCGAGGGGATTGCCGTGGTGTGATCCGCTCGATGGGTTTCAGGATCGTTGTGTGGGCCCCGCACGAGCTAGCTACGGTGAATAGTGCCTTTTTCACCGGTACTCCGTTTCGGGCGAGTAAACAGCATATCCTGCGTGTTTTTCCGCGTGGAACGCGATGGTGGCCTCGGTTTTGGCCTAGGAGGTGCGCAGTGTGACGTTGTGGCGGGTCGCTCGGGTTAGCGGCGTTTGGACCAGCAATGGTTGAGGGTTCTCCGTTGGTTCGTTCCTACGAGGGTTCGTGTGGTATCACAACCTTCGTATGGGTTTGTGAACCTCTCGATGGGATGTTTAAACTGTTAGAGTTGTGGTATCCCTCCGGTGGGCCCGGAGTGGATCCTCTAGCATCTTTACCCTAGATCAGGTTCTTGGTATCGCTGTGACCGCTTATCCACGGACATCGATCCCCTATCTAGCAGGTTAACCCCGTAGGGTTTGTGGCATCATCGGGAATATGATCCCCTACGCGGTGGGTCGTGCATTGTAGGGTTGTGGCATCGTCGGGTTTACGATCCCCTACTCAGCATGATGTTTATAGTAGGGTTGCGGTATCGTTGGTTATACGATCCCCTACTCAGCGCTTGGTGTCGGTAGGGTTGCGGTATCGTTGGTTATGTGATCCCCTACTCAGCGCGTGGTTTCGGTAGGGTTGCGGCATCGTCGGTTCGATCCCCTACATCGTGAGTTATACCAGATAGGGTTCCGATATCGTCGTGACCATCTTTATATGGACGATGATCCTCTATCTGAGTGTGGAGCTTCTTTCGAGCGCCAGATCGGGTTGTGGTATCCCCCAGCGGATCCTGGGTGTGATCCCCTATCTGTGAGAACTACGTATGCCAGATCTGGTTGTGGTATCCCCCAGCGGACCCTGGAAGTGATCCCCTATCTGTGAGCTACGTATACCGGAGGGGGTCTTGGTATCCCCTAGCGGACCCTAGTGGCGATCCGCTCTCCGAGGAGTTTGGTGGTTATGTTGTTTCAGCGATGTTTCCTCAGTGATGTTATCCGACGAGCATGGTCTCTCGGGTAAGCGTCTGAGATGTTTGTTTGGGACCCGATGGAGTGTATCTCTCGGATGAGTGTCATCTGGTATGACAGTGTTCGTGGTGTACTCTCCTGGTTGTGGACAGTTGCTGGTGATGAGGTCGGTACCTCTTGTGGCTTTGTGGCGTGAGCTGTGTATATCTGGATTGTTCAAGGTGTATGTATGGGCATACACCTGAGCTGAGCTGAGCTAACTAGTTGTGATTAGCCGAGGATGGTCACGAGATGGAGTTTCTCTCTCGTCTGGGTTCCCTCTGGCTGGGTTGAGCGGACTATTGCCTTTCAGTTGCTCCCTTGGGTTTTGGGTTTTTGGGGTGCCTACTGAGTATGTTTATACTCACCCCTGCACGGGCTTTTCCCGCACATGTTTGTGTCTTGTGCAGACCACATGCCTTTTGACGGAGTCCCAGGAGGACCCGGAGCAGGAGGAGCTTAGTGAGCGAGTTGACCGGGGTGTTTACCAGAGCTGTGCTGAGGGAGCTTTCCGGCGGGTGTTTGTGGCAGCGTTTCCCTTCTTCAGAGCAGGTTGTACGCGCTTTGTAGTTTTCTTTTGGTGGGCCCTGTTTTGCCCTTGTACTTTTGCTGTTGCACTCTGGTTTGGGATAGATTGTATGCATGCATTTACTTTCCAGTTTCTATATCTCTGCACTTTTTCGTGGAGGTGTTTGTGGGTGCGTGTGTACAGGTACCTTAGGCTAATGCCTCCCATGTGTGTGATAGCCTACTCGGTGCTAGTCGCCAGCCCCTGGCCTATTGGAGGCGGGCTTGGGGAGTCGCGGCTCGAGCCCCGTTGGGTCGGGTCGTGACAAATAATGAGATAAATAGTAAGATAAAAATATTATATACATAATTATTAAATTAAAATATCCTAAACTAGTCTTGAATAACTATAATATGAACCTTGTTTATTAGAATTGAGAAATATTTTCATGGTTTAAAACTATAGGAATTACAAAACACATGATATATTCCAAAAAATTGGTATACTGAATTGTGTAAAATAAATCTATCAATATTAAAAATGGATTTTAAAATACTCTTTTAGTTCCCTATATTTTTATATTGTTAAATTATATATTTTTAGTGTTTAATAGGTTTTGATATGTTTGGTGGAAGGTTGAAGGAATTATAATTAAAAAATCAAGTAAATAGAATGTGTTCTTTAATGGACTACAGTAATGAGTTGTTTAGATCTTGTTAGAGTTGATGAATTTTTATTATTATGAAGTATTATGTTATAATGAATTGGGTTTTAGTGAGGGTCATGTGTTATGGATAAGTTTGTATACAATGGAAATATGGTGTCATTTTCTTCCAAAGTAAATGATTGATAATTCTGTATAGTGGTTTGGTTGTGGTGTGGTTCTGCTTAGGTCATTCATCAGTGGGGAGATTCCATAGGTAAATTTGATGTGAGTCATTTATGTTCACAATATATGAGAATGGTTCGGTTGATGTTATTTATGTTCATGAATATTACGAATTTTGGTGATTCAGATTTCAGTTACATATCATGGATGTCACAAGGGAAATTTTTCATGAATTTAATATGAGATATTATTATTCTTACATTACTTGGATTGATTAAGTTTTTCATTTTATGGAATGATGTTGTATCTTGAAACTTCACATGGTTATTACTATGATTCATGAATTATACCAAATAGTGGGAGGATCACCTTGTTGGGACCATGAAATTTGTTAAATGTTTCGAGTAATGAGGGTTTGGAGAAAAATATTTGGGGGGGTATAAGTGGAGTACGTGGTGTGTTTTTAGATGTTAACATAGTTTATCCTCAGTATAATGTGATATCCCCAAATCATTCAACAATTTTTGGAGTTTAATGAATGATAAAAATTTCTTCCATTTATCAAATTCACAATTATTCATTAAACATTTCCAAAATAATAGTTGACTAGTGGTTTGTATTTGGATACCCTTATCTATTTATTTATTTATTTGGTGTTTTGTACTAGTAGATAATTCATTTTCATCTAATTTGAATTCCACTTCACTATTTCATGGTAACATTCTTATCATTTCCTTTCATGAAGTATATAATCATAGTTTTTATTCTATTTTTAATTGTTTGTGCTATAATGTATATGAGAAATTGTCATGAATAGGCATGATGGTTGATCGAAGTATGTTTAGTGGTGTTTAATTGGAGTTTATCATCGTATTGTCTAGTGTTTATTGATTCATCTATTGGGGTAGTGTATTTGAATCATATCCTTCTTATTTGAATAAATTGTGTAGTTAAAAATATTTCCCCATTTTTTGGATGGAATTTATTAATAATATATTTTAATGAACCATACTACATGAAATTCAAGGTATGATAGTGATTAAGATGTATTTTAGGAAATCTATTTCTCTTTGTTTTATATTATTTGATTTTATGTTTCTTATAGAAGAGATTATTTTTTAAAATATGAGGATGCTATTTTATGTAATTTATATGTTTTAATTACCCTTAATATAATTTAATGAAATATATTTGATAATAAATTGGTTTTGTGGGATTCTAGGAACATATTATTGATATTTTGATAATAATTCATGCATTAATATAAACCAGTAAAAAATTAGTATTTATTAAATGTGATTGGTTTTTATGTTTAAATTTTAGGTTATTAAATTTAGTTTGTTCGATGTTGAGGTTTTAGTTTTATATTTATTTTTTGTTATTGGTAGTGGTGATGTCGTGTTTGGTTATAGTTAAGGTAGAGGGGATATCGACTGATTTTTGATGTTGTAGGATAGATAATTCCCTGGAAATAATTTGGTTTGTTATTGTTATACAGGTTTTTGGCTTGTGGTATAGAGTGTATTATGAAGTGATGTGTTTAGTTGTTTTAAATATTTATTAATATTCAACATAAACATCAAATATGGATGTAATTAGTGAAATTAGTTTTGGGTGTCTGAATGTAAAAAATAAATAATGGGATAAAAAATAATTAATGGTTGTGGATGAGATGATTATTATAAAAAAATGATGAAGGATGTGATGAATGAGTGATATTTTTTAACAGTTACTTCTAAAAATAAATTACTTAACGAATGTAATAACCATAAATTTGGATGAATTAATTTTATAATAAATATAACACGGTTGATAAATTTTTTAACTAAAATATTTAAATGTAATATAAATAAATAGAATGTTAATGATTAGTATTAAAGATAATATGAATGAATGTGAATGGTTTTTTGTATATTTAGGACTAAAATGGTTGGTATTTGAATGTAGTGATGTAATGAATGTTATTGGTGACTGAATTTTTGGTTTCGTTAGAACCCATGTGTTGGGATTTTGTTGAAATCTGTCATTCAATATATTTTCTTATTACGTCTTATACACCACTACTCCAATCTAATATCCTTACATAATTTGATATAGTTATATCTTCCACGTGGTTACACCAATATCTTACATGGTGATGGAGCAGATGGCAAGATAGAACCTCTTCTCCACCCTCCCTAATAGTTTTACCATATTTTTATAGGGATCATGAAAAATATATATATAGTATATTATGGTTTAAGGTTTTAGTGTTAAATATAATAAATGACAAATTATATGGTGGTGATAATGATATATGGTGAGGGATGAGCATGGTGGTATGAGGGAATGAGGTTGATGTTCATCATGTTATCATTAACTTATTGTGATATGGTTTTTATGTGAGGTTATAGTGAGGTAAATGTCCATGTATATGTGGTGGTATGTGGTTATGGATACCCATTAATGATATTGATATGGTTGTGGGTTGTTTTTTATTTTTGGGATATAAGATATGATGTTTTATTGAATGATTTTGGAAGGAACAAGAGAACCAAGATGTGTGTTATTGGGGTGTACTAGTGAAAAAGTAGTGGGTAAGTGGGTTTCTGATATGTTATTGAAATATATTCGTCTAATTATAGGTTACTACGCTTGTATGAGATATTGTTTGAGAAAGGATTGGTGATTTTGGGTGATAGATGACATGATATTGGTGGGAGATGGTTCTACTATTTATTCAAAAAAGAATTTGTATGCTTCCCCCCACCATTCTCCTAAGATTATTTACAGAGGATCATAATGAGAATACTTGTATAACCAACCTCATATATATTGTATGATTCATTATTTTCACATGAGGGATTTGATGACTGATCTTGACATTACTAGATTAAGGCTCATACAATCTGTAGTTAGAGTAAATTAATGGTATTTAATTTCAAAGATGATGGTTATGTATGATATTAAATAGATTTAGGTATTAGAGTATTAGTTTTTTATTGAGTTGATTAGTTGTTTAATTAATATTCAATGGGTTCTAAGGAAAATTCCTCCCATTTATGTGTGAATATAACCTCAATGATAATATCCTACCCATTCTCTATTGGAGATGGGCTTCAGTGTTCACGTATTACTTAAATGTCATCTAGGAGTGGTCCCTAGTGGGATTGAGTCCTTTAATTTTGGTATCAAATCTATGGATGAGTGTTATGATAAAAACTAGATCTAATAAGTTTAAGGATGATAATTTTTTTGAGATAAAACATATCAATAAGTTTTTCTGTATGACATAATAAGGGTGACCATCCAGGACATATGATATTAAATTACCCTTGTGATTCGATTCAAGGAACATAAGAATAAGAATCATAATATTCCAAGTGATGAAGATTACATGGTAGTTACCAAGGATGGAAACATGCATCGAGATTGAATGTGGTTGTATTTATATTGGGGTGATTTCAAGGATTATATAATTTATATTATTAAATGATCTTAAATGAATTACATTTTCATGTACATAGGGGGGTACTTTATTTATTTAAATATAATTTTTTTTATCATCTATGAGAGGTTCATTTTAAAAATTTGATGTAGGATTATCAGATTGGCCTTAGGAATGTTAAGAAAACTGAATAGGATTAGTCATAGAGGAAGATGTTATGTTAGTTCTAGAGTCAAATCTTTTTAATGCTAAAAATTATAATCCATAACATGTTGACAGTGCAATGGATGTATGATTTATTGATTTCATCAATAATGATCTATTATATGGGATGGAATTACGTTATATCTAAATTTATTCAAATGAGTGGATATATGATTTAGTGGAGATTTTATATCTATGGGAGCATGAGGAATGATTTTTTTTCATTGGAAAATACTCAAAAGAAGTATTGGGAAAAGTTACTTACACTGATTATGAATGTGAAGATGTGGTATGAGTTATTTTTTACATTAGTTGTGGATTTTGAGTGTTTAGTGCCTTATAATTGTATTCTAGGAGCTTCTTTGATTTTCCATAAATATTTTCCCATATGATGAAGTTGGATAGTAGAGTTTTATGGAGACATTGTATCATGATATTGGAATTGAATGCCCCTATATAATCTTTATGGGTGTATATTCTACATATGTTTTGGATGATTAACATGATGTATATATAGTCATGGTAATCATGGGAGGGGGGTACTAAAATATATAAGGTGAGGAGTTTCAAATTCAGGATCTTATAATTCCATTAAATTGAGTTTCTCACAAGCATGGGGTATGTCATAGAAATTATATTGATGTTTATTGGAGCTGATATTTGTTATGTATCTACCCATATATTCATTCCAATGTTCTTTTCTAGTGTTTTTCATGTTCATAATAAATAACTGTGCATGTCCAATATTCATGGAAATCGTGGTGTATGATGTTATGTTCTCCCTCAACCTCCATAGAATTTTATTAGTGTCCAAAATTCCTACAAGATCAAGTAGATTTTAGTAATATAATGGTATATAGAGTTGAAATATGGGGATTTTTTTATTCCCCACATCCTTTGGGATGTATGTTCGAGTGAATTCTTATAGGTGATCATTAATATGGTTAGAGAGGTAGAGTATTTAGGAGTATTTAGTTACATACTATTGTGATAATAGTTCATGGAGGGATGATGATTTACCAATGTTCCATACACCTATCCTTTATATAATTTTTCACATTTTTTTCTATTAGAAAATTTCATTCCATTATTTCACCATCTATGGTTTCTTCCATTGGATTTATAGTGGAAGGGATTCATGTCCCCATGGTTTTCTCTATACCTATTAGAGGACAGTCTAGTCTATTTATTGTGGGAAAGATATGTGACAATTGGATCAGGTGTCATAAATTATTCCATGTCTCATACTAATTCATAAACATCAATACGGTGTTATTCTGGGAGTGGAATAGTTGAAAAATATAATTCATTAATCTATTACTTTTGGGTGAATTGATGAATTCATGGATGTGGAAGTCCAATTTTCATTATTATTATCTTTGTGTGACTATCATTTTATTCATATTTCTTTATATCCCTTATTTTATCATCTGGTGGAGTTAATGTTGTGTAATGTTGTGGTTTAAAAGGAATTTTACCATATGCTTTTTTGCTATTTTTTTGTTTTTCTTGAATAGATTATTACATTACACACATCTTGTAATATAGAGTAAGAGATAGAATTATAAACTGGTGTCACCATAATTTTTGTTCCATGTTACCATATATTACCATTAGATTTGTGATATATACATATTTATATTTTTTAAAATTTATAAGGGTTTCATTCAACCCAATGTGTCTTAGATTTGGGATATAGGGTCATTAATCATATAGGTGAATGGTAGCATGAAGATGTAATAAGACTATAAAGACCTGTGTAATTGAATCGAGTTAAAATACAAAAGCATTTTAATTTTATTTGAGTTTATCAATGGTTTTTATTTTTAAACCGAGACCTGTAATTTCATTATGAGTGTTGGAACACCTAATAGTGTCATTTTTGGGCTAGAGTAATTACCCTATAATTTTAGCGAGTGTCCTGATGAGTCTTTAGAGCAACGAATCTTGAAAATTAAACTCTACTGGATCTACATGGGCAACGTACAGTTGTAGTCCAACCCGTGTAGTTTACCATATTTGATAAATTATTTATTTTAATTAAAGAAGATTATATGATATATTGTGATTAATTAATATAATGTTTTTATAATAATAACAAGAATAAAAAAGACTAGATTATTATTATTAATGTGTATGTATAATAAATTGAATGAAAAAAAATTAATTAAATGAAGGTTAAAGAAATTAATGTGGATTTTGGTATTATCGATGAACTAAATTAATTAAATGAAGTGTTTTAGAATTATTAAAGGATAATTTAATTTTTAATGGAGAAATTTTCAAATAATATTAACAATTTTATTATTATTATTTTTTAGTCATAAATTATTTAGGTGCATTGATATTTTAATTACATGTTAAAGGAGTGAATCTAATATGAGAATTTAATATGGCCATTAATATTTTCAAAGAAACATTTAATTAAATAAGGGGTTTAATATTTAATGAAGAGTAGTTATTAAATAGAGGTGTTGGATTTATCATTGTTTGGAAAATAATAATAATGATATTATTATTATTTTAGTTTTATGAATGTAATTATTATTATTATTATGGATATTAAATAAGGGGTTATGGGTTGGACTTTTTATCATATTAGTAAAATTGTATAAAATTGGTTGTTTGGAATTTAAAAAAAAGGTTTTTGGAATAATAATAATAACAATGTTTTCCTTTTTTCTTATTTAGGAAAAAATGTCAAAATAATTTAATGATCTATAGGGAGTTTCGTAATAAATTAAAAAAAGTTTATTAAGCGAATCATAAACGATGAAGAATTTCAAATGAAATGGGGAGTTTTACACTTATATGATAATAGTTTAATGTGTCTAATAATAATAATAAAATGTGTGTAATAAATTTTTTTATTACATTAAATTAAATGGATAAAATTTAGGGGATAAAGAAAATAAAAAGCAGAGGCACGACCCCCCTGTTTCTCCTCCTTCATGCGTGATACAGAAGAATGTATAGCCTCCTCCTCCACACAGTTCTCCACCTCAGGACCTCAAGTAGTATGCAAGCCCTAGGAAACCCTCCTTCCAGTAGCACAACACCTAGGTGGACCTCCTGCAGTGCACGAACCCCATGGTGACCCCCCACTCCCCTTTTTGGGTACACTTTCTACAAATTTTTTCATACCAAATTTCATCTTGGTTTAGGTATGATTATTCAAGGCACGACCTTACATTCTGATATCCTGAATCTCTTTGGCGATTCACTGATTTTTCAGTTCCCATTTTGGTGTTGGATGAGAACCTAATATTAAGTTTTTTCTGGTTGTTGTGTTTTTCTTATTTTAGGGTATGTAATTTTTTAGGGGCCCATAGATAAATTTTCTAACATCGGCCGCCAAGATAGAGGTGGATGGACTTATATATAGACAGAATTAATAAAATTAGTAATAAAACAAGGGTAAAATAATTTAAATATGATGTAAAAATGAATAATGTCTATGAAAGGAGTAGTTATTATTAATAAACATTCATGTATATAATAAATGAGTGAATGTAAATAATGAATGTGTAACAAAATAAGTGTTTCAATAAATCTATTAATATTAAATATGGATCAATGATTGGAATAAAGAAATTAATTTTCCTGGTAAATAGTAAATTTTAATGTATTTAATGGTAAAATGATAAATGGGATGTTAATTATGATGATTATGGGAATCCATTTTGAATTGGATGGGAGGGATTGTGGTAGAATCATATTTCATATTTTTATTTCATGGTAGTAGTAGTGTAAGGGTTGTTACTAGTGATTATAGTGTTATTTTAATGTGAAACATATGGTTAGATTTATATTGAAATATAACCTTCATTATATTTCGATAATATTTCATACACATCACATTCTAATAGAAATATTTTTATTTAATCCTATATTTTTGTGTTATCCATATTGTTTCCCAATATCAATGTTAGTAAAGGAACACATAGATGACTACTCAATCTTCCTTGGTCTCCCTCATAGGTGTATCTTATGATTATTATAGATCATATTTGGTATATGAGTATTGGTTGTATGGACATAATTATTTAGTATGTACTATATAAGATAGATTGGTTATATTATTAACATCTTAACACCTGGGGGGAAATTCCTGGTTAGCTGAGGGCATGAGGTTGATGTAATCTATATTCACATTAACCTATTATGATATTGATTTGATGTGTGGTTATGATGCATCACTAAGTTATTATGTAGTTTGGTATTTATGGTGTTATATTGTGGTAGAAATGTACTATTGATGATCATCAATATACAATATGTGGTATATGGTTGTGATATGGAAAATTATGTTTTATTGCATGACTTTTGATAGGATGGGTGCACCAAGAAATTTTTAATTGGGTTAAAAGGTATTCAACCTTTTCTGAAATATGACACAAGTTTAATTAATGAAATATATTTATTTGAAACTATGATAATATGCTTGGATTTGATATTGAATGAGTGAGACATTGTGAGTATATGTTATCAATTACTTGATAGAGGTGAGAGTTAATTATGTTGTCTATTTACAGAGGAATTAATATTATTTTTTACATTTTCATTCGATGTTATAGTGATGATATTACTTGCATACAAAACCCAATATATATATATATATATCTATGTGTTTGTGTGTGTCTCTTATTTTTCTAAGAGAGAGTTGGTTACTGTGCTAGATATTACTATCTAGAGTCTTTTAGTTTTCTGCCTAATTGTTGGGATCGGAGTTTCTGAGTGGTATTTTATTTTTGACTTTGTTTTTTATATATTAAATATATATCAATAACGAAATATGATTTACATTTTATTTTTTGGTGATTATTAGTGTTTTAAAGTATGTATGGGAGATATTAAATTTAATTTATTCACTTTATGTTTGAGTATACAAATGGTTATAATCTAAATCAAACGGCCTATAGTGGGTGGGATAGGTGGGTCACAATTATCTTCATTGGAATCCTGTAGGGGTTCCCAATAGTGGTGAGTTTTAAAATTCCTAGTGATTATATATAAATTCAGGGTTCTCCATCTATGAATATATATTCAAATAGCCATATTTAAATTGAACCACAACTATTAAAATTCCAAATAGTAGTATAAACCTAGACTTCATAACCCAAAATGATAAAAAAAATCACATTGCTTATAAATAGAAATAAATAAAATACAAAAGAAAAAAATTAATCATGTAACAATATCAATAATAAAACATTTTTCAAGAAATATTAATATTATAATTTACATTTAAATAGTTTATAACATTATATTCATTAGATAATATACATATGCAATAGGGGATTTTTTTAAGTCTAAAACCAAATGAATAATTATTTAATATTGTAAAAAATATATAAGCTGTAAATGGAATAGAAAAATTTCTCAATCCAACACAGCATCTTCCATGTAACCACTGCTATAATTTGTAATACTATCATTATAAAGACCATAATATATGACCACATCGTCAGCATTATAACGATATTAAAATTCATTTCTATGAGATCCATTAATAGGAAAACCATCACCTTCACATAAAACATCATAATATGAGTGATTATTCATAATAAATGTATTAATAACTCATTCACTATCTATCATAATTAAACAACACATATCCCTCATGATTTTAAAAATACAATTTTGATTTTTTAATTTCCATGAAACATTTACAATACCAATCACTTTTCCCCAATTATTCTTTTAATGTTAACTTTCAAATGTTGTTTCAAAATTTATTTGTTGTATGAACTTATCAAAAAAAACAACACCTAAATGGAAATACAATCATTCATGATTAACTTCATATCCTTCCTTGGTTCTCCTTACATAACACCTAGTGTATACGATCTCCCAGGATAAAGATATCATCTTCATGTGTTTCATGATATTCTATATCACATTATTGACAATATATATAAGATATAATTTTAATAAAAATATATTAATTTTATTATCAACTAATAAATTTCATATAATCATATCTTATAAATAAATAGTAATTTTAGATCCCTATTTATAATTTATACACAAAAATAATCCCCATGTTATATAACTAATAATATTTAACTCCACCCACCAAAAAAATAAAAATATATAATTTAATAAAACAAAATTTATATTTTTTAATGAAATTAAAATTATATTTTTATTATTAATCATGAAATGTTTATTTCTTTTATAAATATCATTCTTTTGTCATGTAATAAAATATGTATAATAAAATTCAAGTAATTTTCAGAGTTAAATTAGGTATTAAAAAACATATGTAATATAATGTCTTTTATACATGAAGGAAACATGATGTCATTTGTTATTGAAAGATAATGTCCTAAACATCGTAATAAATTTATTATCCATTAGAAAAATACTTTTTTATCAGGTTTTGGCAGAATAGAAAATCCAAATGTATGAAAATACATCATGTAAACCATGGTTTTTTGATCCAATGTTGATAACGATTTTAAAAACGTGAAAATAAAAATAATTTTTTTATTAACACATGATTCACTACTATAATTTTATAGAAACCATACATATTGATGAAAATATCATTATAATATTAAAATTAATTGTAATAAAATTAAAAATATTTATATTTGATTAATATTTTCACTATTAATTACACATTAAATATTAAAATATTTCTGTAATAAATTTCAACCTAGTATAGTTTAACATGATAATCATTCAAGGATTGTACACCCTCTACCATAAATAGAACTCTTGTGGTATTACGAAAATATATCTAATCCTCATATTTTCTATACAATTATTTTAATTCCATTAATCATTTATTCCACTCAAATTTTCCATCATGATAATTATGATATGTTCCAATATAGTTACTTATATTATAGTAGGTGTGGGACGAATTGAAAATATTATGATATTAGGAGTAATCAAAAAAATATCTTCCAATTTACAAAAAAGAAATGGTTATCAATTAAATAATAAAAATGAGTTCAACTATTTCATAAATAGAGTAAATAGTTTTATAAATATGATGTTATAAAACATTAATTATAATTATAATCCAAATGATACAACCTCTACACTTCCCAATTTTAACCCATTATCATGGATATCAACTATCCTATAAACTATTACATGGATTTATACAAAAACATACATTTTAAAGTGGTGTAGGCCAAACCCATCTATTCAATGATACAAATAGAACTACAAAATCTCATAAGAGAAGACCCAAAACTAACACTCCAAGAGGATTTTCCTTGTAATAGGACCACAAATAAATTATAAAAATAATTATGTAAATTTAAAAATAAGTTTTGATAGGTTTTGGGACATTGTGTGAATGAATTTTATTGAAATAATAGTTAGTAATAATAAATTTATTAAAACTATAAATACCTCGACAATTTTTATATGAGGTGAATGTTTAATAACTCTGATTATGGCCCCTTCTATAATGTTATAGAATAATGTTTATTTCAGGGAACCAATAAGGATCCACAAAAACAAAAACTGTTGTGAGAAAATATATCTTTTTAGGGTTTTATCTTTTGAATATTCTATAATGGTATAGTTACTTCCCTGTTGTATAGTGACTCAATCATTTATATTGAGGATTTTGAAGTTAAAAATTCCTTTAATATAATCACATCAAAAATTCCCACTTAGATTCATCAAATATTACACCACATTTTTTTTCAAAAAACTCTTCATGGTCATGTAATAAGAATAGAAATAAAATATATAATGTAACAATACTGTGAACAATGTTTTAAATATTCCACATATATTGAAAACCATCTCATGGGATTTTTATTCATATTGAAATCCCATATTAATATAATTTGAAGCTCAGAAATAATTAGTGAAATATTAATATCATGATGATAATGTCATGTCAAGGTTGATTTCATTATATTTTAGCATTTATAATGGATTGTACATACACACCATCAAGTTACAGGATTCTTATCTTACTCAAAAAAAATATCACTACACACTACAACCAGATTAATTCGAATGTGGAATCAAACATATCTTGGCATAGTGAAATAATGGTTTTTATGTATAATCATTCTAGAAATCTACTCTTTAAATAGCGCTAACAAAATTATAACAATTATTAGAAAGAAAAACAATTCCCTTAAAAAATATTCTTTTGCTAAAACATTAATATACTTGTTTTTATAATGATTCCTGTGGAACAATTATACTTCATGATCCTTTCCTTACATAGTATGAACATTTCTAGAAAAATATTCTAAAATACCAATATCATGTCTTTTTATTCTTCTCATATCTTACATTACATGTTCTAAAATCTAATATGGATATTCATTAATCTCTAAAAAACATATGAAACTAAAAATAATATTAAATTTTTATCCAACATCTCACATATCAAAATATAAATATAAATAAAATAATAATCAATAACAAAAATAATATAATATCAATAAAAACTAATATATTAGTTCACAAAAAATGTGTGAAAAGTATAATTATCAAAAAAATATAATCTAAATAAAAGAGTACTAACTCACCAAATTGATTTTTAGGTATAAAAAGAATAATTTATATTATTCAATAATTATATTAAATTTGATTTAATAAATTTCCATAATCATATACCAACCCATATATTATATCTTATTTTATCATTAACATTTTTCTTAGTGTTTTTTAAATAGGAATGCTATAATTGTACATTTTAATTGTTCATATAACGATTCTACATTCCCAATCACATTTCCTTATAATTTATTATTCTTCAATATACTCATCCATTTAAATTTTTTAGGGTTCCAAAAATCAGACATGTAAATAGGACCATGACTCCAAATATTATACCCATCTATGAATGATAAAACAAAATTATTGAATAAATACACATTATACCATTAAAAAGATTTCATCAAATATCCTAAATTTTTAGAAATATACTTGATGCATGTTGATTAGTAGACTCTAAAAGATATGTTAGAAATGATGGTATAGTTATAAAAGCATGATAAATAAGATCAAAAGGATCACTACAACCAAGATGATCAAAATGAACAAGATGATTTTTATTCTTGAATGTAAATCAATGTTTTAGTAGAACAAAATTATTGGGGGATGGGATAACTAAGAAATTGATACTGGATAGAAATGGGTCAAAACTAACAGTAGGGGTGGCTGATTATTATGAAATAATGAAATGATGGTGAAAATACCAACATAAAAAACCTAGAGAGAATTAAATGGAATTATATGATGAGAAATTGATCATGATAGGATATAAACCACATGTCATGTGTTAAATAGTGGAGAAAAAATTTGTAGTATAATGATTCCAAATGCGTCAAGCATAAGGATAGGATATGAACATCATAATATAGTTATATGTTCTCAAGTGTTTGAGTATGTGTGGGATGAATTCTACATGACCCCCCCACGTGATCCCTACACTATGGCGCATGTTAATAAACATTCTCATTAGAATGATTTTAAAACTGTTTTCTTCAGGTTGGTTTTTCTTAATTGAAATTAAAATATGATAAATATAATAGAATTTATATTTATATATATAACAATTGGTATGGAAAATTATAATGTTATAATTATAGAATATATCAGATGAATTAGTACACATTATTAAACTCAAGGATCTTATATCAGTATTATTTTCTATTTTCTCCTTTGGTCCCACTACATTCTAATAGGGGAAAATAAGGGTACCTTTAAATTTTTCATAGAAAATTTATTATATCTAATCGTTTCTTCACATTAGAAATGGAACACAAAATATATTATGTTTATTACATAGATATAAGTATATAATATATAAATTCAAATTATAAAAACACCATTATTTTATCTTGATCACTAGTAATGGGATATATACAATGATAACATATTAAAATTGTCTTGATATTCTAATAAATCGAAAATTCATTAGTTTATCACTATTCCATTCAGATTATATCATTTATCATCTATGGTATATAACATATTCCAACCATTTAAACACTACATCCATGAGAGATTAAATTTTAAAATTGACACATTATATGATTTTATGATATTTAAAACAATGATATTGACCCCAAAAAACAATGGTTTTTTCTCTGTTGCTAGAGTCTTAATTTTCATTTCATCAAATATATACACAACATATTTTTCAACAAAGAAAAATATTCAATGAAATTTATACTGATCACACATTAAAAAACAATACCATATATTCAATATTCTTTACCACTAATCCTCTTATTTGGGAACAACAATAATTCTAACTATTTACTCTTTATTAAATGAGAGATTATTTTATTTATAACTATTAATTGAAAAAATGTATATTTGTAGTATATTGGAATTTCAAATTATAAATTTGATTCAACATTTAAATTAAGATGAAATATAATATGGACCTTTGATTTAGGTACATAATATCTCTACCGTTGAGTTCTATATCAATCATTGAAATATTTTTCATTACCATCAAAATAGTTCAATAGGTTTTGGAAAAAATACATTATTATATCAAGTAATTTTATAACATTGAGAAACGGTTTGTTATAAAATAATTATGTACAGAAATCACACCATTCACCATTGATTCCGATATGCTAACTCTTTCATGTTTTACAATCATAAAAAATCACGATTCGTGATCTATCAACAACAAATAACTCTAATAATCTCATTTAGGAGTAAACTATTTTACACATTCATTCCCCCAATGAAAAAACTTATTTCCAATAAGTTTAATATCAGAGTCTCGAATTTTTTCATTATTATATGTTAATATGTACATTAAAACGAGATTTTTAAATGATTTAATAATTTAAATTTTGGGACTCTATTTATTTCATATGGATTTAGTAATCCGATAATTCGTTGATCCAAGGAATGTACTAATATCCATTCCATTTTTTGAATTTTAATAGAAATATATCTTCAACCACAACCACTATAAACTAGACCATGACATATTGTAGTGATTACATTTTCTATATACAAAATTATCAATTAGTACACCATCTAAAATTTCGATTGTATCTTCAGTAATGTTATCTATTTTTTCACTTTATAAAATCCATTTTATACACATCAAAGGGTCATTAGAATAATTTTCTCAGCAGTATAATTTTAATCCCTTCTCTATAATTCATTACATGACAATTAGTGGACTCACCATTGACCAAATATAAAATATATTACATCTTGTGGTTATAATTATCACTCATTCTAATTTATTATCTATACATTTATCAAATATAAAATTTTAAGCCTAAATTCAAACCAATATAATTTTAATCCCTTCGCTATAATTATCTCCCTTGGATTTAACACTCCAATATGATAATAAAATTTAAATAGTCATAAATCATAGTTTTGGTGCATGTTTTTCTTGTTTAAGGAATACAATTTTATATGTCTATGAGAATAAAAATCATTCATTTCATTAAGACTATATGTGTTAAGTCACGTTATATAAAAATATAGAAACAATTAATGATCCAAATAATACCCATTAAACAACAATATAAACAAATATCTCAACATCATATGTATTCCCTAAGAGAATTTCCTCCCAATCTATACCAGTACCCAATTATTTGAAATTTTTTTCATCAAAAATATTTTTCATATATAATAATATATTCAATTGATAGAGGTGTTAGTCCATACATATTATTTTGAAGAAATATTTTTTAAATCCAATATATTATTTGTTATTATCAATAAGAATTATATTCAAAAAAATTATAAATATGTCAGCCACCTCAAATTTATTCAAAATATTATAGTAAATAATTTAGTGAAACAATTTTTCCTTCATAAATATGTACAATATTTTAAAATTATTTTTCTGAGAATGTTGTACCAGATTCATTTATAATTCGAGGAAAATGTTATTATTTTATATAATTACAATTTTTCTCTATACCATATCAATGATAACATAAATTTTTTTTTCTCATGGATATAATTTATGAAATATTATTGGTAATTGCAATATACTCTTCTTCTTCCATACTTATTTTTACACAATCATGATTTTTATTTTCAAGACAACCGAATGACTTACCATGTATAATTATCACCCACTTATGGATTCTCAATCAATAATGTCTCATGAGCATTAATTTTCAAAATATTACATAATAATCAAACCACTTAAATAATTTGAATCTAAAATATTGTTAAATTTTCAGTAATCAGACGACAATTTTTTTTAAAGGTTGGGGCCGAAGCCACAATTTATTATTAGAGTAAAGACCTTTTTAGAGTAGGTATTGGGTGACCCATTACATAGCCCGAAGGCCCAAGGCCAAATTTCCATCATACAGGGTAGAAAGCCCATTTTTGGCCCAAAGGACCCCCTGGTGAACAGTACTGCTACAGTACTACGCTTCTCCAGCCCGCCGATGCTACAGTACAACTATAGTGACCTGCTACAGTTCTGATATAGTACCCTGCTATAGTTATCGGGAATTCTCCCCTGCCAAGATTTGATTTTGGTTCTTTTGGTTGGCAAGCTGGATCCTGAACCACTAGGGTACATGCTCGTTGGCATCAGACCAAATTATTCTTCTCACTAGAAGTATATATTATTCCTTAGAAAATATATGAAATAGTGAAGGAAAAAACATAGAAAAAATGTATTTATTAGTTATTGTAAGATTATGTAATAACCAAATATTAATTATATTTAAATATGAGTCTATACAAACACCACATTCATGAATTTCATTTTCTCTTTTAACTACTTTTGCTGAAACATTATTACAATCATTCATGTAGAATTTTTTAAAAATGTATCTTGAATAATTGACCCATTAAATAAATAGTCCTCATTTTATTTGTGATATTTTTATCCCAAGAATATAAATCATCTCACCAATAAAATATATATCAAATTCTAAAAGAATAAATAAGTAAAAAATTCCTACTTTAATCCAATAATGATGATGTCTTCTACATACACCATCACCATAAATGTTTATTTATCTAAATTACTCACATAGATAACATGGTAAATTTCACCTATTTTAAACTACATATAACTTATGAATGAACCTAGATGTTCATATAATGTTTTTGGTTATCTCATCAAATCATCTAATGTATTATTTAACATTAAAAAAAATTAGATTCATCATTTCAAAGAACAAATCAAACCATTTAAACTATATAAACATCTTCATTCAAGTTTAAATTATATATATATATATATATTTATAAATATTTGACATATTTTATACATTATTCGAACAACCACATATATTAAAATAACTATCTAATTCATTCATTCAATTGGTGAAAAATTCTATTCAGTATCATTTCTTTCTTCTTAATAAAAAACATTACAAACATGCCATGATTTAAGCTGGAATTCATAAATATTTTCATCCAACATGTTCCGGAATACCCATTGTTCTCAATTGAGGTTTTGTGCTTTAGATAATTAGTCCATAACTATTACATCTCAAAAATTAAAAACTAGACACTTCTGATTTTTATAAATGTTTTTTGTAAAATAAATACTCTTAAGAAAATAAACTTGTCTTGTTCCATATTTTAGACACCATGAATTTTCCATGCACCCATAATTGACCCTATTTATCTTTATTTACTATGAAAAACATTTCTGAACCTGGTATGAGCATAAAAATCTGAATAACGGTTATAAAATAAGGAAAGAAAACATTATCCCATCAATAAATACAAATAAATGAATCCATACTTTTCAATCATAACATTCTTTATGAAATCATTAGATTTTTTAATAACACAATGAAATCATAAACCATAAAAGTAACTTATGGAATATATAACATACTTACATTGTAGCTTTAATTTCTATGCAAGGAGTTACATTTGGAATTACCATCATAGTATATTACCTAATCCTCTTAGGAGAAACATTAATGTTTACCTCTGTCACATTACCCAATGCATTAGAGAGCTATCTCAGGCTCTCCTGCCCTAGGTTTGTATATCCAATATTTAGAGGAGGTATACAACTACGAGATAATATTATGCCTCAACCACCTAATTCATAAATTTCATGATCTTCTTGATGATGACTCTCATAATCATGTTAATGATTTTCATATAGTATTCTCCACCATGAATCCCCAAAATGTGTCTTAGGACCTCATCATGGTTAGTTCTATCCATTTCTTCCTTGATGGTGTTTTTGAAGACTAGCTCTAATGTGTACCTTCAAAAATTGTTGGTTGGAATGACCTTAAATGACCCTTTCTAGAGAATTTCTTCCCTTAAACAAAATCTACATCAATTAGAAATGAAATTTGTGGCAATAGGAAATCACAATGTGAGACACAGATAAATAATGGGAGATATTCAAAAAGAATTTCCCCTAATTACACAATAAAAAATGTATTGAATAACTGCTAATTCAATTAATATATGAGGGACGTGTCCCGATGGATCATGGAATGATTGATACTACAACTGGTGGTTCCATTTTTGATAATATTTATTTTCCCACTCAAGAATTAATTTCTAACAAGTATCAAACTACAAAACAATTTGGTTAACGAGAAATTACACTAAACTAAGGAGTTCATGAGATAAGTCATTACCCTTAAAAAAGGTAGAAAAAAATATTGATGAGATGCATACCCATCTATGTAAATCCATTCATGAACAAGGGAAATCACAATATTTTTATATTCCACTACATTGAGGTATTTTATCTAAAAAAGAAAATTTTTCTAAATGTTATTTCAAAATCATGACACGTCTGAGTAATCGGAAGTATTATTCTGATGGCATGAATTTCAAAAAAAACACCACTCTTGATGTTAGAATCATTTACGACAATCATAAACCATGAGTGGAAATCACAACCACATTACCAATAAGTAGGAAACCCAGGATAACCAATGTAGAATTTGTATCAACATGGCCAAGGTATAAAACCATCTTATCCATTAACTTCTTAGAATAATCCTCCACCTACTCACAAATTCGAACAATTCCCTAGGGACATAATAAAGAAAACGGAAACTGTGAACCACTAGTTCCAAATAACCAATAAAATCATCAATTAAAAACCTATAAAATAAATTATGACAATTGTAAAACACTACTTATGAGATAATGATGCAATGTTATGGACAACTACCATCCACCCAATTGAAAATTCAATAAACAATTTTCATTTATGTGAAATCACACATCGTAGTGTCAATGAGGAATGTTTTTACATGGATTCTAAAAAAACTGTATTTCCACATCATGAAAACAATATTACCAATCCCTTTAAATATTCTAATGTTTAATAAAATTATAAAAAAAATTTACATTGAGGATTACACTAAAAAACCATTCATCATCTTTTCTCATAGAGACTCCGTAGATCTATGAAAATAATTGTTACTAATATTCATCAAGAGACAATGGATTAATTTAGAAAAATCAAATGTTTAAATTCTTTTATTCTATATAGTTACGAAAACCAATGATATATCAAATTTCATATAGTGATTTTCACCCATAGTGGAAAATTTTAGGGGGATGAGAGAGTTTACCTAGGAAGTAATGCCTCCATGTATTGATTCAACCATCAATTCCAACAATATTCAAGGATCCATGAAACTTTAGGATACCAAGCACCATAGGGGATAAATTCAATTTGGATGCTAGGTGGGACTTATGTGATTCAATTAATTTAACACCTTACTCTATGTGCACCTATCTATAGGTTTGAGAGTTTCAAAAAACATGCATCATTTTTTCAACATGAAAACCAGAGTACAACTAACCCATTAGGAGTGATCGACGATGAATTCAAAAGTTTATAGAACCTAATCATCCCTATATATTTATATATTCATGATATGGAAGATAATTGATCCCACGAGCTTTCTCCTCTCATGTTTGGGAGGTAATTCTTCAAAACTATAGGTATGATCATCACCATTCATAATCGTACACTTCCCATGGTGATTGATTGAGAAAATGTAATTTTTAATATCTAAGAAGCAATGAAACACCCCATTATAGAGATCCTTAAACTTATTATCTATTCAATGAAAGTGTTGTTAAACGAACCAAAAACAAAAAATTCTCTCCTTGACCCATACTCTGAGTAATTTTCCTCTTCTTCACCATTGGATGATTTGAGTTTTGAATAATTATCCGATTGATTTGTGGGTTTAATGATGTCATACTTTGGAGCATTAATTGATGAGTGTGTTCATTATGTGGTACCGATGACTGTCGATGATTCTTCAAATCTCATTTTTATAGATTCTCTATCCTATGAGAATAAACTTGATCAGATGAACAATCTGTGGTCCTCAATCCCACTAAAACCCCTCTTTCAATCCAAAAACCACAAGGGTATGAATTGTAACCACTCCATCTAACATAAAATATGCATATCTTAAAGTTATTGACCAATTTCCCATTATTATATCTAATAATATATCTCAAAAATTTGAATCAAAACTTCTCAACATTTTAAGAGAGTGTAAAAAAGGAAATTGGATGGACATAGGATAGTATTCCCAATATAAGTCCATCTATTTGTCTACACGGTATACCATTGGTTGATTAGGCTAATTCCATAAGGAAATTCCAATGTCGGTAGAATCATAATCTCTATGGATAGTCAATATTAGAAGTGGTTAAATTACATACTGAAGGTCTCATTTATGTTATATATTCTACAAAATGGGTTATCCTAATTCAAATTTCAATAATGAAACTAGAATTATTGTAGTGTCTAAGGAGAGGAATGAATTGGTTCTAACACATGTTCAAAACAGCTGGTGAGTCAGTATTAGTTGTCATGGAATGAATCAATCCACATTAAAAGACCACATTAATCTAACATTAATTGAAGAACTGTTATAAATACTAACTATAAAGTCTCATTATTGATTCACTGATGGATATTTAGGTTTTTTATAATCCATATAGCACCTGAGGATCAGGAAACGTCATCATTTACCTATCCATTTAGATTATTTTCTTATAGAATAATTTCATTTAGTGTATGTAATTCACCTATTAATTTTCAGAAATGTATGTTGAGAATGTTTTCTAAGCACCAAGTTGAATTGATGTTTTAGGGATGATTTCATAGTTTATAGAACATCCTTTCATGACTATTTTTCCCACCTAGGTTCAATCCTCCACTATTGTATAGAAAAATATCACGTAATAAATTACAATTAATCCCAATACATGGTAGAGTGTGTGACAGTTCATGGGGATGTTATTTAAAAATAGTTGACTAAAATGTATATATAAAAAATTAAATTAATTTCAACCCTTCCATATAAAAAATTTGTTCATGAGGTGCGTAATTTCCTGGGACATGATGGGTTTTACCACCAATTCACTAATGAATATAATAAGATTTCACATCATTTATCTTGATTCATGTAAAAGGACTCATATTTTTTTGATAAAAATTTTGATTAATCATTCAAATCACTAAAAATTACTCTCACATCAACTCCCATTATCCATCCACCCTGGTGGGATCTCACCATCCAATTTAGGTGTGATTCCTCTAACTTTTTAGTTGGGGAATTTTTGTGAAATGGGTAGGGAAGTCTCCTCAGGTGATGGTGTATTCCATATATACCCTTGAATATACCCAATAAAAATACACAGCCATTAAAAATGAACTATTTTCTACTGTATTTTCCTTTGAAAAATTATGTTCCTATATTATTGGGTATAAAACATTATCTCTTCTGATCTTGTTGCCCATTATTTTCTCCTAAAAAAGATTAATGCTCCTCCTCTAGGAGTTTGATCTTGAGATTAATGATAAGATATGAATGTAAAATGTTGTAGTTGAAAACATTTGTAGGATTTTTACTCCATTTGATCAACAAGATGAACCAACACTCCCCATTAAAGAATACCTCCCCCATGATAACCTTTTGGGTGGTTTAGACTATACCCCATAGTATGTAGACATTGTGAATTATTATGCAACATCTAGGGTTCCCACTGATTTCAAAACATCATAATCACAAATACATATGAATGATTTTGGATAGTATATTTGGGATGACCCATATTTTTTGATAAATTATAGTGACCATGTTGTCCAACGGTGTGTTTGTGACCTAGAGTTCACTTGTGTTTTCAGCTTCTACCACACATTGGCCTATGTGGGGTCATAGTAGCACTCAACGTACAGCTCGAATGGTCCTTGACTCAGATCCTTATTTCAATACATGGTATTGATATTCATATTGATTTCTTAATTCATGTACGCAATGTTATTCACATGAAATATCTCCAAGAGTAATGAAATTCCCCGTAAATGCATGTTATTTTCTATGATCATCATTGCATGCTTTGTTGAAATCATGAAGGATGTGCAAAATATACACGGAATTGTGTACATATTATTGTATATTGACTATAACTCTAAATATGAGGAATCATAGGCCACCAAGACAAAAGACTCATCTGTGGTTTTGTATTTTGTGTTGTATTAATTTTTATGCATGTTTTGTCTTCCGAAAATCTTCATTTGTGAACAAGATTCACATTTTTTTCATGGCGACATAAATATATTTTGTTTTATGTATGGTTTTTTTCTTAAATGATCCACTTAATATCACCCCAAAACCCACATACAAGGCATAATCTCAAATCATTAATTTTATAGAATCATTAAATATAATACAACACAGTAAATATGATTGGATTTTTCATTTGGATGACGTAATTTATGCATACCGTATACCTTTTAAAATACCAATCAGAATGTCACTATGTAGGATTATGATTGTAAATTCTTGTCACCTCCTAGTAGATGAAGATAATTGTGAATATTGGGATATTAAAATGATGTAATATGTATCTCTAAATGGATGTGAACATAAGAAGTTACAGATTCATGATTTGGAATAAAATTGTTATGATGTATATGAGAACTCATAAATAAAAATAGAGAAGGAAAATGATATACCTAAAAATTTGATTTATAATTAGAAGTTTCATATTTATGAGAAGGTCCAAATGTATATTACTATGCTAATGATCCACACATGTAAGCTTCTTTCCCAAAGGATCGGTCCTTATACTGTCACTGATGTTTACACATTTGGTTATATATAGGTTTTTCATTAGAAGTTTTGATAGAGGTTTACTATAAATGGGGAGACACTAAAACAATTCTATGTGATTTTTCAAAGGCATATCATTGATGAAATCCCAATAATATATTCCACAAATGAAACAAATTAGTAGATTATCCATTCTCCCTATATTTATTAACATTTCTTTTTTTAAACATACTTAAATTGAGGATAATGTAATTTTATCTTATGGGGAGGGTGACATGTCATATATATGATTAAAATAACAAAAACTAAAACATAAAAAACAATATGAATGGTGTTACATTTTTTATTCCATTTTTATTATTTTTTGTTTTGAGATATACACTTATCTTAATAAGAATATCCAAATTCAATTTCAAGGTTCATTCAGTTTTGTGGATAATTCAATATTTTTTGGAAAAATAATTATTAAATTACTGTTGATATGGAATATTGGACTAGAATACATATTTTCAAAACATTCATAGTTGTTTAATAAATTTTTGAAACCCCTTCATCATTACAAGTAACCAATATTTTAATCCCGTACCGAAGAGACATTCAAAGACTTTTTTGCATATTCTACCATTTAATGATTTTCATGAGAGTATCTGGTAATAGAGAGAAACTATAAAATTACATTATATTGTTTGAATCCTTAAGATTAAATAATGATAAATTCATTATTTATTAAAACATTCATTGAAAATCCCATTTACAATTAACCTTTATTTTCATCCACCTTTGGATTTTACCCTACTTAAGCCTTAAAGACCATGAAATGCCTATTAGGTGGATAAATTACAATCTAATTTATCCATAATTACCCATATATTGGGTATATTATTGTTTTAATTTTAGAAAATGTTGGTGAGAGGGTGATTCCATGGGATTTTTTGGGAGAGAATCATTATTATAGGTTGATATAAAGAGTGAAAAATTACCATTAAGAGTGGATTCTGAAAAGATATTCAATAATTTTTTTACACATAGTTTTTATTTACATCCAAAAAACTATATATTAAAAAATATATAGTTTCACACAAAGAAAACATAACAGAAAAAATTGAGAAAAGTGGATTTTACTCATTATTATTCAATGCTTTGTTGTTACCCATAAAAATGGATAATGGGGATATGGAGTTGGTCATGATAAACTATTGGAGGGGTTGAGTGCGTATATTCATTGTGAAAACTGAACGAATTTTGACTAGTTTTATACCTATGATATTCAACACTCCTATTCTACCTCATATTTTTAAAAAGTATATCCTACTAACCCTTGAACCATAGAACAACCTGTTAGAAGTCAACTTGAGTAGCACACATGTTATTATCATTAGAGAACTGATAATCATGGTAGGAATATGTTACTATCAAATGAACTTTGGGAAAATAGAAAAAATCTACTTTTATATGTTCCTTGAGTCAATATGGAAAATTTCTAGGTGAGGTGGGATGTGACATGTTCTCTGGGTGAAAAAATTATATAAAACGGATTAGAATGCGAGTGAAGAAAAATTATAAGAAAATTTATTTCATAAATGAGGCATGATAGATTTCATTTCAATTATTCTTCGAAGATTTCTCCCATTTGATTTAAAAATTGTCCTTGATTAGTACATAAGAATTTTCCTAGAAGTGAAAATTCTTAAGTGTGAGGGTGTGATCACAATAGGATTCACTTATTTATTCCACATATATACCACTGTATTAAACCAATTAATTATTGTAAATTAAAATTATAATAAAAAATTGACTATCATTATTGATATAATAATTTTTGGATTTACGATTTTGAAAATAGAAATTTCACATGTTTTCATGATTTCATTGAAGACGGAGGGGCCTCAGAGAACCTAGGATGAAGTAGAAAAAATATGGGCCACAATGTGTGGAAGCCCGTGAATACATTTCAAATTATTTTCATGTTACGCATACTCTGTGAATTAAAATGGGAATGATTATTTAGAATATCCATATATCTCTAGGATACAACCTTCACGAAGGATCCCAAGTGAAATTCATACATTGATTTTCCCAAATTAACTATTCTATCCAATTGAATGAATCAACATATAGTCAAAATATAACCTCTGTATTTTTGTAATATCTCTTATTATATATATTATCCGGGTGAATAATTTGACATTAACAGATAAAAGGTTTCTTCTAACAACATTTCAGTTTTTTCCAATATTATTTACAATACCGAGATTCCCAAAACCATATACCAATGATTCTCGAAATATAGATGCCCAAAACCACCACCTACATCACATATAAAATGGAACCTTATGTACCCCATTTGGATGTTCTTCCCTGAGGAAATGGCTCTACCAATTTGGAGTACCAAATGCATCTTAAACTCAATATTAAAAGTATTTTTGGTCATTAAAGGTTCTTATTCATCGAAATTTTATTGCTCTCCTTCCATGAGTTTCAAAACACCTTATGATCACCCAGGGGGAGGTGATTTAAATCCCATTAATCATGTTTATAATATATGAATGATATTTTTATTTCTATTTTGTTATGTTTTTTTACTAATCATATATCAATATTTTATTGAGTGATGTACAGATACGTCATGCCCCACTCATATGATCATGATTTGGAGTACCCATTCATGTGATGTTTCACACACAAGTCACCACTTCTTCTTATCCATTTTAGTTGTGGTGTTTGTGTGGTTAAAGTAGCCCATGAATATTTCTTAATATAATATAACTATTTATTCTCACTAATTTTCATTTTCATTTTTATTGAATATGGAACTACAAAAAACCAAAAGATTATCTATATAATTTTTCCTTCTGATAAATATTTATTATTTTATCTTATCTAAAACATGAATTAGTAATGATCTATTATTAGTATCAATAGAAATAAGAAAAAATTATTTACCTTAGTAAATTAATATGATAATATATATCAATAATTAATTATCTATATTATTCACCATTTGTTTCCATCATTCCACTACACTATTCTTATAGAGATTTCACATAGAAGATACTTCATTTTATGTACCATGATATTCAAGGTATCATTAATACTCTTATGATTTATACTCTATTATATAATAAAATATTATAATTTTCAATTTTCTCATGGTTCCCTTTTCAACTCTTATTTGAGTCATTTTTATCCAATATATTATCTTCTTAGTTGATTATTAAAAGATTTTACATTTCATACCATTGAAATCATTTCCAAATAAGATAAAATTTCTCACACTATAAATTCAATAAGTTCTAATTTAACCACACACATTAGTGCGAAAAAAATATGCAAACCAAATAATGTTATTTTCTATGGGAGAAATGAATTTTGAACAAATATTCCATATATTAAAGAATGAGAAATATTTTACTAATCTGTCATTAGGTTAGGAATGTATACTAAATATCTATGTTTCAAAAAGAACAATATCATTTTTTTATTAACATGGAAAAGATTTAAATCCCCCACTATATTTTATTATTCCTCCAGTGGATAGAAATTATGTTATTAGTTATCTGCCTTATATATATTCCCATTTTACCCAAAATAATTTTTCTAGAATTCCATGATTTTTCAATAATTCTATATCCCATTTTTCTAAATGTAACTTCCAAAACATAGCCATATAGTTTTCTATTGTTCAAACAACTATGATAAATTATATCAATATAAATAACATAAATATTACTCATTTCATAAACAAAGAGTCACGTCTGGACAATTCCATTAATATTAAAATATCTAATTTTTTTATTGTGCATCATTTAGTCAACTCTTCCATTTATATTAATCAAATGATTAATATTACCAATTATTTTACATGGATATACACATTCTATAATCAATGTGTTATTTTTATATGATTATTTTATGGTAATTGAATCCAAATTTTCCATTTCAGTCACCTTTAATTCCTTCTAATAGATTCATCATTGAGTTGATAATTTTGTTGGAATCTACTAATTATATTAGTTATAAGAAATCAAATAAAATTATTTTTCATTAGTAGGAAGATACATTTTTTTCAATGGAATTCAGCTGGTTTTAATAGTAAAAAATTTAATTGATTCCCCAATATATTTTTTTATCATGTCATCCAATAATAAGACAAATTATTCAAAGAATTTTAGAAATTAAAAAAATCAGAGAATGAACTCTTGTTTTGATAAGAATATCATGCTTTAACTCTCAATTTTTTCTTATAATATATTCTTCTATTAAATTACATTTATATTCCATATATTAGGACATTGTGTCACCATTAAAATAGAAAAATTTACACACCATCAATGACAATATCATGATGTCATCAGCTCTCCAAATTTCAATAATGTTAGTATTATTTCATGATTATTGATAATTTCATAATGATTTTGAAACATTATATTTATTCTACTACCTTTTTCAGTTTGTATTAAAAAACTATGAATTTTATAACTCAGAATCATAACCAATATCAATTTTACCGATAAAACTGGGCCACTGAGAACTCAACATTTCATCAATTGTTTTTTATCCACAATTATCCATTTATTTCAAAATATCCCTTATGAAATTCGAAAACATAAGCTTTATAACCATCCCATTAATTTTTATCTTCATGAAATACATATTCTATAGTAAATAAATAATTTTTTATGGTTTTACATATTCCACACATTCATATTAATAAATATCCCAAAATAATCAGTGATATTAGTATGTTCCTACGTTTTAAATATTTAATTCAAAATTACTTGATATTTCAGATGATCTTTATCAAATCCAACAACTAAATTTTTAGGACAACCAATTTAAAATTCCAATTCAACAATTATGTATTGGATAACACTTCAGCAATATTCTTATTTTTCTATGCTTCTTTTCCTTATAATATTAATCTTTAAACCCCCTTATAATTAAACATGATAGTCCTAAACTCCATCTAATTGATCATTGTATTCTATATAATTTCTGGAAATCTCTACCACAACAATCATTGAATCTTCTACATCTATGATAATAAAATTTTTAATATCTTCATACAAACATTCCTTGATATCTTCGTCCACTTTTTTGATGAACATGTTCCACTAAAATTTCATGCCACATGAATTTTAATAATAAAATTACTTATAGGAGAAAACATAGAAGTCAATTTTGAAGGGTATTCGAACACACTGATCACTTCATTAACCTTGTTAAAACATCTAGATATGGTTTATCCATCCTTTTAATATTTATAAAATTCTAAATTTCCTTTAAAATATTTATTTATCTATATTATAATTCCTTACTTTTGGTGACAATAAATCACCACTTAAATATTCATTAATTTTATAATTTTTAATCTTTTAATTATCAAATTATTTTAATGATATATATTTAGATAAATTAATTAATGATCTCATAGAATTCAACTTCATTTGAAATGGAAGTACCATACAATGGAAGTCATCATGGGAAAACTCCAAATGATTTATCTCCTCAGTTGATGGGACTTATTGATTCTACATTTGTGGCAATCATATAATATTATTCTTTACAATGTCATAATTCTTATTGTAATGACCCTGTACAAAAATAGAACCCAAAATGTCATTAAAAAGAATAAATAAACCATACACACTTTCATGATATTTCAACTATGGATAATAAAATCTATATTTTTAAAATATTATTATATTATTCATTCAATTATCATTCACATATATAGATGAAAGAATTATTATCCTAAAATAATTTCATTATTGAAAAATCAATCATCTTAATATATTATTAATTATACATTTGTTCTTGGTATGAATTTGGAACATTATTATCCAGACATTCTAATTTATTTCCCACTTATATCATTTATCATCCAATGCGATCAGGTGTATCTCTATTATTGATGAATATGGAAAATCCATTGCAATAGATCATTGATATTTTCTCACCCATTAAATACAAATGTGGTTGTTACATCCATCAATTATGGGAACATACTTTTTAGTCATAATGTGTTTTATAAAAATAGATTCTCTCTAATTTATTAATTATTATACTATAGTTATGATACCACATGTTATAACATTAGGATCTACCTCACTCTGATAATGGGGTGTGAATAAGGGTGTTATAGAATCTCTTCTTGAATTTATTATTAATTAGATCATTATTATAGAGTAAAATAAATAAATAATTTTTTATGTTATATACTAACATCTAACAAAATAATATATAAAATTGAATTATTGTGAATAGATTGATTTTAATTATGTCCCCCATAATGGGATACACCTAAGGAGAAAATATCATTATTGTGTTGATATTACAGTAAATCACTAAATCAAATCATTTTAATTAAAACATTTTAAAGAGATCACTGATCATACATGATACATTTCAACTTCCTTCCATCCATACAATACCCTCAAGAGTGATAAAAATTTAAAAAAGACACATAGAATGAATATATAATATTTATAATAAAAAAATAAACAAAAAAACACTATGGTTTTCTCCATGACTCTCCAATGATCACTTCCATATCATAAAAAATATAAAAATATAAAATTAACTGGAAACAATAATTTAATGTAATTTTGACTAATCACACATTAAAAGTGAATAATGGATATTAAATATTAGTTACTATTCACCCATTAATTTTTCCCCTGAATATTAAAAATTATTCTCTCATTTTATATTAAATATTTTCTTTAAAAATTATATATAAATAACGATAACATGTCCATATTGATGTTTTCTTAATTCAAATTCATTATTCGAATGAACATAAATCTTCTTTAGTATAAAAAAAATTCCCTTTCATTATTCTTAATTATATATTCACCCTTGATTTATTTTTGAGTCATCGAATAAGGATTCATGACAACCAAAATAGTCATAGAGGCTATGATGTTAATACAATTCATAACAAAAAATTTATAAAATTATATAACATGACCTCTAATCCAAATTTCCTTGTATAGAAAACAAACCATTAACATAGATAGTAAAAAGAATATATTTAATGTTTTTTCCTCATTAAATTCTTTATTCATGATCCATAAACCTCCAAAACCTCCAATATTCATTTATAGGGGTACATAATTTTTCAAAAGCATTATTTAAATGCAACATGCTTCCTTCCATAATGTGGCACATTTTATTTTATTGTTTTGATCATCTAAATAAGAGATAAATTACTACTATTTTATTTTCTCAGTGGATTTCATAAAAACTATATTTAGAATCTTTATATTGGGAAACATTTTATAATATCTAAAAACTAATCTCCATTTCAATGTATTAATCATTTCCTTCATTTGATAATCGGCTTCAAAATACATCATAAAAAACAAACAAAAATCCATAAAACATAACATAAACTATCCTCACTATTTTAAAAATGTGAAAATATTTATTGAAAAAATATACAAAAAATTCATTTAATCTCTATTATAGTCAATTACATATTCAACCCAGAAAATCTATATTCACCTTAATTACTCACCACGATGTTCTTAATGGTTTAGTGAATATTTGTCTCACTAATATTATCATCTTCACATTATATTTAAAAATCATAACATTACAACGTGTAGAAATTAAATTTAAATTTAATAAAAAATATATAAAAATATTGCTGAAAGAAATCCCATATTTATTGAATTTAATTTAATTATGTAATTTATAAATGATATAATATTAGTTTAAATGTTTCTAAAATTGTAATAATGAAATAATTTTATAATAAAATAAACATATAATCACACGTTTAAATTTCCCAAAAAATATGGTATATAATAAAATATAATAATTATATTTACTAATAATATTATATATAACATTATTAGACACATTACTATGGGAATTCATATGGCCAATTTCATCAGAACCTTCATAAAAAATATATCTCTGAAAATACTCATCAATAGATCTAAATTTACATTTTGTGGAATTTTTTTAATTTTTGCTTCATTGATGAAAAAACATATGGTTACTAAATAGATGGAACGAAATAAAATTCAATATAACATAGTGTAAATTTACCTATATATGTCTCTTATAGAATCATTGTATGAAACCACTAGTATTACATTATAGTGGATTGAGCAAGATAGTAATTGCCCAATATATGTATTTTCTCAACAAATTCATAATATGATGCACTCTCATATCATGGATATCTATATAGGACACCATAATAATATATTATAATTAATGTTAAAATAATACTGTTATATTTTTCTTTTAATTACACCACATACATTTTTCAATGAATTTATTCACATTTTTTGACAAATAAATTGCATCCAGAAACCAAATTATTTAGGGAGAATGATAATGAACATATTATTATATACACAACATTTATCATAAATCATTATACATGAAATATATAATTATATTAAAATTAAAAATCACTTCTTCCTATTTACTTTATAAGTGTAACAAAATTACATTTAATAACAACAAATCTAGAAACTCATTACTAGGAAAAGAATAAATTTACTATAAAAAGTCCCTCCACTTATAATTTATATATATTCTATATTAAAAATGAATTTAAAATATTGTTATATATTTATTGTTACATAATAAATTTTATATAAATATTCAACTTATTTACCTAAGGTGGTCATTGAATACATCATAGTTGTAAATGATAATGTGGGGTACTCTATCCAACTCCTTAGGGATTTAAGTACAAAATATATTTATCAAATAATTCCCACTACATGTGGAAGTGATGGAAAATTGAGATACATAATATCATATTTCTCTTTTTTATTTCTCATTGGTTGATAAAATCATTTGTTGGCACCACCCAATTTCACAAAATAGAAATACATTAAATTTTTATTCCCAATGACTATTCATAATAGATATTTCTATTGAACTATTATTCATTTCATTATAAATAATTGTGAAAAAATTACTTTTTTAATAAAAAAAAGAAAATCTATATGAACATTAATAATATCTTTAGTGGTTAGGGGAAAGGTTAGATTCATTATGTTTGGAAAAAAGTAAGATGTTTTTTTCTAACTCTCAATGATTTAATGGATTCCCTATCTATATTTTACCAAAATATATTAATAAATATTTTATCATATATACACTTTTCAACATGTAATGATAAAATTAATGTGTCTCATTCATTATTTGATAGAAAATATTGGTTGGGTATGAAAATAAACTCATGTAAAAGGTGAGATGATCATGACTATTGATAGATTTTATATTATCGTAATTTCAATTTACTAATTTAAATATGTTATTTTCCAACTATTTAGAACCATTAGAGTGTATTAACAACAATAAATTATTATAGATATAATGTTTTAATCATCTAAGAAGGAAAATTATTTTTTATGTTGTTATGAATGATAACATCATGAGGGATTTTAGGTTTTATACAATAATACATCATGACATTCCACGATCTTAATTAATGTTTTCACTTAATAGTTATAGGTAGTGGAAGTAAATGTAAAATTTGACACACACAAAAACATATATATATATATATTAATATGAATTATGTTTATGTAGTAATGTAATGCAATATATAATCAATAATTTACATTAAAGAGAGTATTATCCCCCCAAATTTTAATATATTCCACATAAAAACTCATCAACTTAATAGAATTAATCTAAAATTTCCAAATCAAAAAAGAGATATCACTCATTTTATATTGTATATGGGTTCTTGCCATATTAAAAAATTAACATCATTTCCCAGTTCCATTTTCAATCTTCTGATTACTTTTTAAAATATTATTTAATATTAAGAATCATCATTTCCCTCTTAAATTTAAAATATGGGAAAATTAAATCAATTTTAATAATGTATTCTTTGTAAGAATTAGATAAGTTAGTTTACACTTTGTAAACCAACCCAACATCATTACATAATAATAAAAATCATTTAACATGCACATAATCATAATAATAATTTCAAATGAATCTTTTTTAAATGTATCATATGTATACTCAACAATATAAAATAAAAATATTAAATAGATTAAAAATTGTTACAAGTCAAATGCTATTCATTTTCTATCAATAAAAGGACCATATTTTAAAATATTTAAATAATTAATTTTATTTTCGTATACATACATGGTGAAATGTAAAAAATGGTAATCAAATCAATTGAAATATTTTGTGTTTTAACTATATAACAAAATTGATCAAAAATATCCCTTGATAATTCCTATCTCAAATTTCATACTTCATCTATTCATCTTGGATAACATGGATAAATTATATTTCATGTCAATCCATAAAATAAGATAATCCAATTCATTAATAACCTTATAACTCCATTTATTTTACAATGGAATATTTATTGAAATTTCATCTTATGTAAGTTGTTTTTGAAGTTTTTGAATACATAGAATGTTATACATTACTTTTTGTGGTACACAAGATGGTGTCCCATAAATATTGGGATCCCATCAATGTGGAAAATATTGTTTTCAAATAATTATCCCATTCTTTCCTCATATAACATGATATAATATTTCATGGAACCAGGATTTTTATAAATTTAATGTTCAAATTGATCAATTAATTTTAAATTTCAATAGTGATTGTTAGGAAGATCTAGATTAATAGAAACAATGTGATTTCAATTTTAAAATGTAAATTGTCTCATGATTATAAATTATCTATATTGTTTCCCCTAATATGCAAATATTAATATTTATGACTATGTACAATTACCACATAATTGATGTATAAGATTCTTGTGGATCAGCTATTAGCATTTTAAAACACCCAACATTAGAATTATCAGTATATATATTAATGTGAATTAAAGTTAATTTATGCTTCAATGAGCTAATATTTATTCTCATACTTGTAGTTAGAGTGGAACCAAAAAATTTAACACTCTCTATTCTACTCCCACTAACTGTATTTTTAACTTTAAAAACTCAATATTTTTCAACATTATGGAATAATACAATATAGTTAGTTTGAATGCCAATTATTTCATATTTTACTCATTCATTGTAATATAATTATCTCTTTAAATGATATCATAATAAGTTTCATTGATAATGTCTTATTAATATTCCATTGATTTTATAAATCCATTGTCAATGATACTTTATAAATATTGTTTCTATAATATATTTTTATAGATTTATAGTAATGGCATAGATTTCAAATTGTTTTCATCACTGATCTAACGACCCAAAATATTATCTATTGAATTTTTCCCTTATTATAATTATTTTATATAGTATAAAACAAATACATAGAAAATTAAGATCAACTAATTCTTATCCTCATAAATGAAGAATTACATAAATGATATTTAATGAAATTAAGAAACCTATACTGAAGTAATAATGACTTACTATTTGGAATAGTAACATTAGCATTCAGAATAAAAATCCAAAAAATATAATATCATACTCATCTATTAAGGGATAAATAAAATTTATGCATCATATTAGTGATCATATGATATAATTATACAATAGTATATATAAATAAATATTCTAAATATTATTAATTATGTGTTATTTGTTTTATAAAACAAAAATGATTATGTATAATTTTATAATTAATATAATTATATAAAAAAATTCTTAAAATATATTCACAAATAAATTTTTTTATGATTATAAGATAAAATTATAAGTGCTAAATTAATCGGTCAATGTTGCATAAAATAATTTATTATTTTAAAAGTGGTTACATTTGAGATAATGATTATTTAATTTAAAAATTTAAATTTATCATATTTAGATAAAAAGTTTCCAAAAATGGTGTCCATTTTTTAATTCAAAACACAAAAAATATGGTTATTTTTTTATTGATTATTTCTAAATTACTTGATTTTTGTGAATAGTAAAATACGATAATTTACGATAATAGCTAAATACCTGGATATTTGAGTCATTATTGTTGTTAATACAATGTATGGCCAAAATCTCAGACACTCCTTCATGATTTTAATAAATTCACTAATATAGATAATACAATTCATATTCATGATCCAAAAAAAATTATGAGTAAAATTATGAGAACAAACCTCTCTCTTCTACCTAAAAATATCACCACTCATCACATATTCTCTTCACACCTATAATGCATTGAATAATTTTAATATTCTTCTTAATAATATTTCTAACACCCCTCTCATGTACACAACCCCTTGGTCCATTCAAAACACCAATCCCTTCTCCCTATGGAAATTTTCATGGAGGAGAAATTCAAGAGGTATAATCCTCTTTATTTTTCTTTTAATTTCATTCCACTTTTTTCTCTTCCTATTATCTCCTTGTCTCTAAAAAAAAATGGAATAAAACTCCAGTATCTTATATATACTGTAATTATATCATTTTTAGGAACATTTAATTTTCAAAATCCTTCTCTTTACCCATTTATTTTAAAAAGTAGAACTTCATCCATGATGTGTTGATTTAATTCCATCACAAACCATGAATTTTCACAATTATTTACTGCCTAAAAATAGGTAATAAAATAACTATTATGGTTAAAATATATTTTTTAATGTATGTTTACATTCTTTAATGTATGGGAACAAATATATATATATAGTTTTATGTAATAAATAAATTAGATTATGATGACTGAAAAACCACAAAATTATTTAAAATGAATATCATTATCATTTTTTATAATTATTAATCCAAATATCATATATATATATAATCTCATTAAATTTTATTTATGATTATTAATAAAATATAATCTTAGTTCGGGATAATTATCCCCATTTTACATGAACTTTTATTCTTGAATACAAGAAAACTGATTGTGAAAAGGAAGAAAAGGAATACTCTCGAATTATTAAATTGAATAATATAACTCATATAAATTTCCATAATTGATTATAAAAAATTTATAATGAATAAAATACTTAATTAATTGGTTCTGTATTTGTTAAAAGTTAAATTTAATTTTATTCTTCTTGATATTTAAGACAATAAATCACTCGGACTTATGGTAAAGGGATTCTCAAACCCAACACTATTTCTTTCGATATTCCCTCTTACACTCCATTTTTAGTATAATTATTACTTTAAACATCTGTAAATATCATTTATTTTACACTTCATTCCCTTTTATATGATTTAAATGTTTCTTATCTAGGTTTTTAATAGATGAAAATATTTTTCCCAAATAACTATTTTCTAAAATTAAATCATTTACATATCATAATATTTATTCTTCTTCACTCATGATTGATAATTCATATAGAAAGTATATTATTCACAATTTATTTTAGTAACACCAAATATTATCTTGGAATGTATTCTTTATAAAATTAATCTCATTTCATTCCATGATTTAATTGGAGTCCAATATTGATATATGTTCGATGTGTCATGCATGATAATATCGACTTTATGATTTAATGGGTGCCCCCAAAATTATACTCTGCACATAAATGTTATGATGTGATGGGATCTGAAGAAATTATATTGTACTCCAAGGTATTGGTTAATGTAATTTACCACATGATAAAATGATAAATATGTTTGAACAAGGTTCTAGAATTTTCAAAACAATGTGTGATTGTTGACGACTAAGCCATGAAATTTCATTTTAATGCATTGCCACATTCCATTTTCTTACCTTATTCTTCCTATCATTATCATGACAATATTTTTATATTATGATGTTAATGATTATGGTCATACCATATCATATTGAATCATGTTATTATCCATCCAATTATTGGGATTTTAGTTCACCCATATCATTGATCTATATACTTAGAAAATTATTTATTCTATAGAGAACATTAGGGTCGTTAATAAGAAAGAGAAAATGGAATTAAATAAAAATTTATGTTATATAATGTTAAATTTATGTATATCTATATTTTTTTTCCAATCCACTAAACCATTGGATGTTAGTTATGTAATGATTTTATGTTGTTTATATTTAATATGATGTAATATTCTTGTAAGAAAAGTCTACTCTCTATACATGAAACCATGATATGAACTCATATACCCAAAAATCAAAATAGAAAATAACTACATGTGTTTAAATTAGCACATGAAGGGGGGTTCATAATTCATTTTAGTATTTCTCAAATAGATCCATTTGGATAGCATTCCCATATAAACCACTTCGCGGCCTATGGGTTATATTAAATACTTATCCTTAGAATAAAATATTTAATAATTATTAAAAATACTCAGAAAAATAGAACAATCCTCATGATAATAAAAATTCATATAAAATTATCCATTGAAAATCACTCCCACCGACTATTACTCACATTGAAGATATTTTCATTGTGCCAATAATCACCAAAATTAAGCCATTTTCAAATGAATACTTTCTCAAAAACTAATGTATTCACCCTCAACCGCCATTAAAAACAAAATTAATTTTCCACGCATTTTTAATTTGAAAAAATGATATTTTTTATATTAATAACCAACCAACAATATCATAGGTCATATTAATCTAGGAAACCCTACTATTGAGTGAAATGTATTATCCCCTCATTAGAGTTATAAACTTGTGGTACAATCAAATAACCAAACACTGTTATAATTATAAAACCCTATACTAATGTTGGATTATAGTTTTTTATGCTAAAACTAATAAATAATTTTAATAAGGGGTGGTTGAACACAATTTTTTTATCATTCCCAATATTTAGATTAACTCATAGAATACAAACTCACATTATATTACAAATACCAAAATACAATTATAGAAAATTCTTAGAACACATTATGAAATCAATATTCATCACTGATGGAAAATATAAGAAGCCCACTTTTAACAATTAAATATATCAAATAATATTATTAAAAAAAATTAAATGAATTATATTACAATATATATATCTAAACCATCAATAATATTTTTAAATATTCATAAAACGTTAATAGCTCCATTACCCAAAAAACGTTGCCTAGAATGCGTGGTTATTGCATAAAAATCACATGAAACCATACCGATTGTATAATTTTTATATAGTAACCCTTATACATCTAATTTATCAAAAAAAAAATTCATTAAAAATAATAAATAAAAAAAATTCAATTACTACCATCTTTGAAGCATCCCATTAAAACTAGAAAACATATAAAATTAACCACTAAAAACATACCCAACACAAATTACCCTTAAAATGATGTGTAGAATGATTGACATGAAATCTTTTATCCATACTAAATGAAAAATATTATTTAAGGGGTTTTTAAGAGTAATACATAAATAACCAACCTAAATCCTTATAAGAGATAAAACAATATTGATTGAAAAAGGGGACTAACAAAAAAGGAAGAAAAAAAAGGAATTTAACAATAAAAAACATGGAGTAAGGAATAATGGGGTTTCCTGGCATCACTATTATGTCACCAAATAAGGATCTCCACGTGTGCAGATCAATATAAAGAAATATTGAGAGTGTTTTGATTAAAATTTAAATTTAATCATTAATTTTAATAGTTGTGTTTCTGAATTTTATAGTTAGTTAAAAATGAAGAAATACACATATTGAGTTTCATGATTTAGTAGAAAATTCTAAAATTGCACACAACTAGTGAATGTTTTAATAATCAATCCTTTAATACAATTTCAACCCTAATATTTCTGTAAAATATTCCACCTTCTAAAACAACATTACATGGATAAATAAAACCATATCAACACATAATATTCTTCATAAAATTAGTCCATATAACCAAATTAATGTTGACACTTTATATATAAAAACTTACTATTAGAACTCTAAATATATTAAATGTTTTTTATAAAAAATCAACTAAATTTCAATCATTCATAACCTTACTAAAAATGAGTGTTTTTTAAATTTCCATACCATTGTTATTTTTTTCCATAAAAATAATTACCCAAGATATTTTAAATATCATTTATCATAGATAATACATAATTGTTTAGAAGAATACCATCATAAATACTTCATATTGACAAAGAAATAAATAACCATATTGTGCATCTATATTATCATTACATGAATAGCCCATCAAAAACAAATTTAAAATTATTCTACACCATGATACTATTTATAATATAAGGATACCCTCTTGGTGTTTCATCCTTAAAGAAACATCAAAAATTTGAGGCATGAATTCCTATAAAAAATCAATATAAAAAGAACACATAAAAATTCTCTAGAAAACATTTCCTATGAAAGTGTTTTTAAAATCTAGAATAAATTATTAAATAAAACCAACTGAACCACCTTCAAAAATAAATTAATGTTTCAAATACATCTATTCAAAGTAATGTATGAATTAAAATCACAATAAAAATAGATATAAAAAATACTTACATTAATATTTATGAAAAATGGTATATTTTTGAAAAAATTTAATTTACTAAAAATATTAAAATACATATATATATTTTAATAAGAATTTTTTTCAAAAAACTACATAGAATCCTAATAATAATCTTACAATAATATTGATCGATTTACATTGTCCCTTTAGAAAATAAAAAATGGTTTATAGTATTTTAAAATATCTTTTATTTTTATTTAAAAATATATTTTTCACATGTATTAGAATAAATAAATAAATATATATATATAAACATGTTCAATGTCATTATTTTAGTTTCAATAATAATTATAAATGAATATTTTAGAAATCCATTTTTTGAATCTATAGACTAGAAGGTTGTATTTTACTATTGGAAATCACTTTTTGTAATTGGGTGGACAATATGGAATTGTGGGGAATGAAATCCAAAGGAAAAAACCATAAGGTAACATGATTCACCTAAGGTTTTATTAGTCCATTTTACCTTGGACCTAATAGTTCACATAGTGTCACATTACCAAGTTATCCGGCATGTCCATATATATAAAACCATGTTAGATAACGTGCCTTTATAGATACACTTGTCCACCTACATGCTTGAGCTACCATACTCATCCTTCTTGAACTGATATCCCAGAAATCACCTATAAATTGTAAAATATGGGGTACTCATTTGATAAATTATTATGAATAATATATTCCTCAAAGATCAATTATCTCTTCTACATAATCCATCATATATAACTTAATAAAGATTAAAACCTAGATAAATTATCCTGAAAATAAGGGTTATGTAGCTACTCATAGGATTTGTACATTAAATAATTGTGGAAGACTAGTTCTGTCATAGTTCTTCTATTCCACTAAGGATAAGCCACACTTTATTTACTTCTATGGAAACCACTCCCCCCTATAAACACTAGCTTTAAAACTTCTCCAAATCACCACTAAGGATAACACCTAATCTTATCATCCCTAGAATGAATGCTTCACCCTTATATCACAAGGTAAAACACACCAATCCTCTCTACTCATAGTTGAAGTCTTATAAAATCCCCACACATAGTTGAACCCCCCACACTCAGGTCCACTAGGGAAAATAATATTACAAGTCTCTTTGGAATGGGTAATATGTTAGCCCTAATTTCAATCGTCAATTTTCACTTTTCATTGTTATGTAATTAAAAATATTGTTACTAAGGTCTATAACAATGTTTAATGATATGAATGATCATATCAGAATACATGATAGAGATCCTTCATTTGATCATGTATTACCTAGATGCATGTATTCTCCATGGTTTTTATCCTTGAACGATATGACCCCCAGTGAAAGAGAAATCATGTATACCCTTGATAATTTGGGTTCCATTATCAATAATACTACTGATACATCACTGGGATCATGCAGAATAATATGGATTATTGATTTTGAAATCCATTTATCATTGAAATTTGGTGGATGACCGAATTCCCCTCAATGGTCCATAATGACTAATACAACTCCTCATGGGTAATCATATACGATTATCTGGATTGTTTCTTCAAAAGGGAACATGGAATATAATCCTAGAGGATGTAGAAAAGGACATTTAAAATAAATTAATTAACAATACAATATTTTTTCATGAAAATGTTGTGGAAATAAAAAGATATGGACAGATAAGATTTATATCATATTTCGGATCTAAATTATCCTAGCCCACTCTTACCCCATCTAAAAAACATAAAAGTATTTCACCCACTATAACTAAAATAAGGGAATCTTTTAATGGAAATTTCAAACCTGAAGTCACTACCTAGTTACAAAGTAATTTTATACAAGATACATAAACACTAAAAACCATAATTTTTTCTATTTGTAAGAACAATGTGAATAATCTACCTTTTATAACCTAAATACATAAACCCATTCTTAATGATTTTTACGAGTTATTACCCACTATTCTACCTCTTAATGTGTATTATAACCTTTTAAAATTACATAGAATAAATTAAAAATTAAAAATTAAAAAACCATAGAACATAATTAATGCATAAAAGTATGACATTTGAATAAGAATGATACTCTCCAATAATAAAGGATAAAATTATTTTTGTTTAGTTTAGAGAAATAGGTGATCCAAAAAAATTTATTACAATTCAAAAGTTATAAAATTCTCAAACATGTATACACATGTATATTTTTCACTAATTCTTTCAACTATATTTATATAGAGTATCTTTTTGTACATATGTAATCAATATATAAAATCCACAGAATACTTCTTTTTTCCATCAAAATATTTTAGTGTTCTCTATTATTACTTTGAAATATGTATACCATGTATAAATAATTTATAAATTATGATAAAAATATTTCCAAAAGACACTATATATATCATGTAAAAAAATAAAAAAATTGTAACATTTAGAAAAAATAATTATATTATTAAATAGAAATTATTAATATTCTAGGAAAACATAGTGATAATATTTAAGAATTTGTCATCATATTTCATTAAATTCAATATATATAATTTCTTTAAGTGGGTGTAGTTGATCACTCATGATTTGACCAAACTTAGATTTGTGCTAGACTTTTCCAGAGTTTTTTCTCCGCTTTTAGCATTGACAAATAAAGTGATACTATTCGTGTGGTCAGAGAGATGCCAGAAGAGCTTTACAAGAGCTGAGGCATTGGTTCACTAGTGCACCCAACATGAGGCTATAAAAGAAGGGGCAGATCATCCAGGAGCATATGAAGACTGCACAGAGCAGACATGAGACCTATACTGATTGGAGATGAAGGCCACTAAAGTTCGAGGGTAGTGACCATGTCTTCAAATGGTTTAACCTCGACGAGGTCTATAGAGTTTTGGTTGAGGAATCCAGTTAACTCCATGATTCAGCGGACCCTTCCAGGTCCTCAGTAGTGTAGGCGAGGTGTCTTACCACCTGGACCTTCCACCTCAATTTCACCAGGTGCACGATGTCATCCACGTATCTCAGCTGAGGAGATACGTGCATGGACCATCACACATCATCGACCATGGCGAGCTGGACATCGATGATAGGGTGAATTTCACGAGGTTCCAATAGAGGTTGAGGATCGACAGGAGTGGGTCCTATGGGGACAGTCGATTCCTCTCGTGTTCTTTCTCTGGCAGTACAAGGAACCTCTAGGAGAGAACATGGGAGTGGGAGGCTCAGATGCGTGCTCTGTACCCTCATTTGTTTTCCTATTTTATGTTGTTGCTTTACGTGGACATAAATCCCTAAAGTGGGAGTAATGTAAATACTCAGAAATTTCAAGGAATTTTTTTTTCTCTTAAATACTTTGGAATTTTATGTGATTATGGCTTCTGGAGACACTTGATTCTGAGGCCTGGTGGGCTCAGAATCGATTTCCGAATATTAGCTCTGGTACGTTCAGTAAAAAAACGAGCGGGTTTATTATCTTTTGAACCGGTGCTTGGAATTGAAATATGAGGGAACTGATAAACCCGCAACGCCGGTAATTGCAGAAGGGGACCTTTAATGTAGTTGCGTTTTTTTGGGAGGAGAAGTTAATTTTTGGGGTTTAATTAAAGAAGTAAATAATGTTTTTATACAATTTTATTCCATATCAGAGGAGGTTAATTCATCCCCTGGGAAATTATTTGTGGGGATGACAGCCACCCTACTTCCCATGTGTGGATAATTGAAATGTGGGGCCCACAAGAGCCCCAAACTTTCAACTTACCCCTAAACTCCTTAACCCTTTTTAAGACCCCCCCATTAAACTCCCAAGTTAATGTTGATAACTTTGCCATTAATGAGACCTCTCACCTCCTCCTCTCTTCTTCTTTAACATTTTCCAACACACCTTATTTAATTCATGTAACCAATTCAATTAATTAATTAATAGATTCAAATTTTGAATGGCTTGGAATGTTTAATTAAAATAAGGTGAAACCTTACTTTAATTGGGTTGGAACTTGTTTTGTTTGGGGGAAACTTCTTGAGAGAGAGCTTTTGTGAAGAAAGAGGGGAATTTCTCATTTTTTGAAGAATGGCGTCTCTTTCCACGATGATCTACAACGCACCTTCCTTTCTCTTTTCTGTGACAATAGAAGAGACACCGCTTCCACCTCGAGTGCAATCTGATGACATCCACGAATCATCACCTCGTGACGTCGTCTTCCACGACAACGACGTTCATTATCAATTGTTGTGGTAGGGGTTTATTCTTGATATAGAATGTTTTTGTACCCCATTATTCATTGGGAATTTATGTTTAAATACAGCAAATTTCTATTTCTTTACATAGAGGGTGCGGTCCGAACAAAAACGGCCTGAAGACCCTCCATTGATCTCGTTTGTCATTCATAAAATCGACAACCGAAGGCAGAGGAGTCATGGCGCCATAACGCACTGCCGGGAAAGCAGAAATGGAATCTGGCACCGTTGCACCGGCTGTGCGGGAGGAACCGCAGCCCGCATCACGGGCCGCTTCATTGGATGGACCGGATGGCCCGTCTGCTGGCCGGGCGGAGCACATCTGCGGCACCCGGAGGGTGCCACGCTGGAAGAGCCGCGGTCCGCCATGCGGGCCGCTTGCACCAAAAGGTCGACTGGTTTGGGAAGGGAGGCGCCACTTGGAGCTGCTAGTTTGGACAACCGAGGGGATTCACTCCTCGGACTGCTCGGTCGGCTCGCCGAGCCAGCCAGGCCGCGCACCATACTGGGTCGTGCCCACCCGAGCCGTGCCGGGCCGGGCCGATCCGCGCCCCTTCAAGCAGGGACACGCCAATTCAGGCCAGGCCACGCTCCTCATCCTTGGCCACATGACTCACCGAGCCGGTCCAACCCCTTTTCCAGGTTGGGCCCGCCAAAACCGAGTCGACCCGACCCATCAACCCATTGGGTCTAACGGACTGGTCCCATTTCACTTAAATGTAAATAATATAAAGACCGCGTGTCTGATCGACGCGCCATTTGTGGAACTGGGACCCTTGCGATGAGGAGGTCATTTTGCGTTACTCTTAGTGAATTTTGGACAACTTTGGAAAAATGGCAGGGTTGGTTCGAACCCGAAACCAATCTGTCCCTCGGAGTGGAATCATATATAAATTGAGGACCAGTTGTCCGATTGACGTGTTGTCGACTAAGTTGGTTTACTCTTGATGAGAGGGTTCTTTTTTAATACTTCAACTACAGTTTGGATGAATTTGGATTATGGATAGGTCAGATTGTACCCGAAATCCAACCGGGCCACTTGAACGGATTTGCTAATAACTCACAGACCTGACATCTGATTGACGCGCCTTCTATTGCGTTGAGACTCCTAGGATGAGGTGGTCCTTCGAGATACTTCAACATGAGATTATGTGACACTTGTAAGTATCGACCAGTAGCTCATGGAGCGGATCCTCCTGGAGACGAACATACGGAGTACGGTGACCTTGTAGCTGGCTGAGACCTGATGACTTCATGTCTGATTCGATTCGGAGTGACTTGTATAACCCAGTTGGGAGCACTACTTTGTAAGGTGGAAGACCCATAGTGGAGGATCACTACATTGTGAGAAGGAAGACCCATGGTACTCTACAGGAGGAGTACCTATGTAGGCTATGAGGGGGAGCACTACATTGTGTGGTGGAAGACCCGCGGTACTCGATAGGAGGAGTACCTCAACATTCTAATGTTAGTGAGTAGCACCTCAGAGTTGTGACAAGACTACTGCTCTCGACAGAGGACGAGTTCTCTAGCAGCCATGTTTTCGTCATCGTGAATAAAAATACTGGTTTGATCTGAGTCAATGACCTTTGTGTTTTCCCTCATGATTGAGATGGGTTACTTGATAACATAGGTTTATGTATAGAAATATACCTATGTAAAGGTTACCTATTGAGATCTTTCATTTTTGTTTATCCTTATTCAATTTAGTGATACCTTGAGGGTCTTCGGGTCCCTACTGAGTATCGTTATACTCACCCCTACATGGGCTATTCCTAAACTTCGTTGTGTAGGATGCAGATGATGGACAACTCTGACAGAGGCCTAGTGTACAAGGACTAGATGAACCTTGAGGTGGACCTCATGATGAGTCGGTACCCGGAGGTGGACCTCACGAAGAGACTGTACCCGGATGAGGTTGACAGACGAGGGCGATGAGGAGGATATTTGTACCTACCCTTCAGGTAGGAACCGTGGTGGATGATCTAGGTGATGCGCTATCTATACCTACCCTTCAGGTAGGATCTGTGGTGGACAATTCAGGACCTTCTTGTCATCATCCAGCTGTTTTTTCTTTTACTTTGTAATTTACAGTTGGGCTTGTATTTCCAGCCCCTTACATTCAACACTACTTTTGTTTTCAGTTTTACTTAGTGTTTTCTTCTACTTGTAATCTGGTTGTGTTTGTTTACATTTCATAAAGGTAATGCATTCCTTTTTTATTGGGATTTACGCCTTTGGTGCTAGTCGTCTGCCCCTGGCCTATGGAAGGAAGGCTTGGGGTAGTCACGACACGGGCCCCAAGGAAAGGTTGTGACAATATACGATACAACCACATGAACTAGGTGTGACAATATTCTTTCTGAAATTGGAAACATTGTTACATATAATCTATATATTCCAAACTCTATCCAGATTTATAATCCCTCATTTTTCTCATATTATAATAAATAAATAGCCTAGAAATTGTTAATTTGGAACTAGGAAATCCCTAAGACCTTTTAATTTATTTTTTTCTATGATTCACAGTTTCTACATTATGTAATGACCAAAACCATCTAGATCATTAGATTTATAAAAATCTGAAAATTGAGGTGTGAGAGGGAAGTATAGGGTACTTTTGAAACATTTGAGTCTTTTAAAAGGTTATTACTTCCTATACTATTCCATTATTTTATTTAAATTTCATATGGTGATTCTTTAAATTTTTTTGTCTTTCCAATAGTATTACACTCTTCCAGAAAATTCCCAAATTGACTCTTTCCAAGGGAGTGTATTTCCAATAGTTTTTAAATTTTCCAAAAATTTACAATGGGGAGTCTTTTCAACAATGATAAATTCCAAAATATTTCCATTTTTTAAAACTTTACATTGACGAGTCTTCCCAACAGTGAGGCATTACAATATTTTCCCCATTTTTTTTAGAAATGTATAATGGTGACTCTTTCCAAAAATGAGTCATTACAATAGTTATACATTTTTTATTAAATTTCCAATTACGTGTCTTTAAAATGCGGAGTCACAAAAGTCATTTTCCATATTAAAAATATCATCAATAGTGGTTCCATAAAAAAAATTTCCTTTTTTCTATAACTTTATAGTGTTGAGTCTTTTCAATATAGATTCTCTACAAGAAAATTTAATTTTTTCATAAAATTTCCAATAGTGAATCCTTCCAATAGTTTACCATTTTTCTATAAATTTTTAAGGGTGTGTATTTTAAATGGTCAGTCATTCCAAAAGTATTCCATTTTCCCTAATATTTACAATTTTGAGTCTTTCCATTGGTATTTCATTCCATAAAATTTCAATTTTCCCATAAATTTCTAATGTTTAGTCTTTCAAACATTGATTCGTTCCAACAAGTTTCCATTTTTCTAGAAATTTTCAATTGTTCTTCTTTTCAATAGTGTTCTATTTTCATTGATATTACCAAATTTTTCATTTTGATATCTTTTATAAAGAAAAATGGGTTAATTTCTTTAATTAATGGATTTGAAGTCCATTTTAAAAGAGACGATTCATAACAAGATTTTCTAAAATTTCTATATATGTTTCAAATATATAAACTAAGTGAATATAATATGATCCTCCTTTAATAAGAAACAATAGTAATTTCAAATTCTGCAAGATTCTTATTTGGACATTATAATTCTTAAATCATTTGATCAATCATCTCCTGCTTTGTTCTTCTAGGGTGTTTTGTTGCAAATCCTTCTTCCATGAGATTCATAGAACATTATTGTAGGAGATAGTTCAAGTTCCACTGAATAGGTTCCATCCTAAAAGCATCCCCCTTAGTTTGGTGCATCTTGTTTGGAAATGCTTCTTTCTTTGAGGTAGGCTATCCTTTGGTTCTATATTTGTTTATCAATTGAGATTTTATTTTTTATCTTTTTTTTGTAGAATATTGCGTCTGTAATAAATGAATATCTTTAAAATAAATCAAAAAAATAGTCCAGGTGATGCTAAAGAATGATTATTCATCATTATTGTTTTCCTTTGATATTGTGAATTGTATTGGTATAAATCCTTGATGATAATATTATATATTCGTTGCATGATTATGAATAGAAGATCATTTCTTAGAAACCACTCTTTTTGTGACTTTTTAATCCCTTTATAAATAACTGTATAAAAAAAATTATTTGGTTAATGAATGAATTAAATAGGATTTTGTGGATTCTATGATAACACACAATTACTTAATGTAGTGAAATTGAATAATAATCCCATTTATAAATCCATAAATACGATGTTTTGTCAAATTTCATGTGATGTGGTTAGAGGAAATAGATGATATTTGATTTTTCAACAGGTTTGTGATTATTGTTATGGTGTAGGGGTGAAATGATGTTGTGATGTGGGGTTGTGATATGGTTGAAAAATGGTACTATCATGTAAAGTGGAAGTTGATGTATTTTTTGGGATGTTGTTTTGGGCTTATTGTTGTGTGTTATGTAGTTTTAGTTTTCTAATTAGGAATGTTTGATGAAATGAATAATATTTCACTTGTTTACTGAATGAAAATTATTCTTCTTATTCTGTGACAATAAGAAAGTAATTTTTTTAATGTAATCTGTTGGTAACAAGGAATAAATAAAATGTATTATTGAAAATAAAAAACTTACATTTGAACTAAGTATTATGTTTCACTTATAAAGGATTGTTTAATTAGTTTTAGCAATGGAAGTGGATCTTTAGAAGAGTTATCTTGTTCCATTGTGAACCCTTAGGATGGGGCTTGTATACTATTTATCTATATGTATATACATTGTATTTATGATTTATATACACATCCCACCCTCATGAATCACTATGTGCCAAGACCTGCATAGTCTTCTGGGGGTGTTTTATTAACATAAATGTGGGATGATAAAATTATGGCTACCTAGTCTTCCACGCTCCCTCTTCTAGGAGATGAGATGGAAAATCATGGGTTGTGATGGCCATGTTTAAAAAGATCAACTATTGAGTTTCAATACGATGACTCATGATGGCCCAGGTGTGTCTAGGAAAATATATGATGTGATAACCCATGTGTTTTATAGAGGGATATGATAGGTTGTGATGATATTCTGAAGAGGTGAGAGTGCTAGGACATATGACATTGGGGTGTCTGGGAAATTTATTGGAAATGCAATGTGTGGAACCCTATGATCTATGTGATTCATATTAAATTATTTACATGGATGGGTTGTTTTTTCTTGTGTAATCAATGGTGTGTTTGAGTTTTTTTTAGTATATCTATTTTCATGCTCTTTAGTTCTATTGATTTTCTATAAAACCATTTTTCCTATAAAATTTTCCATGAGAGACATTGGTCTTCCTACTAAGTATGAATGTAAGCTAACCCCATGTATATAAAACTAGTTTCAGGATTCTAGAAGGACTTCTCAATCTTTATTAGAACTCTCTAGTACGGACCATTGGATAGTTTCTATGTCACAACTCTAGTTTTTATTTTTGGGTATTTATTTTGGATACTACTTATTTGTATTAGTTTTATTTACACATTAATTTCATAATGGGTTTTGGATTATATATATATAATGGAGTTGATTGTTGTTAATTCATTCTATCTCTTGGTTTTTTTCTTATACAGGGAAATGCCTCCAATATTGTGATATTCTTATACGATCCTTGGTAGTCAGTAACATGTGGTCCACTGGAGGTGGGACTCAGGGGTGATTATCTATCACCCTTCATTTTTATATAATTCATTGGAGGGGCTCATGAAAGAGTGTTATTAGAGCATGGTAGTTGATATATACGGTGGGGTTTATAGTTAGGCACTATTAGGAATGCTTGGTGTGGTATAAAAATAGTTCTATTTGAAGATGGTGCATGAAATAAGCTAGGGATAATAACTATGTCATGGGATTTTGGGTCCTCCATGATCCAGTGCACCAAATCTATTATTATTGATTAAACATGTTAGATGGAAATTCTTGTAGCTTAGAGACCAAAAAGAGGTACATGATTGATAATAAATTGTGTTTTGGTTTGAATATTTTTCATTGGGGAAATATAAACTGGATAAAATGAATAAAATTGATTAATGTTACTTAAAATATATTATAATAAAAAACCAAACTACCTAGCCTTGGAACATGTAGTGGAGGTTTAGTAGGCTCACCCAATTTATTGTTTATAGTTGATCCAATAGATAATGATAATTAGTGGTAGAGGATGTTGTTATATTTTTTGGCCATAAGCCTTGGGAGTGAATAAGGGAAGACATTCTTATGTGAAGGCTAAGGGTTGAATATAGGATCTAGAGATATCATTCACTTTCATTCATTACTTTTTTCTCTATTGAACACTAGTAGAAGTTACTAATATTAAAGGACTCACAAATCAGTGGTGGATATTATACCTTGGTGTGCAGATTGAAGAAAATGATTCATGGTTCGACTTCCCGGATGAGTTTGATGTAGATTTACATTCATCAACCATGATGGATGTGAAGAGGTAAGATCTAATCTTCATTCAATAGGGAATAATGTCTATGCATGAACGTTTGGATCATGTTCGTGGACATTCTATTCTTTTCCCTTGATCTTTTCATAGATGAGAAAACCCGAGCAAGCCATCTGGAAGAGGTACTCCATCATTTGATTAAGTATGTATTTAATAATATTTCATTCCCAATGTATCTAGAGGATCCTATAAAGAATATGTTATGGATAGGATTCATTCATGGGGATTATTTTAGGGATAGAGAAAACAATAGGGCTAGAGTTTAATGTGGTAAGTCTTAGGTAGTAGGGTCTTCAAGGTTTTGACTAGTAGGGAGTCAACCATAGAGGTGGTTTATAGACATCATCATGATCAATTCCTAGTGTCTCCTCAATCCCATCATTATAGAGGTGGTGAGGTGTAGTAGCATCCTAATCAGTAGTTACCTGTGAGGTCATTCCTACTACGGGTCAAGAAGGATTATGTGCCTTATATAGTTGATGGGAATGGTAAAGGACGACCTCATGGTTACCTCACCCCCAAAGGACCTTTACTGTATATGTTAAACATGGTTTCCATCAGCAAGTGCATAGAGTATTTTGGAATGGAAAATTTTAGGCAATGTTGGAAATATACCCAGAGGATCCATAGATCATTATGGGTATGTTCAGTTTATCACGTTCTCTTGTTTGTGCCATTCCTGATTCAAGATCTTGGCAGTCATTTTTTTCACCCTATATATTCTATGCTCTAGGACTATAAGTAAAGGGTCATTCCATTAATCTATTATTAACTAAACTTTTAAGAGCCCAAACTAACTTTTTTGTTGTGTTTCATGCATTTTCACTAATGAAGGGGCATCATTAGCTGTGTGCAGAACTTAACTTAATATAGTTGCTACCATACGATTTCATCCTCAGTATCAAATAGTTGGATTATTTTAATGTTGTTATTAACATATTCTAGGGGAGAGTCTTGTTCTCAAAAAATGTTGGTCGGTACGTGTTTTTTGTTAGAGAGGGGGGATTCTAGGTTAATATTTAGTATTTGGATCCCCTCCTTCAATAGTTCTTATATTTTCTGTGAAACCGGAAGACATGGTGACAAAGGACGCTCGCATGGTTTTCTGTGAATTCATACATATATTCCACAAGGAGGTTGTGGAACTACGCCTCGATGTGATGTTCAGTTTGGAATATACATGTATCATGGTGCTTCTCCAATTTCTATTTACCCATAGTGGATGGTTCCTTCTATGTTGTGGGATTTTAGGATTCTAATTGATGATCTGATGTAGAGTTTATTCATCTGACCTAGTGTATCCACATGGGGTGACCCAGTGTTATTCACTATAAAGGTGGATGGTATTATATGGGTTCTCATAGGCAAATAGAGGTTGAACCATGTGACAATTAACAATCACTATCCACATCCAAGGATCGAAAATATTTTTGACCAGTTGAGGGGAGCTAGATAATTATCTAACATCAATCTACAGTTTGTAAGTCAAAAGTTATTATTGAAGGATGGCGTTATCAAGAAGACTGCCTTCTGATGTAGGTATGGAAACGTTGTGTTCATTTTCATGTTTTCACATGTTATAAATACAAGAGATATGTTAATGGGGCTACAGATCTCCATGTCGCTTGAGTTCAAGCCCATTTCATCATTTACTTCATTAACAACATATTAATCAACTCACTATTAGAGGAGGTATATGGTGAACATCTCAAAGCTATTCTCCAAGTTCATCATCACCACTATTTCTATAGAATGTTTTAAAAGTGTGTTTATTGTAAATGTGGGGTTTTTTTCCTATTTCATTTGTTTTCATAGAAGGGTGTGGTAGTGGACCTGTCAATGGTCGGGGCTATTTTTTCATGGGAATCACCCTGGAATGTAGAATAGGATCATAGAATCCTTTTTATCAAGATCAATAATTGGAGGTTTGTACTAGATTTCACTAAATTTTTAGTCTTATTAACAAAATTGTATAATAATTCCCAAGATTTTTCGTTGAATAATGAGTTTCTCACAGAATTCAGAAACCCGAAAGAGAATTAAGTAAGTGATACTGTAATTTTGTAGCTGGAGTTGGGTGTGTGGAATGTGGATTTATATGATGCTCCCCGTCTAGGATTATGGTTCATCTAGATTTTGTAGAGGTAAGTGATATCTTATGGGTCATGTATGTTCATCCCTTATGAATTTAACTATTCCATATATTTTCTATATGTTGTGGTAGTTTTATTTATGCTGAAATTATGGTGACATTTCCTCATTGGGGTGTGCACTGTGGTCTTCATAGATCCCAACATTTATAGGAATGTCTGTCTTTTATTACTGTGATCATAATATGTGACAGTGAAGGTGGATGGAGTTTGTTCAGGAATATGATTTTGAGATCTTTCACACATTAAGAAAGATGAATGTCGTGGATTTTTTTGTAATAATAGTGTCAATAAAGGATGTTTTTCAAAATTTTACATATCCTTAGATTGTGAAGGAGGTGTTGGTTTCCCTTCACATAAATTTAACGGTGTATGGTGATAGATAATGTTTTTTTATGTGGTGGTGAAGTCTTAACTTATGTAGAAGTTGTAGGATACTTTTTAGGTAGACTCAAAGATAATGGTGTTGTGTGATCATATTTTCCATAGTGTTGCTTCAGATGGATTCTCATAAGATGGTAAGAACTAAATTTTGTTTCATGGCATGTTTCTTATTATAGTGTATATGCATGAGGGAGCCCTCTATGAGTTTCATTTCCCCAACTTGGTGGTATACATTTGAGTTTCTAAAATGAAAAATTCATAGAGGACGTATATATTTTTGATCTTGAGGAAATGGGAAGTGGTAGAGGTTCTAGATTGGTGATTGTTTTACCAGTAGGAAAATTCTGAGAATCATGTTCTTTAAGGTTGGTTGCAGCCCATTGAAATTCCTAAAATTAAAGGTGAAGACATATAAATGAATTTTTTTTCAATAGGTTACGAGAGGACATAGTGTATTTGATGATATCTGGATGACTATAGATCAGTTAACAAAATTGTTTCACTTAATAGTAATCAAGGAGTCTAAAATAATAGATTTAAAAAAAATGGAATATGGAGGAAGTGATATGACTACCATTATTTTCAAGGTCTTTTTTCAAGGACTTACATTCACATTTTACCTCATGAATATATAGATAATTGTAGCATTATTTTTCCACATAGTTGTGCCTCTTCAATGTTTTCCCCCCTTAGAAAGATCAACATATAGAATAAGAAATCAAGACACTTGGGAAATATTATGGGAAATTGACTTGGAATTCAATAGATCATGGGCACATCACCTTAACATGATAAATTTATATTATAAAAATAGTTATCACTCTTCCATGTATATGATTCAGTGTTTAAAAGGGAGGTCGTTTCATTCTCTATTGTGATAGATAGAGGTTGAGGATACATGAGTTCACCGAAATGATGTGGTCTAGGGCACAATATAAAAGGTTATTTTGTTTCAAGAGGATAAAAAAGTATCACAAGACTGGTAAATGTCATATTAACATATTTAGAATAGGAATATAATTCTTGAGTTTGGGGACCACATTATCTTTATGGTTTCCCCTCCATGAGGAAAGTAGAGGGTTGGCAAAAATTGTAATTTCTCAACTAGGTTTTTTGGGCCCTTTAAGGTGTTGTGTTGTAATGTTGAGGTGTATTACTAGTTGTAACATCATTCTTGACAAGAGTAGATCAATTATTTCATCATTAAATCCAATATTTGTCTGTATATTTACGATGATTTCACCATTATTGACTGGGGAGAGTTGGATATAAAGAATTATGTGGTATTCATGGATCATCAATTTGAGGTCCAAGACCATTGAGAGAAGGTGTTGCGAGGATGAAAAATTCCCATAGATTAGGTTATATGGAGGAAAAATGACTAATAAGAGAGTACATGGGAGATGATGACGCATATGCAAGACCATTACATAGAATTGTATTGATTTTTCCCTTCTGTATTTTCTTTTTGACGTAGTTATGACCTTGGGGTTTTATGATATATTTTGTTCCCCTGGATGTGAATTTTGATAAAGACAAAATAGTCGAAAAAGATAATACTTTATTCTTAATAATGAATCATTTTATTATGATGTTATTAAACTTGTGAGAGAGAGTCTGTGCTGCTCATAGATGATGGAATCTTTACATGGAGGATTGAATTCCCTGATAACAATGTTCAAGGATGTACATTTTTTCCGTTATTTTTGTAGATTGGGATTGTAAGTTTGGTTTATAGTAGTGTTTTAGGTGTAATGAGATCATTTAGAGTTATTGTGAGGGATGATTAATCGTACCCCTTCTCTCCTTCCTTCAAGTTTGAATTTAAATTTTATAGGGTGGGAATAATTTTAATTGAATCTGATGTAACTACCTAAAATTTATAGACCATTAATTTTATAAATACCTAATTTTTTATGTTTTTGATAGATGTATAGGGTATTTTTAAAATAAATTATTTGTTTTCAATGGTGGATCTTCCCAAAAGCTTTCCATATTTTGGAAAATTTTCAATAGTGGGTCTTTCAAATGGTGACATATTCCATCATTTTCCCATTTTTATGGAAATTTCATACAGAGAGTATTTCCAAGGTATAATATTTCTAATTGCTTTCAATATTTCAATAAATTTTCAATAGGGAGTTTTTTAAATGGGGATTCATTCCAATAGTTTATCATTTTTAGATAAATTCCCAATAACGAGTCTTTGCAATGGTGAATCTTTTATATTCTTTTTGTTTTTCCATAAATTTCCAATGGTGTGTCTTTCCAATAGAGAGTCATTCCAATAGTTTTCCATTTTTCTTGAAATTTCAAACATGGATTCATTAAAATCATGAACATTTCCAAAACATTTCCATTTTTTAGATATTTACAATTTTTATTATTTCCAATGGTTATTCCCTCCAATATTTTTCCACTTTTTCCATAAATTTCCAATGCTGACTTTTTTCAAAGATGACTCCTTCCAACATTTCTCTATTTTTCCAGAAATTTCTAATGGTGACTCATTAAAATGCTGAGTACTTCATACAGTTTCCTATCCATTTCCAAAATTTTGAAGATGTATCTTTTAAATGGTGAATCTTTTAAACTAATTACCATTTCTCATAATTTTTTAATAGTGAGTATTTCCAATAGTTTTCCATTTTTATATAAATTCCCAAATGGTGAGAATAAATAATATGTTTCCACTTTTTTCATATATTTAAAATAGTGATTTAATATAATGGTGAATCAATCCAATAGTTTTAAATTTTTTTAAAAATTCCTAATGGGGATTGTTTTCAATTGTTTTCAAACTTTTTCAATAAATTATCATCTTTTCATTTTCATGTATTTTATGAGGAAAAATGGGTTTAATACCTTAATTAAGTAGTTTTATGGAATATTAAAATGGTTTTGATTCATAAAACTAGTTTATAAAATCTCAATATATGTTTAAAATTTTTAAAAAATGTGTATATAATAAAATCCCACATTAATAGAAAATGTAAACCATTTTAAATCCTACTAATTTTATATATATACATGTTATGGTGAAGAACCTTCCTTTGATTATCTCTGTATTCATTTTTTTAAAGACGGAGGTTCAAAATCCATATTCCCTAGGATTCATAAAACATTTTTTTTGTATTTTTTTGAGTACCCTTGTTGATGTTTCCTATTTTATTCATGACTCCTATTTTGGTGTAGCAATTTGGGAAAAAATTATTTCATCCTAGTAGGATTTTCATTATTTATCATTACATTTATCATGCAGGATGGGATTTTTATTGTTATCACTTGTGTAAATTATTGAATTCGGATTAATAGGGATCAATGAATTAGATTAAATAAAATAAAAATGGGTCAGTGGAATATAAATAATGAGCGTACATCTTTGTTGTTTTGTTTTGATATTTTGAATTATTGGTGCGTAATTCCTTGAAGAAAATCATGTTTATCGGAGGATAGATTATACTATAATAACAATTTCTCAGAATAAATAGTTATTTATTGATTAATATAATCATAAATTACTAGATGAAAATAAATATTCAGTTAATGAAATGGATGCCCCTATATTTTATTTATTCATTAATTACACACTTAATTAAGTAACTGAAATGTTATCAGAGACCTTCTTATAAATATAAGAATTTTTAGTCCAATGGTATGTGATGTGATTTGGGTGGTCTCAATGGAATATATATGTATGTTTAGTAGGGATTTGATGGTTGTTACGATGTGGTGGTGTAGTGAGGTCGTGATGTGGTTCTATAGTTGGGCTGCAATGGAAGGATGAACTTTATGCGGCGTTGGGATATTATATTGTTCTTATTGATTAATTTTACATAGTTTCATATTCACCATTAATAATGGATGGTGAAATTAATAATATATCACATTTTTAATGATTAAATAGTATGTCACTTGTTGTGTGATAATAAAAATATATAATTTTCAATGGAATGGTTTGGTAATGAAGAATCATGATAATTGATTATTGATAATCCAAAATTAACATATGAATTTTGAATTGTATTTTTTCTATAGGTGGTTCTGATTTTGGTTTTTATAGCATAATGGAAGGATCATGGGAGCTTTATTGTACATTTGTGAAACTCTAGTATGGGTCTTTTGTGATATTTATCTTTATGTATATACATGTATATTATTTTGATATTTATGTTCACCCAACCCTCATCGTGCACTATGTTCCAACACCAGCATAGTTATGTGGGGGGTGGGGGGGGATATCAAAACAACTTTGTGGGTTGATGGATTAATGGCTACCCTCTCTTCCATACTCTATCTGTAAGGAGATATTGAGGACATGCATGGGTTTGTATGGCCACAAATCAATATTACCACTATCATTTAGCAATGTGATGATATGTGATGGCCCATGTGTGTTTGTATGATATGCGATGTGATGTAACTTGTTTATGGGGGAGTTATGTGATGCGTTTTGATATTATTTAGAAGTGTTGGGAATTCCAAGACATATAATGTTGGGTTGAGATTGCGGAAAATATGTGATAGAGTTGTGTTGGGTACGCTATCATTAACGTGAATTATATTATTTTATATACTATTATGTTCAATTTGGAATTTGATCATTAGTGAGGATGGGTTTTTGTTTATTATACATATTTAGGAACAGTGTGGTTAAACTACTTCCACAAAAGATATTGTTTTAATTGTTTTCACATCTTCATGGGATATTTTGGTTTTCATACTAAGTATAACTAAACAATCATCCTACACATATAAAAATATTTTCATGATTCCAAGAGGACTTCACAGACCATGCTAGACATTACTAGCCCAGATATCTAGATATTTGATCTATAACTACTATAGTTTTTAATTTTTGGGTATTTAATTAGGAGAATTTTTATCGATATAAGTTTTATTTACACATTCATCAAGGGATGGTTTTTGGATTTCTTAAATATATGTCTTGGAGTTGATAGTAGTTTATTTATTCTATCTCCTGATCCTATTTTATTATAAAGGGAAATCCCTCCGCAATTGTGAGATTTGTATACCCACGGTTCTAGTCTCCGACTCGATGACTATTGTAAGAAGGAATTAGGGCTCATAAACACTCTCCCTTTATTTTTATATCTTTAGTGACATGGTTTCATGAGAAAATAATTTTTTTGGGTCATTTACAATCATTCATGATCCATTGGAATCAATAATACTCATCTCCTATAAAATCATCACGCTAACATCACATACATTCCACCAATATAGATACACAAATGACCCATTAATTTGGGAATACATCTAGATTTATCTTCATCCAAAGGAAATGTTCCACTAATCTCCATACTCCAAAAACATTATCATATAATCCACCATTTGAATATTTGAAAATTGTTATCCTTTTTATTCTGGAACCATTTCTGGTTCCTAATCACAATACCTAAAAAAATTATTAAAATATTTTCTATTTCTAATTAAATAATTTATGGATGAAATTATTCATCTAGTGTTATAAAGGGTTTCATTTTACACCCCATATCATTCCCTAATCAATATAACAATAAACACTGTTCATACTATATTGATATACCCTCTGCTGGTATTATGCATTCTTTATTCACACGGGGAAATGTATAGCCGTCACTAGTTAGGTAGTCTCACACATTTAATTTTATATTGTAAATATGGGGTAAGCATAATCTTGAACCCCTAATAGTTAATATTTAATAAACCATAAACATTTAATGAAAATGACACGATACCTCTCTGTTCGAAAAAGATCAAATAGAAACATAATAAATATTGATTTCATCACTCACAAGATCACCCTTATTAAAAACTAGTTAATATATAGTGCATAACAAGTATAAATAAAAAAGCTATAGGGTCCCATTTTACAGCCCTATACAAATTCTGGTGACTCTCATTAGACCCACTGGACTCATAGGAAAAAATGATATTTCGTGTTATAATTCATATCTAAAATATGTGTTCAATAAATTGTGGTATAATCAATGTGGATCCCAAACCCATATTGAGAAACCTTATTTTCATAAACCCATATTGTTACTTGATTGTTTTCATCATAAAAAAAATTCATTTCTATCACAAATGAGTACATTAGGATCTAATGGATACCTTTTTATAACTATTCATTTATTCACCAATACAACTTCAAATGCATTCCACTGATAGGGAATACTAAGAAACCCCATATTATTCTTGAGGAAAAGTACCTATGATCATCTTAAACACTAAAATAATCATTAAGACAAATGTTATTTAAAGGTGGCCAATGGTCATCCCATAAATACATATTCTATGCCATCATATTATAACCTAAATACTTGGAGATACAATTTATTCATTCAACAATGAATATATTATAGTTGATATGACACCATTGGTAATATATAATAATTTATTTTAAACAATATATAAACAATTGTACAATATTATGTTATTGAGGATCCTTGTGTTTTTGTCATTTTATATGAAAACATACACCGTTTTGTTTATGAACATTGACAACAAACAATGTGTACCGATTTTTGGGGTTTTCTATACATCTAATAGGATATAAAATCATGTTTTTTCAAAGTTGGATTAAATTAGACATTAAAACCCCTTATTACACGTAATAGGAAAATAAATTATATGATTTTTCCATCAATGCTATTAATATTTTCCACACTGTGAACTCATCTACAACAGGTTTCAAATAACCCTTTCCACTAGGTAGGCAACCTCTTTTTTTTATCACAACTCCTTGAACACAAACACCATATATATTGGTCAAAATTAAAATACATTAATCTTCCATAATAAAGAGTCATAGTACGGAATATTTTCAAATCCCATTATGGTTGGTCAAGGAAAAATTCAATTCTATGTTTGGTGGACGTTCACTCATCCATATTGTTGAAAAATAAAGCTTCTTCAAATATAAAGGTCACAAAAAATTCTTGGTTGAAAACCCATAATGGAGGCCATTAAAAATATGATATGAAATATACTATGTATCCCTCATATATGGATTGAATTTTTTTATCAAAATGAAATAGACATAAACTCTTATAGGGTCAACCATATAATCTCAAAAAATAATGTCATGCTCGATAATGTCCATTGACCCAAGAATAAAATAGAGCATATTTTGTCACACTCATGAATCATTTCAGATGGAATATGAAAAAAACATGATGAATTTATATTCGGGTACTTTTTCTCTTTGGAAAATTTGAAACATCATTAAAAATATCCTCTTCATGAGTCTCATCATATTGAGTAAATCGTTTCAATATATAAATGGGCCAACACATTAAAGATACTAATATCAATCTAGATTATACCATTCCATGAGCCACACCTATATTAATATTATTTCCTTATCAAAATTAGGCATTTGTAGTATTATATTGTTGTTACACATACCTATATCATTCCATGAGTGACATTTTTGAGGATATCATTTCCATATCCAAATGTAATGACTATTGTTTTATGTATATTTTTTAAATTCTTATACCAATTCATGTGATCAGAAAAGAAGAAAATATTTTCAACTTGAGTGTTTAGAATCTCCAATTAACATGATCCACATTATTTCAATGGATAGAATGCATTTAGGTTATCATAATATTTGTCTTTTAGGGTTTTACTAGTTATCATCAAATGATAATCTCAGAGGTAATAGAGAATCAAAATATTTAAATGATACGGATTAAAGAAGTAAATTTTATTTTTTAATGAATAATAAAAATAAGAATCTACATGTTATAGTCCATTTATATAATGATGTTATATTAAAAGTCCATCAAAAAATTCATGAATTATAATAATATAATATTGGTCATCACCATCATCATAAAGGTTAAAGGGATTAATATCTATAAAATGGAGTAAAAATACTACATTTTTTATAAAAAATGGTTGAAATTTTGAAAGATTAAATTATTTAGGAAATAATTTTTTTGATTTCATGTTGTAGTCCTACAATATCCATATAAGTGGAATCAATTGATTAATAATGTTCAATTTTCTTGGAATCTTTATACTCTACGAGTATATACACCACCTCAATCAAAGTATAAATTTAATGGTTTTTTTATTGGGAGGCCTAATGAATGGATTATTCAATAAAAATTTCCATTCATAAAATATATACATGCATCATGTGTTCTTAAATAACTACCATCATAATAACCATAATGTTATGAAGAAGGTCATATTCAGTAATGTTCCATTTCTATCCTTATGTGGATTATGATGTGGATTTATTTTTTGATGTTCTTGGGGTAATGATAGTCAATGTATTTCTCCATTATTTAAATAATTTCAATCTCACTAGGTTTTATTAAATGATACAATATAAATCCCAAAAAATTGAATCAACCCTTTCCCTAAACATTTTTTAGTTTCTAGAGTTGATTATATTCTCTATTCATACTAGGGAGTAAGGTTTGGATGATTAATGCATAAATATACTAATACACCCATTATAACATAATATTATTAACTATGGTGGACTCTCCACAATTTTTTCATAATTATCTAGAATCAAGATAAATTTATTGATATGGTCACTGTAAGGGATTGTTTTTGTAGGAAATGAAAATATTACCAAAATTGGATTTAGTACTCTTGTGTCAACAAGGGTCTGTATAAGGGACATATAGTAGGTAGAAACATAACTAAAATAAATGGGTACTAGATCTTCAAGACATCCTATTTTATCACCCATTATTAAAGGATCTTACGTAACAATAATATGTAGAGTTGTAGCAATATCTTTTGAATTAGTTGTACAGTCTGAAATTACATATTCATTAGGCTATCATATGTCATAATTTCCCCTATAGTATTAAGGAATGGATTCAATTTTTTTGGGATAACTACCCTCATTACAACATAATTTTGATTTATCACCAACAATATATTATATTTAGAAGTTTCACTAATAGGGGCCGCATCTAGCATGTTGATGATTATTGTAATGGGATATATTCACATTAGTATTTTTCAATATTTATACAATATCAATGGATTATAATCAACAAAAAATATATGAAAAGTGGGTATATTAACTTATTAAATTAAATGAAATTATTATGTGAATATAGATTTGGATTAGAGATAAAATATATCAAAATTTGAATCCCTCGTTTTCAGAGACCCATTTTGAAGCATGACCACGTATGTTCAATAGACTTAAGATTCAATAACACCTTCAACCAATACACCAATAGGATATTTATAAATCTTAAATATAAGAGGTGATATAGTGGCCAAATATTCATGATTATTTTTAAAACACCTACCATACTGAAAAATTCTTTTATGTTGGTAAATTGAGTAGCTCATGTAGTGTTCAATGTGGCATATAAACTATTGGTTCTCCAATACAAATTCATGGTGGAAATGGATTTTTATTCATTTTCTATGGGTTAAATAACTTTATTAAATTTTTCCAAGACATTAATGAACCACCAACCCATGGTCAGTATGATATGATTTATTGGCAATCTTAGATATAATATTAAAACCATTAAGAAGGTTGTCAACCTAAGTAATTTTAGGAATTCAATTATTTAAGTATCCATATATATGGTAATAATGGTATATGACCTAAAAATAGAGATATAGGCTCTTCTTGGACTTAGCTGATAGCCCCATGTTTTCTATTATACATCAATAAGGATAGATCGATGGATTTTCTTGGTCCCACTATAATAAAAATTAGGGATGATCCATGGTAATTTGACCTTTTTAAATTTATTTAGTAGTGCCATAATATTTAAGCCCATATTCTTATGGATACATTAATAGATTGCTGCAATCATTCTTTAGTTATTCCTTGATCATTTTTAGTGTGTCCATTTATAGAATGGGAGAGATTTGAGTTTTTTCCAAAACATATTCAGGACTGAGAAATTCACTAAAACATTATCAAATAATAGGGACTCTCCTTGTGATATATAAGTACCAGATACTTACAACCACCTCCCTACATATTAGTTCAATGTGTTGGTCATATTGAACTTGTAACATCCCGTTACAGATATGAAAGGTATGTCTTTAACCTTGTTGTGGTTTTTTCCTTTAGTTAATCGGGTAAGGATACAAATGAATTGGGGGGATACCTATAATGGTTATGTTAGAGGTATTTTTACACTCATCATTAACCAGCTGTTTCTGCAGTGTACAATCTAGTTACACATCATGTAACTAAGTTATACATCGTGTAATGGTCAATAGGTGCATACCATGAGAATGTTCATGTAATGAGATGATTCATTACATAAAATATTACAAGAAATGAAGAGAATTTAAACAGAGCAATTCATTGAATACATGGTTTTTCATTCAAATAGAAATTTTTTGGCGGTAATGAAACATAACAATTTCACGATTTTTAATAGTATTACATTTCTTGTAATACAACAAATATAGTTTTTAAAAAAGAAGAACAACCAATATATCTATTTTATATCCTCTCAAAATTTATCTCCCTCAACCCAAAGACATCTCTAGCCAATCTTGGAGCTCTCAAACACCTACATATCCTTTCATTATGCATTTGATTTCCATAGAGCTTGTTGTGTGATTCTCAAGTAAGAGTTCCCCCTTGTTATTTGTTGTTGTATCTTTCTCCTCCATTGGTATTTCAAATATCATTCTAAAATTTAGGGATCTATAATCCACGATGTCAGATAACATTTCTAGGTTTATTTTCAAGGAATTATACACCATCATTGTCATTCAAAGGTTTCATGATAATTGAATAATTTATGAAAAAAGGTAGGTGATTCCAACTCCTTCATAAAATTGATTAACCTTTCATTTATTTATTTACTTCAATTATTTTTTTAAAATAATTTTCTAAAATAACTCATTAAATTTATTTATTATATCACCATTTAATATAATTTTAATATTAGAAATTATTTTGGCATGAAATGTGGGAAAACTCTCAATTCCATTAAATTAGGGTGTTCTTATGAAAATTGGTTGACTAAAATTATTTAGTTTTATTAGTAGATTATTTGGAGAATATTTCAATTAAATTGTTTAATATAATTAAGAAAATGGTTTATAAAACTGATGGAATGTAACACCCCAAGATTTCATAGTGTGTTATTTCTTCAAAATAATTCAATAACTTGCACTACACGCAACACCGAGTTCAAGCGCACCATGACTTACCAAACAAGCCGTTCAAAAAAGGTTATGAATAGTATTAACTAAATTTTAAACTTTATATAATCCTTATAATTTTAGAATCCATATTATGAGTTTCTTAGACATAATGTAAGAACAAATTCATCTTCAGTATTGTAGTTTTACCAACTTTTAATAGTGAACCCTTTTTAAATAAAATATTTTAAACTTTTTGACTAAATGGGGACATCAAAAAATTTAAAATAAAACATCCCAAGCTTCCACGGTACGCTTTCCTTTGAATAAAACAGTAGCGTGTGTTGTACGCAACTTCGAGTTTTAACACACACCACAACCGATCAAACTAGCCGTTATGAATAGTAATACTTAATTTTTTGAAATTATATATATTTTATATTTCAAAATTGACTTCATTTTTGGATTCAGAATATCAAATTTAGCCTAAGGTGAAATTTTGGTACTTTTCGGATAACTTTCATATTTTGATGAATAGTAAAAATTACTAAATTTTAATTAAAAACAACTTTTTTAATCAAAATAATTAATAGTGATAAATTATGAATTTGAGTGGTTTTAAAGTATATTTAGAATATATTTTTACCATTTAATATAATTTTGGTCATTGGACATAATTATACAATTAAACCGAACATAAACAAGTGTAAATCTTTTGATAGTTATTATCTCTTAAAAACATGCTTTTTGTTTTGACAGCGGGAATTAATTTTAAATTAATTTCTGCCACTTCTGTGTTTTGAATTTAGGAAAATGGATTCCATATTTAAAATCAGGATTTTCAAATTGCGTAAATAGGTAACTTTTATTTTTAGACATTTTGAATAATTACTGCGGTAAATATTTTATTTACCATGGTTAAGGGTAAATCCGGTAAATAAGGGTTAAAAAATAATATTATAATAAAACTAAATTACCCTAAAACGTGTATTAACCCTACTGGTTGATACATGGTCGACCATGGGCATCTTTGGGTCAATTTTGGGACCCCATTGATCCACTTGTAAGTGATAATGACACTTTATTTTAATTAAGTTAAAATGAATACAAAAATGGCATAAGCTTACATCTTTTAAAAGAACAATTTTTACATAGGGTTATACATGTTGGATTTTCGATTATAAATATTCATTAGAAATCTAAAAATATTTCCTACATAATGATATTTTATTTATAATTTTTAGACATTAAATAATTTATTTTATTTATGACACAATGATGATGCAGTAATTACTATAATAGTGAAAAATTAAAATAATTGATATTATAAATACCCAAATAAATATAATATGAAACTTTTAATGAATTAAACTAATTTTCTAGTATAATATGATATATTAGGATTGATTTAATTGACTTTTTTCGAAGTAATCAATCTGTTATGAGTTTCACAAAAATCAACTATTGAATAGTGTCAAAATTGACATAAAAGAGTTCTTAAAACAAATATTATATTATTAATTGATATTAAATTCCTAAAAATCTATGGTTCGTCCAAGAGACTTATATCATGGTAGGTTCATCATTAATGTACCACTTGGGGGTCTCTTGGATGTATATAGTAAGTTTATTAACCATATTATATAAAAATACAAAGAGACATTGTAAAAGTGAAACTAATTAACTTAGAGTTAATACTTAAAGATAAGGTTAATATAAGTACCCAAACCTGTCTAAATTCTATTGGTTGAGTGGTTGTCGACCTATCACCACCTTAAACTTTTAAGAATAAGCTTTGGAGCCATTAGAAACCGAATATGAATTTATTATAAATTAATATTTCTAGCTTTTCCAAAGGTGCCCCTCACCCCTCTTATAAAAGGGCACTCCTCATTCTCATTTCTTCACACCTTAAAAGCCTTTTGGTTCGGCCAAACTCTTCCCAAATACTCTCCCAACATCCCTCACTACAACCTAGAGGCCTTAGTTGGATCATAAAGCCAACCTAAGGAGCCCTTTTGATCAAATCAAAAGGAAGAACCCGAAGAAGAGGTAATGATTTCACCACCCTTCTCCAAGTTCATTTCTTCTTCCACTTCTTCTTCCTTTGTTCTTACCATTATAAAATAATAACTCCATTATCTCACATATACTGTGATGTTATTATAAATATGGTACAAATATATTCAGTATTCTATCCACCCTTTGAATAACATGTCACCATACGTGCGTACGTACGGACTACCGTCTCCACGTCGTGGTGTAATTGTTATTCAATATAATATTATTTGGATGGGTATAATAATGATGTGTAACTCATGTAAATAATAAATATAACATGTTAATGATTCTGTATATATGATATACCATCCATTTATATATTATTTTAATATCAAAAGAATGATATTGTCGCTCGTGCGTACGTACGGACTACCATCTCCACGAACGCGATGAGATTCATTCTCCATCGTATCCATTCAAGTATAATTATCATTTGATGATTTAAAAATTATGTTTAAGGACTAGATATCATTCTGGATATGAATTATATACATCCCATTAATAACTAATATGGCTCACATAACAAAGAATATAAAGTAAAATGAACCCGTTAACACCTGAAATGACGATAATTCTAAGACATTATTAACAAATCAATGTTAAAAGATCATATATGATATCATATTAAAGTAACTGATTCTTGTATTATTCAATAACAATTATTTCACCATTATACAGGAGGTAAACCTACCATCGACCAAGGAAAAAGTACAAAGTAAGGGATTCTCTTATCTCACTTTCAATTCTGTGAGATTTCCATTGTTCGCTACTAAATTATTGAAAGTGGTGTATTGTGTACTTCCATTTGATATATATTATCATGATTCACTTTATATTCATGTTATTCTGTAAATCATTTGGTGGTTATTAACTTTTGGCCATGCGACTCAGTTGATTAACGTGGTAAGGGATTCTCTTATCTCACTTTCAATTCCGTGAGATTTCCATTGTTCGCTACTAAATTATTGAAAGTGGTGTATTGTGTACTTCCATTTGATATATATTATCATGATTCACTTTATATTCATGTTATTCTGTAAATCATTTGGTGGTTATTAACTTTTGGCCATGCAACTTAGTTGATTAACGTGGTAAGGGGTTTCTTGTCTCACTTTTAATTCCTTTAGAATTCCATTGATCACCACTTAATTATTGCATGTTGTGTATGTGTACTACCCATGAATGTATTAATTGTGTAATATACTTTATTTTATGGGTATTTACATCATCATGGTATGATATTTCTTTCATGGGTGTTTGTTTCTTAAGTTACCTAATCAATAAGGGAATTTGAGATTTCAATTTCCACTCATTTGGCTTTACGCATATTTCATTGATTATATTACCCCAAGATTATGTGTGGAATCAGTATTCATTTGATTATGTCATAATTTCCACTCCCCTTCCTATGGATATACTTTTGATACACATAATCACTCCATTGAAAATTCTCAAGTCATTGATATGAATTTGATAAGAGTAATTTTAACTCTTTCACCATTTGTTGAGTTAAACATCCAATTCGTTGGTGTTGTTTTTACAGGAATATGTGTGAATATACTTTGATTGTTTTACACTGAATATCCAATCATATTTAGTGTATTTATATTTTTCACACATAATTATGTTTTGATTTATCCTTAACCTAAGGATATGGCCTTTATGAGAGATTTCATCTCAACTTACATTCCATTGAGACTTCTTTGTTGATATACACCAAATCACTTTTATGTGGTGTATATAATGTACTTTGACATAGTATGTCATGAATTCCCTTTATTCTCATGATATTAAAAATTTTTGATTACCTCAATTATTTTCATTCAAGTGTCTCTCTTTTGGTTAGAATCTCTAACTAAAATACCATTTTTAAATTTTTTAAAGACTTATTCATCTAAATCTTTCTCATTAATGTCCATGTTTTAAAAATGGTTTTAAGGATTTATTTATATGGACATTACAGTTTAGAAATTAAAAATCCTTTTAAAAGGTTTCAAAGTGGTATGGGACACTTTGATTCAAAAATCTATTTTTAAATGGCTTCTTGACAAATAGTGTGACTTTTAAATGTTTTCAAGAAAAGGGGGATATTTCTCTCAAATAGTTTTGATGATTATTTTCATCTATGTCAACATCCTTCATTATTCATGATTGAGGTTAATGTGATACAATACAATCTTCCATATTGTATCAAATGAGTTATATTTGACTGTGGATGTTCTATTTTTATACCATTCATGGTTTGTGGTTAAAGTATTGACATTTCGTATGCTAGTTTTAATACGAATGTTTATTTTATGCTTAAACCTATTCATATAAGGAATGCATTGGACTTAATAAGTGACGGGTGGAGCCCGCTATAGCTCCTCGATGCATCGGTAGGTCTCATGAGACAAACTAGTGTCTTGGCACAAGGCCTTGGCAAAATCTTATTTGTAGTCTTGGCACGAGGCCTTGGCTATGTGGTTATGATAGTCTGGCATTATGCATTCCATCATTATGAAAGTGGTTATTGATATTGCATGTGATCATTCGACTAGTAGAATGTCCATGTGAGTAAGTAAATGGCATTATTTCATTTTATTTATGCCATACCATGTTGAAAGTTCAAGTTTCAAAGGCTTTTGTTTTAGTTATAAATTGCCTTAAGTGTTTATGATTATTTATGAAAGCTTCTGCTATAATGTTATCCTTACTGAGCATACGAGCTCACCCCTTTCAATGTTTTATTTTTTTTACAGGATTATGAAGAAGTAATTTATGAATGACCTGCAGGGATAGTATGAGGGGATATGAAGACAAGATGTTTTTTTTATGATGTAATGTAAAAATTTATGGATATATCTAGTTATTCCAAGGCTACTAAACTAATCGGTCTTTCGAGACTTGATCTTTCTCATGATCATGCCAATGTTATGTAATAATGCACCGACTCTGGGTAACTAGGGTCGGGGCGTTACAGTTGGTATCAGAGGAAGTTTAGTACAAACCTTGGTATCTAGATTTAGATAAACTCTGATTAGAGCACGTAGACCTAAGATGAACTTTGAGGATTAGTATAAAAGAACTTCCTAGAATTTTGGTATTGTAGAGATTTTGTGAGTTTTCCGAGCAATACATCCCTGTCTGGATACGAGCAGGTAGAGGCGGCTCTGGCACAGATGTACCTAGGGGTAAAACCCGAAAACACCGCTTTGAGCTAGACTCGAACGGGAACTGGTGCACGACAACAGGCCTTGCTGCACTCTTGGTTACGACACTCCCGAGGGATATGCTTAGGATAATTTACATTTTCATTACAAACCGATTTAAGTAATATATACATAAGATGAGAGTAAATGACCTTGGTTAATCCTAATATGTTTCAAATTGAGAATATGGTGACATTTTAATCTCTAAATGATTTTACGACTACTATTACTCACACAATGCTTTCTGGTTTTAGTCAATGGCTGGATTCCAAGGAAGTCATAGTGACTTTGAGAATGATGTACAAGGTGGGAACGGTGGTGGAAATGAGCAACAAAATGGAATGTTGATAGGCGTAAAAGATATCGTCTTTATTCCAAATCAGTTTTCCAAAAATATGATCAATAACATATATATTAACCAACTCCCAGACTCAACAAGGAAGAGAAAGGTGATAAATGATAAGATCTCCAGCAATGGAGACCATGGAGAAAAGAAAACTCAATTTTCATCATGCAGGAATTGTGGAAAGAGACACCCAGGAAAGTGTCTCAATGGGACAAAGAAATGTTTTACGTGCGGGAAGGAAGGACATAAAGTGAAGAATTGCCGAAGAAAAATGAAGAGTACTATGGAAGAAGATAAAAATGGTCCCAAGAGTCCATTTACAGTCATTTGCCGTAAATGTAGGGGACCTGGCCATTACCCGAGTGAATGTCCTATTTTATAGGATATTTTCTTGCTCAAAGAAGAAGCTATGTGGAAATAAATGGTTGGAGAAAAATTTAAAAAGTATTAGCACTCCTTGTTGATGGGTTTACTTTGGAATAATTTTCTCTTGTATTTGTAACCCCTCAGTTTGACATGTGAGAATGATATTTGAGGAATAATTGTCTCTTCTCTTGTGGATATAGGTATAAATAACCATTTGGTTTTATATGATCATTGGGGTTTGAGAAAATGATAAGTTATTATAATTTGGGATGAAAATGCAAAGTATGATATAACATTTGTGGTTAAATTATGTTATTTCGAAAAATTTATCTCATTTTGGTAATATTATAGAATATAGTTTTTGAAAAAGGACAACACGTAGACCGTGTGACAACCCATCGTGTCGGACAAAGCTGTGGGAATCGAACCCACAACCAAAGTGCGATTGGGATTTATCGCCTACCAATGGACTACGTGAAGTCCCTGGTTAGTATGACTATTTTTTTGTTAAATGATTTTATTGATCAATAATAAGATGATTTGGGTTCTTATGTCTTATCAAATGAATACCCTTGGTATAGGAAAATGATTTGGTGATTAAGTGATAAATGTTATTTTGGAAGATGTCCGTTTTGTTAGGAACACTATATGCCCAAGGAAAATAGAATACAATGAGGTTTAATTTGTAGAGTAATGGTGGATTTTTATCTACATTTTTATTGTTGATTTATAGTGATTTGGGTTATTTATGGAAATGATTAACCTATAACAGAGAATATGTGATGATGTTAATTACTTTTAAGTATGTGACTTTAAGAGTATTTGATGTCATTTGGAGATACAATGTAACATGGGAGACTACATAATCAAATTCTTCTATGTTTTGGGTTTCAATATTAGTTTGGATTATATTAAAGGATTTTAAGGACAATTGGTTATTGAATGGTATCTATTTAACTTTGGGGTATTGTTGGCTTAATTTTAGAAATTAAGATTAGTGCATATTTATCTCAATGAATATCCTTTTGGGGGATCATTAGATCATTCACTAACCATTTTGGTTTTGATTAATCTTCAAAGACAATGTAAATATATGGTTTATCCTGCATGGATCATGTGATTCTATAGAAGTTTATTCTAGCTCTTCCAGTGTGACCGAGTCTTCTTGAATACTCATCGTTTAAAAAAATTGAGTTAGTGGTGGAAATTTATTAAAAAATGAAAATCTACTTAAAATTTAGGTATATATCATAATGTTCTTAGTCAATATCATAAATGAATTCCTCTTCCTTATGTAATGTAACTTTAAAAAAAAAATGTTGTCCTAGATGGTACCTTAAATCATCACTAATTTATGGCTTTGGGATTGTTGGCCTTTTCATAGCCATGTTCTCTACCACTCTCCATCAGATAATTTATGGTTAGATTACTCCTCCATATCCATATTTTCCTACATGGAACCCTAGTATGTGTTATTTTCGGTAATCTTCATACTTTCCACTCTTTATTTTAAATAGAGGCCTCATTAATTCATTTTTCGATGTGGGATTTCAACTAAGATATTTTGAAATGTCAAAAATGTGTGATCCCAATACCCTATATTTTGTTGAACCGATGGTACTTCAAATCATCATAGATTGATGAGTTTAAGGACCTCAATTTTATACTTGTTTGTGATTGATGACCTCAACCACTACCTATAAATATTTACGTTTTTCCTCCAATTATATGTCTCTAATTGCAACCAATGTTCTCTTAATCGAGATCATAATTTGGTGGTGACACTTTCAATTCTCTTTTCCTCATATTAAGACTAAATTTTAGTAAACCAATTTCCGATGTGGGTTTTCCCACAAATATATTTTCTATTTTCAACCTTTTATTTTCGAAGAACAATTTCAAATTGCGAGGACGCAATTTATTGAAGGAGGGGAGAATGTAACACCTCAAGATTTCATAGTGTGTTATTTCTTCAAAATAATTCAATAACTTGCTCTACACACAACACCGAGTTCAAGCGCACCATGACTTACCAAACAAGCCGTTCAAAAAAGGTTATGAATATTATTAACTAAATTTTAAACTTTATATAATCCTTATAATTTTAGAATCCATATTATGAGTTTCTTAGACATAATGTAAGAACAAATTCATCTTCAGTATTGTAGATTTACCAACTTTTAATAGTGAAACCTTTTTAAATAAAATATTTTAAACTTTTTGACTAAATGGGGACATCAAAAAATTTAAAATAAAACATCCCAAGCTTCCACGATACGCTTTCCTTTGAATAAAACAGTAGCGTGTGTTGTACGCAACTTCGAGTTTTAACACACACCACAACCGATCAAACTAGCCGTTATAAATAGTAATACTTAATTTTTTGAAATTATATATATTTTATATTTCAAAATGGACTTCATTTTTGGATTCGGAATATCAAATTTAGCCTAAGGTGAAATTTTGGTACTTTTTGGATAACTTTCATATTTTGATGAATAGTAAAAATTACTAAATTTTAATTAAAAACAACTTTTTTAATCAAAATAATTAATAGTGATAAATTATGAATTTGAGTGGTTTTAAAGTATATTTAGAATATATTTTTACCATTTAATATAATTTTGGTCATTGGACATAATTATACAATTAAACCGAACATAAACAAGTGTCAATCTTTTGATAGTTATTATCTCTTAAAAACACGCTTTTTCTTTTGACAGCGGGAATTAATTTTAAATTAATTTCTGCCACTTCTGTGTTTTGAATTTAGGAAAATGGATTCAATATTTGGAATCAGTATGTTCAAATTGTGTAAATAGGTAACTTTTATTTTTAGACATTTTGAATAATTACTGCGGTAAATATTTTATTTACCATGGTTAAGGGTAAATCCGGTAAATAAGGGTTAAAAAATAATATTATAATAATACTAAATTACCCTAAAACGTGTATTAACCCTATTGTTTGATACATGGTAGACCATGGGAATATTTGGGTCAATTTTGGGACCCCATTGATCCACTTGTAAGTGATAATGACACTTTATTTTAATTAAGTTAAAATGAATACAAAAATGGTATAAGCTTACATCTTTTAAAAGAACAATTTTTAAATAGGGTTATACATGTTGGATTTTCGATTACAAATATTCATTAGAAAGATGAAAAGATTTCCTACATACTGATATTTTATTTATAATTTTTAGACATTAAATAATTTATTTTATTGATGACACAATGATGATGTAGTAATTACTATAATAGTGAAAAATTAAAATAATTGATATTATAAATACCCAAATAAATATAATATGAAACTTTTAATGAATTAATCTAATTTTCTAGGATAATATGATATATTAGTATTGATTTAATTGACTTTTTTCGAAGTAATCAATCTGTTATGAGTTTCAAAAAAATAAACTATTGAATAGTGTCAAAATTGACATAAAAGAGTTCTTAAAACAAATATTATATTATTAATTGATATTAAATTCCAAAAAATCTAAGGTTCGGCAAAGAGACTTATATAATGATATTTTCATCATTAATGTACCACTTTGGGGTCGCTTGGATGTATATAGTAAGTTTATTAACCATATTATATAAAAATACAAAGAGACATTGTAAAAGTGAAACTAATTAACTTAGAGTTAATACTTAAAGATAAGGTTAATATAAGTACCCAAACCTGTCTAAATTCTATTGGTTGAGTGGTTTTCGACCTATACCCACCTTATCCTTTGAATAATAAGCTTTTGAGCCATTAGAAACCGAATATGAATTTATTATAAATTAATATTTCTAGCTTTTCCAAAGGTGCCCCTCACCCCTCTTATAAAAGGGCACTCCTCCTTCTCATTTCATCACACCTTCAGAGCCTTTTTCTTCGGCCAAAATCTGCCCAAATACTCTCCCAACATCCCTCACTACAACCTAGAGGCCTTAGTTTGATCATAAATCCAAACTAAGGAGCCCTTTTGATCAAATCAAAAGGAAGAACCCGAAGAAGAGGTAATGATTTCACCACCCTTCTCCAAGTTCATTTCTTCTTCCACTTCTTATTCCATTGTTCTTACCATTATAAAATAATAACTCAAGTATCCCACATATACTGTGATGTTATTATAAATATGGTACAACCATATTCAGTATTCTATCCACCCTGTGAATAACATGTCACCATACGTGCGTACGTACGGACTACCGTCTCCACGTCGTGGTGTAATTGTTATTCAATATAATATTATTTGGATGGGTATAATAATGATGTGTAACTCATGTAAATAATAAATATAACATGTTAATGATTCTGTATATATGATATACCATCCATTTATATATTATTTTAATATCAAAAGAATGATATTGTCGCTCGTGCGTACGTACGGACTACCATCTCCACGAACGCGATGAGATTCATTCTCCATCGTATCCATTAAAGTATAATTATCATTTGATGATTTAAAAATGATGTTTAAGGACTACATATCATTCTGGATATGAATTATATACATCCCATTAATAACGAATATGGCTCACATAACAAAGAATATAAAGTAAAATGAACCTGTTAACACCTGAAATGACGATAATTCTAAGATATTATTAACAAATCAATGTTAAAAGATCATATATGATATCATATTAAAGTAAATGATTCTTGTATTATTCGATAACAATTATTTCACCATTATACAGGAGGTAAACCTACCATCAACCAAGGAAAAAGTACAAAGTAAGGGATTCTCTTATCTCACATTCAATTCCGTGAGATTTCCATTGTTCGCTACTAAATTATTGAAAGTGGTGTATTGTGTACTTCCATTTGATATATATTATCATGATTCACTTTATATCCATGTTATTCTGTAAATCATTGGGTGGTTATTAACTTTTGGCCATGCGACTCAGTTTATTAACGTGGTAAGGGATTCTCTTATCTCACTTTCAATTCCGTGAGATTTCCATTGTTCGCTACTAAATTATTGAAAGTGGTGTATTGTGTACTTCCATTTGATATATATTATCATGATTCACTTTATATTCATGTTATTCTGTAAATCATTTGGTGGTTATTAACTTTTGGCAATGCGACTCAGTTGATTAACGTGGTAAGGGGTTTCTTGTCTCACTTTTAATTCCGTGAGAATTCCATTGATCACCACTTAATTAATGCATGTGGTGTATGTGTACTACCCATGAATGTATTCATTGTGTAATATACTTTATTTTATGGGTATTTACATCATCATGGTATGATCTTTCTTTCATGGGTGTTTGTTTCTTAAGTTACCTAATCAATAAGGGAATTTGAGATTTCAATTTCCACTCATTTGGCTTTACGCATATTTCATTGATTATATTACCCCAAGATTATGTGTGGAATCACTATTCATTTTATTATGTCATAATTTCCACTCCCCTTCCTGTGGATATACTTTTTATACACATAATCACTCCATCGAAAATTCTCAAGTCATTGATATGAATTTGATAAGAGTAATTTTAACTCTTTCACCATTTGTTGAGTTAAACATCCAATTAGTTGGTGTTGTTTTTACAGGAATATGTGTGAATATACTTTGATTATTTTACACTGAATATCCAATCATATTTAGTGTATTTATATTTTTCACACATAATTATGTTGTGATTTATTCTTAACCTAAGGATATGGCCGTTATGAGAGATTTCATCTCAACTTACATTCCATTGAGACTTCTTTGTTGATATACACCAAATCACTTTTATGTGGTGTATATAATGTACTTTGACATAGTATGTCATGAATTCCCTTTATTCTCATGATATTACAAAGTTTTGATTACCTCAATTATTTTCATTCAAGTGTCTCTCTTTTGGTTAGAATCTCTAACTAAAATACCATTTTTAAATGTTTTAAAGACTTATTCATCTAAATCTTTCTCATTAATGTCCATGTTTTAAAAATGGTTTTAAGGATTTATTTATATGGACATTAAAGTTTAGAAATTAAAAATCCTTTTAAAAGGTTTCAAAGTGGTATGGGACACTTTGATTCAAAAATCTATTTTTAAATGGCTTCTTGACAAATAGTGGGACTTTTAAATGTTTTCAAGAAAAGGGGGATATTTCTCTCAAATAGTTTTGATGATTATTTTCATCTATGTCAACATCCTTCATTATTCATGATTGAGGTTAATGTGATACAATACAATCTTCCATATTGTATCAAATGAGTTATATTTGACTGTGGATGTTCTATTTTTACACCATTCATGGTTTGTGGTTAAAGTATTGACATTTCGTATGCTAGTTTTAATACGAATGTTTATTTTATGCTTAAACCTATTCATATGAGGAATGCATTGGACTTAATAAGTGACGGGTGGAGCCCGCTATAGATCCTCGATGCATCGGTAGGTCTCATGAGACAAACTAGTGTCTTGGCACAAGGCCTTGGCAAAATCTTATTTGTAGTCTTGGCACGAGGCCTTGGCTATGTGGTTATGATAGTCTGGCATTATGCATTCCATCATTATGAAAGTGGTTATTGATATTGCATGTGATCATTCGACTAGTAGAATGTCCATGTGAGTAAGTAAATGGCATTATTTCATTTTATTTATGCCATACCATGTTGAAAGTTCAAGTTTCAAAGGCTTTTGTTTTAGTTATAAATTGCCTTAAGTGTTTATGATTATTTATGAAAGCTTATGCTATAATGTTATCCTTACTGAGCATCCGAGATCACCCCTTTCAATGTTTTATTTTTTTTCCAGGATTATGAAGAAGTAATTTATGAATGACCTGCAGGGATAGTATGAGGGGATATGAAGACAAGATGTTTTTTTATGATGTAATGTAAAAATTTATGGATATATCTAGTTATTCCAAGGCTACTAAACTAATCGGTCTTTCGAGACTTGATCTTTCTCATGATCATGCCAATGTTATGTAATAATGCACTGACTCTGGGTAACTTGGGTCGGGGTGTTACATTGAATTTGTTTTAATATTTTAATAATCTTATGAAAATAGATTAATTTTTTTTGATAGAAAATCAGTGGATTTATCTTGTTAAACAACATAATTTTTTATTAAAACATGTCTTCGATTTAAATATAAAATTCAAAATTAAAATGGGGGAATGGGATTTAATATTGTTTTAAGAATTATTAAAATAAATTACCCATTATTGAGTGTGTAAGATAACATGAAAGACTTAGATATTTTGTGAGTTATTTGGACAAACTCTACACTTATACAACGTTATAAAACATAAATGCAGCAGGTCACATCCATAATCGTATGGTGATGAGTCTCCATCTGTTAGTGTGAGAGGGATGTGTGTATACACATATTTTGAGGATCACTTTGATAGTGTGGAAGCTTATATACTGGAACATTCATGCCTATTTTAAAGATGACCATATTACTCACTTGTTTAATATTTGAGACATAAAAATATTCTAATTTAGATAAACTTCATAACATGACGTATGATTTTAGATAAACTATTTTATATAAATTTTTTATTTAAATTTTTTTTTGCAATTTTTTCATCACTTGTGATGAATGTTATAAAGTAGTTTCCATCATTTGTACGGTACATCATGATTTGTTTAAATCTGATTTCACGTACCAAACATGATTATTTAAAATTGAAAGATTTTATTTGATTAATATATTATTTGAACATGTTATGGAATAAAAGGTGATACTATAATGGTATTGTTATCTCCCACCCTTCATCTTCCATCAGTGTTTGTAGAATATCGTATTTGATGATCAAGAAAGTGGAAAATATCCCTTAGTGGTGGATCTATTAGTTGAAAAATAATTTTGGTGAGATGTGTTCTTGGAGACAAAGGTTGTTTTATTCTATTTTGATACATGGTTTTTAACACTTTATGAATTAATTCTTGTTTAAATTTAGGTAGACTTTTCCTAGTAGAATTTTATTGGGTTTAAATACTGCCTTGTTTCTTTTAGTTTTGATGTTAGTGGAAATAATGTTCCCAAATTATGTTTTTAAGTTGATAGGTTCTAGTTGTAGTCCCATGGGGAATGGGAATGACATTCTAGATATGTCAGGGTAGGCACATTTATTGGGGAACTAGTTTACCTGGGATTGTTTTTGAAAAAGTGTTATCAAATGATGTTGAGAAGTTTCCATAATGTCATTATGCAATTGTGAAATATTGTTGGGAATTGGGAGGTATTTTCGATTGGCTGCCAGACCATATCTCACTATAATAAACCATAGTTATCCAAGGGTGTTTTGTGAATGATTTATTATCGATTAGTTGAATATTTTTATCTATTTTTATTTGTATTGAGTGAAATCCAATGGGCAGTCCACACTCTCGGATATACACCACATCAAGTATTAATTTAGGATCAAATTGATAATCCTTTGGATAATGTTTATAGAAATTATTTGCAAGAGTTCCTTTAATAGAAGGTGTAAATTTTCAAATTATCCACTAATATTATGCATGACGGATAATGGTTCAGAAGGATAGAATGAATTTATGAGTTCTTGGAGACACTGGATGAGATCATAGTAATGTGTGACACATTTATGCTGGAATTACTAGTATATAGATGGAGGTAAATTTAGTTGATGTCAACTAAACATGAGTTATTAGAGTGTAAATGGATCAATGTTATTTTCATCGACTAGTTCTATCAAAATTAACTGGTGTTGTCTTAGTGTGTGGTGCTTTTTATGCTTGAGGAGACTGACAAAACAGTGGTTGAGTACTCAAATCTTAATTTGGAACTTTTGAAATGTGAAACTGAGAATATATATAATGAAGGGATAAAGGATTGATATTTCCAATTAATACATCACATATATGTTTGTTCATAGGGTGTTATTCAATAACAACCCACTTATATTGATGTGATGGATAGAGAGATGATGATGGATATTGACCTAGATGAAAAGTTGAAGTTCATGGGAGTGTCATTTTCTCTCAGTGGAAACATTAGTTCCTTCAAGGGAATCTAGAATCGTGATCATTCTGGTAGAAGTAATGGACAACATGGTCATTCCATACCTCCTACAGTTCCAAGAGGAATTTCCTTTATTTGACATAACTAGTGTAAGACAAGATATTCTTTGAGGGATTCTACAAAGGCACAATATATTTTTTGAATAGGTGGACGTTCAAGACACTTATATATATTCTTACATATATTCTCGGCTACTCTTAGTGGGACAGTATCATCATATCCTCCTAAAACTGTTGGGAAATCAGATACTTCATTTATATGATGTTTCCAGCCCAAGGTATTCATAAAGAAGCTACATCACATAGTGGATGAGTGTCCAAATGAGGAAGACATGGGTAAAAATACTATGAGATCCACCATTACAATAGCTTAATCATTTTTGAAAGATCAATTTCATATTGTTGAATCTCACTCATTTACTTAATACTAGATTTTAAATCAACTAAATCATCATATGTATATTTTATTGAGTTTAATGGATATTACTACAACCCTTGGATCAATGAGAGAGAGGGGTCTCTATAGTCCCACTTATTCTTCCTCCTAATTTGATGACATTATAGGTTGGAGTTTTTGGCCCCCGACCTGAAACCCCTTGTGGTCAATTTTGAAATGGATTGAATCATTGACTATAAATCCTAGATTTCTTGTTATCTTTGATGGGTCTCCTTTACTACACCCAATGGGGATTGTAACATATTTTGGGGAGAATGGGACTCGAGGAAAAATAGAACAATACCTTATTATCTAGATATATGGAATTTAGTATCAATGTTTTCATTTTAACTGGAGATGGAATCTGTATGCAGTGATATCCCTCATGTTTTTTTCTAGTTTCCCTATGTTTTTCCTTCTAACATCTCTATTTTTCCATTGCTAAGGGTGGTTTATGTTTCCATTGAGTCAATTCATGGTACTCACCTAGTTTCTATTACATATTACCACATGTTTTCATATGAAATGAATGAGATAATGTCCCAAATGGATAATCTCCATGAGAAATTATTTATATGCATAGTGTGTCACCTTGGGCATCACATGTTCTCATCATGATATAAAATGATTTTTCTCTTTTCATTAGTGTTGACTACTGAAAACTCAACCGATTTATGGTGAAAAAAATATCCATTTACACATAATGATGAACTATTTGTTCAGTTGAAATGGGAAATGTTGTTTTAAATTATTGAAATTCTATTTGGTAACCATTTGTTGGGGATAAAAAATTATGACATTCAGAAAAACACCTCTTAGAGTATGTACAACCATTACGAGTACCTCGTTATGCCCATTTGTTTAACAAATGTTGAGATAGTATTAATGCACATGATGAACAAGATTTTCAATGAGTATCTTGATACCATTATGGGAGAATGTTTTGGAGGACATCATCGATTACTCTAAATCTGATGAGGATCATGTACATCATCTGAGAGTAGTTCTGAGCCTATTGAAAAATCACATACATTATGACATGTTTTAAAAGTGTGATTTCTATATTTAGTTGGTGAAATTCTTTGGAATCATGGAATATGAACAGTGTATATCTATTGATCCTCATAAGGTGAGATCCATTATGACATGGGAGAAACAATGAAATGTCTTTGAGATTTGGAGCTTCTTGTGCATAATACTATATTACCAGTAGTTCATGAAGGAAATATCATAACTTGATTCTCTAATGACTGCTCTAACACAAAAGAGGGTGTAGTTTACTATGATTGATAAATTTATGTATTAATTTGTTAAGATGAAATATTTTTTGACTAATGCATCAATGTAATGTCTTAAAAATTCCAAGAAGTGACATGAAGTCTTTTGTAATGCAACAAAATTAGAGTTGGGTTGTGTCCTTTTGCAGGGTTATCATGCAGTTTATTATAGACCTTCTTAGGTTAGACCACATGAGAAGAATAATCCTACCCATGAACATTAACATGCAACTTTGATACATTAACTTTAGAGTTAATGGATCTGCATTTTGAGAGAATTATTTATTGTGTATTTAAACAATAAGATATTTAGTTTTATCTTTTAAAAAAAATTTGAATCCCTGCTAGAGGCATTGGGTAAAGTAAATTTAATCATTCATATTTAAAATATCCTACACCCCATTGAAAGGGAATGTCATTGTTGGGGTTTTGATCAAGAAACATCTAACATAGGTAGTGAATGAATCTTTGGAATAGATGAATTTGATGGTTCTCATTGTAGATTTTCATGTCTAAATTAAGGTGAAAGTGGTTGATGATTCTTTATCTAGTGTTCATTTTACATACTCTCTTCTCAGGAGGATTATTCATTATCATGATATTTATGATGAATTGTGAAGAATTAGGGACTTTTATTAATGTGGTGAGATATTTTCTTAATGGTTTTGTCCCAAATATAGTGTTCTATTCTATCAGAATCACTTTTTTCTGTCGTTGGATTTATTGAAGGATGTGATGGGGGACTATCATTTTTCATATTGGGTTGTGAACCCAGGTTACACTGTGATGGTCCATGATATGTGGTGATAGTTATACTGGATTGGTATGATGCATGGAATTGTTGATTTTGTCTCTCATTGTTTTACAAGATAGTATGTGAAGGCCAAGCACAAAAACATTCGAGTTCTATTTATCAACATACAGTACCCACATTGAAGTGGGATGAAATATCTATATAATTTTTGGTTGTGATGCCTCATACCAAGAGATAGAATAATGATATATGTTTTATGATAAAAAGAATAACTATGTTGGGTCATATTATACCCATATTTTATACATCCAATGTTCGAGAGTTTGGAAATATTTTTGTTGAAGATATTTTTCATATTTATGTAGTTACATATTGTATAGTCTCTGATAGGGATCCTTTGTTAACTTCTAACTTTTGTAGAGGCCTTAATGATGAATTGGAGTCTCATGTCTGTTTCAGCATGGCTTACCCTCAATAGTCAGAATTCCAGACATACATAGCTATTCATATTCATTAGGATTAGATTGATGTGTTTGTTCTCAACATTTTTGTGACTTGGGAATATTAATTGAGGTTCGTTGAGTTTTCTTATGGCAATTTTCCTCATCCCATGGTAAAAATGTAATATTTTTAATCCTTTTATTACTATACATGTAAGTATACATTTTTTGTTAGTGATTAGAAAAAGATACATGGTTGGACCATGTTTGGTGCATTAGATTACATCAATGATTTTGATAATTAATCAGATAACGTTGACAACACAGTACTAATATAAGTCTTATATTGATAATCTCTTTAGTCATTAGGAGTTATCAGTTTTTGACATAGTGTTCTTGAATGTTAAACCCAGGTTGGGTCATAGGAGGCTTGAAAGGTAAGGGAAAATTGATCCTCATTTTTTGGGATATTTGGAGGCTGTTGAGAATGTGAGAAATGTTTCATGCCATTTGTCACTTCCATCACAGATTCTTTCAATAAATAACATATTCCATGTATCATAGCTGAGAAATTATTTATCTAATCTATCTCTTTTTTAGCTGTAGTTATCTTGAGATTGAATCTGATTTATATTTAACTAAGTGGCCAATGAAAATAGTTGATTAATAGTCCAAAGAACATCATCGGAGGATGATACCTTTTTTTATTTTCTATGGCAACATGGTTCTAATAATAATGATACATGGGAATGAAAAAAACTGATGAGAGTGTAGTGGCCTCATTATTTTTCCATGGAAACATCTTCATTGGATTTCTAGGGATATAATGTGTTTTTGGTGGTGAGGTTGTAACATCCAGTTACTGATATTAGAGGTGCATAATTAACCATGTCATGGTTTTTCCCTTTCATTGGGTAGGTGGGGTTAATATTCAATTAAGAGGATAAATTTAATAGTTATGTGAGATATTTTTTTTGGCTCTTATTTTTAATCGGTCATTTCTATAGGCTTTAGTAGAGGTACACACCACCTAAAGGTCTCCAGGTGTATATAATTAGAAGTTAATTTTTTATGAAGATTTATACCATGAAATGAAATAAGTATTGAAATTTATTCAGACTTTATGTGTCATTTAATGGAAAATATTTCATTCAAAGCAACACATTTTTCAGTGTTTATGAAACATAACTATTTCATGACGTGTAATGGGATTACACGCCATGTAATACCCGAACATTGATTTTTAAAAAGGAATTAAGTCCAATCAATGTCATTTTAATTCTCTTAAAATTCATCTCCCTTGACCCAATGCATTCTCTAGGAGATCTTGGATCTCTCCAACACTTCTGGATCCTTTCGGTCATTATTCGACCATAATTTCACTTGACGTGAGATTCCTGGGTAAGCATTATCCCTTGTTCATCATCCTTATCAATTTCTCATCCATTGGGGTTTTGAAATATCATCTGTAAATTTATGGATATATGCTTTATGAAAAATATATAATTTCATTTTTGAGTTTGGAGGTCTTCTACACCCTCTTTCTCATTGATGGGTTCCGCTACGAGTGTAAAAATTAGGGAGAAATATTGGTGATTTCATCGAAGTTGTACAATTTGATTAACGTTGAATTGATTAATTTAATTTAATTATTTATTTAAATTTAATTGAACAAACATTAATTTAAATTATATATTAAAAACTAATTCTATTGTATTTAGTTATTTTAAATGTTTTTGGCATTAAAATTTGGAAAACCATTAATTCCATTAGATTTGGTGGTGCTTACGGAAATTGGATTATTTAAATTGTTAACTTTAAATAATTGATTTTTGGTAAACACATAAAATTAAATTGTCAAATATAATTATAGAAATGGATTTTGAAATTGATGGTTTTGGTTTTTAATTAATTTCAAACTTGTAAAAATGGAATAATTTTTTTTGATAGATTCTTAATCGGTTTATCATGTTAAAAACAATTTTTTTGATTAAAACATCTTTTGGGTTTTAATCATAAATTGGAATAAGAAATGGGAGAATGGGATTTAATTGTATTTTAATAATTATTGAAATTAATTACACATCATTGATAGTGTAAGAATATATACAAACCATAGGTAGTTTGTGAGTTTTTTATCACACTCTGAACTTATAAAACCTTAAAAAAAATAAATGCAGCAGGACACAACCTTGATAGGATGGTGAAGAGTCATAATTGGCTAGTTTAAGAGGGATATGTGTATAAACATATTTCAATTATCAATTAGAGTGTGTGGAGTCCTATATCATGGAACATTTGTATTATTTGTGTTTTTAACAAGTTGCATGCTTGTTTTATATTTGAGATACAAAAATAATCCTTTTTTTTCAAATTATTAAACATTAATTCTTAATTTATATAAATTTTATTACATAAATTTTTTTATTTAATACATTTTATAGAAATAATCCTTCACTTGTGAATCCATTCCATAATGTACTTTCCATCATATGAACATTATAGAATGATTTATTTCAATATGCTTAAAAATGAAAAACCTACTGAACAATTGATTTGGATAGTTGTGTCCTTTGGGGGGTTTGGTTGTTTTTTTCTATATTGGTACTTTGGTAGAGAAACATTGGATTTATTTCTTGTTTTAATTATAGTACATTTCACACAGTGGAGTTTCTTTTGTTATGCATGTTGCCTTGTTTATTTTACTTCCTTTTTTATTGGAATAAAATTAATTACATTAATTTTTAAAGATACAAGGTTCTAGTAACCTGCTTGGGGGTGTGGGGGGTTATGTATTCCCATCGATCTATGTTAGGGTCAGACCATTTATCAGATTACCAGAGTACTCGAATTGGTTCGATATAGAACCCATAGTTAACTATATCTTGAATTACCAAGAGATGAAGATATACATGAGGATGGTATGCCTATATTTCTTAATAACTACGGTTGACCATTATGTTGTCTTAAAACATGTATCAGATATATCTTTCTCAATAAATCATTGTCTAGGGAAAAAATTTCCCTCTATCATGATGGTCACATTGGAGGATAAATATAATAAATGAATTTATTTATAGGATAAAATAAAAGTTTGGTAGATCTCTGATTCAATGTGCACTAATATTTTATTTTTATCCATGAAATGTGACTCCACAATAATAGTATTCTAGTTATTTTTTTATGTAGATAGAGATTTTATTTGAAAAAATTCAATGAGTTTATAGTATTTTAATAGTTAGGATATTTTTGATATATTATATGATGGAAATAAGAATTGTTTGATATGGTCCATAAATATAAACACTAATTGATAGGATATATTTGAGTAGAATAGGTCAAATAATAATTTTCACTTCTTGATGATATTATATGATAACAGTTATATAGGTTATCTCAAAATCATCAATAATTTCCATAATCACGGTTATGACCTCATTATCATGAAGAAATTATTATTTCAGGAGACACTATGTTCTATTAGTGAAATAAAATTATTTATTAGTATGATAAATAAAATATATTAAATAATCAATTATGGGAATCCCTTTGGATTATATGGGAATATAAAATACTTTTTTGTATAAAAATTTGACTGTGTCAAAATTTTATTCCCATGTGTTTCAACCATGTCTGTCACCTGGTTCCATCACCCAATGGGAAATGAAATTTTCCACCACCCGACACCTTTGAAATGGTCATTTATTCCAAGTGGAAGATATGGATGAATCATGTTATCCTAACATTGTTTCACAATTTACATGATACAATTTTAAGCGGGCACTCTCAACTTATGTATCACAAATACAATTGGTTCATTGAGTGATGGAGTTTCTAATATCTATAAAATTAAATTGAAAAAATAGAGGAAAAATATTTATATTTTATGCATGGTGGTTCACCAGAATACTAGAGTGAGAAAAATGACATAAGAGATTACATGTAGTCATTATACACAAGTATAATGTGAGTAAACTAGGAACTAGTTCATAATGGGAACCAATAATCTCATATTGGAGCAACATTCTTTCTACTATACATCAAGACCCAAAAATTTCACCATCCTTATAATAATGAATGAAAATTATGAGGGTAGTGGGAAGATTAATTATACCTCCATTTTTGGAAATTGGTTGACATGGTAGAGCAATGAAGATTGAAATCTTATGGAATGTATAAAAAGGTATCTTATATAAATACCCTAAAAATTGTAACATAGAGGCAGTGGTTAGTTTTTTAAATTATAAAAAAATACAAGAGATAACGCACCAAAGTTCTGAATAGTTTTTTTATTTTGTAAAATTAGACACATAATTGAATGTAAAATTACATTTAAGAACATAAATTAATACATAGAATTTTTAATGAGAGCACTATTATTATATTAAAAATATCCCCACATGACAATTATTATACAAATACTATCCTCTTCCTAAAGGAAACATATTAAATGGTAAATTTAAAATTCAAAGGAAGGGTAAACATATAATGAATGTTAATAATGAATAAAAATTTTAGAATAATTAAAAGATAATCTAAAAATTCCATATAAATAACAACATGAGTTAGAAAATTATCTATTAATTTTATAAAAATAAAATAATCACATGTAAATAAATATATGATTACATAAATATTTAATTCAAAATTACAGATAGATAAAACATATTTTCATGGACTCATTCTTATATGTCAGATAACAATGTCAATGGTTTGTGCAAGGAAATCTATACAAATGGTTAAGGCATGATCCAATACCCAGTATTTTTTATCTCAAGAGACATATGTATTAATTTAGTTTATATATGGGGATCCAATCAGTAGATAATAATTCCAATGCATACATCATATGAACAAACAATACATCTTGATCAAGATACCTTTAAAATATCTAATTTCCCAGAATGGAAGAATTAGATTACATTATATTAAAACATTAACATATAAAATAGAAAAAAACATCCTTATATATTGGATGAGTTTGATGATTAGATTATATAAAAAACATAATATTAAACAATATATTTTGACATAGATGAAACTTTGTTAAAAAGAAAACAGTAAATCATCTAGTGTAAAATTCCAATTCCACATTGAAATATTTTATATAAAGTAGAAAATATTTCCTTATATTGAAACATGTTTTTAGAAAAGTAACCCTATATATGTGTAAATGAAGCTTCAAATTAATTGATTGGTCATGATAGTGGTAAATTCCATTCATTTCTTATATGTTAAAACAAAACATTCTATTCATATTTATTGTAAAATGTCAACAAGTAACTCATTGAAAATATTTAAAGAAGATATCACTTTAATAAATTTATAAGAAGTAAAAAATGGGTAAAACTGAAATGAATAAATAATAAGAGAATATAAACAAATCTTTGTAACATTTCTAAAAAACATGTATATAGTTGAAAATTGGTTTTTGACTAATGTGATAAATGAAGTCGATTTTATTTATAATCATATTTTTTGTGTCTTACGTACATCCATTGATGAAAATGAAAAATGATATTCTATCTTGAAATTAATAATTATAATAATATTTATTTTCAATATATATATTTAAAATATTCCCATATTGATTAATGTAATACCCCCATTCCCAAAAAATGACGAGATAGTGAAATATACTCTTACCTCAGGTTATAAGTCCTTTGTGTGTGGTAGAAATAATATGTATAATGAGTTTGAATTTATTATATATCTATTAAAAAACCATTATAATATATTTCAACAAATATATAATTTATATATACTCTTTCTTCAATAATTTATTAATAATTATTTTTTAAAATCAATGTTTTAGATAATAACTTCTCCATTTTTAATTAATATTTTCTATTGGTACATTCAATCCTAGTAATGTGATAATGGATACATCATTTAATGAGTTATATTTTGGTATAAATACCATTTTGTAAATTATATACATTCTTAGAGTAATCAATAATTTTTATTGATAGAAATAAAAATTACACCTTTTATTGAGATTGTAGGTCGCACGTATGCATGAACATTGTTTTGATTTTGTTAGAGATGGAATGAAGGAACGATAAATAATTATACAACTTTAATGATTCATTATTATTTCATATTTATCATATATATTCCATAAATATATCATTATTACCATCCAACTAAAATGGAAATGAAAAAAAAATCAAATCACTTTGCTTCATGGAGGTGTTAGTCTACACATACATACACAAGATGTCATTGTTTTCCAAAGGATTGGAAGGTATGATGATAGATTTGATATTATAATTATATATTCATAATTTGGTCCCAATTATCATATATAATCATTAAACCCATCAAATAACCTTCCACAAAATATATCATAAAAAATAATTGTGTCACTGCATTGTGACCATAGAGTCCGAGGATTAAAATTCATTTATATTACATCCTTTTAGTTAAATATTCAAAAAGTTACCAAAATAAAGGCCTCAAGACCATAATATATTAATTTATATGGAATCATAGAACACATTCCAATAATTTGGGGAATAATCATCAATATTTTCACTAAATATCATCTCTTTTAGTACTCCATAAAACATATCTTGATAACCTAGGTAAAGAAAACATAAGAATGGGTTAGCTCGGATGCTCAGTAATGGTAAATAATAGAGACACATAACATTGATAAGATAAAAATTTAATGTTGTCATGAGAATTACATTTGAAAATCATACCTTACATATAAAGAGTCATATCAAGTATTAATAGAACAAATATTAGTTGTATGTAAGACACAAATAATAAGGGCCTCAAGAGCGTAATACATAAGTGAATAACATATGAATAAATAATATTTTTTTGGCATACACATTATATTATAACTTTTTAAATATGTATAAATAGATGTAGGATCACTCATTATGTTAATGAAGTAGAATTATGCCCTCACATAATATTGTGGACAATAAAACAGGTCCTCACATAAAATTAGGTATAGGAAAATATTTCTAGATATAAAATTATGAACATGTAATAATGTTCACAAATATAAATCATTCCAAATAATCCTTTTGTGATTGAAAAATCTTATTAGGGAATGTCATGTAGGATGATCCTACAAGGAGGGAAACATCACCATCCCTAATAGAACACCTTTACTTATATTGGATTAGGATATAGCTTCTTCCCAGAGTGGGTTAGGTTTCCCCATATTCCATAGTGGATAATGTTTCACCATCTTCCAATAGTGGATCTGGATTCCACACCACACCATATAGGAGCATGATACACCTATTTCCAATTTTGGATCCGAAAATACTAGTTTCCCATCATGGATTGAACTAGTTTACTTATCACCAGTCATTATATCATGAAATATAAATCTTTAACCAATTCATTTAATTGAGATATAGGTTCCACCCATAAAATAAATAATTCATACATAAATGTTCCAAAAGATAATAATTCTTTTATCATATCCTGACCCATAAAAAAGTATAGTGTTCATAAATTTCATATCATAAACTATGAAATGAAATGGGTATTATATAAATTACATAATATCATTAGTTATAGAAAATTGATATTTCTCATAATTATTTCACCAAATGATAACCCATAATACGAATTGGATGTCAAAATCATAAAATCCATGGAACTAAAATGGGTGTCCTAAAAATCATTCCATCAAAAAGAAAAAAAATTAAATAATGAATATGGATTTTATAATTATAATATATCTTCATTAAATCATAAACTATAAAAAAATAAGTTATCGCAAATGGAGGATTTTGAAAGATCAAATGAGACATTTATAAAGGAAAATATGCTTTCATTGAAAATGTATTTCATAAATCCAGATAAAATATCCATTTTGTATAAGGGAAGCATCATAATTTAATATAAAACATATCATTAAGATAATATAATTTACTCTTTGATAACTATTTTTAAAACATCATTTTTTTAAATCATTTTTATTTTAAATTATTCTTTAAAACATATAAAGGATACATAAAAATATATGGAAAACCATATTTATTGAAATAAATTTGTCAAAATCGAATGACGACCTGCAATAATTTTTAATACCTTTTTCTATTAAATGTATTTATAGGCCTATAAAAAAATCTTTTATTAATTTATATAATTTTCTTTAAAAATAACAACTTCATAAAACATAATGGACCATTTTGATATAAATTAAAACAGATGTAATCATTAAAAAAATTATATAATGCTTCTTTGAAATCAACAAAAAAACAATGAATTTATAGAATATTAGGAAAAAAATTACTTTAAAACATACATTCAAATATACTAACTATGAATCCTTAAAATTATGGTCAAGATATCAAGTAAGTCCATACAGGTTGAAAATTCATTTTTCACCTTATAAAGTTCAAAAAAGTACCTTAATCAGAAAATAAAAACAAATTTTTTTTAAAACCACTTTTACAAAAAATATAAAATAGTGGAAAAGATATCTTTTATGGATCATAAAATAATATTAAAAAATTTTAGAAAAATTTTATAGAAAACCCAATTTTAAAATAAGACATATTTTCGGCCAAAGGAGAACAAAAATCGGATTTTCATGAAACAATTATTGATTAAATTGATTACCATTGAGTAGAATAATGGTACCATTACATTAATATATCATGAATAACCATATGATAACATGCTTAAAGTGGTTTATTTATAGGTGGATAATAATATTTCATCAATGATAGAATAATCATAAATAATCCCATTAAACTATTTGATTTTAGTAGTTATCTTTTACAACTTAATTAACTTTTATTCAATATCCCCATAAAAGAATAACCTAAATTGAAGCTTAAAATAACATGTAATTAATTATATTGATTATATATCATGTTAATTGGAAATACATACACCTCATTTAAGAATATAGGATTATATCATGGCACGTATCTCAATGAAGGAATATAGTACCAAAATTACATTACCAATTTGGTATCTTTTAGTCCAAAATCCCAATAAAATAGCAATTTTCACATTGATATTTATGTGACATTACAATTAATTAGAATTAAAAAATAATATAATAATTTTTCGTATATACAACACAAAAAAACAAGTGGTGATCATGCCATAATTTTCATCGAAATAAATGTGAGACTAGAAATCCATTTACTACATGAGTAACATTGAAATCATGATCCCTAGGGAAGAATAACATCAATTAAAACATTTAATAACATGAATGAAATAAAATTCGTTATATAAAATTTCATGGTTCATTATATATACAACACGTCATGAATAGGTGGTGAATACAAAATATTTATCATATAAGTAAAAGTGAGATGAGAATCCCCATACTTTAAGACTCTTAACATTATTCGTACATGTTAAAATATACTCTATAAAAATTAAAATTATATTATAAATAATAAAATGGAATATATTATAATATATATTAATATATATAATTTCAATTTGTCTTTTATATTACCCATTTATAAAAAAATTCATGTCAAAATTATGTTTCAGGTAATAACTTCTTTGTTTTGCACATGTGTTTTGATTTGTTATATTTTTTGTCCTCTAACATATATCATGAATTATTCATCAACAGAATTATAACCAGGGTATAAATAACCTATATATTCAATATATATTTATTTATGATTATTTTTATAATATATATATATATATAATTAAATACATTGCTCATGGAGATAGTAGGCCTTATGTACTCATGAACGCTGCTTCTATTTTCCTAACATATTCAAAGAAAAAAAATAACATATATATATTTTTACAAATATATATTATAGTTATATTAAATATATTATTTTGTATATATAATATAATTTCGTAAATTAACCATCAATAAATTCCATTTATAGTGTTAACTAATGAAATTTCTTTGAGGAGGAGGTATTCCACATGCCAAAAAATGATGTTATAGTATGTACAAAAAAATGACATCATGAAGTTATATTTTATAAAATAATTCATAAATAATAAATACATCATAAATTTCATTTATATCATATAAAATATATAATCCATCATTTTAACATTATTTCAAAGATGAAAATGGATAAAAAATGCCATCGGTTCGTGAAGCGGTAGTCTTTCGTACACATGATCGATGGTGGTGTATCAGATTTCATCGAAGTGTGTGTGAATGTGTGTATAACCCTTAATATAAAAAATATCATTATATTTATTTTTCTGATTTTATTATTTAATAATGGAAGAAGAATATTTTATGGTGTGGTGGAGGAAAAAAAATTTCTTGATGATGGATGTTAACTCTCCTTTAATTATCTACATTTGGTTTTCACCAAAGGGAGTCCCTGGATGGAATTATGACCAAACATTATTTTATAGGATGAAATCTGTAATGTTTTAATAGTATTTTGATATGGGTTTTCCAAGATAATATTTTATGGGAGTTTTAAATAGAGGGGATAGAGAAGAGTCGTTTTATAATTACGGAGAATGATATATTGGGTATTTGTGAAAATATTTTAGTTATGACATCGTTTTTCTTATCCCACAAGGGTAAAAAAGTTGACAATTATACATATATAGAGTTGGATGTGCCATAAAATTTCTAGAAAAAAAATTATACATGGGTTTCAATAAATTTACACATTATCTTATATGATTGGTCATTAATTATGATCTTTTTTACCATAATTAATGTAATTAATTTTATACACCTTTACTATAATTTTTTTTTCAAAAAATATATCCTTATTGAATATTATGATGTATCATTATTGTAAATATGGTACCTATTATTAAAAATTCTAAACATATATTTTGTTTCATTTAAATAAAATTAATCCCATATATGGGACTAAACAATCGGTTTTTCATGTGAAAAACTCTAAATGATTGAAATGTTTTTATATAAAACATCAATGTATAATATCTTCTAATGATATAAATTTTATTAATTTATTTGTAATTTAACTCAATATAAATTGAGTCCAATTTATTATATAATATAACTATAGAAATAATTTATTTGAATCAATCTGTTTTGAAATAAAATTCAGTAATTTAATCAATTCTTCCAAAAATAAATTATGTTGGAAAATTAGAAAAGATTCATTCAATGTATAATTTTGTATTCCACTTTAAAAAATTAAATTTATTTTTTCCAATAAAAATTATAAAATTGAAATAATTTATATTAAAAATAAGTTCTCTATTAAAGTGTGGTAAATTTTCCTTTTAGATGAATACATCATTTTATTTATAAAATTGAATTCTTTATTATCTCATGTTTAGAAAATAAGATATGTGAACAATAAAAAGTTGACTATTATATATAAATCTATCTACAATATAATTTTTCAAATGACCTTTAATTAATTTATGATGGTAGGACTCATTTGATTAGATAAATATTTTTTTACAATAAAAGGTTCCATTATTTACAAATGTTTTTTACATTCATTATGAGTTAATTGGTCATCAAATAATTCTTCTTATATACTTGTGTAAAATATATGTTTATAATATAATTAATAATATTTATAAATTCTGATCCAAAATATATGTTGTAATTATAAAAATTTCTTAATAAAAATATCAATTCTATATTGTAGTTCTATAAACCCCAACCTTACATGTTACACAAGCTATTGATAGAATGTGGAATTTTGTATAACACTAGAGAAACATAGCTTTTCATGTATCGAAATTTGAACTGATTGTTTCAGTTAGTGAATTATTTACTAGGTGTTGCATGGAATGAAATTTATACATAGTGGCCTCATATAAGATATTCTAAATTTTGTGTTTCCGGAAATGAGAAATATCTTAAAATTAAAATTTTATAATTTTTTATCAAAATCATGGGTTGCTATATTATACACCCACTAAATTAAATTTATCCCTCAAAACATTTATTTGTTTCCAAGGATTAATATTATAACCCACATTTTAAAAATAAATACTAAAACATGATTTAAAATAGGGATGTTCTATCCATAATGGTTACACAAAGTTACTTAAAACTAGGTTTCTGTATAGGATTACATTAGTGTAATGTAAAAACATGGATATGACAGAGAAAAAATATGTAAATTTTTACTAGAGTGTGATATAGAACATGATCAAGATAATAATTTTGATAACAAAGACAAAAATGTATAATGATTTAGGGGACTATATGATTCATTAGAAGAGATGATATTGGGAAAAAAATTCGAGGTGTTTTTCATAAAGTGGGAGATCATTCAAAAAAATATATTCATTCTTTATTTCATTCTATTACATATGAAAAATCTATCTCTTTGATTTTTCTTTGATAAATTCTCTCTTTATCTCTTCTTTTATTGCATAAAGATGAATTTTTCATTCTTGAATAAATAGTGTTATAATACATTAATCCCTTAATATTTATTTAATGATTTAATTAAACTGTCTGATAAATGGTTATCCTTGTAACACTTCCAAATAAATTAAAATAAAAAATATTACAAAGATGTTACCTAAATTATCATTATATTGATCCCCCATATATTGTAAAGTATATCCTCTTTTTCATATTCCAATTATTTTATTACATTCATCATATATTTCTTTGAAACACAGTATTAACTATAATTACTCTAAATTATTTTTGAAAACATGCATGGTTATTTCTTCCAACGAATATTGGATATATTAATTAAATTCCAGACGTTGTAAAATTACTCAATATTAACATGATCCAGTTTTTCAACAAATAATTAATCATTTCTATGGTCATCAATACTCTCTGGATTACATTATCAAAATTAATAATCTGTTTATTCAAGATATAATCAATTTTTCAATAATATAAAAACATAAGTGTTTTATTCATTTAAAAAAATATCATCTTTCCAATAAATCAGATTTCAATTTCCTCAAAAAAATTAATATATCCATTCAAATAATTAATGATAAATATATAATAAAAACACATTTATATTTCATGATTCATTTAACACAATCATATTATTCCCAAACCTAAATACTTCATTAATACAACATTATTCTTAAATCATTAGTTAATCTTGATAGTCTAATTCCCAAACACATGTTTCCAATAAAATGAAATAGGAATAGTTTTTTAAGGATCCTCAACATAAAATAATCATTCATGTAACAATACAAGTAAACAATATTGTTAAAATATCCTATAACATACACATGTTATTTATTGTCTCTTTATCTTTTATAGTATAACCAATACTCATGGACCTTATTAATTTTAATGATGAGAATTCCACTTATAAAATCAATTTTCATAATTCACATACATTCCACATCTTAAACATTCAATGTGAACCATGATAAATTTATTTACCTATATTTAATAAAACCAGAAATCATAGTGTGAGATAAAATTTTCATAATGGTGAACGACATAATCTGAAAAAATAACATATTAGAATTATAAATTATGAAAAATTATTACTTAATATATGAATTCATTTTTTATCAAAGGTTTGTTAAATGTCAGCCTTCATGATGGTTTGTAAAGAGATAGTGATTTCACAAATCATATACCTACAACATCTCTCACTAGGCATGTAGTAAGTCCCATTTTCATGTTGTAGTTCCAAGTCGATTATTTCATAAGTTGTTTTTTCAGGGCTACAACCCTTACATAAATTTGAGCTAGAGACACATCCACTATTAGTATCTAGATAAATATTTATTTCTAGGAAAATACTCTCTATATCCTTCACCAAAATTACAGGACATTTTCCTAGATATTAACACATCATTATCCTTATCCTTAGATAAATAAATATACATATAATTATAAATATACCTAGGGATATAATTAAGGTTTTTTCATCCTAGATTCCTATGGTTAGCTGAAACATTCATTTGATACCAACTATAGTGACATAGGCTTAACATACATGGATATTACAACATTCTATTATAAAATTCAGCATGTTACAAAAGAAAATTCCCTTGGACTGTAATAGTTTAGTATCTTTGTTAACATTGAACTCAACCTTAAAATTGTGTAAAATATCTTCAATGTATCCTATAATGTCCCAGCCCAACTCACCATTAACCCGATATCCAGATTAAGGGGTCACATGGCCTCAAGCACAACTCCTTTTATGTCAGAGACTAAATAATAGTACTGAGGGTCTCAAGATGTTATAGTGGGGAGAGTATACCATCATATCAGTGTTCAAATAGAAAAAATATGTAGCATAATGAAATTATTATAAAGAAATTATAAAGGAGTGGAATTCAGATAATGAAAACCTAATAAAAGTGGCTAATTCAAGGTTATGAAATTTATGTAGGCCTGACATTGTAATGATACATATATGAAGAAGAAATCATACAACCTGAATTTCAAACTAGAATGATATAGGACACAAATAAAGAAATGAACTAAAAATCACAAAGGAAAACTCCACAAGCATCCTGAGCTCAAACTCGGCACTTTTCTCAAAACTCCAGGTACAAGCATTCAACAAGAATCTATGTTCAAGGTGCATAGTCATACGAACAAGAATGGTCTATTCTGGTATCCTAGTAAAATTGTGGTCTGATTGGGTTGTAAGATATAAATCTTAGTAGGCCATCACCCAATTGTGTCTTTCCAAATCTAGTGAAATAAAATTTAGATCATGTACAGGTAGAGAAAAGTAAGGATAGAACTGAAGAATAAATAACCACCCATCCAGGATCCTAAGGGACACCTAACAGTAAATCCTACATTTAACCATGGATGGTATGTCTCATAATTTCATTATATATATATATTAATATTTTATCACATAGACAATGTAAGCATTACTCTCTTCCATTCATGTATATATATGCACCTATAGAGGCTATCCTTGCAACATGGTTAAAATGCATCTCATCAAAGAGATATTATGTAAATGGAATGAGGTATGAATATTTATCATCCATTAGAGATTATATAAATGGAACGGGGTAAGAATGTATCTCGTCCATAGGATATTATATAAATGGTATTATGTAAGAATGCCTCTCACCTGTAAGAGATTATATTAATGGAACGTGGTAATAATGTCTCTCATCCATAATCATTTATATTAAATTAAATGTCGTAAAAATTCCTCCCATCTATAGTCATTTACATATATGAAATGTGGTATGAGTGCCTCCCATCCATAGGCATTCACATAGGTGGCATTGTTTGTGATTTCCTACCATCCATAATCAATCACAACCATTGTCGTAATTATAATATATTTCATAAGATTTTACCTACAATGCATTTAAAATAGTCATACCATATTAATAATATAAGAAATACAATTCCAATTTATAATTAAGGAAAACCATCATAATTATTTCAATTAAACATCAACAATGATTTGGTATCCTCTAAAACAAAACATGAGGAAAGGACATCTCATGTATGACCTTAGCCAAATTAAAAATCATTTGAATGAATGCATTACATTAAAACACTTTAGATCAATATAATTAATTTAATGTGGCTAATCCATTCATTCAGTACGTTCTATTAACAATGAGTCACTCTTCTCGAGCCATCTCACCCGATTTTTCAATGCGTTTAAAATGGGATTAAGGGTTCATGTATCAAGGTAAATCCATCAAACATATGGAATTGTCTCATCAAATACTTCATATTCTACTCCATTGGTGATAAAAAATTATAGGTATTAATTAACACAAGGTATCTTATTAATAGCCTACTCCGGAAACACCATACCAATAGAATCCAAAAACATTTGGGATATCTTGTGTTAATTTAATCACCCAATGGGAAAGGGCCAATTATTATATCCATGAAAATCATTCAATTAATCATGTTGGATGAGGTCATATACATGTCACTTATAATTATTATATTCAATGAAGAAGATATAAAAATGCAATAATCCATGATATCCTAGAAGTCTATATTGTATATATTTATCATGAAGGTAGTGCATATCAATTAGATGAATTTTATTTTATATCCATGACCTTTAATATCAATATTCATCCATCAGTTTTATGCATTTCATTTCCCAGGTCATGAGATGTATGTAAATTAGGAAACCATAATACATTAATAAAATCTACTAAATATGAAATCAAAAATTAAATTAATGCATTATTAAAATCTAATGGGAATAGTTAAAATCTAAGGGGAATAGAATTGGTCCCTACCTCAAATTGGAATGAAGCCATCATCTTTAGCTCTCGATATATTCCAACTAAAAGCTGATACCCCCTGAGAATATTCACCATCACACACATGCAAGGACACGTAGTCACAATGCACACACTCGCATGGACCAAAGCATGTGAATGTGGTTCATTGCAAATATTATTATACGCATATACTAGTATTCACTCACCTAAATACACTTTCTCACATATATCTATAAATTTACACACCTAGACCCATACATTTGTAATCAGTGCCATGGATGATTATAAACATAATGGGGGAACCCACATATAATCACAAAATTTCATTGTTTTATATGTAACATGATTAAACTAGACATAGCTTCTACCAAACCACAATAGTGTGATGGAGTGGAGAAACCTGGCCAAGAAGAAAAGAAGGAGTAGTTCGAGATCTGTCCTCGAAGAATCAAGAATGTAATCGGGATGGAAGCTGGTGGATTTGGTGGTGAAAGGAGGATTGGATGAGGGGGGTTCCACATGCAGCAAAAAGGGAGATCCCAAGGGGGAGGCATGATCTATATGATGTAAGGGGAGAGGGGTGTTTGTTTAGAATTGTAATTTGTTTTAATTTTTTAAAAATTAATTTCTTAAACTGACCAAACAACCTAGTTTGATAGGCATGGTTTTCGAAACAGTTCAAAAATCAAGAGGAACCCCATGTATATGATACATCTTCTACATAGGCAAGGTAGATAGTTTGGAAAACTGTGTGCAACTAGTGTGATAGCTTCTATCCCCAAAAAACTTTCCTCATGATATCCTGGAGTTGGTTGCATGGTTTTTAAAAAACCATACACCATCTACAGGTCCTTTAAAAAATCATATCCTGTTCTGGTGCTCTTAAAACATATCAAGCCTACCTTGAACATAATGATCCTTCATCAGAGTCCAAATAAATCAATTTGGAGTTTTCCAACTCTCGTAATTGAGTTATGAGTCTCTGTTTTTAGAACAGCCCTTTTAGTAATTGAAAATGATCATAATACTTCAAATTTTAGTCAGGTATGAATCATGGATCATTAAAATTCTCCCACATTAGAAATTCTCATCGATAAGTATCCTTTAAAAACAAATTAAACCTAACCGATCATTCAAGGGTCCTAATACCTCAATCAAACCATTTCATTACATTTCCAAACATCCAACACACAATCATGAACTTCGTTAAACATAGTGTACTTAAACAACCAAGACTCAATCCAAAGATCATTTCCAAACCAATCACTAAGAAAAAACTTATAGATCCCATCCTACTAGATACATGGTCACATCGTTTATTTTTTCATGAAACATGAACAAGGTACTTCCTACCATAGGCTATAATGTTAAATGGACAAAATTAAACTACGACACAAACTCTGTCAGAATTTTCATTACAATAATACTATATGTGTTTGAAGTAACTCATGTTTTAATTTTGAAATGATCGAATGGTCGATTTCACATCAATCCAAAATCCCATGTTGATATATTTTCATAAAAGGCCCAATCCCGCACCAACCACACTCATCAGCACCAGACAATGTGTCTTAGAAGTGTTCTTTACCGACCGTATTCACTTAACAAGAGTGGAAAAGACTCAATCATATATGGATGACTAATTAAGAATAATACAAGATAAGACGACAAGATTTTTAAAATATAAATAGCGATACCTTCACTAAAGGAAGCTCAATTATTTCAAAATCATATTCACCAATTCCTACACCTGAAACCCGATGATGCTTCTATGATCAAACCACAAGGGAAACCATGCATTCCCCATGTAACTCCATTAAAGAACCTCCCTAATCATGTATGACATATTTAAATAAATTGAAAAAGATAAGATCAATGCTCTCTTAGTGTATGTTGGATAATAACAAGATAAGGGACATGATCATCATGTAGTATAGTACACTAAGTGGATTCAACAATTTCTGGTCAAACATAACTGGTTACTGGAAGAAATAAAGGCTGAACCACAACATGTCAACTACTTGAAAGGGACTTAGCTTCACCAACAATCTAACTACTATTCAAACTAATATCAATTTCATTTACCCCTGATGTGTATTTCTTGATCATTCAATCATTATCAAAGAATATCATACCAGGAAAAAGATTTTTATCAGGGTTTTCACTCAAAAAAAATACAAAAACATCATGTTTCGGAGCAAAAACCAACATGAATTTGAAACACAAAAGCATAAATGATATTAAAACATAAGATGAAAATCCTCTAATGGTCCCCTTTGGTTGGATTCCAACTTCGTAAAATGACACTTAATGAAAAGAAATGACCTGACACTCCCCACATTGGGAGTGCTCTAGTCATCGAGGGGAAGAACATAAATTAAATACACCTAAGTGTGCTTTACCCAAACCATAAAGAATCATGTGACACTATTTCGAGCCATGCTCAAAATGTCCAATCCATTGAACAAAACCAAACCAAAGAGATTAGTGTGTCAAAAAACCTAGTCTTTGGAAACTCATCCCAAGAAATGGGAAGAAACTATTTTTTAATTATGAGGTAACTCTAACTAAATATGTACAGAGACCATACACATAGAACAAAAACAAACAATTTAACTAAACTCTACTGAATTGTTATTATTTTATCACATTATGATACCACATATAAAAAATAATACTACCTGATGACAAGATAGGTGATCAAATGACCAATGAAATAACTTACCATGTCCGATGCGTGTCTAACAAGGTGAAAACATGTATGACCCGTGGTTCAATCCCAAAACATTGTCAATGAAAACATGACCACCTATTTGAACATGCGTTTCATTTAAAAACATAAATTCACACATGGGAAATGTTATCCAAATGGTACTAATCATCTGAAAAAGAGAGCTACTAATATGACTAGGTTCTAAGGGTGATACATACAATAAGAAAGCCACTTGATAAATCAAAATAATCTAACCACACATTTTTTCACTCCAAAAAAAATTCATCAAATAGAAAAAAAAATCAATGTGATTTCTAACCTAGATAATTCCTATAGAAACATCTATAGTTCCATTCCAAGGAATCATAAGATAAACTCAGCTATCCATAATCTTGATTTCTAAATAAGGGACAACACTACAGGTTCCATTTCCATTCCATTTTTACATTTATTCATATTTTACCTTTTAAAAAATTAAAATATTTAATCCCAAATAAAGTACCATTTTTTTCAAAATAAAACTAAAGCTACGTGAATTTTTAACTAACACCCCATATGAAGAAATGTATGTTTCACAAAACATCCAATTAAACATTTAAATATTTAATATTATTCCATAATAAACATGAAATTTATCATAATAACACCCCTTTAACTGTTAATGAAACATATAAGGTTACCATTGTGTAAAAATGTGTTCTCCAAAAAACAACCCAAAAATAGTTTCTTATACATTACAAATTTAAACATCTTAATAGGACTTTTCGATATAGATCATCTTATTACATTTGATGAAGGAGAACCTTTCTCAATTTATGATGTTCCTATAAAATGCATGGATTGAAAATTTGAACTTTTTTATCTAAAACCAAACTCATTTCAAAGTATAAAATGCTCATACATATATGTATAGCAGTTCAGTTAGAGGATTTCACATCTACCAACCAGTAAAGATCCCATGAAATTTATTGATTGGAATTTGGCACCCCTTTAATCAGAACAAATAAATATTTTCACTAAAACATTAGAAACTGTTATATTTTATCAAAATCATAAAAATGTATTTATATTATGCTCAAAATGGTCTAAAAATATAGTTACCATTTCCTTGTTATAATGTGCCCACACACCTTACAATCCAAAAATTTGTTCTCGTCCATTAACAACTTGTTTATATAAAAATAGAAAAACATACCATCATAAGTTGAAAAAATATAATTCATTCTATCCAATGTTAAATAATTGAATAGAACTTATGGAAAAAAATTAAATCAGCATACAACCTTCAATCAAACTATATGAAATGGATCAAGTTATAACATGTGATTTTCCTATGTGCATAATATGGTGCATGCAAAGTTCTTCCTTACGATATTAGCCTAATCGTAATAATACAATAAAATTCATAAATAATAGGTATTGGACTGTAATCCAATCACTCGATGTGAAATCATATTAATTTTAACAATGAATATCAATGAACAGAAATCTCATCCCTGATCACCTGATCATTTTTCGTATATAGTTTAACATCCCATGTAAATAAAGAATATGAAATTTTAAAATTTTTATTTATATAATAAATAATATTTTTTACTTTCAAGGACATTCTATGTTCTATATATTACTCAACTCACAACCACAGGTTTCATTGAAATCTTAATTTTCACACCACGTTTAGTTATACCGAAAAATAATATTATAATATTATTATTTTAAATGGTAGTTAACTCATAGCCATTATATTAGATGAAATGAATAGAATTGACTACAATATTATTAGTAATTTTTTTTAAACTTTTTTACTTTTATCAAATTAATTTTAGAGGACTAAAATACGAATGAATCTGAATTTAAGCACGAAATACTGCAATATTTGTTAAAACGTTGATTTACCACCTTTTGATGGTGAAACATTTATAAATGTTTTTTTGTAACTTTAATATGTTCTATTGGAAATACTATAAATCTTGTATAGAAGAGAAATTTTTGATATTTACCTTGGATGAAATTTTGGTATAATTTTTATAAAGTTCAATTTTTAAATGAATTGTGAATAATGCTTCATTTTACGTCTAAACTACCTATTCATATTATTTATTTTTATGATTATATTTTCCATTTAATTTTTATTAATGATTAATTAGATTATATTTTTATCATTTCATCCAATATTTTTCATTGGAATTAATTTCACTTTGAAATTGGATATAAACTAAAATTTATCTTTTGTGGTTTTTTATTACTTAAAAACACTTTATTTTTGTTTTGACAATGAGAATTAATTTTAAATTAATTTATCCAAATTATGCACTTTGAATTTTTTAAAATTTATTCTATATTTGGAATCAGGAGGTCCAAATTGTGTAAATAGATCACTTTTATTTTTAGTCATTTTAAAAAGTAACATTAGTAAATATTTTATTTAGCATGGTTAAAGGGTAAATCTAGTAAACAAGGGTAAAAAATAACATTATAATAAAATTAAATTACTCTCAAACGAGTGATAACTCTACTGGATGATATATATCCATCAATGGGTATCCTTGGGTCGATGTCGTGACCCCATTGAGCCACATGTAATAGAAAATGACATTTTATAAAAATTAATTCCAAGTTAATGAAAATGTAACATAAGAATATATATTTTTACAAAACAATTTTTATATTGTGATATATAAGTTATATATTCAACTATAAATATTAATTTGAAATATAGAAGGATTTATTACTTAGTGGTATTTTATTTAAAAATTTTAATCATTAAATAATATAATTTAATTATGACAGAATAGTGACGTAGTGACTTCATTATTAATAAAAGATTCAAATAAATGTTATTATAAATGTCAATATAAAGGTAATTTGGTTATTTTGATATCATAAAATGATTTTTGGATGATTTTTGCATGTTATATTTATATTAATGTAGTTTTTTCAAATCATTCAGGTTGTTCTATATTTTTTGAAATGTCATGATATGAATAGTTTGAAAATTGACATCATTCATATTTTAATATATATAATATTATATTATATATTTAAAAACTAAAAAAAATAATAAGAAAAATAGTTATAATATGTCTAAAATTTTATTAATGACCCTTCCTTTGGATGTTTTTTATGTTTTGGAAACTATTGTTATCCCCAAAGTGTTTAATGATTAATAAAACTATAAGAGTAAAAAAGGCTTAAATAAAAAATAAGTATTAAAATATATCTATAACCCATCCAATTCTTATTGGATGATAATATTTTGAGTTATATTCAACTTATCATCAAATTTAATGTGTTTTGGTGATTTTGAAACCGAATATCATTTTATAATTGAATAATACATTTAAACACTCCTAAAGAGCCCCTCCTCCCTCTTATAAAAGGTCACCACCTATAACCCATTACAAACACCAATAAAGCCCCTTGACTCATCCAAAATATTCCCAAATATGATTCCAACATCCTAATATTCTTCATATATGCCTTCCCCAAGGCATAAGGTAATTCAAAAGATCCCTTTGACTGAAGTCCAAAAAATTTACCTGATTCGAGTTAACGTCTTCTCTCAAGTTTTGTTCCAATATTTTTGCTCCAACACTCCCTATTTTGTTATTATTAGTAATTTACAAAAGAAAAAATATATCCTTAATATTCTAGATTTTTTTATGATAATTATTGGAACTATACTTACACACACCTCCGTCTAATGATTATAGAACATAATTTTTCTATTGACGATGAACTACAACATCAGGAAATAATGATTGTCCAATCTTCTCCTGCCACCTCATATTCTAGACATTATGAATAGACTATAATTGTATATGATATTTTTGAAATATAATTTATCTCTATGATTCTATAATTCTCATTTATAATACACCTTTATTTTTATAATGTTGTATAAATACGATAATTTCATTCGAGGAAGTACAGACTACCATCACATCAATGTGATATAACTCCTTCATGATATACATGAAATTTATAATGGATGGAATTTATAGACCGATGTTACATATATAACATATATATTTTACTTGAAATATAATATACATATGTATCATTTATTTTTCATTCCATTAACAATGTAAACAAAATTAATGTACCATTCATGTGTACGTACGACATACCACCCTCTTGAACAGTGCATTTTATTTTCATATATCAGAATGTTATAGAATATTATAAAATTCATATATAATGGATATAAATAAATATAAAATGTATATATATGATATTTAAATCAAGAATACAATTCTAGTGATAATAGATTATTGACCACATTGACAATTGGTAATTATAACAAGTTCATTTTTGACTAAAGTACCAAACATAAAAAAGGATGATATGAACATGTATAACTATATGATTGTTATAGGAAGGTAATAAGTGAAATAAAATTAATAATAAATTTCAAAAAAGGCATTGAATAATTTATAATTAACTTATTTTTATCATTCATGGAGATAAAAAATGATGAAGTCGAGTCAAACACAAGGTAAGGGAACCTTTCACCCTTCTCTTTTAGTCAATGTATTATCTAATATTATGTATTAAAATTTAAATTATCAGATTATATGATATGTAATTTCTTATAATTATTTCCTTAAATTTTATTTCCATGTGATGATATATCCTTTTTCAGCAACTCATTTTCTAAAATTTTATGAGACATAGTTTGGCAGAAATTTTTTTTAAGAGAACTTTTTAACCTTATTTCAATTATTTGGGATAACATATACATTTTTATTATGTAGTCCTATGAATATGTTTGAATGACATCTTATTGTTATACAATTAATATCTATATATATTTTGTGTATTTATATCTTTCACGCATACTTATGACATTAACTTATTCTTAATCTAATGGTACAATCTTGGTAAGGGAATCCATCTCAATCTCCATCCATTGAGGCATATCTTGATATTGTGAAAAATTAATATCCTATAGGGTGTATATACAACCTTTTTTACATTGATATCAAGAATATCAAGATTCACATGATATTTATAGTTTTATTTTACGTTGTTCTTTATTGATTTTTATACATGATAATCTCATGTGGTAAAGGATTAGTTAACAAAAAACATCATTTTAAATGTTTTAATGATTTAATCTTCTAAATAATTCTCTTTCAAGTCCACGTTTTAAAACTTGTTTTATGGATTTATTTTTATTGAAATTAGTGCTTCAATTTTTAAATTCATTTCATAAGTGTCAGAGTGGTAGGGGACACATTGATTTGAAACTATTCTTTTGGAATGTTTTAAATGAATTGATTATGTCGATATCATGAAATGATATCTTTTGAATGCAATTTAGAAGTTTGATCTTTACTTTATTCTTGTTTTATATGTTATGGTTCTTGGGAATTATTTTCATATATCGATGGTTCCGTGTTAAAACCATGGCTGGTGAGCCCAAGATTGTTATACAATGCATTGGGTAACATGACTGAGGTAAAAATTAATATTTATCCTATTAGATTTAGATAATATAATGTGATGGGTTCTCTATATGTAACTCCATATGTAGCTATGAAATCTATAATGTAAGTATGATATGGATTCCAAAAGTTAACCTTTTAATTTATGATTTCATTGTGATATTTATAAATATTATGATTTCATGAGGTATGATAAAGAGATTATGTATTTTATGTTTTTAAGGACTTCAGTTTACATTAATTATTTTATAAGACTTACTGATATTTTTATGCTCATCCTATGTTTTTGAAATTTTTTTCACAGGGTGAAAGGAAGAGTAAGTGAAAGGAATAAATCAAGAATATTTTTTTTCAAGAAATGAATTCATGTTTTCTTCTAAGAGTATTAATTTTATATAAAAAATGGATACTGAGTTGAATTGTATACATTGAAATATTTGAGATGTAATTTAATAGTTATGGCCTAATTCTCTAAATCTATATCACCAAAAAGATTCGCTATGTTAATTTTGGATTTTACTCAAGATTATGTAATGTTTTAGGGATGGGGCCTTTAAGTTATTATTAGATATCAGTTTAGAAAACATTATAGGTTAGGGTGGTATTTGAGCATAAGTAACATAACCATAATGGTTATCATATTAGAAATATTAATAGTTATTTTAGTTAAATTTAATGTGTTTAAGATAACATTAATAATTATATCTTAGTGTTTACCCTCCTCATAAGATAATATATTATGATTTTAAAAATATGCCCATGCTAACTTTTCGGGTTTTAGTAAATGGATGTATCTTGATGGAACCAAAGTAACAATGGATTTGATGGAAACTGTAGTGGTTTTCTGAATATGAAATTGAATAAAATGGGAGCTATAATGAGAACTATTGTGGTTATTCTCAAAAAACTATATAGAGTCATGATTGACCTCATGAACCATGGTGATTTTTATAAGGTATCATATCTGAGAGAAATGAATAATAATATAAGTCAAGGTAATAATAATAAAGGTAACTTTATTAAAAAATATTTGTGTCAAGGTTGTGGAAAGAAACACCAAAGAAAATGATTCAAATGGATGGAAACATAATATTGATGTGATTAGGAAGGTCATAAAGAAGGCACATGCTATGGAAAAAGGAAGAATCTAGATTACTCCATGAAAGAGAAATAAGTTCTTTCCGAGGGATCAATTGAATGTTTTAAATGTGGAGGGCATAATCATTATAAGAATTAATGGGGTAAGAAGGAGGTTTTGGAATGTAGTAAGTAGTATTGTACTAATATATAATTACTGTTTCAAAATGCCATTTCAATTTATGCTTTGGAAACTAAAATGATCAACGAATGGTATAGATTATATTTTAGATCTTGAAAGATATTATTAAAATTTGAGAAAATTAGGAATGATTTTTTAGGATGTAATTATAAAATAATAAGATCGAAAACATGGACAAAGGATCATTATATAATGTTATATGATTGAGTTAGCTACATTTTAGGAATTGAAGAGTTAGGTTTGACTAGTGGATGATGATACGTTTAATTGTATTAATGATAATATTACATTATAAGTCATTTTATTGTATCTGTAAACATGATGTTTAATATGTGACAATGCTATTCAATGAACAATTAGCTTTTCTTTGGAGGATATAGTTATAAAGAACAATTTGACATTTCATGATCCGTTAATTTGAGGCAATTACAGGTTATTACTTTTTTGGATACAAAATGTGTGGTATAGGATAACCAATGTGGTTAAAATATGTTATGGTTAATTTTGAAGAATTTGCCTCATTTTTTGGGTTATTATAAAATAATATTAAATTTTTGTAAAAGGACAACAAGAAGACTATGTGACAACCCATCACATCGGACAATGCTACAAGAATCAAACCCACAACCAAAGTGTGATTGGGATTTATCACCTAGCACAAGACTACATGATGTCCCTGGTTAGTCTGACATATTTTTTCAGTTAAATTATTTTATAGATAAATTATATGTCTATTTTGGTATCATATGATTTATGAATTGTTTATGTTTAGTATAAGAAAATGTTATCATGATTATGTGATAAATTTTATTTTGGAAGACATTTTCTCTTTTGAGAACACTATATGCCTTAGGAAAATAGAATGCTATGGTATTTACTTTTTTGAATAATGGTTGAAACTTTATATTGTAAGAATCCATGTTTTTATAGAGTTATAGTGATTTGGGCTATTTAGGGAAATGATTAACCTATCATATAGAATATGTAATTATGTTAATTACTTTTTAGTATGAGAGTTTATGAGTAGCGAATGTTATTTTTAGATAAATGTTATAATTTATCATGTATTACTGTATGATCAAATCCTTATGAATTTTGGGATTTCATCTTAGTTGGTTTATGTTAATGAATTTTTAGGAAAATTTTGTATTGAATGGTAATTTTTTAGCTTTGGGTAATATTTGTTCAATTTTGAGATTATGAGTAGTATTTCATTTCATAAATGTATATGCTTTTTGGGGATTATATGATCTTCTACTAACCATTATGGTTTTGGTTAATGTATAAAGAAATAGAAAATATATAGTTCATTATTTTTTGATCATGTTATTCTAAAGATGTGGATTCTATTGCTTTAGGTGTGACCAAGTCAAATTGAATACTTATCATTTGGAGAAAAGATGAGTAATTGGTAGAAACATATTAAAAAATGAAACTCTACCTGACAAGTAAGTATATTTCAATATGTCCTCAGTAAATATCTTAAATAAATTATCCAACATTCTGAAATGAAACATAAAACAAAAATACTTTCTATTTTAATTTCATATTGTGAATCCAATGATCATTTAACCCATCGTAAGAGTGTGTTTTTTTGTTGTCAACTTTCTCATGATCATGTTTTCAATCAATCAAAATCAAAAGAAGACAAATATTTTAGCTTCCATATCTATGTTTTCCATTAATCTTAGTATGATATGTCTCGGGTGACCATTGTACTTCCCTTTATTTCTTTTAAGGTGATGGTTTTATTGACTCTTTTTTTGGTGTGGGAATTTTAATGATGTTTCCGAGCCAAATTTTAAAATTGTGAGATGAAATTACAAATAGTAGGAAGAATATAACATCGTAGGTAATCAAAGAATATAATATTTCCATAATTATATTTGAGAAATTAATATTAATTTTACATTCAAGGGATTCTATGTACGATAGCATAATAAAAATGTTACAACGGTTTTCTTTGAAATCTTATGTTGCACAATACATTGAGTTATACTAAAAAATAATATAGTAATATTATTATTTTAAATGGCAGTTAACTCCAAGACATTATATTTGAAATAATTAATATAACTAACTACAATATGATTACACATGTTTGTTAAATGTTTTCTTATTTTATCCAATAAATTTTAGTGGATTAAAATAATAATGAATATGATTTTATGTATGAAATACTCTAATATTTTTTAAAACATTGATTTACCACCTTTTGAGGGAGAACCATTTTTATATCTATTTTTATCACATTTATATATTCTATTTGAAAAATTAAAATTATTATTTATAAACGGATCAATAAAATTTACATTGGATGAAATTTTTGTATTTTTCTGAGAAAGATCATTTTTAAAGAATAGTGAAAAATACTACATTTTATGTCAAAACTGTCTTTTCATGTAATCTATTAATATGACTAGATTGTATATTTAATTGGTTTTAATGTGTAATTAGATTATATTTTTATCATTTAAACCAAATATGGATATTGGATGTAATTTCACTTTGAAATTGGACATAAACACATGTTAATCTGTATGTAATGTTTACTTCTTAAAAACACGCTTTTGGTTTCTGCAACGATAATTAATTTTAAATTAATTTCGGAAATTTTTTTTGGACATTGTAAAAATGGAAGTGATATTTTGAATCATGTGGTTCATGTTTTTTAAATAGTTAAATGTAATTTATAGACACTATGAATATTTACTTTAGTAAATATATTATTTACCATGGTTAAAAGGAAAATCATATAAATAAGGGTAAAAAATAATATTATAATAGTATCAAATTACCTTAACACGCATTTTATAACTATTTTCTAAAACATATCCTTCCATGGTAATTCATGTGTCTATTTTTGGACCCCCTATATCCACTTTGAATTGATAAGGAAATTTTACAAAAAAATAATTTAAAGTTAAATAAAATGAAACAAAAACATATATCTATTATTAAAACAATTTTTATATGGGGTTATATAAGATATATTTTCGACTATAAATAGTCATTATAAGGTTAATACGTTTTCCTACATCATGGTTGTTTATTTATAATTTTTAAACATTAAATAAATAAATTTAACCATGACACAATGGGGGTGTAATGACTGCTTTATTAGTAAAGAAAAAAAATAAATGATATTATAAATGTTAAAATAAATTTAATTTACTTATTTTGATATAATACACTAATTTTATGGATGATAGTTACATGTTATATTTTTTTACTAAATTTTTATTAAATCATTCTAGTTGTTTTGGATTTTTATAAATTGCATCATATGAATAGCGTCAGAGTTGACATATTTCATATTTTAAAATATAAAATATTTTATTAAAATTTATTGAATTACAAAAAAAATATACAATTTTTCTAAATAGTTATCATCATTATCCAATGCTATTAAATATGCTTTATTTGGATATTTTTCATGTTTTGGTAACTATTTCGATTCTCAAAGTGTTAAATCCTTGATAAAATAGAAAGAGTAAAAAAATGGCTAAATAAAAAAGTTATGGTTTAAAAAATATGAAAACCCTATCCAATTATTATTGGTTGATTTTATTTCTACATAAATTAATATTATAATTTACTTTAATTACATTTGGTCCTTTTATACCGAAAATCATTTTATAATAAAATAATTCTTTCAAACATTATTAAAGAGCCCATCATCCATCTTATATAAGGCCACCACCTCTAACCCATTAAACACACCTATACAGAACCTTGTATCATCAAAACTCTTCCCAAAAAATCTCCCAAATCCCTTTATTCCTCCTATAAGACTTTATATAGTAATAAGGCAATTTTAGAGAGCCATTTGGATCAAATCAATAGAACTTACCTGATTTGAGGTAACATCTTCTCTCAAGTTTCATTCCATTATTTTCCCTTCTCCACTCCCTACACTCTTATTATTATTTCATTACATAAAAAATTGTCTTTAATATTCTATGTTTTTTATGAGAAGGATTCAAAATAAACTTACACACACATCTGTTTAATTGTTATAAAACATACTATTTATGTGGACGACGAACTATTGCATCACGAAATAATGATTATTCAATCTTCTCCTACCAACAGTTATGGTACCATTATGATGAATCTGCAATTATATATAACATTTATTTTATTTATTTTAAATATATTCTTCTCAAATTCACATTTATAAAATATTTTTTTTTTCCATGTTGTATAAATACAATAATTTCATTTGTGGAAGTGCAGTCTCCCACCCCCTCAAAGTGATATGAATCATTCACACTATACATGGAACATATAAAGGATTGAATTGGTAAAATTATGTAACATATATAACAATGATTTTATACTATAATTATAATATAACTATTTATCATTTATTTATCATTTCATTATAAATGTGATGGAAATGAATTTAGTGTCCATGCATACGTATGGCTTACTATCTCCAAGAACGGTGCATTTCATTTTCAAAAATCCAAATATTATGGAATATTTTAAAATACATACATAATAGATATATATACACATATACTGGATATATATATCATTTAAATCATGAATACAATTACAGAGATAATATAAATTTGACCACATATAAAATTTTTAATTATAACAAGTTCATTTTTCATGCATGTATCGAACATTGAGAAAAATACCAATATGAACTTGAATAATTATATTATTGTTATTTAAAGGTCATATTTGATATAAAATGAATAATAAACATGAAAAAGGCTCTTATTCAGTAATAATTAACTTTTTTAATATTCAAGATGAAAATGAATGAACAAGACAAGCCGAACACAAGGTAAGTGAATCTTTCAACCTCTTTTGTAGTCAAATACTTCTTATTTTTTTATTTTAATTTAATTTTTAAAAATTTGGGATATTTTTTTCTATATATTTATTTCTGTAAATTTTATTTCATCTAATAGGAGACGTTTTTTTCTCTTAGAAACACATTTTATGAATTTTTAAGTGGCGTTGTTTAGCTGCTGAATTTTTGTAAAGAAACTTCTTATCATAATTTCAATTCTTTATGTTAAACTTATACCTATTGATTATGTCATTCTCTGAATATGTGTGAATGAACTCTGATTATGTTATAATTAATTTATAGCTATATTTTGTGTATTTGTAATTTTCACACATATTTATGTTATTGGTATATTTTTAATCTAATTGTAGAATTTTGGTAATGGACTATCTGTCAATCTCCTTTCATTGTGGCATGACTAGATATTATGAACCTATATTATCATATAAGTTATATATACAAAATATTGAAATTTTACATCATCAATTTCTATATTCTTTTGATATTTATATTTCCATTGATTTTATTCATTAGTGATTTTTAATTAATAGTATCTCAAGTGGTAAATGATTCTTCAACTAAAACATTATTTTAAATTTTTTTATGATTTAATCTTATAAATCCTTATATTTAATAACCATTGTTTAGAAACAATTTTAAGGATTTACTTATGTGGACATGAGTGTTTTAGAGTTTAAATTCCTTACAAATGTGTGTGAGTTGTATGGAACAATTTAATTAAAAACTCTTCTTTTTGAATGTTTTAAATGAATTTATTTTTTCAATATATTGAATTGATATCTGGTGAATGAAATTTAGAAATGTTATCATTTATTTATACTTATTTCATTTTTTATGATTTGTGGGAATTGTTTATGTATATGGGTGGTTCCATGATAATATTAGGGTAGGTAAGCTTGAGATATCTCTCCAATGTATTAGTTATCCTGACAAAGGTAAATGTTAATGTTTCTCCAAAAAAATTTAGGGAATATATTGTGATGGGGATTCCAAATTTAACTCTATATATAAGTATTAAATCTATAATGTATGTATTTTATTTATGACACAAGTTACCATTATGAATTACGACTTCTAATTATTATTAATAAAACTTATGATTTCATGGGTTATATTAAAGAGCTTATGTTTTGAATGTATTGATGGACTAATTTATTCCATATTCAATTTAAAAATGTTACTGAGTTTTTTATGATCATACCTTGTTTTCGAAATGTTTTTCATAGGGTATATGGAAGGTTAAGAGAATGGAATAATTCTAGAGAATTTATATCAAGAAAATAATTCTAGTTTTCATTTAAGATATTTTATTTTTTTGAAAAACATGTATAGTGAGTAGAAGTCTCCACATTATAATATATTAGATGTAATGTAGTTGTTATGGACAAATTCTCTAAAACTCTACACCTGAAAAGTCCTTAATGTTAATTCTTGATTTAACTCAATAATAATATATTTTTTAAGGATGGGGTAGTTCACATTGGTTGATCAGTCCCAAGCATGAATATTAACCAATCATTCACATGTTCTTTGTATACTATCTACTAACCCAAAATAGTAAGAAAAATGTAAAAAATTATCTAATACCACTTTGTAACACCCCTGACCTGACTGACCATTAATCGGGTAGTCGGGCATGTGGGTCACATGGACTCCAGCACATCTCCCCATATGCCAGATGCTTCCTTCTAGTAGTGAGGGTCTCAAGAGGTGATAGTGGGGTGACTATACCCTCAATTCATATTTCAAACAAAAAACAATATCAAAAATAGTTTAAGTAGTATAAAACAATCATAAAGCAGTAGAAGACAGATAGTAATAATCTCATAAAAGTGGCCAATGTCAGGTTATACAGTGAATGTGTGCATGACACAGTAAGGATACATATATGAAATCATAAATCATAAAAAATTCATTTCACACAATAATAATAAAGGACTAAAATAACAAAAAGAACGAAAACGTCCTAAGGTAAACCCCATGAGCACCCTAAGATCCATCTCAATTTTTATCCTCCAACTCTAGGTATGTGCATAAAACCACAATAAAGTTCCATGTTTTGCAGTCCTATGAACAAGAAAGGTCTACATGGGTACCTTAGTGCAATGGAACCAACGATTCAACATGCTCTACAAAAGAAGGCTCGACACTCTATTTGACCTAGAGGAGTATGATGTTTCCAAACTAAGGGCATCATTTCTATTCTTAAACACAACAACTCAACCACACGTGCAACAATAAAAGAGTGTGAGGCACCTATATCAAATAACACCTGCATATAGGTAGACTTTAAAATAATAGTACCTTGCATTGTGGATAGTCCTGGCTGATCCTTCTATACAACCTCCTCAGATTCGAACAATGCCCTGGTTGACACACTCTTCTATTTATTTCACTAGTGAGGAGTTTTGGTGTTTCAAGAATCACCATAACCAACTTTCTTCTACTGACGAGTGGTATGCTGCTATCCTCATCTCGTCAATGCATCTGATGTCTGTGATCCTTGAGGTGTGTCACTCACACCCAACCTTGGAAAATTCTGAAAATAATGGTGAAAATTCCCCATTTTCTTAAAATGGTGACATTCTCGAGGTCATTCCATACATCCCCACTTGATGTGTGTCATAGAGCCACACTGAAAACATCATGGCTTGCTCTGGCACATTGGAGGAAGATATACCAATCCTTTCATCGGAATATGTGCCATAATCCCACCATGGGAAAAAGTGTCCCTCCTCTGTTTGATCCCAGCATTAGAGTTCCCACTATTCACCATGGGAACCACCATTCATCCTCCTCCTGGAGTTCCTCAAATATCCCACTCAGCCACTGATGCTCGATTCACCATCTCTATGTAATCACCAGTACAAAAGACTACTATTTTAGAATGGATCTCTTGCCTTAACCCCACTTTGAAGATCCATGGATTCATTGACATGTTACCTGCAACCTCGGGGGAAAACCACACTAATCATGTAAACATAGCTGCATTCTCTATCATAGAGATATGATCTTGCTTCAGACTCAAGAAATCAGAATTGCGCTGAATTCTGAACATATGTGGGTAGAATTGTTTATTAAACAATTCCTCAATGCCTTCCCACATCTTACCCTGGTCTTCCCCACATGGACTAACAACTCCCACCACTGAGGGGAAAGATACTCTAGCTTATACATAACAAGATTTATTTTTATCTCTATCAGCATCCCCAGGAATTTGAAAACTTTGATCATTCTGGAAACCCACGCCTATACCCTTTTCGGGATCAAATCACCCCCAAAGACGGGTGGATCCTACATTTGAAATTGAGCCACATAATCAACATTCTTCGTCTCTTCCACTCTATTCATACTTCCCATACCATGGAACAATTTCACTGTACTTTGCACATAATGATTGTTCACCTGAGTCTCAAGTGCAACCAGGTTCTCATCGGCCGCTTCCAATTGGTCTCTATGATGCCTACCCGGTGCGATTTCTATTAAAGAAAAAAAACAACCATGACTCTCACTTCCATAGAATTCAATAGTTCCCATTCCAAATTGCATTACACAAAACTATCAGAATGAGGTTTTCCACCTTTCCACATTTTCCATGCTTCACCATTTTTGAAAATCAAACCATTTTTAAAAACCACCAGTTTTCATGTTTCAAATCCTTCCATTTTTCAACCCATTTCAGATTTTTCAAATTCCTCACATTCATATCACAACTGAAATCATTTTACCCTAATGAAATATGAATCCTAGAGGGAAGTAATTTCTACCATGCAGTTCGTGGCCATCTCATTGGCTACACCCACGACAATCAGATATACAATGCCTATAAGTGTCTCCAACCACTTATGTACCCAACTCCCTAGTAACATGAAGATCAACATAAAAGGGTTTGTTATGACGTTTTATGCTATACATTCTAAGTTCTGACATTCATATTCCTTGCTACCATACCGACTCAATTAATATAACACAACTATTTTCAACTCCAAATCCGAGAATCTACTCCAAAAGACCGAACAAGCTGATACCACATGTAACACCCCACCCATACCCAATTGTTTTGAAGAGGCAGTTAGAGTTACTTGTCCTTAAGCAACGTTCCCAAGGCGCCAAAGGCTGGTAATAAATGTTGAGGGCTTCGAGAAAAAATTGGGGAATGATTTTACCACAAAGAAAACCCAACCAAACCATCACAAACAATTAATATGAGGTGGACATTTTGAGTTTGGATAAAAATGATAGGTATAAGAAAACTATTATGGTTAAATCATGATATGGTAATTTTTGAGTTTTGTAAAAAGTGATAATTTGTATGACGGGTGACAACCCATCATGTCCGGCAAGTTTGTGGAAATAAAACCCACAACCAAAGTGTGACATGTGTGCATCACATACCACTGACCAATGTGATATCCATGTTTAGTATGAATTATTATTTTTAGTTAAATGATATTATGGATTAATAAAAAGATTAATTTTGGAACCTATGTTTTATCAAATGGATATCCTTGTAATAGGAAAAAGATCTGGTGATTACGTATTAACTTTTTTTTTGGGTAACGTTCTCTCTTTTGGGAACGCTATATGCCTAAATAAAAATATAATACTATTTATTTACATTTGAGGAGTAATGGTTGAATATTATTTTTAAATAATATTTGATTTTATTGTTGATATATGAAGATTTGTGTTATTTATCGAAATTATTTACCTATCATGGAGAATATGTGATTAGGTTAGTTACTTTTATGTGTGATACATTATGTGTTATTGATGTTTTGGGGATAAATTTTACGATTTATCATGCAAGACTATGTGATCAAATACTTCTGAATTTTGGATTTAAATCATAGTTTGGTTTATTTTGAAAAATCTTAAGGAAATTTTTTTATTGAATTGCCTTTTTTTATTTTTGGGTATTTTTGGTTGAATTTTGAAAATTAAGAGTATTATTTATTTTGATAAATTATTATTCTTCATGGTGGTTTATTTTATCACATAGAAACCATTATGGTTTTTGAAAATGTTTAAAGAAAAGGAAAATTTATGGTTTATTATTTTGGTATTTTGTGATTCTCTAGAAAGATGATTGTAGTTATTCAAGTGTGACCAATTCATCTTGAAACTAATTGTCTGGTGAAAGTATGTGTGTGTCGTAGATAATTTATTAAAGGTTGAAACTATTCATATGAATCAATTATATTTACTTATATTATTATTCCATTTAGTGAATTAATTTCTCAAAATTATGAAAATATTCATAAAAAAATATCATTTCACATTTACTTTTCCAACTGTGAAATCAATGATCATTTTACTCATCACATTTTTGAGGTATTCTGGTTGTTAACATTATCCTGATCATGTTTTCTATATCTCTACATCAGAACAAGATTGATAGTTGTTATTCTACATCCATGTTTTCATTCACGGAATAAAAGAATTTTTTAACTTTGACATCATTTTTTAATTATATTTCATTCATTTATAGAATTAGTTTTCTTTACTCTTTTTTTATGTGGTATTTTCAATGTAGTTACCAAGCAAAAAATTAAAATTATAGGGATTCAATTTCCAAAATGTGTGAAAGATGTAATATCCCAATTATTTATAGAATTTTACTTTTTCATATCTATAAATATTTATGGATAAAAAAATAATTTTATGTTAATGTGGATGTATTTTCGGATAGCATACTCGACATGCAATAACAGGTTTCTCAAAAATCATACATTGAAAACAACATTGTGTCATACCGTATAAAAATATAATATTATTATTATTTAAATTGATAATAAAAACTGAGAAAATTTATTGACAATAATTAATAAAACTATCTATTATATGTTTTCAAATGTTTTTAATTGTTATAAAATTTATCTAATAAATTTTTTAGCCTTAAAATGAGAATGTATCCTATTTTGGTAGAAAATACTCTAATATTTTAGAAGATAATTTTACAACCATTTATTGATGATCCCATTGTAAAAATATTTTTTCACTTTTACATGTTCTTTTTGTGAAATTAAACATATTCTTTTGGATAAAGACCACAAAATTTAAATTGGTCAATATTTTGGTTAATGTTCTCATAAAATGAATATTTTAAGGAATATAAAAAATGATGCATTTTAATTTCACACTATCTTTTCATCTATTTTATTAATATAGATATATTTTATTTTTAATTAGTATTAAATTTTAAAATTATTATTTTTTTATCATTTAATTCAATTATGGTCATTGGAGAAAATTTCACAATACAATTAGACATAAACACATGTCAATATTTTGATAGTTTTTACGTATTAAAAATCCTATTTCTTGTTTTGAAAAAAAATAATAATTTATAAATTAATTACTATAATTTATATGTCTCAAATTTGGAGAAACAGATTCCATATTTGGAATCAATAGGTCCAAATTTTTTAAATATATACCTTATGTTTTTGGACATTATTAATAGAAACTTCAGTAATAATTTTTATTTACCACAGTTATAGGGTAAATCTAATAAATGAGAGTAAAAATAATATTATAATAATATAGAACTACAAAAACATGTGTCCAAATTATATTTAAAGTGTAATGGGTGTTATAAAAATCATTATGCTGAACTTTTGGATTCTGGGGGCCACTTGGGTATGAAAATGATGTGTTATAAAAATTAATTTAACGTAAAGAAAATATAACACAAAAATGAAGGTTTTTATTAAAACAATTTTATGGTTGTGTTATATAATTTATCTATTTGACTATAAATAGTCATTACAAATATAAATAGCGTTTCCGACATCATGAAATTTTATTTAAACTTTTTAGACGTTAACAAATTTATTTATTACATAATGATGATGCAGTTATTACATTAGCATTGAATGATTCAAATAAATGATTTTATAGACAATAAAATAAATTTAATTTAAACATTTTGGTTCCATGAAAGATTTTTTGGATTAAATATAAATGTAATGTATGAGGTATATATTTTTTAAAGAATAATGTTATTATTAATTTATCAAAAGTCAATTACTAAAATTTTTTAACTTGACACAAATGAGTGTTTAAATGAAACACTATTTTATTTAATGATAAAATATATCAAAATATATATGATTATTAAAACTAAAATTTATACTATTACAAATAATTATAATTATCTACATGAGCTTCGATAGGCATTTTATTGTAACTATATTAAGGATATATTGTGGAAATTTAAAAATAATTATTACGCGTTAATGATTTTAATGCGGGGTTAAATAAAAAATATGTGGTTAATTTTACGGCCAAAACATGTATAAAACTTATTGGTTGATTGTATTTTTACCCTTATTCATATTATCTTGAAAATATATAACTTTGGAGCATTTGTAATTCAAAAATAAATTTATAATAAAATAATATATCAAGACTTTCCGAAAAATGCCCCTCCTTCCTCGTATAAAATACCACATCTTCTAACAACTAACTAAATCCTCCGAATCCCCTTGGATCTTACGTCATCTACTCAAATAAGATACCAAAATACATCCATTCCATATAGAATCATTACATTTGGTAGAAGGAAATTTAATATTTTTTTTGGCTAAAATAAAAAGAAGTTACCCAATTTATTGGTAACATCTTCACTACAGTTCCAATCATTTATTTTCCTTCTCCACTCCATATTATATTGTTTAGAAAAAGGATTTACTATTTATGTATCTTGAAATTTTTTCCAATTATTATAAATGATATTTTATGAGTGATATATTAGTAATTCATATATTTTTTGTTTCAAACAATGCAACATGGGTATTTGATCCGTGGTAATGTGATAAACCAATGATGGGTGGTTAGGTGATAAACCAAAGAAGGGTGGTTCCATGATAAACCAAGGATGAGTGATTACTTTATAATCTCAAACACATTTACTATAGAATATTGAAGTATGGATATTTCATTTGGTCATATGTGTGGAAGTAGACCCAATGGTTATTTCGTTTAAGTAGGCCAACCTCTCTTGTAACCTTTATATTATATATGTTTTTTCTATGGGTGTTATAATAATATTTTTGTTATTAAAAGGGTAATAAATAATCTTATCTCCAATTACTCATATTTACTACATCATGAAGGTGAAAATTATTTATTTGTGGTAGTGTAATTATGTCTTGATTTTTTTGGAATACTAATAGTTTTCATTCATTGTTTATCCCTTACTAATATTTTTATGATCGTCCAATGTTTTGAAATTTTTTATCACATTATTTAAAAGAAAATAGAGTCATGGATGAAATAATGGAAATATTTTTATGTTTATGCATGAAATGAAACCATGTTAATCATAAGAGTTTTTGGTTTTTGAGAAAAATTGATAGTGAGTAGAAGTGTCTCCTTTGTAATATTTGTGATGTTCTGTAAGATTTGTGGCCTAATTATCTATAAATATAAACCTTAAAAGACCCTCTATTTAAATTATTGACTTAATTCAATATTATTTAATGATTAATGATGGGGACATATACCAGTAGTGTATTTTAATACATAATACATGAAAACAACAACTACTAGTAGACACATATTTTGTCTCAATAACTGTCAGGGAAAATGAGCGTTTTTACTTACTAGAGAATGGAAGTAATTATTTTCAAAATAAGATACATGATCCTAAGGAACATTTTAAATTTAATCTACACCCTCCAATGTTTTCATCGTAAAATGAAATTAAAATATAATCAGATGTTTTGGAGTACTAAATAGATTGAAAATTAGTTCCTTTAAAACACATATAAAATATTTTAATAACAGTAATAAGTTATTATATAGGTTTTGACTTAAATATTATGTAGTGACATATGAGTACCAAATTCTTGTTCTTCTACCAGTATGATAGAACAAACTACCTATCATACCTCCATATAACCTATTTTCATCTAGTTTTTGAGCTTCATCCAAATCTTGTTTTATATTGGTACAGATACGTGTTATATATGTCATGATGTTCTCAAGTCCAAAAAATTTCAATGAATCTATAAAGCATATTAATTTATTTAAAAAATTCCCAAAATATTTTTGGAAAATGTTATATCTGAAAAATATTTATTTCCCCATTAATACATATATAAAATTATATTTAAAACTAATTTGGAAGATCATGAAAAATATTTTTATCAGTTGAACCAATATATACATCATCAATATAAATTATAACTGATAAAATATTAGATAAAACAGTTTTCTAAAAAAAGTGTTGGATCTATGAAATAAACATTAATTAAACTTTTTAAAATAAATGGTCTTAATCTTTTATACATATATCTGTGTGCTTATTTAGGTCCATAGAGAGATTTATTATGTTTAAAAGTAGAATTTTGTTTTTGATGATTATTAAAACTAGAGGTTTGTTCAATATAAAAATCCCCGATTAAATCTCCATTTAAAAAGGAAAGATTAACATCCATATAATATAATTTAATATTCATATGAGATTCTTAGGATAAAAGGATTCATATAGTTAATAATCTAGCTACAAGTAGAACAATTCATTGTAATCTATACCTTCTTCTTAATTTTATATCCTTTAGCTAGTAATATGGATTTATTTCTAGTAATGATACCATTATTATATTGTTTATTCCTAAAAACACACTTAGATCATATAATTGGAGAATTGTTGGGTCCCTCTACCAGTTCACAAAAAACATTACTTCTAATTTTTTTTGTTCTTCCTGAATTTCTACCATCCAACTGTCATCATCTAAAGATTATTAAATATTCTTATGTTCTAATTGAGATAGACAAGAAAAGTATTCAGTTAGGTTTCCTAAATTTATTCTAGTTCAACATCCTATATACATGACTCCTATAAGAGTTTCTATTTGATGGATCATTAGTGTTCTAGATGTATAGGAAATAAAATTTTAAATTCTTCTGTATCATATTCTTCTAAACTGGACTAAATTTTAACAATATCATTTTCAAAACCATTTAAGGGTTAAATGTATCATGTTATGAAAATATTCATTGACTTCTTCAGATTGGTCACTCTTTTTAATGAAAGGGGCAGTTTCATCAATCATAAAAATATCACATTCATCAATACTCCTTGAATTTTTATTAAAATATCTATAAGCTTTACAGGTGGCAGAATATCCGAAAAATATTCTGTCATCATCTTTTGAATCGAACATAGTATGGTTTTCTTTAGTATAGAATATATACAAAATGCAACCCAAAACATTAATATACTTTAATTTCTGATTTGTGTAATTTTACAATTCATAAGTAGTCATTTTGAAAATAGTCTATATTAAAACATTATTCAAGATATAGTAGGCTGTGAATATAGATTTTTCCCCAAAATATGTATGAAGAATGTATTCATTCAGCATAGTGCAAACCATTTCTTGAATATTTCTATTTCTTCTTTCAAAAATTCCATTTTTAGTTGTTCTTGGTGAAGAGAATGTGTTTTTAGTACCCAAACATGATAAAAAAGAATTGAATTATTGATTATCAAATTCTGTTCAAGGAATTATTTCTCATTTAAATTATTTTTAAACAAATTTCATTTTGATATATTTTACAAAACCTTTTAGAAACCAAAAAAAATTATCATTTTAATGTTATAAAAGAATCCCATGTAAATCTAGAATAATCATTTAGTAAATAATAAACATATAATTTAATAGAAAAGCATACTATCATTTCTGGTCCAAAATAGTCTACATGGATATTTTCAAATGGATTATTTTTAAATTTTTTGTTAAATTAATTGAAAGATGAATTGTGATGCTTTCCAATTTGGGATGAATTTCATAATCTACCATTGTCAAACATAATCTAGGGAAAATCATAAAATAATTGTTTTGTAGATAATTTATGTAAATAATAAGTATTACGATGTCTAAGTATTTTATTCCAAATCCTTGATTCATTCGACATTTAATTTAATCAATTAATATTCTATTTATATATAGAATTTATATCCAATGTGTGTGAAATATTAGTTCTAGGTTCTGTAAACATAAACTACTTATTTGTAAAATTACAAAAATAATTGTATGAAAAATAAACATAAAACCCATCATAAAAATTTTGATAAATACAAATAATATTGTTCTTTAACCCTTGAAAATATAGTACATTGTTTATAGAGATATTCATTGGATCTCTAACACTTACAAATCCAGTTTTATTTTCTTTGGTATTAACTTCAAAATTTATAAGTCCTCCATCCATTTTTGTCAGTTGTAGAAAATTTGACAGATATCCACTAATAAGACTTGAACATCCATTTCAATATACCATATATCATTTTGGTTCCAGTGTATTTTAACCTTTAAAATAAAATATAAAAATATTTTTTTGGTACACATAATCTCTTGGGTCCAGCAGTGTTAGTTTTAAATGATCTAAGATTCTAGATCTGATATGTTTTTCCATAATTTATATTATTAGATTTATAAAAACCTTTTGGAATCAAATGATCTTTTAATACATATTTCTTATAAAATTTCCAAATAATAGTTACAGTGACATATAAATTAGTTCAACAATTATAATTTGTTGTATTTTTAGAATTGGGAACAAAATAGTTTATATTTAATTTTGAATTCCCACCCATGCTTATTATTGTATATATTTCACTTTAAATGAAATTATTTCAGTGAATTTGATTTTGGAAATTTTATTATTTAGTATCAAAAAAGCAGCATTCATATATGTTTCTACTTTGTCTTCTAATGCTCTGATCACTTTTCATTATCAGCATAGTTTTTTGTGGTTAAATTTAATTTTTCCACTAACACATAATGTTGTTTATGAAAGGAATATATTTCAACTAAAATCACACTATGATTTATTTTTAAATACATATGATTCATTATCATAGATTTATATTTTATTCTAACATTGAATATTTGGCACATAGTTTATTATTTTAGATCTAATATTACCAGAATAATAATAATAATATGTTTTTACATTCTCTTCCTCTTCATTGGCCATAAAGAACCTTGTTAACATTATATTTGGTTGATCGTACTCTAAATTATACATTTATAGACTTCAAGAGTCTATAGATATAGTCCTTGTAGCATTTATTGCTATTTTTCTCTTATGCTCATAATTCTTAATTTTTGAATATATCATTTATAATAATTTTCTTTCATATTTTAGATCTGGACAATCAAGTCTGATATGACCCAATTTCTTGTAATCATAACATCTTACATCTATTAGTTATTTATCATCCTTCCTGAAGATCATTCTAAATCTAATTTTTTTTATTTTTCTAAACATCTCGGCTAGCTGAGCCAATTCCACTTCAGAATCAGATGAATCAGAATTCTCCAATACATTGACTTCTTGATATTACTTTGGCTATGATTCTATTATATTACATTCAAATTATTATTTTCATTTTTTATTATACTCTTATGATATTTATAATTATCTTTAATTTCTACTTCATATATCATCAGTTTGCTAATCAGGTTATTATTTGTCAAATCATTGACAGGTAATGATTATCAAATAACAGCAGAAATTCATATCCTTTTAAAAGGTAGTAAAATCATTACATTTTAGTATTGATCATATTTGTTGATTGGAACACCTAATACTATAATATTGTTGATAATATTTGTAAAAATCCTATTTATATATGTGATGCTTTCACCATTGAATATTCTAATGGGGTCACAACCATTATTTTGCTATTTCATAACTCATATATCATACATTGTTTGTTCCTTCATAGGAAATTGAAATATTTTTCCAAATTTCATATGTAGTATGACATTGTGATTGTTAATTGAATTAATTTAGTCCATGAAAAAAAATAGAACTCATAACATTATAATTTATGTCTTATTCAACTTCTCTTGTTGTATACCTTGTTTTTAGTTTCTCAGGAATTTTATATGGAGAAATGATCTTTGAGTAGACTCTATATCAAAGATCCTATTAACAGATAGTGATCCCCAATTTACAACACCATTAATTTTCACCAATGAAATCTTGATCATGATCCCTAGAAATTCCTTCACTAGGATCATCCATTTATATCATTGTAAAGACCATAAATCATTAATAATGATACAAATATTTCAAAATTCCCACATCTGATACCAATTTTTACATTGTAATGTAAAAAGTAACACACAAGAGAGGGTCAATTATGTATTTTAAAATACATCATCATTTTTTTATTTTGATACTGAAATTGATTTACATATATATGAATTGTTTTTATTCATTATTTAAATATATAGTGGGTTATCAAAAATAAATAAAATTGATTTTATAATAGTTCGGGGCAAACATATCCCCTAGTTTACTCCAAACATTTCTCCCTCTATGAGCTTGGTGAAATTCACTATTATAGTAATCGTATCATTACCCTGAATATCCACAAATGAGTTCAATCAGTTGACACCTTTAGACAAGAATAATTTCAAAGAAATATGGTTGTATAAAAAATAGTTATCGAATGTCTAGATCGAGAAGCTAATAGTCCTACAAAATTGAGTACATGTTGTAGAAAACCCAAATTAATCAAAAGAGTTTGATTTGATTGAAAATGGTTGAACATCACTATTTTAGTAGAATGCAATAGACTGTAGATGGATTGAAATCTTCAGAAAATAATATATTCCAGATTGATATATTCTGAAGCGATTCAGTTCCAAAATATCTCCGATTGAAAACATCATCAAAAAAGAACATCAATACACATACAAAAGAACAATATTGAACTAGTATGTCACCAAAGGGTAGTTCTCTTTCTGAGTCATTCATTCTTTGTATCGCTATAAAATATTAACATTAATGAAGTCATGAATGTGATTAAAATATCAATTAATTTTAATGATATATTCTACATGAATATATAGAGAAGAAACTTGCTTCTATATTTCAGATCCAAAAGATTAACATGATTGATCATGAAAATTAGAAATTCAATTGACTAAAAGAGTCGTATATTTACGTAGAAATATGAATGATTTCCATTGATAATCACTGTTCTTTGAAACAATAAAAATTATCATTGATTCAATCTTTAATTTTTACACAACCATTTTAATATTCATAGATTGAAAATGCGATTTGAAAAAACATTTCCATTGAGAACACAACTTGGGGTTGAGCTACGTAGCGTAGGGTTCATTTTAATATCGTAGGATTCCTTTTCATAGAGGATGGTTCCTATACGTAGCATAGGGTTCCTTTGGGTAACATTCAGATCCTTTATGATACATCCATCTACAAATAATGTAGAGATGAAAAAGTAACTTGGGGATGATGATCCATACATTATCCTTTATTAACATAAAATCCCAAATATAGTATTTGTTAACCATAAATTCAATTTTTTGTGAAATCATTGTTGAAAACACTAAATCATGACTAAAAACTCGGGTTTCTAATCCATACGTGTGATAATTTTATGAATATAAGGATGATGATCCAAATGCATTTCTTTGTCATAACTTTGTGTTGAAAACTATGTTTTTAGAATCATTCTTGTAATGAAAAAATCTGTTAAATAGAATATAAATTCATATAAATTGTAATTAACAAAACATTATTAGAATATAAAAATGGTTTTTTGTGAACATCAAAATAATCACAAATTATAGAGTATTGTGCATACAATACATTCAAAACATCCAATGGGTACTGGAAACATAATCATTATACCCAATTTAGAAGAGGGTTTTTTATATAATTATCCTCCATTCATTCATATAATGATCACATGAACTATTGTGATTTTGGGTTTTTTATAACCTACATGAAATGTTCATTTTTTTAATATTTCACTAATAGAGAGAATTATACATGATTTTTATTTACTAGAATATATTTATTACTTTTTATATATTAGTTACATGTAAATTCCCCATGATTCTTTATCATATCAAAATGAAACATTATCCCCCATCTAATTCTGTAACAATGATACCATTTATATTCCAAATGGTTTATATAAATCAAATAGAAAATTAATTTATGATGTTTCACTATTTGGTGTTAGATTCCTGAAATCATCGATAATTATTCTCATGAGGTTTACAAATCACTATGTTGAGTAATGGAAATAGCTAGGACAAACCTATCCAATAGAACGCCACATTTTATTCATTTCCATAGAATCTCTTATATATAATAATGAGTATTTTTCTATCAACATGATGTTATTATTATTTTATATAATTTTATCAGATACATTGATGAATTGGAAAGAAATAACTTATGTTTTTGAGGAGGAAGTTATCATTATGTGATCCATTGTTGAAATGATATTATTTAAATGTTCCGTACTTGATTTTTCACTTCTGTATTAAAGAAGAAGATATCATTTTCTAATTAACTCAGACTGATGTTTATCAACTAAATAAATTTTATTGGATTATGAAAACAATTCCATCAAATATAATCTATAAATAAAAATATATATTTAAATGATATTGTCACAAAGTATTAACTCTTATTAATGAAATATCTTGAGAAAATTATATTATATTTTATTTTATGTGTTTGTAGGATTTTAAAATTTTTCTATGTAAAATAAAGTAGGTAAAATAAAATTAGGGGTGACTTGTAGAAAAATTAAAATATAAAATTATGTCCTACTCAAGAAATCTATTATAATAATTTTATGAAATATTCATAAGCTTCCTAATAAGACTATATAAAATTTAAATTAATGAATCATTAGAGTAGATGTGTGTGAGGAATAAATAAAATAAATGAAAGAATATTGGAACTAAAAACATATCAAGGAGATCAAAATTATTATCCATGAACTCATATAAATAGTATATAAAAATCAAACATCCAATAATCATGGAGGTATCTGCACTCTTATTGTATGGAAGATCCTCAAGAGATAAATTCAAAACAAAAAGATGCAATAATAAAAAATTTCCTTATCACAACTATAGGTGATTGAATCCTTTTCCCCGATTGATTATGTCGACCTTATGGAAATTTCCTACTTTGAATCTTTATACTCCACTCAATAAACACAATAGAAAAATCCAAATTCAATACATTGGAATCCCCTTGAGCAGAATGATTAGGAAGGATATTAAAAGAAGGAATTATATAATAGATATTAAAAAATCCTCATTCCAAGAAAATATTATAAAAATACTTAGTAATGAATCATTTAATGAAAATCACTCAGATCAAAATGTTTTTGTAGAATTTAAAATGATAATAATAATTTTTATGATAAAGAATATTTTTCTATTATAGGATGCAATAGTTCAATTAATATATAATTATCTAACGGTCAGATTTGGAAATAATAAGCTTTAATTTCATTATTATCAAATGTAGTATTTTTATATTTTGACCAATTCAATAATGTTAAAAATAATATAAAAATATATATACACATCTATAATGGTCCATATTCCAAAATATATATATATATATTCATCAATATGACTCTGTAAATGATCATAAAAAAATTTATTAGATTTTTTCTATAATATTTATTATCTTAATAATACAACTATCAAAAAAATATTTCCCAATGAAATTAGATATTTCATTAATTGTACTTTTTTAACTAATGGATTGAACATAATCTTTGACACATCAGTATCTTTATATTTGGAATGAATATGGAATTGAAATAAAAATAAAAATATAATAGATTTCAAAAATTAATACATCTTGTGGTAATAAAAACAAATTGATTTATCTAACTTCTATTCATAATAATGATAAAAAATATACCAAAACTTATTTATTTTATATTTTAAAATAGAGAATTAAATCTAATCATAGTAAAACATTAAACACTTATCCCTTAATTTATATCCCCATATAAATTATTCCCCAATATATATATATTATCCCAATAAAAAATTATCATTAAAATCTTTCCCCCTTTTTATATATAATATTAATAGAAGGAACAAAATTAAAACCAGGACAACATATATACACAATTATTATATTAAAAAAATAATTTTAACACATTTCGAAAGCAATGATAGTGTTAAATAATATTAGATAAAAAATAGTCAAAATAATTTATACAGATGAAAAGTATAAGACTGATTAAGGATCTAGAAATTATATCTAGCTATATATAGGATATGTTCTTCAAAAAAAGATTTTTTTTGAAAATATCCAGATATAATTTTTCTATCATGACTCTAGAAGAGATATTTAATGGAAACAAATTTCTTCTTGAGAGGTTAATGAAGTGTATCCATAGCTCAAAAATTATGAAATTAGTATTATTATAGTAAACTACTAATTTTTTTTATTTATTAATATTCAATGAATAAGATAAAATAGTATTATACTAGAGATTATGTTACAAAAAATAGAATACTATGGTATAAAATAAATGGGAATGGGGGTATAAAAAATAACAACTCATATATGGGATAAATTATATAACATAGTTTATAGATAATTTTGAGGATAATTATTGAAAATATATTACAATTATAAAGATAATTTTTGAAATAATTTAAATCCAATAAAGATAAATTAGAAAAATCAATTCAATTTGATTACGGGAATTTATTCGAAAAAAATAAAATTTTCATTCTTGTATAGTTTTCATAGTTCTAAAATATATAAATCCTTCCAACAATTGAAGAGATTTCAAATGCTATGAGATATTTATAAAAAAAAGTGAATGTTATTATCACTTCAAATTGATCATACATAACTTCTATTTATTATATTTAGAGATATAATAATTAAATATCATTATGAAAATATCAATAACATTATATTCAGTTCAAATTAAATTGAGAAATATAACTCTATTCTATGAGCAATTTTATGAGAAATAGAGTCTTAAATATTTCATCATTTCATTTGAGTCATTCTATTTGAATATATAAAAAAATATCACTTTTTATATTGAAAAAACTAGAGTTTTAATGAAATTATAACCAAAATCTATTAGTTTGTTTTCTATTCAGAACACTCAATGACAAAAAAATCCAATTTCTACATATACATTGTTAGTATTGGAGACTGACCGTGATCATTTCTATTTTTTATATCATGAAATTAATGATTTAAATAGAGAATAGAATGTTATATAAATTGAATTTATATCCATCGTAAAACCCTTAAAGTCACCATCTGAGTAAATATTATTTATAATTTTTGTTCTTGATGAATCAAATAAGACATATTAAATAATAATTTTTGGACGATTAATAATAATCATAATCCATTTTAAATATATTGATTAAATTTTTTTAGAAATATCACACTCAAACATTCAAAAAATGTCGACTAGCAATTAGGTATAATAATCTTCTAATCATGTCACAGTAATGTATTTGATCCTCCATATTCATAGATTAATAATTTTAAAATTCATTTGAAGATCCTATCGAATTACATAAAATAGAATAATTACCAAAACTAATTTATTTAATTAAATCTATAATATAATTACATTCAGTTAAAAAATTCTTATATTTCTAATTAATTTAAAAATTAATGAGAAATTAAATCTCTCCCATGAAACTATTCTCAAACTCACATATCATATACTTCAAAAAACCATTCCATTTAGATTTATGAGTTGATCAAAAAAAAGATTTCATCCACATTAATTTTAATAATAATTTATTCACTAAAAATATCATTAAAAAAAATATATGGATACTCAATTATATTAATATAATTATTTTTTCTAAAAAATTAATAAATCTAGCATACATGGACCATAGAAACATTTTATGGTTTAAGATAGCATTATTTTGTTTAAATACTTGTTCTAGAATTTTAAAAAAAATTACACTAGAGATTTTTCGAAATAAAAATACTACTCAACCTAAAATTTATGAAAATAACATTGAACACCAATTTAAAATAAATTATTTTTCAATGTGTTGAAATTTCTAGATGGAATCATATGGACAACAGCATTTCTACCACTATTAAATACTATCCAAAATATATGTCTTCTTTATAAAACAACCCTTATCAAAATGAATTTATTTATTACTTATAATTGTTCAATTTTAATAATATTTATATTAAAAATTCCGTTTGAATCAAATCAATAAATTTTTGTAAGAAAATATTATGAATGTCCATAATCTATTTAGTTTAAAAACTTATGCAGTACTTTTTTGGTCGTAATATTACATTTATCACTCAAAGGATATTATGTAATTTTTGGATAAAATTTAAAAAATTACACGTAATGAATAAATTAGTTTCTTAAAGAACTATCTATTTATTAGAGATTATATATAGATATAATTATATTATGAAAGGGATTATTCCATATATACAACTGGTTTCTTGCTAAAATGGAATATGACTCCCCAACTACTAGATATACTTGTTCCATTGATATAATATATAGAACATGGAATTTATATTTATAATTTCATGATGAATTATTAACTATTTATTTTAGGTAATTGTATGTGAACATAAATAATTTGATTGGAATCATTTAATGGAATATCTTTTATAAATTTTAAAAATTCAAATGAAATTATTTCAGGAAATCACAGATCAAATATTTCATAAAAAACAAAATTTCTTCTGTTGAATTTTTTTTATGTCATCTGAGTTGTAGAATTGAAAATAATAAATTTTCAAGAATAGGATTTTATTTTTGAATTTTATATTCAATATTAAAAATGGAAACAATGACATCAAAACAATATAAAATAGTAATTTTATTATTCTTCCAATTTATCAATTGTTAATAATGAGTATTATTTTAAAAATTCAAATGTTAGACATGATTTATATTATAGAATTCTACAATCATGGGTTTTGCCAAAAATTCATAACAATATCATTTCAAATAATAAATTTTGACGAAATTTCTGGATTAATTTTATATATTCATGCAACATCACCAACTTGTAAAGATGTTTTAGTTCATTAAGAATTATGGGTAAAAACATTCTTACATTATAATATTTCATAATTAAAATTTACAAACTAACCACCATGATCAATCCAGATTATGATCATATTTATGTTTTTCACATTTTTAATAGGATCATGAAAAAATAAGGATTCCAATTTTCCTCTAAGAAAACAAAACTATGTAAATCAAGTTTCATAAACAAGCATGACATACAAAAAGTTTCCCCCCCAATAAATTCAGTTCTTTTAAAAATAAATAAATCATTGTGAATAGATGGTTATGATTTTGTTGATGTGAATTCACCTTTTGGTTTTACTATACACTTTTGTTTCTTAATAATTTGATAATGATTGAATATTCATATTGAAATAAACTTGCGATCAGCTAGATCCCATTTGCGTTAATTTCTATACTGATTATGTAAATTTTAAAAATATTATTTTTCAAAATTTATTTTTAAACTACCTGATTAATATCAAATAATACATAAACAAGGTATGTTATTATTTTTAGAGACTTATTGGTATCATTCATATAAATTCTGATTCATTCAAGTCGGAAAAATAAATATTTCTTCTGAAAATTGAGGATTATATTTATCAGTACTGTAGTTAAAAAAATAACCCTCACCACAAATCTAAATATTTGTAATAATTTTGTTATTGAGTCTTGAATCATAAAAAATAGAATTTATTGATTTTTTAAGAAAATATATATACTTTATTTTAACAATTTCATCATGTTCATTTTCACTAAATGTAGCTCAACCGCCATTGAAATTTCATGTGTATTTTAAGTTATAATTCTTTTATATCTTATTTCAATAACATTTTTTATATATTCTACTTGATTCGTCTGAAGTACACATAATTTTCCCCAAAAATCAACAAATCTATGTTCTTGGTACCTAATCATACATTGTTCTGGGTATAGTAACAAAATTAAACATTGGACACCCATATTTTTACAATTATTTTATATCTAATAGCTATAATATCCTTAGAAATAAATCCATTATAGAAAAAAATATTATTTAAATAATGAACATGTACTTTTCTTTGATCTCTTATCATACATTTATTATTATAATTTTCACTTTCAAGAATATTTTAGGGAGATTGAAAATGAAATTTTAAAGAAGTGTATCCTACTACAAATGATGAATTCGATGGTTTAGACTATATTTATAGATTATAAAAATTTTCTCAACCAAAACTAAACAAAGATAAATTATTTTTCAATTTATTGGATTACATTTTTAGTTAAACTAACATATTACGATCATCAAATAATGAACAATAACAATATTTCAAATCTAATTTAGACGAATGATTATAAATTTTAGTTTCATGTTTCAATATAACATTATTATCACGTGAATGATATTCCCAAATAAATTCATAATGATTTATCATCTTAGTATTTTTATAATCCTTGAATGTCATATATATATAAATTTTTCAATCATGAAAATATCTTCCTCTTCATTTATTGAATTATTTTTTCATATTTTGAAAATTTTAAACTCGATTTGACTTCTGAAACACTAGTAAATTTATAATTAATAGATAAATTTATAATGGATTCAGTTATTATCATATCCAAAATAAATTTATCACCCATACGTATGTTCTAATTGAATTGAAAAATATTGTTTATTTTCCACTATCTCCAAAAAAAATATCAGATGTCTTTCCTCAAAAAAATACACTCCATGCATCCAAAGAATTCAAGTTCATTACAGTACATTTATAATATCTTATGTATATCATTTCTATCACATTAATTAACATAGAGTCTTGTCTAATATAATCTAGTTTAATAAATTCATAACAAATAATTAAAAACGATATTTTCATTCCAAAACTATATCATTCAAACATTCTATAATCCAAAGGGATATTATTCTGTCAAAAAATATTATTCTAAATTATCATAATCATAGATATATAATTCCAACTATTATTAAAAAATTTATGATTGGATTACTTTTTATTTTTTTTAAATACATGTTTTTAAAATAATAGACTTATCATTAACTAATCATATGTATCATTATTATAAATAGATCGACTGGTTAATTTGTTCAACATTTTAATTTTTTTACACATGTCTCATAAATATAATTTCAGATTTCATTAACAGGCCTATAATATCATTAAAAATTATCGTTGTTAGATTCGTTGTATCATCATTAGAAATTTACAATGAATTTAATAGCATTGGGAAAATACAAATACATTTTTACCATAATCTCATCAAATATTAAAATCGTTCTCTCCAAAAAATATTATGCTATTAACTACAATCATAAATCAAAGATTCTTTTTTACTAGTGGTTCTCCCAATATAATATCAGATGCATGAAAATAAAAATTAACCATATTCATTCTTGTTCATATAAGATGAAATGTAGAGAAATTTCTAGTAAAAAACATATTTGAAATGTTGTAAGTAGTATAACATTATAACATCTCATAGTAAATATTCATGGCCATAAAACAGAACAAAATATTCCAAACACAATATTTCAGTTGACACTCATGATTTTCATCATAGGTAATATCATAAATTTTCTTATGTTTAATCTTAAAATTTTTATTAATCATAAAATTCTTACCCATTTTATAATTGGTAAAAAAATTCTTCATTTGGTCCCACAAAAAAAGATAATGTTTTCCATAAAAAATTACTAGTCTTGTAATATCCAAATTCTTAATATTTTCTATTAAATGTACTATGATAACACAATTAAAAATAAATTCACTTTAATTCATGTATGTGTATGGAAAATATGACCGTATTTAATTAAATAAATTGTTGGATCTGATAAGAAATGCATTATAGGTGGAAAAATTCAGGAAGGACTAAAAGAGGGTGTAGATTTGTAATTGAAAATAAACCACAGTATTTCATCCCACTCCTGTCATCAATTTTATAATATTTATGAAATTATAATAAACACAATAGTCAATGTATGTAAATATTGATGAATGCAAAAAAAAATTCATTTCACATACAATTACATTTGAAATAAAAGCCTTTATGGTGTAATGAATTTTAAAAACTAAACTAATAACATGATTACAATCAAATACCTTTTATAAAAGATACTATAAATGGTAATATCTATCTAATATGGGATGCATTATCATTATGATATTATGGAAGATGTGTCATTAACCTTAAAATTGGTATCCTAATTCCTAGAAAATAATATCCCTGATAAGGACTGTTAGGTTCCCCAACTTATAAATCTTAGAATCTTCAATTACATCATTAATTGAAATTGTTTCTTCTCCTTTGAATAACTTCCTCAAATATACAAAAATATCTTATTTCTTATACCCAAAACCCATCAATCATATGGATCCAAAAAAACCAATTTTACTTAATAAATTATATTTTCTCCATAATATATGAGAAAAAATAAATAATGTAATGGATACGTTCATCAAATGAAAAAAAACAAAAAATCTATTTGTAGATCACATATGGAGAAAAATATAATTATTTTCCCACAAAATAATATGACATTTTATAATTCTAAATTTATGAATGTTTTATTAGGATAATGTATAATAATTACATTCCTTAAAAAGTGGTACTATTTTTAAGTGAGTCATTAGTAAATGGATTCTAAAAACATTATGTTCATATGAAATGAAATCAGAATAAAAAATTCCTTAAAATGTGTTTAACCTAGGTTAATATCTTCTAATGAAATTTATCTATGCATCTATAATGCCCAATCATTAGATAAATGAAATACATATTCAGTAAGATAATTCCCTAAAAGACTTTTATAAATTATTCCAAAGGTCAAAGATAAATGTATGTTTAACCTACCCAATATACATAAATAAAAATTATTTTATATTAAATGAAATTCATTTCTATATGTGTTTTTATTTTATAAAAAAGGGTATAATGTATTATTTAACTCAATAGTAAGAGATATTTCTTATCCTTATCAATTTATGAAATATGTTTTGATTATTTCCTCCACATTCGATATACGCATATGACTTATTTCTATCAATATAAGGTACTAGAGGGTACAATACATGAAAATGGTTATGTACCGACACCTATACCCATAATGTTATTTTATTTAGATATATGTGATAGGTAAATGAATCCTTATTGTTTTAATGAATCCATACATATACCATACTTCAATTCATAATTCCATCACACTAATATCCATGTGTTCATCCCTGAAAAACATTTTCTTCATAGATTATCCTTCACACTCATCCCCATTATGAACCCTCTCATATCCTCTTCCAACCCAATATTACCCTAATTATTCTATCATCCCTCCCGCTCATTGTAATCAAATCCAGAACCATAACTAAATATTTAGATTAAATCCAATTCCACAATTCATGATTGAGATTCATTCCACCCAATTAACGGTCAATGCCTTTTCATTTTATGGTGAAATGTTCTTGTTTTATGGTTTTATAACCCATTTTTGGTATCAAGTTCCATTTTACTTGTTTCCTTTCATGTTTTTTTCATCCATGTTTTCTTTTTTTGTTTAGTCAATCCCTAGTTCAAGGGAATGATCTGATTTTTGGGGGTTCCTTGGTTTTTAGGGTTGATGGTTGTTTCCTATTTTATTTCATCAGACACCATCAGTGGTGTAGAATTCTAGCTCCTGGGTACTTGATATGAGGTAGGGTTTTCCATGAAAATAAATTTTATTTTGAAACCAATGATTCCTTGTCATATGGAACTTATTCCTTAATTATGTAATTATAGTTTTATTTTTTTCAATTTCAATGGTTAAAATTGAATTTCTATTATATTTATTTGAAATATATTGTTTTCACAATTTTACGGAAAGTCTAAATCTTATTTTTTTCTATTGATATCACAGTGCATTTAGTACATTTCTCAAATAGAAAATGAAAATAGTGTTTGAATTTAATAAATATGATTATTATTTCAAAGATATTTCTCAAATGTATCACTATGAATTTCTTGTGATATGTGAAATTGAATTTGATATCAAATTATTTAAATTATTTTTCTGAATGAAATGAATGTGTTTCAAAATTTTTTTACCCCATTTAAACCATGAATTAAATTAAAGGGTTACATTTCAAACCATATAGGTTTTGGGTAAAATTTCTATTTTGATTTATTTAGATATTCAGTGTGTTTTCAATTTTATTTCAATATTTTTTATTGATGTTTTTTATAAGTTTATTAAAATGATATTTTAAATAATTTAATGAAATGTTTAATGTAGCTCAAAATCCCGTCTGTTATGTTTTTAATGGTATTTTTCATTTTAATTGGTTTTATGTTGTGTATGAAACCCTCATTAAACCCGTGTTCCACATTAAAAATTTCCATATTTTTTCCATGTTAGTTATGCATATAATGAGATAACTAGGGATTTGATATTTCATTAGTTAATTGGTGTCCCTAACCACAAACAATTTTCCTGTTTGAAATACTTATTTATTAACACAGTAATTCCAACCCATATGCATATTCATAATATGAAATGTTTTTATTTTCTATTATTTTATATAAAAGTTATTATTTTTTAATTTATGATATTCCATTTCATCACATATTTCACAAGAAACTAGATCTTTCTACTTTAAATAGACTTACTATCAGCATCATCATGGAAATCTATAAATAAGGAAAAACTCACCGAATAAAGATTCCTTTTCTACTCTACTCTCTTGAAGGTTTTATTTATTTTAATTAATTCATACATTGTTTCTACAGTTTTACACTATCATTTAATGCTTTACAATATTATACAATACCATTTTTTTATATACAATGATTAAAAAATCATTTTGAATTATCTATTTTTATACACTATAATTTTTATTGTCTAATACTATACAATATCATTTAATATTTTCAACTCTTATAAAGTTTTATTTTTTAATATATACTATTATAATCTACCAATTTAAGGTCTTGTATACTGTTATAAAAAATATTTTTTCTAAACACATGATTCTGTTGAAATTTATTAATATCAATAAAGGAACATCCTATTTAGTTTTCTAAATGTCATCACAAATAAATCATATTCTATCATTTGTTAATATTCCATTGATTTATAATCTATAAAATCTACTAAAATATAAATGCATAAATGGGCATGTCCTTCATATATTATCTAAACCACATACTATATTTTCTTAAAATAATTTATATGAATAGACCCTTGTTTGAGTCTCTAAAATAGTACATGCTCTTATAAATACATATTTTAAATTTAAAACAAAATATACTTAAATGAATGATTCATTGGGTTCTATTAATATATATTTTTCCATTATATTTTTCTATATATTAAATGATGATATTATTTCAATGGATTGAAATTTTTTTCCATGTTTCATGTTTAACAAATGATATCTTAATGTACATTGCATCAAAATTTAATTTAGCATACTATTTCAAGTTATTATATTTAAATGTTTGTGTATCATTAATTCAATTTACACAATAGAATTATTTATTGGTTGGATATTTTCAATAATCCTATTAATATGTTTTCCATTTTTATGGAAAAATTTCAATTGGTTGGTCATATTTAATGTCCAAATGATAAAATAAATAAAGGATTAGTGTTTTGATTAGCATGTGTTTTCTTTTTCATGTTCTGAATTTATTGATTTTTTCTTCCTCTCTAATGTTATTTTAAATTTTTTCCCTAGAATTGAGTTTGTATCAAAAATATTCTTTAAGTATTTAGTTTCACATCAATTACATAGGTATAATCATCCTATTTCCCTAAACCAATCCATTCGATTTTCACAAATCATTCTTTCATGGGATGTCTATTGGTTATAAATAAACTATATTACTTTTTGTTTTTATGTTTCCTCACAAATATTTGTGACAATTTGTGTCCCTATAATAAAATTATTTTTTATATAAAAACATAAAAAAATATACATGGGTTTCAGATATGTTTTTCTCTCTTTCAATTAATTTCATTTATTTTAATTTAGGGATTACAGTTTTTTGGAGTTTTCTATGTTCTCGTTAATTTGGGACATCCCTGTTGTGGTTTTGAGTTATTATAGTAAAAGGAAACATTTACAGGTACATATATGTAGTCATATACCTCTATATGTTCCCACCCCCACACACAAATATATATATATATATTCATACACTGTGGTTTGAATATATAAATTGGGGTTACGTGTGCTTATGTATATATCCAAAAAATGCATTTGTGTGTAAGGTATATTGAGTATATGAATATATATATATATATGGATCCCCTTGTAGCTATTTTTCAATGAAAAAATGTACATTGGGGCTAAGTGAATTTTTATATTTGAGAAATTGTATATGTGTTACAATGGTAAATATAATACATGATTGGTCATATTCATAAGAAGAGAACCAAGATATTGAGGTAGGTTCCTTTATAATGTCCATTTAAATTTAAACAATAAATGACAGGATGTATTTAAGGAATCATTTTATGATGTAGGTTCCCTTAATCGTTTTTTTTCAAATTATTTATTTAAATTAATACTATGAGACATATTTGTAGTGTAATTGAAAATTATTTGGTTTTATTTTTTCCTTATATAATTAAATAAACAAACTAAACCAAAAAAATCAAACCAAGCCTAAACCTCTCAACAAAATAGTTTCATTCATATACCTATGATAACTCGTCATGGACAGAGTAGAAGAAAAATTTACTAAATGGAATACTATTAAATCAACCTATCTTGATCCAAATAAAAAACCAAATAAAGTCAAACTAACATGAAATCATTCAAACTGAATTGAATATAATAGGACATAATATAATTTGTAAAAAAAGTTAATGATGTATACGCATATAAATAGTAAACATAAATATTCCTAAATAAATATACAATAAATTAAATTTCTCTATACTGAAAATATAAATTTAAACTATATAGATATAAATCAAGTCATCTCATGTTGCAGCCAAGTGAATCATACACAATTGGTATAATTAGGATAGACCACTCCTAACCATCCACAATTACTATTGTATCATATATAATGAACAACGATGAACTATTATAAACAAAACAAAATATGATTTTGAAGAGTTACACAAAATGAGTTAAACTAAATATAATAGCATCGTAAAACAACATAAATTTAAAGAATAAAACAAAATAAAAACTAGAATGAAAAATTTAATATAATCATTAAAAAACAACCAAACCATACTCCTACAAATGTAAATTACATAAACCAAAAGAGATGAAGAATGATTAATTTAAATATAATACAATTCAAATAGAAAAAATTTGAATGTAATTAAATTTTACCAATTTAAACTAATATAAGTTGAAATAATCTAATATTAAAAATGAAGAATCAAATTGGACCCAATATTATAAATTCAAACCTATTTGACCACAACTGAAATAAACTAAAATGAACTAACCCAAATAGATATGAACCCATTATGATAAAAATAATTTGATTAGAACCCAAAGGAATCAAATTGTCTATGATTATTTAAATAAAATCAAGATAGAGAATATCTAATGAAAATTTCATAATAAAACATGTCTTTAACAAAACCATCCTAAGCTGAAACTTGAAAAAAATTGATTATATACCATTAATAGGAAGAGTAATTTTTAATTAATATGAATGTAATATTTCAATGTATTATTCCCAAACATCGATCTATTTCCCACATTCTTATATGAACATGATTTGACCAATGGGAAATTTTTCTTCTTATATATATGGGATGACACTCATCTAATCTCATGAGATAGGTATATTTTAGTTTCTTTTGTAAAAGTTACATTACTTCATCGACTAATTTATCATTTTACTACATTCTATGGTTGGATGGTAGTTTTATTATGTCGAGGAAGCTATAATTGAACTAAAGGAGGAAACATGGTTTTATTTTCATGGGAGGCAGAATGTTGGAGTGGAGGTATTAATTAGTTGTTTTATATTTTGTCATCTATTACCCGATTTTTCTTCTATTTATTTTATTTTCCTTCATCATGGACGTCTAAAATAAATATTTATCAAACTGATGTTTTATTTATTTTTCGATGATGTTTTTATTAATATTTGTTGGAAAAGTGTTCCAATGTTTTTATTTATTGATGAATGGACAATTTTCTCGCCTATAGGCATTGAAAATAAACTTCTATTTATCCTAGACATTCATATATTAGAGTCAAACTAGGTCATTTCTATGTTGAAATGATGAGAGGGGATTGGAAACATGGAATAACCGATAGGGATTGGAAAATATTCAAAATTATTTTGACAATGACAATAAAATAATGATGATTTTAGAACATAATTAAGGAATATAATATAAAATCACATGATGTTAGGAATGATTAGAGTGATTCGTCAATAAAATCATGGTTCAAATCAAAGAAACTAAATTTAGTTTCCCATGGATGGCAACAAGAACTGACCAACCCTCCCAAATCACCAAAAAATGCATAAGAATTTTTAATGATATTTTGGTTCTAATTCCAGGAATAAATATTGAAATGTATATATAATTAATTCCATCATAAGATAACATACATCCAATTAATCAGGTCATAATAAAACCTCTAAATAATGGAATAAATCATTAAATGAGTAGTTTACAAATAGAATTTGTGGGTGATGAAATTGTAAAAATATGATATAATAGTTAAAAATAATTGAAATAATTTTATCAATTAATAAAAATGATCAATCTAATGAATTTTTAAAAGTAAATGTACAATCCAAACTAAAAATGATGATTTTACTAATTATTCATTCTTATACAATTGTTTTTAATGAATAAAATGTTTATAAATTAATGAGGGTAATCATGATAAGACTTTAATCATGTCAATAGCGGTTATCAAAATGAGTTGGAATTATTTCTCACAAAAAATTACAAAGTAGTTATAAATTCCTCAAAATGATAATTTATAAAATTTTAAAAATTATAGGGAGCAAACATACAAAAATAAAATGTTTAGAGGGTAATCATTGTACCATTATAGGTTTTGTTTTATAGAATTACATTTCTATATCATAAGATCAACACATAGAAATAAATTATATCCTTCATTATGTTGGAATATTCCATTGATAATGAGAAAAATATATTATTGAATAATCATTAAATGGATTATTATGTTCTATTTTTATATAACATTCCTGATAACATGGTAAAATTATTTTATTATTTATGAAATGGTGGTAATTTCGAAGATGTGTATAGATAAGGACTCATTAGTTATCTCTAAAATTCAAAAATAAAGAGATGAACATAATTTTGATAGAAGAGTGTTAGAAATATTTGTGAAGCTACCATGTTAGAAATACTGGATTTCCAAGGTTCTCAAAAAAATTGGATTTGGAAAAACCCTTAAGTAGAAGATCAAGAATATATAAACAAGGGATTCATATTCTTTTGAAATAAGATTCGTTTATAATTATATTTAAATCCATAGATATCCCACGATAAAGAAACAATGATATTATCAAACATCCTAGTATGTGCACTAGGGTGTTTATATTCCATGTGGTATCTAATGGCATCCATCCATTAGAGAGCATGATTCCAACCTTGGATGACAGGTTCTCCATTCATGCATATTCTTCTTACATGGGGTGAAAATGTGATACTATAGAAGTTCCTACATCCTATATGAGATAACAATTGATATAACAGTTGTAAATCCACTTTGTATTTTGTAATCACGGATACATGTCACAATGACTAAATACCCAATGGACAACCACATTGTATAAATAAATCACTCATAGAATAAATCTCATTAAATACCCTCTAAAACTGTGTATCTTCTCATACGTGTCCTCCCATTTTACAAATATGATCACCTAGGCCACCCCAATAAATATTAAATTGTATCATTTCCATATGATATGCGAAGATATTTTTATATGGAGGATGATTGAGATTTTCGACATAAGTTGTAGGATAATCCCATTGATAAGTCCCTATATAGAGAAACCATTTTTTGGGTTCCATAAAACCCCCACCACTATGGATAATTCATGAGACTAGGATTAATATATTCCTATAGAAACTATATTTTGGTGAGAAAATATGTTCATCATCATTTTTCCGATACCACCAACAATCCATTCTCTATGATTTTCCCTAAAGGGTAATACAATTCGTTATACTAGAAAATAAACGATCAACCATCTCCAAATATCCCTCAAATGTATTATATTAATGAGCTTCCCTCTTATATAGAAATTCACCATGATCCAACTAATAAGAGCACTATACTATGAGATAATCCCTTATAGGTTGGCCCATTCTATGAAATAACAAATATAATCCATTCTTATTAGGAATCACACATGGATTAAACCTTTATGTTCTGACTAATTAGACTAACATACCATGAAATAATACAATAAAGGTCCTCCTCAAATATGGTTTATGATCCAATTTTCATTACTAATTCCAATAAAAATTAATGTTAGTATGATAACGGTATTTTTTCATGATATTTTCAATAAAATATAGGTTCATAACTCAATTTTTATCATTCAATTAACAATGATTGTCTTCATGGTAGAATCTTCTCCATATATAATCATGGCGTCAATATTCCATGGTAAAACCCTCACATGAAAAAATGTGCTCTAAATCCACCTGATATATATAATATTTTTATTCAGTGCACCATATGGATCAAAAATTATTGCATATTCTCATCAGTATTGTATCCCTAAAATTTACCTTCTATATAGATTTTTTGTTACAATCACTGTGATGTGGGGATTTTTTCTTGTTTTCAAGTACAAGAAGATATGGATGATTATCCTACATTGTTTTCTGGGAGAGGAAGGTATTCTAATAGTTCTGTAAACTATTGGTGACCTATTTTACTTACTATGGGGATGGTATAACAAATGATATGTAAGACATTGGTATACATTTATGTGGGATAGTATGTATACCCATGCTAATTAAATTATCAATATACATTTATTGAAGTAAATTTCATAAAAAATTGAATCAATTTCATAAATCATGTCTTCTTTCAATCATGCATCATGTGATTTGTCTACTTACGCCTTGTAGAATAAATGTTCATCACTATCACCCAATAATGATTCACCATCCGTAGTGACCAGAAACCAATATCTATCTGGCTCTATTACCTCTCTTAGAATCATATGTAGTAATTGTGTTATAGTAACTCCTTCATCCATAAAGACTTATGAAATATGTTCCTTTAACAAATATTGTGTATCTTGAGAATAATTTTCATAAAAATAAACCATTCTCCCACTATACATTTTGAGTATGTGTACACTATCAAGAAATATGAATTTTTCGATGAAATTCTATATCCTTTACAAGTGGTTGTACTGGTATTATCCATTTGTTTCTTTGGGATACCCTATAAAGATACACCTCATTTCATAGGGTGGTAGTTTTTTACTTAAGAAGGAATTAACAAACACCTCTCAACCCCATATGCATGTATGATATAAAATTTCATTTTTACCTCTCCATAACTAAAAGGGAATTACATTTTTCACTTTAGTCGGTACTCAATAAAATTTCTATACTATACTTTGTAATGCATATCACCGAAATGATCAGAAATAATCAGTATGAATCATCATCGACTATTAGATGCCTAATAAGGTTCTATGCCACTAATAAATTACCCCTTTCCAATATGGTTTATAAGGTGGAGTAATTTGATATATAATCCCAAACTCATGTATAATGTCCATAAAATCTTGTATAAGATATCAACAAACCTCATTTCAATCATGTATTATTTATTATCTTACGAATACAATCCTCAAACTCATTTGGGAATTCATTGAGTTTTTCAAATCACTTAGACTTATACCTCATCAAGTAGACATATCCTTATCTACTCAAGTCATCCGTAAAAGTTATTAATTATGAATATTTACATCTATCTTCGATTGGAAATGGTCCATAGATATCTATGTGTTTCAATTCTACAAGCTCTACAACCCATTGTCCCTTTCCACCAAATGCTGTTCTGTTCATTTTCCATTGTAAATAAAATTACATATTACACGTGGATTTATCACAAAAGATTATAAATAGCCATATTTATTGATCTTGTTAAAATGATAACCATTTACCTATCCTATATAGTGACTCCATAGCTGGGAGTTATAAGAGTTATGTGAAAACAATCTGTTATTATTTAGAACACATTTTTATCATAAATTAAAACATAAATACCATTATTCAAATGATCCATATGATAAAATATGTTCTTTCTATAAAAGAAACATTATTTATTTCCAAATTTTATAATAATACCATATGAACCTAAACATGAAACTTAAATGATACACTTGATAACTGTAGGTAAATAATAAACATCTCTTAAAAAAATAATTCCTATGAAAAATTAATCGTTGTATTCACAAATGTGTAGGTAAGAAAGTGTCTCTCTATTGGGAGATCTTAGACCCTCATCTCCACTATTAATCATTCATAATCTACATGGTTCATGAATTTCGATATTGATGTGTTCCACCACAAGATGCATCTAATACTCATTGTGTTGATATTAAAAGATTACCCTCAACAACGAGTGCATATTAAGATTCCCATAACCTCTAGGTATAGTTCCTCTTCTAGTGGCCTGACCGTCCACCTGAAAAATATACATCCCCTATTTTAATTCCTTATATCTGGACCTTCTTCTTCATTGAATAATGGTTATTGGGAGCAATGGAATATTTATAAGTCTTGGGCACCTATTCCTTGTCCTTTATATTCTTATTAAGTATCAGGATAGTGTGTTTATCAAACCACATGTACCTAACAAAATGAATAATTAAATTATGAATTTCTCACATATACTTCTCACTATTTCCCATTTTCTAATTATCAAAAATTATAGTGAATTTATTGGGAAGTTAAGTATGTATGATACTTTTACACAATACATTTTGATATTTAATCCCTATGATTTCCAGGTTTTCATTGTAGGTAATGTACTTGATAACATGAGGCCTAATCTACGGAGACTCTCCTAGTAAAATTGTGAACAATGCACATGATATTTCATACATCTCTTATTTCACCTTGTCTAAATAGATATCTCAAAGGGAAGACATTGTACTATAGGAAAACATATCCTCTTGTTTCTTTAATATCCCATTGGATATGCATTATAACATAATGTATAGAACATATGTATCATCATTATTATGTTCCTCAAAGATAAAAATATCTTCATCACATGCCTCATTACCTAGTGAAATTGGTAAATGTTCTTCCATCTCACAAAATTTTTTAATAGAGAAGGATACCATGCATGAAAATTTTCATCCATTGTAAATTATAACTAGTGATAAATGTTTACGTTATGATGTATTGATCACAATGATATGTTTTTTTTTCATTTATTTGTTGTTTTTAAAAAATAATATGTCAAAAATATCAGTATATTATATAAAAAAGTTAGAAAAATAAATAAATTTTATATTTATTAGTCTCTTAATATTTTATTGAAGCCATATAAACCTCTCCATTGGCTTAAAAATATCAGTTTTCTTGCATATTATAGTGTAAATGACATATATTCCCATTATATTTTCGGAAACATTGGTTTGATATGAAATGTGAATCGTTTTAGATGGGTATTCCAAATGACAACAGCATTAACTTTGAGTACCTTGATCTGTATTGTAGACTCCCCAATCCTGAAATGATTAATTTAGATTTCTTTGAACTTTTCCTCTATGTTACACCAAGTCATACTTTGGTAGTAAACCCTTGATGTGAACCTAGTTATTTCAACCAAAATATACATGTTATAATTCCCTGATAATTGAACGATCCAAAAATTTTGCAGTTCAATAACATTGAATTATGGTTTGATTTTAAATAATGTATTGAATGTATATAATTGCATAATATTTCATTCTGGTATTTAATCTTTATATGTTCAAATTTCCTATTATGTATTTATAATATTCTTGTTAATATTAAGTGGTATTATATAATGTGATTATCCATTTCTTAGATATGATTTACACATTAATCATTTTATATTATTTGTTAATTTAATTAATTTTTGTGATCGTGAAAAACATAACCATTCTGAATTAACCATGAATCTAACAGAAATAATATAAAAACTAATTATGATCATGAGCTCTAACAACTATTTAGTTCATCAAGAAGTTGATAAACTAACTATTGACCAGTGGAAAAACAACTTAAGCCAATTTTTTTTCTTGATGAAGCATTCCATATGTACACCTATGTGTCTCCTCAGATTGCATTCTCCGCATTTCTGAACTTGAGCCATGTTCACTCACTTGGGAGATTTATCCATTACATATGCCTATTACTCACCCATTGGTGAGGGGAGGAATGAGTTTACAATAAACAAAGCATTTACCCACATTCACTATATAATGAATGTATATAAATCTTGTAAACCAAAATTTTCATTTAATAATATATTAAATGAATTCAATCACATAAAAAATGTCTGGTCAAGTTCAGTGTCATCCACACACATGAAATTAATTACACACTTAATAAAACTATCAATCGGTTATCAATCATACTTATATAAGACAAATCATTATAGAATCAATTAATTATTGTCATATATTATTAAATACTTTTATATTAATTCACAACTGTATTTCTAAGATATTCTCATCAATTATGATTTTATTCAAATTAAATAAATTCAATTAAAATTAAATATTGACAAACATGTTCTTTAGAGACAATATGGTGAATACTTTCATAATTATTCTAATGTGTATTATACTCATATATGATTTTACACTTATGGTATATTGCATACAATACATATCGGATGAATTCACAATGTGTAATTCATTGACGATTTCATGTATTACATTATTTTGTCATTATTTGTTATGCTTAAATACACATAGAGTACCAACTTGTTGTACAAATCATAGATGATATGTAGATCTAAACATTTCTCAAAAATTAATTATTGATTTTAATATTTATGTATATTAAAACATATCACACGGTGTGTCTTATCTTTATAACCACATGAACGAACATGTCTCAAGGTATTTGTAGTAAAATGAATAAATTTTAAATCTGAATAACATAGTACCAGGACAGGGTGTGTTGATCTGATCAATACAGTGCGTACACCTCTTGTCATCTATCCAAGAATCATACGATGAAACTCTTTTTGTAATATATACCACATAAAATTTGGAGTACAAGAAGTTTCGAGTGGGTCACCCACCATGTTTACTCTAAGTTAAACCATCAGTAGTCATGTTGGATGTGTATTGAATACACCGATTATATGTGACTCAATGGGACTACACGATGTCTACATGGGATACATGACGTGTATTATATCTAACCATGAACCATAAAATTTCTCTGAAAACATAGTTCATTACGTGTGAAATTAAATCAATAATCCATGCATTATTTTACACTAATTTCCAAATCAATTTTTATTTTTTTAATGTGACTACAAAACATTAATATCTAGTTACACAACTTATAGTCTGGTATAGTATGTCTAGAAAAAATGGCACATGTATATGAGTTCCCCAATTTTATTTTAATTATAAAATAAAATTCCGTGATTATATCTATGAGAAATGAAAGAGGAAGAAACAAATCTTATAATAATGATAAATAGAATGAGAAAATGAAAATTTAAAAAATAAATTACAAACGCGTAAATCCAAAATGATTTTTAAATAACAATAATCAATTATGTTCCCATTCTGATGCCACATTTTCGTTCTTGGGGTAGCATAATCAGGGGTTTGTCGGTTAAAAACAATAAATTTTCCATAACAAAAGATGAATTTGAGTTCTAGGTGATGATGAATGTTCTCATCAACTAAATTGAATAAAATAAGTAGAGAAGGTGTAAAATTCCAAAACCAAGAGAGAAGAGATCAACACAAATTTTAAGTAATTAGTTTTAATAGATAAAAAATTATCTCTAAGGAATTCTTTCATCATTGATAAATATGGTGACCGATTTTCATTCCCCCACCGTTGTGTGGTACAAACAAAGTGTATATTTCCTCTAATGGTGACCCACACACTTTCCATAAATCTCAATACATCACCGAATGAATCCATGGGTTCTATAAGAACATATCCTTGTCATTGTGTTATTCACCATTGAACTCGTTAATAATGGCTTTTATATGATTCTCCATGATCAAGTGAAATATGATTCTCATCATTAATGGGAGATTCATTATAAAAAGAAGCTATATAGTCATTAGAGGATTCTCTATAACTATGGTTCTCAACCAACAATATGAATTTACTCAATTCGTAATATTTGATAACTGGGCATTTATATTAATAAGGTTAAAATAATTAAATTTCAAAAGTTTAATTATTTATATTTTTAATATTATCGAAATCCAATGTTAAATAATAATAATAACATCATTATTTCTAGACAATCATTTAATTTGAAAATGATAATTAAATTTTATTCAATAAAAAAATATTTGATGTTATTATTTCTCTTCAGACCATTAAACCCGGTCCCCCATTCCTCCACAATATTTATCAGTACATGAATAATGCCTTTTTGTATAATTAATAAGTATCACTACATTATTCTCCAATAAATAAATAAATACTATATTAACAAAATAAAAAAATATTTATTAAATATTCCAATCACAATATATTATCTTAAATAATTAGTGATTGAATATTTTTGACTATGTATGAATGAATAATTAGTAAACGTTTGTAGAAATAATAAGTATTCGAAATTGTAAAAAAAATATTATTTTGTTTAACTATGTTTTTGAATTCACTTATTGTGTGACCCTCTAGCACTCATTATCAATAGCATTATGAAAACCAGCCTAAATTATATGGTTATTGTCTAATAACACACCAAGGAACCCGTATAGAAATAAGGTAATTCCACAATGACATGTTACCTCATATGGACTCTTAACGAGTAATATAATCTCTTTATCACAAAATCTCTAATCCCACATGTTTCAAGCCAATTCCATCAACCTATATTCTCAAAATTTTACTTTAATTGAATTTATGGATATATAACATTATAATATAACACAATTTCCATGTATTTGTTTACGATATATCTTTTCCATTAGAGTTCCTAAGATATTTACATCCATTAATGAAAATAAGGGATATAACCTTTATCACATTATTCTATAATACAATATTTATCGTGACAGACCCAATGTATCCAACCTCACCAAAAATATCTATATTCACTGATTTCCTTGCTAAATAAAAGTATTAAAATCATAATCATAATTAATAATCACAATAATGTCTAAGGAAAAATACCCACATCCATATATATAAACATCCAATGACATATAAAAATAAGGATTTTGTGTTGGAGGGTCCCATTATCATAAAATTATACTGGATATTACTAAGGGTATGCACCACGAGAATTCGCCTTAATTTCATATGATTCTCCTCCACTTATATCCTATATCATTTGTGTCCATAAAAGGAAATCATCCAACCATTAAACAAAAATTCAATAATAGTGTCATATCACTTCGGGGTTCTCAAAAAAGTGGGAACTGATATGAACCTCTGCATTAACAACTCCTTTTAGAACATTATCACATATTATGCCATGGATAATAATTATAATGACGTTATACATCATTTATTAATTTAAAAAACAATGAGTTCATGTTTATCATAAAGTACAATAATTTTATTCTGGGGAACCAATGCTAACAATATAAAATTCATAGTAAGGGTAATGTATATGAGAAGAAATAATTAATCATTGAGAATAGTAAATATAGGAAGATAACAACTGAATACACATTCCATAAATTAAATAAACAATGAATAAAGTTAGTAAAAAATATATAAAGATAATTAACTGAAAATACATTCCATTTAGAAAACATGATAAGGAATAATCAATATGTTAAGTTAAATCATTGAACACACATTCCATGAAATCATTAAACTATGAATGAAATTGTATTCATAGATAATCTCAAAATAAATAATTTATTGGATATAATAATAATAAAATCTAAGTAATGGAAATTCATTATATTGGACGTCATGTTTCCCAGTCACATGATACCTTTAACATCAATAATTTTATCATGAAAATTTTCATATATGGGTAGAAACCTGCCTTTTATTGTTGGAATCAACCAAGATGGGTTTTTTCACTAAATAATTTCATCTAATGAGTCTAATTATGTATCGTGTGGAATAATTAAAATAGTCCCAAACGTATCGTGATTTCAAAAACCAGTACCAAATCCATATGGATTTTATCAAATATTCCCCCATGTATAGTGATTATGTTATTCGATTCCCAGTACTTTTAACGCATGTCCAACAAATTCATTATATATTGATTTATTAATATAAATAAACAAACATCCATATCGAATATATTTATTGATAATTTGATAAAAATTTATCAATATTACTCCATTCAATAAAAAATATACCACACGAACACTATATGTAGAAATTATATATTTTTTATGAATTAAACATATTTGTGATAGATTATATTGATTAATTAGCTGAAATTGAATGTTTAATGATAGTAGAATATTTAATATTTCAAGGGGACTAACAAGGAATAATGGAACTGAATGAAAATACTATTTTATTTCAATTAAATAATAATCCATCCAAATGAAGAATAAGTATAGTATAAATAAAAAATATCATGCATTGATAAAAATAATGTTTTTATGTCATTAATTAATGGAGAAAAAATAAATAGTTATTTTAAAATCATTTTGATGATAATATCATTTTTATTTTGAAAAAAACATATAAAAATCTTTTTCATTGAAAATAAATTTCTGAAAAAATTATGTTTAAAAATAATGATTTTAATCATGAAAAATGAATATTTAAATAATTTAAGGTGGATAAATATTCACTTTTTTATCAAGGAAAATGAAAATTTCATTTTCCTAATAAAATATATAGAAAAAATGGCATGTTTAGAAAGAGAAAAGAATATCCTTTTAAATCATTAGTAAATGAAAAAGTTGGTAATACGAAATTAACCAATAATTTATTATTTTTTTTAAAAAAATTGAATTTTTAATAAGAAATGTTTTTATATGAAAAAAGATTCTCAAACAAAACAAATAATGGTAGTTGGGTTTTTAAAAAAAAATAAAAATTATTTAAACTCTAATGAGTGCAAAAATGGTAGTATATCCTGAAAAATTTTATTAATAACAAAATAAGATTTACAATAAATTGGGTTTTTTAAGAGTTGATCCCATAATATCATATTATATAAATTCATGTTCCAACAATACAGAATAATAATTTATTGTGATGTAAACCCTTCAAAAGACAATAAAATTGAAGTGAGAATCAATCAACGTATTGGATATGTTTATAGGATATAAATACAAATAAGATAACTATAAATACATTAACATATAGTCAAAAGTATTTATAGGCATAATCATATAATATTATTGAAAACAAAGATGTAATATAACTCAATGAAACGGAATTGAGTAGGGAATAATTATTACGACTTGGTAACATATATATGAAATGACCAATATGTAATAATCATTAATGAAAACAATTGAAAACCATTAAGATAAAACAATACATTATCTAGTATATCTAAAATGGATTTATTTACATGAAAAATAATAATTAAGTGTTGTTATTGGCATATGCATCATGGAAGGAAAAGTGACACATGAACCCCTTATCTTGAGTTTCATTATTGGAGGAAATATAATAAATTCTTATATAATGGTATTAAACATGTCAATAGAATATTAAATATAAATTATAATATGCATTATATCATGTATTATGTTCTTGTAAAACCTTATTACTAGTTTTTTAATAACCATTCATAATTTTCACTATTTTGAATGATAATAGACTAGTTCTTCGATTATGTTTTGATTTTTAAATTTTTTTCTTTCGTCAATCATGATATCATCATCTCCATAATGTAAACCATGATTTAATTTTCATATATATTCATTATATATGCATTTATAATAATCCATAATTCATTGAGATATGAAATGAAAGGCAACATTCATGAAGTTGTTGGGTCGTACGTACGCATGAACGCTACATCCATTGTTTTGTCACACTATAATAACTTATATATATATATATTATCATTCTAGTATAATTTTTCTTATGTCACATATTTTTATTAAAACCATTTTTACCCATTCCATATATAGCTTGAATGAATCAGATCACTTTGAGGAGGTGATACTCCACACATCCAACAATGATGTTATTGTATTCCAAAAAATTGAAAGAATATCAGTATGTGTTATAAAAAATTAAATAATAATAATTAAATTATATGTAACATATATATCATATATTAACTATTTGTCCATTATAATTCTAAAACATGATAGGTGGTATGGAAAACCGAACACTAATAATTTCATGACGCAATAGTCTATAATACACAAAAGGTATGTTTATTACCAATTATATAGATTTGTGTGTAATATTAGGTAGAATTATTATTATCAAAATATCTAATTATATTTTTTATAATTATTTCATTTTATGAAAATGTAATAAGACAAACTGAATTGTTAGAAATAGAAATGAAATGAAAATGAACTTCGAAGATGTTACCTCTTTTTCGTGAAACTGCTTTTGATTTATCCCAAGAGACCACATAGGTTGTATTTATGTACATGTTTATACTTCAATAATTTTGGTAGGAATTTTGAGAGCTTATTTCAATATGTTTTTCTCAAGAAAAAGTGTGTTGAGAGTTGTGAGGAATTGGGAGGGTTGAGTTACTTTTTATAGTGAACGAGGTATGACAATCAGGTAAATTTTTTAAAAGGTAATTCATCCTAAGTTTTTCCATTTCAAATGTATGCAATAAAAAAATCTATCAAATGAACTATAGTTTTGATAGATTAATAGAAACGTCATTTTTTGAAATGTTTAAATATTATTGTAGCTATTAATTTTATAGTTTAGTCCATTATTAAGCTATTTTTCTCTTAATCGTTGTAATTAATTTGAATCAATTTCTGTAATTTTTATTTGTTAATAACTATGGTTTATATATTAGATATTACAAATTATACTGATTCAAAAAAAAATAAATCATTTTTTATAATTTATATCCCAAAAGTTGTATAATATAATATATATTTATTCTAGAATATGGGATGAAAAAGAAGGGATTTTAATGTAAAAACAATTAAAATATTGAGTTGTGTTTATATAATGTATCAATAATAAATTTATTTCAATGACCAACGACGTATTAATTGATTAATAATTTATATATTGCGATTTAAAATCCCTTAAAAATAATATATCCTAATAATTATATTATATGAAGAAATAGTTTTAAATTTAAATTCAGTATTTTCACTATTAATGAAAAAATGATATATCACAGAAAAATATAGAATATTTAACTAACCTGGTTTTAGTATTTTTATTTCAAAAATTATGTACATTTTTACATTTATTATTTATAAATTTTTTATAATTATTAATTTAAAATAGTTTTCCCATAAAAATCATTAAAAGTGAATTAATAAAAATATATGTATTATGAGTACAATTTGGTATTTATTTTCTTATTTATAAAAAATAATAGCATGATTATAATAAAAATTTTATTTAATATATAATATATGGCAATATTATGAAGAATTAGGAGAACTGGCTACTTAGGAGGAGGAAGTGCAACAAGTGTTGAAGATATTGCAATACCATGAGGAATTTTTCATAGAGAGGTGAAGCCTGAACATACCAATTCTAATGACAAGAGTAATATGTTGCATGTCGTACTTAATGTCCTATTATACAAGTGTGTAATGAATGGTCACTTTTCTAAATAGAGTCCAAATCTGAGGGCAGTGGAGGTGAATCACCATCAGCCACAGTAAAGGAAAAGGAAAAAGGACGTGCTTTTTATATCATGACAGCTAATGTGGAAGCTCCAAATAATGTTGTGGCATGTACAATTTTTATTCTTGCAATTCTAGAAAGTAATTTTTATGATTCGGGATCTATGAATTGTTTTATTTCATCCTTGTTTTTAAGGATTTTAGAATAAACCCTTGTGTTTCTAAAAGTAGAATTATCAGTCAAGACTACCGGTGGGATTATCCAAGCATGAACAATGTTTATAAACTGTAGTATTTACTATAGTCAGAACAATATTATCGGTAATTTATTAGTCATTCCAACACTATAATTTACATTATATTATTGATTGACTAGTTTTGAATGTATAATACTTCGTTCAAATGATGAAGCAGGGAAATCGTAGTAGTCATGAATGGAAATGCAACAAATATTATCCAAGGATAGTTATCTCAACATGATCATTTTCTACAAGAACATACTATATACTTATTTGCGGAGTTGATCAGTGATGAAGAATAAGTAAATGATAATATAAGGATAGAAAATATCCACATAGTCTAGGTAGAAATTGACATATTTCCTAAGGAGTTACCCGAACCTCCCCAAGAAAGAGAGGTAGTTTTTTTATGAAACTCGTAGCTAGATCTCATTTCATATAAATGAACCCATATAGGATGGAATGTACGGAGTTGTATGAATTAAAGAAGAAATCCATGATCTATTGGATATGGGATTTATCTTCCTGAGTGTATCTCCTTAGGGAGAACCTAATCTATTTGTAAAGAAGTTGATAAGCTCATACAGTTATACAATGATTTTAGGGAAATGAATTGGACAATAGTAAATAAAAAATAACCTCTTCTAGGAATTGAAAACTTATTTGACCAACTTCGTCAGTATCAATTATTCTATATGATTGATCATCGATCTGGTTACATCGAATTGAGGGTGAATAAAGAAGATATTCAAAAAACTATATTATGTTCAAGATATAAGAATTAAGAGTTTGTTTTTATTCCCATCATACTAACTAATGAACATTCTTTTTTTGGATAATATAAAAAGAGTCTTTAAGGACTACCATGATAATGTTGTGGTCTTTATTATTGATGATATATTGATATATTCCAAAAATAATGAAGAGCATGAGGATCATAAGAGGGTTATTTTGAAAATAATATGGAAGGATAGGCTACTTGGATTTTTTTTAAAATGTAAAAATTGATTACAACATGTTTATTTCTAGGACTCATTGAAACCAATGAAGTAATCATAGTTGACCCTACAGATGGAATGGTTATAGAGGTGTGGCCTCAACATACTTCAATAACTAAGATTCGTAGTTTCCTTGGATTAGTGGGATAATAAAGGATGTTTGTAAAAAAAATTTCATGACATACTAATCCACTAACCACGTTAAATTGAAAAGGGTTCAAGTTCATCTGAAAAAGTATTGTGACGACTGATTCCAAGAGCAGAAGAAGTGATTTGTTACTGTAACCTTGTAAAATCCACCCTCATGTGCCAAACGATTATTTATTTTTATAAATTTATATCTGAAAGGGAATTTGTTTTTCTTCTTGTAAAATTAAAAATTCATTGCTTATGATTCTATAAAATGAAGACACATTATCCAAACTATCATATTAATGATCTTGAGCTGGTTGTAGTTGTTTTTGATCCAATGATTTGGAGGCATTATCTCAATGGGGAAAAATGTGATATATACACAAACCATGAATGTTTGAAGTATATTTTCACCCAAAAATAATTTAACATTAAAAAATGGATGTGGTTCGTTCTTCATTAATACTATGTTTGTTCAATACATTATCATCTCAGAAGAGTGAACACAATTTCTGATGCATTAATTATGAATGACCATGTTGTTCTTCCTATGATGTGGATTCAAAATATCCTTTTATCAATGAATTAGTAATGTTGAAAATGGTATTTTTAAGGGAAGGTAAATCATCAAACCAATCCCTAATGATGTCACAACCGCCATTACTAGAGAAGATATAGAATAATCTTAAGAGAGATACTTTATTACAGAAGAATTTTGAGGCTGTGAAGGATGGGATATTTCTTGAGGTCAATATTGATCAACTAGGTGAACTGAAACTTCATACAAGACTATGTTTTCCATATATTCAAGAAATACTGATTGATCTAACCATTGATTCTCATATCTACACCTTCTACATACATCCACGAAGCACAAAAATGTCTTCAGACCACCATGATGATTTTTGGTTGGATAAAAAGAAAAGGGTTATTATTGACTACACCACAAGGTGCATAGAATGTCAGCAAGTGAAGGCATAGGGACAACTAATTTTAAGGTTATTAAAACCAATAACCATACCAAAATGAATGTGGGAAAATATCACTATGTAAACTTTCACTTCTCTCTCTAGAACATCCCACAGAAATAATTTGATATGGGTTATAATGGACAGTCTCACAAAGACTGCCCATTTTAACTATATTTGGGAAAATTTATCACTTGATCAACTTTCCAATAATTATTTGAATGATTTGGTAAGGATAACTGTAGTTCCACTTTCTATCATATCTGATAATGATCTAATGTTTTCATAAAAATTATAGAGAATTCAACGCCATGATCTTTGTACAGAAATGAATTCCATATGACTGATCACCCTCAAACTGATGGAAAAACCTTAATTGACTGTTCAAACTATCACGGACAAGATATGAACATGCTCTATGGAATTTAAAGGGGGATGGTATCAACATCTCCCATAAGTTGAGTTCCCTTATAAAAATTGTATCTAATCGAGCATTCAAATGGAACCCTATGTGGCACTATATTAGAAGCAATGTAGAATTACTACATGTTGGGATGATGTTGGTGAGAGATAGATTCATGGGCCTGATTGTGTTCATGATATGAAATAAAATCTTTCTTCCATACAATAACATATTTATAATTTTCAATGTGAACAATAATGCTATGTTGACAACCATTGAAGGGACTTCGAGTTTGATGTAGATGACAAAATCATTCAGCGAATCTCACCTTATTATATTTTCATGAGGATTGGGATGAAAGAGAAGTGAATCCCTAGATATATTGGACCTATGAAATCATTGATTACATATATGCAGTGGCCTATCGACTTGACCTTATACCAAATCTAGAACACATTCATGGGTTCTTCCATGTATCCCTTTTGAAAAAGTACAAAATTATATCTACACATGTATTAAATCTAGCGGTGGTATAACTGAAACATGACTTCTCTTATGAGGAGAATCTTGTGGAGATATTGGTTCTCAAGAAAAAGGTTTTATGCTTCAAGACAACATACATTATTAAGGTTATGTGGAGGAACCAAAAATTTTAAGAAGAAATGTGGAAACTTGAAGAGTTTATGAGGAAGAAGTACCCTCAATGTTTCTCATCTGAGGGTACGAGTTTAAATTTTTAGGGGAAATATTTCTTAAAGGTGGAAGAATGTTACGACCTGAACAATTGAATAATATTTTTTATTGAATTTTTTTGTTATTTAATTTTATACTCAAAAATACTATATCCTTTTATTAATCATGTGACTATAATTAGAATGAGACCGTTGGGTTTTGACTGTAATATGATCATTGATCAACATGAATTTTGGAAACTACACACTTAATGTTATGATTATTTTTTATAAACAAAAATTATTGTGGTTAATTAATATAGAAAAATGAGTCAGTGGCCCCATCTAGTTGACTCGGGACGTTCGATGCCCATCATGTAGATCTTGGAAAACAAGTAACATCACATGGCTTTTCCCATGACCAATCTCAATCTGAACACAAACATTTTATGCTTCAACATAATTTATTTTAGGAGAAGTTCAAGATTATATGATTCCCCACTCATGAAATATTTCTCTAGTGGCCACATTATACTATCACCATTTCACAAATTACACTAATTTCATATGTAGGTTTTATTAGGGGATTTGTAATGAGGCCATAGTTACTTGGTGTAATCTTATTTTATAAATAAAATTTGTATATCTTATTACTGTATATTTTTGGAATTTCAAATATCAATATAAATATAGAATAAATTTATAGAAGTACCATAGTATGGATGAATATTGGAAATATGTTATTTTTGAATAATAATTTAAAATTTAAATATTTAATAATATGAATTGATTTTAAAAAAATTTCTTCAGCAATTTTGATTATAAAGAAATTATATTCTAAAAATATTTACATAATTTTTAGGGAATAATAAATTATGGATAGTATTATTTTCTTTTTTAATAGTAATATGACCAATTTAATAGTATCCTCGCAAATGAATGTATAAATATAATTTTCTCATCTTTATTGGTAATGTGACATAATAGCATAAGTAAATAACTGTATCAAAATTAATTAGTTAAGTATTAGTATTATTTATAGGTAAATATTGATTTTTCTTAAAATTTAAATATCTCAATATAAGAATATTATTTTCAAAAATGTAGTTCATTTTTTAATTTGAAGCATTGATATTAGGATAGGGTGAATTTATGATTATTTTATAAAAATATTTTTTCTATGAAAAGTAATAATACAGTTTTGAGTTTTGGGGTGTTTAATGACATCATAAATGATGTAATTTTTTTTGACTGGTGTACAGTAAAATATCTTATGAGGTTACCCATGTGGCCAATACCATGGGAAAATATGATGTTAAAGTCCATTTCTTTCAAAATACAACTAATTAAGTTTCCCTTGTATGTTAATAAAAATATTGTCTCACGTTTTCTATAAATACGAAACAAATACTTCATTACATTAAAAAAAATGCATCCTAAAAAAATATATAGTCTTTTTCCTCTAAAAAAGTTATCCCAAGGTTCCCTCAAGCAACAATGGACCCATCAATCATGTTATGTTATGTTACTCGTCAAGGTAAGGGATCCTATCACCCTCCATTATAGTCAACACATCATTTTTGGTATGTCTTTGAACATCCATTTTTATATGTTTGGGTGTGAAATTTATTGTCCCTCTTACCATAATTTTGATTTCCTTGTAATTAGATACATTTTCCCTCATAAATTCAATTTCTAAATTTATAAGTGACATCGTTAGGCTGATGAATTTTCGTAAAAGAAATTGCATATTCATTTTTTCCTGTGTTTCCTTTTTTGTGGTATGTTAATAAAATATACATACCATGATATTATTTCGATATTATTATGTCTATATACTGAATTATGCTTCAGTTATGTGTGGTTGACCCTTGTCCCCTCTATTTTTAATTTTTTCTATGACCATTATACATAGTCGTTATGCTGAAAAATATTCTTCTCAAAATCTCTCTCTTATTCTAATGAAATTATCCAATTATATATATATGAATACCCAAACCTATTTAATTTACATGGGTTGTTCAGAAAGTAAAAAAAATATATTTTTTATAGAATCAACGTATAAAATTTCTTCATCCCTTTTCCATGTATTATAAATGACATACTGATCTAGTTTTTAATTACATTTGAAATCGTCGTGATTTTGTTATCAAATCCATTAATTTTATTCTATTTTGGTTATTAATGAAATGATTGGTTATTATATATGTGAATAACATGAAAAAAATACCTATGAAGCGTGCACTATGACATCACTCCAAAGTATTGGGTAGTGAAATTAATCTCTAGAGATGACATGTTTTACGATACCTTGGTGAATATCATTCATAATTGTTATGATACGTTTGGGATCGACCATGGTGATATTTATATGAATGTACAAATTAAATGTTGTAGCCACAATTTAATGTTATGTTTCAATTTTACTTTATTTTTATATTCATATTTATCATTCTATTACGATATTCCCCATGTTCATATTTATATCACTTAAGTTCACATAAAAATAGATTCACTTCTTTTCCTTAATATGCCTTCAGCTCACCCTTTCTATAGAAATTAGTCTCTAGATTATGAAATGCATTAATTTTTATTAAGATGATCTTTTCATGAATAGTTTAATGATTATTAATCTGTTTATATATGTTTTATTTTATTATGTACCTTATTTAAAAGAGAGTAAACTTTAATGATCCCCTTTTTTGTAAAACGAAATGAACTATTATGTAATAAAAATGTTGTATTCCATAAAAACTCATTGTATTTAAGATAATTAGGTTATTATATAATAATGGAATAAATATTTTCAATGGTTCTATTAAGAAATAATAGATAAATAATCCTTCAATAATGGTACCTATTTTTTAGGAAACTCCTTTTGGATTCTACTAAAAGACAACTTAGGTTGGATTTATGACCACAATGATGAATCTTGGATTAGGGAAGGGATGTTTGGAGATTATTTTATAATATATTTTGAAATACTAATTTAATTAATATTTATGTGGAATTTCGAGGGTTGAGTTCCATTTTATAGTAGAGTAGATGTAGAAGTCATGTAAATTTATTAAAATACAAATACACACACATTTTTTAATTGTCATGTGGCTCCAATAATGGAATTATTTTTATAAAATATTGTATATCATGTAAATTATAACATCTGATGTCTTTTTTAAAAATTTATAGAAAATGTTTTATCTTATCTATATGTTTTACTCCCTTGTTAATCAAATTTACATCTTAGTTATTGTAATTAATTTTATTCATATTAGCAACTATTTTGGTAAAAAAAATTGGAAATTATAATACTTATAAATTAATCTAATTCAATATATGGATTAAATTATTCTAATATTAAATTACATATGTTTTTGAATTTATTATATATTAATCTGAGATATGGGACCACAAAGCATAATTTTTTATGTAAAAAATACACAAAAATTTTTGATGTCTTTATATCCAATTTCAATGAGAAATTTATTAAAATGATATTCATTGGACAATGTTTTAAATAATTTTTCTAATTTATGTTTAAAACAAATACAAATATAATTTATTCTTTTAAATAAATTAATTGAAATAGAAATTTTTAATTAAAATTTAGTAATTTTCAGTATTCAATAAAAAGTTAAACATCACTGATAAATAATTACACATAAACAATTTTTGATCTTTCTATGTCCAAATGATGCTTATATTTTGACATATAAGATTTATTTAAGTTAAAATATTTGTATTTTAAATTGTTTCAATATAGAAAAGAGGTAAAATTAAATTCATCAAAATATTTTCTTTTATATAGAAAACTGGGTTTATTGTTATGTTATCCCTATAAATAAAATTTATGAATATTAAAAATTTTATATTTAATATGTAATATATAAATTTGATTCATATAATTCATAAATAGTATAAAATTTAATTTATTTAGATAAAACACCATCACGAGAAAACAATCATTGGCTTTATATTAAATTAGTTTTTATATTCATTTCTAATTAATTGTTAACCTATGAATTAATAGTATATTTTCATAGGCCATATATTTTCATAAGATAGATAATCCAAATAAAAATATCTGAATAAATGTGTTTTTTATTTCAGATTATATTTAATAATAACAATTTAATAATATTTTTGATGCTCTGTAAAACATTGTCATGTGTTTAATGAAAGCTATAGATGAATATCTTTGTTGTGTTTTTCACATAATAACTCAGTACCATGAAAATTTTTAGAAATATTGTAGAAAAATTTCTTTTATAATGGTAAATACATAGTATAGTATGCTGATATTATATTCCCTTATGCGTTTGTTGTTGCATTTTATATATGCAATTGAATTCACTGTTCAAACTTTTGAGTTTCGTGGCATAATTGTTTTCCAATACTAATACCCAAAAATAACTAAATTAATATATATTTATTATTTTTATTCATCAAATTTATTATCTATGATATAATTTTTTTTAAAAAAAATTATATCACTATCAATAATAAAAGGTTTATATCCAAGAGAAACATTTTTTCTATCTTTGGGAATAGAGAACAAAAATTTTAATGAAAAAATAAATATTAATTTATTTAAATTATTATATATATAAACCACATATAAGAAACCAATTCACTCTTGAGTTGTGGATATATTCTTTGGGGTAAAATATTATTTATTTTCATTTTTGTCTATGTCCCTAAGATGGGCCATGGGCTGGTTTGGTTGTTGTGAGGAAAATAAGGAGAAAAAGGATGAATGCTGGCTATAGGAAAGGTATATGTTTGTTACATGGAATAAAAGTAGTGTACTTTCAGTACATGACATGTATCATTTTTGAATTCACAAAAAGACAATGAATGGAATTAAACATTGTGTACTTGGCCTACACATCATGTACATGCTTTTAAATTTTTTTGTAAAATAGGTAGTTGGTGCTTTTTTAGGAAAAAAACATACAAAAGCTCATCCCCGCGGAATTTGAGTGGTAGTGAAAGAGGCTCGTTATTTATCCCATTTCTCTATCTTACCACTGATTCAAGCACCATCAGGTGCATTATAATCCCCTAGATATGTTCTCATTACCTATTGATCAGTTTTTCATGATTTCTTCTCGCAATCTATTTAATGAATCATGAGCGTTTTTGACCATTTTATAGATCATATCTATTCTAGAATGAATTATATGTAGATAAAAGAGGATAACAGTCATACGAGTACGAGGTATGCGGTCCCATTCCATTCGTTAAATGTTAATATGTTTATATATCATGGAGTGTTGCACTCCTATTTTTGTAATGCCTCATGATTGATAATTAAACCGTTTTATTTCAGTTGTTTTTAGGTCATTTAATAAATTTTTTAAATCATAAATTATGTTGATTACCTTGATTATGGGCTAACCCATGAGTGTGTTTCCCTTAGATTATTGTTTATCACTATTTGGACAAAGATGTCTATGGGGCATGCCTATGATTCCCATTCTTGGGTTGTTAAAATGAATCAAATTTATTTTGGGATTGCAATTTTTCTTAATTTGTAAATAAACTTACTAAGGGATTGGGATTTGTTATTTTCCCTTTTTCCCCATGTTTTTCCTATACATGTTTAAGATTGTTGGATTTATTTTCATCAATTTTTATGCTTCCCATGTGAGTTCTTTTATGTTAAGGAATTGTAATGTTTTATATTATATGATCAACATGTTATATGTTATGTCCCCACATGAGATGGTTAATGATGAAAAGTTTTATAGTTTAATTTACATGTTTTTATTTCTATGTGGATTATTCCCACAATATATAATTGATGTTATACACATGTAATAGATTTATTTACATGTATTAATTCTCATATAAAAATATCAATGTGTAAAATAGTAATTGTTGATCCATAACCTTAGGTAAAAAGAATTGATCAAGCTCATAAGACTATTGTACATTATGCATTGGATGAATCATGTCTCCAAAATAGAATTCCATTAATGGGCTCAAAATGGGAAATATTATAGACCATGAGTGGGTCACATATGTATTGGTCGAGCTCATGTAGGTTACACATTACTATCGTGAATGAATTGGATCTCGTGAGGGGTTCCATGGTAGGGATGTATTTCAAATGCTAATATTTCATGAGTTGAAATCTAAATATACCATGGGGGAACAATTGATTAAGAATATAATTCCACAAAATAATTTTAGCGTTTTTCATGTTAATGTTATTTGAGAACAACAAATGTATTGGATGGGCATAGGATATTGTTTGAATATTGAAATAAAACACCTTATGACACATCATCCTCTCTATAGCACAATATAGGATTTAATATTCACTACATATTGTTTAGATAGCATTATAATATATATATTATTTTTTCTCTATATGAGGAACATTAAGATTATGTCTTATCTCAAGACTTATATAATTAAATGTAATTGAACTATATGTGAACATGAAATCATTATAAATCGAAACCTGTTTATGTAGGACTGTTTACTTTTGATTAATTTATAGCCTAATGATTTAACAAATGTACACAACCTGTTATATAGATTACTAGATATGTTGTCACACAACTTTGGAAGTTTCATATAGGTATTTAGTCTCACCCCAAATTTGGGTGATGTTTTTTTCCCAACCATATTAAATTATTTTTTGTGTCGATAAGGGTAAGATACTTTCTTCAGGTACATGATATGTTGCTTTGGAGTAGTAACGAAATAACGAAATCAGAGCTTTGTGATTCTTTTGAGTTTCTTTTTTCCCTTATTTACTTCTTGAACATATAACATTTATTACTATTATGTAACATGTTTGGGAAGTTTCTTATAACATGTTACATGAAGAATCACATTTTTCAATTAATGACATATAGATGTTTATATTATCAATATTACACTATTCACATCTATTGTATGTTATTAATGCTTCCTCTATTCATTTATTATTTTATTCCACTCTATTTTACTCTACCAATGAGGGAATAGTTTCCCCATTATCACACATTTTCCATTACTACTAGTCGATAGCCTCTGGTTTTTAGGAGAATGAACTTGATGCCATGTAGTGAACCTTGTATGGGGATCATTTGAGTTGAATCCATATACATGTTGTTACAATGAGACATCATATGAGTTTTTAAGGATTCCCTATCTTTTTGATGAAATTAGAGAGGGATATAAAGGAAATGATGTCTAGTAATTAGCTCTGATTGGGAGTAGCTACCCAGTGTATTGGGAAAATTTGAATTACCTCTAATTGAATTGTGTTTTTGGGTTTTTGGACTATTAAAATTTATTTTATTTTACCATTGGGTGACACACTTGTATTATTTTGTTATTATTAACATTATTGTGGTTAGAATTGGTTATACCCTAATGAGATGATGGTATTCCATTTCATGGATCATATATACACTTGTTATAAATCACATTCCATTCATTATTGATATGAAAATTAAGATCCTTACTGATTCCATAATATTATGATAGTTACGATGATAGATATGATTGTTGTTGTGATTGGTGTATTGGTAAGTGTAAATTTTAGAATTATATGGATGTCAATATTTTTTTCCCTGAAGTGTATAGAATATATTTTATAGGAATTTGGGGGATCATGTTTCGATATTATTATGATATGTGCTACTATGTTTTATACATGGATGTCATACACTACTTCGTAGAGAGTATGGTCAGCTAGTTATTAGAATTCAGAATACCATTGGGATTCCCTTCAATATGGAAATGATATAAATTTTAAAAGAGTATCAGTTTTGGATATTAATGTGAACATAGATGATTTACATGGGATCCAAGGATGTTCTAGGGATTTCCTTCATGGAAACTGGAAAACATGGTGTGTGGTTCTATAAGCACACTCCACGTGTACTTCTATACAGGTTTTTTTTCCATATTAACATGTCTTGTGATCATAATATACATCGTTTGTAGCATGGATACCTATTTGTCGATGTGATAAATAACACATAATGATGTGGTTTGACATTTCACAATGTGTAATTTCAGTACAAACCATGTAGTTTTACATAGGAAAACCACATGTGTCCTTATCCAAGTAAATGTACATGCTCATGTGGGGAGATTTGAGTACACGTCATGTACCATCATAACACACTGTGTACCTTGGTATAGTACTCACCATGTTCGATAGAAGTAAACCCCCATGTGAGAGCATGAGGGTACACAATGTGTATGGTTTGAACATGTTTTGTACTCCTTTTGGGTACCCTTTGATGTTATTTTCCTATTTTATTCCCCCTTTTCAGTTTTGGAACTATGAGTATTCCATTCTGAGTACTGTTCCACATGGATAGTGATGGAGAACCCCGTAGAGCATTTGGAGGTATCAAAATGGTTGTTTTGGAGATTTTATCTAAATAAAGAGGGACTTCCTCACAATATTGATTTTAGTTGTCTCTGAAGAGTGAAACCATAGCCTGAATGATCTGTTGGGTGATTGGACCACCCTATACGCGACATTCGATCTGAGATGATATATGAGATATATATCTTGGCCTATTCTCTTCTATGGTTTCCGTTGTTGAATCTGTCCATTTAATACCATTTGAAAGGATTCCTTTATTGTTATCATTCTAGTCTCCGATTTATTATTATTCCTTTTTGTTTTTGTAAAATGATACCATTTAGTATTACATCACTCATTTATACCTAGAAGATCCCATGTAGTATGTATCATAGTTTTTAACATGACCAATACTGACTTAGTAGTTGGATTTGTGTAGTATCTCTCATTGTTTGACAATAGACCTGACCCATGGGTAGGTAGTGGGCTGAGTGCATAGAGGAAGGTGTTGACCTATCCTATTTAGATATCAAAACTTTTGATCTACATTCATTTCTTGTATCTTATAGACTCTTGTGAGGGTAGATTACATTTTTTAGATATTCCAGGGAATAGAGGCATGTACAATCAATCATAGGCAATTTTGATTATATTTAGATGAGATAAAAATGGTTCATGATCATAGATGGATCTGTTTTCATGTGATCAAGTGATCGGGGGAAACTCTTATTCTACATAGGGGTCTAGAACATGGTAGGTAGAATGCATTTATAATTTTGTATTGATTTCATCTTTTATAATTCTAAATATGGTTCCTCTAAGGTGTGGTTTCCCTTAGTAGGATAGTTTGTTTTAAAGAGGAATCCCTTGTTCGGATGGGAGATTGTTGTATCATTACACTAGATATGGGAATGATCATTGAGGAATGATCAGTTCAGTAGGTTAGACATACCTCAGGCATGGTCAGCTGATTAAGAGGTAGTGTGAACATATCATTCCTAATTTAATTGGTGACTTGGTACGTTGTAGTCTGTGTTAATGTTTTTAAATGTTATGTGAATTTATGAAATCTCATATGTGATCCATATTGTAGTACGATGCTTACGGTGGATAGCCTATTAATACTATCATGAATGTGCCATTTTCTCTAATTAAATTAGAGTAATATTTTTTGGAATACGCAGTACCCAGCCACACTTAAATGTTAAAATGAACCATTATGTTTGATTAAATTGTAGAGATTATAGAAGTTTTTTCTTTTCTTGGTTTAACTCTATATTAGAGTGACCTGAGAAATATGGAACCACGATTTTCCCACTTCTCATGTTAATTTTATGGGACACAATTTTTTTGACAGGACAATCAGTTTAATTTATGAATTAATTCTATGTAATGCAATGTGGGGATCATGGATCATGGAAAAACCCTCATGTGATTATGGTAGTTTTAAAATAGTGCATTTTAAAGTGGTTGTACTTTATTATTGACGTATTGGAAACTCCTATGTAGGGACAGTCACATTAGTTCTATGTGAGTGGTTCGACATTAATATCTTTATGGATTACAAGTCACTTTTCATGTTGATTCTAATAGGATGCATGAATGATCATAGGGTTGATAATGTGTGCAACCCTTTGGGGGAACTGATGATCATGGATGGATGTCGGTGGTTATGTGTGAGATATCATGGAAATTCAATGGGATAAAGGCATTGTAGTCAGCTAAAAGATGATTTGTTGTCATGTGAAGTTGTGTTTCTTTCATGAGGTCAGCCATTAGTGGTTCAAATATCTTTTTTTGGTAATCCATAAAATCCTGTTATTTTTTTCTTGTTTAGGAGATGACTATTTCCCATATCTTGGCATCATCCCAGATATACTTTGAGATAATTAGTTATATTCCACTCTACAGTTCGATGCTATTGGGATAGTTTATAATCTCTTATGGGTTGGGAACTAGATGCATTGAATAAAATGAGGATTGATTAATCCTATATTATACATGGTTTTCCATTGTTTTAATTCATATAGATGTACTCTAGATGCCTTTATTTTTCCTTAACGTGAGCGACTGGTGAATGTCGCTATGATTTTAGTCAGTGTTCATAGGTGTAATTTTGGTGGTGTACAAACATCACAATTGTTTTGGGGAGTAAGAACCACCTTTTTCAGTTTCATGGGATATGGTTTAATGAATCTGAGGCTACAACCGACTTATATTCAGGTTTATAATTTATTCTTAAAAATATATAATGATTCTAGTTTGATGGAGTTCGATTATGCTTTTTCTCATGATGTGGGATTAGATTTTAAATGATATGGGGTTGGATTGAAAAAGGAGTGTCTGCAAAAGAAAAGTATGGGTATTTGGGGAATGGGTTCATTGTTGACACATGGTGCCTTAGAAGAAGGCATCATGTTTTTATCGCAACATGGCATCCTTCTAATATGACTGTTTCGGAGAAAATTCATCCAATTATGGTTTGCCACTTTATCCTTCTTGTTCCTTTGGTTTGGTTTAAGTGAACAATTTAAAAACTTTTCCAGTTTAAGGTGGGTGTGATATGAATTTTTTTAATTTATTTCAATTTAATTTTTAACATATGGTTTTGATGAGATCATCAGGGTTTGACACTTATTTATTGTCAGGAAATTCTTATATTGTCCATTGTGTTCGGGTTCTCCACGGTAAAGGACAAAATAAAGTTTTATCATTTAAAGAATGATGAATGGAAAGCTTTGTGGGATGTTTGGACAAAGGATGTGTCATGGTAATGATTCCATCATTGTATTTTTTTTCTAGTATCATGATGTTTCCAAATTTTTTCTGATCAAATATGTCACCAGTTTTGATGAGCTTGGGAAGTTAGACATCCATGAGATTGTACCACTATATGGGGTTCCACATTCAATCATATTATGTAGAGAAACTGTGTTTTCTTCTCATTTCTAGAAATGGATACAGAGGGATATTGGTATACAAGAGTTTTTGAGGGTGACATACCACCCCCATACGATGGCCAGTTAGAATTCCAGATTCAGTTGCGATAGGGTCTACATTGAACATGCATCTTGGATTTTGTGGGTTCTTAGGAGAAACACATAACCCTAGATGAGTTCCCCTATACTAGTATATTTTAGGATACCAGTAAGATAGTGTCAAAAGAGAAATTTTACAATAGATAATACAGGTCAACTTTATGTTCAATGGAGGGAGGATAAGAGTTATAATGGGACATCATCTTCCCCAAGAGACCACTGACCATGTTCAGTTGATTCTGATGTGGATTGATTCTTCTCAGTCTCGTCAGAAATTGTATACTGATCACCACAAATGACCGATGGAGTTAGAGGTTGGGGATAGATCATTCTTATGTGTTACACTGAGTTTGGGACACAAGAGGATCAGATGAGGTTGAGTTACAAGTAGATCTGTCCTTGAGAAGTATCCTTTACAAATTTTGGAGTATATCACGAAGTTTTTCAATGATTGGTCTATTCCCTAAGTTCATGGTTTTTGGAAGCATGGATGAGTGTAGGACGGGACATGATAGAGGTAGGTCGATGTATGATCACAATGGTTTGACTTGTTTGTAGATATTTTCTCACCACCCTTGGAAGGTCATTTCTGGGATGAATTTTCTTTGGGGTATGTTTGCATGAACCCAGTTCATACATGATGTTCAAAATATTTCATTCTGGTAAAATTTGTTTTACATTAATTTTTAGATTAGACCCTATGTAGGGTCATAGTCCGGATGGGTTTCTTTTGGGAAAAGAAAGATTAATTGTATGAATGAAAGCATTAGGCACAGTACACATTGTGTGCGTGGCATACATGTCATGTACTTTTAGTAAAAAAAATTACTAGACCTTCACGACATGTATGATTTCTGGTTTTAGAAAAAAAAATAGGGATGTACACATCATGTACATGGACTAAATATCATGTATTTTCTTGCCAGGTTTTTTTAATAAATGGTATATATCCTCTTTATTTTATTAAAAACATACAGAACCTCACCTACTTGGATTTTCGAGCTATAAAGATAGATGGTCGTTCTTTCCATCATTTCCATGTTCGAACTATGATTCAAAGACCACAGGGTGCTTTCGAATCCCACATATGATTTTTAATTACTCTTAATCCTTTTTATTGATTTCTTATAAAAACCTAGTTAATGAATCTTGGGAATTTATGCTCATTTTATAGATATTTTCTATTCAAGGTCTAATTAGAGGCTGACACTTGAAAAGGAGAGTCGTACGAGAACTAGGTAGTTGGTATCATGGAATTCATTAAATGTCAATCTTTTTATATATGATTTAGTGCCACACAACCATTTATGTTGTGCTGGTTGATTTGTAATTAACCCTTGTTATTTTCTATTATTGTTTAGGTGATTTAATTAGTGTTTTAGAGAATTAATTTTGTTAAATACCTCGATTAATGGCCACCCCATGGGTGTGTTTCCCTTGGATGACCATTTAAGTCCATTTGGACTAGGGTGACTATAAGGCATGCAGTTAATTATCATTTTTGGGTTGTTGAAAACTAATGGAAAATTTAATTTAATTTTAATTGTTTTTAAATTGTAAATTAATTAAGGGATTGGGATTAGTTACTTTACTATTTTTCTTTCTTATGCATGTTATTTTTTAAGCAGGAAAGAATATTTTTCTTCAATTGCGAACCTACCCATGTGACATAAGTTATGTAAAGGCCTCGAAATGATTTATATGAAATTATATTCTTATTTTATGATATGTGAACAAGTGAAAGGGTTAATGTTGAATCATGTAATATTTTAGTTTTCATGTGTTTCTTGTTGTGTGAATTCATACCACATGAGTTAGTTGATATTTTAGACTTTTAAATTTTTTATTTTCACATGTTACTTCTATTATGCAATGATAAAATGGTTAAATAGAAATGGGAGTGCCATATAATCAGGTAAAAAGGAATGGTCAGGATCATATATCTTTTGTACGTTATACCGTAGGTGAATCATGGATTAAAATTATAATTCCATGGATAGAAACAAAGCGGGTAACATTTTAGGATGTTAGTGAGTCATAGATGTAGTGTTTGGTCTTATATAGGCTACAAAAGATGGCCAAGAGAGTCATGCATCGATTAAGGGCTTCCTTGGTCGAGCTCTATTGGAAATGCTAATATGTCCCAAGTTGACTATTACTAATATATTAGGTGAACCATGGAATCATATTAGAATTACATGGACGAACTACAGAGGTTTTCATGTTTATGTTTATAGAGAAAAAAAGATGTATGGAACGAGATCAAGATATATATTGAATGTTGAATTAAAATGACTTATTACGTGTCTTACAAGCCAATGCACAAACATAGATTCAGTCTTCAAAACTACTTGTTTATATTTCCTTATAAGATATCTATATAATCTACATTATAAAGGGATATTCATAACCATTTAGTTTCCCAAGACTATTATAATTCAATGTAATTGAAATGTTACACAACGTGAAATGATTGTATATTCAATCCAATTTTGGCAGGATTTTTTAGTTTTGAGTACATCCTACTGTTATACTTTCACTATTGTACACTACCTATTATATATATATTCAATGACAAATTTTCCCAGATCATTATTGGTTGCCTACTAGGATTTTGTCGCACAACCTGTTTGGGTCATATTTATATGACAATATAGATTATATTTTTTTAATTTTCAATAAGGTCATGATTCCTTCTATAAGTACTTGATATGCTACTTTTGGGGTAGGAATATATGGGAAAAAGGAGATCCTTTTGATGCTTCTAAGTTTATTTTTACCTTTTTGTACTTTTGTTACTTATATCATGTGTTACAACTATTTAACCTGTTTTGGTGATTTCCTAGAACATGTAACAAAAAGTATCATCTTTTTCATTTTATAGAAACCTGTTTTTTATATTATCAGTCTTCCATTTTTTAATTATGTTTTCTTATAACACTACATATGCTATTGTTATATTATATTCTTCCATTGTGTTGTACTCTTCTAATTAGGGCATAGATTCCCCACTATCACACCTAGGCCCTCATTAGTGCTCGGAAGACTATTGAATTTGGGGAAATAAAGTTGATGCTATATGGACAACTGTGTAAGAGGAACCTTTGTATTACATCTAGATTTGGGAAACATTGCTAACATTTTATTTATAAGCTATATACTTTTTTCAATTTATAATTCCAATAAATTCATTTTCATTTTTATCATGAAGAAAGGGAGTTCTTATAAATATTTTTAATTGTCTCATAAAAGAATAATGATAGGTTTTAATAAAAATTTTAGCATTATAAGTCATTCAAATTTAATATTTTATCATAATTCATGAAAAAGATAACATATAATCATTATTTATAAACAATTCATGAAAGCATTTATAAAAAAATTATTTATAAAGCCTAATCACCAATAACATGTATCACAAGACTACGTTACAAGTCATCATATCATCATGGGTAATAATATATTTCAAAACACCACATATAGAGTAAATGGTTATGAATTTCTACATCACAAATGAGGTAAATAATTAATATTTCAACCTATTATTATATAGCTTTTCTAGCACTCAATGAAATATATGAAAGTAAAACTATACATGAGTGCATTACCTAATTCTTCTATAAAATGTATGTAACAAAAAACTCAATTAGTAATATATATGAATTTTTTGTTATTCAAAACCCAAATAAAATAATGGAATTATTTGTGGAATATTTCTCTTTGAGTCGAATATTATCCACTATGAAATGTACCAGGGAGAGATATAATACCATGTAAGTGTATCAATTTAAATAATTTTTATAAAATATTTAAGAAGTATTTTATGGTTAACTCCCCAAATTTAACTATTATATATATATACAAGTAATATCATTAATAAATAAATAAATAGATACTGTGTAAATAATTCAAATTTTTAGTGTTTCTAAATTTTGAAGGACATTCTGGAAATTTTTCAATTTACGTTTAGTTTTGATATTTAAAATATTAAATGAATAAATATAAAATTTATGATGGTTAAATACATTGTAGAATATATTTTCTACCATTCAGAATAGGTTTTGTTGGATTTAAATATTTTTATCATTTTATAATATTAAATAATCATTCTATTAATTAATTAAAATTTCATTCATTTAGTTTTTATGTTTTTGAGAATAATGGATATGTTTTCCAAATTACTTCTAAAATTAAGAAACCATAAGTGTTTTATTTTATCAGATTTGTCATTTCAGTTAATATCGATAAAAATGATTATCATAATTCAAGCCCAACATTGGCATTCTCTGGGGGCCTATTTTTATCCAAAAATTAGTAAATATAACCTTATAAAAAATTAAAATACACATCACATGGGAGAATATTAGGTTATTTGGTTAATTTCATTGTAAAGAATATTTTCGTATTTCAACTAATAGGTTTAATCTTTGACCAATATAATAATAGGGTTTCTTTTCTATTTCCATTAATGGGTAATTGACCATTACATTTACAAAAAATTATTAACTTGTATATTATTAAAATAAAATTAGTTTATTCTCTATAAAATTAAAATTAATTGGAAAACCACAGGTTATATCTTTTATTAAAACAAATTTTATGTCATGTATGACTTCGATTATTGAAATAAAAAATGAAAAATTATCTACATTAAATTTTATGACTAATAAATGCTTATTTAGACCTATTTGGTTACTTAATAATTATAAATCACTCTTTATGAGATATCCAGGATCGGTATTCCACATCACCTAAGCTACTAATAAAGTCATATTTGTTTTTATAATCACAATATAGTGAGGTCAAAGCAAGCCTCTGATAGGGCATGAGTGGAATTCCATATATCCCTATACAAGTGAAATTATATTCGGAATATGATAAAACTCTTTTGGAATGTTTTTTTGAAAATAAATAAAATTCAACTTACTATATAATTATTATCAAATTATGCAATGATGAATCCATACATGCAATATCAACACCAATTCAAATAAGATGATCAAAATAAAAAAAATAAAAATATTAAATCAATTAAGAATCATAATATTAATTTTATCCACTCAATTGACATCAAACTCAATCATGTAAAACAACACCTATAATTCTATATCCATAACATGGTATATATACATATGTAGCACACCAACCATTAAATAAAGAAAAAAATGAATGGTGGTCTCCCTAAAACTACTATGGTTATCAATATTAATATTAGTATAGCTTAATGGATATCACCTTGTGACCTACAGTCACTAAATTGTCCCAAAACCATATAATATCTAATATAAAATATATTTATATCCCTGACCTATAAGGGACAATTTTTCTACTATAATCAAGTGTTTTATGAATGGTTTGAGATAAATAGACATGTAGGGTGTCAAAAAAGGTCTATTAAATTAAATTTTTTATACATTGATGAAAATATTTTAGAATAATTCATTAATTTAGTTATAGTTATTTCATGTCATTTAAAAAAACAACCTTAGTTTTTTTAAAGCACATTTTTCATAATAGATACATCGTGAACACATGCATTATTTTTAATTATAATGTCTCATAATTTATTATTTATTTTATCATGAAATGTTTTTAAAGGGAACTCAAAAAAATATTCCACCAAATAGAGAAATCTCAGAATATTAAAAATATAGATATTTGAAATTAATAAAATTAAATTCATATAGTTTTGTTAAGGATCCTATAAGTAAAAAAATTGAAAAAATAAAATGGAATATATTAACATGGGATGTATTAAATACTTTATGTTGAAAATATATAAATATTATTGAAAATAATGATCATGGAGGGCACTTCATATGGTATTTTAGGCTTGGGGAACCTATAAATTATACATCACTATATTGAGAAATTTCGGTTTCCTACTATGTATCTGGACATAGAGGGAACTACATTCACCATGTCCCTAGAATGGTTAGGGTGGAGGAATGTATCTTGTCAATAACCAATCACCCAAGTATTCTAATGTTGTTTTAAAACATCATAAAACCCATTATTTGATTTATTTTCCTTAAAAATAAACAATTATGCTATAAATTACAAAAATTCATCAATCCATTTCCATTATTAATCTCAAAATTATGTCCTCACAAGATATCTCATTATAATAAATCCAAAAATATTCGAATATATTTTTTAATAAGTAATATTAATAATATTTAAAGTAATAATGTTAATAATAATAATAATGAAATTCACAGATTACTTTAAAAAATAAAAAATTAGACATTAAAATTTACTTTAGAAACCCACTATAGAAATCCCATAAGTAATTCATTTTAATACCCTTTTTAAATAACATATCTACATTTGAAATCAACCATTTTATAGTAATACATAGACACAAACACAAATATATATGCCTCTATCATAATACACATATTCCTGTATTATATATTGAATATGTACATATATACATATATAAATACACACACACTCACACATATATTCATATATATATATATATATCACAAATAACATCCCGAATGACTTGTACATCAATTAAAATTGAACAATAGAAGGATGAATAAATAAGAATCAATGCGATATATAAAAAAGAATAACCTAAGAATATTTTACTTTTAAACTCATACAAAAATAAAAATGATACTTTTAGAAATATCCCAAAAAATAAGTTATTGGAAGTACATATTAATCTACTTTAAGTACACTATAAGATTTAAATAATGTTTTTAAGGGAAAGGAAACAATTGGGGAAACCCATAAAACCCCATTAAAAACAGACTATTATTTAATTAAATCATTTCTAAGTATTAGAAATCATTAAACCAAATATCATTCAAAATATATTTAATACTAAATTAAGAAAACCCCAATAATTTATGAAATGTCAAATAGAAGTGAAAATATGGAATCACCTAGCTCGGTAATGCACATATGATCAGAAACATTCAAATATGAAGTCAATTGAGTATGATAAAATATTTTCATAAACTAAGAAAAAAGTCCATAATTATTTATAACATTAAACCCACCAAAGTATCTTCTAATCAAGAGACATAGCAAGGGAAGGAAAGTTGAGATAGAGGAGGGAAAAGAGTAAGGGGATAATGGTGGAAACCTAATAATAAAATGATATGGTTCAAAATAAAAAATTAGATGTATTATTATATAAATGTGGGATAGAACAGAAGAAACTAGGGATAAATAGGTCATTCTCCATTGTTAATATCTATAGGAGGATTCAGTTTTGTGTTAAATTTTTATACGGGTAAAATTATAAAGCATAATTCATAGTTTTGGGAAAATATCATGGTTGTCACATCATTTACACAACCATACACCAACCATCCTCTGAAAACTAGGATCATAATGTTTTTATTTGGTTTGGTTTCATGGATGGGTAAACCAATTTCTAACCATGAGAAACTGTTATAAAAAATAGTAGACTCATCTATCTATTTCTCATAGTGTTTCTATTATCGTGAAATATATTTAAAATCCTTAAAATCTAATAATTTTCAAAATATAAGCCTTCATGTTCAGGATTAAAAAAAATAAAATAATTTATTATATATGTGTAATTGTGTTAAAATTGACTCCAATTTTATAATTTTGTCTCCTAAGAAGCCACTGAATTCAAGGAGGATTACACGTTAAGGGAACATTAATTTAAAAGATAACCAACCATTGTCACATTTGAAGAGAACCATGGAATTTAATTTTTTTCCAGATTTGTACTAATATATCAATCATCAAATTACTACACACACCAAAGATATTTCAATAAAAAAATTGGACTTGAATGAAGACTTGAAGTGGGTATCCCCATTATTTTAAGAATTTTCACGAGGATTCCAAGATATGAAAGCAACACACCTGAAGTTATTATAGAGAGAATTAGATCCAAGCAAATTAAAAAAACAGTTTATTGATATAAAATGGAATAGATGAAGATATACCTAAAAAAATTATATTAAAATTCCCATAAGTTATCATATAATTATGAAAACATCATAGATAATGATACAATATACATATCCAAAATGATTTAAAACCCATCATACTGAAACAAAATGGAGAAAACATAATCCCTAATCATTCCTCTAAAAACTATAAGACATGAAAACATGGGAGAATGAATGTGAGAGAGAATAACTATAACATCATGTAAGGGAAACCCCTCATGGATATTTCACAATGTCAAACCAATTATATTCAGTGCATAACCTCTATTAGATCAACATGAATCCTTATTAACCAAATAAAAAGCCCAATGTTTTCCTTTATTTCCCATAGTGTACTATAAAATATCAGTAATAAACACAACATAAAATTATTAAAGGACACATCCACTCCATCAGGACATGAATCAACCAACAACATTGTATTCCACCAGAAAAAATCGAGGTATAAACTAATGAGTTACAAAAAATAAAGAAATATCTCACAAACTCTATCAACTATAATATCTGAAATAGATGATTATCCCAATTTGAAATTTTACCAGACCATCCAAGGGATCTATGCTTAAATAAAAAAAATTAAAAATATACCAATACATTCATAATAAAAATAATATCCACCCTCATCCAAACACATATTTCATTAAAAAAATTAGTTGCAAAACTACCAATATCCCCACTAATGAGTGTAAAATCATGAATCAAATAAATGGTAAAATATTTGGAAATATTAAAAATAACAACCTAAGGATTTTAAAATTTGAAATCCTCACTTAAAATCCAATTTTATAGTTTATAAGTTCTTTATTGAGAATAGTTATAAATCTCCAAACATCAATTATTATTTCAAATTAATTAGAATATATCAATTAGTTTTTTTAATCATTATTCAATCTTAATTTAAAAATAAATCTTTTTTTTAACACCAATACAATAAAAATTCAGTCATAAATTTGTTACCCATCATGAAGCACGAATATCTGAATTAGAAACTTATTTTCATCCCTTAAATCCATATAATATTTTTAAATCAATTTTAAAATGATTTCTTCCATTTGATAAACATAAAATATCATTAGAAAATAATTTTAAATTCCAAAAATATCTTTCTAAATTATTAATTAGAGCCTATGTAATTAAAATCTGACAATATAGTTCCAACCTAAATAAGGATAGTTACCATGCATTTATTGGTTTCCAGATTGGTGGATCATGTGTTGACCAAACTATTATTAATGATAGTAAAATAAAACTATATGTGTGGGGTCTACATGGGATATCATGCAGTGTGAGCGTACTATGTGCCACCATCTCAACTCTTGATTTATACAAATAAACAAAAAATATATTATTTTATTCATACAACTCAAATTCATTACTATTTACGAAACAAATAAATAATAACACAACCAAAAGCAACAACAAAAAATAAAACCTAACTTCCCATGAAAAACCATGTTTTATTAGAAGTTATGGTTATCATTGGATGAATACATTACATAGCTCATGAGGTTTAGGGATCATATATACATAATCTAAAAGTACATAAAATGAATGGATTTTAATTAAAGAATTCTTTCATAAGAAAATGGTCTTGGATACAATTTTTTGAATAACCGACCCTATCCATCCATCCATTGGATGCCGTATATGGACCAAGATATGGCCCGAGGGAATTCCTAATTTAATCATGTTCGCATAAAGCACCCGCACCTATGATAATTAATAGTGTAAAAATATTTGTCAAGTAAATATTATTCAACAAAGTATGAAATTAAAATAAAATTACAACATGTCTCATTTATACATTAGATGAATTAACCAATAAAATAAACAAAATAAAAAAAATCATAACACAAAAGATGTGATGTATCATAATATAAAATTGGTCCCCACATCTCAATACAAACTCCCTCAAAAAAATATCCCATTTAATTAAATATCCATAACACTACATATACAGGGCACCCCAAATTAAATTATGAAAAAAAATCTAGGGAATGAAGAATTTTCCAAAAATAACAAGGAAATAAAAATAAGTATTGACATTCCTAGATAATGATCACTTTGGAACAGTGTTCCTACTCTAGTATGGACACCAAAAACTCTCAAATAGAAAGCATATGTTGATCCAGAACCTAGAATAGATACTTTGTCAATAGACACCATTTACTGTTCAAAGAGTGTGAGACCATTATCCAAATAAATTTTCACTAATATGTTTACAAATTATTTTTTAAAAAATAATCAATAAATAATATTTTTAACTAAACTAATTTAGGAATTGTTTTTATTATAATTTTGAAAAAATGATATTGGGTTTTATTTAAATACATCCTTTTCAAAACCCAGAGATTTTCAATAGACCTTTTAATAGTATAAACCCCTATTCCGAATCATGGAATGATTTATTTTGGAATATGATTAAAAAGGAACTCATTACCCACATATAATTGATCAAGAAAATAAATATCACTACATTGTAGATGAAGTAAATGGAATATAATAAAATAAAATTCCATATATTTTTTATAATAACCATTTAATTAAAGAATATTTCGAGTAAAAAGGGTATATATATATATTATAAAATAATGAAATGAAAAGAATTATAGAAAATAATATAATATAATATGCTATGGATAAACACCCTATTTCCTCTAGTGATATGGGAACATATAAATTCTATATCACTACTGTCTAGTATTTTGGTTTCCAACTCGATCTTTGAGAAGAGGGGTGCCACAATGCCTTTTCCACATATATTTATATTTGTGGGGGCCCTAATCATGTATAAGTTATCCTACCCAAGTTCTCAAAGCCTCTAATGTGGATGAAAAACATCAAAAAAATAGTCATTATGAGGTATTTTCTAAATTCATCAATAGAGAAATACCTTTAAACAAACATACTTTAATCCAATCTAACTATTAATTTCAAAAGGATCAATCAGTAATAACATTATTCGTAATAAATCCATGTTTATTATATCACATTTTCAATAAAATTTCATAAAGAACATTTAAAATTAATAATAATAAGAATAATTAAATTCATAGCTTCATTTGATAAATCCAAAATATTCTTTTATATTATTCTTTATAAAACTGTTAATAAAATCCATTTTAAAAATAATTTTGGAGACCCATTATATACCATGAAAATATTTGAATGGTTCTGTATTCTTGTAAAACACACAAACACAAGTATATATATATATATATCATTCAATGGGAATATTATCATATTAATATTACATATTCAATACATAGACACACACACACACACACCAATATAGATGTTTTTAAAATAAAACGCAACAAGAAACACCCACACATAAATCCCAATTGAACAATATAAGGAAAAAATATGTAGAGAAAATAATATAGGTTAAATAAAGAAACACCAAAAACCTCTTAAACAAATAAACCAATAAATATAATAAAAAAAATATACCAAATAACAAAAAATAATTCAAATTCAATATATTATCTTCCATAAATGTTATGTTATAAAAAATTATAGTTATTATAATTATTCATAAAAAAATTATGGGAAAATCCTTAAAACCCCCATATAAATAATATACTTATATTATTAATAAAAATGTTCAATATATATATTTAAACTCAAGGAACTCACTAATATTCCTAATTTTAATAAAACTCAATTTAATAAACTAATCAAATGATTTAAGTATAATAAAATCAAAATAATTTAGGAACCTACTTAGGGAATGGTAATTGGATTAGAAACCTTCAAATAATATAATAAATAGTATAAAATAATCATTATATAAAATTATAGCAAAATCCTAAATGATTTTGAACAAAAATCACTGCATGTTAATTGTTAATAAAACAACACAATGTGGAAAGGATGAAATGTGTGGGGGTGATAAATGAGAAGGATAATAATATATAGAAGCTTTAAATATTTGAATCTATTTTTAAATCAAAAAATTAATGGATGATATTTTTATGAAGATGTAATGAGGGAAGTGGTCAGGGCCCCTAGTTCATTTATCAAATGATTCAAAAAGAGGGGGATGTATTGTTGGGTTAAAAAAGTGTAGGTTAAAAATGAGAATTTTGTATTTGTAACGTACTGGACCCGGGTAACGGGTTCCCCAAGCCCGGTTCGCCACGTGACCTCAAGCGCATTTCCCCAAATGCCAGAGGATACCGACTAGCAGTGAGGGCCCAGGTCTGATAGTGGGGAAACTATGCCCTCATTTGTCAAAGTGTAGGGTAGCGGAATACCAAAATAAATATAAAACGACAGTGGAAGCAGTAAACCATACAACTAATGAAATAATCAACTGAAATGGATATACGCAACAGTATATAAAAGATGATTCTACATGTTTCATGTTCTAAGAAAACAACCAGAACATGTAATACATCATTACAATACAACAGAACGCAGTGTACATCAAAGCAATGCAAACAGCTGGCAGCAGCATCACGATCCTAGGCTCAGTCCCATGCCCTCATACTCCTCTACAACAGTCAAGTACCTGTATAGGGACTCTTTCACCTATCTACACCTACAACAACGTAATCTGTTTGGGCCGAAAATCATGACCCAAACAGGGTGTGAGAAATATATCTTAGTAGGCACCCACAAAAGGCCCATCCCCAACTGCGTGTAAGCATGCAACAATAGTGTGAAGTAGTAAAATGAAATAAAGTAAGAAGTACTCAAAAGTCACTAATTACCAGTTATATTTCCATCTTATTATTTATTTATTCCATTAAATATTAGAAATCACCACTGTGCATTTCTACATAAACAGTCCACGTCCTCAGACAAGAATACACTTACCCTTAGGTAAGCAGAACCCATCCCGCAGGTAATTTCCCTCAGGCATAATATAATGTTGCCCTCATGCATAGGTAGTGTCACCCTCAGGCACAGAGTCTATGGCCCTCAGGCACGGATGAAGTTTCCCTCAGGCCGAAATAACTACAGCACTCGGGCTAAACAGTGCAGTGCCCACAGGCTAATCACAACAACGCCCTCAGGCTAAATAGGTAACCGATCCATGCCCAACATATCAAAATGCAGTAAAGAAACAATTCCTCTCAAGTAAGTTCTACAATTACTACATTGAAGGCATACCCTCGGGTATCTTGGCCAAACGGCTAAACAGTGAAACACACCCCTAGGGTGGTTTCAGATCAATGCAACAATCCAAACCAGTATTTTATTATTAAAATTAACATCTAATCAAATCTAGGCATTAAATAAAGAAACGACCTCATCCACACGACACCCCAACATCGGTTCGTGGCACAAAAATGCACAAAAACGCACGACAACTGGAAAATAAACACAAAGCCACCTACCATATATGTCAACGAGCGTTATATCCAAACACCGACTCCAGAAACGCCCAAGAACAGCGTAGATCTGACAAAGAACAAAACCCATTAAAACGTAAATAACTTACGTTAGGAGAAGATTTGGTAAGAGCGGTACCAGGAGAGGAGAGGGCTTACCCTTTCGGTTCCAACATGATCATCCGAACCCTAATCAGATTCAATATGAACTCCCGGCGTATCTTCAAAGGTCTGGCCTTCTCATTTGGCTCCAAAATGGATCAAACGCCTCCTCTTCCAAATGAAGAGGCTACTACCTGTTTTAAGCCGAAAAAACAAAGTACACGGCGTGTGGTCTTGAGTACACGATGGGTACTTCTGAGTACACGGTGTGTAATTATTTCATTTAACTGTTCATTTGGCGGCACCGCCACACTGTTCATCCGTCGACCTGAGTACATGGAAAGTACTCCAAAGTACACGGCGTGTACTGTTTCCCAGCTGGCGGCGACACCACCGCCTTACTAATTAAGCATACTGACTGACTACACGGCGTGTAAGTACCACTACACGGTGTGCAGTCGTTTCTTACACCCCTCGTCGCTGGCATGGCTACACGCCCCGTGTACTCATCCCAACACGGCCAAAATTACACAACGTGTGGATTAAGTACACGGCCTATACATCGGCCTCCCGCTTCCAGGTCTCATCCTACACTCGGCCATGCGGCCATAGCACCCGTATGAGAGGAACTGACAGGCCTCGGAGAACCTTTGTGCTCCTGTCAACAATACGGATCAGATGCTCCTCAAAGGACGAATCACACTAAAGCTCAACCTCCTCTGTCTGAATGGTGTGAGACGGGTCTGAATGATAGCGACGCAAATGAGACACGTGGAAGACGTCATGCATGGCTCGGTACCGCTGCGGTAACTACAACCGATAGGGAACCATCAAGACTCTCTCCAGAATCTAGAATGGCCCCACATACCTCGTTGAAAGCTTACCCGGTCTCCTGATCTGCTTGTGTCCCAGCATCGGTGAAACACGTAGAATAACCTGAACCCTGACCACGAACTCCAAAGGTCATCTGCAGCGATCAACATAAGGCTTCTGACGAGACTGCGCGGTATCCATTCGCTTCCGAATCAACTAGACCTGCTCAAATGTCTCCTTCACGAGCTGTGGCCCCCGCAAAACTCCCTCACCTGCCACTAACTAGCACAAGGGTGATCTGCATGGCCTAGCATATAAATATTACTATGGTTATGTCTCAATAGTTGAAAGAAAACTATTGTTATAGGCAAACTCAACTAAGGGTATATGCTTCTCCCAAGAGCCTCCAAAGTATAGTACGTATGCGCGCAGAATGTCCTCTAGCACCTGTATCGTCTGCTCTAACTGGCCATCTGTCCGAGGGTGGTATGTTGTGCTCAGAATCACCTGTGTACCCAGCGCCCTCTAAAAACTCTACCAGAAACAAGAATTAAAGCAAGAAACCCTATCAGAAGTGATAGAACGAGGGACCCCATTAAGACGTACGATCTCTCGGATATACAGCCTTCCGAGCTCGTCTACACCGAAGGTCTACTTGATCGGCAAGATGTGAGATACCTTCATGAGTCTGTCTACAACAACCCAAACGACGTCATTGCCTCCAGGTGACCTCGGCAATCTCGTCACGAAATCCATCACGACATCATCCCATTTCCACTATGGAAATGGTAACTACTGTAGTAGCCCAACTGGCCTCTGGTGCTCTGCCTTCATCTACTGACTGGTGGAACACCTTGTAACTAAACCAGCTATCTCTCTCTTCATACTCGTCTACCAGTACTGACGTCTCAAGTGTCGAGACATCTTGGTAACCCTGGGATGAACTGCCCAATCTGAAGTATGAAACACCTGCATTAGATCCTCACGTATATCCCCTGGAACCCATACTCATCCATGGAAACGCAAGACCTCATCATCGCCTATTGGCCAACCAGGTGCAGGGTCCTCACTTGCCACCGACTCCCATAGAACTAGGCCTTCTGAACCCGATAGCGGCCTCATCCTCACTCTGTCCAGGAGGGTAGAAGTCACAGCTAACGAGGAAAGATAAGCCTTCCCTTGACTGTCGTGAACCTCCAGATGCATCTTAGAAAATAAATCCATAAGCTTCCACTCACCACTGGCCTCCTGCACTTCCTGTATCTATGTCTTCTTGCTCAGTGCATCAGCTACTGCATTACCTTTACCAGGTGTATAGGCAAGTTCAAAATCGAAGGACTGTAGGTACTCAACCAACCTCATCTGCCGTAGATTTAGGTCATGCTGAGTAAAGATATACTTGAGGCTTTTGTGGTCGGTGAAACCCAAAAAATGATCTCCCAACAGATAGTGTCTCCAATAGTGCAACGCATAAAAAACTTCAACCAACATGAGATCATACGTCGGGTAAATCCTCTCATGTGGCCTCAACTGCCGAGACCTGTATGCGACAACTCGATCACCTTGCATCAAAACGGCTCCCAGCCCAATCCGTGATGCATCATAGTAATGTGGATAGCTCTTCCCCAATTCTGGGAGTATCAAGATCGGTGCTGATGTCAACTTTCTCTTCAGGTCCTGAAAAGATGTCTCACAAGCTTCTGACCAAACGAACTTCACACCCTTCTTAGTCAGACCTGTCAATGGTGCTGCTAAGCGGGAGAAGTAATGTATGAAGCATCTATAGTAACCAGCCAACCCTAAGAAACTCCGTATCTCAAACAGGTTTTTTGGCTGCTCCCAGGAAACTACTGCTCTCACCTTCTCTGGGTCTACTGCAACTCCTGCCTCTGAGATTATAGGACCCAGGAAGTGAATCTGGTCCATCCAAAAGTGTATCTTTGAGAGCTTAGCATATAGCCGATGCTCCATTAGTGTACTCAATATGATCTCAAGACAGGTGGCATGGTCGTGTCGAGTGTGACTGTAAACCAAGATGTAGTCCACAAATACTACCATAAGGTAATCAAGATACGGATGGAACACACGATTCATCAGAGCCATGAAAACTGCTGGCACGTTCGTCAGTCCGAATGACATAACTGTGTACTCATATAGACTTTACCTACCCCTGAAAGTTGTGAGAGGTATATCAGATGGTATAATGTGAAGATGATGATATCCGGATCTAATGTCCATCTTTGATAACACTCGTTCTCTATGAAGTTGATCAAACAGATCATCTATCCTCGGTAAGGGATATCGGTTCTTAATCGTCAACTGGTTCAGCTTCCGATAACCCACGCAAAGTCTAAGGTTATCGTCCGCCTTTCGTAAAAAGTACCAGAGAAACCCAAGGAGAAGTATTGGGTTGGATAAACCTCTTCGCCTGTAGCTCCTCTAACTGCCTCTTGAGCTCCTGCAACTCAGCAGTGGCCATCCTATAAGGAGGAAAGGACACTGGAGCTACTCCTAGCACAAGATCGATAGTGAAATCCACCTCACGCACCGTAGGTAGACCTGAAAAGTCATCCTGAAATACATCCCTAAAACGATCAACAACTGGAGGGAAATCCATCTGACAAGTCCCTTGATCATCCAGATATAAGCTCGCAATCTGGGATGTGACTCCACCTTGCCCATGATGCTCTGGTCCAGCTCGACTCGCCTGAACATCCCATTCTCCATTGTATAGAAACTCTCCGCCCGCTGGTGAAGTGAAACTCAACCTACGACGATATAAGTCTACAAAGGCTCAGAAGGGAACCAACCAGTCCATCCTGAGAATGACGTAATGGCTCGTCATCTCTAAAACATAGAGGTCCCAAAGGAAGTGACACCCTCCAACCTCAACGGGGCACTCCTTACACTGACGCACACTAGCCATTCTAGTCCCCAACGGAGTGTCTAGCGTTATGATATCAGAAGAGGAAGAAACACCGAGCCCAAGGCTCTCCACAACGGGTACAGATATGAACTATGCGTAGAACCTGTATCGAAAAGTACTGAAGACAACACAAAATCTACTATAATAGTACCTCTGAATATAGAAGGTCTGGGATCCTACTTTTGCTGGGTCTGTTGCACTGCATATGCCTGCCCAGTGTCACGGCCCAGCGACACAGCTTGGCTACCCTGAGCTGTCCCGCCCTACTGCCTCTGTGATCCTTTTGTCTGGCTACCACGACCACGACCACCATCTCTTCCTGCACACCTTGACGTATTCCAGTTCCCTAAATGGTAAGAAGCCACTGGTCCTGCTCCCGCACGCGGAGTCTGCACAATACCCCTCTCACTAGCCACTGGTAGAAATGCCCTGCAAAAATGCTGTAGATGACCCATCTTGCCACAAGATCGGCACTGAACTGGGTCTCGTGGACACTTCAGTCTTTTGTTCCCCACTCTACCACATTGGTAGCACATAACCTGGACACCCGAAGCATTCTTCTGACTGGTACTACTGACCTAATAGAAATCCATCTGTCTCTTCCTCTTGCCAGTAGAAATAACACCAACAACTGGTGCTGAACTGGCCAGGCCCACACCACTATATTCTTGCAGGTTCCTCTTTGTAATTAGCGCCTGGTTCACAATCGCGTGTACAGTAGGCATCCTTAAAACATTCACCAGCACTCAAATGTCATACCAAAGACCATCCTCAAAACGCCTGGCTCTTAACATCTCATCACACACCGGCACGGGTGAAAAACTCTGAAGCTCCATAAAACGAGCAGAATATTCCATCACCGACATAGCGCCCTGCTGGAGATTAATGATCTCTCGAGCTCTATCTTCCCTCAACATCTCGGGAAAGAATGAGTCATAGAAGACTGCCTGAAAATCTTCCCATTCCATGACCCTGTGATGCTCTGACTGGGTGGTAACATCCCACCACCTCTTGGCAGAATCACGCAGCATGTATGTCACGAGCTTGACCCTCCGCCCAGGAGGCGTCTTAAGATGCTCAGAAATAGTCTGCATTGATCCTAGCCAAGAATCTGCATCCTGTGGTCCGCCATCCCTAGATAACGTAGGCGAATGCTGCTGCTGAAAGATACGTGTCTGTTCGGCCATAGATGTGGCAGCCTGCGGTGCTCCCTGAAAGGTCTGTATAAACTGCAATAAGCCTTCTTGAAACTGCGCCTCCATGCCTGTGTCCGATATAAGAGCAGGTGCTGCATCTGGCTCTGCAGGAGGATAAACTGGTAGCCCATGACCCACCATCTCCGGAGTATAATTGTCACCGCTCTCCTGGTGAACAACTCACGGTCGTCTAGGCGGCATGACACTACAAGGTCAAAAGCACGCCTCATATTCAAGATTATTAAGAATGAAAGCGAATAAACCACAAAGGAAAGAAGATTTTGAAGGCATGAAAAATTGGCAAAACAATACTACATGGAATGTAAAATGAATACACGGTGTGTACTTGAATTCCCTCCCCCAGCCCGGGTCCTTCTACACGGCTAATCCACACGGCTTCCGTTGAACAAAACTACACGACGTTTATAATATCTACACGGTGTGTACTGTGTTATTTTCCAACTGCATGTGTCATCTATAACACGGCCGACTACTCGGATTGACACTACACGACGTGTTACACCTGCACATGGCGTGTAAACCACCCTGTTTCCCAGCCACACGGCTAACTCCACACGGTCTGTCCTTGGACAAGATTACACGGCGTGTCCCATAGGTACACGGCGTGTTCAGGGAGAGGTGAAACCAGCCCGTTTTATTAGTCACATGGCCGAGTCCCCAGGTCACACTACACGGCATGTCTATAATTGACATGGTGTGTTCGGTCAAAGAGTTCACCGACCCTTGTTGTCAGTTACACGGCCGGACTCTGGGTTAACACTACACGGCATGCACAAAACTACATGGCGTGTGTTACCCAAGCCCTTCCCTACCCCGTGGTGACGCCCACATGGTTTGTGACACGAGAAGAGACTACACGGCGTGCACTCAGGGTACACGGCGTGTAATCAAAAAGTTCATTTTTCTTCCTAAACAGAAGAACATACACGGCGTGTATAAAAATACTTCACGGTGTGTATACTGGGTTTCTAGACAGTATGCCTCAGAAACTTCTCCAGAACCCATAAAATACTCTAAAACAACACCTAAGTGTCAAATTCTGACCCGTGAGGGCCCATACTCCCCACGGAACAAATTTTGACATCTTATATGTGTTATAACCAATAAAAATTCAATGATCCACCAAATTCTGGTGAATGGGGGCCCATACTACCCAAAAACCAAATTTTGGCGTCTATTATATAATTAGGCTCAAACAAAAACACCATATCACATGGAAGGTATATAACAAGAAGCTATCACAACAGCATGATTTATTAGCACAAAAACTATCACAACAACATGGAAATTCTAATGCACCTAAATGGCATGGAAACTATGCATGGAATGTGATTTCTATCATGTCCCTATATGATGTATGAGATGGAATACCCTCATCTCATCGGGTTGTACCTTAATAGAACCCACATATAAAATATAAAAATCACAATATCAAGTGCATCACCCAACGGTGAAAACAAATCAACCGTAAAATTGCAAAATCAAAAAAAGGCAAAATACGATGTGGACTGGATTTTTCCTATACACAGGTTAGCTACACCTGGGCACAACTTATTACCATCTACCGTTTCGTCCTATACCTGACTATGGATCCAAATAGTAAGTCAATGAAATGAAACCCTCTAATACCACTTTGTAACGTCCCAGACCTGGGTGCCACGCAACGAGTGCCCCGAGCCCGGTTCACCACGTGACCTCAAGCGCATTTCCCTAAACGCCAGAGGCTGCCGACTAGCAGCGAGGGCCCAGGTCTGATAATGCGGAAACTATGCCCTCATTTTTCAAAGTGAAGTGCAGTGGAATACCAAAATAAATATACAACAACAACGGAAGCAGTAAAACATACAACTAATGAAATAAAAAACTGCATTGGATATAACCAACAGTATATAAAAGATGATGCTACATGTTTCAAGATATAAGAAAACAGTAAGAACATGTTATACATCAATACAGTACAACAGAAAGGAGAGTACAGCAAAGCAAAGCAAACACCTGGCAGCGGCATCGCAAGCCTAGACTCAGTCCCATGGCCTCTTAATCCTCTAAAACAGTCAAGTACCTATATAGGGACACTTTCCCCTATCTACACCTGCAACAACATAATCTGTTTCGGCCAAAAAGCATGAACCAAACAGGGTGTGAGAAATATATCTTAGTAGACACCCACTAAAGGCTCGTGCCCAACAGCGTGTAAGCATGCAAAAATAGTGTGCAATAGTAAAATGCAATAAAGTAAGTAGTACTAAAAAGTAACATATTACCAGTTATATTTCCATCTTATTATTCATCTAATCCATTAAATATTAGAAATCACTATAGTTCATTTCTACGTAAACAATCCACGTCCTCATACAAGAAAAACCTTACCATCGGGTATGTAGAACCCAACTCGCGGGTAAAATCCCTTAGGCGTAACAGAATTTTTCCCTCAGGCGTAGGTAGTGTCGCCCTTAGGCACAGAGTCTTTGGACCTCAGGCACAGAAGAAGATGCCCTCCTGCCAAAATAACTACAGCCCTCGGGCTAAACAGTGTAGTGCCCACATGCTAATCACAACAACGCCCTTAGGCTAAACAGGTAATCGGGCCATGCCCAACATATCAAAATGTAGTAAACAATCAATTTCTATCAAGGAAATTCTACAATTACTACATTGAAGGCATACCCTCGGGTATCCTGGCCAAACGGCTAAACAGTGAAACACACACCTGGGGTGGTTTCAGATCCATGCAACGATCCCAACCAGCATTTTATTATCACAATTAACTACCTAATCAATTCTAGGCATTAAATATAGCAACGGGCTCAGCCACACGACACCCCAACATGGGTTCGTGGCACAAAAACGCACAAAAACACATGATAGTTGAAAAATAAACACAAATACACCTACCTTATACGTCAATGAGCGTTATTCCCAAACGCTGACTCCAAAAAATGCCCAAGAATAGCGTAGATCTGATGAAGAACAAAACCCATTAAAATGTAAATAACATACATTAGGAGAATAATTGGTAATAATGGTACCAGGAGAGGAGAGGGCTTACCCGTACGGTTCCAACGAGATCGTCCGAAGCCGAATCAGATTCCATTCGAACTCCCGGCGGATCTTCAAAGGTCCAGCCTCCTCCTTTGGCTCCAAAATGGCTCAAACGCCTCCTCTGCCAAATGAGCAGGCTACTGCCAATTTTAAGTTGAAAAAACAATGTACATGGTGTGTACATCTGAGTACACAGCGTGTATTTCGTTCATTTAACTGTTCATTTGGCGGCACCGCCACACTGTTCATCCGTCGACCTGAGTACACATCATGTACTCCCAAGTACACGCCGTGTACTATCGCCCAGCTGGCGGCGACTCCACCGCCTTACAATTTAAGCATGTCGACTGACTACATGGCATGTAAGTACCACTACACGGCGTGCAGTCGGTTCCTACAACCTTCGTCACCGGCATGGCTACACGCCCCGTGTACTCTTCCCAACATGACCAAAAGTACACGACGTGTGGACTACGTACACGGCGTGTAGTTCCAAAATTTAGAATTTTTCCCATTTTCCATATTTTCTAAAAAACACTTAAGGAAAAGGAAAAAGAAGAAGCCCGTACCACAAAATAAGAACCAGGTTCTTACATTATTTTTCGTAAATCACATGGTTTATCAAAATTTTCACTAAATTGGTACCCTTTCATAGGAGCATCATCTTACCCCGATGTTTTGGTCACATGGATGGGAAAATAAATCATCCAACCAAATATAATTATTCTATAAAAATTGTATAATCAATCACATAGTTACTTCACATTTTTTCCAAACATGTAAAAATACTATGAGACATATATAAATTTAAAAAATAATTACAAATTCACAAAATAAATATGAAATATCATTAGAAAAAAATATAATAAAAATAATTTTGTATATAATGGTTTTTATGATAGTTATTATCCTTAAATAGGATAATATACACATATAAATAATAAATATTCACCTCACGAAAAAATAAACATAAGGATTATATTATAATTTAAATCTAACAAGTAATCAAAGTATTGGATCTTTAATATTATTCTTCATTAAATGTGATTTGAACCTCAAATTACTGAAATGGAAAAAATTATTTATATATCTTTTTAATTAAAAAATATATGTTTGTTTGGATATTTTTTATTTTACAAAAAATAAAATTCCATCACTATAAGTTAAGAATGTAATCCAACAAATATACCTTGATCGTGGATCTTGTCACGATAGTTCCTCTATGAGTATTGTGGCCAAAAATAAATTATGTTATCAGATTCTAGATGATCCCTGTAAGATAATTGTTTCATAAGACATTGTCTCAAGTTCATAATATCAAACAACCTCTATAATCAGGAACTATTCACAGACCATGTAAGAGGGAATCAGTAGTGAAATATGTGTCCTAAAGAGGTAGTTTCCATATTTTCAAGAATCATTATCAAAATTTGAGAGTGGAAGTGGTAGGATATACTCCAATAATGGATTAAAATAAATAAAATTTGGAACCACCCCTGTGCTACCATTGTACAATCCCTCACCCATAATATTAACATAAAAATTATAATTGTTTAAATATATGTTTATATTTCTATAAATTTGGTTAAATTAATAAATATATTTACTTATATTTATTAAAAATTGATTTAAATTATAATTTATAGTATGTATAAATTTAAAATATATTGTTTATAAATATTTATATTATATTTAAAAAATTGGTTATAACCACAACAATAATTTTTATCATATTATGTATTTTATTTAAGTGTATAATTGTAAATTAAAAATAAATGTGAACGTAAAATAAATTAAAATAAAAAATTTTTTCATCAAGAATATATGATATTAGATAATAATTATAATAATGGGAATATGGATGAAATAATTACAATGGATGAGTGTTAAACAATGTTGGACTCCCCATCCAAAATAATGATGTTTGAAACATATTCACCTCCATAAAGGGATTTGTTGTATCAAATAAATTTTAATGTTTGAACACATTTTAATATTACAATATATATATATAAATCCATATACAAAGTTGATATGAAATTATGAGGCTCAAAGATCTTAAATGAATTAATATTTTAATTATAAATCTTATTTTATATCACATGCATACAGTTTTAACACATATATTTTCCTAATTTAATGATTTTTAGGTGAAAATTTTGAGACCACATTTTATTCTTGAATGTTTGGTTTACACTATACAAGACAAACCATTTTTCGATATATAACTCTTCATGGAATGAAAATCGATATTAATGAGTTTGGTGAAATAAATAAAATATTTATTTATTTTTTAAATGCCAAAATCTAGCACTCCATCTATGAATAAAATTTTATTGAATGTCCTCATGATTATATATAATGACATTGGTTATTATAGAGTGAGATGTTGAGATATTTCATTGAATACCAAAATCATGGATTAATGATGACTGATGTGGGACCATGGGAATAATAGATAAAACGTTGTGTTCATATTAATTTTCTCTAGTGAATGTCTTCTTAGTCATTTATTGATCCATATTTTAGGTAGGTAATTTATTGTTGATTTAATTTTCCATTTATTAATATTTTGATGAATTTGAATAAATTTTACTAAATTATTGAATCATGGGTTGATAAGTCATGTGGGTAGGACCCATTATTTGAGTTTTTTTTCTCAACGCATATTATTCATTATATGATTTAAAAATATATCTTTTTTCGTTCCCATTAAATCATAAAAATATTAATTTTTAGGATAGATGTATAAAATCATAAATTATTTTATTTTTTAAAAATATATTGGAGGATATAATGAGAAATTGAAAAGGTGATAAAATCATTATTTTCTCTCATCCAATCTCAATTCTATAACCCATACTCATTTCACTATTTAATTTAGGGGTAGAAATCACATCATAAAATGTAGTGGTATATGACTACATGAGTGCAGCGATATGTAGGGAATGGATTCTTTGTAAGTGAAATCTATGACAATGGCGAGTAGCATCATGGGGAGTGATTGATAGTGTGGTATAGTGTCAAATACATGGACTGGGTTGGTGCAGAGAGGTTTTTTTCATAGTACAATGATTTCATAACATCTGGTGTGATTTGGTGTGAGAAACTAGGGATGATGTGTGAAATTGGGGATATACATACATGAATTATGATTTAGGAAGTTTTTTTTGAAAAAAAATTGACAATTGATTTTTTTCATTAAAAGAGTCAAATTAGGTAGTCGTATGGGTATGTAAGAATATATGGTGAATTGTGGGTGGTGAAAGTATATCATGAATCAAGAGGAGTACATTTATGAGGGTAATTATATATATATATATATATATATATTTCTGTGTGTGTTATGTTATAATTATTTTTATTATTATATAATAATTATTTTTTAATTATTTTTTATTGATTTAGTTGTAACATCTCTATATGGGTTTATATTGAAGAATTTTCTACATCAACATGATCTAGACCATGAATCATTAATTTCAAGACCAATATTGCCTGTTTATTTATGACTTGTGGCTTGGTCCCATGAATCATCGTTCATTTTTGATATTATGAAATGCATTTTTATCACTGGTTGTTCATATTTGGAATGCCAATATACAGTCTTGAGTGTTATTTCAATAGAATTACAACAACAAGATCCATTATTTCATCCATGATCATTTGTATATATTCATTGGATATATGTTTTATTCCATTTAAAAAGTGATGATATCTATGCATTAATCAATATTTTTACGAGACTCATATTTAGGCACAAAGTATTCCATATAGTGATGTTTTCTACATATAATGTGATAATGACCATTGTTCTTGAATTAGTGTTATGATGTTAGGGGTTACAAGAGTTGAACTACTATCAGCAGTGTTTGGATTCTTGTAATGATTGGGTGTCATCATAATATATGTACTATGATTGGAACCCCCACCCCCCATCGCACCTGGGTGTATATACCCAAAATTATTCGAAGAAGTGTGGTTGGAAAGACCTATACTATAATGGGATTGTTTCCCCAGTCTATATAATGTAATAATCATATTTCTTGGGGTTTGGAACTCCTTATCAAAGAAGGGAATGGGTTTCTCATTCACTTTTCAAAGGTATGAATGAAATACACCAATAAAATATTAGTTGTGTGTCTTCTATCTATATAGTGGCACCACGATCATTGAGATTTTATAGATATAGGTCCTCCAATTATAACATATTCCTCAATAGTGTATTTCAATAACAAAGAGATGGACCATCCACTAGGATTCATGTGAGGTTATTCATGGTTCACGGTTAGGTGATGGTTCCTCCTCAAATCTGGTATGTAGTGGCGAGGAATTGGCCCTTTTCACTATAACCTTTATGGTTATGTGGGATGACTGACATTAGTGAAGTCAACTATTTAAGATTTCTATCGATTATTAATTCTTAGTTTGGATGTACATATTTATATCCTCTTAATCATTTCATTTGGAAGTCTTTTTATCATTGTTCTATTTATTTTTTTGTCTTATACTTTGATAGACATTTCTTGGTGGTGATAATATGATTATCCTTATTTAATTCATTACGTTAGGTGATGCCATAGTGTACTACATGGTAAGAATATACTAACCCCTTCATGATATTTCCCTTTATTTTTTGTTTATTATCCTACACTAAAACCATTTATCGTTGACTATAGAGGAACTAGATCTCAAGAAATTATCTATATTTTGGTGTATTTACCTTGTACGTTGGTCAAACACTAGGATATCGTTGTTGGTTCTCCCCTAGTTTACTCATTAAACTTTTTTAAAAAATTTAGTTAAACCCTATATTTCTTGTTGGCCACATATTTTACAACAATATTTTATTTTTATTAAACTTTTTCACTATGATATATATTTTTAATATGTTATTTCATGTGTTGTTTAAACATTAGTTACATTTTATTTAATAATATATCTATATTGTTTCATGGAGTTGGTTGTGTGTGTGTGAATATAGGTATTTCTGGATATTTCATCTCATTACAATATTATTTCAACATGATGCTTTTCTCTATCCCCTTTCATTTTTTGTGGAGAGATTGGGGTTTTTAATCATAGATTACTACTGGACGAGTGGGCCATAGTGGGATGGTTTATGAGCAAGTTTTATCAAAGCTAGATCAACTTTGGGTTATTGTTGGATTCATACAAATATAGAGGATTTGATTATTACATATGTCAAAGAGGTCAGAGTTCCTCAACAATGGATTTCATGATAGGGAACAAGATATTAGTGCGAGGATAGATATATCCATAAAATGGGGCATTGATCAACATGTTTTAAACATTTTATATTGAAACATTAATTCCAGGGAAGAAATGGTACATTCCTTATAAATAATTTTATACATTGAATTTCCTTCCTAATTCATCCCCTTGGATATTTTATTTCATCATGTTATATATTTATAATTTTATTTATACTTCTATGATGACTGGAAACTATTATTTTGAGATAGAGTCATGAAAATGTGTAGTTGAGTGATTTTTACATAGGCCAAGGAACCGTTATTTAGTCTTTCCACTATATAGGCACTAAACAGTTATACCACATATTGGGATGTTCATGGACCAGCGTTTAGTGGTTCAGAAAGATGATAGCCTAACTATTAAGTAGAAAACTTCATCAGCAAGAGAGTATAATGATACATGAATACATACCGAATCACATGAGAGTTAGTGATAAATACCAGTTATGTTTTCAATTAGTAAGATCCTATGCAAGTAGGGGATTTTGGTGAGGTAGCAGTTCATGTTTTCTTGCTTGTGTGATCCATGTCATGTTAGATGGGTTCACTCACATCCAATCTTATACACAGAGCATCACATGTGTTTGGTGGTACCAATGGATGGAGATACTATATGATTCATGGTTCATGAGTTTCATTGTTAAAAATCACCAAATATTAATGATAAGTTATAAACCCTTATTATTTATTTATAAGTCGACTAAAGCATGTTTTGCAAGTGTCTAACTCAGATTGGCCCCTCCTGAGGGTGGTATTGGTAGTGATACCTATCTATGGAGATGTAGGGAATTAATATATCCATGTGATTGTTCTTTTTTATGTGGAATTAAACATTAATGTATAAATTATGTATGTGGGAGCTTATAACCTTATGGATTAGTGTGTGGTTTGATTTACTACACGCGTCTTCTCTTCTCTAACTATGGTTTAATCACAAATTCCCAAGAAACATTTCACTAATCATATTAACAATTAAAAACCTTATGATAGTGGTGAAAACATTAAATTCGTATATTAAATTTTATTGTCCTACATACATTGTTAGTGAATATGATGTTCAACCAATAGTGTGACTTGACTCTGGGGGGATATTATTATGTTTAACATATTCATTTCAGAACTCAGACACAAATTTATTTTATTTAGTATGGACTAGTCTCCTCCCATCCATACTATGATGATTATTATAAAGGAGGGTAGAAAGGAATCCATGTTCTGGGTTGGTGTTTTCCACCTTCGAAAAGGATTTATCCTAGTTAATTTAGTGTATGATTAGGCACCAAAGGATACAAAATAATAATAATTAGATAGAATGTATAATTATTTGAGAATATGATATTGTGATATTTTAGATATATGTGACATTGAATAGGTTCTAGGGTTTATCTCCTAAGGTTCTACAATGCATATATCCATCACATGAATGTAATCTATATTTACATGAACCAGGTGTGGCCTAATATTGTTTATAGTATATCAGATTACCTGATGAATATGTTAGTGGTAAATGTGGTTTTAGAGAAATATGTTGAGAATTGTTTTTCTAAATCCAACGTGACCTTCTAGGAATCTGTTTATTTTTAACCTAGGCCAAATATGAGATCTAGAGGTTTGGTATCGATTGATGTATCATGAACCAGCTGACTGACATATAAATTTATCCACCTCTGAGAATCGATGAATTCATAAACCAATGGTTAGGTGCTATTTGAATCTCGTATTATGACCTGAGGATTGGTTATCCCCAGTTCTGGGATAAATAAAAGTATATACCAAATTTGGATTTCAGGAGTCACTGTGGATTATTTGATTTCGGGGTGATACCCTTCAGTGTGTTAAATTCCTCAACTGTACTTGTTAAAAATATGGAAGTGATATCTAAACCATCATGGATTGGTCAATGGTATTATTATTCATTACATCTAATAGTTGTTGTTGTTCATGGTAGATCACATAAGAAATATGATGATAGTTCTAAATATTTTCATTGTAATTTTTTCCATCTACTATTTTTGGGAAAGGTGATGGAGTATTTGAACTATTCATAGTTGGACAATAAGGGAGTGTATGAAGAAATCTACATAAAATCAATGGTTGATACCCATTTTCATCTTAAGTGAGGAATGGAGGAACAATAAGGGGATATAGATTGTTAGATATAACATGATCACATACCCATTTAACATCACCTAGGTATATTTTTGAATGGTGGAATGAACGTCATCCATGTTCAAGGATGAATGGTGAATGTACACAAAATGTGAGATGGGATGTTATTGCTTTCCTCAGTATTATATCCATGTGGGTCAGGATGTATCAGGACTCTTTATAATTGAATTGATTATCCAAATATTTTTTTGAGTGTTTTTTTATTTTTGTTTACATCACCATATATATATATCCTGATATGATAAGATTGAACAGGTAATGGTATAGTGTCTTATTGGTTCTCATGAAGGTGGATCCCAAAACTAATGATGTGTTATAATTCCATCTACTTGATCATATGATTGATTAATTAATTTCTCAATGTCTCAAATTTTTTTTTTGGTGTTTGTAAGGAGATTTGGACATCTTTTACATTATTAGGAAGTCTAACTCGATGAAATTACATCAATTTTCATTATATACTATGGTTATAAATCGAATTGATTATTATTGAGATGATGAATGGGGAATTTTCGTCTCAATTTTGGTAGAGCCATGTTTTTCTACTCCAAATAACTTATAAGGTAAAAGAATACCATTTGAGATCTTGTGCACATACATTTAGTTTGTATAATAGTTTTTATCCATATCATGGAGGATCATATGTCATCGATGGAGTTGTAGTATCATAGCAGTTAGAACTACACTGTCAATGTATAAACATTTGAGGTCATGTATGCGAGACCTTTTGGGAAACTTTTAAATTGGTTGGAAGAATTGGTAGATATATCATATTTTTATAGATATGGTCCAAGAAATATCGATGAATGGTGAAGATCATCTTGGTCTAGATGAGGTCTACCAAATTAAAATAATATCATATCTATATTGATGATGTAGACATTTAGAGTTCAGTGATAATATCATGTTTTCATAGGGATATGAACAAATTAAGGATCATGAGGATTTGGATTTGACGATATACAATATATTGTTAATGTATGTAATTTTCTATGTTACATTAATGTGTAAGTGAGTTGGAATACATTTTGAACCTATGTCCATAGTTAGAACAAATGTTTACTATTTTACATGCATTGTAGATTAGAAGATATTGGCATTTCCAATATAATGATATCAACTATGATGAGTAAGAACATGAGTGACGAGTTAAATTTTCATAGTTCCCAATGGTTTCTATGATAAAATAGGAGATAATCCTTAATTTTCAGGTTTTTCTATAGGGTACTTGTTTTTGGACCACACATGAACATTCAAGGGAGAATTTGGGTGTGGGAATCACAATTTATAGTTTGTTGTCCTCACTTGTGTCTATATTTACACTTTTAATTATAACAATTATTGAATTTGGGGATAAGGTAAAAATACCTTATTTCCCTTTTAATACTTTTTAATATTTTATGGAATATTTTTGGATTCAGGTACTGATTTTTTTGTGGAATATTGGAGCCTAGAGATCCCTCGAGCAGTGATTTAAAAATATAAAATATATTATATCACACATGAATAGTTTTTGTTAAATAACATTTTCCCCTTAAATGATTACAATATTCTAGAACTATCTAATACCATGTATTGTTCTACAATATTGGATTTACCTTAGGTGCAACATAATGTTCATCTGTGTTGGATGTTTTGTCGAATGAATTCTTGGATTTGCATTTAGTGAAGTAAATAATTCATTTATTTTTTATAAAATCTAAAACCACAACATATATCTATAAAATATATATTAGGTAATACTCCATTTATTTGGTGAATAACACATGGATATTTGAGTGAAATAGTAGTATATCATTCTCTGAATCCAAGAGCGTTTGATAGTCTACGAATGACTGGGTATCATGTGGATGAAGGAGAACGAAATGAGATATTATTCTACTTCTCTGGTGGAAGAATTTGTCACTAATTATTAATCCATAATCATTGTAGGGAAATATGATGTTTGATTAGTTTCTAATTTATTTAACTCACGAAAATCATGAATCAATTCCAATAACAACATCATTTATTGGTCAATCATACTTTTCAGTAAGTACCATTATTTCAAATTTTTTGATTCATTAATCTTATTTAGTAATATAATATTGAATTTATTTCAGTTAATTATCATGAAAATAGTTATATATTTATACATTTAGATAGACTTATAAACACATATATTTTTAATTTTTGTGATTACTTTTGGGAAATAAAAATAAATGTAAAGGTGAGAAAAATATATTTTCCTCTTCCCAAATATCAATTCTCACTCACTCTCCCATATATCACATTGGAATGTGGGAAAAACTTCCATCATCCATTTTTGTAGATAGTGACACTATATGTCTAGTGAGTGGTCTGTTTTCGGTGAAACCTTTGTAAAAAAAGAAAAAATAGTGAGAGGTGTCATGGATTGAGAGGGTGGAGTGGAACGATATTGAAGGGATGAATTTGGTTGGTGTGTTGAATATTGAATCATGGGAGTGTGGCTCTAACAGGGGGTGGTAGACTCTAGTTTGGTAAAGTTATTGTGATTCATGTGATGGGTAAAATACATAAAACTATTATGGATGAATATGATGAGTTAAACAAATATATATATGTATGAAAATTCGATTTATATCATAAATTAGATAAAAGTGACAATTGCATTGGTTGTAATGAATTTGGGGGAGTGGAGGAGGATCATATACCTCTTAGAGAATGAATTCTCCCTTTATTTCATTTATTATATTTATATAAGATATAAAAATAATTAAATGTATGATATAGTAATTTTTATTATAATTTTATGTTGTTTCAAATGTAGCATATGCATATGATCCTAGATTGATGAGAAGTATATGTTATCAAGATCTCATCATTCAGGGATAGCCGTTTGGTTGTGACGTGGATGGATGATCACCCCCAAATCACATATGGATCAATTTTTATCATTATTAAATGGGTTTTCCAATTATGATATTGCACTTGTATTTCGATATCCTCATTTACATCATATATTCGAAATTTTATTGGCATGTTATATTTATTTTTATATATTTTTTATATATTTTATTTATTTTATTGTTGGAAAATAAACACCAAAAAATTTTCTTAATGCCCATGTCCTCTTTAACATCCATTGGGTACATGGAATGACCTTTATACCATGACATTACAAACAAGGATGTCTATCATGTATGACTCTTTTTGGTTAAATAAATCCTTGACTCGTTATTAATATTTGATAATGATGGTGATATTAATTTAGTGTCTTGGTATTTACATGATGAATAAATTTTATAAAATAATAAAATTAACATGTGAGTGTATGTGATATTCTCTGGGGACATTTCTACTATTATCAAATAAAAAACATACTCTAAAGGGACCACGGAGCCGATGATTAATTTACAAATATTTAACGTGAGATATGATGGATTCCAGTAATCCATTTTGATATTATTATTATTATGTATACATGATACAACATTGATCTCCTCAAATTTATTTCAATTCCTTACAATTTGTAGTTATTAAATACCTCTTACCTATTTGGTCAGCCAATGATATTACATGAACATTTTAGGTTTCATATCCCATGAGATTTCATCTTTGGTGGTGGGTTGTTGAATGATATAACTTTATTATATGTTTATTCCTATAAAAACATTGATACTATAATATCTATGTTTTACTTATAGATGATTTCATAGAGTTGTCTAATGATGGATATCATGTTATTTTTGTGAAATAGTTTATGGATTTCTCATTAATACATTATTATTGTGAGAGTTCTTACCCTTTCACCAAGATGATGGTAAATTACAGAATGTAGAGATAGTTCTCTCAAATATATGACTTGGTAGTTTATATTGAGACTATTGAAAAAAATTATCCTACCTAATGATGGAATTTTGTTATCATATCGGGAGGATGTGAATCGTATAGTAATAATATTAATTACTAGGGAATAATTTTTAAATTTTTTATTTATACAAATTTCTTGATGATATCATATCCTATTGACGTGATATAGACTACTCTTTTAGGAATTGGTTCCATCTCCTTGATGTGCCTCCCAGGACATATTCACCTTGGATTTCATGTTATGTTATGTATAAATATATGGGATCCTCAATGGTTCCCCTAATAGATTAATTCCTGAAATAATTATATATATATATATATATATGTTTGATGTAATGTAAATGAATTCGGTATATTCTATGTGTGATAGACCGAAATATTATTCTACATCCAAGTTATCATTACTTTTTATTCATAAGATGAAATGAATTGGAGTAAAATAAATTGATGTGCATGATGCATATATTAGAAAATGCATTAATGAATTCATTATAAATGCAATAATTAAGGAATACACTATCTTGGAATATCCACATGTATTCAATAATCCAAAATAGAATATGATGGTGGTGTTGTAGGATATTTGTCTATAATCCTAGGATTCTAATGCTTTATTTCATCTTCTACCATTTCACTATGAAATGCTAACATATTATAGAGGTTACTAGATCCTGGTAAAATGTCGAATGATTCAATTATACTTGTAAATACACTACAATTGTGTGATTACATTATTTGACACTTTGGGGTATTTCTAAAACTCATATAAATGTGATAAAATTGATGAAATTCAATTGACTTAGGTTGGATCAGAGGTGGTAAATGAAATTGTATTTTTTAAATTCATTGAAATAAATAATAGAATTTAAAAATATATATATTCCTGGTTTCTAGAAATTCACTTTATTAAAAATATTTTCATACATATTATTGGCTACGAAAAGTTAGAAAAAATATTACCATTACATAGTTGAGGTGTGTAGGGGTAACCAATGAATAACACTTACACATACTGCCCTGCATAAGGGCCACCAAAAAACACCATTACATTATGTAAGGGCTACGTAAATTCAGTCTCATTATTTAAATTTTTATGTAAATGTATCTAACTAATTATCCATACATGTAAAGCTGTTGAATATAGGAAATATACTACTTCTCCCCTTACATGTTGAGGTACATTTCCCACAGAATAAAGTCCCTTAAAATTTACCTTGACAGAACATATGAAATATAATTATTTCCATTATGATAATGATATGATAATGTATATTACCTATTTTTTGATTCATTTCATAAGGGACTTTTCCTCATTACCATTGTTCAATTGGCACTATATAAAGATATTTCCCTTACGTAGAGGGTATTTGTATGGGTAAAAGGATGATACCCTTACACATGACTGGGTTCCTCAACAAGGATTGGTACAGGTGATTAAAAAAACTTTTCCAAATTTTAAAATGTGTTTATTGGATTATAAAATTTATATATATAATTATAAAAGATATTTTCATGGTATTTATTTTATACGTAATAAAATAATAAATTAATAAATTATGAATTGTGTATAATTAAATTAATCAAATGATTATTAAAAATTCTATTATGAAATTATATATATCATAATATTTGAAGTATCTAAACAGTTATATAGAAATTATTATTATCGAGAAATTAATGTTATCATGTAGAAATAATATGAAACAACATATAATGGGATATAAATTATGAAATATTGAAGTAATAAAAAAATTATTTAAATTTATAGTTGTTCACAAATAATTTATATGAATTATAAAAATTTAGGGGTCAATATTTGGAAATTATATATAACAATTCAAATTTTTTTTAAGAGTGACATGATCATGGATAATATAATAATATTTATATGAGATTTAGAAATATATAATATTCACATTAAAATTAATTATAACAATTTTATAATTCATAGAATATCATATTTTTAATTATAAATTTCATAAAATTATAAATATGAATGAGTTCATATTGGATAGAATAGAAATTATTTATATTAAATATTACCAAATGTCCACAATATTAAAGGTATTAATTTTTAAATGGTTTATAATTAGAATTTATTAATAAATTGTTATTAAATTTTATTTGATGATAACATATTATCATTTTTTTAATATTTTAACGTTTAATATATGTAATAGTACATTTTGTATTTTTTTTATTAAATTTGAATGTTGTGTATATATTAATATAATAGATAAAATTGTTCTAGATAGATCTTGGAACTACATACTAGGATTTTCTCATTAATGAATTTATTTCTTATTTTAACATTATCATAGGTTGTGACTATAGTTATGAAGATCAATTTATTATTATTTTTTACATACTATTTGAGTGTAATGATGAGTTAGATTCTATCATTACTAAATTATCTCCCAGTAGAAGTACATGATGTCATTCTTCCTATGATCTAGGATTCTTTTGCCTTGTCTTGGATGTTGATGGGTATTGGCTATCTCTTACCCTTGTATTATTCAGGTGATGATATTTAATATAAATTTTATTCCATTATATCATGTTTTATTTTAATTTATATGTATTAATCATCTGTGTATTAATTAATATGTTTTACTTTTATTTTTTGTATGTAATACAAAATTATTAATTGTGTAAAGTGTTACACATTGAATATAATTGATCATATTTTTGGTAGAAGGAATAGTATTCCATACCAAATAATTATAAGAATGAATACATAAACATAATAACATGAGAAAAAATAGTGCGACTAATTTCATCATAAAATACTATGTGTGAGATTATTTCCAAGGAGACACATTTCAAGTCTGTATTCATTCTACTTGGTAGGTTTTTGATTAGCTTGATTTCCATGAATTTTATTTTGTATAGATAGAATGTGATATATAAAATCTTATTATCCCATGGTTGGTTCTTCCCTTGATGGGTGATCTTGGATTGAATTGTGATAGACTGTTATTAAAACCTTATTTTGGTTACACATAGTCAAGAAACAATTGGAAAGGATTCTATAGAAATATAGTTGATTTTTTCTATATGATAAATTGGAAAATGGTTTTCCTATCAAATAACAATGATTCATAAAAGATTTTATTGGGATAATTCCCTATATAAATAATTAAGTGAATAAGGGAACACCCTATTGGAAACATTATTTAGTAAAATATATATCTTGGATGCCAAGGGATACCGTGGATTTTACAAGGGTTCATTATTTTAGTGAGATTCAATGAAAATAAAAGTTATTAATTATTTATTATAAAAAATGGAGGTGGTCTATTAAATAAATATATTATAGATTAATTTCATCATCATCAATCTTTACTTGATGATTTATCCTGGAAAATTAAAATCACAATTGTAGAAAAATGGATCATTTGTATAGAAATTTTTGAATTTTTTTCAAACAATAGTGAATGGCCGATTTATTTAAACTGCCTCTTCTTTTTCAACCAATTTTTGAATATATTTCTCAAAATTATTTGGATAAATATGATAAATATTAAAATCAGACACACAAAGTCACTATACTTTATTTGGTTTTGATAGAGTCAATCTTTAAAAGAAACATGAGATTGTAAAATCGATTCAAATGATAGATAACATGAACGATATCTATCATGAAAAATGATTACAATAATGATGTGAAGATTCTTGTGATCTTTTTTTTGAAATATAGATGTAGGAACATCAATATCCCCTCACATAATAAATATGATTGGATACATCAATGGCATGGATAGGCTAGGTTCTCCTACAAATAATGATTTGGACCTACATTTCATTATAAAATCACTACTAAAATGTTTCTGATGTTTTGTTGTGAATTCCAATATGAGTGAACAATATAAAACACTATATGTTTTCTTAAATATGATGTAGATTCCAAAAAAACATGGGTGATCTAGGTTCTATTACCATGTTGATCGAATGAAAGGGGATGGGTAAAAATTCACTAAAATGGGAAGATAAGTGTGACGTCCCAACCCAAATGAGACTAAAATGGTTCTCTATGATGACTCAACATGAGACCTCTAGAATGACTCCATGTACGCCAGTTGATACCATGTAAAGGTTATGGTATAGAATTTGACTGTGTGGAGATTATTCCTTCATATATTAGTATGAAATAATAGAAATAGAAAAGTATCACATGAATTATTAAATAAATAGATTGTGGATGATGTGAATAAACATAATGAATAAAATGATATAATAATGAATAAAATTATATAAAATCCCAAAAATATATGTCATATATAAAACACTGGTCACCCACAAGGATGAACTTAGATAAATGACTATATAAATGATACTAAAATAAATGTAAATGACTATACTAAAAACTCTTTATCTATACCACATACTGGGTTAGCATACACTATCAAACTTAACTAACCCAATCATAAGAATACATATGAGTGGATGAAAATTATCATGCAACATTGGGGACCATCCCAATCGATCATGCATCTATGCTCAACCATAAATGAAATGATAATGACTTCAATCACATTGAGGTGAACATAGAGGTGTGAGAACTAAAATATATAAGCCCCCCCAATGTAGATCCTATATTATGATTTCATAAAATCTTATGACCAGGGCTCTGAGCTATATGTCATACCACTCTAGCCATGTATATTCTTTTCAATCACCAAGTAATAAATCCAAATGAACATTACAGGAAATGTCCAATGATTGGAATTTTCCAAAAATTCCATATAACCATAATGATACTAATCATAACCTTGAGATCACTCATACTCACCAATATTCACTATAACAAAGGATAAATATATATTGATGGTCAACCATGAAAATGGTCACTTTAATCAATACACCCTATGCCGGATGTATCAAGATTACTACACCAATTTCTAGATCCAGTCTATAAATACCCAGGATTCTCAACGACATATGATGAGTAATCATGTTTCAGACCACATGGGTCAAGATCCATGATATAGAACACCCAGGTATCTATATCAGCATATACAGAGTTATAAAATATACACATTGAAATTTTTCATTTTTTTTAATAGTGTGTATGATAGTGAATGTATGTATTTAAGGAATAGTATTCCAAGGAATATCTATTATGTATCATGGGAATATGAATGCAAATTTTATAAATTCTCATGCGGAGTCCAAGGAGCATTTTAACAGAGAATTTACATTGAGTTTCCAACAATTCCCACTCATAGATGTAGAAATTGCCTTAGAATCCAATGGAATTAGGATCCAAGTATTAGAGATTTCCAAGCTGTCTGAAACTACATTAAAGATCCATTGAGAGGAATTTTTCATTGCATCTAACAGAATTTGGGTCCATGAAGCTCATCCATGTAATCCATTACCAAATTCATGAAGGGATCAAATTATGTATCCCATAATCATGTATTGGAATAGCAAATCAAAAATTATAAAGAAAAACATCCTAGGTATCCTAGCTGGTCATACCAAAGATAATGGATAGATAAATTCAGGCTCATTATCCACTAACCAGGAAAATCATTTGTCTATAATCACTGTATCAATAGTAACAAGTAAATTCCTAAATAAAATAGTTAGGTGGGTTGAACGCCAAAACATACCAATACCTCAATGGCCCCATGGGATTCCATGATCATCATAGGTTCTAAGGGGACACATGATACCCTATATACATAATCCAAAAGTTCTAGCTCATGATAAATCATACATCTATTGACTCATTGGGTCCCTCGAGTAATAACAAAGAGGAGGCACTCCACTTGGGATCCTTGAGGTGTACTCAACTATAAATAATCATGCTCATCATCATATGTATAATATAAATTGACACCTCAAACATGATATCCTCTATTACAAAACCTAAAAATAAGTATCCATTATGTTATCAATGTAAATAACAAATCTCACGGCCTTCTAGTTTATAAGGGAACCTCTATCATGGGAGAAATCCACAAAATATGTGATACGAGAGCAACACTCAAGAGATGTACATAATGAACCCAGTATGATATGGGTCTCTATCTTATATGGTCATAATACACAGCCTATTAATATCATTACAAGCATAATAAATAAGATTCAACTAGATTCAATTACCATAGGAAGAACATTTAAGTTTAAGAAAAAAACTAAATTCCACATAAGCATCCTCAAGACAAACCACAAGTTTCACCATAGTGATATATAGTGGAAATACAATCACAATGGACCACTAATGGGTAATATTATATCTCTAGGTCATCACGATATAAAATAGATAATATTTCTCTAATCAGGGATTCAATGGAGAGTAAACCACATGATTCTCCATGAATGAGTTGTACAGCCTCCCAAACCCACCTGGGCATCTACATCAGACATACATAGATTTTCAAAGAAAATGTACATGGAATGTTCCTTACATGGGTTACCATTCCATGTACCTCACACGGACCGACCATTTATATCACTTGGTCGTGTACCTTTTCAAATCATGCAAACCACATAAGATATACCTATGTACTCTACAAGGAAATGTTCCCCTACAAAGGATCTCTAGACAGGTACTAGACTATAAGGAAAAGTCCTAGTACACAACATGTATAGACCATACATTTTATATACATAAAAAATATCATCTTCTCCAATAAATGAAGGACACATGGAATGTATTCCTAAACAAAAAGATGTGTACATTAGTCTTTCAAAATGTAAAACTACCAAAATGACCAAAACAAACGTTTCCCCGCAAAAATCTATAGATCATCCCACAATGGGTCTTATGAAGACACAATTGAGGGTGAGAAATGAAAATGATGAATCTACATAGAACTATAGAGGAAATATTAAAACATTTCAACTTTCGATGGAATCCCTCAATGCTTCTGCAATTTCTCCACTCCATGGATTCCACACAGCGATTCGGTAAATCTTCAGATTCACGAAGGTACCTCTCCCACCCTATCCATATTAATGAATATCATTTTACTTTTATATCTCTATTTCATAATGATAGAGGACATAAATGGGGGTACATGAGAAGCGAGTGGGAAAGAACAATAGAAGATATGAAATGAAATGAAAATAAAAAGGAATGAAAATTGGGTTCTTTTCCTAGCCCCCAATCCAAAACTAATTTTATGAAATTCCATGGAATAAATCTCCATTATATAATAAATTGAGAAGAAAATATCTCAATATGATACTCTATTCAAAATATATGGTCAAACAAAGGTGCATGAATAAATTTATATATAGTTATTTAAACATTAATATCAATTATTTCAATAAATTTTTAATTGCCCTAAATTATATTAAACTACTATCCTAGGGTAACCATTTTAATTAAGGACACATGGAGTGGTATAAAAAATAATCGGAAGACACCTACTAGATAAAAATTACCATTTTAGACCATAGATGTGTTTAATAGAAAAATAATATAATTTATCCTCAATATTCTATAATGAAAATTCATTGGTCCTCATAATCTCCCCTAATAATCATTCTAATATGAAATATTACATGGTGGAAAACCCCCAAAATTCACTCAAGATATTCAATTTCTCAACTAAGACTTATTGAATATCAATTGGCTAGTCTCATGCCATTAAAAACTATCTTCTAAATAAGAAAAAAAAACTATGAATTATTTGGTAATTTCTAGTATAAGAATAACCTTGTATTTTTTACAAAACCATATATCAGCTCACCATCCCACGGAAAATAATGAAATTTAGCTGTAAATGAGGGTCACTGGGCACAAAATGTCAATGGTGTACTCACAGTCATAATGAATACCATATACACCTCCTCTAGTTAAAATTAGACATGATATTATTTAAAATAAGGAAGAACATTTTAATGAAAAGATGATTGGGGTATAGTCAACACTCCACCTACGTACTCAACATAATTTCATGATAAGGAATGACCATCTCTATAGATGGATAATCTGATTTTTCATTCCATCACATTTTTTTAAACATTCCATAAAAACACATGGAAATCTATAAAATATCAGGCATGTCACAAATGCCATGAATTATTCCTAGAAAAACCATCACCCAATTTCATTTCAGTAATTAGCATTTATGTGCACTCAGAAAACATTAGAAACAAGGAAAACACTAATCGGCCAAGATAGGCAACCAACATTATTTTCTGTTAATGCTTGTCTTGATAAAAAATCACCAATGTTGTTTATAAAATGTTGAATTAATCAACATTCTTATTTCACAAAAATCGATCCAATACCATTAATAAATCTCATGAAGAGTGTATAACTAATTTCTTTACTAATGAATGCATCCAAAAAACACAGGATAGCCTATCATGAAGGTTTCCCAAGACAAAAAAAAAATGAAAACCTACAATGGTATTATCCACAACCATTGGGCCTCTATGTATCCAATCTAGCCCAAATGATTGATCCACCCACTAGTTAACCTCATAATGAGTTATCCATAGAGTTCATGATGAAAAAAATAGAGATCATGAAATAACTATCACTATGAACACGCATACGATAATACACCATTAAGGTCCATTTCATAAGAAACATATTGGTACCTATCTACATAATAACTAGAAATCAAACTAGATAATCATAAAATAAAATACACTCAAACAATTTTAAAACATATATGAATGATGTTCCATAATGACCCACTAGTGTAACTACACCTCATGTTCTCAAGGAAAAAGTCATCATCCTCACCATCAAATTTCTGGACAAAGACCAACTTTTCCTACCATCCGAATGATATATATATATATATATATATATTAGTTGTCCAAAATGAGTATAATTACCCAAAAACTATATATTTGAATACAAAATTTGTTTTTATATTTAAAAATTAAACAATAGGCTTTTGTAATCATAAAAATAACACAATATCAAGAATATAATAGGTTAATCACACATTTCAAATATAATGCATGAGATGCCTCTTTAATTTTTTGGCCAAGAATAAAAATATATCAATGACCTCTAAAAAGTATCCAATAACCTTTAATACATATAATTTAATAAAATACATCAATAAATTATGTTTTATAAATAAAAAATCATTTAAAAAAATTAACATTTTATATGATAAGAAAAATCACAAAACCCTAAAATCCAAATAATATTATTAGAACCAGTGTTCTTGACACACTAGTCTAATATCCACCACATGTGTTGACACATTTCTAGTAATAATGTCTACCATATCCTCTAAAATAACTCAACATAAAAAAACAACATTGAAATAAATTTGTGACATCCCAAACTAGATTCCACTAATCCATTGCTGCAATTCATTTATCCATGAGGCTTAAACTGCACCTCCCCATATGGAAAAGGATATGTATTATAAATGATGTTTTAGGATGCTATAGTGGGGATACTATGACTTCATATCATTGAAATGGTATAATATAAACAGTCATGTATCATATAAAAATGAAAATAAATAGATTAAATAATTAATAAATAAAATAAATTAGAAACAAGCATACATGATGAATTAAGTACTATAAATTCTAGAACACCGATTTCATATATAAAACATAGTTCACCCACTAGTTTGACCATAAAAACATTATTACAAGAAATAATCCAAAATAAAATTACATAGATTTACTAATACCTTGAACCATTCTATATACCTAGTCTCCAGAAACTGTATCACTACACCATCCTACTCATATGAATACAAAAAAGAACCCTCACATGATCAAGAAACATTGGCCCACAATTCTATCCATAATGAATATGTAATCAACAAAAAAAATTGTACATAAGGTATGGAATCACAATGGTGTGCATGTTTAGGGGCGAGAAAAAAATTTAGTAGGCCACCCCAATGAATAACCAACAAAATAAAAGAATAAGAGAATACTAATGCATTATTATCATCCAATCATAGAAAAAACTGAAAATATAAACACATTAGATAAGAAATGTGAAAAATGTCCACAGTAAATTCTTGAGTATTGTCCCAAAAAAATATGACACAACACCATCTTAAACGAGTAAATTTATTCATAGGTATATATATACATATTTCAATAAATATTTATATAATCATGTGATTATATACATAATAAGACTTGTTGGGTAAAACCCCATAAAGTACATTATCCCTAGAATATGCTTAGAATAATGATCTGGTCGGCTAAAAAACCTGGGATAATTGACCAGATCTAGATTTTATTACACTCAAATCATATACCATAATTCTATCTTTGGGTCCATAAACCCCAATGAAACTGCTATCTTTTCGCAATGTATGAACTATCTATGAGAAATCTACTTCACCACATGGGGAAACTTGTCCTACTCCTAGGATTCCTATTACATCCCGCTAATCACTACAATAATTGATAATGTATTCCAAAGGTTATTTCTATAAATCATTATTGTACTCATCAGTATAAAATGACCGTAGTATCAAGTGCCATACCCCAAGGGTCAGATAAATATATAAAGACCATGATTTATTCATAGGATTATTCTAGGTAATCATGTGTCAAACCACAAAGGACTGGATACAAGGTATAGAAGACCCAGTCATCCTTATCAACATATGTAAATTAGTCTTGTTTAAACAGTCTTAATGAACACAAAATGTAATCAAATATTTGAACCTCATGGTACGGATACAAGGTATAGGGAAAAAGGAATCCTCATTGAGTCTCAAGATAATCTCTTTGGAAACTGAATAATTATTTTTGGTGTAGTATATGGAAAATGTTAATTGATATTTCCCAACAACATTACATGTAATCTAGTTGCAGTGTGCATAAATTCCCTTGGAATCCAATGGAATTTGAATCAATGTTGTAGAAAAATCCAATTTATCCACTACCATAATTATTATCCATGGAATAGAAATGTCCATGGAATATAATTAAATTATTATATAAGGATACCATTCAACATATCTACTACCATAATTTTTTACGGTTCAAAATAAGGATCCTAGAATCATCTATGAGCATCCAAAATCAATAAAACCTATAATCTGGATCCTATGTATCACATATGGGTATCTCAAAGATAAATTTCGCATAACCCAAGGCTAATCATCCACAAACTAAGAAGCACCTATAGAAATCATTATGACATCATAAATAACACGTTATATCATAAATAAAATATTCAGGGTGGATGAAAAATTAAACCAACAATTAATTCAATTTACCGTTGGAATTATATATTTCCCATGAATTCTATAGTTACACCTTCTAATATATCTACACATATCTAAAATAATAGCTCAGGGTAATTCAATCATTTAGGCACCCACTAGATCCATAAAATGAAAACAAATGCGAGGCATCATACATGAGATCCTGGAGGTCTGTACATATGCAAAGGAATCCTAATGGGTATCCATAATAGTATGTTTATAGAGTAATCCTAACTGTTTCCTCTAGTTTGAAATGTTAGCAAAGGTATCCTACATGGAAATATAAAAACATCTAATATCATACCCATCCAATCTAGAAGGGAACCTCTCTCATGGGAGATTTCCTCAAATTAATTTATATAAATGAACTTGTCAAGATAGATAGCTTATGGACCATCCAAGATAAGGGTCACATTATAGTCATACATAAAATCCCAAACTATCTATTCCACTCCATTCCTCTCACATTGGAGATGGGTCCATTTTACTATAAGAGGATGAATCTGTACCTTTATGAAACCCTGAAATGCCACCTTGGATTCCTCACATCAACCCTTTGTTTTTTCCATTACAGTCTATTGAAAAATATACTCATAAAGGAATAATTTTTGGTCTAACTCCAACGACTAGGAATAATGATTGAAAAATGATAAAAACCCCAAAAATGGATGAAAAGGGGGAGTACACAACATTTCACACCTATTACATAGCTTGTACACTCATGGACCCACGTGGGAATCTACATTAGCTAGACATTGTGTGTCAAAACCGAATCACACCAAGATTTATCCCTAAAAGGTGTACCTTCCCATGTACCTCAAATGGTCTAGCCCTGAATATTTTAGTTCCATATACCATTAAACAACGTGAAATCCACTTGATGTCTGCCCTTGTACATTACACGACAATGTCCTCACTATGGGTTGTTTAGTCCATTACTTTTATACATGGCTGAGTTAGAGTATATAGTGTGTATATAACATCATTGGATTGAAATTATAAAGGTTCATGCTCCCTAAATACGAATAAACCATGAATGTGTTCCAGAAGCACACACTATGTACACCAATTTTCAAGAATGAAGAATCTCCAAAAAACCCAAAACTCCATTTATCCCAATTTTCATTAGATATAAACAGAATGGGTCATAAGAAATCATAAAATGGGGTTAAAACATGAAAAAAATTGACTCTATAGGGATATAGGAGAAAAAATTTAAACAACCTATAATTGAATGAAATCCAATAATGATTTGATAATCTCTCTACTCGACAACTTCCACATGATGATCTGGTGTATCCCTATCTTCATAGTGGTACATATCTTCCCTTATCAATGCTTTTATCGCTCTTTATACCTCTATCTCTTAGCATTGTGGTGACGAAGCCAATAGTGGGTGTACTTGAGATGCCATTGGATAATAATGAAATGAAAAGGATAAATGAAATGGAAAAAAAATATATGAAAATAGGGTAAAGTCTAATACATGGTTCCAATATTGTGTTTATTCCCTACATAGGTCAAAATACACAATAATTACTCAGTTTAGGAGAGATAATCTCAATCTGAGGATCCATTAAAAATACATGTTTGGATGAACATGTATAAAAATATTAATATTTAATAAATTAAATATTACTATCGATTATTCTATTAAAATTTTAACATTTCTATGTTATACCAAACACTCACGAAAGTGTCTTCAACCAATTATGGTACCGAAGGAGTAGTCATTAAAATTTTATGAAGTCGCCTTCTTGGGAATGTGTACCATTTTATCCCATACATGAATCCAAAACAAAAAATTGAAATTTCAATTGAAAATTCAAGTACCAAAAACTATTGTCCATTACAAAAAGAGGTATCTGATATGGAGGATAACATATTCACTGTGGAAAATTTTTCGGTTAGCAAAGTAATTTTTTACATAACTAGATAAAATGTATGAATCCACATAGATCATCATCATAATGTACAAATGCTATAGAATTCAAATATTTTATGAAATTTTATAAAAGTTGTATATTTTAAAAATAATGAAAATATACAATATTCAAGAAATATACAAAAAAGAATGAATTTAATTAACAAGATTTATGTAGTTATTCGAGTGATTGAGAAATGATATCACGTTATTAGAAAATTAGATACTTCTAGATTAGTTGATTATTTCATAAGATGTGTATTATATCAATTTTATCTTATGAATACCTAACAATCAATGTTTTTTAAATTATTTGATTCAGATCTAGAAATTTATAATAATGTATTACTTAATTTCTATAACATGTATTTTTAATAATATATATATATAAATGTTCTATCAAGGTCAAAATATTTTTCCAAATAATTTCTATTAATATATTGGTAATTTTTTATTCCCATATGGGGTAATTTTTAATAATTATTTTCTTTCAAAAAAAGTTATAGACCAATAGAATACCATATTTGGTATATAGATTTTAAAAATATTCTCACTAAAAGGAAATAAATGATATTTGTTAACATTAAAGGGTTTTTATATCTTAAATGTATATTCTGAAAATAATATAACATGAAAGAGGATACCCCAAGTAAATTATAAATGTATTTTAAACATCTAAAATATAAAATAACATAATTCTATTTTTAAAATTAATTTTACTTAATATCACAATAATGCTAGAAAGTATTAATAAACATCCATCTATGTTGGTAAATTAGTTCATGGATTTTTTATAGAATATCATTGAAAGGATATAGACTATTCACATAGGAATATTTCCATGTAGATACTCTAATTTAATATCATATCATTTGATGTTGTGAAGCTATAATGTTTTAATAAGTTCCACATTTAAAAAGATAGTAATATGGTTAATAATATAGACTTTATTGAAATTTATGACTTCATGGATGATTCTCACCAATTATTTAAGTGTGAGATTTTTATTTAATGGTCAAATTGTGATATGAAAGGGATTATATGTGATGAAATGTGTTAACAAAACCCATTAAATGTTACAAACATAAGGTTGATCTATATTGTTGTCATATATGATGATAAGTCAGAGCTTATATTGATTTTGATAAGTGTTTTGAAATTTTTTTAGAATATTGAAATATATCATAACAAAATGATTATACATTTTAACATTCATTAAGGTAGAATAAATATATATAGATAGATATACACTTCATGATGTAAAATGAATAATGTAATCTCCACGTATGAACATGAGATTATTTATAATAGATGTTCATCATGGGGTATTATGGTCATTATGAAATTTCACAGTTAGTCTGTATATGCTTGTTTTATTGAGATACAAAATACACTCATAAAGTATAAGAAAAATAATAATAAACTTTTTTTGTATTGGATTACCTACAAATTATAATACATGTAGTGTCATTCATATTTATTTGTTTTACTCGGCGTTTAAGAATCATATTGTATTCCCCACTACCTATGTATGGGGATATACATAGTTTGAGAACCATCCAACATTGATACTATACATAAAAAGTATACATGTTGAATTTTATAATATGGTTTTGGATAGGTATTTTTAGGATCATTTAATTAGTTAGAGTAATCAAGTATGGGGATTGTACACTCATATGATGAGTATGGCATTTGGTCCCTCAATTGAGATAGAATGTTGAAGTGAATGGCCAAACCTAGATATATTATATCTATCTAGAGAGTGGAATTGTGATTTTATCTTCCTTAATAATTAATGTAAGTTAATGTATTAATAAATTAGATTATTATCCTCAAATACAATACTGATCAATTGAGTTGTATATACGGTATTGACAAGATCTAGGTCCCTAGGTCATTTGATTTCGTAGATAAAGGAAAAAATATGAGAATGAATAATTCATATTATAGAGACTAGTGGACATAGTTGTTTATATTCATTTTAATTGATATTATCCTATACCCTTTGCATATTCAATATCATTAACACTTTTCAAGATGATTCACTTTGATTAAAAATATATATATATATATATATATTTATTTATTTTCAATGAAATATATTTTTATGGGTTTACACATTGTGGTCGATTGAAGGTGAATTGATCTTGACACATAGACATTCAATAAAATTGTTTTAGATTTCATAAAAACATTTTTTATGGGTATTCATATGTTATTATATACTATCTATATTTATATGATGATAATTCTAGTTTTCTAAATGTTTTATGGGATACATACAAGATTTTGGGACATGAATTCAATAGTTAGTGTATATGATATAATATAAGGTAAAATTGAACAATGTCTTTTAGTTTTTAGTGTATTTAGCATATTGATTGGGATATTCCCAATATATACATTATATATATAAAAAGAGATATATATATGTATATAACATGTATCTCAACATGAATGGAAATGTTTTGGTTATTTGTTTTGTGTTTCATAATACCAATTATTTTCATAAAACCCTTCTATTATATAATGAAAATTCATCCAGTGGAATAATTACTCTTTCCTATCTAATTTTAAATTTATTTATCAATGATAATGGCTTACTACATGATGAAAAAATATTTTTACTCTATAAATATTATTTATTCTTGTATATTATAATTTTACCTAATTGTGATGCAAACATATTACAATAACAAGACCACAAATTCTTAGTAATGAGAAAACATTTATTGGAAGTTGGTTTATATATAATTATATAATTTTAAGTTTTATTTTTGAATTTTATCATTAAGAGATATCAAATCACATTTTATGTTTAGTTTATTATATAAATGGAGTACCATACATAGTTTATTAGTCGAAAATATCGTCATAACATTGATATTATTTTATTTTCTTAAATACATATTTCCATGGGGTGATGTTTTTTACACATTTCTTCAGGGATAATGTTTTTTATCAGAGTTAGATGTTTTATCATAGTCTAAATGTTTTTGGATGTTCAATTGAAAATATTAAAATTCATTCCTATTATATGATTCATGAAATCATAAATTGGTAGAAAACTTTAGATCTAATATTTGTAAAATAAAGAGGGGGAATTTTATTAATTATATTACATAAGGAGATGCTATGGAAATATAATTATTCCTAACATAAAAGAGAAGTAATGAAAAAAATAAGAAGTGTGTGGATGAAAAGATAAATGTGATATTATAGTTTAATGGAAGACAATGATTGGATACAAATGTTTTTTTTATGTTTAATTTTTTTTGAAGTACGAAAATTTGAATTTTATAGTATTATATGTTTTTTATTAATGTTGATTGAACGATCCACCAAATTTACCAATACATCATATGAACTTGTTTGTTGAATTCAACATTATTTTTTCTTTATGAAATATATTTTGGTTGTTGTCTTCCCATCAGAATAATTATGCCACTAATCCTACTTATGGATTCTGATAACGATGTATCATAGCAGTTTTGGGCATAGACCCTTAAGTGGGTTTTCTAACACCAACCATTTAGAAACATTATGGTATCAATATAGAATCAGATTCATAATTAAAATGAAGGAATATCATAATTGTTTTCATAATTTTTTTCCATGGATTGAAAATTTAGAGTTGTTGGGTGTTAATGATATATATGATGTTAATAGATAAATCTATTAAATGGGAACAAATATCAATCAATTTTCTGATGCACTACATTTTCGCTTACCATCTCCCTAGAGGAATTTTTTTATTTCAATTGGAAAAAGACTCACTAGAAAACTAATGTATCTAATCCATCAAATGGGGAATTATGAGTGATTCATTAAAAACATCCAGATAGAGATATTTCATTTGATATTGTAATACGTTAATATATATTTCATCAGTTTAGTGAATATTTGATCCAATATATAAAAGGTGAAAAGTTTGAAAGTGTAGAATGAATTGTTTTGGGTTTTTGAGGTCCTTGTAATTTTAGAAAATTCAACTTTAATATGAATTTCAATTGGTTTGGATCATCAAAAAGTAATGTCTTTAGTTTTACATTTGATTAATTCAAGAGACAAAGTATATATTAATGAAAATGTGTGTTGAAATGATTAATAGTTTTTTATTTAAAATAATGACAACGTGGAGGTAGTATTGAAGAAGATTCAAAATGAATACATATGATTTGATTCATTTTGAAATCATCCTTGATGAAGCTAAACTCTATGTGAAATTCAATATTGCAGGATTTTTTTTAGTTGGGATAAAAATAGTTTCCAGTCTATTTCATTTTTAGAGAACCTACAAATAGAGTTCAATTTATATTGTACTCTTAGACTATTCATATTATAGTCAGTTTAAGAGAGCTGAAATTTTGATTTTTTGTAGGAATTTTTTCAGATAGAGATTCTTAATGAATGTCTTCTTGCCAAAAGTTGATTTCTGATAATGTTTTCATAAGGGTTTTAAATAAATGTTTGAGAAATCAGACTGACTATTTTCTTAAATTGATGACGTGAATAATGTCATATTTTAGACTATCATTTAGACTTATTTTAGGATTGATGAATCATAATAAAGATTCAATATAATACATGAAACATATTTTTCAGACACTATATTGAGTTATTTTTCATAACTTCTCTTAAGTATGAAATTGAAGAATTTTATTCTTAATATCTAAAAAAGTGTTAGTAGTTTAATGAAAGAGTATCATGTTTAGAACCAATTGGGGATCATTTATAATCATTAAAAAAACATATTTTATTTCATTCTTGTTAGAACATGAAGAGTCATTTTATTGGGTTTTACTACTTATTCTATCCATAAGAAATTATATTTTCAAAGTGAATTTTATTGTATTATAATATATTCTAACAATTTATAGTACTATATTATCTTATTGAGTTCTGAATATTGTAAATTTGTATGATTTGTGGGTGTGTGAATGTTTTTTCATTAATTTTTGAATTCCTTATCAAAAAAATATAATATTATACAAGAAAAAAACATTAGATAAAAATATATAATTTATTCACCCCGCCCACTCATTAATTACATTTATCCTAGTTGGTAAATTTCAATTAGTTTCTCGGTAAAGGTTCCCTTCATAATCTCATTGCATATGTTTTATAATATTATTTGATAATGATAATTTTAATGGTGAGAATTGTATTGGGATTCATGTATTAGATGTGGAGAAATATCTTATCTAGAATGACATAATATTATCGTACCTTATTGGACATGGGTATGGTGTGTTGGAATCTTCCACAGATATATTTCCATATCATGTTTAAATTATTTATCTCACGTCCATGGATATTGAATATATGGGGAATGTTTGAAGATATGATAACGATTTAATCTATTTATTTTTGAATAGTAAATTGCATAGATTTATGTGTTTTGGAATAACTAATAGAATCTACGTAATGTTAAAAAATATTTCTTACGACCATATGAATGAGAATTTGTAAAAGATACAAATATTGATGCATAACTATGAAGATATCAAATTATGTTTGTATTATTATTTTGGTAACTTATTTAGAAGGTCTAATGATATTGTTAGAACCATAATATATCTTGGTGAGAAGCTAATAGTTGAGACTATTTCTGAACAAATATTAAGAATAATACCTAATAGGTATCAGGAAAAAGATACAACATTGGGAAATTGATACGCTAAAACTATATCATTGGATGATATTCATTGATCTATTATTCCTTGTGAAATTATTAGGGAGAATAGTAATGAAATTAAATTATAATATGAAAAATAAATTTCCATTAAGACATACAATAAAACAAAATCTTTGATGTTCCAAAAAGATGATACTATTTCTAATTCTGAATATAAATATGAATTTAGAGATAATCTTGTTGAATTTTCTTTCTAATTTTGAAAAATTTAGAAAACAGTGAAATAAATGAATTGATGGACGTTAACTATAAAATATTTGGATATTGGAGATGATGGGGACATTTCAAAAAATTTCCCTATTAAGGGAATTAGTAAGGTTGAGATTTCAATTCTAGGCGACTACTAATATCATGGTACAATCATAGTGAGAAATAAATTTCAAAATCCAAGGGAAATATAAAAAGTCCTCTAAATCCCAAATGATAATTTTTCTGTCTAATGAAGATGAAGATGAATATAGGGAAGTTAAAAATATAATATTCAATGTTTTTTAGAAAAAATACATTTACTTCAATAATGAATGATGAATAGTGTGAAGAAGTAGTTTTCCAAAATAAGAGAAATAATTATAATTTCATAGTAAGAGAGGGACAACATAATGTCTTGGAAAAAAAAACTAGAAAAAAGATAAATCAAGAAGTTGAATAATGATATTTATAACAAAAATAATTATGAATATTCTCATAAGAATAAATATAAGTTTTTGGAAGAGATTTTTTAGTTGAATAAATATAATATAAATGGAAATAATAGAAATTAATGTCTTTATAAGAAGACAATGTAAAAGAGAGAAGAGTTGGAACACCCTCAAGAAGAGTTTTCTAAGGGAAAATTGAGTTAAATTATTAAAAAATCTATATTTTATGTTGGAAAACTTTTTGGAAGGACTGAACATAATAAATATCATTAAAAATTTTCTTAAAAGGTTGAAAAGAATGTACAATTTGTTCTTCAGAATATGAATTTGGGGAATGCATTGTATATATCTAAATCCAACAGTGCTGAAAATTTAAATGTTTCTAAATTTTATGATTCTGAAAAAATGTTTTAGACCTTTTTTATTCTGATATAGTTAGATAGATAAATGAATAGAATAAGAATATTTCAGATAATAATGATAATTTCATGGATCAACAATGATCTAATATGGAGGGTAATGATTTTTTTAGAAATATATTTATAACTCTATAAAGAATAAAAATTATAGACTATAATTTTCATTCTATGGGTATTTAATTAAATTTAATGCATTTGGGAATACAATAACATTTGATTTCATTAAATATCAATAATCTATATATGTAATTATTTTATGAAACAAAATATTGAAGGGGGTCCGTCTATTTAATGAAATAATTCTGATAGTGTTAGTCTGAATATTGAAAATAGATTAAAACCTTTTGGAACTACGTATGTATGATGTGAAAAAACTATAAATCTTGATAAAGTGTGTCATGTTTTTTTAATGGAAAAACAAAAGGTTAATGAAAATTATCAGAAGGGGGATATGAATAATGATAATGTGAATTAAAATTATCTTTTTATAGAAACTAATATCAGAAAAACAAAAGAAGAACAACCCTTGATTTTTTTATTTTGTTTGTTTTTATTATATGAATGGCGATTTTATATTTATAATTAATGTTAACTATTTAAAATAACTAACAATTATGTTGTGAAATGATAGATCTCTTGAAAATATTGTTGGGTATTATATTTTTGGTGATGAAAAACTAAATTCCACGAATTCATTGATTGTTTATAGGATGATGTAATAATTATTGAATGTATTAAAACATTACGATGAAGTATTTTTTAAATGAATTTTTATTTGAAATGAGTTAAAGACATAAAATTTTTACAATAGGCCATCATACAAATGACAACTTATTTCAACATTGTAAATTACTGAATTTATGTTACCTAAGAGTTATGGAAAAAGATCAGTTATGGAATAAAATTTTTAGTTATATGTTTCAATGAAATCTGATAATGTTTTCAGAGAGAAATAATGTCAAAGATATTCATTATATATCATGATGAATATGTTGTCATTGTTTAATTTTTTTGAAAGGGCTGATTATAAATTATCAATGTAGAAATTTTGAAATTCATTTACCTCAAAAATTGAAAAAAATTAAATCTTATTTTTATTATAATGATGAAAAATAATATTTTTTATATAATAATTATTTTAATTCATTTTAGGATATTTATCACATTACCTTTATTGATTATTTTTAACATAAATTGGTTGATTTAAAAAAGTTTAAGAGTTTTTAGAGACAAGAGAAAACGGAATGTGGGTATTCTGTAACAAATTTTCAAAAAACAATATTACATCATTTTTTAAAATTAAATGAAGAAGTTTATCTAGTCTGAAACAAAAAAATAGTACAAAAATGTTACTCACAAATTTAAGACATTGACTTTCAAATGATTTATATGAAGTTATAGTGGAAGAATAATTAGAATCATTTCAAAATTTACATCCCAACGAAGTTAAAATATTTTCCAAATGGATATAAAATCATCATTTTTCATTGGGTAACAATATAAATAATTTAATTTTAAAAAATGATGTAATATTGTTATTGGAATGGATGAAACTTGTAAGTTATAGTTAAAAAATTGGTATGTATTATTGTAGTCAATTATGGCTTGGTATTCTATATTACATACCTACATAATTAATTTGAACATCATGAAATGTAGTGTTGATTTTAATCTCATCATCAATGAAATTTTTTATATTTCTCTCATTTTTATTGACTATATAGATAATATTATATTTTCATGGAATTATAAAAGAATGTGTAAAAGGATTGCTGAAGGGATAAAGAAGTTGTTAGTAATGTCCATGCCTGGTGAAATGAAGTGCTTTAATGGTTTACAAATATTATAAATAAACAAATACTATTTTATATCTCAAGAGAATTATGTTAGGGAAATTATAATTATGTACGGAATGTTAAATTAAAAACTAGTTTCCACATCATTTATAGATAGAACGATGTATTCAAATGATTTAGAAAGAAATGATGTTTTTTCTAATGAACTTCATATGATTATTAGGAGATTGTTATATATGACATCATTATTATCACATATTTTCTATTTTTTTACCTTATGTAAAAAATTACAATGTCCTACAATGAAATATCATATCTCAAATAGAAAAATATTTCCAATATATGTCAAAGCCATGATACACATTGGAATAAAATAAGATAGATCATAAATATATGAATTGTATTGGATACAACAACGTTGAATGGGAAGGATGTTTTAATGATAAATGATCCACATCTAGGGGAGTATTATTTCTATGGTAATGTTATGTTATTTTTAATATTGAGAAATTGATTTTAGTAACCCCTAAATTGATTGAAGTGTATTATATTTTCAATACTCAATATGCAATTGAAATTATATGGAAGAAGACTCAGTTGGTAGACATGCATATAAAAGTGAGGTTAACTATTAACATAGGTTTTGTTAATCAGATTGCATTAAATCTCATAATAAATTTAGTGAGGTATTCTCATTACAAACATATTGATAACATATATAAATTCATGAAAGTGAATGTGGAGAAGAATGTACTGAAATTAAATTATTTTCCTACAATGGAACAAGTTTTTGACATCTCCACAAAAAAATTATTAAATAAATCATTTTTATGAAAGATGTTGAATATGGGAATCCATATTATAGCTTTCCATGGTTGGGGAATGTCTTTTTTTCAGATATCTAATCATATATTTTGATAGTGTTGTAAAGAGGGATAAAAATGATGTTTCATAAATATATCCATTCATATGTGATAAATATTTTTAGGGAAGCATAAATTTTGAGGAAGTAGGGGGTAAGAATTGAACTCATCATGTTAGTGTGCTAAATTTTATAACAGTTTGTTGAAGTGGATGTAAGAAACTTATGTTTATAAAAATTATGAAGATGTGAAGAGGTTTAATTTTTTATGATGTTTTGGTAGTCACTACCTCTGGATATCATGGAGTTGCAATAATTTTTTTTTGTTTACTATAATAATTTTTTTCATGTTGGAATATAAATATTTATTAATGATCTATTGCATGAGTTACAATGATTCAATGACTTATAAACATTGTTTGATAAAAAATAAAAAGGCAGTGATTGTTTATACCACATTTGATGAATGTTGGATTTTATTGGATGGAAGTGGTTTTTCTTCATTGATTTTATTTTGCTGACTATTGGAAAAATAAATTCACATTTTAAGTGTTATTGATCTTGTGAAAGGAGTATTGTACATAGTTTTTCAGATAAAATGGTCACCAAAAATTATATTGTATGATGTATAGTTCTGAATATATCGTTAAGGTGCAATTTGTTTTCAGAATCACATTTGTCTACGATAATTTTTTGATTAGAGTGAGAAGTATTTTTATATTCATAATGTATTTTTATACTTTAGATAATAAATATAATGGTTATTTTTTCATAAAAAAATATCAACATCATATTTAAGTTGAAAACATATGATCTAATATTTGTGAATGAATGAGTGAGAAAATTTGTTCTGTATACTATGTTATATGATGATATTAAAATGTTAATGTTAATAAAATCAAGTAGAAATCATTTTACAAGTATATGTGTGTGGAAGAAAATAGAAATAGGTTTCTCTATATATTTGTCTCACTTATTCGAATTATAAAGATTTTTGAATGAAATTTTTTTGGTGTAATTAAACTTCAATTTAATATAGTCATAGGTTTTGTAGAAATTTTGATCAACTGATCTTTTGGATATACCAAACAATTGACTGATAAAATTATTCAAACATATCATTCGTTTATTTGTTTATGAAAAAATATCTTATTGATGTTGGTCTATCGGAGTCATTGTTCCTCTAACACATCACATGTGTTGTGAAACCGATCCATTGGAGGAGTTTCTAATAGATATATATTAGTGGATATTCTAACACCATATAATTAGAAAATTTCATGGAATGAATATGGAGGTGGGGGAATAATTTCCTTAGTTTTAGATTAAATTTATTTTTGAAATTTTTTGATGTTCCATAATAAGTTGGTGTTTTTGAAATTGAGGAATTAGATGTGTTTCTGAGACAGATCTATTTGATGGGATCATAGAATGATCGATCAAACAATCCAAAAAAATGTAATGATCCATTATCATAGATAAAAAAAAATATGTTTTAAATTGGCTATATACACATTATAATATTCATGAAACCATCAATCAAATTGGGAATGGAGATTAATTTAATAAACGCATTCTTCAATAGAAATGTTATTGGATTTTACACTTCATATGATGTAGTTAACTTCATTATAAAAATTTTTGGAGCCAAAAAATAATTTGTGAAATTTTTTAATGTTAATAATGATCTTTTTCGGGGTTTTATGTATTTGAATGTTTCAAAAAAATGATTATAAAATATTATTTTTCATTGGTTTGGAGCATCAGAATGAAAAGCCTTCTGCTATAAATTTTTTCAATTATTGTAAAAAATTATCAGAATGATAATGTGTTGAAGGAAAAAAATTATATTAAATCAAAAAGTTTTATGTGGTTGTAATATTCAAAATGATTGATGAATAATCCAGAACTGTTGAGATGTATTTAAATGGTTGAAGATGAAGCTGAAATGTTAGTGAAATTCGAGATGCTAGAATCTAGATGAGAGGGAAACAAAAATTGGTTTCCATCCTTTCCTTTTCAAAATCACCTATAAATAGATGTCAGGTTACAACATACTGTTATACTATTCACAAGTAGGAGATTTTGAGTGCACTGAAATTTAGATTTCATTGAGAATGTTTTCTTGAAAAAACATAATGAAAAAATTTATGGACAAAAGTTGAGTTAAGAGGAAGTTTTGATCAATTTATTATGGATCAGACTAAGAAATAAAAATTACCATTATATGAAATTGAAGTAGATAATCTAACTAGATTATATAGTAGAATTTAAAATTTATTCCCCATTGGAGAATCAGAGATAATAATTGGACTCTTAAATAAAAATCAGTTTTTTATAATGTCTAGAGATGTTATTCATACATACAATTTGGTGTGATTGTTAATTTTTTCTGATGTTCTATAAATATTGATGTTGTTGAATCAATATAGTGATATGTTCTGATATAACTAGTTTAGGTTAATAATTGTTTTAAAAAAGTTTTTTACTTAATTCATTCTGGCAGAAGAATAAAAACTAATGTACTGATCATTATTCTGCATCACTATATGGGTAATTTACTACTCTTTGTATCCACAAAAATTGAAATTTTTATATTGGGTTCTGTGGTATTGTATTATTTTAAAACCATTATTAGGACTAGTTATATATATATATTTAGTAGACATATTTTTTAAAAAATAACCCAATTGGTTTGTGAATGTATTTTGTAACACCCCAAACTTCTACGATACGTTTCCCATTGAATAATGCAATAGCTTTCATTGTACGCACCTACAAGATTCTAAGACACCCTGATCAATCAAGTTGGACTTTAGGAATAGTAATACCCACTTTTTGAAATAATAAAAAATTTATCTTTCAAAATTCACTTCATTTTTGGATTCTTTATATCAATATTAGCTTACAGTGAGTTATAGATATTTTTTTTGAAAACATACAATATTAGATGAATAGTGTTAAACCATTAAGTTATTTGTTAAAACCAACTTTTTATTTATATAATTATTTATTTTATTTTATTTTATTTTATGTCAAAATAGATACATAATAAATATATATGTTCAAAGTAATTCATTGAAGTCATTTTATAAAAATTTGAGATATATAAAATTTTATCGAACTATTTGTCGTCTTTTACCCACCGACTAGGAGCATTTGCAAATTTTTATAAAACATAATTTTAGCACTTCTGTGACTTGAATTTCAAAAATCTAAATGACACGGTTAATTTTATTAAGTAAAATAGTGTTCAAAAAAATGAAAATAATTTTTGGTGAACAGTAACTTTTTACTTTTATTTACCACGATGCAAATAAATAAGACAATTAAGGGGAAAATGATATCATAATTACCCTACACATGTCCTAATTCAATTAGATAAGAGTAATTTGACCAAAAACAACCATAGGAATAAAATGATCCCCTTTGGTTCACCAGGATTAGATTAGGAAATTTATTATTATTTTATTTAAAGAAGAGTTAAAAGAGTTAAAATCAATGTTTAATAATTAAACCATTCTTAATATAAGGATATACATAAGATATATTCGTCTATAAATAATCATTATAAAGATAAAAGGATTTCCAACATAATGGTATTTTATTTATAGTTATTAGACATTAAATAACTAAATTTATTTATGATGTAATGATGATGCATCAATTACATTGTTAATAAATGATTAAAATAATGAATATTATAAATATCTAAACAAATTTAATTTGAGATTTTTAATAAATTACTATAATTTTATAGGTTAATAGGATATGTTAGGTTTTATTAAATTAATTTTTCTCAAATTAATAATTCTATTATGGATTTTAGAAAAAAAATACAAAATTGTGTCAAAATTGACATAAAAGAGTTTTAAAAATAATAATTTTATTATTAATTGATATTATTTTCTTAAAAATCTAATGATAATCCAAAGGGATTAAATAATAATATATATTCCATTAATGTACCACTTGAGGTTCCCCTGGATGTTTATAGTATATTTATTAACCATATAATATAAAATTACAAAGAGATATGGTAAATGTCAAACTATTTAACAAAGAGTTTAATCTAAAAGATAAGTTTAATACAATGACTTTAATATATCTAAAACCTATTGGTTGAGAGGTTTTCAACCCATACCCTACATTAAATTTATATAATTGATTTTGGAGCCATTACAAACGTAAATGTTATTTTATTATAAAATAATATTTCAATCTTTTCTTAATGTGACCCTCACCTCTCTTAAAAAAGGGAATTTACCCTTCTCTCAATTCACACCTTCAAAGCTATTGGGCTCAGTCAATACCTACCCCAATATCCTCTCAACTATTGTACCATCATCTTAGAGGCATTCCATTAGTATGAAAGCCACCCTACATTTTCCTTTTTATCAAATCAAAAGGAATAACCCAAATAAGAGATAAATATTTCATCAACTCTTTCAAGTTCTTTTGTTCTTCCACTTCCTCTTTCTCTGTTGTCTCCATTATAATACAATAACTCCACTATCTTCTATATAATATGATGTTATTATAAAAATGATACAACCATATTCATTATTATATCCATCCTATAAATGACAAAGTAATCATACGTGCGTAAATATAGATTACAGTCTCCGCGTCGTGGTGTAGTTTGTTATTCAAACACTTCATCATTTGGATGGGTATAATGATGATTATAAATGATTTAATTAATAAATATAACCTAATAATGATTCTGTATATATTATATATCATCTAATTATATATTAATTTAATATAAAAATAATGATATTGTCGCTCGTGCGTACGTACAAATTACTGTCTCCACGAACGTGATGAGATTAATTCTCCACCGTAAACATTCTAGAATAATTTTATTTTTATGACTAAAAACAATATTTATGAACATAATATCATTCTGTATATGAATAAAATAAATCTTATCCATAACAAACATGGCTTATGTATCAAAGCATATAATGGAAAACGAATCAGTTCACATCTGAAACAATGATACTACTATAATATCATAAACAAATAAATATTATAAGACCATATATGAGATCATATTAATGTATATGGTTCTTGTATAATTTAATAAAAATTATTTCACCATTATACAGGAGGTTAACTTACCCTTCACAATGGAAAATTACAAGGTAAGGTTTCATTTCATGATCATTTTATTATCTATGTTTGTTTTTACATAAATATCTACATAGACTTTATCATACACTTCCATGTTTCATAAAAATAAATTCCAAAACATTTTTAATATTTATTATACTATGGGTTAACGATATTTTTACCCTTGTTTTACTTTTTAATATTTTTTTTGAAAGGAATCATTCTGTCGTTTTCCAAACAAGGTAGCTTATGACATTTTTGACAACATTAAGGTGAGAATGGTTTTTTAACATATAAGGTGGTTGCGACTATTGTCCACCATTATAACATCGTCGATGCTTCCCTTACAAGGTTATAAGAATATTTTCAAAATAATATTTTTCTTTTATAATTATATGAAATTTTAATGATTTCAAAATAGGAAGAGGTATTTCCCTAAAAAAATGTTTTGATTTCATCTTTGTCCACATCCTTCGATGGATTTTTAGCTTATTTGATGTTGATTTATTTTGATAAAAACATTAATATTATATTGATGGTTTTGTGATATGTTTGACTATGGATGTGTTATTTTAACCATATTCATGGTTTATGGATAATGTAATGACATTGTGTATTCTAGTTTTAATATGATTTATATTGTTATCTTTAAACGTTTTCATATGAGGAATGAATTGGACATAGTATGTGATGGGTGGAGCCTTCTATAGCTCCTTGATGCATCAGTAGGTCTCATTAGACAAACTAGTTTCTTGGAACCAGTCCCAGAAAAAATATTATTTGTAGTCCTGGCACAAGTCCTTGACTATGTGGTTATGAAGTCTGGCATTATGCATTCAATCATTATAAAAGTAGATATTGATATTACATGTGATTATTCATCTATTAGAATTTCCATGTGAATAAGTAAATAAAATTAATTGATTTTATCATTGCCATATTTTGATGATGTTTAATTTTGAATGACTTTTGTTTTAGTCATACAATGCCTTAAATGTTTATTCTTATTTATGAATGTTTCTGCAATATTATTATCGTAACTGAGCATCTGAGCTCCCTCTTTTGATGTTTTATTTTTCGAACGATGTGATGAAATATATTATGACTAACATGTAGGGATCTTATAAGGGATATGAGTGTGGCCTATGGAGACTATGTTGGATTTATTTTTCATTTTATAATGTAATGTAAAACTTATTACTTTATCTAGTATTTCAATGGAAACTAATCTGATCGGTTATTTGGGATTTTATCCCTTGTGATCATGATAATGTTATTTAATAATTAACCAACTCTTGTTAATTGGAATCAGAGAGTTACAGTTGGTATCATAGGAAGTTTAGTAAAACATTAGAAACTAGATTTAGAAAAACTCTGAATAGAGAACATTATCCGAATATGGACTTTGAGGATTTTTGTAGAAGATCATACTATAATATTGGTAATGTAGAGATTTGTTGAGTTTTCCGAGAAATACATCCTAGTCTAGATACAAGCATGTAGAGGTGGCTCTGGCATAGATGTTCTTAGGGGTAAAACCTGAAAACACTACTTTGAGCTATACTCAAACAGTAACTAGTGCACGACAACCGGCCTTGCGGCACTTTTGGTTACGATAGTCTCGTTGGATATTCTTAGGATAACTCTCATTTTAATTACAAACCATTATGAAGGTTTTATGAGTACATACATCCTCGATGATTTTTTTATTATTATATATTAAATCCATAAACTGTTTATTTTATATTAAGTCTTTTACAAGTTTGGAATTATGTATTGTGATTCATAAACTAATCTCATGTATTCCAGTTTTTCAAAAATGATGCCCAGTGGATGGAATATCAACTGTATCAATGTACGTACTCCATGTAAGGATTTACCACATACTCATGATAATTATATTGAAGATGATGAATCAACTAGTGCTGATCAGATTCTCACCATACTAGGACAACTCACTCAGGTTATGAATAATAACCTTACTGGTATGGTGATCCCTGATCCAGAACATGGAGGATCAATGTTAGACCGTTTCGTGAGGCAACAAAAACAACAATTCAATAGTTTTAAAACACCTTAGTAGCTGAGAAATGAATAAATTCAGTAAAGAAAATATATCATGCTTTGGGGAGTAGCAAAAGGGAAAAACATTCATTACATTTTATCGCCTCACGGGAGATGCAGATCAATGGTGGTCAATGATTCAAAACACAAAGTAAGATTATGAAGTATAAAATATGAAATGGAGGTAGTTTAAAGAGGTTTTCATGGAAGAATACTTTCCTCGTGACCATCGAGTGGATATGGAATGGCAATTTCTTTGTCAGATGAAAAAAGATTATAACAATGTTGGAAAATTGGAGGCTAGCATTACAAGGTTATCCAGGCATCCAACTGATTATATACATAACACAAGGAGTAAGATTGAATGATTCATTGATGGGTTTAAACCATTTATTCGTTGAGCATCAGTCTCACAATCCTAATCATCATTCGAAGATATTGTCTCTTGTGTTATCAATATATAAAAAGAATTCTCTAAGTCTTACGACTTTAAAGAAAAACATGAGAAGAAGGGATCTACTAAACACTCTAGAAATGGAAATAAGGGAAATAAGGAAAAATTAGAATATCCATAATGTGGTAAATGTTATAATTAACACCCTGGTACTTTCCTGAAGGGAATGAGATTGTGTTGCATGTGTGATAAAAAGGACACCATGCTTGTGATTTCAAGGGGAATAAGATGCTATTGAATGGTAAAATTGTAGAGAATGGAGACATTATTCAAATTAATGTCCTAATATCCAATGGAACTTACATCATGAAAGTCCATGGGAGAATGGTCACTTTTATGTGAACACTAATTTAGAGGATGAATCTTTGAAAGACATGGTCAATGGTAATTTAATGGTTTCCTAAAGTATAGACAATGTATTATTTGATTCTGGATCATCGCATGGTTTCATATCTTCCATTCTTTCTAAAAAAATATGATATTTTCCATTTTACCTAACAAGGGAGATGTCAGTAAAAACACCTACAGATGTATCATCAAAACATTTTTTGGTAAATCAGTTCCCATTAGGGCATATAAATGTTATTTATCTACGGATCTCACCATCTTACCCATGATTGAATTTGATATATTCCTCTGTATGGATAGGTATTCAGACCATGATGTAATTTTTTTTATAAAAAATGAGGTTTCCATTTTTATTGATGATAAAGAGTACCTTATCATTATAGAAAAAATGTCACCCCTTGATTCTTATATAGATCAACCCTTAGTAGCTCTACTAAATTCAATTATTAGGGATGGTGAGAAATGAAATAATTATGGGATAGGAAAAGAATTTTCAAATTGACATACCTATTCTGTATGAATATGTTGATGTGTTTCTAGAGGAATTACCTAGAAATCCTCTAGAATGAGAAATTGAATTTTCCATTGATTTAATTCCGGGTTCAAGGACCATATCGAAGACCCCTTATAGAATGTCCACTGTGGAATTACTGGTACTCAAGGAACAACTATAGGAATTGATAAATAATGGATTTATTTTCCATTGTTTTTTTCCATGGGGAGCCTCTCTCCTTTTTGTTAAGAATAATGATGGATCTATGAGGTTGTTCATTGACTATAGGGAGATTAATTTTATAACAACCAAGAACAAGAATCCCTGACCAGTCATTGATGATATATTCGACGAACCTCATGGAGCTCAATATTTTTCAATGATTATCCTCTAATATGGATATCATCAGTTGTGTGTGAATAAGGAAGTCATTCAAAAAATATAATTTCGAGCTACGTACAGGAATTACGAGTTTATAGCATTATCATTTTGGATGACTAATGAAACCCCTATTTTAAAGGATGTAACGAACAATGTTTTCAAGTAATATCTTGATTACATTGTAGTGATAATTGTTGATGATATCCTGGAATACTGCAAATGCTATGAAGATCCTGATAATCTCATGTTCACCATTCTAAAAACCCACTGAAGAAATGAATTATATTTGATGTTTAGCAATTGTGAATTCTTTTTTATTAGATTTCTTTTCATGCATATCTTTTCTCTATGGAGGGAATATCGGTTGATCCTTCAAAGATCAAGTCAATACACGAATGGCCAGAACTGACGAGTATAATTGAGATATGTAGTTTTATTGGTTAAGCATGTTATTATCATCTTTTTGTCTAGAAATTTTCCCAATTGGCTAACCCATTAACCAAGCTCACACGTAATGGGGCTAAATTTGTTTGGAGAAAAGTGTGTGAAGAATATTTTGAAGAACTGATGATAAAATTATTCATTACACCTATATTAACTCTACCATCAAGAAATGATAGGTTTTTTATTTATAGTGATGCTTTAACGAAAGGACATGGTTGTTTCCTTATGCAGAATGATACCTATACATCATGATAGCAAAAAATTAATGAGAAAAACTATCCTAATCATGATATTGAGTTAGCAATTGTAATCATTAATATGAAAATATGAAGACACTATCTCTATGGTGAAAAATGTGAGATTTATACTAATAATAAGAGTTTGAGGTATATTTTCCCACAAGAAGAACTCAACATGATACAATAGTGATGTCTTTAACTACTCAAGGATTATGATTGAAAAAATACACTACCACTAGGGGAAGGAATGTTAGAAGAAAGATGATTTATGTAGAAAGGTTCATGGATTTTTGAACAAGATGAGAGTTGAAAGGGATCCTATTTTCTGGGATCTAGTAAAATTGGATATAGGTTTACAAATGGAAGGTGAGTCGTCAATACTTTTTTCAATGGATTCCAAACCATCTTAAATATAAAGGAAAAAAAGTTCTCCGGTTAATGACGAGCAGTTTTAAAAGAAGATTAAAGCTGTGAATGATGGGAGATTAAGTGACGTCATATATGAAGATGGGATTTTGAAATTTGGGATATGATATTTTGTTCCCGATATAGCGGATCTATAAATAGAATTGTGAGATGAATCTCATAGCTCCGATTTCTCTATACACCCTAGTAGAACTATGATGTATAGATATTTGAAGGTTCATTTTTGGTTGGACACTATGAAGAGGGAGATTTCTGATTTTGTGTCAATATGTATGGTTTGTAAACAAGTGAAAGATAAAAGGAAACAACCTGGATGAGTCATGAAACCTCTTCCCATACATGAGTGGAAATGGGATAACATTACAATGGTATTTTTCATGGGGATACCAAAGACTCCTTGAAGGAATGATGCAATATGGGTCATTGTTGATCGTCTAACCAAGTCAGCACTTTTTCATGCTATAAGAGAAGATTTATTCAATTGAATTCCTAGAGAGACTGTATATTAATGAAGTTTTCAAACCTCAAGGAATACAATTATCGATTATTTCTGATCGTGATCCCTGTTATAGATTAAGATTACAGAAAATTATTCAGAAATCCCTTAATAATGATATTCATTTGAGCACATCCCACCACTATTAAACTGATGGAAAATCAGAAAAAACTATTCAAACCATATAATACATGTAGAGATATTTCTCAATTGATTTTCAGGGTATGTGGGATAAATATTTACCTCTGGTAGAATTTTCCTATAACAATAGATTTCATTCAAGTATTCAGATGGAACCATATGAAGCATCATATGGAAAGAGATGTTGCACACAAAAATGTTGGGATGATGAAGGGGAAATGACTAGTTGTCTCAGATCATGTTTTGAGGACAATGGAAAAGAATAAGTTTATCCAAACCCACATCAAAGCATCCCAATGTAGGCAAAAGAGCTATGCCGAGAACCGAAAGAGGAGTTTTTAATTTCATGTAGGAGCCCATGTGTTCTTGAAGATATATCCTTGGAAGAATGTTAAACGATTTAGTAAGAAGTTTAAATTGTGTCACAGGCACATTAGACCTTTCAAAATTCTAGAACTATTTGGTGTTGTAGCTTGTCATTTCGAAATGCCTCTAAGTCTCTCCAAAGTTCATGATGTGTTCCACATATCACTGTTGAGAAAATACATGCATGACCCCACACATGTACTCATCTATGTGTAAATTGAACAGGAACATAATTTTTCTTATTATGAAGGTCATGCCATAATTATTGATACAAGAGGATAAGTTCCGAGAAACTGGATGACTCGTCTGGTAAATGATCTATGGATAAACCATATGTTAGAAGAGGCAACATGGGAACAAAAGTAACTTATGATGATGAACCACCAGAATCATTTTATGCTATAGTATTATAGGAATTTTGATGATGAAATTATTTGAAGGAGGGAAAAATGTAAGACACCATGTTTCCATGGTATGTTTTTTTTGAATAATGTAATAGCTATCGTTATATGCACCTATGAGATTCTAACACACTACGATCAAACAAAATAGCCGTTATTGACAGTAATAACCACTTTTTGGAAGATTCTAAATTTTATCATTCAATATGGACTTCATTTTTGGATTTGGAATATCATAATATGCTAAGGGTGAATTTTTGGTTTTTTTCTGAAAACATTCAATTTTTGGTGAATAGTGAAAAACCCAATATTATTTGTTAAAGCCTAAATTTTATTTAAATAATTAGTTATTTTATTTTAATTTATTTTAGGTCAAAATAGTTACATAGTAAATATATATGATCAATGTAATTCATTGGATTCATTTTATAATAACTTTAGATATTTAAAATTTTATTGTACTATGTAGTGACTTTTACCCATCTCCTAGGAGCTTTGGAAAATTTTTATAAAACCTAATTTTACCACTTCTATGATTTGAATTACAAAAAATTGAGATACATGGTTAATATCAGCATGTAAAATGTGGAACAATAATATGAAAATATTTTTTGTGAATATTACCTTTTTACTTTTATTTAAAACAGTTAATAGTAAATTGGTTATTATGGGTAAAAAAGATATCATAATTACCCTAAAACATATCATAATTTTATTGGATATGTGTAATTAGAATAAAAACAACCCCAGGAATAATATATGATCTCTTTTGTTCCAATTGTATTAGATTATGATATTTATTATTATTTTATTTAATGAATAGTGAAAATAGTTAAGTCAACGTTTAATAACTAAAAAATTTTAATATAGGGTTATACATAAGATAAATTCAACTATAAATATTAATTATAAATATATTTATATTTCCTACATAGTTTTTTTGTATTTAAAAAAATTTTACATTAAATATTTAAATTTATATATGACACAATTATGATGTAGTAATTACTTTATTAATGAAGGATTAAAATAATGAATATTATAAATATCCAAATAAATATAATGTTAGATTTTTAATAAATTACACTTATTTTATAGGTTAATATGACATGTTAGGTTTGATTAAATTAATTTTTATCTAAGTAATAATGTTGTTTTGAATTTAACAAAATCAAAATACCAAATAGTGTAAATATTTACATAGAAGAGTTTTAGAAAAAATATTAAATTATTTATTGATATTCAATTCATAAAAATCTAAGGATTGGACAAAGGGGTTAAATAATATTATATATTTCATTAATGGACCACTTGAGGTTCTCTTGAATGTTTATTATATGTTTATTAACCATATAAAATAAAAATATAAAGAGACATGGTAAATGTCAAACTATTTAACTTAGTGTTAAATCTAAAAGATAACGTTAATATGATGACCTAAACCTGTCTAAAACCTATTGGTTGAGAAATTTTCAACCCATACCCACCTTATCTTTTAAATAATTTAATTTTGAGCCATCAGAAAACGAATATTATATCATTATAAAATAATATTTCATGATTTTCCGAAACTGACCCACACCTCTCTTATAAAAGGGCACTTCCCCTTCTCTCAATTCACACCTTCAAAACAATTTTTCTCTGCCAAACCTTACCCAAATATCTTCTAAACTACCCTAAATTCATCCTATAGGCCTTAAATTAGTCTGAATTCCATCTTATGGAGCACTTTTGATCAAATCAAAAGAAAGAACCCGTTAAGGAGGTAAATATTTCATCACATCTTTCCAGTTCATTTCTACTTCCACTTCCTCGTTCTTTATTGTTTCCATTCAAAAATAATAAATAAAGTATATTTTATATATTGTGATGTTATTATAAAAATTTTAATACCATATTCATTATTCTATCCATCATATTAATGAAAATGTCACTATACGTGCGTACATATGAATTATCATCTCCACGTCATTGTGTAGTTTGATATTAAAACACTTCATCATTTGATGAGTATAATAATGAGTATAAATGAGGTAAATAATAAATATAACATGATAATGATTCTGTATATATGATATACCATACAATTAAATATTATTATAATATCAATGGATTGATATTGTTTCTCGTGAATACGTACGGATTACTGTCTCCACGAACGCGATGATATTCATTCCCCATCATAACCATTTAAGAATAATTTTTATTTTATGATTAAATGTAATTTTTATGAATATAATATCATTCTATATGAATCAAATAAATACTATCCATAAAAAACATGGCTTATGTAAAAATTCATATAAAGGAAAATGAGTCACTTAAAACCCGAAACGATGATACAACAAAAATATCATTTACTAATCAATATTAAATGAACATATATGATATCATAATAAGGTATATGTTTCATGTAAAATTTAATATCAATTATTTCACCTTAATATTGGAGGTTAACCAACCCTATACCAAGTAATAGTACAGGGTAAGGGTTAATTTAACAATGTATTTACTATCCAAGGTTGTTTTTACGTAAGTATCTACTATGACATCTTTATCATCCACATCCATGATTATTAAAATTTTATTACAAAACATTTTTATTTTTTACTAGATTATGGGTTAATGTTATTTACACACTTGTTTGACTTTTTATGAAACGGCTTGAAAGGATTCATTCCATTTTTTCCAAAAAAATACCTTATGAGCTTTTTGACAAAAATAAAGTAAGAATGTTGTTTTAACATATTCTGTAGGTGCGACTATTTTACACCGTTAAAACTTCGTCAAATATTCCCATCCAAGATTATATATATTTTTTAGAAATAAATGTTTTCTTTTATATTTATATTTATTTTAAATTATTCCAAAATAGGAAGAGATATTTCTCTAAAAAATGTTTTTATTTCATCTATGTCAACTTCCTTTGGTGATTTTAAGCTTATTTGAATTTTATTTGTTATGATACAAAACTTTAATATTATATTGAAGGTTTTGTGAAATGTTTTATTGTGGATGCTTAATTTTTACACCATTAATTTTTATAGATAAATTATTGACATTTTGAATGCTAGTTTTAATACGAATGTGTATGTTATGTTTAAAACTTTTCATTTGAGGATTGCATTAAACTTAGTAAGTGACGGGTGGAGCCCGCTATAGATCCAAGATGCATCGGTAGGTCCCATGAGATAGATTAGTGTCTTGTAAAAAGGCATTGACAAATTCTTATTTCTAGTCTTGGAACAAGGCTTTGACTACGTGGTTATAAATTTTGTCATTATGCATTATATCATTATGAAAGTGGCTATTGATATTGCATGTGATTATTCAACTAGTAGAATATCCATTTGAATAAGAAAATGGAATTTTTTTATTTTATATTTTCTATATTATTCTGAATTTCAAGATTAAAATAATTTTGTTTTATTTTTACATTGCCTTAAATGTTTATGCCTATTTATGAAGGATTTTGATACATTGTTATCCTTACTGAGCATCTAAGCTCACCCCTTTCTATGCTATATTTTTCCTAGGATGTAGAGAATTATATTATGACTGGCATGTAGGGAAAATCTATTGAATCTAAGAGTGTCCAATGGAGACTATGATGTTCTTGTTTGTCATTTTATAATTTACTGTAAATCATATGAATGAATCTATTATTTCCAAGGATACTAAACTGATCGGTCTATCGGGATTTTATCGCTTGTGATCATGTCTATGTTATGTAATAATGCACCCACTCTCGGAAACTAGGGTTGGGGAGTTACATATCGTTTTTATAAAATTGATATTTCAATAATTGGAGGTGAAACGTTTTATACCAAAAAGAAAACATAAAATATAATTATATCACTAATTCACCCCTCCCCCACTCAAGGATTACATTAATACAAGATTTCTATTTTTCACCTATTTCATCTATTAATTAATGTTATAAATATTGGGTATACATTTGATGAAAAAATACACATTATTATGACATTTATATAGATAAAAAAGAAAGGATACCTTAACTATGAATAAGACTTCTAGGATACCTATAGTATCAACAAGTCATGCCTAGATCTTGTGATTATTTGAGATAGGATTGCATTATTTTATCATATATATAATGGCTTTGAAACTATAAGTGAATAATTATATAACTCCTAAAATTATATAGATTCATATTATAGATAATTTTAACTCTTCTTTACTGAGGATGTTGTTTTAATAACACAAGAATTTTATTTTACTGTTGAAATTTTATTATGTTACACATCATAGAAGTTTTTTAAAATAATATTCACCTTCCAATAGGATTAATTTCAAATTAAGTTTGATGATTATGATTTTAGGCCCCATAATATAATATCTTATCAAATAAGGGTCATGGTTTATTAATATTTAATACAAAATTTAATTTAATAGACCCCTAATAAAATTACAATACCTTTCAAACTCATCATATCTTTTAGTGATATATGTTCTAAATGTCACAATAATTAACAATAGTTCATATATATAACTAATAAATAACAATATCTAGTATATTAAACTTTTCTACCATATCATATATAAGACTTGAGTAAAAAATTGAACAAATCATTGTAAAAAAGATGTGAAAAATCCGAAATATATTCCAATGGTATATAACGTTTACAATTTCCCATCTACTTTGACATGAAGAAAATACCCAGAATAATATTGCAAATAATTGGGGCCACAAAATTACATTGTTTCTATAAACAATATATACCATGGAATCAACAATTTTATTTTCAATAATATGAAATGATTGATGTTATAACATGTTCCATATTAGAAGGAATATATATCTATGTATTTGAGGTGGATTTAATCTTTCTATCATACCACATGTTATTCCCTCTATATATTGATATTTTCAATGACCTAGTTTTGGACCCTTTTTCATCCCCAAAATTTATATTGGCAAACTGTATTGATGGGCATCTATATGAAATACCCACATGTTTTTTACTAACAAAAATAGAATACAAATAAATTTACACATATAAAAAATCATCTTAAGCATATGATTTATAAAATCATCATATAAAGACATATATTTATATGATATTATGTTACAACAAATTGAATAAAAAATTAAACCTTAATTTTATAGAAAAATTAATTACCTCTAAATGAATGTGAAGTATAACCATAGGTCACTCTCTTTTGGGAGAGATTACAGTCAAAAAATAAGATTCAACAGAACAAAAAAAAATTTCATGTATAATTTACATTCAAGAAATTAATTTAATATAGTAACATCATCCACAATCCATGATAAATGTAGATGAAAACTATATCTTATATTTCATTACATAGAATGTAATGTAGAGCTAAAAAATTATTTAATATAGTTTATTACATAAAATAATTAATATATATATATATATTATTAATATAATGAACTTACAATTTTTAATAATGTTTATAATTTACATAAAATAAAAATACATTTCATTAATTGAAATATGTGATACACTTTTTATGAATAATTAAAAAAATTCTAATCGATATTTTTTATTTTATTTTTTAATATGAACATTTTGAATAGTTTCCATTTTTCCATTATATACTCTAATATATTCATTGTATGAAATTTTCGTTAAATAAAATTTATTTAATGAACAATAAAAATATTATTATATAAAATTAATTTTGTTGATATTTTGTGTAATTTAAATATCACATATTTAAACCATATTTAATCCTTGGTAAATTGATCAATTAAAATACTTGTGATGTGTTTTATATATTTATCCAAATAATCTACATTTTAATTTGAAAATTTATGATTAATAAATTCTGAACAATAGAGAATATGAATATGAAGACAATCTATTTTAAATATTTATTATTATTTATAAACTTATTATAAAATACTATAATTATAAAATAAAAACATTATTGATTTAATAAAAATTATTCCCTAAAAATAATGAATATGTTTGAGAAGAGTACTAGGTGGTTATGCTTTGGCCATGATTAGAGAGTCTTTCACATATACCATTTCATAGAAGTACCAATTTATAGCACCCAATGATTCTATACTAAGATTAATTCATTAATACGTTCTTTATAATTGAGGTGTTAATCCATTATTAAAATAATGAATTTTAAACATGATTGAAACAATTTATCTTAGGTTATATCCCATGAAATGGATTTTTATGTTAGGAAATCATTGAAGATCACTCATTAGGTGAACTAGTTAATGAAATTAATACCATAAAAATGCAGTTAAAAAGCTTCATATGACTATGGGAAATAAAATATTACAATTAAATATAATTATGAATGAATTTTTAAAAAACTCTTTCCATTCCTGTTACAATATATAACAAATAAAATCATAAAACATAACCTCAAATATAATACATTCTAGATATTAATGATGTTCTTATTCTTTCATATAATATTTATATATGATTAAGGACACAATGTACTGTGTCATGAAAATCACAGTTTCTACCGTCATGCCTTTTAACTTAAATTATTCATAAAAAACAACTTCCCCAAGTGAATCATATAAAAATGGATTTTAGTTAATATCTCTCATCCCTAGACCACAATATACATTTTTTTGTATTGGTGTTTTCCAATGGTTGTGTAATGATGGAAGATAAGTAAACATGTAGGTACATCATTTTTATTTTCACAGAAACCTCATTAGTGTGAGAGACAAAATCCTATTACCATTATGGAGGTTGATTATTTTATTTTATGAAATGTTTCCACTGTTTAATTTGAGTCATTTTCGATTAACATTTTGAAATTATAGTGTTCCCTAATGATGACTATGTGTTTGAAAAATAAGAGCACGTTGATGTAATACTGATAATGTTTATAACAAGAGATTCATCCTAGTTATTTCTTTTTATAAATTTTATACAATGATTACCTATTCCATTGAATTTTTATGGGCATAGAATTTTTTGTTATTATTCCATATTTAATTTTTGTTTTCTTTCGTCAATATTGTTCTAATTTTAATGTAACAATCACCTATTAGAGGTTTTCTCATCAGAGGATCTGTGTTAGAATTTCATATAAGTCATACATTATAGATAAATCTGTGTTCCCTCTCTCACCACAATGATTGGTTTGGGTGTGGTAGAAAATATTACATGTTTCATATAGATTATTATAATGTCCATATTAATTCTATTTTTGGAATTTGTTTTAGAATGATTGATGAAGTTATTTTTTATGGATGCGTGTACTATATTCTCCTTCACGTAATTGATTTGTTTGGGAATACAATTATTTTTGGTGTTATTATTAATTTCACTAATATTACACCCTCTTATACCATACTTATCGAATTGATTTTATTTCCATCGTGTGTATGGTAGAATGTTATATGTTAGTGATGAAAATAACTGCTAGTGGGAGTTCGTTTCTGTAGACCATGATATATTTTACATAGAATGTGTTATATTATGTATATTTTTTATTTGTGGAGTGAAATTTTTATAGAGGTTGGTTGTGAGATTTATATACGAGATTGAATAAAGGTGGTGATATCAATATATTATTATTAATGATATTATAGATTATATTTACAATATAATTATAATTGTCGATATTAATGTTGTTTTTTTATAAATTATTCATTTAAGTATTTGTTTAATTTTTTTTATATATAGATTTTTTATGATATTTTTTCATCCTTTTGGGTATGGATAGCCGTATATGTGGTTATACCCCCCCCCCACCTCACACACACACACACACATATATCTGTCCACGTGTGTGTGATTTTAGGATAAATATAGTTACTAGTCCAATCAGTGTTACATTAGTTAATAGGTGTTCTGTCGAGAAGGTATTTGTGGACGACTTTTTTATACACTGAGGTATTTTGGTTTTTGAGGTTATGTATTGGATGTTGTTGTTGTATTTGTTGTCGATACATTAGTTTCTTTCTTTTTTACCTAAGAATTATGAATTTTACATTTTCATGATACTAGTTTGGTGTAGATAATTATTAGTATTAGTGTTTGGATCATTGTAACATTTGTATATTATTATATTATGTTCACAAAAAAATTTTGATTCCTCTTATCTATGAGTTTTAATTAAATAGTTACTATTTTAATCCATGTTCTATTGGATGCGTTATTAAATTGTGACCATTTATCATGTCATATTTCTAAGGAGGATCATTAATGGTGCTGGTTCTTGATTTTAAATTATTAATTATATATTATTAGTCAAAATAAGGGGAACAAAAAATTACCTATAAAAATATCACATAATATTTTATAATATCATGACATATCATTACTATCCATGAACGAACTGTAAATGTTTAATATCTTTGGAGACATAAATATATAAAAAATGGTACATAAAATATCCACATCAATTCCCACTATGATATTGAAAAATAGAACCCTTCTTAGAAATATCATACATTAAATCATTCTTTACATCTTGTGGAAAAAGAAGATAATAAAGGAGTTCGTTAAGTGGTTAGTAAGGGTAAACATGACAAAAACAAATTGTTGACCATATTAATCATAAAATGTGCGTAATGATATGAGTACAGGAGCATAACAATGTAAAATTTAACCATGGAATTCATAATTTATAATATCTAGTTATGATATAAATTTTGGAATATTATATGATATGAATCACAAAAGAATAAAATCCCATGATCCAGGAATGAATAACAATGTCATTAAAACATATATTTACATAGTGAAATATAATGTGTCATAATTGTAATCTTAGAAATATTATGTCATGCCTCACCACCAAGACATTCATCACATGTTAATCGTGGAGTAACTACATGCATACCTTATTAGGTATTAGGAAAGCCTCTCATGTACTATTTGAGTACCTATAACATTAATCATTACCTAATGAATTGGATATATATAACAGACCCACCAATCCTATAATCATAATACATTCATATGTATGACACAATATCATTAAAGTATTTAACAACTGTCTTTAACATAACATATGGATTAGATAAATAGGCTTCATCAATATTTAATAACTTTAAGTATGAAACATCTTTAAAATATAAAATCATTGAATTGCAGGATAAATCGATGATGATCAATAATTATAATCTATATTTATTATCATATATTAAAAAGTCCTTTAAAATATCACACGAATATTTATTGATTAAAATAGCCTTTTCATTTTGAGATAATTAATTTTTAATAAAAATATTCTAAATTAATAGGGAAATTATATCTCTTATATATGAGGGAAAACTTTTAAAATAATATTAAAATAAAATATTACTCATGATAGTGAGAGAATATGTTTATGTGGTGTGTGGTAGAATAATTATATATTTCACACCTTGGGTAAAGTAAATTACTCCAAAAAACATTGTAAATATTACATTAAAACCTTATATAGAAAATATAAAATTGATTAAATATCAATATAATCTATAATTTTAAAATATGAAAAACATTATTGAAAAAATTATACTGAAAATATGGATATAGAAGAAAATATTATGGAAAAATATAGGATGGAATTGTGTTTTCCTTCAAAACAATATTTTTTGGAAATTGAGTTATTCTGTAGAATAAAATTTAAATGAAATATTTTATTTATTGAAATTTACAAAAAATAAAAAATAAAAATTATTTATGAGAAATACATCATATAATTTCATCATTGAAAATTTTAATTATAACAATTCATTGTAAAAAGTGAGTTTGTAACATAAAACCCTAGCCACTTTAGTAACTATTGAGTTATAACCCCCAAAAAATATTCCAAAAAATACAAAAAACTTAAAATGTATATATATATATTAGTTAGAAAATATATACAATTTTATATGCATATATACCAAATCAATAAAAAATGGTGAATATGTTATTTGTCTCACATTATTACAAGTCAGATTAGAAACCATTACCTTAAGTATGACATTCTTAAAAAGAACCTTAAAATCTTGTATAGTAAAAATAAATTTATTATAAATATATAACATAACAATATTCTTATTTATAGTTTCATAAATGGTTTACATATAATAAATTATCATTTTTTTGGAAAAATTCATTGTCAAATTACTATTCATTTTTATTATCATTCATTTTTAGTTGTATGTTACGATTCTGGCATTTTGTCCCTTGTATCATGATGATGGTTTGGTAACAAATAGATATTATTCGCTATAAAAATAATAAATTAAATTATTATATATGTATTTTTAGAAATAAAAAAAATATAAATAGAAAATTGAATTGCCATATTCATGGAGAATATTGTCCATATAAATGCATAAATGCTGCATTTATTTTCTAAAGAATGAAAGGAATTAATTATAAATAATATCATGTAATTAATCAACATTATTATATCATAAATTAAAAATATAGTAATTAAATAATTGTTTTTATTAATCATCTTTAGTTGGGGATGGAAAATATATCATATCCCTATGTGGTGGCGGTAGCCTAAACATGTACCCAAATGATAATTGTATTTCTATTTTATTAGAAAGGTTGTGGGAAATATTTGTACCATAATCATAAGGAATAATAACTATATTTATAACCCTGGATAAATCTGATTTCAATGTATAATATAGGTTAATAGACAGTGGAATTAGATATAATATTTAAATAGATACATTGAAATTCATATTATTTCATTAAGAGATATCCTTAGGAGTACACCTTATGACATGTAATATGTGTATTAGGGGAAGACCATGGGAAATATAATGAATTAAATAAATAAACATATGTTTTATTTTAGTTCAAGGATTAAATATAGGTCTCAAAATACTTGAATATGGTATGGGAGGATGTCCCCTTTTATAAATGAGGAATGAGGTAGCCAATGAATTCAATAAAATATCTTATTATAGTTAATATTTTTCTCATGTTTTATGATTCTAAATGGCCTTTTATTCTTCTTAATTATAATACTTGTTCTAAAAATATTTAAAAAATTATAGTTTTATAATTTTATTTTGAATCATTAACATATAAGTTTTTTTAAACAATTTAAATCCTTTTTGAAACATAATCATGGTAACATATTTTTAATATTTTCACTATTCACAATGAAAAACTGAATGTGGCATCAATATTTTTTAACAAAATAATGTATTAATTTTGTCATGTTAAATTTTTATATGTGTCAAAAATTTATTTTATTTTAAGGGCACAAAACACAATTAAAACATATTTTTAGAAATATATATTTTTAATCACAATGATAAACTTAATATTATTTGTTTACCATTTAAAATAATAAAATGAATATTTGTATATTTTTTTGAATATATAATATATAAATATCATTAAACTAACAGTTAATATTTAATATTTTAATTTATTATGACCGATACATTCAACAGTTAAATAATTTTATGAAAAAAGTCTTCTCAATCCAAAAAAAATACTTATACAATGATTCTTATTTAATTAGATATATTGGATATAATTAGTGTTGAATTATGTTAAATTAGTTACAAATTCCATTGATAATTTGATTACAATATTAATTTATTAAATTAAAATTAATTTTTATTGTACAAGAATCGATATTTTTCTCCTTTCTTTTAGAAATCTAACATTTTAGAAAAATTCAAAAAAAATTACACTACTTTTCATTCAAAACATGATTTAAAATGTGATATATATGAACTAAATTTTTTTTCAAAATCTATAATCATTAATTATAATATTCACTCACAAAATGAAATAAAATTATTTCTAAAGGTAAGGTATTTTCCTAGAATAATATTATTTTACTGAAATTATATACTACATTCTTATAGCTTAATCAACAAATATTCATTATATGGATGTTTTATACAATTTTTTATAATGTGTTTTTCCCTATTCATACTAATAATATAATGGGTTGATTATAAAATTATGGTTTAAATAATAATATTTTTATAGTATATTTTTGTTCATTTAATGTTTGTTATTTCATGTTAAGAACGATATCATGAGTATCACTCTTTTAAACTAATCATATGGTTGTTACATTACCCCCTAAATGAATTTCTTCTTCATAATTGTTTTTATTTTATGGATCAATGGTTTCTTTAAAAATAAATTTACTAACATCCCAAATCATATAAATGAATAATAATACATATTTTTAATGGGGGAAAGTGGGAACCATAATGGTTATCCTAAATGATAGATAATTGGATTCCCTGATAAGGGTAACATTATATTGCAATGATAATATGGACATATATGGGAGAGATAATATGTAACTAATTATTTAGAGTGATAAAAAACATGGAAATTAGAAATATAATGTCAAGAAAATCGTAAATATGTATGTGATGAAATCCACAATAAATTCATTATCAATAACTATAAAAAGGGAAAAAATAATTTTCATTTTCCCTTTTTTCTAAAGATGATGGAATGTTTTACCATATAATAAAACAAAATATACATAGTTTATTTATAAAAACCATAATGGAATATTATATTTTCGTTGCATTTCTAATTACATTATACCTTGTCTAATACCATTTTCCAATAATGAATGAACAATATTATTTCTTCACCCGTCATGAACAAAAATAATATTTTAACTATTTGTTCAATAAAAAATGGGTGAGAATTTATTCCTCTTGCCCATATAATATTATTAAAAAAAATGGATAATACATTCTAAAATAATCCATAAAAATAAATAATAATTTACAATATTTGTCTCAATGGTTTCAATGATAATAAAAATGTATCTAAATAATTCTTTCAACAAATTGATAAATTAAAAAAACCTCAAAGACTTCTCCATAATTATTAAATTTTTTTTAAAAAAAGGTCCAAATGAACATTAAATTAATCCCCAAACATCATAATATAGTTTTTAATGTCACAAATGAAAAACATGATTGAAATTACCATTTATTATTCAAAAACAACAAATTAACCTCAATCAATATAATGATTAAAAGAAAATATATTTCTCTAATAATTAAGTATTTCATTATTTCTCAAATAAAATCACATTATATCCCATATATTTCATAAATAAAAAATGATATAATCATCATCAAATATAATATAAATATATTTTACTCCCAATGACTATGTAATTTCAATTCACTTATATTTTCATATTTAAATTATCCAAATCAATCTTATCATTAACCAAAATAAAAATTATTATCTCAAAATCAGGTAAATATTAAGGGTAATTTGTCCTAATATCATGTATTTTTAATATTGAATTACCAGTAAAACCATTTTCGTGGTTATTGATATCATTTAACCTATTATTGATAATTATTAATGGAAAAATATATAGAACAATCCTTAAATGTTTTGTGATTATCATGAATAGAATATAATTATTAAAATACATACAAAATGTAATTATAGAACTCCAATACATAGACACTTCAATCATTCCACATCAATGAATCTAATATCATGGGATCATACATTATTAATGATTTTTACACTATAATTGGGATTTCAATAAAATAATTACCATGCTCCCAATATGTAAGGAATTAAAATATAAATATATTTAATATATTTATATTATTATACGATATTGAATCTTCAATTTTTCATCTCAATTAGTATATTTATTCCCTTATTTTCAATATATAAAACATCATCATGATAAATTTAGATATTAAACTTGTTGTTTTTTCCCAAATTATCATCATGTAGGTAGATAAATATTCAATCTTCTATGTTATTTATGAAACTCCATTGTTAACATCAATTTTCTCTTAGAAAAAAACATATGTTCTTTCCCCAATTATAATTAAATTCATGTCTAGACATTGTATTCAAAAATCACAATTTTTTTATTTGATCATGAGTATAACAATTTAATTATCTATCAGAATTAGTATAAAAAAATTCCTATGTGTTGAATTCATTAACTATAACAAAATTGAATAATGTGATTAATAATAATCAGATTTATAAATCATTAAATCATTAAAATCATTTATAGTATTTGAAAATCCTACCTCTTCTTTTCAATATATGAATCCCCAGGTTTAATCTTAGGTTATCTATATTCATCATCTTTGTGTATCCTTTATAATGGGTCAAAAAATATTTATTTACCCATGAATAAAACCAATGAGTGTATAGAAAGGTGCTATTTCTTAGTCCTACACAACATTTTTTAGTGAGGATTGAGATAATACAAAATATCACCCCTTTAAAATTTGTTACACCCATTTGGGTTTTTTCTATAATTGATTTTAATTTCTACTATGTCGTAAATGGTGTATTTCATAGGAATAGAAACGCTTTATTCTTTAATATAACATAATATTGTTTCTAATACATATATTTATAATAATGTCTCTAACTAATGTTTTAGCATCCATGTTTCAAATAATAACACAACCATTGTCTAAAATAGTTAAGGTGACCAACAAATTTCATACAAATAAAATAAATATTATTATATGAATATTCATTAAATATCATTATAGTTAATGATATAATAATAAATCATTAGTGTCATTTGACACTAGGATACAGAAAAAACTTTTACATAAAATATATATTATATCTTATTATGTTCTTTATAACTATAACCATTCATAGACATATCATACTTAAATCTTATGTTTATATCTCAAGGAGAATGAATAATAATAATTGGTGAGATCGAATTCATATAAAGGGTAAAAAAGAGACACATGAATCGATGCTAATTTTTAAAAATAACTTGAGAATAATTTTATTAGATATCGAGGATCATATTTGAAAATCAGAAAAATGAATTCAATGAACAAAATCATGAGTCATGGAAAAATAATTTTCTGTTTGAAATACATGAATCATAATTGAATAAATGAACATGATGCATGAGATCATAACATTAAAATAAGATAATGACATAAATTAGTGACATATTGTATAGAATAATAATTACCATAGAAGTTTTATGTTAAAGATAACCACTATGATATAATTAGATGATATGTAGGGGATACACATAGGTGTGTTGTGGAATCATCGGGAGTCACAACAATAGAAACGAGATACAAATATAAAATACAAAAGAGGTCAAAACACATGGAAGAAAAACAATTTACATGGTTTGGGAATAATCCCTACGTCAATGGAGTAGTGGAATAATAACTTTAAACGAGGTCAATATTATAGAGTTTTTATTAAGAAACCCTACCACAAAAATGGTTACAAATGGGGAAGGAAGACGATCACAGTTCCACCAACCGCACATGAATTATGTGTCTATATAGTTAATGGAAGCTACATTAGTGAAAATTTTACATAAGATGCCATCTAGAAGCACAAAAAGCTACAATAAAGATGACTCTGATGTATTCACTGATACATTGCCCTGTTGGTCTCAGTATGTCAGCTCTGCTATAGTGGATAAAGATGATATAATTACGGGCCACATGCATTCAGCCCAACCTGATTGGGAAACACAAATCCAAAAATCTCCCACATGAAGCCTAATCTACTATGTATCTCTGATTAGATTCCACTAACAAGAAAACATACATAATCTATGTTATTCCTCTTTTTCACTCACCAATTCACGTGTTATCCATTTACATCTTCAATTTCAACCTTACGATTAATGAAATAAAAAAATTTTCTTTATGTGCTCCTATCTTGTCCTCCATTAGTCTACATATAATCCTCTATTAATTAGTGGAGACAAACAAAGGAACAATAGTTCCCCAACTTCTGTGTTACCACGGGCTTCAAAAACATTTTTTTTTGGATTTTTGGTCCATAAATATTCTTCAATGTTAGCGGCCCATGCTGTATCAATCCTTGTATTGGATGGAAGTTCAGCTGATTGTGATTTATCTAGGCATGAAACACTGGGTTCTTCGCAAGTTTTATAACACTCTGACTGTCATAGTGAAATACATTCTTCTATGACTTTATTTTAAAGTCATCCATGAAGTTCTATAGCCAAACCATCTATGTCATCGATTCTGTTGTAGCAATGTATTATGCCTCTGTTGTTGATAAAGCCACCACTGTCTAAAATTGTGATATTCAACATACTGTAGTCCCTCTATAGGTAAATACATTAACAATGGTACTCTTCCTGCAATCGACATCTCATCCATGGTCAGCATCCACAAACCCTTGCAATGATTTTTCTAAATCACATGGATACCACCTTACTACCCTTCAAAAACCATAGTATCCACTTCACAGATTCTCAATGATGCTTTCCAGAGTAATCCATATACCTAATCATAACTCCCTCTAAATGAGTGATGTCAGGTCAAGTACATACCATTTCATACATCAGGCTTCATACAGATGATGCGTATGGAACATCTACCATGCACTCAACCACTTCTCCTGTCTTCAGTGATTGTTCATTTGGACTTTTTAAATGGCTTGCCAATGGTATTAAGACTATCGTTGCATACATCATACTGAATCTTCTAATAACCTTTCCATTATAATCACCATGTGAGAACATCAATTTTCCAGCTATGTGGTCTCTCTTGATCTTCACCCCCAGAATCATGACATCTTCTCCAAGATCATTCATTTCAAACACCTCAGCTAACTGTCCTTTCATCTCATTAATCCTCTGCATACATGATCTTATAATGAACATGTCACCACATACAGAAGGAATATAATATATTCATCTGAAAAATATTTTATGTAGAAAAATTGATCAATGAGACATCATTTTCATTAAATTTTAGTCTTGAATGCCAAAAATTTTTCTGCCACTATCTAGATGTATGCTTCAACACATACAATATCATCTGGATTTTTCACACCAGGTCTTCCGTCTAAGACTCTACATATCACTCTAGATGATGTATGCAGATTTCCTCCTCCAAATAACCATGATGAAAAGCTTTCATGACATCAAGATGTACAAGGTACAATTATCTTATTGCCAGAGTGCAGAGAACCACTCAGATGGTGGTAAACTTCACTATAGGTGAAAGAAAATATAATTGAAGTCCACACATTCCTTATTTTGAAAACCATTCACAACCAATCATTCCATGTACATTCTCATTCTATCACGTTCTTCCTTGACCCAGAAGACATACATGTTCTACAATTCTTTCTTTTTTGTTGGCAGAGGTTTCAGCTCCCAAGTGTTATTATCATGCAATGAGGAAATCTCCCCATTTATACCCGTCTCTCACTTGCTCAACTCCATTAGCTGTGTTTCCTCTTCAAAGCGTCTAGTTCTCCACCATCTGTCAATAATAGATAATGCATGGATGGTGAATACCTATGCACATTCCTTATCACCCCTGTTTATATCCTCAACTCTATTGGAGTAGTACGTTCCACCAGTTTTGATGTCTCATGATCAGGTAGAACCTCATGATCCACAATCTCTTTGAACTAAGATTGAATGTTCTCATTGTAGTCTTCAACTGTTTGGAGATCATTTTATGTGACATTTTCATTGATTACCATGTTTTGGAAATGGATGATCATCTTCTTGTGATCATCCCAAAAGTGGTAACTAAACCATTCAACACAACAGCCAATAATGAAACATCTATTGGACGTATCATCAATCGTTTTCCATGAGTTATAATCAATTTATACATAAGGAAAACATCAAAATACTAGTAATTATGATTTTTTAACCACGTTATAAGACTAGATCTCCTTAGGTAGATATTATCCCATTGGCACAAATGGCATTTTGTTGATCTGATATGTAGCCATGTACACTGCATTATCCCAAAACGAGTTGGGAAACCATGAGTGTATCCTTATATTCTTGGAAAACTCATTCAATGTCATATTCATCCTCTCCGCCACAACAGTCTGTTGTGGTGTACCTTTAATGGTATTCTCCAATAGAATTCCATTATCAGAGCATAATTATATGAAATTTTGACTACCATACATTCAAACTTTTTTAGTCCTCAAGTATTTTATCTTAGCTCAAGAATCTTTCTCTACCATGATCTTCCACTTCTAAGACATCTTAAACACATCATATTTAATTTTCATAAAATAAAACTATACCTTTCTTGTTGATTCTTTGATGAATGTCACATAATATTGTGACCCTCTATGGTTATTTACTGGTGTAGGCCCCCAAACATATGTGTGCACCAGGTCCAGCTTCCATTCCTTTGGTTTTATGCTTCATTTTGAAAAAGACACATTATTCTACTTTCCAAAGTTACAATCTTCACATAGTCTAGCTTCCATTGGCATTTTATCTGATATCAGACCTTTTTTTGTCATCACCTTCACCACCTTCTCAGTTATGTGGCCTAGCATTTTGTCCAACATTTTTAAATATCCTAAAGCTATGAGTGATGCACCCATGTCCATGCAAGTTTCTATCATGTTTCAAAGGGTACCATTTTTTCTCCCTGAGCTATGACCATACATCCTTTCGTGATTTTCTATGTACCACAAGTGAACATTGTACTCAACTATGCATCATCAATCTATCCCAAAAAATGATATTTCTTCTTAGACCCTTAATGTTCCTCATGTTTTCCATAACCAGCAAGATGCCAATATTTGTCTAGATCGTTGAATCACCTTTTCCCACATTCTGCAAGGGATTATCTTCAGAAACATATAACGTAGAAAAAATTCCAGAAACAAAATTTTACATAAATCCATTCCCCAATGTAGAATGGAATGATGCCCATAGTATAAAATCGAAGACTCTATTGGGATATCCATGTAAAATAGCAGCTTGTCATCATTTAATTAAATTGTTGTATTTCCTCCACTACTTTCAAGTACTTTCGGATTATCTTGGTGATCCTTCTTGACATGTCCTTTCTTCCCACAATTCCAGTTGGTATGACTGGCCCCCTTTTTATTATATTAGATTTTACTTGATGACCTTGATCTCCCTCAACGATTGACTCTCTATGGGTACGGTCCACTTCCTTCAACATTCCGTGCAAAACAATAGAATCATCCTGATTCTCTTCTTTTCATATCATCACTATGGATTAGGTCTCGTATATCTTTCTAATTTAGATTGGTATTCATTGATGTACTACTTCCAACTATTACAATTGAATCCTGACAGTTATGTAAAGAAGATAGTAAGAAAAGAACACATACATCTTCACTAAGATCAATTTTCAATGATGTCACCTATCATATGATGGTGTTGAATTTGTTGATGTCGTATGAAATAAATCTCTCTTCAACAATTTTCAGGTTGAAAATTTTCCGCATCAAATACACCTTGTTTTTCGTAAGAGGATTCTTTTACATATTTTCATAGTCTTTCATCAGATTCACTATTTTATTCTCCAATTTGATGTTGAACGCCAATTTTTTCCAACGTAAGGCACAAAACTCCCAGAACCTATATATACAGCAACTCCAACTCCAACTACTCCAGGTCCATTGGCTTTATACCCATAAGCGTCAAGTGCATCTTTTTTTGATAATGATAATCATCGATTTTTATCCTCTTGAAACAGATTTTAGCTCCATAAAAGATATATATCTTTATTTTTCATTCATCCATTTCCATCGTTGGAGAATTCAGAAATCACCCCTTAATACAAGATGTTGTAGAATCGGTAGGTGTCACAATGACCAAAATATGATATGGAAAAAAATATAGAAGAAATGAAAACATGCGGAACACAAAAATTTACGTGGTTCAGGAATAATCCAGATGTCCCCAGAAAGGCATAATAATCACTTTATTCTGGATTACAATTACAATGTTTTTCAGTAAGAAACTATATCCCGAAATGGATACAAATGGAGAAAGAAGATGATCACTGTTCCACCAGCTTCAAATTAAGATTGTGTCACGATATTAAAAGGCTGCTACCTTAATCAAAAGTGATATAGTGGCATATGAGTGGAATTCCAAACTGCAACAATAAATTTGAATCAGATGTCTGCAATGCTACTGTGCCCTGTCAGTGTTGGTCAGTCAGCTCGACTATAGTTGTGGGACACAAGCATTCAACCTCACTGGATCAGGCTACACAAATCCAACACAGTGTACCATCATTGGGATTGAGATAACCTCATATTTTCCTTTTTGGGTATGAAAATACCTCTAATGTGCACATTGATATCATAAAATATATATATTTTAAAAATTCATTATAGGGTTATAATAGACCCACTCAACCTATAATCATAATCCATTCATATATATGAAACAATTTAATTAAAAAAAATTCCTTTCATCATTGATTATCCCATGGAAATGAAATATGAGTGTCATTAATATTTTATCATCATAATCATAAAAAATATAGTGAAAAAAAAAATAATGGAAATATATAATAATATCCCCATTGAAAAATGTTTATCATCAAAGAATATCCTTAATGATGAATAATTTCATCAAGAACAACAAGAAAATTTCCAGGGGGAAATAAATTTATTATTTTGAAGTCATCTAATTAAACTCTAAGAAAATTTAAAATTGTAGGATTTTAAATATTAAAATTGAATATTTTAATTTATTATTCAAATAAAAGAGAATATATGATAATAGTAATATTAAATTTTTTATTATACATAAAAATATCCATATTATTCATATCCTTGGTAAAATTTATATCATTTAGAAAATATCATTATGATTACTTCTATAACATTTGAATATAACGGAAGAAAACATTAAAAATGAATTCAATGATTTAATTAAAATAGCTAAAATATTGTTGAATGTATTTTAACTAAAATATTATTTTATAATAAGAAATACTCTATGTTGAATGTAGAAACAAATTATAGATTTCTAAAAAACTATCTTATAGTTCTTTGATTTCATATGGAGGTAAAAAAGAAGGGAAATAGTTTATTTAATCAAATATCAAGAGAATAAGATATAATAAAAAAATTAAAATATTTATAATAAAATTACATTATCATGTAATATATGCCTAAACAATCCTTGTAAAAATTGATATTTTGACATTTAACACTTTCTATTTTGGTAAACTATAAATCATAGCCCCCATGAGAAAAATGACTTCAAAAAAAAATTTAATACAACTATTATAAATGTATTAATTATATAAAACATCATAGATTCATTGTATACACCACATGAAATAATGAAATGTTGGAAATTTGACATGACTCAGAGAAACAAAAATGAGATGAGAAATCATTATATAAAGATTTACATGACTATATGTAATTTATAATAATACATAAGAAATTTAAATTTATTATAATTATATAATAGAATAATATTATTACTTATAATACCACTAATTTTTATCTTATTATATCTAAAGAGTATTTTAAAAAAATTATTTATTAAAATCCCTTTTTGATGAGAGAACTATTTAAATTTATTGTATGATTATTTTTTACTATTATGGTCATTGAATATTGATAACTGTTTCATTATACCAAGACTATATATAATCATATAAATATAATATTAAATCACTATATCGATATATATAACCATTATTTAATTGTATATAAAGAAAAAATGAATTTCATCATACATAAAGGTATTGGTTGCTACATACGCATGAATGTTTTTATTTTAATTTTATAAAGAATGTAATTAATTAAATATATAATAATTTTTTATCATTAAATAATACTAATTAAATCAGAAATATAATATAATTTTAATAATTGATTCAATATACTTATTAATGGAATGTTGTGATGGAAAATGAATAGTATCTCTATGTAGAGGTAGTAGTACACATATATGCATGAGCAAGGTTTTCATTTTCCATTTTGTTGATAAATGATTGGAAATGGTTTCACAATAATCATAATAACATATCAATATAATTTTTACCAAATAATAATATTTTTAGGATGGATAAAAATTGTTTTTAGAAGATTGAGAATTAAATAAAAATAAAAGATATATGATAATATTTATACATTATCTTTAAGAGACCACACATTGATTAAACCTTAAACTTATAGACATTACTAATGTAAGAAGACCAAGGTCTCTAAGATGAAGGGAAAGATGAAAAAAAGATTTCGGTTGTTATTTAATGAGGTGAACATCTAAAATTTCATCAATAAAGGAGCTTATTTTCTGGCCTTTTTTAATTAAGTTAGGGGACAAAAATTGAATTACATAAAAGATTATAATATATTAAATTTCTTTGTCATGTATAAGGAATCAATGTTGAAATGTATTATAAGATAATATAATATAATGATGAAATAAATTCATACAATAATATTTAGATATGTTTTTATATCATTATAACCCTTATATCATAGTTTAACCCCCCTCGATGTATTCTGGTTTTAAACATTACAAAGGTTACAATTTTTTAATTTTTTTACTATTGATTATGAAAAAAATATATTTGTGATAGTAATATTTTTTGAAATAATTATTAAAAATTTATAATCCAATTTATAAAATTCAATTTCGTTAATATAATAAATAAATCTTAATATAATCATAAACATAACAATGATAACCTATTTTCAAAGAAAATAACAATAATAAAACTGAATTTAATTTCATTACATGCCTGGTTGAAGTATTTAAATGATTGTTAAAATATATGATTTATTATACAATATATAAATTTCAATATAAATGTTAAAAAATAAAAACTTATTTATATTTTTATGCTAGAAAAACATTGTAAAAAATAATTTCTAAAAAATGTGTTTTAAATCCTAAAAATGAATATCTATAAAGATAAGAATTATTATGATTACTATATACATAATTGTTCTATTTATACTAAAATGATTTTTATTTTACATCGATATAAAATTTATAAAATATTCATGATTTTAATTTACATGATTTAATAATACAAAATGAGAGTTCAACAAAAATCATTGTTTTCACTATTCATGTAAAAGTAATTTTTTATAAAATCTCAAAAATGCACCATAAGATAATATTTGAAGGATTATTTCAAAAACATAATTATCTTCATAATATTAAATTTTTATTAATGGAAGAAATTATTTATTATATTTGGGAAGAAAATGTAATAAACCACAATATGAATTAAGATATATTTTTGAATCATAAAATAAATTTAAAGAAAAATTGAGTATGTATATATGATGAGTTAATCATTAATGTTTAATTTTATTAAATTATTATGATATTTTTTCATACTTAATTTATTCCTATTTATAAAAAAAATTGCTTCTGTGTTATGAATTAAACATTTAAATAATAATATTTAAAATGTACATCATCATTTTCATAATGTTCGACATTGCAGTTTTTTCAAGATATAAAGAATATTGTTATTTTTAATTATTTTATTTTATTATCCATAATCCATTAAATTTCAAAAATAATAATTTCTTCTACATAAAAACTGTATTCCTAAAGGATCACAGAGTGAATAAATCTATTAAATAATATTTTTCCTTTTAAATTGGGTCTTCACATTATGTTTTCAATACTCAATATTTAAATTATAGTAATCCACATACATTGAAATTATAAATAAATGAATTGATATTATACATATACAATAATGAATTAATATGAAATGAATTTAACATTAAAAAAACATCAATGAGTGAAATGGGAAGTGTATTACCTTAGTTACAAACTCCTAACATATGAAAACTAAATACATAAACCCAAAAGATTTTTATGATGTTATATTTATGAGGGAAAGATAAATATTTATACCATAATTCTTAGATTAAAAGTAAATGGGTGGAGAAGTGTTTACATTTTACAAAAAAATAAATAATTGGGTAATACATTTTTTCACAGACCCTAAAATCTTAATTTTAATACATTCTAATTTAAAAATACATTAATGAGTTTCTAATATTAATATTATATTACCAACCTATGATATTTTTTACAGTACAATTATTATTACACATTTTGTATAGTCAAATTGATTTCCCCAGTTTAAAATATATTAAATCATGAAAGGGATCATTTTTGAAAAAAAAGTATTAAGAGGGATATATTTCATTATATGATTTAAAAATTATGTAATTTGTTATATGTAGAATTATATATATACAAGTATTACTTTTTTACTTAATATATTATATTTTTGACCCAAAAATGATAATTTTAGTTATCATGTCATTTTATAATTATTGTACATCCTAATAGAATATACTATATTTATATACTATTTTATATAATACCAATGATTTTATTATATAGAATGATAAATTATTTTTCTATGCTTAATATTTATTATTTAATTTAAAAACTAAAATGAATTTTAATAAAATAAATATGCCGGATTTATAAGTGTAATTTTTAAATAAAAACACTTTGTACATTAAGAAACTATTCAAAATGAGATACATTGTCAAATCATTAAAGTAAACAATAATAACTATGAATGATATAAATAATATAGCATTAAAATTTATGTATTCATAAAAATAAGTTTATAAATATTATGTCTTTTATTTATAATGTTAATCATGATTCTTAACTTTCATATATTGGTTTTCTTCAATGTTACACAACAACAACATTAATGAATACCATATAACATTTTAATGGACATGCAATGTCAATTTCGATAACATTAATTGTTATAAATTATATTACTTTAAATTTACATTTTACATTACACATTCCAATAACTTCATATGAATCATTAATCTCTCTCAAAAAATGGTTATTTTTTTGATAATGTTTTCCTCTCATTTATGATTAATCCTCTTGATCATGTAAATATTGTATAATGCGATCCATCAAAAATTATATCATATTCGTGGTATTTTATATATTTAAATTTAAATTTTTATATGTTATGATAAATGTATATATTTTATTAATAATTTTCACATTAAAATATGTTAGTGATTTCTTTTTTTTAATTAGTTTTATTTTATTTAGTCCAATAGATCATTCCACTCGATGTTATATCAGGAAGATATATATTGGAATTATGATTTTATTTAATCATGAGAAAAATATATTTATAGGGAAAGCATATAAATAATTTATTTTTGTTCTTCGATATACATTCAAATGTACTAATGTAGCACTATTTTTTTCATATTTTATAAAAATAATTTCCCACTTTGACATATAAAACATAAAACTCATCCTTTAATCCAATAAAATTTTATATTAGACCTGATATTAGATTATTTGTTATTAGATATTTAAAATATATTTAAAATATTTAAATATTTATCCATTTATATTTTTTATATAAACAACGCAATTATTACTATATATTTTTATCATTAAAATATCAGACTACAAAATAAATATTTTTTGATATTAAAATATGGAAGGTACTTATTAATATAATATTTATTTAATGTTTTCATATTTCTAATACATTTCGATTATTTATTTTAGAGTTATTCCATGAATTTTATGGTCCCATTAAATTTTTTATTAATTTCGAGTTGACAAACTATTACATGACCATTGTATATACATGGGGTGATATTACACGAGTAATGCATGGTATCTACCATAAATTCATCACATATCATAGATCCAAGCATGTGTAATGGTTGAGTCATTTGTGGAAGTGTTCCATATGGATAATGTGGATTATTTTTTTTATTGTGAAAGAAATTAATACTTGAGACAATGTTTCATGAGACACATCCCTAAAATCATAAACTTGTTCATGAATATATTTGAACATCAATATTTTAATCAATTATGTTGATTAAATTCAGTTTATTTATTTAAAAATTAATTTTATATAAGGCAATCATTAAAGTATCACAATATATCAGAATGATTGATAGAAATTTGGTTAGAAATTATTCTCGATTTTCTAGAGTGAATATCCCATTAAAACAAATAATATATTAAATAATTTTAATGGAGATTATTTATTAATAAATAATACTATTATAATAAAGATTAAATTGATAAATAATTTATTCAAAAAAATATTAGGATTCTGAATATGTGGGTAAAATATGATGGGCATGATTTATAAATTTATGGATGAAATTATACTAATGATATATATTTTTTTAATAAGGAGTTGAAAAGAAACAATATAATTAAAATACTAATTTCTATGATTCAATGTTAAATAATTTATGTGGGTATATTATTAACCAAATTATGTAATATTTATTAACTATAGTATTCCTTACCATGGAAGTGAGCCTTTAATTATATATTTTTTAGTGAGCCTTTTATGGTACAATGTGATGATTAATTTGAATTTTGATTTTAATAAATCATTTATCAACATACAGTTTGATCATAGGTTTGTGTCTACCAATAATTAAATGATCCTACCCATTTAACATACCTTTATGATAAATTCAAATACGAAAAGTAACTATATATAATTTATTTTTATTTATTATTTCTATAGACCTGAGTGAGAATGAATTTAAATAGTTTTGGAACATGCATATTAATTATAGGAAAATATATATTATTAGATATGAAAATTTTAGTGGAATTTTAAATATAGATAAATTTCCTCACACAATGATATAGTTCATGAATATAGGTCTCTCCAAATTTGTACAAGCTAATCATCTTTTTTCAATATTTTATAAAATGTGATTTAATTTATTTTTATGATGTTATGATTTTTTTTCATTGAAATATATAGATATATCTTTATCACTAGTATATTATAATATTTGATAGAAAAATTATACATGGATGAAAAAAATTTAAGGATGAGTTACATTATCTCATTGGTATATAATGATTAAATTGCATTAATTAACATAATATCTACTAAAAAGAAACATTATTTTCCATGATGAAAAATTATCCCAAAGAAATGGATATGGATGTGATTTTTTTGGTTTTATTGTGTGATTTTTTACAAATAATACACATGAAAATAGTATGGTTTATAAATCATTAAAATCGAAATATGGTAAAACATCAAATATTAATGATGGTCATTCGAAAAAAATAGAATACAATTTTTGTTATTTTTAATGATATTAAGCAACATGACTATATGGAAAAAAATATAATTATTTTTTTAATTGAATTTTTAATATTATTAGAGGCATCAGGTTCTAAAATAATAGTCTTATATGTTGAAACTACAAATCGTTGTGAAGGTTATTTTGATGACTCTTATTTTTGAATCATTTATATCAAATAATTTTTTATAAGACACTAGGTCTTATATAAAAATTGATCTGATCATATAAACATATATAAATACATTTAAAAAAAATTATAATCATGTATAGAAATTATCATTCATATTTAAAATTGATAAAAATGTTCCCAGGAATAATTTGATTTCGTTATGTTTGATGAAACCACTACGGGTACAATCATAAAATTTTCAACATTGGGTATATATTACATTATAATGTGATCTTTATTAGTTCTAATATTATCCCCTCTCATTTGAATATAATTTTTATCAATAGACTCATTCCCTTAGTATCTTAATTAATTATCATCCCCATTTTCTTAATACCGTATATTACATTATAAATATAACTACTCAATGAGACATTCCAAAAATCATGCATTCATATAATATGTTTTTAGTAATGTCATTTTTTAAGATACAAAATTTTCATAGAGTATTAATATATGTTGTAAAGGAATATCATATACCCTAGAATATGTTTATATCATAATGAATTATATAGAAATTTTATACCTCTTCTGTGTCCAATTATAGGGTATGATTTTTCTATATCATAATGCAGTGGTGTGGGTTAACATAGAAAACTACAATTTCTAAATGTAATGTGTATTTAATGTGTTATTATTGTACTTTATTGCATATGACATCATAATCGAATAAAATGTCTCAAATTATGAAATATATTATAAAATAAAATTAATTTAAATGATGAATTCACTAACATACTCAGATAATGATCATAAAGAGATACTTACTTTTGGAATTTATAGAACATTTCCTATTGTTTGAGTAAATTTTAAGATATATATGGTAACATCTCTAAGGCATATATAAGTGGGCCGAAGGATGTGATAATGGAATATGTGATTCTTATATAATCTCCTAATATAAATTTTTTGTTTCCATCATAACATTTTATGATATGAACAATAATTTCTTGGATGATGGAAAATACCATCCAAACATTGGGTTATTTAGGTAAATCCATCGATACACCATGAAGGAAAGATTAATTGGGTGTTTTTTAGGGGTAGTTAACAAATATGTGGATTAAAATATAATATTTTGGATCCTTCTGTGTATGGTACACAATATTATTATATTTTGGTTTAAATGATTTGGGTTTCCTAACCAGGTGATGTAGAGTATTAGTATTCATATTTTCTTTAAAAATATTAAATAATTTTAATCTAATCATTACAAAATCATTAATGGTATCAAATCCTATATATAATTCTTGATTCATGAAATCATATAGAAAATTAGTAATAACGTTATATCATATTGATAATCAAAAACCATATTATGGGGTTCCCTTTGGAAAACAGTTATATTAATTTCTATAGTAAAATACGACACAAAATTATAGTTGTGTCATGGACTATGATATAGGCTGTCATAAGCCAAGATTAAACTATAGTATATGAAGTACGATTTCATAATGTGTAATCCAGTTAAAATACATTAATTTTGACCTATTTTAAGGTAAAATATGGGGATTCATCATAATTGATAGCATCAGTAATTCATGAAAAAACATATAATTGTATCACATTAATGATATAGTTGTATATTATACAATATTATTTACATGTGTTTATTTGATATGTCATATATTAAAATATCTGATATTGTAAATGTTGATATATAGTATAACTTTTATATATTTCACTCCACGAAGAATAAATTTTGAACTTGTATATGGGATATATGATGTAAATAATTGAATTTTTAAAAGTTTGGGATGTTTAAGTGAATTTGGAATTGTGTATTAGGGAGTTGTATTCTTCTTGAGAATTGGGACTCTGATTAAGAACATATGAGTTTTATAATATAAAGGAGGATCTTTTATATGAACCAAAAAATAACTAGTATCTAGGATTATAATGTGAGTATCAAATGTTATAGACTAGAATATTTAGTTTTGAAATATTTTCTTCCATTTACATGGTGAAAAAATGTTTAGTGAAAAAAATGAGTTAAATCTATATGAGTCTCTCTTACAACTGATATTTGAGATTGTTTTTCACAAAGTTATAGAAAAAATGGAGAAACCCGATTTTTTCACAATGATATATTATATAGTTGGTGTTTGTTTTGAAACAATATATAGGTAAATTATATTTTGGGGTTGATTAAGATAGAGTAAACTACATGGTTATCCCTTATATTGAAAAAAATGTGTCCACACTGTTTGGTAGTCCATATTTCATTAAAAAGTGTTTGAATATCCATTTTCCCATATTGATGTTTATGAAACTCCTCACGTAATTTTAACCCTCATTCATTTCATTACTAGTGGTTCCTCTCCAACTCTATTCTTATTCAATCCCCATTATAATATGGGTTATTCATGGTGGTTTTATTGGCAAGTCATAATGAGTTATCCTATCCATTTTATCCATTATTGATCGAAATTATATTAACTCTTTCATAGTTCACCATCTCAGTGTTTAAATAATTTTTTGACCATATATTGGTCGAATATTGTTGTTATGATGGAAATAATTCATGATAAATCTGTATAATATCCTGAAATGATGAATTTATATCATTAATCATATTTTTAAGGATATTTTTCCACTATATTTATTTATATAGGGTTTTCATTAAAATAAATTTAATATAATTTTAAAATGATGGAGTATGTTAGGGATATTATCCGAGATTGTTTTGGGAGTATGTAATTGAACTTTATTGGGCGGTTGGATATGGTTTCATTAAAATTGGATGATTTGCAGAGTTATTAGAAAATTAGGCATATTAAAATTAAAATTATATATATTTTCATTTTTTTAAAATAAATTATATAATTAATAATAAATTGTCATTAATAGTCAATTGGATATAGTGACATAATATATTTGAAAGGGGCATTGTCTATGGATATTTAAGATAATTGGCAGTGATTTTAGGGCCAATTTAATTAGAAAGGGCATGTTTGAAGTAGGTGGTATGTATTTATTTTCCTATATTTGGTCTAAATTATTAATGTAGCATGTGATATGTGATCTAATTACTATTGGATATTAACATTGTTAAATAAAAATAAATAATTTTAAAAAAATGGATTTCTATGAATGAAATATAAAATGTGTCAAGGGGTGTAATAGATTCTTGGGAACTATCTTTTTTACTGATTTACTGATGGTTGAGCCATAGATTATAAATCCGATCCTCAACATAGTTTAACCCTAAATGAATATTTATTAAATGAATTAGAAAAATTTTGAGGCCCATGTGATTTGTTGTTTAGAAACCATTAGTAGGATTAAGTGTTGGAATAAGGTTATTTTCATATGTAATCCATACTGAAAGGGTGAGGTGCCTTAGGGTGTTTACCGTAGCTAATTAGAATGTGGGTATATTTTCTTTCCCAACTAGAATATGTTAAACTATATGAATATTACCATGTAATATTTATGATAGTTTGGTTGAGTGGAGTGACATGTGATGATAAGAAATGTGAGAAGATAATTATTTTATCTCTATAGCATAACAAAAAAATGAAACTTCTATTGTGGTCAATGAGCACATGTGCCTTATAGGGTGATAATGAGGGATTTTGTGAATAATTAATGATTGTTTGGTCCAATTATTTTTGTCTTGGAATTTGAATATTATATAGAAGTTCGTGATATGATGTGACCTAGGTGACCTTTTCAGGTTCCCCATTGTTATATTAACCTCAAATATGGTTATTTTGTGAAAGGTTATCAATGATTTTTGGTATACCATTGAACCCAAATCTACAATTTCTGACTAGAATGGTCATAGTAATGGGGATAGTTCAAGGGATTTTAAATTCTACATTGATTATGTGTGATGGGATGAATATGTCGAAAACTAATGATAATTTTAATGTGATGTTATAATGACGACATCATCACGTATATTTATGTGAAATTATTTGGTGGATGTTATACCCCTTATGTATATGACATTATATAGTAAAAAATATCCCCAATATAATTGGGGTTTAATCAGGTGGATATTGGACCCAATTATTACGTGACATACTCTATGGGAGATGATCCTTTCTATTTATTTTATTTACTGGGTCGTTGATATATCCTATGGTTATATGGTGATTTCATGTTGATAGTTTCCCCCACTATTATAACATTCCATCTGATGAATTCTAGACCTCTATGATTTTTATGTGATACTTTCAAATAGAAGTTGGCCCCATCAATTTATTGATACATATTGGTGGATACTGGTTCCCTTTATTGATTGATAATTCTTAGTGGATTCTATCTTCTTACCATGTTTCTTGAGGTGATATAGTCTTGAATTATTTCCATAGAGTTATTTATTACATTAATAATATTTTATGGATGGAACATTTTCCACTTGATGTTATATTTTATTCATAAATACACTTATATATAGACCGTTGTGGTTATTTTCAATCATTGGTGCAATGATAGACCTTGAGGAACAATGATTGACATTTTATTGTGATTTTACACTATATTTTTTTATTTTTTGAGAACATAAAATATGAAAACACTAAAATATACTCTAATGATTGGGACATTATAAGTAATTTCCTACTCATTTATACTCAATTATTTCATAGGTATCCATTGTATGAGTTTACAAGAGTAGAACTCCCTGATCACATTTTCATTTAGGGAAGAGACCTAGAGTTCCTTGATCATGTGGGATAGCCTAGATTGATCCTGGTGAATTGATTTGATGAGTATTAGAATGATAATAGTGCCTCCAAGTTTTTATTGTTTTATTATTGTTATATAGGTGATCATTACTATAGTTTTTTATTTGATCATTGTAAGAATGACTTCACGATCTGACATTAAATTTTATATAACAAGTTGTGGTGTATTGATTTTTCAAAGACTATGTGTTTTTATTGTTATTTTTTTTTCAATTTTCATTTGATATTTACTCTTATAAGTAGGTATAGTCTTTCTATGATAACATCATAGACCCCTACTACAATTCAACAACATCTAGATAACATAGATGAATGACTATGTTCATGTAGTATCTAATGGTCCTGCTACAAGTCATTTGGTATGGGGAAGTGGGATGATATAAAATTGAATCCTAGATATTTTGTTTTATCCTACTATTTAGGTATTTGGGATAAATGTGATATAGTGATGTGGAAACGAGTATAAATGACTATATAATGGTGTGTCATGAAAAAAATTTCATTTATAAAATTCATGCTCCGTGGGATATGGGACAGTTATTCATGGAGTTTACTTTTATTGTCCAATGATCTAACCAAGTGTGTTATTGTTGTTCTTTATGATATATTATTGGTGTGTTTTTATTTCTCGACCCATTGATAATTATTATGTGTACTTTTATTATTTCTGGTATGCATTAATCACATGACATACATATTCTATTATGTGATTTATAGAATTTATAAAAATGGTTTAGTTTTTATACATTCAAAAACAACTTCTATAGTGTTTTCAAATTTATGTTTTTGACGTAATTAAACGTAATTTATTAATTTTATATTTGATAAAATTAATTTTCATGTGGAGTTTATATAGGGATGATACTAAAAATGACTATGAAATCCATCTATTTAAGGGGAGTCTAGTTACCATTTGTATATCAGTTTAGGCACATTATCTATGGTGTTGATAATGGAAATAAATTAGGTTTGGTAAGATAAAGTTTCAACAAAAAACTATATGGGGATATCCCATATAGGCTTTTAGTGAAATTAAAGTTAGATAAAACGTTTTTTTTGGTATACTAGAAACAGATCATCATGGGATTATTTATACATATATATATTAGGATGAGATCATGGACTATGAGTAGGTAGTCTAATATACTGATTCCTAGTTATGATCGTTTTCAAATATGGAATAGGTCTTGGCATGGAATTAATGATATGAATATTTATATGAAAATCAATGTTTTCTTTTTCAAATGTTACATATCTTGTGATATATGATAACTAGTCATTGATGTTGACTCGTGAGATGTGACATATAAGAGATAATATTTTGGGGCTAGATGTGTGAGAAAATAGAAGTTATGATTTTGTAATAGGATATTGGTGCGATGAGTGCTATGGTTGGATAATTTTATTATTACTATTCTTAATTATTTGAATTATACTATATGATGGTATGTAGAGAGAGGGTTTAGCTTGGGGATTGAGTTCCCATAGTGATGGAAAGTATGTATTGATGAATTTCTATTATTATTGATTCGCAATATGTTTTATGAGGTTTATGATATATAAAAGGAGATTCATTGTGACTTCATGTTGTAATATATGTGATGGTATTTGGTATCATGTTTATATTTTGTGGTAAGGATGGATTGGATGTGAATATATGTTACTTTCAGTTGTTCATTATAATAAGGATGCGAATTGTAATAATATAAGGTTTGGAATAGAATGGATAGGGTGGGATGATTCTTTTTATTTTGAGTTAATTCATTGTGTTTCTCATAACTCCTCATGTATTTATGAACACATTTTCCAAAAAAATATATTATTTATGAGATATGTTATATTATACACTATGTTAAAATTTCTTTATAGGAAACACTAACTTAACTTTCATTATATTAAACACTATGTTTCTATGAAACATAATTTTATTATTATACATATTTAAAGATGATAATTATAAAAAAACTATTAGAATGTAAGGCATGAAAAAGATTAATAGAATTATTAAATTATTATATACCCAGAATTATTTTATAAATTAATTATAAATGATGGTAAAACATTTTTTTATTTAGTATAATCTAATTTTCTAAACAATATTTAAATGTCAAAAAGTGTATTTATACCAAAAAATAATCAAATAAATCATGTGGAATTATAATAATCATATATATATATATATTCATTCAAATTTTTAACATTCATCTTAATTTTTTTCCATAAAATATATATGATGAAATCCAATTTTATGCATAAAAGATGAATTATTCTAAAAATGTAGTTATCCACCATTGAAAGCAAAATCCATTTTAAATCAATTTTTTTTTAAAAAATATATTTTTTAGATGAATATATATACTTATTCATTAAAATAGGTATATCCAAATGTATATTGGTTATTTTTTAGTATTTTTTTGATAAACATAATGTTTTAATGAATAATGAAAAATACTGTATTTTATTTGAAAACATATTTTTATATGAAATAACCTATAGTTCAATATTATATATATTATTTTGATTTTGAAAGTATTATATGAAAATGATTTTTCATTTTCCATAAATTTTTCAATTGGAATCAATTTGAAATTGAATTTTAATAAAAAAACATTTCAATATCTTGGACATTTTCAATTTAAAAACTCATTTTATCATTCGGTAAATTAGAATGATTTTAAATTAATTTTTTAAAATTATGTGTTTTGAATTATGAAATATAGATTTAATATTTGGAATCATAAGGTCAAAATTTAACTAATAGGTCTCTTAAAATTTGAGGCTATATAAATAGTAAATTTTATTGTTTTTATTACAAAAGTAATGTGAAAATTTGGTAATTTATGTAAAAATAAATGTTTTAATAACTAAAAATGACCCTAAAATTGGACATAATTTATTGTATGAATATAATTAAACACATAACTCATTAGTATCGAAATGTAATAATTCATTGGATACGTTCCATAAAAATAAAAATATATGTTATTTAAATCAACTAAAGTAAAAAAAGTGTGATAATATTAAATTTAATAAGTAAAATATTTTAATCTAGGTTTAAATAGAAGGTATAATCGAATATATATGTTATTTTGAAATTTAAATATATTTCTATATCATATAAATTTAATTTTAAATTTTAGTGAAGAAATAATTATTATAAATAAATACCAAATGTTGATGTAGTAGTTATTAAAATAATAAGAATGTTAATTAAATGATATTGGAAATATTAAATAAAATATAATTTTTAGAATCTGGTGTTTTTGGATCGATTGTTTTCTGGGAGGGGTTAAAATTTAAGCAATTACCGAACCACACGAATTTAAAACTGAGATTTATAATGTTTTTTTTAATTTTAACCTTTAAAAATGATTGACTTTAACATTGGTGATGGCTATAAAGCTTTCATTTGTGTCCTGAAAAGTTTCTATAGCATCCAACTAGGAACAACTATGATTTGAAGGACCCACAGAGGGAACCTGGTTGTTCTGAAACCATACAACCCACATCTTGAAACAATGTAACATATTGCATTAGGATTGAGACTATTACACAAGATGTGTATTATTTATCAAACCTTATTCCTATCCCACATGGTTAGTGTAATTGGATGATACCTAAACACTATTAAATTTATGGATGGTTCATGGTTTCTATATTGTGTGAGATGATCCATGTGTCTTGTGGATAGAACATGGTTGGAACACTATTTTTTAAACCATTGAGACCAAACATTGTGTGGAAGATACTTTAAAATAAATTAAATCGTTAAAATAAAATAATAAAATTAAAACCTATTCTAACCCTCATTCCCCATAACACATCACACCCCTTGGGCTATCATTTTAGTTGTGTAAAATCCGCTTCTATTGACACCCACTATGATTGGAAATATCTCAATATTTATTCACAACATCGCTAAGAATTGTCATCATATGGACTCCAGTTAAGTCGCATCATGATTTTCACCTGATTTTTACTCTCCCTATTTCCCTGGTATGTTTAAATTAATCATTTTGGGTAGGTTAATTCGGTTTTTTATTTTCTTCCATGTCCATTATATGTGGTCGATGTCATGAGGACCCATTATGTAACTTTCAACATCCACCACTAAATGGAAGGAAGATTTGTTCGATCTGGTTCACCATTTCTATATATAGTAAGGTTTTCATCACGGTTCGTGTAGTCACTTAGTTTATATAGGGCCTTTATTTTATTTTGAGTTCCATTTATAAGATGTATAGGTTTTAGTGACTTAAGGAAGGAATTATGTAATATATAGATGTAAGTATATATATATATATATATCTTCTATGTACATATCTCCAAAATGGGACGGTGAATACATACAAATGGTTATGTGATAATAGGTGTGTGTGTGTGTGTATTTATATGAATGTATGTTTTTGACAATATGGATAAATATCTATTTGTCTTTGGTAAAACTGTCACGTTCCAAAGTGTTTGGCTCAGACTGGTTTTTTTCTCGAGGTAGGGTCCCTATCCATTACTTTTTTAATTTTAGAATGTTTTTGCTTCCTATTTAATAATTCAATGATAATTTGAAATGAAATTGTACAATGAATTACTTATTTGTGATAAATTATATGTTTTATTTTAAAATTCATGTTTTTATAATAGAGCCTCTCCAATTGAGGTGCACTATCTTCTAGGAAAATTATTATATTAGATGTTGTATTCATTCTTGAATTAATACTTTGTAGTTCACCCTATGCATATAGGACATTGTCTAAAAGAAATAATGTTTCTGAAATGGTTTCTAATAGATGTAGTAAATGTTTTTTTCCAACATAAATGTTTATGGAACCATATCACCTTTTATGGTCAATCTCATTCCGCTTTTTTTAAATTTTTATATCTAGTTTGAACCACCTAAGGTGTGTGTTCTCATTATTTCCTAGATGTACGAATCATAATGTAAATATAATGGAATTATATTTAGAGTTAGTTTAGGTTTTACTCCATTGGCATGTGACACCCTGTGCATAATGGAATATATGGACATAAATTTCTTAAATGATTATTTATAAAATGTGAATTGTGATTAATTTGTGGATATCACCATGAATTATGAGTATATGTAAATGGTAATAAATTGGTGGGTATTCCTATGTGACTTGTTTTCTGTGTATATTTATATGAATTGGGTTACACGATTAGGTATATTTTAGATTTCTATTTTGTGTTGTATTTTGAATAATTAGTGAGAATACTATTTTGATAATTTTAATATGAATTATGATACATGAGTTGGTATACTCAGTAGGTATGTTGTTTTTCAATTATGGTTAATGAGTGGATATACTCATTGTATGAATTGAATCATGAGATGGTTGACAATTGAATAATGTATGATAACAGTATGAAATGGTTGAAAAATTTTATAGATGAAATGGTCATCTCTCCATGGATACAAAATGTGTTCATGGATTCCTTGGGTTTATTATTCCACTAAGGTCTTGATTATGTGGGATAACATGGGACTTGCTACCCCTTGGATCGGGCATTCAGGGACTCAAATAGGACTTGTCTCATATGACATGATCCTAGGACTACATCAATTGCATAACATAATTTCCAATAAGATTCTCATAGGGATAGACATGAATGACTTGGTCATAGACATCTATGATTCAGTCATTTCATAGTTGTACCCTCTGACATATGACATGTCCATGAGTTATATGATACCTTTTTGTATATATCTTTCCCATGGTAAATGGTAAAATTTGGGATCATACAGTTATCCATGAATAATCGAACTCTATAGATATTATGGAAATTCCATGATTAATATGATGTGTGGGGTATTTGGCAGGGTTGTGTAATTTTTTGTGTAATATTTGTTTCTTATTTTTTATAGGAGCTAGAATATATTATTTTAGGATCCTAGATGGGATATTATTATATCACAACATTATAAGGTGACATGCCATGTTAATATTTACCTTTATTTACTTCTTACTTACTTACCTACACCCTTCCTTATTTATATATTTCACAAATTGGTTTGGTCGTGACATTGTGGGTGTCATCCTTCTGAGATGTTATTTAGACCCTTCTTGAGATCCTTTGGTATGTGAGTTAACCTTATTTTTTAACAGTACCAGAGACTATTGATTGTTCATTTTGAATGGTACATAGATGTTATGAGTATGTGACTGAGCTATTGCATAGTATTCCCTTGGATAGTTCCTTTGGTATTTTATTTTAATTATTTATGTGATTAATGTATTTTACTAAATTCTATTTAATGTTCTATTATACTATTTTAGCTAATATATCCTAATCTATTAAGAATTTTTTATGAACTAGTTTTGGAAAAATTCTATATACAATTAATATTACATTGCCTTTTTCTACATTTTCACTGATTTATAATGCATCAGTCATTTTATGGTATTTTGTGTCTGTTTACCATTGTCTAATCTGAATATGAGTTTATAATTTCCCCACTGAACTAATATGAATCCCTCTCTACTAGTCATAGCCTCTGTCACATGGGGATATGTGTGTGAGGCCATGTGGTGACTAGTATGACTTTCAAATTAGTGGTATGTTGGGTCAGGATGTCACAAAGTTGTATCAAATTTTTTTTTTCATAATATTTTACACTAGTAGATATGATATTATTATTATTTCTTTCATGGTAGAAAAAATTTCTTGGTACAGATCTCAACATATATAGGAAATGACTTTTCATCTAGAGGTGGAATTAATGTTCACGTTGATTTCTATTATAGTTGATTATTATTTCTCCTTAGGTGACTAGTTTATTTTATGCATCTTAATGATTATAAGAGTTTTTTTACATTTTCACATATCCTTATATGGTGAATATGGATCATGGCATGTATCATTTTAATTACCTAGAAATTCACAAGAAATTTTTATTCCATACCATGTAGTTTAATTAGAAAGTATCATGGTAATTTTTGTGGCATTATTGGATGTTATAAAATGATATGATGTACCTGTGTAGGTGATTATATTCCATTTCTTCTTTTTTTAGCATGTTTTGTTGAAATTCCATGCTTCTAGGTTATATAAATATTTATTTCTACTGTTATCATAAAATGATAGGCAAGTTTTGATATGTAAATTTTTTCATATGGAAAAATTATTTTTTTAGTCTACAATGTGTGCCTATTTTTTTAAATGCCTATGGTTTCCTTATAACTGGGAAAATGAAACTAATATATTCAAAACATTATAAATTTTTTTTAATGTACAAATGATATGTGATTGGATTATATTTAAATGGCATCCTACTACAACCTAGAATGTGTAAGAGTGATTTATTGATTGGTATGAGGACACCCATAAGACTAAACCATTATATAATCATGATATTTTTTGAGATTTTTATAAATATGAAATTTTTCATTTCTAGGACTCATGTGGTAGTGGATAAGTATGGAAATGCTAAAAATTACCCACTATTGTTAGTTAGGGAATGTTTTTTGGGAAAAATGATTATGGTTTTTAAGATTTCTATTGTTAAACAACATATATTGGATTTCTTTTTGACATACCCATATTTATTTAATGGGACCGTCAATGGTCACCTTATATATTAAATGGAATTTATGTGATTAATTTCCTAATTATGTAATGATTTAAAAAGGTTTTTAATGATAAAAAAATTGTGAGACATTCCTATTTTTTCCTTTGGCATTGGTTAAAATCATGTTCCTACTAATTTATTTTAATGTTTTATTAGATATTTTGGATTAAATCATCTAGCTATTTTTGGATTTAAATTAGAATATGATAAATGGATTTAAAATGGATCCTAATTTGGTTTCCCATATTTAAACTAGTATATAAGGGTATTTTAATGTTTATAGTCGAATGAAATGTAATAGATATGTTATCATTTATCCATATGATAATTTTTTGAATTAATGGATTAAATTAAAGGGGATCTTGAGAATATTGAAATATATTTTTATAGACCAATAGATATGTTCAATTCGTAGGCTTCGTAGGGGATATCAAGTTGTAGGTATCTTGAATATAACATGACTCCATTCGTTCAACATTGATCTTTTTAAAAATTGTTTCCATTCAAGTCTTGTTTTCCAAATTATGACATTTAGTTATTAATAGGATACCCAAGTTAGGATAGGTGGTCAATTCATTTTGACTCATTATTTGTGATTTATAAATGAGTATTTCTCACTTTAATTGATTAGATATACCATAGGAATGGTATGATGTTTATAAGATTGTGTGAATCTCACATTTAATCAATGATGGATGTCATGGTACTACATTATATAAGGAAATGATTTTATTTTATGATTTTATTTTGAACCACTTTATGCATGTTCCATATAATACATGATTACATGAGGATAACAATCTATGGGTAGTATTTATGATTTGAATTTTTGTGTGATCTTAGGGTAGTAATCCTTGATATATTTAGTACCCATTGAGATTTTAAATGTTATAATGACCTGGTAGAGTATAGTAATATCGTAAGTACATGTGTTTTTATTTGAATCATTAGGTCATATCTAGAGTAGAGTAATCTGGGATATTAGGAAATAAGTTATTCCAACTAGTAGATAGTACTATCTGGGCCAAAAGAGTTTTGATATGCTAGTAGGTTTGGTTTCATATTTGAACCAAAATACTCTAAAATTTAGAATTTAGTTTGTGGAATGTCACACATGTGTATAATGAAAATTTGAACTAGAAAATGTTTGAGTGGATATTCTCTCCATTATTATGACTAGGAAACCCCTAATGCGGGGAGTTTTATGTCTTTTTTAAAATTCATGTCAGTTGTTTTTTTGATCAACATTTTCTTATGATTGGATATGTATGAAACTACAGGAAATGTTGTTGGTATTACAGGGACATTAGTGGTTATTCATTAGGGATCACAAGACACCTCAGGTGTTAAAGCCTTATAATCTTTTAATGGTTATTGGTGGGAAGTTGAATCCATGATTCTTATAAATAATTTGACATGTATTTTTTCAAGTGATATTCTGGGTAAAATTTGATTTCCACTTATTGTATACTTCTACGAGAGATGATCATGACCTTTATCATGGCGTCATTCATGATTCAGTAAGAGAGAAACTGTCTTACGTCGCACTCATGTTTTAAAATAAATGTGGATGCTTTGAGATCTCTATATATGTTATACTCTAGACTTGTGGTTCTTTTGTGGAACGGTTGGTTCAGATTGATTCCTAGGTTCATATGTATGAATTCCTTGGTTGAAATATTAAACGTCATAATTTTCACTATAATGTGGTTTCTATGAAAAAGACGTTATGGGCTCAGTCAAATGATCGGATCAAGACACAGTGGGATTTTTCTCACATCTCTATTTAATATATGGGGTATGAAATATCATGATATATATCCATTGACTCTGTATTAATGAATCTGAGGCTATACAAGATGTTTCTTGGGAATAGGGGCTATTCTCAATGAAAAATTATTCTATGGGAATAAATTTAGATTCCACAATTTTCAAGTAGTGGCATTAAATTTTTATTGGTTATGTGTTTTTTACCAAGTAATTTCATTGAAAGATAGTAATGGAATTTAGTGAATGTGTTCAATGTAACTATAATATACCTTCAATGAATTCATTGTAATACGCAAGGGAGAACCGTTCAATATATTCATAATGGGAAGAAAATAAATTCATGTATTTTGTTATACGGGCTTGATAAGAGACACATTAGTGTATCAGTTGGAAATCGATATTTGGATCATGTTTTAATGATATAGTTATCATAGGATTAAGAATAACATGGAGGTGTGTTGGGAATTTGGAAATGTAGCTTGATTGGTTGAACATTAATTCAAGTCCATTGTAGCTTGGGTGAATATTTTTTGTGGATTATTAGGGATGATATGTTTTACGGTGGGGACACTGTAGAATCCCACGTTTTTTGGACCATGTGTTTTTCTTGTGGATATTGAATTCTTGGAAATTAATGGACACTCTGAGTTTAAAACTAATATTTGTAATTATTTTATAAGAGTTTTATCATTTAAATGTTATATCATAGGACATTGATTAAGGGCCAATAAGCTTCACAGGTGACTTTTTGAGTTTTGAGAGTACCATATTTAGAAAAACTATGTTTATAAGGACCTTATAAGGCTTCATCGTTTTTCTAATACTGTTTGGATAAAAGTAGAATCCCATGAGGCATATTACATGGGAGAATAGGCAGTCACGAGTTCTATTCATGATTCTCAAAAATCAATATCTTATCCCACAAGGTTAGTTTCATGGGGAAGTACATAAACAGTATTCCATGGTTGGTTGGTGAATTACTTCTAAACTGTGTGGCCAAACTATGTAGGGTGATCCATTTATCCTATGGTGGGTGTATAGTTGGGCCAAAATTTATTAAATCATGTATACCAAACTAAGAATTACAACTTGTTATTCGAAACATAATAAATTAGAATAAAATAAAAATAATTAAAAACAATTTTAACATTCATTCCCCTAAATCATGACACCCTCGTGGGGCTCTCCTTTGAGCCCTATGTAACCCACCTCAATCAGCATCCTCTTTAGATGTCTATCTCCCCTTATTTAGTCATGGATTATCTATTAATGGTCAAAGTATTGACCTCATTTCTATCTCCCTTAATTTTTTTGCTGCTTTTTTGGTCTCCCCATTTCCATGAACCGACCATCCAAAACCCTATGAGCATGGTAGTTCTAATTTTTATATTTGATATGGTTATATGGCCTGTGGTGGTAATCTACTAGACAATTCATATGTGTTTCTACATCCACGTCCAACGGTGACGTAGTTTAGTTTGATTCAATACCACACCACCATATAATGTAAGGTTTTCATCCTTCATTATTGTATATTTTCTTCTATTTAGGGTCTTTATGAGAATTTGATTCCCTAGTATAATCTTTATTGGATATGGTTACTCAATGAGGGATTATTTTGATATAAAAAATTATGAATATTTATAAATAAATAATAATATCTTCCACATACATATACTTTCATGGAGAGGAAAATACCTGAATTGTGATAAGGGATATACATGGGTTTCAAAGAATGCATGTGTGTGTATATGTGGAGAAGTTTCCAGTGTTCACTAATAAATCATTGAAGTGACAAAGTGTTTGAGTCATATTGTTTCTCCCTACAAGGAGGGGTTCTTCACCTGTCCTGTTTATTTTATAATTCATTAGTTTCATACATAATACAACTTTAATGATTCAAATTGATATTATGGAACAAATTGATTAAATGTGCTATTTTTTCAGAAAAAAATATTATTTTTATTATAAAACCCCTCTAATTTAAGTGCACTATCATCTCTACCAAAAAATATTTATTATAATTTTTATTCATTTTTTCTTAATTATTTTCAATTTCCGTATTCATAGATGACATAGAGTGGAAGAAATCATGTTTTGGACATGGCTTCTAATGGAATTATGAAATAAATTTTTTCACTTATAAAAAATTATGGAATCATTCGATATTCGATGTTCTACATTTTTCTTCTTCATTTGAATTTTTATTACTAAATTAAACAACATAATGGTTACATTAGAAATCATAACCTTATACAGAATGTATAATTTAAATAAAGTTGAATTGGATTGAGGGGTTGGAAATTTTTTCCTCTCTTGACATGTCATTCCTTTGACAAAATGGCCTATATAGAGTTAAATTTATTAAATGGTTATTTATAAAATCTGAATGGTGACTAATTGGTTGGTATACCCATGATATATGAATTGATTTAACTTGTAATTAATAGGTGGGAATACAAATGTCATATTTTTTAATGTTAATATTTATATGAATTATGTTATACTTGTTGTTATACTCATGAGACATATATGGATATGTAAAGTGAATATTTATTTTTTATAATCATTAGATAATTTGAATATGAATTGGGATACATGAGTGGGTATACTCATGAAGTATATTGTTTTTTAATTTTGATTAATGTTGGGTATACTCATTCTATGAATTGAATCTAAATAAATTACACATGTGGGTAAACTCAATTAAAATGTATGAAATTGGTATGAAATGGTTGAATGATTTAATAGATTCAATGGATGGCTCTCGAAGTATATTTAATGCCATTGTGGAATCCTTTTGTTGAGTATTCCACTAGGGAATTGATTCCAAGGGATTCCATGGGACATTATACCCCTTGGATATGTCATCCTTGGAATCTCATATGACATGTTCTGTAGGACATGATCCCAGGACTCCAACCATCGCCGGACTGATTTTTTAGTGAGATTCTCTTAGGACTCGACCGGTATTCATTGGCCTTCCACAACATGGAATTGGATCGTTGTTGTATAACCCTTTGACATACACCACAGTCATGAGGTATATGGTTCATTTGGATATTTTACGTGGCCATTGAAATTTGTGAAAATTTTGATTATACTTCATGACCATGAATGATCATACTCTTTTGGATGTATAGAAAGGTAGTGATTAATATGACACACAAGGTATTGGAAAATGTCATGTTAGTAAAACATGTCTAGATGATTGGAAATAATGTGTTATTTATTTGGGAAATATTTGTATCTATATCTTTATAGGATCTAGAATATCATGTGAAATGATCTTTAAGGGGATATTATTGTATCAATGATTTTCAAGTTTACATTTCATGGAAATTGTTACTTGTATTTACTACATAACTACATTTCTATACTCTACCTTATATACATATTGAAAAACATGTATTGGGATTTACATAATGGTTTTTATAATAATGAGAAGATATTACAAACCAAGATGGGGTACCTTTGTTACCAAATTAAACCTTCTTGTTTGTAGGACCATGGACTACTGATTGAAAAAAAAATTGTAAAAGGATGTTAAGGGAACAGGATTGAGCTGGAGTCCAGGATGCCCACAAATATCACCTGAAAAATTTTAGATTCCTTCACTTCATAATTCATTTATTGTACTGAACTATAAATAATTTTTTCTATTACTTTGTAATATTACGTATCCTCATATAACATGAAAATATTATGGGAATCGTCACTGTCCATAATATATATTCAATTTTTATTACATTTTTGTTCATTAATTTATCATTTCATAATAATGAATTTATAGTTTTTTATTTTTACTATCTATTAAACACTTTTTACTATAATTTTGAGGGTATATTCTCCCCACTATACTACACTAACACCCTCGATTCAAGTCGCTAGCCTCTGTAATGTGCTGAGACACACTTGAGGACATTTTTTGACCGATCTGTCAAAATCGTTAGTGGTTTTTTCGGCTGAGACATTAAATTCTTTTTCTTAATCAATGTGATAAATGAATTTTATAGATCAATTTGAGATGTTAGGGATGTGATAAGGTAATTTGTTTGATTTAATATTTTTGTATTTATTTTTATAAATTCAATATAATGGATAGTGTCCTAATTGACAATTTTCATATTTTAAAAAAAAGTATATTTTATTAATTTTTTATAAAAAAATATCAAATGAGTGAATATATGAATAGATATTGGCAGAAATTTCAAAAATTTATATTTATGGTATAGTTTAAATTTTAAATGTTAATATTACATCAACATTTTATATAATAATTGAGTTACCAAAGAATAAATTAAATTTTTTTATTATTTGTTAATCAAAATGATAGTGTTCATAATAACCCCAAAACATTTCTAAAATATATTGATATTTTATATTACAACCATATAATGTATTATATTGAATTACATGAAATTTTATAGTAATTTTTATTGATACTGGTTTTATTATAAAATAAACATTCGAATGTTATAAAATCCCCCCCATCCCCCTACTCTCATTAAAGGGATCCTCATGTTCTCTAATACTATAACATCATAACCTATTTTTTTGGATAAACTGTATCAAAATACTCTTACAAAAACAATCACATATTCCTGGAAACCTTGTTTTTTAATTCCAAACAATAATGTTCATTTCTTCTAATCAAAATGAAATACCCAATAAAAAGGTAACAGTCCTCCACAAGTGTTTTTATTTTATTTATTCCTTAAACAACCTAAACTATACTAATTACATTATTATATAATATCCATAGTATCCTTAGTATATTAATTTTTTTAATATTATGTTTTGACCTAAAAAATATATACATCCATCTCATGAGTGATGATCTTATAGTTCTTGTCTGTGAAAAACAACTACCTCACCAAATGGTGTTGTTTTTTTTGTATTCCCCATATCATAGAATAAAATAATGATGGAAATTGTAATTTTATTTTATATATATTATATTTATTATTTATATACTCTTATATAATATAAATAAAACCCATACATTAATGCTTTACATTTGGTTTAAATATGATTACTTAATTTTGGGCCATGTAGACAACTGACACCTCATAGCGACGCAATTAGACAGGCATTAAATTTAGTGTAATGTGGAAGGGTTTAGTGAAATTAAATTATATAAATTACATAATAATTTTAATTTAATATTATATGTATATATATATATATTTCATTATCATAAATTCAATCCATATGATGTGAAATAGAATATGCATTCAGGAATATATATGGCCTCCCGTCTTCATGAACAATGTTTTTTATATACTTTTTTCTCACTTTTATACATGACCATAAAAACATATATAATGAATATTTAAGATATATTTACCAGGGTTATAAATTTTTATATCATTATATCATTATCTAACAAGGAGGAAAAAAAATAAAAACTCAAAACATGTTTGACAAACACAGAAGTTATTACCATAAACAAAAAAACCTGAAATCAGTAATATATGGGTAATATAATGTAATAATAAAATCATATATTTTATTATATATATGAATATTTTTCTTCTATACATGTATAATAAATTTATATTTATTATATATGTTGTTTTAGGACGTTTGATTAGAGTCACAACATCAGGTATGAGATTTCTGTCTCACATTTATTTTTTGTGAGATACAATCTCTGTTCACAACCATTGTATTATATGTGGTTTATATACTACCCCCTAATGTATTATAAAAGTATTATAATTGAATTTATGGGTAATTACATATCCCTTTTATGATATATGTATCATGGGGTTTAAAATTCAAATAAACCCAAATCGATATGATAATTTTGTCATAATTTCAATCATTGAGACACATGTTATTTCTTCCAATGATATTAATTTAAGAGGTGTATATACCTACCTTTTTCATTTTGTATCATGAATATTATAATTATCAAGATATTTTATGTTTCATGTAATTTTATTCTCTATTTAAACAGAAATTTCTGTTCCTTTAGAACAATTATTTCTTAATATGTTTAAGAAGTGTTTTAAATCCTCTTTTATGATTTTTAAGGAAAAATCATTTCAATAAACATAAAAATAGTTATGAAAAAATATTTCTTAATTTTGAAATGTTATTTTCAATTATATGGGGTTTAGAAACATTTATGATATAACAATAATTTTTCAAAATGGAATGGATATTTACATAAATAATATTTCACGTGATCATTCAAAATCATTTTCCATCTAAGAAAATGGTATTTAAGGTTCATTAATGTTTTACTAGGGTTATAACCTAATGATAAAAATATTTTTATTTCTCGAAATTGGTTTTGTTCATTATTTAATTATTTTTATGAAACTCATTTATTTTCCATAGTTATGTTATGACTGAATGGTGCTTATCAAACCAATTTCATTCGATGGGATCAGATATGATGAATGAATTATATTTTTTTGGAAAAAAATATGTGCAGATTTCATTATGTGAAGGATAAAACCAATAAATCAATCCAATTTATTGGGGAAATATTTATATCCCAATAGATAGATATGTCCAGATTACGGTGGGAAGATTATTCTGTAAAGGATTTTTTCTATTAAGATGGTATTGTGAGTGAATCATGACTACTAAGATGGTTCTCAAATTGTACCATGAACACCATGATGGTATGGGGAGTGAACACATAATAATATGATATCCTTCAAAGTGATTCCTTGATTATTATGGAAATAATTTTGTATTATTATGTCTTTCCCACAATTCCATGTCTTATCATATGATCTCATAGAATATGTGATTTGATTTATTATAAACATGTATGACATAATACATGACCCAATTCGATTATATTTGTTATACATTATAGTATTTTAAAATGATTTTGTTCCTTATGATTCTGTTATGATTGCTTTCTTCCTTTTTAACCCATATTGAGCATCTGTTCTCACCCTGTACTATGAATTATTTACTTAGTATATGATGATAGGATATAAGTCATATATTTCAAAAGGGTTCATGTTGTGATGAAATAGGGGGGTGAAGAAATATGTTATGAACCAAGTGTTTAAATTTCCCAGTATCTAAAAGAAAAAGTCTAGTACAATCATTAGAAGTGTTTTTGGGTTATTTAAAAATTTTTCTAAAAATGATGTTATGTAAATTTATTTTAAAATTGGTTCATCATTGTTTCTATTAGAGTGAAGGTATAATCATCCATTAGAAACAATGATACCAAATCATTAGTAAGACCCTTGGAGGTATTTATATGGATTTTTCATGGGATGTCTATTTGGATAATTCTACTAATTGGTAAAAATTTTATAATTTTTGTTAAAATCATGAATAACCATGGATTAAATGTTATATTTACTAATTTAATGTAATTTACATTCATTATGAAGTTTTCCAATTATGATTATCATTTCTTGTAATATTTTATTTTGGTTTTAGTCAATGTATGGAACCAGAAAGAAAATTTTAGTGATAAATAAAATGGAAAATGTAATGATGAACCTCCTAAGAAGGCTTAATTTATGGAATATGGAGTGAAACAAAAACAATTATATTACCATAGAACCTTATCAAACCATGAATGATGCTAGAATTATAAATGACCAAAGAGGGGAACAAAATTTTCAAAAATCCTTCTTCAAGTGATATACAACATTTTTAATGGAATGTCATATCAACTAGTATTTTGATAAATGGATATTTACAATTTAAAAGATATTTTTTGTTCTCCACTGTTCATAAAAGAAAAATCCTATGTTGGGAACTTATCTCTTTTCAGTTAAAGAAAACAAGTGGTTGAACATTGTCAATAATTATAGGAAACATGATAAAATAGACTTTATATACTAGGATGAGTTTGAAGACATTTTTTATATAATTATATACCTCATATTATTCATTAGAAAAGTGATAATTAATTTTCAAATTTATATCATGGTTATGATAAAAATAAGTATATAAGTCAACGGAAACTCTAAAACCCATAGAGAGAAGATGAATTCATTTAAATGATGATCAAAGTGTGGAAGATTACATGGGTTAAAATTTTAATTATATTGGTAAATATTTTAAGCATGGAAATGAAGGTAATAAATATTTTGTTATCTAATGTTATTGAAATGAAAATAAAACTTCATAGAGTGTATAGTGTCTCAATTTTAAGGAATTTTGGTAATTATGATAAGATATTCCCAAATCCATGGACTAATGTAGATGATAAGAAACATAAACCACTAAGAAAAATAGAAAAATGTAAATATTATTCTATCATAATGGATTGAATGTATGAAAATAATTTTGTAATACTTATCCTCATCTCTTTTGGAGGTTATTTCATGTTAATTAAAATCATATTGTTCATAAATTAGTAAAATTTCAAGCGATTATCTACATGATTTAGGGAATAATGAAATCACAAATTTTATTAGAACAACGATGAACACAATATTTTAAAGAATGTTTTTTATAATAAAAGCGATAATATACAAGAATAATAAATAATGCATGTAATCAATTTAGGTTATCTCCATGTTTTAAAAGAATACAGGATAATCATCATTACGTGTTTATTAAGTGATACTTCTTTTTTGAGTGATAAATGATGTTTTTAGTGACATCATTTTCAATTTCATTGACTCTAATATATTATAAGGTCTATAATGGTAATAATTAATGAAATTTAATATGTTGAAATTTGGATAAGGTGTTAGTGATTAATGTTTCTATTTTTAGAAATGGATAAAATTTGATCACCATTTTATGTGGTGATAAATAGAGATATAATGAATAACATATCATATCATTTTGGTTCTTATTATCCACTAATTCTTCAGATGTTCCGATTTCATCCTTATTTATTGTAGTAATAGTTGATGAAAAATTGATCAAGGAACAACTGGTGGATGAAATTATTCATACAAAATTGAATTAGATAAAATATTTATATATTAATGTGGAAATTATTCATGTTATTGAATAGTATTAAGGAATAAAAATTTATCCATGTAAATTAATTTTTGATGAATCAAATGGTCCCTTATATAATCACAGATTTATTATAATTTGATGATTAACATTATAATAACCATGTTTTTTTTCACTCTCAATAACAACATTATTATTAGAATTCAATTAAATGTTTATTTTTTCACATTAGACTATTTTTTGTAATGTATTGTTATTATATTTTTAATTTCCCTTCAGATTAAGTGGATATTTTATTGACCCTTTTTATGGTGCGGGTTTTCCATTTTCAAATTCTAAAACATCAATCTTTGATTTTCGAAGTGAATTTTGAAATTTCAATATTTTTATTTCATTTTTAAATAAATGATCATATATTATTGTCAAACTATCAAATGGAACATCCACCAAATCTCTCTCATTCTCATGATGTGTTCCTTGTATATATTTTGATGAAATATATACCCAATCCTTCACATGTAGTAATCTCAGAGTTCATATTGATGTAGTAAGATCCATCTTATTTTGAGAAACCTGTTGAAATTTTGGATTGTAGAGAAAAAGTTCTACAAAAAAATCCCACTCAACTAGTTAATGTTTTATAGAAAAAGAATAAAAATTTAATGAACCTAGATGGTATCTGAGCATACATTGAGGTAGATGTATTCTAATTTATGTGTATTATAATGACGAATTTCTAAGGTAAAATTTATTTTAAGGGTGGTAGAATGTAATACCGTGAGATTTTATGAAATATATTTTATCTAATAAATTTAATCTCATTGAATACTTTTTTTATACACTGCATGAAAATATAGTTTCAATAAATGAAACCAATGTCTTAGGTTTCTCTACACTGAATACTGAGTTTCTACAAAACATCATTTTATTATTATTCTTATATAAATAAGAAAATTTTATCATAGAAATTAGAATGGATGGTATGAAAATTATAAATTAAATTTTAAAATGTTTGATTATACACAATTACTAGACCACCATTTATAAACGGATATAACAACATATTTAAAATAAAATGAAATATTTTTATTAAAAAATTAATTATTTGGGAACAATTGATTTCTATTCAAATAAATAATCAATCCAAACATGTTGAATTATATTAATGATATATATATATGTAATATTCAATGTAATGTATAAAATTCATTTTAAATTCATTATAAACACGATATATGAACAAATACCATTCAATATATAAAAGAAATATTTCATAAAAAAGGTAGGATTTCCACCTTTTAATGAAGATTCTATTTTAATTATAAATTTTCAATGAATTAAATTTTTTATATGAAATAAATATAATTGTTATTTGAACTCAGGATATATAAGTTTACATTGGTTAAATGTTTGGTATTTTTCTCATAATATTTATATTTTGATGAATAGTGAAAAATAGAAAAAATTAATTGAAAGAAAATCCTTAAAATATATTATAGTGATTAATTATATATGAAACATCCCCATCCTAAAATCCACTAAATTGGTGCTCTGAGCATGGTCACCCCATGAAATCATGTGTGCCTTCTTGTGCACCAAAGGTTTCTTACTAGCAAAGAGGGTTTAATAATACACTTGAGGGACTATACATTGTTTACTAAAGTAATCCACCAATGATACAAATTTAAATAGTGGAAAAGATATGTAATAAACAAATAAACATCATAATAACATAGTGAATTTTCCCTTATCTTGTTTTGGAAGCATGAAATCTACATAGGTACCCATTGTCCTCCCAAGAAGGGCATGTTTACAACTCAGTAAGCCACGATCAGTGGTGTTTAAATAGTACACATTCTAAATAGATTGGTCAATAATATATTAAACAAGGGTGAAGAAAAAAAATCATTGTCCATTAGTTAAAAAAGATTACATTTTTAATTTTTCATTTCTAACTATTGTACCATTTACATCATTTGCATCATCTTCGTTACTTAATTCATTATCAATAAAAGTTCTTATTGGTAGGGAATTTACATCACTTACAAAAGGGTTTAAATAATTCAACATTATGCATAAGGCAATATTTCAAGTCCCAATATTTATTGGGATAAAATCATGAAAAATAATACCTTATCCTCACATATAATCCTCAGTTTGGATAGAGTTAAACCATTAGGAAGATAGATCTATGTCCCCTTCACAATCTTGTGCATAGTGGTGTGGAGTTTAGAACCACAGTTGAACTCGACTAGTAGGCATAGAACCATAGTCAATACACCACCACTTCTGAGCCACGTGAACATGATTATTAATCCATTAACCACAAAAATACCATGTCAAAACAAGGAAAATAATGAAATATATATATCAAGATCCATGACAAAAAACATGGGAATAAAATATTATTTCATAACCCATTGTAACATCCCAGGTAATTAAAGAATAAATAATTTTCATATTTATTAATATTAGAGAATTAAATATGAATTTTAATTAAAAGGGGTTGCTATGTTCGATAGCGTACCCGATACGCAACGATGAGTTTCTTTGAAACTCACGTAGCACACTAGTAATATAATAATATTATGTTAGCTAACAAGTAGCCGTTGTACTGGCGGGAATGAATAGAAATAACTAAAATATGAATAGATATGTTTTTAGATGTTTTTACATTTACCCAATAAAAGATAAAGGCTTAAAATACGGAAAGAGTTCAATTTTAGGCTTTTATACTCTAATTTTCACTAAAGGTTCACTTATCACCTTTTAATGGTGAACCGTCATTAAATATAGTTTTGATCACTCTTATACATTCTTTTGGACCAAATAAAACTTTTATTAAGAATCGGGACATCAAATTTTACTTTGTGTAATTTTTGGTACCTTTCTGATAAAGTTCATTTTTTTTATGAATAGTGTAAAATGTTGCATTTTAATTCAAAACCTCTTTTTGATCTAATTTATTTATATGATTAGATTATCTTTTGAATTGGTTTTAAAGTGAAATTAGAATATATTTTTACCATTTTATCCAATGGTGGTCATTGGAATCAATTTCGATTTGAAATTAGACTTAAACTAGTGTCAATCTTTTGATACTTATTGTTTTGTAAAAACACGCTATTTGCTCTGGCAGCGGGAATTAATTATTAAATTAATTAATGTGACTTATATGATTTGAATTTTGTAAAATAGACTTCATTTTTGAATTCGTAATATCAAATATAGCTTAGAGTGAATTTTTGGTAATTTTCTGAAAAACTTCAATTTTGATGAATAGTGAAACCACTAAGTGGTAATCAAGCAAACTGTTTTTTTCAGTTAAATTAAAGTTTACCACTAATGTGTATTGAATTTTGAAAATCCGACATACATGGTTGTCATTAAGAAGTAAAATGTGGTTCAATGAGATTAAAATAATTTTTTGGTGAATAGTAACTTATTAAGTTCTTAATCGCGATTAGTGGTAATTAGGGTAGTTTAATGTATAAATAATGCTTTAATAATATAAAATGACCTAGACACATGTCCCAACCTCATTGGTTGTGTCATGGCCGACCAAGACAAGTCATGGCCTAACTTGGGGACCCCATGTATCCACTTTAGTTGGAAAATGACAATAATATATTTTTATTTAATGTTAAAGTGAAAGTGACACAAACATAATATGTTTTGCGAAAACAATTTTTAAGTGGGGTTATACAAGCCCAAATTTTGATTATAAATATTCAATGGAAAGCTAAAAAGATTTCCTATATCATAGTATTTTTTTTATAATTTTTAGACATTAAATAAATTTAATTATTTATGACATAATAATGATGTAGTGATGACATCATTATTTAACGATTAAAATAAAATGGAAAGATAATGTAAAATCTAAAACCTACACATGGCCAAAACCAATTGGATGAGTGGATTTCGATGCCTTATCACCTTATCCACGAATTCCATCAATGTGGGACCTTTTAGAACCGAAACACATTTTCAAATAATGTAATGTTTCTTTACTTTCCAAAAGTGCCCCTCCTCTCCCCTTATAAAAGGCCCCCACCTCTACCTCATTTCACACACTCTTCAAGCCATTGGCTCGGCCAACCCCTGCCCATTTGCTCTCTCCACATCCCTCTCCTCATCCTAGAGGATTCCCTTTGGGCAGAATCCTTTAAAAGGAAGCCTTTAGGCTCAAACCAAAAGAAGTTACACTTTTTAAGGTATTTCATTCTCTCATGTTCATTTGTTTTATTTTGCTTCTCCGACCCCCTAAACTCTTTTTATTTACTTCTTTTGTAACAACACCAGTATCTTCAATATACTAGGATGTTGTTATAAGATATATTTGAGCTACACTCTCACACAACTACATCAAATGGTTAAAGAACATACGGTTTCCGTGGATGGCGAAATTCTGCCTCCCGAAACGATGATTGTTCAATACTCATTTAACACCTTCAAAGGTGGCCATTATGATGTCACTATTTTTATATATGATATGTAATATGTTTATGTTTTACTTATGCTTCTGTATTTTTCATTTGTGTCTTACCTTTATGGCTTCCATTATGGGTATACGCGATATCTTCACTTAAGGAAGTGCGGACTACCGCCCCCTCAAAGTGATGTGATTCGTTAATGCCATATGTGGGACGTGTAAAGGATGGATTTAAAGTTATTATATATGATGTTATACTGGAATTATAATATACCTATATATATCATTATCATTTATTTCCATTAAAGTATGAGATAGAAATGAAAGTAGCGTTCATGCGTACGTACGGACTACCGTCTCCATGAACGGTGCATTTCATTTCTTATCCCCAAATGTAATGTACTATTAAAAGTACATGTATATAATGGATATATAAAATTAATGATATATCTAAATGATGAATATAATTCTGGAATTAAAATATACATAAGTCTCATTTAGTTTTAATTCCGTTAATATGACAAAGAAATGAAAGTAGCGTTCATGCGTACGTACGGCTTACCGTCTCCATGAACGGTGCATTTCATTTCTTACCTCTAAATGATTATGTAATATTTTAAATACATGTATGTATTGGATATATATGAAATATATGATATCTACATCATGAATACCATTCTGGATATAATGAAACATTGACCAAATTAACAACATGTAAGTGTAAGAAGTCTATTTTTGACTTAAGAACCAAATACCGACAAAATGAACATTATTAACTTAAATGATTTCATGATGTTCATAACATGGTATAAAAGAAATAATGAACTTGGAAAAGATTCATAATCAAGTAGAGATTAACTAAAGTTTATTATTCAGGAGTTTAAAGAACGGTCGGGTCAAGTCAGATACGAGGTATGGGAACTTCTTAACCCAATTTCCATTCTTTGGGTTAATCTCCTACTTTCAAATTATGTCATTATGTTATTATGTCGTATCTTGTATTGGTACTTTATTTATGTGTACTTATAGTAAATACACATAATGTATCTATTTTATTTTAAAAATTATCTTTGTATGGGACTTCGTCTCAATCTCCTTTCGTTGAGGCATATTTTATTTTATACACAACTTTCTTTTATACGGTGTATAAACCCCTTTGACTTTTACGTTTACTCAAAAGGAATCTTTTTTATACGAAGCGTTTACTAAACGACAAAAGGGAATGTTTTTGTCGTACGTATGCGGCGACAACGACTTCTCCGCCGTCGTAACCGTTATTTGAGTTTCGGCTTCCTCTACAAGCCATACCTTTTTTTTTAAAAAAGAAAAATAAATACCATGTTTTACTTTGGTATTGAAAATGGTTTTCATAATGTTTTTATTATATCAATGTGTTGTATTGATATCTCGTGATTGAAATGCGGAAATGTTATGTTTCCTTTATGCATGTTTTATGTGATATGATTATGTTATGGTTCTTGGGCATTATTATGAAGACGGGTGGTTCCGTGATAAACTAAGGGCGGGTGAGCCCGTTATAGCTCTCCAATGCATTGGGTAACGCGAAGGAGTGAAACATTAAGGTTTCTCCGAAGAGATTTTTAGGGAATATACTGTGATGGGTATTCCAAACGTAACCAAGAGGGTTACTCCCTACGTAAGAATGTTATGAATGCCTCATGTTACCTTTATGTCTTATGATTTCTATGATTTATTCATGATTTTATGAGGTATGTTAAAGTGATTATGTTTTATGGGTAAAGTATGATTTCACTCTTATGTATGTATGTACCCATGTTTCCTTTCCATGTTTTTATAACCCATACTGAGTTTTTATGCTCATCCCAAGTTTTTGAAATGTTTTTCACAGGTCAAGGGAAAGGTACATGATAAGATGATAGAGTCAAGGATGTGTCAAGAATTAATCCATGTTTTATTTTAAATGTGTGTTCCATTGATGGGAATGAAGAATACTATCTTTATGTAACCACTTTGTTTATATGTGGAATGTAATGCAAGTCTTATGATCTAATTCTCTAAAACTCTAAACCCGAAAAGATCCTCAACGTGTAATCTTGTAATAACTCAAGATTAAGTAAGGTTTAAGGCTGGGGCCTTATAGTTGGTATCAAAGGTCGGTTTAGACAACTTTAGGAGTTAGAAAAGTGTTAAATTATAATATGATTGAAATGATATAGCATTTACGGATTACCATGTTGCTTCGCCTAAGATATTTCGGTGTTCAGAATGGTTTTCCGCAGAGGAAACAAAGCAGCTATGTTGGGACGACATCAGGAGGAAGACAACCTTCCAAATCAGCAACCTGAGATGGTCGGAATCGGAACTGAACAGTTTGTTGCAGTAATGGCGCAGTTGACTCAAGCGATAAATGGTGGTGGTATCCATGCACGAGATCTGCCAGATCAACCGCAGAGGAACATGTCAGTGGTGGAACATTTCATGAGGCAACATCCCCCATCATTCAGAGGATCATCTGACCCTGTGCAAGCTGAAGGGTGGATTAAAGCACTGGAGAAGATTTTTGATGTCATGGGGTGTTCAGACAATCAAAAGGTTAGTCTTGCTATTTACCGTTTGGAGGGTGAAGCAGATCAGTGGTGGTCTATGGTTAAAAATATCAGGGATGCCGATGAGATTGATGCTCTTGACTGGGATGAATTCAAAGGTATGTTTCTTGAGAAGTATTTTCCTAAGGCTGTTCGACTTAGGATGGAAAAGCAATTCTTGGAATTGAGGCAAGAGGAAGACTCAGTGGCTGCCTATGAAGAAAGGTTCACTCGATTGGCAAGGTATGCTCCCAATTTTATCCGGGACCTTGATAGTAAAATCAATCGTTTTTACTCAGGATTAAAGCCAAAGTATCGAAGGGCATTAGCTTCTCGAGAGTTTAAAAGTTATGAAAAGCTTGTTCGATGTGCTGAGAAGGTGGAAATGGAGTTTGCCGATGACCAAGTGTTCTATAACAACCAGCAGAAGAAGAGACCGAGGTGGCAGGAGAAAGGTAAGAATTCTTCAAAGAAGTCTGATGGTAAGAGAACTAAGTTTTCAGTTTGTGATAAATGTGGCAAAAGGCATGCTGGGGAATGTCTTCTGAATTCTGGGAAGTGCTACCGATGTGGTAAGATGGGACATAAGGCTCGTGATTGCACTGAAAAGGATCAAGGTGAAGGTAAGAATAAATTTGATTTACAGTTAGTGAAATGTTATAAGTGAAATGAGATGGGTCACTATGCAAACGAGTGTCCGACAAGGAGCTTGAGTGATGGGAAGTAGTTAGACTACAAGCAGAAAGGGGTGGTGAAATCCTTTGCAACTTCAGTAGATGTTGGGCCATCAAATGAAGTGGTATCTGCTCCAGGGAGCTCAGTATTTTTCAAAGATTGACTTGAGGTCGGGGTACCATCAGTTGAATGTAAAAGAAGCAGACGTTCCGAAGATTGTGTTCCGTACTAGATATGGCCATTATGAATTTGTAGTTATGCCTTTTGGGTTAACCAATGCACCTGCTGTATTCATGGACCTTATGAATAAAATTTTCCATGAGTTCTTGGATAAGTTTGTGTTTGTGTTTTGAGGTTTGTGAAGAGGTTATGTGTGCCTTGTGATTCACAGTTGAAGAGAGAGTTGTTATGTGAAGCTCATAGTTCTCCGTTTTCAGTTCATCCGGGCAGTACTAAGATGTATAGAGATCTGCGGGAGTATTACTGGTGGGATGGAATGAAAAGAGATATTGCTGATTTTACTGTGAAGTGTTTGACATGTCAACAGGTTAAAGCAGAGCGGCAGTTACCGAAAGGGATGCTTCAGCCTTTACCAGTTCCAGAGTGGGAATGAGAGAATATATCCATGGACTTTGTTGTTGGATTACCGAAGACATCTCGAGGTAATAATGCAATCTGGGTTATTGTTGATCGCTTGAATAAATCTGCTCATTTCCTTTCTATACGAGATACTTTCTATCTAGATCAACTTTCCCGTTTGTATCTTAAAGAGATAGTCAGGTTACATGGAGTTCATCTCTCCATTGTATCGGATCGTGATCCCAGGTTTACTACTAACTTTTGGAAAGGCCTTCAGAAGTCGTTGGGTACTGAATTAAATTTTAGTACAGCTTTTCATCCTCAATCAGATGGGCAGTCAGAACGAACAATTCAGACATTGGAGGATATGCTACGAGCTTCTTCTATGGATTATCAGGGAAGTTGGGACCAGCATCTTTCTTTGGTTGAGTTTTCATATAATAACAGTTTTCATTCCAGTATACAGATGGCACCATTTCAGGCATTATATGGGAAGCGGTGTCGAACTCCAGCTTTCTGGGATGAAGTGGGTGAAAGAAAGTTGATGGGACCAGAATTGGTAGAAGAGATGGCAGAAAAAGTTCAGTTGATTCAGAAACACATGAGAATAGCTCAGAGTAGGCAGAAGAGTTATGCAGATAACCAGAGGAAGGATCTATCTTTCGAGGTACACAATGTTTTTCACGTTTCGATGTTGATAAAGTATATGCTAGATCCATCTCATGTTTTGAGTCCAGAGGTAGTTGAGCTGGAAGAGAACCTATCTTATGAGGAACAACCGGTCCAGATTCTTGACCATAAGGAGCAAGTGTTACGGAATAAGGTGATTCATCAGGTAAAGATTTTTTGGAAAAACCATGTGATTGAAGAGGCAACGTGGGAATCTGAAAATGCTATGAGGGATAAATACCCCCACTTATTTTGATAAGTGAATAAAATTGCGAGGACGCAATTCCCAAAAGGGGGGAAGGATGTAACATCCCAGGTAATTAAAGAATAAATAATTTTCATATTTATTAATATTAGAGAATTAAATATGAATTTTAATTAAAAGGGGTTGCTATGTTCGATAGCGTACCCGATACGCAACGATGAGTTTCTTTGAAACTCACGTAGCACACTAGTAATATAATAATATTATGTTAGCTAACAAGTAGCCGTTGTACTGGCGGGAATGAATAGAAATAACTAAAATATGAATAGATATGTTTTTAGATGTTTTTACATTTACCCAATAAAATATAAAGGCTTAAAATACGGAAAGAGTTCAATTTTAGGCTTTTATACTCTAATTTTCACTAAAGGTTCACTTATCACCTTTTAATGGTGAACCGTCATTAAATATAGTTTTGATCACTCTTATACATTCTTTTGGACCAAATAAAACTTTTATTAAGAATCGGGACATCAAATTTTACTTTGTGTAATTTTTGGTACCTTTCTGATAAAGTTCATTTTTTTTATGAATAGTGTAAAATGTTGCATTTTAATTCAAAACCTCTTTTTGATCTAATTTATTTATATGATTAGATTATCTTTTGAATTGGTTTTAAAGTGAAATTAGAATATATTTTTACCATTTTATCCAATGGTGGTCATTGGAATCAATTTCGATTTGAAATTAGACTTAAACTAGTGTCAATCTTTTGATACTTATTGTTTTGTAAAAACACGCTATTTGCTCTGGCAGCGGGAATTAATTATTAAATTAATTAATGTGACTTATATGATTTGAATTTTGTAAAATAGACTTCATTTTTGAATTCGTAATATCAAATATAGCTTAGAGTGAATTTTTGGTAATTTTCTGAAAAACTTCAATTTTGATGAATAGTGAAACCACTAAGTGGTAATCAAGCAAACTGTTTTTTTCAGTTAAATTAAAGTTTACCACTAATGTGTATTGAATTTTGAAAATCCGACATACATGGTTGTCATTAAGAAGTAAAATGTGGTTCAATGAGATTAAAATAATTTTTTGGTGAATAGTAACTTATTAAGTTCTTAATCGCGATTAGTGGTAATTAGGGTAGTTTAATGTATAAATAATGCTTTAATAATATAAAATGACCTAGACACATGTCCCAACCTCATTGGTTGTGTCATGGCCGACCAAGACAAGTCATGGCCTAACTTGGGGACCCCATGTATCCACTTTAGTTGGAAAATGACAATAATATATTTTTATTTAATGTTAAAGTGAAAGTGACACAAACATAATATGTTTTGCGAAAACAATTTTTAAGTGGGGTTATACAAGCCCAAATTTTGATTATAAATATTCAATGGAAAGCTAAAAAGATTTCCTATATCATAGTATTTTTTTTATAATTTTTAGACATTAAATAAATTTAATTATTTATGACATAATAATGATGTAGTGATGACATCATTATTTAACGATTAAAATAAAATGGAAAGATAATGTAAAATCTAAAACCTACACATGGCCAAAACCAATTGGATGAGTGGATTTCGATGACTTATCACCTTATCCACGAATTCCATCAATGTGGGACCTTTTAGAACCGAAACACATTTTCAAATAATGTAATGTTTCTTTACTTTCCAAAAGTGCCCCTCCTCTCCCCTTATAAAAGGCCCCCACCTCTACCTCATTTCACACACTCTTCAAGCCATTGGCTCGGCCAACCCCTGCCCATTTGCTCTCTCCACATCCCTCTCCTCATCCTAGAGGATTCCCTTTGGGCAGAATCCTTTCAAAGGAAGCCTTTAGGCTCAAACCAAAAGAAGTTACACTTTTTAAGGTATTTCATTCTCTCATGTTCATTTGTTTTATTTTGCTTCTCCGACCCCCTAAACTCTTTTTATTTACTTCTTTTGTAACAACACCAGTATCTTCAATATACTAGGATGTTGTTATAAGATATATTTGAGCTACACTCTCACACAACTACATCAAATGGTTAAAGAACATACGGTTTCCGTGGATGGCGAAATTCTGCCTCCCGAAACGATGATTGTTCAATACTCATTTAACACCTTCAAAGGTGGCCATTATGATGTCACTATTTTTATATATGATATGTAATATGTTTATGTTTTACTTATGCTTCTGTATTTTTCATTTGTGTCTTACCTTTATGGCTTCCATTATGGGTATACGCGATATCTTCACTTAAGGAAGTGCGGACTACCGCCCCCTCAAAGTGATGTGATTCGTTAATGCCATATGTGGGACGTGTAAAGGATGGATTTAAAGTTATTATATATGATGTTATACTGGAATTATAATATACCTATATATATCATTATCATTTATTTCCATTAAAGTATGAGATAGAAATGAAAGTAGCGTTCATGCGTACGTACGGACTACCGTCTCCATGAACGGTGCATTTCATTTCTTATCCCCAAATGTAATGTACTATTAAAAGTACATGTATATAATGGATATATAAAATTAATGATATATCTAAATGATGAATATAATTCTGGAATTAAAATATACATAAGTCTCATTTAGTTTTAATTCCGTTAATATGACAAAGAAATGAAAGTAGCGTTCATGCGTACGTACGGCTTACCGTCTCCATGAACGGTGCATTTCATTTCTTACCTCTAAATGATTATGTAATATTTTAAATACATGTATGTATTGGATATATATGAAATATATGATATCTACATCATGAATACCATTCTGGATATAATGAAACATTGACCAAATTAACAACATGTAAGTGTAAGAAGTCTATTTTTGACTTAAGAACCAAATACCGACAAAATGAACATTATTAACTTAAATGATTTCATGATGTTCATAACATGGTATAAAAGAAATAATGAACTTGGAAAAGATTCATAATCAAGTAGAGATTAACTAAAGTTTATTATTCAGGAGTTTAAAGAACGGTCGGGTCAAGTCAGATACGAGGTATGGGAACTTCTTAACCCAATTTCCATTCTTTGGGTTAATCTCCTACTTTCAAATTATGTCATTATGTTATTATGTCGTATCTTGTATTGGTACTTTATTTATGTGTACTTATAGTAAATACACATAATGTATCTATTTTATTTTAAAAATTATCTTTGTATGGGACTTCGTCTCAATCTCCTTTCGTTGAGGCATATTTTATTTTATACACAACTTTCTTTTATACGGTGTATAAACCCCTTTGACTTTTACGTTTACTCAAAAGGAATCTTTTTTATACGAAGCGTTTACTAAACGACAAAAGGGAATGTTTTTGTCGTACGTATGCGGCGACAACGACTTCTCCGCCGTCGTAACCGTTATTTGAGTTTCGGCTTCCTCTACAAGCCATACCTTTTTTTTTAAAAAAGAAAAATAAATACCATGTTTTACTTTGGTATTGAAAATGGTTTTCATAATGTTTTTATTATATCAATGTGTTGTATTGATATCTCGTGATTGAAATGCGGAAATGTTATGTTTCCTTTATGCATGTTTTATGTGATATGATTATGTTATGGTTCTTGGGCATTATTATGAAGACGGGTGGTTCCGTGATAAACTAAGGGCGGGTGAGCCCGTTATAGCTCTCCAATGAATTGGGTAACGCGAAGGAGTGAAACATTAAGGTTTCTCCGAAGAGATTTTTAGGGAATATACTGTGATGGGTATTCCAAACGTAACCAAGAGGGTTACTCCCTACGTAAGAATGTTATGAATGCCTCAAGTTACCTTTATGTCTTATGATTTCTATGATTTATTCATGATTTTATGAGGTATGTTAAAGTGATTATGTTTTATGGGTAAAGTATGATTTCACTCTTATGTATGTATGTACCCATGTTTCCTTTCCATGTTTTTATAACCCATACTGAGTTTTTATGCTCATCCCAAGTTTTTGAAATGTTTTTCACAGGTCAAGGGAAAGGTACATGATAAGATGATAGAGTCAAGGATGTGTCAAGAATTAATCCATGTTTTATTTTAAATGTGTGTTCCATTGATGGGAATGAAGAATACTATCTTTATGTAACCACTTTGTTTATATGTGGAATGTAATGCAAGTCTTATGATCTAATTCTCTAAAACTCTAAACCCGAAAAGATCCTCAACGTGTAATCTTGTAATAACTCAAGATTAAGTAAGGTTTAAGGCTGGGGCCTTATACCCATTAACACATATCTATTTACATTTCATTTTTAATTATCCCAATTCCTATTTATTATCACTAAATTCATTATTCATATTCACTAATCCTCACACATTAACCAATTTTAAATATTCATCAATTCCCATATGTTATCTCAATTAACCCATTCTTTATTTCCCATGAATTAACCCCATATTCATTTTTAGTATAAATCAAAATCCATTTGGAACATTCACATTAATCCCTTTAAACAAATTTTAATTTCAATCCAAGAAAACCCTTAATCCACTAACCATATCTATAAATGACCACAAATATATTTTTTAAACTAATCTAATCCTATATACATGTTCCACAAGGGTTCAAAATTATTACATAGTGACATTGAACTTACTTTCCCAATTCCATGTTTCATGAAAATTTGTGTAGCCCATGGGTGGCCCAAAATTGGTAAATTAAAACACGATTAATCCCACATGGATATCGGGGGGTTAAATTCATTATTTAGATGTTAATTATAGAAAATATCACTAAAGTCATCAAAAAAACAGCAATAGATTTCCTAGAACGGAACCAAACATGAAAAAAACCACAAATGACTATAAGATATAATTTATGTACCACCTACCTTGAATATGAAGTTGATCATAATCTAAAAAATTTCATTAAATACAAATTCACGAACCCCATGAAATATAGTTATAGATTTTGATGCAAATATTTTATTTTAAATCTTCTGGAGAAGATTTCCCAAGTTAAAATCCCTAATCTAGAAAAGAGGAGACGGTGGTGGATTATACTTACTTAGATCTTTAATGAATAACCAACATAACTCCATGATTTTTAGAAATGTGGTAGATCAATCCTTTAGAGCTCGTGAGGGGTTTGTTTCGTCACTAGGGATGGAGGTAAGATCAAGGGAATAAAAACCAGGTTGAACATAAAAATCTAGAAAGGGAATAACTATATATTTTTTAACTTTTAATGGTGTCCAAAAATTACCTAAATTTTTTTCCAAAATGTTCTCTAGACACCGCATAAGGGAGTTTGAGTCAAACATATACTTAGGAAAACCCACATGGTTAACAACATGTTAACCAACCATATGGTATTACATTTACATGGATTAACAGGTTGGCCTCCCACCTTTCATGGTTTACTTAGTCGAGTTCCAACTATGCATCTTGCATAGGTTTTCCCTTTTTAATTTATTTCATCCACTGAATCCCTAGAACAACCTCGATGACCATCATACTATTGGGAAACATATCATTAAAAAAAATTATTGAAACCCAAATTAAAATAAGATAATACCGTCACGAAGTCTAGGATCATAAAACTTCCACACATTATAATGGACCATCCTTGAGCCATGCTCCAAAGCCTCACTGAGTATCTGAATAAAACAGTTTGAGCTAGTGGGACTGCATATCGAATTCTCACACAAAAATCATTGCCTGAATATTTCTAGGAATCCACCTAATGCGAACAGAATTCACAACCATCCCCCACAATAATTTTCAACTATGAACCACAATAATGATTATATTATCATCAAATGACACATTTTCCTCGATCTCTACATCCTTAATGATAAACATATGATGTTGATTAGGTTTATACTACCGATGTTAAGAAACATGAAAAACATAATACTTGCCTCTATACTGTTTTGGTAGATCCAATCGGTAAGACGTTGATCAGATCTTCAGTAAAATCTAAAACTGTCACAATTTCATTGGTGCTATTCTGACCATATTTTGATAATATTTGGTAACCCAAACCTAGAGACACCATAAAGAAACATAGTATCATCTGCCATAAACCCATGATCTCTATGACATCGATCTTCATAAGTCTTATACCAACTAAAAGTAATTTTCATATGTTTCAAAATTATTTTACCCTCTTCTTACATCCCATGAATGAGATTCGATCCTAATATTCCAGACTCCCTTACTTCTAACCAACATATCTGATATATACATGGCATCCCATATAGTTACATAAATGATACCATTAGAATCGTGGCATCAAAAATTATATTTTAGGAAAACATAAAAAGTGATAATTTTTTTAACAATGAACCCCCAGAATCTAGGAAACATTCCCTCAACATGTACTTTAACACATGAGTCATATCCTCGGAATGTCTCTCTATTTCTAGGTAAAAATCCATACTCAAAAAGACTTAGGATCTAATCAAATTATTTAATCCCTACCAAAACCACCATGTGATACATGGATCACAATATAAATCTATATTTATCGGTACACCATGACTCTGCACGATCTTGTGAACATACATCTCACCCAAATGGTCAACCATAATGTCTCCCCTATAAGAACGATATGGATAACCTTAGTTAAAAACCAAATACTAAACATATTCATTAATTCTTCAAAGGTATCTATGGATGAACCACTATGAATTCAATTATTAGGTCAACCCATAACCATTCCTTAATGGGAAAGGGTTACAAAAAACTAACTAGGCTATTATGATAGACCATTAAATAATGACATATATTGTGTCACCCCACAAAATGCCCAACCTGTATTTTCATTCTCGTCAAACAATATTATATATCAATATAATTATACACCTTATTTAATCCAGGATTCACCTCCAATTTCAATGAATGAAATTTTTTCATGTACTATTTCCATATATACACCCACACAACCATATGGACACAAACATTGAAAATCACATCATCACTAACAGCCCATCTAGAAGTTGAATCCCCACCATTCAAAAATACCATTATAACCAAGGATTCTGGACCCTAAAGATTATTCTCCTAAACTAGATCAAATGTGGGGGCACTACATCAAACAAATAATGGTTCGTCTAGACAGTTCCCATTTTCAACATTTAGATGCATTTTAGAAAACAATGACATAATTTTCCACTTGGAACTAGATTCCTAAACTATTTGACATTGAGTTTTTAAACTTAGTTAATCTAAAACACTATTTTCTTTTCCTGGTGTATAATATAACATTAAATAAAAGTATTGTGGGCACTGGACCCATAATTTCTAATGACGATTCAGATCATGTTGGGAGAGGATGTACATAACTATTTAATTTTTGGAATAAATGATAAATTACACTCACAAAAAGTAATTACAGCGTCATTTCAATGCATAAACCACTACAACCAAATTGATAGCTTGTATCAAGTAATTTCATTCATGAGGACTCATATTTCATGACCCTTACATGACTATCTGATCGTCCAGTATCAACACAGATTCATTCACTGTACCAAATGCAACAAAAAATAATATATACCATTTTCATAACTATTGAAATAATGGAATTTGTGTGGTAGTCATCCATTCCATTAACTCATGTAATTATTTCCCACATGCATCAATGTACTTGAATTTGATAACCTTCTTGGTGTAACATGAATTTTGTACTACCAAATGGTAAAAATCCTTGAAAAATAATCCTTAAAAACCATCCAAACACAGAATACCCAATACATCAAAAAGAGATGTTGGATACTCCCAAAATACATCATCGTTTACTTTCTATGGATCCACAAAACACCTAACACTAAAATGATGTGACCTAAAAAATCACTTTATAAATCCATTAATGGCATTTTGATTGCTTGGAATATAGACTCTTCTATTATAGTTTATAGGGGATGATGTGAAGATAATTGGCATGTTCATCATGAGTTTTATAGTTCACCATGTTTTCATCAATGAAGGCAAATAACACTAATCTTGATATGTGAGGAATATTTTTTCACTGGATATATAAATATCATTAGTGCATTGGTCAACCCAAATGTCATCATAATAAACTCCTATAATCACTACCCTTTCTTGAAGGATTTCTACTGTATATGAGATGTCCTCAACCATAGATATTGAACCCCAAACCATTAATAGATTATAAAAAATACTGAATAAATTTTCATTTTTTTCTAAAAGATCACCAATTTATGGAAGATGATATCTATTCTTTACAGTCATCTTATTCATATTTCTATAATATATAATCATTTAAAAATACCCAATATCATTATCATAAAATAGTACCAGTGATCTCCAAGGAGACATACTATGAAAAATAAATCCTTTATTCTCCATTTACAACAATAGGGTTTTAAGCTCCTAGTGTTCTACTAGTGCCATTTAATATGGCATAATTGAAATCCTCTACTCTCGAGATAGTTACTCCATCTTGAAGTCAACATCTTTTTTAGGTGGATATTCCATGAATTAATCTGGAAACACATCATGAAACTAATCGACCACATGCGGGAAGGACACCATACTCAAATCCTCCACCATCAATCACAGGAGAAGCCACCTTGGCTATGAGATCTCCTTACTTATGTCAAACTAGCCAGGAACATCCATCATGAACATTCCACCCACCATGAAAGACATTATTGTTTCTATCAAAAGACATGACTGTTACATAATGATGGTAATAGTAGATATGGCCCTCATACAAGACATACCATTCCATTCCCAAAATCTGGCAAATTTTTAGCATCTCAATGATGAACATGTCCCATGGAAAAACATACCCGCCATCCTCTAGAGAAGAACACTTAAATTGTAAGAAATACTCCGATGTCACCCCAAATAGAGTATCATATATCATATCCAGAGAAATATATTTCACTTCTTGACCCAAAAAAAATAAAAAATTAGCAGATAGAATATTGTGTGTGCTGGAAGTGTCAAATACAACACTGGAAAGTAGGGTAGTTAAAAGGATCATACCTCAAAATATAGATAATCCAGCATCACCACCTCCAGGTGTAGACTGTTTGGCATGAATATTAATTACCCCTCACCTATGGGATGCATCATACGTATCTAGAATTTCACTTATTTATATGTATGTACGATCTCCACCTATAGTACCTCATCAAACACCCCTACCGGTGCAGAACTTGAGCTGCAACTTCATGCCTGATATGGGTAACGGATCCCATGCTTGAACTCGACATCTTTATATCATGCCGATATATTAATAGTTATTGACAGTTCATGTAGAACACCTATATGTGTCCCACGCTACAATAAAACAAACACTGAACTATTGGTCATGGAAACAATCCACACATGGGCCCTGACCTTCCTTAATGGTAATAGAAAGCATTATCACTACCTTGAGAGGCCATCACTCCCTTATAACTACTATATGAACATAAAAATGGATGGAATCCCCATGAAAGATGCTCCATACCCTTGTATGTAGCACCACTCATTCACTCATTTAGAACCACGAGTTCACTACATGAAACACCTTCAATGATCCCCTGTCAGATTAGGGCATGGTCCACTACCTCTACAAACATATTCAAATTGATGATTTTCACCAGGGACCTGATCAGGTGTCTATGAAAATATGGGAAATTATTATCCATAGCTACCCAATCTCCATTCAAATCAAGGATGAATCAGCACAAGTCAGTCAAATGTCTTCTGTAATCCATTAATGATAGGACCCCATTGGTTAATCTCTTAAACGATGCCTCTTTATCATTCCATATTGTTTCTATGTGTAAGGGTTCAAGAAGCATTTTTTTTAAATCCTTCAATATCAAATTTTCACCCACCTTAGTCTGAACCATGTTGTCCCATCACTTTTATAACTGGCCTATAAACATATCAGAGGCTATCTTGACTCACCTATCAGAATCAGTGTTTGAATGGAGAGTAATCTCCTGGATGAAATCTATCCTAAACTCATCAGCCTCTGGACCACCATCTCTAGTAGAATTTGGAGGGTGATGCAACTGAAACCCTCTAGTCAACTCAAACATACTCATTAGAAACAACCATGGGTCCCATTACATCATCTATATAATATAACTAATGTTTTCTAAAAACATATCTTCTCTATTACCCTGAACTACCATGTTTTCTTACTCCACTACTAGGGGAGATTTCATGAAAACACCCTATTACCGCAATACCAGTAGAAGTCTTCAAGTGTAATTTCCCAAAACATTAAAAAATATGTTTTAGAACCCATAATGAGAATATTTAACATTTCATATAAAATAATTGAATTTACTTTCTATAAATAATCTCTTTCACATACATTATCCCTACAGTAATAATAACCTCTCCAACACAACCTTCAAACATCCCTAAATTGGGCCATTGATAACATGGGGAATCCAAACATAAAATGTTAAATGACATACAATAATCTCTAAATTAAAATTATTTCCATAATTATAATGAATACAGTTCTTCCTAGGAACATTATCTATTTCAAAATTTATTACAATCAACATTATCATTCAATTATAACCCTGCCATAGATATAATTATTTAACAATTATTCAACTTTTTTTTCTTTTTACCCATTTTCATATTCACATTAGAAAACATTTTCCCTGAGTTCTCAAAGAAATCAAAATGTGATCTACCATTCATTCACAACACACCCATCCCTAGTTTTATCATGATGCATGTCACTTATATTCCAAGGTTCCAACTATGATGCATGAGTGAACAATCATTTTCCATTTCATCAAAAATATAAATATCATAAAACTTTTAAATCATACAACATGTGTGTTACACAATGGTGAAATACCATCAAATGTAACAACCCACATTAAGAACAATAATTCCCTCAAAGTGTAATTGGCGTTTTCCTCATAAATCAGATAGAAACACCCTTACAAAATCTCATTGTTAAATACCAACACATCTTATGACCCTTTCAAAAAAACAAATAATATGACAATAGTAAAAAATTATGATACCAACTATTAACATCCCTTTCCATAAATACACTAAAATGGTTCTCTAAGTCTGGTCGTAATAAGACCTCTTGCATGCCTCCTCGTAATACAGATGTTTTCAAGTATCAGTGATAGTCTAACAAACCAAATGAGAATCTATACCATCTTTACCAAAGTAATACAAAATCTATATTATATTAAAAAGTATATATAATATTTAATAACCAATAATATTTAATAATCAATCATCTCCCAAAACTAAATACAAACCACAAACTAAAATTAATCTTCCCACATCATACTACTGTTTTCAAAATTTCAACAATCCCCAAATAATAAAATGTATAAATCCAAATAATAATCTTGACTTCATGTATAAATCCGCATCCCTGTACTTTTCAAGAATTACTCAACTCCCAATCATGGGGAACATTCCCTTATATATCAATTCAAGCATCAAATATGCATGGGTATGCAACAATGTCTCGAGTAGGGTGGGAGTGAAAATCAGTAGGCTACAACCATTTATGTCTAAAAATCAACTCTAAATAGATAGAGGATGAAAATATTAAATAAATACAAATTATGTAAAATACAACTTAGGATGAATTTTATTATAATCATTAATTTTTAGCATTTTAACCTTAGTACCAATTTTCACCATTTCCATCTAATTTATTACATAATTCTTTATCAACATGCATTCCCTGGGCTAAGCATTTACATCATTTGCATAGGGAATTAAGGAATTTACTTCTATGATCTAGGGGATAAATCAAGTCCCTATACCACTAGGGACAACCACAACACATCAAAAACATTATCCTCACCTAGAAGCCGCAGTCCAGGTAGAATGGAACTATTTGGGGAATACATCATTGTCCCCATTAATAAACAGTTTATTGAAGGGGTAAAGTCTATAATATCAATTAAACTCGACTCGTGTGCATAGAACATCATTAAATTCCCCACATTACAAAGGCATTCTCACGAGATTGTTTATCTATTCACCCAATGTATACTATATCACATCAAATTCAAATTTCATTCATAATCAACATCAATTAACCTGGAAATAATATAATCTTCCATAACCCATTAACATTCATCAATTTACTTTATAATGTCATTTAGCACAATTAAAATTTATTTTTCCTAAACTCATAAAAATATTCTCAAATAATCAAATAATAAAACATTTAATATATTATTAAATTTCCATATGTTAACTAACTTGTCCCATTCTTTATTTCACATGTATTACCCCCTTTGCATTTCCCGTACCAATCACAACCCATTTTGGAAATTCATATTAATCCATTTTTACCCATTTTTAGGTCAAACTGAATAGAACCTTTACACACTGACCATATCTAGAAATTATCCCCAATGTTTAATTTTTAACTCAACTATACAAACATACATGTTCAACTGGGGATCTATGTTATCACATGTTGTCCATCCACATATATAATAAAATCATAGGTTTGAGTAATTCGGTGCACCCCATGAGTGGCACTAAATGTATCAATTCATCCTCTAAGAATCTTGTAGATATCATCAGGTGTTTAATTCATTATATATATCCTAATTCAATCAAATATCAGTACCAGAATCAAAAAACAGTAGTAGATAGCCATGAACAAAACCAAACATGCACAAATCCACACAATGACTATGTGATGTGACTTATAGACAACCAAAAATGAATATAACAACGAATATCCTCCCAAAACACACCATACATATGGATTCAAGCACCCTAAGAAGCTATAACCTAGATTAGACTAGTAGAAAGAGGCATTTAGGACTTTAGAATACAATTTCCAAATTTAAAATCCCTAATTTAGAAAACAGAAGAATGGAGAGGATTAATCTTGAATAGTGATTTGATACACAAATAACGGTAATCCAAATTTTGTTGAAATGAAAGATATATATATATATGGGAGTGCATGACGTTTTTGGGGTTTCATTAGGTATAAAGGTAGGAGAAAGGGAAAAAATTAGATGGTACCTAAAAACCCTAATACATAAAAATAGTAAATTTTTCAACATTTAATGGGGAACATGGTTTAGCCACATGATGTTCCATCCACAAGAAAACTGTGCACCATACATTGAATAAGCTAGGTTGGGTAGTATGTCTACCTAGAGAGACCTGCATGATTAAAAAACCATGGTCTAACTGTGTAATATTCCACTGTCCAAGGATGTATGGTTTGGCCTCTGACCTTTCATGATATACATAACCATGTGATAGCCATGCAGTTTGTACATGTCATCCCATTTTCCCTTCATTTCATGTCTCAAACCCCAATTACACCATCGAGGCCCCTCATACGATTGGGAAACATTACATTAAAAAAAGTGATTGAAATCAGCATTAAAACAATGAAATAGATTCACAATGTTGAGAATGATAAAATTTATTTTAATTATTAATGTATCATTATGTCAAATTGTTTTCATCTAATCCAATTTTGGTCATTGGAATAAATTTAAAATTTAATTTTGATATAAAAACATGCCAATATTTTGTTCATTTAAACATTTAAAACTTATTTTCTCTTTCTAAAAACAAGATTAATTTTAATTTATTTTTTGGATATTATATGTTTTGAGTTATGAACAATTGATTTATTATTTGGAATCATAAGATACAAATTTAGTAAATATGTCACATTTATTTCATATTATATGAATAAAATCATTGGTATTTTTTATTAAAACAATAATGGTAAAATTAAAAATATATATATTAAAAATTACATTTTATGGATAATAAAATGACCATAACAATAGATGAAAGGCTATTCAATATAGCTAATTCGAACACTATTACATAATTATTAGAATAAAATATTTTAATGGTCACTTATCCGTGACTGTTTTATTTTATATTATAAAAATTAAATAGAGTGAAAAAATGTCACACTCTTTCATTTAAAAAGAATAATATTATTAATATGTGGTTAAATAGGTGATATAATTGACTTAATATATTATCATTAAATATAAATCGTTTTTGTACATCATATAAGTTTAATTAAAATTTTTAGTGATGAAATAATTATAATAAAAAATATCAAAATTGTAATGGTTAAATTATTCAATTAATGAAACAATCAATAATGTTTTATTAGATATATTAAACTAAATAAAATTTTACTTAATGAAGGTGATAATAAAAATTATGGGTGAATAGGACATGTTGTAGGTGTATTATGTGAATTTTTTCAAAGATAACCTACTTTATTGATCTTCTTATAGTGACAATGAAGAAGAGTATGAAAATTGAAACATATGATATTTTATGAAAATAATATTTAATTAAATTTTTTAAAAATCATAAATTAATAACCTGTAATGACTCGTATTTTACAGAATAATTTTTTTGACATTATTTGGGAAAAATACAGGACCGAGTGCTAAAACAACATTCAATCCCGAAGCCTGGACATCCTAGAATATTTTTTTGAAAAATTTTCAGTTTTTAATAAATCACATGAGTGGTTTTCCTAAAGTGGTTGAATAAATCTTAAATTTTTTCCCCAATCAAAAATACAATGGCACTATTGTGATTAAATTAGTGAATTTTCCATAGGTGAAAACTAACATCTGGTGGCTCATGATGGTTTTGAAAGGTAGTTTTGGTATGTAACCATAAAAGAAAAAATTTAATAAAAAATATTTTGATGATGTAGCAATTATTTCCTTTAAAATATCTAATACATAATTCCTATGGTTAAACACATAACCCCAGGAAGTCCATATAATCTATAGGGAGATCATTAAAGATTTTCTAAAGGTTAACTATGATCGGATCGTGGAACAACGATAGGCATGTGTTAAAATAAAATGATCTCACCAACGATCTTGTAGAAACTTTCTTCATCATAGGCATGTGATCCCAATGTGGTAGTGCAATTTTTTCTTTTAAATTTCCACGTTCTTGATTTCTATGTTTAGCAATGACTAATCCACAAATAGATTATCCTATAGATTGAAATCGTTATTTGATTTTATCTATTTTATGAAAAAAAATCCCCAGATCTTTATCATTGGCCATGATTTCATGGCCAATGATGTTAAAACTTTTATATGGGAATGTATACCTCCTTTCATCACATTCTTCTCTATTGGAATGTTGTTTTTACAAACTCAATGTTTTCATGTGTTTCTAATAATGTTCGCATCCCCAATTTCATGGTGAATTGTCATCAAAGGACATAGAAGGGTAGATCAGGTCCCGGGGAACCTGAATTTGTGATCGCACACAATTTATGGCATTTGAGTATCCTCGGTGTTCCAAGGTAGGGAAATCTATCAAGGGTCCAGTGCTACAGTTTTATGAGGAATGAAAATGTTCTAACTAGGAACTTCGGTGGTCCGACGTGGCATGACGGTGGAACCGGCAGGCCAAGGAACACTACTGGAAAATGGGACTATACCCACGGTTTGTTTCTGAAAAGTGGGTATAGGGAATCCATATACCAATGGTTTTTGAAAACTGTCAGTGTATGTATAGTATGGGACCTTATAACAATGGTTTCCTAAAACTGTAGGTATAGGTCACCTATACCCATGGTTTCCCCTATAATAGTGGGGATAGAGTTTTTTTAAGACGTATACCCACGGTTTTGGAAAACCATGGGAATAGGTATTGTTTTTCATGGCCTATACCCATGGTTTATTAAAAACTGTGGGTATATGGTATTTTTTTTCAAAGACCTATAACCACGGTTTTCCAAAAAAATGGGTATAACTTATAGCGGGAAAAACATCCGTAGGACAAAAAATTATTTGGTGGGAAGATGGTCTAGATTAATATAATTAGGCAAATAGAAATATTAAATAACAAAAAACATTGTAGCTAATTTGGTTAGGTCATCATTGGTTGTATTTAGTAGTCTTGTGATCAAATCATGTTGTAATTGTTTTTTCTAATAAAAAACTAATATTAATATAAGTAGATTAAAAAATATAAATTTAACAGAAACTATCGTAGCCTATTTGGTTTGGCACGGGTTATCTCTTCGTCAGGTCACTGGTTCGAAACCCCGCGTTTTCAATTTTTGAATTTAGTCACGAAAATTAATATATTAAATAAAATGTACATATACAAACATGAATCAGAAGCAATGCGAATGGTCGAGAAGGTTTGATATCTTGAATAAGTCATGGGTTTGAAACCTAAACTGGATTTTATTTCCTTATTAAATACCCACTGTTTTCAAACAGTGGGTTTTAGTCATTGACATAGTGGCGACAGACTTATTACACGGTGTCAATATCTATACCCACAGTTCTCCAATACTTTGGGTATAGGCTAAGACAGCTATTATGACACATTTCTATACCACGGTTCCAAAAACTGTTGGTATAGGCTATACCCACGGTTTTTGGGGTTATACATACAGTTTTGAACAATGGGTATTGATCGTTTTTTCAGTAGTGGAATCAAAGGATAGAGTACTCAGCAGTACATCTGGTCTCTGGGGAAACTATGAGGGCCAGTTCACACTAGGTTGTCCCTGGCCATGTCTGGATCAACCCTTTCCACTAAAACATCCATAACATTCAATATGTGTGCCCGTTTCACATGATTTTTGTGGTTTTGCGACTCAACCAATGAGGTTTTCATTTTGTGATAATATAATAGTGTTTTATTAGAAGTTCACACATAACCTATGGGTGTAGAGGCCCGAATCATGACGTACACAGACATTACATTACTTTTTAGGAATACTTAATACATAACAAAAACAGACACACAAGGATCGTAATAGTTTAGTGTCTTTTGAAACTCGTAATGTAATCTTCTAATCATGGTGGAAGATCTTCAATATATCCCACAAAGATCTTCCCCTTTTGTTTTCATAACTAATAAATTTCTTTATATCATGGGGAAAATAAAACATAAAAATGGTGAGCTCAAATTCTCAGTAAGGGAAAACATAGATAACATAAAACAATCCATAATGTTTTGGAAGCAAAAACTTGAACATTAAATTTAAACATCAAAATCATGATCAAAGACATAAATTGTGGAAGTACGTAAGGCATATATCATAATGGAACATCAACCATGATAAAATATAATGCGAATAAAACATGTTATTGTGGAAACCATTCAGCACATGTTATTATTTCCAAAGTAGCCAAGGCATTGCTCCCAAGACTATCTTAGTGTACAAAGTCACTTTCTGAATCGAGTTCAATCCTCGTTTCAGTCATGTAAAACTGAACTGGATTAACTTACCGTTCCAGCCATGTCTATCTCATGAGATATAAATCTTTTCCCAATGCATTATAGGGAGATATAGGTCCCACCCATCTCATAATGAAATCATTATTACTTGTGCCACAAAATAAATATACATCATTCATAATAACCCAACAAATAAAATGGGTTTCATAAACATCACCCCATCATCACATAATCCATATAAAAGAATTGGATATCATTTCATAATAAGAAAAGTGAATCCATGTAAATCATAGATACTTTATACTTGAATTATACGCATATAAAATAATGTCATCTTAGATGGAAAATGGTTTTGATAAAACACGTGAAATTAATTCTTGAGGAAAATATCCTTTTTTCTTCAAAATCAATTTATTTTCACAAAACATCATTCAATTTTAAAAGAAAAATATTATGTTGAAAACAGTCATGAAATCTTTTGTAGGAAGCTTCATGAATATAAGGCTTCATAAAACCTTAAAAATCCGTTCATTCCGTATAAGTTAATAAAACATTCTTCTAGTACTTTTGCCGGAAAAGTCAAAAAGTACCTCGAAAAAGAATAATTCCATACATACCATGTAGTAAAATTGAAAAATAGATAATAAAGACATTAAAAATACATGAAACAATTTTTAGGAAACATGGACATGGATGATAAAAAAAACCCTAGTAAATACTTACGAATAAACAATCTTGGATAAGAATGAGATTGGAAAAGTTATCCCTTACCTTAGGTCCGATATGCTTCGTATGGATCCGAACCTCATGTATAATGATTTAAATAATGTCATTGACTTATTACATAATCATATTAATTTTTATGATATCATATATGTTTTACTTATGACATTATATTAACCATTCTTTTGTAAATTCCATGTTAAAGCAGCGTTTTGGGTAAAATCATTTCATTTATCGTATGTGTTTCGACTTGTCGTTCTAGATATTATTAGTTATATCCTGATTTACATAATTCCAGAATGTAAAACATGATTTATATATAATATATTTATAATATATATTCATTATATACATATATATTATACATTGATAAGAGGAATGAAATACACCGTTCATGGAGACGGTAGGCTGTACGTACGCATGAACGTTGTTTTAGTTTCCTTATTGAATTGAATATACCTAAATAGATGAAATTAAAATATATATATATATATACATAAATCCAGTAGCATTATTTTTTTCATATATTTCATTATTATTCATTATATAAACTTAATAATCATTCATGTATGGTTAACATGGAGAATGAATCTCATCGCGTCGTGGAGACGGTAATCCGTACGTACGCACGAGCGACGATATCGTTCCCATAATTATTGAATAGAATTGGATTGGATGGTATAATATATCAGAATCAGTATGATGTTATAGTTACCATATATAGTTATCCTTTACACCATTATACCCATCCATGTATGCTGTTGGTGGAAAAACATATTACACCACGGTGTGGAGACGGTATTCCGTACGTACGCACACGTGGTGATTTTGTTTTCTGTAGGATGGATAGAAGGTGAAATATGGTTGTTTCATATTTATAATAACATATAAATATATTAGGTATACTGATGTTATTACTTCATAATAAAAGAACTATAGAAGAGGGAGTAGAAGAAGAATGAAACTTGAAGAAAATGGTAGAAGGTATTACCTCTTTCTCGAAGTGCCTCCTTTAAACATTCTCTCAGGACACTAGAGTTGGTCTCTCGAGAAGACCAGTACATCTAGTAGGTTTATAAAGAAATGGGTAAGTGAAATGGGTAGGTTTTGGCCGATATTGAAGGCTCAAATTGGTTTGAGGAGGAGAAGGATGAGGTTCCCTTTTATAAGGAAGGAGAGGGACACCTTTGGAAATATAAGAAATATTAGTTTATATTAAATCTCAACCCCACATAAAAAATTCCAAAATGACTCATATCTGAATGTTAGATGAGATATGGTTGTAATATCATCAACAAATAAAATTTAGACATGTTAGAAATTTATTTTAAACATTATAAACTTGATTTATCCTTATTTATCAATTTAATTTATTTTGTGGAAAAAATATTCTAAATTTAAAATTATTATCTATAATTACATATTTATTGTGAATTTTCCATAATTTTACACTTTATGACATTATAGACCATATAGATTTTAATTTATAATTTTTAAATATTTTTGTGGTTTTTAAACAATTTTATAATATGTTATTTTCATAAAACAACAATACCGTCAATTTTGACAATATTCATTTATTTGAATTTAAATAAACAATAAACAGAAGATATGTTCGAACTAAAAGATTTAATAGATTAATAATATGTCTTATTTATCTATAAAATTAGTGAAGAACATTAAATAGTTCATATAATATTTATTTTAATATTTTTAAAACCATCTATTTGATATTTCTCTTAATAATATAATTCAACATCACTATTATGTCACCTTTAATGATAATTATTTAATCCCAAAAATTAATAAATAAATTCATATCAAGTATATAATTTTGTTATCTTTTTGGAGAATATTTATATCTGTAGTTTCATGATGTTTATCACTAAACTAAAATTATTATACTTGTAAGATTTTTGAAAGTGACATGTAGTCACTTTCTTTGGTTTTAATAATAATTAAATTATTTTCATGGAACAAAGTCTATTAAATGAATCTAATCCAACCCTTAGGTGATATGGGTCGACTTTTATTCATCCAATTGTATTTTGGCAGGTGTTATGGTAATTTTATTATCTTATATTTACCCTTAATTTCACGATTTACCTTTAATTGTGGTAAATAAAATTTACCGTAGTTACTATTCATAATTCCCAAAAATAAAAAGTAGCTTAATAACATAATTTGTACCCACTTATTCCTAATATTGAATCCTTATTCCCTAATTCAATACATAAAAGTTGCAGACAATAAATTAAAATTAATCCTGTTGTCGAAAGAAAACGGGTTTTTGTTTAAAACATTGCAAAAGATTGAATTGATTTAACCTACAATTTCAAGTTAAAATAAATGATAATTACATACATTATATTAAATGTTAAAAATATATTCTATTTATACTTTAAAACAATTCAATAATATAATTTAACCATATAAATTATTACAATGAAAAAAGTTGTTTTTAATTAAAATATAGCGTGTTTTTACTATTCATTAAAATATGAAAGCTATCAGAAAAATATCAAAACATTATCCAATGTAAATTTTTATATCCTAATTATAATGAAGAAGTTTATTTTGTAAAATTTAATATATAGACATGTCAGAAACTATATTTAATGTGGGTGCTCCATCAAAAGGCGGCAAAACTGATTTTTTTGAAAAATACTTATTTTACTCGAAAAATTTATTTTGTTCGAATAAAATGTTTTAGAAAATTTATAAGATAAATAGTAATGTTATAGAATTAAAATTTATTTAATAATATTCATAACGGAATGTTCTTGATAATATTATAAACATATATCGTTGTTTAGTGAAACCCGATATTGCATACAACACACGCTATCGAGGAAGGTCGCGATTGCATGTAATGAAAGCCGAGTCAGGGTTGCATGTAGTGTAAGACTCTTTTATTATTGCGTATAACATAATCCAACCATATTTCATTTATAAATTGAATATATATATATATATACACACTCAATGCTGCGTAGAATAACTTCTATCAAATGAACGTGAAATTGTGTATAACACGATCCAAGAATTGTGTTGCGTATACTACAAGCTGTTACGGTGTTGCGTATAGCGCAAGATAATCTTGGTGTAGCATACAACATAAGACATCAATGAAATTAAAAAGAATAATTATATTAAAATCTTGGGTTGTTACATTCTACCCCCCTTAAAATGAATTTCACCCTCAAAATTCATCGGGGTTATAAATGGTTTTTTTACTTGAGATATTCTTTCATAGAAACCCATATCGTAAAAAGTAATGATAAAACTTAATTTAAAAATGGGAAGTATTAAACAAAATGGTTCACAAAATTAACTAATTACTAGGTTTCCACATAGGAGATAATAGGTGAAACTATTGATATGGAGGAGAAATCTAACCATCATGTTCTGTTGGAGAGCGGTAGAGAGCATGGTTATGAAAAATACAACAATCAAAAAGCCATAGATTTGTGATGATCTAAGGTACCATCTGATTCATCGGATATAAAGGCACCAGGACAACATTTTTGGTTTTCAAGAACATTTCCCTAAAATTGATGAATTAAACGAAATACTTACATGATTTTGGTACAATCTCACTATTGTTTGTAAATTGAACAATTTTCACTTCATAGATTAAAGAAATGAAGTTGAATTTGATATTTGTGAACCGTTAGCAGATCATGTGATAGAATGATGGGTTATTCCATCTGTTTCAAACAAAAGGATAACAAAAGTTATAAGTCCATCTTATGGTGAGATTAATCGTATATTGTTCCAAAAATGGACTTATACATTATTTATCATACCGCTTAATAAAATAAAACTTCTTTCCACTAACGAGTGACTTCCTCTAGGATATTGGTAGGCGATAAAGGCCCGTCACAGTTTAGTTGTGGGTTTAATTCCCACAGCCTTGTCCGACGTGATGGGTTTTTGCCCGTCTTTTAGGTTTTCCCTTTTTCTAAAACTACATTATAATAACATTCCTGCAATAAAATCAACAAAATTCTTAGCCTTAAACAATACTATCTGATGTATGACATAACCCTTTCCAATCATTAGACTTATCCAAAATACATCTTTCCAAACTCATAATGTACAGAAAATGATTATTGTAAAGCTCACATGACAAGAATGTGAAAAACATCATTTTATCATATGATATATATTGTTGGTCACATTCCAAACATGTTAATTCCTTAATCATGTGTTCTATTGAAACAAAAAATACCATATAACCTTAGTGAAAACATGAATGATGTCAAAATGTAACTCAAACCATGATATATCTTTTTCCTTTTATCAATCATGAGATCATTTCATTTTCTCTATATCCCTCCATTCTGTGCTTATCATCTGCTTTCCAAAAACATTTCAATAACTTTTCATGGATACCTATACCATATTCCAATAATCCATGATACTATATACAACATTATTTTGGAATCCCATTACACAAACACTTAATCATTCCACCACATCGTTTTCATATTCAACATCACCAATAGTGATCACAAGTGAGTTCCCTTTGTCCTTTTCCTTAAGTGGTTGCTCATGTCGATCATCATTAACACTTGGATTAGGGAATTGATTAGCATAATTCCCCATTTCATTTCACTTGAAGCATTGATGTATTGGTGTTGAGTTCTCTGTCGTCTTTTCTTTATCATTATTAACCCTTTTTCCATTACATCGACACTCAGCTTCTCGATGACCTTCTTTTCCACACTTAATAAATTTTCTAGTCCCTTTAAGACAATATCCACCATGATTCTTTCCACACTTTGAGCATAAGGAAACATTCATCTTCTTTTCACCATTATTCTGAGATTTCTCCTTGAACTCCATCTTTTGTTTTTTGTCAAAACCATGAGATGGATATGTAACACCAACTTCGATTTCTAGCTGGATAGCACAACACACAATTTCATCATAGCTACTGAAGTCTCTTATAGCTAATTCCCTTCGAAGACTTGGTTTTAAGAAACCGATGAATTGATCAACTTTACTTTCAGGTTGGATGATAAATCCAGATTCATACCTTGAAAGCCTTGTAAAATATTTCATCATAGCTACTGAAGTCCCTTATAGATAATTTTTAAATATTTTTTTTTTGATTTTTGAACAATTTTATAATATGTTATTTTTATAAAACAACAATAGTGTCAATTCTGACACTATTCATTTATTTTAATTTAAATAAACAATATACAAAAGATATGTTCGAACTAAAAGATTTCATAGATTCATAACATGTCATATTTATCTAGAAAATTAGTGGAGGACATTAAATAGTTCATATTATATAGATACGTTTATTATATTTCTGGAGACAATTTATATCCTATTTTTTATGAACATTATCACTAAACTAAAATTATTGTACTTATAAGATTTAAGAATGTGACATGTTGTCACTTTCTTTGGTTTTAATAATAATTAAATTATTTTCATGGAAAAAAGCCCATTAAATTAATCTAATCCAAACCATAGGTGATATGGGTCGACTTTTAGTCATCCAATAGGTTTTTGGAAGGTGTTAGGGTAATTTTATTATCTTATATTTACCCTTAATTACCCGATTTACCTTTAATTATGGTAATAAAAATTACCGTAGTTACTATTCATAATGACCAAAAATAAAAAATAGCTTATTAACATAATTTGGAACCACTTATTCCAAATATGGAATCCATTTTTCCATCTTCAATACAAAAAAGTTGTAGAAATGTAATTAAAATTAATCCCATTGTCGAAAGAACACAGGTTTTTGTTTAAAACATTGCAAAAGATTGAATTGATTTAATCTACGAATTCAAGGTAAAATAAATTCTAATGAAATAGATTGTATTAAATGTAAAAAATATAATCTATTTATACTTTAAAACCATACAATAATATAATTGAACCATATAAATTATTACGATGAAAAAAGTTGTTTTTAATTAAAATATAGCGTGTTTTTACTATTCATTAAAATATGAATGTTATCAGAAAAATATCAAAACCTTATACAATGTAAATTTTAATATCATGATTCAAAAGAAAAAGTTTATTTTGTAAAATTGAACTTATAAACATGTCAAAAACTAGATTTAATGTGGGTGCACCATCAAAAGGAGACAAAACTGCATTTTTTAAAAAATACTTATTTTACCCGAAAATTTTATTTTGTTCACATATATTGTTTTAGAAAATTTATAAGATGAATAATAATGTTAAAGATTAAAAAAATTAGTTAATACTATTCATAATAGCTAGTTCGTGATAATATTATAACCATATATCATTGTTTATTGAAACCCGATATTGCGTACAACACACGCTATTGAGGAAGGTCGCGATTGCGTGTAATGAAATCCAAATCAGGGTTGCGTGTAGTGAATGACTCCTTTTTTGTTGCATATAACATAATCCAACCATATTTCATTTATACATTGAATATATATATATATACTCAATGTTGCGTAGAATAACTTCTATCAAATGAACATGAAATTGTGTATAACACGATCCAAGAATTGTGCTACGTATACTGCAGGCTAATATGGTGTTGCATATAGCGCATGATAATCTTGGTGTAGCATAAAACAAAAGACATCAATGAAATTAAAGAGAATAATTCTCATAAAATCTTTGGTTGTTACAATGGGCATGATGAATGATTTCTCCCAAAACGATCATACTATGAGAGGAATCATGTAGCTGGATGTTACCTTGAGGCTATGTGTATTATCATGACTATGTGTCTAATCAGGACTGAGTGTTTTATTATTATTGAGTGTCATACCAATAAAATATTTCTTATGGATACTAAGTTTCAAACCGGGAGTGAGATTCTCATCGGGGCTGAGTTTCTCACTATGACTAGGTGTTTTATCAAGAATACATGTCATATTGATTCAGGGTGTTTGTGGATTATGTCAAATAATAATTTTTTATACTATAGATCAATATTTGGGTCAGTTGATTGTATTATTCCATTTTGGTCTACATCATGTATTCCTTTGTTGTATACATCGTTTTTTTATATGTGGTATACATCATGTATTTTTGTGTGGTTCCGTCACGGTGTTCCTTAGTGGGGTTCCTTGTTGTTTTTCTTTCATGGGGTTTCATAGAAGTTTTTCATAATGGTGTTTAATTGTAGTTTTCCATCATGGTTTTCCTTAGTGGTGTTCTTTCCTTGTGTTCCATCGTAGTTTTTCTTCACGTTGTATCATTATGATGTTCCTTTTTGGCGTTCCTTTGTTGTTTTCTTTAGTTGTGATCCTTTGTGGTGGTGCATCATGTTGTTCCTTCACAGAATTCCCAAATGGTGTTTTTTCGTAGTGTTCCTTAGTGGTGTTCCATCTGGGTGGTCCTTTGTGGTGCTCCTATCTTTTGTTCTATAATTATGTTCCTTATTGGTGTTCCTTTATAGAGTTCCATAGTGGGGTTCAGTCATGGTGTTTCTTTAGTGGTGTTCCTTCACAATGTTCCTTATTGGAGTTCCTTCATGGTTTTCTTTACCGGTGTTCATTTACGTTACTCCTTAGTGGTGTTCCTTCAATGTGTTCCTTAGTGGTGTTCTTTCTTGGAGTTCCTTCATGGTGGTCCTTTATGGTGTTCATTAGTTGTGTTCCTTTGTGGGGTTATGTAGTGGTGTTCCTTCTGGGTGTACCATCATTGTGTTCATCCAGGGTGTTCATTAGTGGTGTTCCTTTATTGTGTTATTTAATTTTTATCCCTTGTGGAGTTCCATAGTGGTTTTCCATCAAGGTGTTCATGAATGGTTTGTGGTTATGGTGTTCCATCGTGTTGTTTCTCAGTGGTGTTCCTCTATGGTTTTCCTTCATGGTTTAGCTTCATGGTGTCCTTTAATAGTATTACATTGTGGTATTCTATTATTTTACTTCCATTCATTTAATTCTTATTAGTATTTACTTGTAATATCCAATGTATTATTTTTCATTTTTGGTTTGGATGTGTCCTATGGCATATTGTTTTAATCAACCATGCACGGGCCTTACCCGCACATGTCTTGTCTTTTACTGATGATCAACCCATTAACATAGTCCTAGGTGGACCAGTAAAAAGTGGGCCTTAAATATACCATACAGTGTAGGTGTTCTACAATGGATTTAGTTCTCAATCAAATACCTTTCCCATTTGATAGAGTTTTCTATGGATGAGTTTCAATAACTTGTATGTTCACATTTTCAAACTCTTTCTTTTGGTGGGATTCTATTCTGATCCTATTCACTTCCAGTTTTCTACTATCATACACTATTATTGGTATCTCAACGGTATACATGCTAGTATACTTATTTTTTTTCAATTTCAGCATTTCTGACATGGATATGTGTGTGTATATAGGTACATTCGAAACTTCCTCCCTTCTTATGGGATATGCCCAATCGATGCTTATGGCTAACAAGTATCCTATTGGTGGTCGGATTAGGGTAGTGACGACATGTTCCCATTTGAGACATTTTATGAAATAGTAATATCAATGGTATTTTTGTTCCATTTATGGATTGAAAGTTCATAAAGATGGTTTGGGGAAACAATTTTATGTGTTTTGAATTTGGCTTTCCATATAGGGAATCTGGTGTTGGTCTGGTGGCTGAATTCTCAATACACCTAGAATATGAATTCATCTTTTTGAATAGGTTCATGAAACCATAGTTGCATGGAGAACAATATTACATGAATAATATAGTATTTGGGTGTGTTATCATGACCCTTTTGAGTTATATCACCATGTAAGATCTATTTATCGTGGTACATCGTTTTATATTTCATGATTCCTCCACATAGATAGCCGGCTCGGATTCCAATGTATGATCATGCAGATGGTCATCCATTTGAAGTTACATCAATAAAAGAATATTTACTGGAGATAGATCCTCCAGGTAGTGCACCATCTATTCCATCACCTGTAGAGTAACTCATGGTGCCAATAGTATTAGGATATGTGGACCATAAGATAAGCGTTCCTCATGAGTTTTAGTGATAGAGTACACTTATGTTCCAAGGCATGTCTAATACATAGATAGATTAATATTTTCTTGAGTTGGTTATCTAAATTTTTCATTTTATTTAGGACACTAGTAGATCTTTTTGTGTTAATGAATAGGAACCTTCTATATGGATTAGCAGGGTGATGGGGGGTTTGGATACTTGATCTTGTGATGAGTCTATATTTCCATGGACATAGATTTAGAACCTTTTAATATATTAGTTCTCACATTATAGTATACAATATATCCATGTATAGGTGTTTTTATAGCATTAGAAGGATGACGTTTTGGTATATGAGTTTTCATCGAGGGATACCAGCCTGTCCATCTACTGGTTGGATGTGATACATGGCCAGTACTTCATGGATCAGACATTAGAGGGTGGTCTACATAGGGACATCTAATCTAGGATTATCACTTTACGCATTCCTACCTATGATAGAGTGCTATAGAGAACCATTTTGGTTGATAGTTCCCCAGCTGTGTAAATATAATTCATCGTAGTCAGTAATGGGAAAATATGTGAAAGAAGGTCTGTTGGGAGGAGGACATTGTATAGGTTCTAGGAGATAAGCAGGAGGTGTTATACATTATAACATGTTACCACCACCACCCTTCGGTGGTCAGCAAAATTCTTAAGGAGCAAGAGGAATGTAGAGGGGACAATGACAAGCTGATGAGGCTTATAATCATGGGGATCTGAGAACGATTTATGGTATGATCTGTGTCGATTTTACATGAGCTACCATATTGATAAACTAAAGTACTAGTCATTCTTTTCATTCCATAAATCTGTTTTGAGACTTATATATTCTAGTTATACCATTGTGTTGACCATCATGCATAAAAAGTCAAAATGTAGGATACCCATTGATCACCCACTAGTGCTGATAGTGTTGTCTGACTCTTAGAAAAGAGATTTTTAGTTGGAATATATTGGTAGTGGCGTCATGGCCATTAAAAATTAATAATGTAATAAAATTGTTACCCACAATTCATGGTCATATTTAATATTTTAGGAGAGAAATGGGGTATGTCTAGAGTGGTGGAGTGAGGTTTTCCTTGTTGGTGAAAAGGAATCTGAGGAAACATAGAGTGGTCTCACGGAAATTAATGTGGAGTCAATCAACATTGTAAAATAGCCCTATACCCACTATTTTAGAGAATCGTGGGTTAAAGGATAATATGGGAACCTATACCCGTTGTTTTACAAAAAATCATGGGAATAGGTTTTTGATGACATATTACCACAGTATTAGAAAACCATCTGTTTAGGTAAATTTTTTCAAGGCCTATACCCACGGATTTGACATAACCATGGGGGTAGGGTTTTTTTGACGACCAATAACCAAGGTTTTGTAAAAACATGGGTAGAGATTCACCACATTATGGCTAGAAAAAAAATCTGAGGGACACAAAAAAATTGGCAAGAAAGCATATACCCAATGTTTTTCATCCTATTCCTACGTTTTTTATTAATATATATAGGAATATAATATTATTTAAACATATAAGTTTCATAGGTTTGTTTTTGAAGCATTTTTGTTTTTAGCGGAGGTTGCGGGTTTGAATCCCACTGGCAGTTTTTTTTCTAATTGATGAGTTATATTATTATATGTTTATAAATGATTATGTATATCATCAAATGTTCCGTCGATGGGTTGGTGAGGCATTCTATTGTGTAACATGGTGTCTCGAGATCGAATCTCACTTCTATATATTATCTAATATATACTATTATATCAACATATTTATCTTAATGTACATATATATTTATATAAGAGGAATAAATGAAGTGGTGATACTCCTTCTTCGAAATATCTATGTCATGGGTTCGATATTTGGGCTCAGTTTTTTTCTAATATTTTTTCCCACTATTTTAAAACTGTGGATATAAGGCTTCTACACAGTGGCATGCCTATATAAGGCCAATTACATTTTGAAACAATTATACCCACAGTGTGGAAAACAATGGGTATAATATGATGATATATCTCGATGACTTGGTTTTCCACGGTTCTATAAAACATTTTTGTAGGCTATACACATGGATTTGGGGTTATACCCTTATTTTGAATAGTGGGTATAAATCATTTTTAGTTGGGTATTAATCATAAAATGGCTTGCCTAACCGCTGATGTAGTGGGAAATATGTGTCCTCAGCTTCTCAAAGTGGTGGTGGAGATGCACTGGATCCAATAAAGGATGAGATAATAGTGTTTTCTTGAGTTTCTCTAGGATTATGAAATTTAGATTTTTATACACCATGGAAGGTGAACGTTATAACGACCCATACATTACATTAATTGTCATTACTTCAGAATTTAAGCACACTTATTACAACATATAACAAAACCAGGAAAGGACCGTATAGGTAACAAGTCTTTAGAAACAGGGAAACATAAACAACTGGTTCATAAAGCATCTACTTTGTCTCCCATTTATTTCATCATTTCTAGAGTCCCTTTTTGGAATATCCTACTTAATAACCTTATTCCTGACCTGGGGAAATAAATCATACAAAAGAGTGAGCTCAAATTCTTAGTAAGGGTAAACAAAAGAAATATCAATCACATCATATCTATAAGAGCATAACTTTTGGAAATCTTAACCTGCAAAAATATCATAATTTCATAAGATTGGATAAATCATAGTAGTGAAATGTAATCCCAATAATCATAACATAAAACATGAATCTTTGTGTCATACACACATAATCATATAGAATCATTTCTTATTAGTCAAGACTCATTGACAAGACTATCTTAGTGGACAAAGTCCATTTCTGAACCGAGTTCACTCCTCGTTTCAGTCGTGTTTCACTGAACCGGTTTAACCTGTCGTTCCATACATGACTATCTCATGAGATATAAAATCCTTACCCAATTCATTGGAGAGAGATATAGGTCTCACCCATCTCATAATTATACCATCCTTATGTGTGCCACAAAATCATAAATCATACATCATTGCATAACCCATGTAATAAAAATGGGATTCTTAAACAACATGACATCATAAAACAATTCATGTAAGAAAAAGTAATTAATAGAAATAATTCCATCACAACATAATCAAATCAATGTAATAATCGGGATAGAAATAGAACCCTATATTATCTTATATGGAAAATAATTTTGATAAAAAAACTTGAACTCCATTCTTGAGGAAAATATCCTTTCTACTTAAAAAACACTTTTCCTTTCTTAACATGTCATACAATTATAAACAAAAAGAAGTTGTCTAAAAATAAACATGAAAATTTTTAATGGAATCTTTTTGTAAATAATTTTTTAAAAAATCCATTCATGCCGTATAAGTTAAAAAAACATTCTTCTCGTACTTTAGTCGGAAAAGTCAAAAAGTACCTCGTATGAAAAACAACAGAGTATTCCTTTCATATCTTTTACTAAAAACTCACCAAAGGGTAAAATTGGATTTAAACAATTTTAGGTGGATGGAAATAATATTACATATTGAGGAAACATTGATTTGGATGATAAAATACACCCCAGTAAATACCAAAGTATAAACAATCTCAGATAAAAATAAAATTGTGATATTTCCCTTACCTTAGGTCCGATTTGCTTCGTTAGTGTCCGAACCTCCTGTATAATGATTTAAATAATGTTATTGAATTATTCCAGAATAATATTCATTGTTATTATATCATATATGGTTCACTTATGACTTTATATTACCCGTTCATTTGTAAATTCATGTTAAAGTAGCATTTTGGGTAAAATCGTCTCATTTGCCGTGTGTGTTTTAACATGTAATTATTTATATGATTACTTAGATCATGATTACTTAAATCCAGAATTTAAAACAAAATTTATATATAATATAGATTCAGAATATACATATATATAATGGATTGATAAATGGAAAGAAATACACTGTTCATGGAGACGGTAGGCCGTACGTACGCGTGAACGCTGTTTTCGTTTCCTTATTGAATTGAGTGGAATTATGTAGATGACATAAATATATATATACATAAATCCAGTAGTATTATTATGTCATATATTTCATGATTACTTATTATATATACTGTATAATCATTCATGAATGGTTAACGTGGAGAATGAATCTCATCGCGTCGTGGAGACGGTAGTCCGTACGTACACACGAGCGATGATATTGTTCTCATGATCGTTTAATTGTATTGGAGTGTATGTATAATATTTAACAATCAATATCAATTTACAATAGTAATATATAGTCATTATTTACACCATTATACCCATCCAAGTAAGGTTGTGGTGGAAAATAGATTACACCACGGCGTGGAGACGGTATTCCATACGTACGCACGCACGGTGATTTCGTTTTCCGTAGGATGGATAGATGGTGAAATAGGGTTTTTTTCATAATTATAATAACATATATGTATATGATTTATACTGATGTTATTACTTCATAATGAAACAACTAAATAAGAAGAAGTGGAAAAAGAAATAAAGATTAAAGAATCGGTAACGGACATTACCTCTTCTTTGAAGTGCTTCTTTGAGACCTCCTTTTAGGGCACTAAAATTGGTCTTTGAAGAAGAAAAGGACCACTAGGATGCTTATAGGGAAGTTATGAGGATAAATTTTCAGTGTTTGGCCGAGCTTGAAGGCTGAAATTGGTGTGAGGAGGAGAGGGAGGAGGTGGCCTTTTATAAGGGAGGAGAGGGGCTCCTTTGGAAAAACTAAAAATATTATTTTATTATAAAGTCAAGTTCGGTTTTAAATTGCTCCAAATTGATTTATTTAGGAGCTAAGGTGGGGATGGGTCTAAATAATCTCATCCAATAGAATTTAGACAAGTTTAGGTTCCTATTGTTACCTTATAATTTAGATTTAACATTAAGTTAAATAATTTTACTTTTACCGTGTCTTATTGTGTTCTTATACTATAAGGTTAATAAACTTACTATAACAATAGAAACGAACCCAAAGTTGTTTATTAGAAATATATATAACCTTATAAAAGTCATTTGGCCGAAACTTAGATTTTTAAGAATAAAATAACAATTAATAATATAATTTTTGTTTTAAAAACTATTTTATGTCAATTTTTACACTATTTAGTAATTGATTTTTGTGAAACTTATAACAGAATTATTAGATCGAAAAATGTTAATTAAATCAATAATAACATGTCATAGTAACATATAAAATTAGTTTAATTCAAAAAAAGTCAAAAATTACATTTATTTTGGTATTTATAACATTAATTATGACAATATCTCATTAATAAGATAATTACTGCATCATCTTTTTGTTATAAATAAATTAACTTATTTAGTGTCTAAAAATTACAAATAAAATACCATTATGTAGAAAATATTTTTATCTTTATAATTAATATTTATATTCTAATTTATGATATGTATTACCTTATATTAAAAATTATGTACTTATTAAACTTTGATTTTAACTATTTTAACCCTTCTTTAAATAAATTAATAATAAATGTCCTAATCTAATCCAAGTGGGCCTAAATGGTCATATTTTATTCCTAAGGTTGTTTTTGGTCGAATTTCACTTATCCAATAGAATTATGACATGTGTTAGGAAAATAATAATAACATTTTACCCTTAATTACCCTATTTACTTTTAACCGTGGTAAATAAAAGTAAAAAGTTATTATTCACCAAAAATTATTTTCATCTCATTGAACCATATTTTACTTACTGACATCAACCATGCCTCTCTGATTTTTTAAATCCCACTCAAACAAGTGGTAAAATTATGTTTTATGAAGAACTCAGTTTTTTAACTACCACTTAGTGGTTTCACTATTCATCAAAAATTGAATGTTTTCAGAAAAATACCAATATTTCACCCAAGGCTAATTTCGATATTCCGATTCCAAAAATGAAGTCAATTATGAAAAATAAAATTTACAAAATTTAAAAATGTGGTTATTACTATTCCTAATTGCTAGTTTTAATAATATTTTAATAGCATATCGTTGTTTAGTGAAACTCGGTATTGCGTACGACACAAGCTATCGAGGAAGGTCGCGATTGCATGTAAAGCAAGAGAAGAAAGTGTCGTGTGTAGTGAAAGATTCATTTGATGATAACATAAAAGTCTCAGGTGTTTCATTCTACTCCCCTTAAAATGAATTTCGCCCTCAAAATTCGTCACTTTGTAACAAACAGATGAGGATACCTCTCCCTCATCATATCATCAAGATCCCATGTAGCTTCTTAAAATTGGTGGTTCCTCCATAAAACTTTCACCAATCGAGTGGTCTTGTTTAGTAGGACTTTTTCGCTATGATCCAGAATCTCTATCGGCTGTTCTTTATATGAAAGATCTTGCTCCAGCGGTACAACTTCTGAGATGAGTACATGTGAGGGATCAGGTATGTACTTTCTCAGGATAGATACATGGAACACATCGTGAACTTGAGAGAGATTCGGTGGAAGCACCAGTCTGTAAGCTACCTTCCCAACACGATCCAGTATTTCTAAAGGACGGATATATCTAGGGCTCAACTTCCCCTTCTTTCCAAATCTCATGACCCTCTTCCAGGGATATATTCGTAAGAACACTTTATCACCCACTTCAAACTCAAGGTCTTTTCTTCGGTTATCGGCATAAATTTTCTATCGACTCGGAGCTGCTCTTATGTGTTGTTGAATAGATCAGACCTTTTCTGCCATCTCATCAACAAGATCAGGTCATAATAGCTTTCTTTCTCCAACTTCATCCCACCAAGTTGGAGTCCTGCATTTCTTTCTATAGAGAGCTTCATAAGGAGCCATCTGAATACTGGAGTGAAAGCTATTATTATAAAAACATTCCACTATAGGTAGGTGTTGATCACAACCACCTTTGAAATCCATAGAGCAAGCTCTCAACATATATTCTATAGTTTGAATTGTTCTCTCAGACTGAACGTCTTTCTGAGGATGATAAGCAGTGTTGAAACTCAACTCTGTATCCAGAGTATGCTAAAGACTTCACCAGAAGTTTGAGGTAAACCTCGGATCCAGATCATATATAATAGAAAGTGGTACTCTATTCAATCTTACCACTTCCTTCACATATATCCTGGCAAGCTGATCCAGAGAGAAATCCTCTCTAATAGCGATTAAGTGTGCAGACTTTGTAAGACGATCAACGATGACCCAGATAGCATTATTGCCTTTGGATGTTTTAGGAAGTCCTGTGACAAAGTCCATAGTGATGTTTTCCAATTTCCATTCGTGGATGGGTAATGGTTGTAACATCCCCTTAGACTTCTGTCTCTCAGCTTCAACTTGCTGACAAACCAAGCATCGAGATATATATTCAGCAACATCTCCTTTCATACCATCCCACCAGAAGTACTATTTTAGGTCCCTATAAATCTTTGTGTTTCCAGGATGAATAGAGAATGAAGAACTATGAGCCTCATCCAGAATCTCCTTCTTAAATTCGGGGATGGAAGGAACACAAACCTGATTCCTGAAATTTATTATCCCATCAAAATCAATGTTGAATTCAGGAACATTTCTCACCTTCTTTTGTAACTTGACATCTTCTTTATGTGCCTCTTTAATCTTCACATGTATATATGGTTGAACATTCATTTGAGAATGATACGATTTTCCCCTTTCATTATAATTCCAAGATACTTCCTTTCTAAATCCATAAATATTGTATCTTTTGTGATCCTCATCATGTATAAACTGGCATGGTCTTGTCGACTTAGTGCATCTGCCACCTTGTTTGCTTTCCCAGGGTGGTCATGAATTGAGCAGTCGTAATCCTTAATCAGCTCCAACCATCTTCTTTGGTGCATATTCAACTCCTTTTGTGTGAAAATATCCTTAAAACTTTTATTATCAGTATAAATATCACACCTTTCTCCATAAATATAATGCCATCAAATCTTTAATGCAAAGATTACTGCAACTAACTCCAAATCATGAGTTAGGTAATTTGGCTCATGTATTTTCAACTGTCGTGAGGAATAAGCTATCACCATATCATTTTTCATAAGAACACACCCCAATCGCTTCTTGGATGCATCACTGTAGATCACAAACCTTTCTCCACTACAAGGCAGTGTGAGCACAGGTTCACTGGATAACCTTTTTTTAAACTCCTTGAAATTCTCTTCACATTCCTCCATCTAGACAAACTTAACTCATTTCCGAATCAACTTGGTGAGTGGATTAGATAATCGTGAAAAATCATTCACAAAACTTCAATAATATCCCTCCAAACCAAGAAAACATTTGATATCAGTTACTGTTGTTGGTCTCGAACATCTTTCGATAACCTCTATTTTTTATTGATCCACAGATATTCCCTCTTTTGAGATTATGTGACCCAGAAATGAAACTTTTTGAAGCCAAAATTCACACTAGGTAAATTTGGCATAAATCTTCTGCTTTCTCAGGGTCTTCAATATAATTCTCAAGTGATCTTCATGTTCTTCCTTTCTCTTTTAATAGACAAGAATATCGCCTATAAAAACTACCAAAAACTGATCAAGATAGTCTCTAAAGACTATATTCATCAGATCCACGAAGATAGATGGGGCATTAGTAAGACCAAATGGCATCACTATAAATTCATAGTGTCTATACCTTGTACGGAAAGCAGTCTTTAGTATATCCTCCATTTTGACCCTTAATTGATGATACCCTGAACGAAGATCAATCTTGGAAAAGTATTGAGCTCCGCGTAGTTGGCAAAATAAGTCATCAATGTGTGGGAGAGGGTATTTTTTCTTGATAGTGATTTTGTTAAGTTCTCGATAATCAATGCAGAGTCTCATTGATCCATATTTCTTCTTAACAAATAGAACAGGTGCTCCTCAAGGTGATGCACTAGGGCGTATGAACCCCTTACCAAGATTCTCTTGGAGTTTCTTCTTTAATTCATGCAACTCAATTGGGACCATTCTATAAGGTCTCTTTGAAATAGGCAAAGCACCCGGTACGAGTTCTATTGAAAACTCATCTTCACGATTTGGTGGAAGACCTGGTAATTCCTCCATAAAGGAATCATCAAACTCATGTACAATGGGAATATTCTAAATTGTGAGTTTCTCACCAACCTTTTGAGATAAATAACCTTCATTTAGTGGAATCATGACCCATAAGATGGAAGAAATTTCCACTTGAAGGTTATGTTCATCCTTGCATTGATAGACGATCATAGATTGATCTGAAATATGAAATGTGACTTCCCATCTTGGGAAATTGATATGAGCTCTATATAAAGAAAGCCAATCCATGCCAAGAAACACATCAAATTCCACTATAGGAAGGATCAGAAGATTTCCAGGAAGCACTTTCCCACAATCTTCGATCGGAGAAGAATTATAAACTTTTGATGCAACTGTTGTTCCATTAGGGGTTGTCACAGCTAACTCAACATCTAATTGTCGAGGTAATATGGTGATATCGTTAGAAAATTATTCAGAAATAAAAGAGTGGGTGGATCCTGAAACAAATAAAATATTTGTTACTTTAGAGTGGATGGTAAGTGTACCTTTCACCACATCGTTATCGTACTCCACATCTCTGATAGAAATTGCATGTGACATTCCTTTGTATTTAGCTTTAAGAGTTTGTTGACGTCGACCATCATCATCAACCCTTGGATTTGGGCATTGATTAGCATAATGCCCCATCTCCTTGCACTTGAATCATTGACGTGTAGTAGGTTCATTATGTGTATCCCTTCCTTTGTTTTCATCATTAGACATCTTCTTCCTGTCATTGTTGCATTCAAATTCCCTATGACCTTCCTTTCCACATTTGAAACATTTACTTGTCCCTTTTTGAAAACTCCCTCCAGGTTTCTTTCCACACATTGAGGATAAGGGAAAGCTCATCTTCTTTTCATTGTGCTCTTTAGATTTTGATTTGAATTCCATTTTCCTCTTCTTATCAAACCCATATGACTGATGGGTTACTCCAATCTACATCTCAACTTTGAAAGCACATTGAACGATTTCCTCGTAGCTATTGAAGTCTCTTATGGCTAACTCCCTTTGAAGACTTGGTTTTAAGCCACTAAAGAATCGATAAATTTTACTCTCATGTTGAATAATAATAGAAGCGTACCTTGCAAGTCTTGTAAAATTTGCTTCATAGGTACCAACAGATTAATCATCCTTTTGCTTTAGTTTAAGAAACTCTTTCTCCATCTTTGTTCGGAGAATACGAGGGAAGTACTTATTGAAAAATAACTTCTTGAACTCGTCCCAATCCATGGACTCAATTTCATCTCTTTTCCTCGTATTCTTGATAAGATTACACCACTGATCAGCACCACATTCCAAACGATACACTGCTAAGATGACTTTATCATGTTCATAACAATGAAGAACTGAAAATATCTTTTCAGTAGTACTAATCCATTGTTCAGCAACTAATGGATTAGTAGACCCGCTGAATGAAGGAGGAGGCTGCCTTATGAAGGATTCAACAGAATGTTTCTCCTTCATTTTCCCGTTTGGAAGTCCTGCATGATTCATAGCTTGAGAAAGTTGTGTGAGCATGGCTACAAGATTTTTCATTCTAGCTCCCATAACATTTGGTTTCTTAGGGGGACAATCATTGTATTGCCTGTTTCATTTCGCATTAACACGGTTCCTTCGGGATCCATCCATTGACTAAAACCAAGAAGAATAGTCTGAGCAACACTAATTATTCTAGGAAAACCACATAATCAAGAATAAATTTACACACTTAAGGTCTTATCCTATGTTAATCATGGCCATTTCTAAAACACTAAGATAGTGTTCTATGCTTAGACTTATCCTTAGGGTTCTTACTAAGGCTTTAACATCCTAGTTTCTAAAGGTTGACTATACCTTTCCTCTGATACCAACTATAACGACCCATACTTTACATGCATTGTCATTACTTCAGAATTTAAGCACACTTATTACAACATATAACAAAACTAAGAAAGGACCGTATAGGTATAGAGTCTTTAGAAACTGGGAAACATAAACAAAAGGTTCATAAAGCATCTACATTGCCTCCCATTTATTTCATCATATCTAGAGTCCCTTTTTGGCATATTCTACTTCATAACCTTCTTCCTGACCTGGGGAAATAAAACATACAAAAGGGTGAGCTCAAATGCTCAGTAAGGGTAAACAAATGAAATATCAATCACACCATATACATATGAACATAACTTTTGGAAATCTTAACCTGCAAAAGAAATCATAATTTCATAACATGGGATAAATCATAGTAGTGAAATGTAATCCCAATAATCATAACTTAAAACATGAAGCTTTGTGGCATACACACATAATCATAGAGAACCATTTCTTATTAGTCAAGACTCATTTCCAAGACTATCTTAGTGGACAAAGTCCATTTCTGAACCGAGTTCACTCCTCGTTTCAGTCCTATTTCACTGAATTGGTTTATCCTACCGTTCCAGCCATGTCTGTCTCAGGAGATATAAAATCCTTAACCAATGCATTGGAGGGAGATATAGGTCCCACCCATCTCATAATGATACCATTATTATGTGTGCCACAAAATCATAAATCATACATCATTGAATAACCCATGTAAAAAAATGGGGTTCTTAAACAACATGACATCATAAAACAATTCATATAAGAAAAAGGAATTCATAAAAATAATTCCATCACAACATAATCAAATCAACTTAATAATAGGGATAGAAACAGAACCCTATATTTTCTTATATGGAAAATAATTTTGATAAAACACTTGAACTCTATTCTTGAAGAAAATATCCTTTCTACTTCAAAACAATTTTCCTTTCTTAACATATCATACAATTCTAAACTAAAAGAAGTTGATTAAAAAGAATATTGAAAATTTGTAAAGGAATATTCTTGGAAATAATGTTTTAAAAAATCCATTCATGCTGTATATGTTAAAAAAAACAGTTTTCTCGTACTTTTGTCGGAAAAGTCAAAGAGTACCTCGTATGAAAAACAAAAAAAGATTCCTTTCATATCTTTTACTAAAAACTCACAAAAGGGTAAAATTAGATTTATTCAATTGTAGGTGGATGGAAATAATATTACATATTGAGTAAACATGGATATGTATGATAAAATACACCCCAGTAAATACCAAAGTATAAAACATATCGGATAAAAATGAGATTGTGATATTTCCCTTACCATAGGTCCGATTTGCTTCATAAGTGTCTGAACCTCCTTTATAATGATTTAAATAATGTTATTGACTTATTACAGAATCATATTCATTGTTATTAGATCATATATGGTTCACTAATGACTTTATATTACCCGTTCTTTTGTAAATTCTTGTTAAAGTAGCATTTTGGGTAAAATCATCTCATTTGTCATTTGTGTTTTACCTTGTAATTATTCATATGATTACTTAGATCATGATTACTTAAATCTATAATTTAAAACATTATTTATATATAATATATATTTATAATATATATATATATATAATGGATCGATAAATGTAAAGAAATACATCGTTCATGGAGACGGTAGGCCGTACGTACGCATGAACGCTGTTTTCGTTTCCTTATTGAATTGAGTGGAATTAAGTAGATGACATAAATATATATATATACATAAATCCAGTAGTATTATTATTTCATATATTTCATGATTACAAATTATATATACTTTATAATCATTCATGAATGGTTAACGTGGAGAATGAATCTCATCACGTCGTGGAGACGATAGTCCGTACGTACGCACGAGCGATGATATCGTTCTCATGATCGTTGTATTTTATTGGAGTGTATGTATAAAGATTCAGAATCAATATAACATTAAAATAGTCATATATATTCATTATAAACACCATTATACCCATCTAAGTAAGGTGGTGGTGGAAAATAGATTACACCACGGCATGGAGACGGTATTCCGTACGTACGCACGCGCAGTGTTTTCGTTTTCCCTAGGATGGATAGATGGTGAAATAGGGTTGTTTAATACATATAATAACATATAAGTATATGAGTGATACTTATGTTATTACTTTATAATGAAACAACTAAAGAAGAAGAAGTGGAAGAAGAAATAAAGTTGAAAGAATCGGTAACAGACTTTACCTCTTCTTTGAAGTGCTTCTTTGAGACCTCCTTTTAGGGCACTAAAATTGGTCTTTGAAGAAGAACATGACCTCTAGGATGTTTATAGGGAAGTGGAGAGGAGAAATTGGCAGGGGTTTGCCGAGCTTGAAGGCTCAAATTGGTGTGAGGAGGAGAGGGAGGAGGTTCCCTTTTATAAGGGAGGAGAGGGGCTCCTTTGGAAAAACTAAAAATATTATTTTATTATAAAGTCACGTTCGGTTTTAAATAGCTCCAAATTGATTTATTTCGAAGATATGTTGGGTATGGGTCAAAATCATCTCATAAAATAGAATTTAGACAAGTTTAGATTCCTATGTAAACCTTATCATTTAGATTTAACATTAAGTTAAATAAATTTACTTTTACCGTGTCTTCTTGTGTTCTTATACTATAAGGTTAATAAACGTACTATAACAAGCCAAAAGAACCCCAATATGTTTATTATTAATATATATAACTTTATCTATTTCATTGGGCCGAACCATATATTTTAGGAATAAAATAAAAATTAATAATATAACATATTTTTTATAAACTATTTTATGTCAATTTTGACATTATTTAGTAATTGATTTTTGTGAAAATCATAACAGAATGATTAGTTCGAAAAAGGTTAATTAAATCAATAATGACATGTCATATTAACCTATAAAATTAGTGTAATTCATAAAATGTTTCAAATTTCATTTAATTCTGTATTTATGACATCAATTATGTCAATATTTCATTAACAAGATAATTACTGCATCATCTTTTTGTCATAAATAAATTAAATTATTTATTGTCTAAAAATTAAAAATAAAATACCATTATGTAGAAATATTTTTATCTTTCTAATTAATATTTATAGTCGAATTTATCTTATGAATAACCTTATAATAAAAATTATTTACTTATTAAACATTGATTTTAAATATTTTTACCCTTCTTTAAATAAATTAATAATAAATTTCCTAATATAATCGATGTGGGCCTAAATGGACATATTTTATTCCTAAGGTTGTTTTTGGTCGAATATAACTTATACAATAGAATTAGGACATGTGATAGGGAAATAATAATAACAATTTTTCCCTTAATTACCCTATTTTCTTTTAACCATGGTAAATAAAAGTAAAAAGTTATTATTCACCAAAAATTATTTTCATCACATTGAACCACATTTTACTTACTGACATAAACAGTGTCTTTCGTCTTTTTGAAATTCCACTCACTGAAGCGGTAAAATTATGTTTTATGAAGAATTTAGTTTTTTAACTACCACTTAGTAGTTTCACTATTCATCAAAAATTGAATGTTTTCAGAAAAATACCAAAATATCACCCTAGGATAATTTCGATATTCCGAATCCAAAAATGAAGTCAATTTTGAGAAGTAAAATTTACAAAATTTCAAAAAGTGGTTATTACTATTCATGACGGTTAGTTTTAATAATATTTTAATATCATATCGTTGTTTAGTGAAACTCGGTATTGTGTAGGACGCAAGCTATCAAGGAAGGTCACGATTGTGTGTAAAGCAAGTGAAGAAAGTGTTGTGTGTACTGAAAGATTCCTTTGATGATAACATAAATGTCTCGGGTGTTACAAATGTGGAGTCCAATTCTCTCAGAAGGTGATTTCAATTGTATCATCTGAACAAGGTTTTGTTGAATTTTGCCTCATTATAGTTATCTATTGTGGATGAAGAGAGAACATATTACCTCTAGTTGATGTTGGTCACCTGTCCACTCTTAAACATAGGCATGGGGAAAAAAATCAATGATAATAACTACGAGACTTTATATGGTCAGATGTATATATGGCTTGACCCAGATGGATATTCATAATGAAAGGAGCACATAATTATTTTAATTAAATGAATTATGATACTGGTGACATTACAATAGGAGGTCTTGAGGGATTTCCATACATAACCTATAGCGGAAAAAATATGTGTCCCAAGAAGATGTATTGGGACCAATGACATATGTTCTGGAGACCAAGGATGAAGAAGGATGTGGAAGAGTTCATTTATATATTCCTTACTTGTCATCCGGAGAAGGCTGGGAACTAGATTCTAGTGGTTTTGACTCAAACCCTTGATGTTCCATAATGGGAGTGGTATGTAATATCGATGGAATATTTGTCTAGGTTCCATGTTAGTCTAGGGGGAATGAAGCAATCTGGATGATCATTTTCTGAATGATGATGTCGGCCCACTTCCTTGTGATTTGGGAGAAACATTTAGTAGAGAGCATGGGACTCCTCTAAGTGAAATAGATATTTTGACACCATGGGTTCCCATCGACGATAGGCTCATATAATGACACTCTCATTACATAGAATTTCTGTAAGAGAATGCAGGAGGTTCTTGGAACTCACATGTTCTTGAGCACAATTTTTCACCCATATACAGATGACCTGACTAAGCGGATCATATAGGTTCTGAAAGGCTCTCATTGGAAAATCATATTAATTTTTTTGGCTTTCATTGGGATGATTTATCATGGGTGATTGATTCCTCGTGATAGGTTTTGGTGGTGCCATGGGAATCTCTAGAAGAGAACATGGGAGTAGGAGTCTCAGATTCATAGTCAATACACTAATCTATTTGGGAGTCCCTTGGTTTGGAATTTTGGGACAAAATGTATTGCCCCGACCCTAGTTACCCAGAGTCAGTGCTTTATTAGATAACATTGGAATGATCACAAGAAAGATCAAGTCTCGAAAGACCAATTAGTTTAGTAGCCTTGGAAACACTAGATACAATCATAAAGTTTTACATTACATAAAAAAACATCTTGTCTTCATATCCCCTCATACTATCCCTGCAGTTCATTCATAAATTACTTCTTCATAATCCTGGTAAAAATAAAACATTTAATGGGGTGAGCTCAGATTCTCAGTAAGGATAACATTATAGTAGACTCTTTCATAGATAAGCATATCCACTTAAGGCAATTTAGAATTAAAACAAAAGCCTTTTAAACTTGAACTTCAGCATAATATGGCAAAGATAAAATGAAATAATGTCATTTACTTATTCACATGGATATTATATTAGTCGAACAATCACATGCAATATCAATACCCACATTCATAATGATGTAATTCATAATGCCAGACTATCATAACCAGATATCCAAGGCCTCGTGCCAAGACTACAAATAAGATTTTGTCAAGGCCTTGTACCAAGACACTAGCTTGTCTCATGAGACCTACCGATGAATTGAGAAGCTATAGCGGGCTCTACCTGTCACATATTAAGTCCAATGCATTACTCATATGAACAGGTTTAAACATAACATAAACATTCGTATTAAAACTAGCATACGAAATGTCAATACTTTAACCACAAACCATGAATTGTATAAAAAATAGCACATCCACAGTCAAACATAACTCATTCAATACAATATGGAAGATTGTATTGTATCACATTAACCTCAAACAAGTATAATGAAGGATATATGAGAATAATCATCAAAAAAATTTGAGAGAAATATCCCCCTTTTTCTTGAAATCATTTAAAATCCACACTATTTGTCAAGAATCCATTTAAAATAGATTTTAGAATCAAAGTGTCCCATACCAATTTTAAACTTTTAAAAGGTGTTTTTTTTTTGAAAACTTTAATGTCCATATAAATAAATCCTTAAAACCATTTTTAAAACATGGACATTAATGAGAAAGATTTAGAAGAATAAGTCTTTAAAACATTTAAAAATGTATTTTAGGTAGAGATTCTAACCATAATAGAGGCACTTGAATAAAAAAAATTGAGGTAATCAAAACATTTTAATATCATGAGAATAAAGGGATTTATGATATACTATGTCAGAGTACGTTATATACACCACATAAAAGTCATTCGGTGTATAAAAACAAAGAAGTCTCAATGGAATTTAAGTTGAGATGAAATCTCTCATAAAGGCCGTATCCTTAGGTTAAGGATAAATCAACGACATAGTTATGTGTGAAAAATATAAATACACTAAATATTATTGGATATTCAGTGTAATACAATCAAAGGATATTCACACAAAATCTTGTGAAAACAACACCAATGAATTGGATGATTAACTCAACAAATGGAATATGAGTTAAAATTACTCTTATCAAATTCATATCGATGACTTGAGATATTATAAACGGAGTGATTGTGTGTATCAAAAGTATATCCACAGAAAAGGGGAGTGGATATTTTGGAATAAGCAAATGAATAGTTATTCCACACATAATCTCGGAGTAAAATAATCAATGAAGTTTGGATAAAGCCGAAAAAATGGAAATGGAAATTTTGAATTCCCTTATCGATTAGGTTACATACAAAACATACACCCATGAAAGAAGTATCATACAATGATGATGTAAATTCCCATAAAATAAAGTATATTACACAATGAATACAATCATGGGCATTACACATACACCACATGCAATAATTACGTGGTGAACAATAGAATTCTCACGAAATTAAGAGTGAGTTAAGAAACCCCTTACTTTGTACTTTTTCCTTGGTCGACAGTAGGTTAACTCCTGTATAACGGTGAAATAATTGTTATTTAATTATACAATAATCACTTACATTAATATGGTATCATATATTATCTTTTAACATTGATTTGTTAATAATATCTTAGAATTATCGTCGTTTCGGGTGTTAAATTACTCGTTTTCTTTTATATGTTTTGTTACGTAAACCATGTTTCTCATGGATAGGTTGTATCTTATTCAAATCCAGAATTATTTAAAGTCCTTAGACATTATTTTTAAATCATCAAATGATAATTATACTTTAATGGATACGATAGAGAATGAATCTCATCGCGTTCGTGGAGACGGTAGTCCGTACGTACACACGAGCGACAATATCATTCTTTTGATATTAAAATAATATATAATTGGATGTTATATCATATATACAGAATTATTATCATGTTATATTTATTATTTTCATGAGTTACACATCATTATTGTACCCAACCAAATAATAATATATTGAATAACAATTACACCACGACGTGGAGACGGTAAGCCGTATGTACGCACATATGGTGACATGTTATTCAAAGGGTGGATAGAATACTGAATATGGTTGTACCATATTTATAATAACATCACAATATATATAAGATACTATAGTTATTATTTTATAATGTTAATAACAAATAATGGATAAGTGGAAGAAGAAGGGAACTTGAAAAGGGGTGGTGAAAACATTACCTCTTTTCAGGTTCTTCCTTTTGATTTGATCAAAAGGGCTCCTTCGGATGACTTTATGATCAAACTGAGGCCTCTAGGTTTTAGTTAGGGAAGTTGAGAGAGTATTTGGGCAGGGTTTGGCCAATCCAAAAGACTTTTACGGTGTGACGAAATGAGAAGGAGGAATTCCCTTTTATAAGAGGGGTGAGGGGCACCTTTGGAAATGCTAGAAATATTAATTTATAATAAATACATATTCGGGTTCTGATGGCTCCAAAGTTGATTATTAAATTTTTAAGGTGGGGATAGGTCGAAAAACATTAAACCAATAGAATTTAGACAGGTTTGGGTCAATATATTAACCTTATCTTTTAGATTTAACTCTTAGTTAGTTAGTTTGACATTTACAATGTCACATTGTATTTTTATATTGTATAGTTAATAAACTTACTATATACATCCAAGAGACCCCAAAGTGGTCCACTAATGATATACCTATCATTATATAAGTCTCTTGGACGAACATTATATTTTATGGAATTTAATATCAATTAATAATATAATATATTTTTTAAAAACTCTTTATGAGAATTTTATCACTATTCAATATTTGATTTTTGTGAAACTCATAACAGAATGATTATTTCGAAAAAGGTCTATTAAATAAATCCTAATATTTCATATTATCATATAAAATTAATTTAATTCATTAAAAGTCTTAAAATATATTTATTTGGGTATTTATAATATCAATTATTTTAATTTTTCAATATTATGGTAATTACTGCATCATCATTGTGTCATAAATATATTAAATTATTTAATGTCTAAAAATAACAAATAAAATATAATTATGTAGTAAATCTTATTATATTTTTAATGAATATTTAAAATTGAATTTATCTTATGTATAACCCTTTATTAAAAATGTTTTAGTAAATAAACATTGATTTTAACTCTTTTAACTCTTCTTTGAATTAAATAATAATAAATGACTTAATCTAATCCATGTGGACCTAAATGATAATATTTTATTCCTAAGATTGTTTTTGGTCGAGATACACTTGTCCAATAGAATTAGGACATGTGTTAGGGTAATATTAATATCATTTTTACCCTTAATTATCCTATTTACTTTTAACCGTGGTTAATAAAAGTATAAAGTTATTATTCACCAAAAATTATTTTCATCTCATTGAACCAAATTTTACTTCTTGATATTAACCATGTCTCTAATATTTTCAAAATTCCATTCACAGAAGCGGTAAAATTAACTTTTATGAAAAATTTAGTTTTTTTTAACTACCACTTAGTAGTTTCACTATTCATCAAAAATTGAAGTTTTTCAGAACAATGCCAAAATTTTACCCTAAGATATAATTGATATTATGAATTCAAAAATGATATCTATTTTAAAAAATTCCAAACATATAAGTTTCATTAATTAATTTTATAATTAATTCCCATTGTCACAACAAATATCGTGTTTTTAAGAAACAATATATATCAAAAGATTGACAATTGTTTAGGTCCAATTTCAAAGTGAAATTAATTCTAATGAACACCTTTGGATAAAATGGTAAAAATATATTCTAATTATACTTTGAAACCACTAAATAATATAATTTATCACTATAAATTAATTTTATTAAAAATGTTGATTTTAAGTATTTTTCACTATTCGGAAAAATTGGAAGTTCTCAGAAAAATACCAAAAATTCATCTTAGGATAATTTCGATATTCTGATACAAAAAATGAAGTCCATTTTGAAATATAAAATATATATAATTTCAAAAATTTTGTATTACTATTCATAACAGCTAGTTTGATTGGTTGTGGTGTGTTAGAATCTCGAAGTGGCGTACAATGCATGCCATCGCATTATTTGAAGGGAAATGTACCGTGGAAGAATGGGGTGTTACATTCTCCCCTCCATCAATAAATTGCATCCTAGAAATTTTTAAAATTGTGCGTGGGAATATAATTGAATGTCCCACATCAGAAAAAGAGTCAATAAAACTATCACTTTAAAAGAAATAAAGAGAGGTATAAAGGTCATCCAAGATAACCCATACTCGGATTCCATGTAGGAAAACATGGATATGGATGATAAACTAAGTGTCAAGTTCTGATGGGGAGGAATTGAAATCATGATCAGTAGAAAGTTAAGAATAAGAAAACCACAAACTTGTGTTGGGAAAAGCGGCCATTAGTCTCCTAGTAGGAAATTAAACGGACAACATTTTTTTGTTTCAAGTTACATTACATAAGGATGAGGAATTTATTTATGATATTGTTTAAGAATATAAAGATATATAGTTACATTTTAAGTAGAGTTTAATTCTTTAATAAATTTCTACCAATAAATAATTTTTTTAAACGATGAGTATTCAAGAATACTTGGCCACACTGGAAGACCTAGAACAAACTTCTATAGAATCACATGATCCATGCAGGATGAACTATATATTTACATTGTCTTTAGAGATTAATCAAAACCAAAATGGTTAGTACAAGATCAAATGATCCCCCAAAAGGATTTTCCTTGAGAGAAAAAAACACTAATCTTAATTTCCAAAATTAAACCAACAATACCAAAAAGTTAAATAAATACCATTCAGTTATCAATTGTCCTTAAAATACTTCGATAAAATCAAAAATAATATTGAAAACCAAATCTTATTAAGAATGCAGTCTTCCACGTTAAATTGTATCTCCAAATGACATTAATTACTCTTAAAGTCACATACTTAAAAGTAATTAACCTAATCATTTCCATAAATAAAACAAATCATTATTAATCCACAATAAAAACATAGATAATAATACACCATTACTCTTCAAATTAAATCCCATACTACTCTATTTTCCTTGGGCATATAGTCTTCACACCAAAGAGAACAACTTCCAAAATAACATTTATCACTTAATCACCAAATCATTTTCTTATACTAACGGTATTTATTTGATAAGACATAAGATCCCAAATCAAATTATTATTGATCAATAAAATCATTTAACTAAAAATAATAGTCCCACTAACCAGGGACTTTATGTAGTCCAGTGGTAGGTGATAAATCCCAATCGCGCTTTGGTTGTGGGTTCGATTCCCACAGTTTTTTCCGACGCGATGGGTTGTCACACGGTCTACGTGTTGTCCTTTTTCAAAAACTATATTTTATAACATTACCAAAATGAGATAAATTACTCAAAATAACCATAATATAATTTAACCACAAATTTTTTCTCATACCTTGATTTTTCATCCCAAATTATAATAATTTCTAATTGCCTCAATCCCAATGATCATATAAAACCAAATGGTTATTTATAACTATATCCACAAGAGAAAAGACAATTCTTCCTCAAATATCATTCTCACATGGAAAACTGTGGGGTTACAAATACAAGAGAAAATTATTCCAAAGTAATCCCATCAACAAGGAGCACTAATAATTTTTAAAAATTTCTCCAACCATTTATTTCCACATAGCTTCTTCTTTGACCATGAAAATATCATATAGAATAGGGCATTCACTCGGGTAATGTCCAGGTCCCCTACATTTACGGCAAATGACTGTAAATGGACTATTGGGACCATTTTTTCTTCTTTCATAGTAATCATAATTTTTCTTTGAAAATTATTCACTTTATGTCCTTCCTTTCCACATGTAAAGCATTTATTTGTCCGGTTGAGACACTTTCCTCGGTGTCTCCCTCCACATTTCCTGCATGATGGAAATTGAGGATTCATTTACCATGGTCTCCACTGCTAGAGCTCTTATCATTCATCACCTTTCTCTTCTTTGTTGAGTCCGGTAATTAGTTAATATATATATTGTTGATCATATTGTAAGAAAATTTATTTGGAATAAAGACGATATCTTTTACGCCTATCATACTTCCATTTTTTTGCTCATTGCCACCACCGTTCCCACCTTGTACGTCATTCTCAAAGTCACTATGACTTCCTTGGAATCCAGCCATTGACTAAAACCAGAAAGCATTGTGTGAGTAATAGTAGTGATAAAATCATTTAGAGATTAACATGTAACCATATTCTCAATTTTAAACACATTAGAACTAACCAAGTTCATTTACTCACATCTTATATATATAATACTTTAAATCAGTTTTTAAATAAAATGTAAATTATCCTATGCATATCCCCTGGGAGTGTCGTAACCCATAGTGCAGCAAGGCCCGTTGTCGTGCACCAGTTCCCGTTTGAGTCTAGCTCAAAGTGGTGTTTTCGGGTTTTACCCCTAGGTACATCTGTACCAGAGCCACCTCTACCTGCTCATATCCAGACAGGGATGTATTGCTCGGAAAACTCACAAAATCTCTACAATATCAAAATTCTTGGAAGTTCTTCTATACTAATCCTCAAAGATCATATTAGGTCTACATGCTCTAATCAGAGTTTATCTAAATCTAGCTTCCAAGGTTTGTACTAAACTACCTCTGATACCAACTGTAACGCCCCGACCCCAGTTACCCAGAGTCGGTGTATTATTACATAACATTGGCAGGATCACAAGAAAGATCAAGTCTCGAAAGACTGATTAGTTTAGTAGCCTTGGAAACACTAGATACAATAATAAAGTTTACATTACATAAAAAACATCTTGTCTTCATATACCCTCATACTATCCCTGCAGGTCATTCATAAATTACTTCTTCATAATCCTGGGAAAAATAAAACATTGAAAGGGGTGAGCTCAGATTCTCAGTAAGGATAACATTATTGCAGAAGCTTTCATAGATATGCATAAACACATAAGGCAATTTTTTATTAAAACAAAAGCCTTTTAAACATGAACTTCAGAATAATATGGAAAAGATAAAATGAAATAATGCCATTTACTTATTCACATGGATATTATACTAGTCGAACAATCAAATTCAATATCAATAACCACTTTCATAATGATGGAATGCATAATTCTAGACTATCATAACCACATATCCAAGGCCTCGTGCCAATACTACAAATAATATTTTGTCAAGGCCATGTACCAAGACACTAGTTTGTCTCATGAGACCTACCGATGCATGGAGGAGCTATAGCGGGCTCCAACCCTCACTTATTAAGTCCAATGCATACATCATATGAACAGGTTTAACATAACATAAACATTCGTATTAAAACTAGCATACAAAATGTCAATACTTTAACCACAACCCATGAATGGTATAAAAAATAGCACATCCACAGTCAAACATAACTCATTCAATACAATATGGAAGATTTTATTGTATCGCATTAACCTCAATCAATTATAATGAAGGATAAAAGAAAATAATCATCAAAACTATTTGAGATAAATATCCCCATTTTTCTTGAAATCATTTAAAAGCCACACTATTTGTCAAGAAACCATTTAAAATAGATTTTAGAACCAAAGTGTCACATACAAATTTGAAACTTTTAAAAGGAGTTTTTATTTGAAAAATTTAATGTCCATATAAATAAATCCTGAATTTTTTTTAAAACATGTATATTAATGAGAATTATTTAGAAGAATAAGTCTTTAAAACATTTAAAAATGTATTTTAGTTAGAGTTTCTAACCAAAATAGGGACACTTGAATACAAATAATTGAGGTAATAAAAACTTTATAATATCATGAGAATAAAGGGATTCATGATATACTATGTCAGAGTACATTATATACACCACATAAAAGTGATTTAGCGTATAATAACAAATAAGTCTCAATGGAATTTAAGTTGAGATGAAATCTCTCATAAATGACGTATCCTTAGGTTAAGGATAAATCAACAACATAGTTATGTGTGAAAAATATAAATACACTATATATGATTATATATTCAGTGCAAAACAATCAAAGGATATTCACACATAATCTTGTAAAAACAACACCAATGAATTGGATGTTTAACTCAACAAATGGAGAATGAGTTAAAATTACTCTTATCAAATTCATATCGATGACTTGAGAAATTATAAATGGAGTGATTATTTGTATCAAAAGTATATCCACAGAAAAGTGGAGTTGAAATTATGACATATGCAAATGAATACTTCTTCCACACATCATCTCAGAGTAAAATAATCAATGATGTTTGCGTAAAGCCGAATAAATGGAAATTGAAATTTCGAATTCCCTTATCGATTAGGTAAAATATGAAACACACACCCATTAAAGAAGGATCATACAATTATGATGTAAATACCCATAAATTAATGTATATTACACAATGAATACAATCATGGGCAGTACACATACTCCACATGCAACAATTAAGTGGTGAACAATGGAATTCTCACGAAATTAAGAGTGAGTTAAGAAACCCCATACTTTGTACTTTTTCCTTGGTCGACAGTAGGTTAACCTCCTGTATAATGGTTATATAATTGTTATTGAATTAAAAAATAATAATTTACATTAATATGATATCATATATGATCTTTTAACATTGATTTGTTAATAATATCTTAGAATTATCGCCATTTCGGGAGTTTACTTACTCATTTTCTTTTATATGTTTTGTTACGTAAGACATGTTTGTCATGGATAGGTTTTATCTTATTCATATCCAGGATGATATAAAGTCCTTAAAAATTATTTTTAAATTATCAAATCATAATTATACTTGAATGGATACGATAGAAAATGAATCTCATCGCGTTCGTGGAGACGGTAGTCCGTACGTACGCAGGAGCGACAATATCATTCTTTTGATATTAAAATAATATATAATTGGATGTTAAATCATATATAATTAATAATTATCATGTTATATTTATTATTTTCATGAGTTACACATCATTGTTATACCCACCCAAATATTAATATATTGAATAACAATTACACCACGACGTAGAGACGGTAAGCCGTACATACGCACGTATTGTGACATGTTATTAAAAGGGTAGATAGAATACTGAATATGGTTGTACCATATTTATAATAACATAACTGTATATATAAGATACTGGATTTATTATTTTATAATGGTAATAATAAAGAAATAAGAAGTGGAAGAAGAAAGGAACTTGAAAAGGGGTGGTGAAAAACATTACCTTTTCTTCGGGTTCTTCCTTTTTATTTGATCAAAAGGGCTCCTTAAGTTGGCTTTCTGATCAAACTAAGGCCTCTAGGTTGTATTTAGAGATGTTTAAAGTGTATTTGGGATGGGGTTGGCCGATCCAAAAGGCTTTGATGGTGTGAATAAATGAGAAGGAGGAGTTCCCTTTTATAAGAGGGGTGAGGGGCACCTTTGAAAAACCTAGAAATACAAATTTATAATAAATTCATATTCGGTTTCTAATGGCTCCAAAGTAGATTATTAAAAGGTTAAGGTGGTGATAGGTCTAGAACCATTCAACCAATATAATTTAGACAGGTTTGGGTCACTATATTAACCTTATACTTTAGTTTTAACTCTTAGTTAATTAGTTTGACATTTACCATGTCACTTTGTATTTTTATATTATATAGTTAATAAACTTACTATATACATCCAAGATACCCCCAAGTGGTCCATTAATGATATACCAATCATGATATATGTCTCTTGGCCGAGCATTAGATTTTTAGGAATTAATATAAATTAATAATATAATATATGTTTTTAAAAATGTTTTATGTCAAATTTGACACTATTCAATAGTTGATTTTTGTGAAACTCATAAAAAAATTATTATTTCGAAAAAAGTAAATTAAATAAATCATAATATGTCATATTATGCTAGAAATTTAGTTTAATTCATTAAAAGTCTTAAATTATATTTATTTGGGTATTTATTATATCAATTATTTTAATTTTTCACCATTATGGTAATTAATGCATCATCATTGTGTCAAAAATATATTAATTTATATAATGTCAAAAAATTATAAATAAAATATAATAATGTATGAAATCCTATTAGATTTATAATTAATATTAAAAATTTAATTTATCTTATGTATAAAACTTTATTAAAAATATTTTAGTAAATAAACGTTGATTTTAACTCTTTTAACTCTTCTTTGAATTAAATAATAATAAATGTCCTAATCTAATCCAAGTGGACCTAAATGATGATATTTTATTCCTAAGATTTTTTTGTTCTAGATACACTTGTCCAATATAATTACGACATGTGTTAGGGTAATATTAATATCATTTTTACCCTTAATTACCCTATTTACTTTTAACCGTGGTAAATAAAAGTAAAACGTTAGTATTCACCAAAAATTATTTTCATCTCATTGAACCAAATATTACATCATGATATTAAACGTGTCTCTCAGATTTTAGAAATTTCATTCATAGAAGCAGTAAAATTAGGTTTTATGAAAAATTCAGTTTTTTTAACTACCACTTAGTAGTTTCACTATTCATCAAAAATTGAAGTTTTTCAGAACAATGCCAAAATATCTCCCTAAGCTATAATTGATATTCCGAATTCAAAAATGATATCTATTTTACAAAATTCAAAAAATATAAGCTTCATTAATTAATTTTATAATTAATTCCCGCTGTCACAACAAATAGCGTGTTTTTAAGAAACAATATATATCAAAAGATTGACATTTGTTTAGGTCCAATTTCAAAGTAAAATTAATTATAATGAACACCATTAGATAAGATGGTAAAAATATATTTCAATTATAATTTGAAACCACTCAATAATATAATTTATCACTATAAATTATTTTTATTAAAAAAGTTGTTTTTAAGTATTTTTCACTATTCAAAAAAATTGGAAGTTCACAGAAAAATACCAAAAATTCATCTTAGGATAATTTAGATATTCCGAAACAAAAAATGAAGTCCATTTTGAAATATAAAATATTCATAATTTCAAATATTAGGTATTACTATTCATAACAGCTAGTTTGATTGGCTGTGGTGTGTCAGAATCTCGAAGTTGCGTACAATGCACACCATTGAATTATTCGAAGGGAAACGTACCGTGGAAGCTTGGGGTGTTACACAAAAAGCAATAATGGGGGGAGAATTAAATTTCTCTGATTTTCTAGAATTTAGTTTTAGAAATTATTTGGGAAAATTATGAGACCAGGTGTTGATAAAGTGTGAGATTCCGAGGCCCAGAGTGCACAGAAATGAGTGCTAAAAAATGATTAGTTTTTAATAAAGTACATGAGTGGTTTTTAGGAAATAGATAATAACTCTTAAAAAGATACATGGAATATAAATATGAGTGTGTTGTTTTGTTCATGGAATTTTCTTTACCTTATCTGAGCCCTAACATCAGTTGGAGTTGGTTAGTTGTGAGATATGTCTTTTTGAAGTAATATTAAATAAAATAATTAAATAATAAGTATATTCTTGAAGCTAAACCAATTTTATTTGAAAAAGTCCTTATAAAAAAATCACAGGGTTACTTTCATAAACCGGTGAATGTAGGAGAATATCTTTGGAAATATTAATGTATTTATATTGGGCGAACGATCACTAGATCATAGATCAGTAAACAAAGCAAGAAATAATCAAAGGATCTCTCCAATTATCCCGAAATAAATTCATTATTCATAGGTATTTGAACCCAATGAGGTAGGGTGGTTGTTTATTTTTATTTTATTTTTCTTTGATTTCTGTGAAAATACAAATTAATCTATGGACATATTAAAACACTGATTGATCGCATGTTGAGGGAGGGATATTTTGAGGGTTAAAAATATTCAATTTAATCTTTTTTCTATCCCAAATATCCCTAATCATGATTGTGGTCAATGAACACTAGACTAGTGATGTTACCCCTTTTCTATGTGAATATATCCCAACATTCGTTACATACTTAACTGTTGGAACCTTGTTTTTCCCTAATCGACGTTTCCAGGTGGTTTCGTGTAGGGTCGGACACCGAGGTTGTTTGAGAACCATCAGCAAAGGCCGCAGAAGGGAAGACAAGGTCATGAATAACATTGATATATGATTATGCAATTTTTCAAGCATCATAGGAGCCTTGATGGACTACTAATGAGACCACCAGTGTGGGTATAATGCAGCGGTGCAACGAGGCAATGTGGCAGTGTCGACAAGCTGAAGTAGTGGCTACTAGAGCTGTTCGCATCAGTCGTGGTGGCCCCTGAGTGGGGTAGAAACTGTGCTGGCTAGTAGGGAGACCCCAGAAGGGGATGTGAAAAATCCAAGGGGTGATGCGGAAAGGAGGCCTGGTATATCGTAGGGAAGCCGTGTGGATCCTACAGCAGTAGTTATGCTTCAATGTTAGAGAATAAAGTGGGCTAACCATGTGTAATGGTGCCTGACACCACGTTGACATGGGAGGCATGCTATCCTGGAGGACCACATAGGGAAAAACAGGCCAGCCTGTATGGATGTGTGTTAGACTACTGAGATTCAGTCCACTCTATGTATCCAGTGTACCAAGCAGCCCAGTTTGCATAGGGGCAGGCTAGGCTGGGACTCGCAGTTTAGATCAGACATAGAACAGACCTGGGTCAATTCATTTAACAAAAACGACCGTAACATTGAAAAAATATGTTTGGTTGATGATCTGTTTATGGATTAAGGACCCTTACAATTTGGAGGTTGTTTTGAGATACCCTTCAAGAGTTTTTAGGGATATGTGAACACAATTCAGCATCTTGATGATTTATTTCTCCCAAAACAATGATAATGTGATAGAAATCATTTGGCTAGATATAAGATTGAGACTATGTGTCTTATTGAGGATACATGTCTCATTAGGACTGAGTGACTCATTATGACTAAGTATCATACTACGACTAAATGTTATATCAAGACAACATGTTTCACCGGGACTGAGTACATCATCAGGACATAGTGTCTTACCAGGACTATTTGTCTCATCAAGGCTACAAGTCTTTTCGATAATAGGTGATTTGTGGATTATGTCAAATAATATTATTTTTGGTAATATAAAATAATACATGTGTGATATAGCTGTATGATTTCTGTTTAGTATACATCATATATTCTATTTTTGTATAATTTTTGTAATTTTTTGTTTTATACATCATGTATTTACGCCTGGTTACATTGTTGTGTTCCTTCTTAGTGTTCGTTCATAGTGATCCTTCTTGGTGTTTTATAGTGGTTTTCATTAGTGGTTTCACTTAATTGTATTCTTTTTTGGGGTTCCTTAGTGGTGATACATCATGGTGTTACTTGGTTGTGTCCAGTCATGGTGTTCCTTCATGGTGTTCCTTAGTTGGGTTACTCAGTGGTTTTCTTTTTCAGTTTTTATTAGTGGTGTTCCTTCATGGTGTTTGTTCTTGGTGTTCCTTTGTGGTGTTACATTTTGTTTTTCGTTCATGGTGTAAATTAGTTGTGTTCCATCTTTTTGTACCTCAATGGTGTTACATTGTGCTGTTCTTTAGTGACTTTACACCATGGTGTCCATTAGTGGTGTTCCTTCATGGAGTTTTTAGTGGTGTTCCATCATGTTGTTCCTTAGTGGTTTTATGTATGGTGTTCAATAAATTAATTCCTTTTGGTGTTCCATTGTGGTTTTTCTTTATGGGGTTACATGGAGGTGTTCTTTAGTGGGGTTCATTAGTGGTATTTCTTAGTGGAATTCCTTATTAGTGTTCCATCATGATGTTCTTTCATGGTGTTCCTTCATAGTGTTCTGTAGGGATGTTCCTTCATGATGTTCCATAGTGGTGTTTATTCATGGTGTTCCTTAATTGTGTTCCTTAAAGCTATTAATTAGTGGTGTCCCTTTGTGGTGTTCCTTTGTGGTGTTCTTTAGGGGTGTTCTTTTATGGTGTTGTTTACTGGTGTTCCTTAGTAGTGCTCCTTCGTAATATTCATTTGTGATATTTCTTAGTGGTTTTCTTTATTGGCGTTCCATTCTTGTGTTCCTTCATGGTGTTCATTAGGGTTCTTCCATTATGCCATTACAATAGTTGTCTTACATAGTGGAATTACATTTAAATTTACTATGTATTATATTAATTTGGATCTTTCATAGTGTCCTATGACTAATGGTTTACTCACCCCAACAAGGTATTTTCCCCCACGTGTTGTGTCTTCTGCAGATGATAGACGCTTTGATGTAGTACTTGGTTAACATGGACCAGGTAGTGTATATGAGAAATGATACCCGAGGTGTCCTCCAATGGATTCATACAGTTTTCTAGTACCTTTCCATTCATATACATTTTTCTACGATTAGATTCATGTCCTTGTGCATTCAATTTTATAGACTTTTTCTTTTGATGGGATTGTATTCTACCCCCATTTACATTCAAATATTCTACTATCATACTCTATTGATGGTATCATAGTACTATGAATAAGTTTTTTTACGTATTATTTGTACATTTACTCACATTGGTCTTGGTGATGTGTGAATATGTACATGTTCTTATGAAAATTCGACCATTATTGTGGATATACCGATGGGTGCTAGTCACCAGCCCCTAGCCTATTAGAGGGGGGATTGGAGTAACCAATAGATGGACCCCTCAAGGATGTTTCATGATATAAATAAAGGTATATGGGATGATATTTGGTTTAAAATATAAAATAATATCCATTTATTGTCCAATTTAAATATAAAAAACTAATATTAGAACATTAGAGTATAAAGAAACTTGTCATGCATAGTTAAAATTATAAAGGGTTTATTAATGGTCTAGAAATATTTAAGGATAAAAAAACACCAAAAAATGTATAAAATTAATTATATTATGGTATTTAAACCTTAAAAACATTTATATTTGAATAAACGTTATTTATGAGGTATTTTTATTCAGATTTATTTTATTATAAATTAATCATTTTATAAATTAAGAATGTGATCCTCCCCTCTCCTTTTAAAGGGATCATATTCTTCTCTTTTACACACATGTAAGAAACTATTTGGTTTATCAAATAATTATCCATATATTCTCCCAAATTCACTCAATACATCATATAATCCTTAATTTGTGTAGAAATACAACTAATGGACTCATTTTGTGCAATTAAAAAAGATATACACACGAAGAGGTAACGTCAATCAATGAACGTTTTCCTTCATATTTATTACTTGAACACCAAAAATTATAATTATTAAATGATATTATAAAAACTCTAGTATTATAAATATATATATATATGTACATTATATAATGGTTTTACCTACACATACACACATTTCCATCTATTGGGTGCAAAACATACAGTTCTTGTGAATGTCAAACTACAGCATCAGGAAATGTTGTTGTTCATTTTTCCTTTACATCCTCTCGTGGTAGGGAATTATGATGTAAAATCTATTCATAAATTACACACACACACACAAATATATATATATATCATGATATACTCGTTATTTTTTAATTATTATAAAACACATACAATCATGCTTTCTATTTTTTGGTAATACGATATGTTTGTTTGTGGATGTGTGGATTATCTCCTACTAAAAGGGATCCACACATTACATGGATCTATTAAGGATGGGATTGGTGATTTTTTATTATAAATATGGAAAAATTAATATTACTAGAATGAAAATATAAATATAAATAAATAAATATATTCTATTAATATGACATGAAATGGAAGAAGCGTTCACGGGTACGTACAACCTACCATGTCAATGAATAGTGTATTTTATTTTACATTACTATATTTTTTTAGTTATCCAAAAATCAATCTATAATAAATATATATGTTATTTTTATCATTATTATAATAATTTATATAATTAAGTCATTATCTATGTATTAGTAGAAAGAATAACAAGACAAAACATGTACGAGTGAAAAGTGCTTATTACCCGAAACACAACATAATCTTGGAATTATTTATAAGTCAGTAATATAATGCAATAAGTAAATCATATAAGGTATTATATATATATATATATATTTGAATATTTCACATTAATAAAAATATAATAAACTTATATTTATTATACATGGTGTTTTCATGTGTTTAATGAGATTAAATAAATAATGTAATGGATTTCCATCTCAATTTTATTTTCCATCTGATACAAGCCTTGTTCACAATATAATTATTATATGTAGTGTACATACTACCCATCAATTTCTTATAATTGTTTTAGATTATATTTTATGAATTTTTAACGAATAAAGATATAAAATATGATTAAAATAGTTTACAAGTATAATTTTATTCATTTGTATATTCATTTTAAATGAAAAAGTTTTTTAATATGTTTTATGATTTAAAAATCAATTTTTCCAAACATAATGTATATTTTACTCATGTATTATTTGATGAGATATTTCGAAATTATTTTCCATCTCAGGCTATTTTATATGATGTTACTGGCATTTTAATATATAGTGGTCCATGTTTAAAATAATTATTCTTTCTCTGAATAGTTTATGTTTTTGATGGAATTGTATTTATGAAACCCAATATTTTTTGAGGTTATGTTATTATTGAATTATTTTTATGAAACCCATTACAATCCATGGGTTCTAATATGAAGAATAAATTGTGTTCATGTGGAACACATATTAATGGTTCTAATTATATGATTGGTAGGACCTATATCTCATAATAATTAATTGGGTAATGATTTATATGACATGAGAGAGATAAGGCAAGAATATGTTTTGAACATGGTTCGGTAATTTAGGTATTCTGCAATGATAGTCTTGGATGTGAACCTTGACATCATATATGCTAATGGGAGTGATACAAGTCATATAAAGTGGTATGTATAGTGAACTCATATAACTAAAATTGATATGGAAGTTATTATTTGAAAACTATAGAAATCATTTTATATTCTTATGTGCATTTCACAATACCATGTCTTATGTTATTCTATTATATAATATGTTCACTATTTAATTTTGAACATCTATGACTTACTACATGGAATGATATTACGATCACTGTAATAAAGGATATTATTTTTAAAAACATTATTCATACAAATTATGTTTTGATTGATATCTCCCTTTCTCGCCCTTATTGAGAATCTAAGCTCACCCTTTCTTGGGATTCCTTTCCCGGGGATATGAATATTGTAATTATGTCTGATTGGTCAAAAATGGTTCTAGTAATGATGAAATATTAAAGAGATGAATTAAATGTGTAATGAACAATTTGTTTATGTTTTCATCTTGCCAATAGCACTAAACTAATAAGATATTTGGGTGTGTGTTTGTGTAATGTATGAAATGTTCCAAAAAATGACATATTGTTAATGTACATTAATGTTGGGTCGTTATATTGTTGTTTAATTTTTATTAGACCTTATCATGGCAATAATAGCTTAATACTAAATAAGATTACTATGGATAATCCTGGTTATAAAAACATACATTTATTGGGGAATAATAATTTGATTATGTGTGTGATCCTTGAATGTAGCACCCCATGTTTTTAGCGGTAATCTTCCATCCATAACATAAATTTCATTATAATTATAAAAAATATTTCTATGTGATTATTTAATTGTAATATATTATTAATAATTTCATACATGATTGGAATTAAATCACCAACATTTTATACATTGATAATAAGAAATTATAATAAATGAATATGATATTATGTATTACAAAGCATGGATTATTAATAAACCTATACTAAAACATTCATTTAAATTTAATAAATTAAAAGGGGTTAATAAATAAAAAATAATAAAATCATCTACATTATTAGATCTATTATATCAGTCACCTGTGAGGATAACTAGTAGAAAAATAAAATATATAATTAGTAAGATCATCATGAATGGGGAATGAATGATGTTAGATATAAAATTAAATCTATTTAAATGAGAAGTATGAATGATATATGATTAATGACACAATATATGTATAAAAATATGTTCATTGACAATATTTTCATTGAAAATATGCTTTTTGTAAATAAGGCCATTTTCAATTTGTTTGTTATAGGGATGGTCATTAAAAAATTAATAAATGGTTATAAAGCCCACATGTATAGTATAGTCATATATTAGTGAAAAATATAACACACTATAAATATATAATTTGATATTAAAATATTATAAATATATTTATTTATTTATTTAACATGTTATTTATATATTTTTATATCATTTTTAAAATAATATATGATTTATATATATATTAAATTACCACATATATTTCAATAATAATAGATAATTAAAATTAAAATTTTGAATATGAATAATTATATTATTTTTATTATTTATGTAATGGTCTGGACCCCTTAAGTCCATTCCTTTTCGAATATATAGTGTCTGAGATGTTCTGGGAGGTCAATGTGACTTATCCCCAACACTTTTACAATTTTCCAGTTCGGTGAACAGTTCCAATGGTAGATAATTGTGAGTAGTGCCATTGGTAACCTTCTATGAATAGTTCCATCAGTGAATAGTAATATCGATAACCTCTAATGGTAACCTCTATTTCTTTTTCCAAATTTCCAATTATATGAACAATTATATCGGTGAACAGTCCTATCAGTTTCCACTAACGGTAACCTCTATATCCTTTTTCAAACTTCCAATTCTATGATCAGTTCCATTGGTGAATAGTACTATTAGTAACCTCTAACAGTAACCTCTCTTTCCAATGCCAAATTTCCATTTCATTGAACACTTCCATTAGTGAACAATTTTTTCGATGAGGACTAACCATAACCTCCAATGGTAACCTCTATCGGTAACCTCTATCGGTAACCTCTATCGGTAAACTCTATTTCCTTTGACAAATTTTGAGTTCTGTGAAAAGTGTTTCCATAATGTTGACCTTCCAATGATGACCTTTTATTTCCTTTTCCCAATTTTGAGTTCATTGAATAGTGTTTCCATAACAGTTACCTTTTAATGGTGTCCTTTTCTTTCTGTTTCCAAATTTTGAGTTCTGTGAACAGTGTTTCCAGAACGGTGACCTTCTAACGGTGACCATTTATTTCCTTTTCCAAATTTTGAGTTTTTGAACAGTGCTTTCAGAATGGTGACCTTCAAATGGTGAGGTTAATGAACATTGTCTAATGATGAGGTTCCTCAACAAAGTCTAATGTTGAGGTTCATGAATAGTGTCTACTGGTGAGGTTCATGAAAAGTGTCTAACAGTGGGGTTCATGAAAAGTGTTTTTCCTTTGCAAAATTTTGTGTTAATTAATAGTGCTTCCACCATCCTATTGTTTCACCCCTTAAACATTTTCCTTTGAGGTAAAATGCATTTAAGTCCTTTTTTATGGATTCTAAGTCCGATTTAAATACCATAACTCCTATATTAATTATTTTTAAGGCTTGAGATGTTTTTACTTGGTTAAGCTTTGTGGTTTAATGTGATCCTCTTTTAATGGGAAATTAAGTGTAACTTTGTAACGTCCCGACACGGAAGCCACTAAAATGGTATTCCGAGCTAGTTTGCCACGAGGCCTCATGCACGCCTCCCCGTATGCCAGAGGCTGCTGACTAGTAGCGAGGGCCTAGAGTGTGATTGTGGGGAGACTATGCCCTCATACCAGAGTTAGGAAATATGGGAAATAACTAAGTATCATACCCAACAGAAAGTAAACAGTTTGCAGAAGAAGTAAACAACTGAAATAGAACAAGTTGTAATAATGAAAATATGTAAATTCCCAAACAGATATGTAATACAATACAACACTGGTCACCCACCGGGCCGAACATACATGTACAAGTACAAAAGAAACTGAAAATAAAAGTACATGGCATTGCAACTAACTCTGAGAAAAACCATGTTCCGGATCACCAGAAACACTCGAACTGCAGCAACCTGATCAATATTAACACTCGAGCATCTCCACTCGATCATGAAACACTGGGCCTCATCCCTATCCACTATGCAACTCGTGCGCATCCAATAAAGTAGACATAAGGTCTACACGTACACCAAGGTGTATGTGAAGGGGTGAGAAATAAACTCAGTAGGGCACCCCGATAGGCAACTTTTAACTGTGCTGCTAAATGTGTTTGCAACAGCAACGTGCTCATCCAAGTTGGAACACAACAAAGGAAGTGAAACAAACGTGCAACCACATTTGAACTCATATTATGTAGTCCCTGTCAACTGGGAATGTACCACCATGGATGTCGATATCTATATACGCACACATGTATAGTCGCATACCTATATTGATATGCATAAATATGAATATTCATGATTAGATGATTCAAATAACAACGAACCACATCAACAGTCAAAACTTGGGACTTTAATCCTGATCTCTTGGACATCCTATGTGGGGGCATTGAGATGGAAATCATTCCACTCAAGCCATGTATAATTAAGTCAATCTCTGGGCTGTAATCCCTTCGACATATACCTGCTTCATCTAATGACATAAATATATCTCTGAACAGGTTAACCAAAAACAAGAAACGAGTTCCATATAATTCAATTCTGATTTTATCCAAGACTCGGCCTCGACCGACCATATCCTTAACCAAAGCCACTACAGAAACCACAACAGGCAATCAAAAAGTCAAATATAATAACAATGTCAATCCTATGATGTAGCTTGATAGGTTCAAAAGAAGAAATCACCACAGTGAATATACAAAGTAACCATTATCATCAGACTTGCGAATCCTTTCCCTCGGGAAAACAGAAACAAAAAACTCAGGTGACTGCCATTCGGCATAACGAATAATAACCTCACGCGTTAGAGATATTTCCCTCAAGAATAGAAGCTACTTCCCTTAGGCATGAGAAAAGTTTCCCTCAGGCTAAATATCAGTTCCCTTAGGCTAAACATGCACTGCCCTCAGGCATGAGAAACTTTGCCCTCAGGATAAACTAACATTTCCCTCAGGCTAAACAAAATAAATCCCTCAGGAATTCTATAGGAAATCATGTAACCGGGGTGAGCCCAACATACAAACAATCATTTAAATAAAATTCCTCTCTAGGAAATTCAATAAACATTATTACAATGGCATACACTCAATTATCTGTCCAAATGGCAAAACAGAGGAATGCACCTCAAGGTGGTCCCAGATCCAAGAAGTGATCCCAAACAATGGTTTAATATCCCATTTAATTACCAATACATTTTTAGGTATTCAAAACAGCCGAGGCCTCATCCACACGACACCCCAATTTGGGTTCGTAGCACAAAATACACAAAAACATTCAACAGTTTGAAATTAAACATCAATCCACCTACTACCCAGGCACACAAGGAAAAGTAGAAATCCCAACAGACAGAAAAGACGCCTCACGTCAGGCTCAATAGCCACCAAATAGAAAGCACCTCTAGTAACCAATACAACATCAACAACCCATGTCAGATATAAAAAAACAAGTGAGGGTGGCCGAACGGCCAACCCCACAATTAAACATAACACCGTTGGATTACTAGATTGGAACGAGGTCAAGATTACACCCGAACACCTTCTATACCCAAACCTGACGTAACAACTATGGTTGGTCGAACAATGGGCACCCGCCAGGTCCCACAAGTCAAACACCAAGGAGTCATCCTACACGTGATCCTTAGAAAAGAAGAATCCTACATGGGATCCATAAATGAAGAAAAAAAGAGGAAACCCATAACAAGGGTCCCCTAAAAGAAAACCTGAGAGTGTTCCTACACAGACTCCTTAGTTCAGCATACAAGCAAGGCATCCCTTAGGGGACCCATAGAAGCATCTGGTCTCACATACTCTAAGGCCATAAGGGTACGTCTATGAATGGGAAAGACTTCTAAATAAATGGTTATGGGAGATAGCTCATATATCTTCTCATATTAATGTTCTTGACTATGTTGTTCCGAACTCCCAACCTAGAAACCTCACCAAGTCTCACCCTCAGGTGACGACTGGGATCGATAACTGGAGGAAGAACCCCTCTATTTAGATAAAATCCCCAATACTCTATTTATATTACCTATAAATGTAAAAAATGAGTCCACCATTGCGATCTATGTGAAAAAACGCTCATAATTGACTACTCACTTGCCCAATTCTGACTTCCATAGCATAAGATATCCCAAAATTTCCAAAACAAAGCAGTATATGGCCAGACTACATGTCCAGAGCACCTTTGGCCTACCTGTGTAATAGTACATGACATGTACGTTACATTACACTACGTGTAATGTTCAAAAAATGCTACTCCATATCCGTTTTCACCCAAAAACGTGCCCATGTACCACTACATGGCGTGTACTTTTCTGTACACGGTGTGTAGTTCAAAAAAACCAATATTCTATGATCTATTCCACACGACCAGCCACACGGTCCCCCACTACATGGCGTGTACTCAAAGTACAGAGCATGTACTTAAGAAAACTTCATCTTCACTGAATGGTAAGAACACACAGCATGTTCCTTTTGAACACACGCCGTGTATATTGCGTTTTCCGACGAGAAATTTCTAAAAACGTCTGATTCGCCCGTTTTCGCCCCCAAAACAACAGATCGAGCCCCATGTGAATAAAAGAAAGAAATATAAGGATGTAATAACTTAAAAAACTTTTTTATGGGGGATCTATGGTGAAAATGTAAATCACCCTACCTTTGGGCGGAAACAATCGAAGCCTCGGTTGATTTCGCGGTCCACAGATGTTGCACGCCTACTCAGCTCGTCGAGGGCTTCGATTCTGTACCCCTCTTCCACCGAAATATCACACATTATCAATCTCCAATTCCTCCCATGGGAAATATCCATTGAATAACACACATGGATCATGCAGAAGGAGGAGGAGTGAGGAGGAGAGAGAAATGAAAAAAGAAGAAGAAAAGAAATGGAAGAAAAAGGGGCATGGGCTGGCCCCGGCGCCCGACACGAGTTTATGCATTCTCTAGGCTAAAATCCCCATTCCAGACTCAACAGCACTTATGGAATTGCAATCTTACGCTCTGTTTAAATGTTATTTCAAAATGAACCTGTGCGAATAATTTAATATTTAATTTAATAATATTAAATATTAAATATTTTTCCAAATTTCGAACAGCTTAGATTTCCACCAAACTCTTATCCTAGGGTAAGCACCCTATCCCAGGACCAAAAAAGTAGTCAGAAAAATTATCCAAGATCATCTGGTTGGTGAAAATGACCACTTTACTGTTCAAGAGCATCCCAAAGCAAAAAATCAAATTTCTGCTAAAAAACTGCAATCGTGAAAAACACGGGTTCTTAAAATCATAAACTGTCACTCCGTTAAATCTTCTAAAGGGACGAGGTATCTTCCACCTAAAATATTCATATTTCTTCTCAGCTATGTGAAACTAAAACCCTTCATTCTATTCCATAGGTGATTCATAATCAAACATTCCTCCCCAGATTTTTTCTGCTGTGTTTTGATGCAACCAAGTTATATCGATCAATCGTTTATATAAGGTATGCTTTATTATCATTATTTTGGGGTTCATATTCTCCTGTTTCTCCTTTCCATATTATATCATGTAATATACATGATTTTAATGGGGGTTTCTTTGGTTTTGGTTGGTGCGGTCGTACAATGGCATCCTCTGGTGGATGTAGTTGACGCGAGAGGAGAATCGTGACCCGTTGGGTGGATAAAGAATGTCAAAAACTATTTCAGGTAGGGGATTTGTTGTTTTTCATTTCTTTTAAATGAAACTGTATTGTTAGAAAGTTTTATCCCACTGGCCAATAATTTAATTGACATAATAAATATTTGAACCGGATAAATAAATTGATACCAATCATATGTTTTCCCCTTGTTTTCTAGATGTTGCGATATCCAATATTTCTTTGTTTATTAGTTCGTTCTTGATGAGAATTAGTAAAGAACGTAAACTAGAATTAATTGATAAATATTGGATATGGATAAAGAGGCATGTAAATGAAACTAGTTCTTCTTGTTTTAATTTGATGTTAATCAAATTGGTGTAGTAAGCATGTTTAACTATTTGTGATAGCTTATTGATTAGGTTTCCCAAATTTTGGAACGTATGAATAATAAATCTGTTAATTGAATATGGATTAAAGAAATGATTTTTGGATAATCCCTTGAAGGGTTCTGAGTTAACCTCTTGATTGTCAAAGAGCCAATATCCCAATTGATGTGATTCGTGTTTTCCTGATTCTTGTGTTGTGATGTGAGACTGGATGGCTATTGTGATATGTGGGGTCATAGAGACTTTTAATTGTGGAAGAAGATGATGCTAAGAGTGGTGAGTGGAATTGGATTATGCATGTGGGTATTGGAGAGGACACCAGGGATGATGGAATGGGATGGATGTGATTGTGGGATGCTTGCTGCTTTTTATTGGTTGACGATCTGCTTTAATTTTCCTCATTGCTCAAGGCAGCTAGTCATGCTTACCCCTTATCTGAAAGAGGTGATGATTTGCGGGGTATGCTACGTGCTTTCCGTGTTTGGATTTTCATGGGAGTATGGGTCTACTCTCTTTTTATAGGTGGAAAATACTCGATGGGTAGTATATCTACTCACCGTGTTGACCACCCTTGTGTTTAGTAGCATATAATGTTTTTCTAGAATTATTTTTAATATTGGAATGTAATTATGTAATGAATATTTGAATAAATGGTGTTAACCATGGGGTTTGAGTTTTTTGGAACATAATGATGGAGTTGTAATTTTAAAGGGACAATAGACTTTGGGTGTGATGCTATTGAAATTTAATTTGGAATTGTTCATGGATAATTTATGTTTAAATAATTAATTAACGTAATGTGGAATTGGTAAAAAGTTAATGAAATAGTGTATTAAAGCTCATTAAATGTTTTTATGATTATAGGATAACTAGTCTTAGAAGTGGTAGCCTGGAGTCTCGGAGACATTAGCTGTAGTTGAGTCTAAGACTAGGTTATTCCCATAGTGTGGTTTTGAGATTTAATATATTCTATACTTCTTTTTGATTCTATACACTACTCCACCCTTTCAGTAATGGAAACTAACACCCTGAGGATTATGATCCCTGGGGGTGTTTTCCACAACATTTCGGTGGGAGGGTGAATGGTTGACTGCCCGCTTTGGCCACGCTATCATCTCTTGGTAGATACTTGTTTCGGCATCCATAGTGGTTAGTATTCCCCATATTTTTGTATAGAGGGTTGTAATGTCCGGTGGTTATTCACACACATATATTCTAGATATGTTATCCTATGGACTACTATATGTGTAATGTGTATAGGCTGTGATGGATTGAGGATCCTTACTCGGTTTATGGGTTATAATGGCTTGAGGTATACTATATGATGTTTGAAATATGTTATGCGAGGTGTGTTGCCTCCCAGAAACTACCAGGTTACATTCATGCATGGACGTGGCGGTTTTTTTGCATGTGGTTCATATTGTAGTGCTTCAACCAGGTGTCTGTGGGCAAGCCTTTTTGGAGAGAGATGCTCAGGACGTGCGACGTTGGGAAAAATCGGCAAACCGTTGGGGAAATAGTAGCGGGGTACCTTTAATATTCTTTATGATATGATATATTATGGTATGCGTTACCTGGTGAGAGAATCCATAGTGTGGTTGGGAACTTCGTATACCTGTTTAGGTGACGAGTCTGTTTTACTTGTTGTTCACTATTCATTAGCATGATTTCATTACTTTTGTACGAGAGGCTTTAGGGAGGATCCTATTGAGTATACTGTTATAATCACCCTATGAATATATAAACTATTTTTTAGGTCACTTGGAGCAGGTTGAAGATCAAGCAGGTTTCTACGAGCTTGGGAATGCAGGAGCTGTTTAGGCATTTGGTTTCTACAATTTTTACTTTCTTTTGGGTATTTGTTGTTTTCCCTTTCCAATTGTAGTAATTTTTTATGACATTAAATATGTGCACTTTGGTTTTCTTTTATATTTCAGTTCTGAGTTAGATTTTGTTGGTGTCTATCATATCTCTCTCTTCAGCATGTGTTCTCTTAGAGGGTAATGCCTCCCATTTGTGTGATTACTATACCCTTTGTGCTAGTCGCCTACCCGGGGCCTACTAGAGGCGGGACTCGGTGGTTAGTTTCTCCCTTTTCACATTTCCATCCCAGGAGGGGTACAATTTTTGGGGAGGGGTTTTTTACATTTTTGATGGTATTTAGCTAAAAACTAATATTCACTTTAAATGTAATATTTTATTTAGAATAGAATATATATTCCTATAAAATTAAATCAATACTTTTTAAATATTATATATGGAGTAACATATTAATATCACTAATATTGGTGATCGATATGAAATAATATTAGGAACACAAGATTTTTCATACAGTATTTTTCAATAAATGAAATTTCATTGATAAATTTTTTTTAAATATAGATTCATATATTTTATAAACAAAATATTATAAAAAAATAAATTTTTAAATTTAGTTTTTCAGAAATCACTTAGTATGAATTTTTTATATTTTTATGGAATAAACGATTTTATGTGAACAGTAAAAATACTTATTTTATAAAAAAACATATATTTTTTAATAGAAGAATGATGTATAATTTTTATAAACCCTTTTTATATACAAAATATTTATTTAATAGGAAATATAAATAAATTAAAAACACGTTAATAAAATTATAATACATATTTTTTTCGTTTTTTGAATCTTAAGTATCAATTTTGAGTAAGCAATACTTTTGGATCCTTGTGTAAAAAAATAAACATCATGAGTTTTTGAAATTAAATGTAAGAAATGTGTTAACCTATTATGTTTATAGTTTCAATTTTAATTTAATTGATTATTATTATTATTATTTATAAATTTAATGTTATTACAATTAATTTTAATTATCATGATACCAGTTAAAAAGTATATCCTTAAGGAATTATTTTTTAGTTATTGTGGAAATTTATATATAATAAATTAAATTTATCAATATTAAATAATGAAACTAATATGATTTTTATATCTATATATAATATAAATCCACACTCATTAAATTGGTAATTTCAAATTTACAATTTTAAGACCACATTGAGTTTAGAAATCACATTTATAATAAAATAATGTTTACATATTAAATATTTTTATATAAAAATCCATTTCACATATTTATAAATTGAAATTTTACAAATCGATATTAAAATTTATTTCAAAACATATTTTTCCAAATGGTTTTATCCCAATTTTTTAAATGTAATATACAATACATAGTTAAAAAAAATTTAACACGTTGATAATTGCAATGTTAAAATGTAAAAACAAATAAAAAGTATTGAAACATGCCTATAATATATTTTGACAGTTTTTTTATCTAATAAATTAAACAAAAGAAGAAAAAAATAAATTCTTAAAGAATGTTTTATTTATTTTAGATGGAATAGTTTTATGGTATCATGAAGGTGTTAGAATTTTTGAAAAAGATCTTGTTTTCTTCACTTATAAATTGGGATCATTTTGATAAATTCAATAATGCACATAACAGTTGACTTAATCATAATGCTCTACCCAAGTTACATATCTTATGATTCATACACTCATCAATTAAACCCTGATCTCTATATACTTTCTAAGTACTTCATTACAAAATTGATCCATATGAGATGATCCCATCTATAATGTAATAATTACATTCTTTGTAACTATTTTTTCTATTATCCTCCTCTTATTAATAATTTATAGTATAAATATAATCAATCTTGTATAATTATTATAAATATATATTATTATAAAAATTGTATAAGAATTATTTATTCTTATACATGTTCTAAGAAAAAATATTTTTTAGTGAGTTACACATATAGTTATTTCCACAAAGAACTGCCTTCTACTTTTCATCACGTCTATTTATGACAAGATAAAAGGATTTATGGAAGAATTAAATTGATATCTAAAAGATGATTATGACTATGAAATGTAAAATTATCAACTATTTTTTTCCCATTCATTCTTTTATACACCAAATATGTATTCAATGGTATATATAATAATAGTAATTAAATATATAATATCGTGGATTATATTTATTCATAGAATATTCACTCCAATTTTAATCTATATCAATTTCAAAGAGTTTTATTAAAAAAATTCATTTGATGTCATGGTTTCATATCAATATATAATTTATTTAGACACATTTTATATAAAGTTCCAAATTTATTTTAAATGGATTATATAATCCAAATTTATTTTATAATAACATGTGTTAGCAATATTCATAGTATTTTATCATCATATTCATACATTTTCTATTTAATATTTTTTATTATAATCTTTCTTATTACAAAATGGTTTCTATCACAAATAACCTTCATTGAGTTATCCATTAATTTTATACACTAATCTTCATTTGTGTGATATAACTACTACCCCCTTAAACTATAATAACATATGTTATGTTTAAACATGAATACATCACATTCATTCATGAATTTATTTTTTGTGGGATATAATTAATTTATTCCCTACAACAAAAGGTATTTTTCATAATTCAATAATATTTCATATGATATTATTTTAATCCTTCAGTTTTTTATTTCATTTTATATTTTATACCTTGTTTTTTTCATGGTAGGATAAATTTTCATTTATGTCTTCGATTCCCTATTGAAAATTAATCTATGTTGTGAAAATATTTCACTACTTTTAAAAGATGATTTCACTGCTTTGTAATCTTTACCATCACATCAATGATATATATTTTAATTAAAAGTCCTACAATTTTATATCTCTTTTATAATTACTATTTTCATTCGAAAAATTTAAAAATGTTGTTTTATTATTCTTTTTATGGTGGCCTAATTTGAAAAAGTTATTTTAAAATATAAAATTTGGTCTTTTTAAACTCCTTCATTACATATGGGTTACACATTATCATTACCCTTCTATAAATTTCTCTGATTTTTTATTAGGTATTTATTATATATGTTTTTATATGTAATTTAAATATATACATGTCTTATTACACGTTTATTTTTTTTATAATAACTATTTTATGTTCCCCTAAAAAATACATCTTTTATGAAATCCTAAATTAATTTAACAATATTTTTTTATTATCTCATTTACCTGTGAAACATCAATAAAATATTTTTCACCAATAATATATTCTAAAAATGATCATTATTTTATATAAAACAATCCATGTAGAATTTGGGTTTTATAAGAAAGAATGAGATTTTAATTATTTGAAATAATAATTCACTTCTTTTATATAGAATCATCCAGGTAGTTCATTTTTACCCTAACAACATTAGGTACTTATTGAAAACTTTTTATATTTGAATATCATGATTAATAACAATGCTCCATTTTTAAATATGATGTTCCAATAATAATAAATTAATTCTTCTACTGTGAATCCTTAGGATTTAGATTTTAGTGATTACTTCAATGATAATTATTGAACCCACTTCCTTCTAATGGGTTTTATCATGAATATTATATATGTAGGATTTCTTTTTCTCATATGTAATGATTATGTTTGGTTTTTAAAATATGATTATTGAGTTTTAAATTTTCTATCCCCTTAACTCATTAGGAAAATAATTATCTCAAAATCAATGTAATATATAGGATTAAGAAGTAAACCTAATCTAATATGTGACTTTTCCCACTATACCTAGTGAATTTGTGGTTATCATATGATCACTATGTTATGTTGTGGGTGGGGTTAGAAATATAGATCCCTACAATGAATTTGGTAGAATATTATATCTCATGGGAATTTATTTAAGGGATTATAGAATGAACCTAATCCACCATGTGATTATTTCCCCTATATTTATGTGAATGGGTAGATAACCCATTCTATTGTGGGACATTAACTTCTTTATTTGGGAATTTGGAGTAAACCCAATCGATGATGATAATTAATATAATTTATGATTATAGTCAATGGAGTGACCCTTAACATATATTTGTAGTTTCATGTAATATATTATTTCCACATTGAATATGATTCTATAATCCAATAATTTTAATTATTTAAACCTCGTATCCATGATTATGCCACACTCTTAAATCATGGTAATTTTTTTATTTTAGAAATATATAAATTAAATTAATAACATATAGAAAATATATTATTTTCCATTTTGTTTTAAGAATAAATTTCTCCACAATCTTATTATCCATTATAATTATGATCTGACCCACGATGAAAAGTTGATAATATATCCTTTACCAATCATCATCCTCATGTCATAAGGATATGAAAAGATTTTGATAAGTCTAAATGGGGGACTAGAATGTTTCGATTCAGGGGACATGTTAACATGTTATTTTAATATAATTTCTTATGTATCAGGTCCGTAAAGAAATTACAACTGAATTTTATCTATGAAATGTGATATTATTACCAAATGTAATGTTTTAATAATTAAAATGATAAAAAAGTAATATGTTTAACTTAGGTCATCATTTTTTGTAACATGGGAGTGGTTATATGTGCTTGATAATTATGGTAGTTATTTTAATGGAATAGTAGTTTAGTACATTAGTCAAACCCCAGTGGAGAATTTTAGGTAATGAAAAAATTCATGAAATATTTGCAACATTTTTAGTGTCTGGTTTTGAAATAAATTTTGTCCCTATAAAGATAGAGTTTGGTGGATATAGTTGGCTCATAGATCCCCCTAGGGCTAATCACTCTTAGAAGGGTTGTTTGGGCATTGAACTCTTCATTAATCTAATTTACGATTTCTAGTCATAAATCATGAATCTGGATAGACAAACTATGGTATATGACTGGGTTTATTATATAAACACTACAAACATATATGAATGATTTATTTTCTAGTTTCCAAGAGATAATAGGTTGTGAAAAACAATATAACTCATTTTAAAGTATCATAGGCTAAAAGATTATTGATATAGGTTGAGGTAATGTAATCACAATATAATATGATGTTGTAAATGTGTAAAATGTTTTAATTTAGAATATATTTTACCTGATTGATTGTGATAATCCTCCTATGATGTTAAAATTTTACCCCTCATTTGAACCCTTATATTATTAGTGATGGATTAAACTATAAATAATTGAGTTTACTCTGAGTATAAGGTTTATTTTGATTATTAACTCATCAATAAACTCAATTGTAGGGGATATGGAATAATAAATTTGATGATTATTTTTAACAAAGTACTACTAAAACAATATTAACAAAATAACTATGGTAAAGATATTATGTGAAAAAATTAAAGAAATATGGAGACATGTGATAATTAATGAAATAATGATGTTCAATGAAGGAAAATTCAACGACCTATATTTCCAAACTGTGGGAAGATTTAATATGAAAATTTCCTATGTGTGTTGAGGACAAATTTTAACTGTGATTGAGATAACCATTAAGCACAATAATGTTGAAAGGGGGGAAAATTACTTATAAAACAGAAAAAGGTCATCATTAATACTCCCTTGAAAAATAATAACATAAAAATAAATTTGTTTGGTAATTATGAATATCAATTCCATAACCTTATATTATAAAGGGTAATTGGAATCAACAACTACCTTGAGCAAGAGAATAAATTTACTACTCAATGTAGGTCATGGATATAATGGTAAAAAGTAAATAACATCATCCACTCAAGATTTTTATATATTGAGAAATATTGTATACAAATTTTCAATCTAATGATGTTTTTTTAAAATATCAATCATCAGCTCAATTATTCTACTACTAAATCAAAAATCTAGTTGTATGAATATTCTATCCAATGTTTAATTTTATATAATTTTTTCCTCTAAAAAAAATTTTATTCGTTCTTTAGATAAAATTTAATGTCTTATTCAAAGTTGATTTGTTTTTTTCCAATTAGGTGAATAATTATTTTGTATAAGGAGTCCATATTTTTATTTTAACACATGTTAGTATATTCAGGGATATTTATGAACACCCTTTAGGTACAAATGATTTTACATGAGCCTTAATACTAAATAATCATAGTGTATAGGATCAAACTATTGGGAAGAAACATAATATTTAGGTTAATCATTTTTTAATGAAAAATATATCTTTTCTAACCAATAAGGTAGATTTCATCATGAAAATTGTATCTCTAGTAACATCATTTTACATGATTACCATATATAATTTAAATTATAATAAATGAATATAATTTGGAGGATAAAATTTATTTATGAGGTGATAATGCTATATCATAGGTTCTTTGAAACCGTATTCTGTCAATAATCTATATTTCTATAACAATAAAAGAAATCTATATGATCATGGAATTTAAATACATTTATAAATAATTCAAATAAGGAAATAATTAAACCATCAACATTTTAATCATTTATAAAAATAAATTACAACAAAAGAACATGAAATTATATATCTCAAATCACATATGATTAATAACAATGGATTAGTATAACCATTAAACTTATAGAAATTATTAAAATGAAATAAATAGAAAATAATAAACTCTTCAACCCTATGAGAACACTAGGGTCATGTTCACTATTCAGAGTCACAAGATGCTATGATAAACCATTAAGTAGGAACACCATAATGAATGAAGAAAAAATATTATGAGATCTAAAAGGAATAATAATGAAATATAATTGTGAATAGAATATGTCGAGTGAGACTATATAGAGGAATCAAATAGTCTATTGAAAATTTGATCAATTTAAATAAGGTAGTTTTGAGTATTTCCCTTGAAAATATAGTAATATTAGAAATAATTATTGGATATAGATATATATAAATCAAATTGACATACCAATTTAATGTATTATTAAAAATTAAAAAAAATTGAAAATAATAATATAATATTGAGATAGTATATATATATATATCCCATGGGATATATTTATATAAAGACTGGAATATGGTGATGCAAGGCTGGTAGACCGGTGGAAATCGTAGATTTAGTGAACCTATTTCTTTTGTAGTTAAGGACTGTCTAGGGAAGTAAATTGTGGATGATATGATTGATGATCACGCAGATCTATTTTCTCACATGGATCTCATTCATCACTGTTCTACAAATAAAAAAATTGAATAGATCCTATAAATAATAAAGGGTGTTGTTTAAGGAGTAATTACATGGATGTCATCATGGTTTTGTGAAATATATCTTTAATGGATTTTGATTTACCCTCTCCTAGAAAAAAACATCAACAATTGTTGAATTGTGCACGTGTAGTCCAATCCGGATGATGTGGACGAGTGTGTGAGACTCTAAAAATTATGAATTATCTCACCTGTCTTTCTTCAAAAAGGGGAGATGCCTTGGAAATTTAGTAAACTCATATATATGATTGGGGAGATCATGGTATTTTATGATTAGAGATTTAAGAATATGGGTTTTGATTTTTACGACGTTTTCTCTCTCTCGGATGAATGAAAATGGTGATATTAGAGATTTAGTTTGGTATCTATAAAACCTAACATTCTCTATATTTATTAATATGATCAAAACATTGATCCTAAAAATTTTCATAACTATCATCCTCATATTTGAATCTTAATTTCTAAACTGAGTTATTATTAATAGATGGTGGGAATAATTTGGAACTTCTCTTATTCTATTGTAAATCCTATCATAATTGTTAAAAAGACATATAACTGATGTTTTGGTCATTATATAAGGATCCTTGTTGATGTTGAGAGGTCTAACACCAAAGTTTAATAAGTTTTTATAAATACCAATGATGACAGTATCAATATGTAAATTTTATTGTGATTGAAAACCAAAATTTGGTGTGAATTTACTATTCTTCAGGAAAGAGGTAATTGAGTGAAAAAGGGATAAATTGTGTAGCATTAACAAGAAAAATAGAAATGATGATTCTATCCATACTAGAATGAATGAAAAATATTTGGTTCCTTATTCTAGTGAACAAGCATCTTAAACTAGCCTATCAAATGTTAACATTACAGATCCACCATTTGAGGTTGGGACCAAGGATGATAATATGAATAGTTCCATTGAGCATATTATTTACCCTTTGGTTTTGTCTTATTAGATAAATGATAGGATCCTTTCTGATGATGTAGTAGTTTCACCCTTATTAATCAATATGTCAATTGTATAACTATTGGTTGTGTGATGTAGTTCTAATTATTTTGGGAAGAATGGTGGTTATATTAAAATTTCATCTATGCAATATAATACTCAGGATTATAAAAATTCTCAGAATTATAGTTTTACTACTACTAAGTGAATTTTTATCCATACTCATTCATGTGAACTAGTATCTCAGTTGGTTTCCCCGTATGTATCTACTATGGAATCTCTGTAGGCTCCATTACAAGGAATTTTCTGGGATTTCTGTTTTTCTGATAATGAGGGTTCACATTTTCTTTCATCTGAAGAGGATGATTGAATCATTAATGGGAGGTATTTTGAGGGTATATATTACACTTCTTCTGAATAATCTAATTCATAATCTCATACTATAATCTTCCTAGTCATGAAGATGATTGTATACCATTGAGATCTATTTATCCTCCGTTAGAGTGCTTCATTGCATGTTGAGTAGGGAATGTTTGGAATAATCCTCGTCATTATGTGTCTCAAATTCACACTGGTGATCAATTTTCATTGGTTCACCCATAAATAAATAAAATGAGGATGTTTCCTGAAAGCTTCTATATGATACACATTGAATCATTCAATATATTTAATACATTTTATGATGATTTTTTGGGTGGATGGTGGGGAGGACTCATCCTCATATTCACAAATCCTATGTTGTCTTTCTCCTGATGATGATAAAGTAACAGTGAATGGTTAAAGGATTAAAGAACTAAGGATTCTTGATCAAAATAAGAAACAACATCATGAGATCCCTATGACTTGGATAAGGTCCCTTAATCAATGAATTTCATCTTTTGAGGATTTTATGGGTTAGAGAAACCTACAATTGTCAAACCCACCTGGCACATCATCAAGAACAAAAATCCTTTTCTATTTGTTCTTGCTAATCCAAGAATGAAATTTCAAAATTTAAGGGCATCACAGATGATATCCTTAGGATATTTTATGACAAATAATCACTAAAAATGTTCTATAGAGTAATTTTGGGTTCTTAAAAGTAATTGTATATTTATTAAATCCTCTACTAATGACTCTTAATTAGTTATTATTTCCGTTGGTATGAGTCATATAAAATTTTATATGACCATTATTTATGGGTTCAACCTATATATAATTCAAAAACATATTTCAAAAAATATAACATCCACATCATAGAATATGTGTCAATGTAATATTATAAGGGGATATTTAAATTTGGTTTTAAGACTAGATTAAATAACTTGAAGAATCTATTGAAGAAAAACATCAAGTGATTTCACTTTTTTCATGGATTCATGTGTCTTGGGTGAATTCACCATGGGTGGTGATGACTATACTTGGAGAATGTATAATCAAAATGGGAGTTAGGCAGGTAAATTAGAAAGAAGATTTGTGAAATTGGATGGTAGTAGTGGGGATGTTGATTTATCTTATGTCACTCTTACAATGATGCATTCAGAACACAAACAACAAATGGTTAATATTTTTTTCAATAAATCAAGGACAACTTCATTACCCTTCATGTTTAACAAATAGTGTCTTGTTTTTCCTATTTGTTATAAATTAATTTGGATACATGGAAGGGGGAAGTCTATCGCATACCTCTATATATTCTAGCCACCATGTTTACATTTTTTTATGATTTTCTTAAATAATGGATTAAAAGACGCTTTTTAAAACATGAAATTGATATCAGGGAAGAAGAATAGCATTGGGATCATTGGAAGAAATGAAATATAATTCATGATGTTCCCTCTCAGGAGGATATCCAAGCCTTATCCAAATATGATGATCTATCAGACAGTAGGAAAATATTTCCTGTAATAAATTTAAACTCATATGACTTAAATAGGGGGGAGAAAATCCATATTATTATATTAAACGCATTGGTAAATGTAGTCAAGCTGATGTATTATAGTTCGAAAATTTTATGGGCGTTTTTTTTATCCGAAAATAAAATTTATAATTATCTGAATGTTATTTTGGGAAATAATATTTGGGAAATAAGGATTATAACACTAAAATAATGATAATTTTCATTGATCCTGAAATTGATGACATCCAAAATAATCGTCTTGTAGAGGAACCAAATTAAAAAGAAGCTCATGCATCACTTTTTTCAATCAATATTTATAGTGTTGATTATCATAATAGATTCAAAATAAAATTATTCATGTTTAATTGGGAAATTGTTCATTTTGAGGTAATAAATGAAGTTAGGAAATTCTTTATTTATGGATCTATACTTTATGAGGGTAACAATAATTTAATGTCATTGATTCTAATGTAAAAAATGATTTTTTTTATTAGAGACATCAGGCTTCTTGCTATAGAGAGAACTATACCAAATGTTATTACAAAGATAAAGACTCACGTACTAGGTTAGAATGCCAAGATATTATTCTCTGAAAACTACTATGGGTATTTCTATTCATAGTATATAAAAAAACACCTTTATACTGCATTGGAGTGTGTTAACATTATAATGGAAATGTTCAATGATGGTATTAAGGCCATGATGATTAATATCTCAAAATAATTCGACATAGTAAAGTGGAATATCATTTATTCTATTAGGTGATTTCGTGGATTTAAACATAGATTTATTAATATTTTTTATTCTATTTTTATGTTTTTCAGGCATTATATCCATATAAATTAGTCCCCTAGGGTTTTCATTCATAAATCTAGAGGGTTTTTTTAGGGGAAATATTTCTCGGTTTCTCTTTTATATATCTGAGGATTATTTAATTTGTTTTTTTAACGATCATTTTAATGTTGTTATTTTTTAAAAAATGGGGTTGGAAATTTTTTTTCCACTCTCTCATCCTCTATATGAGGATAATATTAAATTGTTTAGAATGACTAATAAAGAATAAATTTATTTTATCAATTTCATATTTAGGAATTGGAAATGTTATATTGGTCATGTTATCTATTGGAAGAAGTCATCAGTTATTTTTGGAAATAGAGTGCCTAATTTTTTGTAGAGTAGGGTGGGCTGAATTCTTTGTGTAAATAGAGGGTCCTTTTCTAATTATCTATCATGGGCTTCTCCAATTTAGCAATAAGGTGAAAAATATTCTAATTGTAATATTTTTATTTGAGAATTATTAATCCACTAGAAACATTAAAGGGGATGACTATATCACATAAAGGAATAATTTTCATAGTAATTTCTATTATCACCACAGTGATTGTATATTCATTCTCATTATATAGATTGGATAGATCCATCAACAGGTATTTTCCATGCATGTTTTAAAATTTTATATGGATTGATTCGATTAATGAAAGGAATTTGGTCATGGTTCCTTGGATGGAGTGTGTAAAGGCAAATAATATAGTTGGAATTAGAGTTAATGATCTCAATATATTCTATGATAATTTATAAAAAAATCACATGTTGGATCATTTTCACTAATGATTCGTCATTTTAATAATTATTAAGTTATTTTGATAACAAATTTGTAAATATTGATTCCATTTATATTCCTTAATATGTTTTAACATATATTAAGTAGGTGTATTGTGAGATTATGACATGTTTAGAATGGGTGGTATGTTGGAAGTCATAATGTATTTTTTAGAGAAATCCATGGATCTCAAGATCTATCAAAAATGAATTTCATATTTTTATCCCTTTGTTGAATGTTACAATTTTTGAGTTACAAAATAATTATAATATGAAATAATTCATTCCCCATTTACTCATAGTTCATTTCAGCATATTTTTGTACTCTTATCGAGATATTCTGATATGGGAACCAAATATAAATGGTTGCATCTGTACAATGCACTTCTTTAGGTAATTATGTGGTGCATTAATCAATATGAATGTGTGGTTTCCAAGCATTAGAATCCCATACTTTTCTCTAATTGGTCTACTTTTATTCTAGAAAATATAGAGGAATAGAATGTTTACTCAAAGCCCAATTCAGTGTGTAGGACTTCATGTTTTCCTTAGGAATCATCTTTTTTGGCAAGATGCGGGGCCTTTCAGTCATCTATTTTGAAGTAGTTTTTTCACATACATGTTATGGATATATTTGTAGGATATTTTTGCAATATTTTTTTTTCATAGCTATGATTCTCTCCATTCACGTATTTTCATCTTGACCAGTAGTTAGGATAACCATTCTTTCATGTGACTGTTTTATCTAGGTTCCTCTCATACACTTGTTGGGAAGGTAATGATTTTGATTTTAATAATCGTGTTCCTAATTTTCAAGATGGAGCCTATGCTATTTATAAGGGATTTATGATTACATCCAAAATCTAAAGAGGTTTAATGAATAATTAATTTTATTATCTTATTTTTTTGAGATCACATGGTATCTATGGTAGGGTGATGAAACCATTAGTGTCCAGAAAAATTGGTTGGATACACCTGATCTGGGGTGGTTAAAATTTAACATTATTGGGGGCCATATCAGGAGCACTAGGCCCCTTGGGTTGTGGTTGAATTTTTTTTACTCAGTGTGGTATTAAAATAGGTTTTTTCTACCACATCATTGGAATGGTTATGAAATTTAATATGAGTTGCGGTTATAATCATGGGGTTTAGATTGGTTTTTTATCATGGTTGGAATGTTCTATGGTTTGAATCATATTGAATTGTAGCTATGAAAATTCTCAATTCCTGATCTAAGAATAACCCATGGAGAATTTTCACTTCCTGGATTGATTACCTTCATCTGGTAGACTCTTTTTCTTTGATCTTACATTTGTATATATAGAAAATTATCATTTTGAAAATTATATTTCTAAATGAAAATTTATAGAGTATGGTTCCGGAAATTCCATTGTGGTGTCATATTTTTTTATGTTTGGTTTAGGAAAAATCACATTGATATTTTCCTACCCATATTTGTAAAGACTCTTCATAATATATCATATGACACATTACCTTTCTTATAATATATTTTGGAGAAGGTTTTTCTGCCTCCTTAAATAATGGGTTATATTTATAATTTAACATGTTTTATATTATTATTATTATTATTATTAAAATATGGCATCATGTATAAAAAATTTTCAAATAAATATTTTTTATCCGTAGATTAGTAAAATTAAATTTTATAATATAAATAGTCATTTAATGGAATTTGTTTAATGAGTATTTATTATAAAAAATATATAAAATAACAAATTAAATACGAATATTTTTTTAATAAATTCAATTTACAATTTAAAATATTATAATATAATGATTAATATATTAATATAACATAAAATAGATATCAATGTGAAATAATATTAAGAATACATTATGCTTAAAAACATCATTTTCAAATAATGTAATCTTTATTTATATTTTGTAAATTGTTCCTTTATATATAATTATATAAATTTTTGATAATAAATTGTATAAAAAATCATTTTTAAATTTTTTATATGAAAACTATAATTGTATTATTTGTTTATATTTTTCTAAAATAGTTTTTTAAAGAATAGTTAAAAAAACCAATTTTCTAAAGAAAATATTTCCATAATAATAGAACAATAGCATGAAATTTCAATAAAATATTCTTATACCCAAAAAATATATATTTAATAATAATTATTTATAATTTAAAAATTATTTGATGAATTTTCAAATTTGAGGTTAACATTTTTGAGACTCATGTAATATTACACACTAAAAATTATCTTTATATTCTTATTCTAGTGATTATATTTCTTCACTTTTGAAAATTAATCACAAAATAATTATATTTCCAATTTTATTGAAAAATTTACATATTATTTAAAAAAAATTAATTTCTATTGTATTTCATTATGATAATAGTTATATGATTAATGTTAATTATCAGGATAACGGTAAAACAGTTTTTTATATAAACTATTTTATTTATTTGTGTAAATTTTTTAGAATCAATTAAAATGATATAATTTAAATAATTAAGATTATATTATTTTCAAACAACTATATAACTATATTGAATATCATTAAATGGGTAATCAATAGTAAATATGATCAAGAACACATAATGGTTAAAAGTCATCTTTCATCAATAACACTAAATTAAATATTATAAATTTTAATTTAAATGATGTTTTTATCATATTTTAAGGATTTATTATAATAAGTGGTGATTAAAGGTGGATAAACAACTAAAAAAAATTAATTGGTGTTACCTTATATTTTTTACAATATATAAATTAAATAGTATAATAAAAGATACCATGGTAAAAATCAAAATGATCAAATGTAAAATCATGGGGTAATAGAATTGAAAAAAGTTAAAATAAATGTGTGAAATATGTTTATTAAGGATTTCATGACTTAATAACATCTCACACTAAATTATTATGAAATTTTGGATTCATTTACCCAGTGACCTAGTAATGATATCATGGAATTTTAAAGGGTATTTAAATAAGTGACATTATCTTCAAATATTAATGGTGGTCACATCTACCATTTCAATGCTACAATTCCCATTAAATATTCCATTGATCCCATACACCAATTACCTCTCCTTAAATTAGTTTTATCATACATCATCCATTTTCCTTAAAATATTTTCCAAATACCATCAATTCCAAAGAGATTACTAAGAGTATATAATTTCTCAAATATAAGTATTAAATAATTCCAAACCTTTTGGCCCTAATATTTTTTCCCAAATATCATATACTCATAAATGTAAAATCCAAGGACTAGTTAGGTTCCATTGATAAGGGTTGAATTATTGGCCCCTTTGTATAAAAAATTTACCTCTTAGCTAATCTCTTGGATATCTCTTGGTATTTTGATCAAGATAATAAAAATTCTCATTCATACCCATTGCAAAATTTTTATGAGAGATATATATATACCAAAATTATTTAAAATGTTTTGATAAAATACTACCTTTTTTTATATGGCCAACATGGATTCTTCACCATCATTACATGTGAATACAATGACACATAACTCAATGTGCCTTCTCTAAACCTATACAAAATCCACTGTACCCCCTCTTTCATTAGATTCCCCTAGATAATAATTCTCACCAATGATATAGAATAAAAATATATTCATCCTCACGTCTCCCTCCATAAAAAACTATTTTCGCCATATTTTTTACAGTCTATCATGGTCTTATAGAATTATCTCAAACAATCATTTTGTCATTTGAACTCCTTCTATATCATTAATAATAAGAATAATCATATTTAAATTCATAGGTATATTTAATAATCTTATTGAATAATTACCTATTAATGGTTGATTCCCTCTTCCATACAATGATGTATTAGGATCTCAAAATATCTTATCATTAAAATTATTATTTTTTATCTCATTATCTTACAATTTATCCAAAATAATAATAACCACTCATTTCATAATATGTATTTTTTACTTTTCCATAACCACTCATTATTTTCTCATTTAATATTTAATATTAATAAACACATATATTTAAATCATTTTAAATATAAAACTAATTTTTCTGTGGGTATTATATATTCTAATTTAAATACCCCCTTAAACATTATGTATTTTATTTATATAAGGATCTTAATATACATACAATAGGTATTTGGGTTTCCACTTATTCATTACATGGTTTAGGATTTTGAAGATCCTGCTCATTTTCAATTAGTATCATCAAAATAATCAAAAGCATATGAAGTACTAGGATCTATATTAATTATTCATAAAGATATTAAAAACATTTATTATCATTTATATAGGAACATCAACAGATTAAATAATTGGTATATATATATATTTATATATATTTCTTATTAAACATATTAATTCTTGAATTCCCTTGGATTTTGATCATCATGGAGTATCAATGGCAATGTTGTAATCATTTCTTGCTTATGTCATGTCATTTAGCATTGTCATAAAAAATTTAATGAGAATTATTTATGATTATAATTCAATATGTATTCATCCAAGTGGAAAATCATTCATATATATATTTAAATCATTCATATAAATATCAATAAAAATAATAAAAAAATCATAAGGCTCATATTCATCAAGTGATTTCATAACTCAGTTATATAACTCATTGAATGATAGTACTATAAATACATGTAAAATATGTACTTAGAACACACATTAATATTATGAATGACGCGATCATCTTAAATATTTGTAATGTGCGATTTTATCAATACGAAATCTTGGAAAACCAAACATTACTAACACATAAAAATCTCCATCAACGAAACATGTAGAAGATGATATATGAGAGGATCAAATAAATCACATGCAGAAGATATTATGTCATAGATTATTTAAATAACATTTTAATATAGGTGAATAGTAAATTTGAGGATCATTTCCCACATTGGGTTCTTTAGTGGTTTGGAACATAAATTTAAACATCATCATTCAATTAAATTCTTGATCCACAATGGGGTTTGACATCGACAACACCTTCAGCCACATGCTTCATGGGATGTTATATAATATAGTGTACAACATACCCATCTATGGATGATAACATGTGAATGTAATTATGGTATTAATTAATCCCATAATTCTTGTTGTCCTCCCATGTTCTCCCTATAGGAACTATATCACCACTTTCCACCATGCTAATTGTACCAACTTTCTCCTACAATGAATGGTTGTGCTGGCCTATCTAGTTGGCGTGGATGGCCTCTATATTCGTAAATCCAATAAATGTGAAATCAAATCAATCTATATAATTATAATCCATATTTTAGTATTCAAATTCATTCATGGTCACCTCCAATTCCTTCATCTAATTACATTGTTATTTCATAAAAATCTTCAAATCCTCAAGAAAATTAATATTTTTTTGATCTTCTTCAAATTGTAATAAAAATTATTCACATTATAAAAATATATTTTCACATTTATTTATGATATATGACCAGTTTAATTAATAACCCATTTTCTTAAAGATTATTTTTTAAAAATGAATTACAATTATGTAAAATGAATCCATAATAATTCTAGAGGCATCATCAAATCATCCTCGACTTCACCCAAAACATATTGACACATCATTGATAGAAAATAAATACCTTTTCTTAATAATATTTATTTATAAATTAATTTCAATGCATCCTAACAACATAAAATTCAATTTATTGTTCTCAAAAATATTTTCCCCATTTTTTAAATTAAAATGAAAAGAGTATGTTGGGTTTTCACACACATTTTTTTGAAAAAGAATTATCAATTTTTTTAAAGGATGGAATTATATAAATTTACAATTTGTATGTAGCATTTTATTATCAAATATATGTTAGTGTGGGATAACCTAGTTTATAAAAAAAGAGTGATATAAGCATGATTATCTATGTTTTCTATAAAAATATCTACATGAGAAATAATTATTAAAAAGTATCAAATATCATTGTATGCACTGATATGATATGAAATACATGATCCAACAAAATTAAAAATAACACTTTAGAAATTTATAGTGGAATATAAAAAAACCCCATTATCTCATCTTATCATCAACTAATCAATATATATTAATAAAAACCATTATGAATGAGAAATCATAATGATGATAAAATTCCAAATTTCAATTGTAAGATTCCCATCAAATGATTTACTAAATCATAAGCATGGAAATTAAGGATTTCCATGATGAAAATTAATTCTCCTTTAATTTCCAATATGTTATCTCAACATATGTTGATTTATAGTGAATATGTATGACCCTCTTATTTATTTATAGAAAATATTCAAGGTGAGAGTTTTCTCTCATCCTTTGTTTCATGTTATTTAAATTATTAGTATGGGATGTAATATCATCATTATTGGAATCCATTATGAATTAAACACATATTTTCTTCCAATAAATGTTTTTCCTTATGTGGAATGAATTCTTACACCTTCATCACAACTCGAATAACCTCTTTTTTCCTTCTATATTATTCTTTTTTATCTCCAAGGGAGTTGTTTTGAGATCATGGATGTTGGTGCTTGATACACTATTTTTTATGCTCGTTTTTATTCTTCTTAACATTAACCATATTTTCTATCATAGTATAGATTATTCTAGGAATAGTAATCCTCTTATATTTCCATTATGTGAATATTATTCATTTGGATTCATTATCATTAAATTCAGTCATACATGTTCAATTCCATTCCACATGACCTTGGATATAAAAATTAAACATTTAATATTAGATTTATACCTCATTTGGTATCTTCTTGATCTAGATATTATTATTTATAGAGTTATCATGATATATTTTGGAATGCTGGTTTCCAAAAATAAACCAAATATGTGCCCAGATATTCCTTAAAAAAATACATTAGTGATTTAATATTTTTTTGAACCACATTAAATGATTTTTAACGATAAAATACATTTCAAAACAAAATTCATATCATGCTTTCTCATCATTTCAACACATGTTCACAGTGATTTTAAATGAACCTCCATTTCTATTTATAGTGTTCATCATCACCTTTAGATTTATTATTTTCATATATTTCCTTTAATATTTATGATGATTAATTTCATATTTGAGGGATTATCAATACAATATTTTCTCATTTATATTAGTTTGGTAATGGGAGATATGATTCCATATTTCATCTCCTTCTCTATAGGATATTTATTTTGAATATTTATATAAAGATATACAATCATATTACTTTGCAACTTCAATATTGAAACAATTTTAATTGAATAGATATTCAAGGTCACTTATTATCATATCAATATCTTTTATCATTGGAATATTATTTCACAATTGAATACTAATAATCAGTTATAAATATCATTTGTTCATTTTATTCATTGAATGTGTACTCCTAAGACTAGAAAATTGATGGGTCTTCATCTTACACACCAGAATCCGAAATCACTTTCATCTCTATGAGTGAGTCTTAATGATCACAATATTTATTGACACTAGAGATAGAATATGAGATTTCATTAGGCTTAGATTTTACATTGACTATAATGCATAACATATGTGATGGATTGTTCTTATACTTTTTTTGAATAGAATATAGATTGATTTCATCATTACAATTCATTATTTACCCCTCAATGATTTATATTATCAATGTGGAAAAATATAGGTTTACTGGAAATTATATGAATAATGATGCCATATTATAAACATTATATGTTCCTAATTAGATAATTTTTAGTACTATTATACATATATGAAATATATGTTTTTTATCTCAAGAATCCATCATGGATTTCTATCAAATTATTCATAACACAAAATGTAATAAAAATTATTTCATCGATTTTGGTAGTGAATTCATAGAAAAAAATATTCATCTTGTAAATATTGATGAAAAATATGATGAAAGAACATTAATGGGATATTCACACGATTGAGGATGCTATAAATTTTGGAACATAGTTTTACAAAATTTGGTGGACTCATATGATGCGAATGTTGTCGAAAAACAATCATCCTTAATAAAACTTCTTGTAAATGTTTATAAATATTTATTGAACACACAAAATTAAATTAAAAAAATTATATAAGATAAATTTGACCAATACTGGATAAAATATGATTCGTATTATTCTTGTGATTAAAGAAAATATGTTTTGATGAAAAAATTGGTATTTTCATACTACACAAAAATTACATAAATCTGGATATATTGTTGGGAATCAAGAAGACCAATTTCAAAAATGATGGAATATATGATTAGAAGAAAATTTACTCATCTCATATGTTGAGACGGAATTAGTTATGGACTTAAATGAGCATGAAGAACGGGTTGATGCAATAATTGAAGAGTTCTACCCGACTGAGAAAAATGATGCATGAGAGTATTTTCCATGACCATAATGAAATAATAGTATTGTTAAAAAGTTATTGTAGATAAATAATTGTAATAAACATGGATATGGTTCAATAAAAAATAATTATTTGTTTGTTAAGGAATTTTAATGTTGGAATTTTTGGATTTTCAAGAAACTTTTCCCCCCATTGCGATATTGGAAACTGTTAGAATGTTCTAGGTTGTAGCTGTACATCAGGAAAACAACATTTTACAAATGGAGTTACGTCAATTTTCAAAAGAGATGACACTGAGGAAAAAGTTAATATTGATCAAACAAAGAGGATATATCTTGAAAAATATGAAACCAAATTTTTTATGCTAAATAATGTAATTTATGAGATTATTCATGCACCATGAGTGTGGAACACAAACAAATTTTTTTTCAAAAAAGTATAAATATTACACCCCGACCCCAGAATTTATGATCCAGTGAATTATTTTTATTCACTGGCATGATTACCAAGAATCTAATCCCAAATACCGATCATTTTAGTAGTTTTAGAAATAATATACATACATAAGTTCAACATTACAACTTAGAAAGAAAAAAAACTAATTTATTTCCATAGAACCATATATGCTTCTTAAATTATGCCTGAAAGTCACTCATAACATACTTCTTCATATCTTGGGAAAATGAATAATAAGGAAGGGGTGAGCTCAAATGATCAGTAAATTAATCAATACAGTGGATTATAACATAAAAATTAGGCATGGTGAATAATTGAAAACACTTTCCTTTACAAATAATAATAACGAACACTTAAAGATAGTAATAGATATAAGAAAATAAGGCCATAATAAAACGCAATTAAGGGTATTCTACAAGTCGAATAACCACATGAAATATCAAATAGATAATCTCATAATGATTGAATTCATAATGTCGGTCCTCATAACCACATAGTAATGGCCATTTTCCAAGATTATAAATATGATTTTGACTAGGCCTTGTGCGAAGAAACTAGTTTTCTCATGAGACCTACCGATGCATCGAGGTGCTATAGGGGGATCCACTCGTCTCTTATGATGTCCAATGCATTCCTCATATGAGAAGGCTGAAACGTAATCTAAACATTCGTATTAAAACTAGCATATGAAATATCAATATTTTAACCACAAACCATGAATGGTATAAAAATAACACATCCATAGTAAAACATGATTGATTCAACATAATATGAAAGAATGTATTATTATATATTGAACTCAATTGAGAATAATGAAGGATATTGTCATAGATGAAAAAAATCATCAAAACTATCTGAGAGAAATATCACCATTTTTCTTGAAAACATTTAAAATTATCACTATTTATCTAGAATCCATTTAAAATAGATTTTTTAGTCAAAGTGTCCCATAACACATTGAAACATTTAAAATGAATTTAAATTGTAAAACATTACTGTCCACATAAATAAATACATAAAACCATTTTTAAAACATGGACATTAATGAGAATGATTTAGAATAATAAATCATTAAAATAATTGAAATGACATTTTAGTTTGAGTTCCAAACCAAATGAGAGACACTTGAATACAAATATTTTAGGTAATAAAAACATTATAATATCATGAGACTAAAAGGATTCATGATATACTATTCAATTGTAATATATATATACAAAAAAAGTGAGTTGGTGCATAACAGCAAAGAAAACTCAATTGAATGAAAGATGAGATAAAATCCCTTATAAAGTCTGTATCTTTATTTAATGGATAAATCCATGACATTATTAAGTGTGAAAAATAAAAATACATTCAATATGATTGGTTATTCAAGTTAAATCAATCAGATGGAATTCACACATATTCTTGAAAAAACAACACCAATGAATTAGGTGCTTAACTCAATGAATGGAGATTGTGTTGAAATTACACTTATCAAGTTCCTATCGTGGACTTGTGAATTTATAAAGGGAGTGATTATATGTATCAAAATTATAACGATATAAATGGGAGTGGAAATTACTATAAAAATAATAATTAGTGATTCCCCACATAATCATTGGGTAAAATAATCAATGGAGTATGTGTAATGCCCAATGAGTTGAAACAGAAATTCTAAATTCATTTATCGATAGGTTAACTTACAAAAAAATACACCCCATGAAATGAGTATCATAAAATTTAGATTTAAATAGCAATTTATTAAATTATATTTCAAAATTAATACAATCATGGAGAGTACATACACCACAAAAAATAAAATAGTCACATTATAAAATTAATCTCACAAGAAAAAGAAGTGAGATGAAAACCCCTTACCACGTTTTAATCAATTGAGTTATATGAAAAAAAGTTAATAACCTCCCAAGGAATCATAAAATACCTTGAATGTAAACATAATCATGATAATATATATCAAATGTCTATATACAACACACCACATTCAATAAATAAGTGGTGAACAATGGAAATCTCATGTAATTTAAAGTGAGATATGAAACCCCTTACCTCATGTCCGAATTATCTTGTATGTTCCGAGTTTTTTCGGAATAATAAACATATGTTAATTTATACTTGATTAAGAACATTTTTTCAAGTTTAATATTAGTTTTATATCACTTATTACCTAGAAATAATTATTAGTAAATTATTTGAATTTATATTGGATATTTTATCGATATTCAGAACATGAGTCAAATATGAAATTCTTATAATTACTATTTGTCCATGTAGACAGATATTAATTATCTAAAGAATTATATTCTTGATTTATATATCATATATATATATATTATATTCAGTATATATGTGTATTTATAATAGTACATAACATTTGGAGATAAGAAGTGAAGTGTGCCGTTCATGGGGACGGTAAGCCATACGTACGAATGGACACTACATTCAATTATATTTTGTATTTTAATGGAATTGAAAGATAATGATACATAGGTATATTAAAATTAAAGTATAATATATTATATATTATAATTAACTTCATCTTTTATATGTCCTACATATGTCATTAACGAGTCATAACACTTTGAGGGGACTGTTTTCCGCACTTCCTCTAATGAAATTGTCATGGTTACCCATAATGAAAATCATAATGTTATGATATTAATGGAAAATTAAGAAGAATGGAGTGAAAATAAAAATAATATATATCATATATAAATACAGTTCCATCTTAATGGCCACCATGAGAGGCGATAAGAGATAATTGAATAATCATCGTTTCGTGGAGCGTTAGTTTTTCATCCACTAAATCAGTGTGTCCTTTACCCAATAGATGGAGGTGTGTGTATGTGTAGTTAGAATCATTCTCATAAAAAATCCTAGTATATTAAGGATGATAGTTTTTTATAAAATAGTTTAATAAAAAGATTTTAGGGGTTGGAGAATTAAAATAAATTAATAGTAGTTAAGGGAAACCATTACCTTTAATTATGGTAACTCCCTTTGGTTTGAACCAAAAGAACTTATTGAAGTGGATTCATCCATTATGAGGATTCTAGGTGGAATATAGGGATATTGAGAGCTTATCTGGGTAGGTTTTGGACAAGCTAAGGGCATGAGAGGTGTGAGGAATGGGTAAGAATGTTTTCCTTTATAAGAGTGAGGAGGGGCTCTTTTGGAATGTTTTAAAATGTTATTTTATTATAAACTTATCATCAGTTCAAAATGGTCCAAAAATAATTAAAGATAAATATAAGATGAATCATGTTCGAAATTAAATCATCCAATAATAATTGTATAGATTTTGGATTTTTTGTTAATATTAATAATCATATTTATTTAAATCATATATTAATGAGGTGAATTATGTATCATTATTCTGTCATAAAAAATTTAATTTATTTAATCTCTAAAAATTATAAAAAAATATCAGAATTTATGAATTATTTTATGAATTATAATGAATATTAATAGTTTAAAATATGACTTATATAACCCCATGTAAAAATTGATATACTAAAAGATATTTGTTAATGTCATTTTTCTCTTTACAGTAAGTTAATTAAATAAATGTTTCATTATCACCCTTAAGTGTCTCTATGGGGTCCCAAAATAGACCCATGGATTCCCATGGATAGTAATTACTCTTTCAATAAGTTTAGGAAATGTGTTAAGGTGATTTTTCATTATTATAATATTCTTTTTACCTTGAATGACCCTATTTACCTTTAACTGCGGTAAAAAAATGTGAAAAGATACTATTAAAAATAATTATCTTGTTGATTCACATTTTACTTAATAATAACAACAATGTTTGTTGGATTTTTGATATTCAATTCACAGAAGTATTAATATTTAATTTTAATTAAAAATTAGGTTTTTAACAACAACTAAATGGTTTTACTATACATAAAATATTGATGTTTTTTTAAAAAAATACCAAAAATTCAGACTAGGCTATATTTGATAACCCAAATTAAACAATGATTTTTATTTTACCAAATTAAAAACATATTAGTTTAATTAATTAATTTAAAATTTATTCTTGTTGTCAAAACAAATAGTGTGTTTTTAAAGAATTAATAACTATCAAAAGATTGACACTTGTTTATGAATAATTTCAAAGTGAAATTTATTCCAATAAAAAACATTGAATTAAATTGTATAAATATAATCTAATTATACTTCCAAACCATTAAAATTTATAATTGAAAAATATAAATATTTTTGACTAAAAAAATTGTTTTCAACTAAAATTTATTATTTTTTACTATTCACCCAAATATGAAAGTTATCAGAAAAACAAAAAAAAATATTGAAACTAAATTTTTATATATTTATTATAAATAAGATGTTTATTTTGTCCAATTAAATATATAAAAGTGTCAAATTTTGGAATTAAAAAGGTTTTTACACTAAAAGTCTGTAAAATTGCAATTTTTTTAAATAATTCTTCCTTTATATGACAAAATGAATTTGTTCTTATATTTGTTCTAAGAAAAAAATAATATGGATGTTAAGATTATATGGAATATATAAACTTAAAATTTTAGTTAATACAATTCATAATTGCTTTTGAACGTCTAGTTTGGTAAGTCGTCATGCACTCGAAATCAGTGTTGTGTGAGGTACAAACTATTGAATTACATTAATGATATAATTTAATATGAAACATTGTGGTGTTAAATTCTACCCTCCTTCAATAAATTTCATCATCGCAATTTATGCTCGGGATGGAAAACTATGGTTTTGACATTTCAAAATTTCTTAGTTGAAATCACACAACGAGAATGGATTAATGAGGCCCTTATTTTAAAAAAAATTAAGGTAAGTATGAAGGTTACTAAAAATTAACACATACAAATGTTCCATGTAAAAAAACATGGATATATAAGAGAAAATTATTCATAATGTTATGATGGAGAGAGATTGATAATATTTATAAGATAAGTTAACAATCTGAAAGCCATAAACTTGTGATGGGTTGAAAGGTCTTTGATTACCCAGTCGGAGAAGTAAAAAAACCACATTTTTTATGTTCCTTTTCATAATGCTGTTGAAATTATTTATTAGATTGACTATGAGTATAAGGAGATACACTTACATTACTAGTATATTATCATACATTAATACATTTCTACAACCAAATCATATTTTCTCCAGAAAATGAAAATTAAAGATGACATTGTTACACCGGATGCGCTACAATCAACTAATAGAGAATCACATAATCTACAAAGGATGGAATATATATTTCCCTTGTCATTAAACACTATCTAATACCAAATTGGATATTACATGACCATATGATCCCCAAAAGGACAATCCTTTATAGAAAAAAAATAATATTCTCAATCTCCAAAATTTAAACAAACAATACCCAATGTTTAATGATACCCTTCGATGAACAATTGTACATAAAATCTTTCAGTATAATCCTTACTAATATTTAAAGAGAAAACTCAAAAAAATTGACTATGTAGTCCTCCATGTTAAATTGTGTCTCCAAATAACATCAACTACTCTTAAAGTCACATACTTAAAAGTAATTAACCAAATCACATATTCTCTATGATAGGTTAGTCATTCCCATAAATTACCCAAATCACTATAAATCCATAGTGAAAACATTGAAAAATATCCACCATTACTCCTCAAATTAAATCCCATTGTACTCTATTTTCTATAATTATATAGTGTTCCCAACAGAGCAAATATCTTCTAAAATATCATTTATTACTTAATCACCAAATCATTTTCCTAAACTAAGGATATCCATTTGATAATAAATAATGTCACACATCTATATAATAAAATGATTTATGTAATAAGAATTAGTTACACTAATCAGGGACAACATGCAATCCAGTGGAAGGTGATAAATCCCAATCACACTCCGGTTGTGGGTTTGATTCCCACATATTTGTCTGACATAATGGGTTTTCACATGCTCAGTGTATTGTCCTTTTTCAAACAATATATATTATTACATTAATTAAATGAGATAAATTACTCGAAATAATTATAACATAATTTAAAAACAAATTTTATATCATACCTCACATTTTCGTCCCAAAATTTAATAACTTGTAATTGCCTCAAATTCAGGGATCATATAAAACCAAATACTTATTTTTTACTATATTCACAAGAGAAAAGATAATTCTTCATCAAATATAATTTTCAGATGACAAACTGAAGGGTTACACATACTTGAGAAAATTCTTCAAATGTAATCCCATCAAAAAAGAGAACTAATACTTTTAAAACATTTCTACAACCATTTATTTCCACATAGCTTCATTTTTGACCAAGAGGATATCATATAGATTAGGGAATTCACTCAGTAAATGGATAGTTCCCCTATATTTATGTAAAATGATAGTAAATGGATTCTAGTGACCATTATTATTTTCAACCACAATACTCTTCATTTTTCGTCAACAAATATTTACATTATGTCCTTCTTTCCCACATATAAAGCATTTATTTTTTCCATTTAGACAAATTCATGGGTGTCTCCTTCCACATTTCTTTCATGATGGATGTTGACATTTCATTTTTCGATGGTATCCACTACTGGACCTCTTATCATTCATCACCTTTCTCTTCATTGTTGAGTCTGGGATTTGGTTAATATATATATTGGTGACCGTATTTTTGGAAAACTGATTCATCATTACACGATATCTTTTACACCTATCAAACATCCATTTTGATGCTCATTTCCACCACCATTCACCCAATTTACATCATTCACAAAGTTACTATGACTTTCATTGAATCCACCTATTAACTAAAACCATAAAGAATTGTGTGAGTAAAATTAGTCATAAAATCATATAGAGAATATCATGACACCATATTTTTAATTTAAGGCACCATAGGATTAACCAAGGTCATTTAATCTAATATTATATTAAAATCCATCAAATCAGTTTGTAAAGAAAATGAAAATTATCCCAATCATATCCCCTAAGATTTTTGTATCCTAGAGTACGGCATGCCCTGTTGTCGTGTAATAGGATACCCTCAGTCAATCCCAAAACTCCTTGTCGGATTTTTCACTCCTAGGTACATATATGCCAAATCTCCCTCTACCTGCTCGAATCCAGACATGGATGTATTTTTTTGAAAATATAAAAATTACTACATTACCAATATTTTAGGAAGTTCTTCTATTCTAATACATAAAGTATAACATATGGTATTGTTCTCTAATCAGAATTTTTCTAAATCTAGTTTCTATGGTTTGTACTAATCTTTCTATGATACCAATGGTAAAGTCTCGTCCCAGTAATCTAAGAGCCGGTGCATTTTTTTAATACATTGGAATGATTACACGGAATAAAGTCCCTAAGGACCAATCAGTTTTGTAGTATTGTAAATAAGATACATATATAATTTCAACATTACAACTTGAAAATCAAAACGACACTAATTTATTCCATTATAAAGATCCAAGATTCTTAGATTATGAATGCAGGTCACTCATAACATACTTATTCATATCCTAGGAAAAAAACCTAAGAAGTGGGTGAGATCAAACACTTAGTAATAGTAAGAAATGGAGAGGAAAATAACATAAGCATTATGCATGACAAATAATTGAAAACATGTTCCTTTACAAATAATAAACATGAACACTTTATGGAAGGAATATGAGATGAGTAAATAATTCCATAATAAAACACAGTCATGGGTATTCCAATGGTCGAATAACCACATGAAATGTCAATAGCTAATCTCATAATGATGGAATGCATAATGTTGGACATCATACCCACCTAGTCAAAGCCTCGTTCTAGGACTACAAATAAGATTTTTGACATGGCCTTGTTCAAAGACAGTAGTTTGTCTCATTAGACCTACTGATGCATTGGGGGGCTATAACAGTATCCACCTATCACTTACTAAGTCTAATGCATTACTCATATGAAAATGTTGAAACATTATCAAAACATTTGTATTCATAATTTTATATGAAATGTCATCATTTTAACAACAAACCATCAATGGTATAAAAATATCACATCCGCGGTCAATCATAACTCATTCAATAAAATATGAATGATTGTATTTTTAGAGACCCAAAGCTTGACTTATATGGAGATTACATAAATTTTTCATAATAATTAATACATAAAAAAACCAACACACAAGGACCATAATAATTTAGTGTCTTTGGAAACTAAGAACATAATCTTCTAACCATGGTGAAAGATCTTCTACATCTTCCATAAAGATATTCCCCTTTGGTTTTCATACCTAAAAAACTTATTTTATCCTCCGTAAAAGAAAACATATAATGGGTGATCTCAAATTCTCAGTAAGGTTAAGCATGGAGAAAATAAAACAAACCATATACATTTTAACTTCAAAATAGGAGCATAATGTTTACACATCAAAATCGTGAGTTGTGAAATAAATCATGGAAGTACGTAAGGAATAGTTCATAAAGGAACATAAATTATGATAAAATAGTATGGGAATAAAAAATTTAACTGTGGAAAATCATTAAGCACATGATATGATTTCCATAGTAGCCAAGTCATTGCTTGCAAGAACATCTTAGTGGACAATGTCCCTTTCTGAATCGAGTTCACTCCTCATTTCAGTCCTGTAACACAGAACCAGATTAACTTACCATTCCAGTCATGTCTATCTCATTAGATATAAATCATTACCCAATGCATTGGAGGGGGATATAGGTCCCACTAATCTCATAATTAAATCATTCTTACGTGTGCTACAACATAAACATAAATCATTCTTCATAACCCAAAGAATAAAATGGGTTTCATAAAAACATCCCATCATAAAATAATCCATATAAAACAAATGGATATAATTTAATCATAATAAAAGTAAATCCATGTAAATAATAGAGACATTATACTTGAAACATAAACATATTAAATAATTTCATCTTAGATGGAAAATAGTTCTGACAAAACACATGAAATGAATTTCTTGAGGAAAATATCCTTTCATTTTCAAAATAATTTTCTTTTCCCAAAATGACAAGAAATATTAAAAGAAAATGATTTTTTTGAATGTAGTCTTCAAATCTTGTAGAGTATGATTCATGAAAATAAGGCATTATAAAACTGTAAATATTCATTCATGCTGTATAAGTTAAAAATATTCTCCTCGTACTTTTAACGGAAAAGTAAATAAGTACCACGTATGATACAAAGAAGAACGATTCCTTCAATATCACAAAGTAAAAGTCATAAAGGGGTAATCATTAATTTAAACATCCATGGATGAAAATTTAAAACTTTATGAAAAACACATTATGGACATGGATAAAAAATATACCACAGTAAATACTGACGAATAAACAATCTCAGATAAGAATGAGATTAGAATAATTATACATTACCTTATGTCCAATTTATTTTATATGTGTCCAAAACTCCTATATAGTGGGTTTAAAAATATTATTAACTTGTAACAGAACCATAATAATATTTATGATATCATATATGATTCACTTACAACTTTATATTAGATGTTCATTTGTCAAATCCATGTTAAAGCAGCGTTTTGGGTAAAATCTTTTCATTTATCGTTCGTGTTTTGACTTGTAATTATTAATATGATTACATAGATCATGATTAATTAATTCCAGAATATAAGACATTATTTATATATAATATATATTCTTAATATACATTTATATAATAGATTGTTAAATGGAAACAAATACAGCGTTTATGGAGACTGTTGGTCGTACGTACACATGAACATTGTTTTTCATTTCCCTATTGAATTGAATGGAATTAAGTAGATTACATAAATATATATACATAAATCTAGTAGAATTTCTATGTCATATATTTCATGATTACTTGTTATATATACTTTATAATAATTCTTTAATTCTTAACGTTGAAAATGAATCTCATCACGTTGTGGATACGATAATCTATACGTACACACGAACGATGATATCGTTCTAATATTTATTGAATGGAATTGAAGTGGAAGATATAATATCATAGAATTTGTATGGATTTATAATAATCATATATATTTATTCTTTACACAATTATACCCATCCAACTAAGGTGGTGGATGAAAAACTAATTACACCACGACGTAGATACGGTATTCTGTACGTACGCACACATGGTGATTTCTTTTTCCGTAGGATGGATAGAAGGTGAAATAGGGTTGTTTCATATTTATAATAACAAATAATTATATATTTAAAACTTATTTTATTACTTTATAATGAAACAACTATATAAGAGGAAGTAGAAGAAGAAAGAAACTCGAAAGAGTCGGTAGAAGAGATTACCTCTTCCTCGACGCACCTCCTGTAAACTACTACTTAGGGCACTACAGTTTGTCTTCTAAGAAAACCATAACCTCTATGATATAAATAGAGAGGTTTATAAGACTAATTGTTAGGGGTTCGCCAACCTTCAAGGCTCAAAAGGGTGTGAATAGAACAGGGAAAGGGTTCCCTTTTTATAAGGGAGGAGAGGGGCACCTTTGGAAAAACTTAAAATATTATTTTATAATAAAGTCATATTCAGTTTATAATAGCTCCAAATTTATTTATTTATAAAAGAAAGTGGGTATGGGTATAAATCTTCTCAACCAATAGGTTTTAGAAAATTTTAGGTTACTATTTTAACCTTATAATTTAGATTTAACTTTAAGTTAAATTATTTAACGTTTACCATGTATTCTTGTTTTCTCACAATATTTGGTTAATAAACCTACTATAATAAGAAAAAAGAACCCCAGTGGTTCAGTATTATTATATACAACCTTATCTAAGTCATTTTTCTGAACCTTCTATTTTTATGAATAGAATAACAATAAATAATATAATATTTTAAAAAAAAACTATTTTATATCAATTTTGACACTATTTGGTAATTCATTTTTGTGAAAAACATAAGAGCATTATTATTTGGAAACAAATTAACTAAAGAAATAATTACATGTCATATTAACCTAAAAAATTAGTGTAATTCATAAAAAGTCTCAAATTACATTTATTTGGTTACTTATGACATCAATTATGTTAATATTTCATTAATATTGTAATTACTCCATCAACATTGTGTCATAAATAAATTAAATAATTTAATGTATAAAAATTATATATATATTAATATTATGTAAGAAATCTTTTTATATTTCTGATGAATATTTATAGTCGAATTTATCTTATGTATAACCCTATATTAAAAATGTTTTAATTATTAAACATAGATTTTAACTATTTTAACTCTTCTTTAAATAAAATAATAATAAATGTCCTAATCTAATAAAAGTGGACCTAAATGATAATATTTTATTTATAAGGTTGTTTTTGGTCGAATTAGACTTATCCAATAGAATTAGGTCATGTGTTAGGGTAATAATAAGATCATTTTTACCTTTAATTACACTATTTACTTTTAACCGTGGTAAATAAAAGTAAAAAGTTAATATTCACCAAAAATTATTTTTATCTTATTGAACCAAATTTTACTCATTGATATTAACCATGTCTCTCGTATTTTAAAAATTACACTCACAGAATCAGTATAATTAAGTTTTATGTAAATTTTCAAATTCTCTTAGGAGGTGGGTAAAAGACGGTGAAAATTTAAATAAAATTAATATATATCTAAAATTATTATAATATGACTCAATTGAATTACATTGAACTTATATAGGTATTATATATCGATTTTGACCTAAAATAAATTTAAATAAAAAAAATAATTATTTAAATAAAAAGACGGGTTTTAAATAGTAACCTAGTGTTTACACTATTCATCAAAAATTGAATGTTTTCAGAAAAATAGCAAAAATTCACCCTAGGATAATTTTGAAATTCCAAATCCAAAAATGAAGTCCATTTTGAAAGAGAAAATTTATAAAATTTCAAAAAGTGGGTATTACTATTCATAAAGGCTAGTTCATATTAATATTATTATAATATCTCGTTTAGTGAAGCATGGTATTACGTACTACACATACTATAGAATAAGGTATTGATTGCGTGTAATGCAAGCCATGTCAGGGATGCGTGTAGTGAAAGCTCTGTTTGGTGGGATGTATAAAATAATCAAAACTTATTTCATTTATAAATTAAGCAAAATCTATACTTAATGTTGCAAAGAATAATTTCCAAAAAATGATCTTGAAATTGTGTGTAACACGAGCCAAGAATAGTGTTGCGTATACTACAAGATAATACGGTGTTGCATATAGTATAATATAATCTTGGTGTAATGTATAACAGAAGACATCAAAGAAATTAAAAATAATATATCTCATAAGATCTTGGGGTTTTACATTCTACGCTGCTTAAAATGAATTTTGCCCTCAAAATTTGTCGGTGTTATAAATCATTTACTACTTCAAAATTTTGTTCTTAAATACCCACATTGTTAAAGGAAAACTACAGAATAATTTTAAAAAGTAATATAAGAAATGTAACGGTTACTTAGATTAACCCATCACTGGGTTTCCACATAGAAGAACATAGGTGGAAATTTGTATATGGAAGAAAAATCTAACCATTATATTCTGATGGAGAGTGGTTGAGGTAAATGCTATAAAAAAATCCAACAATCACAAAGACATAAATTTGTGATTATTTAAGGTACCATCTGATTCATCGGATATAAGGACACCAGGACAACATTTCTTTTGTTTTTAAGATCATTTCCCTAAATTTGAATAATTTTTTAATTAAAATAAATAGTTGATTTTGGTACAATCTTACAGTTTTTTGTTCCATTAACAATTCCGACTTCATCTCTTAATGAAATAAAGTTGAATTTGACTTCCGTTATGTGTTAGCAGATCATGTGATAGAATGATAGGTCATTCCATATGTCTCAAACAAAAGGATAAAAAAGTTATTAAATATACATATACCCCTCTATAGTGATATTAATCATATATGGTTACTAAAATGGAATTATACTTCATATATCATTCCGCTTAATATAATAAATCTTGTTTCTACTAACTAGGAACTTCCTGTAGGCCATTGGTAGGAGAAAAATGAATGTTGCACTTCGATTGTTGGATCGATTCCCATAGCCTTGTCCGACGCGACCGGTTGTTTCCCATCATGCAGATTCTCCTTTTTCTAAAACTACATTATTATAACATTCCATAAATAATATAGAAAAAAGTTATAGCTTTAAACAATACTGAATTATGTCCAACATAATCCATTCGAATCTTTAGTCTTATCCAAAATACTTCTATCCATGCTCATAGTATAAAGAAAACAATTACTAGAAATTTCATCTGCCAAGCATGTGAATATCATCATTTATCCCCCATATATCATTTGATTTATCTTGTTGGTCAAATTAAAAACATGTGAATACCGTAATCATGTATTCTCTTTAAAAATGAATACCCATTGACTCTTATTAAAAACATGAATGCTGTCAAAATTTAACACTTTCCACATACCAAACTCCAAAAATTTCTATAAAATCAAACAAGGATATAACTTTCTCCTTATATCAGTAATGAACTCATTTCATATTTTCTTTATCACTTCATTAGGCACATATTATCTTCTTTCCAAAAATATTTCAATAACATTTCATGGTTACTGGTACCATATAATTATTGAAAATCAATACATAGATATTCCAAAATTCCACGATACCATAAATGATATTCCATGATTATATTTTGAAATACCATTGCATAAACACTTAATCCTTAAACAAAATCATTGTCATACTCAACATCACAAATAGTGATTGCATCTTACTTCCCTTTATCATTTTCATTATGTGGTTTCTCACGTTGATTGTCATTAACCCTTGGATTAGGGAATTTAATAGCATAATGACCCATTTCATTGCACTTGAAGCATTGAAGTGTTGATTGTGCGTTCGATGCAGTATTTTATTTATTCACATCATTAACAACCCTTTTTCAATTACTTCGACACTCTTTTGATTGATGAAATTCTTTTCCACACGTAAAACATTTTCTAGTCTATTTAAGACAATATCCACCATGCTAATTTCCACACTTTGAGCATAAAGAATCTTTCTTCTTCTTTTTACCATTATTCTAAGATTTCAACTTGAACTCCATCTTTTGTTTCTTTTCAAAACCAGGAGATGGATATATAACACCAACTTCCATTTCTACCTTGATAGCACAATGCCCAATGTATTCGTAGCTACTAAATTCTCTTATATCTAATTCTTTTCAAAGACATGGTTTAAACCACTAAAAAATTAATCAACTTTACTTTTAGGTTGGATGATAAAGCCATATGCATACCTTGCAAGCCTTGTATAATTTGCTTCGTATTTACCAATAGATTCATCAACCTTTTACTAAAGCTCATGGAAATACTTTTCCATCATTTTTCGAAGAATACGAGGGATGTACATATTAAAAAATAAGTTCTTGAACACATCCCATTCCATAAATTCAATTTAATCTTAGGGCCTTTTATTCTTAATTAGATTCTACCATTTATCTGCTTCACCTTCTAAACGGTAAATAGAAAAAATGACTTTTTCATGTTCTGAATAGCGATGTATGGAAAATATCTTTTCAATGGTACTGATCCATTGTTCAGAAACAAGTGGATCCGAAGACCCGCTGAAAGAAGGTGGACGTTGCCTCATGAAGGACTCAATAGAATATTGTTCCCTTCTGTGCTCATTTGGAAGCCCAGAATTATTCATAGCTTGTGTATGTATAGCAATGAAATTCGCACTCCATCTTCCATAACATTGGTTTGTTCATGAGAACAGTCATTACATTGTCCATTACATTGATCAACATGGTTCCTTCGGGTTCCAGTCATCATCTAAAACCTAAAAATAATAGTGTGAGAGGCAAAAATAATGCTTGGGAAAACAATATAATAATGGGGGGGTACCATCAATATATAACATCTTAGGGGTAATTCTAATATTTTTACCATAATTCTAGGACTATAACCTATACTTATATTTGAACATGGGGACATCCCTATACATACCATAGAAATAACTTTAGGGTTCTCACTAAAGTTCACACATCCTAGTTTCCAAAGGTTGACTACACCTTTCCTCTGATACCAACTGTAGAGACCCAAAGCATTACATACATGGAAATTAAATTAATTTTGAGGAATACTTAATACATAACAAAAACAGACACACAAGGACCGTAAAAGTTTAGTATATCTAGAATCTCATACCATAATCCTCTAATCATGGTCAAAGATCTTCAACATCTCCCATAAAGATCGTCCCCTTTTGTTTTCATACCTAAAACCTTTATTTATATCCTGGGGAAAAGAAAACATATAAAGTGTGAGCTCAAATTCTCAGTAAGGGTTAGCATGGAGAAAATAAAACAAACCATATACACTTGAACATCAAAACATGAACATAATGTTTATATTTCAAAATATTGAGATGTGAAATAAATCATAGCAGTACGTAAGGCATAAGTCATAAATGTACATTAATCATGATAAAATAGCCTTGGAATAAAACATTTAATTGTGGAAAACCATTATGCACATGATATGATTTCCATTGTATCCAAGTCATTGCTTTCAAGACCATCTTAGTGGACAAAGTCCCTTTCTGAATCCAGTTCACTCTTCGTTTCAATCATATAACACTGAACCGGATTAACTTACCCTTCCATCCATGTATATCTCATGAGATATATATCTTTACCAAATGCATTGGATGTACATATAGGTCCCACACATCTCATAACGAAACCATTCTTACGTGTGCACAACTTAAACATAAATCATTCACTATAACCCAAATAATAAAATAGGTTTCATAAATATCATCCCATCATAACATAATCCATATAAAACAAATGGATATCATTTCATCGTAAGAAAATTGAAACCATGTAAATCATAGAGACATTATACATGAAACATAAACATATTAAATAATGTCATTTTAGATGGAAAATAGATTTGACAAAACACATGAAATGAATTATTGAGGAAAATAGCCTTTCTTTTTCAAAATCATTTTCATTTCACAAAATGCCAGGAAATATTAAAAGAAATGTTTTTTGTTGAAAATAGACATGAAATATTGTAGTTTAAACTTCATGAAAATAAGGCTTTATAAAACTATAAAAATCTGTTCATGTTGTATAAGTTAAAAACATTCTCCTCGTACTTTTAAAGGAAAAGTAAAAAAGTACCACATACGGTAAACAAAAGAAAGATTCCTTCCATAACAAAAAGTAAAAGACATATAGGGGTAAACATGACTTTAAAAATACATGGAATAATATTTAACACTTTATGAAAAACACTTTATGGACATGGATGAAAAGTATACCCAGTAAATACTTACGAATAAACATTCTCAAATAAGAATGTGATTGAAATAATTATCCCTTACCTTATGTACAATTTCATCTGTATATGTCTGAGACTCCTGTATAGTGGGTTTAAACATATTATTAACTTTTAACATAACCATAATAATATTCATGTCATCATATATTATTCACTTACGACTTGATATTATCCGTTCATTTGTCAATTCCATGTTAAAGCAGCGTTTTGGGTAAAATCGTTTCATTTATTGTCCGTGTTTTGACATGTAATTATTAATATGATTACATAGAACATGATTATTTATTCAAGAATATAAAACATGATTTATATATAATATATATTCAGAATATAAATATATATAATCGATCGATAAATCGAAAGAAATACACCGTTAATGGAGATGGTAGGCCATATGTAGGCCTGAATGCTGTTTTTCGTTTTCCTATTATATTGAATGGAATTAAGTAGATGACATACATATATATGTGTAAATCCAGTAGCATTATTATGTGATATATTTCATGATTACTTATTATATATACTTTATAATCATTCTTGAATTGTTAACATGGAAAATGAATCTAATCGCGTCGTGGAGACGGTAAACCATACGTACGCACGAGTGATGATATCGATCCCATATTTATTGAATGGAATTGGAGTGGATGATATAATATCTTCGAATTAGTATGGTGTTATAAAAATAATAATATATAGTTATTCTTTACAGAATTATACCCATCCAAGTAAGTTGGTGGTTGAAAACTGATTACACCACGGCGTGGAGATAGTATTCTGTACGTATGAACGTACGGTGTTTTTGTTTTCTGTAGGATGGATAGATGGTTGAATAAGTTTGTTTCATATATATAATAACATTTCAGTTTATATTTAATACTGATTTTTTCAATTTATAATGAAACCACTAATTAAGATGAAGTAGAAGAAGAAAAAACATGAAAGAGTCGGTAGAAGAGATTACCTCTTCCTCGACATACCTCCTTTAAACTTCTTCTAGGGGCACTAGAGTTGGTCTTTTGAGAAGACCAGAACATCTATGATATAACTAGAGTGGATTTGAAGAGTAATTTTTCAGGTTTGGCTGATATACAAGGCTCAAAATGGTGTGAAGAGAAGAGGGATGGGTTTCCCTTTTTATAACGGATGAGAGGGGCACCTTTGGAAAACATTAAAATATTATTTTATAATAAAGTCATATTCGGTTTATAATAGCTCCAAATTGATTTATTTTGAAGATAAAGTGTGTATGGGTCTAATCCTCTCAACCAATAGGTTTTATTCAAGTTAATGTTACTATTTTTACATTATCATTTAGATTTAACGATAAGTTAAATAATTTATCTTTTACTACGTCTTCTTGTTTTCTTACACTATATGGTTAATAAAATTAATATAACAAGACAAACATAACCTCAAGTTGTTAAACATTAATATATATAACCTTATCTAAGTTATTTTTATGATCCGTAGATATTTAGGAGTAGAATACAAATTAATAATATACTATTTTTTAAATACTAATTTATGTCAATTTTGATGATATTTGGTAATTTATTTTTGTGAAACTCATAAAAGAATTATTAGTTCAAAAGAAATTATATAAAGAAATAATAAAATTTCATGGTAACCTATAAAATGAGTGGAATTCATAAAAAGTCTCAAATTACATTTTTTTGGGTACTTTTAACAACAATTAAGTTAATATTTCATTAATAATTTAATTACTACATCATCATTGTGTCATAAATAAATTAAATTATATAATGTCTAAAAAGTATAAATAAAATTTGATTATGTAGGAAATCATTTTATCTTTCAAATGAATATTTATAGTTGTGTTTATCTTATGTATAACACTATATTGAAAATTATTTAATTGTTAAACATCGATTTTATCTATTTTAACTCTTCATTAAATAAAATAATCATAAATGTCCTAATCTAATCCACGTGGACATAAATGATAATATTTTTTTTATAAGGTTGTTTTTGTTCTAGTTACACTAATCCAATAGAATTATGACATGTGTTAGGGTAATAATAATATCATTTTTACACTAAAATACCCTATTTACTTATAATCATGGTAATAATAAAAGTAAACAGTTACAATTCACCAAAAAATATTTTTATCTTATTGAACCACATTTTACTCCTTGATATTAACCATGTATCTCATATAATTGAAGTTACACTGCCAGAAGCAGAAAAATTTTGTTTTATGTAAATTATCAACTTCTCTTAGTTGGTGGGTAAAAGACGGTGAAAAGATTAATAAAAGTTTTATATATCTAAAATTGTTATAAAATAACTCAACTGAATTACATTAAACATACATAGGAATTATGTATCAATTTTGACCTAAAATAAATTTAAATAAAATAAATATTTATTTAAATAAAAAGTATAATTTTAAATAATAACCCAGTGTTTTCACTATTCATCAAAAATTGAATGTTTTTAGAAAAATACCCAAAAGTCACCATAGGCTAATTTCAATATTCCGAATCCAAAAATGAAGTCCATTTTGAAGGATAAAATTTATAAAATTTCAAAAAGTGGTTATTACTATTCATAACTACTATTTCATAATAATATTATTATAATATATTGTTTTGTAAAACATAGTATTGCATACTACACACGCTATCAAAGAAGGTCTTGATTGCGTGTAATGCAAGTCAGGTGAGGTTTGTGTGTAGTGAAAGCTCCGTTTGGTGTTGCGTATAACATAATCAAAACATATTTAATTTATACATTAAACAAAATTTATACATATTTTTGTGTAGAATGATTTCCACAAAACGAACTTGAAATTGTGTGTAACACTAGCCAAGAACAGTGTTGCGTATACTACAAGCTAATACAGTGTTGCGTATAGTACTAGCTAATATTGGTGTAGTGTATAATAGTAGACATCAATGAAATTAAAAATAATATATCTCATAAAATATAGGGGTGTTACCGTATTATAATAGATTAACCAGAATCAAGAATAATGAAGGATATTGAAATTGATGAAAATAATCATCAAAACTATTTGAGAGAAATATCCCCCTATTTCTTGAAAATATTTAAAAGTGTCACTATTTATCACGATGCATTTTAAAAAATATTTTTGAATCAAAGCGTCTCATACCACTTTGAATCTTTTAAAATGAATTTAAATTTCGATACATTACTGTCCATATAAATAAATCCTTAAAATTATTTTTAAAACATGGACATTAATGAGAAATATTTAGAATAATAGATAATGAAAACATTTAAAATGATATTTCAGTTTGAGTTCCAATCCAAAATAGATACATTTGAATAAAAATAATTGAGGTAATAAAAAAATTATAATATCAAGAGAATAATGGGATTCACGATATACATTGTCAATGTACAGTATATACACCAAACAGAATTGAGTTAGCACACAACAACAAAGAAGACTCAATGGAATGTAAGTTGAGATAAAATCCCATATAAAGACATCATACTTAAGTAATGGATAAATCAATGAAATAATTATATGTGAAAAATATAAATACACTCAATACGATTGGATATTTAGTGTAAATAAATTAGGGGACATTCACACATATTATTGTAAATTCAACTCCCATGTATTGGATGTTTAACTTGATGAATGGAGGTTGAGTTAAAATTACTCTTAACAAGTTCATATCGATGTCTTTAAAATTTATAAATGGAGTGATTATTTGTATCAAAGGTATATCCACATAAAGAAGAGTGGAAATTACTATAAAAATTATAAATAGTGATTCCACACATAATCATGGAGTATTATAATCAATGTCATACATGTAACACCCAATGAGTGGAAATTGAAATATGAAATTCCCTTACCGATTGGGTAACATACGAAACATAAACCCCATGAAAGAAGTATAATACAATGAAGATATAAATACCTATAAATTAATGTATATTATACAATTAATACAATCATGTGCAGTACATACACAACACAAAATAAAATTGTGGCAATATAGCATGAATCTCATGAGAATAAAAAGTGAGATGAAGACCCCTTACCATGTTGTAATCAATTGATTTGTATGAAAAGAAGTCAATAAACACCAAAGGAATCACATAATACCATGAATGTAAAGGTAATAATTATAATATGAATTAAATGTCTGTATACAATAAAAAACACTCAATAAATTAGTGGCAAACAATGGAAATGTCACAGAATTAAATGTGAGATAAGAAACCCCTTACTTCAAGACCGAGTTGTCTTGTATGTTCCTTATTCACCCCGAATAATCAACATAAGTTGTTTTCAACTTGATGAATGAAATTTTTTCAAGTTTAATAATCATTTTATATCGGTTATTAATTTTCCATAACAATTAGTTAATTATTTGAGTTCATATTGGAAATTTTGTCGATGTTCAGAACTTGAGTCAAAAATGAACTTCTTATAATTACAGTTTGTCCATGTGGTCAAAATTATATTATATCCAGAATTATATTATTGATTTATATTTCATATATATATATATATATATTATATCCAGTATATATATATATATATGTATTTATAATAGTACATATCATTTGGAGATAAGAAATGAAATTAACCTTTCATGGAAACGGTAAGTCGTACCTATAGATGAACTCTATTTTCATTAATATTTTGTATTTTTGTGGAATTAAAACAAAATTATACAAAGTTATATTATAATTAAATAAAAATATTATATATAATATTATTAAATCCATCTTTTATATGTCCCACATAAGGCAATAACGAGTCATATGACTTTGAGAGGGTTGTAGTCTGCATTTCCTCAAATGAATTTATCTCATTTACCCATAATGGAAACCATAAAGGTATAATATAAATGGAATAATAAGAATCATAACAAAAATATATGAAAAATATATATCATATATAAATATAGTTCCATCTTAATGGACACCTTGAGAGGCTGTAATAGATAATCGAACAATCACCATTTCATGAGGGGTTTGTTTGTCATCCATAGAAATAGTTTGTTATTTACCCATTAGATGGTGGTTTCTATAAGTTTAGTTCTAATCATTCACATAACAACATACTAGTATATTAAGGATAATAGTTTTTTTATAAATAATAGAAATAAACAAATTTATCAATTGGAGATGAAAAATAAATGAAATGAAGTTAAGAGAAACCATTACTTTCAATTTGGGAAACTCTCTTTGGATTGAAAAAAAGGACATCTTCAAGTGACTTCTACCTACGTTAAGGCTTATATGTGGAAGATAGGGATCTTTAGAGCTTATATGGATAGGGTTTGGATGAGCCAATGGGCTTGAGAGGTGCAATTAATGGGATAGAAGTGGTGTCCTTTTAAAAGTTTGAGGATGGGATCTTTTGAAATGTCTGAAAATGTTATTTTATTATAAACATATCTTCAATTTAAAAATGTCCAAAACTCATTAAAATTGAGTCTATGATGACTCGTGTTCTAAATAAAATAATCCAATAATAATAGGATATGTTTTCTATATGGTTTTAATATTAATAATATTATTTATTTAAATCATTTATTAATGAGGTGAATATTTCAACATTATTGTGTCGTAAATAATATAATTTATTTGATCATTAAAAATTATAAAAACTAAAATAATGTAGGAAATTATTTTATCGTTCTAGTTAATATTGATAGTAAAAAATATGACTTATATAACCCCATGTAAAAATTTATGTACTAAAATATATTTGTTAATGTCATTTTTTTCATTACATTAAGTTAATTAAAATAATGCGTCATTATCACTCTTATGTGGCTCCATGGGATCCCAAAATCGACCCAAGGATGAAAATGGTCAGCCCTGACTCATCCAATAATTTTAAGATAAGTGTTAATGTAATTTTGTATTATTATAACATTTTTTTACAATGAATTACCCTATTTACCTTTAACTGTGGTAAATAAATGTCAAAATTACTATTCACAAAAAATTATTTTTATCTTATTTAACCACATTTTAATAACTAATAACATCCATGTATGTCATATTTTTGAAATTCAATTCACTTAAGTGGTAAAATTTCATTTAAAAGAAAATGTTAGTTTTTTAACTACTACAAACTAGTTTTACTATTGATCAAAAGTTGAAGTCTTTAGGAAAAATGAAAAAAAATTAAGCCTAAGATATATTTGATATCCAAAATTATAAAATTATTTTTATTTTATCAAATATAAAACAAATAATTTGCATTAATTATTTTAAAATTAATTCTCGTTGTCTAAACAAATAGTGTGCTTTTAAGAAACAATAACTATCAAAAGATTGACACTTGTTTATGTATAATTTCAAAATGAAATTAATTCCAATGAAAAACATTGGATTAAATGGTAAAAATATAATCTAATTATATATCCAAACAATTCAAATTTATAATTAATTAATATAAATAATTTTCATTTATAAAGTAGTTTTCAACTAAAATTTAGTAATTTTCACTATTCACCCAAATATGAATGTTATCAGAAAAACACTAAAAAATTATTGAAACTAAAATTTTCAGACCCTATTCGAAATAATATGGTTATTTTGTAAAATTGAATATATAAAATTGTCAAATTTAATATATAAATGGTTTTCACAATTAAAAAGCTGATAAAATTTCATTTTTAAAAAATACATCCTTTAATTGAAAAAATGATTTTTTTTTCATATATTATGTCTAAGAAACAAAAAATATAGATGTTAAAAATATATGGAATATATTAAATTCAAAATTAAGTTAACAATATTCATAACTACTTTTTAACGGCTAGTTTGGTAAGTCTATGTGTGCTCGAAGTCGGTGTTATGTGAGATGCAAATTATTGAATTCCTTTAAAGAGAAACTTTACTATGAAAACACAGGGTGTTACAAAAAACTATTTTAATTAGATGTCTGTAACATCATATTTGTTATGTTACTGATCCCATATACCCTAATTTTAATTTTTTTATGTTCATGATATAATATTTGAAGGAGAAAATGAAAAGTATTGTGAATAAATTTTTGATCAAATTGTGAAACAAATCAATATATCTATTCTTTGATAATTGTATATATTTTTGTGAATGTATGTTCAACATAAGGATAAATATATATTTTTATATCAATAATATTATGGTATGGATGTTTTATAAAATATAGGAATGATCTATTCTATACAAGATTGTAGTTTATTTATTTTGGTAGAATTTTGTGTAATGATTACTCTAGATAAAGTGTGAATAAGAATGACTTTAAAAAATCAATACAAAAATTACTCAGTTGAAAATCTTCATGGAAATAAAATGTTTATAAAGTTAATCTTCATTCTACATATCAATGTTATCAATAGTATTCTCATTGGATGAACTAAAAATAATTATTAGGTATGTTAATGTAAAAACATCACATGGGTCATCACATAAAACATGTTGTAATATGAAAATTAATTGTTTATAATTATTTTTATTGGTATTGAAATTATACTGATCGAAAAACATCATCTTGAGGAAAATATTTCTGGGAGATGTTCTATGAAGTGGAATTTTAAGAAATATAGAATATTGTCATTGAACACAACTTAAGTCGAATATTTTTCTTCTATATAATTTTGTATACAGATGATCTAGAAGAATGTTCAGTTGGATTATTTGAAGGTGAATGTTTGTAAAACATTAAATATATTTTGATAATCATTGTGTCATTTAACTTTCCAAAAAACATATGAAACATTCAATATCAAATAATATTGATATTATATATCTTGTCATTAAGGATATAATTATGGATGAAGAAGTGGTTCTCGAGTATATCACAAAAAATATAAAAATTGTTGATTTTTTCAATAAATGTATGTCAGGTGATATAATTGACTAAATGAGTCTACAAAGAAATATTCTTACTCCACTATAGTCTTTCTAAACACCATATATAATTCACCCCATTTATTGGATCAAATTGGGAATGGGCGAGGAAAAATAAAAACATGATAAGATTTAATTAAAACACTTCCTATATTGAATTTCAATTTTAATTTAACAAAATATGTATTAGTGAACAAAAAAATGGGAATCTGAAATATTATGAGTTTAAATGTTATAAATCATTTATATAAGACAAAATTAAGGGATATTTCATTATAACATGGCCAAGGAAATCTTCTCATTGATGAATATAATTTCCTAATATACATTAATTTATCTAGTGTTGTGGTGTCAGAATGCCCTCTTTTGAGAAATTACATGTTATTGTAGAAGATAAAAATATTATGTCAATGAAAAAATTGGTTTTGAAAAATTTATAGTGATAATAAATTGATACTTCAACAAATATTGAAATAAAAAATCCAATGGGTGAGACTAAAGACCACATGTGATGTTTTATAAAAAATAAATCTGTATATATTTACAACAATGTTTTTTTAATAATGTTTTTTTTTGACATAGTAAAATAATATTTGGTAGATGGTATGAAATAATTATTATTAATTTTTTTAGATTATTAAATTCAGAAAGATAGAATTTATGAATGTTTTTGTATAAGATAAAATATAAATTTTCATAAGCTTACTACCATTGAATAATGATAATAGGTAATGGTTGAATGATAGAAAACTGTTTGAGATGCAGGAAATTTGGAACAAAAAAACAATATTTTTTTAGAGGAGAACAATGATAGAAATTTAGATAAGTAATAAATTAAGAATTTTTATTTTGATGAAAAAATTAAAATTTGTCAATATTACTGGAGAAGAAGAATTTTAAAATGACATTAAATATTTTTTGTATTTTCAAAATAATCATTAAAAGGAAAAGTGTAAACCCTATAAATATAAACCATTAAAAACCATTAAATGGAATGGAATCCCAAATAAATAATACATGAATCACCCATCCCTAGTGATTACATCACTATTTCAATCATCCACTATTGATTAACCACTTGACTATCCCTCCTGTGTAGGGTTGTAGAGGACAAGTACATATTGAAAAAGCCACACCCCTTGTCCTTCCACATCTGGATATCCAAAACCATGAAGATCCATTCACAGGATGGCATAAAATTTAAAATTTAAAAATCCCAAAGATAATGACTACTATTTTTTTCTTCATGCCATGAATCAACCACATCAAAACCATAAAGCCTTTGAATAACATCACTGGGATATAATAGATATGGTGTCACAGAAATACACCTAAAATCACTTGTCCTCACATCCCAAAGAACTATAAAGACAACCACTCAAATCCGCCTGAGGAAGAGCGGAGGAATCCTAAAGCATGGGCAGAGGAATTTATGACCAAATACCTTAATAGATATCATCTCCACAACCACCAATAATTTCAAATTTCAAATTATAAAACACATATAGATGGACATAGCATGTCATGCCTCCTAGAACACCCTATCGCTCACACAAGTATATCCCAAAAACTCTATAGAAACTATCACACCCAATGAATTTCGAATGAAGTAATGGACCTAGAAGCTAGAGCAGCGTATGAGTGGACATGAAATCCAATACAAGAAATGATAAATTCAGACTATCATCCCCTCAAAACTGCCAACAGAAATCTTACCACAACATGATTCGAACATCATCAGACAAAAATACACCAACAACAGTTATTTCCACATAAATAATGGATAACCCCGAATTTTAGAATCCAAAATCCATGTGAATCAGACACCATTCATGAGATATAGCTTCATTTATTCTCTAACCTTATGTGAACCCCCTCACTTTATATCCAAAACCTAGTCCAATCCATAATTTTACCTAATAAAATTTAGCTGTTTATTTAATCGAACCTTGCTTGAGAAGTCATTAAATAGTGGCACAAAAAAACCATCATGGATTTGGTGTGAATATCTACATTGAATGTGAGGTTAAAAGTTGTTGATATTATAAAAATTAAAAATTCTAAAAAAATTAATATGATTTAATTTTGTAAACAAAATAAACTTTTTTCAATCAGATTACCTTATGTGAAAGAGAGAGTCTTTTAAAAATTTTGCAGACTTTTTCTACCAAGTGGAATTCTATGAAATGGGTTAAATTTAGTAAATAAGACAATATTTTGTAAGTCAAATTAATTGTTTAATCTGATTGACTATTTTAAAATTGAAATACTTCATTGAAACGTATGTAATTTTATCATTTAGATGAACATTTCTGAACAAGATGAAATTTTCTCAATCTGAAAAACATTTTTGATGAAATTAATCACATTAACATATATCCATTTGATAAATACTAAAATATAATAGAGTTATTTAAATCTATAATATTGAGATGATATTAAATTTTGTATACATTTTATATTTCACGGATGAATTTTCAGTTTTATAATGTCTATTTTTCAATGTTGATTTTGAAATATATACAAATTGTATTCTTCAAATGGATGGTTCATGTTGTACTGTGTCACCGTATCAATTATTGAATTAATTCATAATCATTGGGATTAAGTTAATACATAGAATTATATTAGATTGAATGTTTGTAACAATCATCAAGAATTCTAGAGAAGGGTTCAGAATCAACCAATGAAATTTAGTTTAGTGAGTGTTTTTTAATTCGAATTTCAATGATCATAAAAATGAATTTGGATTCAAATAATTGCTCAATTTGGATACCCTATATAAATATGTGATAATTAAATTCATGTTATCAACATTTTCTTATTCAATAATTTTAGACACTACAGAATTTGGGTCAAGAGTGCTTTTTAAAATGAGATTACATTACTGTTGATGAGGAGTTCCATTTAGTGGAAATTTCAATCTAATTTATCCGACATTATTTCTTTCAGAGATCAAGGTAGATATGATTGGAGAGATATTCATTGCAGATTTTAGGAAAATATTTGTTTTTATTAATTTTATAGAACATAGGTTTTCTTTCAAATTCGTTTTAAATGTGGTGCAATGAAAAAACATTTTTAGTAAAACCATTATTTCTATGGTAAATTTATAATCCTTAATAAATTTTTATATATCTCTACATTTGAAAAAAACTATATAAACCATTGGGGGTTTGTATTATATTATATATAATAATATATATGGAGTCATAGAGGACATTTCCTGTTGTTGTATTCACTTTTTTCTAATAGTGAAATTCCTAAGACCTATGCCAGTCACAATGTTATGGAAGTATGTTATCACAGTAAATTCTTACATCGTAAATAATGTGTTCCTTAATTAAATTATCATTTTTTGATTATTATGACATATTTATAAAAATTGATATGAAAAATAACTCTGAAATGTTACAATGGATAAATTTAATGATGATATATATATAATGAAGAATAATGATTCTTCTTCCCTCTATTAGTGGTTAAACAATCTTTTTGGAACATCATTAATACATTACAATAGTTTATATAGACTTATATTTTGGTTCTATTAGATTATGATAATAAAACTCTTATGGTGGGGAGCACGTTTTTATTTTTGGATGGTTGAACATTTTTTGGTAGGTTGATGGGTCTGAAGCGACAAAAATATAGAAGATTGAGTTGGGATTTTGATATAAGTGAGATGGTATATGATATTGTATTGGATGGATTTTTAGTGTTGGTCTTAGGATTAGTGTGGATTGATGTGATATGACTATGATTCATATTAGGGATATTTTAGTGACCTTGAGTGTAGTATGATGCTCCATTTGTTTGGTAAACAATTCCATCATGATATTACACTATTTTTCTCGTTATGTACATTGGTGTGGTTATTTTAGTTACCATGTCATGCCTACGTAGATTCTGTAATCCTGATCATTTGATGAGATAGTGCACTAGTGGCTGCAGCTGAGCATTTTCTATAATGGTTAGGTAATGAATAATGTAAATTTATTTTTTATGAAATTGGTTGCATTGAGATGGAAACCCCCACCAATATTTAATTCGACTAATATGAATGTGTTTTTAATTGTTATTTCAATAATTGGGAGGACCATAGCCAGAATTAATATTTAAGATATTTTTCTTTTTCTGGGAGTCACTATAAGTTTATGAACCAATTAATATATGAATCATCAGTTTCTTCTGGTAGAATAGTTATTCTAAGGGCCATATAAATAATTGTGACAATGTCATGTAGATAGAGTTGTTCTTAGTATTTACAATGTTTCCCATATGTTCTATTTTTTAGTGGATAATCATTCAGTGTTTATGGATATATCATGGTTATTTGTTCTGGAATAAATAACACTCATTGGTTTGGAATTGTGAGTGAAACAACACATAGAATTTTTGGAATCAGATCAGTTATTCCAAGATGATTTAAATACCTTCATTTGTATAGGTTTGAAAAATAACATGGAATTTTACCATTTCATTATAGAGTTGGGGTCATAATGAGAACATGGTTTTTGATATGTACCCTGACAGGTGTAGATAATTTAATGGAGGTTTTAGTAGATTTGGATTGTTTCTATACTATATCTGTAGAGACCCGTATCTTGACGTACGTGGTAATTACATTACTTTTGCGGAATACTTAGTACATAACAAAAACACACACACAAGGATCGTAATAGTTTAGTGTCTTTGGAAACTCGGAATATAATCTTCTAATCCTGGTGAAAGATCTTCAACATCTCCCATAAAGATCTTCTTTTTTTTATACCTAAAACCTTTCTTTATATCCTGGGGAAAATAAAACATAAAAGGGTGAGCTCAAATTCTCAGTAACGGTAAACAAAAGAAATATCAATCACATCATATTCAAAAGAACATAATATTTTGGAAATCTTAACCTGCAAAAGAGAGCATAATTTCATAACATGGGATAAATCATGGCAGTGAAATGTAATCACAATAATCATAACTTAAGACATTAAACTTTGTGGCATACACACATAATCATAGAGAATCATTTCTTGTTAGTCAAGACTCATTTCCAAGACTATCTTAGTGGAAAAAGTCCATTTCTGAATCGAGTGACCCTCGTTTCAGTCCTGTTTCACTGAACCGGTATAACCTACCATTCCAGCCATGTCTATCTCATGAGATATAAAATCTTTACCCAATGCATTGGAGGGAGATATAGGTCCCACCCATCTTATAATGAATCCTTTCTTATGTGTGTCACATAATCATAAATCACACATCATCGCATAACACATGTAACAAAAATGGGACTCTTGAAACATCATGACATCATAAAACAAATCATATAAGGTAAATGACTTCATAAAAATAATTTCCTCAAAACATAATCAAATCAATGTAATAATAGGGATAAAAACATAACCCTATATTATCTTAGATGGAAAATAATTTTGATAAAACATTTGAACTCCATTATTGAGGAAAATATCCTTTCTACTTCAAAAACACTTTTCCTTTCTTAACATGTCATAAAATTTTAAACTAAAATAATTTGATTAAAAATAAACATGAAAAATTTTAAGGGAAGCTTCTTGGAAATAATTTTTAAAAAATCCATTCATGCCGTATAAGTTAAAAGAAAACATTCTTCTCGTACTTTTTTCGGAAAAGTCAAAATGTACCTCGTACGAAAAAAACGAAAAAAGATTCCTTTCATATCTATTACTAAAAACTCACCGAAGGGTAAAATTGGATATAAACTATTGTAGAAGGATGGAAATAATATTACATATTTAGGGAACATGGATGTGGATGATAAAATACACCCCAGTAATTACCAAAGTAAAAACAATCTCGGCTAAAAGTGAGATTGTGATATTTCACTTACCTTAGGTCCGACTTGCTTTGTAAGTGTCCAAACCTCATGTATAATGATTTAAATCATGTTATTGGCTTATTCCAGAATCATATTCATTGTTATTATATCATATATGGTCCACTTATGACTTTATATTACCCGTTCTTTTGTAAATTCATGTTAAAGTAGCAATTGGGTAAAATCGTCTCACTTGTCGTTCGTGTTTTTAACATGTAATTATTAATATTATTACTTAGATCATGATTACTTATATCCAGAATGTAAAACATGATTTATATATAATATATATTCAGAATATATATATATAATAATAATATCGATAAATGGAATGAAATACACCGTTCATGGAGACGGTAGTCCATACGTACGCGTGAACGCTGTTTTCGTTTCCTTATTGAAGTGAATGAAATTAAGTAGATGACATTTACATAAATCCAGTATCATTTTTATGTCATATATTTCATTATTACTTATTATATATACTTTATAATCATTCATGAATGGTTAATCATTGAGAATGAATCTCATCGCGTCGTGGAGATGGTAGTCCGTACGTACGCACGAGCGATTACATTGTTCCCATGGTCGTGGAATTGTGTTGAAGTATATGTACACTATTTCAGAATCGATATCACATTATAATAATCATATATAGTTACTCATTACACCATTATACCCATCCTTGTAAGGTGATGGTGGAAAATAGAGTACACCACAGCGTGGAGACGGTATTCCGTACGTACGCACGCGCGGTGATTTCATTTTTCCGTAGGATGGATAGAAGGTGAATTAGGGTTGTTTCATATTTATAATATCATATCAGTATGTAACTAATACGGATGTTATTACTTTATCACGAAAAAACTAAAGAAGAAGAAGTTGAATAAGAAAGAAATTGAAAAGATCGGTAATGGATATTACCTCTTTTTTGAAACGCCTCTTTGAATCCTCCACTTAGGGAACTATGATTGGTCTTTGAAGAAGACCAGGACCTGTAGAATTATTCTAGGGAAGTGGAGAAGGGATTTTGGCAGGGGTTGTCCGAGCTTGAGTGCTCAAATTGGTGTGAGTAGGAGGAGGAGGAGGTGTCCTTTTATAAGGGAGGAGAGGGGCACCTTAGGAATATCTCAAAATATTGTTTAATATTAAAGTCAAAATCGGTTTATAATGGTTCAAAAGGGTATTATTTAGAAGCTAAAGTGGGGATGGGTCGAAATAATATCACCCAATAGGATTTAGACAAGTTTAGGTTATTATTTTAACCTTATAAATTAGATTTAATTCTAAGTTAAATAATTTAACTTTTACCGTGTCCTTTTGTTTTCTTACACTATATGGTTAATACACTTACTATAACATGACAAAAGAACCCCAAATTGTTTATTATTAATATATATATCCTTATCTAAGTCATTTGGCCGAACCTTAGATTTTTAGGAATAAAATAACAATTAATAATATAATATTTGATTTAAAAACTATTTTGTGTCAATTTTGACACTATTTGATATATGATTTTTGTGAAAGTCATAACAGAATTATATGTTCGAACCAAGTTGATTAAATCAACACTAATATAGAATAGTAACCTAGAAAATTAGTTTAATTCATAAAAAGTCTCAAATTATATTTATTTGGGTATTTATAACATCAACTATGTCAATATTTCATTAATAAGATAATTACTGCATCATCGTTGTGTCATACATAAATTAAATTATTTAATGTCTAAAAATTACAAATAAAATACCATTATGTAGGAAATTTATTTATATTTCTAATGAATATTTATAGTAGAATTTATCTTTTGTATAACCCCATATTAAAAATGTTTTAGTAAATAAACTTTGATTTTAACTCTTTTAACCCTTCTTTAAATAAATTAATAACAAATGTCCTAATCTAATCCAAGTGGGCCTAAATAGTCATATTTTATTCCTAAGTTTGTTTTTGGTCTAATTACACTTATCCAATAGAATTAGGACATGTGTAGGGTAATAATAATATCATCTTTACCCTAAATTACCCTATTTACTTTTAACCGTGGTAAAAAAAAGTAAAAAGTTACTATTCACCAAAAATTATTTTCATCTCATTGAACAACATTTTAGTCCTTTATATTAACCGTGTCTCTCGGATATTCGAAATTCCATTCACAGAAGCGGTAAAATTAAGTTTTATGCAAAATTCTGTTTTTAACCTACCACTTAGTGGTTTCACTATTCATCAAAAATTGAAAGTTTTCATAAAAATACCAAAAATTAGGCCTAAGCTATATTTGATATTATGAACTCAAAAATGATTTCAATTTTAACAAATTCAAAACATATCAGTTGCATTAACTAATTTAAAAATTATTTCCCGTCATCAAAATAAATAGCGTGTTTTTAAGAGATAATAACTATCAAAAGATTGAAACTTCTTTATAACTGGTTTAAATGTGAAATCACATCCAATGACCATCATTGTATTAAATAGTAAAAATATATTCTAAATATACTTTAAAACCACTAAAAGTAATAATTTATCACTATTAATTATTTCTATTAAAAAAGTTTTTTTCAATTAAAATTTAGTAATTTTCACTATTCATTAGAATATGATAGTTATCCGAAAAGTACAAAAATTTCATCCTAAGCTAATTTCGATTTTACGAATCCAAAAATGAATTCCATTTTGAAAAATAAAATTTACAAAATTTCAAAAAGTGGTTATTACAATTCATAACGGCTAGTTTTAATACTATTTTAATAGCATATTGTTCTTTAGTAAAACTCGTTATTGAGTACTATACACGCTATCGAGGAAGGTCTCGATTGCGTGTAATGCAAGGAAAGTCAAGGATGCGTGTTGTGCAAGCTCCTTTTGGTGTAGCGTACAACACAAGACATTAATGAAATTAATAAATATTTTTCATAAAATTTCAGGGTGTTACATTCTACCCCCCTTAAAATGAATTTCGCCCTCGAAATTCGTCGAGGTTATAAATGGTTTACTATTTGAAAGTTTCTTTAATAAAAACCCACATCATAAAAAGGAATACCAAAACCAATCTTTAAAAACGAATGTATGAAACGTAACGGTTACCCAAATAAACTAATCACTGGGTTTCCACATAGGTGAAAATATGGATATGGAAGAGAAATCTAACCATCATGTTCTGATGGAGAGTGGTAGAGAACATTGCTATGGAAATGCCAACAATCACAAATCTATTGATTTTTGATGATCTAAGGTACCATCTGATTAATCGGATATAAGGCAACTAGGACAACATTTTTGGTTTTCAAGATCATTTCCCTAAAGTTGATGAATTAAAAGAAATAGTTGCATGATTTTGGTACAATCTCACTGTTGTTCGTGAATTGAACAATTTCCACTTCATCCCTTAAAGAAATGAAGTTGAATTTGTTATTCGTGATGTGTTAGCAGATCATGTGATAGAATGATGGGTCATTCCATCTCTTTCAAACAAAAGGTTAGAAAAAGTTATAAGTCCATCTTATGGTTAGATTAATCATATATGGTTTCAAAAAAATAACTTATACTTCATATATCATACTTCTTAATAAAATAAAACTAGTTTCAACTAACCAGGGACTTCCTGTAGGCCAGGGGTAGGTGATAAAGGTCAGTCGCACTTTGGTTGTGGGTTCGATTCCCACAGCCTTGTCCGAAGCGATGGGTTGTCGCCCGTCCTGCAGGTTGTCCTTTTTCTAAAGCTATATTACAATAACATCCCATCAACAATATCAAAAAAGTTTTATCCTTAAACAATACTATCTTATGTCCAACATAATCCATTCCAATTTTTAGGCATATCTAAAATACTTCGGTCCAAGCTCATAGTATAAAGAAAATGATTACTTGAAATGTTGTCAACCAAGCATGTGCATACCATCATTTATCCCCAATATATCTTATTGGTCACATTCCAATCATTCAAAGGCCTAAAGCAGGTATTCTCTTGAATACCCATTGAACCTCAGTGAAAACATGAATGCTATTAAAAGTTAACTCTTTCCACATACCAAAATCCTCAAAATTCCATATACTCTAACCATGATATCACTTAGTCCTTATATCAATCATGAGCTCATGAATACTGTTAAACATTTCGTTTTCTAATTTTCCCTTCATTATGCACATATCATCTACAATCCAAAAATATCTGAATAACCTTTCACGGATAATGATAACATTAATCATACACTTTCAAAACTCAAGGAAAGACAACAGTGTAACAATCCTTAGATGTCTCTTTATTCCTTAGTACCATGAGATTACTTATACAACATTACACATGATAAACATGTAATCATTCCACTACATTCTTAAACCATTGATCGAGCTTCAACAATTCTTTCATCTCACATATCATTTGTAGTCTCTTCATCATCATCCACATAAATACTACCCATATGACCATACTGATTCTCTTCATGAGACTTTCCCTTATGGAAGTGGTTTGCATAATGCTCGTACATTCCACATTTAAAACATTTAACCATTGTTGATGTCGTAGAAATACCATTATCCACATCCCTGGTGTTAACTGATCCTTTTCCTTTGCACTTACTGGCTTTGTGTCCTTCTCTTCCACAGCCAAAGCATCTTCCAGTTCCTTTGAAACATTCTCCTTGATGCCTCTTCCCACATGATTTACATAGGGGAAATTGAACTTTCTTTCCTCTATGATCATCATGAAACACCATCTTTCTCTTATTAGCTGAGTCAGGAAACTTACAAAATTTTACTTTATTGATCATATTATGACGTTGCTGATTCGGCATAATAATGATGTTTGGACCTCCAAATCCCATTTCATTTGGTTGCTCATGAAGAATATCATTCCATTGCCCATCATATCCTCCATTATCATGAATCATCTTGTTTCCAGCCATTTTCTAAAACCCAACAAGAATAGTGTGAGAGGCAAAAATAATAATAAAGGGGGAGTAACTTCAATATCTAACATCTTTGGTTTAATTCTATGATTGTTATCATAATTCTAGTACTATAACCTATATGTATACTTCACCTTAGAGACATCCCTAGACATACCTTAGAAATATCTCTAGGGATATCACTAAAGTTCTCGCATCCTAGTTTCCAAAGGTTGACTAAACCACCCTCTAATACCAACTGTAGAGACCCGTATCTTGACGTACATGGACATTACATTACTTTTGTGGAATACTTAGTACATAACAAAAACACACACACAAAGATTGTAATAGTTTAGTGTCTTTGGAAACTCGGAATATAATCTTCTAATCCTGGTGAAAGATCTTCAACATCTCCCATAAAGATCTTCTTATTTATATATACCTAAAACCTTTCTTTATATCCTGGGGAAAAAAAAACATAAAAGGGTGAGCTCAAATGCTCAGTAAGGGTAAACAAAAGAAATATCAATCACATCATATTCAAAAGAACATAACATTTTGGAAATCTTAACCTACAAAAGAGAGCATAATTTCATAACATGGAATAAATAATGGCAGTGAAATGTAATCACAATAATCATAACATAAGACATTAAACATTTTGGCATACACAAATAATCATAGAGAATCATTTCTTGTTAGTCAAGACTCATTGCCAAGACTATCTTAGTGGACAAAGTCCATTTCTGAATCGAGTGACCCTCGTTTTAGTCCTGTTTCACTGAACCGGTATAACCTACCATTCCAGCCATGTCTATCTCATGAGATATAAAATCTTTACCCAATGAATTGGAGGGAGATATAGGTCCCACCCATCTTATAATGAATCCTTTCTTATGTGTGTCACATAATCATAAATCACAAATCATCGCATAACACATATAACAAAAATGGGATTCTTGAAACATCATGACATCATAAAACAAATCATATAAGGTAAATGACTTCATAAAAATAATATCCTCAAAAAATAATCAAATCAATGTAATAATAGGGATAAAAACAGAACCCTATATTATCTTAGATGGAAAATAATTTTGATAAAATATTTGAACTCCATTCTTGAGGAAAATATCCTTTCTACTTCAAAAACACTTTTCCTTTCTTAACATGTCATAAAATTTTAAACTAAAAGAACTTTATTAAAAATAAACTTGAAAACTTTTAAGTGAAGCTTCTTGGAAATAATGTTTTAAAAATCCATTCATGCCGTATAAGTTAAAAGAAAACATTCTTCTCGTACTTTTTTCGGAAAAGTCAAAATGTACCTCGTACGAAAAAAACGAAAAAAGATTCCTTTCATATCTTTTACTAAAAACTCACCTAAAGGTAAAATTGTATATAAACTATTGTAAAAGGATGGAAATAATATTACATATTTAGGGAACATGTATGTGGATGATAAAATACACCCCAGTAATTACCAAAGTAAAAACAATCTCGGATAAAAGTGAGATTGTGATATTTTCCTTACCTTAGGTCCGACTTGCTTTGTAAGTGTCCGATCCTCCTGTATAATGATTTAAATCATGTTATTGACTTATTGCAGAATCATATCAATTGTTATTATATCATATATTGTCCACTTATGACTTTATATTACCCGTTCTTTTGTAAATTAATGTTAAAGTAGCGTTTTGGGTAAAATCGTCTCATTTGTCGTTCGTGTTTTTAACTTGTAATTATTAATATGATTACTTGGATCATGATTACTTATATCCAGAAAGTAAAACATGATTTATATATAATATATATTCAGAATATATATATATATAATATATCGATAAATGGAAGGAAATATACCGTTCATGGAGACGGTAGTCCGTACGTACGCATGAACGCTGTTTTCGTTTCGTTATTGAAGTGACTGGAATTAAGTAGATGAAATTTAAATAAATCCAGTATAATTATTATTTCATATATTTCATTAGTAATTATTATATATACTTTATAATCATTCATGAATGGTTAATCATTGAGAATGAATCTCATCGCGTCGTGGAGATGGTAGTCCGTACGTACGCACGAGCGATGATATCGTTCCCATGGTCGTGGAATTGTGTTGAAGTATATGTACACTATTTTAGAATCGATATCACATTATAATAATCATATATAGTTACTCATTACACCATTATACCCATCCTTGTAAGGTGATGGTGGAAAATAGAGTACACCACGGCGTGGAGACAGTATTCCGTACGTACGCACGCGCGGTGATTTCATTTTTCCGTAGGATGGATTGAAGGTGAATTAGGGTTGTTTCATATTTATAATAACATATCAGTCTGTAACTAATACTGATGTTATTACTTTATCATGAAAAAACTAAATAAGAAGAAGTTGAAGAAGAAAGAAATTGAAATGATCGGTAATGGATATTACCTCTTCTTTGAAACGCCTCTTTGAATCCTCCACTTAGGGAAATAAGATTGGTCTTTGAAGAAGACCAGGACCTCTAAGATTATTCTTGGGAAGTGGAGAAGGGATTTTGGCAGGGGTTGGCCGAGCTTCAGTGCTCAAATTGGTGTGAGGAGGAGGAGGATGAGGTGTCCTTTTATAAGGGAGGAGAGGGGCACCTTAGGAATGTCTCAAAATATTATTTTATATTAAAATCAAAATCGGTTTATAATGGTTATAAAGGGTCTTATTTCAAATATAAAGTGTGGATGGGTCGAAATCCTATCAACCAATAGGATTTAGACAAGTTTAGGTTATTATTTTAACCTTATCAATTAGATTTAACTCTAAGTTAAATAATTTAACTTTTACCGTGTCTTTTTGTTTTCTTACAGTATATGGTTAATACACTTACTATAACATGAAAAACGAACCCCAAATTGTTTATTATTAATATATATATCTTTATCTAAGTCATTTGGCCGAACCTTAGATTTTTAGGAATAAAATAACAATTAATAATATAATATTTTATTTAAAAACTATTTTGTGTCAATTTTGACACTATTTGATATATGATTTTTTTAAAAGTCATAACAGAAATATATGTTAGAACCAAGTTGATTACATCAACACTAATATAGCATAGTAACCTATAAAATTAGTGGAATTCATAAAAAGTCTCATATTATATTTATTTTGGTATTTATAACATCAATTATGTCAATATTTCATTAATAAGATAATTACTGCATCATCGTTGTGTCATACATAAATTAAATTATTTAATGTCTAAAAATTACAAAATAAAATACCATTATGTAGGAAATAGTTTTAGCTTACTAATGAATATTTATAGTCGAATTTATCTTATGTATAACCCCATATTAAAAATGTTTTAGTAAATAAACATTGATTTTAACTCTTTTAACCCTTCTTTAAATAAATTAATAATAAATGTCCTAATCTAATCCAAGTGGGCCTAAATGGTCATATTTTATTCCTAAGTTTGTTTTTGGTCGAATTACACTTATCCAATAGAATTAGGACATGTTTTAGGGTAATAATAATATCATCTTTACCCTTAATTACCCTATTTACTTTTAACCGTGGTAAAAAAAAGTAAAAAGTTACTAATCACCCACAATTATTTTCATCTCATTGAACCACATTTTAGTCCCTGATATTAACCGTGTCTCTCGGATTTTCGAAATTTCATTCACAGAAGCGGTAAAATTATGTTTTATGCAAAATTATGTTTTATGCAAAATTCAGTTTTTAACCTACCACTTAGTGGTTTCACTATTCATCAAAAATTTAAAGTTTTCAGAAAAATACCAAAAATTAGGCCTAAGATATATTTGATATTTTGAACTCAAAAATGATGTCTATTTTACCAAATTCAAAATATATCAGTTGCATTAACTAATTTAAAAATTAATTCCCGTCATCAAAACAAATAGCGTGTTTTTAAGAGATAATAACTATCAAAAGATTGAAACTTGTTTATAACTGGTTTAAATGTGAAATTACATCCAATGAACATCATTGTATTAAATTGTAAAAATATATTCTAAATATACTTTAAAACCACTAAAATTAATAATTTATCACTATTAATTATTTCGATTAAAAAAGTTGTTTTTAATTAAAATTTAGTAATTTTCACTATTCATTAGAATATGAAAGTTATCCGAAAAGTACCAAAATTTCACCCTAAGCTAATTTCGATATTACGAATCCAAAAATGAATTCCATTTTGAAAAATAAAATTTACAAAATTTCAAAAAGTGGTTATTACTATTCATAACGGCTAGTTTTAATAATATTTTAATAGCATATTGTTGTTTAGTGAAACTCGTTATTGTATACTATACACGCTATCGAGGAAGGTCGTGATTGCGTGTAATGCAAGGCAAGGCAAGGATGCGTGTTGTGCAAGCTTCTTTTGGTGTAGCGTACAACACAAGACATTAATGAAATTAAAAAGAATATTTTTCATAAAATTTCGCGGTGTTACAGTATCTATGGTACATTACTGAGTATATGATTACTTGGATGGATTTAAGAATTTTAAAATAGGTTTTTTTCCAATAAAGGATTATTGAATGTTTTGAAAAACCCCTTGCAGCTATTTGTTTTGGATTGGCACATGATATATGTCTACAAACAAAACATGAAAAACATGAAATCTTTTATATGTAGGGAATTTCATAGTTAGAAATTGTTTGGAAAACCTAGAAACTAAACAGGGCTTGGGGGTGTCCTAAGAGAGATGGAATATGGTTTAGAAAATAATGTGAACAAACCATTCAAGTTCAAACATGTCATTAAAAACCCTTATAGATGCATTTTATCACTATTGGTTTTCAGAAACCCCCCTTCCCCCCATCTTGCATAATTGGAACTGGGGGTCATCAATCCTATGTTTCTTCTACAATCCTCATTGGAATATGGGATGTTATTAGTGGTTTTAACAATAATTCATGGTGAAATATTCATTCCTCAATCACTCGTATTATTACATTAAATATTCACTAATTATGAGTTTTTTTATTAAGGAGTAATTGATGATTATAGAATATAATAGTGGAGTCATCCTTTTATGATGGGTCTTTTTCTATGTGTACGTATAGGAACATACAAGATGATTTCTTCAAGTTGATTCTAATCATTTGGATGAATGAACATCACCATGTATATTTTATGGAGTTATCTAAAATAATATTATATTTTATATTTAATTGATTAATTTTATTATGTATTTTAGATTAGATTGATTCTAGAGAATTCCGTGGAACATATCTAGGTGGTTGGCCATGTTTTTAGTATTTTGGGAGAACCCAATGAGTTATTAGGTAATTATTTTAATATAAAATAAAGTGTTAATTAATCTTTAATTCCATAAATGAAATTTAAATAATTAATTATAATTTTAAATAAATAATAAATATGATATTATATTTTTTGATTGGTTCTCAAGATGTGGTGATAGGAATTGAATAACGTGGGTGGTGGTCTTCATGAATTATTAATTGGAATGACTTGTATTAGGTAGGTAGTCCCTATGAATTATCCTAGAGTATATACACATTATTTAAGTAGCACGTGATATGTTATCTTTTTATTGGGGGATAATGAAATTATGACATATGGATAGAATGTTTAAATAAAAATGAATTCCAATAAGTGGAATGGGTAATGTGTCAAGGTCCAATATATACACTTGATTACTATATTTTTTCATTGGAAATTGATTTTCAGGGACATGAAAAGTAATTTGATCTTAGAGAATAGATGTACGTAGAATGGAATTCATTAAATTAATTATACAATAATGGTTGAACTAATAATGGGATACTTATACACCTTGAGTAATTATGTATGTTGGACTCTCATGATCTTTCATGGGTACCCTTGTAACCAAATAACTAATCTAGTCATGAGATAGCTTAAAAGGCGTTACTAATCCCCACAGGTAGGTGACTAGCCCCAGAATTCATACACCATTGATGTGGGATTGAATTTCAACTAAAAAAGTGGAAGAAAAAATGGTTGTATTAATAACAAAAGAAACTCCCCCATGAGTAATGAACTAGATGTCAATATGGAAAAAACAATACCATAGTAATAAAATTTAAAAAACACCCCAATTACATAAGAATAAAAATTAACAAACCCAAAGTTCAACACCTGGATCCACCACTAGGTGAATTTTCCACATACATGAACATAGAAACAGATAACATACAAACACCAAAATTCACATGTTGGGTGTGAGCTAAAAATCCTAGTAGGATCTCACCAAGTATTCTCTAATAGTTTCTAAATATATATTAAATAATAGAATTAATTTAATTCTAATTAAATAGTATTTCTATTTTAAGGCACAATTAAAAAATTATTCACATAGTTCAAATGGTACAATGATCATTAGGAAATGATTTACAAGTGAAGGAATAAATCTAAGATTGATTCATAAAGAGAAACTTTTTGTAAATTAGTTAATATAAATTCATAATGCACATAAAACAGTTTTAAAATATTTCCCTAAATTAATATCTCAAATATAAATTAAAATCCAGAAACATGGTCATCTTCCAAATAGGTTTGACAGTATATATGTTTATGGGACTCCATACTCTTGAAGTTATCTCATCAGTATGTGTATACACTTTCCTCTTAACATCGATTAGAGGTTAACCATCACCCATCCATCAAGGTTGTAGATCACTACATATATTGTTTAAAATGTTTTAAATGCATAGAATGTTTTCAAATAAATCATCAAATACCTAAGGATTTAATGAGATCATACACTATTAATGATGTAACATTTCTTTTAATACTACTTAAAATATAATTAAATCTCATTCCACATTTAAATTGTAATTTTACATTTAAAAACAAAATATATTTTAAAAAATACACTTCTTTTACATGATAATAACATTGGGATTCTATCAAAACTTCTTTAATCTAGTTTCACAGGATTGGAATCCATTAAAAACCAATTATATAAATTTCAAAAATCAGCATCACAAATAAATTAAAAAATTTGATTAATTTTTTTTCAGAAAATCCAAAATTTTGATAATTTTTTTTAATCAACCAGTTTTCATAAACACACCCCATTTCAATGGAATTGTGGGACTTCCAATTTCCATTCAAAAACAATTAAAAATATCCCAAATAACTAGAATTGGGATTTATGATGTCAATTTATTTTTTTATTTGAGAAATTGAATTTAAATAAGCTATTGATATATATCCTATAATGTAACGTTAATAAATATGGTTAATCTGGATGAAACAACCTATACATTTCTGAAACTCAACACTCTAAAAGACACCCATCAATTTGAATGAAGTTGTAGATTATACCAAAACACAAACCAGAATCTATATCTATTATCACAGATCATTGATCCATCAATATCTAAATTAGTAGATAGTGATAATGACAAATAACATGAAAAAATTCTCACATGGGAATCACACCACATGTGCAATGATGATCGAATGCCAAAAGGGGGGATCCATAAGAGTTGTATAGCTTCAATAACACTTGAGGATGGTCTTAGGTGGTGGGAAAATTAAATATATTAGAGAAAATAGAATCTCAGCCATGATTCCTATTTAAAAATAAATGTCTATTATTAAACAATGTGTAATCCTAGTACACATCCTGAAAAAATTAATTTCTGTAAATACTGAAAGACACCTCTGATGGAATAAAATCTATTCACTTAATAATCTATGAAATATAAACACATGTCACATTGTGTAACCTTCACATCATAAACACTTTCATGAATTTCCACCTGAATCCTTTACACATCAGCTAACCCAGTAACACAGCATGTATCCCTCTAAAACCTATAGAAAACATAGGTTAAATCAATTATGTCAAAAAATATCAGACTTCACCATTATAGGTTTCCTGAGAATTCATTCTCATTCCTACATAGTCAATGAAAATGAAAAACCATGACAATATTAAATAATTTCTTGTTAGAATGGTAACAGGAAGTTACATCCTCCCCACCATAAAAACATTTTATCCTCATAAAGTCTACAATGGAGTTCCCATTACAAAATGATTATTCCATTACTCTCTCATTTGTGCTTTGTGTATTCAAGTATCATGATTTTCAAAACCATGATTCCAAAGAACATGAAACAATGGCATATTCCTCCCGCAATGTAACCTGTTCACATAATCAAATATCCTGAATGTGTGATTCAATCAAATATTTTTTCGATTCATTCACATGATCACAACATATCTAAACAATAGATATATTTGATCAACACATTCTTAGCAATGATACATGGAATATATTTTGTATCAATTTTATATGTAGTGGAAGTTCCAAATGGAATGAAACTCTCCTCCTGTGATCCGCAAAGTCAAATAGTCCCAAAAAATAACTATCAAGAATCCATTGGCTCTCAAAAAGTCAAAGACCCAACCAAGGTGAAACATTTTGGAACACCAAGTCACCAACTATGAATTCCAATGGATTGTAGGTATGATAAACATACGAATTACATATGTTCTGTGATATCAACATTCTATAATGAATCAACAAGAACTTTTCTATCACCTCTTGCACCAACTAGGTCCATCAACGTATGTTTCACCAATATTGAAAAAAACAAGGTGATTTACAATGTCAGACAAATAGTTCCTCAAAAGATTCCATTCAAATTTCAGATGTGTAAATATTGTTATAATAAAATATAAACATCACCAAATGATCATCCCATGCCCCACCATATCACATTATTCATTATATAGGTATGAGGAAACCCAACCATAATGTACATAGATATTTAATCCCACTACCATGTAGGGACTAGAATTCATTTTAACAATCCCAAAGGCTTATACTACTCAGGCCTCACTAGATGGAATGTATAAAAATGAAAAACATATTTCTACCCAAGATCATACCTAGTAATCGAAACTACTACAACATATCATAGAATATAGTAGTGGTTATTGGGGGATCAACCAACAAGGAACTATGAAAATCCACAATAACTACTTTCCTTTCCACTGAAGGAACAACGAAGCGATAATGATGGAATAAAATTCCTTTATTGTAAGACGACCACTAGTCCAGTATCAACCCATCATAAAGAGAGTATCTGATTCTACAGAATTCTTCATTGTGATCTTGGGCCTATAGAATAATCTTGATAATATTGGGTGACACCATAATGCTGTATAAATAACCTTTATCCACTTTTTCTAGAACACTGTTTTGAAACTGTGGAAAAATTGGAATCAAATTAAACACTTCTGAAGATTCTTTCACTACCTATGTTTTAATTTTCCATCTCAATACATCTTCAATTAAATTACCTTTCCCTTGGGTATTGGTGATGTAAAATGTGAAAAAAAATTAAGGTACTACAATCAATGACTATGATGAAGATTCAAATCTTTTTGAGAGAGGATATAACTCAATTTTTTTTTCCTGAAAAAATAGTAATCCTTTCTCAGAAATGGTTTTTCATCCAACTCTTTAGTTTATGCATGACAACCACATGTTCATGTTCATGGGAAGGATAATATTTCTCATGTGGCTTATGATAACAAAATCCATAATCAGATACATGATTTTCCATGAATAATAACACACCCCAGATTGAACTTAATGCATCACATAAGATCACATAGTCATGTTCGTTATCTAGAAGAGCCAGAACCAATGCAGTATACAAAAGAAATTTTAACACAACAAAAAAACACGAAATTATATCTTTCAATTCAATCACCCTTCTATGTTATAGAAGTAATCGAAGAATCCAACATTATGGAGTCCTCTATGATCCGTTGATAACATCTGGTTAAGCACATGAATCTCTTATTCTCAAAGGCATTTTATGGTTGATACCAAGTCATAGAAACCATCAATAAATCAATATCAACTTATATTCCTTTTTCAAAAACATTTTTCCAGTTCTTTATTTATCCATAATACCAAAATAACACTTTGATAGCTTGGAATAAAGATTTTTATTTCTCAGTGGACTCAAAACTATTCTTAGATGACACACATGATCCTCCTTGGATTTACAGTGAACGTGTATTCCATAAAAAATACTACATCAATGGTTTCCATATACACATGGAATGTTATGTTCATTTGATCCTTCAAATATATAGGATCATTTGTATGATCAAAGGGATTAAAATGGTACTCATATTTTTTGTACATACATTGAAAATGGGTTTTTTATATTATATTCATTTATCATTAATAGATGGTAACTAGATCAATGTTTGATATTTGAAAATGACTATAATAGATTCAACTGACCAAACATAACATCAATGCATGGAAATAGATAATTTTTCATCACTATAGCTTTATTTTTCTTTTGGTAATCAACGCACAAGAAAAGATATACATTAACCTTTTTGGTGAAGTAAACTGGTGCCGCCCAAGGGGATACACATAGGAATTTAAATCCCTCCACATAAAGAACATCCAAATGAGTCATTGGATCATTCATTTATACTGGATCCATTCTGATAGAGGGATTTAAAACTAGTTAAGTTAGAGGAATTTAGTCATTTCAAATATAAAAATCCCTTACTAGAGTCAAATCATTGAAATTAGAAGGAAACCTATAAAAACTCAATGTAAATTAGAGGGAGATCCCTACAAAAAGATTCCCAATCTAGATCTAATGAAAATACAAATATTACTATAGATAACTCTGGATAATAAGGTTTATCTCTAATTGAACTTGAGTCACATTCATCTTGAAAGAAAATAGTTACACAATTGGAAATTTTAGGGTACACTAATAGAAATTAAAAATCAATCTTTTATTTATTGAAAATGTGTAAATACATTACCAAAATGATTTCAAGAGGATTCATGTTGATGTCATAAATAATCAAATCCAACATGGCATCATCCTATCATAAATTACAAGAGAGTCTATAGAGACCCTCATCTCTCTTTGTTCTAAAGTGATTTAGTAATATCCATTTCATAAGATAAAATATATATAATAGAATTAATAATATTAACAATATGGGATGAAATATATGAATGAGAAGCATAGGTATCTAATAGTGAACTCACCAATGATAAAGTTATAGTAATGGTACCATTCATAGTCATTGGAGCCTTGTCTTCATCCAATGTAGACTCATCTACTGCACGATGAAGCTTCATTCCAAATGCATGTTTCTAGAACTCTTTTATACGTGAGGTATCTGATTGCACCATAGTTTTCGGAGGAGTTGAGGATCTTGTTTCACTTCATAAAGAAGAAATGTTTTTGAAAACATTCTCTAGCTGGCTTGAACATCCATATGGGATATAGTTCTTCTGTGCCTGAGAGAAATTCCACATATAATTTCCTCTCTTTCCACAATAATAAAGAATCAAAGGACTTACTATTGGTGCATTAGGAGGCCTAGAATGACCCTTTTATCTTGAACATCCACGTGAGTCATCATGCCATTATTTCCCATTGATGTATCTGAAACTAATATTGGGACAAAAAGGGACACACTTAAACCTTGTTTTTACATCTCTGCCCATTTCCACCATCATTTTCCTATAAAAAACATTTGTATAACCGGGTATCTTAAGAAGAAAACCATGAGAAAATAAAAATGATTGAAATCCAATCTCAATCAATTGAGCCTTCGACCATCCATTAGATACAGTATTATGTGAAAACAGTACCAGCTCACAAAAGTGATTTGAATAATCAGTAAAAGTTCTTTATGTCAGATCTATATTGAAAAACTCAACATCCTTTCCCAAAACCAAGGAATAATTATATATCAAGTATATGAAAATATCCTTTAAATATTTCCATTGTAATCCCTGATGTTTCTTTTCCTCACCGTCGTATCCCACCATATCTAGTTTTGTTCATCTATAAGAAAAAAGGATCACATCACCTTGATCATGATGTATCCAAGAATTAAAACTGAAATTATATCATTATTAGCCACTCCACCTCATGTTAAGGATCTGTGGAGCCTTTTCAGACATGGGGCTTATAGAGATAAAACTATTGAGAAATATTTCAATGAAGATCCTTGCAAGGGTCCACAAACGAAGCCTAAAAAGGGGTTATAGGTGGTTCCTGGCCCAGATTTTGAACATTACACATGATCAACACTCCCATATTTAGATCAACAATAGGATTCACTTACAATGTTTTTGTATAAGCCACTTCCTCGATCTAATTTTCACATATTCAAAGAGGATTGATGCTACACAACATCACCAGATAAAAAATAATGCATTAGGTAAAGCTATAATAGAGAAATATAGGGAAAAAAGTTCTTGACCAATTTTTTTTTGATTGAACTCTATCTGAATAAAAATAGGTAAAATACTATAATTAATAAAGAACAAGTATTTTCTTTACAACCACAAGTGACTCATGGTTCACCGTGGTGCGATCTAGCATGCACTAAATCACTATATCCCCTTATGTCCCAACAGAATTTCTCAAATGCATACTGTTTTCATATAAAAATCATAATAGTCTCATCTGATAACACATTGTTACTAACCATCCTAGGTACCCTAGTAACCTGGTAACTGATTCAGCCATGAAATAGCCTAATAGAAATTCTTGTTCCCCATAGTATGGCGACGAGAACCCCACATCATTAAACATTTAAGTGGTAATGATTTTACACAAATTCTATAGTAACAAAACAAAGAAAATCATATTCATAAAAAAGGATACAGCACTGTGAAAATATTATCAGAAGTCAAAAGGTCATAAACAAACATAAAGTACGGAAATAGAGGAAAAAACTACATGTCCCTCAAAGAAACAGTCATTATGTCCAAATATAAACAATTGGATCCACCTAAAATTGAAATGTCCCCCTTAGATGAACATAGAAGGATATAATTTATAGACAACCAATGACATAAGTATGTTGTGATGAAAAAATCACAGGAGGTTGTCAGCATGGATTCCATAATTGATTAAAAATTTTAATTAACCAAAACGGATATTTTCAAAAAAAAATTTATTGGAATTTTTAATAATATTTTAAAAATAATGGTATACTGTTCAAATGATGGAAATTACATTAAGAAAAGGCTTTATATGTGATGGAATATTTCTAAAACATTGGATAAAATATAACATTATTGTTAAACAGATTATATATATTTAGAAGTCATGTAAAATTGTTTTACCATATAGACAAACATTTATATCTCAAATATAAATAATAAGAGATCAATATGGTCATCGTAGTATTTCCAGATATAGGACTATGTAATCTCTAATCAATCTCAGTTACATGTGTAAACACATTCCACCTAACACCATCTAGAGGTGACCCATCATCCTCTAATTGAGGATTTGACCAGCTGAATGTATGTATTAGAACGTTGTAACAATATACAGTGTGTCCAAATACCATTCCCAGAACCTAAATATTTCTTTTTTTCTTAAAAAATCATTGATGGGAATTTTTTCCATGAATAATTAAAATATAATTACATTCCAATATCTTGTTTTAAATAATAATTTCTATTTAATACCAAAAGATGTTTTAATAAAATTCATTAGTCATTCACAATATAATACCATTGGTTTTCTATCAAAATTTCATTAAACCGTTCTAAAAAGTATTAAATAAATTCGAACCCAATTCCATAAATTATAAAATTCATTTTTTCAATTTAATTGAAAAAATTAACTACACACATTTAAATCAAAAATATAATTTAAATTCAACAAATATAAATAAACTGATTTCAATAAACAAACTACATTTCAAAGGAATTTTGGGTTTACCCAATTTATATTCCAAAACCATTTCAAATATCTCAATTCACTATAAATTGGTTTTATCATGTTAATTGAAAGATGGTTTGATAATGTTTTGTTACCTCATCATTTGAAATAATTAATGAAATTTAATGTTAATAAATTTGGCTAATCAAGATATCACAACCTATATTTTCTTGAAATTGAAGACTCTAAACGACAAACATTAATAAGAAAAAGGTGTATATGACCTCAAAAAGCAACCTATAAATGTGATCTAGAAACACATAACATATATATGTCTCACTTTAAATGAGGATAATAAGATAATGATGAATTAAAATGAATAATTCCTTCATAGGAATCACACCGCAAGAACAATGGTGATCAAACATCGATCATGGGTATCCAAAAGGGTTTGAGATATTCTATATCACATGGGGAAGGCCATAGGTTGTGGTAAAAAAATTAGAGTGGTGGATAAAATGGAAACACAACCACACTATAAGGACACAACCTTAAACATTACATAAATTTGAATTAAATTAATAATTCACATTGAGTATCTTTTCAGGTTTAGAGTTTTAAAGAATTATGACATAACTATTACATATCAAAATATTACAAGGTAGAAATATCTACATAGATTCAATTTTTTGTCATAAAATCAAAAATCTTGAAAACAAAGAGTCATGTTTTGTTCCATGTTTTAGACATCATGACTTTCCTTGGTCCCATTGTTGATACTATTCATCTTTAAGTCCTGTGAAAACATTTCAAAACACGGGATAAGAAAAAAAAGCTCAGTAAGGGTTATAAATTAAAGTATGAAAACATTTGTTCGTAAATACATACAAAAAATGAAATATTTTACTTACCACGTGAAATCAGAAGATTTTTGAACAACACATTGAAATCATAAATCATAAAGGCATCTTCTGGCATCCATATTGTACTTACATTTTAGCTATCAAAGCTACATAGAGAGTTATTTTGGAATAACCGTCATGTTATATTCCTTAATTCTCTTAGGAGAAACATTCACGTTTACCTCCATGACGTTACCCAATGACTTAGAGAGCTACCTCGGGCTCACCCGCCCTAGGTTTATCACAGAACCACCTATATATGTAAATAATTCCCAAAAACCATAACATGATCATAACACATAACATAAGCATAATGGAATGATAAAATTTCAAAATTGCAATAATAAAATATCATTTCAAGATATTGAAATAATAAAACTATTTTAAAAATCATTTTCTATAAAAAAATATGTAAAAGTAGTTTATGGTATTTATTATTCCTTTTAAAAACATTACGACGTGATAAGGATGCTAAAGATCAAATAATACTCGCGGCAGCGAAAAGGTCATTGTCACCACTTACGTAAAAAAATTATTTTTTTTCGTTTAGTAAAACGCTTCGTATAAAAATATCCCATTTGAATAAAATGAAAATTATAAGGGTTTGAAACCTAGAATAACATAATGTCGGGTATAAAACTAAAAATGCCTCAATGAAAAGAGATTGAGATGAAGTCCCTTACCTCGTGTCCGACTTGACTCGATTGTTCTTTAATCTCATGAATAATAAACTAAATATATATTCTACTTGATTAAGATCCTTTTTCAGGTTTATTAATCATTTTAAATCAATTATAACCATGTTATAAACATTATGTTATCATTTAAGTGAATAACGTCCATTCTGTCGATATTTGGTACTTAAGTCAATAATAAACACCTTATATTTACAAGTTGTCCATGTGGTCAATAGTCCATTATATATGGATATATATTTATTATTTAGATATCATATATGTAATATATATCAAGTATATAAATGTATTTATAATAGTACATTACATTTGGACGTATGAAATGAAAGGCATCGGTCATGGAGACGAAAAGCCGTATGTACGCATGAACGCTACTTTCATTTGTATTTCTTATTTTAATGGAATTAAATCATAATTATACATAGTTATATTATTATTAAAGTATAATATCATATATAATATCATTAACTCCATCCTTTATACATCCCACATAAGGCATTAATGAATCACAACATTTTGTGGGGGCAGTAGTCCGCACTTCCTCAAATGAGATTATCGTATTTACCATCTTTGGAAACCATAAAGGCGTGCTATAAATGTAAAAAACTAAAGAATATAGAAAACATAAACATAATATATATCATATATAAATATAGTTCCATCATATTGGCCACGATGAGAGATGGTAAGAGATAATCGAACAATCATCGTTTCGTGAGGTGTTAGTTTTCCATCCATAGAATAATTATGTTATTAAACCATTAGATGGATGTGTGTGTAATTGTAGTTCTAATACATCTCATAAAACATCCAAGTATATTTAAAATACTTTATTTGTTACATAATAAAGGAATAAAAAGCGTTTAGGGGTTGGAGATGTAAAATAAATGAAAACAATTTAAGAGAAACTATTACCTTTAATTTGGGAAAATCAATTTGATTTGAACCAAAGGACTTATTAAAGTTCCTTCTTCCTAATGTAAGGCTTTTATGAGGAGGATAGGGATATAGGGAGCTTAATTGGGCAGTTTTTGGACAAGACAAATTGCATGATAGGTGTGGGTAATTTGTTAGAAGTGGTCTTTTATTATTTGGGAGAGGAGGGGATCTTTAGAAATGTGTGAAAATATTGTTATATTATATAATGATATTCGGTTTCTAATGGTCCAAAAATCATTATTGTAAATGATAAGATTCTTCATGTTCTAAATAAAATCATCCAATCATAATTGGACTAGTTTTGGATAATATTTTAATTATTATAATCTTATTTATTTAAAATATTAATAAAGAGGTAAATACTACATCAATATTATTTCATAAATAATTTTATTTTATTTTTGTTTTATAATAATAAAATAAATACCATGATATAGTAAATATTTTTAGATTTTCAAATAATATTTATAGTCCAAAAAAGTAATTATATATCACAATATAAAAATTACATACCAAAAGATGTTTGTTAATGTCAGTTTTGTCTTCACATTAAATTAATTAATTTAAATTGCATTATCACTCAAAAGATGCTCAATGGGGTCACCATATAGACCCAAATATTACAATGGTCGTTAATGACTGATCCAATATGTTTTGTAAAAGTGTTAAGGTATTTTTGAATTATTATAATATTCTTTTAACCTTTAATTACCATATTTACATTTAACCACAGTAAATAAAAGTCATAAGATACAATTCACCAAAAATTATTCTCAGCTTATTGAACCACATTTTACTTCTTAATAACAACCATGTATGTTGTATTTTCTAAATTCAATTCATAGAAGTGGTAAATTTTCATTTAAATGAAAAAGTCAGTTTTTTAACTACCACTAAGTGGGTTCACTATTCATCAAAAAATTGAAGTTTTTTAGAAAAATACAAAAAATTGAGCCTAAGTAATATTTGATATTCTGAATTAAAAAATGATGCCAATTTCTCTAAATTAATTACATAGTAGTGGCATTAATTAATTTTAAAATTAATTCCTGTTATCAAAACAAATATCGTGTTTTTAAGACAAAATAACTATTAAATGATTGATACTTTTTTATGTCCAATTTCAAAGTGAAATTAATTACAATGACAAAAATTGGATTAAATGGTAAATATATATTTTAATTTCACTTAAAAACCAACAAAAAAGATAATATAACAATATTGATAAATTATATTAAAAGGTACTTTTGAATTAAAATACAATATTTTTCATTGTTCATTAAAAAATGAACTTTATAAGAAAAATACCAAAAAATTACCCAAAGTAAAATTTGATGTCGCCAGTCTAAAAAAGAATTTCATTTGGTCAATTGGAATGTATTACTCTGACCAGAACTATATACAAAGAGGGTTCTCCATTAAAAGGCAAAAAATCGGCCTTTTAAGGTAAATTATCCTTAAAATAGATTCATTCAAATTTTAAGCCTCTAACTTTTATTGGATAGTGTAAATATATTTAAGAAGATTTTATAATCATATATCAGTTAGTTTCATTAATTACCACCAATAAAATTTCTAAGAGTAAAATACCATTTAAAATAATAATATTATATTATTAGTGTGCAACATAAGATTCCAAAGAAACCCGTTGTTGCGTATCAGGTACATTGTCGAACATAGAAACCCCTTTAAATTATAATTAATATTTAATTCACAAATTAAATATGAAATATGTATTATTCTTCTTTTACCTTAGATGTTACATCTTTCCCCCCTTTTGAAAATTGCATTCTCACAATTTTTATTCACTTATCAAAATAATTGGGGGTATTTATCCCTCATAGAATTTTCTTATTTCCACATTGCCTCTTAAACCATATGGGTTTTCCACAAAACTGTTACCTGGTGAATTACCTTTTTCTGAAACACTTGCTCTTTGTGGTCAAGAATCTGGACTGGTTGTTCTTAATAAGAGAGATTCTCTTCCAACTGAACTACCTCTAGGCTCAAAATATGATATGGATCTGACATATACTTTCTCAACATTAAATCATAAAAAACATTGTCTACCTGGGATAAACATCGGGCTATATCCACTTTGTACGCAACTGATCCAACTTTTTCTATAATTTTATAAGGTCCAATAAACCTAGGAATCAACTTTCCCTTCTTACCAAAAGGCATCACACTTTTACATGGAGAAACTATGAGAAAGACATGATCACCCACCTAAAAAGAAAGGTCCTTCCTCCAGTTATCTGTATAACTTTCCTATCTGCTCAGAGCTGTTCTCATGTGTTTTAGAATCAACTAAACTTTCTCTATAATCTCTTCTACCAATTCTAGTCCCATCATCTTTGTTTCACCTACTTTGTCTGATAATGCTGGAGTTTGAAAATTCATTCCATATAATGCCGCAAATAGAGCCATCTGTATGCTGTAATGAAAACATTTATTATAAGAAAATTCAACCAAAAAATGTTGGTCCCAACTTCAATGGTAATAAATCGAGAAACAACATAACATATCCTCCAAGGTCTGAATTGTTCATTCTGACTGCCCATCTGACTGAGGATGAAAAGCTGTACTAAAGTTTAATTCAGTACCCAACGAGTTTTAAAGGCCTTTCCTAATGTTAGAAGTGAACCTGGGATCACGATCAGATACAATGGATAGGGGAACTCCATGAAAATTGACTATCTCTTTAATATACAACCGAGCAAGTTTATCTTGAGACAAATTATCTCTAATAAGAAGGAAATGAGTAGATTTTTTCAATTTGTCAAGTATAACCCAGATTGAATTATTACATCGAGATGTCTATGGTAATCCTACAACAAAGTCCATGGACTTATTTTCCTTTTTCCACTCTGGCAGTGGTAAATACTGAAGCATTCTTTTCGGTAACTATCGCTCTGCTTTAACCTGCTAACAAGTCAAACATTTCACAGTAATAACAGTAATATCGCTTTTCATTTCATGCCACTAGTAATAATCCCAAAGATCTCATTACATCTTATTACTACCAGGATGAACTAAAATCGGAGAACTATGAGCTTCACATAACAACTCATTCTTCAACTATGAATCACAAGGTATACATAATTGTTTTCCAAATATCAAAACACAGTCATTATCAATGTTAAATTTAGGCAACATACCCTTCTGAACCAACTCTACCTTTTTCTGTAACTCACTTTCTTCTTTCTGCTCTTGCATTATTCTATTTGATAGTTATGATCTCATTGAAACCTGATACAAAAAATAATAATTTCTTTCACCAACAACTTCTATTCAATGTTCATCATATCAAAAACCAAAGGAACTTGTTCCAAACGTAACATGGTTAATGAAGAATTTCTTTTTCGACTCAAGTCATTAGCCACTTTATTTGCCTTTCTGGGATGGTAAAGGATCATGCAATCATAATCCTTCATTTATTCAAACTATATCCACTATCTCATGTTGAATTATTTTTGAGTGAATATATACTTTAAAATTTTGTGGTCAGTATAAATTTCACATTTTACTCCATACAAATTATGCCTACAAAATTTTAATGTAAAAAACAAAAACAACTAATTCTATATCATGTGTTGGGTAATTTAACTCATGAGGTTTCAAGTGACGTGAAACATAATCAATTACGTGATCATTCTACATTAGGACACAACCTGGCCCTTTCAATGAGGCATAAATATAGATAACAAACTCACCATTTCTATATAGCAGTGCCAAAACTGGAGAATTCACTAATATTCATTTAAATTCCTGAAAACAATCATCAAATTAATTTGTCCAAATGAACATAACACCTTTTCGAGTTAACATACTCATTATTATAGATAACCATGCAATCTTTTCAACAAACCTCTGGTAATAACCTCCCAAAACAAGAAAAATAAGAATCTCGATTATATTTGTGGGTCTTGGCCATTCATTAACAACTTTCGTTTTAGTAGGATCAACAGTTATGCCATTTTTTGAATCAATGTGACCAAATAAAGAAATTTGTTGTAACCAAAACCCACATGTGCTGAATTTACCAAAAAGGTTTTTTTCCTTTACGGTTTTCAAGAAAACCCTAAAATGACTTTCATGTTCCCCCTTAATTTTAGAATAAACCAAAATATCATCAATGAACACAACCACAAACTTATCCAAGAAGCCATGGAAATTCTATTCATAAGATCCATGAATACAGCTGGTGCATTGGTTAAACCAAAAGGCATAACTACCAATTCATAATGGACATATCTAGTACGAAACACGGTCTTAGGAATGTCTGCTTCCATTACATTCAACTGATGGTACCCCGAACTCAAGTCAATCTTCGAAAAATTACATGCTCCCTGTAGCTAATAAAACAAATCATTGATATAACATAAATGCTAATTATTCTTAACAGTAATGTAATCCAATGATCTATAATCAATGCAAAGTCTCATTGAACCATATTTTTTTTAATAAACAATACAGAATCACCCCATGGTGATGTGCTCGGTCGAATGAAACCTTTATCTAATAACATCTAAAATTGCATCTTTAACTCTAAAAGATCAATTTGAGAAATTTGATCAGGGGGTTTTGAAAATGGATTAGCATCAGAAACTAAGTCAATCGTAAATTCAACTTCCCGATAAGGTATAATAACAGGAAACTCATTAGGAAAAACATAGAGGTACTCATTTACCACGTTCACATCATTAATATGAACAGTTCCATTGTTTTCATCAATATGTTCAAGGTAACATTCATTTCCATCTTTTACTAGTTTCTCAGCTTCCTGACATGTTATCAACAGCATGGGTTCATTTTTTTATACAAAATAATAATCATTCTGAAATGAAACCTATTTAGCTCTACAGTCAATCTTATCATGATAAACAGAAATCCAATCCATGTCTAATATAACATAAAACTCTATTAGTGGAAAAACAAAATGGTTTTCAGGAAGATTCTTTCCACACACAAGGACATGAATGTTCTTATGTTTTCTTTTTTTGTCAACATTTCCTCCAGGGGTATTTACGGTTAGTTCAGTATTCATATAATGAGATGGAATTTGCAATTTACTAGAAAACTTCCTAGAAATGAAATTTTGTAGACCCTGAATCAATCAACACATTGTCATAATCTGAACAAACAAATAGTGTACCTCATACTACATTGTATAATATCCCAACAGCTACTGAAGTAGATGCAAATTATTTCACCACCCTTTTTTACTTGTAGTATGGCTGCTTTCCCTCAGTTGAGTTCTTTGTTGGACACTCATTTTCCTAATGACCCTTTTCATTGCACTTAAATCATTTTACTTACTGTAAATCAAATTTTTTCTTACCATTAACCCGATCTTATTTAGTGCAATTACGATCCGTATGTCCCATTTTACCACATCGTTAGCACTTACAAAAATTCAAGGCATTCCCCCGAATTCTTTTTACCACAATTTTCACAAACTGTAAACTTAATTTTCTTACCACCAGGATTTTTTGAAGAGATATTCCCTTTCACCTGCCACCTAGACCACTTATTCTGTTGTTAGTCAATGAATACTAGATCATTAGAAAAATTCCATTTCCACCTTCTCCACACAACGAACAAGGTTTTCTAAATTTTGATCTCAAGAGAATCTAATGTCCTTCGACACTTTGGATTTAGTCCTGAGTAAAAACGGTTGATTTTACTATCAAGATCTCATATGAAATTTGGAGTATACCTTGCCAGTTGAGTAAATTTTTCTTCATAAGCAGCCACTGAGTCATCCTCTTGCCTCAATTACATTAATTTTTTTTCATCCTAAGACGAACCTCCTTAGGAAAATATTTCTCAAGAAAAATACCTTTGAATTAATCCCAATCAAGAGCATTAATCTCCTCACTATCCCTGATATTTTTCACCATCGACCACCATTGATCAGCTTCACCTTCAAAACGTTAAATAGAGAGACTAACATTTAGATGTTCTGAATAACCCATTAAATCGAATATCTTCTCCAAAGCTTTAATACACCCTTCAGCTTGCACATGGTCATATGATCCTCTGAATGGTGGTGGATGTTTCCTCATGAAATGATCCACTACTAACATGTTCCTCAATGGTTAATCTGGATGATCTCGTACAAGGATACCACCTAAATTTATAGCTTGAGTCAACTATGCCATCAATGAAAAAAAATATTCAGTTATGATTCCAACCATCTCAGGTTGTTGATTTGGAAGGTTATGATCCTCCTGATGTTGTTCCAACAATGCGGCCATGTTTCCACTGCGGAAAACCATTCTGAACACAGAAATATATTAGGCGAAGAAACATGATAATATGTAAATTCTATATGATTTCAATATTAACATAAATTACTTTATGGATACTAATTTAATAATACCATACCTCCTAATGTTATGTAAACAAACCTTTGATAACAACTATAAGGACCCGACCTTAAACATTACATTATATTGATTTAAATGAATAATTGACATTGAGGATCTTTTCAGGTTTAGAGTTTTAGAGAATTAGGACATATCTATTACATCTCAAAATATTACAAGGTAGACATATCTACACAGTTTTAATTTTTTTCATAAAATAAAAACTCTGGAAAAAATGAGTCATGTATAGTTCCATGTTTTATACAGCATGACTTTTCCTTGATCCCATCCTTTACCCTATTCATCTTTAAATCCTATGAAACATTTCAAAACTAGGGATTAGCATAAAAAGCTCAGTAAGGGTTATATATCAAAGAATGAAAATATTTGATCATAGATACATACAAAAAATGAATTCTTTTAATTACCTCGTGATATAATAAGATTTATGAATGACACATAGAAATCATAAATCATAAAGGTAACTTGTGGCATCCATATCATACATACATTGTATCTATCACAGCCACATAGGGAGTTACTTTGGAATACCCTTCACAGTATATTCCCTAAATATCTTAGGAGAAATATTCACGTTTACCTCTGTCACATTACCCAATTCATTGGAGAACTATCTCGGGCACACCTGCCCTAGGTTTATCACGGAACCACCCATATACGTAAATAATTCCCAAGAACCATAACATGATCATAACACATAACATAAGCATAAATGAAAAATAAAATTTCCACATTGTAATAATAAAATATCATTTCAAGATATTGAAATAATAAATCCATTCATAAAATCATTTTCAATACCAAAATACGTAAAAAGATTATATGGTATTTATTTTTCCTTTTAAAAAATTACGGTGTGTTAAGGATGTCAAAGATCAAATAATACTCACGGTGGTGAAAAGGTTGTTGTCACCGCTTATATAAAAGACATTACTTTTTTTGTTTAGTAAAATTCATCATATAAAAAGAATCCCTTTGAATAAAATGAAATGTCAAAGGGGTTTATACACCGTATAAAATAAAGTCGTTTATAAAACTAAAAATTCCTCATTGAAAGGAGATTGAGACGAAGTCCCTTACCTCATGTCCTACATGACTCAATCGTTCTTTAATCTCCTGAATAATAAAATAAAGTAAATTTCAACTATATTAAGAACCTTTTTCAAATTTATTATTCCTTTTATATCAATTATTACAATTTTATAAACATTATGTTTTCATTTAAGTTAATAACGTCCATTTTGTTGATATTTGGTACATGAGTCAATAATGAACACCTTATATTTACAAGTTGTCCATGTGTTCAATAGTCCATTATATCCAGAAAGAAATTAATTATTTATATATCATATATATCATATATATCATATATATCATATATATCCAATATATACATATATTTATAATAGTACATTACATTTGGAGGTAAGAAATAAAATGCATCGTTCATGGAGACGGTAAGCCGTACGTACGCATGATCCCAACTTTCATTTCAATTTCTTATTTTAATGAAATTAAAACATAATTATAAAAAGTTATATTATAATTACTATATAATATCATATATAATATCATTAACTCCATCCTTTATACATCCCATATAAGGCATTAACGAATCACATCACTTTGAGGGGCGGTAGTCCGCACTTTCTCAAATGAGATTATCGTATTTACCCACTATGGAAACCATAATGGAGTGCTATAAATGGAAAATACAAAAGCATGAAGAAATAATAAACATAATATATATCATATATAAATAATAATCCATCATAATGGCCACCATGAGAGGAGGTATGAGGTAACTGAACAATCATCATTTCGTGAGGTTAGTTTGTCATCCAGAGAAACATTATATTGTTCACCCATTAGATAGATGTATGTGTATGTGTAGATCAAATAATTCTCATAAAAACATCCTTGTATATTTAGGATACTGGTGGTGTACAAAATAATTGAAAAAAAAGAGTTTAGGGGTTGGAGAAAATAAAATAAAATAAAACAATTTAAGAGAAATTGTTACCTTTAATTTGGGTAACTCCCTATGGTTTGAACAAAATAACTTATTGAAGTTCATTATGCCTTAGGTAAGGCTTATATGTGGAGGAGAGGATGTAGTGATCTTAATTTGGGCAAGGCTTGGACAAGAAAAATGGCTTGTGAAGTGTTGGGAATTGTTTATAATTGGTCTCTTTTTATATGGGAGAGGAGGGGCTCTTTAGAAAAGTGTAAAAATATTATTTTATTATATAATGATATTCGGTTTATAATGGTCCAAAAATAATTATTGTCAATAATAAGATGATTCATGGTCGAAATATAATCATCTAATCTGAATTGGACTGGTTGTCTATAATATTGTAATCATTATAATCTTATTTATTTAAATCATTTATTAATGAGGTGAAATACTGCATCATTAATGTGGCATAAATAATTTAATTTATTTTATGTCTAAAAATTATAAAACAAATACCATGATATAGAAAAGATTTTGACATTTCCAAATAATATTTATCGTTGAAAATAAGACTTATATAACACCATATAAATATTAATTACTAAAAGATTTTTGTTAATGTCAATTTTGTCTTCACATTAAATTAATTAATCTACGTTGTCATTATCACTACCATGTGGCTCAATAGGATCCCAAAATCGACCAAAATATGACCATGGTCGTAAATAAGTCAAAAACAAAAAAGGTTTGGGCAAGTGTTAAGGTAATTCTAAATTATTATAATATTCTTTTAACCTTGATTTAATAAATTTACATTTAACAGCAGTAAATAAAAGTCAAATGTTACTATTTACCAAAAATTATTTTCATCTTATTGAACCATTTTTACTTATTTATAACAAACATGTATGTCGGATTTTTGAAATTCAATTCACAAAAGTGGAAAATTTTATATTAAATGAAAAATTCAAATTTTTTAACTACTACTAAGTGGTTTCACTATTCATCAAAATTGATGTTTTTTTAGAAAAATACCAAAAATTAAGACTAAGATATTGTTGATATTCCGAATTCAAAAATGATGTCTATTTTTCCAAATTAAAAACATAGAAGTGGCATTAGTTAATTTTTATATTAATTCCCGTTATCAAAACAAATAGCGTGTTTTTAAGAAACAATAGTTATCAAAATCTTGATACTGGTTTATGTCCAATTTCAAAGTGAAATTAATTCCAATGAACAACATTGGATTAATTGGAATAAAGATTTTTAAATTTACTTTAACACCAACTAAAAATATAATCTATCCATATAAATAAATTATATTAAAAGGCACTTTTGAATTAAAATACAATATTTTTCAATATTCATTAAAAAATGAACTCTATCAGAAAAATACCAAAAGAAATTCCCAAATATAAATTTGATGTCCCCAGTATAAATAATGATTTTATTTGGTCAATTATAGTGTATTAAACAGACCAAAACTATATTTAAAGGGGGTTCTCCATTAAAAGGCGATAAATAGGCCTTTTAATGTAAATTATGCTTAAAATTAGATTCATTCACATTTTAAGCCAAAAGCATTTATTGGATAATGTAAATAAATTTAAAAAACATGTATAATCATATTGTAGTTAGTTTCATTCATTCCCTCAAATAAAATAGTTATGAGTTAACTACCATTTAAAATAATAATATTATATTATTAGTGTGAAACGTAAGATTCCAAAGAAACCTGTTGTTGCGTATTGGGTACGCTATCGAACATAGAGACCCCTTTAAAGTGAAATTAATATTGAATTCACAAATTGAGTATGAAATATGTATTATTCATCATTTAATTGGGATGTTACACACACTACATTTTTAATAATGTAATTATGTATACTACAATATGTGTTATCCCAATACAAATTGTGAAACATGTACATTTTGTACCCTCCAAATAACACATCGAATTGAATAAAAATAATTCATTAAGGGACTCACAATGTGTAAAGGATATTCATTGTGTGTTACCTTCACATCGCAAATCCATTTATGAATTTCCTCCAAAAAACACTACACATTGTGTAACCTAGTTACAGAGTGTGTACCACACTGAAAGTCTCCTGAAATTGTCGGTTAAAGATGAGAGTTCAAAAAATATCCCACTTCACCAAAATAATTATCCTCCCAATAAATTCTAAATTTTACCCATTCTGAAAAAATAAATACATGACATGGTGAACGAATTAATTATGATATTAGTAACAGGATATTAGATGAAATAAGAAGGTTTTCCCATATAGACCATTATGAAACTATGAGATTCCATAAATCTGATAGTATACTTGATTAATTATTTGGTCAATAGTTTACCCCCACTAAGATATTAAAACCCATGTGGGGAGACCTTCTTTATATTTATGATATGTTCGTTGATGCACCCATTTAGAATGATTTCGAATTTGTGATGTGTTGTGACACATTAAAATATCTTTTTCTTCCTCTTGATATTGTTATTTTTTCTCCTTTCATCCGAGTTTTCATGGTGTAAGAATTTCTATTTTTTTTAATTTTTTTCAAGGATAAATGTATAGGTACATTTTTTTTGAAAACCAACCTTTTGTAATGTTTAACCATCAAAAATATCGACAATGGGTATTGCGTGTTCTATGTATAGTTTTTCAAGCCATACCTAAAAATTGTGTGACCTCTATGGTGTTAATGGAATGGTAGCCACACAATCTCTAAAGTATTTGGCCAACCATGTGAGAGAACCATAAATCCTACATGATGTGATTTAATTTTTCCCTTTTTCTTATATTTTATTGGGGGTATTTCACCACTAGATACCCATTTTGTACCCATCATGTGAGGAACCTTCCACGCTCAACCATTGATATTTAGATGGGATAATTGGTTATTCTTCTTATGGATTAATAGGTAATTGATTAACCAAATTTCATCTCTTGGATTATTCCTCTTTTTAAATTTTGCATTAACCTTAGTGGCGATGGATTAAAAATATTAATCATTGTAGTTGTTTTAAATTTGGTTTTTTCGGATTTACAATATTTCATCCATCACATCATTCCTCTTTTGGTGGTGTCTAATGTAGAATACAAATTTATACTTGTTATGGTTGGTGATTCAATAATATTCCAATTTTTTACATATTTCCATGATTTCTTGAAATATTAGTAGCCTTATAAACCCTAATAATTTATTTTGAATGATTCATAATTTTTTGTAATTAATTATTTTCCATGTTTTTTGGTTTTTCAAAAGTCATATTGTGTTAAGTTATTCAATGAGTGGAAAATTTATTTTAATTCGTTTTTTATGTATTCAGGGTGTCTAAAAAAAATTCATTTTGGGTTTTTCATGGGAAAAAATTGTTTAATGTTTTTTAGAACCAATTATATTTGCTAATGAGATATTCACATTAAGTAAAAAGTTTTCTCCTTATTTTATGAAGTATACATGGTTCTCAAATAATTGAAATTATTAAAAAATATGTTTCCTTCGAATATACAAATGTGTTTTTTTATAAGTGGATTCCAATGTTTTGAAAAAAATTATATGTTCAATTTTTAGTTTTTCATGATTAATACTTGGCTTGGTTTATCATATTGGGGTGTTATTACACTATACTGTTATGTCTACCATTTCCATTAACATTTTTTGGGTGTGCAATGGGTTTTTAAAAAGGATATTTCCAAATCATGAAACCCTTATATATAAATAGAAGGCCCATTTGGTACATTATGTGATTCATTTTTCTTTGAAAAAATTTAAATATTAAATAAGTTAATTATCACCCATTATTTATAATTTTCATAATTTTTCAAATATATAAATTGAATTTCATGTTTTTATATTCAGGATAGGTTGAAATGTTGATGGTTGTTTGGAAATTTAGGGATTTTTATTTGATTTATGTATCTTATAACATAGTAGGCGTGTTAGTAACATAATTCCATTATATTGAAGGCAATCACCACTTTTTTGCATTACAATGGGAAATTTAGTTTCTAAAGGTAAATATTTGGGATGTACCCATACTATTAATGATTCTACCTTGGATATTAACCCTTATATTTATATAATTCTTGTATAGGTGATGTGTCACTAATATAGCTATGCAAGAATGATTCACATAATGAGTTCTAAAAGTGTTAATTTATCGTCTATTGTATCTAATTTTTCATGATGAGGGACTTGTTCCCTTAGACGCTATTGTGTTTCAAAATATTTTACATTATATTATTGTTTTTTTAATGTTTTTGTAACGTGATATGACTCTTTTTTATATTCTTAATTCTTTACAAATGTGTGGTAAATATTGTGGAGATACATCCCTTGTATAATTATTTTCATCTATTAACAATTTTCTATGGATTTACATTTTATTATGTATTACATTTCTTATACCCTAGGATTTATGTGTGTGTTGATGTTTTAAAAAAGGGATGATATTCATTTTGTTAATAGTATCCATGGGATCATTTTTCCCATTGAATGTTTATTTTTAGCTCTTTGGGAGTTCTATTTCAAAGAAGGGTATTTTCAAATTAAAGAGTGTATCTTGATTATTTTGGAATTCGTGTGGAAGTGTTTTGAAAAAGTTATTGGTTGTTTTTTGAAATGATAATTACATAATATGTTGTCTTTGAGGAATGTTTTAGAAACTGTATTCTTTTAGAATGTTTATGAAGTATTCATGATTTATTCATGATTTATTAAATGTAAATGATAATATATTTTATTACAATATTTTTAGAATTTCTTAAATCGTGAATTTTTTATAAATGTAATTTAAAGGGATAGATGGTCGTATCCAACGATTATTTGGATCAATTTATGCAAACTCGTGTTATTGAGAATGATGTTTTCATGTTTTCTATAGGTTCAATGGTTATGACATATGGGTGGACTTCTTACCACTATCAATTGGGAAGTAAATATTTTCCAAGATATTGTGGTGGATGGACAGTCACATAGATATTTTTTGTTTCATCGCCTATTATAATGCATGCAATTTCAATTTGTGTTATGTATCATCCACTTTTGACACTTATTTCATTTCATTTCATTTATAATTTTCTTATGACATTGATGATTTTTAATTCAATAGTTATGCCATTTTTCTTGTTTTATTTCATTTCTTGAAGTTTATATTATCATTTCCCTTCAATATAAATGATATTACACATTGGTTTCTTGATGGAGATGTTTTTTGTCATAGTTTTATCATTTTGGAATCATTTTCACAAGTTAAATTGTGATACCTTGGGGGTCATCAACATTCCAAGGTTATTAAAAATATGAATCAATGAATTGGTGAAATGTTATTGGGTGACATGTTAGGTTAGATCAGGTTTCTTAACTAAAAACTTATTTTAAAAGGATATTATTTTATTATATTAGGTTAATGGTATATTGGATATGGGACCATTAGAACATGGCTAGTAGTTTTTGGGAAATTATTTGAATTCTCTTCCTCATGCTAGATATCATGTTCTCCAAGGAGGTAACGAGATATCATTAATTTTTTAAATTATGGGGGATTTTTCACAAAACAATTTATATTGTGTGTAGATAATCTAAGTTATAGGATAACCATGGTATATGTATTGATAAATTTTATTTATTGGCGTGAATATAGATAAAATAAAGTGGAATATTGCTAAGTAACATTGTCTTTTAATAGTGTGTGTCCCAAAAATTCAATTCCAAATATTTCATATAGAAATATTATAGATGGGGCGTGGTCTAAAAAATTTTGTTTCCAAAACATTCATACTAGATAAGGTTTGGATTATTTTTATTTTCAATTAATTGTTTCTTTTATAATAATTTTTTATTGGGGGATTTTTCTGACTATTTAAGTCATCATTGATGTATTTTGAATTTTTTTGAATGTTATGGTTTATTATTCTTTATAGAAATTTATTTTTAAGAAATGGTTTTTAATTATTTACATTGGAGAAATTGTTTCAAAACCCTAACATTTTTTTATTGTGTTTTTATAAATAATATAATTTAATTAGTTTTATATTGTGAAATTCATGTTTTTGTTTTTTCATTTTTGGATTATAGTGAAATTGGATTTCATGAAAATGTTTCATTCCTTTTGGGAGTTTGAAATATTTTGGGGTTTTGAATCCATTATGTGTTCTGAAATTGAAATATGGTAGTGATATGCATTTTTTATATTGGACATCAGTGAGTTTTTGTAATCATGTTTTTTGGATGATTTTTTTCATTCGTTTCGTTGATATTTGTATTGATTTTTTTGAATATTTTGTATTTTTTTATGTTTCATAATGTGACCCAAGAATGGATTATATAATACCAACATTTAATCTATCTAGTAGTTTTTCAACAGATTCAAAATTAGTTCCCTATGTCCAACATTATACACAAGATAACCATGGATTGGAAGGGCCAGGATCATCTCATATTGTGGTTCATTTGAAAGAGTTTAAAAATTTCAATATTCTTATGTCTAATGGTGATTAATGTAATAATGTTATTATATAGTGTCTAGTTAATATCAATTATATTTTATAGTCTTTATGATCATCATGGCCTTTTAGGATGTGTTGCTCTGCACTTTTTTTAATGGATTAAGATAACATTAGTGGATATAGACTATCTACAACAAACATATTAAATATATTCATTTGGAATATTTCAATTGTTAATTCATTAAACAGTTATATAAAGAGGTGGTAAAATACTTATGGTGAAGGAGTTCTTTATCATCAATCATTGAAATAAATTAGTGAAGGAATGTGTGGATTATTTCACTTTAATGGATCCTATCTCTATTGAGTTTTTTTGATGATTTGAGGGGTTGTTTCTATTTTAATTTTATTAATATGGATCCATATTACATGTTTTTTAAATCAAACCTAACCACCATAATGGATGTTGGGTTTAGGTAAGTTTGGGTGGAAGTGTTTTCAGGATTGAATCATATGATAAGTGAGTTTTTTACCCCATATGATTTCTGTAAGAGCTTTCTGATTAACAATACATGAATAGGTTTGGTGTTTTATTACGGTGGTATGATTGTAAAATATAAATATTTCTTTATAGCATCATATATAAAATCTAATTTATGTATCAATCATCATCTCCTTCAATAGTATTCAAGATAAACTTTTTCCATAAGAATATTTCTTAGAAATTGCCTTAATTTGAGAAGGGATCAGTGGTGTGGCTTCTATCCAGAGATATGGAAGATTTTTGTGGTTTTGAGTATGCTATTATTTATAATCCTCATTTTTTAGAATTTTTAGTCACAATATTACTCCTCATTTTATTTTTGTAATAGATGAGATATATGTTTGGTCAAGTACCACTATTTGGTATCTGTTATTTATTTATTTGTGGATGATAGTTGTATATTATATTGGTGAAAATGGTTTGATAATATTTAATAAATTAAATTTTATGGAAATTTGTTTGGTTTGGATTATAGGTGATTGGGTTCTAGATTTCATGTTGATCATCAGAGTTACTGAGGAAATATTTTATTTTGATATTAATGTTGATAGGTATTATGTAGGTTTGGAACATAGTTATAATTTTATTTGTCTTGTGACCATAATTCAGGTAGATATCATTCATTTTTATGAAATGTTCATATCTTGTTTTTTTTCTCTAGAAATGTTATAGTAAATTAACAAAATGATATTTTTTTGATGAAGTACTAATTATTGTGTTTTTTTCTAGATTCCTATGGTTTGGAAGGATCATTCATTGATTGATGTTTATACTATTTAACCATTTCAGATAAATAAAAAAATGTGGGTATACATATTGTCACTCTTCATGTGTTTTCTTTTTTAGAGATAATAATATGAGAATTTTGGTTTCGATGTGACATTGTTTTTCATGATTTTTTTCCATTTTTTAGAGATTATCTATTGTGATATTAATTTGGCTCATGTCAGATAATGATATATTTGGTTTTGGAATATTCATATTTTGTAGTTCCTAAATTATATGTAAAAATTGGATGTATACATGCCACTATTTTTATACTTTTTTGAAGAATAAAATATATGGAATTGTGGGGTTGTAATGGTTGAAAGTATTCAAGTATCTGATTTCCCATAAGTGTCGGATGTGCAGGTCTTGGGTCCCTATTAATTAATTTGGATGTTTACCTTTGTATAGGATCCTACGTCTCCATTTGTGTTGTTCACGAACATTCCACCATCATGAGATTTTTTCTACATTCTCTATGAGTAATTTCAAGGGGTATAAAGTGGTATGGTGTGGCTAAATGTGACACCAGGAAAATCTATTTTCATACTCTTTATCATTTGGATGATTTATCCAAGGAGGTATTGGTGTATTGGAGTCTAAATGTTTAATTTTTGAAACATTCTCTATTATTATATGATATGTTTCAATGTTTGGGAAAACATTAAATATAAAACATGTTGTTTCAACATTTTTTTCGAGGTTATCTAAATATATTCATTTTTGTTTTCAAACCACGAAATAAATCTGTGAAACATCATGGGTGTTGAGTTATTCACTGCCCCATGGTTTGGTAAACCAAGAAAGACAACCATGTGTCCTACTCGATGAGGGGTATTTTTTCCTTTTCTTCTTTCATTTAACATCGGGTATTCATTCCAAATACCAATTTCAATCCCATGATTGATGTTAATCACCAAGGGGATATGTACCTCTTATTATAGAAGAATTTTTTTTATTGGATCCTTTGTTGTTCATCATCAATATCAATAGGTATGGGCTTATAATCTGTATCTCTCTTTACATATTTACCTTTATATTATTTTCTCTACGTTTAGTGGCCATGGGAGGATATCATTCATTGTTATGATTTTTTTAAATCCAGGAGTTATATTTATAGAGGTTTTGGACTATACGTTGAAGCATATTCTTATGATTTACATCATAAGTGACATGTTTCGACTAGTTGTGGTAGGTTTTTCCATTAAATTTCAATCTATTAAATATTTCCTATATTTTAGGGTATTTTAATGGTGTTTTTAAATATAATTAATGTTTAATGTGATACCTATGTTTTTGTTATCAAAGGTTTCCCATACAATTTTGTTTTCACGTTCAAAAAATCTGGTGAAATTATTGTTTTAATGAAACATTAATTTTAAATGGTGTTCAATGTATTCTATGTTTATGATATTTCAAAATTAATGGTTTTAAACGAGTTAAAAATATTATTCCTTATTTTTTAGAACAAATAATTGTTTATAAGGTTATGTGTTTTTTTGTAAAAATGGGTTTCTAGATCTTATTATTTTATCATGGTTTTAATTAAACCACTATATTTAAACAATCCATTGATTTTATAAATGGTCGTGTGGTTTTGAAAGTTTCATTACATTTTTTAAAATGATATGTGAATACTATTTACTTTGTTTTTGTTCGATTAAGGCTCGTTTTGATATATCATAATATTTATTTATAGTTATTTCAAATTATTTTTTATTTTTCCTTGAGTATCATTTTTGGTGTAAAATGGTTTTAAAGTGTATTTACAATGAATTTGGCCATTTTTTATAAATATTCGATCTATTTGTATCTTTATGTCATTCCCTATCAGATCTCATCAATTTTTCATTTATGTTTCTCTCAATGATTTATTTTGAGACATTGGTGGTCGAGTCATGTATAGAGGCAGAAATAATTAGTTATGGAAGTGACCTAATGTTCATGGATGTAGTCTTGTATAAATTGATGGATTCAAAAAATAAATATTTTTTTTGTTTTATGGGTTCTTTGTGATTTAGAATATTTAAAATATGATTGGTTTTTTGAAATTATAATGGGATAAATAATCAACTATTGAAAATTTACAGAACATGTAAACTGATAATATATGTTGTAATGGTTTGATGGATTTAATAAAACATATCTGATGGAATATGTTTATTGTGTATTCAATAGAAAAATATTTATAAGAAATATAACTATATTACAAAACATGTAAATAAACGAACTACAATTTTAAACATACTATGTGGTTAATTTTCATTCCAATCCATATAGTCTCTACTCTTCTTGACCATTGGGAATTAAAAAAGTGAATTTTGGGTTCCAACATCCCTTATAGAAGACATGATTATGTGAGAAATACCTTGTAGGTCTATTTGTTTAGGTTTTATCCTTCTCATCATTCTTCTCAAACTACTGTAGTGAAATCCTTCTCCCAATTGAATTTATGGTATTTCCATGATCAATATTGACCTATGAACCATTTTTCAAACAATTTAACCTTAATATTCATTGGTGTTTTATATTTGAAACATTTTTTGATCATTTGTTAAAGGTATAGGTATTAATATTAACCCTATTGTTTGATTATTTCAAATTTAATTCAATATTGTGATTGTTCGATGGTTGTGTGTTCCAAAATCAAATAAATAAATGAATGATATAATTTCGTGGAGTCATTTTGATTGAAATGTATTTTCTAATGGGATTATGGATACCTATTAGGTCAGAAAACATTTGAATATAATTGATTTTGCAATTGGATTTGAAGTATTTTCTGCATGAAATGTTACCAAGGGTGATTTCTGGCTATAAAATACAGAAATTGTAGGTTCTTTCTTATTGATATAATTGTTAATTAATAATGAATTGAATTGAGTGTGGAATACGAAGAATGAATGATAATTCCTATAATTAATCCTTGAGAGTTATGATGTGATGTTATAATATACATACTATATGATAGGAATTGTGTTCGACACTGTAATTCTTATCTATCAAGATCGCCAATTTCACATCTACAATTATAGATTCTAATATTGATATTGAGTGGGATCAACCCAATACCATGGTGTAATGATTATATTGAGAATCATATTCACATTCCAATGATTTAATACATATAGGGATTTGATATGAACTGCTATAATTTTTTTAGAGTTTCAACAAAAAATATTGTAATTCATATAGGGATTTGACTTAGAATATGTTAATTCTTATAGGGCTTTGTCCCAGAATTGTGTAAGGCATAAAGTTTTATGACCCAGATGGATTGTTGTGACTATAAAATTTCTATATGGTTTGGGATGACATGTTTGAATGAATGTTTCAGAGATATTCTGACCTTCCCCGAAGAAGTTTATTTTTCCTCGGTTTTATGGTTCTGGTTGGAATGTTCATAAGACATGATAATTGATATACTTTCATAGAGACGAAGTAGGTTTTTTAAAAATTTTTAAAATGATGAATCAATTAAAACCCATGTTTATCAATTTATTTCATACAATCATTATCAAACTCGTTTTTTTGGACATGATGGTATCAACCTACTGAGTCATATTGACGAATGATTCATGATGCAAGTTGGTAACCGAGAAGAATATGTGGATGCTAGTTTGGATGAGGTCAATGGACCATCAATTGATATTTTGTTTATAGGATGGGATGGAGTTGGGATATTGGACCGATGTGGGGATGAGGACAATGAATTTGAGGCTTTTGGTAGTCTATTCTAGTATTTTACATATACTATTATAGAATTATATTTAGTTAAATTCCATCATATCATTCTATTATTCCTTTATTATATATTGGATTACTCAGTTGTCTATTATTTATAACTTCTTCTATGTCAATATATTGGCTATTACTATTTTATTAGTATTCATTATAATTCTATGACATTTTATACCATAGAGTATAGTTTCCCCACCATAAATCTCACAACACCGTGCAAGTCAGCTGCCACATGAATGTATGGGTGATCCCTTGTGGTCTTGTGATTAACTATTTCTAGCCAACAGATAGAATACTTGATTGGGGGATATTACAAAAAAAATCACAGGATCTTGTTTTTTGTTTTTTCGTATGTATTATTTTGGAAAAGGTCAAAAGGATAATTGCATATATCTGGGCTTGGTAGTGATCATGTGTGTGGGAGAAGCTAACCCATGTACATGGTAAAATCCAAGTGATTAGGGATGAAATTTTTTTTGTAGTGTGATTATTACAGTTGATGATATTTTACCTTGTATGATTCAATTATTATCTGAGGATATTGTTTTATGATGTTATTTTTCCATGAGATTGTTATAGTGGCGTGGAATGGCATTAAGAGAGAATAAAAGCATTAGAAAAGACACAAAGGGATATATTCACATTCATTTTTTATGATAGAGGAATGTCTATTTTTTATATTATATATATATACATGTTTATCTATGATATGAGAAATTAGTTTCACTAGATAATTGAAATGATTTTTCATGTCAAGGAAAAATAACTGTAATCCATGTCTACAGTTGAAGTAAAAAATACCATATGCTAACATTTAATTAATTTATATTCAATAATTTTGATGACATAGTAGGATTCCATGGTCAGGTTTGGAGTACAAGGGAAATTTTTGGAAAAAAATCTATGGAAAAGGATTGTGTTTCTCAAAGACAGGTGTTTTTATAGACTGGTCATGAAGGTGAAAATGATTTGATGGAAACATCTGTAACTTCCCCAATATTCCCCAAAACAAAATTTCTATTGGGATTCTTTAGGCATGGAGCATCACGAACTAATTTAGGGAGTATAAAAAATTGGTGATAATGGGGCTAGAATGATATGAAATCAGATGAAATGACTATAAATAGTCCCCAACCCCTTCAAAAAGTAGTTATACTTAACTAATAAATTAAGGATCTGGTTCTTAGAGTGTGGTTCATGAATGTTTTCCTTGAGAAAGTATTTTCAAATAATGGTGATTCACAAAGGCTATAAAATCCATAAATAATGTGTGAGGTTCATGTATGTAATGGAGTTCATAAAGGGAATAATAATATGACTTCATTTTTTAGCATCTTGAAGGCTTGTACTGCATTGTGAATGAATTGAGCTTCATGAAATTTGTTTCATTCTGATGGCTACCTGATCTTCATGAATGAGGTGTTATTGGTTGAGACAGTGATCATCATGAATGTATTCAGAAATTGATTTCCCTTTAAATCTGCGGTAATGTGATATTCATTAATTGGATTAATGTTGGACATCAATAGATCATCATTTAAAAAAAAGAATGTATTCATGAGTGATAATGAGGAAACCTAAAAATCCACAAACTAGGGGTGAATCCCTTCCAATTGAATTGATCAATGTTATAAGAAGAAGGTGGTCCTTTCCACCGGTAGAGAACTGGAGAGAGATACTTAAGTAGTGACCCTTTGGAATGAAGTGAGCTAACACTAATCCTGATAAAGATAGTGAACTGAGGCACAAAAGTGATATTTCATACACTTATTTTTGGCATTTATCCTTCATGGATTTTTTAATAATTGAAGATTTTTTATTGTATGAACCTTGGTTATAGCCTAGGGAGGGAGAACCTTGATAAAATTGGCCTGTCTATGAACATTTTATTCTCGAATTACATTAAAACATCATCATCGGATAAATGGGGAAAGTATAATATCTACTTAAATAGTTATATGAAAAAAATATAATAAAGAGTTCTATATTGAGTTGGGTTGGAAAATGTTGAAAATAATATGTGTTCATGTATTCCCCATCTCCCTCTCCATGTATCTAGACCCCTTCTAGATTAAAAATTGGTATCAGAGTAGTGGTTTCATTTGATGGATTTTTTTGACTTTAATATTATGGTTGTTTAAATTAAAATTTTTGTTTTTTCATATGTCATATATCCATGTAAATGGTTAGAACATAATATAATATGTATAAGTATAGTGGTATTCTTCAATGAGGATGTTTCTATGGATATAGTGTGATTTTTTAAAGGAAACAAATAGTGTACTAAAAAATCATTTGATGAATCATATAGGGAAGACATTTACACAATAAATGACGATGAAGGGATGAAGAGAGAACATGATATTCCATGTTTTTATGGGTAAAACTGAATATTAAGATATTAATATAACAACAAAAGTGGATTTCATCCACAAAAAATGGAATTTGATTAAAAATTGGATGAAGAAAATAAATCTAAATCTATTTGGGTCAATGTACATGAAACTATGGTCACAATGTTAAGAGGTATAAAAAATGGATTATTTATATAACTACTTATATTTGAGATAATAATGATTCCCATGACGAATAACTACAAAATATATACTAAAACATGGAAAAACTAGATAATGATGAAAAGGGAAATTTATATGAACTCAGATGAAATTAAAAATCATAAAACCTGAAATGATGATCTTGATACATAGATATCTCACATGTTTAGGAAAATCAAAGGCTTCAAGGAAAAAATTGTTTATGTAATTATTCTTTTATTCAAGAATAATATAATATAAAGGAAAAAAGATACATGATAAATAACCATCATGAGAATTATATTTCGAGATAAATAGTTGGAAGACCCTCATAAGATAACATGATCTTTAATATGATTCCATGGATAATATGACTAATAAATTTTTATTATACCTAGAATCATTCATGAAATTCAAGGATAAATATAATTCCAAAAGAAAGATAATATTTAATGATTCTTTCCACTTTCTATTTGATTATCCTACTATCGGAGATAATGAAATAGAACAAATATGCTACTTTATAGGATAAACTAGAAAAGAATGTCCCATCTCAAAGACCATATATTTTGGGAAACCCTAGTTTTGGATATTATTATCCATCTACCATGGATGATTACAAGATAGCTGTGAATTGATTCAAAAAATAGGGAAATTCATATACATTCTAAAGATAGAAATAATGATGTTTTACAAGTAGTAATGACATCATGTGATATTTCGGTGGGTTGTATGGTCATAAATAATGATTTTGTATGGAAATCATGAATTATAACAAATTGTGAAGGCATAAATATTGATAAATCTGAGAATGAGTATAATCTACATGAAATATTTGAATGCGATCCCACTTGGAATAAAGAATCCATCATATTGTATTATTGGGGAATATAGGGATACACCAAGAGTGTGGGCTAAGATTCCCGAGGAATCAATTTCAAATGATTATGAAATCTTGATGAATAAAATTTTAAACCATGAAACAATTACATGGGTTATGTTTTTAATGTGATCTGTTTTATATGTTCTAATCATTTTCATTCATCAATGTATTGTAATGGGAAGAAATCATGGTAGGAAAAAGAAATTACATGTAGATCCCTAACTCTAGTGGGGTATAATGAGAAAACCTCTACTAGAGTATGAATAGATTAATTAAAAAATAAGTTTAGATTCTTGTAAGAAATATAAGGGGCTCAAAAAATAGTTTTATCAAACCCATCATCTATTATACAAACAAAAAAACTCATTGAAATTATGTGAATGATCCTAGAAGAAAAAGGGAAGAGATGGTCTAGTTGTGTATAAAAAGAATAGAGATATAATGGGGGCACCAAAAAATCATGAAATATTCTGGTGGCTTAGATAACTGATAAAAAAGTGAATAAAAATCACTTGAAAATCATTCATGCCTTTACCCATGGTGAGAAGTAAATAAAATAAGGTGATCATTCCATTAGAGGGAGTATAAAGAGAATATGACGTATAGAATAATTCATTCCCAATTAAAGAGTAATAAAAAGATCATATTAGTATATAAAAAATGAAGTAAATTTATACTAATTAATGTAAACCCAATATTTTGAAAAATGAATTGCTCTTATAACCTAAATAATAGAATAAGGATAATCGTGTGGGTAAATAATTATTAATCATGTGTACATAAGAATTGAATATGGATGGGGAGTTTGAAAAAAATACAGTTCTTTTCAAGATTATTTCAAATGGTTGATCCCTCAGGATCAACCATACTCCTCTTCTTAAAGATTCCTGATGTTACCATCTACAGAGGTAATAAAATTATAATAAATGATTTTAAAATGTTTTAGGACTTATGTGTTATATAATCCAAGGGGAGGTTTAATATAATGAAGCAAGGTGGTTTGGTGTTGTGCAAAAAAATATCAATTTTTTGTCATGCTGCATTGATATCCATGATACAGAGGTCAAGAGAATATGATCTATATGATATTAGATCTTAAGGAATGAAAATGGGATTATAGAGTCTGATAGAGATGTATGGAAGTAATTGAGTTAAATTTGTAGTCTTTGTTTCACTAAATTTGTCTCTAGTTTCCTGCACTGGGATTCTACTCATATGTTTTAGCGTTTTTTGGGGCCTCATTACTATGTGTCACATGTGAATAAATGATGAAATAAAAGAAGAACATGTGATGGTATAAATGGTGGGCCTATGAATTGTAAGAGTTGCATTTCATATTGGGAGAATTATATCTCCTAATATAATCCATGGTCTCAATGGAATAAAAAAGAAGAGATTTTACGCTGTATAACATCAAGAAGATTTATTAGGGTAGAAACAGAAACATTCATCTATTTCATTATGATATATTTTGTTCTAACAATATTATATCAACTAATTGTTTTCATGATATGGTGATATTATTAGTGATGATCAAATTTTGTTTGACCATAATATGTGATGATTAGTTGAATGTAATGACCACAATATAGGAGTGAATGAACATTATCACCAACAAAAAATGACCAGTTTTCTGATGAATGTATTGAGGAGTTCATTGAATAAGAGTTTGTATATATATAAAATGATGACACAAAATAATATATTGATGATTGACATGATTAATTAAAATATATATTAGCACAATTGTGGATAATCCGAGTAGATATAGGGAGATATAACATCATTAGTGGTCAGGAAGTGCCAGTGTAGACAAGTAAAATGAAGACTTTATAGAGAGCATCATTTTTTCACTGAAAGTGAATATTTTTTTTGAGAAAGTATTTGAAAAAGATAGCAGGATTTAAGATATTAATAATGATCATCACTAAATTGGTATGAATTAGATATGGGAGATTTTTTTAGGACCAATAGATTAGAATATCATCTAGAATAAATGGGTGTTTTGTAATGACATCAATAATTATAGTGCATTTGTTAAAAAATCATATCTATTGTTAAAAGGGTACTTCTAAATAGAGGGTATTGATGTTTATAAAACATTTTATCATATTTCAATGCTATAGTCATATATAATATTCATAGCCCAAATAGTGAATACACAGTTCAATGTTTTCTATATAGACGTCAATTGAGAAATTCCGAATGGGGTTCTAACTGAAGAAGTCTGTATTGAGTATCCAGATGTTTTTTCTCATTCAAAAAGATGATACATTGTTTTTCTACTAAATAATTTGCATTATAAGTTGAAAGAATCCCCAATAGTATGGTATTCAAGATTAGACCAATTTCTCATGAATCATGGTTGTAAACCTGGAAATGACGATTATAATCTCAGTGTCAACAATTAGAGTAATCAACTATTGATGGTGATAGTATATGTCTATGACAAAATATTTTGTGGATCAGATGAAGCATGATGAAAAAAATAGATAATATAACATTAATTTATCAATATTAATATTCCAATGATGTTTTAATAATATTTTAGATGTATAATTCCATGTAGATGATGACTCTGGTGGATACCTGGAATAAAATTTCATGGAATGATGATAGGAAAGTTGTTAATGTCACATAATATAGGTATATTATTGGAAACCTATTTTAATTAAGACTGACACAAATAGATATTTCCTTTATCATATGACATGTAGTAATATATAAAATAAATCTCATGGAAATACACATTTTTAGAGTGAAAACAATACATTTTTATATCAAGGGCATGTGGATTTTGGTTTCCTATACAATTAAAAATCTAATCAAGAATTAGTGAGATAAACATATATAGAATGAGATGGATCAATTGATGATATAAAATCAACATAAAGTGGTTCATTTTTTCATGTCTGTTATTTATTTATTAATTAATAAATAATCAGGATTGAATATCATTAAAAACCATGTAAGTATATAATATTTAGGCTACTCAACTATGAATGCAATTATTGCTGATAATGAAACATCAAGATGAAATGGGCATTGAAGTGAGGTCTATGATCAGAATCCTTTGTGAAAATTAAAGTGCAATAAATCATAGAAAAAATCAATTCCATCAGCCAAGTAAAAATTCCAATTAAATCGTGTAACATTCTATCAAGGTGAATGTGGGGAAAGGGCTTGTGATGTTGTAGTATGTTCTTATAGAACTATATCTTTTAGAAATTATATAAAAGGCCCCATCCAAAGAATCATTTAAATTGAATCAAAGGTATCATTGTTTTATTTCGACTCCCTACACATAAAAAAGTGTGCGTGTGGGACCCCCTCTCCCTAAGGTATATTATATTCACTCATAAATCATTAATATGTTTTCATTTCCCAATTGTATACCATAATAATGTGACCTTCGAGTTTATTGACAGAGAGGGAGGAATTTTGTCTTGTAAAGGGATGAAAATGTCTAATATATATGGGGGAGAAAATGATAGGGGGATCTATGATGTAGTGGAAGCTTCAGCATTTTAATGGTTTCAGATTTTGGAAAACCCAATGAATTATTATGTGACATGATGACAGTTCGGTTCTACTTGGAAATAACCCATGGATATCAGATCTTTACATGTTTATCATTAATCATTCCAATGATATAGATACCATTCATTTAATTAATGGTATTTTTAAATATAAAAATGCTAAAATTTAACAATCAATTGATATATATCATGAAAGATGATGTTTGTTAGGAGAATATTTGACTGAATTCAATAATGAAGTAAATCATTGAGGTACTTATCATGTTACTCCTGTTTCTCACATCATTAATGAATAATTGTGCTTGTAGTACGTGTTTAGTAAATCTTTTATATCTCTCAAAATACTTATAAGTTAATTCATGTTTAAGATGGAATAATCATTAACAATGTATGAAAATATGAATAGTTTTAAACAAAACCAAAATGGGAGACTGTTGGGATAAAATACCTCAAGGTAAAATTGTTGTATTTTTTGTTGATTTTGATTGAAGAAAAAGTAGGTTTCCATGATTATTTTTGGAGTAAATAGAAAATCACGACATTGTAATATCTACAACAATATTAGGCATCATGAATGGAAAATTCCATTTGAGCTTAATGTGAGAGAGAGCATCACGAATGAAATGAGGGAGTATCACAAAATGGTGATGATGTAGATGAATTCTATAAAAATATGAGGAATCATCTATAGAAAGGACCATATATGATTTAGAAATTTAGAATACCATGACAAATATCTTAATGATTCAGATTCCAGATGGAGGTTTTTGAATTATGTCCTTGCAAAAATGATCACAAAAAATGTTGATACAAGAAATCTATAGAATCCAACTAAAAATGGTGAGAATCATGAAATTACGAGAGTATTCGAAGGCCCAAAAAATATCCAAACATTTATGATCTTCTCAATTTAAAGTTTATATTCATAGAAGAAGTGCGATTAGAGAATGGTGGATTATTCGCAAAGGCTATTTGAGCATCACAAAAGTGGGTTGTTTTGAGAAGGTAGTGAGCATCACAAAATTATTCAGAAAGATATTTCCATGTAAATATTTAATAAATAGGAATTAATTGATTAAATGAATGTGAGACATCAACTAATAATCTATCTACAATATAGTATGTATTCATTAGTGATAATTATTGGAACTAACATTCTGTAAAATGTGGCTGAATCCGTTAAAAAAACTGATAAAACGAAGAAGAAAATGGTGATCTATTCAACCAGGAATGAGACATATAAAGAGACATAGGGTGTGACCAATAAGAATTTATTTAGCTGACCTTAAATTATACAAAGTTAGTGATCCTACCACGGATGTAATCTATCCTAATGAACTTTTTTCAACAAGAATTAGCGTATTTGGCACAATCACATCATTTATGTTCTATGCTCCTTTGAATTAGACTAGTGAGTGTGAACCAAGTAAAATTATACATGTTTTAGAACATACATTCTTACATAACACTCAAGAATCATAATCAGATAAAAAGGTAATGAATATGATTGTCATAAACACATAAGTGAAAACAATGTAAACCTTATAATAGATGTCTAGATCTTGTGGGGAATGAAGAATTTAAATACTCGATGTAAGAAACAAGGTATAAAGTTAATAACACCATCACTATTCACATCACTCAATTAGTTCCATAAATCTCAAGATGAATATGACACTAATTATTAGATCTCCATTTGTGCTATAAGACCATAAATCACAACATTCTCCACATTGGTTCACTAACTCATGGGTTTTTTCAATAACATGGTTCAGTTCCCAACAGGGAGGCACACTGCCACCAACATATAAAAATGATTTTTTAGGGGATGGGGAATTATGGTCAATTTTATAATTATCTACACAAATATAGTGACTAATGTGGTATAATACCCCTACACATTGCATCCCAGACATGTAGGTATTAAATGTGCTCTATTGGGACTCTATCATAAGAGACCAAGAGTATTTGGTTCTCTATTTCTTCCACATTTTGGGTTGACCTTGTTCATATGAAATTATATAAGGTATGTGTTTTTATTATATAGAAAATTTATGCATGATGTCTTCCACTTGAGCATCAGGATAGTAGAAATCGTCATGCTCTTAGCACAGGTGAACTGAAACTAGCTATAGTTCTATATGAGCATATGGATGTTCAACATCTCGGATGCTTCGTAAGGGAAATCTTATCCATGTAAAGGGATATTGTTAATATCATTCATATTTTTTAAAGTAGATATATGAGTTTATGTACCACTACATTCACCAATAACTTTCTAGGCACTACATGAAGCATTGATATGGCGTATGTTACATGCAATCCCATGTTTCTATGATGCATCATTTTATTGTTATAATTTTTTCAACGAGTTAGTTACAACCCAAAAATTTAATCATTGAAATAATATTCATGATACATAATTTTAAAGGATTTTTTAATGTATATATATATAACAAATTATTAATGAAATATATATCTTCTTGTAATGTATTTATAACATTACAGATAAAAATTTCTCAAATGAAATGTTTTTTGTGTCATTTTATAAAGATAAAAAATATTAATTTTAGTCACATATAGAAATTGTATTTTCTAAAATAAAAATATTTTAATAATTTGGGATGATCGAATTAAATTATGGTGAATTTTAAGGTAATTATATTTAATTTCACCTTGAGATTGATTATAAAAACATTAAAATATTTGAGACATTTGTATACTTTAAAAACTTGTAATTTCATCCCACAAGTAATATTAGCATTATCATAATTTTTCCACATCTGTGAATCAAATTTAAAAAAAATTGTCATAAAACTATGTAATAATTATAATATTTAGATTCTAATTATATCATGTTATTTTTTGAATAATAATATTAGTAACATTTATTTAAATTATTTATAATGATTATGGACAAGTTATGATTAATAAGGGACTAAACCTTAATACTTGAGGCCCATGTGACTAATAAATATTTCAAACATACAATTAATGTATATATGTTATCCATAAACCTTATAATGATTAATTTTTATTATTTTTAATAAACATTTTATATAAAAACATATTTACACCTAACTGGATTTCAAAAATTCCAAGAGGGTCCTCTTCCATCCATATAGAAGGTAACCACCTCTTTCCCTTCCTCACATATCTAAAACAACTTTCGATCACAAAATTTATTCTAAATACTCATAAACAACATACCATCCTCTTATAAGTATATCATTGGAAATAAAAAAATATAACGAAGTTTTTTGGCATAATCAAAATGGAGTTACCCTATACAGGGGTAATGTCTTTTCTCTATATCTTTTCCGTTGTTTTCCTTCTACACTCTCCAATATATTTATTTTTTTATTATAAAAAAATCTGGTATATTAAATATAATAGTATTATTTTATTCTATGTTTCTGACCTACACTCTCACACACACCCATCTAATGGGTAAGGAAGATATTGTTTTTAGGTAAAGTGAATTGCAGCCTCCCTAAATGATTATTGTTCATTTTTCCTTTACATCATATAATGGTACACAATATGATGGAGATGTTTCTATATATTTCATATATTATATAAATTATGTTATTAATAATATTTATTCAATTTAAAATAAATATTTGTGACATTCTATTCAGTGTAAATATGATAATTTTGTTTGAGAATGTGTGGACTACTACCCCCTCAAAGTAATGTGATTCAACATAAACTACATAGAATGTATTAAGGATGGGTGTAGTGAATATATATGATATATATAATATCATAAAGGATATTTAATATGGATATATATATATACATCTATTTCTTTTACTATATTTCATTCAACATAACAATTAAACATAAATAGTTTTAAATCATACGTATGACCTACTTTCCCCTGAATTGTGTAATATACATCATAATTATATATTATATACATTATTAAAATTTAAATATAATTAATATAAATTTTGTTTTAATAGTGGATTACATTATGGAAATTGTGTTATAATTAGATGGACCAAATATTTGACATATTATGGCATATTTGAAAAACAAATCTGATATTATATGAATATAAACCTTATCAAATAGTTAATGTTATGCAGGTAATATAAATCAATAACAAAACCATATATGATATTATAAGTATGAATATTGGTCTATGAAATATTTATAATTAATATATATTTATTATATAGGGTTTTTGAATGAGTCGTATGAGAGTCAATACAAAAGGTTATAATGAAATGTCTTATGTAGATGTAAAAAATATTGATATCTATATGGGAGTTATTGATGAGATTTTACATAGATATAATATGTTTTTTCCATGTTTCTAATGACACTAAACGTTTATGGTTCTCTTTATTTTATTTTTGTAATGTACTTTATATTCATTAAGTTGATTTAATATCCATTTATGTTACGAACAAGTCACTATAGATGGTATAAAAATAATGTTTTATTCTACCATTGAAAACAAGGATGAGAAACATTTAGTGATATCCAGAGGTATATTTCTAAGGACATGTCTACTTAATTGCCTAAGAATAGTTTTAAGAATGAGATAAAATTTAGTAAAATGTTACATAATTTTGTTAAATGATATAGTGAGTGGTTTCCAAGAAATACTACCCTATCTGAATAATATATATTGATTTGGCTCTAGAACATATAAACATAGGAGTAAAAACACTGAAAAAATGTTCTAGGCCCAAGATGGGGTAATCTGGTATAAGACAACGGGATTTTTTCACAATTGTTTCACACGACTATGGGATATTCATTTGTAATTCAAAAAGATTTAATGAACCATCATGAAGAAACTTAATAGATTATTGATATGAATAACATAAGATAAACCTAACGTGTCATCGATTAAATTGTAGGTGTCCGAATTTTAGACATCATTTGTGTAATTTTTCATGATTACATTTTTTTGAGATATGTATTTCTCATCCCATTATTTCTAGTTTCAGTTAATATAGTAAACCTGAATAAACTAGGTTAACATTGAGTCATTTCGACAATCTATTGATTATGAAAAACAAAATAGGATAATTACTAGAGAGAATGATATTGTGATTATGTCGAATCACCTATTGAGAAACATGATTAACAATGTGAAATATGGTGATATTCATAACATGTCATATAATTGGAATAAAAACCCTTATAATTATATAATTTATAAGGAGCATAGAGGAATTAATATTCAAATTACTAGATGATATGAAGAAGTGGAAAACCATGATGAATACATCCGATGAAGGGAATGATGTTATCTCTATAAGAAAAAATGTCATAGAGTGGCGAATCTATCAGGATTTCAATATATCATTTATAAAAAAAACATGAAATACCCAACACAATTCTTATATGTATGAATTTACTTCTAAACAAATGAATTACACATTAAATTCCAACAAATAAAGTGGAATAATTGATGTATTTATGTAATTGGTTCAATGAATTATGAATGGTTAATTATATAACAATTATTATGTTTATTTTTTAATCTAAAGATTTCATGAATATGTTGAATAGTTATAAAGGTAATGAAAAGTGATTTTGTGACAAATTTATATTTATATGAAAACAATATTATGGGGAATATAACCCTTAATTTGTTTAAAATGTTAATATAATTATTTTTGGATAAGATGCATGTTGGATATGAATAATTGAATTTGAAATATTGATTACCCTAGATCCAATTATTTTTTAGTTGATGAAGTGGAAAATATCAGAGTGTATGAAGTTTATATCGTCTTTTATTTAAGTAATATATCGATTAATATAGGTAATAAAGAAGATTGCATTTTTTAAATATGATATATAGTAATTTATTTCAGTACCTTGTTTTAAGAGAATATAATATTTCTATATTCACCTGATAGGAATATGACAACAAATAGTTACATTGTGTTTTTATGAGTTCAATGTTATACTGATTTAGTAACCTTATTGTTAATTTTAATGAATTTAATAATATGGAAGGGTTGTATGGTTAACAATATATGGAAACTTTATTTGAAACATCAATTTAAGTTAGATTAATGTGTTATCACACCATTGGATGAATTATACATGTTGGATAACCCAAGATTACCATATCCTTGTGATTTTAGTTGACTGAAGATGTAATGATTTATCATTTTAATTATGGAACTCATTATATATCTGTTCTCATGGAATGGAAAATTCACCATAAATCCCTTGAATAGGTCATGTAATTTGAATTGATCAAGGAAAACATAAAGGGTGATATTGTATATATAAAAATAAAAAAATCAACTATGTCTCCTAATGAACCAAGATAATAAAATAATTCTTCATATCTATGAAATGTATTTTAAAAAATAATTATCTGAGAACTTTTATTTATGATAAATTAAATAGTACCTTAGATAATTGAAGATTTATGGTTCTATGATCTCCCACATTTATTGATCAATGTTCTCTATCAATATCATTCAGAACATTACTGTAATATTTTTCATCCAATTCCATATTTTTACTTTTCACATTTGATCTCTGATGTGGAAATGTTGTTATATGTAACTGTTGGTAACCAGTATTTTTCCATCAATAGTTTTTTTAAAGGATGTTTTTGTATTCTTTTTATGATGCAGGTTTCTTTGAAATGGTGATTAAATTATTGAACTATTGAAATCCCATATGAATTTTTATTGAGATATACATTTTAAGTGGGTGGAATGTTACACAACTAGACATTTTGAAATTTTATTGTTTTCAATTTTTTTTAATTGTCATTTCACATGATACTGGAAATAGTTGTAAATATAATTATTAAACCACATGGTCAAAAAATCCTTCAATAAAACCCCAAATTTTATTGCACTACACAGAACAATGTGTTTTGTTCTTAAACACAAAACAGATAATTGGCTTGTGCTACACACAATAATGACTTGGTGTACGATAAATGCAATATTGTGTTTCTACAAAACATCATTTTAATTGTTATAATTATTTCAATGAGTATGTTATAACCATTCATTAAAAAGAAAGTAATACGAATATTAATTACTACTTATTTTATATTTTTATTATGGTTTTATATTATTAAAACATATTGATTATGAAAAATATAAATTTTTTAGAGACTTTATATGTATTAAAAAATATTTTCTCAAGGAAAACGTTTCATGTCATTCGGTGAGGAAAATTAATTTAATATTAGATGCATCTAGAAATTGAATTAAAAACAATAAAATTCAATTGATTATTTAGTTAGATTGTCGAAATTATCTTTGGATTAATTTATTGGTTTTTTTGATGAAACATCAATTTTTAATGAATAGATAAATTTACTTCTTTATTTTAACAAATAACGTTTCATTTATATAATTATTATTGTTAAATTATAATTTGAAATTATTAAGGACATATTTGATCAATTATAAAACTATTAGTTTTATTAAGATCATTATAATTAATTTCATTTTGGAATTTAATTTAAAAATACAACAAACTTTTAAGCCATTTTCTATATTAAAACCCAGTTATTTTGTCTCATCTGTGGGTTAGTATTAATCTATACTTATCCTCTTTTGTGAAATATATTTTAAAAAATAGACAATGACTATATTAATCATTATTATTTTTAGTGTCTAATTATATCAGGTGAATTTTTTACCAAAATTATTTGTAAAATTGATTAAAATTAAACACATAGATTAAGGTCAAATTAACATTAATTAGCCACTAAACCAAAATATTTGAGGACCAAATGGCCAGTATATTTGTCTAATAGCCATTGGATGGCCATATTTAATACTTAAATCTTCCATTATGAACATAATTTTTTTGGTATGTCTACTTTAATGTATGATCATTTGTATACATAACATGTTTAAAGAAATTCCATGTGATTCATTTTTCATTACTATAAAATACCACTACCTATCCCAATTCCTCACAATTATCAATCCTCCTATGCATGATAAATAAATACCCAATACACCTCTCAACATCCATTCCTTTTTAATAGAGTCCTACCCTTAGGAATAATGAAATTAAATGAATCCATTTGAAATAATACAAAATGAGTTACCGATTCAAGGGTAATGTCTTCTCTCAATATCATTCATTTTTGTTTTGCTTCTACAACCCCTTCAACGCCATTGGTTATATGATTTTATAAAAAAATAGTATCATAAATATACTATTATGTATTTATTTATGGGCCCCAAAACATCTTGAGATGGGTTAGGTAAATCAAGGTGTCAAATTTTTCTTTTAAACTAATGGATCTTGTTCCAATGATGGTAGGAACATGATAAACATGTCTGATATGAAATTGTAGAAAACAAAAATTCGCATGTAATGATAAGGCACATAAATTTCACATGGTTCACCACTATGGGATATATCTAGGGAGAATATGAAAATATGTTTTTGATATTATAGAGTCCACTAATCTTCATTAGTTGTGGAGTAAAATATTTTTTCCAAATCACTTTGTGCCAGGCGCACTGACTATAAAATGTTTTAAAGATAGCACACTACGTGCTTCAGTTCACATCCTTTGACTCCCCTTTTCTCTCTCTATTGTGAAGAATTTGAACATAGTTTATCAACATGGTGTTTACTTCAATTTGTCGGAAGTAAATAATGCATCACAAACTATAAATGGAATATCTCTTGAAGTGATTTATTCACATGTAGATGTATTTCACTATTCCATGCAATAATAGGTCGCGAACTATTACCCCATGTAATAACCTACTTTCACTCTAGACTGTGCTGCACCATGTACTACATGTTCTTACTCTACAAATTGTACCTTCTATGTCATGTACTTTGCTACATCCATAGCGTACTACCCTTCTCCACATACCATAATGGTTCCTCCATGTACTTCCCTACTCCACTTACTATGAGGCTAACTCTATGTACTTCCAATAAAAATCCAATACCATTTATTACCATCTATAACAAATTTGTCATAGTACTTCTACTCTATAGACCTTGCTCATCCTAATCAAACAACCTTCCATTAACAATTCCGTTTGTAACCAAATTCGTTTCATATTTTTAATTAATGTTATTGAGGGGTTGTGTTGCAATGAACTAATTGTTGAATTTACCAAATGCCTCTTATATATTTAATATCAGATTTGTTTTATAATGATGTAATCAGTGCTCATTATATAAGTATATAAATCTACTAGATTCACTAAAATGATATTTCGCAAATATTCAATATGACACCATGTTTATTGTGTACCGTGCATCTCCTATAAATCATATACTCTAAGCGGTCCGTAAATTGTGATTATCCCTATGCGGTCGAACAAAAAACTACATGATTTACAAAAATGACACCCTTGTCAATTTCCCAATTCAATAAAAAAATTCTCAAATAACACACCATCCAATGAATTCTTTTCCTTCCCACAAACCATAAATATCCTCAAAAAATACCTTTTCCCCACAAAAAAAATCCTCCTTAGTAGCATGAATACTATTTTCCACTCTGAAAACCACTCCCGCTATGTGTTTCACAATTCATCATTGCTTGTGTATTGTTTTTTGATCTGCAAAATATTCCCAGAAATCACATTCAACATACTACATATGTTTCCTACAAAACACCCGATCGTGAGGCCCAAAAATTAGGCATACACTAGGAAAATATAACACCATAAACACATGCTCTATCCAATAATATAAGATCACTTGACTTACAAACCCATTTATCAAAACAATGTGAATTGATAAAAAACAAAAAACATATTTCATTTCAACGAAATAACAACTCTGGATACAAGAATATCCCCCATTGGGTTTTTTGGAAATCCATGAATAAAATCAATAAAGAACCATCCAACAACTAAAAAATAAGAATCAACTCAGAAAACATTCCATGCCTACATGTTCGATGATCAGTGTATAAAATAACATGGGAATCGTGAATTGGCCATATTAGATTCAAAAAACTGAATTGTTTTCTCCATTCTCAATCATTTCTCTTTTCACATTATATTTCAGGTGTGACAAGAAAAAAATTAAATATGTTTTTATCTTCTTTTATTTATACTTTCACAACACCATTGAATGTATGAACTCTCCCCTATTTGAAATAAACCCAAATACACAAATTTTTACTTTTAATGATTAATGGACACTCACCATATATAGTATATCTACATTGAACATTCAAGACCCACCCAAATAGATTAAACCACACAATACAACAAGGGGAAGAAAAGAAATAGAAACCTACTAATGCACTAGTAGGTGGATAAACACTAATGGTAAACTGATGTTTCTAAAACACATGTGATGATAGTGGCTCAGTCAATATGTCATCCACTAGATCATCAGTTCGAACATGATCCATTTTAATCAATCCTTGTTCAAAATTTTACAAGAGAAAGTAATATCAAATTTAAATGCGATTTTTACTATAATTATGAATAGTATTCTTTTTAATATCAATTTCACTCTTGATATCACAATGAATCACCATTGGTTGTTTCACCTCATCACCAATATCTATCATTTGTTGCTTCATCCATAGTAACTGAGTGCAAGCCTTTATAGCAGAGATATAATCAGCTTCATCAGTTTGTAGAGAAGAGCCTTCCTATATTATACTCATCCATCCTACACATTTCATTTAAATATGTAATTCTCCAGCACATATGGAATTTCAATTGAAAACATCTCCAGCCTAGTCATCATCGTAAAATTATGATAGTTCAATGTCTCTTCCTGGAGCAAAGTGTAATCCATAATTTTGAGTACCTTAAATATAACTCATGATTATTTTAACTACCACCATATGTTTCTCCATTTTATGAAATTGAAATAGGTCCACCAATAATGTTGGGATGACAATATCTATCATATTTTTAGTTATGTAATGTAATATTTTTATGTTTCTATTATACATGGTGGGATCCACATAATTCACCTCACAAGGCTTTCAATGTTTTGTACAGACTAAAATTGTACTTTTCCTTGGTTTAGAGGCTTTATTATTAAATTTAATCAGTAAATAACTTTTATAATTCTCCTAGAAATTAATGTGTAGCCTTTCTTCTCAATCACTTTCCTTCACAAGAAGTACGTGAGTTCACCAATCATTTACATTTTAAATTATGATTTCATGTGATTGGAATATTCATCCACTGAGCCATATCCTATTCCTTCAAATATAATATCATATATGTAAACCAGAACCATGAGATGAAATTTATCAGAATTCTTTACATAATGATTGTGTTCTACTCCTCTTAATTTAAATTAGATATTTTTCAGATAATAATCTAGTCGAGTGTACCATGCCCATTGTGCATATTTCATAATATATAGGTCCTTCTTCAATATGTGAAAATTCATTTAATCATTACCAAGATGAAAGAATATTGGTTGTTCAATTTTTAATTATTCATCAAGAAAATTATTTAAGACGTTTTTCTTTCCATGAAATTGACAAAATTCATATCCTCTTACATTTTCCACAGATATTAACATTTTGATTTCCAATAGTCTATCCAATGAGGAATAAATTTCATTAACACCAACTCCATAAATATTTGAATAGCCTTTTTACAGTATATGTTCATTAATTCTAATAAAATTTCTCTACTTATCAAATTTATTATTGAAAATCCACTACGTAACAACAACTTTGTGGTTTTTGGGTCTCTTATTGAGATCTCGTGTTTGGTTTTTTCGATCATAACCTATTATTAATTCATTGCCTTATCCCATGATTCATCCTTTGAATATTCATAAAATTAGGATGGTTCCACAATAGAGAGGAATAAATATTGTGCACTAATCATCATTCTCCTTGTCTATAGGGGATCTTTCAAATCATTAATGATGATGGATAAATCAGTTACTACTCTTTGATTTCTCTACTGAGGTTCAAAAGAATTTTCATCTACCATCATTTCATATTCTAATTATACTTATGAGTCATCATCAAGATGTGAATCCTAGTGGGTTTTCATGATTTCTTCTTTTTCTTTATTTTCATTTGATCCATTTTCTCATTCCTCCTTATCATCTATCACATCAGCTAATGAATTCCATGAGACATTTGGATTTTAACATAAATAATTTTCACATCACTACATTACACAATTTTCCATGGATATTTTTAAAAAAAATATAAGATTTTCTATTAATTAAATATCATAGGAATATTTTTTATCTACAACATCACCATAATTTCCTTAATTTCCTCCATTATTTAGAATAATAAATTTATATATGAAAATGAAAAATGCATCAAATATGGATTCCATTCATTCCATAACTCAGAGTGTGTCTTGGTTTCCACCTTATAACTCCTTGATCAATTATGAAAGTTAAATACATATTGAATAGCCCTTTTCTAGTAATGTTGAGAGATATGACCCTCAATCAGTATAGTTTTGGAAATATTATTCACCTATTAATTCTGGCACTCAACATCTCCATTTTTCATCATAGTTCTCACAGTCGCCACATCATTTTGAATAATATATCTACAGATTTTTTTCAAAATAAATTTATGTATATTATCTACTACTATTAGACCACAAACATTGATTTTATGTCCACTATAATTTTCAGTAATTCAGCGATATGTTTGTACAAAATCAAGAGCTTTTTTTGTTTCATATAAAAATCATGCATGGAATTATATTATAATAATTAATGAAACTAAAAAAATTACCTTTCTCCATGACTTCCAACCTTATTTATTATATACGTCTGTATGAATAAGATCAAAAGGATTTTATACACTATTCTTCATTTGTCGATATGAACCGCAATCCATCTTCACTCAAATGCAATAATCCAAATTATGTTCCCATTTTAAAATTATATTGGGTATATCCTTGACTATCATCAACTTAGATATCTTTTCCATGTGTTGTTGATGGATGTGACACATTCTCCAGTGACACATGATGTTTTTATATTCATTAGTCTTGTAGAAAATGTTTTCTTTACATTTAACACTATATATTTATTCATTTATTTGAAACTGTTTATGAGAGGATCTCTTATTTTTATTTTTCATGTTCACACATTTTGATTGAATTTATCTATTATTACTGAGTAATAGTGTTGACACACACTTAGTATATTGTGATGAAAACTATCCACATAATGAAATTTTTTCATCTTCAACTCTCTATTGGACAATTCAATACATTAATTTCCTTAGATCTTCAATGAACAATCATTACTAGATATCATTATTCCATCAACCTTTTTCGTGAAATTATTTAATAGTTATTCATTTCTTGTCATATGGGATGAACATGTACTATCAAAAATCCATGTTCTACGGTTTTGGGTATCCATTAGAGCTACATATACTAGGTTGTATTATTCAATTTTCTTCTCTTCCTTCATTGAAATATTATTAAGTGTGAAAGATAAAGATGTATTTTCAAATATCTTCTCCTTTTTCATAGAATCATCATAATCACACTCTTCATCCGTAGGATAAAACTTTTTTGTAAGAACAACAAAATCTTGTTGCGATGTATTGAATCATTATTTAGACATGATTGAATAGTTCTTACCATTAATCTTCCAACAATCAACAAGTATATGGAATATTATAGAATAATTAATAAAAATATAAATAGAAAGCGTTTATAATAAAAGAATTAGGATATGAATTTGTTAACCTTTTTTTGTCTATATAGGTCTTCTCTAAAAAAAATAACCCCTTTCCTCTTCATAGTATGACATGGTATGACCCATATTGCCAAAAATTGACATTTCATAAGCAGAAATGTCATTCCACTTATATTAATCCTAATGTAAAAGTTATTGTATGTATAGTATGACTATCAATCATATTGGGAATCTATATGATAGATTGTAGTCCTCTTGTTAGTTTGATATGAGACATTAATTGTCTGGACATCATGTGTCTTTTTTATATGGTCATCTTTCATCATTCTTTTATTCTAGCCCACTTTACTACCAAAATTTGATGTTGCAGCATTATATCCAATTTCTATAATTCCTGTACATGAGGGTCTATGATTATTCAGAACATTTTCATCTCTAGGAGGACCATGATTAACTCTCTCTAGAAGCTCAACATCTGAGAATTTTCAAAACTGAATTTTCTTCATTGTTTCTTTTTGAATTGATTCACATTCAAATTTACTCTAAGGGAAACCAATATTCTTAACGTCCCTTAATAGTTTTTAAATTCTCTTCTAGTCAATATGTACGGTCATTAATTACGTTTTCTTGTTCTTCAATTCTATGTTATTTTTCCACTATGTCTTGTTTGGTTTTAAAAGTTGCTGAATGTTCCTTTATAACTTATTAAAGTTGATAAAATTTAGTTTCTATAAAATAAACATATTCTGATGACTGTTCCATAGTTGGTTTCCCCTTTTTTAATCTATTTCCTTGATTATAAATCTTACCAAAAGCATCCTTATGTTGAAAATTGAGATCGACATCAGTGTTCAACTAAATATTTCTAGCCTCTTCTCTTGATGGTTCTAGTTTGTAAATTGTATCCATCCTTAACACATGGTTTCAAGATTTAAACAATAGTTCTGGTTCCTCGAATAATTCACATAAAATTTCATCTTCTTTACAGATAAAAATGTTTCTCTATGTTTTCTAACAAGTATTGAGATCACAAATTCTAAAAATCCTTTTCCAAGGCTAATGCATGTCTCCAAAATAACTTTCACCATAAATGATTAATCATGTGGATCAAGTGGAAATATTCCAAACTCTAGCATGAAAAAATGGCCATTGGTGACATATCTTGAAATTCAAATTTTTTCCTTCCATAATTTCTTGGATATAAGAGAAATAATTTTTTCGATCATTAATTTCATTAATAAAATCATCAAGATTTTTGTTTTTTTCCTTGGATATGAATTCCATTTTCTTTTTTTACTTTATTAATAGAATCTTCTAGTTTTAATCTCATATCATATGATACTAGGCTTCTCAGCAGATCAACTATATTATGATTGGGAAGATCCCATTCCATAAGGGCTGACATAATTTCATTGTAAATTAGAGGAAGTATTCTCATGATTTTATTTACAATTTAAATGTATTTTATATCCCCACGAATTCCTCATATTTCTATAATAAAATAAATAATTTTATTGAAGAATGTATCTACATTTTCTTCAAGATGAATCTTTATAGCAGAAATCCTACTATAAAATACATATTGTTTATCCCCCATTATTCTTTTACCATCCTCATAAATATTCTCCAGTTTTTCATGCATAAACAATTATCGAATATAGTTCATCACCTCTACATATATTTTAACAGAAAGTGATGTATTGAGGACCTTATATCCATTGGATCATGCATTAAACATTTTCCCGTAAGTATCAGTAATAGAAATCCTATTTGGGTAAGTTATTTATATTACTTGTGCAGGGGAAAATTGGACTTACCATTCAAGAGATCATAAATGAGATGTCATCTTATTCTTCCAGATATGAATGTTGATTCAATCAAAGAGGTTTAATCCCTTTACATTTAATATATTATCCATTTATGAAAAGAAGTGAAGATTTATCACCTCCATTATTTATGCTTTTATATCACTTAAAGGAAACAGAAACACCCTGGTAGGGGAAGCGTGAATCAAGATGTCAAAAGTTTCATTTAAATACATGGAACTTCCTATCATGTTGGTAATAAACTATTATACATATCTATTGAAAATATAAACGAAACAAATAATCAAATGAAAGGCAAAGACCTATCAAATTTACATGGTTCACCACTAAATTATATGTTCAAATAGACTATGTCGTCATGTTTTTAGTCATACAAATGTCCACTAATATTCACTAGTTGGGGAGTAAAAAAAATATATGAGGTTCAATCTATGTCAGGAGCACTACATTTACATTGTTTTAGAGATAGCTATCTGTATCCCTCAGATCACTTCAATCATCTCCCCTTGCTCACTCTTTTTGGATTATTCTGAACTTAGTTTATCAATATAAAGGTTGCTTTATTGAGTTAGAATTACGTCATGTATCATCAACTATAAATGGATGCTATTTTGATGTCATGTTTTATCTATTATACATAAATAATGTTTAGGTGCACTATTAGTTATGAATTTTTCTTACACATACGGAGCTATTTCCTACATGAACCATACGACATCACGTACCATATTTTCTTATTACATGAACAAATCATACTCTTCCACGTACTACACTACTTCCACTACATACTACCTTACACTATGTAGTTCAAACCATTCTTCCTGTACTTCCCAACTCCGCGTACTATGATGATTCATCTTCATAATTCCAATGCATATCATGACCACATAAAACCTTTTTAAACCATATCTATGTACTGATTTATCTATAAAGATATGACACCTCGTCAAAAATATTTTATCCATGAAAATTTATGGACTTCACCTTATTCCATTTATATTTTCAATTAAGGTCATTGTGAGGTAGTATTTTTTAAAAATACATCTTGATTTTTTTAAATTCTTCTTACAATTTTAATCACAGAAGATTTTCTAATGAAGGGATTTTTCTTCTTATATAAGAAAAAAGATTTGTGTAATCTTCTAAATTGCTGTTTACCAAAACATCTCTGCAACACCACATTTATAACATACCATGAATCTCCTATAAACCATATTACCCACATGGTCCACGTAACTCCATTATTCCTATGCGGAAAAAAATATCACTACCACATTTCATCAAACGAAAACCTTCATAGCTTCTTAAAAATCATCATAATTTGCATGAATAAAAATTCATCCAACAAATTAATTTCCTTCAATGAACCGAATGCCTTCTGGAAAACCTCTATTGCTCACAAAATTGTTCCTCTTATTTGGTTCACTTACTATATTATTCTACTCGAGCAATTCCACCTATGTGGTTCATGATTTTCCACTCTAGGTACCGTAATTCTTAATCAGTGAATTGTTCCTTTAAATAACGTTTTGTGTACTACATTTGTGGATAAAATTTCATTTCCAAATAAATCTATTAATTTTGAAGCAGAAATATTAGGAAAACACTGGGAAACTAAGACAACTTAAACACATTCTTTAGCATGTATTGTACAATCACATGACTAGTAAACACCTTGATAATCCCAATGAGTTTTGAAAAATAACAAAAAACATACTCAGTTAAAAAAAATAACAACAATGGTTCAAAAATTTATGGTAAGTGTCTGAAAAAAATATTCACACACATCCATCTAATGGGTATGGAAAATATTGTTTATGTGCATAGAGAACAACCACCTCACTAAATGAGGAGTAATAATTTTTCAATTACCCCCACTCATGGTGGAAGATATGTGGAAAAATTATTTATAAATGTTACATATTATGTTTATTATGTATTTAATATTCTATATTCCTTTTACAAATCATATCTTTTATAAATTCAATATGGTGTCAATATGTTAATTTTGTTTGAGGAAGTGTGGACCACCACCCCAACAAAAGGGATGTGATTCATTCTTATACTATATGTAACGTATTGTGGATGGTTTTACTGAATATTGATGATATATATGATATTATAAATCTTAATTAACAATGATATATATATGTGTGCTTGTGTCTGTGTCTCTGTCATTCAAATTATTTCCTTCCACAAGATAATTGAACAAAAATAATGTTTATTCGTACATACAGACATCTTTCTCCATGAATGGTGCAATCCATTTCACACTTCTATATTCTATGGATTATAATAATATAAAAATATATAGTATAAATTTTAAATACATTGTTGTTTACAATCATGAAATAATGATATATGTATAGTGACCAAAGATATTAAAAAATAAGAAACATGCAAAAAACTAAGGTGATATTAACTGAAGCGAAACCTCAACATATAATTGTCTACAAGAGGGTAATATAAACCAAAATCAAACCAAATATTTCATTAGAAGTAATTATATGGTTTTATGATATATCTATAATAACTTTATATATATTATATAGTATTTTTGAATGATTACAATGAGTCATGAAATAAGGTTACAAATAAAGATCACATAAAGAAGTATTAATAGTGGTGATATTTATGTGAGATGATGAAGATATTTCTGTATAATAGAGTAATTTTTCCCATTTTTCTAATGGAAATAATACTTAGGGTCCTTAGTCATGTATTTTTTTATTTTAATGAATATTCATCTAAAATGATTTTAATTCTTAGTATGTTAGGATGAGATCATTATAGAATTAGTTGTAGCATCCACATGTGTTTATTAGGGATGGGGGATCCTAGGAACTGGAGTTATAGATTGAGTCTTTCCAAAAAATATTCAATAATATATAAAAACCAATTGAAAAATGGTTTTATATTATTATGTTTATGTCTTATGGATCTACCAAATGTTTTTAGGATACTTTTGAGTGAGTTAGGAAGCTGATGATCTATCTGAGATGGAATTCAAGAACATGTTCCTGAGAAATTTCTTATCCTAATACATTGAAGAATGAAAAAGCTCGTGAGTTGATTCATATGATGTGTGATGGGTTTTCAGTGATTGAATATGCTATAAATTTTTCCGAGCTATTCCACACTTCATAATCTTTGGAAGCAGATGTGATTTCTTGGGTGAGGCATTTCCCAGACCATCTTCATAAAGAGATCAAGTCATAGGTAGATATTTTTTTGTTAATAATAGTATAATATGTGATGAATATAGAACTTATCATAAAATAGAATATATGGTATGACTACATAAGTGGTCAGGATGTTTCATTAGGGAAATCTATAAGATCTTCTCTGAGTAGTAAGAGTCTTAGTTATGAATATTTTTTAAAAGCAGTTGTGGGAAGAGTAGTTAGGGTAGAGGAATACCATATCAAGATAGATTATTGTTACAGTGTTATAATCATGGAATATTAGGACACAAGTTCACATGCTTTCCTTTGCACATATTGAAGTGTCTTATTCCTCAATCATTGTGTCATATTCATCGTTTTTTGTGATGTCTTCAAAGAATACAAGTGGATGAGGCTTTGAATAATTACCAAAGACATGAAGGACATTAGTTACCCCTTATTATAATGGTAGGTAGAGTTCAAAAAGACATTCAAGAAGATGTTGTGGACATGTTATCCTAGTACTAGGGAATGAGTGAAAATAAGGGGAAGTAGCTCATGGTAGTTATATGGGAACCTAGGGATGACAGAGAAGGTAATTTCACATTATTCAGACTACTATGGATAATGTGGATTGGGGACTGTTTACCATCAGAGGTACTATTCCTATAATATCTATTAGATCCTGTGTTTTTTATAACAATTTAATCACATTATTTATTATATTATATTTTTTGTAATGTTTCAGGAATAGATGATGAAATTATAGATTGTGTTTAATCCATTGAAACACCATTGGGAGTGCAATATGATAATAAAAATTTTTGTATGGAATGTAATATATAGTACGGTTCTTACCACTTATTTTTGGAAACTATTATTCATAATGTGATAAGCTCTATGTTGATTTGTTGTTTGTATTTTTTATCTCTATACGACTTTAATAATAACGTTTATATGAAGAGAGTAAATTTCTTATCACTAGAAGGAATCATTTTGTTTAACTATAGTGACTGTGATCAGTAAGTTGGTTGTGTGGAACAAATTCTGTGAATATTTGATTGTATTATGGCTCAAAATAATATATTTTCACTAGATAATGTTGTAATGTATTAGGAATATTTTATTATAGTGGTAGTACACTATTATGTTTTTTTCATGGTGATTTCAATGGATTGCTAATTGAGTGGGAGGATAAGTTCACTATTGAGTTGGTCCCAGTAGCAGAGACAGTTTTAATAAAACCATACTGAATGTCACCATCATAGATATTTATGTTGAATTTTAAATCGGATTCCTAAAACTATTAATGTTTCATACATACTATTATATCTCATTGGATTTACCTAGTTATTTTCGTTAAAATGATTAGGGTCCTTGTGCTCTTGTGTGGATTATTGGAGGTTCAAATAGAAGACAATCAGCAACTGGTATTATTTTCTATGGAATCAATATATTTTTGATCCATTTAGGGGTTATAATATATTCTACAAGATTTACATGAGATTAAGATATCATCAGTTTAGGTTGAGACAACCATACATACTTATAACAACTTTTAGGATCATGTATGTGTTTAATTAAATCGTAGTGATATCATTTGGGTTGACTAAGGTTCCTGTAGTTTTCATCTCCAGAATGAATTTGATTTTTCAAAATTACTTGCATTGGGTTTTTGTGTTTTTTGTTAAAATTATCATATTGTACACCCGGTTAGTAAATTATCATGCAAAACATCTTGACATCATCCAATGTACATTGCGAGAACATCATCATTAACCCTTGATAACTAAATATAGTTTCTATATTAATACATTTACCTTCATAAGCCTTGTCATATCATAGGTAGGTGTGTTAGTGGATCTTAATAAATTCATATTCGTGATATCTAGAGTAAACATAAATTAACACCATCAAAATTATGAGCTTTCCGTGTTGAGTAGGTTTTTTGAAGTGCTTCATCAATGATTTTTTCTATTTATAAAGACCAATATAAGGGTTAACTATGAATAATGTGAAGCTTGATTGGTATAATGCTTGAGAATGATGTTTTAAAGTGATAAATGTTAGGATGCCTTTACCACTTATACTCACATTACTCATGCTTGGTAAAACATATACCATTTACTGAGAAACATCTGGATTGGGACTCAGAGCAGTTCTAATGCATGAGGAACTAGTAGTAAAATATGGCTCTAGGAAGCTGATACAACATGAGAAAAATTTCAATAATATAGATAAGGAGTTATTGATAGTGGTACATAATGTATGATATTGGAGACAATATCTCAGTGGTATGAGGTTTGTGGTATATACATATCACATGTGCGTCATGTATATAATTTCATAGTGGTACATGATCCATCAATCAAAAAGGTGTGTCTAGTATCCCTAATAATTGGAAATTGAATCTGATTTTACACCAGGAAAGGGAAAGGTCATATCTAATGCATTGAGATAAAATAAACAAGGATATGATGTATGTGATTCTTGTGATTAGTGGCATACAATGTCTGTCTTTATATACATGAATTTGGAAGTACAGTAATATCAAGGAAAAGAATATATTAGATTCAAATAAAGTTAACAAGTTCATTACTAATAGATTAATACCAAAACGGTTTTTGATATAAAGTTATCATTTTAGAGAGAAAAAATATATGGTGGGGAGATTTCATCATAATTTTATCTTAGTAGTAGAAATTTTCTACTTTTATGTTACTTAGTATGGGTTCCATTTGGCTTCTACAACTACCTAAAAAAATGAGTTTCAATTATCTATATGGGCAGTGAATACTATTTTAACAGTGATGTATCTTGATCTATATAGATAGTATTGGTAGTCTGGAATAAAGAAGGAGGAGAAATGACTAATAGCTAAATTCATCAGTTGTTAGTAGGTGAATGTAGAGTATCTGAGGCTATCTAGGATTGTGTATCCTTCTCCCATTCCAGAGTGGAATAGAGATGATGTCACAATTTAATTAGGGACGAGATTACACAAGAAGTACAATAAGAATGATTTTTATGGTTATTGGTGGATCTACTAACTACAATTTGCCATATTTTACCGATTAGGAAATCATTCATTGTTGGTGATTTCGTAAATATTTATGTGCATGAAGCGGTACTATTTTATGGTCTTCTAAGGTTTATCATTTCAATTAGAAATCCCCTTTCCACATATTGATTCGGAAAGTGTCTTTAGAAATATTTGGGATCAGATTTCTTTTATGAATATTCTATCCTTAAAAGATTGGTGTTCGATCAATGTGGTCTATTTAGTTTATGAAGGATAAGTTATGCGTTGTTTGTTTTGGAATTTGTGGTTTATAAGAGGAACAAATGAAATTCATTGAATTTTCTTATAATAATATCTTCTTAGAATTGATCCAAATTCAACCTTTTGAGGATTTTTTTGGAATGTTTTTTCATTTGACTATTTGTTGGAAGGCGGAGGGTAAGTTAGTACATATTATTCCTAGACTTGTGTATGAGACATCAAATTAGGTTCATTTGATTATAAATCATTCATTGATTCAGTAGAGGAGGAATAAATCATATTCTGACTATCATTTAATACCTCTATTATTCTAGGTAGTCCATCATGTCTTCCTTCGAGTGTCTCATAGGGGTGGGCAGTGTCGTATTAAGAAAATGGGAAAACTGACACATAGGTTTTTAGGCTACTTGAACTAGTGGAAAGGGTTCTCCTAGTGGTGTATCATTGATCCACATCATTTATACAGTGATGAAAAAGAAAATTTATAAGTATAATTATTCAAAAAAATTGGCTGACTATGGTTGTTTCACTTATAGAAACATCATAGTATTTCATTAACTAAATATAATTCACCAAAACAAATTATTTTGTTATTTTAAATTAAATATATTAAGGAAAAAACAATAAATAAAGGAAAAAAATTAAAATAACATAAAATTATAGAATAAAATTAGCAAATAAATAATGTGGCCTTTAGGGTTTGGTTTTTGGGTTCCATCAATCTTTTTTTTGATTAATTTTGATAATTCAATTATAAGATCTCATTCATGAATTACTATTACTTTATTTAGTGGAATGAAAGCTGGAATGTATTCAAAAATCATAATTCAAAACCTTCATATAATCATGTTTAATTATACATCTTGAATGAGAGTTTGTAATCTTCTAATAACTAACTTCATATTATTCCGTTTAAACTTCTGAATGGATCAAATCCATAACATAAAGATCTCATATCTTGTATATGGGAGGTAAAATATTTAATAAAAGAATAGAAATTAGTTTGATATCAGAATCATGGTGGATGATCCCTACATCCTTTCACATCATTCTTCCTCATCATAAACATAATAAAAGATATGATTTTATGTACATAATTAATGTAAATGTAACATACCTAAACCGGGAAATACCTCAGGCTAGACAATATTTTATGAGATTATGATTTCATGATGCTATGATGAAAAATAATTAAAGAAGAAGAATTTTTTTTTGGAATAATGTTATGATTGAATGAATTTATTAAAATCTAAATAATAATTTAAAACTAAAAAAATAATGGAAAAAAGAAGAAGAAATGTGGGAGAATGTGGTTGAAAATGACCTCAATTTGTGGATATGTCCTCCATATTTCCCTACAAGTTTTAAAAAATAGGGTTTCACCCACTTTTATAGTTGAAGAGGTATCTTTTTGGATCCCAAATCTATACTCCAAGAAATTGCACATTTTTTAACCCTTAAATGTTGAACTCACACATTTCCACCATTATGAATGATTTCCAAAAATTCATTGAACATCTTTCATCAAAATTTCAGTGTATTTGGTAGTGTGTATATATTGTTATGTCTCTTGATCACTGAGAATTTATTCTCCTTATAAAGATTCTACATCAATCAAATAAATTATTTATCATGCATTAATGACCATGAAAATGGCTAAATAACACATAGATTATTCATGAATGTTGTTCCCCAACATATTTTTCATCTCTCAATAAAATTTCATCACATTTGGTCTTCCAATTTAAGAGGTATGGTCCTTACATAACAAATATGTTCATTTTTTCACAATGTCCATGACCTAAATTGAGTGCTGGTTTTTATTTTTAAATTGATGATTTGGATTTGGGTCCGGAATAACTAAATGAATCGAAAGAAATATAGAATCCTAAAAATAATTAATTTTACTATTTTCATTATTACATACAATTTTATGGATGAAATATAGAAATAATTTAAATATTATAAAAATAAAAAATAGTCCATTTTTTCAATTTAGATGAAAATACCACTAAAATCATAAAAATGAATGTTTCTCAACAAATAATTCTTCTGTGGAATTTAAAACATATAAATTAGCTGTAAAATTATTGGAAAATAAATTCCCTATCAATATCCCCAAACATGAATCACACATTTACTCATGTATAAAATTTCAACATGGATTCAACGGGCACTAACAGTACCAATAATAAATTTCCAAAGTAATAAAATTTAAAAATATATGAAAAAATAAATTATTATATTTCACATAATATATCAATTTAATTTCCCATTTTTCAAATAAATAATCTACTCATGTGTTTTAATTTCACCCATTAGAAAATATTGGAACTTCTATTCTCATTTATTCGTTTATGCAAGTTTAGTATTGTTAAATATGACAAATAATGAATAACCTCACTTTTTAATATTTTCTCACCTTACTCATAATAAAATTCATGTATATATAAACTCATATCATTTCAACATTATCCATATCCATAATCATGTAAAATAACTACTTTCAATACATTTTAATGATAAAAAACACATAAATTTATTGGGGATTGAATTAAAAGATAAAATGTCTATATGGATTAAGGATGGTATGATTTGATGCATTAAAATTTAAGGCCGAGGAGAGTGTTTATCTATTTAGTAAAATTCATGATATCAAAAATAAATGTGTAATAAAGTACTCTTAGTAGATGTATCAAGTCCAAATTCCCCCAAACTCAAAGTAAGTCATCATCAAATTTTTAATAATGAATGATTATTAACACCCCGATGAATTGTTATTTCATATATATTTTTAATGAATTGTTTTTTTATTTTTCAGATTTTAGGATTAGAATAAACCTCACATCAACCAACTATACATATATGATATAAATCATAGGTTTAGTAATCGTAATTTTTGGTTTCCCCAAATCATAACCCATTTTTCTAAATTTTTAGTTCTTTTTTTTCACATTAAATATTTATATTCATGTGTGGAAAAAAATTGATAATAATGAATGCTTCAACAATCTTTTACAATCCCATAAATAAAACTCCCACAATTTTTCCTTAAAATTTATAAAATAACTTCCACCATGATTCCATTTACCACCATTATTAAACATCCAATGATCAAGAAAATACAAAGAGTTGGGTAGAAATGAATAAAAAATGTTTTAAATATGTCTCATACATAATAAGATGATTCGTGGACTTTATGGTATAAATAAGGATTCATGTAATGGTGGAGTTTTATATATAAGTGTTTTTTTTAATATTCATCGATCAATTTATATTTTGTTTGTCTTAGTCGAAGCTTAAATATTAACAAATACAAGTTCTAGTCTATTCCATTTTTCAAGACAAATTAATAAACATGATTATGAATAAATTAGAATTACTTGGTCTAGATATCCTAATCAGAATGGTAAATATGATTTGGTACAATAACTCATGGAATTATAAATAATATCATATCAATTCACTTGAATATAAGAAATTAAAAGCATGAAAAAAGTTAAGTACATTTCATTTACTTAAATAAACTAATTTTCTTAAATCATGAGTCCTCAATTTAATATCCATTTTTCACATTAATAATTCAATTCTCTATTTTACTTATTCAATTTTATTGGCATCAAAATATATCCATATCATAACATTATTTAAAACAAACTCATGTCTCCTAGAGAAGTAATGTAAAGCCTATTTAAATAGTGGGAATACATTTTCCAATTTTAATATCAAATCAGAATATCATGAAAAAAATTTAAGAGATTAAATTTTAAATTTTAAAGTAAAATCTAATTTTATATTAAGATTATTACTCTTTTCTCCTTGGGTATTTGGGAATTTTTGTCCCATCATGAACCAATATAATAAAATAACTCAATTAAGAACAAGGATAAATACATTTAAGCTCAAAATGATAAGGTGGAGTGAAATACATGATGGAATAATTACTACGAATAAATTTTAAAAATAAATTGAAAATATTGAAAATAAAATTAATATAAATAATGTGATGGATAATTCATTGTTTGACCCCCCAATAGTGCCTTGAGTTTCTACAACCTTCTCATGGGCAGTACAACCTATTGTCCATAGTCAATTAGTGGGTGTATCATCTTGGACGTGAACCATCACATGTTTATTTTCCCAGATTGAATTTATAAACTTATTATGATGTGGGTAATTCCATATACAGAATATAGAAGATCCTCTACATTAAAAATGTGTTCCATCTTGCAATGAAGGGGTATGATAGAGTATGGAACCTCTTCCACCTTATTTGATACTTGCGTAACGTCTTCTTCAAAATCAAGAAGAATCTCTAGATGTTTCTAATTAAATTACTAATAAAATGGAGAATAAAAATTTAAACATATAGAATTAATTTCAATTCCTTCCACTTTAATGTAGTCAAATTGAATGTGTTTTTTCAGGATAAAAAGTAGATATCTTCTTATACACATTTCATTATGTTTTCAATGTCTTATGGGCGATCCATGTGTTTCTCAATAAGAGTAATTTATCTTTCCTCTTCATCCACCCGGGAATAATAATATTCATATGGTTTTTTATATTCAAGACAATTGGAAGTAGTAATGAATGTATTCTCACTCAAAATAAATGATTTTTTGTTCAAAAATTTATCATATCCTTGAGTATGTTCTTTTTGAATGTCTTATTCAATAGAATGTTCTTCTTGTAGTTTATTATCTCTAGATGGAGATTTGTTGTATGGATCTTCCATGTTTTCTATAAATTATACCATTTAGATTGATTAATTTGATGAAAACATCTATACGGAAGTAGAATGGTGCTGACTCTTCTAATGCGTAAGGAATTTTAATATCATGTTGTACCTCAGACACATTTCAAATTTTATCAAGATCATGTTGATATCCCATACATAGCTCAGTAGACAAGTCTTCCTCATTTGGAATCCACTCTACCTCATCATGGTCATCTTAAATATGGTTTCTATACTGCTTTGGATTTGGATATTCTTCATGTTTGGCCTCATATTCTTGGATACCTTTTGTGAAATTTGGGAAAATCAGTGGCACTTCATTATTGTGATTGAATCATTGAATGTCAATTTGGAGCTCATCGGTCATAGTCATAAAATTATTAATTGAGATCTAAGTTTTTATGATTATTTGATTATGTTTGAAAATTATAATATGTGAATGATCCCTTCTTTGAGGGTCCTCATATGTATAATCAATTTACTATACTCAGAGCTGTGAGAAATTGTTCTATGATTTGAATGAATGAATTCTTGAAAACATCATAAAAGAAGAATTTTATTTTCATTTATTAATTTCGAAATAATGAAAACTCTCTAAAATGTGAAAATAGGAAGAATTAATTTATAAATGTGACTTGATACATATAAAAATTTTCATTGTTGATGTACAAATATCCTATGATGTGGAATGCGAACATTTCAATGTTTTTCTAGTGCAACACAGTGGCTGACATGGGTTATCATACAAGAGAAGGATTATCAGTTATTAACTCACTAATTCTAATTCACCTACACTAATTATTATTATTTTAAATCTTAGAACTATTTGAAATTTTAATTAATGAAATTGGTAATGTCACATGGAATGATAGAAATAGATTATTAAAGAGAGAACATGGATTTTTTCCTGGGATTGTGGGTCCTATAATTTTATTTTTTTGTTTATATTATGTTTGATAATTCAATTTTGAGATCACATTCATTAATTAATATTCACATATTATGTTTTTTGAAATGTTGAAAGCATTTATCATTCTTAATTCCACCTCCTCCAACAATCATGGTAAATATTACATTATGATAAAATGTTTTTCATCGTTCCAGAAATACGTATATCATATTCTTTTTATTCTATATAATAGATCAATAGAAACATATTATTATCATTATTCAATTATACGGGAGGTGAATGATTTAATAAAAAATTGAATTTGAGATTATTGTCATGGTGTAATATTTCCACACCAAATAACATCACTATATTTCATCAAAAACATAAAAAACATAATAAATAATGTGTATAATGATATAATTTAAACTTATCTTTCTTGGGAGATGTTACGGGATAGAAAATCATTTCTATGTATAAGTGGTCATTGTGGTATGATGTAAAAGAAGAGAAGAAGATGAATGAAAATAAGAATAATAAATTTTTGGATCCATGGTTAGAATAATTTAATTATTATAATTGAATATTTAAATTTGAAAAAAAATGAATAATAATTATGGGATATGGTTCTAGTAGCTTACCTACCATGGTGGAGTTACCCTCCATAGTTTCCAATATGGTTTGGAAAGGAGGGGTTCACAACCATTTATAGGTAATTAAGAAGGGTTTTTTTCTTGAATAATTCCTTCAACCATTGTTCTTTTTAGACCAATTAAATAAAAATTAATACATTTAATCCTTCTTGAAATTTTATTATAAATTTTTGAACATCACTCTTCCAAATATTGGAATTTTTAACCATGTGTAGAGAGTATATTATGCATTTTACTCGAAGAATTGATTCACCCCATATATTCTCTCAATGATTCAAAACACTGAATTAGAATGATTTAATGACCATTAAAATGGTCGATTCACGTGTATAATTTTTCCTCAAATATCTTACAAAACATATGGTGTATCTCTCTACCGGAATTCAGATCGTTTTGTAATACCATTTAGGAGTTATGGTCCCCACATAAACCATCACCAAATCTATGAACCATTTTCAGGACCCTACTTATGCACAATGATTGAACTTTCAAATAGTGGATTAAACGATGGGTACAGAAGAATGAAATGCATCATAGGATGTATAGAATCCTAAAAGTTAATATATTCATGAATTTGATAATTAAATAATATATTATGGACAAAGTAATGATATAATTTAGAAATGTTAAAAAACATTAATGATAACTTTATACAATTAAGAAAAAAATACCACTAAAATCTTAAACTTTTGAAATCACTAATAAAATAACACTTTATAGAGATATCTATCATTTTAATTAACTATAATATTGTTGAAAATATTGGTTAAATAAATCCTCCAGACCTTCCTCATCACTAAAATTCCACACACAATGTGTTTCACATGACTCAACTATAAATATATCGTCTAACCCTTTCTCATGAGATAGTCATAATAGATTTTTTTGCCTTTTATAGATGTATCCTTTGAGGAGAATAAAAAACATTTTTTGGATCATAGTGAAAGATATATTCAATGTAGGAATATATTGTGGGTCATAGAGTAGTGGAAGCACGATCGACATCAGGAGGAGACCATGGAGAGGATGTATGACATGGAAACAACACGTTTGGATTTCCTAGCTGATACCTCATAATGAAACTTAGAACAGATTAGGGACATGTTGTTATAAGGTGTGAAGGTTGTAAGATCCCTTCTTTTTTTCTTGTATGTTTCTCTCTAGATTTTTCTTTTGAGCCATTAGATAATGTGTCATATTCAGAGGTGGAGAACCTATCATTGGGAAGTGACCTAAAATTTACGGAAGATTGATTATTTAAATTAATTCAGTCTCAAAATAAATAGGTTAACTATTTCATTGGATCATAGTGAGTTGATAATAATTGAAATAGTTTCATTTTTTCTAAAATGGAAATGGGAGAGAGAGTCAACTGAAGAACATTTACACACAATGTAAATGGATTAAATTCCATGTTATTTTTTGATGATATTAATAAAATAAATTCGATGCGATGATTTTTTTGGTGTATTCTATTAAAAGACATTAAAACTATGTGTAACTAAAATACAAGACATGTAAGTACCTGTCCTATTGATTTAAACATACTGTGTTTCTAATTTTCATTTTATCCACCAAAGTTCCCCTCATCTCAACCATATGTAATTCTCCAAGATATTTTTTTGTTTCCAACATCTCATATGGGTGTCCCTATAATGTGATAAATCCCTATTAAGTTTCATTGATTAGGTTTCTTCATTATCTTACTTCTTCTCAATACATAGTATTGAATTTCATTTCTAAATTGTGTTGTTCGTTTTGATCTTGATTATTATTGATGGAGGAACCTCTTTGAAATTATCTTAACAAACTTTTGTATGAAAATATTTCATTCGAAGAATTTTTTATCATAATTTTAATTTAGGGGGTCTAAATCTTAACCATATGGTTGAGTAATAACCATGATTATTCAATATTGGGATAGAACCATCATTATGTGCACCATAATAAATTAAACAAATGAATATGATAAATTATTGAATTTATTTTGTTTTAAATTGATTTCTAACTGGCTTATGGATACCTATATAGTGTGAATACCATTGAATATAATTGATTTGGAAACATGGTTTAATGTATGCTTAGCATGAGAACTGACATAATATAATTTCATGCTATAGAATCTTTAAACTATGGCATGTTTTTTTCTATGTATAATTTTTAATCAATTTTTAATGGAATTGATAAAGGAATATTGAGGATAAACTGTAATTCTCATGATTATCCAGTGATAAAATTGTTGTCATATTATTATATGCATTCAATAGGTGATGAACTATATTCCATGTTGTAATGCATATACATCAAGCTCTCCCTTGTCAATTGAATACTTATTTTTTGTATTTTTGATATTAATTTATCTTAGTTATGTGCCATGATACAATGCTTGTAGAGTGTGGGTATGCCTAGTCTCATGATATAATCCATATAGGGATTTGACTTAAAATTTTGCAATTATTTTAGGGCTATGATCTGTAATGTTTTAATTCTTATATGTCATTGACTAGGATTTATTGTTTTTACTATATCATGGATATATGGTTTTTGATGGTTTGGTTGACGGAAATGCACATAGCTATTCTATCATGACACCAAATTAGGTTATATTATCTTGTTTATATGGTTATGGTTGTCATGGTTGTTGGACTTTCTCAGGGATTTTCTAACAAGGATCCAAAGTATGATGTTGTTGTATTTTATTAATTAATTAATTAATTAATATACATGTTAATTGTTTCATCTCATACACTCTTCATCAGACTAGTGTTGTTTGGACATATTGGTTTTGATCTACTATTTTATACTCACACCCTATTTAGGAAGTGGTTGGGTGCCCAAGAATATTATTTGAATGTAGGATTGGAAATGGAAAAGGAACTCAAAGTTGATTACTTATTTATTATATGGGATGGAGTTTGGAGTTCAGACCGATGTGGGGATTATTACTCAGGAATTTTATTCTTTTATTTGAGTAATCTAATGTTTTTTTATATTGTTATTGTATGACATTTAGTTACATTTCAACATATCATTATATTATTCCTTCATTATTTAATGGATTAGACAGATGTATTTTATTTTCATATTGTATTATATCTATACATTTATTATTTCTATTTCATTATGAATTTTTTCTACTAATATGACACTTCATACTTAGTGTTATAGTCTCCCCACTATACATTTCACACCACTTCTTCTAGGCATTCACCTCTAGCATTTATGGAGGTTCACATCCGGTCACATGGCCCACCCTTTTAATCCCTATGAGTGGGTTTTGGATAATGGTATTTTACATTCTCTTTTATTATAAAAAATTTAAACCATATATGATCTTTTTATCACATGTTATTAATGATCGTGAGCATATGTTTTATTTTATGAATTTTGAGTCATGTTTTTAATTTTTTTTTCTTTGGGATCAATATCAAAGGGTTTGTGTTAGAGTTGATATGTCTATATGATTTTAATATCCCCTTCACTAAGGAGGGGGCAAGTAACTTTTTGATGTAATAATTTTGTTAATCGAAAATTTTAATCCAAGAAATGTGGATAATAGGATAATATGTTTTAATTTGGTGGATGTTACCATACTATTTGTGTGTGATACCCAACTTAGTAAAAGAAAATTGTTTTTACACATTTCCAATAGATGTGTCACTGATGAGGCTACTCAAGAACAATTTTTGTGATGAGTTGAGTGATTGTTAACTGGTCTATATTGTGTTATTTATATTTCATGTTAGTAAACATGAACCATTAGATCGTATGGTGTTTCCTCATGGTATACAAAATATACTATGTATGTTTATTTTCAGGGTGTATGTGCTTCTACTTTTTTTATGTTCTTAAAATTTTATTTAAGAGTAAGCATCATGGAGATGAGACATGTCTTATTTTATTATTATCATTTATTCATGAGTTTTTATTGTTTTTTATTATATTTTTACTTTCCTATACCATTGTGTGTGGTATATGTGTGTTAATGTTTCTTAAATTTGTAGATAGAGTTTTTTTTAACTGTAGTCCTATGATTTTTTTGAATGGAAAGTGTATTATAAACCGTGCCTGATTATTATCTCATAAGAGGGTGTTTCCAAAAGAAAATATTTTTATTTTTATTTTTCTAATGCACATTGATTTTTTTGAATAATTTATGTGGTGGGTTTTAAAAATAAAATTACCTTACAAATAAATATCTAATGAATTTTCCTAGACTGTATTATTTTATAATGTTTTTGTAGTTTACACTGTTTTATCGTCATTTTATAGAAATGAAATGAATATAAATTTTATATTTTAAATAATTTTTTAATATATATTTCTCTGTTTCATTATGAATAAAATGTTAATAGACTCTTGGTGGTATCATGCTAGCCTTTTTCTCACATCATGAATACTTAAATATTTACTTATGTATAATCACATTATATATATATAATTATGTTAAGAAATTAATGATAGCTAGTAACAACTTTCTATGGGTAAGTGAATTTTTTTTGGTATGTGTTGGTGATTTTTAAAACTACATAGAGATATTAGAGATTTTCACCAATTTTAGTGAAGCCAGTTTAAGGTTCTGTTGGGTATCAGCCTCATAGGCTACCTATTTATTTTATTTTTAATTTATTTTTTCTTTATTTGAATTGTGTGAAGTTGGTATACAAATGGTTTCATGTATGTAAATATTTTTTTGGGTTTTTTAATTGATAGTTATTCATTTTTTCAATGATTTCTTTCACTTACATTAGTTTTTTGCATTAAAATTCAATGTATGGAGCCCAAATGATGGGTTTTTAGTAAGGAAATTATACATCATTGTTTAATGAGGATACACGTTTTTCCTTTGAGTTTAATTTTATAACTCTAGTTATTTTATTCATCATAAGTTGGTTGGTAATGTTCCTAGGGCTATATGGTTGAATGGTAAATGGTGAAAAGTCTGGATAACTCAGGCGAGTACAATATATTATAATCCTGTAATCTACATAGCATGACAATAGTATTACAATACATATGTGTTCTTGGTGGACATGTGATGACTAGGATAATTATTAGGGACTCGATTCCATTTGAGTGACATGAAATACATGAGATATATGAATTGGTAGGAGAAGCCTATATAGGATGTCTATGATATGATGTTACTAAGTGGCCTACATTTGTCTCTTAATTGATGTATTAACCCTAGAGAGGGTCAATGTATGAATTTGTGTTAATTATTTTGGGAATCAACTTATATCACGAATTGTTGGTGTCAACATCATATGAACACTATGATAAGAACATTACATGCACTTGAGAGAACATACAGGGTTATATTAGAAGGGTGGTATAGGTTTCCAACCCATGATATTGAATATTATATTATTTTGGGAGAATGATTTATATCACCCAGAATTTTGATAACTAAATGATAAACCATTTTATATGAATATTCAATATATAACATTATGATCCACACAATAACCATTATGTTTTTGTTTAATTAGAGTCTAGACACATAAATATATTTCTTATGAACATTATTCATCATCTAAAATAATTTTATTATTATATTGAACTTTTAGTGAAAAAACATACAAGAAAAATTTCATAAATCAAGGGTAAAATCAATATATGAAATGGTGATCTCATATTTTTTCGTAGAAACTTGGAGTTATAAGTCAGATACCATATTCCAGAATAAGACATATATATGTATATGAGATAAATATGAAAACATTAAATGTTCATAAGAAATCTACAATTTATTAAAATCACGGCTCATGGAATACAACATTAGAATTTGAAATTACATGATTAATAATCTTTGAAAAATCATCATACTTCTATCATCAACCACTAGATAAAATAACAAATATTAAAAATTGTCATAAGATTGTGGCCCCATCATTATCATTGGAACCATATCATATATCAATGTTAATTTTTGAGACAATCATATCATAATGGGTCATGAATCAAAACATTTTTGGAATATGATAATGGATTATGAATCACCATATATTTACCATATCATAGTAGAACAGGATTCACCATCTATTTCTCATTGTGAATCAATAATCCTCACATATTTCCCGTTGATAACCATTCACAACAACTCATTTTCATTAAATATATCCAGAGATATATTTATTTTCCATTATTCAATTTTGGGATATATTACACCATACTAACATGTTATATAAATAAATATATACAAATTTATGCAACAAAATCTCAATACATTACTCATATCATCATATCATAACACAAGGAAAGAAAATGGGTTTCCTAAAAATGTCATAAAAATGTTCAGAAAAAAATGGAGAAATAATATATATTGTGTCATATGAGCATATCCCAATGAAATTATATATAAACTCAAATTATTTTCGCATAGAGAAAAAAATCCCTTAAATTATCTCATGAATATCTAATGAGGAACTTACCCTTTTCATTCTGAAATAACTTAATTAAAATCAAAATATTAACAAAATATTAACAAAATTATTTTCATTGAAATTAAACATGGATTATAATATATAATCATTAAAAACAATTAGTTTTCTCAATTATGGTAAACAATTTAAATTATGTGTATGGTAATTACATAATTTCGTTCTAATTTGTGGAATATTTTAAAAAGTATATCTTTCAAAAAAAATCCCGTGAAATATTTTTCTAGAAATCAAAACATAGGTATGAGTTAATTTAAATATTCATAAGGGAATAGTAAAATCACTAATAAAAATATTTTAATTAAATAATAGGTGTGGAATAATATTATTCCAAAATTTGAAAGAGTTAATGCCTATTTTTATTGAAAGCATTTTCTCAATCATTTGATGTACCAAAGAGAGGAAAATTGTACTATAAATTGAAAATAAAAAAAATAAGTATATGATAATAAATAATTATGTTTTTATCACATTAAGTTAATATAATTTCATTAATATAAATTGAATCATAAATAATACTGATTAAATTTGGATTTCAACATAAATTTATTACATTATGTATTGTCTTAATTTGTAATTATTAAATCCTTGCACATAATAAATATATATTTTTAATAAATATTTCAGATAACAATAATCATTTGTACAATAATTTATTTTATTTACTTATAACATAATGTCACCCATTTATTATAAAATATTTTATTGAAATCACTTTTCTGGGTGATAACTACATAGTTTTTCATTCTTGATCTAATATAAAATCTTGATTCAATGTAAATTGAATATATTTATATAATCTCAAAAATCATAATCAAAATTTTACAATAATTTATCTACAATATATAATTATTATTACGAATTTAAAAAATTTAGAGATATAAAATAAATTTTCATCAATCATGGAGACAATAAGTAATATGTTTGCATGAACATTGTTCTCATTTTATAAAAAAAAAAGAAAAAAAGAATAATTATATATTTAACCACAAAAACTACAATTATATCATAAATTTCATATATAAACACTAAATCTATCAAATGTACCATCAATTTGAAAAAATGACAAAAAATTTAACACATCGCTTTGTAGAGTTCATATTCCATACTAAACCACAACCATGTTTTAATTGTGCATTTGATGTAAATTATTGGGATAATAGATTCTAAATCATTATATTAAAAATATATTAAATTTAATATGATTAATTTTTTTTATCATTGATTCCACAAATTAATATTAAAAATTAAATGTAATGAAATTTAATGTACTAATTTATTTAGTATAACTCATTGTTGGGAATTTGTTTTAAAACTATATACATTAAGAGATAGTAATTTTTGAAGAAAAAAAATAAATTTGATGTGGGTAGGTAATCTAGGAAGGTATTACGGAATGGATGTTTCTAGAAATAAATTTTCATAGTGTTTTGGAGAAGATAGTTGATGGGGTATCCGTTAATAAGGGAGGTAAATGATACACATGTAATTATAAAAAATACAAATAAATTAAAAACATCATAATAATGTTAAGTGGTACAAAACCACACAAAATTAAATAATAAGATGTGATAGGGTATAAATATTCATATACAATCAAATTTGGGAATATTTTTTATTCATTATAATATTTTTATCTTTGTTAAAACATTATTAAATTATTTTTTCTGTAACCATGATAATTTATGTTTTTTACTATAAAAGTTTATTTATATGATATAAAATAAAAGGGACCCGTTATAAATTTAAGATTTTAAAAAATTGGAATCCATTTTTTTAGTTTCAATTTCAATATTTGGAAGAATTTACATTTAATATAAAAACATAAAAATAATAAATCTATTTTTAAGGAAATACACTATTTTAAGATTAATAATCATTTAATATTTATATAATATAATAAATTTGTTTCGAGGAATTTAAATATTAAAAAATAAAAAAAAAATTACTGGATTTAGGCTTTTTGGGAAATCCATAATGAAATGGATTCTTACAATGATGTCTTTAAATGAAATAACCAAGGAATATTTTCTGATTTAAATAAAATATAACTTATCATCACAAAAGGCATCATTGGGTTCCTAATTTCAAAATAATATTTTATAAATATATTCATTAACTTAATAAATAATTATTTGTTGAAACACCACTCATCAAATATGATGAATGAATATGTTTGAGTTATTTTAAATCATTACCTCATAGTTTTACCCAAATTTTATTTCCATTATTGAGGTGAATGATCTATAATAATGTTATTATTTATAATGACAAAAAATTAATAGGATACTATTAAATTATATTAATTATGTTGAGTATATAAATTTAATTCATTTTATAATATTTTATTTATAATACTTTCATAAATTAACTTTACTAATAATTTGTAAAATGCAAAGATAAAATAATTTTTTAGGAAAAAGTGATTGTAATTCAAAATATAATTTTATAAATAAAAAAATTATCATACTATTTTAAAAAAAATTATAGTTTAAAATAATAATATTTCTAACAGAGTATACAATACAAAACATAAAGCCTAAAATGATGATTAAATTTTATTATTTTAACATTATAATTATAACATAACTATTGAATTAGAGGTTATGAATGGAATTAACAACAAATTGAAGTATGTATTAAATGTTCATCATAAATATAAATTTATTGGTTAATTGTTTTGATATAAGAAGTTAATATTTAATAAATTCAATTTATTCTCCAAAAAAATGTTATCATAACAGCTAGTCTCTTTGAGAAAATATTATAATTAAGATCCTAAACGTATATAAATTTTATTTCATTAAAATGATAGAATTTTTAATTTATCTTATCAAAATTATCATAAGGTGATAATTTTGGATTTTTCTAAAATGAATGATTTTCTAGTGAATAAAAATTCAGAATTTGTGGAACATTCATTTCTTTTCATTAAAAATTAAAATTATGATATGAATTCAACAAATAAATTAAATTAATTATTATATAATTTTATATAATATAAATAAGAATAATTAAATAATATTTATACATAATATTGGAATAAGTTATTTTTAGTATGCAAATCACATTATTCTACTGAAAATGTTTTTCTAAGAGATTTGTTTTTTAAAAATAATTTATCTTATACCACTAATAGAAATTGAATAATTAAAATATTTTCCATATTTATAATAATGAGTTCAAAATTTGTAAATTATTTCTATTATATGTTTAGAAATTGTTAATTGTAATCCTGGTGAAATTTATTAAATTGGTAAAGAGTAAAATGAGATAAGTAATTTCAAAAATATATGGTAAACCTTAAAACTAATATAAAACATGAAATTATTCAACATTATGAGTGGTATTATACCATAATAATTTTTATGGAGTTAAATTATGTTTTATAAAATATTATATTGAAATTGGGAACCCATGCCTAACATTTATAATTATATGTTTTATTTATTTTTAATTAAAAATAATTTCTAGATCATTTAATTTAATTGAATGGTTAGAATATAAAATTAGATTTTAAATTGGTTGAAAAGATTAAAAACAAAAAAAAATTATATTATTTAACAATGTATGTTCATAGATGCTAATTTGTTATAGGATTTAGAGGTGTAATAATTTTTACTTTGAAGTCACTAATTTTCATAAAACTGTTATTAATTTAATTATTATTATTATATTAAAAGTACTTTTGACCACATATATATCATTAATGTTATAAAATTTAATAAAAATTTTTATTCAGGATTTATAGAAAAATTATTAGGACCATTATAATTTTTGATGTATAATTATATTATGAAGCTAAAAAGTTGAGTTTTCACTACTAAAGTAAAAATGTGATTAATGACCTTAAACCCAGAGATAAGGGTTAAAATGTTTATAAACCTTTTATAAAGGTTGTATTTTTTATTATACCCTATAATTTCTTACCATAAAATTGAGTTTTTCTTTATTCAACATTTCATTTTTATTATACATATTTATTTTAATAATTTATGAAATTCCAGGAATACCCCTTACATCATTTATAAAAAGTGGCCCCCTCACCGCATTACTTTGCACATATATTGCCTTATGGATCTGTTAATAAAATCCCATATCCATTAATTAAATCTTTAAAAACATCAATGATATCCTTTTTCAATTATAAAAATAACCCTTGAAGGCTTTAGGTATAAACATATTGGGGTTGTCCAAAAAGTATGTATACATCGTAACCAAGCATTTTCGTTCTATTTATAATTATACCTATATAAAATATTATTCAACCACTATTAAAATATAAAATATGTATATTCTATATACTTACATATCATTTTTAATGGAAACCCCTATATTCAGGTCCTCTTTCATAAAATGGGAAATGAAACCATCATCCATGGGTAAGACGGTCTACCTCCTTGTGGATAGATATCAAATGTTTTCCATGGAATCCTATCATGTAACTTTATAATGAAGTTTATATATTTTAAATATGATATTAAGGAAAAATTATTAATTATAAAAATATAACATATCACCAAATTAATTTCCTTTCTATCAGTTGGAGAATGATAATATTGTTAATGTGTACATGTAGATTACCACCTCTACAAACCAGTGTGGTTTTTTCATCATTATGGAAACCAATCGATGGAGTATATATGAATATTTCAATAAATAATATGATATTTTTTATATAACAATCACTATTAAATGAAAACATTATACAGCCCTTCTTTCATTCATGATTATTGAAAAATTGAAAAGTTAGTAATGCATATGTAAAACCTAACATCTCCATTATTGTACCAAGTTCATTTATTATAATAATCATTTGAAATTAAAAATAATTTATAGATTTTATAATTATTTCATAATTATTATATAATATATGTATGTATAATACAGATATCAGCCATAACTAACCTACCAAATTAATTTTAGACATGTGAGTTGAATATCTCTAAAACATCTTCGATAAAATTAATTGGATATTTTTTTAATAACGACATGGTAATAGATAAAATAAAAATAATTTACATGAAAAACTTTTTTGTTAAATAATATAATTAATAATTTTTTAGTTTTATTGAATATTTATAATGTATGAGATATGGAAGACACAAGGAAAGGGGAACCATAATTTTAAAATTAGAATTTAGATACTCTAATGCGTTATTATCTAAATCATTTTCTTTGATATCTATATACATAAGAAAATATTATTATATTTATCGAAATGGATATTAATTAATTATAATGGGAATTTTATATCTTTTCAATAATATGGGAAATGATTTTAAAAATGAATCATTTTATTTTTTTTATACAGAATTGATTTATATTCCATAGAAAATAAAAAGAGAATGTTTGAATTAAATATACAAAGCTTAAAACCTTTTTCCATTAGCAATATTCATTTTTTTATACATAGATTCCTTTATATGTTTCATTGTTTTTTCTTTAAAACCCATTCTTACATTTTTTTGGGTAATTTTGATTTGAAAATGAAGTTTTAAAATGGAATGGGTGTTTCTATAACTGATAGTGTATTACATATTGGATTAAAAGATACATTAAATATATTTGTTATGAATAAGTAATGATTAAATTATTATCCTATTATATGTTACTTTTACATTTTTTTTACTATAGTGTGCTTTTCTTATATGTTTCCAGTGAAATTCGTAATCAAAATGTTCTCTAAAGAATTATACAGAAGCTGAATATAATAGTTATTCCACTGGTAAGGATTCCTATAATAGACCATTTTACTGCTTGATTAATATGATTTATAATAAAATAAATAATAATTTATATCATTTATAATGATTTTTCATTCAGTTTTTTTTGATTTCAAGTATATGTTAAAGTGTTTTAAAGGAATTATAATTCATTTTTATGTTTAAAGGTATGTAATTAAGAAATAATTTTTCATCAGTTCTAATGTATTCTAGGAAACAGTAATAATTATGATCATACGTTCATATTTTATGATAAAAGGATTGATAAAAAATTTATGTAGAATAGATGAGTTCGTTTATAATTATATTAATTTTTATAGAAATGTATATTATGTTAATGTAAAACACATATTTATATTGTCATTATTTTAAAATTAAAAAACTTGTTATATTATTTTTTATATCCCTTATAGAACTTGTTTTATCATACAATGTTTATAAAAGATTTATCATGGTTTATGTTTGAGTTGTAACAATGAGTAATTCAATGTGAAAATCAATTATTTTTTCAAGACAAAAATTTTTATCATATAAAAGTATTAAATTGTCTACGAATCTGATTAGAAGATGATTTATCCATCTTATAATTTATAGGATTAGTATGTGATAAATATAACCCATTATTCTAAAAATATATTAAAAATATGATTCAATAAATGAATGGATGTGAATTATTAAATAATAATTTAAATTAACGATTTAATAGGAATTTTATTATTATAGTTGGAATTTGTTGAAATGTTTATATACAATTAGAGTTTTTATTTTTTTAGAATAAGTTAAAAGTACACTATAACCACAAAAATATAGTATGTGAGGGTTAATTGAAGTTATTTGGTATAAATAGAAATATTTTAATAGAGGATAAAATGGTTAATGATATATTATTGTTTATCCTCCATATTATATGGCTTATTATGGTTTATTTGATATAGTCACACTAACCATTAATGTTTTTTTAAATCTATATAATATTCCAGAACTGAAATTACCATAGATGTGAAGAAAAATATGGTGGTTTTCTGAATGAACAATAAAAATGAAATTTTTAGTTATAATGATAAATAGTTTTGTACATCTTAACTATATATCATGAATTTTTTTACTAATAAAATAAGCCTATGTGAATTTTCTAATGCATCAAATATTGTAAAAATGATGTTTTATGGATGTTCAGGTGAAAATTTTCCAAAATTTGAAAGATTAAATTTAATAACTATCGACAATGTGTGAAGAAGAACCCTGTGAATCATCTTAATTGAATATGATGATGTTTAGTATTTGGTAATGTAAGTCATAAATGAATTATCTACTCATGAAAAAAAGGAATCGTTTAATAAAACTATTAAGGGTGATAATATTATTCCAATCGTATCAATTAATAATTTTAAAAAGGAAGTATGTTTTATGATGTCCTATGATGAAATATCATGAAGGGGATCATATAGTCAATATAGAAAAAGGATTATAAATTCCTCATGAAATCCCAAATTTGTATGTGGAAACCTTAAATTAAATACAAAATATTTTTATTATATAGCGAGTTATGTTTTTATTTTGATGAATCAAAGTACATGATTCATATTTTTTATTTTAGGAATTATTTATCATGGAATGAAATATAAAATTGTGGTTAATATATTATGATGAACATTAAATTACTATGGTGTTCAAATTTATGGATTTATGAATTATTATTTGATGATAATCATAAGATTAAAATAATTAGTACACTTTTTATGATTTATGTTATGGGAGTATCATGGATACATTTATGGAATACTAATATATAACTAAGATATATGTAACCATAATGAATAAAATGTATTTTAAAAAAATTTTGTTTTAGGAAGAATGAATTCACATTTGTTACATAAATTACAAGTAATTGATAACCTTTTATGGTTCAAATGACCTTTTGGTTGAGTTAATTGTGGCTTATAAAAATTTTAGGACATATTTGTTACTATATTTATAACCATGGTATTGAAATTGTATTAATGATGAAGTGATTATTATAATTTTGGGAGAAGATCGCTATAATTTTTAGTAACATTAAATGATTAAGGTAAACTGAATATTATATTATTTTATATAAGGAATAAATTGTTAATTATATATTTTAATGAATATATAATTTTACTACGGATCTATGGTGATTCATGTCGTTAATATAAATTTTTGAAATATATTAGAGATTATATGATTAATGCATTTAAATATTTTGGTGTTTGGAATTAGGAGTGACAAATGTTTATTGGCATTAAATGTTAAATTAATCATTGAAAATTATGTGATCCAGCACTTGTGAATTTTGGGTTTTGAATGTGATGATGATTATTTAGTTGAATTTTAAAGTTAGTTATTTATCAAATTTTCCATGTTGATCTTTGGGTCTAATATTTGTGGCTTATGAGGTTAATGTTGTTTTTCTTAATTTGAAGATTTATTAATTTTTAGAATTATATTACCTTATGAAAACCATTTGGGTTTTCATTAATTTAGAAATATAATATAAATGTCTTATTATCCTTATATTAAATTATTTGATCCATTTGATTTTTATTTTAATTATCCATTAATAGAAAATTCTTCTTAAATTCTAACCACTTGGTGAAAAAGTATAGATATTGTTTGAAATTTATTAATGAATGAAATTTTACATGTTGAGTAATTAATTTTCTTATGTTCTTTGTGGAGACGTTAAATTAATTTCTCAAATCAAAAAGATTGATCCTGAGGGAATTAAATTCCCTATAAGATTCATTTTCATTGACTCAATGGTCTTTTTTCACCCTATATATTTATAATTTTGCATTCATTAGTCGTCATTTTTCAATTTTTTTTCTTATTAATGTTCCCTTCCACTATACATAAATGTTTTATCAAAAAAAATTTCCTCCATATCAATATTTTAATGCTCTGCCCATTCTCACCCATTTGGAAACCTAGTATGGGTTATTACTAATGACATTTATATTTTCCTATCCATCTATTCAAAATGATGTTTTATTTTCCAATTTTTTGTTATGGTTTTTCTAGAAATGTATACTAAATTGTCAATACATTTATTATTGTTCTCATGTACAAATTATACGGACACAATTAATTAAATTGGGGGGAATGTATTACTTGGATATTTTCATTTTTTATAGAGTATACAACATACAACATTGAGTTTAATCGAATAATGAAATATTAATATTTAAATTCATTAGTTATAAAAAGGAAATTAAATTTAATGGTACGCATACTGTTAACAAATTAATGAAATATATAGAAAATTACCATATTCAATAAAAATTTAATGATTAATTCATTTAAAATTATCATTGGATTAATAATAAATTCATTATATTCCTCAAAAAGCATATTTTTTCAAAACGTATATATAATTGATTTGTTGAGAGAATATTATAATAAATTTCATAAACTTTTTCAATTTAATTTCTTAAAAATGATTTCATTTTTTAATTAATATATCACAAGTATCTTATGGTAATATTTTGTGACATTTCTTAAAAACATTATTTTTCATTGAATAGTTAAGATGTTGTTCTTCCTTAAAACATCCATTTCAGTTCATTAAAATGACACATTATAAATTTAATATGATATAAAAAAATAACATACTATCAAATATATTATATTATTATATACATATTATAACAAATATAATAAAATTTCCAGATGTTATTTTTAAGATAGAAGATGAATTTTTTAAAAAAAATATTGCATTTTATTGTTAAATTAATAACATTAAATTATAGAAAGTAAATAAGAAAAACATATTCAATATTTGGATTTAGTAATTCTATATTTTATATGTTAGTCAGTTTAATTTTTATGTGATATGATAAGTGATGTTAGTAAAATTTCTAACATCGATAAAATGTGAAATGGGTAAAAGAAAGCTAAAACTACAGGGTAAAAATTTCAAAGTACCCTAAAACATCAAATTATCAAATTATATGATTTATTTAGTGAATATTTATTCTTATGGTTGTAATGTGTTTATTTTAAAACATTATTCTGAAATTAGGAACACAGACATGACTTTTAAAATAATAAATTAAATTTTTTTCAAAAGTAAACTATACGTTGGACTTTTCATTTTCTATCATTGTATGAAGATTACATTATATCATTTTATAATCCAAAATTCTAAAATACTTACTTTTCATATTACTTAACAAATAAATGAATCAAATAATTACATGATTTCAAAGTAAAATTATTTTTCACTATAAATTTTTTTCTTTTCATAAAAAATATTTTTAGGGAAATTGTCTTACTGTATTTTAATTACTTTCAAAAAATATGTTATTTTAAAATGGTAAAATTTCTTTAAAAATATGAATAAAATTTTGTATATTATTTATATGTCCCATTTTATTTTTTCTCATATAATTATGTTATCGTTGTTGAAAATATGAGTTAGCACATTTCATGTTAAAGAGTTTATAATGGTTTCAATAAGTTATATAGCATAAATTGTATCCCATTATTATGTAAATGTGATCTAATAAGTTTATTTAGATCCTAAAAAAATCTGAATTTTGGCATCCTTGGTGGAAATTTTCATGATTATGATTTATATTTTATTTAATCTTTTAACAAATTTCTAAAATACACATCCATAACATATTAATGGGAACCTTATCACCTCTTTTCAAAACACATAAAAATACATTTGGTTTTGAAAATAAATATATATCCACTATATACATCGCTAAAATTTTCATATGTTACATTTTTTTAACAAAAAACCAAAATAGGATGAATTTATTTATATACATAAGGAGGATGTCTGAAATAGAGGTATAGTTTCTAATTGATAATTTTCTTTATATTTATTCGTCAATCACATTAAATTAATATTTAACCATGTTGAAATAATATAATATGTATCCTAAATAAATTTATATGTTATTATGTTAATGGAATAATATATATCTATAACCTCTTCTATGAAATTGGATTTGAAACCATCATTGTGTACAACAACCTACCAACTTGTGAACTTATATATGTTTTTTTCGTCGTCATATCTCAAAAGTGGTTATAATGATATATTTAATATAAGGCCCTAGCCTTAAACCTTACTTAATATTGAGTTATTACAAGATTACAAAATTGAGGATCTTTTCAGGTTTAGAGTTTTAATGATTTAGATCATGAAACTTGCATTACATTCCACATTTAAACAAAGTGGTTACATAAAAGACAGTATTCATTCTTCCCATCAACGGAAACATATTTAAAATATAACATGGATTCTTTCTTGACACATCCTTGACACTATCATCACATCATGTACCTTTCAATTGACCTGTGAAAAACATTTCAAAAACTTGGGATGAGCATAAAAACCTCAGTAAGGGTTATAAAAATATGGAAAAGAAACATGAGTTCATATATACATAAGAATGAAATCATACTTTACCCATAAAACATAGGCATATCAAATCATGAATAAATCATAGAAAACATAAGACATAAAGGTAACTTGAGGCATTCATAACATTATTACGTAGGGAGTAACCCTCTTGGTTACGTTTGGAATACCCATCATAGTATATTCCCTAAATCTCTTCGGAGAAACCTTAACGTTTCAATCCTTCGCGTTACCCAATGCATTGGAGAGCTATATCGGGTTCACCCGCCCTTAGTTTATCACGGAACCACCCATTCATCATAACAATGCCCAATAACCATAACATAATCATATCACATAAACATGAATAAAGGAAACATAACATTTCCACATTTCAATCACAATATAACATTTTAGGATATTGAAATAATGAATCCATTCAAAAAGAAACCAATTCCAAAACCATTTAAAACATCTAATAAAGATAATTTTCAATCAAAGTGTCCCATACCACCTTGAATCTTAAAATTGTAATCCATTAATATCCATATAAATAAATCCTTAAAACCATTTTGAAAACATGGATATTTATAAGAACAAATGATTAAAACATTTAAAACGATATTTCAGTTAAAGGGGTTTTACCAAAATTAGAGACACTTGAATACAATAATTGAGGAATAACATTTAGTCAGAACTTTATAATATCATGATAATAAATGGATTCATGATATAATACACCAAAGTACAGTATATACACCATATAAGAGTGAATTGGTGCATAACAACAATGAACCCTCAATAGAAATGTCAAATGTGATGAAATCCCTTATAAAGAAGGTATCCTTAAATTAAGGACAAATCAATCTCAAAATATGTGTGACAAATATAAATACACCCAATATAAGTGGATATTAAGTGTAAAACAATAAAAGGTCATTCACACATATTCAATGGATGACATATTCAATGACTACGTGTTGAACCCAAAGAAATCGAAATTGGGTTAAAAAGTTCCCTTGACAGCCTAACGACATCACATCAAAATGAGTTGATGAGAGATAAAAAGTGTATCTCATCACTTGGACATCAAATTTACATCAATAAGGATATATTAGAACATATCCCAACATAACAATATGTAAATTAAAAGACCCAACAAAAGATGTCTTTTAAAAAAAGAGGAGGGTGAACGGTTCCCTTACCAACTTGGGTATCTTTCAAAACATACACCCCATGAAAGAAGGACAATAGATCATTGATGTAAATACTCATAAACGAAAGTATATTACACAAAGAGTAGAATAATGTGCAGTACATACACCACTCAATGGAATTTGTGGCAAATGTAGCATAAATCTCACGGGAATAAAAGTGAGATGAAAAATCCCTTACGAAAACTCGGCAGCCTAACGACGCCACATAAAACTTCCGAATATGGATTGATGAGATCAAATAGGGTATCTCATCACATTACAATAAAATTTACAGCAAGAGAAATATAAAAGAACATCCCCCAACATTACAAAGAGGATCTTAAAAGAAGTGACATAAAGGAGAGTACTTAAAAAGAAAGAGAGAGGTTAGATCTCTTACGAAAGTTCGGCAGCCTAACGGCGCCACTCAAAACTCCCAAAATGGATTGATGAGAGAGAATAGGGTCTCTCATCACATGAACATAAAAATTACAGTAAATGTAATATAACAGATCATCCCAATAACAAGAAATATGAGCTTTAAAAGGAATGACATAAAAGTGTATACTTAAAAAGAAAGAGAGGAGTAGGATCCCTTACCTCGGGTCCGACTTGACTCGATCGTTCTTTAATATCCTGAATAATAAACTTGAGTTAATTTCTAATTCCTTAAGAACCATTTTTCAAGATCATTATTACTTTTATACCACTTATTTCCATGTCACAAACATTATGTAATCATTTAAGTTAATAATATTTGTTTTGCCGATATTTGGTTCTTAAGTCGAAAGTGGTCTTCTTACAATTACATGTTGTTCATGTGGCCAAATGTTTATTATATCCAGAATTGTATTCATTATGTATATATCATATATGTCATATATATCCAGTACATTCATGCATTTATAACATTACATAATCATTTAGAGGTAAGAAATGAAATGCACCGTTCATGGAGACGGTAAGCGGTACGTACGCATGAACGCTACTTTCATTTCTATTTCGTATTTTATAGAATGGAATAATAATGATATAAAGGTATATAATAATTCCAGTATAATATCATATATAATATCATATTTCCATCCTTTATACATCCCACATATGGTATTTAACGAATCAAATCACTTTGAGGGGGCGGTAGTCCGCACTTCCTTAAATGAAGATATCGCGTATACCCATAATGGAAGCCATAAAGGTAAGACAAAAATGAAAAATACATAAGCATAAATAAAACATAAACATATTATATATCATATATAAAAATAGTGACATCATAATGGCCACCATTGAAGGTGTTAAATGAGTATTGAACAATCATCGTTTCGGGAGGCCGAATTTCACCATCCACGGAAACCGTATGTTCTTTAACCATTTGATGTAGTTGTGTGAGAGTTTAGCTCGAATAAATCTTATAACAACATCCTAGTATATTTAAGATACTGTTGTTATTACAAAAGAAGTAAATAAAAAGAGTTTAGGGGGTTGGATAAGCAAAATAATACAAATGAACATGAGAGAATGAATTACCTTTAAAAGTGTAACTCCTTTTGATTTGAGCCTAAAGGCTTCCTTTGAAAGGATTCTGCCCAAAGGGAATCCTCTAGGATGAGGAGAGGGATGTGGATAGAGTAAATGGGCAGGGTTTGGCCGAGCCAAATGCTTGAGGAGTGTGTTAAATGAGGTAGAGGTGGGGGCCTTTTATAAGAGGAGAGGAAGGACACTTTTGGAAAGTAAAGAAATATTACTTTATTTGAAAATTTGTTTCGGTTTTAAAAGGACCCACATTGATATAATTCGAGGTTTAAGGTTATAAAGGTTCGAAATCCACCCATCCAATAAGTTTTGGACATGTGTAGTTCATAGATTTTACATTATCTTTCCATTTTATTTTAAATCGTCAAATAATGATGTCATCGCTGCATCATTATTATGTCAAAAATAATTTAATTTATTTAATGTCTAAAAATTATAAAAAAACTACTATGATGTAGGAAAGCTTTTTAGCTTTCCAATGAATATTTATAATCAAAAATATGACTTGTATAACCCCACATAAAAATTGTTTTAGTAAAACATATCATGTTTGTGTCAATTTTACTTTTACATTAAATAAAATGTTATTTATGTCATTTCCCAACAAAAGTGTCTCCATGGGGTCCCCAAGTTGGCCCATGGCTGGTCTTGGTCGGCCATGACTCACCCAATATGTGTAGGACAAGTGTCATGGTGTTTTCACATTCTTATAATATCATTTTTACCTTAAATTACACTAATTACCTCTAATCGCGATTAAGAACTTAATAAGTTGCTATTCACCAAAAAATTATTATAATCTCATTGAACCACATTTTACTTCTTAATGACAACCATGTATGTCGGATTTTAAAAATTCAATACACATTAGTGGTAATCTTTCATTAAACTAAAAAATCAGTTTGCTTGATTACCACTTAGTGGTTTCACTATTCATCAAAAATTGAAGTTTTTCAGAAAATTACCAAAAATTCACCCTAAGCTATATTTGATATTCTGAATTCAAAAATTAAGTCTATTTTACAAAATTCAAAACATATTAGTCACATTAATTAATTTAATAATTAATTTCCGCTGTTAGAGCAAATAGCGTGTTTTTATAAAACAATAAGTATCAAAAGATTGACACTAGTTTAAGTCTGATTTCAAAGTGAAATTAATTCCAATGACCACTATTGGATTTAATGGTAAAAATATTTTCTAATTTCACTTTAAAACCAATTCAAACTATTATCTAATCATATAAATAAATTATATTAAAAATAGGTTTTGAATTAAAACACAACATTCTACACTATTCATTAAAAAATGATCTTTATCGGAAAAATACCAAAAAATTACACAAAGTAAAATTTGATGTCCCGATTCTTAATAAGAGTTTTATTTGGTCCAAAAAAATGTATAAGAGTGATCAAAACTATATTTAATGACAGTTCTCCATTAAAAGGCGATAAGTGAACCTTTAGTGAAAACTAGGGCATATACACATAAAATTTAATTCTTTCCGTATTTTAAGTCTTTAGCTTTTATTGGATAAATGCAAAAACATTAAAAAACATATATAATAATATTTTAGTTATTTATATCCATTACCGACATTATAATGGCTACATGTTAACTACCATTTAAAATAATATTATTTTATTATTAGAGTGCAACGTAAGATTCCGAAGAAACCCGTTGTTGCGTGTTGGGTACGCCATCGAGCATAGCATCCCCTTTAAAGTCATATCAATATTTTATTCACAAATACTGATAAATATGAGAGTTCCATATTCTTTATTTACCTGGGGTGTTACATCCTTCCCCCCTTTTGGGAATTGCGTCCTCGCAATTTTAAAAAAAAAATTGAGCTCGGAAACATCCTTGAAAGTCCCACATCGAAACAAAAGTCGGTAAAACAAACACTTTAAAATAAAGAAAGATAAGTACAAAGGTCACCCGAGTTAACCCATACTAGGATTCCAAGTATGAAAATATGGACATGGAGGAAAAAACAAAGGGTCATGTTCTGATGGAGAGTGATAGAAAACATGTTTAGGAGAAAGTTAACCACGAGAAAATCACAAACTTGTGATGGGTTAAACGGTCTTCGATTCCCCAGTAGGAAAAGTTAATAGAAAACATTTTTGTTTTAAGTTACTTTTTATTGAGTACTTTATTCATAAGGAAACACAATCACTTATCATGTTGACTTTCAACTTTTACACAGACTCGTATTTTCTCCAAAAGACGATTATTTAGGAAGACTTGTTCACATTAAGAGTACTATAAACAACTTCGGGAGGAGCACCTAAAAAAATAACTATACATTTCCCATGTCTTCAAACCTTAACCAAAACTAAAACCAAAAAGGTTACTACAAGATCAGATAATCCAGAAAAGGATAACCCTTTATAAAAAGAAAATCAATTCTTAATCTCAAAATTTGTCCAAAAAAACACAAAGTTCAACAAGGACCATCCGATAAACAATATGTCCATAAAATTCTTCAAAGTAAACCAATATAAGATTGAAACCCAAATATTTTAAGGATTTAGTCGCATAGTCTTCCAAGATAAATCATAACATTTATCTCCAAACAATATCAGTTTCTCCTAAAGCCTCGCATTGAAAAGTAATTATCCTAATCACATATCCTCCATGAAAGGTTAATCATTTTCATAAATAACCCAAAATCAACTTACTCATAATTCATAAAATCATATAACTAGAAAGAATCGGTCAAATTAACCAGGGACTTCACGTAGTCCAGTGGTAGGCGATAAATACCAGTCGCACGTTGGTTGTGGGTTCGATTCCCGCAGCTTTGTCCGACGCGACGGGATGTCACATGGTCTGCGTGTTGTCCTTTTTCCAAAACTATATAATTCTTAAAACATTCCCCAAAATGAGATAAAATCTTCAAGAATAATCATAACATATTTTAACCTCAAGTTTATCTCATTCCTTTCATTTTCCATCATAACATAGAGTAACCCATAATTACCTAAAAATTAAGTATCATATAAACCCTAATGTTTACCTTAATAATTATTACCTGAATTTCCACATCGATTTGGCCATCTCGTACATGATGCATTAGAGAACTCACCAAGGTTGAAGTGGTTGATCACGACTCCTTGATATTTGGTTTAGAACAACCACGAGTCTCCTAATTGAATCCTCCATTTTATCTAGTATCTTAATCAGAGAACCACCACAGTTTCCTTCAAACCTGTTGTCTCTTTGGTGCCTGCTAGATCCATCCATTCACTAAAAATAGAAATGTCAGTGTGAGTATATCAACAAAATAATCATGTACTAATGAGGAAGGTAAACACCAAGATACACTTACTCATTCACTTTATCTAAAACTAGGACTCTTTCTGAAATCCTAACCATTATGGTAATGTCACTTATGCTTAAAGAGTACCCTAACCTCTAAAGTTATCTAAACCGACATTTGATACCAACTATAAGGCCCAAGCCTTAAACCTTACATAATCTTGAGTTATTACAAGATTACACATTGAGGATCTTTTCAGGTTTAGAGTTTTAGAAAATTAGATCATGAAACTTGCATTACATTCCACATTTAAACAAAGTGGTTACATAAAAGACAATATTCATTCTTCCCATCAACGGAAACATATTTAAAATATAACACGGATTCTTTCTTGACACATCCTTGACACTATCATCACATCATGTACCTTTCCCTTGACCTGTGAAAAACATTTCAAAAACTTGGGATGAGCATAAAAAGCTCAGTAAGGGTTATAAAAATATGGAAAGGAAACATGAGTTCATATATACATAAGAATGAAATCATACTTTACCCATAAAACATAAGCATATCAAATCATGAATAAATTATAGAAAACATAAGACATAAAGGTAACTTGAGGCATTCATAACATTCTTACGCAGGGAGTAACCCTCTTGGTTACGTTTGGAATACCCATCACAGTATATTCCCTAAATCTCTTCGGAAAAACCTTAACGTTTCACTCCTTCGCGTTACCCAATGCATTGGAGAGGTATATCGGGCTCACCCGCCCTTAGTTTATCACGGAACCACCCGTTCTTCATAACAATGCCCAAGAACCATAACATAATCGTATCACATAAACATGAATAAAGGAAACATAACATTTCCACATTTCAATCACAATATAACATTTTAGGATATTGAAATAATGAATCCATTCAAAAAGAAACCATTTCCAAAACCATTTAAAACATTTAATAAAGAGATTTTTGAATCAAAGTGTCCCATACCACCTTGAAGCTTAAAATTTTAAACCATTAATATCCATATAAATAAATCCTTAAAACCATTTTGAAAACATGGATATTTATAAGAACAAATGATTAAAACATTTAAAACGATATTTCGGTTAAAGGGGTTTTACCAAAATTAGAGACACTTGAATACAATAATTGAGGAATAACATTTAGTCAGAACTTTATAATATCATGAGAATAAATGGATTCATGATATAATACTCCAAAGTACAGTATATACACCATATAAGAGTGAATTGGTGCATAACAACAATGAACCCTCAATAGAAATGACAAATGTGATGAAATCCCTTATAAAGAAGGTATCCTTAATTTAAGGACAAATCAATCTCAAAATATGTGTGACAAATATAAATACACCCAATATAAGTGGATATTATGTGTAAAACAATAAAAGGTCATTCACACATATTCAATGGATGACATATTCAATGACTACGTGTTGAACCCAAAGAAATAGAAATTGGGTTAAAAAGTTCCCTTGACAGCCTAACGGCATCACATCAAAATGAGTTGATGAGAGATAAAAAGTGTATCTCATCACTTGGAAATCAAATTTTCATCAATAAGGATATATGAGAACATATCCCAACATAACAATATGTAAATTAAAAGACCCAACAAAAGAAGTCTTTTAAAAAAAGAGGAGGGTGAAAGGTTCCCTTACCGACTTGGGTATCTTTCAAAACATACACCCCATAAAAGAAGGACAATAGATCATTGATGTAAATACTCATAAACGAAAGTATATTATACAAAGAGTAGAATAATGGGAAGTACATACACCACTCAATGGAATTTGTGGAAAATGTAGCATAAATCTCACAGGAATAAAAGTGAGATGAAAAATCCCTTACGAAAACTCGACAGCCTAACAGCGCCACATAAAACTTCCGAATATGGATTGATGATATCAAATAGGGTATCTCATCACATTAAAATAAAATGTACAGAAAGAGAAATATAAAAGAACATCCCCCAACATTACAAAGAGGAGCTTAAAAGAAGTGACATAAAGGAGAGTACTTAAAAAGAAAGAGAGAGGTTAGATCTCTTACGAAAGTTCGGCATCCTAACGGCGCCACTCAAAACTCCCAAAATGGATTGATGAGAGAGAATAGGGTCTCTCATCACATGAACATAAAAATTACAGTAAATTTAATATAAAAGATCATCCCAATAACAAGAAATATGAGCTTTAAAAGGAATGACATAAAAGTGTATACATAAAAAGAAAGAGAGGAGTAGGATCCCTTACCTCGGGCCCGACTTGACTCGATCGTTCTTTAATCTCCTGAATAATAAACTTGAGTTAATTTCTAATTCCTTAAGAACCCTTTTTCAAGATCATTATTACTTTTATACCACTTATTAACATGTCACAAACATTATGTAATCATTTAAGTTAATAATATTTGTTTTGCCGATATTTGGTTCTTAAGTCGAAAGTGGTCTTCTTACAATTACATGTTGTTCGTGTGGCCAAATGTTTATTATATCCAGAATTGTATTCATTATGTATATATCATATATGTCATATATATCCAGTACATGCATGCATCTATAACCTTACATAATCATTTAGAGGTAAGAAATGAAATGCACCGTTCATGGAGACGGTAAGCCGTACGTACGCATGAACGCTACTTTCATTTCTATTTCGTATTTTATAGAATGGAATAATAATGATATAAAGGTATATTATAATTCCATTATAATATCATATATAATATCATATTTCCATCCTTTATACATCCCACATATGGCATTTAACGAATCAAATCACTTTGAGGGGGCGGTAGTCCGCACTTCCTTAAATGAAGATTTCGCGTATACCCATAATGGAAGCCATAAAGGTAAGACAAAAAATGAAAAATACAGAAGAATAAATAAAACATAAACATATTATATATCATATATAAAAATAGTGACATCATAATGGCCACCTTTGAAGGTGTTAAATGAGTATTGAACAATCATCGTTTCGGGAGGCAGAATTTCACCATCCACGGAAACCGTATGTTCTTTAACCATTTGATGTAGTTGAGTGAGAGTGTATCTCGAATAAATCTTATAACAACATCCTAGTATATTTAGGATACTGTTGTTGTTACAAAAGAAGTAAATAAAAAGAGTTTATGGGGTTGGAGAAGCAATATAAAACAAATGAACTTGAGAGAATGAATTACCTTTAAAAGTGTAACTCTTTTTGACTTGAGCCTAAAGGCTTCCTTTGAAAGGTTTCTGCCCAAAGGGAATCCTCTAGGATGAGGAGAGGGATGTGGAGAGAGTAAATGGGCAGTGGTTGGTCGAGCCAAAGGCTTGAGGAGTGTGTTAAATGAGGTAGAGGTGGGGGCCTTTTATAAGAGGAGAGGAGGGGCACTTTTGGAAAGTAAAGAAATATTACTTTATTTGAAAATGTGTTTCGGTTTTAAAAGGTCCCACATTGATATAATTCGTGGATAAGGTTATAAAGGTTAGAAATCCACCCATCCAATAAGTTTTGGACATGTTTAGTTCATAGATTTTACATTATCTTTCCATTTTATTTTAAATCGTCAAATAATGATGTCATCGCTGCATCATCATTATTATGTCATAAATAATTTAATTTATTTAAGGTCTAAAAATTATAAAACAAATACTACGATGTATGAAATTTTTTTATCTTTCCAATTAATATTTATAATAAAAAATATTACTTTTATAACCCCACATAAAAATTGTTTTAGTAAAACATATCATGTTTGTGTCAATTTTACTTTTACATTAAATAAAATGTTATTTATGTCATTTCCCAACCGAAGTGTATCCATGGGGTCCCCAAGTTGGCCCATGGCTTGTCTTGGTCGGCCATGACTCACCCAATAGGTGTAGGACAAGTGTCATGGTGTTTTCACATTCTTATAATATCATTTTTACCTTAAATTACACTAATTACCTCTAATCGTGATTAAGAACTTAATAAGTTACTATTCACCAAAAAATTTTATAATCTCATTGAACCACATTTTAATTCTTAATGACAACCATGTATGTAGGATTTTCAAAATTCAATACACATTAGTGGTAAACATTCATTTAACTGAAAAATCGGTTTGCTTGATTACCACTTAGTGGTTTCACTATTCATCAAAAATTGAAGTTTTTCAGAAAATTACCAAAAATTCACCCTAAGATATATTTGATATTCTGAATTCAAAAATTAAGTCTATTTTACAAAATTCAAAACATATTAGTCACATTAATTAATTTAATAATTAATTCCCGCTGTCAGAGCAAATAGCGTGTTTTTATAAAACAATAAGTATCAAAAGATTGACACTAGTTTAAGTCTGATTTCAAAGTGAAATTAATTCCAATGACCACTATTGGATTTAATGGTAAAAATATTTTCTAATTTCACTTTAAAACCAATTCAAAATATTATCTAATCATATAAATAAATTAGATTAAAAAGAGTTTTTGAATTAAAACACAACATTCTACACTATTCATTAAGAAATGAACATTATCGGAAAAATACCAAAAAATTACACAAAGTAAAATTTGATGTCCTGATTCTTAATAAGAGTTATATTTGGTCCAAAAGAATGTATAAGAGTGATCAAAACTATATTTAATGACAGTTCTCCATTAAAAGGCGATAAGTGAACCTTTAGTGAAAACTAGGGCATATACACCTAAAATTTAATTCTTTCCGTATTTTAAGCCTTTAGCTTTTATTGGATAAATGAAAAAACATTAAAAAACATATATAATCATATTTTAGTTATTTATATCCATTCCCGCCATTATAACGGCTACATGTTAACTACCATTTAAAATAATATTATTTTATTATTAGAGTGCAACGTAAGATTCCGAAGAAACTCGTTGTTGCGTGTTGGGTACGCCATCGAGCATAGCTTCCCCTTTAAAGTCATATCAATATTTTATTCACAAATATGGATAAATATGAGAATGTCATATTCTTTATTTACCTGGGGTGTTACATTTAATATATATATGTATATATAATTATTTATATATGTGTATGTATATATGATATTTATAATATATAAATATTTATATAGTGATAAAATATAATTTAATTTATTAAATTTCTATCCATTAAATAATGACAACATCATTCGTTCATATATGAGGACTAACACCAGAAAAAAGCGATGTGATTTGATTTCCATGAACTCAATCATGGATTTTATATATTAGTGTATTGAAATAAATATAATGTTATTGATGATATAATAATAATTATAAAAATAAAAAATAATAATTTCTTTCTTTCCAATTATATATTTTATAATTTTAAATGTTACTCATGCGTATGTATGGTTGACCTACTCCATAGTTGTAATGTAGTTCATTTTTTTAACCATGTTAATAGTTGGTTTTAAAATATTAATTATTAAATGAAAATGATAATTATTCCATTATTGATATAATATAGATGATGGGATATTGAACTCGTTGACCAAAGATAAACTACCTATGTTATTTTGGATATATGAGGTGAATAACATTAACCCATCTGGCATAAACAAAATTGATGGAACAATTAAATCTAGAGTTTTAATAGATTAAATGAAAGTAATAATAAATATAAAAAATATTCTAAAACAACTGATGAAAATTAACATAATGGTATTTTTTTTTGATAAATGACTAACATGATGAGCCAAACTCGTGGTAAGGGACACGTTATTTTTAAAACTTCGATTTTATTTTTCCAATTATTTATTTTTTAATGAATTATATTTAAACTATATTTTCATAATATATATATGTATATATATATATATTATTTTGAAAATAAATGAATAATAAAATATTTTTTAGGTGCATTTTGAAAACATTTTTATTTTTCTCAAAATTTATATTTTAACAAAATTTATGTTGAATTTTTTTTTTTTAATTTTCTAAAGGAATCTGAAAATACTATTTTAATTTAAATGCAATAAACTATTGTTTAAGCTGTGAAAAATATTATTTTACTTTTACGTATCATTATAATATTAAATTTTTTACTTCACATAACTATGATCCTTCCCATTTTCATTGAAATTTAATTTTGATAATGTATTTTTAAATTGAAAAGGGAATTTTTATATTCGGTAGTGTTATACATATGGGTTCAAAGGAGATATTAAATGGATTTATGATAAAAAGTTGAAATTATAGAAATTTATTATCTATGATATATTCCATTCACATATCTTTTTATTGGATGTGTTCGGTATAATTACCCAATTAATTGGGTAATTATTATGTTCTCTCGAGAGTTATAATTGAAGTTGACCTTAACAATTTTCCCACATGTGATGTTTCTTCTATGGGTTCTATGAAAATAATTACTTGAGGAACCCAAATAAATTTAAATTCTTTCAAATGTCTTTCTGTTGATATAAAATGACATAAAAAGGTAACATAATAATCTTATATAGGATGTATTATTCTCTTTTGGGTAAAAATGAATGTTTGGAAGAACCAATTTTTATGGATTCTCATGTTTTCTAAGAGACCATCATGATTATTATTTATTCCTTCATATTATAATATAACGTCTTTTGTGGAAAAATGTATTCTTTAATGATTATTTCATGTACAATTAAAATATTTTTGCGGCTCAAATACTATTATGTTAGATGACAACAATTTATTTTAACCAAATTATCTTATAATGGACAAATTATTTCTTTTTTTTTGTTTCCCTTATTGAAATTTTATGTCTCATCAAATATTTTTAAATTTTTTCAATGGGATCAAGGATGATTATAAAAAAAAAGAAAACAGGTTAAAAATAATAATAATTTGATGTGAGAAAAATTTTGATTAATTTAAAAATTATTGTATTGTAGATAATGGTTAGTATGTTAATTTTACTATATTATAATGTTTTGGTCTATTATGTAACTATTACGACATATTTCACTAAAAATCTAAAATAAAATATATCCTTAAAATGAAATAATGGGAATTATTTTCTAAAAATTTATGTTATTCACAAAATATGAACAATGTCTTATAATATTTCTTTGAATTTAAATATATTGCTTCTATTTAAATGGATTTTATATAAATTCATACAGAAATTCCAATCATAATGTGTATTTTTCAATGAAAATAAATATCTGCTACAATTTTTTTACTTACTCACTAGATAATAAATATTCTAATAAAAATAAAAAAACAAAATTAAAAAATTAATAACATGAATATGTAATTTTTTTAAAATATTAAGAAAATTAATTCCTAATATTTGAAGAAATTAAACATTATATCCACGCAAAAAAGTTAATAAATTTTTTATGAAAGAAAAATTTAAGCATAAAATAAATTTATTGAGAATTGAGTACTTATTTTTAAATTAATTTACATTATATAAAAAAATTTATACATTTTTTCATGATTTTTATATACCGATTTCTCTACCTATTTATAACCGATATTGCATAATAGTCGCATTTAAATTGTTATATTAATGTTTGGGTTAGATGAAACATGATGATCCGAGAAAAACAAGCTATTAATTAAATAAAATTTATGCATATAGAAATATATCATATAATCATATAGTGTCATATTATACCCCCTTATAATAATTTATCCATTAAAATTTCATCTCCTTGATATAAATTGTAGATGATACTGATACCTCATCACATCCATAGGTTTCCACATAGAATCCTCTAATTTATGGTTTCTCTACAAAACATTGACCAATAATATGTCTTCTTTTATAGAACATTTTTAATGGGGTATGTAATCTTGATAAGTTCTCCAATATAAAAAATATATTTATAATGTGGTATACCAATTAGTTAATTACATGTGTTCTATTAGGTACGTACTTCCTCAAGAAACATAAACTGAACACATCATGATCATGATATAGATTTGGATGATGACACAATTGATAATATGTCATCATGATACTATGTAAAAACCCATAGATACTGATATATCAAGTTCTATACCACCATTTAGTTCCAAATATCATAACCATATTCTAATTATATATTATTAGGAATACCTTATCACTAAATTTTTTTCCCAGAAGTTACTAATGATCTTTAGAATAACATTCCTACCAACACTAAGCTACCGTTATGTGATCATGTGTTAATCCAATATTTTATATCCATCTACACATCTAGATCATGTCCCAGTAGATTTAATTCTACAACTTCATCCCAACACATATGAGTTGAACCCATCATTCGATAGAGGTATTTATAAAGATCCATCAAAATTCCAGAGAAAGGGCTAATTTTATATGGAAATTATACCAAAGGAGTTCATCTAATCTACATTTAAAATATTTGGTGAAGTATATCAAAATATATTCTAGATTTTTAATTATCCTCTCTGACTAACCATATATCTAAAGATTAAAGTATAATTTAAACTAAACTATATATCAAGCGACTATAGAATAATTGTCCAAATCATCAAGGTAAACATTGGATATCAATCAAAGGCAAAAAAAATTGAGTCTTTCATAATATTAAAACACTTACATAATTTATATCCTAGAAAGATAATGAAGGGATTAAAATTATATAATTGAAATGAAATGTTCAAATTTCATAAGGAGATCGACAACAACCAAAATTGAATTATTATCTTTAGATGTTTTGGGATGTCTAGTGATGAGAATTGTGGAAATGTTTTGTTACATCAATTACATTATTAGTAATTGTTTTATGATAAACATAGAATACAATCCTAACTTACTAAATAGAAATTATGATACCTTCTTTACAATATCCCAATAATTCTTCACCTCATAAATTTTTTTAGATATCTATAAACCCTTATTCTTATGGAATGATCAGTTAATGATGAACTATATGAATAATCAAACATATCTTTCTTCAGATCAAGTATTTAGAGTAAACATACATTGTTTGTAAACCATATCATTCTATTACAATAATAGTGGAAATGAGTTGAATTTATGACTATCTTTTTAAGATAAAATCATATTTCATAAAATACTTAATCCCCACGTGGAAGGGTAGATTAAAATTATTCTGATAAAGTTAGTATATTTTCACATTATAATTGATTTCAATTTCTATATTTTAAAAATATATTTGTATTGGGTCTCATTCAATCATCAATATGGCTTAACTAGTATGATCCTTCAAGGTAAATAAATAAACCAACATTTTCACCTTAGCATGGATGTATTGTATTAATAATTCATAATATTTGATCAATTATTACCATATAATTTAGTCTATGTTCACATATTTATATTATAATTTATAATAAAATATTTTATGATCCATAGATACCTCAAAAATTTCTCCAAAAAAAATTAATATTCAATCAAAAAATTACTTCCTCCAGCTATAGATCACGATTTAGGAAATCAATTTCATGTATCATCTATTTTAATTAGGCATATGAAATCAATAATACTCTTTATTTTGGACACATGAAATTACATTCTTGATGTATCACTATATATGAAAATACATTCTCTACTACAAGAAAGAGTGAGTAAACATTCAATGAAAAACATTATCTAAACAACCATATGATTATAATAAAATTCGTTTATCAACAATTTTTTAAACCCTTATCAGTCAAATTGGTATGTAGACATGATTATTTTGAAAAATATCTCAAAAAACAATTACAGTATCGATAAAACAGATGATAACATTTTATTATAGTAACTATAGTTTGTTTGGGACATTCCTCAATAACATCTGTTCGCATAGGGTCCAATAATACAAATCCACTGTATATTATAAGTCCTATTAATAGATCTACCTAGATCCAAAATTCAAATACGATAATATTTTCTTATGACATCACTTTCATCATGGATTTCATCAAAATTATCAAATGATCTTCATTCTCTTCTTTTCACATTGAATATATAATAATATCATATATAATGACTACCCCAAAATTATAATGGTAATATATAAATATAGTATTCAATAAATATATGATGATTGAAGTGGAATTAATATGTCAACATCAAATAACTGTAAATTCATATTCCACAACATTGTATGGAAAGCTATAATGGGTATATCCTCTTGCATAAACCTAAATTTTGGGTATCCAAAATATATTTTCTTCTCATAAAAGTATTGAGCTAGTGGTAATTGATCAATGATATCCTTGATATGAGATATATGATACTTTTTCATGATAATGATCATATTAATATATCAATAATTAATTAAAATATATATCAACTGAGATTTATTCATAAAAATGAACATCTTCCGCCAAATGTGATTAACCATGTCATACTAATGCTTTATTATGATTATCTTTGATACATTACATTATTTATTTTATGAAAATTGGTTCCATTCTATATGGAGTCTATAAAATATACATGGAACAATATAGGGGTTCTATATGAAAATAAACATCATGATTCAATGGAACAGTATGAAAATAATATTAAATGACAAAAAAAACTTATACATTTGAAATATCAAAAATATTGAGTTTTTTCACATACATCAATGATAAATACAGTTCATGGATTGTAATTAAGGCACATAAGATGGATATTAATTTTATTTAATGTTTATATTCATCCTTTCACTAATAAATGATCAATTGTTAATTTGAAATTATAAATATGGATTAACTTTCTTTAATATTTATGTAAAATCTATATAATTAAATAAAATATATGTCTTTATTAATATTATATTCAACTTGTGATAAAATATCATGATTTTTTGGATGAATAATCCCAAAAATCATTTATCTGATAGGAATAGTAGACTTGAGATATGATCATCACACCATTTGATTTTTTTCATTTTTGACACCATAACTAATTTTTTTGGATGTAATGCGATACCATTATAAAATAATTCTGATATAAAATAGCGGTTCAATCCCAAATAATATTTTTCTTTATCAATTATAGATTTTATAATAACTGTTCCATTTACTACATCATTATCATTAATAAATTTTCAATAAATGGTTTTGTGATATTTATATTTTTCTTTGGGATTAACATTTTTATAATTCATATCATCAGAAAAATCTTTTGTATTCAAATACCAGTTGGTGTAATTCTAATACTCATTTCATTTTTAGCAATTAATTGTGGGTGGTGCGTTATATCAAATTTATTTTCTCCATGAAATTAAAAATAATATTCATATCCTTTATATATTCATGATATTTATAACTATATGATCATCATTTAAATATCAACTGTTTTATATTCAATCAATTTCCTTGATGTCTCTGATAAAATGTTTGGCATGTAAGTGATTGAAATTTATTTCATTGATGTAATTTCATTGATTTTTTATGTGACTATATCATCTTTTTCTGATCACACTTGTTTGAATGGTGGGGATATTTAAATTATATTACTACCATTATTGAAAATCAAATGATTTGTTTATAGTTATGAATGTCTCTTATGGCTAACATATTTCAATGAATTGGTTTTTAGCGACTAAATAATTGATCATTTTGTTATTTAATGCTAATGATTAAATGAGAAGCATACCATGTAGGTCTTACCAAATTTTCATGAAAATTATCAATTGATTCATAATCATTATTCTAAAACTGAATGAAATTCATATACATTTTTTGTATGTATAATACAAGGGATGTGGTTATTGAAAAATAACCTATTAAAATCATTATATTAGTTTGTTTTTTTATTCATCTTGATTTATATTATTAATATATTTTTCAATTGATTTAAGAAACCTTTAAAAAAATAAATTGCAAGGAAAAATTTTCATGTTCCCAGAACCAGAAAATAGAAAATATTTTCATAGTTGTATTGATCCCTTGATCATCCACCTATGGATCAAAAAACTAACAAAGAAAGGTGGATATTTCCTCATGAAAGACACAAATGTACATTTTTTACACCAATAATTATTTCAATGCTAAAATTGATTCATATACTAAAAATTAAAATGATCTATGCTAAAAGATTCTAAATTTTATCTCGTATATCATTTAATTGGTTAGGAAGAAAAAAAATTCATTTCCCATCATAATATTATTTATTATGATTTATTCTATTTCCATATATTGAATAAAAAAAAGTGAAATCATTAAACTATAATATCCATTTTCGCTGTCTTATATTCCTGAAAAATCATTCATATGATGTAAAAATCCTTCCACATTAAATCGATACATGTCACCTTATAGTAAAACTATGTTATACATATTCAAATCTTCCATAATGGTTTATATTGAAAATGAAAATTTTCCCATCCATATCACATAATAGTGTCATTCTAGGGGTGTAGTAAGGTCTTATTCATTATGAATTTCATTAATGGTATATATATTTTCAACTATCACATACTAGGGTTATTATCACAAGTTTAATTGCTTTACAACCACATCAACATGAAATATCCATACTTGAGTGTATTTTTATGAAAACCCCATAATATGTACCTTACCAAAAAATTATTATATTATAATAAACATAGAAATATCCGCATGGTGTTCAAAAATGTCTCCTAATGATAATCTCAAAGGACTAATGAAACCCTGCTATGATACAAAATATTGAACTATATTCATTTAATAATTAAATATTTCATCATTTTAGATTAATATTTCATACACAACATGAATATCAATTAAAAAACAATAATGTTATCATGTATTTTGGGACTAGGTACCTAAATATATTATTTGGAAACATTCTTTATAATATCCTTTATGTTTCTTCTCAAATTACACCATTATTGACATACCCTCAAAAATACTATCTTCATAACATTCTGAAAGGAAAAATAAAATGTTTTCTCATGTTATTATTAAGTGTAATCATAGGAGATATAAATAGATGAACAAATGATAACATAACATAAGAATTCATTTAATATGTAATAACTATATCACAATTATCTAAAAATATAAAACATGAATGATTCTTTAAATTGAAGAATATGAATCCTTATTTTAATATTTAAATTAACGATTGAATAAGGAAAATATCATTGTATTTGGAATTATAAGAAATGATTATATATATTTAGAGTTTGTGACATTTTTAGAATTAGTCGAAATTCTACTATAACCACAAATATAAGTACATGAAGGTTAATTAATTTTATTATTGATAAATAGAAAGTGTTTTATAGAGGATAACTTGGCTAAAGATATCTTCCTTTTTATCTTCTGTATAAGATATCTTATTATGGTTTATTTGATGTACACACACTAACCATTAATGTTTTATTAAATGGATGTAACATGAAGGAACTGAAATTACATTATATGTGAATAAAAATATTTAAGTCATATGAATGAATGATCTAATGGGGTGTGTGTTACAATAAAAAATAATTTGTTTATTTTTAACAATTTTTCAAGAGTTATGAATAATAACGTGATCCAGTAATTATTTTTTAATGCACCAAGTACGGTAAAATGATGACTAATGGAAGTTAAGGTGATAATGATCAAACAATGTAAGAATATTAAATTAATTATGTGTCAATAATGTGGGAAGAATCACTCAGGCAACCATCATTGATGAATAAGATAATGGTTGTTATTTGGCAAAGGGGAGAATAAATCTATTATATAATAAGGAAAAACGTAATTGTTTAATTAACATCATGATATATAATAATGTAATTTAAATGGTTCCAATTAATATTTTTAATTGGGGAATGTATGGGATTTGATGTTCTAGGTTTAAATCTCATTAAGGTGATCATAAGGTCTATATATATTTGTTTACAAATTCTTCACGACGTTATTGTTGATGATGAGGAACCCACAAATGATATATAAACGGTTTGGATAAAATGTTGACTTATGTTTTGATATTGATGGATCAAAGTACATGATTCCTATTTTTATTATCCGGATAACGTGACATGGAGTAAAACAGGAAATCATATTTAACATATTATAATGAACATTGAATGAATGATGTGTTCATATATAGGGATTCAAGAATTATTATTTAAGAATAATGTTAATATTAAAATAATCAATATTGTTTTTATTTTTTATGTTACTGGAGTAACATGGATACATTTATTGACTCATAAATTATTTATTAGGTATATGTAACCATTTAGATTAACATGTATTTAAAAAAAATTTAGTTGAGGAAGAATGAATTTACATTTTAATTATCGAAGATAAATTTAATTTATAACCTATTAAGTTTCATATGATCTATGATGTTGAGGTATCATTGAGTTATAATAATTTTAGAACATATGTTTTACTACATATTTAACCATGGGATCAAATATTTATTTTATTATGAAGTGATTATTATAATTTTAAAATAAGTTTACTATTGGGGAAAATTATATGATTAAGTTGAACAAAATATTGTCATGTTTTATTTGTGGGATAAATGGTTAATTATAAATTTTAAATCATATATTTTTTTACAATGAATATATGGTGATTAATTTTATTTATCAAATTTAAAGGAATATTTATTAGATAATAACATTAATGCATAAATATATTTTGGTATATTACTAAATTAGTGACTAGTGATTATTGGAAATAAATATTAAATTATTTATTAAAGAATATATGATCCAATAATTTTGAGTTTTGGGTCTTGAACATGGTGTGGAACATTTTTAGGTGTACTAAAGTTATTTATTTAGAAAATTATCTATGTTGATATTTTTTTATTGTTCAAGGTTTTGATTTTAATGATGTTTTTTCACATATGATGATTTGTTCATTTTTTAAATTATGAAAACTTATAATAACTATTTTTTTCCATTATATATAAATTTAATTAAAATATCATTTTATCATGATATTGAATTAATAGACCCATTTGATGTTTATTTTAGTTATCAGTGAATACAATATTCAGCTTGAATTGTAACAGTTTGAAGAAGAATTTGATATTGTGTTAGAAATTGATTAATGGATGAAATATTACTTGTTATATAAGTAAATTTTTCTATGATATTTTTTTAGATATTAAATTATTTTCCCAAATTATGAAAAACGATCATGAAGGAAAAAAGTGTCCTATAACATCCATTTCTAAGGAGTATATAGTCATTATTTCACCATATAGATTTATAATTTTTCGTTCATTATGTTTATCATGACTATTAACTTTTTTGTTATTGATGTTACCATTACAATATAAATCATTATTTGAACAATAATAATTTCCACCACATCAATATTTTCACATGACAGCCATGCTATCACATTTAGAAACCCAGTTTGTGATATTTCAGATTACCGTTGTATTTCCCTTTCCCTCGATTCTAAAGGATGTTTTATAAACTGCTTTTAGTTGCGTGTTTTCTAATAATTCTTTTCCCAATGTATATATAGTTATTATATAGATCAATTGAAAATTGAGAGGACATAATTTATTAAATTGGGGAGATTGTATTTCCAAAATATTTTAATTTTTTCATTTTCGATTAATTATACAATACAAAACATCGAGCATAAATGAACCATGAAATATTAATATTCAATTTGTTATTTATAACATTTCCCTTAATTTTGAATCAATGAATAGTTTTAATCACATTATAAAATATATATATAATCACCAAACTCAATAAAAATTTATTAATTAATTAATTGAAAATATTCAGTGTATTTTCTGAAAATTCATTTTATTCATCAATATAAATTTACAAAAAAAATACATTTGAATGATATTTATGATAGAATATTTTAATAATGTTTTTGAAAGGATATATTTTTAGTTCATTAAAATGATTTCATTTATTAACTACTATATCAAATGTATCTTATAGTATTATTGTTTCACATTTCTAAAAAGTTTGATTTTTTATTGAATAATGGAAAACTGTTGATTTTTCATAAACCATCCATTTCATTTCATTAAAATGACTCATTATAAATTTAATATCATATCAAAGGAAAATAAACCATACATAAATATATATAATATTTTTAATTAGATTTTAATCACTATTATAATAAATTGGGTAGAAGATATTTTTAAACTCAAAATTGAATTATTCTAAACAATCATTTTATTCTTAAATTAATTTTATTGAAATATAGAAATTGAATTATAAAAAATAGATTCAATAATTTTTTAGGAGATAATTTTTTTAAGTAGGTTAATTCTATTTTTAGGTTATATGAATAGGGATCATGGTAAAATCTCTCACATCAATTAAAGGTGAAATATTGTAATAAATTTTTAATCTCTAGCGAAAAATATAATAATTACTTTAAAACATGATATTATCTTACAAAATGTGTTTTTTTTATAAATTAAATTCTTATCGTGCTAAATGATTAATTATAAATCATTAATCTGATATTCAAAACCGAAACATGATTTTTTTAAAGATATCATATAATTCACACATAATTAAACTATTTTTGGGTCTTTTATTATTTAATCATGGTTAGAATATTCTTTTATATCTTTTTTACTAATTTTTTTTAAAATTAATACTTTTCATATTACTTAATAAAAAATCAACTAAAATATTACATGAATCCAAGGTAAAATTATTTTTGGCGACAAATTATAGTCTTTTATTAAAAACTATTATTCTGTGTTTTTGGTAAATATATTAAATGTACTTCCTAAATATATATATTTTGTAATTGGTACAATTGATTTAAAATTTGAATAAAATTTTGTAAGTATATTTATATGGCGTATTTTATTTTTTTCACATTTATTTATATAATCATGGTAGAAAAGTTGAGTTATCATATTTCCCGTTAAAGAGTTTATAGTGGTTTCACTACGATTTTTGCATTAAAATGGAACCCATTCTTCTATAAATGTGATCTACTGAGTTTATTTGGACTTTATAAATAATTAAATCCGAATTTTGGGTTCATTTCTTCCACTTTTTATGATAAGGATTTATATATTATTTCATATTTTAATAAATTTAAAAAAAACACCTCCCATCACATATAAAAGGGAACAATCTCTCCTCTTTTCATAACATTTCAATATTCTTATGGTTTAGAAAATATCTATAGAAATACAAAACATAAATCCCTCAAATTATCCTTCATTACATTTTTTGATCTATAAACCAACATAGGAAGGATATATATAAATTTATAGAGTATGATAGATCCACATGTATAGATCTTGACAGCAAATTTTCATTTTATAGCATCATCTACCACCATACAATATTTTTACACAATTTTTTTATAATAAAATAATTATCTAAAATATACTAATATTTTATTATGTTAATTTAATATCCTATTTTTATAACCTCTTCACTTAAATTTAAAGTGAAAACATTATTGTGTACGAGAAACTATAACCTTGTAATTTAATTTAATTTTTTCCATCATCATCTATCACGATTGGTGATAATCATAAATTTATGGTATATATTTATCATATAAAAAATATATAAATAATTATATAAATATAATATATATTCTAATTTTTTATATTTCTGTCAATTTAAAATTGATTACATTGTTCATTTATATGTGAGGATTACTACCACCACAAAGTAATTCAAATAGGTTTTCCTTACCTCATTACATGAATAGTATATATTTGAGTATTTAATTAAAAATAATTATATTTATGATATAATAATTATTATTCTAAAATAAAAAAATAGTTACGCACCTTCCATTGATACTTTTCAAAATTTTAAATTTTACTCATGTGTATGTACGACTGACCATCTCTAAGGTTGTATTATATTTCATTTTTCCTAAGCATTTTTATGGTTGGTTTTAAAAGATTAATTATTGTATAAGAATGATAATTATTCCATTATTATTATATTATAGATTATATAATAATGAACTCTTTGACCATTGACAATCTACTGTTTTTTTCTACACATGATGTGGACCTCATCAAAACATCTTATATCCTCTAAATCGATTAGAGAATTAAATCTAGAGTGGTAATACATAAAAATTACTAATAATGAAATTGAAATTTTTTTAAACAATTGAAAAAATTATCATAATATTATTATTTTGGATGATAAATGACTTAAATGATGATTCAAACTCAATGTAATGGGAACATTACATTTGAAACATTATTTTGAATATAACAACGATTTATATAATAATTCATTTTGTTCAATATATATATTATTAAAAAATATAAATTTTTATTTAAAAATTTATTAATAGTAAATGAAATTTTAGGTCCCTTTTGAAATTATTTCAAAGGATCCAAAATGAATATTTTATCATATTATATACATAACATTTTGAATTTCAATAAAAAGGGAAAATGTAATGTTATATTTTCAATTATATGGTGTCAACTATTATTAAAGCTACAAAAAACATTATTTTATATATAGATACCTTTATAATATTCAATTTTGATTAAAATTAAATTTTATCCTTTACATTTTTTATATTTTTACTTTAGGTTTTGTGTTTTTAATGTGAAAATTGAATTTTCATATCTGATAGTGTCTTATATATGTGTTCGAAAGAGATATTCAAATGATTTTTGATAAAAAAATCATTGAAATTTTTTACTTATGATATTTTCCTTCGGAATTTATGATGAATGGGTGTTCTTGGTTTAACTATACAATTCATTGGGTAATGATTATGTTATTTTGAGAATTATGTTGGAAGTTGACCTCAACAGATTTCTCACATCTTATGGTTCTTCTAAGGGTTCTTATAAGGTTTCTATGAAAATAATTTCATGATGAACCTAAATTGAATTTATATTCATTCTTTTCAGTTTCCATTGAAATCAGATGACTTAATAATGTAATATTATCATCTTATAATTAATTTATTAGTCCTTTTTTGGTTATAATTAATGTTATTACGAAAATGATTTTCAAGGATTCTCATGTTTTCGAAGAGACCCTTAGGATTATTATTTTTCCTTCATATTTTCATATAATGTGTTCTATGAAAGTTATTGGGATGTAATGATGATTTCAGGTGTAATATAATTATATTTTGATCTCAATAAGTTTTATGTTAATTGTTTATACTTTCTTTTGATATCATTGACTTAAAATAGAGTAACTATTTTTGTTTTTTATAATCCATGATTTTTTATTATCATCACGTATTTATAATGGTTTTTACATTGGTTTATGTATGAATAATATCAAAGAATAATTTATGTTAAAAATTATAATTATTTGACCTGAATTAAAATGAGAATAAATTAAAAATTATTATATTATTGGAAAACAGATATTATGATAATGATTCTAATTGATAAATTTTTGGTTTATTATGTAACCGTTGTGACGTATTTCTAGAAAACCATAAACCAAAGGAGATCCTTGAAATGAAATTAAGAGAATTATTTTATTATGATTTAAAAATTTTTCTAAATAACTACCAGCTTCTGATATTTTTTATATGTAATTAATTAACATATTTCTATTTAAATGAATCATATATTTATTTCTCATTAAATTAAAATAATGATGGGTATTTTTCAATAGAATTAAATGTCTGCTTCAAAAAATTACTATTCACATCTATTCACTATAAAATTAATAATCTTATAAAAATTGCAATAAATAAAATTAAAATAATATCAATATGATGATTTTTTATAATTTTCAGAATATGTAATTTATAAAGGTTGATAAAATTAATAATAATTTAGTTGTATTAAATAAAATAAAAAACACCTAAATAAAATATATTTTTTAAGCATGAAATAAATTTACATTGAATTGAGTACATATTTTTTGATGGATTTACTTTATATATGACGTTTATAATATATTTCATGATTTGGTTACACCTTTTACTCACTCTATTATGAAGATAAATTTCATAATAGTCACATTTAAATAAAATTATATATATCATTGTTACATTATACAAGTCGCTACATTTAAAGAAAGCTATTAAATAAATGAAATTCAGTCATAGAAAAATATATCATAAAATCATTGAATGTGATATTATACACACTTATAATAATTTATCCCTCAAATTATCGTCTCTTTAATAAGAATAGTTTTGGATTTATATAACTCATCACATCCTTAGGTTGCCACATAGAATCCACTAAATTATGGTTTCTATTGAAAACATTGACTAGTGAGATAAATTATTTCATAAAACATTCCATATATTATTTGTAATCTCTATAAGTTGTCACTCTGAATATATATCTTTATCTAGAAGAATACCATTGAGTTCAGTAAATGTGAAGGATTAGGTATGTACATCCCCAGGAAACATACATGGAAAACATCATGAACATGAGAGAGTTTCAAATGACAACACAAATGATAATGTATAATCCTGATACAATGTAGAATTACATAGGGAATAATATATCAATTTCTAAACCTCAACTTCATTACAAATATCATAAATTTCATCCAAGGGTATATAAGTGGGAATAACATATGGAAAACATTTAATTCTATTTGTTACATATGATATTTAGAATAACTTTCTTAAAAACATTGGGCTACACGTATGTGATACTTAATTAATTTAACATTTTCTATCATATTCATCATCTAGATCAACTCCCAATAGTTTTAAATATAGAACTTCATCCAAAAACATATGAGTTATTCACCTCCTACCATAAGTTTAATTATAAGGAGCCATAAAAATTTGGGAGTAAAAGACATTATTTTATGAACATTTTACCGAAGGTGTTGATCCCAACTACCATTGAAATATATAATGAAATTTCTCACCATATATTGTAGATTATGAATTATAGTCTCAGACAAACCATCTATATGATGATTTTTTTCTGTAAAAAACACATCTGTATATCAGGAGGCTATAATATGATTATCGAAAATATCAAAGTAAACCTTGGACCATGATCAAATACAATATAATTGGGTCTTCAATATAATATAACCAATTCTTTAATGTATAATATATAATGATTATCATGAGATAAAAATTGTATAATTAAAAGGAAATTTTCTAATTTCAGCAGCTAATCAACTACAACTAGAATAGAATTATTCCCTTTAGATAATTTAGTTTGAATAACAACAAAATTTGTGGTAATGTTTTCAAATTTTAATCAGAGTATAGTTAATGGTTGTGACATAAACATAGTTTACAATATTTCAAACATATCTTATTAACCATGATTTGAGATACATAAATTATAATATCACTGTCATGTTTTCCCTCTATAAATAATTTTTCAGACCTCTATAAATATTTATTCTTATGTGATGAATAAATAATGACAAAGTAAAAAATTTAACAAAAATATCTTTTCTCGGATAATGTATTAACAGAACACATACCTGTTTTCTAAACCATAAAATTCTTTTGTAATCATGGTGGAAATAGGAATTATTTATAACCCTGTTTATTAGTTTTATATCCTCTTTATTCACCTATATAATCCATATTCATTGGATCCCATTTAAAAAAATAAACATGGCCAAACCAATATAGTCCTTCAAATCATTGAATGAACAAACTTGTTTTCCTTTCCATGGAGATATTGTATTAGTAATTCATAATCATTAATCAATTTTTATGATATTATTTAGTATATATTCACATATTTCTATGGATAAATATAATTCAAACTTACATGATGCATAAATACTTCACACATTTCTTAAACAAATCTAAATATTCGATAGAAAAATTACTCATTCTAACTATAGATCATGGCTTACGTAATATTTATCATGTATCATTAATTATAATTAGGCATCTAAAATCACTGTATCGTTTTTCATGATGACATGTTACATTCCCTTCTTTGATGAATAACTATAGATCATAATACATTCTCTATTATTGGTAATTGTTTGTATAAATGCACTAAAAATCCTTATCAAAATTTCCTTTTAATTATAATAATATTTATTTATCCACATGTATTTAAAACCATTAAGAGTAAAATTTGTTTGTACACAACATTATTGCTTTAAATATAACACAAAACATTTGTAGTATCGATATAACCCAAGATAGCATTGGGTTTCAGTAAATATGGATGGTATATGATATTTCTCAACAACATCTATTTTCAAAGGATCCACTGATAAACACCCAATAGAACTTATATGTCCCATGAATTAAATAATCTGGATCCATAATTCACACATGGTAAATTTTTCATATGAAATCACTGTCATTATTTTTTCCATCAAAATTATAAAATGATCTTTATTCTATTCCTCTCACATTTAATATATAATTATATCATATTTAATGATGTCCCAAAAATAATGCAATATATAAAGATAATATTTATTTGATATATGATGATTGAAGTGGAATTAAAAATTATAAATTAATAAATATAAATTCATATTCAACGACATAGTATAAAAGGATATCCTTGATAAGACATCCTTTATAACCCTTAATTAATGGTATCCCAAATGAATTTAACTCAAATACAATTATTGTGATACATTTAAGTGATCAATGAAATCAAATATATGGGATGGAGGATAATTTTTCATGATTGTGAAATTGTTACTAAATAGTTAATCAATTAGATTAATCATAAAACCATATTTATTATGAATAAAATGAATAGGTGCACCACATTGTGATAAACTAGTTCATTTTAATCTATTATCAAGATATTCTTTATGGTAAATCTTCAATTACTATAATGAATTTGGTTCCTTTCTATATATATTCTCTAAAATATACAAGGAAGTAGGATTGAGTTCTATATAAAACTAAACTTCATGGTTTAGTGGAAGACTAGGAAAACACTTTTTTATGATATTGAAAACTAATAAAATTGATATATCCAAAATATTGAGTTTCACCCCAACAATATAAGATAATTACACTTCATAGATATCAAATCAAGACCAAAAATATATATGCGAGTTCCATTAAATGTTTTTGATCCTCATTTGACTAATAAATGATCAAAAGATATTTTGAGATAAGAAATTCGGATTCCCTTACAATGTAATTGATATAGGATCTATATAATTATAACTAATATATGCATATAATGACATGAAATATAACTTGAGATAGAATCTCAATAATCATTTCAAGAATTTTCCAAAAAAAATCTATTTGAGGTGATTTATAAACTTGACATACGATCAACATACCATTATAATTTTTCATTTCAAACACCAAAAATAGTTTTTTATGAGGTAATATTACACAATTATATAATAAATCATATATAAAATAGTGATTTGAGTTAGAATAAAATATGATATTATCTATTATATATTGTTTAATAAGTGTTAAGTTTACAACATCATTATCATAACCAACATTGAATGTTATGGTTGAATGATATTTATGTTTTATGTTAGGATTAATATTTTGTTAGTTCTTATCATCCTAAAAAATTTCATTAACGTACTAGTTTGTGTAATATTAATATTCATTGCATTTGTATCACTGAATTGTAGATGGTGAATAAGTTCAAATTTATTTACTCCATGAAATTAAAAATAGTATTTATATAATATCAATATTAATGAGATTTATACTAATACATTACACATTTAATTAACATCATTTTTATATTCATTCAATCTCCTTGATGTTTCTTTCAAAAAAAATTCCATGAACGTGATTCAAATTTAGGTAATCCTTGTGATTTTATTGACCTTTCAGGTGACTACATTATATTTTTTTATCAATCTAGTTTTAATGGTTGGAATATTTAATATTTATTACTATATTTAGTAAAAATTGAAATATTTATTTATAGCCAGGAAATTCTCTTACGGCTAACACAATTTCTAGAATTTTTTTTAAGCCACAATAAATTGATCATTTTTCATTTCAAAAATAATTATTAAACTAGAAAAATACCATGTTAGTCTTATCCAATAATCCTCATAATTATAAATTGATTCATCACAATTATTCTTAGTCTCATGTAGTTGAATTTATACTTTTTTATTTAAAATAAAAGGGAAGTTATTATTGAACAATATCATCTTAATCTCATCAACTTCTATTGTGCTAGTTATTTTTCTTGACTTGTATTCATAATAATATTTTACCATTTATATGCTACATTTTCCAAACAATAAATATCGTGGAAAAAAATTCATGTTCCATGGAATGAAAAATAGAAAATATTTTCATAGTTTTATTGATCCATTGCACTACCACTAGTGTGTCAGAAGACCCACCAAAAGAAGGTTGTTATAAACTAATGAAAGACTCAATTGGATGTTGTTCACTCCATTGATTATTTATATGCTCACTGTGATTAATTTCTAAAAATGATAAATAATCCTTGCAATAATATTCTCTATTCCATCTCATATGCCATTCAGTTATGTAGGATGAAAATAATTTCATTTCCCAAAATAATATTTTTCTTGTATGATTTATTCTAGTTCCCTCCATTGACTAAAACGAAAATGGAAATTATAACCTTGAATATAGTATAGTCAGAGTGGGGAGTCATATATCAATGAAAAATCATTCATATGATATCAAAATCATGACACCATATTTAAATACACGTCATCTTAGGGAAAAATTATTTTATACATATTCAAATCCATTAAAATGGATTATACTAAAAATTTAAATTAACCCAACTATATAACATTAAAGTTTAAAAATAAATTTTTATTAAGGGGCCATTCAACAATAATATGTATGATGGTTGATATATAGTTAACTATCATTTTTACGGTTATTACCCCATGATGTATTTTTTTCAAAATGACATCCACATATAAAATCTAGACTAGGGTTCATTTTCATGAAACCACCTTAATATCTACATAACCATACATTAGTATATTATAATATATTTAGTCAAACCCCCATGGTGTTCACCAATGTTTACTAACCCTATTATCCATAGATTAATGAAACCCCGTTTTGAGACAAAATAACGAAATATAAACATTAAATATATTAATATTTCTTCATTTGAGATTAATATTCCATGCACAACATTAATATCAATGAAAAAAAAATTCCATTATTTGGGGACTAGACATAAATATCATATATGGGTACATTATTCATAATTTTATTTAAATTTATTCTCATATTGTACCCTTCTGGAAAAAAAACCACTAAAAACCATTCTGCATAACCTAATAAATGAAAAAATTATAAAAGGATAACTCAAATTCTTATTACATGTAAACATGTGAGGTATCAATCAATGATAATATGAAAATTGAAGATAAAAATTAGGGTATGTGATCATGATTTTGACATACAAATTCTAATAATTCAATCATAAACCACAATCACGACTTCTAGAATAAATATTTTTCATTTTAATAGACAAGAATAAAAAGACAGATAAATTATTATTATTCACTCATGATCCATGATTTCAAATAATAATAATGATAAATTACATATGAATATGGAACCATCGTACTCATAAAAAATATAGAATTTACTATATTTTACGACCTAAACTATCACATTATTCTAAAGTGGACATCAACATTCATTTATATCATAATGGTTCATGAATAACGACCATTTCCCATATCATATGGATCATTCATTACCACAGGGTGGACCAAGAATCTAAACATGTTTACCATAATGGATAGAAAAGACATAATTTTTCCCACAATTATGTCAATGGATATAATCCTTACCAAATTTAATATAGGATTATATAATTTATAGACCATGATTCACATAATTAAAATAACACATATGTTCACTAGATGTTCACAAAATATTCATCTAATAAATATATAATTACCCATGAAAAATAAATGAGTTTCATAAAAATTTCATCCTAATATTCACTAACCAACCATGTAAGTAATAATTGTTTTCTCATAGGAACATATTCCAAGTTAATAATACATAATATATGACGATGTTATAATGGATCAAAAAATCATTTAAATTGTCACTTGAATATATGATGAAAAATTTTCCATTTTGAAAAAACATATTCAAAATACTTGTATTTTTAATGTAATAATTATAATATTTTATTAGAATATATAAATTTTAATTTTTAATTTAATGTTAAATTATTTGAGTGTTCATGTGGGTGGTAAATTCTAATTATTCAAATTATAATAAAACTAGAAAAATATCATATTTGGTAAAAAGTCAATTAATTACACATTATGAAATTAAAATAAATTATTTTAAAAACCACTATATAATGATAAAAATGTGTAATAATTAATTTATGAAATAATATGATAATTTTAAAAACACTATTGAAATTATTTTACTTAAAATCATGTAAAAGGAAGAAAATAATATCTGATCAAGATGAAATAAATAAATATTTAAATAATTATTTCAGTCATTTGATATTCCCAAATGATTAAGACTGTAAAAATATATGAAAATATCATGAATGAATATAAAATTATTTTTTTATTTTTTTATAATTATCATATAATTTTGATGATGTAAATATAAAAATAAAAATCATTATTTAAATGATATTCAATCATAAATCCCTTACCTCACGTCACTTCATTATTTATATATGTTCAAGACTCTGGAATAATATGTATTTATTTAATATTAATAAATTTCAATAACAAAATCATGTAAAAATAGTATATATTATAGAATTATAAAATTTAATCACAAATATAATAACAATTCTATATTAAAATTTCTATTTTAAGGTGATAAATACTTTATTTAACCTCAATATTTTTGTTTGGATGTTCTAGTACTTTTTCATTGATCATGGTTTGATCATGTGATGAAAATGTATAATCAAATAATATCATATATAGTAATTATGTAAATATTTATAATCACCCATATAATTTATAGATACAAAAATTATTTACATTCTTCATGGAGATATTAATCTGTATGTTTGTGTAGACATTTTTTTATATTTTAATAGAAATATGGAGTGATATATAAATAATATTTTATCATTAAAATCATAAATTAAATTATAAATATATTATAAACACATTAAAACAATTATAATAACCATCAATGTGAAATGGTGATGAAAAATGAAACACATCGCTTCATGGATGTGGTATTCCACATGTACACAAGAGAGATGGATTCATTTCCGATAAGATTCAAAGGTTTCGGTTAATTATTTCTAAAAAATTATAATAAAAAATATTATAATGAATATACTAGGATAATTATTTAATAATTTATAACATAGATTTATAGCATGTATGAAAATTTATCAAATTGAAAGAACACGATTAAGTGTTATACATCATTATTGGGAAAACTCTTTATGAATTCTCTTTTGAACATGATAGGATGGATTATGGAAATTAAAATAATATCTAATATTGGGAGAAGGAATGTAAAAAAAGTATTATGTTATGTATGTTCTCCTATATAAGGCTAATTATGCGATGATAATATAGGAGATGCAGTATCCTTTTGTAAGTGTAATAAATAACACACATGGAATTAAATAAATGATTAAATAATATAAACACAATAATCATGTATTATGGAACCTAGGAAACCAAAATTAATGTACAATATGTTATATGGTCTAAATAGAATCAAAAAATATATTTTTTTACTTTTATGTACATTTTAATAATTATCCCCATTTCTAAACATTTGAATACTTTTTCTAACCTTAACCATGATACAATAATTTCGTTCTTATGATATCATAACTATATGACCAAAAAATGGGGGAATATAACCAAATTTTTAAATTCTAAATAAAAATTATAAAACCATTTTTATATTCTCAGTTTATATATGTGGAAGAAATTACATTTTATAAAAAAACTCAAAATTCATAAAACCAGTTTTTAGGAAAATATATTATTTAAGAGTGAAATTCTTTTTTCCACTAAATAATTTAATATATTTTTTTCAACAAATATTTTTCTTTTACAAATTTACAGTGATTTTTTTAAAGAAAATTATAAACCAAAACCGAATGAAATCATTCGATGATTCTAACAAATTAAATGATCCAAAAATAGTTTTTAAATGTGAAGAGAAATAACTTATTTTCACAAAAATTCATGATAAGATCCAAATTTAAATTTTTTATGAAAATTCGCATTTAATCAAAAAAATGGAATTATATCAAAATAAATTATAATACTAATTTAAATATAATTATAATGATTATTACTAACTAAATGAAAAATATGTATTTTTTGGGTTGAATTCAAATCATTAAGACCATTTATCACTAAATTGAAATGATATATTTTGAATAATTAATATTTTCACCATTAAATAACAAATAAATATTTTTTAAAAAATATATATAAATCACCATTAAATAAAATTGAAAATTTGATTAAAAAAATATAACCTTTTTTATAAGTACTCTTTTTAAAACTGAATGGAATTGATTATAATATATATGCAAAAAATATAATAAGAACCATTTTTGAGGAATTGTTTTTGAATCATAAAATGACATTACTAAAATTGGAATACTTATTTATCAATTAATTTACATTATATAATTTGTTTTTAAAATTTTTTAGTTCATTCCACCAATTTTAATATAATGGTTATAATGTTCATATTAAATAATATTAGTCATATCATGGCTAATTTAAACTCATTGATTTGTGTATATCATGATATTTTGGAAATAAAAAAAGTAAATATAAATATAATAAAAAATATTTGGTTGTTACGTGATGGACCATGTATTTGTGTTATATTGTGGGGCTGATAATTTCCCCTTTAATTATATATTATTTGGTGCATGTTATCCCATGTATTTAAATAATTTTTTCAAGTAGATAATGCCCCCAATTGTTCTGTAATTTTCCATGTGTATGTTTCCCCATATTGTTTATTTGATTCATTTGGTGTGTGCTAACCCCCACAATTGTTTTCCATATCGGGTTGATCTTTACTCTTGTGATTATTTGATACTTATAGGTGGATGTTAGTTCTGATTTTTTATTGGTAAATCTAGGTGGATTATGGACAACACTATTTATTGATAATAATAGGTGGATGCTAGATACTGACAACATTAACCGAGATGATTCGGATTTGACATATTTCTATTAATTTATTTATTATATTCATTATATTTTGTGGTAGGACTAATATATATTGATGATATAAGGCATTCACAGAAACATTTTTACATTGTCTAAAGTAGGTATGATTGATCTTAATTGACTCGTTAGAAACTAAGGATCAATAGTTATTATTTTATTTAAATTTTAAACTTTATTTATTTATTTTCTATAAATATCACATGTGTATACATTTTGTTTAATATTTATGATTAGGACCCCATTGGATATTACCTACAAATTTTTAATCACACCCTTCTTAGGTGTCAATGGAAATTAGGTACCTAAGAACACTAATCACTGCTTCATGCAGGTCAGATTCTTCGAGTTATATAGTCACTATGACTATCATTGAATTATTCTCATTTATGGAATGCAGCACAACATAGTGATTGTTATAAAGACCAGTAAAATTCAAGCGAAATTTATTCTAAATTTTCTTTGGGATTTTACAAAAATGCAGTTTCTGACGGCGCCTGATTCCGAGGACCTGTGTGCCCGGAATCAATTTCTGAAGTTTAGCTCGAGTACGTTCAGTGAACGAACGAGCGGGTTTTTCTATATTTTGAACTGTTGCACGGAATCGAAATCTGAGGGCACCTATGGAACCACAGTGTCGGTAATTGCTTAAGAAGACCCTTTCTGGAGTTGTGTTTTCTCGGGAGGAGTTGTTTAAAAAAATTTGAGGGATAAAATATAATTGATACAATTATATTTTCTTTTCTTGTTAAGTGGATTAAGTGTTGTGTTACAACACTTTCACCCTCTCTTAAGTGGTCATAACCTAAGTAAGGGAGTTAAGGGTGGGACCCACTTGTAGTTAACAACCCACGAGAGGATTAAAGGTGAGGTGGGGCCCACATGAACCCCACCCCTTCACATTCCTCTTAAACTCCCTATCTCACTCTTTAATGTTTTGTAAACTTATCATTAATTAGTAACCTTCCATTTCCTCACTCTCTCCATCATTAACTATAGCCAACACACACATTAAATTAAGTGAATTAATATTTTTAATTTATTTTGGAAAAGCATGGCTTGGGTTGATTAAATAACGTGGAACCATTATTTTTTGTGAAGGGTTGGCATTTGTGGTGTTGAGGGTAAGGGAAGAGAGCATGGGAGTTTTTAAGGAACCTCTTCTTCTTCTTCATCTTCTTCTTCTTCATCAAGGAATGTCGATTCGGAGACCCGGATTCTTCCATCTTCTTTTTCCTCGACAAAGGAGGAGGCACTGACGTGGGAACTCGCCAAAGACATTCCGTCTTTTAATTTTTATCTCCGCATAAAAGGAAGGGAGACACTGCTTCCGTATCATACGTTCTCCGTCGGGATATACGGAACCTCACCCCGTGATGCCGTTTTCCCGCGACACCATCGTTCGACAACTTTTGTCAAGGTAGGAGTTTTATGTGTTTCTTTTCATGAATTACTTCCGTCGTTTTCCTCCTTCAAATTTTGAACCTCCTGTTATTGCAATAACGGGAGGAGGTCAGACCATATGAACATGGCCGACTCTCCTCCCCTTTTTGGTTGTTTGATATTTATGTGGAAAGAGAAAAGCAACTCAGTTCCAAAGCACCGTGTGGTAATTATTAAGGAAAGGGGAAGAGACGTGTTGTCATCGCGCCACGCCGGACGGACCAAGGCCGCAGCCGGTTCTGGGCCATGACAGAGCAGGGGAAACGGCGGCCGGTTCCAGGCCGCCGGCGTCGGAGCAGGGGGACCGGCCTATTCAGTCTAGTGGCGACAGAAGCCAGCCGGCGCATGAGAGCCGGGGGTTACGACCCCCGGCAGGCCAGCAAAGAGCGCCCCCCATTATGGGGAGCTGCGGTTACAAACGGCGGGGGGCAGAGCCCCCCCCCCCCCCCCCCGCACTCCCGAACGGCTCGACCGTTCAGCCGAGCCACCTGACCAACGCGCCGGGCCGCCGAGCCGGGCCACGCCCAGGCTGGGCCGCGCCTCGCACAAGCGAGCCGACCAAGGGGGTCTCGGGCCGGGATGTTCCGAGCCTGAAACCCCCACATTCGGACATTTCATGGTATTTTGCCCATAACATGGTTTGTGGTCCTCCGATAGATGCAAAGTCAGCTGCGATGCGATCTTTGGATTGAGACGGTCATTTTGGTATATTACACTCAAAGATTCGGAGTACTTTGGGTTCGACCGGGTTGGTTAGTTCATGAAACCAACCGGGCCCTCGGAGCGGAAAAACTTATATCTTGAGCTCCAGACGTCCGATTGACCTGCCGTTGACTTTGTTGGATTCCTCCTGAGGAGACTAATATTTTGGAATACATCGCTCGAGGATTGGATTCAGTTGGAGTACAGCCGGTTGGATTGTACCCGAAATCCTACCGGGCCCCTGGACCAGAAAAGCTGAAATCTTTCAGATCAGACGTTTGTTTGACGAACCGTCAGCGGCGTTGGTGATCACGTTGACAAACGGTCCCTATGAGTATACCCTTTGAGAGTTCGGGGTAAAGTTGATATACGGCCGGGTTGGTTCTCACACGAAACCAACTGGTCCCCTAGGACAAAAAGTCTAATAACTCATAGATCGGGCATCTGATTGACGCATCGTCTGTTGCGTTGTGACCCCTATGACGAGGCGGTCCTTTAATATTCTTCATTGTGGAACATGTGATACTTGGAGTATCGACCTATAGCTCATGGAGCGGACCCTCCCAGAGACGAGTATACAGAGTACGGATACTGTGTAGCTGGATGTGACCGATGACTGCTTGTCTGATTCGATTCGGAGTGACTAGCATAGCCCAGTGGGGAGTAATACTTTGTGAGGTGGAAGACCCATGGCGGAGGAGCACTACTTTGTGAGGTGGCAGACCCACGGTACTCGATAGGAGGAGTACCTCTGTAGTCTATGAGGGGGAGCAATACTGTGTGAGGTGGCATACCCATGGCGGAGGAGCACTACTGTGTGAGGTGGCAGACCCGCGGTACTCGACAGGAGGAGTACCTCAGCAGTATTAGGTTAGAGAGTAGTACCTCGTTGTTGTGACAAGATCACTGTACACTCCAGAGACGGTCTCATTATCAGTTAAGGTTTCGATAATGAAAATCCTAGTTTGAGCTGAGTCTATGACCTTTGAGATTACCTATTGATTGAGATGGGTCACTTGCGGAGATACTATGTAATTCTCCCTGGGTTTATGAAAATAACCAAAGAACATTACTCATAACAATGTATTTATATGAATATTGTTTGGTCAAATTAATTATTAAATTAACATAAAGTAAATATTAATCTATTAAACGTGCCACTAATTATTGTGATGTCTGAACACCCATCACCAACTATTTTTTGGTTTCAAATATGGTAATCCACACATTCCAAACTCAACTACTGGTGGATATTTCTTATCATAGCACTGATTTTAGAGTTTTTTTGTATTAGAACCTATTCATGTGAAGATTAAAATATATTTAATATATTTTTATAATTAATTTCGGGAATAATGAGAATCTGAATCAGATTTCTTCTTAGTACATATATCTAGAAATATATAGAAGTAGAATTATTTCAAAGTCATATAAGAAAAACCGAAGTCTCAAATTCATTCCATTGATTATGATTTTATCATAGTAAATAAAAATTGACAAAAAAACTCCAGAGAGAAAACTATCAATAGGGATACCCTCTCCCATGTTCTCTCATGTACAATCTAATGCTTCCAAGTCACATGAACTAAGGGGATGGTCCTTCCACAATCGGTCCTCTCCAATCGATCCCCAATATCAATTAGATCCTCCATAATGGTGCATCTATCCTCGAATACCATCTCACCATAGTAGATAATATTTCTGTTGTTTCACTTGTTTCCCTTTATCAATCTCCCATGGAAGAATTCATGCACACACTCTAGTTGGGGTAGGATTAGCTTGTAAGAAACCTTTCCAACCCTCTACACAATCTGAAATGTCCTGATGAAACTCGAGAATAGAATTTCACCTTTTTTGAACCTTCATAATCCTCTTGAGTTGGATTCTCATGGAAAATTTGGTCTTCCTTGTCAAACTATGAGGGGCCATGCATGTAATCATTGTTAAATTGTTTCCTGTTATGTGTTGTCTTCATCTAGTAACCTATGACATAGAGCATCTTCATCATCACGTGAACCAACATTGGTCCAACATGAGATGTATTTTTAATCTCTGTTGACCATAAGGGTGACATAAAGGGTCTCCCATATTGGGATATAAAATATTCCATGTTGATAGTTGAGTAGTATCTTTTGATGTATGAAAACTCTACCAAGGAAAAGTGATCCTACCATCATCAGCCAACGTCTATCATACACACCCTCATTATATCCTGTAACACTTTAATAGTCCACATAATTATCAGATTTGATTGGGTGTGAAATGTTATTCTCATACTAATTAGAGTTTGGAGTGCATCCTAATGGACTCTCCACAATAGTGATGTAAAACACATGTCATGATTGGATAAAACCATCAAGGGAACACCATATAGGAATATGATCTCCCATAAATAAAACTACTCTAAACACTTTCCCAGACACTACTCCCTCATAACAAGGAATTATTTTAACTTTTGAATATGGTCAATAATCCCAAAGATAGAATCATGTACAATTACCCTACAGGTAACACACATCACAATGGCCATTTATATGTTTTACCACTTTAACTCTTGGATATCAAGAGGCCAAAAATATACCTCCCCAAGAATACTGCTCAGTGTTCACCTATTCGAAGGAGAGGAACCAATAGATTAACTCAACAAGGATATTTCTAATGACATACACCCAAAACTACAAATATGGGTATTTGTAAATTTCACACACAATAGGATTGTCAGTTAGGGGATAAGTGTGGAAAACTCTCGTAATCTCATTAGACATCGGGACTTAGACCCACAATCATCCCTGGAAATGGATGAAATGATTCAAACTAATTAGTATCCATTTGTTGAATCCCATATTTATATCCAGTCATGTAAGACCTCACAATTGATGTCTCCCATATAGGACTCTGTTACCCACTCGATAATCGAAGGAGTCAATGAAATAAACTATATAATATTTGAACCCTACTACCCCATTGTGTTTATCTATATAAAAAAAGACAGAAAAACCTCATACACCAAGAGATCTAGGCAATTTTTATAAAGGGTATATTCTACTATGTTTCCATTCCCCAGAGCATAGCCTATATCAATGTCATAGTCCTTCCGAAACTCCAACCAGTGACAATGTATCAGTTTCGAGTAACTTTGTATGAAGTAATATATAAGACTCAGATGGTCTAAGTAAACCAAAAAGTTCTCTCTCATGAGGTAGTTTCTTCAAATCCTCATTTAAAAAACTACACCATCCATATATAGCTCATGAATCACATAATTAAACTATTTGGGTCTCATCATCCTCGTCCTATATGTGATAACATCCTACCACTGCATCAACAAGAATCCATGATCGACACCAAAGGCGTGGAAATACACTATGAACTCTATACCATTATCTAGAAATCTCAACACACGATAAATATTATGCCATAAGGTCATCTCCTAGACGGTACACTAGTACTACTCACTCATACTAAAAGGATGAAATTTTGGTGTTATGGAAATCATTGTGGATGAAATTCTTTAGAAGTCATCCACAAACCATCAATACTATCCTTCCAAGAAGAGAAATATCCACACCTCAAAAACATTATTTGGTGGATCCCAAGAAACTAATTCCATAAACATCACTAAATCCATGTAAAATCCATGATCATAAATAAAATTCCTGAGATTGGGAACCTCATTAACCCATAATTGGCACTTCGAGATCTTTGAATACTAATATTTATATTCAATAAAATATAAAACCAATATGATGTTATATACATAATCCAACATAGATGCAGACTGTATGAGTATGTGATCGATGAATATGACTACTAAAATGTCAATGTATGACTATAATTATTTTTCATCAAATCCATAAAACATCGTGGCAGTATTCGTCACACCGATAGTAATCACAAAGAACAGATAGTTTCCATAACTATATTGAAATACCAGTTTTGGAATATCAACCTTCTAAACCCTAAAATATTGTTAGTCGGACGACATATCAGTCTCTGTGAAATATCTTGCACCTTTAAATTGGTATAATATGTCATCTATCATTGGAAAGGAGGACCTTTTCATTATCTTGTCCTTATTCAAGCAAAAAAACCATATAAAACTACAATCATTCATTCCCCTTCTCTATGAAAAAAACATGTTTTACAATGGTGAAACTATGTGGACCCTCCAACTATAAGAATGGCTCTTGAATCCCCATGGTGTCATCTAGTGTGATAATGAAATTATTGAACCATCCTTTTTTACATGTCTATAAAGATGTCTAAATTTCGGTGAGGAGGTAAACTTGATATGCCATCACACACCACCATTGTTAGAGGTTGTTGAGATCTCATTAATTTTACCATTACAAGGGTACCAAATTTCATGTAATAAATTATATATAACCTCTTACTAATTAGCTCATACTGAAAATTTTGGGGATTAATTTTCTTCAAGTGGGTGGAAACTCCATCCCATAACCTAGAATCACTACCAAACTCACTGGGATAAATCATCAAAGGATAGACATTAAATGACCTATCCATACTATGGTAATCATTATGGGGTCCTATTACTGAAAGGGAACGATTTGGGGCGAGGCTCACTCCCCTTGTAGATTATGTTCATCCCATCTGAAGGAATGTGTGACCACCAATTCTATTTATAGGTAATCCAACACAATGGTCAAAACAATGTTCCCTCCATGTGTCTATAGTACTCATAGAGGGGATATGCTTGGGGAAATGTGGATTTCAACACATTCCTAACAACAACAGTAAGATCATTAGTGTCATACGCCGTATCCTGAGCCACACATGAGCCTCTTGGATAGAAGTTAAAACTGTATAGAGATTGTCTTTTCTTGTGCATACATGTTATCCTAATCTAGGGCCTACTCTGTCACCCAATCACATATAAATATCTTAAAACAATGAGTCAATGATACATTTCAACTTCATCATGATACTATATGATGTAGGAGTCCCTGAATCTCATTCAAAATTTTTTATCCTGTCATAAGGACACATCTTGATGGGGGAAGGACCCCTCTTCCTCGAATGTATGATCCATTCTAAAAAAACCCAATAAAAATACTCTATAAATACATAGAATCATCTAGGAGGGGTCTCAACCTGAAGATCCATATTGAATGATATTCTATCTGGGATGGATATCAAAACTGTATGATCGGGCCTTGCCTGTGCCACTTGAGAAGGGGGTCCAAGTCAACATGATACATGGGAGATCATTATTTCCATAACCTACAATGTACACTAAACATGGTTGTCTCATCTTCTAGTTAAATTGGAACAAAAAACAACACTATAAATAGAGACTCTTGTAAGTGAAACCATCCAATTGTTCTAGATCTGCACATGTAAAAAAACTATGTTCACCGAATCATGCCAAACCACTTCTACCAAGGGAACCAACTATTCATGAATCCTCCGAAACTACTAGAGATAGAAATAATGAGGTGGTCATACCCTACACACATCCTCATCTTACTATTATGGGACATCCTACAGCTTTAATGGTGGAAGTGCTACTACCTACATATTAGGAAGAAATAATAACATATGATCGACACTAAACTATAGCCTCATCACTCATTGGATAATTTTCATGATCTGAAAATTGATAACCAGACTGACTGTCTTCATAATGGCATTGTAAAGAACTAGAAATTTCAAGGAAATTTTTTTCTTAATTTATTTGAAATTTTACGAGAACGCAATTTCTAACGGCACCTGATTCCGAGGCCCGGTGTGCCCGGATTAATTTTCTGATGTTTAGCTCGGGTACATTCAGTGAACAAACAAGAATATTTTCTAAATTTTGAACCGGTGCTCGGAATTGAAATCTGAGGGCACCGATGAACTTGCAATGCCGGTAATTTCTTAAGGGGACCATTACCGCAGCTGCGTTTGTAAGGGTGGAGAAGTTAAAAATTGTGGATTAAATGAGGAATGAATAAATTTGTCAAACAATTTAATTTTTATGTCTAAGGAGGTTTTATCAAACATGGGAGAGTTGGGGTGGGACCCAAAAGCACCTAACTACCAATGTAAGGATAAATGTGAGGTGGGGCCCACATGAGTCCCAACCTTTAACATTCCCATAACTCACGTTTAACTCTCTTAAACTCCCCCTTTAAACTTGTTAACTTCCCCCATGATCACCCCTTGTATTAATTTGCAACTCTTCTTCATTTATGTAACCTTTACACTTCATCCCCTCTCACTCCTTTTGATTTTCCAACCTATCAAAATTAATGAAAAAACTCTTTAATTAATAAATTAATGTGATTGATTTATTTTCAATACATGGCATTTCTATTAAAGTTGACGAAGTATCATCATAATATGGGTTGGGAAAATCTTATTGTGGAACCTCTAGACTAGAAGAGAGCTTTATCCATCATTGAAGAACATCTTCCTACGAAGAATGGCGCCTCTTCATCGAAGAATACCGAGGTTCCATCTTCTTCGATGAGACACCGACAAACGAGCAGAGATCGGTAGTGTGGTGCGGGTGCAATGAACTACATTGACTCCGACATCATCCTCCCTTCAGATCAGACGAACGACAAACGAATCGAGGTGGGGGTTGTTATGTTCGAGTGTTAATATAACGACCCGAAATTTTGAATAAATCTTATTTCCTAACTTTATGTGTTATTTTATTTTATTTTTATACTCAACAAAAATGTTTCATTTGATAACATTAGTATAATTAAAATGAGACTGTTGGGTTTTGACTATTATTTTACCATTGGTCAATATAACCGCTGGAAACTAAATGTTTTGATTATTGTCTCTAAATACAAGAAATCTTTGTTAATTAATATAGAACGAAGATTCGATGGCCTCACCTAGTAGTCTTGGACCGATCGAAGCCCATCTAACAGAACTTGGGAAGGAGGTAGCACCACTGGGCTTTTCTCTAGACCAAACCCAAGCTGAACTTCATCGTGTAAATCTAGAACGGGATCGCCATCGCGAGAAGTTCAAACTGATAGAAATTACGACTCGTGCGATGTTGGTCGAGCCTCCCTCGGATTCTCTCACCTTAGCACACCTTACACTTAGGTCCTATGCTAGTGTGATAAGGGGATATGTAAGGAGACTGTAACTGCCTTGTGTAATCCTTTATTTTAAATAAAAATTAGGATTTCTTCTTATGATGAAGTTTATGAATTTTCAAATGACCGAATAAATATAGTATGCATATTTTTGATGAATTTTAGAAAAAGGATATTTTAAATATGTTTATGTAAACCTTAAATAATTAAAAATGTGTAATGATTTTCATAAAATGGTCTTCTGCAATTATGTTCAGTACGAAATTTAGTGTCTAATAAGATCAACTTGATTTTTGATGAATAGTAAATTATGGATAGTGATTTTATGATTAGGATTAATAATGTGTCCAAATGAATTAAAAATCTCACTTAAATAAAGTACTAAAATAAGCTAGGCACTTTGATTAAGTAATGAGATTCAATAAAATGGTTAAATAACGGTTTCATAAATTATTATTCAAGTATTAGTTTTTTCGGGTGAATAGTATTTTTTTAATAAAAAATCTAATTAAAAATATTTAGAAAATTATTTTTATAAAACGAATTTCATTTTTGAACTCAGAGCACCGATATTATGCTATGGTAATTTTTGGGGTTTTTTCTGAAAAAAATGAATTTTCGGTGAATAGTGTTTTATTTAAAAATTAAATTAAAAATATTTAGAAAATTATTTTTTATAAAATGGAGTTCATATTTGTAATCAGAGCGTTGATATTTGGTTAAGGTGAAATTTTGGGAATATTCTGAGAAAGTTGAAATTTCGATGAATAGTGAAAATACAGTTTTAAGTTACGGGTGTTTAATGACATCATTAAATGATGTATTAAGTATGTAATCAATATGGTCGACTTATGAATAGTAAGATAAGATATGAGGTGTCCCAAGTGGCCAATACCATGGGCAAGCCCATGGTTTTGCCAAAACCACTAATGAGGTGTCCCTTGGCCATTAATGCCTTGTCCCCTCACTTTCCCTATAAATACCAAGCCATCCTCTCATCCATTCGACTCCCCACTCTCCCCCAACGAAGTTCTGGTCTCATTACCTCCCAAGGAGTCCTCCCATGGTTCCCCCAAGCCCCCATTGTCCAAACCGTTGAGTTTTAAGAGTTACGTTTTAAGATAAGGGATCTGACCTCTCTCTTTCATTTCAAGTAATCTCTTTTATGTCATTCCTTTTATGCTACATGTTCTTATGTTGGAGGATGTTATTTTATACTCCTATTACTGCCCTTTTTATGTTCATATAATTAGTGATCCCCTCTTACTCTCATTATTTCGTTTTATGATGTTTTAAGTGGCGCCGTTAGGCTGCCGAAATTTTTGTAACTGATTCTTTCTCCCTTCTCATTTTTCATGATCTATTTTCATGTAAACTATTTCAAGTTACATTTTCTTATGTTGGGGTATGATCTATAAATCTCTCATACTGATATTTTATGACCATAAGATGAGAGACCCCATTTGATCTCTTCAATTCTGTATTTTGAAGTTTTAAGTGGTGTCGTTAGGCTGCCGAATTTTTAAGTGGTTCTTCACCCTTCTCGTTTTGAAGTTCTACTTTCATGCCAATTCTTTCAAGTTCCTTTTTGTTATGTTGGGATATGATCTCTATATACATCATACTATACTCTTATGTTCATAAGATGAGATACCCTATTTGATCTCTTCAAATTAGTATTTTGAAGTTTTAAGTAGCGTCGTTAGGCTGCCAAATTTTTAAGGGATTCTTTCACCCTTCTCCTTTTCAAAGTTCTAATTCTATTTCAAGTCTTTAAAGTTCCTTTTTATTATATTGGGGTATGATATCTATATCTATCATACTGATCTCTTATGATCATATGATGAGAGACCCTATTTTATCTGTTCAATTCATTTTTATTGAAGTTTAAGTGACGCAGTTAGGCTACCGAATTTTCATAACATAAATAAAATTTTTGTCTTCATTCCATGTTTTTTCAAATGGTATGTCCTTGAAATTGCATCACCATGTCCATATATCCTTAATATTCTTTCCCTCTACTGTTTGATGGGTCAATTATGATTTTTCTACCCATGTTCCCTCTCTTTTCAAAGTTTTCTAAAACTTTGTAACATAGCCGTTATGCTGCAGAATTTTCGTCTCAAAATGCCTCTCTTTTCTCAAAATTATTTTATGTTATAAATTGAATACTCAAAGCTCTTATTTCTACAGGGGTATTCACATATATATCAAAATGTTCTATTTTAAATTCTTGGATTTACATACATGATACCTGCTTTCCCTTTCTGTGGGTTTAAAGTAACGTAAGGATAATGTCTTTAAAGTAGTTTTTTAAACGTTATGATTATGAAATGAAACCCATTTATTTTATGCTATATGGGTTATTTATGAAATGTTTGATGATGATATATGTGGATCACATGATAATAAAGTCAAATTTAAGGGTGCGCCCTGATAGCGCTCCAATGCATTTGGTAAAGACTTAATCTCTAGAGATGACCATTTTAACGACGCCTTGGCAAATAACCTTGGTAAATTTTTTAACGACACCTTGGGGATGGACCATGGTGAAACGAAATGATTGTCAATATTAAATTTTGCAGCCACATCTTCAAGTTATGAAATAGTTTTATTTTTATTATGATATGCCTCATGATTTCATTTTCATGCCTTAATGTTCTTTTCATGACTTTATTGATGTATCTCAAGTTCATATGTAAAATGTTTCACTTGTTTCCCTTGTTGGGCCTTCTGCTCACCCTTTCTTTTGATGTATGTCCCCGGGATCTGAGATGCAGTAATGAGCCTAGGGTGAACATGAGGAGAATCCTTTCAAGTGTTTAAGAAGAATGTTTTTTTTGTTTCATGTTTTATTTTCCTTGTTTCCAAGACACTAAACCTTAAAGATCCTCAGTTCCGTGTAATGGAATGAAAGTTATGTTATAAAAAGACGGGATTCTATAGTTGGTATCAAAGGATGGTTTAGTTATTTGTGGAAATTAGGATATGAAAACTTTAGGAAGAAGCCTATAGAAATGTTAAAAAATAGGAAATCTTCCTGGTATTTTGGTGAGTATTGAGTAAGGGGTTTCCAAACAAATACATCCCTTTCTGGATACGAGCAGGTAGAGGTGGCTCTGGCACAGATGTACATAGGGGTAAAACCCGAAAACACCGATTTGAGCTAGACTCGAACGGGAACTGGTACACGACAACGGGCCTTGCTGCACACTTGGTTACGACACTCCCGAGGGATATTCTTTGGTAAATTCATAAGCTTAGTATGAACCATTGTTAAAGGAACAAAGATAAAATAAAATAAAGATTCACATAAGAATATATGATCATGGATAACCTAGATGGGAACCTAGGGGATCACAATTTAGGGTATACTTTTCTTCTACAAGTTATCCTTATATGCATTCAGTTTCTTTTCATGATTATTGGCTAAGTACTTAAGCCCCTAATTATGCTTTCTCTTCATAGTTAATGGTGGGAAATTGAAGAACATGTCCAAACAACCAATGTGATAGGAAATGTGATGATTGTCGTATTAATATGACCGGGATGATTAGGGGATTAAAATATGATTATTATTTTGGAAGATGTTCACTATTTTGGGGACCCTATATGATCGAGGTAAATAGATTACTACGTTATTTTCATTTAAGAGTAAGGTTGACTTATATTTTGAAGAATCGATGAATTTAAGGTGGAATTATAGTAATTTAGGTTACTTATGGGAATGATTAAACTATCATGGGTAAAATATGTATAGGTTAGATACTTTTGATATAAGATGTTAGGAGTGGTTGCTGTTGTTTAGAGATGAACAATGAAGTTTATTTTGGAAGACTATGTTATCAAATCCTTCATGTATTTGGGTTTCAATATTAGCTTGGTTTATTTTGAGGAATCTTAATGACCATTATTTATGGAATGGTCAATGATGAACTATTGGTAGTACCATGTATCTTTGAAGATTTGAATGTAGTTTCCATTCCTATGGGATTCTTTCTTTTTGAAGAGGTGTTTTACCTTACCCTTTCTGTTTTTGGGATAAGGTTTAAAGATAGAAGAAATAGATAGTTAATCTTTTGTGAATTATGAAGATGATTCATGGGTTTTGATGAGACCAAGTAGTTTTGAATGCTCATAGTTTGGAGAAAAGATTAGTTTTGGGGTAGAAACTTATTAAAGGATGAAACTCTACATGAAGATAGGTATATTTTCATATGTTTTTGTTTTATGTTTTAAATGAATTCCTAAAAATTATGAAAAGGAACGTGAAACAAAAACGTTGTTGGTTTACGTTTCCTAGTTGGTAATTAAAGACTGTTTACACACATCATATTTTTGGGATTTTCTTATGGTTAACGTTCTCCTAATCATGTTCTCTATCACTCTCCTCCAGAAATTGACCCTTTGTTTTTCTTCCATGTCCATGATTTCCTCGATGGAATCCTAGTATGGGTTAACTCGGGAGACCTTTGTACTTCCCTTTCTTTCTTTTAAAGTAATAGTCCAACTGAATCCTTTTCCTATGTGGGACGTTCAATGAAATTTCAAAACCCAATTTTAAAAATTGCGAGGACGCAATTTATAATGGCGGGATGATTGTAACGACCCGAAATTTTGAATAAATCTTATTTCCTAACTTTATGTGTTATTTTATTTTATTTTTATACTCATAAAAAATGTTTCATTTGATAACATGAGTATAATTAAAATGAGACTGTTGGGTTTTGACTATTATTTGACCATTGGTCAATATGACCGCTAGAAACTAAATTTATTGATTACTGTCTCTAAATACAAGCAATCTTGGTTAATTAATATAGAAAGATGATTCCATGGCCTCACCTAGTAGTCTTGGACCGATCGAAGCCCATCTAACAAAACTTGGGAAGGAGGTAGCACCACTGGGCTTTGCTCTGGACCAAACCCAAGCTGAACTTCATCGTGTGAAGCTAGAACGGGATCGCCTTCACGAGAAGTTCAAACTGATAGAAATTACGACTCGTGCGATGTTGGTCGAGCCTCCCTCAGACTCTCTCACCTTACAACACCTTACACTTAGGTCCTATGCTGGTAGGATAAGGGGATATGTAAGGAGACCGTAACTGCCTTGTGTAATCCTTTGTTTTAAATAAAAATTAGGATTTCTTCTTATGATGAAGTTTATGAATTTTCAAATGACCGGATAAATATAGTATGAATATTTTTTATGAATTTTAGAAAAAGGATATTTTAAATATGTTTATGTAAACCTTAAATAATTAAAAATGTGTAATTATTTTAAAAAAATGGTCTTCTGTAATTATGTTCAGTACGAAATTTAGAGTCTAATAAGATCAACATGATTTTTATGAATATTAAATTATGAATAGTGTTTTTATGATTAGGATTAATAATGTGTCCAAATGGATTAGTAATATCACTTAAATAAAGTACTAAAATAAGCTAGGCACTTTGATTAAGTAATGAGATTCAATAAAATGGTTAAATAACAGTTTCATAAATTATTATTCAAGTATTAGTTTATTCGGGTGAATAGTTTTTTTAATTAAAAATTTAATTAAAAATATTTATAAAATTATTTTTATAAAACGGATTTCATTTTTGATCTCAGAGCACCGATATTATGCTGTGGTAATTTTTGGGGTTTTTTCTGAAAAAAATGAATTTTCGGCGAATAGTGTCTTTATTTAAAAATTAAATTAAAAATTTTTAGTAAATTATTTTTTATAAAATGGAGTTCATATTAGTAATCAGAGCGTTGATATTTGGTTAAGGTGAAATTTTGGGATTATTCTGAGAAAGTTGAATTTTCGATGAATAGTGAAAATACAGTTTTAAGTTACGGGTGTTTAATGACATCATTAAATGATGTATTAAGTATGTAATCAATATGGTAGACTTATTAATAGTAATATAAAGTATTATGTGTCCCAAGTGGCCAATACCATGGGAAAATACCATGGGAAAGCCCATGGTTTTGCCAAAACCACTAATGAGGTGTCCCTTGGCCATTAATGCCTTGTCCCCTCACTTTCCCTATAAATACCAAGCCATCCTCTCATCCATTCGACTCCCCACTCTCCCCCAATGAATTTCTGGTCTCAGTACCTCCCATGGAGTCCTCCCAAGGTGCCCCCAATCCCTCAAGGTCCAATCCTTTTAGTTTTAAGAGTTACGTTTTAAGGTAAGGGATCTGACCTCTCTCTTTCATTTCAAGTAATCTCTTTTATGTCATTCCTTTTATGCTAAATGTTCTTATGTTGGATGATGTCCTTTTATACTCCTATTACTTCCCTTTTTATGTTCATATAATGAGAGATCCCCTCTTACTCTTATTATTTCTTTTTATGAGGTTTTAAGTGGCGCCGTTAGGCTGCCGAAATTTTTGTAACTGATTCTTTCTCCCTTATCATTTTTCAAGATCTATTTTCAGGTAAAGTATTTCAAGATCCTTTTTATTATATTGGGGTATGATCTCTAAAACTATCATACTGATCTTTTATGACCATATGATGAGAGACCCCATTTGATCTCTTCCATTCAGTATTATGACGTTTTATGTGGCGCCGTTAGGCTGCTGAATTTTTAAGTGGTTCTTTACCTTTCTCGTTTTGAAGTTCTACTTTCATGCCAATTCATTCAAGTTCCTTTTTGTTATTTTGGGGTATGATCTCTATATCTATCATACTGGACTCTTATGTTCATATGATGAGAGACCCCATTTGATCTCTTCAAATCAGTATTTTGATGTTTTAAGTAGCGTCGTTAGGCTGCCAAATTTTTAAGGGATTCTTTCACCCTTATCCTTTTCAAAGTTCTAATTCTATGTAAAGTCTTGAAAGTTCCTTTTTATTATATTGGGGTAAGATCTCTATATCTATCATACTGATCTCTTATGATCATATGATTAGAGACCCTATTTGATCTGTTCAATTCATTTTTTTTATGTTTAAGTGACGCTGTTAGGCTGCCGAATTTTCATAAGAGAAATCAAATTTTTGTCTTCTTTCCATGTTTTTTCAAATGGTATGTCCTTAAAATTGCATCACCATGTCCATATATCATTCTTATTCTGTCCCTATACTGTTTTATGGGTCAATTATGATTGTTCGACCCATGTTCCCTCTCTTTTCAATGTTTTCTAAAACCTTGTAACAAAGCCGTTATGCTGCAGAATTTTCGTCTCAAAATGCCTCTCTTTTCTCAAAATTATTTTATGTTATAAAGTGAATACTCAAAGATCTTATTTATACAAGGGTATTCACATATATATCAAAATGTTCTATTTTATATTCTTGGATTTACATACATGATACCCGCTTTCCCTTTCCGTGTGTTTAAAGTAACGTAAGGATGATGTCTTTAAAGATGTTTTTAAAACGTTATGATTATGAAATGAAACCCATTTATTTTATGCTATATGGGTTATTTATGAATTGTTTGATGATGATATATGTGTCTCACATGATAATAAAGGAAAATTTAAGGGTGCTCCCTGATAGAGCTCCAATGCATTGGGTAAAGACTTAATCTCTAGAGATGACCATTTTAACGACGCCTTGCCAAATAACCTTGGTAAATTTTTTAACGACACCTTGGGGATGGACCTTGGTGAAACGAAACAATTGTTAATATTAAACGTTTCAGCCACATCTTCAAGTTATGAAAAAGTTTTATTTTTATTATGATATGCCTCATGATTTCATTTTCATGCCTTAAAGTTCTATTCATGACTTTATTGATGTATCTCAAGTTCATATGTAAAATGTTTCACTTGTTTCCCATGTTGGGCCTTATGCTCACCCTTTCTTTTGATATTTGTCCCCAGGTTCTGAGATGCAGTAATGAGCCTAGGGTGAACATGAGGAGAAGCCTTTAAAGTGTTTAAGAAAAATGTTTTTTTTTGTTTCATGTTTTATGTTACTTGTTTCCAAGACACTAAACCTTAAAGATCCTCAGTTCCGAGTAATGTAATGAAAGTTATGTTATAAAAAGACGGGATGATATAGTTAATACCTTTCAACAATGTTCTTCAATTCTTGAGTTTCGTTGGGCCGCTTAATACCATCTTGATGAGGAAGGGCTCGGACTGCACTAACATGGTTCGACCCTTCCCCATTCGTTTGTTAATTATGGACAATAGAGGTGTACTGTGAAGAACCGGCCGGTGTCGTGCCGATCACGGGCGGATCTTAAACGGTTGGTTGAAGGATCACCGAAAAAGCACGACACCGTCATGCTGCGTTGAGTAGAGCCGGACCGTGGGCCTGCCAAGCGGTGGTGGAGGGGTGCTGCATCGTCGCGTCGCGCCAGAAATACAGGAGTCACGGCCGGGGCGGGTAATGGGGGAGGGTCGCGGCATCATTACGCCGCGCTGCAGCTACAAGGGACCGCGGTCGGGGCGGGCTGTGGCACCGTTGTGCCGCGCCGGTCGAACAGACCTGCGGCCTAATGCCGCGGCGGACATTTAGGGGGTAGCCGGCAGTGTCGGCCGCTAGCTCCACCTAGAGGTGGGACTCGAGGTGAGTCCCACGATTACACAAAGTCCAACAATCACGGCTGGCCGTTTTGAAGAAACCAGGGGGTGTAACCCCCCCCCCCCCCCCCCGAGCTGCTACTAGGATGGACCCCACTAGGTCCACCATTTCTAGAAAAAGGGTTCCGCACCCCTTTGCGTCCCTCTCGGCCAACACCGAGCCATGGCCGGCTTCCGAGCCGGGCCGCAGGCCGCATGGTCTGGGTCGACCGTGCCCTGTCGGGCCGGGCCACGCCCCGCCGGGGCGACCCAGGGGGTATTGGGCTGGGTCGTACCGGGCCCAGACCCCCTATTTTTCAGACCGTTTTCAGTTATACGGACATATCATGATATTCAGACCTCCGATCGATGCACCATCAGTTGCGTAGGATTTTTTGGACCAAGACGGTCGTTTTGGTACATTACACTCGAGGTATTGGTGAAGTTTGTGTACAGTCGGGTAGGTTTGAACCCCAAACCATCCGGGCCCATAGAGCGGAAACACATATAACATGAGATATGGACGTCCGATTGACGTTTCGTCAAAAATGTTGGATTCATTTTGATGAGACAATTCTTTTGGCATACATCACCTGATGTTTGGACGTAGTTGGAGTATGGTCGGGTTGGTTTTATCTTAGAAACCAACCGGGCCCCTGGAATGGAAAAGCCGATAACATTCAGACCAGTCGTTCGTTTGATGAATGGTCAGTGGCGTTGGTAATATCGATCAGAAACGGACCCTTTGAGTAAAACCTATGAGATTTCGTGGTAGAGTTGAGATACGGTTGGGTTGGATCATACACGAAACCAACTGGGCCCTAGGGACAAAAATGCAATTAACTCACAAACGAGGTGTCCGATTGATGCACTGTCTGTTGCGTTGAGACCCTTATGATGAGGTGGTCCTTTTTGATACATCTTTTTGGGAATTTTTGATACTTGTAGTATCTACTAGTAGCTCATGGAGAAGATCCTCCCGGAGATGAGCATACGGAGTGCATAGACCTAGTAGCTATGGACCTAACAACTACTTGACCGATTCGACTTAGAGTGAGTCGACTAGCCCAGTTAATGGAGCGCCCAGTATTTGGTAGAAGACCAAAAATGGACAGAGTGCCTGGTATTTGGTAGCAAACCCACGATACTCGATATGATGAGTACCTCTGTAGGATATTAGGGGAACCACTACTATGTATAGGCAGTAGACCCCTGGTGGGGAGCACTACTGTGTTTGGGTGCGGACCCGCGGTACTCGACAGGTGGAGTACCTCAGTAGTATAAGGTTATAGAGTAGAACCTCGGAGTCATGAAATGACCACTATAATCGAAATAGGAGGTGTTCTCCACCAGCCGTGGTTTTGACATCATGAATAAAATTCTGGTTCCAGCTGAGTCAATGACCTTTGTGATTTCCTCATGATTGAGACGGGTTACTTGATAACATAGGTATATGTATGGGAATATACCTAAGTATTGGTTATCCATTGATTTAATATCTATGTGAAACCTCATGATTGAGATGGGTTACATGATAACTTAGGTTTATGTATGGTATTATACCTATGTAAGGGTTATCTGTTGGGATCCTACTTTGTGGTTATCATTGTTGGATTTAGTGAGATCTTGAGGGTCTCGGGGTCCCTACTGAGTATCTTCATACTCACCACTGCATGGGCTATTCCCGCACCCCTTTACATAGTTTTTAGATGAAGGATAGTGCTGATGGAGGCCGAGTGAAGTAGGACTGGACAGTACCCGGAGATGGACCTCAAGACGAGTCGGTACCCGAAGGTGGACCACATGACAAGTCGGTACCCAAAGGAGGTTGATAGAAGAGGGTCTAAGGAGGATATCTATACCTACCCTTCAGGTAGGAATCGAGGTAGACAATCCAGGAGCTACACTATCTGTACCTTCCCTTTAGGTAGGATTCGAGGTCGACGACCCATGACATGCATCCAACATCCAATTGTTTGCCTTCTTTAGTAGTACTTTTGTTCACTTTTTGTTGTACTTTGTAGTTGGATTTGTATACTGGCCCATTTACTTTTCAGAACTTCCTTGTGTACTTAGTATTTACATATTCTTTTACTCTATGGTGTTTATTTACTTTTATAATGGAAATGTCTTCCCTTTTTATTGAGATTTACGCCTTTGGTGCTGGTCGCCAGCTCCTGGCCTATGGAAGGCAGGCTTGGGGTAGTCACGACACGGGCCCCAAGGATGGGTCATGACAAACTTGTATCAGAGGAGTTGGTTCTACCGTAGAACTCATGACACTGATCATTCCTTTTTGTGAAGAAATTGTGTTAAGGGTACCAAGTGTGGTCTTCAGTGTCGGGGTCCAGTCTTGGTGCAACGGCCGATGTATCCATACACCAGGACCCAAACTACTGATTTCTGATAGAGTTACCCAAAACACTTATTGTGTGTGTGTTTTTAAATGTTTTAAAGTCAGCTCAAACCATGTCTGATCACGAGGTATAAATTGATGACCGTGTCACATCTGTTCAGGATTCCTCCACACAGACAGTCAGTTGGAGTCTCGAGAGAGTATTCGATGACGGCCCACCAAGTAATGAGGCTCCAATGTAGGGCCTTCGTGCTATGTTGGCACCTTAAGGTGGTGTACCAGCAGCACCACCACCCATTAAGAAGAAGATGCTACCAGCTATACTAGTGCATGGTGCACGCTGGCATAGCACATTGCACAATTTCCAACAGCAGTGGCCTCCAACGTTACCAGGCGAGACAGATTCCCAGGCAGCATTGGACTGGATGGAGGCGATTTCTAGAGTTCTACACCTAGTTTAGACACTAGTAGAGTAGATGAAGATCTTAGCTACTGGTGTTTTACAGTGAGTGACCATGATGATGGTCTGCTTAGTGATGAGGCTTCAGTACGTGGACTGATTCCCAAGATAGTACCTTCGGGTAGTGTGTAAACTATATCACTACCTGTTGGTCAGTAGTTCCAACCAGCAGTACTGGTCGAATAAACATGTAGACTTAGTTCCTTACACGTGTTTCAGCATCAGATACCCCTCAGGTTCTGATGTGAGCCTAACTCACAGGTGGCTGATGACTGGCTTGAGGAGGTGGCTGAGAGTTTTCTAGATCTTATACAGCTTCGGCAGGATGGCATGTAGGTAGGTGAGTAATCATCGGGGCGTATTGATCATTCCTGGTACTTGATGACTACGATACGATCACAACATCAGGGATCAGACATCTGAGCGAGGTGTCTTTAAGTAAATTTGAGCCAACACCTTTCCTCTATGAATTCCTACTTATGTTAGGGTGCGAGAGAGAACCATTGTGTTTGAGAATTCATTGGGTGAAAGGATACATCCAGTGAAGGTTTGCAGTAAGAAACATGAAACTCGCTCTAGTCTCAGAGTCTTGGGCGTGTAAAATGTTTCAAGAAGAAAAAGTGTTAAGGATAGATGAATCTGCAGTGCAGTTGTCATGGAAGCAGAGATAGGAGAGCAGCATTAGGTGGTGTATATTTCGACATGTTACAACCACCAGCCTTTGTAGTCCCCACCATGCTTGGGGAGCATGAGGCTATGGGAAGAGAGTAGCTGCATGTGGTCAAAGAGTGTAACCCATGGGCTCTAGAAATGATTCAAAGTACTGTCTGTGTCTACTACTAGCTGTCATAACAATATACATTGATACGAATCATTCCTTCCATCCATGATTCTTGTCCCAAACCTATAGTTTCTGGTTAATCCGTAGACTTGAACCTCATGTCTAGAGATACCATTTGGAGGAAACTCAATAATCACTCTTATGATGATAGTGTGATATGAACCTTCAGGTGAGAGTTTCAGTTGGAACCTCTTGGTGGTAGCATCGAGGCCTTATGACGTTAGTTTGGGTATGGACTGGGAAAACACAATTCATAAATAAATTGACGGTATTAGGAAAAATGTTGTGGTTTACCTTCAATGTTGGGATGTGGTTTTCCTTGGTCGGTGAAAAGGAAACACCAGGAAACGCAGGATGCAATCATGCATAAGTGGGTGCAGTCGATCACTCATGAGTTGGCCATACCTAAATTTGTGCCCGACTTCTCCAGAGTTGTTGCACCACGTTTAGCATTAAAGAAGAAGTTGAAAATCCTTTGGGTTGTCAGGGATATGCCTGTGACGCTTTTCAGAAGATGTGGTAGAGGTTGACTAGTGTGCCCAATTTGAGGCTACCGGAGAAGGTGCAAATCATCCAGGAGTGGATGAAGACTGAACAGAGTAGGCAGAAAACCTTTGTTGACAGGGAATAGATGCCTCTAGAGTTCTAATATGGTGACCATTTCTTTATACGGGTCTCACCTCGATGATGTCAATAAAGATGTGACTGAAGCAAAAAGTTATCTCTGAGGCTCATCAGACCCTTCTAGGTCCTCAGTAAGGTAGGCGAGGTGGTTTACCATTTGAACATTCCACTATAGTTGCACCGGGTGCACGACATCTTCCACATATCTCAGCATAGGAGATATGTGAACGACCCTTCACACATCATCGGCCATGAAGAGCTATACATCGATGATGGGGTGACTTTCATAGGGTTCCAGTAGAGGTTGAGGATCGAAAGGAGCAGGTCCTACAGGGACGATCGATTCGTCTTGTGCCATTTTTTTGTCATCATGGGAACCTCGAAGAATGTGGGAGCACAAGGCTCAAATGTGTGTTCAGTACCACTTTTTTTCGGTAGTGTGTGTTCATGCTTTACGGGGACAGAAATCCCTAAGTTGGGAGTAATGTAAAGACCCAGAAATTTCAAATAATGTTTTTTTTCTTAATTTCTTTCTAATTTTATGAGTACGCAGTTTCTGACAGCACCTGATTCCGAGGCACGGTGTTTCCAGAATAATTTTCTGAAGTTTAGCTCGGGTACGTTCAGTGAACGAACAAGAGGGTATTTCTAACATTGGAACTGGAGCTCAGAATTGAAATCTGAGGGCAGCGATGAACTCACCACACTGGTAATTGGTTAAGTGGACCTTTACCGTGGTTGTGTTTACACGGGTGGACATGTTAAAAATTGTTAATTAAATGAGGAATGAATAATATTGTGAAATAATATTATTTTTATATATAAGGTGGTTTTATCCAACATGGGGGAGTTGGGGTGGGACCCAAAAGCACCTAAATACCCATGTGAGGATATATTTGAGGTGGGGCCCACACGACCCCCAACCTTTCACATACCCATAACTCACTTTTAACTCGCATAAAATCCCCCTTTAAACATGTTAACTTCCCCTATATTCACCCCCCATATTAATTTGTAACTCTTATTCATTTATGTAACCATTACACTTCCTCCCCTCACACTCCTTTTGATTTTCCAACCTATCAAAATTAATGAAACAAACTCTTTAATTAATAGATTAAAGAGTTTGATTTATTTTGAATACTTGGAATTTCTATTAAGGTTGATGGAGTATCAAATTAATATGGGTTGGGAAAATCATATAGTGGAACCTCTGGACGAGAAAATAGCTTTATCCATCATTGAAGAACATCTTCCTCCCACGAAGAACGGCGCCTCTTCATGGAAGAATAGTGAGGTTCTATCTCCTCTGAAGATACACCGACAAACGAGCAGGGATTAGTAGCATGGTGCGGGCACAATGAACTACATTGACTCTGACGTCTTCCTTGTGTCAGATCCGACGAATGGTGAACGACTCGAGGTAGGGGTTGTTATGTTCAAGTTTTAATACAGTTCAATAACGTTCTTCAATTATTTAGTTTCGTTGGGCTGCTTAATACCATATTGATGAGGAAGGGCTCAGACCGCATGAACATAGTCTGACCCTTCCCTATTTTTTAGATGATTATGAATGATGGAGGTGGACGATGAAGAACCGGCTGGCGTCGGGCCGATCACGGGCGAATCGTCAATGCTAGGGTGATGGATAACCGCAATGGCGTGGCACCGTCGTGCCGCGTGGAGTAGATCTGGACCATGGCCTTGCCGAGCTGCGGTGGAGGGGCGTGGCATTGTCGCGTCGCACCGAAGCTACACGAGCCGTGGCCGGGGTGGGCCGTGGTGGAGGGTTGTCCCGCCGCGCCAGAGTTACAAGGGGCCGTGTCTGGGGTGGGCCGTAGTGCCGGTGAGCGGCGCCGGTGTGCCATGCCATTCAAACAGAGCCACATCGAACATCAAATGGGCGGCCGGCTGTGCCGGCCGTCGGTGCCACCTAGAGGCGATACTCAAGGGGGTCCCGCGATTACACAAAGGTCGGCCATCAAAGCCGGCCGTTTCAAAGAAACCAGGGGGCGTAACCCACCCCCCCCGACCTACTGCTAGGGCAGACCCCACAGGGTCCGCCATTTCCAGAAAAAGGAGGCCGCACCAATTTATGTCCCGCTCGGCCAGCACCGAGCCGTGACCGGCTTCCGAGCTGGGTCGTCGGCTGGACGGGCGGGGCCGGCCACGCTCGTCCGGGCCGGGTCGCGCCATCCAAGCCGGGCCATGCCCAACCAGGCCAGACCCGGACCCGGGTTGGGTCGACCTCGGTCGGGCCACCCCATAGGGTATTGGGCCAGGTCGGACTGGGCCCAGACCCCCTATTTGTTCGGACCGTTTTCGGTTAAATTGACATATATTGAGCTTCGGACCTCCGATCGACGCATCGTCAGTTGCATAGGATTTCCTGGATCGAGATGGTTGTTTTGGTATATTACAGTCAAGGTATCGGTGATGTTTGGGTACAGTCAGGTTGTTTCGAACCCAAAACCAACAGGGCCCTCGGAGCAGAAAAGCATATAACTTGAGTTCTGGACGTCCGATTGACGTGTCGTCGACTATGATGGATTCCTTTTGATGGGACAGATCTTTTTGTATACTTCACCTGAGTTTTGGACGCAGTTGGAGTGCGGTTAAGTTGGTTTTATCTTAGAAACCAACCGCGCCCCTAGAAAGGAAAAGCCGATAACTCTCAGACCGGAAGTTCGTTTGACGAACCGTCAATGACGTTGGTAATCTCATTGACAAACAGACCCTTTGACAATACTTTTTGAGAGTTCAGGTTACAATTGAGATATGGTCAGGTTGGTTCTTACAATAAACCAACAGGGCCCCTGTGAGAAAAAGGATAATAACTCACAGACCGGGCACCCGTTTGACGCTCTGTCTGTTGCGTTGAGACCCATATGATGAGGTAGTCTTTTGTGATATGTCTTTGTGCAAATTTGAGATACTAATAGTATCAACTAGTATATTGTGGAGCAGATCCTCCAAGAGAGGTGCGTACGGAGTGCGGAGACCCAGTAGCTGTGGACCTGATGACCGCTTGACTGATTTGACATGGAGTGAGTCGACTAGCCCAGTGGACGGAGCGCCCGGTATTTGGCGGTAGACCATGGAGGATGGAGAACCTGGTAGTTGGTAGCAGTCCTGCGGTACTCAACAGGAGGAGTAACTCTGTAGGCTATTAGGGGGACCTTTATTGTGTTTGGGTGGCAAACCCCTGGTGTGGAGCACTACTGTGTTTGGGTGCGGACCCGCGGTACTCGACAGGAGGAGTACCTCAGCAATCTAAGGATAGATCATAGCACGTCAGAGTTTTGACAGGACCATTGTACATGATAGAGGAGGAGTTATCCAGCAGCCGTGGTTTCGACATCATGAATAAAATCCGGGTTTGAGCTGAGTCAATGAACATTTTGATTTCATTATGATTGTGATGGGTTACTTGATAACATAGGTATATGTATGGGCAGATACCTAAGTAGTGGTTATCCGTTTATTTCATATCTATTTTATACCTCATGATTGAGGTGGGTTACATGATAACTTATGTTTAATTATGGGCTTATACCTATGTAAGGGTTATCTGTTGTTATCATTCTTTATGGTCATCCTTGTTGGATTTAGTGACACCTTGAGGGTCTCGGGGTCCCTACTGAGTATCGTCACGCTCACCTCTGCACGGGCTATACTCTCACCCAGTTTTGTTGTTTGCAGATGATGGAGAGTGTTGATGGAGGACGAGTGAAGGAGGACTGGACAGTACCCAGAGATGGACCTCACAACGAGTCAGTACCCGGAGGTGGACCACATGATGAGTATGTACCCTGAGGAGGTTGACAGACAAGGGTGCTGAGGAGGCTATCTGTACCTACCCTTCAGGTAGGAATCGAGGTAGATGATCCAGGAGAAGCACTATCTATACCTACCCTTCAGGTAGGCTCCGAGGAGGATGAACCAGGAGCTGCATCCATCTTCCAGTTGTTTTCCTTCTTCATTAGTACATTCGTTCAGTTTTTGATGTACCTTTCAGTTGGGTTTGTATTCTAGCCCATCAACTTTTCAGCACATCCTTTTGTACTTAGTTTTTACTTCCACTTGTACTCTATGGTGTTTGTTTACTTTTATAAAGGCAATGCCTTCCCTTTTTATTGGGATTTACGCCTTAGGTGCTAGTCGCCCGATCAGGGCCTATGGAAGGCGAGCTAGGGGTAGTCACGACACGTGCCCCGAGGAAGCATCATGACAAATTGGTATCCGTGGAGTTGGTTCTACCGGAAAACTCATGACTCTAATCATTCCTTTCTGTGATGCAATTGTGTTAAGGGTACCTAGTGTGGTCTTCAGTTCAGGGAGTCCAGTGATGGTGCGATGATCGATGTATCCATACACCAGGACCATGACTACTGATTTCCGACTTAGTGAATGGAAACCCTAATTGTGTGTGTGTTTTCAAAAGTTTTAAAATCAGCTCAAACCAGTTCATCTCACCAGGTATAAATCGTTGACCATGTCACATCTGTTCAGGATGCCTCCACGTAGACAGTCAGTTGGAGTCCCGAGAGAGTATTCGATGATGACCCACTGAGGGATAAGGCGTTGGTGAAGGTCCCTCTAACTATTTTGGAACCTTTGGGTGGTGTACAAGAAGCACCACCACTCATTGGGTAGCATATGCCACCAGCTGTACTAGTGGATGGTGCACACTGGCAGAGCATGTTGCACGAGCTCCAGCAGCAGAGGCCTCCAATGATACGAGGTTAGACAGATTCCTAGGCAGCATTGGACTAGATGGAGGTGATTGATAGAGTTCTACACCTAGTTTAGACACTAGTAGAGAAGATGGAGATCTTAGCTACTAGTGTTTCCTAGTGAGTAACCAGAAGGATGCTCGGCTATGTGATGGGGATTTGGTAGGTGGAACGATGCATGAAATAGTACCTTCAGGTTGTGTGCCAGATATATCACTACCTGGTGGTCAGTAGATCCAACTGCCAGTACGGGTATATGACAGATGTAGACTTAGTGCCTTACACATGTTTCAGTGTTAGATACCACTTAGGTTCTGAGGTGAGCTTGACTCACAAGCGACTGAGGACTAGCTTGAAGAGGTGTCTGAGAGGTTTCTAGAGCTTATACAGCTTCGGCAGGATGGCATGTTGGTAGCGGAGTAATCATCGGGGAGTACTAATCATACCTGGTACTTGATGACTACGATACGATCTGTGCTTTAGGGCTCGGACATCCGAGCGAGGTGTGTTTAAGGATATCTGTTCCAACACCTTTCCTCTATGCATTCCTACTTATGTTAGGGTGTTATAGAGAAACATTGTGGTTGAGAATTTTTTGGCTGATAGGATACATATAGTGAAGGTTAGCAGTAAGAAATAGTAAACTTTTTCCAGTCTCAGAGAATTGGGAGTGTAAAATGTTTCAGGAAGAAAAACTGTTAAGGATAGATGAATCTACCGAGTAGCTGACATGGAAGCATAGCTGGGAGAGTAGCATGAGGTGGTGTACATTTAGACATGTTACAACCACCCGCCGTTTTAGTCCCCTCCAGGCTCAAGGAGCATGAGGGTAGGGGAAGAGATTAATTGAATGCGGTCATGGAGTGTGACCCAAGGGCTCTAGGAATGATTTGAAGTACGGTCTATGTCTACTACTAGTTGCTGTAACAATAGACATTGATACGAATCATTCCTTCCTTCCACGAATCTTGTCCCAGACCTAGAGTTTCTGGTTAAGCCGTTGAATTGACCCTCATGTCTGGAGATACCTTTTGGAGGAGACTTGATAATCACACTTATGCCGACGGTGTGATATGACCCTTAAGGTGAGAGTTTCGGTTGGAACCTCTTAGTGGCTGCATCGAGGCCATGTCAAATTAGTTTGGGTATGGACTGGGCAACCAAAGTTCATACATAGATTGACTGTATTGTGAAAAAAGGTTGTGGTTTACCTACAACATTGGGAAGGTTTTTTCCTTGGTCGGAGAAAAGGAAATCCAGGCAGCACAGGATGGAATCATGCATAAGTGGCAGTAGTCGATCACTCATGAGTTGGCCAGACCTTGATTTGTGCCAGACTTCTCCAGAGTTGCTGCATCACATTTTGAATTGATGATGAAGGGGAAAACCCATTGTGTGGTCAGGGACATGCCTGCAGAGCTTTTCAAGAGATGAGGAAGAGGTTGACCAGTGCGCCCAATTTAAGGCTACCAGATAAGGTTCAAATCATCCAGGAGTGGATGAAGACTGCACAGAGCAAGCATAAAACCTATTTTGACAGGGAACAGAGGCCTCTAGAGTTCAAGGATGGCGACCACGTCTTTATACGGGTTTCACCTTGACGAGGGCTATGGAGATGTGGCTAAAGGAGAAAGATATCTCTGAGGTTCATCAGACCCTTATATGTCCTCAGTAGGGTAGGAGAGGTGGTTTACCACATGACCTTTCCATAACAGTTTTACATGGTGCACGACATCTTCCACATATCTTAGCAGAGGAGATACGTGCACAACCCTTGACACATCATCGACCAATGAGATCTGTACATCGATGACGAGGAGACTTTCATAGGGTTCCAGTAGAGGTTGAGGATCGACAAGAGCAGGTCCTACGGAGACAGTCGATTCCTCTTCTGCGCTTTCGTTGGTAGCACGGGAACCTCCAGGAGAGCACGTGGGAGCACAAATCTCAGATACATGTTCAATACCACTTTTTTTTCCTTAGTGCTTGTTGAAGCTTTACGGGGATGTAAATCCTAGAGGTGAGAGTAATGTAAAGTCCTGAAAATTTCAAGGAATTTTTTTTTCTATTTTTCATAGAAATTTTATGAGTACGCAGTTTCTGATGGAACCTGATTCTGAAGCCCGGTGTGCCCAGAATAATTTTCTGATGTTTAGCTCGGGTACATTTATTGAAAGAATGAGCGGGTTTTTCTAACTTTTGAACCGTTGCTTGGAATTGAAATCTGAGGGCACTGATGAACTCGAATCACTAGTATCTTCTTCAGGGGACCTTTACCGTAGTTGCGTTTGCACGAGTGGAGAAGTAAAAAATTTTGGATTAAATGATGAATGAATAAAATTGTAAAACAATTTTATTTTTATATCTAAGGTGGTTTTATCCTACATGGGGAGTTGGGGTGGGACCAACAAGTACCTAACAACCCATGTGAGGATAAATGTGAGGTTGGTCTTACACGATCACCAACCTTTCACATTTCTATAACTCACGTTTAACTCTCATATACTCCCCCCCTTTAAACTTGTTAACTTCCCCATTATCATCCCTTGTATTAATTTGTATCTCTTCTTCATTTATGTGACCTTTCCCCTTCCACACCTCTCACTCCTTTTAATTTTCCAACATATCAAAATTACTAAAACAAACTCCTTAATTAATAGATTAAAGAGTTTGAATTAATTTGAATACTTTTCATGTATATTGATGTTGATGAAATCTCATCTTAATATGGGTTGGAAAAATCTTATTGTGGAACCTTTAGACTAGAAGAGAGATTTATCCATCATTGAAGAACATCTTCCTCCTACGAAGAAGGGCGCCTCTTCGTTGAAGAATACCGAGGTTCCATCTTCTCCGAAGAGACACTAACAAACGAGTACGGATAGGTAGGATGGTGCGGGTGCAACGAACTACGTTGACTCCAACGTCTTCCTCGCGTCATATCCGACAAACGACGAACGACTCGATGTAGGGGTTGTTATGTTTGAGTTTTAATACCGTTCAACAATGTTCCTAAATTCTTGAGTATCGTTGGGCCTCTTAATACCATCATGAAGAGGAAGGGCTCGGACCGCACGAACATGGTCCAACCCTTCCCCATTCGTTTGTTAATTACGAATGGTGGAGGTGGACTGCAAAGAACCGGCCGACGTTGGGCTGATCACGGGTGGATCATCAACGCTTGGTAGACAGATCACCGCAAAGGCGCGTCACTATCTTGCCACGTGGATTAGAACCTGACCGCGACCTTGCTGAGCCGCGGTGGAGAGGCGCGGCGCCGTCGAGCTGTGCCGGAGCCGCGACAGATGTGGTCCACGGTAGAGGGGTGAGGCACCGGCGCGCCACGCCGCAGCCACAAGTGGTCGCGTCCAGGGCGGGCTGCGGCAGTGGGTCGCGGGGCCGTCGCGCCGCACCGGTCGAACAGAGCCGCAACCTAAGGCCATGGGGGACATCAGAGGGTTGGCCGGATGTGCAAGACTTCGGCACCACGTAGAGGAGTGACCTAAGGGGGTCCTGCGGTTACACAAAGTCCAACAATCACGGCAAGCCGTTTCGAACAAACCGGGGGGCGTAACCCCCCCCCCCCCCACCCCGGCCTGCTACTATGGCAGACCCCACTGGGTCTGATGTTTTCAGATAAAGGGGGTTGCGCCCCTTTGAGTCTCGCTCGACCACTGTCGAGCCCGGCCCGGGCCAGACTTATACCCGGGTCGGGTCGACCCGTTTTGGGCCGACTAGGGGGTATTGGGCCGGGTCGGACCGGTCCAAGACCCCCTATTTTTTAGACTATTTTCGGTTAAAAGGATATATCATGAGGTTAGGACCTCTTATTGATGCACCGTCCATTTCATAGGATTCCTTGGATAGTGCCGGTCGTTTCGGTATATTACACTCAACGTATCTGTGAAGTTTGTGTACAGTGGGGTCAGTTCGAACCCAAAAACCAACCGGGCCCTCGGAGCAGAAATGATTATAACTCGAGCTCTGGGAATCCGATTGACGTGTCGTCGACTATGTTGGAATTATTTTGTTGAGATGGATCTTTTGGAATACATCACCTGAGTTTTCGATGCATTTGGAGTATGGTCGGGTTTGATTTAGCTTAGAAACCAACTGGGCCCTTGGAACGGAAAAGCCGATAACTTTCAGACCAGACGTCCATTTGACGAACCGTCAGCGGCATCGGTAATTTCGTTGAGAAATAGTCCCTCTGAGTATACCCTATGAGTGTTCAGGGTACAGTTGAGATACAGTCGGGTTGGTTCGTACACGAAACCAACCAGGCCCCCAAGACGAAAAGGCTAATAACTCACAGACCGAGCATCCGATTGATGCGTCGTCTATTGTGTCGAGGCCCCTGTGATGTGGTGGTCCTTTTTCATACATCTTTTTGGGACTTTGTGATAATTTTATTATCAACTAGTAACTCGTGGAGCGGATCCTCCTAGAGACGAGTGTATGGAGTGCAGAGACCTAGTAGCTCTGGACTTGACGAATGCTTGACTGATACGACTTGGAATGAGTCGACTAGCCCAGTGGACTGAGCTTCCAGTATTTGGCGGTAGACCCACAACAGACGGAATGCCTGATTGTTGCAGAAGACCCGTAGTAATCAACAGGAGGAGTACCTCTGTAGGCTATTAAGGGAAAAACTATTGTGTTTGGTCGGCAGACCCATGGCGGGGAACACTACTATGTTTGGGTGCAGACCTGAGGTACTCGACATGAGGAGTACCTCAGCAATCCAAAGTTAGAGAGTAGCACCTCGGAATCATGACAGGACCATTGTACTCGACAGAGGAGGAGTTCTCCAGCAGCCGTAGTTTCGACATCATGAATAAATTCCTGGTTTGAGCTGAGTCAATGACCTTTGTGATTTCTCATGATTGAGATGGGTTACTTGAAACATAGGTATTTGTACAGGCATATACCTAAATAGTGGTTATCCATTGATTTCATATCTTTGTGATAACTCATGATTGAGATGGGTAACTTGATAACTTATGTTTATGTATGGGTTTATACCTAAGTGAGGGTTATCTGTTGGGATCCTTCTTTGTGGTTATCCTTGTTGGATTTAGTGAGATCTTGAGGGTATCGAGGTCCCTACTGAGTATCATCAAACTCACCTCTACACAGGCTATGCCTACACCCCATTGTGTTGGTTGCAGACGACAGATAGTGCTGACGGAGGTAGAGTGAATGAGGACTGGACAGTACCTGAAGATGGACCTCACGACGTGTCGGCACCCGGAGGTGGACCACATGATGAGTCGGTACCTGGAGGAGGTTGACGGATGAGGGCGCTGAGGAGGCTTTCTGTACCTACCCTTCATGTAGGATTCGATGTAGACGATCCGGGATCTACACTATCTGTACCTACCCATCAGGTAGGATCTGAGGTGGATGACCAGGGAGTTGCATCCATCTTCCAGTTGTTTTCCTTCTTCAGTAGTACTTTCGTTCATGTTTTTGTTGTACTTTTCAGCTGGGTTTGTATTCTGGCCCATTTAATTTTCATCACTTCCTTCTGTACTTAGTTTTTACTTCTTCTTGTACTCTATGCTGTTTGTTTACTTTTATAAAGGTAATGACTTCCCTTTTTATCGAGATTTACGCTTTTGGTGCTAGTCGCCAGCCCCTGGCCTATGGAAGGAGGGCTTGGGGTAGTCACGACATGGTCCCTGAGGACGGTTCGTGCCATCCATAAGGAATGTAATCGAGTCGTACCACCATAAAATGAGAATATATATATATATATATATTGACATGTATAATTATGAGATATGTCTAGAAGAATATTTAATGAATAAATCCTTTATAATACATGTACTACTTATCAATTCAACCAATGTATCTTTATTCCGAGTCAACAAGTTTGTAGTCAAGGTCATGGTGAATATATATGTGAGTTTCCTATACCACCACTGTATTTTTTAGCTCAAGAGCCACACACGAGAAACACTAACACTACTTCTCTAATATAAAAAATTCCCAGATGTGGACTACTCCAACCATCGTCCTAAATATCCAACCACATTGGATACCAATCTGTCATGACCTGACTCTAACTGGTGATTGAGCCGCAACTACCCCTATCTTGTATCCATAGGACAATGGCTGGCAACCTATTCCAAAGGTATAAGTAAAATGTTGATGCATTTACCTATGTAAGTTTATTCATGCATGAAAATCCATATCTTTAAATTAGTGACAGGGAATTGTTGTAAATGATTCAAAACACTAGGGAAACTACCATTCATTTAGAAACACTTGTTAGTAGTTTAGTATTATATAGTAAATTGAAAAATTAATTTGAAAAAATGCATTCCCAACTAGAAATTCACCCAAACCTGATAAAAAGTTTAAGTGATATTCAAAAATATGGCATCTAGTAATATCCAAGATCCAACCATTCTACACAGTCCAATGAACTATTTATCCCTATGGACGTAGTAGTCACCACTGACCAATCTATGTTCACATATGAAATGAAACATTCTAGAACATATAATGAAGGTGTGAGGGTATATATTCTATGTAAGTTTCTATGAAAAATAATGGGTAGAAGAATAATATATTACCAAAATGGAAAGACAATAATGAGTAAACATGATGCGGCTCAACCCTATCCCAGAGAGATTGTAATGTTGTCCAAATAGAAGGTTCTCAAAATGGTACGCATGTGATACCAGCATCGTGTTTTTCTACCTTAATTACAAGAGAAAATGCATCCAACCATGAGAAGATAAAAACATAAAGCACATGGCATACCCCATTGGACTTTACATCCAATGGAAATAGAGTAACCAGATCTAAAGGAATGGATTATGATGTATATATATATGGTTAGTAATAATAAACCCAAATGTGGGAAAATGTGGATCTCCTAATGATAGCTCAATAGAAGAATGATATACTCTTATAGTTCAAAAGTCCATCAAGGACACCCATAATCTCAGGCATCTTCCCCAATGTAACCATGTGATTCCCCACACCTCTCCACAGTTCCGCACATCTGATGGGGTGAAAACCCCATGTAGGGGACCAAAAAAAAGTGTGTTAGGGGTGTTCTACTATATATGTATTCATAGATAAACCACACACAATCTAAGGGTGTTCAAATAAATAAGATGATGACCCATTTACTAGTGTGTTAGGGGTTCCAATCTGGTCATCGAGGACATGTTCCCTATTTGAACATAAAATATGATTTGTTATAATGGTCTATGGGATTTTATAATGAAATATGATAAAGGATATCATAAACCCTGACCTAGTTTAGTTTTATAGGTTTCCTCCTATCATAAAATATATTTTCCATTTCCATTATTAAAAAAAGGAAAATTATCATCAAAAAGTATCTCAATGTATCATAAAATATTATGTTATATATCATAAAGGATGATGATGATATCGATCATAAAATATAATAGTAAGCTCCATATACTGTTTTTATCATTCAAAGTGTGAATCTACACCAATGACCTTTAATATGATTCTCTTCATATTCTGATATATATATTATATCATAGAATATGAATTGAAGATAAAATTTTATTTTCCCGAAAATTTAATTATTAATTTTATTTTTATATATATATATATTTTATAAATATTAAATTCAACTTGTTGTTAGGATAATTATTAATTTATTGAGAATTTATAAATTTGATTAACATAAGGAGTTCGTAATTATCTAATTAATGTTTAGATATTTATTTATTACTAAAAATTTTGTAATATTAAAATTAATTATTATAAACTAAAATTTACAAAATTATAAGGTTGGAGATTTGAATTAACTTTTATATTTATTTATAAATCATTAAAGTACATTATAAACTGTTTACAAATTTGAAAAGATGGAATAATATAAAAATTAATATTTATATTAAAAATTGTTCATAATTAATATTTTTTTAATTATAACAATTAATGTCTTATTTTTTGAAATTATTTAAAGCTCGTCAAAAAATTGTTTTTATGATTATGTTGATAAAATATTAAGTTAATTATTTTCATAAGATATAGTGATTTAATAAATTGTTTAAATAATAGAAATTATTATTTAAAATATTTTTAATTCATTACATGGAATATATATATATATATCAAAATTATACATAATAAATATTATAAAATATGTATTTTATTAAATAAAAAACATTTATATTAAAAAATTATGTAAAGTCCCTAATGATTACTCTATGATAATAATATTTTATTTTTAGAATTTCTTTATGATTTTTTCATGAATGGATACCTCATTTTAAAATATATGAGATGGTCATCTATTTAAAGGTTTCCACTATTTTGTTTACAAATATAATTTACTTATATTTACAATATTCGTATGATTTTTTAAAATTGTTTAAACTATTTAGTTTTTTCAAAACAAAACTTATGAGTTATGTGCTATGTTTAATTCCATAAGATTAAGTTTTCATCTACATTAAACATGGGTTGATGTATGAATTATATAATCCAATTTATTTCTGGATTATAGTTCCTACATAATAGGTGTTATCGAAATGCGGAATTTGATTCTATCTTGAGAAAGGTATTCCAAGGTATGTGGGACTTGGGTTGTAATTCTTAATGGTTTGAAGGATTATTTCATATTTAGATAGATATGTGTTATCTATATATGGATCTAGGTTTAAAGATATGGATATTTTCAATCTCAAAAATTTTAAAACCATTAAATGTAATGTTTAGTAACCATATGAATAAGATAAACCTAGATATGTCTAAATATATTATGTTTCTATTTTTTGGATTAGAAACACTAACTATGGATTTTGAAATGATTTATAAAAACAATGACTGAACATATCTAAAAGGTTAATGTAATTTGATTCTAAAAACTAAATTGTTAGAATCATGCTTACATAACGAGAAAAACATGAGATAATATGGTTCTGTTATGTCCTCTTCAAAATACTAAATGTTTGATTCATTCATAAGAAGCTATTATCAAGTACTTGATCCTCAAATTGGGATGGACACACCAAATTTTAGGGCCTATGAATTATATTATATATGGAAAGAATGTAATCAGTGGCCCTAATAAGATTATGTGACTATTTTGTAAATTCATATGGGTTACAATTAGCATGGAGATACTAATATGAAAATGAAACTTTAAAAATATATTTTAGTATATCTAATTAATGTAATGTGTAATGTGTTACCTTTTAGGTATCTAATATACAAATATGATATAAAAATAATTATTCCCTAACAAAATTGTTATACGGTGAGGGTATATCCATTGATAATTTATTGATTAGTGGAATATGATCTTGGAACACTAATGTGTATGATGAATTTAAAATGATTTATCATTTTAGATGGATATTATCTTTTAAAATCCTATATTACACTGTAACAAAATATGATAATGATATAATAAAGACTCATGTATTTGATATGAGAGACAACATATACAAATATTAACTTTGATACTAAAATATATAATGTGGATCCATAATAAAAGAAGCACCTATGATTGGTAATATAAGATATTCCCTTATATGAGGAAAATATATTTGTTAAAGTAACACCATCGTAACTAATCAATTTTTCAAATTATTCAACAATGTGGTTTTGATGCTATTGAAGTATGTAATAAATCACTTGTTCTTTAAAAGGAATTTAATTCAAAATTACAAATGGAATTTTAAGTTCATGTAACCAATATAACTAGAAAATTCTATGAAATGCAATATTATAGATTATTCTATTGATGTTGAGATATTTATGATTTTATTTAGTCTTATTATTGTTTAAGGATTCATTATATATAGTTTTATTGAACATATAAATAAATTCAAGAATGTTTTATAGGATTTACTCATGTGTTCAAAATAGATAAATATGTTATGTGAGTTAAAGGTTTCGATGTTTTATTCTTCATGTATGTGTGTAAATGTTTAATCGGAATAGACATTGGGAGTTAAATAGTATAAATTATTTTACTCAAGTAATCAATTCATGATTAGAAAAAGTAAAAGGAACAATCATGAAAGATGAGTAGTGAAACCAAGGACATTAATGTTTGAGATACCTAATAGGTTTTTAATCATTCAATCATGTCCTTGTTAGGTAACACTATAATACAAAAAAATTGAATGTGAAGGGTATGTGGTAACAAATATATTTTATAAATGTATTTTAAATACAATGGAGGTCAAGGTCTTGTGAATAACATATAGAGCTTGTAGTTTACATTCATGTAAAAAATCAAGGACTTTCTATTTAAAATATATGAATGAAAATAGATATATTAATCTTTTATAGATCAATAGTGAGGACATGTAATTTTATCTGATTTTTCTTATGTGATAAGATATTTTTTTCATTATGAATTATTTTTTATGAAAAACATTAAATGATTACTTATACACACATGGTTTAATAGTCTTATAAATATATTGCATTTTTTTAAAAGACAAAATGGGAAATGATATTTTATCTAGGATTGGTTCTTATTTTATAATTTTGTTAAAATATCAGGGAATTTGTTCCCACCACCCATTAATAGAATATATTTTTAAGTTTATTTATGAATAAAATAATTCCAAACAAATTGATTAAATTATAGTATATGGATAAAATATTTTATTTGTTAAATATAAATATTAAAATGAAATACATGTATTTACGAAATAAAAGAGATTTTGAATAAAAACCTGATATTTTGAGAATAATATAATATTTTAAAGGCTTATAGAGTTATGTTTGTACCTATTGAGGATTATTGTTAATAAATAAAATAATTTTACAGTATAAAAATTAATTTTATTTTCTAATAAAATCCTAAAGATTATTTGATAGGTGAGAAAAAATAAGTCTTACAATTAGTTTCCCTGAAAAAGTTAATATTACCCTAACTAAAGGGTTATTCAAACAAAATGCTCAATTTCGGTTAATATACTAACATGATTTTAGAGTATATAGGATGATAAAAATTTAATGAGTTATATTTACATATTATAAAAAATATATTGCTACATTATAAAAATTAAATTTAGGATATAATGAAAAGTATAATTAATATAGTTATATTATTTTTAAGGAAATGTTTTATTGGAATATTCCGAGGATGATGATTTTAAAAATAGAAAAATTTTAACTAGATACCAAAAGATTGCATCCTAATATTTTTTGCTGTTGTGTTAAGATGTTTGAATATGTTCATGGACTAAAAATATGGTATATAATTCATAAATATTAATATTATTCTTAATACCTTCCATTATAGATCATACTCACAAAATAGTGTAGTTGATAGGGTTCATAGAATTTTAATATAGAGATGTGGTAAAAATTCTATATAGATGCATTGGGTTAATAAACCTCTATACTTAAATGAAAACCCATGGAATATAACAAAATATCTCAAATAGTATATGATATTCCAATTTTAAGATGTTATTTATAAAATATTCTAAAAATTGTTTCTGAAAAAAAAATATCATATAAAGGGAAATATATACTCAATTGTTCATTTATAGTGGACTAATAAAAGTATATACTGATATATATTTCATGAAATTTAATGACCATATCCATATCTGAAAATTAATTTTTTTACCCCTAACATATGTTCATCATGGAGTATTATATGTTATGAAGAAATGAAAATGATTGCATTAGTGTAATTGATATATGATATATTTAATATTCTCATATGGTATAAAAAGTATTTTTTGTGTTAAATGGCACATTAATTCTTACACACAGACTATTGTGAACCATATATTTGTTATAATGACAGTTCATCATTATATAAAATTTAAACACCATGTGGTTGATGAGTCAACTATATTGATAAAAATCATACATTGATACTTCTCATACACAATCTACTGAGGATTAAACAATCATGTTGTGGTTGGGTATGTTTTTTACCATGTCCTCATTTTTTTATAGAACATGAATGTTTTTTTCTTCATGTGTGATGGTTGTTAAATTTATTCACTCAAATGAGATAGACTGGTGAGTTTTAGGTCACCAATTATTAAACATATGTTGTGTAAATTTATTCACATGGGGTGGATGTGATTTGATCATCCATACAAGTAAAATGAAATTTTTTTTATTCATCGATTAGGTTAGTCTATACTCAGATATTCATATACATTGTGTTTTTTATAATGTATTTAAATAATATATGTCATAATGTTTCCCAATGTGATTTACAATGTGAAAAAAATGAGAAAATTGTCTTCCATGATATGTTGTTGGTGGGTACACATACCCAGATACATGTGTTTGATGGATATCATGTCATATCCCAGACTAGCTTGAGTGTCACTGATGGATTTATATAGGACCATCTTTTCTAATATATATGGATTTAATGATTTATAATTATTATGAAATATACAAATTCTTATGTTGTTTATAATAGTGGTTGAATGAAAAGAGATTTATTTTAACATACAATTATTATCTAATTTTTTAGAGGCAATCCAATTTTTTTTTGGATGGTTATTAAAAATAAATTTCAGATGATGTTTTCCATTGATAAGATAATGATTTATTTCCAAAAGTTTTATAGAATTTATCCTTTTTTTGATATTTTTTGATAGGTTACTGTATATGATAAAATCAAAGAATAAATTACACAATGTCTTTTAGACAGTAATGAAGTTTGGATATTGAAGGATATTATATGACCGAAATCCCATAAACCACATTTTAATAGGATACATATAGAATAATAATATTTATGTATTGAAGAATATTGTAAATTAGTTATATGTATTAGATCATTTCAATATCCAACATAGGCATAAGGTATGATTGGGGCGGCTATAAAGCATGAAATACATTATATCCTACTAATGTATTCAATAACATAAGCATTCATAATGTATGATATCCCAATTCATAAAGATTTATCTCCTTCCTATTGTAGATTATTACTACCATATCTTAATTATTTTTTATGGTTTTTTATTTGATGGATTTGATAGATAAATGATAATAGTTAATTATAAAATGTCTTATCCAAATAATATGTTATTCAATGAATAATTACATTATATGTAATTTGAAGGAGATATATTATTTATTGCATGAAATACATTTTATTTCAATTTAATTAAGTCATACATTATAAATAATTATTTAATGCATTATTTCTAGAGAAATATCATCAAGGATATATAAAAATGTCTTCAATGTGATGAAATTATTGTAATTACTATCAAATTCTCATACAAGATTCCCTACCAAAAAATATCATTACTAATATTATTACATTTCACCAATATGTTCTATAGAAACATTGACGGAGAAGAATAATTTTTAAGCGTTAAAAGATTTCGGATAATCTATTTATAACTCTATGGGTGGGGATTCCTTCTAATTAAAATGATGTTATATTTATCAATCCCAGGAAAATGTGTTCTAATTTTATATACATGTGACGTGGATCTATGTGTGATGTTATTAATGATATAAAATTTTCTTATTTTTTTATCATTCATTGATCATTTATTATATGAATAAATTTCATTGGAATAAGATTTTCTTCACATTATCTTATTCTAATAAGTGTCACTAATACCCCTTTAATTGTTAGTAACCCAACCCGGATTCATAGGGTCTGGGTTAGAGTTTCTCCAATGACATGAATTCTTCATCTTATATTGGTTAAGCAAGGTATTCTCATGTTTCATGGATTCTAGGATCGTACATGATGACATGACCCCAATGCATGACAATAGTTTATTATTATTATTTATTTTTCCCCTTCTGTAGGATTTTTTAATTATTTTTTATCTTATTTAAATATTTCTCCCATGTGGGTTATCAGTTGAGATATATAAACATATTACCTAGTGATTATCTTAGTATATCATTCTTGTGTGTTATTTATATATAAAAATATTAGTAGTTATGAACAATGTCACATTATTTAATATTATTGTTAGTTATGGTATCAATGGAATAATATACCTTCTATTTGGTATCAGTCCTTATTAATACTCTTTATCCACTTTCTTATATACTAGTGCACATGAGGTCTACTGGTTCTCTTACTATGGTTTCATTTATGTAAATTTAGATTTTGTATCAAAAACTGGTATCAAAAAATATTTTCATTTCACATTATATCAAGGAATTAGTGAAAATATATATGAATGTGTGAAGTAATGAGATGGACTTCTGGTCAGTGATTCATTAACCCCTTCCCAGTGGGAATTCAATGTTACCAGAGTTATTGTATTTATTTTATTGGATTCCATTATAATATTCTATATATTTATTAAATTATTATGTTTTTATTGTGACAAGTAATTTTTTTATTAAATATATTTTGTAAATTGGTATGAATACATAAATTATATTTTGAATGTTAGATTCACAATGTGTATGAGTGTTTGATCAATTTCACAAATTACAAATTTTTTTCATGATTAAATTATCACTAAAAAATAGGGTTTTCAAAATTTGAAATTTCATTGCAGTTTACTCAACTAAACCAAAGTGTTTTCTGATAATAGTTAATATACACATAATCAGGGGATTTTCATTCAGCGTGACTATACTGTCCTTATACACAAAGGATATATGGTAATATTTGTTTCTGTAGTTCTGATATTTTATTAATGAAGGATAATTTATTACAAGGGAATAATTCGAGAGATAAATTTTTTAATGGGATGAGTGTTACAAGTTGACCTAGATAAACTTGAGGTGGTATGGGAACAATAATATGGAATGAATTGGGATTTTGTAATCTAAATCTAATAGATTGATCAATTTATTAGGTTTTTTACAGAGGGTGAGATCTTTTAGATTTCTTACAATATTTTTTTTCATGTGTGATTTTTCATGAGATAGTGTATGGAGAACCCATATAGTCATTTTTTGGATTAGTGGACCATTCATAGACACGTGGTTATTTTAAATTGGGGCATGATTGGAAAAATATCATTTGAAAAAGCCCTAGATTATGTTATGAACTATAAATTAATTCCTATTTATTATTATTATTACATTATATTTATTATATTAAAATATCTTCCATTTCATAAAATTCTAATTTCTATTTCATTATCCTTCTCCAATCCTCATTTGATTCTTATAGTACCATTATGTTAAGATTTCCAATAACTAATTTTCTAATTTATTTGTTGATTGTATTTATTAATTGAATATACACTTAAAACATTCATTAATCGTTAAATTACCCTCTTTTATATTTAAATTTTTTCTTTGGGAAAACATATTTTTATCATCAATAAAAACTAATTAAAAAATCTAATATTGAGAAAAATCACTCAGATTCTTAGTAATAAATTTTTTTTCCAATGTCTAAATATTTTTAATGATAATTATCTTAAATATTCTTCGAATTTATACTATTTTTTATATTCTATTAATCAAAAAATTCTATTTCTTTTATTTGAAATGGAAAATTTAATTATCTTTTTTAGATGTGGGTTTTCAACCACTGATATGTCAGAATTTTTTAAATGGTTTTCCAACCATTACAAATTAATTGTTTTAAATTTTATACCACATTAATTTTTATAACAATTATATATTTTTATAGATACATTATTGAAATTTATTTCAAAAAATTAATTGTTCTCAATGTTCCTTTATTCATTTTTAAGTAACTTTCGAATGTGACTTGTAACATCATCTTTTTATGGTTATCTAAAAATTGGTTTTTAAATAATATTTTAATGTTTTTCTTCCTTGTGAACACTTATTGAAATATACTATTCCATTTTATATGATACATTCCTTATTTTATTTCATTATTTTTAAAAGAAAATTTTTTCATTATTGTTTTAAAAAATGATTCTTTTAATACAATTTCAAGAGATCATTGATAGTTAAAATGTAAAATTTGGTTTTTATAAAACTTCTAAAAAGTTTTCTCATTTAAATAATTATGGATTTAATCATATCATGATTCATTTTATAATATTCATAAAATATTAATATCTAACATCATTCATAGAATGGTTTACAAATTCTATATTACATCATTGAAATGATCACTCACTACCTTTATCTTGCATAGTCATTGATGGTTTGTTATGTTAGATTTTCTCCTATTACCTTCCCTCTTTGAATACCAAATTTCTTATTCATATTATTTAATTATTCTAACCATGATTCAAATCATATATCAATAATAAAAACTATCAGTTTAACCATATCCAATTTTGTGTATTGTGTAAACATAATACACTCTAATCTAATAATTTTAATGGTATTAAACTAAAAGTTACTAGATATAATTATATACATGTTTATTATATTTGAGTATATCTTTTTTAATAATTAATGGAATTATGAATGTATTTATATTTTGATTAATTTTTAAAAGGATATAAACCCTATTTTTTATCAATTTTTTATTTAATATTTGTTTATGATATATTTTTGGTGGACCACATGTGTATCATTAACAATCATTTCATGTGTTGACCCTATATAGCACTCTAATAATTTTTGTAAATAATGTAATCTCATGATATAATGGTGAAATGAGTAGTGATGCTCGATCAAAAAGGTTTAAAGGGGTTTTCTTACTAAGATGTGATAAGAAACATGTGATTTAAGAGTGATCCTCTAAGGGAATGAGGTTGTGATACCTAATCTAAAATGTTATGAATTTTAAATTAATGGATGTGACTTATTTCCCATGTTTGAATTATTTCAATGATGTGAGGTATTTTAATTATGTATTTTTATGTTGTTCCGTAAGGTATGATATACAATATTTATGAATATAATCCATATATATCTTGATTATACCCATATTCCCATCTTCGGAATACTTATGATCTTTGATTTATATCATTTATGTTTACCCTTACTAAGCATCCGAGCTCAATATTTTCACGTGTTTCTATTTACCAAGGTTATTGAGATATTAAAATTATGGAATTTCATCAAGATTATATTATGTGGTTAATTATTAGAGATATTGAAGAATTTTTATTGATTAAGAAATTTATTATACAAATTTAATGGTATCCTTTATTTTAAAAAAAACAAGTGTTTTCTTAGTTATTGTTTTTTCCAATTTCTATAAAAATATAAACCTAAAATGTTATGGGAAGGTATTATAAAAAAATATTTTCCTTATGTCATATAGTAATATGTCCATGTCTATAGGCTGTTATATATAATCAATTATGCTATGAGTGTAAAAAATATGGAACACCCATTAAGTTGAGATAATGTCCATGATGTCCCACCCATTAATTTGTGAGAATATCAAGGAAGGTTCACACTTTTTATTGTGATAATATCAATTTAATAATATGTTAAATTATCTCATTAGATATAAAAACATATCCAATTAATTATAGGAATATATAGAAACCCTCCTATCAAAATCCATCATAGTTGTGCCATTTTCTATTAAATATTTATCATATCATAAAGAAAACCTGAAAAAATGGCTATTATATAATTTCTATATAGTATCACATAAACTAAAATCAATAATTAAATCGATTCATACGATAATTAATCTCCCAAAAGGTGTATTTCATAATTTAATTTATTATTTGATTCAAAAAACATAAATCCATATGTGATGGATATTTTAATGAGTAAAATGGAATAAAACCCATGAATGAGTTTTTATTATTAATTTTATCATTTGGATAAAAAGAATAATTTAATGATCAATTTCAAAATTAATTTTCAAAATATTGAAGTGAAATAACATGAATTTTTTTTTAAAATAATCATAAATAATATAGCCTTGAAATGGGATAATGTTTTTTTAGTGTGAATATGGAGAAGATGATGAAACATTAAAATACTAGAGGAATATATACATTTTTTAAATTTTGTAATATATTTTTTCATTACCCACATCACTAAATATCGAATTAAGCATTCGTTTTAAATATGGTATATATATGTATGAATTTACACTAGATATAATACATATTATAATAATAACATAACAAATAGATCATTTATGATAAGGGATAATATGTATATGGAAGAGAAAGTCATAAACTAAATATGATAGTTACTATTCAAAACGATATGGTACTTTTCACATAAATAAATTCAGAATGGATAAAACATTAAATTCAAACACATTTTTACCAATATAGGAATAGAAAATAATGTAAAATAGAATTTTATAGTGGATGAATTGAGTCATGTAAAAATGAAGCTAATGATGATTTATAATAACTAAATGAAATAAACATTCAGTGATCAATATCTTTTATGAAATTTATATTGTAAAATCTATAAAATGATGTTTAATATAATAATGAATTGATATAATTCAAACTATGAATTTTATTTTATCCAACAATAGACATTATTATCCCTAAAAAAATCAATAATAAATCCCCCCACATTTATGGGAACTATCAAAAAAATTGATAAAGGCCCCTTTATGAGTATTAGAAAAAATTAGTAATAAAGTGGGGAATTTATCAACACTAGAATAAATGTGATGATCATGGGAGGTATTAACAATATCTTTTATTATCATTAATAAGGGGATAGTAATGATAATAAAAAATAACTGATAAAATGGGGTAATTCTCCTTACAAAAACAGGAATAATATAGTCACCATTTATCATCACTTTTTTAACAATGATGATGAATCACCCCCTTTTGAGAACTTTTTCCTATCACTATTAATATTTTTATTTCATAAAAAAATTATTTCCCATTAAAATAATTAATTTATATAGATATAAATATAATTTTTTATATTAAATACAATTTAGATATGGATAAATATGCATGTGTACATAATAAATAAGATATTTAGTGAATTTGGATTATAAAATAATTGAATACAAGTTTTTTTTTAAATTTTCTAATTATTATCAAATAATAGACAACTAATAACTATTTGATTAAAAAAATTCATTAAACTAAAAAATGATCAATGATAAGTTGAAAACATAAATTTTACATAAAACGGATCTAACATTTGATCTGGGTGTTCATTTGAGCTCTATAATATATGAAATAAATTTATACGAATATATTTATAGTGTGTTGGCTTGGGGAACACGAAAAATATTGTTTTAAGGTCAAAAAAGGCATAGAAGTCCCGAAAAAACTATTTTTTTAGATTCGGTTCCTTAATTTTTAAATATTTCTAGTTTTTTAGATTCATTTAATAGTGACTTTTTGTACATTTTAATAGAGAATGAATTAATTCATTTAGAATAAATTCATATATATATAAGATGGTTTTTAAATTTTACCTTATATATTATTTTTATTTGTAATTAAATAAACAAATATTTTATTTTTACAATTAATAATTTATTTCTGTAAATTCATATTTAAGCATATCTGCATAAAAATTTGTTTTCAAATATACATAACAAATGAAAATAATACTTTATTAATTCCTTTATTTTAAAAAATATATTTCTAATTTTATTTTCTTTATAAAAAAGAAAATATATATATATATATATACATATACAAGTAATGTTTATATATGAGCTTCTGGGAGTCCATAAAAAACGTATTTATATATATATATATTCTAATATATATATATATAAATATATATATTTGTATGGTTGTGTAAGATAACTAAATTTATAATTGTGTCTATAATTACATGTGTCTATTTGTGTGTTATGTCAATATTATGTATATATATCACATATAAATGAATTATTATAATTAATTCATTATCATTATCATTAAATATTGTATATAAATAAATTTTATGGTAAGTATTTTTGAATTATTTATTAAAAAAATTTATGATAATGTAAAATTATATGTGAATATGGATATATATATCTGTGTGTGTGTGTGTTTGTCTGTGTAAATATATATAAATAATAATTTATTTGTTATATTTAATTTTTTTCTAAATATACAATATATATTCATATTCTAAAAATGTATTTAAATCAATATATAACTTTTTTACGTTATAAAAAATTATGTATATATATATATATTTATAATATATATATATTGTTAACATATATGTGTGTTTCTATTAATTTATTAATATATATTTATATTTATACTCCAATATAAGTAAATAAATATTAACATATAATATATTAAAAAAATATATTTATATATATATAACACAAATCTAAAAACATATAATTTTTAAATGTAATTTAAATTAATTATACTAAAATATTAAAAAAAAATATCATTTATATATAAATACATATAATTTAATTAAATAGATATTAAGTCATCTAGGTGTAGTATTAAAGTCCTTAAAATTTAAAAATAGAGTTATATGGATTAAATCCTAGTGCGTGTGGTGGTGAATATGGTTTAGGAAATGGAAAAGTGTTGAAAAAGTCCATTATTAGCGCCAAGAAAGTTGGGGTGTGAAAATTCTTGTTATCAGTGGGTTAGGAGAGAGTGTGTTATTGTATATGACTAAGAGGGACAATATTTCTATGAAACGATTTCAGGGAACACCAAAAAAATTTTTTACCACATTATTAGCTCCTAAAAAAGTGATAGAAAACATAACATATATCACAAATTTTTATGCATTGATAATGGTCATTATTAGGAGTACTTCGTTAGCACTTATAATGGGGTCATTTATGAGTGATTTTATTGCTATGATAAATGGTGCCTCTATTACTGCAAAAAAGCACTCATAAATGCCCCCTTTAGTAGTATTTATTTTTATCACTAATAAATAGGTGATTTATAAAATTCATATATTTATAGTTGTTTTATGGGGCTGTTAAAATCATGGCCAATAGAAGATATGTAACACACAAGAATTAATTTTTAGGGAATTATGATATTTTATAAAAAATTAATATTCTAATATTACAATTTTAACCTTACCATTGAAATGGGGGGTATGAATACAAATAATCACTTTACTAATTATATGTATTAAAAACAACATAATTTTAATATATTAATTAGTCTATAGAAAATAAGCACTAAATTTTTTTTAAGAATTTTATTCTTCAATTATATAATTTTATAGAAAAAATATTTTCTTTCATTTTGTTTGTGAAATTTATATTTAATTTATGCCATGTTTATATATTTTATTTTATTAAATTATCTCTATTTTATAAATTGTAATATAATTTATTTTTGTAAAAATATGATAATTTTCTAAATTGATTGGCATTTTAGTAAATATTTATAAATAATGAATTTTCAAATAATCTAATTTCATTCATTAAAACTTATAATTTAAAATTCCAATTTTTTGGGGATTTAGTATTAAATTTATATATGATTAATTTAATTTATCAAATCAAAATTTATTCTTTTTTATCTTAAAAATATTCCTGGTTTTTATATAAGTTAATTTTCATTCATAAAAATTTATTTTTCTAAGAACAATTTTTTGTTGTTGTTTACATATTTATTTTAAAATATATTTTTCAACTTATAGAGATTGAATTATGAAAACTCGATACCACATTTGGATGGAAGATGTTCATATTTTGTTAATATGTCACTTTTGTTTCTATTTATTAGGTATAGCAACCTTGGAAAATATTTTTCACCTTTGTATGGGTAAAATTTGTAAATAAGTATGAAACCATGAGATATGTTATAAAAATAATCCAAAATATTTAATTACATTCATTTTATTGAATTAATTTATCTATATCCATATATTATTCAAATATATTGCTTTTGGGTGATATTTATCTCTAATAAAGATATTTTTATTATTTTATGTATAAAAAAACATAAAATGTAAAACTATTTCTTCTAATTTATATTATATGTTCATATTGGGATTGGAATATTTCATAGAAATATATAAAAAAAGTGGGAAAAATTTTGTTATTTTTATTCTAGTAATTTTTTTAGTTTTATTAATGGTATAATTAAATCAAATTATAACATAGTGTTGATATTATTCATATGAAAAACATATACAAACAAATTTAAATGAATTTAAAAGTTTCTAAAATTATTAAATATTGGATTAATAATGGTGTAATATTAATTTTATTTTTCTTAATAATTTATAAGTAATGATTAAACTATATATATTTCAATTATTTGTTTTACCTTTATCACATTAATGTAAAATTAAATTAATAGTTTTCTAAATTGACATTAATGATATTTTATGAAGAATATTATTTTCATAAATTATTTAAAAATAATAAAAATTATAGAATATAAAAAATTTTATAATATGTGGCCGAAAATTGCATATCTTACTCATTTATGGGGAAATTTTTTCCTTATATGTAAAATTATAGCCCTATATTATTGAAAAGGTTGTTACTAAAGTTGAAGAAGAAATTTTTTAGCTTGGGTGTAAATCTAAAATATACTATTTAAAACTCCTCTTTAAATAGTACAAATTATATTTTTCGAATATATTTAAACCATATCCAATCTATGCTTCGATATTTTGGATATGTATTTCCGCACCCAACAAAAAATTAATTTCTTATCCTTTACTGTTATTATTATTTTCATATCTCTCATTTTACATCACGAAAAAGAGGCTCACCTCCATAAATATAATTACACCACATTAAGCTATTCTCCTCTTCCAATGAAATAAAAATTATGTTTTAAGCATCCTTATAACCTAATTATAGGTTTTTTATTCTGAAAATACCATTTTTAGGATCTTTAATAATGAATTTAATGAGGTATACTAAAGAAAAGGTAATCATCCGAACTGATATATTTCAATTTATTTACTCTTATATATTCAATAAGTCTATAAAATTAAATATTAAATACTAAATTTATTATCTTTAATATAATAATATTTTAAATGATTATGTGAACACCATTATTCAATATGTTTTAAATCGAATGGGAAGTAAAATTGTTTCCCATACCTTAGTACAGACTACCACCTCCACGCACTGACACAATTCATTTTCCATAACCATTTTTTATTAATTTTTACTGTGATGGGTATAATGATTTTATATTATATTTTTCAATTAATTAATATCTTATAATTATAATTTCATAACTTCGTTATTTCCTTCCAATCTGTTATAAAATGATAATGTTTCATATTCGTACCTGTGGACTAGCCATTCCATGAAGTGAGTTGATTTGTTTTCCTTTTACATTTTACATGTATAGTAATAAGGATATATTTAATATATATATATTTGTTATTCATTATATAATTTAGTTTCTTGAATTATATAATAACATCTATCTTTCTTTTCTTCTTGTCAAATGAAAATGAAAACATTATTCACATGTATATAAGACCTACCATATTCATTTATGGTGTAAATAACAATTACATATACATATAAATATTTTATATGGATGAATTTAAATATATAGAAATATATTGTAACTATATAATATTTTCTAATATTTAATAAAAGTATGGATGTAACCATGATCAATGTACAAGGATTATAACTATCATTCAAAACTATCTTGTAAAACAAAACAGTTAGAAAAAAGAAGGATGATTTTAATATGAAATTATAACTGAATGGGTGTTGAAATGTTATAAGTAGGTATCATGTGATATTATATGTATTAATTAGAACAAATTTATATTTATTATAGTGTACTATAGATGAATTTATAGGAATGTCAAACTTGACATAATGGTTCTCACCTAACATTTATTTATATATTGCATATTCCATATTCACCTCCAATTTCCTATATGTGGTGTATATACGTACAATGAATGTATTTTATGAAACATTTGATTGAAATTTTTTAGGAATAAAAATAAATATAAGAATGTATATTTAATGACTATTTCATTCATATAATACCGAACATGTATAAATTATCTTCACAAATATTCATCTATTATATATATTTTTTGTCATGAACTAATTTTTTTTCTTGGGTGTATATATGTCTAGTTCACCATAATGTTTAATTGATCAAATTATTAATATTTTATTTTGTGTATCATTTTATTTTATTCTATCATAGTTCTTCATAATCAAATTTTAACAATGTGGTAAGTGTGTCTTATTACAATCTCATTTCTAACAGTGTTTCTTATGAATAAGATTATATTTATTAAATATTGGGAACTATACATCAGGAGTCTCATAAATTTTCAAGTAGTATGGTTCTTCAGGTATTTTTCATGTAATAGCACAATTTTCCTCTAAATTATACATATAATAATTTGGAAAATAGTTTCTAGTAAATAGAGAATGTATTTTATTATTGGTCAGGAATATTTTTTCTTCAATGAAAATGCATTCATTAAAATATTTTCATGAGTGGTTTTTATATTCTATAATGATTGTTTTATTTCATTATACTAATATTTTTTTAAAAAAATAGAAATTGAGTTTTCATTATTTTACTGTTGTTAATTTTTGATTTTTATCAACAAAAATAATGATTACTCATATTAACACAAATGGCATAAATGAAAATTATTTCCATAGTTATTGATCATAAATATTAATATTCCTATAAATTTCCTCATAGTTATGTTCAAATAAAATTTTTTTCAAAATATTTTCTAAAATATATTATTTTAAATAACATATTACAAATGTGAATTATATTTTACTCATGAAATATTTGATGTTCTATTTTAATGGTCATTTAATTTGTGATGAAACAGTTTTATTCTATTTTTGAATTACTAGGGATATCATCCAAGTATAATATCATTTATTTTCTCTAGATGTTTTATGTTAATGATGATGATATTGTTATAACCCAAATTTATTTTCTAATGATTTATGATGTTATAGGAAACATATCAATTTATTATTATTATGTTATGGGTGGGCATATAATTATACTATCCTCCAATGCATTGGGTAAAGATATATATATCATAATATAAAAATTATTGGAATTGGTAGTTTACCGAATTCAGTTAGGGGATATTTCTAAAATCATAGTCTTTATACTGATCCTTGACTGATGATATGATGTGATTTTTCAAAGAACCAAATATACAATGTTATTATTAGTATTTAAACATGACCAAGGAAATGATTCTATATGATTATTTATATTCCAAAAAATTATATCATTTGTCGATGATATACTCTCTATACATATATTCTTTAATTCCTTAATAAATTAGTTTTTATAAATATGAATTCATTATTCCATGACACATGATTATGATATATGATATGATATGAATGGTTTACAAACTCAAAACACATGTTCTCGTCCCCCTATTTTCATGGTATCCTTATGTGAACATTGATAACTCCATCTTTTACACATAAAAAGATAATGACCTCACCCTTTGTTAGGCTTGATTTTCACTAGGATATGAAAAATGGGAATAAGTACAACATGTCTTATAATGGTTGTATTATTAATGGAAAATTTTGGATATTTAGTATATATTTTATGCACAAATTTTTATTGTATTCTTTTTTTCAAGGAAACTAAACAATATGATTATCACAATGATCATTATGTTATGCAATGAATATTCATAATATATATATATATATATATGAAATTTCAATATCAAATTAGTTTGTATAAAAGAAATATATAGTCATTCAATGGATGTTCTGATTAGGTTAAATTGTGGAAAACAATAGGGATAAGGCTAGGTATAATATTATATCATAATGTTTTGTTATTGTATATATTATATGTTTTTCTAGGAACAAATCCCTTATAGGAAAATATTATTAGAAGTATATTTGGAAGAGTTTTATATATGTGTAATAACATTAAATATATTTTTTCGTGTATATCTCATGTTTCATTCTCATGAATTGCGTGTTTACCCTTACGATTGACCCTGTTTGGCATTCCAAGGGGATATTATTGGTTTAATTTAATATTTAATTATAAACCATTATGAATTATTTGATTATATTAGTATCATAGATGACATAGTTTAAGAAAATAGTGCCATACACTTAAAATAATGTGAAATGATTTAGATGTTTTATAACATATTCTTCTTGACTATGTAGTTTTCCACAACGATGGTCATTTCTCAGTCATTGACTTTTGGTTTTATCATATTTTTAGAACTCAGAGGAATTGATATGAAAATGAATGTTATGGATAATTTAATGATTGATTTTATGTGAAACTCAATGATATTGAAATTAAAAGGTAATACTTATTGATAATTTCAAATAATTTTGAATAATTTATGATTAATAACATTAACAATTTGTATATCCCTAACATGTTAAATAAGATAAAAATGGAATTTCTATAGATGTTTGGGTGGAAGGTATCATGGAGGTAGAAAATATAAATTTCCCTAATTTTAGGTATTTGTGAATAATTACTGAGGATACTATCTCAATGGAATGATAATGTCTTCAGAAAGAATTGTTTATTATATTACATTTATTTTATGAGGAATTTTATGCATTATATGTGGGGTACATGGTAATTATACGAGTTCATACCCTAATCCATGGGATAAATCTAAGACTAATGAAATGAATTTGTTACTTCAATTATTTATTTGTAATGATTGAAGTGATTATGTAATTGGAATAAATAATTATGTTTTATAAGTGTTTTCCCAATCATATTATTATTATAAGAATTATATAAGGATTTTTCTAAAGAATTTTTGAATTATTGATTTTTATGAATAATTTTATTAGTGTATATAACACAGAAAAGTGTTTTTGTTGAATGGTGGTATTTTATGGAAAACACATGATTGTGTGATAGATAACCCTTAATATGTTCCTAGTGTTTAGATAATAATATTTAGTTGAGATAAATAGTACATTATTATTGATGAAGTAAATGTGATTATACTAGTGAACATGAAATTGATTAGTGATTTAACATCAACGTGGTTTATGTCATATTTGATAAATTTTTTCACATTTATATATTTATGGAATATATTCTGTAGTATGTTCCATTAATTAATGAATAATTATTGTGTCAGGTTTTAGAGATATATGTGTTTTTATTGTCCTGTTTTGGTGTTTTGCATTTGTAGTATGTTATAAAAGATTATATGATCAATATATCAACATGTTTGGGGTTTGAATTGTGAGATATGTAGTGTTTTCATGGGAAATTTATATTTTGATCATAAAAATAATATGCTATCAAATCATCTAGATATGTGAAATTTTAATATCATCAAGAAATTTTGTGTTATTTTTAATGATTACTATTTATAGAATAGATTTTTTTGAACGTTAGATGTTATGAAAAAATTGGATAAAAAAGATAGCCATTTTAGGTATGGTTTCAATTTAGACATATATGAAATTAATTATTATTATTTTTTAGATCAATACGTCCATTTAATTAAAATATTAGTGCTTCAGACATTAAAAATTCGTCACGAATATTCATTTCACTGAGTAAGAGATAATGGTAAGATTGAACTATATATATCGCTATGATGAAAATGTTTATAAGAAACTGAAAAGAGTAAATTATTTACATTTTATTATGATGATTATGTTGATATTAAATGAATCCCATGACATTATGAAAACAATCTATATATAAAAATTTTACTCTTTTACGTAAATTTCAAATGAATTGATCATCATTTTAATTCCCACAGATTTATGGTAATGCTGTTATTAACATTATAATGCCCATGTTACTTATCACACTACACTATTTTTGATAAGATAATTTTATTATCTATGTATATAATTTAAGTTATCCTATATTTTTTCCATACAAGTGAACAAAATTATGTTTTATTTTAAAGAAAATTAAAGTTCCTAATTTTTCTTTTACAAAGGGAATATTATTATTTATCTATAAGATGTTTGTTTTGGAATAATGACGGTAAAATATTGAAACATTGATGATCATGATAAAATTATTTTGGACAATCTTATTAATGGGGGATACTATAATATCCCAAAAATAATTTTAAAATAATAATAAGCTCAATATCATTCTTAACGATAAACAATGAGCCCTTAGTGAATAAATATCTAATATAATAATAATTTATAAATGTGACCATTGTTACCATGTAATTTAGTTTTTGTGTATGAATATGAGTAAACATTATATTTAATATATTTTCATGTTTCTAGTGAATCTATATTTATTTATTTATTCTTATATAATAAAAACTCAATTTTATTGTCATGTCATTTTATGCTTCAAAAATTCTTTTTCATAAAAAACAATTATTCCGTTTTGTACACATATATTATAATTATTTCTTGAATAATTAAGAAAATATATATTATAAAATTAATATTAATGTGGAAATAATAATATTAAATTTAACATATTATGGAATTCTGGGATTTTTCTGAAATGGATATTTTTTTTCTGAATTGTGAAAAATACTAATTCTCAAACACAATAATTTATTTTCATTTGATAAATTAATTTAAAATTACCATTATATTTTAGATTTTTACATAATGTGTTATATTATCCCATGGATTTATAATAGTCTAATTAAGTGTATTTCAAGGGAAATTATTCCTGATTTTGATATAAGTCAATATTTTTACATAATAAGACAATTAACTAAAAAATGTTTTTATGGCGTTTAACTAATTTTTTTGGAAATAATTTATCACAAATATATAGATTTAAAATTTTAAAAGGATTATTTATTTTTAATCATGAGATTTAATTTTTGATGTTTATTCCATTTTATTTTTTATTCTTATGAATATAAGTATGGTGACTATTAGTTACCTTGACAATAATTAAATTGATAAAACATGGTTAACACATAGACATAAATACTAAAAATCATCCCAAAAAAATAATTTTTTCCTTTTATTATATTTATTCGACCATTTCATTCCTAAATTCTAGTATATAGAATATTTTTACAATTTTTCCTTATTATTTCCATTCATGATATTTTATGTAAAGAATGGTCAAAAATCTCACTCTCTTAGTTTTAATTATTTTTATTTGTTGTCAAATTAATGAAAATACATCATAAATGAATATAATTTTTTCAACATTAATTTATTTTTATTATTTTTTTAAAATGTTGGTTGTTTATTCATAAGCATAAATTCATATAAATTGTTTAAGTTGTGTCTGGTCAATCAATAGAAAAGTCAAATTCAATGATTTCATAATCACTATAATTATATTTTTTTGTAGAATTATTATCTCAGATTTATTTTATGGTAAATAATATTTGGAATTAGTGGTTAAAAATTTATATTCTAATTATTTTTTTATATTCTTATGTTTAAATGCCTATTAAATTATTATTCAATAAAATAATTATTTGTTTTTTATGGAAAATATATTTTATTAAATTATTTAAAAATCATAATAATATTGAAATATAAAAATTAAAATGATATTTTTTTAAAAAATCATAAATTTTACATTTAGGATCCATTTGATACCTTATATGTATTATTATTTCCCATTTTCATTGAAAATCTTATTAATCTAGTAATGGTTAAAATTGGTTAAATATGGGTAAAATGAATATATATGGTTTGAAATAGACCTTGAAGCTACAAATTTTTAATTTTTAAGATGGTATTTAAATCATATACTATCATATATTTGAAATTATCCCAACATGGTACTAATTTTAATTAATAATTATTTTATTATATTTTAATATTTTAATTAATTCCATATGTACTCATTCCATCCCTTATAAAAGGACAACCATCCTTTCTCTTCTATTCACCAATTTGATAAATTTTACACTTAAATACCCTACCCAATTTACTTCTAAAAACATATATCCACATATTTGTGGTTATAAATTTTTGAAAATATTATTATGATATATATTAATAAATGTTTTAAATGAGGTGTGTTGAAGAAGAGTTAGTAATCATACCAGAGCTATTTAAATTTATTTATTATTATATCTACATGAAATACGTGTTATTCATCATATAATAATAAATTAGTAATCCAAAATATATAGAATTTTTATTATTATTATTAAACCACAATTATTCCCCCTCTTTAACATAAAATTGATAGTGAAATGTTTAATCACGGTTAAGTGTGGACAATAAACTCAATATAGAAATCAAATTAATTTTCCATTTCAATTTCTCTCTGGTCAATAAAATCATGGATTAAAAGTTTATATATGATATTAAATAAATTATTATTTGTTTTATAATTATAATATATTTTCTACCTTATTACTTAGAATACATTGGAGAATTGTAGCATTTCTTGTGCATACTTTTAGACTACCACCTCAATCAAGCGATGCCATTAGTTTTTCATTTTTATTTTACTTAGATGTTAATAATGGTAGATATAATTTATATTTATTTTATTTATGAAATAATTATGGTTCAATAATTATAATATAATATACATCATTGTTATGTTTTTTTGAAAATGGAAAAATTTATTATGTGTTTGTACGTCATACTGTCTTTATAAACAGTTTGAATCATTTGTATTTTTATAAAGTTTTTATATAACTATAAATATATATATATAGTGACTTATATTAATTATTTATATCATTAATAACATTTTGTATATTATGGTTCCATGATCAATGTACAAGGAATATAACTCCAAACCATAAACTCTCATGGAATATCTAATAATTAACACCAAAAAATAAAGAATGTAATAATGAATTATTAATAAATTGGTGTTTAAATCTTACAAGTTGATCATATATGATATTATACATATTAATTATAATAAATTTAAACTATTTATACATGCGTTTAGATAAATAACTATTAATTTATAACATAATTTAAGGGATTCTCATATCACATTTATTTCATTGAGGTGTATGCCTTATTCACCAAAAGATTCATTTTTGTGTTATATATATATTGCATGAATTTATATTATGATTATTTAAAGTAAAATTATATATACATTTATTTCTCTATTTAATGTGATTTTAATTTAGATTTTTTTTTAAAAAAATAGGGGGTTTATCATATCCAATAGTATTATTTGGGGCATATTTTTTGTTTTTAACCTATCTTTTTTATATATAATATATAAAAACCATTTGAAATATTATATCATGAAAATAATTATGAAGGTGATATTTAATTTTCTATTTGATTTTTTTCTTCCCTAATTGTTATATTTCAAATCTTACTATTGTAAAAATGGTTTTATGATAGTGTATCCCTGCATAAAATGATTATTTATAGTTATGTCGATGATAATGATAATTCATGATCTCCCTATCAAGAATATAATTTTTTTTCTCCATGTTTTTTTATATAATTTTAATAATTTAACACCATTTCCATATTTATTTTTGTTTAAATTATCTATAATAGAATTTCAAATAAATACATATTTCACCTTATTTTAGTCTAGAGATCCCATTATTCCATTTCCAGGATTTCATTAAAAATATTTTTTTGATTTTTTAGAGAATTTTCGGATGATTTTCTAATTTCTTTTTTAAAAATGGTTTCATTTTAAAAAAAAATTAATATTAATATTTTTATATGTTTCGAAATGACATACTTTTGAGTTTTTATTAAAAATATTAATGGAATAATCATTTTAACTTAGATGACATGAATTTAATTTCCTATCATCATGAAAACTCATTGAATTTTAGCATACATTTAAATTTTCCATGGATCATTTTGAATAATATTTTTTCGATAATATATTTTTATATTTTATGATATTAAATAATATATTACAAAATGGGATGGTCATTTTCCTAATGAAATATTCCATGTGATATTCCAATGTAATTTTTATTAATAATAGTTTTCCATGATGTTACTTGTTATTTAATGGGGATATGATCCAAGGATATTATCCTTATTATTTATCTAGAATGTTTTCTATCATTATAATGAGATGTTTATGAAGCCTATTTAAATTCCATAAGTTATGGAATTATTATTTGTATAAATGAATGGGAATGACATTTCATTTCAACAGGTTATGATATATGATGAATGATTTATAATCATGTAAAAGACATAAATTGACTATGGTCATATGATAGGTAGGCATGAAATTATATATACCACCAACGCATTTGTTAAAAATGGGAGTATCCAAATATAACATTGAATTGAATGGTGATTGAACGTAGTTCAGTAAGGGAATTAGTCCACAATTATAGTCTTGGTAGTGAATATTGACATATGATTTAATTGAATGGTTAGAGAAACCAATCTACTATGATATTATAATTTGCATGGTTTTACAAAAGAAATTATTTTCTATAATTATATGTATGCCAAAAACATGTGTTTTATTACAACATTATTCTATCATTACACAAGTTCATTGATTTCATTATGATTCATGTATTATAAACTATAATGATTTATGAAATGAATCATATTTATGATCTATTATATGATATTTATAGGTTACAAATAATAATATCATGTTTTCATACCCATATTCTCTTGTTTTCCGTAATTGTTAATTGATATATTCATTTAATACACTTACAATGCAACTGAGCACACCTTTTATTATGTATGATTCTCCATATGTTATTAAAAGAGGACTTGAGAATGAAATATTTGGGAATGGTGATAGTTGTGAATAACTAATAGGGATATTGTTTAAATAGTTTATGTACATTGTTTTATGAATCCATGTTTCAAAATAGACTAATCCTATATGATTCTGTCATGTATATTAATGGTATGCCATGAATACTCATCTAATAATATGAAATAAATATATATGACATGATTGGTTTGTGATAGATATCACCTGGATAAAAACCATTGAAAATATGAATTGGTATATATTTTAAACACATTATAAATGTATAATAAATTTTTTTTAATTTAATAATAGGCTATAAAATACAAAACATATCTGAACAATTTTCAAGAATGATCATAATAACTCAATTAATGGAAATTGAGTAAAAAACCCTGACATCATCAGTATATTTTGAATTGATAGAATATAAAAGGTACACAATGATATTAATTTAAAATCCATTATATTTCATTAAAAATTATGATAAAATAAATTCATTGAAAATATAAACACTTCAAAAATGTTGCATTAGGTGAATACACATTATATATCAAATAAGAAAAATTAATATGGAAAAAACATATCAAAATTAAAATATTTTATTAATCAAACTTAATCATATATAAAATTATAAAAAATAATTTAATAATATTTTTTAAAAACTCATCCTTACCTATATCCTTTTTAAACATATTTTACGACCATTTATTAAAAATACATTAATTCAGATTTATTGTCATCATTGCATATTTATTATATTCGGTTGTGTTATTTTGGATGAGTAAAATAATGTAGGTCTATATTTATATTTATAGATTAATATATCATCGTTCAATGATCACGATATGTTATAGATTAATTAACTTATTTTAATTTATAATTTTTTAATTTCATTTGATAATTTTTTTGTTATTATTCTGGAAAACGATGATTCTAATGACATTGTTTCACTATTTTTTAATAAAAAAGAAATATAATAAAAATAAGTTAAATATTTTTATAAAATTTATTGAAACATAAAATTTAAATGGTTTTATAACCACTTTTGTAACTCATACATAATTCTCCATATTCATCAATGATATATTTTTATAGCATTGTCATGATATAAGATTACACTGAACCGTATAATAACAAGAAATAAAATATAGGTGGGTATGGTAAGGTAAGTTATTATTTATTCATAATTTCATTATAAAATATGAATAATTATATTACTTATAAATTTTTATGTTTTTCTAAAAATAATTATGATATTTTTATGTGAAATAACAGACTATGTGAAGAAAATATGCCACATTCATGGAGGCAGAAATCTTCATGAACAAATGGGAAATGTTCTTATTTTACCTGTAATTAAATGAATATGTGGACTGTTTTATATTATCATAATTTAAATAATATTCAAAGATTAATATTATTTCCTTAAATATCCTTTTTTAACCATCCATATAATGAATTAATGAAAATAGATCCCATTACTCATGGATGTGTTAGTCTGTATGTAACAGAAGTGACATTTTTATTTTTTGAATGGTTGAGAGAAAAATAGAAATGGTCTTCCCATAAACATAATAAATTTTAATTTTAATTTTAATACATACTTAATTATTTAAAAATTTGTAGATTATATTTTTATGACATAGAATAAAAACTAAATGATAAGAGATGAAAAGTGAGTATCTAAGATTTATACAAGAATCCATGGAACTTCTCATTTTCAAATCGAATAAAAAATTTGAGATGATCTATTTTTAGAATTAAATTACCTATAGGAAATTTATGAAGGGTATTTAAATTGATGTTGGTATAATTTATATTAGTTTGATTATCTTAGTTTTTGGGAAATAGTTTGGTGGTGGTGGATCCATTTATATTTGATTTGGTTCGAAATTTTGTGTTAATATAAAATGCAATGTCATTGTCTAGTGGTGATGTATATAATATAATAGAACATTATGGATTTATGGAATATTTATGGTTTATGAATCCTCATCGTTTTTTCACACATGTTTTTAACATTTTATATTTCTTTTATACTTATATTTTTTAATTTTATCATTTTCGCCTTTATCATGGTTATTAATATTTACCTAAGTAATTTACTATTTTTCCTTGAAATAAAACATGCCTTATTAAATAATTTAAACCAACTTATTCCAAATATTTAACAAATTTATTCAAATACGATTCATAATGGTGATAAAAATTATGTTTTATATTAGAGAATATAACATGTAAAAAATTATAAGAAAAGATTATTTTTAATCATAAAAATAGTGGTTTATATAATTTTGGAAATTTCAGTATTATAATTTAAGTAAATAATTTTATTGTTAAGAAAATAAATTTCATTTAGATTTAATATTAATACATAAAATAATTACTTCTTATCTATATTTTTTTAAAATAAATAACCCATAAAGTAATTGTTATATTAAATATAACATATGATTTTGAACTGTTAAAATGGATTTTATAAATTAAATATAGTATTTATTTATGTAGATCATTTTTTTTCAATAAATACATTATTTCCAATTAAAATTTAATCAAAAATTAAGTCATTCAATGATCACGATAATTTCAAAAACAATGTGTTGTTATAAATGTGTATATATAACAAAACACCAAATTTTTTGAAATATACCAAATATTAACCCCCAAAACATTATTACATTATAATTTAAAAATTTTATTTCATTAGTTAAATTTCTTATTTATAAATTTATATTTTTATCTTTGAAATTTATGTTTTTAATATAAATGAAAATATTTATAGAAAAATAATCATTTAATCATTATATTTCATTAAACATATTTTTTGTAAATTTAGTTTTAAATTAGTGTAACATAATACGTTGAAATAACATTTATTATCATAATCATAATCTAAAAGTGATATGTTTTATTTATTTGATAAAATACATATTGCTTCAAAATTTATTCTTTGAATAGTTTCAGTTTTAATGAATACTAGTTTAATCCAAATATTATAAATTATTTATCTTCTAAACCATAAAATTAGTCAATACATTTGTCATTCACTAATACTATGATAAATATGTTAGGAATTTTAATATACTATCTTGTAAACAATTTTTTTATTCTTTTGATTTCTCGAGGATCTATTATTATTTTAACTATCGTAAGGATGTTTCGCATCATATTGCACTATATACATTTGTTATGTAATGGATGGTTATCATTAATTATTATGTGTTATGAAATATATAAAAAATATTATTTTGTTAAAGAAATTTATATACCAAAATATTAGGGTGTTAAACTATCCCCTTGAAATAAATATCATCCACATGGTTTTAGTTATCCATTTTTAATGACAAAATCTATAGGATGCATAAGAAAGAAAAAAATGTATACTATTATATAAACTTGAACAACATAGATAATATAAAAATAATTATTTTATCAATAATAAAAATTAATTCATATTTTCACTTACTCAACAATTTCTATCAAATATTCTTTCATCATTGGTTATTGGAGTTTCTAGGGATAATCCCTTCCAAGGTTCATTTTCATGATCTTAAATCCAAACAAAACGTATACCAAATATGGTTGAAAATGTATAATAACATAATATTATATTATTATATGATTATTAAAACACAATACTAGTATTTATTCACTAATAACACCATTATTTCAAACTGTGATACAATCATTTCAAAAAAGATATTATTGTTTCAACTTGTCACACCTGTAATTTATCATAGTTTATTAATGGTAATTTTTCAATTAGTTATTTATACATTTTTAGTTATATGTTACAACCTAAAATTCTATTTGAATCCTTCATAATGGTTCAAAAATATCATATGATATACCATGTCATATACACTAGAATTTTCTATCATGTTGTACAGTCTTCAGCTTAATCAACATTCACCATTTAATGATTGAATTGATACTCAATAAGTATTTTTTTAGGGTGACTACCCCAAGGTGAATTTTTTACATAACCTACTAGAATGCAGTAATGGATATAATTTTTACGAAAACCACATGCTCAAAACATTACCATTATTCGAGGATGAAATTATATAACTAGACATATCCATAGGGTCTTAAATAATGTTCACTAATTAAAATAATAAAAAATAAATAAAAATTCAACAAAAATAACTAAACTAATCCAAATAAATAACTAAAAATTTCTTTAATAATAACTTAGGACCCCACAATCACACTCTTGGGTCCACTGTTACAAATTCATACATGTCACATTTGTTATGACCTAAATTGTGATCAACCAAGATAAAAATACAACATTTCCAATAATTTTCATAACATTAACATTTCATCTCAAAATAAGATCAAAATAAAAACAACCAATGGAATATTATCTATTATTACTAGATATATTTAAGAAATATATTTTATACCACTAGTAAAAATTCCACCATAAATGATGTACACTATACTCTCTTCGATGTTTCTTATAAGTTAGAAATTTTTTGATAACATGGAGAATGGAAACATAATATTTTTTGGGAATAATTATCTATAGGGTAAAACTCATCAATGAGTTATCAAGGGTAAGATCATAAGAATACAATAAAACATTGTTTGGAGAGAAATATCTTATTAAAAAGAATATAGAACAAAAAATATTTTATTAATATCAATATAAAAGGACATGTAACCTAAAATAAAAATCATATACCATTGAAAAAGGGTGTGGGGTCATTGGATAATAAACATGATCTATGAAAAATAATCACCAGAACATGGCATGGAATGGAAACATTCCATTGAAACAAATCATAATAAATTACATTCAAACAAATATAAGTATATTGTATAATCAAATTATTAGAATATCCATAATGAAAAAAACATTTATTTTGGGATCATATCCATGTAGGTACACCCATTAAATAGTGATAATATCCAAGAAATCTATCCATTTATTTTATGAGGATTTACATGTTGGGGCACCATTTTAATTATTTGAATATCCAATATGGATCACCCTTCATATTGGGAGATTATCCAAAAATTCCCACCCATTATGATGTATTTATATATAGAATGTACGACCAATTAATTTTTCGTAATATATAAGAATGACAACCCAAAAATATGGTAACATAACCTAGAAGGCCCATCCATTATGTAGATATCATATACAGTATGGCTCTCCATTTTATGCTGTTATCATATATATTAATTCCCACACAGAATTATATAAATAGACATAAAACCATATCAAATTAATGGTCTTGATGTATATAATCCCCCACATTAATATCATTACATATGTGTTCTATTTGAAATCAATAATTCGTTATATTAGAAAGAACAACAAAAAATAAAATGGGATTCCTATGATTTCCAAATAGTTATTCATAAATTTAAATAAAAAATTTCAATGGTTGATATCAACATTTTAAAAAATAAAAATTTCATAGATTCCTATTAATGACGATTCATTAAACATAACACCATATTAGTTATATCTTTTAATGAGTATAATGAATGTAAAACCAAAAAAGTATTTTTCTAAATATGTTAACATTCTCATAAAATAAGAAGTTTCATAAGTCATTAAAAAGACATTTCAAAAAATGTGAAGTGTAAAATTATTAAAACACATAATTTCATAAATAATATTCAATAATTGATCCTTTGTTTTAATTTAATGTTTTCTAATGGGATTGTGGAGTGGAATAAAAAAATAAGTTGATTAAAAAATGATGGAATACCTTCTTAGACATTGGTAATACCATTTCGGAAAACAAACATTGTTAAAAAAATATACATTTGAAAAAAATATAATGGTAATTATGAATTTCCTGCAAAAATAATATATATTTTATATTTTAAATAATATATAAAACATTGTTGTGTATTATAAATATTGTAATGGGTGACAGAGAGCTCATTTAGAAAGGATAAAAATTATTATTATGAATATTATAATATTAATTGAATGGAAATCATCTTATAAGAAAAATTGTATTAAAAATTATTTATACCATATATAGGGAAATGAAATAAAATTTTATGGTGGGAGATCCCATACATGGAATGTTTTTGTTAAAGAGTATGTATCATAACTTAATGAAAAAGGTTTTTTATTATCAATATCCCTTATGGAATTGAAATCACCTGAATCAAAATTAGTTGAACATTTTAAATGAGATATATATATACTTATAAAATAAAGAGAAAATTAATTTTAATTCAATCATATGGTATAATATGTGAATGATATAAGAAAACACTTCAAGAAGAAGAACCATAACTCAATGAGTTAATGTTCAGTTAACAAAAACCCATACATAGTTCATTTATTTCAAATTGATAACAGTCAAAATATTGAATATGAGATTGGAATATAAATACCTTATATTGAATGAATATAATAATATATGAAAAAAATCTCTAATATATACACCATAAAAAAGGAAACGAGTAGTGAATACACATTATATCAAATTGAAGCCAAATTATGATTCCAAAAAACCCTTACCTTGGATCTTGAATTCCGAAAAAATCATTTTATCCTCTTTTTTAAGAAAAATATTTGTCCTAGTAACCTATTTTAGAATATTATTAATACCTATAAACTTTATATAATCTTAATTTATTAATATTTATTTGTTAATAATTTGGTTTTTATTATTTATATCATTGGATGATTATTTGTCTGGTTGATTTCATTAGTATTAAGTTCAAAATATCGGTGTTGATTGGTATGTATAGATTTAAAATAAACCATTAAAATATCAATATAGTTAATATAATACATATTTTTTATTGATTTATAATTTATTAATTTCATTTCACTTTTATTTTACTAATGATATGCGATGATGAATTTAGTGATGAACTTTATTACATAATTTATAAAAATAAATAGATACATAATAATAATAAGAAAAATAATTAAATATTCAATATATAACAATAAAAATAAAATTATTTTTTGATTATTTTCAAATAAAAACATTATTTTTGTTTACATATTCATCCTTGATTTAAATTTATATCATTGCCCAAGTACATGGTGAGACATGCCCAAACAAGAACAAGCTATAATATATGGGTGACTATGGTTATAATTTTGATTCAATAAAATTAATATCATATATTAAGATTTATATTTATATAATTTTATTATTCATTCTTATTAATATATATTTTCAGATATATTTATAATTAATAAAATACTAGATGACAAATAAAATATGTCAAATTCATGGAGCAGTAGTCCTCGCAAACACAAAGTATTAATAATAATTCTCTATAAAATGTAAATAATGTATAAATTAGACAATAATTAAAGATAATTAAGATTTTTTAAATGTATTATTCATTTAATAACTACCCACATTTTACAATACTAGTCAGGGAGTTATGAAAAACACATCTTATCTCTTTTAGAGGCAGTAGTCTGCATGCAACATAACTGGTGTTTTTATTTTTCAAATATTTGGGTGGAGGGTAGAAAACTATTATACCACAAACATAATAAAATATAATCATAATTATATTAAATATTTAATTATTTGAAAATGGTTATATTAGGTTTGTAGGAGGTAAAATATGAAAATAAATAGAATGTAAAAAATGAGTAATTGATAATTTCATGTTACTCCATAGATATTCTACCTGGAAAATTATATTTATTCTTTTAGAGGTGGTATTTGGTGATTTATTTGTCATATAAGTATTATATAAGTGTATTTTGTTTTTATTTACATATTTTTTGGTTTAATTATAAATTAATTGGGTGTGAGGAGAATGGAGGTTATGATTTCTCCTTTTATATAGGCGAGGGTTTGAATTTTTATATGAATATAAAATATATTGATTTTATTCAAAGGACTTGTGGATCTAGTAATGGAAAAAAATTCAGTGTGGGAGGAGTTAATCCTGATAAATTCTCTAAAAAAACATGTTCAATCATGTTTTTTAAATTTTATGTATTTTACACTTAGATGTTTCACTTTTCCATTTTTGGTTTTTAACATCATTACTATTTTTTTCCTAAATAATTTATTTTTTATTTATAAATTTAAAATGGTCTATATTATATAATTTGTAAAAAATATTACAAATATGAAATCATTTTTTTCAATTAAAATTTCTAAATATGATAAAAATTTATTTTAATGCTTCTAAATTTAAGGGAAATTTTTTAATGAAATTGGTATTTCTATATGTAAAAGTAATGTTTCAGATCAAATTATCAATGTTGTTGATTTAATTTAATATAATTTGTTAATTGGGGGAAAATATATGATATAATTTTATTTTAATGTAATCCAAAATATTCATCCACTTTGTGGATGATTAGTTAAAAAAAGTACCAAAAATAATTTTTATTAGACTGAACGAAATTCAAAAATATAATTTCAAACTATTATTATAGAAAAATAATCATTGAAACCATAAATATACAAAATATTATTTCATATTGATTTATTATTAAATTAATTTTAATGATTTCTTTAAATATTAATATTTAAAATAATTATATTTAAAAAATTATTATTGCACTTTATTATTTATAATAAACATGACATTAAAAATATTTCATTCAAAAATATCCCTATTATATTTTAATAGTATTAATATTATTTTATTTATAATTAATCCTATAACCATTAAATCTAATTAGTTAATCAATAATTCATTAATAATAATACTAATTTCAATTGAATTTGAAGATACAGTTTTATAATAATTAAACGTTTTGTGATTTTATTTACATGGGTCATCATTGTTATTATATTTTTAATATTGGGGTTTCACATCATATTTCACTATTTTAATATGTCATGTTATGGATAATTATTTTTTTATTTGAAGGATGATTTTAAACATAGAATTTTATTTGATCAAAATATATACTGAAATATTTGGGTATATAGTGTATCTCTACTTTTTCACTCATTGTGTACTTCCAGAAGAAATCAAGTCATGTTCCACCATGGGTACATGGTGTGTGGCCTTGTCCAACATGTTGCACATGGTGAAATGTACTTCTATGTATGTACTCACTATAAAAATAGGGGTAGTAAACTCGGGGGAGGTTCAAGAAATATACTATAAGGTTACATGATGTGTGATATTTAACTCAACTAAAACCCTAGCCTCTATTTCTTCTGATGTGCAAGAAATTTGTTTCCTGAAATGCTTGTTGTGTTGATTGAAACTCTACAAAAACATGATCCTCTTATAATATATCATCAAAATCAGAAAAAATAAGTCAAATATCATAAAAAATACTTTAATATAATCAATTAAGAATTTAATCTCATTAAATGTAGTGTACATTCAATATTTATCAGAATTAGAATCCACCATCATTACTATTTAATGAAATTTTATGCCTTGGGAATTAATAATGTTTTCCACTATTATCAATCCACCATCATGGCCTAATTCTCCCACATTTTAAAGACTACATAACTTATCTAAAACACAAAATCAGTTATTTGGGTTTTGATCGTGATTTGAACTGAGATGAATATAGTTGAATCTCTATCCTAAATATGATTGATTAATAACTGGAGGGAATACCATAGAGTCATAAAATTTAATGACAAAGATTAATGTAGAGAAATAAATCATCCATAAATGGTAAGGAAACCAAGGAATAATTCTTGAAATTTGGAATTTCACAATCGAATAACCCAAATAAAAATTTAGGAAATTTTATTTTGACAGGTCCATTAAATTATAATAAAATTAGAATTAAAATACCTATACTGGCTTAGAAAATGGTATAAATCAATTAAAAAAATAATAAATCTATACCTAATAAATTATATTAACACTGGAGGTGAATATTTCCATCTTGGATCTATTTTTGATTCACATCATGCTTCTCATTGATCCAACAGATCCTCATCAATTCATGTTTAAGGATCACCCATGATGGATCATTTCAAATATATCATGTCTTGTAAAGATAACCCTAGACATTCTAGATAGATATTTAACGATAGATAAATATTTGTTAAAATAATTAAATATGTTAGTTAATTAATTAACTCATTCATATGACTCTTCATGTATCTACAAACAATCGTCATACATCAAGAAAAGAGAACCTATATTATTTTATGGTTAAAACCTAGGTATCAGGTTCAAAAATAAATTTTTTTTCTCATATGATTTTCCATTAAATATATGTAGATGATTTACCACAAAAAAAAGTGTTAGGAACGAAATTTTTTAATTTTTAATATATTTATTCCAATGCTCTACCACAACAAAAATTATATTTAATATCATCCAATGGGATAAACACACCTCAGTATCAAAAAAATCATTGCATATGTTTTTAAAATGTAATATTATATGGTAAATATAAAATATTAACATAGGGTTGGACACCGACCCTAAAACTCAAAATTTCGCTATGTCTCCGTCAGAAAAATTCACGAGACATTATAGTTTATACCCTTGTTGAGTATTATATATAACAATTTCTCATGATGGGAATTTGATCCCATTGATTATTACAATATCCAATTGTATATTATTGTAGATATCTTTTCCCCCCTATGAGTTTGATATGTTATGGTAAATTAATTATGGGATAATATCCCCAAAATTACTGTTTTATACGATGATATTCCAAGGTGGTCTGAATCGCCTTGATGATTATGATATATTATGGTTAATCATGGAACGTCTCTTATCCCCCAGAAGAGTATGATATATGGTATGTATCTCTAGGATGAAACATATCCATCGATGTGTGTGATATATTATTTTATATCTGTTAAGTCCTCTTACAACCCCCGCCCTATTGATCATAATATGTGGTAGTACATATATGAAAGTATCTTATAAACATCCCCCAATGAGTATGATATGTGACTATATCCCAAAATATTCCACTTATTCCCCCGATTGGTAAGACATGTTATGGTTTTCTATATTGGCCTCTTATCCCTCCCTCCCAACCCAACCAAATGAGTGAGATATGTGATGGTATATCTGGAGGAATTTTTGATCCCCAAGATGATTATGATATGTGCTGGTATATCTATGTGGTATTCTTATCCACTAATGAAATGATATAATATGGTTTTATTAAGTTGTTCATTACTCCCCCTAATTACTTATTATGTTTTGATACATGAAGGTGTAATGAATTGGTGATAACTTGAACTATAGTATGGTTATGTGAAATGATAAAAGTCATCTTGAACTGGACAAAGTATGTATGGTTTACCCAAGATATCAAAATAAAATTCAAAGATCAATGTGGATTATTTTACAACATATTCAGTTGTTTCTTTGATAATTATGATCATATTAATTTCAAAATTCACATTATATAGTGGTTTTTTAGGGAATATTTTGTTAGTGGACTACTATGTTATACTTATTCACAACATAGGTTTACCTGACATGTTAGTGCCTATTAAAACCTCATGATCATAGTTATATGTATAGATGATACCTTATGTTGGATGGTTTTTTATTAAAAAAGGATATACTACGGAGTTGGACTGGGTGGGGACATAGAACCAGGTTATAGTTATTATTTTTTTACATTCGGGTTGGTTTATATAGGATCATCCAATGGTAAATCTTGTTGATGTCATCCAAAAAATGTAATATTTTGGAAAGAGATTTTTATTAGGGCATGAGTAAGTCATTTGTTTTTTTTAAATGGGTATGTTATTATTTTTATTACAGTTTGATATTATGATGAATGATTGCCTATTATATCTCATGTTATTGTGCTACTCATATAAGAGGGTTTAGACTCACCCTTATATAACCACATGAACATATTTATAATCATCATTCTACGGTGAGAAGGGAGGCATTCATGAGGTTATGTGGTTCACTGATATGGTTAATATTGAATAATTTGATGTGATTTGTTCCAACTACTATATGAACCTTATGTTATAATAGTTATTGAATTTGGTAAAATTATCTGGAGGAATTTTTAAAGGTACATAGGACACTAGTGTAAAGGTAAATATAATTTTACCTGGCTCCATGGTAGATAAATATTCATGAAATAATATGTTTTATTAGATGGAGATTGTGTATTTATTGATTACATGTGGTTGAATTTGGTTTAATATATGTGTGAGTGGGATCAGAGGTAAGTTGGTTCACATTGGTGGAGTTTGATGACATAATATTTCATATGAGGATTCAACCGAGGATGTATATTGTGTACTATATTTGGAACTTCTTTGTCATTATTTTTATGATTTTACTACTCTTAAAAATATTAAGTAATCCTGATTGTTGAATGTGGAACCATCACAGCATGCTGAAGATATTCTATTGGCCAAACATTGCTTGATTTTATAGAGGGGAAGGATCGATGACAATCTTGGGATGTCCTCTCTTGAGAGAAACCATGTGTTTTTGGGTTTATTGATTTGGCATAGAGAAGGCTTGGTTTTGATCACAGGTTCTCAGTGAGGGAAATCTTGGAGAGGGTTAATTGCAGGTGGATGTTGGGGGTGTAGGACAACACCAGGACACGTGTGTTCCACAATGCGGTGTGTATTGGCCCTGTTGGAAGGTTGTATTCAGATGCGGATTCGGTGGCTGATATCTTTAGTGGTAGAATCAACTTCTCCAAAATCAGATTCGGATTCTTATTATATGTTACATCAGGCACGGATGGACATTGTTGGGATCTCGTAGGAAAGGTTTCTACTAGTTTTATAGGTATTCGTTGGTAGGGATTCAGTGGTTTTAGAGGTTTACATCTGTAAAATGTTTATTCCTCAACTAGCATTCACATTTCTTATTCACGACGGTCTATAGAGCTGGTTGTTGCATTGGCATCATGACATTACAATTAACGATTTTGGTTGCACCTACTATTGATGTTATTCGGGGTGGATGATGTCAGCTTTCGATTTGGATCTATTTCATCAATGGTTTTTAGTCTTAGATTAGGATATGTTTCAATAATGGTCTTAAGTGTGTTCAAAGGCTCATATGGTTGGCCTCATCATCAATTTACGATGGTGTTTCATTCATTTTTGAAGTTATATGTTCTTATGGCCTTTAACTTTCAAGATATTCAAATACTTTAGGTTGTTGGTGTTCATGTTTTTCTCTATTTCCAAGCATTACATTGATTATAAATTGTGTCTCTAGATTAATTGGTGATGTTCGTGTTTTATGGGTTTTGGTGTTCTTTTCGTTGTGTTGACTGATGGTGTTTCTGCACTGGATTTCTTTCGAGCCATTTTATTGGGTTCATCCTTATTCTGTATGGTTCTCTAAAATGGTTCATGAATTCCTCCATTCTCTACGAGGTGGAGCAGCATGGGGGTCTATATAGTCCTTTGGTATGTGTGTTAGAGGATCCAGTTCTGGGATATTTATAGTGATTTTTAAAATTATGGATTTTTGGTGAATTTTTTGTCATGAATTTGAGATTTCTGCAATAATGGTTTTGAAAATTAAATGGATGAGATTTTCAGAAGCATTTCAAGTTTGGATTTTTTTTCTTATTCTTGATGGTGTAAGCAACCATCAATCTAAATGGATTAGTGCCAGATGAGGTTCAGTGCTGAAATTATTCATATGAGCATAACCATTCAGACTAGGATAAATGAGAGGGTATGACATTGCCATTGGTACTAGAAATTTGGTACCATACACCAGAAGGATTGATGAGTGATCATGATAACCGAAGACTTGATATAGTGATGTAGTTTCTAGAGAGAGTCAGTTCCTAGTAGTTTTGATCTAGGATTCTTGTATGTTTTATTTTTTGTTTCCCACTTTTTCCTAAAATGTTCCTTAGAAATGAAAATTTAATTTTTAGCCAGTCATGATAGCTGGATGTGATGGAGAGTCTATTATTGAGGATTAGTATTTTTAGGAAGGGTGAGTTGGAGGATGATCAGATGGTATTTTCATTTTGAATTATATGTGTTGTGATAAAAACCACACTGAGATTACTACATCATATATGGTAACATGATTTAATTATTAGACTATAAATATAAGATAATGTACATTGAAACTATTTCCAGTTCTTGGTTGGTGGGAGAACAATTGATTTCTATCGAATCTGGAAATATGAATTTTTTGAAAAATAAAATTAATAGATAGGAATTCAAGAGATTATTTTATATTCTTAACACGGAAGATAGGCCTTATATTTGGGATTTATAAAATACAGTCATCATACTAGGCTGTTTAATATAGATAGAATTTTCGTTTTATGTCCAATAGAATGGGTTGATTAAATAATTGGAATTTATATTATTAATTGAACTATTTATACATCTCATGGAAGTGTTTTTGTGTGTGGTTTGTAGATTAACATGTAGTCTATGTTATCATATGATTTTCAGTGTTGGATTAAGCATAACATATAATCGAATAAAAGTAACAGGGGGACACCAGGTTCCATTACAGGTGGGGTCGAGTTGTCGGTATCCTATCTTGGGGGGGATTATACACCTCTAACCTACCCCAAACACATAATGGATGTATAAATGTTGGCTGTTTGGAGGCTAGGTACCTCATATAGACTAAATAGGTAAAATTATTCTTTGATGATATTATATTCGTGGGGGTATAATCATCATTTTAGAATTGATACCCCTAACGTTTTCAATTGGAAGGGCCTAAGAATGGTTATTTTTTATTGGTTGTTCACTAATCCTTCACCCGCACATCCCCCTTGGATCAACACTTGATTTTGGATTATTCATGTGGTTTTATTTTTTCATATTATTTATTATTCCTCTCTATATACCTCCATTAATATCATTAATTTCTATTTCTAATTTTATTAAGCATTTATCTAGGGAATTGTGTGATAATTCCACTAAATCATGGGGAAATATTCTTGCTCTAATATCATTATGATTGAAGTGAAAAGAGGAGTTCATATGAGGATATTTATATCCCAATTATTTTTATTTAATATATTTTTTGTTGCATGATAATGTTATATAGAAATGTTTATATGATTTTATGTAAATATAATGTGACTGGGATCTATATTGTATGTATTTGTCTCTTAGTGCGTTTCGAAGTTCAACATTGAAATTTTATATTTCATTGGTCACAAATTTCATTGTGTGAACGTGAATTTGTTATTTTTTTGTTGTTAAATATTTTTTAATCAATATTTAAAATAATTATATTTTTTATAATTAATTTTTCCATTATGTTATAATGTTATAGTATTAATACATGTTTTATTTTATGGATTCATATAGGATATTGGTCGTTATAAAGGATTGGTCGAGGATAACCATAGAGTGAAAAAGGGCCAACATTATCTACATGGTAGGTTGACCCTATAATACGTGAGAATAATAATTTTTATAAATGATTGTAAATTATTTCTTTTTTGATTGGGATTAGGTAAAATAGATAGGACCTGATAACTCATGAGGCCTGAAAATTGTGTGGTGATTATCCATTTTGAGTGAGAGAATGTTCTCATTTTCTCATTGAATATTTTTGTGATGTATCTATAATATTTATACCAAAGGGATGTGGAAATCCTTTTTTTAGAGAATTGGAAAAAAAATATTTTAGATTGGGATGAGTTTAAATAGCCTGGGGCGGTTCTTGTTCAGGTATCTTAGTTGGAATGTGGGATTTATGCCATAGGATAATGGGTGATACTATTGTTCATCCACCATATATTATGTAATATGATAATAATAGTTTATTAGCTTCTTGGTTTGTGTTATTATTCCTATATTCCCTCTATATATAGATGTGATGAATTAGGGTGGATTTCACAAAGTTATGGGTTTATGATCTCTTATATGGGATATATGAGATGGGTCCCATGTATGTTTCATGTGAATTATACTAATGGTTTAAAATCATTTTCATGAAGCCTTGAGGTAAGGTAATTAAAATACTTCATGGTAATCAGAAACATGATATTGATGTAAAAATTTAAAGGGTATTTTGACCTGACATCATGAATACATTTTTAGGTTTAGAATGTAGCTTAAGGGGTCACTATAGGGAAAGGGGTGAGGGATATTATTAATGGTTCAAGATCATGTTTAGTGTATTGAACCAAGTAGATTCATATATGAATCTATAAAAATACTGAATGATTAATGATATTTCATGTAAGAGCTTGGATTTAAATACTATCCTACAAGGTTTGGTTTATGATTAGCTATGCTTTGGGGTTTGGGGATAGTTCATGAGTAACTATCCCACTGTAATGATTTTTGGATTTACCACGGTGTTAAGATGAGATAAATTGGGATATAATTCATTCTTATTTGTTCATGTAATGACTATTATACCTCAGTTGACAATAAGACTTAATGTAATGCATATCCTGATGTATGAGGGTGAAAATAAGATCCAAAAAAATTTAGGTGATATGGTATTATGATATTATTTTTTGAACAACTCTGAGTGATATGGGTAAATTTTCTATTGTGGAAGGAGACATTGTATTGAACACAATCCAAGTGTGTGGGTCGTGGTTCAAGTTGCATTATGATATAGGTTATGAGATTTTGATTTTTCACGAGACCCTACCTAGAGTGACATGGTAGAGATCCAGATATTTCATGATATATGTCAGGTTATGTGTGAGAGATACCAAGAGTGATAGGGTATATGTAATGACATGATATAACACATTTACATGAGATATAGGGAATGAGTTGAAACTTGTGAATTTTGGTGAATTCTTGATTCAGTGTTAGTTTAGTGAGTAAGGGTTTAGTATTTTGGGGGCTAGTTAGCACATGATCACCCTAGAGACATGGTTATCTAATGTTGGATTTTATTATTATTTTTCACACATACACATGTATATGATGAAGATGATAATGTATATTATTTAGGACCTATGATGTTGTATTTATTACAACCAAGATCTCGTGGAATCCTTTTAGCTATTATAGTTTTCAAAAGAAAATGGTGTACAATGGATTCAGATGGAGTACATTTATAGTGACATAAAATTTACAAAAAAAAATATTACATATCATTAAACTATTTTTTAAATACATTTAAAAAATACATTCCTAAGGACTATTAAGTTTTTTTGACTTTATATACAAGAGTAAAATTATTCGTATTTATAGAGTAATTTTCAAAATCACAATTAAATATTTTATCACATAGCACTATTTATAAAAATAACCTAATTAAACTATTAATCATAACCTATAGAAAGGAATCATAATAATGGTTTTTCTTATATGATCAATAACGGTAAGCATGGGATAAGTCAATTGATGATCTTATTAAATCATAAGATAAAAATTTGGGTTTGTGATAATGATAATATCCTATTCCTTTTTCACAAAATGACTCACATAACAAAAACATGATTCATTACATAAAAATATATCATTCAAAAATAGGTGTATCATATGAGCGATAATTCATCCTACCATAATCAGGACCTTTATGTTCATGTTATAAATTTATAGTACCGTAATAGTTATAGAAATAATTTCATATGTCATTGTTAAATTTTAAGAACATATGTTCATAAAGGGTTGGACATCAACACATTTTTTCCACATTGTAACATATAATGAATTTTTACTTGTTTCAAATAGTTTATTATGAACAACAATTTTTTCTCATAGTGGATAAAGCACATCAACTGGTTTCTCATAATTTTCTCATGGGATATAAAACATTATTCGATACATTTGTGGTTTATTTAATTAAAGACACACTAGTAACCTAATTAAAATTAGACACATTTGTGTCATATGATGAAAAAAAATCATCATATCATCATATCAAAACTCATACAATGAAAACATTCATCAAAAACATCTCATATATTCATTAAATCATAATGCAAAGAAAATAATTGAGTTTCATAAAAATATTGTAATCATCATCGTAAAAAATATACAAAAAGAAAAATAATAATAAAATCATACCATATAAAATCTTATTAATAATTGACACCAAATGATGTTTTCAAATATAAAATTTTTAACATAATCATTGGAATATTTGTAGAGGCCATTAATATTTTCACATTGAAATAAAATAATTAAATTCTAAATTTTTTATAATATTTTTTTAACAATTATATTAAATATACATGAATAAATATGATTTAATATTCAAATAATTAGTGTTCAATATGGAGGAAAATTCAGATGATGCCTTATAATTTAATAGATTAGGTTCCTTTTAAACTTTTATAAAATGACAAAAAAACCACATTAAATATTTATAGGAAGATACCACTTTTTTTATAAAATTAAATTATGGTAAAAAATGAAATTATAGAATAATTTATGATATTTAACACTGCTAAAAGACATTTTTCACAATTATGGATATGTATGAAAATGGAATTTTGACCAAAGTGAGTAATAAAGTAAGATTTTCTTAAAATATTATTTTATTAACATGAGTACATAATGAGGGTAAAATGTAATTAAAATGTATATTATTTTAATGTAACTATATGGGAATAATATTTAATGTTATTTATCAAATAGTTATCATATAATTTACTCAGTCAAAATTTAAGCATAAATATTCCGGATTAAAATATGATTGAAACATATATACCTTAATAATTAGATAACACGAAAATCATAACCTCATTAGAATGTTAAAATTAGATTTATTTGTTTATCCAATTATTTGTTGGACAATAATAATAAAATAAATTCATGCAAATTATAGAAACCACATAAAAGAATCAATTGGTGAATATGGGAAGTGTCTCCCAAAAATAAAATTGAGAACAAAATCTCATTCCAAACAACTCATATTTCTTCCTACTTATTATAGGACCATGAATAATAAAAATATATGTATTATTTATTTACTATAGAATTACATTAATAACTATTATACCATGTGTGAGTAACTTATGACACCATATCACCTTTTTATTATTTTTTTATTAAAATCATTATTTAGTGTGATAACTAATTTATTATTCATGCATGTTTCAGTTTTTGAAGTCTCAATAATTATACCTGATCTTGTTTTTATTATATTAAAAATGATAAACATGATATAAATATTATACATGTCACACCCAGTTTTTCATGTCTTTGTTATGATCTAGTTTATTAGAAATCATGGTTCTTTTTATTGGGTTTTGGTGATATAAATGATGAGTTTTGAAGATTAATATATGTATAATCACCCTAATTTGGGTTCCCCATTTCATGATTAAGTGTTTTTGTAGAAAGGGTGGTTATCTCATGATTTGGACCATCTTTGAGCCCATTTCCATATTTAAAAAGATTTTTTTTTCATTTTTAATATATTCATTTTTCAAATTTTTTCATTCATTTAACTTCCAAAATTTTTCTCCACTGACATATTAAAACTACCATATCCTTTTTAAACTCTTAGAAATTCCTAATCATGGTGAATTTGGGTTACTTATTTAGGCATTGGGCAAGGCCGTGAACCCATTTTCAATTTTAAAAAAAATATTGATTATTTTATATATGTTTTATTTTTTTATATTTTTCAAAGATTCTATATCCCATTCGAAGAAAACATATATATTAGCACCTCCATTAACTCGTTTACCTATTTGGAGCTCATTTAAATGCATATTAGGGCCAGAGTTCTCAAGTTTATTTAAAACGTCTAGAATTGGGAAGGTAAATTGTTTCATCCACAACTCATTCAATTCGTACTTTTATTAACACAAATCATTTTTACCATCTTCTTCCATACCTTGGGAGCCTCTCCAAGATGTTAAAAGAAATTAAATTTTTTTAAGGGTGCATATATAATGGAATATTAAGAGTTTTCTAGGTGGCATAGTGAGTTTCCTTCTCTTTTGTCCTCCATATTCCTCCTCCTTTCCTTATTTCTGTGTTTTAAGTGATTCCCTAGTCATATTAGACCTATTGTTATTTTATAACATTAATTGTTAGGGGGTTTTGGTTTTTTGGGGATGGTCATCATTGGTTTAGGGTTTTAAAACCCTCAGATTGTGATATTAGGTGTGTGTTTCCATTATATCATCGATTTGAGGTAGGATATCACTTTCACATGCCATTATCATTTATGTTTCATCAATTTCATATTTTTAAAATTTGATATGTATGTTTATAATTTTTTTTATCTTTTGGATAATTTTATTGGTGTGAAAAATGGTGGTTTAAGACCTATTTTGTGAAAGGTAGAGTGGTTTTTCCATAAAAGTGAACACCAAGTATTTGTTTAAATGATTAGTAATATTTCACAATTTTTTTGATGATTAAAACACGTTTTATGGTATTTTATAAATTTTACAGTAGCTATAATAAAATATGGCACGAAATTGGTGTTTTATTCCTTTTCATGTTCTTTAAATAATTTGTATTTTTTAAAGATGGCATGTTATGTTTTCGGTAAATTGACCGGTTGATTTTTATGTGTGATGTGTGATTTAAAAATTAATTTTTTGATTTTATAAATTAATTGATATTTTAATAAAGGTTATTTTTGGGCCCTCATATGGATTTCTAATTTATATCTTGTTTTAAAAACTAATGGGTTTTGTTTACAACCTGTTTTGGCCCGAGTTGTTGGAAAATGGCATGTTTCAAATACTAATAAAAATGGTTGTGTTTTGAATATATAACATGTGTGTTTTACATGATTTATGAATGTTTTTTCAGATATAAATGGTTTTTATAAACCACATCAATAAATTGAAATGAAAACCTTTGTAAAATGTTAGTTTTGAGAAAGGATTGAAGGCTTGTTTGGCATTTTTTTAAAAATAGTTTCCATAATTATTTCATGTTATATCTTTTTGGTACATTTTATGGTCCATTAAAGTAATTTATTAATTGTTTTTTGGGATTACATATCTATTATGTTAAGTTATTTATAGGTTTTTGGATTTAAAATATAAATTTTTAAGGGATTTTATGTTTAAGGCCTCATTATACTAAATGAAATAATGTTATAAAAATCTTTAGTGGTTTATTGATTCATGAAAGAAATGTAAATCATGTTTTTATTATATTTGTGTGTTAGTGTTTTGGCAAGTTATGTTTTGTGGAAAAAGCTTATTTTATAATATGTGTAACTTGATTGAGCAGTAATGTGAATCTTAGGTATCAAAGTGGGTGAATGTGTACTTGTATGCTAGTGATCCCGTGGGGTTTGGCCACGGTTTCATGTAGGAAGTTTTAAGATGAAAATACTAACTAGACTATTATCATTATTATTTTTGGGGACCACTAGGTTATGGGTATGCTCCCTGCTAGTGTCTCGTGGGCCTGAGAACATATATTTATTTTGGTTACATTCACCGAGATACGAGTTAATTTGGGCTCACAACGAACTAGTTCTTAGGGGTGTTATTGTGAATTGTTCTCTTTGGGTATTTTTTACTCACCGTCGGCATATGGTGTCTTTGTTTGGTAAATTCAGAATTGTGTGTGATTTTTTTAAAAGAATACATTCTTTAAAGAAGCTCTCTTGAAAACTAGTTTCATTTTGAAGTTGCACCTCTTTTAAAATTATTACTAGAATTCTTGTTTATAAAACATGAATTTTTTTGACTAGTAATTTTTTTATATCATAGGAACTCATTTGGAAAACATTCCATTATATTTTTATTTAAAACTATAAATTTATGATTATTTTATTTTCAAGGTTTTTTATTGGGAATAGAATATCGGGCTAACCTACTGAGTTTTAATACTCATGCCTATAGTCTTCTTGTGTTCTTTTTCACCTGTGTGGGTTTTAGCTTGAGGAAGATCACCCCGGGTGACATGTGATAATTATTATGGTGAGTGACCCACTAGACTCATGGAGTTAGTTGGTTATCGGAATTGGATAGATGAGTTGTTGGTTTAATTGTTTATTCATTTCCCTGTACAAATAATGAATAGTTCAGTTTTTATATAAATGTATTTTGTTCTATCCATTTCTTTCCACTATTTTATTGATTATTTATATATGGGATAAATCATTCCCATGTGTACTCTACCGATTCCCTTGGTGCTTGTCGCCATCCAGGGAGGACCAGGAATGCCTCTAGGGACTTGTCATGGGCTAGTCCATGTGACTGGTTCAGGGTCAACTGAGGCTTGTTCGTGACAAAATGGAATTATTGGACGTCCAATCTTAGAATACCTTTCATTTTAGTGCACCCTTTTTATTTGGGTGATGTTATGGTAAATGGGGAATTATTGTTGGGACTTGATAAGAATGTGTGGGAAGAACGTCACGAACTCTTTCTCGTTCTGATCCACGCGTTTCCATGGGAAGTCCAGTTTTTTAGTGTCCTTTTTACTAGTCAATTTTTTTGTGTCAATATATGACAAGGGTTGTCAGAATAATGGCCAATGTGAGCTCAGAGGTCCTGGAAAGCCATGTGGATACGGGGCATGGTCCTAATAAGCCTCTATGTTTTGGGGTTGTGTTTGACATATGGCCTCCAGCCATTTCGTCATATCACCCACAAACATCAGTTGCCTTTTTTGGGTCTCTTGGACCTTTCTGGAATTATAAATTTATGTTTTTAATATCCTTGTGTGACAATTGTACAAATGAGTTTTAATGAATAATGGTATTTGAAATGTGTAAAAAGGGGTTTTCAAAAAGTAAATATATGAATTGTTTTGGAATGTTGTGTTTTTGTGAAAAAAATAATTAGGATGAAGTGGAAATGATTTAACAGGATTTGATTATCCATAATCTAAACTTGTGGTTTGTTGGAAAGAATATGTTTTGAAAGTGTGAATCATTTAAATTTGATTTTGAATATTTGTTTTTAATGGTGTGTTTTGGGATGTTGAAAAATGTTTTAATATGATAAATTAGTTTGGGAATTTCTTTTTGAGTGGTTGGTGTCTTCCTTGAAATGGTATTGGTCTCAATTGGAATCGGATTAGAAAAAGATACCTTGCTGAATTTTTGAAAATGGGAAGCATATGTTTGGAGTAGCTTGGTTGTTTTAAAATCTATCAGAAATGAAGAGGGTACATTTTTTTGGAAATGTTTCTTGATGAAGTGTTGTTTGTTTTGTTTAATCTGGAAATGTTTTTCGACCTGGTGTTTAGTGTTCCTTTAGAAGGTACATGATTTTATGGAATGATTTTGTCTTCTTTTTAGCCTTTGGTGTTTTCATTGGTGCTCACATGCATGGTTTTACTAATATCTAGAAGGATGGGCTATTTAGTGTGATGGTTGGGTTTCTGGGTGGCATTGAAATGTTCATTTGGGTGAGACAAGATGAAACACCATTGGTGAATGTGGAAACCCACCAAATATGTTTGTTCTTCAAACGTGTTTTGTGCATAAATTATTTGGCCTTTTTATATAAACCAATGTCTATGTGGATAGTTTTCTCTAGGTCACCGATCAATTGTTTTTTCAGTAATCTTCCTTTTGATCTACTGCTTAGGATGATTCCTCAACCTCCAAAATAACTTTTTTATTTTCAAAACATTTTAAGGGGGATTGACAACCCTATAGAAAAAAAGATTAAGAATCAATGGATACTGTTGCCTTTTTAAACATAAGTCTAAGATGATTAGAATCTCCTTCCCTAAACAGTTTCCAGGGTAGGGAATTTACCTGGAAGTCTTGATCATCCCCTATGTTATCTTCATAGTGCCTTTCTAGATGCTCCAAGGCCATCATGTATTCTTCTTTACTGATCATCCTCCTATTGAAGCCTCTAATCAGTATGCGATTTTTCTTGTAAATCCATTCACCTTGATCCCTAGTAACGACCACTTGGATAAGTGTTCCCATAATCCCATTTATTTCTTCCATTACTGCCTTGATCACCAGGACATCCTCCTTTATTTATTTTCCATATCACATGAGGAGATCCAAATTAGTATCCAAATATGAATCCTTCATGACATGCAAACCATCATGTGTTCCTGCTGCACATTTCTGTCTGGTGGAAAGAGTACCCTCCCTTTCTATCATTCCCTTATAGTGCATATGCGTCTCCTGATGCTGGACATCTGCCCTTCAGTTTCCTTACACATGCACTTGGGACACGGTGACAACATCCTGCTGAACCAACTATATTTATTCTTTCTAAATCTCTTGTTCCTTTAGATTATCCTCTTTTTTGGATGACCGGGTCTCCATTGGTTTAGGAAGGTTAGAATAGTCTTTACGGCCCTTAGTTGTTGGCTTCTTGTAAACAATATAGTTCCATGTGTCCTTGTTTTCCTTATTCCCTTTCTTCTTCCTTTGGTTGTGCAGACCTTTGTCAACCCTCTCCCAAACCGCTCTCATCTAAGGGTAGTTCATCATATTCAGCCTCATAGGGAAATTTGGAGTTTCCTTATTCATTACATAGACTATCGAATCTGTTGTTCATCTTGAGACAAGACAACATCCTTCTTGAGTTGGTTCCCTAACTGGTGGTCAGCGGCCTGCCAACCTGAGCAGGCTTCTCCCACACCTACCCATAATTTTACTTGCTCTTTATAGATGAATGAAACCCCATGTCAAAATTATTACAGGGTCATCACGTATAACCATCACATAAGTGCATGGCCACAGACAAGCTACACCCTTGTTGGATGGTACAATAGCTCCTCTAGATCCCCCTGAATCCTGAGAATGAACACAGTTCACATCTGGAGATGCCTCAACAACCACAATAGCTTGAGCCCCCCCTAAAAATGACTGCATGCCAGGAGGGCTCGCCAAATCTCTCCGCAGCCTGTTGAAGCCCTCTACTACACTAGGCTATTGGAGATAGCAACTTACAGGTTTCTGTACAATTACTCTAACCGGACACGGGGGCACCTCAGCCTTGCATGTCCCCTACCCAGAACCCTCAAAACCATCTCCTGATCCTGCTCCATCCACAACACTATGTACATCAACATCTCCTGGAGGACCACCCTGGACCCAATCTTCTTGGACCTCCCGATTAATATCTTGTTCCATCAACCTTCTCGTGCATATCACCATACTTTTCTGACACATCTTGCACAAAGAATAGTAATCAAACCACAATTCAAAATTGACGTTCTTCTTATACCTTTATTCCTTTCCCACGGGAATCGATAAGGCTTCAATCGGAGGCTTTGAAACATCAACCTCAATACACACTCTTGGGGAAATTGGGTGACACAACGCATGAGTCCGATTATCGGTGCATAGAAACCGCCCGACCAGATTTCAAAGAAACCGATGAATCGAGGGATTTTGAAAAGGAAAATGAAGTTCAAGAAAACATACCCAATCATACAGCTTTGTAGGGTCGTGTTTCATGTGGATATCGTATGACTATTTAAAGAGGAGAAATCGAACACCGTCCCCGGAGCAAGGCGTGCTCGACCATGAGAGAATCATGTCATCTTCAGAAGTGAGCTGAATCATGAAGCTCCTCGAGTTGAGGGGGCCAAAAGTAGCACGCTCATGAAAACCACATTTACCAAAAATAAAGTAGTCGAAAGCATCCACCAGAGGCCGGTGCCGCTTGAATCGTGTGACCAGAGTCAGGCCAAGCAGGGAAGATCCCTCCGTGAATTATAGGTTCATGATTGGTAGAAGCAGAAGGCCTTGGAATCTTGGAGGGACTTTATGGATGAAAGAAATATGAGGGAAGGATGGAATTCAATCCGTGTTTGAAAAGGGTATGAATTGAGTGGACCGAACATCAAGGAGATGTGGCAAAGGACCCTCCCCCTCCAAGGGGGGAGGGGCCGGAGTAGGGTTCATGGCCGCCTAAGGCATGGAGGAGATGCCCGAGCAATAAGATCACCCTTTATGATTCCAAAACCTATTTTCTAGAATAGAGAGCTGTTTAAGATCGATTTAAAGTGCATCTAGGTCATGAAAATTATTTTGGACATAGTAGTTATGTTCAGTGATGTTGATGTGTTTTGCTGTATTCATTTTCTATACTAATACTCTTTCAAAGTGATACATAATTTTTTATGTATATATGAGTTCTAATTTATATGAAGGTGTTTTTTTAAGAATGTCAGGTTTGTTTAGTGCTGTGATCCTTAGTACCTGACTTTGGGGCAGTAGATTCTTCAAGTGTAAAGGCTCTTACCATAGGCCTCAGAACGAGGCTTTCGACGCAGTGAAGAAATCTCTAGAGGTATGGGTAGCCTGAACATGCTTCTTCCTCCACTATTGTGTTATGGTAGTTTCTATGTATCTATTTTGGTTCCTCATTTTTGTGAATTTATCTTTTTTCTCAACATGCATGGTGGACATACCCCTCACACAGTGTCTATGGTTATGCCTTCATGGAAATGGCTTTTCGATCAATGTCCTTGTGTGGACCACCTATAAAAATCAAGTGTGGTCAAGGAGTTACCTATTTCATAGGTGGAGAGTGTTTGTTAGTTCCTTAATTTCTTTTGTGGGTATAGTTGCCTAATTATTGGGTCTCTTTCCCACCCCTCCCTTAGAGGTGGGTGTCTAGATTCGTTTCACAAGTGTTTCCCCAGTTCTTGAACACTCTGTTTGGGAGTTGGTGATTTAGTTGTTCCTAGTGTAACCCTATTAAAATGGATTTTTAGGTGGTCATGGAAGATTTTTGGTGTTCTTGTGCAGGTGAGGACCAATTCTAGTTGATTTTGAATTTTTTCATTTATATTTGGTCTTTAATGGTGGGAACTCCCACCACGTTTGTCGTTTATTTTCCATCTAAGAACTTATATAGTTCAAGTTGTTTCCTAATGGTGGGGATTCAATTCCGTAATCCATTAGAAAATTTGGATTTCATGAGTTATCTTTTGTTTTGGTGATTGTTGGGTTCATTGTTAGAATTCCCAACAACTGAGTTCTTTGTTTGGTTGTGGAGACAGTGACTAGATCTTTCAGTTAATTCTCCGAAAGTGGTTGAGTGTTGGAGGTTTGGTTGAGGTAAGATGACTAAGGTCCATTAGTGGGTTTTGGTGTGTCATTGGATTAGGAGTTCAGAACATATTGATAAATAATCCTTTTGTGTTTATCATTATGCTTGGAATTACTATGTCTTTCCGGGGGTGGAAAGGTATATTGGTGGGGTGAATTGTCTCACCCAGTTTTCATGTCTTCGTTTGATATGGTTTATTAGAAATCCAAATCCTTTTTTTGGATTTGGATGAGATTAATGTTTATTTTTAAATTTTAACCAATGTATAATCACCCTAATTTTTCTTCCCCATTTATTGTTAAGGAGTTTTTGGAGAAAGGGTATTTATATCATGATTTGGGCCAACCGTGAGCCAACTTCTAGATTTAAAAACCAAAATTTTTTCTTTTATAAAATATTCATTTTCAACATTTAGCATTTTTTCCACTTACTACATGTCCTTCACTAACATATTAAAACTTCTATATCCTTTTTACCTCTTATAAATCCATAATCATGGTGAATTTTGATAACTTGTTTCGGCAAGGGGCCAGGTTGTGGGCCAATTTTCTATTTTAATAAAATATTTTGTTTCTATTATATCATTTTTATGTTTTAATATATTTCAATTATTTTACTTCCCATTTGAATCCAACATACCTATCCTCATCCCGTTATCGTGTGTTCCTATTTGGAGCTAATTTACATTGCATATTAGGGTGAATGTTCTCTAGTTTCCACAAAATGTCCAGAATTGATAAGCTATGTTATTTCATCCAAAACACATTATATTCATTCTATTTATCCCACAAATATTTTTTCCATGGTTATTAATGACCATAGGCTCCACAGAAAATGTTCCAAGAGATTAAATTTTCTCTATGGGTGATGATCTAATTGAATACAATGAGTTTACTATGTGGAAAGGTGATATTTCATCTCTTTTCTCCCCCATCATCCTCCTAATTTCATGATTTATTGGTTTTCTATTCTCATGTAGTCATGTTATACATAGGTTTATGTTAACCCATGATTCTTTGTGGGTGTTCTGTTCATTTGGGGTTGGCCATCATTGGTTTAGTTTTTGTAAACCCTAATATGGTGATATTGGGTGTGTTTCCATTACTTCAAGGCATTTAGGTCGGATATCTCTTGCACATGACCTTATCATTTATGTTTCTTCATTTTCATATTTTTTTCATCTTATATATATGTTTATTATTATTTTTAATCCTTTGGATAATTTTATTGTTGTGAAAAATGGTTGTTTAAGTCTTGTTTTTTGAAAGGTAGAGTTTTTTTTTCATTAAAGTGCACACCAAGTATTTGTTTAAATGTTATGCTATCATTCGCGACTATTTTCTGAGGCATAAAACCTAGTTTACGGTATTTTGAACATGTTATAGTAGATATAATAAAATATGGCCTGAAATTGGTGTATTATTCCTTGTTATGTTCTTAAAATAAAATGTTTTTTCTAAAAAGGGCATGTCATGTGTTTGGTATATGGTCCGGATAGATTTTATGTGTGTTGTGTAATTTAAAAATTATTATTTTTGGATTAAAAATTTAATTTGAAGAAATATAAATCGTATTTTTCGGTACTTATATGTATTTCTAATTTATATTAGGTTTCACAAACAAATGGGTTTTGGTTTACAACATGTTTTGGACCAAGATGTAGGAAATGGCCAATTTCACATACTTATGAAAATCGATGTGTTTTGAATATGCAATCTGAGTTTTTTAAGTTATTTATGAACTTTTATTACTACTCTAAATGGTGTTTATATGGCTCCTTAAAAAATTTAAATGCATACCCTGGTCACATGTCAGTTTTTAGAATGTCTTAAAGTCCCATATGGCAATTATTATTAAAATGATTTTCATCTATATTTCATGTTTTATATTTTGGGGCCATTTTAGGGTTCATGATAGTGATTTATTAAATTTTTATGGGGATTCAAAATCTGGTTTGTTATGTTATTGATGGGTTTATTCTTTAAAAGATTATTTTTGAATGGATTTTATGTGCAAGGTCTCATTATACTCCTTGAAATTGTATTAATTTTTTTGTGGTTTATTGATTCGTGAAATAAATGTCAAGCATGTTTGTGGGAAGTTTGTGTGTATATGGTTTGGTAATGTAATTTTGATGTGAAAATTGTATTTGATAATATGTGTAACATGATTGTGAACTAAAGGGAATCCCGGGTATCTACATGGGTGAACGTGTACTAGTATGCTTGTGATCATGTGGGGTTTGGACCCTATTTTACATAGCATGTTTATCAATGAAAACACTAACTAAAATATAATGATGATGTTGTTATGGGACAACTATATTATGGGAATTCTCCATATCAATGGCTAATTTTCACGAGAACATTTATTTATTATAGTTACTTTCACCGAGATACGAGGTATCTGGGCCACAAAACTAACTAGTGCCTAGGGGTGTTCCCATGACTTGTGATATTTTGAAATTTTTTACTCACCATTATCATCTGGTGTGTTTGGGTGGTAAATTCAGAAGATTTTCCTATTTATTTAAAAATTTTATTTATTTAATGAATCCCTCTTGAAACCAGTTTTTTTTGAAGTTTCTCCTCTTTGAAAATTGTTACTATCATTCTTGTTTATAAAACATATAGGTTTTTGTCTGGTAATTTTTTATAGCAAGGGACATCATTTCGAAAACTAACCTTCATATTTGTGTTTAAAACATGAAATTTATGTTTCCTTTATTTTCACAGATGTACATTGGGAATAGAATATTGGTCTAACCAACTATGTTTTAATAATCACGCCTATAGAATTCTTCTGTTTCTATCCCTTCTTTAGGTTTCAACTTCAGTTTGATCTCCTTGGGTATCGGGTGATCATTATGTGGGAAAGTGACCAACAGGTCACGTTGTAGAGACCCCAAACATGACGTACATGGAAATTACATTACTTTTGTAGAATACATAATACATAACAAAAACCAACACTCAAGGATCATAATGGTTTAGTGTCTTTGGAAACTCAAAAAGAAATCTTCTAATCATTGTGAAAGATCTTAAACATCTCTCATAAAGATCATCCCCTTTGGTTTTCTTATTTAAAAATTTTCTTTATATCCTGGGGAAAAGAAAACATATAAAGGGTCAGCTCAAATGCTCAATAAGGGTAAACCTAGATAACATAAAACAATCAATAATTATTTGAATGCAAAAACTTGAACAGAAAATCTAAACATCAAAATCTTGAGCAAAAACATAAATCTTGGAAGTACATAAGGCATATATCATAATAGAACATCAATCCTGATAAAATATCATGGTAGGAAAACATTTATTTGTTGAACACCATTGTCCACTTTATATGATTTCCATAGTATCCAAGGCATTGCTGCCAAGACCATCTTAGTAGAAAAAGTCCCTTTCTTAATTGAGTTCACTCCTTGTTCCAGTCCTGTATCACTGAACCAGATTAGCTTACCATCCAGCCAGGACTATCTCATGAGATATAAATTTTTACCCTATGAATTATAGGTAGATATTGGTCCCACCCATCTCATAATGAAATCATTCTTACTTTTGAAACAAAATAAACATAAAGAATTCATCATAACCCAAAGAATAAAATGGGTTTCACTAACATCATTCCATCATAACATAATCCATATAAAACAAATGTATCTAATTTCATCATATGAAAATTGAGACCATGTAAATCATAAATATATTATACTTGAAACATAAACATAGAAAATAATGTCTTCTTAGATTGAAAATGGTTTTAATAAAACAATTGAAATGAATTCTTGAGATAAATATAATTTCTTTTTCAAAATCATTTTCTTTTCACAAAATGCCATAAAAACATTAAAAGAAAAGAATTTGTTGAAAATAGTCATGAAATCTTGTAGAGGAAGCTTCATTGACATAAGTCCTTATAAAACCGTAAAAATCCATTCATGCCTTATATGTTAAAAAAACATTCTTCTCGTACTTTTGCTGGAAAAGTCAAAAAGTACCTTATATAGTAAACAAAAGAAAGATTCCTAACAAAACACAAATTAAAAGTCAAAGAGGTGTAACAATGTCTTTAAAAATACATTGAAGAATTTCAAACACATTATGGAAAACATTTTTATGCACCCGAATGAAAAATATAACCCCAATAAATACTTACGAATAAACAATCTCTGATAAAAACGAGATTGGAAAAGTTATCCCTTACTTTATGTCCAATTTCATCCATATGTGTCTGATACTCCTATATATTGGGTTTAAACAAATTATTAACTTGTAACACAACCATAATAATTTTTATGATATCATATATGGTTCACATATGTATTTATATTACCTGTTCATTTGATAATTCCACGTTAAAACAACGTTTGGGGTAATATTCTTTTCATTTGTCGTACGTGTTTGGATTTGTTGTTAAGGATACTATTATTAATTATATATTGATTTAATTACTTCCAGAATGTAGATCATGATTTATATATCATATATATTCATTATATATATATAATAGATAGATGAATGAAATGAAATACACCATTCATGGAGACGGTAGGCCGTACGTACGCATGAACGATGTTTTTCGTTTCCTTATTGAATTGAATGGAATTAAGTAGAGAACATACATATATATATACATAAATCTAGTATAATTATTATTTCATATATTTCTTGATTACATATTATATATACTTTATAATCATTCTTTAATAGTTAACATGGAAAATGAATCTCATCGCGTCGTGGAGACGGTAATCCGTACGTATGCATGAGCGATGATATAGTTCCCACATTTATTGAATGGTATTGGAGTGGACGATATAATATCATAGAATCAGTATGATGTTATAATAATTATATATAATTATTCTTTACACCATTATACCCATCCATGTAAGGTGGTGGTGGAAAAACAGATTACACAACGGCGTGGAGACGGTATTCCGTACGTACGCATGCGTGGTGATTTCATTTTCCGTAGGATGGATAGAAGATGAAATATGGTTGATTCATATTTACAATAACATATCCGTATATAATTAATAATGATGTTATTACTTTATAATGAATCAACTAAAGAAGAGGAGGTATAAGAAGAAAGAAACTTGAGATAATCAGAAGAAAATATTACCTCTTCTTCAACACAGCTCCTTTAAGCCTCCTCTTAAGGAAGTAGAGTTGGTCTTTTGAGAAGACCAGAACCTCCTGAATGTTTCTACGGAAGGAGAGAAGAGAAATGGGTAGGGTTTGGCCGAGCATCAAGGCTCATAAGGGTGTGAAGAGAAGAGGGAATTGGTGCCCTTTTATAATGGAGGAGAGGGGCACCTTAGGAATAACATAAAATATTATTTTATAATAAAGTCATATTCAGCTTTTAATTGCTAAAAACTAATTTATTTCGAAGATAATTTGAGTAAGGGTCCAAATACTCTCCACCAATAGGTTTTAGACATTTTTAGGTTACTATATTAACCTTATCATTTAGATTTAACTCTATCATAAATAATTTAACTTTTACCGTGTCTTCTTGTTTTCTTACACTATATGGTTAATAAACTTACTATAACAATCCAAACGAACTCCAAGTGGTTCATTATTAACATATATATTCTTATCTATGTTATTTGGCTTAACAGTAGATTTTTAGGAATAAAATAACAATTACTAATAAAATATTTGTTTTAAAAATTATGTTATGACAATTTTGACACTATTTGGTAATTGATTTTTGTGAAAATCATAATATCACGATTAGTTCTAAAAATTTTAATTTCGTAACACCCCAAGATTCTACGGTACGTTTCCCTTTGAATAATGTAATAGCGTGTGTTGTAAAAAACATCGAGTTCTAACACACACCACAACCGATCAAACTAGCCATTATGAATAGTAATACCTAATTTTTGAAATTATATATATTTTATATTTCAAAATGGACTTCATTTTTTTATTCGGAATATCGAAATTATCCTACGTTGAATTTTTGGTATTTTTCTAAGAACTTCCAATTTTTATGAATAGTGAAAAATACTTAAAACAAATTTTTTAATCAAAATAATTTATAGTGATAAATTATATTATTGAGTGGTTATAAAGTATAATTATAATATATTTTTACCATTTTATCCAATGGTGTTCATTAGAATTAATTTCACATTGAAATTGGACATAAACAATTGTAAATATTTTGATATATATTGTTTCTTAAAAACACGCTATTTGTTGTGACAACGGGAATTAATTATAAAATTAATTAATGCAACTTATATGTTCGGAATTTTGTAAAATAGACATCATTTTTGAATTTGTAATATCAAATATATCTTAGGGTGAAATTTTGGCATTGTTCAGAAAAACATCAATTTTGATGAATAGCAAAACTACTAAGTGGTAAATAAAAAACTAAAATTTTCAGAAAACATAATTTTACCGATCCTGTGAATGGAATTTCAAAAATCAAAGTGACATGATTAATATCAAGTAGTAAAATTTGGTTCAATGGGATGAAAATAATATTTGGTGAATAGTAACTTTTTACTTTTATTTACCACGGTTAAAATTAAATAGGGTAATTAAGGGTAAAATGATATTAATATTACCCTAACACATGTCCTAATTCTATTTTACAAGTGTATCTCGACCAAAAACAGCCTTATAAATAAAATATTATCATTTAGGTCCATTTGGATTAGATTAGGTCATTTATTAATATTTAATTCAATGAAGAGTTAAAAGAGTTAAAATCAATGTTTATTTACTAAAAAAAATTTAATATAGGGTTATACATAAGATAAATTCTATTGTAAATATTTATTAGAAATCTAAAAATATTTCCTACATAATGATATTTTATTTATAATTTGTAGACATTATATAATTTAATTTATTCCTGACACAATGATGATCCAGTAACTACCATAATAGTGAAACATTAAAATAATTGAAATTATAAATACCGAAATAAATATGATTTGAGACTTTTAATGAATTAAAATCATTTTATTGTATAATATGACATATTAGGAGTGATTTAGTATACTGTTTTCGAACTAATAATTCAGTTATGATTTTCACAAATATCAATTTTTCAAATGGTGTCAAAATTGACATAAAAGAGTTTTTAAAAAAAATATTATATTATTAATTGATATTAAATTTCTAAATATATAAGATTCATCCAAGAGACGTATATCATGATAGGTGTATCATTAATGAACCACTTGGGTGTCTCTTGAATTTAGATAGTAATTTTAATAACTATATAATATAAAAATACAAAGTGACATGGTAAGTGTCAAACTAATTAACTAAGAGTTAAAACTAAAAGATAAGGTTAATATAATGACACAGACCTGTATAAATCATATTGGTTGAGTGGTTTTCGACCCATCCCCACATTAACCTTTAAAAAATATACTTTGGAGCCATTAGAAACTGAATATAAATTTATTATAAAATAATATTTCTAGCTTTTCCAAATGTGCCCCTCAACCCTGTTATAAAAGGGAACTCTCCCTTCTCATTATCTCACACCTTCAAAGCCTTTTGGTTCGGCCAAAATCTACCCAAATACCTTCTCAACTTCCCTCACTTCATCCTAGAGGCCTTACTTTATTCATAAATCCAACTTAAGGACCCCTTTTGATCAAATCAAAATGAAGAATCCGAAGAAGAGGTAATGATTTCACCACCCTTTTTCATGTTCCTTTCTTCTTCCACTTCTAATTTATTTGTTATTACCATTCTAAAATAATGAATCCTGTATCTCCTATATATTGTAATATTATTATAAATATGGTACAACCATATTATGTATTATATCTATCCTTTGAAAGACATTTCACCATTCGTGCGTACGTACGGCTTACCGTCTCCCCGTCGCGGTGTAATTGTTTTTCAATAAATTATTATTCGGATGGGTATAATAATGATGTAAAATTCATGTAAATAATAAATATAACATGATAATTATTCTTTATATAAGATATACCATCCAATTATATATTATTTTAATATCAAAATAATGATATTGTCGTTCGTGCATACGTACGAACTAGCGTCTCCACGAACGCGATGAGAAACATTCTCCATCATATACATTCAAGTTAATTATCATTTGATGAATAATAGTAGTATTTAAGGACTTTATATCATTCTGTATATGAATAAGATACAACCTATCCATAACAAACACGGCTTCGGTAACAAAAAATATAATAGAAAACGAGTAAGTTAACACCTGAAATGACCATAATTCTAAGATATTATTAACAAAGCAATGTTAAAAGATCATATATGATATCATATTAAGGTATATAATTCTTGAATAATTTAATAACAATTATTTCACCATTATACAGGATGTTAACCTACCCCCAACCTAGGAAAAGTACAAGGTAAGGGTTATTTCACAATCTCTTCATTATCCGAGGTAGTTTATACGTAATAATCTATTGTGATCTCTTTATCATCAACATTCATGTTCCTTAAAAATATATTTAAAAACATTTTTACTATTTACTAGACATTGGGTTAAATTCATTTATACCCTTATTTGTTTTGAAAGGAATATTTCCGTCATTTTCCATACAAGGTACTTTTTAACCTTTTCGACAAATTTAAGAAAACAATGTCTTTTTAAACTTATATGGTGGGTGCGGTTATTTTCCGCCGTTATAAAATTGATGAAGCTTCCCTTACAATCTTATAATAATATTTTCAAAGTAAATATTTTTTTTAATTATGTGACTTTTAAATGTTTTCAAAATGAATATTTTAAGAATTTGTGAATGGTACTCTTTATCAAGATCATAATTTTAAATGTTTTAATGATTTATCATTCTAAATCATTTTAATTAATATCCATGTTTTTGAAATGATTATAAGGATTTATTTATATGTACATGAATGTTTTGAAATGATATTTATTTTTAATAGTTTCAAAGTGGTATGGGATACTTTGATTCAAAAATCACTTTTAAATTAATTCCTTTATAAATGTGTGACTTTTCAATGATTTTGAGAAAAGAGATATTTCTCCCAAATAGTTTTGATTTCATCTATGTCGACATCCTTTGATGGATTTTAAGCTTATTTGAAGTTGATTTGTTATGATACAAAACTTTTGTATTGTATTGAAGGTTTTGTGATATGTTTTACTATGGATGTGTTATTTTTTTATACCATTCATGGTTTATGGAGAATGTATTGACATTTCATATGCTAATTTTAATACGAATGTTTATGTTATGTTTAAACCTTTTCATATGGGAATGCATTGGACTTAGTAAGTGACGGGTTGAGCCTGCTATAGCTCCTCGATGCATCGGTAGGTCTCATAAGACAAACTAGTGTCCTGGCACAAGGCCTTGGAAAAATCTTATTTGTAGTCTTGGCATGAGGCCTTGGATATGTGGTTATGATAGTCTGGCATTATGCATTTCATCATTATGAAAGTGGTTATTGATATTTCATGTGATTATTCAATTAGTAGAATATCCATGTGAATAAGTAAATGTCATTATTTCATTTTATTTTTTCCATACTATGTTGATGTTCAAGTTTAAAAGGAATTTTTTAGTTATACATTTCCTTAAATGTTTATTCCTATTTATAAAAGATTCTGCTATATTGTTATCCTTACTGGGAATTCGAGCTCACCCCTTTTCAATGTTTTATTTTTCTCAGGATGTGAAGAAGTAAATTATGAATGACCTGTAGGGATATTATGAGGGGATAATAGTGTGGAATATGGAGACAATATGTTGTTGTAGTAGTTTTTCACTTTATGATGTAATGTAAAACTTTATGAATATATCTAGTGTATCCAAGGCTACTAAACCAATCGGCCTTTCGAGATTTGATTCATTGTAATCATGCTAATGTTATGTAATAATTCACCGACTCTGGGTAACTGGGGTCGGGGAGTTACAGTTGGTATCAGAGAAATTTTAGTACAAACCTTGGAAGCTAGATTTAGATAAACTCTGATTAGAGCACGTAGACCTAAGATAGACTTTGAGGATTAGTATAGAATAACATCCTATAATTTTTTTATTGTAGAGATTTTGTGAGTTTTCCGAGAAATACATCCTTGTCTGGAGACAAGCAGGTAGAGGTGGCTCTGGCACAGATGTACTTGGGGGTAAATCCCAAAAACACCACTTTGAGCTAGACTCGAATGGGAACTGGTGCATGACAACGGGCCTTGCTGCACTCTTGGTTACGACACTCCCAAGAAATATTCTTAGGATAACTCTAATTTTCTTTACAAATCATTATGAAGGGTTTATTAGTATATACTTTTTCAAATAAAACATTTTTATGATTATGGATTATATCCATAAATAGTTCAATTTATGTTAAGTGTTTTATAAGTATGGAATTATGTATGTTGATTCATAAACTGATCTAGTTTATGCCATTGTTTAGAAATGGAGCCTAGTGGAGGAATTTGAAACCATATCAATTCACGCACTCCATGTAGGTATTGCCTCCAGATCAAGATAATTATAGTGGAGCTGGGGATGCAACTAGTGCCGATCAGTTAATCACCATACTAGGACAACTCACTCAGGTTATGAATAACAACCTTACCCGTATGTAGCACCCTGATCCACACCGTGGAGGATCAATGTTAGATCGCTTCATGAGGTAACGACCACCAACATTCAATGGGAGTACAAATCCCTTAGTAGCTAAGCAATGGATAAATTCCCTAGAAAAATATTTCAGGGATTGGGGTGTAGTGAAAGGGAAAAAGTTATCATGGCAGTTTACCGCCTCACTGGAGATGATGATCAATGGTGGTAATTGATTCAAAACACGAAGGAGGATGATGAAGTATCAAATATGGAATGGAGGGAGTTCAAATATCTGTTTTTAGAAAAATACATTCCTCGCGACCATCGATCATATATGGAAAGGAAATTTCTGAGTCTGAGACAAAAGGAGGATGAGAATGTCGCAAAGTATGAGGCTAACATTACAAGGTTATCATGCTATACTAGATATTATATATGTATCCTAAGAAGTATGATTGATCGTTTATTTGATGGGTTAAAACCATTTCTTCGTCGAGCATTAATCTCCCAATACTATTCATCATACAAAGACATTGTCTCATGTGCTATCAAGTCCGAAAAGGAATTATCTAAGTCTTATGACTTTAAAGCAAAAAAAGAGAATAAGAGATCTACTAATCAATCTGGGAATGGAATTAAGGGGAAGAAGGGAAAGTTTTAATATCCATCTTGTGGTAAATGTGATAAGAAACACCCCGGTACTTGCTTGAAGGGAATGAGTGTCTGTTACAAGTGTGGTGAAAAAGGCCACCAAGCATGTGATTGAAAAGGGAAGAAGGAAGCTACCAATGTTCAGTGCTATTGTAGGGAGATGGGATATTATGCAAATGATAGTCCTAATCATTAGGGGAACATACCTCAAAAAAGGCCAAGGGATCAAGGCCAAGATTTTGCTATCACTACTGCTGAGGTAGAAGCTCCAAAAGACGTGGTGGAAGGTAATTTAATGGTTTCCTCAAGTTTAGAAAATGCATTATTTGATTCTGGATCATCGACTTGTTTCATATGTTCCCAGTTTGCTAAGAAAATTAGATACATCCAATTTGATTTAACAATGGAGTTGTTAGTTAAAACACATATGGGAAGTATCATTGCAACAAAGTTTTGTTAATCAGTCCCCATTAGAGCACATAAATGTTCTTTATCTGCTGATCTCATCATCATACCTATGATTGAGTTTGATATAATCCTCGGTATGGATTGGATTTTTGACTATAATGCGAAGATTTATTGTAAGAAGAAGGAGGATACAATTTTTGATGATGATGATAAGGAACACCATATCTTTAGAGCAGATTCTTCACCACATAATTCTTATCTAGATCCACCCCTAGTAGCTCAACTAAATTCAATTATTGGGGAGGAAGAGAATAAAATGACTGTGGGTGAGGAAAGGAATGTTCAAATTGAGGATGTTCCTATTGTTAAAGAATATTTATATGTGTTTTCGAATGATTTACCTAGACATCCTCTAGAACGAGAAGTTGAGTTTTCTATTGATTTAATTCCTGGATCATGGCCTATATCGAAGACACCTTATAGAATGGCCACTGTAGAATTAGTTGAACTAAAGAAACAACTAGAGGAATTGAGTAATAAAGGATTTATTCTCCCTAGACTTTCTCCATGGGGAGCCCCTATTCTTTTTGTTAAAAATAAAGACGGATCTATGAGGTTAGGTATCGAATACAGGGAGATCAATGCTATAACAATAAAGAACAAGTATCCCATGCCCTGCATTGAAGATTTATTTGACCAACTACATGGAGGTCAATACATTTTAAATATTGACCTTCGATCTGGATACCATCAGTTGCATGTAAAGAAGGAAGACACACTGAAGACACCATTTCAAACCAGGTACGGGCATTACGAGTATACTATAATGCCATTTGGATTGACTAATGCACCCTTTGTATTAATGGATCCGATGAATAGAGTTTTCAAGGAATATCTCGATGAATATTTGGTGGTATTTATTAATGATATATTGTTATACTCTAAATGCTACGAGGATCATGAAAGTCACTTGCGCGTTATCCTGAAGACTCTAAGAAGCCATGAATTATATGGGAAGTTTAGCAAGTGTGAATTCTGGCTTCATGAGATTTCTTTTCTTGGCCATATTGTCTCTATAGATGGAATCACTATTGATCCATCCTTTACCAAGGAAATACAAGAATGGACAGCACCTATGAGTATAACTGAGGTACACCGTTTTATTGGTTTGGAAGGTTATTATCGACGTTTCGTCCAGAATTTTGCCCGATTGGCTAACCCATTAATGAAGCTCACACGTAAAGGGGTTATTTTTTTTTGGAAAAAAGAGTGTGAAGAATGTTTCGAAGAACTGAAGAGAAGATTATTCAATGCTCTTATGTTGACTCTACCATCGGGGAATGATGGGTTAATAATTTATAGTGATGCATCGAATAATGGACTTGGTTGTGTCCTTATACAGAATGATAGAGTTATTGCATATGCATCACGACAGTTGAAAATTAATGAACAAAACTATCCTACTCATGATCTCAAGTTAGCAGCTATGATATTTGATTTGAAGATATGGAGGCACAACCTCTTTGGTGAAAAATGTGAAATTTATACTGATCACAAGAGTTTGAAGTATATTTTCTCACAAAAAGAACTCATCATGATTCAAAGGAGATGGCTTGAATTACTCAAGCATTATGATTGCACGATACACTACCACCCGGGGAAGGAAAACAAGGTGGCAGATGCTTGGAGCAGAAAAGGCCATGGAGTTTTGACAATATGAGAATTGAAAGGGATCAAATTTTCATGGATCTAGTGAAGATAGACATGAGAATAACCAGGGAAGGTGAAACATCAATGCTTTTTCAAATGTTTTCCAAACCATCTTTAATAGAAAGAATTAAGAGTTATCAGACCGATGATGAATAATTCCTAAAGAAGATTAATGCTTTAAATGATGGGAGATAGAGAGACTTTTGTATGAAGAAGGAATTTTGAAATTTGGGAAGAGACTTTATGTTTCCGATATACCTAATCTAAAAAGGGAATTGCTGGATGATGCTCATAGTTCCAATTTCTATATACACCCTGGGAGCACCAAAATGTATAGATATTTGAAGGAACATTTTTGATGGGACAACATGAAGAAGGAGATTGGTGATTTTGTGTCATGATGTATGGTTTGTCAACAAGTGAATGCTAGAAGGAAACATCCTGGAGGAGTCATGCAACCTCTTCCCATACTAGAGTGGAAATGGGACAATATTACAAAAGGAATTTGTCATGGGACTACCAAAGACTCCTAGAAGGAATGATGCAATATAGGTTATTGTTGATTGTCTTACCATGTCAGCACATTTTATTGCTATAAGAGAATATCTACCACTGGAACATCTAGCAAGACTATATATTAAGGAAGTTGTGAGACTTCATGGAGTACCCCTATCGATTGTTTCTGATCGTGATCCCCGTTTTACTTCAAGATTCTAGAAGAGTCTTTAGAAATCCCTGGATACTGAACTTCATTTGAGAACTGCCTACCACCCTCAAACAGATGGACAACAGAACGGACAATTCAAACCTTATAAGACATGTTGAGATCCTGCTCAATTTATTTTCAGGGTATGTGTGATCAATATTTACCTTTGGTAGAATTTTCTTATAACAATAGCTTTTATTCGAGTATTCAGATGGCACCTTATGAAGCATTATTCAAAAAGAGATGTTGCACACCAACCTGTTCGGATGACGTTGGTGAAAGAAAACTTGTAGGTCCAGAACTAGTAGAGGAAACAATGGAAAAGGTGAAGGTAGTCCAAAATCACATCAAAGCAGCTCAATGTAGGTAGAAGAGCTATGCCGATAATCGAAGGAAGGATTTGGAATTTCATGACGGTGATCTTGTTTTCATAAAGGTATCTCCATGGAAAGAAGTCATACGTTTTGGAAAGAACGGTATATTGAGTCCCAGGTACATCAGACTTTACGAAATTCTAGAACGAATTGGGGTTGTAGATTACTGAATGGCAATGCCGCCAAGTCTCTCCAAAGTTCACGATATGTTCCACGTATCTCTATTGAGGAAATACATTGCTGACCCAATGCATGTACTCACCTACGAGGAATTAGAACTGGAACTCGATCTGTCTTATTGCGAAGAGCCCGTCAAGATTCTTGATACGAGAGATCAAGTACTGAGAAAACCGGACTACGCGTCTAATAAAAGTCTTGTGGAGAAACCATAAGATGGAAGAGGCAACGTGGGAACCCGAGGAATTTATGATGAAGAACCACCCGAGTCTTTTCATGCGGTAGTATTCTAGAAATTTCAAGGAAGATATTATTTTAAGGAGGGGAGAATGTAACACCCCAAGCTTCTACGGTACGTTTCCCTTTGAATAATGTAATAGCGTGTGTTATACGCAACATCGAGTTCTAACACACACCACAACCGATCAAACTAGCCATTATGAATAGTAATACCTACTTTTTGAAATTATATATATATTATATTTCAAAATGGACTTCATTTTTTGATTCGGAATATTGAAATTATCCTAAGTTGAATTTTTGGTATTTTTCTGAGAATTTCCAATTTTTATGAATAGTGAAAAATACTTAAAAACAACTTTTTTAATAAAAATAATTTATAGTGATAAATTATATTATTGAGTGCTTTTAAAGTATAATTAGAATATATTTTTACCATTTTATCCAATGGTGTTCATTAGAATTAATTTCACTTCGAAATTGGACATAAAAAATTGTCAATCTTTTGATATATATTGTTTCTTAAAAACACGCTATTTGTTGTGACAACGGGAATTATTTATTAAATTAATTAATGCCACTTATATGTTTGTAATTTTGTAAAATAGACAACATTTTTTAAATTGGAATATCAATTATATCTTAGGGTGAAATATTGGCATTGTTCAGAAAAACATCAATTTTTGATGAATAGTGAAACCACTAAGTGGTAGTTAAAAAACTGAATTTTTCATAAAACTTCATTTTACAGCTTCTGTGAATGGAATTTAGAAAATCTGAGAGACATGGTTAATATCAAGTAGTAAAATTTGGTTCAATGGGATGAAAATAATTTTTGGTGAATAATAAATTCTTACTTTTATTTACCACGATTAAAAGTAAATAGGGTAATTAAGGGTAAAAATTATATTAATATTACCCTAACACATGTCCTAATTCAATTGGAAAAGTTTATCTAGACCAAAAACAACCTTAGGAATAAAATATTATCATTTAGGTCACTTGTATTAGATTAGGACATTTATTATTATTTAATTCAAAGAAGAGTTAAAAGAGTTAAAAACAAAGTATATTTACTAAAACATTTTTAATATAGGGTTATACAGAAGATAAATTCAATTTTAAATATTCATTAGAAAGATAAAAGTATTTCCAAAATAATTATATTTTATTTATAATTTTTAGACATTAAATGTTTTAATATATTTATGACACAATGATGATACAGTAATTATCATAATAGTGAAAAATTAAATTAATTGATATTATAAATACCTAAATAAATATAATCTGAGAATTTTAATGAATTAAAATAATTTTCTAGGATAATATGACATATTATAATTGATGTAATTGACTTTTTTAGAACTAGTAATTATTTTATGATTTTCAAAAAAATCAATTTTCCAAATAATGTCAAAATTGACATAAAAGAGTTTTTAAAACAAATATTAAATTATTAATTAATATTAAATTCCTAAAAATATAAGGTTCATCCAAGAGACTTATATAATGATAGGTGTATCATTAATGGACCACTTTGGGGTTCTCTTGAAGGTATATATTATGTTTATTAACTATATAATTTTAAAATACAATGTGACGTGGTAAGTGTCAAACTAATTATCTAAGAGTTAAAACTAAAAGATAAGGTTAATATAATGATCCAAACCTGTCTAAATCCTATTGGTTGAGTGGTTTTATACCCATCCATACCTTAACCTTTAAATAATCTACTTTGTAGCCATTAGAAACCGAATATAAAATTATTATAAAATAATATTTCTATCTTTTCCAATGGTGCCCCTCACCCCTCTTATAAAAGGGGACTGTCACTTCTCATTAACTCACACCTTAAAAGCCTTTTGGATCGGCCAAAATCTACCCAAATACTCTCTAAACTCCCATAAATTCATCCTAGAGTACTTAATATAGTCAGAAATCCATCTTATGTAGCCCTTTTGATCAAATCAAAAGGAAGAACCTGAAGAAGAGGTAATGATTTCACCACCATTATTCAAGTTCCTTTCTTCTTCCACTTATTGTTTCATTGTTATTACCATTATAAAATAATGAATCCAATATCTCCTATATAATTTAATATTATTATAAATATGTTACAACCATATTCAGTATTGTATCCATCCTTTGAATGACATGTCACCATACGTGCGTACGTACGACTTACCATCTCCGTGTCATTGTGTAATTGTTATTCAATAAATTATTATTTATATGGGTATAATAATGATGTGTAATTCATGAAAATAATAAATATAACATGATAATGATTCTGTATATAAGATATACCATCCAATTATATATTATTTTAATATCAATATAATGATATTGTCGCTCGTGCGTACATACGAACTACCATATCCACTAACGCGATGAGATTCATTCTCCCTCATATCCATTCAAGTATAATTATCATTTGATGATTAATAATAGTATTTAAGGACTTTATATCCTTCGGTATATGAATAAGATACAACCTATCCATAACAAACACGGCTTATGTAACAAAACATATAAAAGAAAACGAGTAAGTTAACACCCGAAACGACGATAATTCTATGATATTAATAACAAAGAAATGTTAAAAGATCATATATGATATCATATTAATGTATATGATTCTTGAATAATTTAATAACAATTATTTCACCAATATACAGGAGGTTAACCTACCCCCAAACATGGAAAAGTACAAGGTAAGTGTTATTTCACAATCTCTTCATTATCTGAGGTTGTTTATACGCAATAATCTACTTGGATATCTTTATCATCAACATCCATGTTCCTTAAAAATGTATTTGAAAACATTTTTACTATTTACTAGAGAATGGGTTAATGTTATTTATACCCTTATGTGTTTTTAAAGTATTCTTTCTGTTGTTTTCCAAACAAGGTTCTTTTTATCCTTTTCGACAAATTTAAGGTAATAATGTTTTTTTAAACTTATACGGAGGGTGCGGTTATTTTCCGCCGTTATAAAATCGCTGAAGCATCCCTTACAAGATTATAAGAATATTTTCAAAGTAAATGTTTTATTTTATAATTATGTGACTTTTAAAATATTTCAAAATAAGTATTTTAAGAATTTGTGGATGGAACTCTTTATCAAGATCATAATTTTAAATGTTTTAATGATTTATATTTCTAAATAATTTTAATTAATGTCTATGTTTTCAAAATGATTTTAAGGATTTATTTATATGGACATGAATGTTTTGAAATGATATTTCTTTTCAAAATATTCAAAGTGTTATGGGACACTTTGATTCAAAAATCTCTTTTAAATTACTTCCTTTAAAAATTTGTGACTTTTCAATGATTTCGAGAAAAGAGGTATTTCTCTCAAATAGTATTGATTTCATCTATGTCAACATCCATTTATAGATTTTAAGCTTATTTGAAGTTGATTTATTATGATACAAAACATTTGTATTGTATTGATGGTTTTTTGATATGTTTTACTATGGATGTGTTATTTTTTTATACCATTCATGGTTTATGGAGAAATTATTGATATTTCTTATGCTAGTTTTAATACGAATGTTTATGTTATGTTTAAACCTTTTCATATGGGAATGAATTTGACTTTATAAGTGCCGGGTGGAGCCTGCTTTAGCTCCTCGATGCATCAGTAGGTTTCATTAGACAAACTAGTGTCTTGGCACAAGGCCTTGGAAAAATCTTATTTGTAGTTTTGGCACGAGGCCTTGGATATGTGGTTATGATAGTCTGGGATTATGCATTCCATCATTATGAAAGTGGTTATTAATATTTCATGTGATTATTCGATTTGTAGAATATCCATGTGAACAAGTAAATGGCATTATTTCATTTTATTTTTTCCATACTATGTTGAAGTTCAAGTTTAAAAGGATTTTTTTAGTTATACATTGTCTTAAATGATTATTCTTATTTGTGAAAGTTTCCTCTATATTGTTTTCCTTATTGGTCATTTCATCTCACCCCTTTTCCCTGATTTGTTTTTCCCAGGATGTGAAGAAGTAAAAAATGAATGACATGCAGGGATATTATGAGGGGATAATAGTGTCGACTATGGAGACAATATGTTGTTGTAGTAGTTTTTCACTTTATGATGTAATGTAAAACATTATGAATATATCTAGTGTTTCCAAGGCTACTAAACCAATCGGTCTTTTGAGATTTGATTCCTTGTAATCATGCCAATGTTATGTAATAATGCACCAACTCTGGTTAACTGGGGTCAGGGCGTTACAAATTTTATCAATACTAACATGTCATATAAACCTAGAAAATTATTGGAATATATAAAATGACTAAAATTATATTTATTTGGGTATTTATAACATCAATTATGTTAATATTTAATTAACAAGGTAATTACTGCATCATCATTGTGTCATAAATAAATTAAATTATTTAATATATAAAAATTATAATTAAACTACAATTGTGTAAGAAATAGTTTTATCTTTATAATGAATAGTTATAGTCGAATTGAGCTTTTGTATAACCCTATATTAAATATTTATTATTTATTAATCATTGACTTTAACTATTTTAATTCTTCTTTAAATAAAATAATAATAAATGTCCTAATCTTACCCAAGTGGACCTAAAGGGTAATATTGTTACCATAAGGTTGTTTTTGGTGAAACTATAATTATCCAATAGAATTGTGACATGTGTTAGGATAATAATAATACCATTTTAACCTTAATTACGCTATTTACTTTTAACTGGGGTAAATAAAAGTAAAAAGTTACAATTCACTAAAAATTATTTTTATCTTATTGAACCACATTTTACTCCTTGATATTAAATGTGTCTCTCATATTTTCAAAATTCCACTAACAGAAGTAGTAGAATTATGTTTTATGTAAATTTTCAAACTCTCCTAGGAGGTGGGTAAAAGACGGTGAAAAGTAAAAAAAATTATGTCTAAAATTATTATAAAATGACTCATATGAATAACATTAAACTTATAAGGGTATTATATATCAATTTCGACCTGAAATAAATTTAAATAAAATAACTAATTATTTAATTAAAAATTCAGTTTTTAAATATTAACTCAGTGTTTTCACTTTACATCAATAATTGAATGTTTTCATAAATATACCAAAAATTCACCCTAGGTTAATTTTGATAATACGAATCCAAAAATGATGTCCATTTTGAATGATAAAATTTATAAAATTTCAAAAAGTGGGTATTACTATTCATAACGGCTTGTTCATAATAATATTATGATAATATCTCGTTTAGTGAAACTCGGTATTGTATACTACACATGCTATCAAAGAAGGTCTTGATTGTGTGTAATGAAAGCCATGTCAGGGATGCGTGTATTGTAAGCTCTGTTTAGTGTTGTGTAGAACAAAATGAAAACTTTTTTTCATTTATTCATTAAACAAAATTTATACTTAATGTTGTATAGAATAAATTCCACAAAATGAACTTCAAATTGTGTATAACATAAGCCAAGAATAGTGTTGCGAATACTGCAAGCTAATATGGTATTGCGTATAGTACATGCTAATCTTGGTGTAGTGTATATTAGAAGACATCAAAGAAATTAAAAATAATATATCTCACAAAATCTCGGGGTGTTACATTCTACCCCCCTTAAAATGAATTTCTCCCAAGAAATTCGTCGCGGTTATAAATTGTTTATTACATGAGAGTTTCTTTCATAGAAACCCACATAATAAAAAGGAATACTAAGAATAAATTTTTAAAAATGAACGTTAGAAAAAAAAAGAATACCCAAAGTAACTCATCACTTGGGTTCCCATATAAGAGATCATAGGTGAAAATATGGATATGGAAGAGAAATCTAACTGTCATGTTATGATGGAGAGTGGTAGAGAACAAGGCTATGAAAAATCCAACAGTCACAAAGCCATAAAATTGTGATGATCTAAGGTACCATCTGATTCATCAGATATGAGAGCACTAGGACAAAATTTTTGGTTTTCAAGATCATTTCCCTAAAGTTGAATTATTTTTTAATTAAAAGAAATACTTACTTGATTTTGGCACAATCTCACCGTTGTTCTTGCCTTGAACAATTTCCACTTCATCTCTTAAAGATATGAAGTTGAATTTTTCATTCATGAAGTGTTAACAGATCATGCAATAGAATGATAGGTCATTCCATCTGTCTCAAACAAAAGGTTAGAAAAAGTTTTTAAATATACATAATTGCATTTATAGAGAGATTAATCATATATGGTTCCTATATATCATTCCACTAAGTAAATTAAAATTAATTTCTACTAACCAGGGACTTCCTAGAGGCCAGTGTTAGGCGATAAAGTCATGTTGCACTTCGGTTGTGGGTTTGACTCCCACAGCCTTGTTTGACGCGATGGGTTGTCACCCGTCCTGCAGGTTATCCATTTTCTAAAACTAAATTATTATAACATTAAATAAATAATATCAAAAAATGTTCTAGCCTTAAACAGTACTGACTTATGTCCAATATAATCCATTCCAATCTTTTGTCTTATCCAAAATACATATGTCCAAGCTCATAGTATAAAGAAAACAATTACTAGAAATGTCATCTGTCAAGCATTTTAATATCATCATTTATCCCCCATATGTCATACGAAATATCTTTTTGGTCACATTCCAAACAGGTGAATACCTTAATCATGTATTACAATAAAACCTATGTGAAAACATGAGTGCTGTCAATAGTTATCTCTTTCCACATACAAAAATCCCAAAATTTATATATACTCAAACTATGATATCACTTTGTCCTTATATTAGTCATGAGCTCATGAATACTAACAAAATTTCATTTTCTCTTTATCCCTTCATTATTCCCATATCATCTTCATTTAAAAAATATCTAAATAACCTTTCATGGTTACCAGTACCATTCAAGATATACTTTCAAATACTTTACGAAAAACAATAGTTTAACAATCCTTAGATGTTTCTTTATTCCATTGTACCATTGAATTACCTATACAACATAACTCTTGATAAACATACAATCATTCCAATACCTTCTTAAACCATTGAACAAGCTCCAACACTTCTTTTATATCATATATCATTTGTAGTCTCCTCATCATCATCAACATAAATTCTAATCACATGACCATTTTGATTATCTTCATGAGATCTCCCTTAGGGTATTGGTTTGCATAATGCCCATACATTACACATTTAAAACATCTAATCATTGTGGAAAACGTAGCAATACCATTATCCTTCTCCATGGTGTTAACTGAACCTTTTCCATTACACTTACTGCATTTGTGTACTTCTTTTCATCACCCAAAGCATCTTCCAGTTCATTTGAAACATTCTCCTTGATTCCTCTTCCAACATGATTTACATGAGATAAATTGAACATTCTTTCCTCTATGATCATCATGAAACTCCATATTGCTCATATTAGCTAAGTCGGGAAACTTACCAAAGTTGAGATTATTGATCATATTATGAGATTGCTGATTAGGCATAATAACGATATGTGGACTTCCAGATCCAATTTCACTTGGTTTCTCATGAACAATATCATTCCATTGTCCATCATATAATTCATTATCGTGAATCTTCCAGTTTCTAGCCATTTTCGAAAACCCAAAAATAATAGTGTGAGAGGAAAAAATTATAATCAAGGGGGAGTGCCTTCAATATCTAACATCATAGTTTTAATTCTATCAATGTTACCATAATTCAAGGACTATAACCAATACTTATACTTAACCTTAGGGACATCCATAGACATACCTTAGAAGTATATCTAGGGATCTCACTAATGTTTTTGCATCCTACTTTCCAAAGGTTAACTAAACCATTCCTCTGATACCAACTGTAGTGACCCCAAACTTGACGTACATGGACATTACATTACTTTTGTGGAATATTTAATACATAATAAAAACCAACACTCAAGGATCGTAATGGTTTAGTGTCTTTGGAAACTCGGAACAAAGTCTTCTAATCGTTGTGAAAGATCTTTAACATCTCCAATAAAGATCTTACCCTTTTGTTTTCTTACCTAAAACATTTCTTTATATCCTGGTGAAAAGAAAACATATAAAGGGTGACCTCAAATTCTCAGTAAGGGTAAACATAGAGAACATAAAACAATCCATAAACATTTGAATTCAAAAACTTGAACATAAAATCTAAACATCAAAATCTTGAGCAAAGACATAACCCTTGGATGTACCTACAGAATATATCACAATGGAACATAAATCCTGATAAAATATCCAGGTAAGAAATAATATAATTGTGTAAAACTATTAAGCACTTTATTTGATTTCTATAGTAGCCAATACATTGCTTCAAAGACCAATTTAGTGGACAAATTTCCTTTCTGAATCGAGTTCACTCCTCATTCCAGTCTTGTATCACTGAACCAAATTAACTTACCATTACAGCCATGTCCATCTCATGAGATATAAATATTTACCCAATGCATTAGAGGGAGATATAGGTCCCACCCGTCTCATGAGTAAATCTTTCTTACTTATGCCACAAAATAAACATAAATCATTCATCATAACCCAAAGAATAAAATGGGTTTCATAAACATCATTCCATCATAACATAATCCATATAAAACATATGGATAGAATTTCATCATAAGAAAAGTGCAACCATGCAAATCATAAAGACATTATACTTGAAACATACACATATGAAATAATGTCATCTTAGATTGAAAATGGTTTTAATAAAACACATTAAATGAATTCTTGAGGAAAATATACTTTATTTATCAAAATCATTTTATTTTCACAAACTTCCATGAAATTTTAAAAGAAAAGAATTTGTTGAAAATAGTCATAAAATCTTTTATAGTAAAATTCATTGACATAAGTCGTAATGAAACTCTAAAAATACATTCATGCCTTATAATTTAAAAAAAACATTCTTCTCATACTTTTGCCGGAAAAGTCATAAAGATCCTTATATGGTAAACAAAATAAAGATTCCTTCCAAAACACAAATTAAAAGTCAAAGTGGGGTAAAAATGACATTAAAAATACATGGATTAATATCAAACAAATTATGAAAATCATTTTTAGGGACATGGATGTAAAATACAACCCCAATAAATACTTACGAATAAACAATCTCGGATAAAAATGAGATTTGAAAAGTTATCTGTTACCTTATGTCCAAATTTTTACATATGTGTACAAGACTCCTATATAGTGGGTTTAAACATATTATTAACTTTAAATATAACCATAATAATATTTATTATATCATATATGGTTCACTTATGTATTGATATTACCAGTTCATTTGATAATTCCATGTTAAAGAAACATTTGGGGTAATATTATTTTCATTTGTCATAAGTGTTTGGACTTGTTTTTCAGGATACTATTATTACTTATATCATAATTTTCTTACATCCAGAATGTAGATCATGATTTATATATCATATATATTCAGTATATATATATGATAGATAGATGAATGAAATGAAATACATCATTCATTGAGACGGTAGGCCGTACGTATGCATGAACACTGTTTTTCATTTCCTTATTGAATTGAATGTAATTAAGTAGATGAAATACATATATATATACATAAATCCAGTAGCATTATTATTTTAAATAATTCATGATTACTTATTATATATTCTTTTTAACAATTCTTGAAATGTTAACATGGAAAATGAATGTCATCGCGTCGTGGAGACGGTAATCAGTATGTATGCATGAGCGATGATATAGTTCCCAAATTTATTGAATGGAATTGGAGTGGATGATATAATATCATAGAATCAGTATTCTGTTATAATAATTATATATAATTATTATTTACACCATTATACACATCCAAGTAAGGTGGTTGTGGTAATATAGATTACACCACCGCGTGGAGACGGTATTCTGTACGTTTGCACGTGCTCTGATTTTGTTTTCCGTAGCATAGATAGAAGATGAAATAGGGTTGTTTCATATTGACAATAACATATCAGTATATAAGTAATAATGATGTTACTACTTTATAATGAGAAAACTAAATAAGAGAATGTATAAGAAGTATGAAACATGAGATAATCGGAAGAAAAGATTACCTCTTCTTCGACACACCTCTTTTAAGCTTCCTCTTAACGAAGTAAAGATGGTATTTTGGGAAGAACAGAACCTCCAGAATCTTTATAGGGAAGTGGAGAAGATAAATGGGTAGGGGTAGTACGAGCTTCAAGGCTAAATAGGGTGTTAAGAGAAGAGGGAAGGGGTGCCCTTTTATAAGTGAGGAGAGGGGCACCTTAGGAAAAACATAAAATATTATTTTATAATAATATCATATTCGTTTTTTAATTGCTTCATATTGATTTTTTTAGAATATAAGTTGTGTAAGGGTCTAAATTCTCTAAACCAATAGGTTTTAGACAAGTTTAGGTTACTATTTTAACCTTATCATTTAGATTTAACTCTAAGTTAAATAATTTAACTTTTACAGTGTCTTCTTGTTTTCATACACTATATGGTTAATAAACTTACTATAACAAGCCAAATGAACCCAAAGTGGTTCATTATTAATATATATATCCTTATCTAAGTCATTTTTCAGAATCTTAGATTTTTAGGAATAAAATAACAATTAATAATAAAATATTATTTTTAAAAACGTTTTTATGTCAATTTTGACAATATTTGGTAATTGATTTCTGTGAAAATAATATCATCATGATTAGTTAGAAAATGTTTATTTTAATCAATAATTACATTTCATATTATCCTAGAAAATTATTTGGATTTATAAAAAGACTAAATTTAAACTTATTTGGGTATTTATAACATCACATATGTTAATATTTCATTAATAAGGTAATTACTGCATCATCATTGTGTCGTAAATAAATTAAATTATTTAATGTCTAAAAATTCTAAATAAAATACCATTATATCGTAAATCGTTTTATCTTTCTAATGACTATTTATAGACGAAGTTATCTTTTGTATAACCCAATATTAAAAATGGTTTATCTATTAATATTTGACTTTAACTATTTTAATTCTTCTTTGAATAAAATAATAAAAAATGACCTAATCTAATCCAAGTGGACCTATATGGTAATATTATATTCATAAGGTTGTTTTTGGTCAAACTAAACTTATCCAATAGAATTAATACATGTGTTTGGGTAATAATAATTTCATTTTTAACCTTAATTACTTTATTTACTTTTAACCATGGTAAATAAAAATAAAAAGTTACTATCCACCAAAAATTATTTTTTATCTTATTGAACCACATTTTACTCATTGAAAATAATTGTGTCTCTCGATGTTTCGAAATTCCACTCACATAAGTAGTAAAATTACGTTTTATGTAAATTTCCCAACTCTCCTAGGATATGAGTAAAAGACGGTGAAAAGTTCAATAAATTTTTATGTCTAAAAATATTATAAAATTACTCAAATGAATAACATTGAACTTATATAGGTATTATGTATCAATTTTTACCAAAAATAAAATAAAATAAAATAAATAATTATTTCAATAAAAATTTGGTTTTTAAATATTAACGCAATGTTTTCACTATTCATCAAAAATTAAATGTTTTCAGAAAAATACCAAAATTTCACCCTAGGATAATTTTGATATTCCTAATCCAAAAACGAAGTCCATTTTGAATTATGAAATTCATAAAATTTCAAAAAGTGGTTATAACTATTCATAACAGCTGGTTCATAATAATATAATAATAATATCTCGTTTAGTGAAACTCAGTATTGCGTACTACACACGCTATCGAAGAAGGTATTGATTGCGTGTAATGAAATCCATGTCAGGGCTGCATGTAGTGAGAGATCTGTTTAGTGTTGTATCGGACATAATCAAAACATTTTTCATTTATACATTAAACAATATCTATACTTAATGTTGTGTAGAATAATTTCAACAAACGAACTTGAAATTGTGTATAACACGTTCCAAGAATAGTATTGCGTATACTGCAAGCTAATATGGTGTTGTATATAGTACAAGATAATATTGGTGTAGTGTATATTAGAAGAAATCAAAGAAATTAAAAATAATATATCTCACAAAATCTCGGGGTGTTACACACATTGAGTTAGTTGGTTATCGGGTTCGGTAAGTTGAGTTGTTGGTTTAGTTGTATATTCAGTTTCTTGTACAAATAATGTTCATTCCAGCTTTAATAGAAATGTATTTTGGGTTGAACATTTCTTTCCTCTATTTGTTTGAATAATTTTATATGGTAACATAATTTTCTTTTTGTACTCTATTAATGCCCATGTTGCTTGTCGCCATCCCGGAATGATCAGGAACGCCTCTCAAGGCATGTCACGGGCAAGCCCTTTTGATCGGTTCTAGGTTGACTCTGGTTGTTTGGTGATAATTTGTATTTGTTAAATCTATATTTACTTCCTTCCATAAATGGTAGATATAGTAAAATTAACTACACCATTCATAGAGACAATATGTCTAACATACTCATGAATGTTGTTTTCACTTTCCAATGGACGGAACAAATGAAAAAACAATAATACACAATTTTAGTATAATTATTTTATGATATAAATGACATATTATACAAAATTCCATCGTTATTAGAATCAGTGTAATGAGGAAATGGAAAAACGAATCAAATCACTTTGTTGAGGTGGATTTTGACACATATACATGAGTAACATTATTTAATTCTGATAGATTTCAGTGTTAGTAGGATGATCTGAAATTTTCATTATAAAATCAGAATTTCTTGATAAATATCATATATATTAATATTAAACCCACTATAATAATCCTCATCATAATATGGTTATGGAAAATTAATTTTATTCCTACGTGGAGACGTTTAGCCGTATGTATGCATTAGTGAAAATTTCACATTCCATTTGGGAGAGGTATCATTCATATAATATTTTCCTCAGAAGAGATGAAGCAATGTGAATGGGGATTTATATTTATATCCTGGAAAATATGTTTCATCTTCCTTCATAATTGAGGTGTTCACTTCAATCCAGTCCCCCTCAAAAAATTATGTGAAGCTATGGATCAAGATCATGGGATGGAAATGGGTAATTTGGCATCCCTAAATTTTATTTGATGTTTCCACTATTGTGGGTATCCCCATTAAAGTGGATCAATCAACTAAATATGTGTGATTATTATATCTTTCTATAATACACATATAATTTGATATAAAAAACATCCTTATTCATCATGTAATGATATCTTCAATTGGTCATGTTATTCATAATCATGTATGCTATGAAAAATTACAATTTTTTCTCTATGTTTCCAAAAAAATTGGATTTCGAAAGAAAATTGTTATAGAATTGTGATGTGTGACTTATTCTGAATAAGGGGTCATCCTAAGGGAAATTTAGGTTATTTAATAGAAAATCATATGTTATTAAATTTATAAATTAATGTGAGATCCTCTTGAATTAAGATGCAGGGAATGTGACCCATGTTTAGGACTATTTTGTTAATGGGTTTTCTAGTGGGGAGCATCAGTGACGGGCTTCTGCTATTAGTGAAGAGAAGTAGGGGAGGCTGTTCCATACCTAGGGGACTTCATTTTTAATCCATTATCAATTTTTTTAGACCCTTTAACATATGTTGGTTGATCATACAAGACGAACACTATCTCTCCACTAAACAATGATGATTCATTCCTGAGGAAAGCTCTTGTTAGTAGAGTTTAGATTTCTACTATATAAGAAGAAGTATATGATATGATGTGTTTTTCTATTTATTTTAATAATGTGTAGCCGCTCATATTATCAATAGATAATTAGAAAAATAAAAAGTTTGATGATGGTCATGATGTTATATCAATGGAAGATCATTCCTTTCACTACATGAATCTAAGGTAATTGTGATGGGGTATTTTCGACGGACTCCCCTCTCAAAAATTCCCATGCGATTGTCGTCCAATGCAAATACCCTATCACTATTCATGGCATCGAAAAAAGGTTTATTTGTGATAATCTCCCGAAAGTAATATTTATTTGTGAAAATCCTTTTTTCTATCTCAAAATAGCCCTATAAGGGTTTATATATAACCTTTTGTGACAATCTGTCACAAATGGTCCAAAAGGTTATTTTTTATGGATGAATTCATTCATTTCAAATTAAATATTTTCCCAAAGAAAAACAAAATTAATAATGAAAATAATAATTAAAATTATATTAAAAAATATATAATATTGTAAACAAAATTTTTTAATATATTTATATATTTAAAAAATATAAATATCATATAAAATTAATTTACAAAATATACACAATAAAACATAAATAAATTTTTTTAAATTTGGTTAAATTAATTAACATATTGAATATATAGATAAATAATATATATATATGTTTAAGAATAATTAAAAAACATAAATTAATTAAAATATTTTAAAAACATTTTAAAAATTAATAAATTTACACATATTTAAAATGCGTTAAAAATCATCCTACATATAATAGCCATACAAGTCATACATCAGTTAAAATATGACACTTTTGACATTAAAAATTACAAATAAAAAATTCTCATAAAAACATCATAAATAATCCACATTCGTCTAGGGGAGGAGTATCAGTCGAAGGACTAGGGGTGGTTAACTCCATATCAAGGCCACACACATGTCTCCATATATACTCCATTATCTTCTCATATCTTAGACAGTACTACTCATGCTCATACTCCCTCTCTATATGGATTTGATATATCATCTAAACCTGAGATATCATCTTCTCCTCATATTGTTCAGTGGACAAGGGATTCGATGATAAATCTCCATGAGCTCCCCTATTGCTCACATATTCAATCATATAAGTACCATAAAAAATCATATGTTTTAGTTGACAAAAAACACCAATCACTCAACCATTAATAACACCCTACACAGTCACCTATATATATGCACCTTCATCGAATCACAAATCACTATTCACATCTTTTTTTTTCTCATCATGAATATCCCATGAAAGATAAGTTTCATTCTCATATAGTTCATTTGAATATAATGTTAAATTATAATAAGAATAAAATTAGTAATAATTTAATTTTTAATCAAAATCACTATCCACAATATGATGGTTCCATTCTCATACTACAAATTATTTAAGTGGATCTGTATACATCTTCAGATAAACCCAAAAAACTATAATCGATGGGTTATCATCATCTAGTATAATATAAAAAACATGTTACAGTTAGAATAAATATACATTAATAAATAATATATTATGAATGTATGACACTTGACAATTTGGTTGAGCTCATTTATCATCCGGATCTGACATCATACTAAGGATATCCTCTTATAAGTCTCTCCTAACCATAAAGAGTGCAACCCATCCAATAATGAAGATAATATATAGTTGTGATGATGGTACATGCATGACTAGCCTAAAATGGTAGAACATGCTAAATCCGTATATCCCTTTTTGATGTTGTGTAGAAACGGACTAACACGCTCACATATACAATTATCCCATTATTTTCGGATAGGATCTCTCTAGATATTAGAAATAAACGAAAATAAACTCTAGATTCCAATGAAAAAAAATATTAGTAATTAAAAAAAAATTAAAAAAGACAATATATTTAAAAATGTACAATCCAGTGGTTAAACATCTTTTCACACATAGAGATGTGTACTCAGTCTAATGACACCCATCGCTTAGAAAAATAATATCTCTAATTCATGCTAACATGCATGATGGATAAATGCCAAAAACAAAAAAAATGAAATAAATATATAATCACAAATTAATTATCAAAATTAATATACATAGTTATATTAACTAAATAAATTAAATAATTAAAGACACCTCTTTGAATGAGTAACAAAATCAATATATGGTTACCTCTCAGGAATGGGATCTTAAATCAGTAATCAAGAAAGATAGCACCCCCTCTTATTGGGTGCACTAGCCTAAGGATGAGGAAAAAATCAGGCTCATCATTGGGAAGTCTAAAATTATTAAGAGAACATATTAGATCATTAGAATCTTCTACATCAAATAAAAACTAATATTCTCACCAGTAAGATATCGATAATACAGATATAAAATATAAACAACTAATAAATGTATTGATAATATAATGTTACCTATAATATATTGTTAATAAAAATATGAAATTTAAAAAAACTAATAAATATCAGAATATAATTATCACCAGTAACATAATATATTAATGTAATCAATATCCATATTCATCACAATTTTCATCAACATAAATGTCTTAATATTCATCTGTAGCACTATCTACAACCATACGACTTTAATTTTCATCACCCTTTATTAATTCATCTACATTAACTATATCATCACCTCTAAACTAGGGGGTTTCATCTTCTATATTATATCATGCTGGGTAAGAGATATATTTAGAGATATTTCATGAAAATTTTCAATAATCTTGATTTCTCTATAAGCATTTATATTTTCAATAGAATAATTTTCATGTAATTTAATATTTATCAAACTCAACTAGTCCGTAAAATCTCTCAAACCATCATAGTAATTTTCATAGTAATAATGATGTGCTTGATATTCTTACATAAATGGTTCATTTGATATATGAAAACTATTATATTTAATTTCAATGAATCCATAACTCACATCTCCCAATCAATATCAAACCATAACATTTAAACATTGTAACCTAATTTGGTCCCAGATAACATAACTCAATTATTTATTCTAATATACCATTATAGTCTACATAAAAATGTTTATTATGTTTTCCTTTCTAAGTGACATCATTATTCATTAATTTCATTAAGTCTCCATATATGAGTTTGTGGAATCGAAATCCATTAACCACATACCCATTATTAGATTTTACCAAACTCGATGTAGGGTTTTTAGCATATAGAGTTGACTATCATATGTTTTTCATGATATTTTACCTATAATGAATAAATACTGTTAATAGTAGAAATAATTGAAAAAATATTTTAATATTCGAGAAATTTTTTTACCAGTCATTGAATGAAATATGAAATTTTTTATCGAGGATATTCTTAAATAGCAGCAAATAAATATTGCATAATTTTTTTGATAGGGTCATCAAATAGTTAACAAAGAAAGATAAGGTAAATAATGAGGACATTTACAAATATTTATTGAAATAATGAAACAGTAGTACTTACTGCACAAATCGTTTCATTTCATCAATATTTCAAAGAAAACAAGTATGCTCTCTATATAGTTCTTTATCTGTAATCCATCTTTCATGATAACAACAGAAACCACGCTTAGGTATATTAAAAACTAACAAGTAATAATCTATGTCATAATTAACTTTTGTCTTATTTTGACAAAAGAAATTATGTTTTAAAGGATATTCTAAATAGAAATAATAAGGATAGAAATTTGAAATTTCCATTCAAGTACGCTTCTATATTAAACCCTTCAACTAATTCATTATTTTGTACTTTCTTCTTTATTTTTTGGAATACATCCCTCAAACAGATAATTCCATTGAGACTATACCAGCCCTCCAAATATAGATTCATATTGAATTTTAATCATTAAATGTTACATGGAATCATGGATGCCTTGTGAGAATATTTTCACTAATTAAAAATAATATCACCCTTTTCTAGAAATATTAGTGCATTATAATTCTATTTTTAACAAAAATTACTCAGAAAACATATGATATTTCATTCATCACATCCTATATTAAAGAATTAAACCACTTCTTAAGATCATCGTGACGAAATATTTCAATTATGACTTGAAACTATCCAATTTTTAACACGATAATATACCCCTTCCAAACACAGTGAGAAAAACTAAAAGAAAACCAATATAGTAACATAAAATCTGAAATATATTAACAGAATAATAAACAGACTTCTTTACTATGTGAGTAAGTTGATTTTGGATTCAATAAATTTTGTGATATTTTTTTATTAAATAATCGAGGTTCATGATTTTTGTGAATCTTCTTAACATCTAATTGTTATTTTATAATAAAATTTTCTATAATAGGTGTGTCCAACATGGTATTAAACTTTTTAAAAAATACATATTTATTAGAATACATTACATCTAACTTGTGATGATCCAAAAAATAAGACCTATATAGTAATTTCCAAAAAATATTCTACTTTATCCAATTACGATCTCCCCAAAACCATTTATCTTATTCATGTTTGTCGTTGTACCAAATGTATTATGTGTTATAAAAGAGGCAACACATTTTAACTGATTACCTAAGAGTACTTTTGGAGGTGTGTTTGTATCAATTATACCTTTGGTGAAATTATTCATTTTACATCAAAACGGGAGATCTGTAGGATGAAATCAATAATTATAGTCAAACTAACTTACCTTTCTTTCATTACAACGAATAAACACTTAATTCTGATCCATATTGTATGGACCTGATTTTAGAACATTTGTGTTCAATAAATATAACATTCCATACTCAAAGAAGTCGTTAATATTCCATATTAATGTAACCTTCACTATTAAATTATGATAATTATTTTTATAAAATAAAGTCACTTGGTTATTCCAAAATGAAATTTACTCATCATGTGGTGGTTTTTCATAAATTTTAGTACTCATATTTGGATGTCCTTTAATTAACAATGTCAAATATATATATGGTTCCTTCATCTAAATACAAAGACGAAATTATTAAGGTGTAATAAAAATAGACCAATAAGAATATTGACTGATGTAGGCACTACGTGGTCAAAAACAATCAGAATTAACGCCCTATAAAATGTAATGGGGTTCAGAAGAAAAATAAAGATGTGCCTGAAAAAAATTAATACATGAATCACCATCACATTGAAGATATAATCTTTTTCTGGTGTAAATTTTTGATTAATTCCATTTCATCATAAAATCAATTTTGCGAGTCAAAAATAAATGAAGCAAAAAAGGCTTAATTGGAAAAAATCTAAAATCATTGACGGGAACTCTAGAATTTACCTGTTCTATCTCATTATCCCTTGATTATATGCATGTTGGATAACTAAACAAAGATTCATAATCACTATAATATATGATGTAGACATTTTAACATGAATGGATATATTGATAAAATATAACCAAAATATCAACCATCAATTTTCATTCATATAAACTTATAGTTAACGTATATATGTCATCCATCAATGACATAAAAAATGATAAAATATGATCAAAAAAACTATTTTAAATTCCAAAATCTGATTAAATTGCCATAAAATTTGTTACAACTTCATGTTTTCTCATCGGGATTCTCGAATATAAGGCCTCCCTAGTAGATTTAAAAAATGTTTAAAACATATTGTGTTTTGATATAGAATTGGTAATATCATTCTAAATTGTTGTTTTACAAACAGATGGTCTAGTTTCTTCCAGTACTAAATTATGAAATGATAGATATTGTTCCAAATTTGTATATTTTATATTAAACTCTTTTTTAAATGGTGATACTAAAAAATATAGTATTTCTTAAATCTAGAATGCAATAGATGAAACCCAATAGTTTGAAATGTTTTTAATGTCCTAAAATCTAGTTTCTGACTAAAAAATATAATAGTTCCTTCAGGAAAAAAATATGAATTTTACGATGAAAAAGATATAAAGGCTCCAACACATTCATTACTGATAGGATTTAAACTACATTCATTTGTATTTTTTCAATTATTTATAAAATCGTTATCATGTAATTAATACTGGTGTCTACTTACCAATTATATATTTATCTAAAAAACAATGACAATAAGAATAATTATTTGTGATCATTTTGGCTAGATGAATTTTTTTAGGATAATTTAAAATATTGATGTATTCACTAAAATATAAGTAGTGTGAGGAAATGGGTTAGTACTAGTATGGGGGCCCATAGTCGGTTATCATAGATAAAAAAATATTTTATATAGTATATATGAAACTTTTGTTTTTTTAAATTAATAGGATATCTCTTGAAAAGTGTCTCATATGATAAATTAGAGGTCATCATTGGGTTTGAGATGTGGGTCTACCCTAGACATGGCATTAGATTAGTCAGTGTTGAATGTTTATGGGCATTCTAGATGAGGGTAATTCTTCTAATATTAGTATAATAAATTATTAAAAAAATATAATCTCTCTTTCATACATTGTATAATACGAGAAATTAGTTATCATTGTTTAGTTCAGGATGTGGGATTCACATTAAAAGAATGAAATCTAAGCCCAAAGGTCACAAGAGATAACCCATACAAGGATTTAATGAAAACATGGATATAGAGGAGAAACTAAGTGTCAATATCTGATGGAGAATGATAGAAAAATTGATTAGGAGAAATTTAACTTCCATAAAACCTCAAACTTGTGATATGTTATATAGTCTATGGTAACCCAGTAGGATAAGTAAATAGACAGCTTTTTTTAATTTAATTTCAATTTCATAAAGTTGGATAATTTATTTATGAGATTGTCTATGAACATAAGGAAATATACTTACTTTTCTAGTAGAGTATCATCATTTAAAAAGTTTTTACCAATAATACATATTTTCCACAAAAAATTATTATTCAAGATGACATGGTCACACTTTTAAGTTCTCAAATCAACTTCATGAGAATCACATAATCCATAAATGATAAACTATATATTCCCCCAATCTTTATACATTTACTGAATCCAAAATTTTTAGTATAATATTAGATAATCTTGAAAAGGATAATACATTATAAAAATACATACTACTCTTAATCTCTAAAGTTTGACAAACAATACCAAAAGATCAGAAAAGGACATTTAATAAACAATTGTCCTCAAAATTCATCAATTTAAGCCAAACTATGATTTAAACCAAAAACTCAGAAGGATTTAATCACATAATATTTCCTAGTAAATCTAAAAACATAACTCCAAATAACATCGACAACTCTTAATCTCTCAAACTAAAGATTAATTAACCTAATCGTATTTTCTCTATGAATGGTTAATCATTTCAATAAATAAACCATATTTATATTTGTCCAAAATAAAAACATAGTTACCTCAAAAATAAATTTTCAACCAATACTCCACAAATGAGACCCCGCAGTATTTTATTTACCTTAGACATATACTATTCCCAAAAGAGAGAATAACTTTCAAAATAAACATTATCTCTTAATAAAAAAACTTTATCCTATACGAAGGATATCAAATTGATAATACATAAGATCCCAAAATATGAATATTCTTGATCCATAAAATCACCCAACTAAAATGAGTTAGTCTTACTAACCAGGGACATCACTTTGTCTAGTAGTAGGTTATAAATCTCAATTGCACTTTGGTTGTAGGTTCGATTCCCGTAGCTTTGTCCAAAGCAATGGGTTGTCACACAATCGTTATGTTGTACTCAGTCAAATACAATATAAATTTATAAAATTCCTAAAAATGAGATAATTTCCTCAAAAATAACCATAACATATATTAACCACAAATGTTATCTCATACCTAGAATTTTCATCCCAACAATTAATAACCTATAATTACCTCAAATTAATAGATCATATATTCCCAAATGGTTATTTATAACTATATCAAAATATTAAAAGATAATTCTTCCTTGAATAAAATTTTCACATATGAATCATTTGTTTTAGATATACTAGAAAAAAATATTCCAAAGTAATCCCATAATCAAAAGAGTCATAATACTTTTAAGTATTTCATCATCCTAAAATATATCATAACTCTTGAATCCCTTATATGTAGACTTCTTACTCATTCAATGTTCTTCATGATACATTAACCATTCAATCCCAACATATTCTTTAATTCTTCGTTCCTATAGACATAATCATGAATTATATCCTAAGATTCAATAATTTCAAAACATCAGATAAGAAAAAATCCATACATTACATTGGTCATTATCAGATTCATCATCATCAATTGGAAAAAAATTACGAATTGTAAAATATTTATTCATATAATCAAGATGATCCCATTCTGGAACCTTCTTTGTAGGATATCTATTTTTATAAAGACCATGCACACCTCATTTATGAAATTCAAATTATCCTTCTAAAATAATTTTTTTCTCTTTCCTTGATTCTATTGGATGCATAATTTTCCATGGATGTTATTTCATTATGACCTTAATTACCACATATATTGCATCATCTCATCCCTTTGAATCATTTTCCTAGGTGTTTCTTTCCACATCCATGACAAATAGATTTTTTAATATAGTTACTATTATGGTTATTACCTTAACTCCCATTAGTATTCGTTAACACATATACGATGTCAAATAAAAAAACTAAGGTTCATGTGGTCAACCATGACTCTTGATATTTGGTTGAGAATAACCATAATAGTTTTCATTATAGGTCATAAATAATTTGATTTCTTATTCAGAAGATCATCATAGTTTTGTCCACATACATTTTTACTTTGCTACTTTCTAGATCCATTCATTTACTAAAACGAAAACAATTAGTTTTAGTATATCAGTAAAATCATCATATAATATCTTATGTGGAGGGTAAGAAATAAGATATTCTTATTCATGTTATCTTAAAAAAATTTCTAAAATATCTATAACACTTTCTAATATTCAAAAACTTCTATTATGACACTAATGCTTAAATAAATCCATAACCTTTTAATTTATCTAATCTAACCATTGATATCAACTATAAGTCCCCAACCTTAAACATTAATTCATCATAACATATGTTAATAATTCACATTAAAGATATTTTCTTTTTTAGAGTTTTACCGAATGAGGCCATAACTATTACATTATATCTCAAATAATATAAATTAGACATTTGTACTTAAAATCAAATTTTTCATAAAATTAAAAACACTTAATTGAAAATAATAATTATTTTCTTCATATAAATCATCTTGAATTCTTTATTTCTCTCACCATAACTTATATCATGAGAAAAACATTTCAATAAAATGGTATGAGAATAACATCTTTGTAAGGGTTATAAAATAATGAAAGAAAAAACTAGTATATCATTACATAGAAAACATAATCTCATTAACATACCTCATAAAATAATGATATTTATGAATAAAATAGTTTAATCACCAATCATAAAGGTAACATGTGGTATCTATAACATACATATGTTGTTGATTTCATAACTACATAGGCAGTTATGTTGCGAATACCCAACACAATATATTTACTAAATCACTTTGGAGAAACATTATCGTTTATCTCATTCATGTTTCCTAATGAATTGAAGAGCTATCTCAGGTTCAACCACTATAGGAATGTCACAGAATCATCTATATATGTAAACAATTCCTCAGAACCATAACATATTTATATCACTTAAAAACATAATGGAAGGATAACATTTACACATTTTATTCACTATATATCATTTCGCGTTATTTAAATAATCAATCTATTCTCAAAACAATTTTCAATAAAAAAATATATAGAAAAAATATATGGTAATTATTTTCCTTTTAAAAACACTACATCTTGAATAGGATTCCAAATATCAAATAATGATCATGGCGGAAAAAAAGTCATTGTCCCTGCTTATGATAAAAAGAAACATTCCCATAATCCTTTAGTAAAATGATATTTAGAAAAATAATCTATTTTAATGAAATGAAAATTCAAAAGGGATTATACACCGTATAAAAGAATAACATGTAGAAAACAAAATATTCCTCAATGAAAGGAGATTGAGATGAAGTCCCTAACAAAGATAATTTTGTAAATAATATAGATCAATTATGTGTATTCACTATTTGTACACAATTTTAATGTATAAATACCTGAGAATATATCAAAATTCATTTTTCACATAATCATAGCATGGCATAAAAAATATGTATAAAACAACCCAATTAATGAAAATTTGGTTAAGAAGTTCCCTTACCTCGTTTCCTCCATGACTCGTTCATTCTTTATTCTCTTAAACAATAAACTAAAGTTAATTCATACTATCTCAAAAAAGGTTTTCATGTTTATTATTCAGTTTATATCACTTATTTCAACTTTTTAAAATTAGAAAATCATTTCAGTTAACCACTGTCGTTTTGTCAATATTTGGTAATTGATTTAATAATGAAATTCTTATAGTTAAAAGCAATCTATGTAGTCAAATTTAAACTATATTTATAATTTTATTAATGATTATGAAATCATAGATATCATAGATATCTATTGTATATGTTAATTTATAATGGTACATAAAATTTGGAGAAATGAAATGAAATGCACCATTCATGGAGGCGGTTAGTCGTATGTACGCTTGAACACAAATTTTAGTTTCTATTTTATATTTAATGGGATTAAAAATAATGATATATAGTTATATTATAATTCAAATATAATATCTCATATAATTTAATGAACAAATCCTTTATATGTTCCATGTATGGAAAGAACGAGTCATATCTCTTTGATTGGGTGGTAGTCTGCACTCCCTTAAATGAAATTATCTTATTTACCCAATTAGAAAACCATAATGAAATGATATCAATGAAAAATAATGGATCATATAATCAATATAAATATATTATATAACACATAAAAATACATTTCCATCATAATGTCCACTACGAGATGCGGTAAAATATGATTCAACAATCATCGTTTCGTGAGGCCGTAGATCGTCGTCCACAGAAAAAATATGTAACTATCCATTAGATAGAGGTGTAAGGATGTGTAGTTTCATTACATATCCTAACAACACCATACTATATTGATGATACTTTATCTGTTATAAATGAATGTAAAAAAGAGACATTATGGGGTTAAAAAAGTAAATAAATTAATAAAACGTGAGAGAAATTGTTACCTTTAAATCGGGTAACTTCCTTTGGTTTTAACCAAAAAGAATTATTGAATTCCCTTTTTACAAGGGTAATTCATCTAAGAGTAATAGAGAGATGTTGGTATCTTCAGTTATCAGTGTCTGGAAGAGACAAGGGTCTTTATAGGTGTGCGTAATGGGTTATAGGTGGTGGAATTTTATAAGAGTGACGAGGGGCTCTTTATGAAAGTTTGAAAGTATTATTTTATTATAAAGATATTTTCGGTTTTAAAAGGTCGAAAAATATTTACTAAAGAGATAAGGTACATATAAGTTGAAATAAAATAATTCAATAAGAATTGGGGAGGTTTGGGAAAATTTGTAAACCATATCTTTTTTGTTTAACCCTTTGTTAACTTATTTAATGTTTACCATGTCCTCTTATATATTCATTATATATGGTTAATATATTTAATATAAAATTAAAATATAGAAAATGGGTAATTTATTACAGTTTTTTTGTAATTTTTCTAAATCATATATTTTTAGTATTAATTTATCATTTAATAAAATATTAATTTTTAAAAAAATTCCTTTTTGACAATTTATAAATTTTTCTTATCATGTATTTTAAAAAATTTATAATGACTTGATTTATTCTAAGAACCTTTATTAATTCAAATATAAAAATTCATTTTCATCCCAAAAATTCGTATATGGAATAAAATGTATCAAAATAAATTTATTTTAATATTTAAAATCTCATTTATTTGAATCATTTATTAAAGAGGCAATTATTTACTCACTGTTGTGTCCTAATTATATTTATTTATTTAATGACTAAATATTATTAATAAAATAAAATAATTTAGTAATTATTTTTATCTTTCAACTTATTATTTAAATTCTAAGATATGACTTACATTACCCAATATAAAAATTGTTTTAACAAAATATATATGATTATGTTGCTTTTGTCTTTACTTTAAATTAATTAGTAAATAGTGTCAATATCACTCCCATGTTGCTCCATGGGGTCCAAAAATCCACACAAGGATTCCCTTGGTGGGAATTATCTCATTAAAAATGGTAAGGAAATGTGTAAGAGAATGTTAATGTTATTATAACAATAATGTTCACCCTTACTTACAAGATTTTCCGTTTATTAATGCTAAATATACTATTTACTGAGGTAAATATTGATAATTCATAAAAATGAATGTTACCTGTTTATGAAATTTTTAACTCATAATTAAAAATATAGAATCCATTTTTCGAAATTCTAAATACAAAATATTCATACATTAATTTAAAATTAATTCTCATTGTCAAAATTAAAAAGCGTGTTTTTAAGAAATAGTTAATATCAAAATATTTAAACTTGTTTATGTTCAATTTTGAAGTGAATTTGTTTGCAACAAAAAAAATTGGGTTAAATGGTAAAAATATAATCCAATTACACATTAAAACCAATAATATGAACAATATTACTATATTAGTAAATTATATTATAAATAAATTTTGAATTAAAACGCTGTATTTTTTCACTATTCAATAAAAAGTAACTTTATCAGAAAAACAAGAAAATATTACCCAGATTAAATTTGGATGTTCCACTTATAATAAAGAAGTTTATTTTTTATAATGGAACATATAAAATTTACAAAAACTAGATTTTAATGGGATTTTCCAACAAAAGGCTGTAAAACGGTATTTTAAAAATTTTATAGAATTAATTTTAAAATTGGATTAATTCTCATTTTAAGCCTCTATATTTTATTAGATAAATTTAAAAACATTTGATAAAAATATATTATAATATTACAGTTAGTTATATTAATTCACTCCAATAAAACATCCAGGCATTAAATACTATTTAAAATAATATTAAATTATTATTTTTCAGTATGACTCAACCTTATATGCAACCTGAGATTTTCAAAGAAACCCATTGTTGTGTGTCAGCTATTCCACTGAACATAGAATCCCCTTTGAATTAATATTAATATTTAATTCAAAAATATTAATAAATATGAAAATGTAACATTCATTATTTACCTAGATGTTAAATCAGATCTAACAGTTTAAGTGCATGTTGCACCCGAAGCTCATCCAACACAACAACATCTATATTCGCTGTTTGAATCTCCCAATTTTGGCCCATCCTGGAAACATAATTATAATGACAGAGTTCTTTGATCCCCTATCCTCTCATCAATACCACCTCTTATATATCCGAACCCACTAGAATCCAGTTCGGGTATACCTGCCGCCTTCCACCTCTGCCACAACAAAACATGCACCCCCTCTTGTCAAACGAACTACACCACCTCACCCATCATTTAATTATATATATAATTATAATATATATAATATAATATATAATAATAATTATTATATTAGTAATTAAATAAATAAATATATCATCTGAATATTATTAGATGTATTTAAATTTATAATTTATTTATTTATGTATATATATAATGATTATATTACTAAATTGAATATATATAATAGTTAATATAAATATTATATAAGTAATTTTAATTTATTTTTGTAACTAACTATAATTTATACAAATTTTAAGGTGTTTATATATATATTTATAATAATACGTACATAATTATATCAGTATATATATATATATATATATATTTATTTATTTACTCTTGGTATAATATAATTATGTAAATGTTGTTTAGATTTATATATTTACAATTATATTTTTTTCAACTTTTTTCTTATTTTTTCCATTTGATTGAATTGTAAAATGTATATTTTAGGATATATTTCACCCTAATAGTCCATATTGGACCTTAAGTATACCATGTTGAAAGGATCTAGGATAGGGATCACAGACAGCTACATGGATCAAGGGTTTATCATTTTATTGGAGTATTTTGAGCTTTGTTCAATATAGAGGATCAAGTAGAATAATAAATGTTCCACGTAATGATAAGAGAGATGATTTGGGAATCTGTGATACATGCATAGTTCCATAATTAGATGACTCAGGAAGGAAGTGGAGATATAGAGCACATTCCAAAGGTATACAACAGGGGGAAACTAGAGAGCGTTCCAAAAACATCCAGAGATATCAATAAACGATATAATTTTCTACATTATCTAATCTCCATTACATAATAATATATTCATAAATTATATATCGTAATATGATCAAATGACCTTTTACCATGAATTCACTCGAACAGTTCAAGGAGGAGGCAACCATGCAGTAAACCATATACAGAGTAGGTGCATGAGGAAATCATCTCGAAAGGGTTATTTTATATTTATGTTCTATTTATATTTGAATTTAAACATTCATGGGTAGATAAATATATTAGTGAAGTCAATATATGATGTATTGATTTCATTTTGTCCCCTTTTATCTGATATAGTAAATTATCAGTACATTTCATTAGTTTTATAGTATTTTATGATTATTTATGAGCGTAATTTCTTACAACCCAACAGTCGACAAGTGAGAATAGTGAATCATTTCACATTGGATCATTGACTGAATTATCTTATCCATTTGAGGTTCATCCAGTAGTATATGTTCAATAATGTGAATAAGCAGTGAATCTCAACCATTTAGAAAAAACTAGAGACTTGGATTAACTCATATAGAATAAAATACCATATTATAATATATTATATGCATCAAGAGGACCCCAATTTAATCTATTGGTTATACATTTCTCTATTTTTCTCTCACTAAATCATTACTCATTCTATTTCCCCTCATATCACTTATTGTGTCTCTTAGTATCAACTATTTTCTACAACTTTTTGTTTGTTATTATATTTTTTTTAGATTTGATTTTGGTAACACAAAATTAGTCCTACCTTGTGGTTTGAAACATTTAATAACACTACATTAGATGTAATTAGGATTTATATATTTTAAATCTGAGTGATTCCAACTATATTGAGGTCAGATAACATTCATACATATATAATAATGGGAAGAAGTTTTTATTCCTAATAAGTTAATAAAAAGTGAACAACATAAATAATGTATTACATGATTGAAAATATGCATTTCCATGGGATCAAAAATGGGTGATCATCATAACGATGTAAAATAATAAAATATATAACATTATATTATAATAGAAACATGGGAATGTAAAAACAACTTTAAATATGAAATCATAAGTGTAAGACAGTATTAAACACCTAGAAACTATAACCTAATATTCATAGATTATATTATTATAAAAAACATGGAATATCATTATATTAGATCATTACCAAATTAATTGGAGTGTTATCTAGGTGAAAAATATTAATCATATCATTTACAGGTATAAGTGTGATGCATAGATCATCTAACATAACAACATATTTCATTCCATTTAATTACATTAACAAGGAGTGTGGAATATTTATATGTTATTTTACAATAAATTATAGATGTCTTTCATTTGGTTAATACCCAAGACTAGAAATTGTGTTGTTATTCACAGCACACCGATTTGGCATTGAGAAATCGTAGTGAAATTTATTTAGCATAAAGATTTAAAAATGGATAATAAAATAGTTTAGTAGGGGAGTAAATAGTATCACATAATTTTTTCATAAAATGGATAGTAATAGGGATGTGGAAACCCATATACCAAACTTATAAATTAGAAATAATTAGACTAAAATTATGAATATTTTTTATTTAAGAGGAGAAGGAGAGGATCCTATGCCTTGGGAGTGTGATTCCATACGATTGGAATGATATTTTTGAGGTCTTGGTAGACCTTGGGTTGAGTATAGAGAGGGAACGGAACAATACAGACATGATACCTGGGTTTTGAGAGAAGAAGAATGAGATCATGGGCTGGTCTATATAGAAAAGTGTGGGGATTTCATTATTATTTCAAATCATATATTTTGGATACTACATAATAAAATAATCAAAACCAAAAACATTCACATAGAATTTTACAATGGGTTTTTTCAAAGTAGAGTTTTTTAATTTTTGTATATATTCAAGGTCCCAACTCAATAAAAACATACCCTTTGTGATATAAATTTTAGTAATGTTCTTAATGAAATGATTCTAAATACATAAAATATATTATTAGTTTTTTAGGATTCATAATGGATTGATAAATTTAATAATTTACCACAATATAAAATGATTTAAATGTTGAAACATATTTTTGGTCTTGGATTAAATTCAAATCATTTAATACACTATATTTGGGTCATTATGTTTCATAATAAACAACACATGCTTATACCACGTTTAATTATAACCAAAAAATTAAACTATATTGGAATATTATTAATAATTAATTATTACATAATTTAGAAATGTTGATTCAAAAAATTATTTTTATTTTATCAACTTAATTTTCTATGTATTTTAATTTTATCATTTAAAATAGAATTTACATTTATTAAAAAATGATGGGGGTTTTTACAATAATAAATTCTGAACATGTATAAAAATTCCATTTGAAATCAAAAAAATTATATTTTCATTTTTATTTAACAAAAAATAATTAATAATACTATTTTTAAAAAATATAACTTATTTAAAAATTCCATTATTTAATAAAAAGAAATGTCTTAATTGAAATATTATATTACCCATAAGTATTTTGTGTTCTATCTTATCAAAATAATTATTTATAAAGATACAAAAATAAATATTGCATATAATTATTATTATATTGGAAATAAAATACTCATATTAATATTTTTAGGGTCTTGATACTTCACACTGGAATATTCTTTAAGGGTGATGTGTGATATTTTGATAGTTTCATGTGTTGTTTATCATACATTGTTTGGACTGTGATATCAATGAGCTTGAACTTCTCAAATAATGAGTTCCCATTGTGATTTAGTTTATGAATGATGACTTTTTAATGGTTAATGTAAAAGACTATTGATGATACCTCCCTCATAATCTCTATAAAATGGTATTCGTAGGTCACAATTCTATTTGTAGTGGTCATCACTTCCCTTTTCTATATCAATTTGATTTATCAAAACACAATATTTATTCTAATCATTTGATCACAGTTCAATGGAAATATTATAATTGTTTATTATTATTAATCGAAATTCAAATAAGATATGATATAATATTACCAATTAATTTAATTCTTTTTCTATAAAAACAATATATAATTGTACATTTAATTCAATTTCAAATAAATTTTTTTTTTATAAATGATCATGTTGTTAAAATCTGCCACCCTTTCGAAAATTCACCCTAAATGGTTTTCATTTCATACATTGATAGAGATATTGTTTATTCTATTTCATAATCTCCTCAAATTCACATATTTCATTTAGAAAGTCTTTTTTCTCCATAGCACGTTGACCATGATCATTGTCACATTTCATAGAGCCTTATTTATTTGTTATAAGATCGTCATGATGTACTCCTCATATGAATGATCAATCCCCAATGATACCACCACATAATTGAGTACATGTGATGGTTCTATATGCACTTCTTTAGGAGGGATACAAGAATCACATAATGTTATAGTGATTAGTAATGATAGTGTACTAATCATTATTCTAATAATTTGATGTGATAAAGGATATCAAATTGAATGATGTATCATGCTATATAGTTTCCCTTTATTCAAAATCTCTCTAATTTATTTAATAAAGATTTATAGAGGAAAAAAATCTCCTCAACCTCAAACTATATGTTTCATCAATGATCGTCATCATATCTCTTATGAAAACTCTGAGTATCCCCGATGTGTTCATTAGTGGTTTTTTTAATTTTCCACCATTTCCTCGATAATTTCCTAACCTAGTAGTTTTCTTTCACAAAATTTAGCCCAACATGAAGGTGTTTAGAATAAATTAAGATAAATGGATTCAAATTGATTCATTTTAATTCTCTATTAGAAACTATTATTGAATAACAACTCAAAAAATGAAGATGCTTTTTCCATCTAACTATATATTCTATTGAGAATTCTTTCAGCATTCCCTCGAGTGTTCTGGTAGTCCACTCAGACTGTCCATTAGTTTGATGGTGGTAATTTGTGTTGATTTTCAACTAAATATTAATATTATATTAGAGTTTATTCTATAAAATGGATGTAAATATTAGGTCTCTATCATATAAAAAAGATATTTGTATTCCATTCAGCCTCATCACATTTCTAATGTTTATCATTACACGTCGATATAGTGAGACGTCCTCTTGGATTTCAATGACATGAGCCGAATTTATAAGATAATCCAGAAACTACAACACAAAATTATATCTTCTTTATGTATTTTGATGACCAATGACATAGTCTGTGGTTTGGTTTTCCCATTTCCATGTTGGTATGGTTAATGGTTGCATCTTCTATATAAATGTTTTCCTTTCATCCTTCACATGATATCATACAAGTCATCTTAGTATATATTATTTTATCACAGTCTTTATATTTTTTTATAACTACTACTATTATATATCTTGATACATTTTTATTCTTATTCTATGTATTGATAAGGTCAATCTATCCGACTCATATAATTGTTATTTAGTTTTCTCATGGTTTGATGGAACACATAACTTTGACCCAAATAATTCATCTCTATTCTCATTAATTTTTAACTCTGTGTATTTCCCTTTTTATAATATCATTGAACATAATTTTAACATCCACAAAATATCATTGAGAATATTATATCATCACTCAATGAGATGGTTAAGCCCAAATTATTGAATGGAATGATGATGTTTCTTTTTTTGGCACTCATGTCCATCAATTTGAAGCATAATAATATCAGGTCCATCTCAATTCAAATAAATGATGCATTTTATGGGTCCCTTATACTAAGTGAGTTTTCCAAATTATTCAAATTTTGAGGATATTAGTGGATTGATCATCTATATGCCTTGATCAGATTTAACGATCATTTATGGTTTATATTCTACTCATTTTGTGTGAATATATACATAAGGATCTGATGATTAGTATATATTTTTACCTTCTCTCTGATGAGATAAATCTAAATTATTTTTAACATTAAAATTACAATGTCTAACTACATATTATGAATTGGGTAGTCCATTTCATGAACATTCAATTTATATGAGGCATATTCTATCATATTTTCACTCTACATTATTACACACAAAATAATCCCATCTTCAATGTGTCATTTTATACAAAAAATAGATCCCCAATTGTAGGTATCCTAAGTAATGGTTTAGTTATAATATTTTGTTTATATACTTGAAAAAATCTTATCGGTATTTTTAGAAAAAAAATTTAATCCCTTATATGTTATCTTGGTTAGATTGTTTGACAATCGAATGAAATTTCTCACAAATTCATAGTAATTCCCATATAGTCCATAGAAACTTTGGATTTTCAAAATAGATGTTATCCTCATTCTACCTTCAATTTCTACCATCGTTGAAGGGTATAAATATATCACACTACATAAGATAAAATTTCCAAAATAATGATACCTAATTCAACCATACCTCACATTTTCTATATATTTATTAACGATTCTCCTTCAATATAGTATTTAGCACATAGCATGGGTTTTCCTTATGCTCCTCTTGATTATGAATTATATTAATGAATCATCTATAATTAAATCCCCAAATGATTCTAAAAAATATCTAAATAATATAATAATCATGTCCCTGATTATTTACCTAGAATTAGTGAGTCTGAATGAAATCTCTATGAACTCATAGTTTCCACACCCTATATATAAAGAGCCTTTGGTAAATCCACCTTCTTCACCCTTACATGGTAATACCCAAGTTTATGATCGAACTTAGGGAAGTGTTGGGATCCGTGTAGGTGATTTATAAAATAATCAAGACCAGGTATATAGAACTTTTTATTTATTTTGATCACGTTATGCTCATGAAAATCAATTAAAATGAATATTGACCTATCCTACTTTTTGATGAAGAGGCCAAAAACTCCCAATGATGAAAAATGGGTGTTTGAAGCATTTATCCAAATTATCCTATAATTTTTTCTTCATGTACTCATCATCTAAAATATCACATCTATATGGAGTCTTTTATAATGTAAACAACCAATGTATAATCCTTAGTGATAATTTAATAGATCGACGAAGAAGAATATATTAAAATCATATAGTAAACACCCAAACAAATTTTCATAAAATTTAAATGTATTTAGGGGTGACAGTTTCTTTAGACTTGATCATTTGATCTATAAACACTTTCTCATAGGTAAATAATATCAACGATTCAGAAGATGGTGTAAAGAAAGATTCCTCCTCCTCCTTGATCTTGTATACAATCAGAGGTGGACTCATTATATTGGGAGTTATTTTCATCTCATGGAAATTTATGCTGGCTATATATAAGTAACACACAAACATACCAAGCATCACATAAAATTAAACTAAAGTGATTATAATATGGATAATTGGTATGTTAATCCTATAGATTTTGATAGTGGAGGATTTATATATTTAGGATGCAATGACTTCCTCATTTTTCATTTTCTTCTGCAGTTCTACTACCATGATTTTTTGTGGTGTTTGAACGGTTCGACTAGAGTTTTGTGACATTAATGAATTCATTAAACCTGAATAAAGAACTCATGTTTTCTATTCTCAGATAAAAAACCAGAATAACTATAACTACTTCATTTTAATGTTCCACCTCAATAGTTGTGATGTAATATTCTCACACTTTCAAAATTGAAGGTTCTTAGTATTGATTTTCTCCAACAACACTGGTATTACTATAGTGGTTCACATAGTTTAATTTTACCTGTCTATTAAAACATTTGACAATATTCATAGGGTAGAATAATTAATTCCTCTCATCCATTACCTTGGTGGGTTTATAAATTTGTTAATTTATACCTAGGATCCCCTCCATTTTGAAACTAATGGATTTCCTCATTCCCTTCATGAAATTATTAGTGTGCTTTATTCCACATATCTAATAAATGGTATGGTGAAATTTATTATCACTATTATATTTATCCATCACACCTCCAAAATTAAACTCTAATTTGTTTCTTATTATATGGTTAGAACAATTCATATTAAATATTCTCCATTTTTATTATAAAGGTACATCATAAAATTTCTTCATAGTTATCAACGTTCCAAATTATCAAGGAATTTAGTGGACTCATTTTAACCCACTAAATAAGTTTTCAACATTGAATTCTTTGGTAATGACAAATCTAAAAAAATATATTGATATATTTGTTTCGATTTCCCTATACTCCCCTATTGATTATATGTAATTGTTCATAATGGTTTTTAAATTCCATTCTATTTTATATCGAAGAGTGTGAGGAAAATAGTAGTTGGAAATATTTTATGGAATTCATTCTGCCACATCTCATATGTATCTTCCTCATGCTTATTATTCTTGATTAATTTAATCCACACATCAATTTATCTCTCTATAGGATGAATAGATTGAATAAATTTAACATATTCAGAACATTGAAGGATGGTTAATGAATTCTCATTAGATATTATCAATTACTCCATGATAAAGGGATAAGATGATCAAATGAAGTTTAGTGGAATTTATCACATGATGATTTCAATTTCATCCTGTTCTTTATATGGGATAGTTTTTCATTCCTCGTAATTCATGTTTCTATTCATAACCTATACAAATTGAGTTATTTTAATTAAAATTATTTTGATTCCAACCCCCATTAGCTTGGGCATCACTATTAGGAATGTATCACATTACCCTTCAAATGGTTTGTTTACATTGTTCCTCATATTCTCTAAATTAGGATATAATAAAGAGAGTATTGTGGATGATTACATTAAAAACATTAATCACATAAAATGGAATCCAATAATATACATGAGGTAATTTATAAATAAAATTTATTCCTTAACATATGAATTTCTATGATTCAATATACGTTTTCAATGATCTAGTTACTAGCATAAAATATTATGGGATTATTTTTCCCATAATAAGGGTTCCTAATGACAGCGTTAATTTAAATAATAATATACTCTAGGAGTGTCAATCTAATTGTGCAGAAATTCCCATTTTCATGTACTAGTTACCAGTTGAGTCTATCCCCACAAGGTCAATTCATGATTTTCAGCCCCTATGTACATTTGTTTCAGATCCACATAAACTAATTATCTCTATAAATGGATATTTTTTATGAAATGAATGTATTTATAATTTATCAAATCATATGGATGTTTTTCTATACATATTTTTATGAAAAATTTGTTTTCTAGAGTTTCATAATCCTATTATTCGAATTAACAAAACATTACATTGATTCCAATGATGAAAACCATTTCCCTTATATTAAATTAGTTTTAGATTTTTTAATCAAGAATACATAAAATGAAACCCAAAAGATTTACAAGTTTAGTGTGTGTGGTAATTTGGTACATTACATAACATCTTAAAATAATGGTCATATGATCATTGTTTTAAAAACCATTAACTTGGTCATATTATTCTATCATTCTTATAATTTTATATGATAACATGGGGACATACATAAGAAATGGGTGATATATAAGGCCCATCAAAAGAATATAAAAAACATAGCATGAAGAAATTATTTCATGTAAGACAATATATATTTCCATGCGACATAAAAGGGATGATAATAAATAACATGAAAAATGAGGCATGATATAATATAATAATATAAAGGTAACATTGGAATGTGGAAAGGACATTAAAGATGACATCATAAGAATAAGTCAAGGATTAGGACTAATAAATCATAATATAATTTTCTTTGGATAACCACCTTTGCACAATACCTAGAATCTCATGAGATCATATCGTTACCTAATGCATTGGAGCACTATTGGGCTGCACCCATCATAATCATATCATGCACATACATAAGTGTTCCACATAGATCATATATAATAAGAAAATATTTCATCAAATTTAATTCCATTATGAAGGAGTGTTTAATAACTACATGGAATTCCCTAATAAAAAATATATTTCTGTCTAGAAGTATACCCTTTAGTGTAAATATTGATGGTGTTCACAACACAAATGGTTGGAATGAGAAAATCATAGTGAAATATCTGTTGCATAATAGATGTAAAAAATGATCACAAAATGGTTTAATGAGAATTATATGGGATCTTTAATATTTTTTTTCATAAAATGTAAAATATTAGGGGTGTTAGTAAACATATTATAACATTATAAATTTTATTACATGTCATAAAGTGAAGAAGAATCTTGAAAAATGTGAAGGAGACGATCCACAACCTTAAAAGGGTGATTCTAAATGATTAGGATGATTTTATTATTATATTTGGGGATTTATTGTAGGACAATAGAGAGGGATTCACGTAGTAAGGATATTCTCTAAGATTTTTGATTAAATATTATTTGTATATAGGTTTGGTAATGTAGGAAAAGTGATTGGAGTTTTGTATTATTTACCAATCAATCATTTTAGACTCTATACAATAAAATAATCAAAACCATATACCATTAACTATATTTTTACACTGTTTTAAATAAAAAAAATTTCATTACTATATTATAATTACAAGGTCTCGAATCATTAATGTACTGCACTTAGTGATGTGGAAGTGAGTCATGTTCTTAAAAATGATTTTGAAACCATAAAATATAATATATGTTATGGAAGATTCATAAGGACCTTATAAAATTAACTATATAACATATAAATAACTTTATTTTAAAGAGTAAATAATGATTTTGGTTTGTGTTACAAATTATATCATTTATTAAATCACTTTTTGGTCATTATTATGTCATAATATGCACTATATATTTATTCTGTGTTTACATTTTAACTAAATATTTATCTACATGAAAATTATGAAAAATTCACCATTGGATAATTATTACATGATGACTCCATCAATAATATTTATTTTATGATTTTTATAATTATTTTAATCATTTCATTTAAGACTGAATAGAAATTTATTGAGAAATATTGGTTTCATTACAATAAAATTTTTCTATCCAATATGAAAATTACAATTGATATCCTAAAAATTATATTATCATTTATATTTAATAAATATAATTTTTTTATAATATTTTATTAAAATATAAATTATTTTTAAAATCCAATAATTCCTCAAAATAAATTTCTTAATTGATTTTGTATATTAAAAAAAATGAAATTTGTTATTTATGTTATCAAAATAAAAATTATTTATAATGTAACAATAATAAGAAAGATATATAACTATTATCAAAATTAAAATAAATTTTAAATATTTTTATTTTTATGTTCTTGATATATATCCCAATATAGTACCATAAATCACCATAATAGTAAGGCCTGTGATAGTTCTGTTTTATTGGAATGGTTTGGCGTACATGGTTTGGGTCAAGATATCCATGATATTTAACATCTACCTCAAATGGATTAACTTGTGATTTAATTTTTGGATCATGTTTTAGGAATGGTCAAGGTAGAATTCCAAAGATGTTATATCCCCCTTATGCATTGATAAATGGGTGTCGTAGTCCATGATCTTACTGGTCGAGTTTATAACATCCTTTTATCTAAATCAATTTGAGTAATTATAACCCTAAATTTATAATAATAATATGATAACTATTCAATGACAATATTATCAATAGTTATGATTATTAATATTCTTTTAAATCATATAGGATAAAATAAAACCAAATAAGTATCTGTCTAAATTATAACTATAATACATTATTTTACATTTAATTCAATTACACATGGAAATTTATTTATAAAAGATCAAATTGTTACATTTATGGTCCTAAAAATGTATTCAACGTATCAGATAATGTTGTTAAAAATCTAAAGTTATGGGAATATAATACAAAAATGGGACATTTTATGGATAATGACCATTTCTCACACAGTGAAGGGGTTAAATATTTTACTTTATTTACTATGTAAGATTAGGGTATTGCATAATTTTTAGGCATAAAAATATTAGAAAAGATATTGAATTATAGATGTACATGCTACAATAATTTCCCATAATGCATTATTAATTACATGAGTATCAATAGGATAACAAATCCTAATATGTTTTGTAGAATCTAATTTTCATAAAAGTCAGAAAATCATGGTGATTGTTGATTTGGAATGTCTACATGAGGAAACACTGTAGTATTTGGTTACACCATGGAGAAGCTGATGATTAAAGGGATTCTTAACTATGAGGATCATTGTGTTACCATAGCTTACACTATAGATAATGAATAGTTAATTATAAACTATATTTTCATTCCACAAAGGGTATGTTGGGCCAAAAAAATTAGGGTTTATAGAGAATCTGAAGAGAAATATTAATGACCCAATTTCATAAGAGTTTGAAATATTCATCAACTTTATAAATGTAAACATTTCATTTATGTAGAGTCTATCAGATTGGGACTTAATATAAAGGATAATATTAAAGGATAACAATTTGGATAATTATTATCGTCAAAAATTGAAAATATAAGTTCCAATTATTAATGATATTGAAAAAAAATAGTAAAATAAGATACATTACACAGAATTTAAAAGAACCCTGTGAATGTTATATAACATAGGAGTGTGATCAAAATGAAATATAGAATATTGTATGATTAGAATAATAATATTATATTCATATCCATAATGATTTATAAATAAAGAATCAAAAAATCGTGATCGAACTCCCTTATTTATTTTCATTCATTTACTTTATCATAAATATTTTAAACATTGGCATTTGTGTAAAATCTATCTATATTACTCTTGAAAAATAGTTTGTAGAAGAAATGAAAAGGCCATGACCCTTGAATGGGAATCAAGATCTTTCTAAGGACATAATCTTATAATAATAAGGTTTTGATTCTTTGGAATAACATCACAATGTTTATATGTGCGCCATGGATTATTATTTTATAAGTTAACTAAGTAAAATCAGCATGCTCATGACCCTTTCCTATCTATATATGATTACTATTAATAATCAGATTCAAGTTATCAATGTCAATGTGATGAAAATATATGATTTTAATTGAAGTAAAGAATTATTTTTTATCAACCTATTCCCCAACACATGGTTTATTGGGTTACTGGTGTATAACATGTGGTATTAGCACCATACATTTTTTCTGGAATCCATTGAAAACATTATTCTGACATGGATGATTTTTTTATTTTCATATTATCATAGATTTTTTATGCATGTAAATATCAAAAGTAGAAATATCTGATAGGATATCATATTATATACCTTAGGTTGTATGTATATTCTTCTATAGTACATGGAATACATATAAATGATTCAACAAAATTGTCAAAGATGGAAGATAAAAAATTATAGATAGATAATGATATAAACCCACATTTTGATTTATATATAGCTCTTCCAAATAATACTTATTTTATGGAGTTATATTTGTCAATGGATTAATTTTTTTCTGGATAAAAATTATTATATCATCATAACTGATACAAATTTTAAGTATTTGAAGCTATAAGTCATTCAATAGAGGTTTGATAATCAAAATATAGGTTCCATTGAATATATCAATGGGTTTATTAAGTATCATATACAATTATTTTTTTCAATTAAATTGTTTGATAAGGAAATAAATAGTTCTTCTATTTTCAATAATATAAGTATAATATTACCTCCTAGTTATAAACAAATGGAATCCACTCTTGAGGAATTGAATCATATTAAATTATATGTTTATAACTTTCAAAGTAAAATTAATTCTTATGATATACAGTTGTATCCCAAAATATTCCCAAAATATTTATCCAAATAAATAGAATTCAAATAAATTAAAATTAGTTAATTTTATATTTCTATTGAATTAAGTTAATATAACTTATGATTTATTGTATCTATATGAACATAACCATAAAAGATAAAATGTAAAATTTGATGGAAAGGTATGTCAATCTTCTTTTCATATAGTGAATGTAAGACACATTGATATAATATAATTAAACATATTTGATAATGAATGTGATGAGTATGAGTTCTTATCAAAATGTAATAGGAGTTTCCCATCTATAAATAATTTAATTATGAAAATTATAGGGGAAAGTAACTTCAATAGAAAGTGCTTGTAATAATGAATGAAGTTGATGTTGATAAACATCCATTTGAAGGTATCAAACCAGAATTTAATTTATATTTATGAGTTCCTTTTTGGAATCTATATAAAAAATATAACATTATATTGATTAAGAGGTTCAATAAGAGATATTCGTTGATCTCAAAGAATAGATGGATAGAAGAATTTAAGAGGTTAATATTCCAAGGAATAAGAATAGAAAAAATAGAGGTTTATAGAACGAATCGTCAGTCTATGTTGATTAACATCATGTAGAAATTGATCAAATTGAGTATGTTGAGAAGATTGTGAATAGAGTCATTTTTAATATGAATAAGCTATGAGTTAATGGGAAAATATTATGGAATTGTTTAAGGACAATGATGATCTTAACATATCTATTAATGAGACTATTTTGAATATTGAAAATATTTATGAATAAGATTTCTCTTTAAGAAATAATATTGAACTATAAATAAAAATAGATTATTCGTATACAAGTATTCAGTTTAGAAATATATTTATATAATTTTTGAACAAAAGGGATGAATACGTTACAATAAAATTTAAAATAAAATTTAATTATAATATTCAAAATATTATAAGAATATATAGGATTTTTTTTTATGCTAAAAAATCAATGAAAAATATTGTAATCATAAATAACCTCTGGATGTTTTCCATGTTAAAAAAATTTACCAGCATGAACTTATAAAAAATAATGAAATTCCTCAAATGCTAAATATATGTGGAGAGGAAATGGAATTTGAATTTTTCATTTGATGAAATTTTAGTTATATGTTTTTAATAACTATGATACTTTTTATTATAGGGAATCTAAATTTCATCAACATAGAATAGAAAATGTAATCCAACAAAAGAGATTTAGTTTATAATATTTATATCATGTATGTGATTATTTATCTGGTTAATATTTTATTTATTCTAATTTTGTTTGTAATCATGATTATCTTAGGAATATAAGAGGAATATATTCATAATGATGATTGTGTAAACTATATTTGATAATATATAGTACACATAAAATGATTAAATGATTTTATCCTCTACAAAAAAAATTGACATAATGGATTTTATTGAAACCTATGGAATGATACTAATGAAGTCCATATCATATTCAGTAATTTCATGGATGTAAATTAGAAATATAAAAAATTTAAATGTGGTGGAAATTTCATTAGAAGTATTAAATTAGTGAGGAATAAAGATTTTTGATAGTATGTGATCGTATCATATGATAGGAAATATGAACTATTGGACTAATTTTATATATCGAGTTGATGGAAGTTTGTTGATTTAAAATGATGGACAAATAAAAATAAAAGGAACTGTTATGACCTATTTGGACATATATTATTTGAGAATCATTGTTGTAGTTAAAGTAAATGGGTTACTAAATAATTTATTATGTGTTATTTGACCATGTGACATAGGTTTGGAGGTCACGATTTATAGGAAGGGTTGGTACATTAGTATGAAAATATAATATTATTTCATGAATGGTTGGAGAAAAAATGTAAATTTATATCAAGATGATATCAAGGAAAACACATAGGTATCATCAATAGAAGATAAAAATAGATTTTTATTCATGCATGTTTGTAATTTATTTTTAAATCCACACCCTCTAATTATGAAGAGAGAATCTATTTTTATGAATTTGATACACACAAATGTTTGTGCTCTGATTGGTAAGGTAAGAAAATATGTTAATATTTAGTTCATTGTACATGTAAATGTTTATAGAATTCTAGGCTATTATATATTCATATGTTCAATAAAAAAAGTTTTGGATTATTAAAAATGGTTGATAATAATAATATAAAATTAAACTAAAAATTATATGAAGATTAATATATATGATAATGGAATGGAATGAACTTTTTATGAGATTGAAAATTATTCGGAAATTATTGTATTAATCAATACGTTTCTTTAAAATGATCCCAAAAACTAAATGGCCTATTGTAAATATAGAATCATATGGTAAATAATATTTAAATTACTATTGATAGAAATTTAAAACTCATCTCACAACTAAGAAGAAGTATTTGTAGTTTATGTAATTATTAAAAATAGAGTATTGCGTGGTCTTTGAATAGAGAATAAATATTATGAAATTTGTCATTGAAGGAAATCTTATTAGATGAATCATTGAGTTTTTGAATGGAAATGTTTCATCATACAAAAAATAATTTGAACAAGAAATATATGGTGATGTGATGGATGAAGGTATTTTCTTTAGTTACTCAATGACCAATATGTCGTATAAATGTTTAAAAATGTTCAATAAATATTCTGAGAGTTCTCACATAAATGTTATTGGGGATAATGTAAAATAAAGTTTTATATATTTATTTTTGGTGAATAATTTAAGGAAAATGATGAATTAAATAAGTCACTATGAGAACTCAAGATGTTCAAAATGATGGATGCTATGAGATTTAATATTTAGATGAAAAAATGAGTAGTAAAATCAACATACGAATTATTAAAAAATTCTAATGATTTTATTTAAAGAAATATCTATTGAGATACATCTACACCAATTCATATATAAAAGATTAAAATAATAGAACATAATACTTTATTATATAAAATTTATATAACATAATTTAATAAATAGGAAAAGGGAGAGGCATGGATGATATCCATGAATGAAGAACATGGTCAAATTGATAAAAAAATTATGTTTAGAATACTTTGATAAAACATTAGTGTCAAATTTTATTTTCTAAAAATTGGTATATAAATAATTATAGTTTGATATATAAATGGTTGTCATAAATAAATAAATATTTGTTTTTAAGTAGTATTATCACATTGAATGAATAAACATTAAACTAACAATTCCCATGTGTAATTGATGATGTATGTTAGACTCTTCTTAGTAGTGTCTTCCCAATAGATTATTAAGGTGTTTTATATGGATGTGAATACATTATTTTTTAATTTTTTCTTTAATAAAGAGGTATATATTGAACAATCAGTTATATTTGTTCTTAAAAATGATGATTTGATTGTTTTAATGGTGTGATAATATTTATATAATCAAATTAAAGATTCTCATTATTTGTTGGCAAGGTTGGTTACATTTTTTAGGTGGATGGAGTTCAATAGAATATGGTTCCACCAAAAACACCATGTTATTGTATCTCAAGATGATAAAATATTTAATTTTCTGTATGTAAATTATATTGTATTTGAGGGACATAAGAATAATTTTGTTAATAAATTTATATAATTGATTATTAAAGTGTTTTAACTGTAAATGATTTGTGATTTAAAAAATAGGTTAAAAATTTAATCAAGGTAATGGAAAATAATTCATTTCATAGATGAAGTAGATTATGAAATTCTTAAAAAAAATTAGAGTTTTCCAAATAAAAAATAGCTCATGTTTGTTAGATGATGAATGAGGTATGTTCAATTAACAATGAATTATAAATTGTTTTTTAAATCTAGAAGGAACATTCATATACTTGAATATAAAGATGCTGATTAGGCTGATGACATAATGGATAGAAAATAAAATAGTGGTGGATCTTTGTATATAGGTAATAATTGTATTAGCTGGATAAGTATGAGATGATAATTCACATCATTGATCACAATGTATAAGAAATATGTTTAAAAATTCAATTATTATACAAAACTAATATGGATGAAGTAATAATTAAAAAATGTCAGTGGAGAAGATAAATAGCCAATGATGACTCATGAGGAAAACATATTAGTTATTAATTTGAATTAAAATATGGTTCAATATTCACGCAGAATGAACACCAAAATATTATTAAATTTCAATAAGGAAAAGTTATAGAATAATTAAATAATGAATTAATTCATTAGAATTTATTATCAATAGGTCCATGTCTTAAAAAAAACATTAGTTACTCACATATATAAAATTCATTGATTGAAACATTGAGTGAAATCTATTTTCTTAAACAAAAAAGGTCATATTAACCCCACATCCAATTATATCTAATGTTATATCTGGTATTATTTAATTATAAAAAGACCTAAAGTTGTATTGGTTGATCAATTTTTGGGGATATATTATATTATGGAGTATCTAAGGATAAAGAATTATCATAAACCTCATTAATAACATTGTAACACTTGATTATTTCTCACATTTCCTACAATTATTTTTTTCTCACATAGGCTTAATGAAATTATTAAATGCTATTTATTTGAATGTTTGATTAAATTGAAATTATATGGAAGTATGAATTTTATGGAAATAGTGTAAGTAAAGTACATGTAAAGACCCGAAATTTCCATTTAATTTTTTAATTAAATGTGAAATTTACTGGTCCGTGAAATCTAACACTGCGCGATTCTGATGCATAGAGTGCCCTGAATGATCAGTCATTTTTTTAAGCTAATGTTAATTTGTGTAATCAGATTTCCCGAAAATGTGGAATAACTCTTAAATGGTCACTCATATTAGAAATATGAGCGCACTATTGCGCTCTGGATGGTATGTTTACCCTATGTGCGACTTAAGATTTGTCAACGCAGGCCTTCTAGGAGAAAACACATATTTGTCATAACCGTAAATAAAATAATAAAATATATTATCATATTTTTCATATAATTATAACTCAAAAATAGTAGACCGAATTAAAAATATGATTCCACCACTGAACTCATGAGGGGATTCTTTATTTAAGTAGATTCAAACTTTGGCTGGCATGGGTCACCAGAAAAATATAGTTTTTGGACACAAATAAAATAATTAAGTGACAATTATTTTATTTTAAATTTCATAACATATAAATGGTAACTCAGATTGAAAATATGAGAGTACCTTTCGGTTTGTTTGGGAATATTTCACCTAGGTAGTTCCTAACATCGACTAGCACGGGTCGAGGGTGATTGATAATAATTTTCTGAACATTTTTTCAGGTACGTTCAGAAAACACGCAAGCGGAATTTTATAACTTTTGAACAAGAGATCGGAATTGATTTCCGAGGTCACCATTGAAATGCCATCTCTAGAATTCACATAGGGAAAAATTCACCGCAGTTGTGTTCTAACGAGAATGGAAGATATATTTTGGGGTTTCTAAATTATGATAGACAAAAATAATGTATTAATTTATATTTATTTGAGGTGGTTAAAACCTCCAAGTGGAGGTTAGAGGTGAGGCTCACCCACACATAACCTCCCTTGTGAGGATATTATTAGGTGGGCCCCACCCGAAGATTAAACATCTCTTGTAATCAAAGAGCTGGGACCACACAGGATTTAAACCCTTGAACTCCCAATAAGTGGGGGAAAACTCCTGAGCTCTCATCACTAAGGTACTGCTCCACATTAATTAATTAATTTGAATACTTTATACCAACTGTATATTTAGATATGATATTTTATTATTGTGGGGTTTGGAATAATCTTTTGTTGGGAGAATTAAGGAGAGGAGGAGCTTCTGGAGGACTTCATCCTCTCAAAAAAGAATGCGAAGAATGCCTCTCCATAATCCCCCAATGAATGATGAACTTATAATACTATATTTGAAAGTACCAAAAGAGAAGGAGATACTATAAAGAGCGCCGACGATGCTTCATCCTTGGACGCTTCTCAACGTCAATGAATCGACATCCCCCCTTTTTCGGCATCATCGACAACGTTCATCGAATCGAGGTAGGGGGATTTGAGTTATAATAAATATGATATTAAGCCTCTGTTCTTAGTGGTTGAAATTTCTACATTGGTAGGAAAAATATTATCGAAATGATGAGGAGGGATCGGACCACACAAACATGGTCTGACCATCCCCTTTGGTTGTTCTTATTGTTGAAAACAGAGGTGGACCGTGAAGAATTCAGTGGCACATGGCTGCTAGGTCTCCACAAGGGCGCGCCACCGTTGTGCCACACAATTAACTGAGCTGCGACCAAGATGGCCACTGTGGTACCGGAGGGACGTGGTGCCATCGCATAGTGCAAGAAGAAGGAGGGGCTATGACCAGGAGGGTCACGGTGGTCGGCAGAGGCGCATGGCACCGTCGCGCAGGGCAGAGGCCACCAGGGTCATTCCCAACTGGGCCGTGGCAGAAGGGCGCAACACCATCGGGCCGAACCAGAGAGAACTGTGGAAAAAGGTCACACCGGTTAAAGGAGGGCGGTCGTCTGGGCCGGCCACCAATGGGTGCTCCACAGGCGGGACACCTCGGGTCCCATATTCATTAGGCTGGGGCCATGTGCGGACCATTATAGGGAGACGGAGGGTGCTGACACCCACCCACCCCCCCCCCCCCCCCCCCCCCCCCCCCGCAGCTACTGCTGGCTTCTGCTGGTGGTCCACCTCCCAGCCACGTAGGCCTGCCAGCCGGGCCACCTCGTGCCGGTCTCCATGGGTCGTGCCGCCACGGGCGAGGCCGCCTCGGGCTGGGTCGGGCCGCTGCGGGGCAGGGCGCCATAGGCTGGGCCACCGAGGGCCAGGGCACCTGGGGCCGGGCCGCCTCGTGCTGGGGTGCCACGGGCCGGGCCTCCTCGGGCTGGTCCGCCTTGGGCGCGGGCCGCCAAGGGTTGGGTCGTGTTAAGCCTGGGCGCCATGGGCCGGGCTACCCTCGGGCCAGGCCACCCTCGGGTCTGGCTGCACCTTCGGGCTGAGCCACCCCCTCAGGTCGGGCCACCCACTTGGGCCAGGTTGTCCCCTCATGCTGGCTCAGACCTGTGTACCGGGTCGGGCCAGCTCGGTTGGACTAGGTCGGATCGGACCCGGACTCACTATGGGTTGTTTACACTTTTTCACCTCTATCAGGGGGATTCGGGTGTTCGATCGAGGAACCGTCTGTGGAGACATAAATTCTAGAGCAAGACAGATCCTTTGGCATACCTAGTTTAGGTTTGGATGCAATTGGGGTATGTCCGGGTTGGTTTGAACCTAAAAACCAACCGAGCCCCTCGGACTTAAAAGCCGATAAATCATACACCGGGCGTCCGATTGACACAGAGTCTATCACATTGGGTTTCATATGATGAGACGAGACTATGGGATACATCAACTCGAGACATTGTGGTATTTGATGTGTCAACTCTTGGCTTGAGAAGCAGACCCTCCCAAAATTGAGCGTTCGGTGTGCAGAAACCTTACGGCAAGCTATGACTGAGATGATATGATCCTACGTGGACCTAATACTATACTAGGATCCTTTGTGGGTTTGACAATGACGATACTATACCATGATCCTCCGTGGATCTGATAGCCACGATACTGTACCAGGATCCTCCGTGGGTTGGACAACCATGATACTGTACCAGGATCCTCCGTCGGTTCAACAGCGATGACTTCTATACCATGATCCTCTGTAGGTTCGACAACGCTGATACCATTCGAGGATCCTACATGGGTTCGACTGAGGAGATAATTTAGTGGCCACAAATAATCATATCTACCCCTACATTAGATGTATACCTGTGTGAGATGAGTCTTCACTTTCAGTTATTATCATCGAGATGATTGAATTTACTTCCTTTGTGGAATGGGTTGTGCTAGGGCTCGAGTGTCGAATCCAGACTGTGTTTGGTAACATAGGTATACGTATGGGAATATACCTAAGTAGTGATGGATGATAATTCATGATTTTATCTTAATAATTTTTTTCTCTTTATTGGATTATGGGAGACCATTGGGGGTGTCGAGGCCTCCTAATGAGTATTGTTATACTCACCCCTGCACGGGCTTCAGCCACACCTTGTTTTGTTCTGTGCAGACGATGGTCAGCAGTGATTGATGCTAAGGGTGATGGAATGGAGGATGCTCGGATATGGACTATACGAGACGTACCATAGGGACGAGTTGTTCGATATATGTACCTACCATTCAGGTAGTATTTCCTGGTGGATGATCTATGAGTTGTTTTCCCTTATTAATTGTACTTGTACTTGTTCTTCAGTTGGGTTTGTGTACTGGACCACTTACATTCAACACATCTATATTTTCTAAATTAGTACTTGTTCCTTATACTGATTGTGTTCAGACTGTGTGTGTTACAAGTTAAATGCAATGCCTTCCCTTTATTCAGGGATTCACCTTTGGAGCTAGTCGCCAACCCATGTCCTATGGAATGCGGGCTTGTGGGTAGTCACGGCATGGGCACCGAGGACGGGTCATGATACAAGAGGAGTTAGTTCTACCGCAGAACATAGGACTTTGACCTGTCTTACTGTGAAGCAATATTGTTAAGAGTATTGATGGTGGTTTTCAGTTTAGGGAGTACAGTGTTGGTGTGGGATCCGACTTATCCATACACCAAGATGGTGACTTTTGATTTATGACTCAGTGCATGAAAACACTGATTGTGAGGGTGTTTTCAAGAGTCTTCTCTGTGAGCTCTTTGGGTCAGCTCACCGGGTAAAACTTATTGACCATGGTGCACTTATTCATTATAAGTATGCCACTGCATAGACAGACAGCTAGGGTTTCATAGAGAGTACACGGTGACAACCCACAGAGTGACGAGGCTCTTGTTTAGGGACCACTTTCTATGTTTGCACCATCAGGTGTTGTACAAGAAGAACCACCACCCATAGGGCAGAAGATACCCCTAGCCACACTAGCGGATGTTCCACGCCAACTAAGCACATTTTATGAGTTCTAGCAGTAGAGGCCTATGTGGTTTCGAGGCGACATAGATTCCCACAAAGCTAAGGACTGGCTGGAGGAAATTTCTAGAGTTTTCCACCTAGTTGAGATACCTGTAGAGCAGCTGCTGATCTTAGCTACTAGACTTTTTTAGTGAGTGATCATGAGGATCGTCCTGATAGTGATGAGGCCTCAGTACGTGGACCATTACTCGAGAGAGTACCTTCGGGTAGTGTGTCAGCTATATCCATGCATGTTGGTAAGCAGTTGCAACAGGGAGTACCGGTAGTGGGAAAATTTAGTCTTAGTGCCTTACACATGATTCAACATCAGATACCCCTCAAGTTCCGAGGTGATCTCAACTAACTGGAAGTTGAGTACTTTCTTGAGGAGGTGGTTGATATTTTACGAGATATTATACAACTTCAGCAGGACGACGCGTCGGTAGCTGATTATTCATCGAGGCATACCAAAATTTCCTAGTACTCGATTAATATGATACAATCAGTTTTTTAGAGGTCGGACCTCTGAGGGAGGTGTATTTAAGGATATCTGAGCCATCACCTTTTCCTCTATGAATTCCTACTTATGTAAGTGTGATAGAGAGAACCTTTTTGGTTGAATGTTCGTTGGATGAACGGATATAACCAGTGAATGTTATCAGTTGGAATGCATGAAACTGGCGCCAGTCTCAGAATCATGAGCATGTAAAATTTTTCGAGAATAGGAAGTGTTAAGGAAAGATTAATCTGCAAGGCAACAAATTTGGAAGTAGAGCTAATATAGTAGCATGAGATGGTGAACATTTCGACATGTTACAACCACCCGCCTAAGTAGTCCCCTCTAGGCTCAGGGAGATGGAGGGAAGGGGATGAGTGTAGCAACATGAGGTCAAGGAGTGTGACCCAAGGGCTCTAGGAATGAATTGAGGTACGGTTTGTGTCTACTACTAGCTTTCATATCAATAGACATTGGTACCAATCATTCCTTAATTCCAAAAATCTTGTCCCAACCCTAGATTTTTCCGTTAAACCATTTAATTGACCCTCACGTCTGGAGATAACTTTGGAAGGAGATTCAATAATCACACATACACTGATGGTGTGATCTTACCCTTAAGGAAAGAGTTTCAGTTGGAACCTCTTGGTTGCAGAGTCGAAGCCTTAAAACATTAGTTTGTGTATGGACTAGGCAACCACAATTCATACACAGATTGACTGTATTATAAAAAAAATTTATTGTTTATCTACAACGTTGGGATGGGGTTTTCCTTGGTCGGGAAAAAGGAAAACCCAAGAAGCACAGGATGGAATCTTGCATAAGTGGATGCAGACAATCACTCATGAGTCGGCTAGACATTACATTGTGCCAGACTTCTCTAGAGTTGTTGCACCATTATCAGTATTGGCGAAGAAGGGGAAACCCTTCGTGTGTTATGAGAGATTCCATCAGAGCTTTCAGGAAATGAGGTAGAGGCTGACTAGTGGCCCAATCTTGAGGCTTCCAAAAGAAGTTGTAGGGTACATTGTTTATTGTGATGCATCATGTACCAGACATGGATGGGTCCCGATGTAGGAGTGAGAAATGATCACATATGGTTCTCGGTAGCTAAGACAACATGAGATGAACGATGCTACCAATGACCTGGAGTTAGTAGTAGTGGTCATCACATTAAAGATGTGTCGACACTATTTTATGGGCAAACATTTTACCGTATATTCAGATCACAAGAGTCTCCGGTATATCTTTTCACTTGAGGACCTGAACCTAAGACACCGACATTGTCTCAAGTTCCTTCAAGACAATGAATTCGAGATAGTCTATACACCTGGGAAGGGGGACATTGTAGCATATTCACTTAGTTGGAGATTTGGTATACAGATGCTAAGAGAGGCGACAGAGAATCTGCCTGCTTTATAATTAACATTTGTGGATAGAGATGGAACAACCTTCCTTCATTCTCTTACAGTCACTCCGCCACTTCGTCAGTGATTCATGGAGGCATAGCGTGTGGATGATCACTGTGAGACATGATGTGCTCAGATATCCATTGGATATACACCTGATGGATTTTATAAAGGTGGGGAGAATTTCATCCTCTTTAGAAAACGTATTATGGTGCTAGTGTCACTTCAGAAGAAAGTGTTGATGGAGTTTCACACATCCCCTTTAGCGGTATATCCATGAGTGGTGAAGATGCACTAGGACCTTTGATGGCAGTACTGGTGGCCAGGTATGAAGAATGAAGTATTGGAGTTTGTCTCTCGATGCCTCACTTGTCAATAAGTGAAGGCGGAGCATCTAGAACCTGCAGGCTTGGTTCTGCCTTTAGAGGACCCAATGTGGAAGAAGGATGAGATATCTATGGACTTCGTGACAGGTCTTCCACGTACGTCCAGGGGACATGATTCTATTTGGGTGATCATCGACTGAGTCACCATGTTGCCAAACTTCTTATAGACCGGAGACGGAATGAGCTACCATGGAGAAGGTTCAGGTCATCCAGGAGCTGATAAAGACTATGCAAAGCAGACAAAAGTCACATGCTAACAAGAGACAGAGACCTATAGTGTTTAGGGATGGCGACCACGTCATTCTTTGGGTCTCAGCTCGACGAGGTCTATGGAGATTTGGCAAAAGCGGCATGTTATATCTGTGAATCATCAGATCGTTCCATGTACTCAATAGAGTAGGTGAGATGTCTTACCTCTTAACTCTTCCACCTCAGTTTCACTAGGTGCACGACGTCTTCCATGTATCTCAACTGAGGAGATACATACATGACCCTTATCAAATCATCGACAATGGGGAGCTGGACATCGATGATGGGGCTACCTTCACGGTGGTTCTAGTAGTAATTGAGGATCGACAGGAGTGGGTCCTTCGTGAACAATTGATATCTCTTCTGCACATTCGCTGGAAGCATGGGAACCTCCCGAAGATCACATGGTGAGTTGGAGGCTCAGATGCATGCACAGTACCCCCACTTATTCATTTAGTTGTGAGTTTTAGTTTACAGGGACACAGAGCCCTGAGCTGGGGAGAATGTAAAGACCAAGAATTTCATTGTAAAATTTTCTTATATTATATGGGAATTTTACGGGTCCGCGAAATCTGACGGCACGTAATTACGAGGCCCGAAGTTATTGGAATTATCAGTTGAAGTTTTTTTTTAAGTAAAATTTAACGCGTGTAAGAAGTTTTCATGAAAAATTAGAATAACACTTAAACGGTATCTTGGATCAGAAATATGAGGGCACCGTTGCGCTCAAGATGGAAGTTTTACCCTATGCACGACTTAAGATTTGTTGGCACGAGCCTCCTATGAGAAAACCCAAATTTGGCATAACCATAAATAAAATAATTAAATAAATTATTTTATTTTTCATATTCTTGTAACTCACAAACGGTAGATCAGATTAAAAATATGAGACCACTGATGAAATCGTGAGGGCATCCTTTATTTAAGAAGATACTTACTTTGGCTGCCGCGAGTCACTAAAAAAAGTTAGTTTTTGCAGTAAATAAAATAATTATGTGAAACATATTTTATTGTAAAATTCATAACTTCTAAAAGGTAAATTTGATTGAAAATTCAAGAGTACCACTGTGTTCATTTGGATGTATTTCACCTAGGCAGAGCCTAACCTTGACCGACACGGGTCAATGGTGACTGATAATAATTCTCTGAACTTTTTTTCAGGTACGTTCATAAAATACGCGAGTGGAATTTTATAAATTTTTAACCGGTGTTTGAATTTGAAATATGATGTCATAGTTGAACTCGCAGTGCCGAAATTCTCTTAGGGAGACCTTCATCGCTAATGCGATCTAATGAGAAGGGAAGTTAGATTTTGATTTTTCTTAATTAAATTAGATAAAAATAATGTGTTACTTTATTTTTTTAGGTGGTTAAAACCTCCTATTGTAGGTTAGAGTTGGGTCCCACCTACACATAACCTCCCATGTGAGGATATTATTAGGTTGGACCCTCTTGAAATTTAAACATCTCTTGTGATCAAAGATGTGGGGACCACATAGGTTGTAAACCCTTGAACTCCCCATAAGTGGGGGAAAACTCTTGATCTCTCCTCATTAAGCTAAAACTCCACATTAATTAATTAATGGTTCATTAATTAATTAATATGAATTATTTATGCAAACATTATAATAAGATGTGATATTTTATTATTGTGAGGGTTGGCATAATATTTTGTTTGGAGAATTAAGGAGAGGAGGAACTCTTGGAGAACTTCATCCTCTCAATGAAGAACGCGAAGAATGCCTCTTCGTCATCCACCGAAGAACGATGAACTTCTCCTTTGATATTCGGCCAAGAAAAATGAGAAATAGCCACTGCGAAGAAAATCGACGACTCTTCATCCTCATATGCTTCTCAACATCATCGAATCGACATCCACCCTTTTTCTGCGACTTCGTCAATGTTCATCAAATCGAGGTAGGGGGATTTGAGTTATTTCAAATATGAGATTAAACCTCTATTCTTCGTCGTTGAAATTTATGGATTGGTATTCCAAATGATATCGCCATGGAAAGGTGGGATCAAACTGCATGAAGACGGCCCTACCCTCCCCTTGGGTTGTTCTTGTTGTTGACAATGGAGGCGGACCGTGAAGAAGCCTGCAGTGCAAGGTCTCTGGGTCGCCACAGGGGCATGGCACCGCCGTGCTGTGCAAGGAACTGAGTCATGACCAGGTGGGCCACGATGGTGCTGGAGGGGCGTAGTGTTGTCGCACCATGCCCAAATAAGGAGGTGTCATGTCACGGAGGGACGCGGTGGTTGGAGGAGGCGTGTGATGCCAACGCACCACGCAGAGGCCTGGAGGGCCGCGGCGGAGGGGCGCGGCCCCATCGCACATCCTCAGAGAGAACAGTGCCCAAAGGTCGTGGTAGTAGGAGGATGGTGGCTGGCTTATCTGGACGCCGACATGTTCTCCACAGGCGGGACCCCTCGGGTCCCGCATTCAATGGGAAGGCGCCACACACCGACCATTACATGGAGACAGGTGGGCTGACCAGCCCCCCCCCCCCCCCCCCAGGCGGCCACCGCTGCCTTCGACTGGTGGTCCGCCTCCCAGCCACACAGGCCTACCAACTAGGCCGCCTTGAGCCGAGGCACCATGGGTCGTGCCGTTGGGTCGGGCCACCCACTGGGTCAGCCCAGCCCCTTGGGGCGGGCACCCCTCTTGGGGTGGGTTGGACCCACAGACAGGACCAGGACCTGCTATGGCCTTTTTACACTTTTTTGTCCGTATCTTGGGCTTTGTGTGTCCGATCGACAAAGATTAAAAGGAGATGAAAAGATTAGAGCAATACAATTACATTGGCATACCCCACATGAGGTTTGGACGTAGTTGGGGTATGGTTGGGTTGGTTTGAACCTAAAAACAAACCGGACCCCTAGAATGGAAATGTCGTTAACTCACAGTCCGGGGGTCCAATTGACACAATGTCTATCGCATTGGGTTCTTTATGACGAGATGGAACAACCAGATACATCAACTCAAGACTTCATGATAGTCGATGTATCGAAACTTGGATCGAGTAGTGGATCCTCGTGAAAGGGAGTGTGATGTGTGTGGAAACCCTACAGCTGGCTGCGAATGAGATGATAGGATCCTATGTGGACCTACTACTGTACTAGGATACTCCGTGGGTTCGACAGCGATGATACCATTCAAGGATCCTCTGTGGGTTTGATAGAAATGATACTATACTAGGATCTTCCGTGGGATCGACAACAACAATACTATAACGGGTTCCTCTGTGGGTTCAACAACGATGACTTTTGTACTAGGATCATCCGTGGGTTCGACAGCGATGATAATGTTCCAGGATCCTACGTGGGTTCGATAAAGGAGATGATTCAGTGGCTAAAACTAATCATCTCTACCCACTACATGTGGTGTATACCGGTGTGAGCTGAGTCATGACTTCCAGTCGTTATCGTTATTGAGATGATTGACTTTACATCTTTTCTGGAATGAGTGGTGCTTGGGCTCGAGTGTTGGATCCAGACTATGCTTGGTAACATAGGTATATGTATGAGCATATACCTATTTTGGGATGGTTGAAACTTCGTGATTGTATCTTACAACTTTGGTTTATACTTAGTTGATTCTGGGAGTTCTTCGGGGGTCTCGGGGACCCCTACGAAGTATTGTTATACACACCCCTACACGGGCTTCACACAAACCTTGTTGTGTTCTATGGAGATGACAGTCAGCAGTGATCAAGGCTGAGGGTGATGGATGGGAGGCTGCTCAGAGATGGACTATACGGGACGTACCTCAGGGACGAGTTGTTCGAGATCTATACCTAACCATACGGTAGGATTTCCCGGTGTACGATCTAGGATCTGTTTTTATTGTTTACTTGTACTTTTACTTGTTGTTCAATTGGATTTGTATACTGGCCCACATTCATTCAGCACAACTTTCTTTTCTATATTTTTACGTGTTACTTATACTGCTTGTGTTTAGACTATGTTTGTTACATGTTTAAAAGCAATTTCTTCACTTTTTATCAGGGATTCTCCTTTGGTGATAGTCGCCAGCCCCTGGCCTATGGAAGGTGGGTTCGGGGTAGTCACGTCACGGGCCCCGAGGATAGGTCGTGATAGTACAAGGGATTTTTATGAAGGAAATTTTTAATAATATCAAGAGGTGGAGAATATTGGATCCAAATGAATGGTTTTATTTAATGTCCCTGTTTTAAATGTTTTTAAGTGTTAGTGGTGAGTTGAAGGTCCTATAATGATAATTTTAATATATGTTAATGGTTCCAAATATTTATAATTCATTTCAAACAATATAAATGGGGTGTTTCTATAATATAAGATGATTATTCATGTTGTGGAGGTGATAAACATTTTTATATCTTCACATTGGATTATAAGACTACCATTGATGATGTCTAGTAAAATTTTAATATATCTTGAAAATCGGTGGTGTATATTCTTCTGTCATTGACCATGCCACAATATGAATAGAATGTGTTACTCCTCACAATGGATACCTATTCTTTCAGGGATGGTATGAATTTAAAAGAATAAATTAAAATATAGATGATGGTTTGTTTTGAATATATATAGCAGGCCACATTGTAGTATTGAGTTACATCACGAAGATTATAATGAGTCAATATAGTTTTCAGCATATGGTATTGTATTACATTTTAGCTCAAATTTCATTTAAAAAATTGTTATTTCACAAATATATAGTGATTCCACCAATGATATATTTGTAGTATTGAAATATGAATATAGATTTTCAATTACCAAAAAGGGTGAATTGAATGTATAAAAACATTCCTTTTTAACCTTAATGAAAACTATGTATTACAAAGTTAAAGAAGGTAATTTCACAAGACCTATATTAGTGGTAAAAGCTTTTTATGTTTCATAAATATGATTCATGAAATGAAACATAAGAAAATATTATAAGGAAAGGATTTAACATTAAACCGTGTAGAATCTTACTAATGAGAGTATACAAATGAACAACATAGTATAGGGAGGATATAATTTCTTCCATTATCAAAATACAGTGGAAATAAACTTGAAACACAAACAAGATACAAGTATTAAATCTTTTAACCTATAGAGAAGGCTATCCAACAAACTTGTATAAAGGTCCTATGATTTATACTTTCATGAGAGTCTAGCATACACACACTATGGTAAGCACATGATAAGAATATAATAATCTATTTTTCTAAACCCAATATCCCTTGAATTTTAATGTAGTTGAAACCACTATCATCCTATCCTCAAATGTCCTTGAACTATAATGTAGTCGGCACCTATGTATTTCTATCCCCAAAAGTCCTCTATTGTACACAACAATAATCAGGGTTTCAAAAAGAAATCTGAATAAGATGTTCAGTACACCCAAGGCTTGAGTGTATCTCTCTCCAAAAATCTCTTTTGCAGTATGAAATATCTAGAGTGATGGATCAGTTCTCAGTTGTTTTTAGCACATTCAAATGAGATTCTATTTATAGGCATTTCTCCAATGGTCAGCTACCTCCTCAAATTGTAATATTTTTCCGTGAATTTTAGAGGGACCTTTACACATGTCACTCAAACAACAGTTAATTAGAATCATAATGTATGTAATCATTTCATAACAATAAAAAGTATAGAAAAAATAAGTTTCCTTAACTAAATTTTTTTTTGATGTCTATGAAAAAATAAAAATTCAGAGTCTAAAAATAATAACATTGAGTTTATAAATAATGGATATTTGGGTTTGACTTTTCAACTAATTCGAAACCGGAATTATATAGATGTCAGAATCTAAATTCTAATGAATTTGGAATCTTAAGTATTAGAAATTTCAAATCAGAATTATGATAAATTCAGTGTCATAATTCTAAGGAATTCAGAAATAGAATTCAGAGGAATTTGGAGTCTGAATTATAATGAATTCGGAGTCTGAAATTTAGAGAATTTAGAGTTTGAATTTTAGAGAATTAGGAGTCTGAATTTCAGAGAATTCAGATTCAGAAGTTCAGAGAAATAATAGTCTATATTTCAGATATTTTTGAATCTAAATTTCAGAAATTCGGTGTCTTAAATTTAGTGAATTCAGAGTCTTAATTTTAATGAATTTAGAGTATGAATTTCATAGAATTAGGACTCTGAATTTCAGAGAATTAAGTGTCTGAATTTTAATGAATTCAGAATATGAATTTCAGAGAATTTGGAACATTAATGGAGAACCTGAAAATAGAATAATCTAAAACTAAGGGTTTATAGGATTCCATGGGTTTAGATATGAAACTAAATATTACCATTTTGAAATAAAAAAGAGTTATATTTTGAAACAATAAAATGAACAATGAAAACATAGGTGAGAATAAAATTTCCTTAAGTGTGGAAAATTCTCCTGATTAAGATAAATCATTAGGAAACTTTTATTTTCTATAAAATAGATTGTTTATTATTTTCAAAACATAGGGAAATAGAAATTTCATAAGGTAAACTTATTTACAAAACAATATCCCCCATTTGAAAAGCATTAAAAACCTTATAAAAATGAATATAAGGACTTGGAGTCTTACATGAAAAATATAATAGAAAACTTGTCTCCCATTATATATGAATCATATTGAATATAACTAACTCTTCCTTAGGTTTCGAAATAATTTTGGATCATATTCTTGATTAGCTGAATGAGATATTACATGCATATAGATATCTTCTTTGATAAAAACATCCCCTTAGATGGACTCCCCCATACGAATGGAAATTTTATCTTTACGTATAACGTTTTTATCATTCTTTTCTCCAACATTGTGATTTTCAAACATTAATTTACATAATTTTAATAAATAGTACCATGAAAAAATAGTAACAAAAAAATACATATGATGAGAAAAAATAATTCTATTAATTTTGAATGAATTTTTTCATAGAAGAAAATACAACAGAAGATCAGATTTGGGAGAATTATCATTCTTTCCCCTTCATCATAAACTTCTTCACAATGGTTTTCAGCTTCTTATGATCCTAGTGATCATCTGAATAATGCATCAGTAATTGATCCTGGTCTTCAATTTTTTTCTCCAAAGATTTAATTTTTTTCATCATGAGACTCAAGACATTCATCCATATCTTTGAAGACTTCTCCTTGCTTAACAATATTTTATTCAATCTAAATTCCATGATCCCTTCAAATCATTAAATTTATAGCAACACAATTAAGCTTCACATTCATTTCCTTGACATCTTGCTTCTGGATTGTCGGTCCAAGAGTCATGATCTCCACAAAACTCTTATAAATGATTTTTAATCTTTCTCCCATGTTTGTCAAAAGCATCTTTCACATTGTCATGAAATTTATCAAAGACTCTATGATCATGGAATTTCATTCTTGACCAACTTGTAATCTTCATGCATGATCTTCAATGAGCCTCAAAACCAACGAGAAACGATTTGAAATCTATATGATGTCCAACCAATTTATCCCAATTCATTGAAATTGAATTTGATTTCTGAATGAATGAATTTTGAAGCTAATAGAATCATGAATCTATACTTGAAAATAACAGAATGGTATCAACAAACTTTTTCAAATACTATACCCTAAAATCATATCCAATAGAGGATGTTTCCAAATTAGAGTGTTTGGTTGGTGATGATTGTTTTTAAATAACATTATCTTTCCTCATCGATGAAGCACTAACTTCTTTATTTTTTCCCAAAAGTTTACTAGGTGTATCCACTAACATATTCTTTCCATTATTGGATCTTAGAATAAATTATTGTGCTTTGAATGATTCATGCTTACTATTTTATATCTGAACAATCTTATCTTCCTTATTCATTTCTTTCTAGGAATGTTCCACAATATCCTATGGCTGAATAAAATCATGATTGCAATTTTCTTCATTAGATTTCTTATTCACGTCTTCCTGACCCTTATCATCTTATCCAGGTGTAGAAATATTTTAAGGCTCAGATTTAGATGTTTGGATTAAAAGTATCTCAAAATGACTCTCCTCATGATATTTCATCTACTTTCCTTGTCATTTATTTTGTATAAACGCTTCATTCTTCTGCTTATTCTTCTTCCCCTTATTCCTCTAGAACTATTTCATCGTGTTGTTTAGGTTTCAGAATCACTAAATTAATTCCCAGAGTCACATAGAGTGATTCTATCAAAATCGATTCTTTTACCTAGTATTTTTCTAAGGATTTCTCAGTATCTTTGAGATGGGATTAGACTATCTCAACATCAGACAAATTTTTTCTTTGATTATTTTTTTCATGCTTCTCAAGATTCCTGACGGCCATCAACTTCATGGCTTTTTCCTCAGTAGGTTTCAATCCAATAATTGGATACCCTTCTTTCCCATTATTCTTATCTTCTTTCCACAAAGACACTACATAATCAGGGTAATACTTTTGTGTTTTTTTTCATTGGAGGTGGAGGTTGTGTTTTCTTTAGCCACAAGTGTTTCTCTGTTATCTTCTGGTTCCTTTTCCTTCCTCTTCCTTCGACTCTTTTTGATGTTTCAGCCACTTTTGGTTTCTTTTAAAGAGCGTCAATTTCGGCTTTATAAAATACTTAGAAATCATAGGATTGAATATTATAGCCATGCTTCGTCCTTCTTAGAGTATCATCACACAATAACATTACATTGAAATTACTTAGCATTGAACTACATAATATTTTGAATGACTGGAGACAAATATCTATAATTTTTGAGAGTATACCATGATACATGATAATTCGAGACATCAAATTCCAATTCATGATGTTCTAAATTGTAAAAAAGATATACATGACTAGATTTATCTTTGTGAGGTTCACCAAGAAATCCAGAATATAGTGTCACTTTTCTTCAGGGAATCCATATCCCATTTTTTCAGAATGATAAAACCTTTCACTGATAATTCATGTATCTGGTAGTTTGTAGATAGATGAATAATCCTCAGAGTATTAACACCCTTAAAACCAAGAAATGCTAGAGCCTTCCCCTTATCAAATGATCCTGATACATCTGGTAATTTGTGAGTACATAATTTTGTATCAACCTCATATAAAATTTCTAACAAACTTGATGCCTTTCTGTAGGAATGGGCATAGTTTCTCCCATAGTTCTTGAAAGAAAATATATCTCTCCCTAAATCATTGAAGAAACTTACTGAGTCATAAAATTCAATTAACAACTCTCGATAGACCGGATCTTGTGCCTTCGGTTTTGATATATATAGAATATCTCAGCTATTCAACTTGAAATTATTTGAATAAATATAGTCATACTCAGCATAAAATTTCGAATCAAACTACCTTTATCTATATATCTACCCCTCAGAGATTTCCTTTGCTAAAGACATATCATTCTGAAGAGAGGATTCTACAAAAATATGAAACTAAGAAAATACTAACGATTCAGAATTTGATTATGTACATGTTCGGAGAATCAACACACCATGGTTTGAAATTTGATTTGGGACAAACATCAGGGGGTCCTTATATAGGCATTTGAAATGACTATTCAACTTCCATGATTGATCTGTTGGTTAAATAAATTCTGGATCATATATGACGTCTATGATGGAAGTTGAAGAAGAGATTTTTTAGATTCTATTTTTTAAGATATACATTTAGATTTAGGAAAAAGTGAATCCTAAAGTGTTTTTTAAACAGGATAAAAATACCAACATATAAAAAAACATGTTGGTCGGAGTGGACACTCAAGAGGGGGGTGAATTGAGTACCAATTACAATTATTGTTCAAAAATCATTTACCAAATTCCCCCAAATAAAACATAGAATTAAGCTATAGTGAATATATATCAAAGTAAAGGATCTGTTAGGTTCTAAAGGGATTTATTATTTCCCAGTTATCAAATCAGAATAATTGATTAACTTTTGAAACTAACTTACTGATTTACAACTAATATAAACACTTGCGAGTTTAATTACCAAAGTATCTTTAAAACAGTTTTTGGTTTTAAAGTATCTTACAGCGAAATAAAAATAACTTTGAAAAGAAATAAGCACAGCAGATAAAACCAATATTTTCTGTCTCAAGTCGAGACTTAGTCCTCTCAAAATTTTTTATAAAAGTGATCCACACCCTGGATCGGGGAGTACAACAGTATACAACTGTCCAGGTGTAAGACCTCTACCACTGTTATTTGTGGGAAAAAAACACAATAGCAAACCAGCTGTCCAGTTCACGCACAACCTCTACCACTATCCCAGTGGGAAATAAAAGATGTAAGAGTTTGAGTGAGGATTTACAGATCCTCCAGTTGAAGTTTAGAAGAAAGTGTGTGTGTAAAAATACATCAGATGACACACACTGCTCTAAAATTAAATAATAAATCATAGAGTCAAAGATGTAGAGTTTGAATGGCTCTAGTGATTGCAGTGAAGCTCTGGACTTCTTCCAATTTGATCAGAAATGGTTATGAGTCCTCTTCTGGTTTTTGTATGAAAAAAGGAGTGCCGTTATCTTGACATCCCAGTTCAGAGACAATGAAACTGTAATAGATGATGTTCATGTGTGGATGTTATCATTCTCGTTCTCAACTTTTTCTGGTATGCAGGAATGTCTGAGATCTTCGTGTATGATTAGTTGTCTCTTTTCATGCACACATTTTTTAGCACCTTCTTATTTTTTGTCACTCTCTTATTTATTCTTGCATCCTCTTATTTCAGCAGGTGGAGCATCTCTTATTTAATGCACGAGCTCCGGCAACAGAAGTGATTTCTTTTTTGGATTTACGAGGTACGGTTCCCTGACATCCAACAACACAAAACAAATAAATGTAAGTGTATTAAATATACCTGATATGACAGTTGGTTAGATTAAATAATGATAAATAAATTAAAGGAGCATCAGGTTCTGTCTCTAGAATGATAGACTTGGATATCGGTAGGTAGGTGTCACAGTAAGTGTCACGGTAGGTCTGAGTATCGGTAGACATCATTTGTAATGGTAGAAATTCTATCAGTAGACTTGATTGCATCGGTAGAGGTGGACTTTCTTGTATCGGTAGCTATACACTTGTCTTGTATCAGTAGCGGTAGACTTGTCTATATCAGTAGCGGTAGACTTGTCACGTATCAGTAGAGGTAGACTTTTCTGTATCAGTAGTGGTAGACTTGTCTGTATCAGTACTGGTAAGTCCCTATCAGTAGATTCTTGATGTACCTGTAGACTTTGATGTATCGGCAGACTTGTACAACAGTGAATAATCTGTACTGGTTGCTCTCACATAGCGGTAGACTTAACTGTATCGGTAGCTCTGTTCTGTATCGGTAGCTCTATTCTGTTTAAGCATTCTATTGGCAGAATGAGTTAATTCAGAGTATACATACATCTAGTAACCGAAAGTCTAATACTAAACATAAAATAATAGAGAATTTCGTAATCAAATTCTTTATTATAATATAACTATCATAACATATAAATATGTGTCTGAAGTACACAAATACTAATGTAAGTATTTATCCACAATAAGAAGCATCAAACTATAAATAAGATATATTGAGATTGTCAATATATAATAAAGCATAATTGGGATTATCAAAATATAGTAAAGCAACTAGATTCCTAGAGGGTTCAACAATCTCCCCCTTTTTTATAATCATAACTTATGCCAAAATGAAAAGAATTGCCATCAGATACGAATTATAATCGGAGGAAAACGATTTATTTTAATAAAACAAATCTTCCATATTCCTCCCCATGTCAAATGTACAACAAGATTCTCTTTGGTCTCATTTTCCCCCTTTCTGTTTTTCTCCCCTTTTTGGTTTTCTCCGATTTGTATTTTTCTCCCCTTTGTTAACTCTTAGGACTCATTTTTTTCTCCCCCTTTGTGATTAACAAAAAGAAGGGATCAGAGAAAAGATAAAAACTAGCAAGGTAATAGAAACATAGTACAGTAGATAATGTAAGAGGTATTTCATTAATGGACAAGAGATACACTGATAAAATCAGAAGGTCAAAAATACAAGTGAATTCTATCAAAAATATCTAGAATCACTCAATCTTCCTCTAGAACAGGAGTCTTTCCCTTAGGATCAGAAGAGGGTGCATGGTCAGATTCAGTAGAAGGATTAGGAATTGCTGAGAGAACAACCAGAGGTTCAGCCACTGAAACTCTTCCGGATCTGTAATATGTGCTCTTCTATGGGATCATAGGTGTCAGCTGTGAATATCCTGAGCAAGAGTCAACTGAGGTGTACTCCCAGAGGCAGAAGCAGGAAGAGAATGAGGTACAATCACCGGTCTAGCATCCACATGCATGACGGGTATCAAAATATTCCTGAAATCCATAATAATATTCCCTCCCCTCTCCATTGCAGACACACAATCATCTTGATTTTCAGTAAATTTATCCAAGGAAGGAGTAAGCTCCCCGAGCTTACTAACCTATTCTCTGAAGGCTTGAGTCACTGGACAAAACATAATATTATCCACCAAGAGCTTGAAATGGTTGGTCATTTGATGCTTGGTATAGACCTTCTTAAAATAAGAATCCACTTTATTTTTAATTGCCTCTAGAGAAGCAGTAGTTTCCCGTAATTGATCACAAACAAAACTACTAACTTCCCTAGTGTAGCAAGGATCTAAGTATTTGAGGAGCCACGGGTACTAGCCTTAACCAAATCTTCGTGAATAACAGTTCTGATCTGGTCAAGGTTCACAGAGGAGCTGGATGAGGGAAGGGGTTTAACTGAGAAAACTATTGTCTCCTTGAAAGATTGTGTCAGATTACTAACCACCTTCTGGACAAGTTCATCTTGACTGTTCAAGTGTTCTTTGACTGATTTCTTAAAAGCCTAAAAAACCTCCACAAATTGCTTGACTACTTCTTTGATATATCTGATATCAGTGTGCACAAGGGTTTAAGAACTGCTCAAAGCAGTCAATGAAGCAATCGATTGTCATAGAGACACTACAGCTTCTATCCAACTCTCAATTTGAGTATGGCTTCACTGGACTAGCAACAACACATCCCAGAGATAGCTCCAGTGATTTCTCTACACTTCTCATTTCATAAACTAGATCTGTCTTCAAATCTGCCACTAAATCTCTCAGTGATTCTTTCAATTCATCCTTTAAGGACTCAAGGTCCTCCTTGGTTGCAACATTTTCAGCCACTTCAGGTAGGATAACAGATTCACTTTGTGGATGGTCTTCCTATTTCGAATCTCTATAGGAAATTCCAGGAACCATATATCATGGATCAGATGTCCAACCTTCAATGTAATACAAAACAGATGCTAAACCAAGATGCTCCCCCTCACTTAGAATATTATCCTGAGGTATCTCCTCCAACTGTTCTTCTTGATGTAATTCTATAAATTCCTATACAACTACAGAAGATTCAATAGACATTTTCTCTAATGGCTCAAGAACTCTCTCAACAACAGATGCTACTTCTACTTCCTGATCAGGCACTATCTTGACTGTACTATCTATCAGAGGGCTCAAACTGAGCTCTTCTTCTTCATTTCCCTCATCATTTGCATCACCAGAAGCCTCCTTTTCTCCATTAATGAAACGATCGGATTCGGTTTCTTCATCCTCTTCAGAGGTGTCCTTAACAACATACTGACATGCTTCTTCTTCTTCTGCCTCAGTCTCAGTATAACTGTCCTTCAAAATAGTTTCTCTCCTTGGTAGTTCTTTTGGAGGGATAGCCGCTCCATAGGAAATGGTTTGAGGCATAGGACTAAGAGGTAAATTATGGTCTCCTCCTTCCTCAACTGATGTCTCTTCTTCCTCAGCTTCATCATCACTGTAGACCGGTTCTGGCTCATTTGGTCCAAGACCAGGATCTCTCACATTTTTTGGTCTAGAGGGATTGTCCTTTGGTGTGAACTTATAATTTATTCTTCCTTCATAATTCACCCATGATTTTCTCCCAGGATTCCAGCTGACTTTCATATATTTACAAACAGTCCTGGTGATGCAGAAATTATCCTTAACTACTAATATTTCTTCCTGAGGTCCAGCCACCTCCTTTTAATTCATCATAATAGAAATCAAATTTGAGAAGAACAGTGCATTTGACTTAGAATTCGGTCTAGTCATATCCTCAATCTGAATCATAATCAATCTACACAGATTAACCATAACTCCATGCTTCAGCAGATGTAACAAATAAATGTCTTGGAATCTTAGTGTAGCAATGTCTCCTCTCCTTGGACTAACTATATGTTGAATAAACTTGAAAATAAGTTTATCTTCCACTACCATCTCTACAGCTATGATTTTTCTAGGGGTCCCATTCCCTGTCAGCTCTAACAAATCATCTTCATACTTAAACAAGTCACTATTAGAGGGTATGGATTTTGAATAATCAGAACAATCACCTTCATGTGGAACTTTTATGTTCCCAGCCCATTCAACTGAATTAAAGGAAAATTCGTGACATTTAAATAAGAAAACATCTTGTTTTCTTCTTTAGACTTCTCAAAACGAACGAACTCATAGAACTATTTCACCAGCCCTGGATAATAAGCTCCATTGTTTTTTGTGAAGAAATCGAATCATCCTTGTTCTTTTAAAAACATAAGAACCATGGACTTGCTCTCCATGAGCCATTCTGCACACACCTCTTTCTCAACGACAATCTCTCTCCTTGAGATATGCGGGTTTACTGGATTCCTTCGAGCTACACTTTCCCCGCTTCCACTGGCATCAGCATTGGTCACCTACTGTCTTTTTTCTTGTGGCTCATCACTACCATCTGTATACTAAGGTCTCTTAACATGGGCCATTACAGATCTGAGGTTTAGGTTTTTGCGGCTTGAGAGGTTGAGGATGGAGGGATTCGAACATACGAGTTCACAGTGAGATTTTGTGAAGTCTAATATCGGGTTTAATATCATTTAGGATTCACAAATAAAATAAATCATTTTTTTAAAAAAAATGGTTCAAAGTCTCGGCTTTAAATAAGTTTAAAAAAGTGCGAGATGTACTGGTAATGTCTCCGGATGGTGAGTTCTTCTAACGGTGAGGTTTCTTTAACAGTTTAATAGTAAGTTATCATTCCTAATTCGTGTCTAATGAAACTTAATCATTCCGAACATAAAGGCTTAGTGAAAATATCAGCTAATTGAAGTTCAGTGCTTATAAATTCAAGAGTTATATCACCTCTTTGATAATGATCTCATAGAAAGTGGTGTCTAACATCAATGTGTTTTGTTCTAGAGTGATACATAGGGTTCTATGAGATGTTTATCGCACTAGTTTTGTCACAGATAATTGAAACATGTTTAAACTCAAATCCATAGTCCAATTAAGTGTGTTTCATCCACAGAATCTGTGCACAGCAACTACCAGTAGCTATATACTCTGAATCATCAGTAGATAATGAAAATGATTTCTGTTTCTTACTACACCATGATACTAGGGATTTTCCATGTAAATGAAAAGTTCCAGATGTGCTCTTTCTGTCTAACTTGCATCTAGCAAGGTCAGCATCTGAATAACTTATTAAATCAAATGATTGTTCTTTTGGGTAAAACAGTCCCAAATTGGCAGTGTATTTAAGATATTTGAAAATCCTTTTAACAGCAAGTAAGTGTGACTCTTTAGGTTTAGCTTGAAATCTTGCACACATACATACACTGAACATAATATCATGTCGACTAGCAGTAAGATAAAGTAAACCCCCAATCATACCTTGATAATTAGTTTGATCTACTAGTTTACCGGTTTCTTCAATATCCAATTTATAGGTGGTACTCATAGGTGTATCACTTCCCTTAATACTATCCAAACCAAAACGTTTTCATAAATCCTTAGTATATTTACTCTGATTTAAAATAATACCATCTTTAGTTTGAATGATTTGAAATCCAAGAAAGTATATAATCTCTCCCATTATGCTCATTTCAAACTCATTTTTCCTAACCATTGAAAATTCAGTACATAAATAATTTTTCTAAGATCCAAAAAAATATCATCAACATAGATTTTTACTATTAAAACATCTTTTGAAATTATTTTAAAAAAAATATTGTGATCAACAATTCCTTTTGTAAATCATTTTAAAATAAGAAAATTTGTAAGTCTTTCATACCAAGCTCTTGGAGCTTGTTTTAAACCATATAAAGCTTTAGAATGTTTAAAAACATGATTTTGAACGTGGGGATTAAAAAAACCAGGTGGTTGTTCTACAAAAACATCTTCAACAATAAAACCATTTAGAAAATCACTTTTCACGTTCATTGGATATAACTTGAAATTAAGATGTGATGCAAAGGCAAGTAAGATCCTAATTGCCTCTAATCTAGCTATAGGTGCAAAGGTTTCCTCATAGTCAATTCCTTCTTCTTGATTATAACCTTGTGCATCTAGTCTGTCTTTGTTTCTAATGATATTTCCAGATTCATCAACATTTTTTCTAAACACCCACTTTGTGCCTATGGTCAAAATGTCTTTATATCGTTCTACTAGTTCCCAGACATTATTTCATTCAAATTTATTTAGTTCTTTTGGCATAGATATTACCCAAAATTCATCATTGATAGCCTCATTGATATTTTTAGGTTCTAACTGTGAAAGAAAAGCTTGATGTTCAACCTGATTTCTTAGGGAATCTCTAGTCTATGTTCCTCTATCAAGATTTCCTACAACAACATCTAAAGGATGGTTCTTTAGAGTCCTAGTTGGTCTTGAAAAGGTAGGTCTAGTGATTTCAGGTTCATCAATAGGTTGGGAGTCAACATAAGCAAGTTCTGGAAAATTTCCAGAACTGGACGTTTTAACTATAGGTCCACTGTCTTTATCATTATGGTTCAAAACTGAGAGATCATCTTCAAGATTTTCAAGAGAGGTCTTAGGTTCATGTGGATCAGTTTCATGAAGTTTGATGTGAACAGATTCCTCCACACATTTGGTTCTCTTAATGAAAACTCTATAGGTTTTACTAGAAATAGAGTAACCTAGGAATATTAGTTCATCACTCTTGGATGCAAAATTATCAATATTATCATTAGTATTATGAAAAAAGACTTTTCTACCAAAAACTCTAATGTAGTTAACCTTAGGTTTCCTATGGTTCCACAACACATAAAGAATCTGATTAAGAATAAGTCTGATCAAGACTCTATTGATAATATATCAAGATGTATTAACCGCTTCAACCCAAAAATAAATAGGTAGGTCATACTCATTGAGCATGGTTCTGGAAATTTCATAAAGGGTTCTATTTCTCCTTTCCACTACACCTTTTTTCTGAGGTGTCCTAGGGGCAGAGAAATTGTGACTATAGCCATTTTGTGAGTAGTAGGATTCAAACTCATGATTTTCAAACTCACGACAATGATCACTTATCAAGGTTTTAATCTTAATTCCACTAAGGTTCTCTACAGATATGGAATATTTAACAAAGTAAGAACAAGCTTCACTTTTGTGAGCTAGAAAGTATACCCATGTATACCTAGAATAGTCATATACTAGAACATAGACATAGTGCTTCCCATTTAAACATGAAACTCTATATGGTATAAACAAATCCATGTGAACCAACTCAAGAAGATGAGAAGTTGACACTTATTTCTTTGATTTGAAGGAAACTTTATGTTGCTTTCCCTTTTGATAGGGATTACAAACTTTATCTGCTGGGAATTCAAGTTTTGGTAGGTCTCCTACTAAGTTCTTCCTAGAAAGTTTTCTGAGTGAATGTACGTTGTAGTGTCCTAATCTTCTGTGCCAAATCCAAGACTCTTTATCAAAAGAATTTAAACATGTAATATTTTTCATAGCTAAAGAATTTATATCAACATCATAAACATATTCATTTCACAAGGCAGAAAATACTAAAGAATTTTTAGAATAAACATTAAAAGAATCATTTTCAAATTTAACATTGAAACCATCATCACATAACTGAGAAATACTCAGTAAATTATATTTAAGTACATCAAAAAATAGAACATTAGAAATTAATACTGAGTCATTGATTCCAATCTGGCATAAGCCGATGATTTTCCCTTTAGAATTATCACCAAAAGTGATAAAACCTCCATCAATTATGAATAAGCTTTTAAAGCATGAGAAGTATCCTGACATGTGTCACAAACATCCACTGTCCATGTTCCAGGTCTTTTTATAGGAGATCTTTAAGACGGTTTTCTCAAAGGTGTTTGTCATAAAACACATGTTTGCCTTATTTTTGATTTTAGCTTCAGAAGCTTCAGATTCACTGGATCTATACTCAGAAGCACTCCAAGTAGCCTTCATAGATTTGTTATACTTATTATCCTTATACTCATATTTCTTCTTGTATTTCAGTTTTGGAAAATCTGCTTTTATATGTCCTTTTCTCTTTCACTCATAGCTGAAAACTTCATCAGATTTGTCAGATTTCTTCCAGTCCTTTTTCCAGTGTTTCTTGTTGTCATACATACCTTTGTAATTTGATTTTCTGAAAAACACAATTTTCCTATAAAACATAATAAGTCTTCTGGCTGTGTGAGCCATTTTTTCATCACTGTCAGCACTTTCACATTCTTCACAGCTTGAGCTATCACTTACAGCTTGAAGTTTCTCCATATTCATTGAAGTAGATGTCTTGAAGGAAACTTACTTCCTTTTTGGTACATATTCTTCGTCTTTATTTACTTTAAGCTCTTCTTCATACATCATCAACTTACCAATAAGTTCCATAACTGGCAGTTCACCAATATCACAAGATTCTCCAATTGAAACAGAAGTGCCCCTCAATCTTTCAGGTAGCAATCTCAAAATTCTCATGATCTGCTCCTTTGATGAAACATATTTTCCCAGTGAGATCATTGTGTTGAAAATTTCTTTAAACCTGAGATACATATCAGAAATGGGATCATCAGGATTAATCTAAAAATTATCAGATTTAATAGAATAGGTGTTCAATCTCATTTCTTTAATGTTAGTTGTTCCCTCATGAGAAACACATAAGGTATCCCAAATTTCATGTGCAGTCTTACAAGAAGATATTCTATTAAATTCCTCATCTCCTAAAGCACAATACAGAGCATTCATTGCTTTGCAATTATTATTGTTGGCTGTCTTAGTAGCCTCAATCAAAGTAGATCTAACAGTAGTAGGAATTTTATATTCTGATTCTATGGCAGTCCAAATATAAAAACCCATGCTTTCTAAATGAATTTTTATCTTAATCTTCCACTGAGCATAGTTGTTTCCATTGAAAAATGGTAATTTATTAGTAGCAACACCTTCATGTCAGTTAACCATGATAACTAAGAAAAAATAAAATTTTTAAAGAGATAACAATTTAGAAATAAAATAAATTTTCAGAACATTAAAATACAACTAAAATCAGAGTTGAAAAACAGAGTACTTCATAAAATATTTTAATTCCTTTGATACCAAATGTTGGTCGGAGTGGACAATAAAGAGGCGGTGAATTGATTTGCAATTAAAATTTATGTTTAAATATCATTTACCAAATTCCCCCAAATAATACCCAGAATTAAGCTATAGTGAATTTATATCAATGTAAAGGTTCAGTTAGGTTCTCAAGGGATTGATTATTTCCCAGTTAATCAAATCAGAAGAGTTGAATAACTTTTGAAACTAACTTACTGATTCACAACTAATATAAAAACTTGCGAGTTTAATTATCAAAGTGACATTAAAATAGTTTTTGGTTTTAAAGTAGTTTGCAGCGGAATAAAAATAACTTTGAAAAGAAATAAGCACAGATGATATAACCAAGAGGTTCAGTCTCAAGCTGAGACTTAGTCCTCTCAGAACATTACATAAAAGTGATCCACACCCTGGATCGGGGATTACAATAGTATACAACTATCCAGGTCTAAGACCTCTACCACTGTTATTCGTGGGAAAAAAAACACTACAGCAAACCAACTGTCCAGGTCACTCACGACCTATACCACTATCCTAGTGGGAAATAAAAGATTTCAGAGTTTGAGTGAGGATTTACAGATCATCCAGTTATTGTTCAGGAGACAGTGTGTGTGTAAAATTATAGCAGATGACACACACTGCTTGAAAAGTAAATAATAAATCACAGAGGCAAAGTTGTAGAGTTTAGAATGGCTCTAGTGATTGAAGTGCAGCTCTGGACTTCGTCCTATTTGATCAGAAATGGTTCTGAGTCCTCTTTTGATTTTTTTTCTGAAAAAACAGAGTGTCGTTCGCTTGACATCCAGGTTCAGAGACTATGAAACTGTAATTGATGAAGTTCTTGTGTGGATGTTCTCGTTCTCGTTCTCAGCTCTTTCTGGTATACAGTAATATATGAGATCTTCGTGTAAGTTCAGTCATCTCATTTCATGTACACTTTTTTTAGCACCTTATTATTTTTGTCACGCTCTTATTTGTTTTTCCATCCTCTTATTTCAGTAGTAGGATCATCTCTTATTTAAAGCACGAGCTCCGGCAAAAGAAGTGATTTCCTATTTGAAGGTACGATGTATGGTTCCCTGACATCCAACAACACACAATAAATAAATTTCAGTGTATTAAAATATACCTGATATGACCGTTGGTTAGATTAAATAATGATAAAGAAATTAAAGCAGCATCGGGTTCGGTCTCTGGAATGGTAGCCTTGGATATCGGTATGTAGGTGTCACAGTAAGTGTCACGGTATGTCTCAGTATCGATAGACTTCATTTGTAACAGTAGACTTTCTATCAGTAGACTTGATTGCATCGTTAGCGGTAGACATTCTTGTATCGGTAGCTGTAGACTTGTCTTGTATCAGTAGCGGTAGACTTGTCTATATCAGTAGCGGTAGACTTGTCTTGTACCAGTAGCGGTAGACTTGTCTGTATCAGTAGCGGTAGACTTGTCTGTATCAGTAGCGGTAAGTCCATATCGGTAGCTTCCTTGATATATCGATAGACTTTGATGTATCAGTAGACTTGTGTAACAGAGACTAATTTGTACCGGTAGCTCTCACATAGTGGTAGACTTAACTGTATCGGAAGCTCTGTTCTGTATTGGTAGCTCTATTCTGTTTAAGAATTCTATTGGCAGAATGAGTTAAGTCAAAGTATACATACATCTAGTAACCGAAAGTCTAATACTAAACATAAAATAATAGAGTATTTCTTAACAAAATTATTTGATTATAATATAATTATCATAACATATAAATATGTGTCTGAAGTACACAAATTCTAAAGTAAGTATTTATCCACAATAAGAATCATCAAACTATAAATAAGAAATATTGATATTATCAACATATAATAAAGCATAATTAGGATTATCAAAATATCGTAAAGCAACTGGATTCCTAGAGGGATCAACAAAATGATTACAAAAATTTAAGAGAGAAATCATACCTTCCCTAGTGCTAGGATAATTATTCATAATGATGTATATTTGTCTTAAGGAACATTTGATTATAGAAGAAATATTTTTTTAACAAAAAATTGATTATGGAAAAAAATTGATTCTTAAAATTATTATTACAATAATTTTGATTATAATAAAAAAAATTGATTAGGAAAATATTTATTATGAAATTTTTTATTACAAAAATCTTGATTACTACAATTTTGACTAACTGGAAAATGTACTCCCCCAATGAAATAGAGTTTCTTACTGTTAAGAGATAAGTCTCAATAAGAAATTAATATAGACAATTAACAAACTATTATCATCGATAACTTTTGTTTAATGTATTCAAATCTATCAGTGGGTAAGGATTTTGTGAAAATATCAACTAGTAGATCTTGTGTTCCAATAAATTGAAGAATGATATATCCTTATTGTGTGTGGTCCCCAAAACAATGATGCCTGATAACTATGTTTTTTGCATGATAGTGATGTGAAAGGTTTTTACATAAAGCAATTGCACTAGTATTATCACATAATATTTGGGTTTTGATAAAACTCATACCATAGTCTGTTAGTGTGTGTTGCATCCATAGTATTTGAGCACAACAACTTCCACCTGCTACATATTTAGCATCAGTAGTGGAAATTTCTACTAAGTGTTACTATTATCATGGCCATGAAAATAATGAATCTCTAAATAAATGACATGTTATGGATGTTCTTTTTATATCCATTATACATCCACCAAAGATAGAATCCAAAATTCTTTTTAAGAAAATCATTTCCAGATGTATAAAAGAGTCCTAAATCCTTGGTTCCCTTTAAGTAGAAAAAAATTATTTTCATTGCCTTTAAATGAGATTCCTTAAAATTGGATGGATACATTGAATATAAGCATACTATAAACATTAAGTCTATCATACCATTCTCTAGGGGATTGTTTAAGTCCATATAAAGCATTAGTAAGTCTGAAAACAACATTAGGATGTTTTGTATATTCAAAACTAGGAGGTTATTCATCCAAAACTTCTAGTTGAACATATCCATAATGGAAATCATATTAAACATCCATTTTGTAAAGTATAATGTTAATTAATTCTACAATGGATAGTAGAATATAGATAGATTCAAGTATAGATACTAGAGAATAGGTTTTATTCATATATTATTCCTTCTTATTCATTATAGCCTTTAACAACTAATCTAGATTTATTTCTGACTATGATTCCATTTTCATCAAACTTATTTCTGAAGACCCATTTTACTCCAATAATAGATGTTTCCTTTGGTAATTCAACCAATGTACATAAAATATTCCTTTCCAATTCATTTAGGTCATCATGCAAGGATTTTACCCAATCATCATAACCATAAAAATCATTAGAGCATTTCATTTATAATTGAGAATGGAATGAAAAATGTTCTATATAATTTCTAAAGGAACTTCTAGTTCTTATAGGCGGATTTACATAACCAATGATACTATAACTAAGATGATTCTTATGAAACAACTGATTTGGGTTTTATAAAACATGTTCATCAATATATGGTAAGAAATATTCTAGGGTAAATGACTCATAATTATTTTCTTAAACATTTTCTATATTAGAAGGATCTTCTATGTGTTGATAATAAGATTTTGAAAACACATTTGTAGATATAGGTTGAGTGTGTCAAAAAACAAAAGGATTAGTTTCCTCAAATTTAACATGTACTGTTTCTTCAACTATACAAGTATTTTTATTGAAAACTCTATAATCTTTAGACATTGTGGAGTAGCCTTAAAAAATTCCTTCATCTAATTTGGGTGAAAATTTAGGTAAATTATCATTAGTATTCATAATGAATACATTGAATCCAAATACCTTGAAGTAGGAATGTCTGGGTTTTCTACCATTCATTAACAAATAGAGGTTCTAAGAAGAAAATGTCTAATCAAAACTCAATTTATAGTATAAAAAGAAGTATTTATAGATTCATCCAAAAAATGATTGGCTATAGAATACTCACTCAACATGGTTCTTGTTATCTGTTGAATAATTTGAATTATTTATTCAACAAAACCATATTTTTAAGGAGTTCATGGTGTTGAGAAGTTATGAGTAATGAATTTTCTTTTATTTTTTTTTCAAAATAAGAATTTTTAAATTCTCCTCCATGATCACTATGAATATGTGTCAATGGATGGTTTTTCACATTTTTTAAATGGGATCTAATGAGTTTAAAGTAAGAAAATTCTTCAAATTTATTTTCGAGAAAATAGCCCCATGTAAATCTTGTATAATAATCAACTTGGACAAATACATAATACATTCCTCCAATGATTCTAGTTTGTTTTGGACCAAAAATGTCCATATGCACCTACTATAATGCATTAAAAGTTCATAATTAACTGATTGAATTAATTCCTGATTTCTATTATTTTCTATATATACAAGGATCACAAACATTTGATGAATCATATATAAGATCCAGTATATCCTTAACAAGCCTTTTCATAGAATTTTTACATAAGTTCCTAAGGTTACAATTTTATAACAATCTATTCCATAACTAGGATTGGTCTTCCATTGCTCAAAGTCAAGGTATGTCTTGGCTCCTAAGGTCTTCTATGTTTATTGTGTATATATACTATTTACTATGGGAAGAAGGATTAAAATCTTCATTGGAATTTTGTACTGAGGATTTTTCATTACTAAAATTTACCTGGTATCCTTTATCACATAATCTACTTATGCTAGTAAGGTTGTGTTTAATACCTTTATCAAATAAAACATTTGAACGAAATTTTTTTCCAAGAAGAATTACGATACTTATATACATAATTTCTCCTTGATCATTATCTCTTAATGTTACTTTTCCACTTTTCTTTTTGATAATATTTTCAAAGATTTTTTTGTTACTAGTCATGTTCAGTGAACATCTACTATCCATGTACAATGTATTTCTGATGGTAATTTCCTTATTTATAAAAAAATATAAGTTTTAGACTCTTGAAACCCAAAAATTACTGGAAATGGAAACATCAGAGAGGAAATATTGAGGTATCCACATTTTCAAATAGAAATAATATTTATGAAAACCAAATACAGAGTTTTGTTTAAAGAAATATTTTCACCCAATATCCACCACACTGACATTTAGATTATAATGTGGAACTATGAGTAACAAAATAATAATTACAAAAAATTAGTTTATAATGAGTACAACTATACCCATAATGATTCCAAAGAGGATGAATTTGGGAATACATTTTATAAAAATATTCATTACAATAGGTAATGTATGAAAACACTTACTCAAGGAAAAAATTTCTGACATCAGTTTAATAACCATGTTTTTATCCTCAAAAAAATATTCATAGCACTATAGATAGTGTCAAAAATATTTTCATAGAAATTACATTTTCAATATCCTTAGAAAGTTTATCCTTTTAAGAATTAAAATCCTCCAGGTTTTTGGAAATATATTCAAAATTATAAATTATATTATCAAGATCGTTATAAATATATGATACATCATTAGTATGAACAGAAATTCTATAATTTTCTTAATTATGTTTTTTAATGAGTTTTGAATTTTCATTCTCAAGAAACAAAGAAATCCTAAATACCTTTTTATAAATAGGTAATGTTTTATCTTCATCGGAAAAAGATTTTTCCTCTAGATATTCATAATATTTATTGTCACTATTATTTTCTTTTAATGATATATTAGTTATAGATTCATCATTGTGTACCTTGGCCATTAGAAAATGATTTTCAAAAGGTATTGAGGAAATCAGAACAAGATTCTTCTTTCTATTAAATTGATTCTCTGAGAATTCATCAGAAGAATCTCCATCATTGGAACTCCAGATGTCATTAGCTATCAAATCTTTCTTATCATTAAATTTATAATAATTCTTTCAATTCCTATCAGAATGATTTTCCTTTCAATAATTTTTATTAAGCATATCACAATCTTGCCTTATATTCCCTACTGTTTTGCATTCATTGAAAGGGACTTCTGATTCTTTCATGTCCTTCCTTTATTTCTTCCTAACCCTATACTGAAATTCATTCATTCTAACTATCTTTCTCTTACATCAATAAATATTTTGTAGCTCATTCTCAGAATGTTCAATTTTACATGATTGAGATAAAATAAAGACTTTATTTAATATGGATCATGTAATCCTTTCAAGAGTTTGGTATTTTGTAGCAATAAAGACTACACTTCTATTTCCATTATTCTTATTATTCATAACAACGTCTATTTTCATTTTTTTCTTTTTTTGAAGAAGTGTTCCAAAAATCTCATCAATGGTAATTTGTGATTTTTTAATATTCTCGTCAATATTTTTTCTCTTAGATTCCCACTAATTAGGAATGATATCAATAATATTGTCCACAAGTTCCTCATCATCTAATTCTCTCTCACCCATTGATTATAAACTGTTAACAGTAGCCATAACCATTTTTTGTTCCATGCACCCTGGTTCTCCAAAAGGAAATATAAATCCATGATATTTTTCTATAAGTATAGCTCTTCCAATATCTAAATCATTGTATGTACCAAAATCAGTACGATAAAATTTATTCGAAATACAATTTTCAGCTTCACAAGGGGAAATCTGACTATATATATTTATGGTTATAGAACAAAAATAAAGTATTGTTTACCATGTATTTTAGTTGATATTTTGGCTTTTCTTGATTTGTAAATGTTCTGACTTCCTTATGAAGAATCTTGTAATATCAAGTAAGAATAACGAAGTTGTACACTCCAGTATTAAAAAAAAGTATTCATATGATCGATCCAATAATCGTAATCATTCCCATCAAATATAGGTGGTCTAGTAGGTTTTAGAAAGTCAATCGAACTGACATTCATTCATACCATTTAATGGAGAATATATTTCCCCAAAACATGTTAATAATATAATTTTATAAACAAGGAATAAAATCCTTAGCAAGGAATTTTTTTAGAAAAATTAAAACTTGAGCAAGAAAACATATATGTGAATATAATTATTTTAGATAACTTCTATGATACCAATTTTTGGATCAAAATGTGATTATATATGTCAATTAAAAAGGGGTAAATTGTTTGTTTAAAAACAATCATTTTTATCCTTATGGAAAATTATGTTTAAGAAAGATAAAAAAGGTAAATTCACCAGAACTCATTTAGTTCTAAATACGTTCTAGTTTCTAGAAATATTATCTCATAAATGAAACTTAAGAATTTTTTACAATGAAATGATTCTACATTAAAGCATATATAATCTTACTTATCAGAGTGTACAAATGAACAAGAGAGTATAATAAGGTTATAATTTCTCCCTTTATCAAATTACAACTAATATAAACATGAAACAAAAAAATGTTACAAGTATGATAGCTTTTAACCCAAAGTGAAGGGAATCCAACAACCATGGATAATGGACCCTTAATTTATACATTCAAGAAATTATGTATTACCCATACATGGGTAAGCCCTCAAAATAAATATTGGAATCTGTCTTGATATCCCCACAGGCCCTCGATCTTTATGGTAGTTTGAACCTCTATCTTCTTATCCATGGATGTCCTTGAACATTAAGGTAGTAAGAACCTCTATCTCCATATCCCCAGAAGTCTACGATTGTAGAAAACAATAATATGAGTCATAAAATGCTATTTGAACATGATTTTTAGTACACACAAGGATTGAGAGTCTCGTTCTCTTGAAATAACTTCAATTGCATGAATTCTCTAGAGTGATGGATCAGTTCATAGTTATTTTGAGATCATTCAAATGAGGTTTTATTTATAGGCATTTCTCCAACAGTCAGCTCCCTCCTCCAATGGTCACATATTTCCTTGAATTTCAGAGGGAAATTTAAACGTGTAACCCAAACAATAGTAAATTAAAAACATAATATATGACATCATTTCATAACTATAATATGTTTAAGAAAAATATGTTTTCTTAACAAAAAATATTTTTCAGATTCATGGAATAAATAAATGCTTTGAGTCTATTAAAATAATAATTTGGAGACTATAAATCATGGTTATTCAGATTCAGTTTTTCAACTATTTCAGAACCAAAATTCTTTATATTTCTCAATCTGAATTCTAATGAATTCAATATCTGAATTCGTAGTAATTCAGAGTCTCCAGGCAGATGCATTTGGAGTCAGAATTATGAAGAATTCAGAGACATAATTATGAGGAATTTAGTGTCTAAATTATGAGAAATTCAGAGTCTGATCTATGAGTAATTTAGGGTCTGACTTTTAGAGAATTCGATGTCTGAATTTCAGATATTTTAGAGTCAAAATTTCAGAGAATCTGAAGTCTGAATATTAGAGAATTCATAGTATGAACTTCAGAGAATTCAAATTCTAAAATCCAGATAAATCGGAGTCTAAATTTTAGAGAATTCAGAATCTGAATATCATTATTTTTGGTGTCTGAATTTTATAGAATTTAGAATCTGAATTATAGAGAATTCAGATTATAAATATCTGAAAAATTGGAATTTGTATTTTAAATAATTCAAAACCTTAAATCCAAACATGAAAACAGAATATTCTAAAACTATGTATTTTTAGGATTCTGAGGTTTTAGATATGAAACATAATATTACCCTTATGAAATAAAAAGAGATATATTTAGAAACTATAAAATGAACAAGGAAAACATAACTAAGAATTAAATTACCGTAAGGAAAAGTTTCCTTATTAATATAAAGCTTAGGGAAAATATGATTTTACATAATATAGAGTGTTTGTGATTTCAAATACACAAATGAATGGAAATGTCATTAGAAAACCTTTAGGACCCAACAATATATCACCATAAAATTATGGTTTTTGAGACATCAAATAGTTTTTCAAATGTTGTCTTTTCATGAAGGGTTTTAATTTTCCCAAAAATATTGAATATTAAAATTATGAGAATTTTGATTTTACCTATTGTGGATATTCTATGAAGGCTACGATTAATAGACAATATGCTATGTAGGTAATATAGTTTGAATGTAAAATTTGTAATTGAATCTATACTGGATATAGATGAATAAAATGTTTTTAATAAGATTCATCACAAATATTATAAAAAATATATCTCTTGATGATGTAGAACCATAGACTGGGCTAATGAAGAAAAATATTGAAGAAAAAAAATTAAAAATACAATCTTATGGTCATTTCCAAGATTTTCTATAAATTTTTAACAGAAGAATCCTAGTATAACAAGTGTTTTTTTATATATCATTAACATGAATATTTTATAATATCATCATATGTGTCGAATCTATCATTACCCCTTTTGAAAAATAGTTTTTGGAAGATTGGATGATGTTGTGTACCTTATATGAGTAGTTAGATCTTCATAAAGTTATGCCCACGTAAAAGTGATGTAATGATTATTTGGAATATCATAACACTATTGATATGTTCTCAATATAAAACACATTTATATGAAAATAAGAAAAAATTATAATTCTTGTAATCCCTTCCTTTATTTATTTTATTAATATTAATAATTTGAATTGTGTTGTTTTTTCTATCATGAAGACAAGATCTAATTTTTATTAATGTAATAAAAAATTCTTCCACAATTTAGCACCCCCTCTAAGAAGTATTGTGGGACAATGGTACAACATATGGTATCTATATATCCCCCCTTTGTTATTTTCCCAATAATTGTTGGCTAAAAATGTTTAACACCTAAAAATATTCATTCATCAATTGTTATAAATTTAATACACCAATTGGTCCTAAATCCAATCCTAATTAACATAAACATGCACTCAAAAAAAATATGAAAATAAATTTTAAAAAGATATTATGGGACCCCATACTCATTAGGACCTTAATTAATTTTTAGCAATAAGATATCAAAAAAACATATTAACTAAAATAATTTAAATATGTCAAAAAATGATATTATTATATAGGCATGATTTAATATTGAAATAAAAAATACATTAATTAAGTCAATGTTATAAATAAAAATCTAAATTTACCCTAAATCACATACCAACCTAATTTAAACAAAAAAATGAAATTATACTTCATTAATCATTTTATATACTAACTCTCATATTATTGTCTTAACTGGTGATCCACCTATTGATATTTCGTCACATTAGATTTTATCCTTCTAGTCCTTCCTCGGACCTTTGCTGGATTTTTGTAATTCATCCTATATAATATTGTTAAACATACAAACAATCCCTCAATTATTGGTTGGGTTATTTTTTATGGTGTTCCTACCATGATGCCCTAAGGTAAGTAATCATTCTCACAGTAATAGAAATAATTAATAAACCTAATTGAAAATATAACATAATATATATCATGGGATCATTGATCATATATAAATAAAATAATTCATATAATTGAATAAAGAATTACCATTTCCCAAAAAAAATTCATTATTAATAAATTTAAAGATATCCACTAAAAATAATATGATGTCTCAAAGGCCTAATATTATCTAATAAAAAATAAATAAAATAATAATTATTTACTTCACAAAAATTAACACAAATGTTGAATAACAACCCAAATAATATTAGAAGTGCACTTATCAGGATCATAATAGAAAAATTATACACAAAAATATAGTTATAATTACCATATAATCAACATTAATGAATATATACCTTTCATTGATTATTACCACAAACAAAGGTGGCCTTTTGGATTAATTTTTGTTCTATTTTTAAGAATGACCATTTTAGAACAACTATATTTCAATTTCATCCTTCATCTTATTTTTGAATGCTTCCAAAACTATAACTGGAAGATAATAAATGTTATCATTAGCCTTGTTAGTTGTATTAGCTTCATTAAATCATCAAAAAATGTTATTAATCCGATCAATATTCAATATTTATTCTAATGATGTTGTATATATATGTAAATCAATAATTTTATATGTGTATGATTGTCTGTCAAAATATGAATGCATATATTTTTGGGTATATTTTTGTTTGTATACTATTTATATATATATGTGTGTCAATGTGTGTGGGTTTTTTGGTGGGTGTATGTCCTATCATTTTTTGTGGGGTTGAACGGATTTTTGGGGCAGAGGGCAGGTCAAATGTCAAATCCATGGGCTTGCATTCATACATAATTTTTTTTCTCACATTGTGTTCTATAGTGATGTATATAATCAACCTTATATATTTAATATTTATATATGTATGGTTTCAGAATTATATTTTATATCTAATAAGTTTATAGATGTTATATATATACTTTTATGCACATACCATCACACATACAAAAATATAGATACAATAATGTATTATTTAAGTGTGTTACGTTTATAATATAAATATAATCATATCATATTTATATTTATTTTAATTTTATATTTATATGGTTATTTTGTTCTATTAATTTTGAGTATTGTTTTTTGATGTGGGGTATATATATATATTAATAAATAATATATATAATCTAGGTGAGAGTTTATATATATATATGTAATTATTGATTATTTATAAGTATATAGTCACTTTATGATATAAATTTTTAATATATTGGGATTGTGTGAAAGCATGTATTTACTATATTCCACATTTAAGGTTGATTCTAGGTTTAGTAAATTACATTCATCGAAGGAATATTGGAGCCACCACAGTCTAGTCCTTCTTAAAACAAAAGTGACTAAAATAAGTAAAAATAAAAAAACCACAACATTAAAAAAGGGAAAACGTACAACAGAACCCAGAAACATCTTGTATCCTTAGGCCGTATGATATGGGTAGAAGAAAATATTACTAATAAAAAAAATAGTTTAGGTAAATCTATCTCTCATGATAAATAAAAGTGATGAGATATGTATGAATCTATTAATATTCATTAATGGAAATTCAAATGGAAACCATTCAATCACGCTTGATGAAATCATGTTTTAAGAGAATTATTTATGATAAAATAAATTGTATCTTCACTCAAAATCTAATAATTTATAGACTAAAAAACTCAATGTCATGAAAAATGTATTTCATGGTAGGATTTTTTTGGAACATTTTTTAATCATAAAAAATTCATCATTTCAAAAAATAATTTCAATGACAATCAGGAGCCTAGATATACAGAGTTTTGAGTGAAAAATATTCTAGGAATGAATTTCGATTGGAAAACCAAGGAAACTATATTTCATAATGATTAAATTGGTTCCAAAGAGAGGAATATTCATACTAATAAATCCATCATATAACAGTATCCTTGAATATTCACTTCCATTACTGCAAGTGATGAAAATTTATACCCCATCATGTCATATACTAAAAATATCACCACTCAATGATGAAAGAACATGTAACGACCTTCATGATCTAAAAAATAGCGAAAAGTTATATTGTTATATACAAGATGAATCACCAATTTTTAAAAACCAATTACCACTATCATGTAGTGTAACAATGTTATGCTAAGTGTTCCACCATGAAAACCCCTAACTATGGTGAATAAAAAATAATTCACAAAATTATTTCCATCCCCTCTAATAATGACTAAATTATATCTCCTTAAAAATGGACTAGAGTGGAAAATGGGAGATTTAATGAATTACAATTTCTCCATTTGTATCTTTTAGTAATTGAAATAGTATTGAAGAATACTTCCCATGGTCAGGATCATGTGAATATTGCATCATCACCATCACCACATTTTTATATATATATTTATAGAATAGAAATAAAAAATTATGTTAAATGTTTATCAAAAATAATAAACATTATTTAGTTATATAACATGAATATGAATTTGAAAATGGATATATATTATTCATAAAAGAATGGAGTTTTTGGATTTTATAACATGTTGTCTAATTTTCTATTTACATTGAAATGAATTATTATCAAATTATGTGTTTGTGTGAACACTATATTTTCTAAAATTAAATTATAATTATAAGGATTGTGTATGATTATGTTAACATAAATGACAAAACAAAACCACTCTAAATTGATAAAATTCATATTATATCATATAATAAATTAACATTACATGGTGAATATTTTTTATTTTACTTTTTGAATCCTAGCCAATTCTGTAAACATTAACAATTATTGAGAAAAATTTAAAGTGAATAAATATATAATTAATTATAGGATGTGTATGTGATAATTATTTTTATATGATATTAATTCAATATAAAATAAATAATTTTTTGTTTTTCAACATAATCAAACGTGATGAACATATGTAATGATTAGGGGAATATTAGTTGTTAAACCACATTGAATGTTTTCCATTAAGTTTTTAATTACATTTAAATTTTTCATGTTTAAAAATTTTTTGTTTATCAAAATATTTCATAAATTTAAATATTAAATTGAGAATTTTTTCAATGAAATTCTCTGTGTACTTTTATATCACAATGATATTTAGATTATCTTATATCCTTGAGTTATGAATGTTTAGGGATTTATCAATTTTTATGCAACAATTTTACATCATGTAATTTTATAACATGTTTCCTAAACTAAATTAAATTATTTTTTATTGATATAAAATAAAAACTATAGTTTATGTTTTCTTATTAACATTAATCAAAAGAATTGACTTATTAATTAAGATATCTCCTTATTTAAATTTTTCATTATAACTAGTTTTCTTAATAAAATGATTACCTGTTGTAAAACCCTATGTCCAGAAAAATTATAATAACACTTTGTCAATTATTTAATTTATCAATTATATAAATTTTAGGAAAAAAAGGTTGGAAAATTAAAAATATCTAGTGAAAAAAACTAATATATTTTTTATGAATCATCAAATATTGGTACAAGTTTTTACATTGATGTTGATCATATTGAGGAAATGAAAATTAAAGTAGATTTGGAATTTTTATATAGTACAAATTTATTTAAATGTTTATAGAAATTTTTTGATATTCCATTATATGATGTTCATAAAAAATATTCCAAACTATCATAAAAAAGAAAAAAATTTAACAAATATGTTGGAAATAGATGGAGTGACACCCACTTTATAGTCTTTCCTTCTATTTTTCTAGATATATTTCTTGATAAAAATGCGAGTCTTTGTTGAATATACACTATTAAATAAATTTTGTAATCCATGAGTTTCATATTTTAAAAATTACATGACTTCCCTAATAATCATATATTGTTATTAAATGAGTGTGTACCATTATATAATTGTCGCATGTATAATTTATAAAGATATATGAAGAACAAATCACATTCATTGTAATTTGGGCAGTACTCTCAGTGCTGTTCAAAATTTGGAGGAATGAATATAAGTCTTCTAAATAAAATTCCATTGATATAATGATCTGAATATCATGGGCCGGTCCTAAACAAGGATCAATATACAACTACCCAATGTTCAACTCTATAGGAACGGGGAATCAGAATAGTGAAAATCCACAAATAACATGGGAAGCCCATTACCAAGAATCCTATATACAACCACATATACATCTCCATGTGGAAGTACTAATGATAAAGAATGAAAAAGATGAAATGACTAGAAATTGAACAAATCATCAAAACCCTCTAGTGTGTACAAGTGTACGAAAATTCAAACAGAAATGTTAGGTGGTGAAAAACCTTCCCAACTAGAAATATGTCCCAACCTTACAAAATTGGAAAGTAAAATAATGAGAGATCCCAAAACCTGGTCTCCACGCTACGACCATATTATACATAACCATGTACCATGATTCCCTGATCTCCACTAAACTCACCAGTAATAGGTCCACTGTATGAAAAAGTTAAAACCCATGACGATGAAGAACATACTTCAGAAAGTATATACATATCTTTTTGGAAGCACTAAAATCTAAAATGAGGAGCAGTAAGAGACACAACAGGAATATAATGATGATAGATATTAAAAAAAATGTATATCGACCCAAGAAAGTGATAAATTAACCTCACATTATCATAATGGTATCAACGCATTGTGTATATGGACTACTCCTCGAGTCAATGCCACACATAGCTGGTGTTTAACCTCATCCAACATCAAGAATCAAAAAATAGTAAGTATGTGGAACACCTTTCAGTTCTATCACAATCCATGGAGGTAGAGTAACCAAATGTAATGGTATGGATATATATATATATATATCTCTGTGTCTGTTTTCTCAGTAAACAAATCCCAATGGTAGAGAAAGTTAAATGTATACTCATATCTCAGCCCATGATAATAGATTACAATAGATCCAATAGCCCATAAAATATTGCCAACATCTCACACGTCTATCCTGAAGTAACCGTATGAAGTCCCTGGCCATATCACTATATTGTATAGTGGTGGGGGCCCAAACACCATGTATAGGACATGCATGCTAGTGAAAAAGTGGGATATAATTTTTTTGAATCCATAAAGTACCTACACAAAAAATATTCTAGGGGGGGTCCACTCTACTTTAATGAGAATCTAAACCCTATTACATATGAGGGTTCAACTCCAAATGAATCTAGAGAAAAACTAAACCCTATTTGATATTGGGGTTCCACTTGGAATGTATCTTTTCTAGAACTGCACCCTGATGTGTCATGGGGGTTCTACTCTACTATCTTTAGGACCCACTCCCTATCAAATTAGTCATTAAACTCCGTATGTAGAGGACCTACTCCAAATATGATTGGGGTTCCACTATATATGTAATGGATCCTTTCCCCGGTGTGTCATATGGTTCTACTTTGGTCATAAAGGTCCCACACCTTATCTAATAAGTGGATACACTCTCTGGGTATAGGACACACACCCCTGTGGAAATGGATTAAACTCTATTGTAATTGGTGATCCTCTAGTTTATCACTATTGTTATTGGGAACATCAAAAATAATTTTTGTTCTTGGAACATTTATCATCATACACTAAAATCAACAAAAGAGGGAACCATAATGTAGTACATGGAATGACACTCAGGATAAAGTAATAATCCAGCCTCTGGATATATTTATCCCAATAACTCTATTTATTGTTCTCATGATATGAAAACATTCAATCCAAGGGGATAATCCATCCTAGAAAGGACCTCCCATGTATATCCAAGATAACCAAGGGATGCTCTACGAATGTTTCTCCATTTATTATGTATAATCAGACACAAACAATAATTGGTGCAGTTTTATCCACATATCTCCTCAGATGAAACACATTGAAGACATCAATCACTCGGTCTATCTATGGTGGTTGGGTGAGGCAGTAAGAATCTCCACCAACCCTCTACAGGATGTCGAATAGCCTGATTAACATCAAGGATGACATACCCCCTCAGCTGATCCTTTATTATCCTTGTTGTGGGTATACTCAATAGAAAATTTGGTCTCCCTTCTCAAACTAATTAGGGATATATAATGGTGATAAGCCTAGTATTTCTTCCTACATTGATCTTTCCTCCTCTGCTCATGGATGACTTATACCTTCACTATCATCACTTACAAAAACATTGTACTGGAAGGAGATGCAACTCCAATCTTTATACAACATAAGTGTGACCTATATGGTCTCTTATATATGGATAAAATTGTTCTTTGATGATGGTAGAGTAGTAGCTATTGTTTTACACAAATTCTACAGTGGGAAAGTGATATTCTTAGCTCTAGATGAATTTAAGAATACAATCCCTCATTGTGTCCTCAACACCTAGATAGTGTACTCACCCCACCCATCTTTCTAGGGTTAAACGACTATATTAATCTATCATATGGGTCCATAATACCACAAGATCCTCTGGGAAATGAATAATACAACCATATCTAGGTCATGAGTCATGTAGTCTTGATTATGGGGTCTCAACTAACTAAACTAATATGTAATAACTACTCGTCGTTGCATCAACACACAACTAATACTATCTACTAAGGAATTGTAATACAATACATACTATATGCCCTCCTCCCATAGTCTCAACACATGATCACCCATCAGCCTCGGGATAAACACCACGAAAAACTTATGGAACAATTTAGTCTAGGTAAAATACTATACATTTTATGTAATGGTGGTCAAATGAATTGTAATCACAAAAAAATCTACCACAAACAACCAGTAGTACACTAAAATGATAAAAAACATTAACATGGTGTTGGGTGACTCCAGAGAAATCACATAATCAATCATCATTGGTTCCATGTATAAACCATGCTAAAAATTTATATTCACCAGGATGTGAACCTCATGAAACCATAACATGAATTTCAGATAATCCTATAACCATTATTCTCTAGAAGAAATTTTTCAACCAACCTCAAAAAAGATGCATGATCCTCATATAATATAGATTAGAAGATTATGTATTCAATTTAGATGACCAAAAAATGGGTCCATGTATGGTAGGATGATTCGGTTAATCGAACTGATAAACACAGTGACGATGTTTTTCACACCAAATTGGAAAACTGGGAACTCATAATTTTTATTTCATCATCAAAATGCAAAATTCAGAATATAAAACTAAAGAACACCAAACATGTGGTAGCCATAACAATGATTGATCTTCATGAACCATCTCACACCTCCTAAATAGTAAGAGAGGACATCAATACACAGGAACCAGAAAATGTTATTAATCATGGCCTTGTTCAGATAACAATAATCCATGAAATTACAAAAAATAACTTCCTTGTTTATTATTAAATACATCATATTTACCAATGGGGAACCACATGTACTCATAAATCACTTCCATCGATGGACATCCAACTGTAACAGTATCTACTAGTGCTGAATAGAGGAAATATGATATGATGTATAAGAAATTGGGGTGGTCCCTATATATAAGTTGATACAAAACACTATCTCCCACCCCAACGGTTGTCCTCGAACTTCGTTGGGGAAGACATCCACATAATCCTCCACAACATAGAGAATCCATATGACTGAATAGATTACATCAGAAAGGGCTACACTAACCATCTAATTGGAAATGAGATGCATCACACTACATGCAGCACCTACATGCAATTCCATGAGATATCCCTAACCCAAAATGGTGAATCTAGTACCATCAATACATAGGTATATGACTCATCTATAATGTAATTTAATATAGTCATGGACAATGGTTAGCCAATCAATACCTAAGATGATATCAAATAGTTACATAATGATGAACAAAATGACCTACCCAATCCACTCTCCCCAAAGTGATAGTTCACACTTCTGAAAGATTATAGATATGGATGATGTGTTACCTTTAGGAACATCAAGACAAAGATTTTGGGCTAGCATCTCAACTGTGAGCTACAGATCTCTCACAATGGTAATAGAGAAGAAATAAATATTGGAACCTATGTATACTAATACTTAATATATAGTAAAAAATTCATTGATTGTAGATATAATCATATCTTGTACTATGAGGTATTAATCCCCAAAAGAATTCTGTTATTTGTGTCCTCGACTACTATTTTAACCTCACTGGGATACTCTATACACTCTCCTTGAAAAACCCTATCATGACGATGTCTGTTCTGTGGTTTTCAGTTATCATAATGCATGCACTACTTGGAACATATTTTTATGAAATCTCATGTCGTGTGGCCTCTCCCATCACAAGCGTATCACCTCCCATCTATTGGAAACCCTTTTCATCTACACTAACCATTTTAATGTTCCTATTTCTTATTATAAAAAGTTATCATGCATCAAGATCATTTCTTCTACTGATAGCTAGCGAATATAGATGACTCAGCCTTGTTATTCCCACTACCAACTCCAACTTCATGGTGTCCCTGTTATATGATGCTTTCTTTCCCCAGTTCCCACTCCAACAACACCACGTAGGGGGGATGTACCATGGCACTGAACTATAAATGATTTAATTGTAGATCCCCATATAGAGATTCAATTATCTAAAATATCAATCCCAGATAATTTCAAGGGAGTATCGTGTAATGTTAGTGAAGATTAATATGTACTCTGTCATATACATCAATCCCTATTGTAGCTCAAAAAAACTCCTAAATATAAATAGAGTGCAATATGGAGGAGTAGTAATCCTCAAGAAATAGATTCTGGATTTCAGTCCATGATAGTGTCGACTGATCGTGCATTGGGGCAACAAGACCCTTCCATCACATAACTACTCCATTGAAAATTAATACAAACAACATGTCAATCTAATTTTTCTATGTCCATATATTCCAAAAGACATGGAATAATGAATCTATACATTGATCTCCTTCCTGTGGATCTATCTGACTACAAAACCTCAATGGGATCTAGGAATGGAACTCATAGAATGTTCTACTCCCACACATTTCTTCAACCTTCCCAATTGAGTTTATCTGATTCTTAACAAGTGTAGGTTCTAAAACCTGTCCACACTGAGGAAGAATATAGTGGGATGCACCATGAACCAAGTCTATAATGCTCATCAGATCTATTTAATGATCATGAATTGGTATCCTATCTTGTTGTCATCATGGAGGTATGAAAAAAATTTAATGAAGACAAACCATAGTCAAATGAACACACACACACACACACATATTTATACATTTAATGGGGAGATTAATTAAGAAGGAAAATTGAATAATCAGTCCTATATGTCTTCTACCATTGATCCCTATAACCATTGTCTTGATATGATGAGTTAAAAAGCTGGTGTTCTAGGTCTAAGTGAATGGGTACATGAGCATCACGTATTATGAATAGATTTCATGACATGTGAAATTCACTTGTAACACATTGAAACTGTTTCTATAATCCCATATTATAATCATATGGGGACTACTCTAAAAACCATCCCAAAAATTGAAATCCTATCATAACAATGCTTAATGACCCAACCCTAACCAGGGCTCGAGATGCAAAAACCCAAGAACTCTTCTAGGACCATGATATAGAAACCATCTCCGAAGGAACAACTCACTCAAGAGGCTTATTCCTATAAACATGAACACACTGAAACAATAATATAAATATAAAATTTAATTAGAAAAACAAGGAATTATATGAAATATCATGAAATTAAAACAACCAAGAAAACCCTCTATGGTTTAAAAGAGCTTCAAAATGAAAACTGAAAAGTAATGGGGGAAAATACAATCCCAATAAAAAATATATCATGACCTGGATAAACTAGAAAATAAACTACTTAGAGAGCCCATATCCTAATAACCAAACACTGACTAATGCAAAAAGTCTCAAGTACCATGTATCTTCATGCTCTTTTAAATTCGCATTAAACCTATCATTCATCTATATAGGACATGACACATGCTGGAAAATTAAATTCATGGGTGATTATATACATACCAAGTATGATTCCTTGAAATATAAAAGGGGGATTCTCAATAAAAATAATATAAATAGAAAGAATTTTGATTTGTAAAAAGGATGTAGCTCGTCCCATGAAAGAGATAGAGTAACATTTTGCTACCATGTGGGGCTCAATATGGTGTTCATGTGGACTACATGTAAGGTATTTTCCACCCATTTTAGATGAGTAAAATTAGCCAACCATGTGAAGTGAAATAAAGAAAGAACACAACATACCCCAAAAATCATTTTGTTCATTGGTTGGAGAGTATCCAATTCCAATGGTACTGATAAAAAAAAAACACACACACACACTTATATACATATATATTTATATTTATGTTCGTAGTAAAAGGAGACCCAATGTGAGAGAATGGGGGTATCCATCTCAGAGCTCATCCTAGAAAGAGTCTTTCTCAATTACAAAAGCTCATCAATAATGTGTAGTATCTCAGACATCGAACTAGAAGTAACTGTGTAATGGACCATCCCTTGATAGGGGGTTTCACTCGTCAATTATATGTATATTAATCAAGCTCTGATGTGTTAGTGGGTTCCACTATAGTGTTGTGAGGACACATGTCCTACTTAATTGTAGGTTACACTTGATATAAATATTTATAGGAAACACCACTTAATGATTCATGGATGTTTCACTACAGTGTCTTAAAGACCCACTCCCTATCTGATAGGGCTGTAATAGTTGATAGGTAGAGGACCAACACCAAATATAATTTGTGTGGGTCCCCTATTAATGTTGAGTACCCACACCCTTGTGTGATATAGGGTTACACTCTAGACATTGAGAACTATAACCCATCTAATGGGGGTTCCATTAAGTAGGGATGCTACATAATCACATGTTGATGGGGGTGGGCAGTTCCACTCAAGTGTCACTAGTGATCCTCTCTTGATCATGACCATCGTTAAGCACCATCTAAATTTGTGGAATGCATAAATAATTTCAAATTTTATACCAAAATAGAAACATAATGAACCATTGTGGTATTCATATAAAATCAGTCTAGATAAAATATTCATAGAACAATGTTTGAGATTAAATGAAGGAGATACATAAGATTGACGTTTTCACAAAAGAAACCAATGGGTACACAAAGTGTGACAGGGCCATCAGTACTTTTGATCCCTCTACATTACATGTCTATTTCCTTATAGATAATGTCTAACAAAATATGTATGGAAACATATCATGTGGGGATATATACATAACATTTACATGCCGCTCGAGGTTCTGACTATTTTCTAGGCCATGCATATGTATCCATCACATGTCCAAGTACTCATTTTGTGTCCATTTACGTAGCACATGGAATGTACCTAGTTGTGTTCATGTAATTCAGTACATGGTTTCATTATAAGGAAATTATTTCCAAATGTTTTTCTAGAAGTATGCTCCGCCACATGGATCGACCACCTAGGAATGTGGTGCATAATGTGTTTGAGAGCAACATGCCATGCCATCTGTACAAATTCCCAAAACCATTGCTTCTATAGTAAGACACCTACACGGCATGTGTTATTATAACTGCAAGGTGTGTTGTTGTGATCATTCATGAATTTCATATATGTTATCAGAATAATATATTCAAATGTACTGACTTTGATTCTTTTTTTTCATCAAGAAAATGATTGATATTGCTGATGTTTGATTTTTTAAACCATCCGGTGGCTGAAAACCATATTTAAATTGGATTAGTAGAAGTCCACATAAACCAGTGTCACTCTACACATAATACAAATCATGGATCTCGTGACATAGATTCCAATCATAAAATACATCATATGAATCATGAAAACAATCTAGTTATATACATTTTTACACTATCCATTTTTGTCTCACAATTATGTTGAAAATATGACGGTTTGATTGCGCTCAATATCGAACTAAAATGTCAAATCAGAAATGAGGGGGCCAACTTTTAAAGAACAATAAAATTCATAAAAGGAGTAACAATAATAGAGGATTGTTGTTCATTTCCATGTGTTTTTATACAATAATAAAGAATGAGTATAAATTTGGTTTGAAAATTGAATAACCAATTATGTTTCAATTCATAATAATATTAAAAGGAAACATTGTTTTGTAATTAAAATGTAAGAAGATGATTTTAATCAATAATTTTTTACAAAAAGTAAATAATCAATGAATTTAAGCGTTTTAATTGGATAATTAATCATTTTTCATTGATGAAAATGCTCTCTAATGATTGAAGGATGTTATTATGTTCATTTTGTTTTGATCTACTGCAACCAAGAGTTTCAACATCGTTTGAGGTGATCCACCAATGGAATGAGACGAATAAAGATATGGAATACTCCTAAGGATTATGTGTATAACTATTTAGTATTATCCATAACACTGATAATATTGAAATTTTAGTTAGGATAAATTAATTTAATTACTTAACCATCTGAATAAACCACCCAAAAGCGAGATATCTAAACACCCATGCACTGAACCGTTTTATGTCATGCATAGGGTAAATAATGAATAATAAAATCAACTATGTTCTTGGATTTATAATAAATGATTCCACTTAATAGTAGTATATTTTATGAATCAATTTGTGGGTAATTTGAAAATATATAATATTTTTATAAAGTTAATTTCGGGAAGAACAAGCCTCAGAATCACACTATGTAATAGAAGTTGGTTTTTGAATTTTTTTAGATATATTTGAAAGGATTAAGATAAAAAGGTGTCATTACACTATTATATCAATATTTTTGTTTCATGTTAATTTCTCCAAAAGTTACTTTGTTTGTCAGATGCTCGAAGTTATAAAATTTTAAATTCACCAACTGGGGAACAGTTAGAGCTTACCATGTGGCCAACAATGTGAACATGAAGAGGCAAGAGAATAGTTTTTCTTTCCTTGTGATGGGATTTAGAATACATAGAAAAATTATAATATATTTTGGGTATATTTTACATGGTTGGAGAATTTTTTGTAAACCATACTTCCCAACCAACCAAAAGAGAGTATCCCAGATTGTGGGATCTGTAATGTTGGTTCCTAATTTGGCCATCCATTTTTTAGGACCCCCTCACACCAAATATACATAAATTGGGGGATAGAGATAACGATTCTGGAGGCTGAGCTAAATTAGGCCCCGATTTGACAACAAGAACAGAGGGTATAATTATCTCATGAAATTGGAGGCATTAATCAATATAAAAAAATTGGATCATGATATATGATGATTAATCCGCAGGAAACTCCATGAACCAATATAGAAAAGAAAAAAAATCCCACAATTCATGCATAAATAAAATAGGGATAGGAAATACTCTCCAAAATTAAATATAAAAATCCATTTCCCTAACAGTGACCTAACTTGTAACAAAAAATGTCTAAGATAGTACTTTCTAGAATGATCAACGTAATCATCCTGGAAAAATTAATTTTATATATATTTATGATGAGTATAAATTAAATTCAATAGGATAAGGAAAATAAAACTTTTATAGGTTAAAGATGCATAATAATGTAATCGTTAATAATTACTAGATCTAAGGGCACTCAAATTGGTCAACTATCAAATATCATCTTCACCATGTTACACATACAAAATAATAGATTCCATGTAAAATTAAATAATATTAACAATGTCAAAAAATGTTTCCCCATACCACATTCCATTTAATTTTGTACACTCACACCCCAGTTCCATATGTCCTAGTGCTCCCATCTCTTCTGAATAACATATACAACCTCCCCATTTCATAGTCACATGACATCATTCTTATAGAAACATTTTCCATAAAATCAAAATGTAAATCATAGTAATATTACAACATGAATATGAAGGACATAAACCTCATCCCCTTATCATACCATGCAGGACCGAAACCCTAATCTTCCTCATAGGATGATGACATCCTATCTCACTAAAAGCCATTTTGTCCACTTCCCAACATCCTAATAACATCACATCTCACCTCAAGAATCTTGGGCCACCTCCCCACAACATAATCACGTCACATCTAACCAAAAGATATCATGGTCTTCAAAAAGTGAACAATCGAACCTTTAGTCTTTAAAGAATTTTCATATCTACACACCTTGAAGAGGGAGTTTGAAAGAGAGGACATCCATCCATCCTTCTTCATCAATTGGATGTATAGTAAAATACCATCATATAAATATAAGGGTGTCATCTATTATTGATTGATGTGGTTAGGGTGAATAAAAAAATCACAAGGATAATAATATATATGCACACACACACACATACATATATATACATATTTCCATACATAATACTGGCCTATGTGTTCAGAAAAATAATCAAACAAACTCCCAACCTCACCACTTCTGCTTCCACCACTGTATGAATAACACTATAGAATCCATCTTTCATATTTGTAATGAATACCACTATTCAAATCATTAATTTAATTTTTATGCATAGACATCATTTTTCATTAAAAACTATCATATATTTGTTTAGTATTCATTTACATACCATTAACCAAAACATCCCAAGTAATTTTAAATATTTTCGTGCAGCCGTCCCGTAACTACCTAAGAATCAACCAAAGTGTATCCCCCAAAAACAATTATATCATCATTCAAAACATATGATTACCTTGAATCTCCAAAACATTGCTATACAATCCATCATCCCACAGTCCCAAGAGAAATTCCAAACAAATAATCGCCTCACTACCAAAAGGCATTAAAAAACCACCCCCTTACAACCGCAAAATAATATCAAAACAAACAATCACTTCACTTCCCCAAATGCACTTTGAAACAACCCATCACCTTGTCCCCCGAAAATTGCAACAACACATCACAGAAAAACAAAAGGATTTTTTCAAATTTAGTATAGAGAATTTACTTATTTTTTAATATTGAGGAACTATAAAACAAATCAAAAATCCTAGGGAAACAATTTCATAATCCAAATATAAGTGATTAACTAATTTCGAATTTAGGGTGATATAACTCATATTTGAATAATAAATAGTTGTGATAATCAAAATAGAGCAAAGAAAGACCCAATAACCACATTTCTCAGTGAGGCATCGATCTCGTACATTCAATCATATAAAAATAATATCAATGATATAAAAACATGAAAATCATTCAATCTTATCATTCAGTTTCAATTAATTGATTATAATATCCTGATTATACCACCACAACCATACCTATTATGTAAAAAGATTAATCCCTTCTCACATGTTACACATAAGTGAGAATGATGAAATTAACTACCTCAGAGAGAGCATTAATGAATTGAGACGCACCAAAGTGGGAATAAGAAACTAACAAGAAAACACTACTACATAAGGAACTCATGGATCAACAAACATCACACCAAAGATCCATAAAAACGTAATCCCATAATACCCCCACAAAAACCATTCCTCGAAAAAGTGAATCCCTATAAGCTGAAATGTGTAACGCCCCGACCCCAGTTACCCAGAGTCGGTGCATTATTACATAACATTGGAATGATCACAAGAAAGATCAAATCTCGAAAGACCGACTAGTTTAGTAGCCCTGGAAACACTAGATACAATCATACAGTTTTACATTACATAAAAAAACATCTTTTCTTCATATCCCCTCATACTATCGCTGCATGTCATTCATAAATTACTTCTTCATAATCCTTGGAAAAATAAAACATTGAAAGGGGTGAGTTCAGATGCTCAGTAAGGATGACATTATAGGAGAATCTTTCATAGATAAGCATAAACACTTAAGGAAATTTATAATTAAAACAAAATCCTTTTAAACTTTATCTTCAGCATAATATGGCAAAGATAAAATGAAATAATTCCATTTACTTATTCACATTGATATTCTACTAGTTGAACAATCACATGAAATATCAATAACCACATTCATAATGATGGAATGCATAATGCCAGACTATCATAACCACATAGCATAGGCCTCGTGCCAAGACTACAAATAAGATTTTGTCAAGGCCTTGTGCCAAGACACTAGTTTGCCTCATGAGACCTAATGATGCATCAATGAGATATAGCGGGCTCCACCCATCACTTATTAAGTCCAATGAATTACTCATATAAACAAGTTTAATCATAACATAAACATTCGTATTAAAACTAGCATACGAAATTTCAATACGTTAACCACAAACCATGAATAGTATAAAAAATAGCACATCCATAGTCAAACATAAATCATTCAATACAATATGGAAGATTGTATTGTATCACATTAACATCAATCAAGTATAATGAAGGATAGATGAAAATAATCATCAAAACTATTTGGGAGAAATATCCCCCTTTTTCTTGAAATCATTAAAAAGCCACACTATTTGTCAAGAATCCATTTAAAATAGATTTTAGAATCAAAGTGTCCCATAACAATTTCAAATTTTTAAAAGGAGTTTTTATTTGAAAACTTTAATGTTCATTTAAATAAATCATTAAAACTATTTTTAAAACAGAGACATTAATGAGAATGATTTAGAAGAATAAGTCTTTAAAACATTTAAAAATGTATTTTAGTTAGAGTTTCTAACCAAAAGAGAGACACTTGAATACAAATAATTGAGGTAATCAAATCTCTGTAAAATCATGTGAATAAATGGATTAATGATATACTATGTTAGAGTACATTATATACACCACATAAAAGTTATTTGGTGTATAACAACAAAGAAGTCTCAATGGAATTTAAGTTGAGATGAAATCTCTCATAAAGGCCGTATCCTTAGGTTAAGGATAAATCAATGACATGGTTATGTGTGAAAAATATAAATACACTAAATATTATTGGATATTCAGTGTAAAACAATCAATGGATATTCACACATAATCTTGTAAATACAACACTAATGAATTGGATGTTTAACTCAACAAATGGAGAATGAGATAAAATTACTCTTATCAAATTCATATAGATGACTTGAGAAATTATGAATGGATTGATTATGTCTATCAAAAGTATATCCATATAAAAGGGTATTGGAAATTTTAACATAAGAAAATGAATAGTTATTCCACACATAATCACGGAGTAAAATAATCAATGAAGTTTGCGTAAAGCTGAATAAATGGAAATTGAAATTTCGAATTCCCTTATCAATTAGGTAACATACGAAGCATACACCCATGAAAGAAGGATAATAAAATGGTGATGTAAATACCCATAAATTAATGTATATTACACAATGAATACAATCATGGGCAGTACACATACACCACATGCAATAATTAATTGGTGAACAAGGGAATTCTCAAGAAATTAAGAGTGAGTTAAGATACCCCTTACTTTGTACTTTTTCCTTGGTCGACAGTAAGTTAACCTCCTTTATAATGGTGAAACAATTGTTATTAAATTATACAATAATCAGTAACATTAATATGATATCATATATGATCTTTTAACATTGATTTGATAATAATATCTTAGAATTATCGTCATTTCGGGTGTTAACTTACTCGTTTTCTTTTATATGTTTTGTTACGTAAGCCATGTTTGTCAGGGATAAGTTGTATCTTATTCATATGAAGAATGATATCAAGTCCTTAAAAATTATTTTTAAATCATCGAATGATAATTATACTTGCATGGATACGATAGAGAATGAATCTCATCGCGTTCGTGGAGACGGTAGTCCGTATGTACGCACGAGCGACAATATCATTCTTTTGATATTAAAATAATATATAATTGGATGTTATATCATATATACAGAATCTTTATCATGTTATATTTATTATTTTCGAGAGTTACACATCATTATTATACCCACCCAAATAATAATATATTGAATAACAATTACACCACGACGTGGAGACGGTAAGCCGTACGTACGCACGTATGGTGACATGTTATTCAAACGGTGGATAGAACACTGAATATGGTTGTACCATATTTATAATAACATCACAGTATATATAAGATAATGGAGTTATTATTTTAGAATGGTAATAGCAAATAATGAAGACGTGTAAGAAGAAAGGAACTTGAAAATGGGTGGTGAAAACATTACCTCTTCTTCGGGTTCTTCCTTTTGATTTGATCAAAAGGGCTCCTTAGGTTGGATTTATGATCAAACTAAGGCCTCTAAGTTGTATTGAGGGATGTTTAGAGAGTATTTGGGCAGGGGTTGGACGAACAAAAATGCTTTGAAGGTGTGAAGAAATGAGAAGGAGGAGTGCCCTTTTATAAGAGGGGTGAGGGGCACCTTTGGAAAAGCTAGAAATATTAATTTATAATAAATTCATATTTGGTTTCTAATGGATCCAAAGTTGATTATTAAAATTTTAAGGTGGGGATAGGTCGAAAACCATTCAAATAAAAGATGTTATACAGGTTTTGGTCACTATATTAATGTTATCTAATAGTTTTAACTCGTAGTTAATTAGTTTGACATTTACCATGTCACTTTGTATTTTTATATTATATAGTTAATAAAGTTACTATATAAATCCTAGATACCCCCAAGTGGTCCATTAATTATATACCTATCATTATATAAGTTTCTTGGCAGAACATTAGATTTTTAGCAATTTAATATCAATTATTAATATAATATATTTTTTAAAAACTCTTTTATGTCAATTTTGACACTATTTAATAGTTGATTTTTTTGAAACTCATAAAAGAATGATTATTTCGAAAAAAGTTTAATAAATAAATCCTAATATGTCATATTATCCTATAAAATTAGTTTAATTCATTAAAAGTCTTCAATTATATTTATTTGGGTATTTATAATATCAATTATTTTAATTTTTCACTATTATGGTAATTACAGCATCATCATTGTGTCATAAATATATTAAATTATATAACGCCTAAAAATTATAAATAAAATACCATTATGTATTAAATTGTATTATCTTTCTAATTAATATTTACAATTGAATTTATCTTATGTATAACCCTTTATTAAAAATGTTTTAGTAAATAAACTTTGATTTTAACTCTTTTAACTCTTCTTTGAATTAAATAATAATAAATTTCCTACTCTATTCCATGTGGAACTAAATGATAATATTTTATTCCTAAGATTGTTTTTTGTCGAGATACACTAGTCCAATAGAATTAGGATATGTTTTAGGGTAATAGTAATATCATTTTTACCCTTAATTACCCTATTTACGTTTAACCGTGGTAAATAAAAGTAAAAAGTAATTATTCACCAAAAATTATTTTCATCTAATTGAACCACATTTTACTTCTTGATATTATCCGTGTCTCTCAGATTTTCTAAATTCCATTCACATAAGCGGTAAAATTATGTTTTATGAAAAATTCAATTTTTTTAACTACCACTTAGTAGTTTCACTATTCATCAAAAATTGAAGTTTTTCAAAACAATGCCAAAATTTCACCCTAAGCTATAATTGATATTCCAAATTCAAAAATGATATCTATTTTACCAAATTACAAACATATACGTTTCATTAATTAATTTTATAATTAATTCCCGTTATCACAAAAAATAGTGTGTTTTTAAGAAACAATATATATCAAAAGATTAACAATTGTTTGGGTCCAATTTCAAAGTGAAATTAATTCAAATGAACACCATTGGATAAAATGGTAAAATTATATTCTAATTATACTTTTAAACCACTCAATAATATAATTTATCAGTATAAATTATTTTTATTTAAAAAGTTTTTTTATGTTTTTTTTACTATTCATAAAAATTGGAAGTTCTCAGAAAAATACCAAAAATTCATCTTAGGATAATTTCAATATTCCGAAACAAAAAATGAAGTCCATTTTGAAATATAAAATATATATAATATCAAAAAGTAGGTTTTACTATTCATAACAGCTAGTTTGATTGGTTGTGCTGTGTTAGAATCTCGAAGTTGCGTACAATGCATGTCATTGCATTATTCGAAGGGAAATGTACAGTGGAAACTTGGGGTGTTACATTATCCCCTCCTTCAATAAATTGTGTCCTCACAATTTTTAAAATTGTGCTTGGGAATATAATGGAAATTCCGACATCGTAAAAAGAGTCAATAAAACTATCACATTAAAAGAAAGAAAGAGAGGTATAAAGGTCAACCAAGATAACCCATATTCGGATTCCATGTAGGAAAACATGGATATGGATGATAAAATAAGTGTCATGTTCTGATGGAGAGGGATAGAAATCCTAATCAGGAGAAAGTTAACAATAAGAAAACCACAAACTTGTGTTGGGAGAAACGACCATTAGTCTCCCAGTAGGAAAGTAAACGGACAACATTTTTTTGTTTTCAGTTACACTACATAAGGATGGGGAATTTATTTATGATATTGACTAAGAATATAAGTATATATACTTACATTTTAAGTAGAGTTTCATTCTTTAATAAATTTCCACCACCAACTCATTTTTTTTAAACAATGAGTATTCTAGAAGACTTGGTCACACTGGAAGTGCTAGAATAAACTTCTATAGAATCACATGATCCATGCAGGATGAACTATATATTTACATTGTCTTTAGAGATTAATCAAAACCAAAATGGTTATTACAAGATCTAATGATCCCCCAAAAGGATATTCCTTGAGAGAAATAAACACTAATCCTAATTTCAAAATTAAACCAACAATACCCCAAAGGTAAATAAATACATTTCAATAATCAATTGTCCTTAAAATCCTTTGATAAAATCAAAACTAATATTCAAAACAAAAACTTATTAAGAATGTAGTCTTCCACGTTAAATTGTATCTCCAAATGACATTAATTACTCTTAAAGTCACATACTTAAAAGTAATTAACCTAATCATTTCCATAAATAACCCAAATCATTATAAATCCACAATAAAAAAATACATAAAAATACACCATTACTCCTCCAATGAAATCCCACACTATTCTATTTTCCTTGGGAATATAGTGTTCACACCAAAGTGAAAAACTTCTAAAATAACATTTATCACTTAATCACCAAATCATTTTCCTATAATAAGGGTATTCATTTGATAAGACATAAGATCCCAAATCAAATTATTATTGATCAATAAAATCATTTAACTAAAAATAATAGTCACGCTATCCAGGGACTTCACGTAGTCCAGTGGTAGGCGATAAATTCCAATTGCACTTTGGTTGTGAGTTCAAATCCCACAGCTTTGTCCGACGCGATGGGTTGTCACATGGTCTACGTGTTGTCCTTTTTCAAAAACTATATTTTATAACATTACCAAAATGAGATACATTCCTCAAAATAAGAATAACATAATTTAACCACAAATTTTATCTCATACCTTTCATTTTCATCCCAAATTATAATAATTTTTAATTGCCTCAAACCCAATGATCATATAAAACCCAATGGTTATTTATAACTATATCCACAAGAGAAAAGACAATTCTTCCTCAGATATCATTCTCACATGGCAAACTATGGGGTTAAAAATACAAGAGAAAATTTTCCCAAAGTAAACCCATCAACAAGGAGCCCAAATACTTTTTAAACATTTCTCCATGCATTTATTTCCGCATAGCTTCTTCTTTGACCAAGAAAATATCTTATAGAATAGGGAATTCACTCGGGTAATGGACAGGTCCCCTAAATTTATGACAAATTACTGTAAATGTACTCTTGGGACCATTTTTATCTTCTTCCATAGTACACATAATTTTTCTTCAGCAATTCTTCACTTTATGTCCTTCCTTCCCACATGTAAAGCATTTCTTTGTCCCATTGAGACACTTTCCTGGGTGTCTCCTTCCACATTTCCTGCATGATGGAAATTGAGGATTCATTTCTCCATGGTCTCCACTACTGGAGCTCTTAGAATTCATCACCTTTCCCTTCATTGTTGAGTCCGGTAATCAGTTAATATATATATTATTGATCATATTTTTGGAAAATTGATTTGGAATAAAGACGATATCTTTTACGCCTATCAACATTCCATTTTGTTGCTCATTTCCACCACTGTTCCCACCTTGTACATCATTCTCAAAGTCACTATAACTTCCTTGGAATCCAGCCATTGACTAAAACCAGAAAGCATTGTGTGAGTAATAGTAGTCATACAATCATTTAGAGATTAACATGTCACCATATTCTCAATTTGAAACATATTAGGATTAACCAAGTTCATTTACTCTCATCTTATATATATAATACATTAAATCGGTTTGTAAACAAAATGTAAATTATCCTAAGCATATCCCCTGGGAGTGTCGTAACCAAGAGTGCAGCAAGGCCCATTGTCGTGCACCATTTCCTGTTCGAGTCTAGCTCAGAGCGGGGTTTTTCGGTTTTACCCCTAGGTACATCTGTGCCAGAGCCGCCTCTACCTGATCGTATCCAGACAAGGATGTATTGCTCAGAAAACTCAAAAAATCTCTACAATACCATAATTCTAGGAAGTTCTTCTATACTAATCCTCAAAGGTCATCTTATGTCTACGTGATCTAATCAGAGGTTATCTAAATCTAGCTTCCAAGGTTTGTAATAAACTTCCTCTGATACCAACTGTAACGCCCTGACCCCAGTTATCCAGAGTCGGTGAATTATTACATAACATTGACATGATCACAAGAAAGATCAAGTCTCGAAAGACCGATTAGTTTAGTAGCCTTGGAAACACTAGATACGATCATAAAGTATTACAATACATAAAAAAAGTTCTCGTCTTCATATCCCCTCATACTATCCCTGCAGGTCATTCATAAATTACTACTTCAAAATCCTGGGAAGAATAAAACATTGAAAGGGGTGAGCTCAGATGATCAGTAAGGATAACATTATAGCAGATGCTTTCATAGATAAGAAAAAACACTTAAGGCAATTTATAATTAAAACAAAATCCTTTTAAACTTGAACTTCAGCATAATATGGAAATGATAAAATGAAATAATTCCATTTACATATTTTCATGGATATTCTACTAGTAGAACAATCAAATTCAATATCAATAACCACTTTCATAATGATGGAATGCATAATGCCAGACTATCATAACCACATAGCCAAGACCTCGTGCCAAGACTACAAATATGATTTTGTTAAGTCCTTGTGCCAAGACACTAGTTTGTCTCATGATACCTACCGATGCATCGAGGAGCTATAGCGGGCTCCACCCGTCACATATTAAGTCCAATGCATTCCTCATATGAACATGTTTAAACATAACATAAACATTCTTATTAAAACTAGCATACGAAATGTCAATACTTTAACCACAAACCATGATTGGTATAAAAAATAGCACATCCACAGTCAAATATAACTCATTCAATACAATATGGAAGATTTCATTGTATCACATTATCCTCAATCAAGTATAATGAAGGATATATGAAAATAATCATCAAAACTATTTGAGAGAAATATCCCCCTTTTCATGAAATCATTTAAAAGCCACACTATTTTTCAAGAATCCATTTAAAATAGATTTTAGAATCAAACTGTCCCATACCAATTTGAAACTATTAAAAGGAGTTTTGATTTTAAAACTTTAATGTCCATATAAATAAATCCTTAAATCCATTTTTAAAACATGGACATTAATGAGAAATATTTATAAGAATAAGTCTTTAAAACATATAAAAATGTATTTTAGTTAGAGTTTCTAACCAAAAGAGAGACACTTGAATACAAATAATTGAGGTAATAAAAACTTTGTAATATCATGAGAATAAAGGGATTAATGATATACTATGTTAGAGTACATTATACACACCACATAATAGTGATTTGGTGTATATCAACAAAGAAGTCTCAAGGGAATTTAAGTTGAGATTAAATCTCTCATAAAGGCCGTATCCTTAGGTTAAGGATAAATCGACGACCTAGTTATGTGTGAAAAATATAAATACACTAAATATTATTGGATATTCAGTGTAAACAAATCAAAGTTTATTCACACATAATCTTGTAAAAACAACACCAATGATTTGGATGTTTAACTCAACAAATGGAGAATGAGTTAAAATTACTCTTATCAAATTCATATCGATGACTTTAGAAATTATCAATGGAGTGATTATGTGTATCAAAAGTATATCCAAAGAAAAGGGGAGTGGAAATTATGACATTAGCAAATTAATAGTTATTCCACACATAATCTCGGAGTAAAATAATCAATGATGTTTGCGTAAAGCCGAATAAATGGAAATTGAAATTTCGAATTCCCTTATCAATTAGGTAACATATGAAACATACACCCATGAAAGAAGGATGATACAATGATGATTTAAATACCCATAAATTAATGTATATTACACAATGAATACAATCATGGGTAGTACACATACACCACATGCAATAATTAAGTGGTGAACAATAGAATTCTCACAAAATTAAGAGTGAGTTAAGAAACCCCTTACTTTGTAATTTTTCCTTGGTCGAAATTAGCTTAACCTCCTGTATAATGGTGAAAAACTTGTTATTGAATTATAAAATAATCATTTACAATAATATGATTTCATATAAGATCTTTTAACATTGATTTGTTAATAATATTTTAGAATTGTCGTTGTTTCGGGTGTTAACTTACTCGTTTTATTTTATATGATTTGTTACGTAAGCCATGTTTTTCAGGGATAGGTTGTGTCTTATTCATATCCAGAATGATATCAAGTCCTTAAACATTATTTTTAAATCATTAAATGATAATTATACTTGAATGGATATGATAGAGAATGAATCTCATCGCGTTCATGGAGACGGTAGTCCGTACGTACGCACGAGCGACAATATCATTCTTTTTATATTAAAATAATATATAATTGGATGTTATATCATATATATAGAATCATTAACATGTTATATTTATTATTTTCAGGAGTTACACATCATTATTATACCCACCCAAATAATAATATATTGAATAACAATTACACAACGACATGGAGATGGTAAGCCGTACGTACGCACGTATGGTGACATGTTATTCAAAGGGTGGATAGAATACTGAATATGGTTGTACCATATTTATAATAACATCACAGTATATATATGATACTGGAGATTTAATTTTAGAATGGTAATAACAAAGAAAGAAGAAGTGGATGAAGAAAGGAACTTGAAAAGGGGTGGTGAAAATATTACCTCTTCTTCGGGTTTTTCCTTTTTATTTGATCAAAAGGGCTCCCTAGGATGGATTTATGATCAAAATAACACCTCTAGGTTGTAGTGAGGGATGTTTAGGGAGTATTTGGGAAGGGTTTGGCCGAACCAAAAGGCTATGAAGGTGTGAATAAATGAGAAGGTGGAGTTCCCTATTATAAGAGGAGTGAGGGGCACCTTTGGAAAAGCTAAAAATATTAATTTATAATAAATTAATATTCAGTTTCTAATGGCTCCAAATTTTATTATTAAACTTTTATGGTGGGGATAGTTCGAAATCCATTTTAAAAAAATAATTTATATAGGTTTGGGTCACTATATTAACCTTATCTAATAGTTTTAACTCTTAGTTAATTAGTTTGACATTTACCATGTCACTTTGTATTTTTATTTTATATAGTTAATAAACATACTATATACATCCAAGAGACCCCAAAGTGGTCCATTAATGATATACCTATCATGATATAATTCTCTTGGACGAAAATTATATTTTTAGGAATTAAATATCTATTAATAATATAATATATGTTTTAAAAACTCTTTTATGATAATTTTGACATTATTGAATAGTTGTTTTTTGTGAAACTCATAACAAAATGATTATTTCGAAAAACGCCAGTTAAATAAATCCTAATATGTCATATTATCCTATAAAATTATATTATTTCATTAAAAGTCTTAAATTATATTTATTTGGGTATTTATAATATCAATTATTTTAATTTTTCACTATTTTGGTAATTACTGCATCATCATTGTGTCATAAATATATTAAATTATTTAATGTATAAAAATTATAAATAAAATATACTTATGTAAGAAATCTTATTAGCTTTATAATGAATATTTACAATAGAATTTATCTTATTTATAACCCTTTATTAAAAAAAATTAGTAAATAAACTTTGATTTTTACTCTTTTAACTCTTATTTGAATTAAATAATAATCAATGTCCTAATCTAATCCAAGTGGACCTAAATGATAATATTTTATTCCTAATATTGTTTTTGGTCGATATACACTTGTACAATAGAATTAGGACATGTTTTAGGGTAATATTAATATCATTTTTACCCTTAATTCCCCTATTTACGTTAAACCGTGGTAAATAAAAGAAAAAAGTTATTATTCACCAAAAATTATTTTCATTCATTGTACCACATTTTACATATTGATATTAACCGTGTCTCTCGGATTTTCTAAATTCCATTCAATGAAGCGGTAAAATTATGTTTTATGAAAAATTCAGTTTTTTTTAACTACCACTTAGTAGTTTCACTATTCATAAAAAAATGAAGTTTTTCAGAAAAATGCCAAAATTTCACCCTAAGCTATAATTGATATTCCAAATTAAAAAATGATATATATTATAAAAAATTCCAAACATATAAGTTTCATTAATTAATTTTATAATTAATTTCCGTTGTCACAACAAATAGCGTGTTTTTAAGAAATAATATATATCAAAAGATTGTCAATTGTTTAGGTCCAATTTCAAATTGAAATTAATTCTAATGAACACCATTTGATAAAATGGTAAAAATATATTCTAATTATACTTAGAAACCACTCAATAATATAATTTATCAATATAAATTTTTTTATGAAAAAAAAATTTTAAGTATTTTTCACTATTCATAAAAATTGGACGTTCTCAGAAAAATACCAAAAAATCATCTTAGGATAATTTCAATATTCTGAAACCAAAAATGAAGTCCATTTTGAAATATAAAATATATATAATTTCAAAAAGTAGGTATTACTATTCAAAACAGCTAGTTTGATTGGTTGTGGTGTGTTAGAATCTCGAAGTTGCGTACACTGCACGCCATTTCATTATTCGAAGGGAAACGTACTGTGGATGCTTGGGGTGTTACATTCTCCCCTCCTTCAATAAATTGTGTCCTCGCAATTTTTAAAATTATTCTTGGGAATATAATGGAAAGTCCCACATCGGAAAAAGAGTCAATAAAACTATCACATTAAAAGAAAGAAAGAGAGGTATAAAGGTCAACCAAGATAACTGATACTCGGATTCCATGTAGGAAAACATGGATATGTATGATAAACTAAGTGTCAAGTTTTGATGGAGAGGGATAGAAATCATGATCAGGAGAAAGTTAACAATATGAAAACCACAAACTTGTGTTGGTACAAACGGCCATTAGTCTCCTAGTAGGAAAGTAAACGAACAACTTTTTTTGTTTTAAGTTACATTACATAAGGATGATGAATTTATTTATGATATTGACTAATAATATAAAGATATATACTTATATTTTATGTAGAGTTTCATTCATTAATAAATTTCCACCACTAACTCATTTTTTTAAACGATGAGTATTCAAGAAGAGTAGGTCACAGTGGAAGAGCTAGAATAAACTTCTATAGAATCAAATGATCCATGTAGGATGAACTATAAATTTACATTTTATTTAGAGATTAATCAAAACCAAAATGGTTAGTACAAGATCTAATGATCCCCCAAAAGCATATTCCTTGAGAGAAATAAACACTAAACTTAATTTCCAAAATTAAACCAACAATACCCCAAAGTTAAATAAATACCATTCAATAATCAATTGTCCTTAAAATCCTTCGATAAAATCAAAACTAATATTGAAAACCAAAACGTTTTAATAATGTAGTCTTCCACATTAAATTGTATCTCCAAATGACATTAATTACTCTTAACGTCACATACTTAAAAGTATTTAACCTAATAATTTCCATAAATAACCCAAATCATTATAAATCCACAATAAAAACATAGATAAAAATCCACCATTACTCCTCAAATGAAATCCCATACTATTCTATTTCCCTTGGGCATATAGTGTTCACACCAAAGTGAAAAACTTCCAAAATAACATTTATCACTTAATCACCAAATAATTTTCCTATACTAAGGGTATTCATTTGATAATACATAATATCCCAAATCAAATTATTATTGATCAATAATGTCATTTAACTAAAAATAATAGTCACACTAACCATGGACTTCACGTAGTCCAGTGGTAGGTGATAAATCCCAATCGCACATTGGTTGTGGGTTCGATTCCCACAGCTTTGTACGACGCGACAGGTTGTCACACGGTCTACGTGTTTTCGTTTTTCAAAAACTATATTTTATAACATTACCAAAATGAGAAAAATTTCTCAAAATAACCATAACATAATTTAACCACAAATTTTATCTCATACCTTGCATTTTCATCCCAAATTATAATAATTTTTAATTGCCTCAAACCCAATGGTCATATAAAACCAAATGGTTATTTATATCTATATCCACAAGAGAAAAGATAATTCTTCCTCAAATATCATTCTCACATGGAAAACTGGGGGGTTACAAATTCAAGAGAAAATTATTCCAAAGTAAAACCATAAACAAGGAGAACTAATACTTTTTAAACATTTCTCCAACCATTTATTTCCACATAGCTTCTTCTTTGACCAAGAAAATATCCTATAGAATAGGGTATTCACTCGGGTAATGTCCAGGTCCCCTGAATTTACGACAAATGACTGTAAATGGACTCTTGGAACCATTTTTATCTTCTTCCATAGTACTATTCAATTTTCTTTGTCAGTTATTCACTTTATGTCCTTCCTTCCCACATGTAAATCATTTCTTTGTCCCATTGAGATACTTTCCTGGGTGTCTCCTTCCACATTTCCTGCATGATGGAAATTGAGGATTCCTTTCTCCATGGTCTCCACTACTGGAGCACTTATCATTCATCACCTTTCTCTTCTTTGTTGAGTCCGGTAATCAGTTAATATATATATTGTTGATCATATTTTTGGAAAATTGATTTCGCATAAAGACGATATCTTTTACGCCTAACAACATTCCATTTTGTTTCTCATTTCCACCACCATTCCCACCTTGTACATCATTCTCAAAGTCACTATGACTTCCTTGGAATCCAGCCATTGACTAAAACCAGAAAGAATTGTGTGAGTAATAGTAGTCATACAATCATTTAGATATTAACATGTCACCATACTCTTAATTTGAAACACATTAGGATTAACCAAGTTCATTTACACTCATCTTATATATATAATACTTTAAATTGGTTTTTAAACAAAATGTAAATTATCCTAAGAATATCCCCCGGGAGTGTCGTAACCAAGAGTGCAGCAAGGCCGATTGTCGTGCACCAGTTCCCATTCGAGTCTATCTCAAAGCGGTGTTTTCGGGTTTTACCCCTAGGTACATCTGTGCCAGATCCGCCTCTACCTGCTCGTATCCAGACAGAGATGTATTACTCGGAAAACTCACAAAATCTCTACAATACCAAAATTATAGGAAGTTATTCTATACTAATCCTCAAAGTTTATCTTAGGTCTACGTGCTCTAATCAGAGTTTATCTAAATCTAGATTCCAAGGTTTGTACTAAACTTCCTCTGATACCAACTGTAACGCCCCAACACCAGTTACCCAGAGTCGGTGCATTATTACATGACACTGGCATGATCACAACAAAGATCAATTCTCGAAAGACCGATTAGTTTAGTAGCCTTGGAAACACTAGATACAATCATAAAGTTTTACATTACATAAAAAAATATCTTGTCTTCATATCCCCTCATACTATCCCTCTAGGTCATTCATAAATTTCTTCTTCATAATCCTGGGAAAAATAAAACATTGAAAGGGGTGAGCTCAGATGCTCAGTAAGGATAACATTATAGCATGAGCTTTCATAGATAAGCATAAACACTTAAGGCAATTTATAATTAAAACAAAATCCTTTTAAATTTGAACTTCAGCATAATATGGAAATGATAAAATGAAATAATTCCATTTACTTTTTCACATGGATATTCTACTAGTCGAACAATCACATGAAAAATCAATAACCACTTTCATAATGATGGAATTCATAATGCCAGACTATCCTAACCACATAGCCAAGGCCTCGTGCGAAGACTAAAAATAAGATTTTGTCAAGGCCTTGTGCCAAGACACTAGTTTGTCTCATGAGACCTACCGAAGCATCGAGGAACTATAGCGGGCTCCACCCGTCATTTATTAAGTCCAATGCATTCCTCATATTAACAGGTTTAAACATAACAGAAACATTTGTATTAAAACTAGCATATGAAATGTCAATACTTTAACCACAAACCATGAATGGTATAATAAATAGCACATCCACAGTCAAAAATAACTCATTCAATACAATATGGAAGATTTTATTGTATCACATTAACCTCAATCAATTATAATGAAGGATAGATGAAAATAATCTCAAATCTATTTGAGAGAAATATCCCCCTTTTTCATGAAATCATTTAAAAGCCACACTATTTGTCAAGAATCCATTTAAAATATATTTTAGAATCAAAGTGTCCCATACCAATTTGGAACTTCTAAAAGGCGTTTTGATTTGAAAACTTTAATGTCCATATAAATAAATCCTTTAAACCATATTTAAAACATGGACATTAATGAGAATGATTTAGAAGAATAAGTCATTAAAACTTTTAAAAATGTATTTTAGTTAGAGTTTCTAACAAAAAAAGAGACACTTTAATACAAATAATTGAGGTAATCAAAACTTTTTAATATCATGAGAATAACGGTATTCATGATATACTATGTCAGAGTACATTATATACACCACATAAAAGTTATTTGGGGTATAACAACAAAGAAGTCTCAATGGAATTTAAGTTGAGATGAAATCTCTCATAAAGGCCGTATACTTATGTTAAGGATAAATCAACGACATAGTTATGTGTGAAAAATATAAATACACTAAATATGATTGGATATTCAGTGTAAAAAAATAAAAGGATATTCACACATAATCTTGTAAAAACAACACCAATGAATTGGATGTTTAACTCAACAAATGGAGAATGAGTTAAAATTACTCTTATCAAATTCATATCGATGACTTGAGAAATTATCAATGGAGTGATTATGTGTATCAAAAGTATATCCAAAGAAAAGGGGAGTGGAAATTATGACATTATAAAATGAATAGTTATTCCACACATAATCTCGGAGTAAAATAATCAATGAAGTTTGCGTAAAGCCGAATAAATGGAAATTGAAATTTCGAATTCCCTTATCAATTACGTAACATACGAAACATACAAACATGAAAGAAGGATCATACAATTATTATGTAAATACCCATAAATTAATGTATATTACACAATGAATACAATCATGGGCAGTACACATACACCACATGAAATAATTAAGTGGTGAACAATGGAATTCTCACGAAATTAAGAGTGAGTTAAGAAACCCCTTACTTTTTACTTTTTCCTTGGTCTAAAGTAGGTTAACATCCTGTATAATGGTGAAAAAATTGTTATTGAATTATACAAGAATCATTTACATTAATATGATATCATATATGATCTTTTAACATTGATTTGTTAATAATATCTTAGAATTATCGTCGTTTCGGGTGTAAACTTACTCATTTTCTTTTATATGTTTTGTTACGTAAACCATGTTTGTCGTGGATAGGATGTATATTATTAATATCCATAATGATATCAAGTTCTTAAACATTATTTGTAAATCATAAAATGATAATTATACTTGAATGGATACGATAGAGAATGAAACACATCGCGTTCGTGGAGACGGTTGTCCGTACGTACGCACGAGTGACAATATCATTATTTTGATATTAAAATAATATATAATTGGATGTTATATCATATATAAAGAAACATTATGATGTTATATTTATTATTTTCAGGAGTTACAAATCATTATTATAACCACCCAAATAATAATATATTGAATAACAATTACACCACGACGTGGAGACGGTAAGCTGTACGTACGCACGTATGGTGACATTCTATTCAAAGGGAGAATATAATATTGAATATGGTTGTACCATATTTATAATAACATCACAATATATATAAGATACTGGAGTTATTATTTTAGAATGTTAATAACAAATAAAGAAGAAGTGGAAGAGGAAAGGAACTTGAAAAGGGGTGGTGAAAACATTACCTCTACTTCGGGTTCTTCCTTTTGATTTGATCAAAAGGGCTCCTTAGGTTGGATTTATGATCAAACTAAGTCCTCTAGGTCGTAGTGAGGGAATTTTAGAGAGTAGTTGGGAAAGGTTTGGCCAAAACAAAAGGCCTTGAAGGTGTGAAGAAATGAGAAGGAGGAGTTCCCTTTTATAAGAGTGTTGAGGGGCACCTTTTGAAAAGCTAGAAATATTAATTTATAATAAATTCATATTCGGTTTATAAAGGCTAAAAAGTTGATTATTATAGTTATAAGGTGGGTATAGGTCGAAAAAAAATCAACCAATAGAATTTAGACAGGTTTGGGTCACTATATTAACCATATCTAATAGTTTTAACTTTTAGTTAATTAGTTTGACATTTACCAGGTCACTTTGTATTTTTATATTATATAGTTAATAAACTTACTATATACAACCAAGATACCCCCAAGTGGTACATTAATGATATACCTATCATGATATAATTCTCTTGGTCGAACATTAGATTTTTAGGAATTTAATATCAATTAATAATATAATATATGTTTTAAAAACTCTTTTATGTCAATTTTGACACTATACAATAGTTGATTTTTGAGAAACTCATTACAGAATGATTATTTCTAAAAACGTCATTTAAATAAATCCTAATATGTACTATTATCCTATAAAATTAGTTTAATTCATTAAAAGTCTTAAATTATATTTATTTGGGTATTTATAATGTCAATTATTTTAATTTTTCACAATTATGGTAATTACTGCATCATCATTGTGTCATAAATATATTAAATTATTTAATGTCTAAAAATTATAAATAAAATATAATTACGTAGGAAATAAAATTATAATTCTAATTAATATTTACAATCGAATTTATCTTATGCATAACCCTTTATTAAAAATGTTTTAGTAAATGAACATTGATTTTAACTCTTTTAACTCTTCTTTGAATTAAAAAACAATAAATGTACTAATGTAATCCAAGTGGACCTAAATGATAATATTTTATTCCTAAGCTTGTTTTTGGTCTAGATACACTTTTAAAATAGAATTAGGACATGTCTAAGGTAATATTAATATCATTTTTACCCTTAATTACCCTATTTACGTTTAACCGTGGTAAATAAAAGTAAAACGTTATTATTCGCCAAAAATTATTTTCACCTTATCGAACCACATTTTACTTCTTGATATTAACCGTGTCTCTCGGATTTTCGAAATTCCATTCACAGAAGCGGAAAAATTATGTTTTATGTAAAATGCAGTTTATTTAACTATCACTTAGTAGTTCCACTATTCATCAAAAATTGATGTTTTTCAGAACAATTCCAAAATTTCAACCGAAGCTATAATTGATATTCCAAATTCAAAAATGATATCTATTTTACAAGATTCCAAACATATAATTTGAATTAATTAATTTTATAATTAATTCTCGTTGTCACAAAAAATAGCGTGTTTTTAAGAAACAATATATATCAAAAGATTGACAATTGTTTAGGTTCAAATTCAATGTGAAATTAATTCTAATGAACACCATTGGATAAAATGGTAAAAATATATTCTAATTATACTTTCAAACCACTCAATAATATAATTTATCACTATAAATTATATTTATTAAAAAAGTTGTTTTTAAGTATTTTTCACTATTCATAAAAATTGGAAGTTCTCAGAAAAATACCAAAAATTCATCTTAGGATAATTTTTATATTCCGAAACCAAAAATGAAGTCCATTTTGAAATATAAAATATATATAATTTCAAAAAGAAGGTATTACTATTCATAACAGCTAGTTTGATTGGTTGTGTTGTGTTAGAATCTCGAAGTTGCGTACAATGCACACCATTGCATTATTCAAAGGGAAACGTGTCGTGGATGTTTGGGGTGTTACATTCTCCCCTCCTTCAATAAATTATGTCCTCAAAATTTTTAAAAATGTTCTTGGGAATATAATGGAAAGTCCCACATCGGAAAAAGAGTCAATAAAACTATCACTTTAAAAGAGAGAAAGAGCGGTATAAAGGTCATCCAAGATAACCCATACTCAGATTCCATGTAGGAAAACATGGATATGGATGATAAAATAAGTGTCAGGTTCTGATGGAGAGGTATAGAAATCATGATTAGGAGAAAGTTAACAATAAGAAAACCACAAACTTGTGTTGGGACAAACGGCAATTAGTCTCCTAGTAAGAAAGTAAACGGACAACATTTTTTTTGTTTTAAGTTACATTACATAAGGATGAGGAATTTATTTATGATATTGACTAAGAATATAGACACTAGTGCAGAAAATGTTTTTTTACGTCGGTTATTTTTCATTTTTTACGTCGGTTTCTAGCCGACGTTAATAAGTGCGACATTATAAATAAGGTTTTTGATGTCGGTTATTTAAAAACCGACGTAAAAAATATAAAATCGCGATATTTATCATGTCGGTTATTTTAGAACCGACGTGATAAAGAAAATGGGAAGGGTTTATCATGTCGATTATTTAACAACCGACGTGATAAACAGCGGTGAGGGGGGTTTATCACGTCAGTTCATATAGAACCGATGTGATAAACCTGGGTGAGCGTGGTTTATCACGTCAGTTCTTATAAAACCGACGTGAAAAACCAGGGGAGGGGGGTTTATCACGTCAGTTATTCAATAACCTACGTGATAAACCATTGTCCAGGCCTTTTATCACGTCGGTTATTGAATAACCGACATGATAAACCATTGTCCAGACCTTTTATCGCGTTGGCTATACAATAACCGACGTGACAAAACATTTTCAAGGCCTTTTATCACGTCGGTTATTGAATAACCGACCTTATAAACCATTCTCCATGCCTTTTATCACGTCGGTTATTAAATAACTGATGTGATAAACCATTATCCAGGCCTTTTATCACGTCGCTTATTAAATAACCGATGTGATAAACTATTTTCCAATCATTTTATCACGTCAGTTATTAAATAACCGATGTGATAAACTATTTTCCAGGCATTTTATCACGTCGGTTATTAAATAACTGATGTGATAAACTATTTTCCAGGAATTTTATAACATCAGTTATTTAATAACCGACGTGATAAACCCTTTTTTTAAACAGAATGCAGTCATCTTCTCTCCACCAGAATCAACTGGAAAACAAATCAAGAAATCGTACCACAAAAACAGAAGTAGATCAAAATTAAGCATGTACATTGATAACATATAAAACATACCCCCTAGACAGCCCCCACCCTCATTTATACCCCATGGACAGCCCTCCCCCACCCCGTTGGAGCCCTCACCCTCATGTATACCCCCTGGACAGCCCTCCCCCACCCCATTGGAGCTCCCACCCTCATGTATACCCCGTGGACAACCCCCCCCCCCCACCCCATTGGATCCCCCACCACACTCCTGGACTGCCCTCCGACCCCCGGACACCCCCAAACACCCCTCGACAACCCCCACCCGCCTGAACAGCACCCCCTCACCCCACTTGACAGCCCCCACCACACCCCTAGACAGCCCCAAACACCCCTGGACAACCCCCCACCCACCCATGGACAGCACTCCCACACCCCTGGACCGCCTTCCCACACCCCTGGACATCCTTGCCACCTCACAGGACTGTCCCCACACCCCACCGGACAGCCCTCCCAGACCACTGGACACCCCCAACCCCACTGAACACACCCACACACCCTTGGAACCCCACCCCCACAGACCCAAATCCATACCTGAAAAACCATCAAAAGTAGACCAAAACAATAAGTATAGCAAAATTAAAAATTCACTTATATATCATTCAAAACTTACACTGTCAAATTAAAAAAAAACTAAATCCAACATAAACAACTACCAAATACACACTTAAAACGACAATATTCAAAATTACATTTCACATTACGAACAACTAAAATTCAATCAAACCTGTAAAATAATTTTACCACACCACTTGTACGTGTTTGATGTCTTCAGCAGTATTGGGTTGAGGTTCATCAAAAAGCTACAAAAAAAAGAAGATAGTTAACATGTATAATGAATAAATCAAATTGAAATATTATAGAAAAGTTTAAGAGGAAATCGTACCAGGTCAAAATTCACAACTATCCCAGTTGTTATTATTTCATACATAAATCTTAACATATAATATCCGCATTTGATGACGCCTTTTTTTTCATGACAATTCTGTTTGAATGAGTGTAAATTCAATATATTATTTTTATGTAATAAATCAAAAAGTAAAAATTATAAATGGAAATTTACCTTCGCATTTACATATTTGATCTTTGCATTTCTTTTCTTTGTGTTTTTTCGAATGTAGACCCATGCAATGTTATAAAATAATATTAATGGGGTAAATTTAAAATTCTTTATAATATATAAAACTATTGAGAAATTGAATCTTACTTTTCCAATATATTCTTAAAACTTTCCCGCACATCACCGTGTACAGAGCATATCCAATAAAGAGCTTTCTCCCTTGGGAAAAAAATCCCTAATATCCAATGATCACTGATAAAAGGAAATTTAATGTTAGTGGGTTTTTATATTAAAATATAATTAACTCTTTGAGAGAAATGTGTTTCATACCTCTCACAAAAAGGCATCATCCAACATTGTGTGAATATATTCTTTTCAAATCTTTCAGCAATATAAACCATTCTTTGTTCCTCATTCAATGCACATGCTTCAGGGGAAATCAATTGCGGGTCCATGAATCCGTATACTTCTGTCAGCTCATTCCTCTCACAGATTCTATAAAGATACCTAATACAAAACATACATAAGTATACATTTTTAATAAATATAACGCAGGGAAAAGGTGTTAATACTTACATGGAAAAAATTTGCACCACGTTGATGCCCAACTTATCTCCAGTAACAAGCTCGATGAAATCAATTTTTATAATCCCCACACTTATTTCACGTCCACAAACATGATATTCCATTGGAAACTCATAAAAACCCAACAACAAATGTGAATATCTTGACAATCTGTCAAGACCACTGGAATCTGTATCTGATGTCATAGCCTATTGTCTTTGTTGTTGTCTATACAGTATTTCTTTACCTTTGAAGTATTCCTATGAAAAAAATTTGAAAAATATAGTAGTTCTCAAATGATAAAACAACTTTAATAAAAAAAAGATATAACATTCATACCTCTATGGTAATGAGTCAAAGAAGTCTGGATGGCCAAACTAAAAAATGGTCGATACTCTGTCCAACTGTCACCACCTCATCTGTAGGTATTGGTACCCTAGCTGATCAATCTATAATATCTTGTACTGTGACCCTCTGATTCTATACCTCTAATTGTTGATGATGAACAGTATCTCCTATACAATATGCCAACCCGTATGCTACTATATGATGTTGAGAATCATCAACATACAACTTGCAATATGTATGAAGCTGCGGAGGAGGCATAGGATAAAAAATGGGGTCCACAGGCTGAGGTGGGGGAGTGGGAGCTACTGGAGGAGGTGGAGGATAAATAATGGGGTATGTAGGGGGAGGTAGAGAAGTGGGAGCTACAGTCTGAAATTTTCTTTGCATTTCTGCAAACATAGTCTGCACTGACTCTCTAACCTTTTCCTCCATCATCGCATTAATATTTTGAACTTCAGCATCCAAGGATTCTATTTTTTTTTATAAAACCCATCAATGATAGATGTTGAAAAACGTGGAAACACTTTTCTTACCGATACACCTTCCGGATATCCTCTTACATGACCAAGATGTTCGGGCCTTTCCAATGCTGCAAATAAAATATCTTCCCTCTCAGTAGCTATAAATGTCCCCTCTGAACACTTCTCATCAAGAGAGTCCTGTATTAATTAATTGAACATTTCTGTAATGATTGAAACTTATATGATGAAAAAAGTTAAATTAAATAAAATAAATAGATATTATACAATCCTCTCAGCTACGAATCTCGATTCTTCCGAAAGATATTTCTCTTTTTTCCCTTCTGAGCTCTCTTCCATTTTTCATGTCTAGATGGAGGGGATGGAGGGGCCACCTCTCCAGAGGTTGAAGACTCAACTCGTAGTTGATGAAATTTTTCCACTATCATTTTTTCTTCCAATAATGCATACCCTCCCTGAGATAAACTATGAGGGTATACATTTTTAGATTGGATCTCCTGATGAGCTTTCCTTGTTTACTGTAATTTATGAATAAGAAATCATTAAAAAACATTAATATAATCATTTATATAAGAGAGTTTATAAAAGTTTATATTGCCCTTACCAGAAATGACTCTTTTTTCTACTTTCAAATAACTGTCTTCTTGTGTCTTCATCTATAAAAGGATATATACGACATGGATTATCATTACTCCTATGACCATAAATGAAATCAGATGAGAGGGTTGATTTGAAATCCCTCCATCTCTTGGCAGCCAATGATAAGCATTTCTTCCTGACTCCTCTAGTGTCAGGAATATCAAATGTCATCTGATAAAGAAGAGGTTAAACATATTATATATACTAGAAACATTAAAAGAATGGTCAAGCAATGACAAAAGATATTACCAAAATCGTCTCCCACAACTGAGAGATAATCTCTTTATCCACACGTCTCCAATCATCAAACATAATGCTTACATTGGTCTTAGCCTGAGTTGCAACAAAACTCTTAAAATCATTGGCATTCGGACCTCTTGGAATATCATCATCATCAAACTCAACAACTATCCTTTGATCCTGCGTACGGGCAAGTGATAATTTTGGTAAACATGTGCACCAACGTTTACGAACCTTTGAACTCTTTGTCGTAATAGGAGCATGTGAATGTTCATCCCCAGAGTTATGACCAGCAATATGCTCCTCTCCAGAATCATGTGGTTGATCATCTAAATGATCCGTCATTATCCTTCAAATCAAAAAAACAAACGTCAGTTCACAAATATACAAATTCAAGTATTTTAGTACTACAGTAACCAGAAAATAGAAAAGTGTACTAAGTTATATAATAGTAAACATTGGTAATATGGTAAGAATGTTAAACAATGGTAAAGATGGAAAAGATGGTCAAGATGGTCAAGATGGTAAAAATGGTAAACTTGGTAAGCTTGGTAAACATTGTAAACATGGTAAAGTAATTGTCAGTGAACAAAAATAAGCATTTTAAAATTCAGGTAATGGTTATAAACATGATAAAGTAAACTAAAAAAACTTAAAACAAACAAAAAAATATACTTATTTTATTTTAAAACATGATTTAATAAATAAAAAACTTACAATATCTAACATTTATGGAAAAAATAAATGTAAACAATAAATAAAAATATGTTACCTGTATTTTTTAGGAATGTACAAATGGATTGTTTCCCCAAATTCCTTCGTCGTGATCGTTCCTTATGGAACAAACTATGTCTTCAACATGATCATAATTATGTTCTGTTAATATTTCCATGGAAGTAGGGATCTCACATAAATCAGCATATTCATCAAGTTCATCCTCAACAACATATTGTTTTTTCCCTTGTAAAACAACTGCCCACTACATATCTGATTTATATACTACATAGAAAATTTGTTTTGCATGTTTTGCAATTATATAAGAATTATCTGTGTCTTCCAATCTATTTAGATTAACAAGTGTCATTCCAAATTCATCGGGTCTGACACTGTTGTTACCGTTAAACCATTTACAGTTAAAAACACGAACATTAATTTTAAAGTAATCAACCTCCCATATGTCTTCAATCACTCCATAATATTCACTTGATGCAGAAATTGGATTTTTTTCCTTATCACTCGAAAAATGCATTGCTTCTGCAAACACCAATACACCACTATTCTGAACTGCACTTCTGTTGTCCTGAGCTTTTGTATGAAATGTATAACCATTAATGTCATAACCAGACCATGTTATCACATTTAAACATGGACCACCCACTATCCATTTTAATGTCTCTGATACATCTGATCTACCAAGCAAAGTCTTTTTAATCCATGGAAAAAACGTTTTGTTTTGCTCATTCAAAATCCACATGTCTTTCTTCTTTGGATGACATTGTATCAACTCATTAATATGCAATGTGATATATGGTTGAGAATAAGCTATATTATTCAAAGAATTCACATCAATCGCCTTGTAACAAATTGAATTGAATAAATAACACAACTTCATTATAGTCTTTCTGACACGAATGGGAAATATTCCACGCAATGCAACTGGTAGAATTTTTTGCATCATGACGTGACAATCATGTGATTTCATACCTATCAACTTCAATTCCTTCGATGAGACAAAAATTTTACATTAGAAGAATAACCTCGAGGCACTTTGGTGTCATGAAGACACTGACAGAAGCTAATTTTATCTATCTTAGATAATGTATGACATGCAAGTGGAAGAAATGATTGTCTTCCTTTAGGAGTGGGAGCTAACTCCAAACGTATTCCCATTGATAGTAAGTCTAATCTAGCATTCAACCCATCTTTATTCATTCCGTTAATATCTAAAAATGTTCCAATCAATGAATCACAAATATTCTTCTCCACGGGCATGACATCAATATTATGTTTAACTTCATGATACCTCCAATATGGTAGCTCAAAATAATTGACCTTTTCTTCCAAATATGACTATCATTACTAGATTTTTGTGTCTTTCCCAATGTCACGTCAAGGTTTTTCACCCTCTCGAAATACAAAACAGGGGATAAAGGTTTTGGAGAAGTATCAAATTCTTGTGAGCCATTGAATTCCTTTTTTAGTCTTCTATAAGGGTGTTCTATAGGCAAAAACATTCGATGACCCAGGTACAATATTTTCCTCCCATGATGCAATTGACAATATGACGTCTGTTGTTCACAAATTGGACATGCTTTATGCCCTTTAACACTATATCCAGACAAATTTCCATACGCTGGGAAGTCATTTATAGTGAACAGAAGCAATACATGCAGTTGAAAATATTCCATTTTAAAAGAATCATACACCCTAATACCATCAGCCCATAACAGTTTCAAATCATCAACCAATGGTGAAAAGTAAAGATCAATATCATTACTGGGTTGCTTTGGACCATAGATCATTGTACTCAACATGACATATTTGCGCTTCATACAATCTTTAGGAGAGAGGTTGTAAATTACCAATAAAATAGGTCCTGAAATATGTGTGCTACTGAGTGTTCGGTATGGATTCATTCCATCTGTTCACAACCCTAGTATGAGATTTCTAATTTAATTTCCAAATGTAGAATACTGCGCATCAATTTTCTTCCATTGTGGAAAACAAGCTGGATGGCGTATTTTTCCATCACATACCCGCTCTTCAGCATGCCATTTTTTCCTTTTTCCATCATGTGAATTAGAAAATAAACGTTTGAAACGATTAATTATAGGAATATACCAGAACACCTTTGAAGGGAGCTTTGTAATCTCTACAGCAGCCTGTGATTTTTCTTTCACCTTATACCGTGATGTCCCACATTTAGGACACTCTAACAAAAATTCATATTCCATCTTATATATAATGCAGTCATTCGGACAGGCATGTATTTTCTTGTATCCCAATCCCATCGGGCATAGTATTTTCTTGTCTTTGTAATGTGAATCTAGAAGATCATTATCTTTTGGAAGAATTTCTTTCATCAATTGTAGCAGCTCTATAAAACTTCTGTCACTCCATCCATGCTTCGCCTTCTAGTTAATCAATCTTAACACCGCCAACAAAATCATAAAATCTGTACAACCAGGATATAATGGTTTTTCAGCATCACTATATAGACGTGCAATTGTCGGTTCTATCTCAATTTGTTCTGCTACAATATCGCGAATCATTTCTTCAATTCCATCAGAGTTACCATCTTTCGAATCATCATCATCAGTGACATTCCGGCCAGTTTCACCAAGCCAAATGCAAGGGCTGTAACTCGGATTAAAACCATAACAAATCAGATGATCGTTTATCTCTCTACTTTTCAACTTCTTCATATTCAAACATTTCAGGCATGGATAGAAAAAAATGTCACTACTTGGAACATTTCATTTTTCAAATTCCAAAAAGGCATCAACACCTTCCTCAAATTCATTTCTCATTCGATGTGCCGTAATCCAACTTCGACTCATTATTACCTACAACAAATATCAACAAAAAATATATATTTTTATGATAAGACAAATATATTTTTATATGAAAAAAATCATAATTTCAATGTAAAACAATTTAAAATATAAAACAAATCTATATGTATTTAAAAAATATGCTTGAATATTATTTTTATAACAAAATACAGTTAGATATAACAGTTTTAAATTTCATTGAATCAAAGAAAACCAAGACGCCTACATAGTTTTATATTGATTTCAGTTTTGATGTTTTAATATATTAGATAAAATTCCTATTTAACATGTTATTAATGGTTTCTGTAGACCATAAATCCATTTGGTAAATAAATTCACACAATTATAAAAATCAATGGAAGTGTTTTTGGGAGGAATATGTTCAGTCATTTGATTTTGATGTCCCATATTCTATAACAAAATGCAATGCGGATACCAAATCCCTTAGTTTGGTTTTTTATTCTCAAAGGGTTTGTGATGAAAAAGAAGAGCATAAGTTGATGTATATGATAAATAAAATACAACTATATTTTATTTATAGTTATGATAGAATGAATTCATACCGTATCATTTAGGATCTGCTCCCACCAAAAGTAACCCTCCTTAATTCGAAATGAATAAATTTAGATAATTATGCATGAATTCATACATGTATTGTTGTACATAAACCAAAAAGAAGATTATTAGTACTAAAAGTAAAACTAGGAAGAAACAATAAAATCTATATACTCATTAAAGCAACTCCACAACACTTCCATGCTACTAAGATCAATAAAAAACTACAAATTTCTTTTAAAAACCAAAAAAATTGTTTATATTTATGTATCGTGGGAATAACATGTATACATAGTAAGATCCTCCCTAAAACATCTCATGAAAATATTGAGGAAGCACAGTAAATCCCTATGAAAAAAGGAATCTAAATCATCACCTAAACAAGTAAAAATAGTTTCATATGCTCACTATGGATAAATCACAAAATAATTCATATAAATAAACCTTTTTTTATAAGAAATTATATATATATATATATATATTCAAATTAAGGTTCTCGGATACCACTTCTCCACTAGTTTTCCTCTCACACCCCAATGCGCTACTCCACAACACTTCCATGCTACTAACATCTATAAAAAACTACAAATTGCTTTTAAAACCCAAATAAATTGTTTATATTTATGTATGGTGGGCATAACATGTATACATAGTAAGATCCTCCCTAAAACATCTCATGAAAATATTGAGGAAGCACACTAAATCCCTATGATAAAAGGAATCTAAATCATCACCTAAACATGGAAAAATATTTTCATACACTCCCTATGGATCACTCACAAAATAATTCATATAAATAAACCTTTTCGTATAAAAAATTATATATATATATATATATATATATATTAAAATTAAGGTTCGTGGATACCACTTCTCCACTAGTTTTCCTCTCACACCCCAATGCTAATGTCATGGTCTCACCCCGCCCATAAATCATCCTACACCATGTGAAATTGTATCACTTCCATCAATGAGGTGAATACTTGGAAACCACTACATCTTGTTTACATTAAATGTACAAAAATCGCAAAACATAATTATAGAATATCCATGGAACAAATGAACGAAATAAATTCATGGAAGGCTTACTTGAATGTTGCGAGATGAGATGATAGATCCGATAGGAGTGCAGAAGATAAACAATGAAGCCAAAATGAGTTTAACGTAGGTCGATCGATGAGCCTATTTGGGTTTACCGCGCGAGAGAGACGAGCCGGCGGACTGTCAATCGAAAAATCGTAAATGACAGCCCACCGGGCTTTAATTTCTTTAAAAGATTCATAACGTCGGTTATTATATAACCGACGTTATAAAATATTTTTAAAATTTATAACGTCGGTTATTTGGAAAACGACGTAAAAAACCAAAGCACGGGGGAGTTATGTACGTCGGTTATGAAATAACCGACGTAAAAAACCCGTAGACATCTCCTTTTTTACGTCGGTTATAAAATAACCTATGTAAAAAACCCCGCGCTTTGGTTTTTTACGTCCGTTATTTGATAACCGACGTAAAAAACGCGTAGATATCGGGTTTTTTACGTCAGTTTCCAAATAACCGACGTAACCCCCCCCCCCCCCCCCCGCGCATTGGTTTTTTATGTAGGTTATAGGATAATCGACGTAAAAACCGAACATGCATGATTTGTAACGTCGGTTATTTTAATAACCGACGTTAAAAATATACTCACCGCATTTGTTACGTCAGTTATATATAACCGACGTAAAAAATGGTGACGTAAAAAACGTTTTCTGCACTACTGAAAGATATACTTACATTTTATGTATAGTTTCATTCTTTAATAAATTTCCACCACTAACTCATTTTTTTAAACTATGAGTATTCAAGAAGACTTGGTCACACTGGAACAGCTAGAATAAACTTCTATAGAATCACATTATCCGTGCAGGATGAACTATATATTTACATTGTCTTTAGAGATTAATCAAAACCAAAATGGTTAGTAAAAGATCTAATGATCCCCCAAAAGGATATTCCTTGAGGGAAATAAACACAAATAATAATTTCCAAAATTAAAACAACAATACCCCAAAGTTAAATAAATACCATTCAATAATCAATTGTCCTTAAAATCCTTCGATAAAATCAAAACTAATATTGAACACCAAAACATATTAAGAATGTAGTCTTCCACGTTAAATTGTATCTCAAAATGACAATAATTACACTTAAAGTCACATTCTTATAAGTAATTAACCTAATCATTTCCATAAATAACCCAAATTATTATAAATAATAAAAACATAGATAAAAATCCACCATTACTCCTCAAATGATATCCCATACTATTCTATTTTCCTTGGGCATATAGTGTTCACACCAAAGTGAAAAACATCCAAAATAACATTTATCACTTAATCACCAAATCATTTTCCTATAATAAGGGTATTCATTTTATAAGACATAAGATCCCCAATCAAATTATTATTGATCAATAAAATCATTTAACTAATAATAATAGTCACACTAACCAGGGACTTCACGTAGTCCAGTGGTAGCCGATAAATCCCAATCATACTTTGGTTGTGGGTTTGATTCCCACAGCTTTTTCCGACGGGACGGGTTGTCACATGGTCTACGTGTTGTACTTTTTCAAAAAAATATATTTTATAACATTACCAAAATGAGATAAATTCCTCAAAATAACCATAACATAATTTAACCACAAATGTTATCTCATACCTTGAATTTTCATCCCAAATTATAATAATTTTAAATTTCCCTAAACCCAATGATCATATAAAACAAAATGGTTATTTATAACTATATCCACAAGAGAAAAGATATTTCTTCCTCAAATATCATTCTCACATGGAAAACTACGGGGTTACAAATACAAGAGAAAATTATTCCAAAGTAAACCCATCAACAAGGAGCAATAATACTTTTTAAACATTTCTCCAACCATTTATTTCCACATAGCATCTTCTTCAACCAAGAAAATATCCTATAGATTAGGTCATTCACTCGGTTAATGTCCAGATCCCCTACATTTATGACAAATGACTGTAAATGGACTCTTGGGACCATTTTTATCTTCTTCCATAGTACTCTTCATTTTTCATCGGCAATTCTTCACTTTATGTCCTTCCATCCCACATGTAAAGCATTTCATTGTACCATTGAGACACTTTCCTAGGTGTCTGCTTCCACATTTCCTGCATGATGGAAGTTGAGGATTCTTTTCTCCATGGTCTCCACTACTGGAGCTCTTATCATTCATCACCTTTCTCTTATTTGTTGAGTCCGGTAACCGGTTAATATACATATTATTGATCATATTTTTGGAAAATTGATTTTCCATAAATATGATATCTTTTATGCCTATCAAAATTCCATTTTGTTTCTCATTTCCACCACCGTTCCCACCTTGTACATCATTCTCAAAGTCACTATGACTTCCTTGGAATCCAGCCATTGACTAAAACCGGAAAGCATTGTGTGAGTAATAGATGTCCTAATCTAATCCAAGTGGACCTAAATGATAATATTTTATTCCTAAGCTTGTTTTTTGGTTGATATACACTTGTCCAATTGAATTAGGACATGTTTTAGGGTAATATTAATATCATTTTTACCCTTAATTACCCTATTTACTTTTAACCGTTGTAAATAAAAGTAAAAAGTTATTATTCATCAAAAATTATTTTCATATCATTGAACCACATTTTTCATCTTGATATTAATCGTGCGTCTCATATTTTCGATATTCCTTTCACAGAAGTAGTAAAATTATGTTTTATGAAAAATTCAGTTTTTTTAACTACCACTTAGTAGTTTCACTATTCATCAAAAATTGATGTTTTTCAGAACAATGCCAAAATATCACCCTAAGCTATAATTGATATTCCAAATTCGAAAATGATATATATTTTAGAAAATTCCAATCATATAAGTTACATTAATTAATTTTATAATTAATTCCCGCTGTCACAACAAATAGCATGTTTTTAAGAAACAATATATATCAAAAGATTTACAATTATTTAGGTCTAATTTCAAAGTGAAATTAATTCTAATGAACATCATTGGATAAAATGGTAAAAATATATTTTAATTAGACTTTTAAACCACTCAATAATATAATTTATTACTATAAATTATTTTTATTAAAAAAGTTGTTTTTAAGTATTTTTCATTATTCCTAAAAATTGGATGTTCTCAGAAAAATACCAAAAATTCATCTTAGGATAATTTCGATATTTCGAAACCAAAAATGAAGTCCATTTTGAAATATAAAATATATATAATTTCAAAAATTAGGTATTACTATTCATAACGGCTAGTTTGATTGGTTGTGGTGTGTTAGAATCGTGAAGTTGCGTGCAATGCATGCCATTGCATTATTCGAAAGGAAATGTACCGTGGAAGCTTGGGGTGTTACAAAATGAATGAAACACCTATAAAATGATGGAGGAACTCACTGTTGATCAACCTATAGTAACCACCAGAAACCAAGGATCGAGGTAAGGGATTTCATATTGGGAAGCCTCCCAATATCTTATGGGGTTCTTTCACAATGATAGAGAAATGAAAACCTAAATAAATGAAACCTCTTTTAAAATATAACATGTAGTAATCAAGGGAGTCACCACCCATATGGTTTAAAACACGCTATTATGATGCAATACACATGGGCCTTAAAATATAAACCACAAAACCAACCATAATCCCATAAAAACATCATTTATTTTTCTTCTACCAAAATTTATGTAGCCTAGGGTAGGATTAAAATTACCCCATGAATTCCATTATTATGAAATAAACTCATTACATTTGGTATTTAACTTCCAAAAAAATGTTTTAAAATATCCATCCATGGAGTCCTACTGAATACAGACACAGTAATGTCCACTTTTACAATGTAAATGGTATAGTGTAGTTCTCATATACCTCAAAATAAACAAAACCTCCTAAAATATCTCTTCATATCCTCCCCCAAACCAATTAGTAATTTAATCAGATGATGAGAGATGTGATGTCACTATAACAAAGCTTAACCAGCACTCCCATATTCAGTGATGAAATCATAAACAATAAATTTCAATATTTCTTATGATAAATATGACATATTGTTTCCTTCCAAATCAAAAAATAAAAAATAAAAAATTGGATCATTTACATCCATGATAACCTTTTTGATTTATATATTTTGATAATTATGAAAAACTCCTAAAAAAGAATCAAATGTCTTTAAATGGAAATTTCTACCACTTATCCCTTCTTTTCCCTTACACATTAAGACATCATCGTTATTGATATGAAACTACATTTAGACCAAACTTTTTTAACATATTTCTTTATAACATAATAAAATTTAAACATAAATATGGTGATCCAAATGCTTAGTAAAGGTAAACATTACCAAAAGAAAATGAATACCATTAATGAGTATAAGAAGATCAAAAGATTATGATGACATAATCATTATGCATGATAATATCATAAAAGAAATAAAACAAAAAAAATACTTATACTATAAAATATGAAAAATGGTTGAAGGAATGATTCATAAAAATGAATAAATACAACCCATGTGATATCAATCTTTATTATAATAAATATTATAAACACATATCATTTATATCAAAAACATGTTGGTGTTGTGGAAAATTTTTCTTCATAACTCCTCATAAACATGTTTCATAAATAACTAGATCCCAATAAAATCCATAGGAGATTCCCTTATGTAACACCCTACATCATGCCTCTCAATATAAGGTACATTACCCAATGGATTTGGGCACCATCTGTGATAAAATATTTAATACTCTACAACTTTCTCACCCGACATCATATTGGATGCCCCATTATATACGTTATAATGAGATCACATGATGATTTATGGGATACCCCATAATATAAGGTGTATGAGTATCACATTTCTCCATCTGATATACAACATAGTATAATATATCTAAGGACAATAAATAATATAACATGGGATTTAATTTCATCATAAAACCAAATGAAACCATCATTATCTATTTCATAACATTATTAACTCAAGGAAAATGAATGGGGTTCATGTAATATTTATATAAAAATATTATAAAATTTTGAAGAAATAGTTTATATAAAAATCTATCTAAAAGAGTATCAAATTGTTGAAAATATACATGTACTATAATTATCTATTTGAAACTATTTCAACCCATGGAAAGGAAATGGGTTATATACCATTCTCTTAGAGACAATATTAATCCATGTAGAAAAAGGATAAATATGGTATCATTAAAAAGTATACCCATTAGAGAATAAGTAACAAAATTAATTTTACATATATATTAATGGAAATACAATTAATGTATAATTACAAAAAAAAATTAAGAAAATACCCCTCTCTTTATGAAAGTCACTTTTTAAACATAAATCATTATGAAAATCTATTCTATTGAAAATATCCATGGAATATTATAAGAAGTGATTAAAAAAATTATTTAAATAATTCACTTAGGAAGATATATATTATTCATTTATAAAAAAATTGACTTTTTTAAACAACATTTATTAAAAAATGTTTTTGGATGAAATTATATTTTTGGCCAAAGAGCGAAATGGATTTGGGTAATATTGAAAATAGTTCCTCAATAATTATAATTAACAATGTGTGTAAAATAGTAAAACTATATGAAAATATATAGATTAACTAGACGATAAAAAAATTCATGAGAATTATATGATTTCAATATTGGATACTTAATCAAACACATTCTGGATAAACAATGATATTTTAACCAAATGATATTTTTACTTATGTAACATTGAATCATAATCCAAAAGAATGAATAATAATAATGTAATGTCCCAGATCTGGATGACACTAAAAGGATCCACATACCCTGTTGGTCACATGGACTCATATTCATTTCCCACAACTCCAGAGACTGCTAACTAGAAACGAGGACCTAGGGTGTGATAGTGGGGATACTATACCCTCATTGGAAAAGGGTAATACATTGGAATAAATAAAAACAATAGTGGAAGTAGTAAACAGTATGAAACTGAAGTAAACAACTAAAGGCCGATATAATAAGTTAACAAGAAGGAATATGATATAAAAATTATGCAGCATGTCACATGTTCAATGAAAACAATGAAACATGAAACATTGCAATCAAGTACAATACAATAACAAGGAATGGTAAAAATATGAAAAATAGTTGCATCTTAACCCTTGGATTAGTCTCATGCTCTAATGGTCCTAAGAAATAATCATGTACCTATATAGGGAGAGTTGGCTCTATTGAAACCTACTACAATATTGTCAGTTTGTTCCCAAAAGAATGACCCAAACACGGTGGGAGAAATGAATCCGAGTAGGCAGCCACCAATAGAGTATGCTAATCTATCTATTAGTATATGCAATAGTTGTGTATAGTAATGAAATGCAGAAATGTAATATGCACTAAGAGGTAAGAAATCCTATATATACTGGTATTTATTTATAGAGTTTAATATATTTATTAGTTGTTCATTTAATTAATGTATTGAAATCTCATAACCCGACCTAAGACTGAAATTCCCCATAGTAATGTATGAACAAAAGTACTCTCAAAAGAATTCCTAACAAGTAAAGTCTAAACTCAAACTTGTACATTGTCTTGGATGACATGTAACACTTCCTTACATTTCATCATTTAAATATTATGTTAGTCTATTATTGAGATTCCAATGCTAGAATATAATTATCACTATAGGTGTAATTCTACCAACATCCTATGAGTTCGTTATCAGTGGTCCTACTAGGGAGCCTGAGTATCACTGTCGATGTTAGTGTATGTTCAAACGAGTCTATCATTAGTGTTACTACCAGGTATTCCCAATTACTCACTCTATGTATTAGTTTTTGTCAATTAATTATATCCCTTGTTGTCCTACTAGGGACTCCAAGTGTCACTAATGACATATATATAAATACCTCTCGAGTTTTTCCATGGCATTTTAAGCTGAACTAATGTATCTCCCATGGTGCAAGGTACAATAGTTAAAATAGTCTATCCACAAAGTTCAATGCTAAACCCATGTATCCCCCAATTCTATTTACTATTTATCCATTAAAATAAAATATAACATTCAAACCTGCTTAACAGGAAAAAAAACCACATCAAAAAGGGGAAATCACAAACCTAGATCCATATTCAAATTCTCACAATTATGACACAATTGCAATTTCAAGCAATAACCAAGTTCATTTTAAACTACCCTAAAAGGGAAAATGAAAGCATTCCCATAGATATCCTTGGGAAAGTCAACCACACCCAAAAATTAGGGAAATGCAACTATAGGGTGACCCTTAACCAATCAATGATGCGGAAAAATATTCAATTCATTTAATTCATTATCACAAAGGAATTTGATAATAATAAGGATAGATTTCCTTTCAAGGAAACACCCTAATCATGGGTGCGCATTAGCAAGGCATATCTAAACATCTTCAAAATAAACGTGAGGCATGAGGTTGCCTACCGTAATGTCACATAAGTGATATAAACAGACACTGAATATTTAACTATCCTAGGACATCATAGATATATGGAAAAAAGATAAAAAAACCAATGTTGAATAACTTACATAAGAACAGAAATCATCAAGAATATATGATGGAGAAGAAATCCCTTATTGAGAGATATCCTATGAGACCAACGACACTCGAATTAGGTTCCAGACAATGAAATGGGGGGAGGAAATATTCCAACGACACCTTCTTCTTCCCCTAGGTGATCCTCTCTCCATAAGAAGAGAAAAAAATTCTCCTACCCATTTTAAGCCGAAATATAGTATTATATGTTGTATATACCCAAATACATATCTTGACTATCATTTTATTGTTTATAACATCACTGAAAAACTTTACACATCTTGCACCGACCTTGCCGATATGACTACACGACGTTTACATAGAATTACATGACATATAATGGCATTTCCTTCTCCACTGGTCCAATAACCTCACAAACCGAGTCATCCAACAATACATGGAGAGATTATATGACATGTACATAACAGTACATGGCATGTTCTACTAAAAAGTATCATTTTTCCAGATATCCTTGTTTTCACAAAAAAACAAATAGGAATAGAAAAATGAAGAACAATACCACAAAACACGAAACAGGTTCTTAAAATCACCCCGCCCCCCTTAAATAAATTTGTACCTGAATTTACCTTAAAAGGGTGGTTAATGGATATCTAAAAAATAACTCCTGCCACCGGGCATGTATGTCTGCCTCCCTCTCAATGTCTCATATTGTACCCGGCTGTGCTGCCATAGCACCCGTACAAGAGGAACTGACCGGCCTGGGAGAACCTGCATGCTCTTGTAAACAATTTGAATCATATTCAACTCCTAGGATGCATCAACATAAAGAACAACATCCTAGATCTGAAAAACAAGAGATGGGTCTGAGTGATAGTGACATAGCTAAGACGCATGTAAGATGTCGTGGATGGATCGCTACCTCTCAACCAACTGTAACTGATAAGAAACTGACCCGACTCATTCCCGAATCCCAAACGGTCCGACATATCATGGTGAAAGCCTTCCCTATCTCATAATACTTTTTTTTAATCTTAGTATGTCACATAAGAAAACAAAATCCACAAACTCAAACTCCAAGGGTCGTCTACGGAGATCGACATAAGATTTCTCAAAAGACTGCACTATAGACATCCGTCTCTAAATCATATGAATATGTTCTATAGTTTCTTTGACTAGATGAGGTATGATCTTGGCTACATCTTCTACCTACAGCCATCATAGGGTTCATCGGCATGGCCTACCATAAAAATCCTCAGTACAATCTAAATAGTATCATGGATGCTATTATTATAGGAGAACTCAACCATGGGTTTATGTTTCTTCCAAGATCCCCAAAATCTAGGACACATGCATGGAACACGTCCTCAAACAACTGAATAGTATGCTCTGACTAACCATCAGTCTGAGGGTGGTATGATTTTATTAGAAATAACTATGTACCCAGCGCCCTATAAAAGAATTTCCAAAAAATGAGATGTTATACTAGCGTCCCTATCCGAAATAATAAACTACGAACCCCATGAAGTCATACATCCTCTATAATATACATTTTCTTGAGATCATCTACACCAAAAGTATCCTTAATCGGTAATAGGTGAGAGACATTCATACTCCTATCAACTACAAAACACACAACATCTTTGCCTCTAAGAGACCTCAGTAACCCTGTCACAAAATCTATCAGGACATCATCCCATTTGCAATTAGGAATAGATAGCTGTTGTAAAATTCTAGCCAGCTGCTGGTGTTCTGAATTTACCTACAAATATGTGGATCACCTTGTAACAAAACTAGCTACTTCACACTTCATGACCATCCACTAGTACAGAAAGAGTATCTCACGATACATCTTGGTGGCTCTTGGATGCACTACCCATGTTGAAACATGAAACTCCCACATCAGATTCTTGAACATATCCCGTGAAACACACAAACCTACATGGACACACATAACTTCATCCATGCCCATCCTTCATATTGGAGGAGGGTTCTCACCTTCCCCACTCTCTTGGAGAACTAGGCCATCAGAATCTGATAGCTTTCTCATCCTCACTCAGTCCAGTAGGGTAGAGGTGGTAGTTGAATTTGAAAGGTAAGCCTATCATCGACTTTTGGGAACCTATAAATGCATATCAAAGAACTAACACATTAGTTTCCACTCAACAATGGTCTCATTCAATGCTTGCATCTGAGTTATCTTATTTAGTTTGTCATCCACTGCAATTCCTTTGGCAGGCTTATATGCAAGCTCAATGTTGAATGACTGATGGAATTCCACCCACCTTCATTGACTCATATTTAAATCAGGCTGATTGAATATATATTGGAGGATTTTTTGGTCTGTTTCGACCAAAATATGCTCCCCCAATAAATAATTTCTCTAGTTGCACAAAGCATGCACAACTATAGCCAACTAGAGATCATGTACCTGGAAATTTCTCTAATGTTGCTTCTACTATTGAGATTAATACACAAGTACATGATCTCCTTGCATATGTACTATTACCATTCTGATACCTGATGCATCATATTAAAAATTTTAACTCTTTCCTAGATCTATAAACTACAGTATTGGTGATTATGTCAAACATCCCTTAGACTCTTTGAAGTCTCTGTCACAAGAATCAGAACATTCCAACTTCACACCTTTCTTAGTCAATCCTGTCATCGGTACTGTTATGCATGAGATGTCTTGTATAAAATGTTTTTATAAATAAGATAGCCCTAATAAACTCTGCACATCATAAAAATTCGTATTATGCTTCCATGTATCTACTGCTCTCACCATTTTTGGGTCGAATGATATTCCAGTTTTTGAGATAAAGAAACACAGGAAGTGAATCTGATCCATCCAGAAGTGGAATTTGGAGTGCGTAGAATATAAATAATTCTCTATCAGTGTATTAATAACTTTCTCATAGTTTTTGGGATGGTCATGTTTATTGTGATAATACATCAATATATGTCTAGGAAAAACACAAAAAAAGGAATATAGGTATGGATGGTACACTCGGTTCATTAGTTCCAGGAAAACTACATGTGCATTTATGAGACCAAATGACATAACCAAGTACTCATAGAGACCATACCTGCTACGAATGGTTGTATGAGGTATTTTTTCCGATCAAACAAGTACTTAGTGATAACCTAATCTCTATTCAATCTTCTTGAACACTCAAGATCCTCAAAACTGATCAAACATGTCGTCGATATGAGGTATGGGATATCAGTTTTTAACCATCTGCTAGTTTAGTTTCCAATAGTCCATGCATAGCCTAAGATTACCATCTACCTTCTTCAAAAAAAAAAGTACTAGTGAACCCCATTGAAAAGTTATAGGTCGGATAAAACCCTTAGCTTCAAGATCTTCTAACTACCACTTGTGCTCTTGCAGCTCAGTCATAGACATCAAATAAGAAAGAATTGATATCGGTGCAGCTCCTAGCATTATCATGACAGTGAACACAACCTATCTAACTAGAGGTAAGCCTGAGAAGTCACCCATAAAAAACATCCATAAAATGATCAACCATTGATATAGAGTCTTCTAGACATGTTCACTGATCATCCAGATATAAATTCAGAATCTTAGCTATCAACCTGCCCATCCCTTGATGCTCTGGTCCAGGTTGGATTGTATGGACGTCCCACTCACCCTTGTATAGACAATACCCACCCTTTTGAGATAACATACAATTAATCCATGAAAAGAAACCAACCCATAAATTCGTTGAATGACTTCACATCCCCCCATCTTTATGACATAGAGGTTCAAAATAAAGTGGAATCCGCCAATCTCAATGGGGAACTCCTCGCATAGACACACAGCTGTAGTTATCATCCCTAACGGAGTGTCTAGAATCATAACATCAGAAGTAGTAGAAACAAATAGCACAAGCCATTACACATCAGAAATAGATATGAAACAATGTGTTGAACTAGTAACAAAAAGTGTCGAGGGTAAAACAGAGGGGAATTGAATAGTACCTCTTAGAGTAGAAGGTCCTGAATCATGGTCATGTTGGGTATGTTGCACTGCATATGTCTAACATGTACTGCAACCTTGTGAAATATCCTAGCTACCCTTAGTTGTCCCATTCTCATGTTGTTGAGATCCGGGGGTCTGGCTGTCACGACAACACCCACCACCTTGGCCTGCATGCCCTGACGTATTCCAGCTTCAAGAATGGTGAGAAGTTACTAACCTTACTTCTATATTTGGAGTCTCTACATAATCTCTATCACAAGTCTTTGGTGGAAACATCCTGCAGAAAAGATAGTGATTTTCAATCTTTCCCCAAGCTCTATATTCAACAGGGTCCTTTAGACATTTTGTCCTCAGATGTCCCAGACATCCACACTGGTATCACCTTACCATGATTTCAGAATGAAATTTCTAGGTTGCCCATATCCCTAAGAGATAACCACATATGATGCTTCATGATTCCGGTTGAAATAGAACTCGATCTCGATATTGAACCGCCCTGCCTCGCTCCCCTAGGTTCCCATAGGTTTCACATAGTAATTTGAACATGATCCACAGTAGCATAAGAAAAAGGAATATAGAAGACATTCACCTATGATGGGATTTCGTATAGAAGATCATTCTCAAATATTATAGCTTTTGATGTGTCATCACAAATCAGAATAGGTGAAAATCGTTGAATCTCGGTAAATCGTGTCAAATAGTCCATTAATGACAGTGTTCCCTATTCTAGGTGCATGAACATCAGGATTGGTCAGCCAATAGTGTCTCGAGAAAATAATAATCTTACATTTCAGCCCAAAATTCAATCCATTTGATATCACGATGATGCCCTACCTAATTGATTACATCCCACTATCCATTGAAATAATCATGCCCCCTATACATCATCAGCTTGACCCTACTCTCAAGAGGTGTGTCCAGATGCTCGAAGATAGTCAGTACTAATTTCATCCATGATTTTGTGGCATGACTTCCACTATCTCCTGATAATGTAGATTGAGGATATTTCTAGGGTATATGTGTCATCTCTACCATAGATGTGACAGCCTACGATGCTCCCAAGATGATATGTATGAACATCATAAAACCTTCTCGGAAGAGTGTGTCTTAACTTGCGTTTAGTATAATAGCTTCTGCCTCAGCTGGCACAACTAGAGGATATATTTATAGCCCATGGCCCACCACCTCTAGTGTATACTCACTACCACTCTCCTGGATAACTGATTGTGGTCTTAAAAGTTTTATTTTTCTGTATTGTAAAACATACACACCTGAGTACATGTTTTAAGATGAGAAAACTACAATTAGAAGAGCAATGCTGGATAGAGAAGGAAAACACTCATTATTTTCAAAATAATAGTACACGTCATGTATAACTCTATACATAGAGTTTTCCCCTAGTCACGTAAGTTTACTTCTTCTCAACATGGTCATGAAACACCCCATTTACGTGGCATGTTCTGTAAGAGACATGATGTGTACTTGAGTTTCCTTCATACCTAGGTACTGCTACATGGATAGAACTACATTGTTCTACCAATGTAAGACTACATGACATGTTCACCCTAGAAATGATATGTACCTAAAAATATTTCATCCACCTGTTTCGTTAGTCACACGACAAGATACACGGTTGACATATACATGTAGTGTACTCACATTACACAGTGTGTCATTCTCATTACTTGACATCTCGTGTTCTCTTCTCACGTGATAGGTTACATGGTCAAGGACTGCCCATCATGTACACATGGTATCCGACATGTTCTTATTCAACATTAGAACACATAATTTCCCGAACTGGAAGAAAACATATCGTTTTAGGATAGATTACACATTTTTTATACTGAGTTTTTTAGGATATAAATAGTAGATTTCCCAGAAACCCCATGTACTGTACAAAACCAACCTGCGGGATTCCAAATTCTAATCCTTGAGCAGCCACACTCTCCAGGAAACTAGAATTTTCACCTTAGAAGAACATATAAAAGTAATTATAGATAAAATCTAAATCATGATCAGATAAATTCCAGTCCAAGCGGGACCATACTCTTACAGATCCAAATATTAGCATCCATTTAATACAAAAAAAATCATGTACCAATAAACCTATCACAATAGCAAGCATATCTATCACATCCCCAACCACAACAACATGGGATAACTAATGCATCCTATATGGAATGATATAAATCCTTGGATGTGATTCTTACAATATCCTATATGATGCATGAGATGGCATACCCTCTTCTCATCGGGTTGCAACTAAAATATAACCCACAATTGAATCAATTGTAATAGCACAAATCAATTGTGTCACCTATCAGTGAAGTCTAACCAACTTTAATATTTCAAAATCAATTTGCACATGTCAATTCAAGAAAATTTTGTTTTTCACTATACGTAGGGTAGCTACACATGAGAAAAGCTAATTAAAAAAGTACACATTACTTCATATATAGTCTATTGGTTCAAAATTTTAATTCAATAAAGAATGAAACCCTCTGATACCAATTTGTAACATCCCAGATCAAGATGGCACTAAAAGACGCCCCTTACAAGGTTGGTCACATGGCATCAAGTGCATTTCTCCAAATACCATAGGCTTCCAAATAGCAGTGATGGTCAAGGGTGTCGTAGTGGGGAAATTATTCCCTCATTGGAATAATGTAACAAAATGGAATACATAATGAAAATAGTGGAAGTGGTAAACAACATGAAACTGATATAAACAATAGAAATCTGAAAGAATAAGTACACCAGAAGGCATATGATATCAAAATGATGTATCATGTCACATGTTTTATGAAAAAAAACTAAACATGATACACTGCAATCAAGTAAAATACAATGATAATGTATGGTAGAATAATGAAACTCATCAGCATTTTAATCCTTGGTTTAGTCAAATAGTCACCTTCTCCTAAGAAGCAATCAAGTACATATATATTGAGCCTTTCCCATATTGACACCTGCATCAATATAGTCTGTTTGGGATAAAGAGAGTATCCCAAAAATAGTGTGAGAAATAAATCCTAGTAGGCGTCCACAAAAGGTATGTGCCAATTTGTCAGTGTGTATATGCAGCAGTTGGGTATAGAAATGAAATGTAGTATGTAGTGTGCACTCAGAGGTTAAAAATCCTTTAAAAATTTTTATTTTCCTATGGAGTTTTCTATATCCATTAGTAGTTCATTTACTTAAATTATTTAAATATCTGAACCTGGACTAAGCCTGATATTCCCCATAGGAATGTATGAACAAAATAAGTATTAGATGACCTCCTAACAAGTATGAAAATTTAAATCTCAATCTTTTTCATTTTCTTGGTAAATATGTGACAATTCCATTAATTTCATCATCATATGTATAACCCATGTCCATTCTTGAGATTCCTATGTAGGAATTTAAGTATCAGTACTTGTGTAGTATTACTGATATCCTATGAGTCCTTTTTCATCGGTCCTTCTTGGGTTCCTGAGAATCACTCCTGATGTTGGTATATGTTCAAACGAGTTTGTCCTCTGTGGTCCTACTATGGATCCCTAACCTATCACTCTATGTATACATTTATTTAAATTTAGTACATTCCTGGCGGTCCTACTATGGTTTCAAATTTTCACCAATATCAAAAAATTAAATACCCCTCGAAATTTTCCATGACATTCTATGATGAACCAATGTATCACCCAAGGTGCAAGGTAAAATAGTCCAGTGAGTCTTTTCATGACATTCTATGTTGAACCCTTGTATCATCCAATGATATTTAACATTTATCAATTAATATTCAATATAACATTGTAGCATGCTTACAAGAAAATACACAGCATGATAAAAGAAGAAAAAACAAACCCAGAGAAATATTGAAATACTCACATTTCACACACAATTGAAATTTCAGAAAATAACCATGATTATTTTAAACAACCCTAAAAGATAACATGAAAGAATTCCCATTCAAATCCTTGTAAAAAACAACCAAAAAAAAAATTGAAATTCACCCGTACGGTGGTCCTTAACTAATCAATGATGCAGAACAAGATTCATTTAATTGAAATCAATATCACAATAACATTTGATTATAATAATGATCGATTTCCTTTCATGGAAACACCCTAAACATGGGTGCAGTGTACAAAGAAAATAATAATCATTTTGACCTTTAATAAGAGGCATGATCCCACCTACCTTATTATCACATGAGAAATATAAACCAAAGAAGACCCTTGAATTGGCCTAAACCGGCATATATCTAATATAAAGGGTCAAACAATCTAACTTTAATGACATAATTTAGAAAAAAATTAATAATAATGGATCAAAGGGATGAAATCCCTTACTGAGATGAATCCTATGAGACTGACGACACTCTAATAGGGTTCCATAAGATTAAATGGGAGGAGGAAATATTCATGTGACTCCTTCTTCTTCAACCGATAGCTCCTCTATCCAAAAAAATAGAAAATGAGGATAATACCAATTTTAAGTTGAACAATTTTATAAAAATGTGTGTACATACATATACATGGTTTGTATATCATTTTTACTATTCAAGACATTGCTGACTTACTTTACACATCCTGCACCGACCATTCCGAAATAACAACACAACATGTACTCCGTAGTACATGATATGTAGTGGAATTTTTTTCTCTTATAATCCAATAACCTCACAATCCATGTCTTCTTATCTTACACATCCATATTACACAATGTGTATATATGGGTACATGATATGTTCTTCTAAAACATATCATTTTCCCAAATTTCCTTGTTTTATATAAAATAACACAACGGAAAAGAAAAAGAATGAACATTAACTCATAAGAAGAACGGTGTTCTTACAAATATATTATACTACTATTATAAACAAAATTAAGGATATTAATTATATAACAAGAAAAATGTGGTGTATATATGTCTCATAAAAGAGGACATGTGTTTAACATAACATAAGTATAAGAGAAGAAAAAATGAGTCTAAATTCCCTAACCACGTTGAAAATTATGGAACTATAAACCACATGAAATTGAGATCATAAAATAGATATTTAAATCAACAAAAATATAAGAATAAAAATATTTCAATACATTTATTTGAGTTTTATACACCACAATACATATATAACTGGTTAATATGAAATATATCTCACAGAATTAAAAGTGAGATGAGAAAACCCCCACCATGCGTCGGATTCACCTTGTGTGTCTACATATTCATCAATAATAAACATACGATAATTATTTATTTTATTGAGAACCTTTTTCATGTTTATTATAAATATTATTTCACTTATTAAAAACTTATTTATAATTTATTAATCAAATAAATTAATGCCACGTGTATTCACTATATTCTTTTTATGTGTCAAAAACAACACAGATAGGTTGACTAGAGTCTAATAAGTTATCATATAAATACAAATTGAATAATTATACTTAATTAATTATAATATTAATATATAAATTATAGTTTTAACACCAATCATGAATCTTGGTTATTAAAAATTAACTAAAATTATGATCATGTTGACGTTAGGGCATATATATGCATGATTAATGTTTCCATTATTCAATGATTGTTATAGAATGATATTGAGAATAATTTATTATCACATAATTGTAATTATAAGATAATAACCATATTGTTCAATTATATATATATATATATATATATTAATAATTTTTGTGATTTTGTGATGAAAACAAATTCACATCGCTTTGAGTAGGAAGTAGTCTACAAATCCACAAACGAAATTATCATATTTTCAATGATTAAAAAGGTAAAACGAAAAGAAATTATTAAATTTTAAGGATGATTAGTTTTCCATGAATTTCATAATAATTTCATGTATATATGACATATTAATTATATGTACACTTACTATATACCACAAAATTATTTTGCAAAAAAATCACAGTGAGATGTGAGGCGGTAGTCCGCCATACAAATGAGTGATGTTTTTGTATACCCTATGGTATCGAATGTAGAATGGTATTTATTATATAATTACTAAATAGGTATAAATAGTTTATAAATAAAATATTTAAACTTTATATACAACATTATACCAATCCAGAAAAATATAAATTGAATAATTAATCACATTGTTTCTCGGGGAGGTATTATGTCGTACACACGAAGAATGATTTTGTGAATCATTTGACGTATGTTTTGTGGATGTAATTTTTATCCATGAAATAAAAAATAAAATATATTAATTATTGAGATGTTATTATGACTTAATAATTTAATAATAATTTAATGAGGTGGAGAATGAAATAAAATAAATTCTCATTTAGAAGAACATTACTTCTTCTTTAGGTACCCTCTTTAGGATTGAACTAAATACTTCTAATGGTGGGTTTAAATCCAAAATAATAATTATATGAAAACAATATGAAATTGGGTATTTTATTCCTGTAGGTATTGAATATTCTAAATTTACTCAGATGTGAAAATAAATGTGGGGAGACAGTTCGCATTTATAGATGAAGAGGAGTGGCACTGTTGTAAATACCCATATATATTCTAAATTGGGGGAAAAATATATACAAAAGTGGATCTAATATTAAAATTTTAAGCGAAGGATGTATGATATGGTCGATCCACACATCCAAAGCATAATGAAAAACATTTTTAACATTTTCCTTCCTTATCAACAAGTATTCACTATATTAAACATTTCGGGTTTTCACTATGGTAACTAGTTTTCTAACCTAGGTAATTTTTCCTTTGATACAAAATTAAAATGATAATTATTTTAAAAATTGGACTCAGGGATTCTAAATATTATAAGTAATTTATAATGATAAATTAATATGTTCAATGAAAATAATCTTAACAAAATCACATGTAACGCAAAAAAAAAATACATAAAAATTTACTATGATAATTGTGTTTTTACTCTATAGCGGTCAATATATTCATTATAATAATAAAATTGGCCCATAATTGGATTATATTTTATATTTATTATCATTTACAAATACCTAGAATGATTATTAAATTTTATCCCATTTTAATAATTTAATAAAATATAATTTGTTAGAAATTAACATTATTGTCAATCGTGACATTATTCAGTTAATATAAACTTTAAAAAAAATTCAAAAAAATGTTGTAATTAAAATATAATATTCATAATATAGTTTAAAATTTTATACTCTATTTAGATATTAATATAACACAATAATTCAATCAATTTACCTCACTTTTATCTTTTTAATACAATTTTTCGTAGTTAATTATTAACAAAATAATTAAAATATTGGCATTTCATAAGCATTTAATGTAAGTATCCCATATAAAAAAATTATAATTAAAAAAATACCCATATATATATAAATATTTTAATGAAAAATATCTTTTTTCTTCTCCTAAATCTTTATATATATTACATGTAGTAGAATAATTTTTTCCGTTTTTTCATTTTAAGACATATTATATTAGTCAATTTATATGTTAAGTGGAAATGAATTTCCATAATTCATAGAATTAGATTAGTATGGCCTAAATAATATAATTGAATATGGTTAGATAATATGTAATATCATTTCAATAGTTATCATATTTTTTTAACCCAAGGAAAGTATTTTTATACCTTTACCATGCTAAATTATATTTTTAGAGTGGTCACAATTCATTTTGATCAAAAATTAATTTGACCTTCTTATAATTCATATAATATAATTATTAATAATATGGAATACATTTTATGAAATTTTTGTCACATTAGTGGATGAATTAAAATTTAAATTAATCCATCATATGTAATGAGAAATTATATTTTTAAAGTGAAAATGATGAAACGTTTATAATTATTTTATAAAAAAATTTAAAATAATAATTACTATAATGAAAACATTGGATTAGTTTTTATAAAATTGATCTATTATTAAATTTAAAGTGACTAAAAATATAATTTAATATCATAAATTCATTAATTAAAATAATTTTTCCAATTAAAATTGAATATTTGTCATTATTCATAAAAAACATGAATGATTTAAAAAATTACCAAAAAATAACTTCAAAATAATTTTTTTCCCCAACTTCAAAAATGAAGTTTTTTTTATTCAGTTTTTTACTTGTTATACATTTAGTAATAAAATAATCTTGCAAGCACCATTAATCATTCATCTAGATAAAATGGGGATTTAGAAACAATTTATTTGAAATTCACATTATTATTATTTTATTACTAATCATCATATATCATTTTTTATGTGTATAATGAAAACGTTTCATAATGTAATTAGTAATATTCATACATAAAATATAACTACAATGTTATTGTGGTTATATATTTTTTTGTTTTTTTTGCTCGATGATATATGTCCTTCACTCTAGAAAATGTATATATTTTTAAACCATGGGTTGTTACAGTTACATCATATACCCCTCAAATAGTATTTTCTATAATAATCAAAACCCAACATAGAAGATAAAAGGAGCGGGGTCTAAAAAATCCCTCGTTGGATACCTCTCAAGGATCTCAAAAAATATAAAACTCTACCACCTTCCAAAATCACCAACCTATACTCCCTTATACATCAAATTAATCTTAATAAAACACAGCCATATCACCACATATCACCAAGAAAAACACCACATCAGATTGCCCAATCCATGAACTGCTCCATTTATACAAAACCACTACTCAACCATCTTAACCTCTATACTACCCAAACCAATAATCACTCAAAACAAAAAATGACACAATCCCAAACACATGAATTAATTCCTAATATAAAATCATATGGATGTGTTTATAGAATAAAAATATCCACATGTGACTAATTTGTCCGAAACATCACTGTACACCCCCGGAATACATCAAAAAATGTTCTAGACTCTAATTGGCATCATCAACAACATGTGATTGGTAAGACACTCAGCATATATTTTGAGAGAATGGATTATATTGGGTGTAAAAAATGAGTGAGAAATTGTTAATTTTAATACGTCACAAACAATTGTGATGAAAATCTGAGCATAACTAGAAAGACCACTATAAATTCTAACACTACTACATCCATTGTGTATACCTGTCCAAGCCTAGTTTCTCTATCAATATGATAAAATGAACCTCCATGACCATGTTTAAGTTGAGATCCCTAAACTAAATAAATATCCTAAGGTCGGCCTCTGCCAACTCCATCTCCAATTAGCAGCATAGAAGCCCGCTACCCCATTTACTAAAACTAACTTACATGATAATTCTTTTGAGGATTGTGTTATACATTTACCAAGCCATCAAACAGTTCTCAATGAACCACAGTGTATAGATTCTAGTGTTGGAAATAAATCCCATATATAAGGAAAACTGGCTAGATATCCCTAAAAAAAGATTAGAGACTAGAATCCCTCTAAATTAAAAAATGGAATCTATTGTGGTTGACTCCCCACTGATAGAAAACCCAAGGGTTAGGGTGGCTATGTTATTCCATAGAAAAATATTCTCGTCATGTATCCTAGATGGGTCACCGCTCATAGAAAAATACCTCACCTGTGTATCCACTCAATCACCAATTCCTACTTCTATAGCATGATATATATTGGAATCATAAAAAACTAACTATATTACATAAATTAGTTTGAGTAACCTCTTGAAAATGTCTAACTCAAGAGTCCTCCTCTAGTAAATAATCTAGGGTAAATGCAGATGGTCTTTAAAATTGATTCCTAACTCCCAAATAGACATACTCTTCTATTGAAAAAATTAATCTCATATATCTTAACTTCCATCATGTATGATGAATGGAAATTTTCTAGAAACAAATTAAAAATTTGACCCATTAAATATATACCTCCTTCTACTCACCCAAAAACATAATTCTCCCATGATGGATAGCTCACTGCATGACACTAACTACCAATGGGACCCGATAACCTATAAAGTTTTAGATCAAACTGAATGTGATATCGAGATCCTTTATATTCATTTCTATATCGTCATACAAAATGAATCCCTCATACATCACTGAATCCCTCTACTGAAAAGCATCTAATTAACTATACCAAGACTCTTATTCCTCTTCCAGATCAAGACTATAATTTTAAAAAAGATCTACATCATGAACCACCTCTTTCTATTCCACTCTTGGAAGATGTATATGATCCATTGATGAACAAAAACTAGAATTTATTATTCCTGGTGGTAAGAAATATTATTTGTTCTCATTTTAGATCAACTTATTCATTTTAACATTAACAAACAACCCAAATCCAATAGTAACATGGTTAATAATGAGGAATATACATATCCTAGGTCTCTACAGAAAATATAGGTCAACCAAACTTCATCATTAAATAATATCTATGTACATTCACTGGTTCGTGTTTTGTGATAAAATCCCATGTTCAAGCCGATGTACCTCGCCTATGTCACGTTGTTGGGTGAACTATAACTATTTCCCTACCAAACCACAAAATCATTACCATTCATAACTCTAAACACCATGATTTCTATCCTACTTCCTATGACACCACAAGATCATGATCTTATCTATCCAAATATACCACAATGAGTAGATAGAGATAATTACCCACTGAGTCTCACCTCCAGTAGACCATAGGTTGTTGGATGGCATAGAGGGTATACAAATCTCTTGAAATTTTATGTATTACCTATAAAATAACATAGATTTAGAGAATAATATGAATCCTCAATAAGAATATCTTTTAAATAATATAAAAATAAACTAAAAACATCCACCAATGCATGATTAAATAGAATAGGTATAAGAAAAATTGCTAAAAATAAAAATGTAAAAGAAAAGAAAAAATAATAAAACAAAAACAATCCAAAAAGAAATAATATAGAATTATCAAAAAAAATCCACATAATCATCTTGATAACTTTAAAATAATTGGATATAAATCATGTCAGAACACAACTATACTCATCTGCATGACTAAATTATATCTTGTACATGTCAAAGAATAATATTACTTCATCGATGAGAAAATAGCAGAACCTAGAACACCAAAACATTTCAAATATATAATCTCATCCTCATCATGGAATTATCACAAAATAATACAATATGTGTGTAATAAAATAACAAGAATCGTATCGATAAAGGGTAACTCACATTGCATTCCATCTAATTTTCTATCCCCACACCATACACTGTATATACCGGCACTCCCATCTCTTCCAAATAACAAATACCAGCACCCCTGGGAATGGTCACATCAAATGACACCCTAAAAACTACAACATAAAAAAACAACAACAAACAGAGTAGTATTATATCTTCCACATGAAGGAAATAAACGTTGTGAACCCCACATACCATAATGATCCACCATCATATGCTTCCCCAAAACAAAACTGTGTCTCATATCTCCAAAAGACACATTCGCAACTTCCTTGTAGCATGGTCAAATCACATCTTTCCCAAATACACCTAGACTGCTACCCCACAACATGACCTCATCATATGCTGACCATGGAAACATGGATCGTCCCCTAGTTTTCAATAATACCTCATAATTTAAATGACTATGAATATCTACACTAATGGAATAGAGATATGGAATGCACATTTATATATCCAACTATACGCATAATTGAGCTGTTAAAAAAACACACCTCATTTAATGGTACGAGTGTTCAAACATAGTGATCGACATAGGATGGGTAAGAATAAAAAATTTCAATATTATAATATTTTTATATGTATAAACATAATCTTGAAAAATGGGTTCACTAAATATACACAAACCTACTCACAAAATCTCCACTTTTTTTCACAACTAAATTCCTAACACCGCACATTCCACAACACATCCTTAACATTTCCAACCAATCCCATTATCTAGACCATTCATTTCATTATTATAAGTAGTACACCTTTATCCAAACAACACATCTTTTGTTTTTTCATTATTCATTTCCATTGAATAAACCAAACCTTTCTAAGAACATTTAAAAATTACTATCCTATTATTTCATCACTAATTGTGCATCTATCACAACGTAACCACACATCACAAGAAAGTCCTCTTTCCCATGATACCATTTCATTTCCACCCCGAATACATGGCCTTAAAAAACCATCACCTTTTTTCCCAAAAATAATATCCAAACGAACCATTACCTCACTGCCCCAAAATCAAAACTATTCAATATATCTCATTTCCACTAGAAAATCAAGACTATACAAACATTAAATTAATCAACACAAAAGAATGTCCAAAAAACCATCACCTTGTTAGCCCAAAATCCCTATAACACATCATTGAATTTTAAAAAATATATTATTGATTAATAAAAGAGTTATTATAAATATCACTTTTATATATTAGAGGAATTATAACATAATCCATAATCCTGGGGTAAAAAATCAATTAAAAAATATTAATCCTTAGATAGTTTAAAATATTTATTGAATTAAAAAAAGAACAAAATGAATAGGATGCACAACTCATACAAAAAAAATACCACGAAGGTAATAGTTTTTAGCAGGGCATCAAGCCCACACATTCCACCATATCAAGATAATTTGAAAGATAAAAATTCTTGTAAATCATTCCCCCATACCATTAAATTTAAATTAACATTTTAATTTATCTACATTATGAAATCTAAACCACCCCTATAGATAACATGAATAGTCCCTTCTAATATGATAATGAATAGTGAGGAGTGATGGAGCCTCGCCCACAAATAGAACATTGTTGAATTGTAGCACACCAGATGGAAAAGAATAAACTACCCATAATCCACCATTGTACAAAGAACTCACTGATTAACTTAAACCACTCCAAAGGATGCTAAAAATTATTCCATTAATTCTCCCAACCAAAACTAGTGTCACAAAAATGATTCCATTAAGGAATAATTGATTGAACCATGGGTACAAATAGGTAAGAACTTACCATTGCTCTCTAATGATTATCCATCATAACCTAATGATCGAGATGATGGAATATGGGCAAGAAGGTCTCTCAAAATCATCTAAGGGTCATCCATGAGGGGAAAAAGAGTGAATCATTCAATTGAGAGAAAATTAATCCATAATAAAAACTATAGACAACCTATGATTCTCCACCATTATGAAATACACAAAACTATTACAACATAAAACCCCAGGCCAAAAAACATTCAACATATATCCAAACGTAGGATATAAAAATTCATATTTTCTATTTCCATTGAAATTAATGGAACATAAGTCTATATTAAAATGGAACTATAAATTCCTATATTAGGGTATAAAACCATTTCACATGGTAAATCAATTACAAAGAAAAGTCATTAAACAACCATTAATACAACCTCTAAACTGAATAAAGATCCATAAACTCCTCTTTTATGGTTTTAATAGTATATTATACTTATAATTCACCAGGAAACTCCACTGATCCTCCTAGAGTCTCCTCTAAATATCTCCAACCATCAAAAAAAAATTAAATAGTTGGAAAGGAATGTACTATTACATGTGTTACAAAACCACGTGACATCTAAAAACCCGTTGAACTGAAATGTTTCTCATGTAATTTTAATACTAGTAGACTATAATTTCTTCCCTATTTTCCTTGAAATTCCTCCAACATGAATCTCATCATTCCCTGTTCCTTTATCTCGATATTTATATTCTGTTGGAACTATTAATCAATATATGATAATTATTTTGGAATGATTAATTTAAATCAATGAAATTTTATACTTTTATACATTTTTTTTACAATCTAGTGAGCTCAAACCATTTTCCCATATTTCAAGACCTTTTTCAGATTTTCAATTTCAACATATTCAAATCAAATAATATGTTGATACTCAATTGTTATATGTTTATGAACATAAGATAAGTGGTTCTAAATATTCTCCTCAAAGGAAATTAATATTTATTGGAGAATGTGAAGTGAAATTTTTCTAACTTAATTTTCACCAAACCTAAAATGTAAATAAAAATATTTATAGCACTAAATTTTGAAACATAACACTTCTATGAAGCATGAGTGGTCATATAACATGTAGAAAATTACTTTTTACACCCTTATAGGTGATAATTACCTGAAATTGAATTTGAAATTTAAAGATGATAACTTTATAGTTCCTTAGATGTTCAGTGCATCCTTTTCTGTATAATATAATATTCCATGGATGCAATCTAGGATATCACAACCTTATTGAAACAAATTCAGTATATATAAATATGAAATATATAAAAATTTGAGCAATATAATTCTCTTGGGAAACCCCACTTGGATTATATTTGATGAAATCTTCTTATAATGCTTCTAGGAAGTCCCCCTTGAAGTATATTTGATGACATTTGTTATAATACCTATGGGAAACATACATATATTATATTTTATGAAAAATATTTGAGTGGATAATAGATAACCCACTTGTACAAAAATGGTTGATTGTTATTTGAATTTTTTAGGCGAATCCCACTTGTATTCGGATGGATATAAATTTCTTAGCATGACATGGAGAAATCAATCATTTATATTATATGATGAATCCAGATTGAAATTATTCATGGTAAACCCTAGGATTCATATTATTATTTCCAATTTTATATTGATGATCAAATACTCATATCTATGTGGTACTACTTGAGTTACTGTGGATAATGGTATCTGGCTTAGGCTAATGAAGGAATAGTTGACCCTCAGTGTTAATATAGTACCTCAGGGTCGATAGTTATTGAATTATTTATTATTCAAACATTTATTATGATCCTCATCAAGCACTTATTACTAAATATATATATACATAATACACAATTACTTGTGGTATATAGTGACATTCACACACACATCTTGGACTACTGGTTAGTACCCCAGTAAAAATCAAGACTGCACGAAATGAAAATGAAAATATGACTATGATTATTAATTATTTGGATTTTTATATTAAGGATTTGTAGATCAAGATAGTATATAACTAGATTTTGAATCATGAATTCTTGAAATTATATATATATTATTATGATACAACATTATTGGTTGTTATTTAAGGGATCTTATTATGACATTTGTTTTCTATTTATGTTTATTTTTTTATCTTTTTGTTGATTCAATCTTATATAGTGGTATAGTCTCCAGATTGTACATAATTAAACCCCAAATATTCTTATTAGAATATTTTACCTTATATAGAAGTGTTCTTATGGTTCTGTGAAAACATTGTTCTATAAATTATTTTAGTGAATAATGACGGGGAAATGAAAAATTTGTATCTCATCCCTTTTTCATTTTCCTTTTGATTAGGGAATGTTTGTTGAATGATAGGGATTTTTTCTTTCATACCATAGAACATGTTCTCAAATGTTGTGAGCCCATATACATGTTAAAGTCAATAATATAATTGATGGGGTTGATGTTTTAATTTTTTAATATTAGGATTTGATTATTTCAACTTAACTGATGAACCAGATTTTTAGGTAATTTATTTATCGTAAGATTCCCCTTAACTACATTTTTTCGTGAACAATACATTGAATAAATGATTCATATGTCATCTTATAGATTTTCTATGATTTGGTTTTTTACTTTGGCATGTATCAATTATTGAAATTGTCCAAAACCCTTTATATAATGTTCTTATATATATATATATATATTTATGGTGGAATATTATATAAACAACCATTTAAATGTATAAAAACGTGTTTCATGATGACATTATTTTATTATTATGGTGAGTCGTCTAAAAAATTTAAATTAAAATTTATAAAGTATTTTTGACTTTGTCTTGTTATTGAAATTTCATTCAAATAACAATAGTTTTTAAAAAATATAGTTAAAATAAAACTATGAAATATGATTCCCTACATCACATGTTTAGGATATGGATTATATGTACACATGGTATTAACACTATGTATGGAGATATGGCCATAGTGAGAATGAATAAATTATGAGGTTATTAATAATTGAATTTTAGTGGATATAGAGGTTTTTTTAATGCTATCTCGTTCCCTTAATCATGAAATCAATAATTGTTATAGTGACACATTTTGAGGAATTTATTTTTATTGTATATGTATTTCTCACTAGAAAATTATAGATATGTTCTAGGAGGGAGTTAAAAGGAATTACCTAGTAGTAATTGTCCTAGAGCCTCTTATGGTACTAGGGATGGTGATGGACAATCATCACCTTGTTATCTAACACAGAGTATTTCCAAATATAGATATATAGGTTACATGAACTTTATTTGCAATGTGTATGCTGAATAGTTAGTTTTGACTTAAACTTCTCACCTTTTTTCTTAAATGAAATTCCACTTATAGATTTTATATGTCTCTTTATATCTCAATAATTGATTTTCTTTATAATCCAATATTGGGTGTTTTTTTCTTTGTAAGGGTTTTTTAAAAACAATCCTCTATCTTCTTCAACATCTTCATTTTGTTCTCAACAATATTATAATGTTATTTTTATTCTCTTATTATATTTTAATAATAAAATAAATATTTTGTTTTTTTGTTTCCAATAAAACCAATAGATTATTTCCATTATTCTCTATCTCTTTTTTTCAATTAATAAAAGGTGAAATATTACCACATAATCCATATTAAGGGGATAATATATATGTCTTCATTTATAAACTATTTCAAGACTCCTATAACAATGTGATCCTTTTTAATTTCAACATTTATCTTCCACTATACATTATATCAGTTTTCCTCTTTTTTCAAATTACTGTAATTTTTATTTAAAAAAATTTCAGTGTATTATTTTTATTTCAAGAAATAATTTTATAATACAATCAATAAATTTCACCCCTAGTCATTCCATTTTATCAAAAACATACATTTTCTATTAATGGATATCTATTCTCTCAAAATATCTATATTTTCCAAAATGGATTTTAATTCTCAATATCTTAGATATTTTTAATTTATGATATTTTAAGGTAGAATATTTATAAAAAATACTTCGTGGTCATGAAGGAAATGCTTTGGGTTGTGCACATTAATTTAATTGTTCAGACTATATTTATTGGATAACATGCATGTCCACATTTCTTTATAGTATATGATATGTTTTATTAAAAATTGTAATGTATGGAATTACAAATTGAAATGAATGTGTGGATAAATGGACACGGAATGTCATAAAAGATTTTCAACATAAATAATCTATAAATTATTTATATTTTATTTTATATTGTATTATTTTTAAAGGAATTTATACTTGAGAAACCATTTATGAAATCAATAAATTTCATGAATTATTTAATTAATGAATACATAATGTAAATGATAAAATTCATTACATGTTTAGAAAACATTTTCATTGAATTTGCATTCATCGAAATGAATCTATTTATAATTAGACCACCCATGACCAATTTTTTCACAATGAGGTGTGAAGCAGAAAAGGATGTTAACAAAATCAATAAGAAAATGAACAGTTCATCAAAATAAATTAATTTCATCTTAAGAAATGTTAATGAAATAGAACATCTATTCAACAATATTACTAAAATTATTAAAAATAAATAAATCCTTCTAATATGTTAAAAATCAGAATGAATAATGTGAAAATGAAGTAAACTAATTTATGTGAGAAACAAATGGAAACATAATGTCATGTTCCAAAATGATTATAGAAAAAATAGAATATTAAAAAATGAAATAAATCATACAAAATTTCATCCTATTGTGAAAGTGATTATTGTATCTCCTCAAGAGATCCAAGAAATGAGTATAAAAATTGTCTCGTGGTTGAATTTGATGTTAGTAATATAGTACATTCAAACTCATAATCTTATTCCTTATAAAATCCTTATTATTCCACTTCTTAATTACATAATATAATTATCAAACATTTAATATATTTTCATGATCATATTGATGAAGGAGTTTTTTAATTACTTTAATAAATAAGAAAATTAATATAAATTATAATCATGTAATCTATCAAAAGGATCATCTCATAATATAAAAGTCGAATTTTAAAATAAAATGAATAATCAACCAATTTTGAATGAGTTACAATTGACTATAGATATTATATTCTCTAAAATCATATATGATGACCCCTACAAATTTTATCAACATGAAAATATAAATAAAGAATATGGGACTTCTAGTGAAAATTAATTAAGTAATGTCATTGGTATAGGTACACACATTTTTACCAATTTAAAACATATACTTTATTTATTTTTATTATATGGGTAATAACACAATTTTCAATGAATTATCTAATTCAAAGACAATGATATTAATATATCTATTGATTTTTAAAACATTAATTTCAAAGGAAAACATTTTTTTACTAGTTTTTATTTTAAAAATGTTTATATTATAAATTTAAAAACACATTATTAAGAAAATGGTAAATGTTTTAGTGTTGAAGACTGTAAATCATTGATATGGTAGATATATCTGGGTCACTATAGTTCACACAAACTCATTAATATCATCCAACATCATTTACTATGAGATTTACTAAAATTAGATTGCAAATATAACATTGATTATTAAAATTTCCAACGTGATAAGAAACAAAAAAAATCCTTCAAAACCTATCCATGATGTATCAACATATATATCCCATGAGCATACTCGCCATGATATTTTTGGACCAAATCAAGTATAAACTATTAGAGTAATATCATAATCTTTTGTGATTGTTTATGACTATTCACAATTCATATCAGTCTTCTTTTAACATATACATGAAGCTTATAAATTCCTAATAATATTTATAAGAAGGTCAAAAATGGAAAATAAAAAAAATAAATTCAATTAAAAGAGATCTTGTGGGAGAGATTCAGGATATAGTTTTTGAAGAATTTTTTTCTTCACAAGGCCGTAATATAACTTTTTATCCTAGGAAACCTCAATTAAAAAGGTTTTATAATAATCCAAAAATACTTATAGGTTTATGTTATCAATACGGCTTGTTATATCATTACAATGGTATCATAAGACCCATCCTCAAAAAGACTAGTTTAGAACATTATAATATAAATTTGAAAAATAAGTATTTATTAAATTGATTAGTTGTAAACATTCTATATATAACACTAAAGATAACCCATGTAAATTTTACCAAGAATCCAATGGAGGACCCATTTTTTGGTAAAAAACTCATGTAAACAACTATGTGTTTTCAATAATTGAACCAAAAATATTGAATAATCCATTCAAGTGAACTGTTATCTCTAAAAAGAACATAAAAACCCTATGATGTTGGTGAATTAGGATATGGATAGTATTTTTTTAATATATTCCTTTTCCACTATATTTTTGGTTAAAAAAATTAGGTTTCTTTATGACTTTTCCCTTACTTAGAGTTTGGGGTAGATTGTTGAGTCAAATTCGGTTTCCTTGTGACTTATCTATTTCATCTTCTTTTGATAATCACAGACACCTTATCTTAAGGAAAATCTATTTTACACTAGTATTTCTATTCATAATGAAAATTTTCCTTCCCCAAGAAACTTTATCCTTATCATGTTTTTCATTGTTCATATTTTATCTAATTATAAAATTCGGTTTCATATCCAAAATCAATGAAATCTTAAATAATTAGATATAAAGAATTTTGTTTTCAGGTTCCGAATATAGTTTTCGAATTCTCCGAATTCAGACTCCAAAATATCTGAGTTATGTTCCGAATTCTCTGAATTAAGACACCGAACATTATGAGTTCATGTTCTGAATTCTCTGAATTCAGACTCTGATCATTTTGAGTTCAGACTTCGAGTTCTTTGAATTCAGACTCCAAAAGTTCTGAGTTCAAACTCCGAGTTCTCTGAATTAGGACTCCAAGCATTGTAAGATCAGACCCCGAATTCTTATGAATTCAAAATCCAAATTTACTTGATATTCAGTCTCCAGAATACTATGAATTCAGACTCTAAATTCTTATGAATTTAGACTCCAAATTTCATTGAAATTAAGACTCTGTAATTCTATGAACTCAGACTCCAAAATCTTATGAATTCAGACACCAAATTTCTTTTGAAAATCATACTCTAGATTTCTATAGATTTCATGTTCCGAATAACATTGAAGATAGAATCTAAATATCGATGTTTTATACACTCTGAATAGTTTTTGGATTGACTCCAAACATTCATTTTTCCTTACACTCTGAAAAATGAAATTGGTTAAGTAACATTATTTTTCCTTACTCATGTTCTAGTGATAAAATCATTTCGTTCATTTAGTTACATACTAACAGTTATTTATGTGACATTTGTATAGCTCCCTCCGAAATTCAAGGAAAAATTTGATCGTTGGATGAGGGAGCCGGTCATTGAGAATGTGCCTATAAATATAATCTCATCTGAAAGAGACCACAACATTGATGAATTGTTCTACAACTCTAGAGATTACATGCTCCTGAAGTGATTTCTAGAGAGAGAGTTTCATGATTTGTGCATACTAAACCTCTTGTTAATAATTTCTTTGTGCGACTCCAAATATTTCTGATTATATTTTAAGGATTCCAGTGATAGGAAGACATTGGTGCTGAATACCATGAAATTTGTGGTCTCGCGGGCAGATCAAGACAGACTCCAATATTCGTATCGAGGTCTTGCCTTAGTGTGGGTGAGACATACTTTCATTAATGTATAAATCGAGGGAATTTTATCCATGGATGTTGGATACCCTACTCTTTGGGGTAAAAGATTTACTACTTGTTACTTGTGTTGTTTCAAGTATTCCACTGCATTTTGTTTGTTGAGGAATGTATAACTATCTATCACTTCATTATACTTATACACTCTGATTTAGTAATATTATATACTATTTAAGGTAGAATCTTCATCTTCGTAAACTTTTGTTGAGTTTCATTTTTGGAACCACATTTCCATAATTACATTCTAGTAATCACATCTCCATAATCAAGCATTTCCCTAGAAAATATATGTTTTTTGAATTTACCTTGTTTATCCTTTTAAACAATAGAAATGTTTCTAACCAACATTAAAATTTCCCATATAAATTTTAAAGTATACTGTTCACACTCCCTCTTTAATATTGATCATCTACTTTATCATTTCGATCCGATAGTTGGTATCATTAAAAAATGGAAAAAATAATACAAAGAAACAAAAAATTTCTCTATATAAGGGGGAGTTCATCTAAGGAGGAGTTATTATCCAAGAATATTTTCATATGCAATAAAATTCTATGTCTTATTCCGATATTCTAGAATACAATCCTTTGTGTGTCCAAAGCCTAATGGATAGTTAGTCGTATTCATATTTACCCTTGTGTTAAGGGAGAAAAGTATTACTTTCAATGTCTAGGAACATCTTTAAGTCCTTATATTTATAATAGTAAAGATGTTTGTGCTTCCAAAAGGGGTAATATTGTTATGTCAAAAATGATTCCATATGACTTTTCCATTTGTTCACGTTTGGGGGAGATTTTTGAGTCAATAAGGTTTCCTTAGGACTTCTCGACTCCTTGTTTTGAATTTCACAAACACCTTATCTTAAGAAAAATATATTTTACCATATTCTTTACATTCGTAAGGAAAATTTCTCTTCTCCATTGAAATTAATCTTTATCATGTTTTTCATTGTTCATATTTTATCTAGGTATAATATTTGGTTTAGTATCCAAAAACCTAATAATTTTAGATACTTAGATATAAATCATTCTATTTTCAGGTTCTAAATTCAGGTTCTGAATTCTCTGAATTCAGACTCTGAACTTTCTGAGTTCCGGTTATGAATTCTATGAATTCAAACTCTAAATATTCTGAGTTCAGGATCAGAATTCTTTGAATTTAGACTCTAAACTTTCTGAGTTCAGACTCAGAGTTATTTGAATTACTAATTTGAACGTTTTGAGTTCAGAATCAGATTTCTATGAATTCAGACATTAAACTTTATATGTTCAGACTCTGAATTATTATGAATTCAAGCTTTTAATTTCCCTGAAATTCAGACTCTACACTTCTATGAATTCAGAATCTATATTATTATGAATTCAGACTCTGAATTTCATAGAAATTATGACTTTAGAATTCATTGAATTTAGAATCTGAATTCTTAGGAATTAAGACTCTGAGTTTCATTTGAAATTTAGACTCCAGAATTCTATATATTTTATGTTCCGAATTCCTTTCATGACAGAATCTGAAAATCCATGTTTTATAGACATCAAATTGCATTAGGATAGACTCTGAACTTTCATTTTTTCTTAATCTCTACAAAATAAATTTGGTTAAGTTACCATATTTTTTCATCATCATGTTTTGGTTATAAAATGATTTCATGCATTCAATTACTTAAAAATAGTTATTTAAGTGACACATTTACAGGTCCCTCCAAAATTTATAGAAAAATATGACCATTGGAGGAGGGATCCTACCGTTGTTAATTTTCCTACAAATAAGAGATCTTTTGAAAGAGCTTGAAACATTGATGAACTATTCTATGAGTCTAGATATTACATGTTTCTAAAGTGATTTATAGAGAGTGACTATAATGATTTGTGAATTTTTAACATCTTTTTTAGAATTTCTTCGTGCGAATCCTATTGTTGTTGAGTCAATTCAAGGGCTTCTGGGAATATGAAGAACGAGGTGTCGACTACCTTGATGTTCAAGGTCTTGTGGGGATAGTAAGACAGAATACGATCTTCATATCAAGGGATTACCCTCATGTGGGTAAGACAGACGTTAATGAGAGTATAAATCAAGGAATCGTTATCCAAGGATGCAGGATACCCTTCTCTTTGGGTTAAATGATTTACTACTTGTTACTTGTGTTGTTTCCAGTTTTCCACTACAATTTTTTTGTTGTGGAATGTATAAAAATCTTATACATCTGCATACATGTACACTATGATTTAGTAAGAATCTATATAATTTAAGGTAGAATCTTCATATTGGTTAACTTTTGTTGAGTTTCATTTTAAAAACCCCATTTCCATAATTATAGTATGGAAATAATATTTCTGGAATCAATCAAGTTATTAGAACTTAGAGGTTTTGTGAAACAATATAAAGGTTCTTAACCAGCATTAAAAGTTCCCTAGAAATTTTTAAAGTATTCAATTAACCGACCTATTGTATATTGAGAATCTACATTATCATTTCAATCCTACAGTTGGTATTATTAGAGAATATCAAACTACATACCAATCTAATATTATGACATCTTTATTACAAGGATCACCTCTTATGCAATTTAATGTTAATTTTGATAATATACTTTCTAATTTTATCTATGTATCAAGCATTAAATGTAATGTAATAAAGCTAGCTCAAGGATATAAATATTTTTACTTGGTTTACCCTCACTACTCTACATAAAGGAGCATACAACAATAGTGTGACTATTGTTATAAATACACTACAGATAACGGCCAATAATGATGGTTTGGGATATATCTCATCTATATCTAGGATCATAACCTTTACATGGGTTAGGGTCTTCTCACTACATTGGTAATATTCACTATCTAAGTATCTTCTTCTAGCTCACTGATGATGGGAAGCATCATCATCTTCTTCTTTCATCACTCACTACACTTGGAAGGGATCCACACAAATTTTATGGACATGTAGGTCCCTTCATTTTAATGATTTCTGTATCATCAATTACAGATAGATTCCCTGTTTTAGATCCACTTTTATCCAATGTTGAATACTTCTTTACCACCTATGTACAGGGAAACATCAAATTTTTTTGCAACACTAGGTTGAATAGTGTTCTACATTATGCTGGAAATGCTTGTGTTACCATTATCCCAGATAAACCAACTTGTCCACTACTCAAAACATTCATGAAAAAATCATCTATGCTTAAATCGTTCAGGACACACACCATATTACTCCCAACTCACTATTGGTACAAAAAATCCATCTAACACACAACTTATGATTAACTCACCAAAAGCGTGCCATCACCACTTACGCGACCCCACCATTGATTTTATCTATGTTTTTGAGATTCATTATAATTGGGGGGGGTATGTCAATTTATAGTCATTTTGATGACCCTGAACACATGGCACACTACATTTCCATTGACATGATAGTCCATTAACTCATGAATTTGTTGTGGAACTCATCTTGTGACCTCCTTTAGAACATGCACACCCTTATTCCATTTTCTATATTATGATTTTATAGTCATGAAAAAATCCTGGTTCACAAATTTCAAATACTCTTTTATACTATAACACAATATCCATTACCTTAAATACATTTCTCCATTATCTAATTTTTTTAATAAAAAATTTCGAAAAAAATAGGAAAGGGAGAAACCATGTATATGTTATTTTTTTTCACCACATGATCATCCATTCCTCCATCGGTGTTATTTTTCAAGATGTTCATTCCAAAATATCTCTATAACTAGAAAACTGGCCATGGATATAATATTTTTCAATAAACCCATTCCATTAAAAAATGTTTTAATGTTTCTGTCAAATATAATTTCCCATCAATAACCCCCTTTGTTTTTGTTGTTAACTATTCAAAATTAAAAACTTAACCATTTTTTAAATCGTTACAATGTCTTCCATATTCTACAACCATTCACATCTTGTGATTCATATTTTAATCAAAGATTTACTAAACACTTACTCAAACACCACATGAGAATTATTCAGTGTGACTAAACAATGTAAAATGAAAACTTTATCAATGAGCAACTTCATTCCAGAATCCATTCAACATATTTCCTTATGAAATCAGTCATTCTTGATATATATAATTTGATCAATCACTTCTAATATTGTCAGATTTAAAAATCCTCTATCTTTCTACTCCCCTAAGTCACTACTCCCCTATCATCATACTCCACTGGTCAGCTTCTCCCCTTGTCTTTACTAATAAATTTTATCCCATTTAATGGCCACTATTTCTCCCCCTTTGTCAATGAACCTATGAGTCAGTAATTATAGTTATGAAATCGTGTAAAAGACCAAGATCAGTACATAATGGAAAACACACCATACCCTGGGGAGAGGGATTCCCATATCCACAGTGTGTCAACTATCAGGAGTCAACATAACCCCCATAGCCAGTATATTCCTCTCAAATGAATCATTTGGTAAATCCTTTATTAGAGTGTATACAACCTATAGTTCTATAGGCATGTACTACAACATCATAAGGCCTAGTCAAACATATCCATAATAAAATGATACATGATATCACTGTTCTTTTTCCATGGGTGGTATACTAGATTTTTTATAATATTTTTAGAACATGAATTATCAATTTGGATTCTGATTTCATACATCACAAAAAATCTCATATCATCACATTGTTTCTTCATCACCAAAAATTGTTTGTGTTCTTGTGTATCCATAATATATTCATCTATTGCACTGCTCAATGAAATGAAATTCTAGTTCTTGCATTTCCAAGAAATACACAAACTACCAAGATAGAATGCACCACCTAACATTGATATTATTTCGTCTAATGATCTGGCCCAATATGCATCTTTATGTCCAAATAAATCTTACTATGATTTTTTTCATGTACATCTAATCAAATTCCACCAAGACCTTGATATACCGATGTACTATTTTCATTTCAAGAATGTGGTTTTATTTGGGATTTAATTGATACCTTGATACATTTAATTATTAAAAAAAACAAAATAAGGTCCTTTCATGACCATATATAATATACTAAAAATGATTTTCCAATATATTATGAAATTATTTTCATTTCATACATTATATTGTTACAGATTCATCTATTTATCCACCAGATTCATCATGTATATGAAATATTCCATTCAAAAACTACTCCAAACTTCCTTGTAATATTAATATTGAGATATAAATGTTATATTTCATCATTTTGTTACCAGTAAATCAAGGAAATACAATAGTTCTCCAATCATTGACATTTTCAACTCACTTTTCATGAATTCAAGAAACATTATGCACTAAACTTCATTTGATCGCCTAAATAATAGTTCATCGATATATATCAACACTATAATCTATTTATTTCTTTCATTATTGACACACACATTGTAATCAACACAACCACATTGAAAACTGAGCTTCTTAAAACAGTAATATAGTTTTAAATATCATTCTCTCAATGCTTGTTACGACCCATGATGTGTATTTTTCATCTAAAAACCTATATTCCCATCTGTATGAATGAGAAAAAAAATCATGAATCTCAATGTAAACGTCATATTCTTGAATCCCATTAAAAATGTTGACGTGAAACCCATCTAGAAAACCTTGAATGTTCATTACACTATTAAGGCTAAGAATAATAGGATTGCATTTATCCTTGAAGTCGGTGAAAATGTTTTATCAACATCAATAACTTTTATCTGGAAGTACACATTTCAAAATAGTAATTATTTGTTTTGAATTACAACACCATATTAATTAATTGTGTGGTGAATGAACCATTTAGACCTAATGAAATTCATATTTTTTGGCCTTGAAACTATATTGTATGTCTCGTTCTTTTAAATTTTGTAAATCTCTTTGATGGTATCTTGAACCTAGTTCTCACCTACATCTACTACCTCCTATTCATCATTGGTGTCTTCTTATGAATACGATTTTCCCCATTAACATCCCATGAGTTTCTATCCTCCTTGTATAGGTTAAAGGAAAATTATTCACTATTTTGTTAAAGATTCTTCTAATTCCCTACTATAGTGAAATAATTTATTTCAACTACTTTTTTTCCTCATGGGGAATCATTTATGACATTCACCCACATATTTTTTTAATCTTGAAAATAGTCATATGATACTATTTTGTTTGATCAAAATAGATAATCATGAAATACATGAGATTTTTGGATTCTCCTCCAATCCGTCATCTTGATGTCAGACGATATAAACATTCATTTTTTATATCCTCGTGGCATCTAGATTATGATTATTAGATATAGAGGTCCTAAATGATGTGCAACACTTCCTTTTTTAAGCCCACTGTTTAGACCCAAAAAAATTTATTATCATGTATTATTTATTCTCATGTGGCACATTGTAATGATCCATCAACAAAATCTATTAGCTGACTAAGACATAACTCATTGTATAAAACAAATGATAAATTTAATGACACAAAAACAAATTATTTCCCTCAATTAGTTCCACACATATCATGAATACATAGATCATTAACTTAATAAAAGGAATTCATCTAGATTAATTATTCATCTTTTGGGACTTATATGAATTAGTTGATATAATGGATCACTTCACATCACAGTTTTCATCTTTTGATGCCAGTTCCCCTTGGATCGTATCTCCCCTTGTACATAAAACACTTGAAAATAAATTAATTTAATTTATACACATAAATAGAGTGGTTTCTCTATAATTTTTAAGAAGAGGATTGTGTTTAGTCCTGATGGATCACCCCTTTGATACATTATTATAATTAATTTTATTCTATCTTTGCTTATTCCAACTGCCAATCCAACCTCAATAGTTCATTCCATATGACTAAAAATTATTTACCCGGATTCTATGTCTTCTTCTAATAACTAGATTTTGTATGTTTGGAATTTTTGACAATTTGTGGTCTAATCCTGCTAGTTCCAATTTTGTATATAGATTTTCCACGTAAATTTAATTTTTCAGGAATCTTTATCGGAGTACAATTATCTCTACTGGCCATATTCAATTTCTTATTAAGCAATTAGATGGATCTTTCAGATTTAGTCACTTATCACCTTATGAAACATGTCATATTATGGAGACAACATTTATTCAATTTTCCTTTATTATTTATTCTAGTCTCCACACAATTTCAAGCTACATGTGCGTTCCTCCCTGAACGTAAATTCTTCTTTCTCACAATTGGAGTACCTCCACTATTTTTTCTAGGTTCATTATAATTCATTCGTATCGTTTTGATGTAAGGGTAGTAGAGGAGGTGATTGAAACCCTTTTTGTTAAACTCCTTGTGTTTCCCAAGAAGCTGTAAACCTATTTTTTAACTGATCATGTTGTCTTCTAATTTTGGCTTTATCAGTATTCACTTATGAAGTCACATATCTCATTTTGATTTCCTTTTCCTTCCTCACTCTCTTATAGATGTAATATCTTGAAAAATTACCATTATTAGAACATATAAAAGATCTCCCATTAAAATAATACCTCATATAATCATTTAATAGCTGAGATGTTGATATCACTTGAGTCAATCATTTGGAACTGATCTCCTGGGAGTCATGACACATATTCATAGTGTGTCCCATTCTTCCACAATAGTACCATTTTATAAATACATTCTTTTTAGAGGCTACTATTTTATATTTCTCATGATGATTTTACATATTCTCATATTTAGGAATATTTAATTAGTTAAAATTTGTAGAATAGTCTATGTCTTCTAATAAAACTCATGTATGAAAATTAAAACCTTATAAATAGAACATGAGGTCATCACTTCTTTTACAGGTCAATTTAGATCTGTTTTCATCACCTATATGTTTATTCCTATTTCTTGAAAATTTCATTTCCCCATAACTATCATACATTAGAGTATGTTTATCATATCCAATTATGGATTATCCCAAAATTCATGGCCTTTAGGATGAGAAAATCCTTCCATGTTTCTCATTTAAAATAAAATATTTTCTTGTAAATGTTTTATCATCTACCGAAGCATAGTCCAACAATAAGTGAAATCATTTCTAATTACCTTTGGCATTATATTTATCTATTTTTTTATTGTATATATTCACCCAATTCATGTATTTTGATGTCCCTTGATTCATTTTCATCATTCAATTCTCCCTCAAGATTCTCCCCTTCAATAATCTCATCTTCTAGTTCTCCTGAGAGTTTAACCATAATGTAAACTTTATTCATTAATTTAGAATTAAATTATTGAAGAGACTTAATAAATAATGTTTTCTCCAATTTTATCCTTTCATTATCATAAAATACTTCAGATAGATTTTTATAAAGATCGTCATTTTTGGATTTTAGACTCTGAATTCCATTTGAGTTCAAGTCCAATCCAATATGATTAGCATTGAGTTTTTCTATCATTATAGACATAGTTTTCAGTGCTTCTGCATGTGAATCATTATTCTCCCTCCAATATTTAGAAACATAGATAAGACACTAATTTAATCCTTTTATCTTGTTTACCACAATTTCCATTACTTGGATTTGTATATTCTGAGATATAATTCCATTATTCAATTACTAGTACAATTCATTTTTTAAAAGGAAAAATTATACTTTTGGTTTTTCTGAAATTTATTTTTCATCAGTTCTTATAGTAACAATTGGAAAATTAATTTCAACACTAATTCATGAAACCTCATTGAGTGAGTAAACCGTTCCACTATATGATTCATTAAAATCATTCCTAAGTACACTGCTTGTTTTATTCAACTTAATCACACTCTTTTCATGACACCTCTGTACTAGGAAATTACACTAGACTAATTATTCTTATTTGATTTTCTTTCCATTGACAAGGAACACCAAGATAAGATTATAAATAATATTTAAATTCAATAATCAACTAAAGCAATTCTAAGAAAAATAATTAAAAAAAAGAAACATATTCTTTGATTCTGTTCGTTTGGTCCAAAAGTGGCCTACATACCCTAAGTGGGGGGGGGGTTAATCGATTTATCGATATTCATTTATAAATTTCTCCCACCCCATAGGATATTTACATCTTAATTAAAAGGTACAATTTATATGATCTTTAATGTTAATTTGTTTCATTTCCTTTTTTATTTTATTGGATGATTATGAATTGAATGTAAATAAATAAATAATCAACAACAACAGATGTATTTTTACTTGGATCACCCTCACTGGGCTACATCCATGAAGTATACATTGATGATGTGATGATTGAACCAAAATCACTAATATCCACTTCAAATAATGATTGTTTGGGTTAGATCTAGTCTATACCAAGACTGACTACCTTTACAAGGTTTACGTTCCTCTCGCTGCATTCGTAATGGTCACTCCCAATGACTCTTACTCTAGCTCATAACTAGTTGGAATGATTGTTGTCTTCCTCTTAAAAGGCTCACAACTCTTGGAAGATATACACAAATAGTTTATAGACATGTAGTTCATCTCATTTTAATTAATTACATATACTCCACCATAGATATATTCTATGTTGAGGTTCTACATTCTTCCACCAATGAATACCAAATTACCAAAAATATACACTGAAATTCCAAAACATTGCGCCACCCTATGTTGACTTACACACTACTTTAAGTATGGAATGCAAGTGTTACCTTTGTCCTGAAAAACACATATTTTGAGCTGCTCCAAATTTTCAGGACACAAGTCTCTTAACTCACACATCTTGCATGAAATGAACCCTTTTATGCCCATCTCAATATTTTCACACAACTACCATATGGTACATAAAATCTTAAAATCACACGACATGAACACCCTCAACACCTGTGTAAAGAGAGCATAGATTTTCTCTAATTATTGATACTCTTCAGAATGTGGGGGTAGCCTCTTATTTATAATCATTTTTATGGCCTTGAGATATGGACCCAAACATTCACCCATATGCACTAGCCATGTCGCTAAAGCCTATAACGCACAACCCACAAGGTGTGCCACTCCAAAACCTACACCCCCTTCATTAAATTTCAATATTTTGAAGTTATGATATTGAAAAATTAATTGTTCCCAAAATTATAGTCCTTCTTAACACTGGTGTGTGACCTCCTTTTCCAGAAGCACTTTTCCTATTCCACAGTTTTTTGACAAAAAAATTTGGAAAACACTAGAAAACTGAACCACTATTGATACATTCATTATGTATCACATCAAGATTTTCGATTCCTTTTTTATGGTTTTTTCTCAACAATTATTTTCAATAATATATCTCGAAATCTACCAATGACCATGGAAACCTACTTTGACTTCTAACATAATTAACACATGTTTGTGTCAATGTTTCCATGAGGGGTTTTTTCCAGTATGAAATTCAATGAATATATTTTTAAACAATCATTGAAATTTTATGATTTGGATATCCCTGAAAACATGACATTGAATGATCTTCCTTCTCATAAAAAACATAATAATGTTGAATGGATGTATATTCCATTACCTAATGACATGAATAAAATACAAATACTAAAACTAGGAAAATATTACTAGATATTTTCACATTGATACTCATACTAGGTGTTCTTTATTGAATGATGCTTTGCATAAATATTTTATTTCATTTATGGATCCAAAAAATCTTGATGATACAATTAACGATTAAAATTGGGTTCTTTATTTGAAAGAAGATCTAAATTAATTTGAATGGAATAAGGATTGGAATCTTGTTGAAATAAGTAATGATCATCTAGTTGTTGGTACAAAATAGTTCTTATAAAAATAAATATATGATAAAGGTTACATCACATGTAACAAATCCAAACTCAAATATGAAGTATATAATAAAAAAAGAAGTCATTATTCATGGTGAAACCATTACACCCATTTTATGATTAAATCCATTATAATAATTATGGTATTCAATTCACATCTATGTTTCAAAAATTACCAAATAGATTTTATATAATGTTATGATATAATTTTCATACTCAAAATGTTTTTTGTTAAAACCCCATTGGATTTGGAAATACAGAATAAAAAACTACTTCTAACAATGTAATATCTTATTATTCTTTAATCAACTGAGGATTCATATAAATTTCTAGAATGTTTTTTTAAAATGATTTAGGAATAGGGAAAAAAATAAACATTGTTTAAAAATAAATTAGTATTATCATTTAATCATTTAAATATATTTCTAAAACATAATTATTTGGTTCATTAAATTAATTATTTTCTAATAAAATATATTTTCTCATGAGAAAATAAATCAAAATTTGATTTACATTTGAGTTAATTTTATTTTTGATTTCAAATCTATTAAAAAAACAACAGAACATTTTTATGATAAAACAAATAGAATACTGAACTACTAAAGTATTCTGCATGGATCAAGAAAATTATGATGAAAAACCTATGACTATATCTTGTATGCTAATATTGGATGAAGTTGATCAACTTGTTTAATACAATATTTATAAAACCATGATTGGAAGCCTATTTTACTTTCACATATCCCAAAAAAACAATATGATTAGTGTTTTTATATAGTCTTCTTTAATAATAAATAATTACACATATAATCTCATAAATGGATTTATAATTTATCAATGTATTCATAAATAATGGTTTATTTCATCATAAACATTCCTCTTTTAATCATTCATGTTTTTCAGACCCTTATTTTCAAACAGGTCAATTATATGGGAAAAGTAGAAGTACGATTTTTCACCTAATTAAATTTTCCATAGTCTCATATAGAATAAAAAAGGAATATTAATTTTATCATTCATCATATAAATCTAAATATATAGTTGCAATGAGTTGTTGAACTAAAATTATATTTTTAAAACAAACTACCATATATTTTAATCTAAAATTTATTCAAAATTATATTAATATCGATCGTTATAGTATCCTAATCATCTCTTGAAATCATATTTATTTTTCACACATGAATAATTATATACAATATCAAATTATGAGGGAATACTTTCAAAAAGAGGTTATCATGATGCAATATATTAGAACAGATCTTGAGATAACTGATATTCTCACAATATCTATTTCATAGAAATGTTTTACTTTATTAAATGGGAGTTAGAAGTTGAGTTATTATTATTACTTTTTTATCACTTTATACCACTATTTTTTTGAAGTCTTTATTTTTTTAAATTAATATTCATTTTTGAGAAAGTTTTGTTTTAATTTTTCCAATTTTGTTTATAATAACCTTAATTATATTATATTTTTATACAATTATCTGAAACCATTTTTTTTATCATATGTATTTTTTATTAAAATAATTGTGGTTAATATTTTAATGTCAATGATAGGGAAAAGTCAAATGTATTTTAGAGTTAATGTTGTAATGAAAATGGATCAAATATTAAATATTTTGGGTGTATCTCTGTAAAAATGTTATGATTTCACAATAAAATATTATAATATTGATTCATGATTGAAACACATACATTCAAATAAGTTTTGGGTTTTTTAATTTAAATATCATTCTTTTATATTTGTTATTCACCTCCTCATTTTTTTAAATCTTAAATGAGAGTTTTTATCAAAAAAATTGGGAGATTGTTGAACATATCACATGGTTTTATGTTAAAAATTACAATGGGTGTTTCTGTTATTTTTAATTATTTATTTTAATTACAATTACATCATATACACATCACATCTATCTACAATACACTTTAATAGGTAGTGGAAATAGTAACCAAAATTCAATGTAGATTATTATACTACAATTTATCTTAAATTTACATAAGGATCCCCCAACACCTGTAAATATTATAAATATATACCAAAGGATGAATTGATATCATCCTCATTCATCTAACACAACTAATGTCCCCCAAATGATTCTTGATTGATCCATGACAAGATTTTTCATGAGATATCCAAGTATCTCGAAACACATAAATCAAAATCCAATCTATAATGACTTCTATAAAATATATAATTTCCACACATATAAAAAATATTCGTTCTCCCTTATTGTATTTTATTAATGTGTCTTCCTCTTATATATTTTCTCTCTCAAGCTCTCTATCTATAATTTTTTTTTGTAAATCATCTTCAGAGGGTTGGGTGATACCCATAATTAATGATAGGGTTCTTGGTTCATGGTTTCCATTAAAAATAATGGTCTAATTGGGTTCTTAGTTTTCATTAAATCCAATGGATTATTTACTTTTTTAATTGGTTGTTTTTTTTCATTAAATTAAACTGGTAAAAATGACCCTCTAAAGGATTTAGAAGGGGAGAATATGTAGGGGATATATTTTTGAGATATTTTCAATCTCCTAAATAAATGTGTTACATTTTAATTTATTTCATTTATTTTATTTAATTTTTAATGGTTTAATTTATAATATTATTAGTTTATCATAATTTGTGTCTTATTAAATTGAATGCTTTCATGATATTCTATTTTCTTTTATAACAGCGTTTTATTTTTTTTACAAAAATCAACAACACCACTACCATTTTACCTCTATTATACTAGGTTTATGTTGGTATATGGGCATTGGATAGAGTATGTCCATAATATTTTCAGTCACCTTTATAGACCTTGAAATAATATTATGAAATAAATTAATTATATGTTTTGGGGTTTTTGGAGCGATTGTTGTATGTTCTGACCAATAATGATTAGAATATTAGTTTATCATGGAAGGATATCAAGACATGTTTTATCAACTTCATTTTTCTAGAGAACCTAATTGATGATAGGTTGATGGAATTAATGTATCATATACAAGCTATTTTATATTTCATAGATTATTTTGAATTATTCATTGATTTTTAGTATTTTCACTTATCCTTTATAATGATGAGGTATTATAAGAAAGTATTATTATGGATGGGATGTAACATTGGATTCAAATTCACACAAACATTTTTTAGTTCACATTAATTTATTATGGAGTGAACCATGTTATGAACATATAGAGGTACATGTGTGAGGGTTGGTTTATATTTTATGTATATTATACATGGGGACCAATGGTGTGTCTTTTAATAGTAAGAAGCGGTTCTTTTATAGTTTTCACTAGAGTGGTGGTAGGTTGAATATCCAAGATTAAAATAAACTTTTTATAAATTAAATTCCCCTTATAAATATATAAATAAGATATATTTATATATTTATTGTTGGATAAATCACATTGAACAACTGATAAAACACCCCAAATTTTATTACATAAATTTTAACATTATATTTAAGGAATAAATATTAAAAAAACAATTGAAATTATACCAATGGTAAAAATAGAAAATAAGATAACTATAATATTAAAATATTTATATTCTGAATCTCTCTGAATAATCACACTAACAAAAAACACTGTACATATGATACAAAAAATCATTAATGTAAAATTAAAATTAAAAATGACAAAAATATTTTACATTCACAGAAAATAGATGTGAATGTGGAATGAATATAATATGGGTTATTTATATAAGGATGGGAACCCATATGATAATTCCAATAAGATGATTATGAGGAAAATAAAACCATTTGAATAGTAATCTTACAATTCAAAATATTAGTGTGACAATTATAATAGTATCCTCACATATTGAAGTGTTAAATAATATTTAGGTGTATTATAATATATTTATATAGAATAATTATATATACAAAAAAGTAAATAAATATTGAGACCAGAACCAAGAACACTGAAGCTCTTGTATTATTTAGATTAAATTGGATTGATTAAATGGAATCATTCCATAAGGGACTTACAATATAGTAGTCTTGGAAAACAAGATTAATAAGTTAGTCTTGTATTCCAAATTAATACTTTAATTAAAACCTAATTTTCCTAAATAAATAAATTACTTAGAGAATATCTTTATTCCATCTATTATATCTATATATATCATTCATAGTATTTTTAATGGATTCCTGTATAAAGGTGATATAATAAGGGTGAGATAAAACACTCAATAATGGTATGATATAATAGAAGCTATAATGAATAAATTGGAAGAAATCAACATGGCCAGGTAAATAAATGAACACCCATGCCATTTAATCAATTGTATGAAAGGTATGTGACTAATAAATAAGTAAATTTAATAAAACAAATCCAAATCAAATAACTAAAAATGGAAAAATAAATATGTAAATTTATGAAACTAAAACACATCTCTTTTAATTAATGAACTTAAAATGAACATTATACATAGATATTTTAACACAAAATATTTTGGAATAATAATATAATGATATAAATAAAATTAAAAACAAATTTACTTTTGTATTTGCCCAAATAAATAAATTATTTGAAATAAAAATTTTGATCTTAAATTCATTAATTTTATGTATTCATTAAAAAATAATAAGTTTCAAAAAATATCAATAACACACCCAAAACTAATATTATGGTTCTCTTTAAAAATTGAAAATTATTTTGACATATAAAATCAATTAATGTGTCAAAATTATTATTTAAAATGGATTATCAATTAAAATTTGTTTCAAATTGCCTTTATAAAAATATAGGTTTTTATGTGTTAAATTGGGTTTGTTTTTTTCATATGCCTATCTAGCCAAGTGGATGAATGGAAATAATATTTGTTGGAATATATAATATAGATATTTCATTAAAATCATTAACTTGTTGTATATAATTATTTTTATTAAGAACAAAAACATTTGAAAGAATAAAAAAAATACATTCTCTTTTTATATCTAAATTTTTCATATTATAGTTTCGAAAAAATTGGTATCCAATTAATTAATTTTATTATATTAACTATAAATTTTTATATGATAGTTAATAATATTGATATACACTATAATAATAGATATTTTGTATAATATTATATTAAATAATATTATTTTAATAACACATATTTATTTTTTTAAACTCGGTCTTCTGTGTAACACAAGCTATCGCCGAAGGTCAGTCTTGTGTGTAACACATGTTAACTCTATGGGGGGTGCATTAAAATATATATAATGTATTTATTTGATTTATAGTAAATATATATTATAATATTGGTTTATTATATTCCCTAGAATGCTTGGATATGGATGTCACACATGCTATTGAAAAATGTTTTCGATTATAATTATTGGTTGTTACAATAAATGTTTTAATAATTGTAAAAAAGTGTTTATATTTTTTGTAAAATAGATAAGTATTATATAAGTATTTATCAATAATATTGATATTTTGGAAGATTATTTTTTTTGAAATGTTTTGATAAAATAATATTATGTTCTATTTTAATTATAATATATTTTTTTGACACTATAAGTGATTCTTCAAAGGGTTAAAAATAAGTAAATAATTTAAAAATTTTCATTTTCAATATAAATAACTACTCGTTAAAATTAGATATCTCATATTTAGAAATTTTTTCCCATAAATTGATTATCTCTTTTAAAATATGTATATTTGAAAATGTTTAGGGAGAATTTTTCATTTTTTTCTAAAATAGTTGGGTTTTTAATAGAAAAATATAACACAATATATTAATATTCATTATAAGATAAATTCATGATGAAATGAGTCATGGATGTTTTATGTTACCTTTTCATCAACCTCACATTCAATAATTAACTTATATAGTCAGATAAATTAACACCCATAGTAGTCTAGACCCATAATAATGTTTTAATGATTATTATATTATAACAATATATCTTCTCACCCATATAAATACAAACCCTTTTCATCAAAAAATATTGTCTGTGGATGATACCAAAACACTACAAAAACCATTAATCATCTCTCAACTAAATTTAATATAAATATTTTTATCCAAAAAACCAATCTCAGTTGGCCTTATCTGGACGCTTAAGAAGATATATCCAAATAGAATATAATACCGTCATCCCAATGATTAATGAAAACCTTTACTCATCCTCCAAAAAAAATAATATCAATCAATATATAATTATTAAAGTGTTGAAAATATAATAGTTTTTTATTAATCTAATTGATTATCTACCATCCATTCGCTTCACTTCCCATCTCTTTAATAAAATGGAATTATAGTTTACAAAATAGTCAGTTCACCCACTCCATAGACAACATACTTCATTTTTTATCACTGACATCAGGTCCAATAATGCAAATAATTTTATGGTTAAATATTGTTATAAAAAGTATATTATCTATTATTTTATGATCAATAATTTATTAATAATCAATGTATTATGTAAAATAGATCATGTTTGCGATGGTTTATAATATTTATCAAATAAACTACATATATAATTTGAATAATTATACTAAATAAATCATCCTTACGTAAGAACATATATTGATATTTGAGTGCATTTATTTTTATCAATGTAAATTCATATAATCTCATTTTAGTTGTAGTATTATTGTCTCATTTGAAAATAACATAAATATTTACCTAAAACCTAGACAAACATTTGGACCATAAAACGAAGGACCTGAGTAGAAAAACTATAATCATATTATCTCAGATTTATTACTATAAACTAAAATAATATCATAATAATAAATCCAAAAAATTTGATTATGGGTCTCCATAATTAATTTAATTGATATAATTTTATTATTAGGAATGTTAAGAGAAATTGATGAATAACTCTAGACCTATTATTAGGGATATCACTAAACTATCCTTTTTTCTATAAGTTATGTTTTCTCTCTCTTTACCTAAATTTAACTCTGTATTATTATTATTTAAAAAAAATTATTATTTATATCTGTATGCAAAATATATATTTCTTAATTCACACATCCTTTAGGGAGATAAACATATTTTACATGTTATGTTAAAATTTTCAATCATTAATCAGAGCTGATTAATGAAACCATCATTGTTTTCTTACCTAATATCCTTATCAAAAGAATGAAATGTTTATATCCTTCCAAAAATTATAAAAAATATCATTTTCTATGAAAAAAAAATTATTTTTTTTGGTTTTATTTAATTTATTATTCACCTACCATCATTAATGGTTCTGCAACCTTTTTCAAAAAAACCCCACTTACAAGAAATATTTCCAAATTATTTCTTGGATCCTTTTTATGCCGCCAATTCACATAGACATAATTTTCATATCCTATGGCAATTTAGTTATATGAAAACATCCTTGAATGATTTAATCCCTTATTTCACTGAAATTATTTATTGTATTCCATTTTGGAATGTTAATGACATGTTTATCTGTAAGAACCTATATCTTCTTTTCAGTTATGCCTTTCCTTTTTCTGGAGTTTTTGAAAAAAATGGGTTTTCTGAAAATTTTTGAAGTACACGCCTTGTGCTTTCTGAGTACACACCGTGTACTCCCTTGCCACATGAAGTTGTGTGCTAGCCGTGTCCCGGCCACACACAAAACAGATTACACACTTTGTACCCCATAAGTACACGTCGTGTACTTTCTTTTTTTCATTAAACACGCCATGGTCGTGCCTGACAGATAGAACACACCCCTTCTTCAGGTTCTTCATCCGTGAGCGACCCGTACAGCCGCGATTCTTCTCCGGATTCCCGAGCCTTCGTCTGATCTCTGTTTCACCCATAGTCAATTGTGTTGGAATCTAAACAATGAGTTCAGCATTCTCCTATATCTTATACTTCCAATTTATCCTCTTTATCATATTACCGTGGGTTGAGCGTTTCAGACTTTTTCTCAGATCCTCAAAATTCTAAGGAGAATCAATCATCGTGGTTCATATATATCATTCTCCTAGCATCAAGGTAGGTGGTTGGTGCCTTTCTGTAGGATTTATATGAATATTGTTTTCAAATTCCTCCAATAACCTTGAAAGGGGTATTGTGTGTTTCTTTATTTGCCCTTTTTGTTTTCTTTCCTTGCTGATATTCCTGTGTCGAGGTCACTGCTTGTGAATAGAGTAAATTTTACTAAACTTTGGATGTTTTTCCATTCTTGTTTTTCATGTTTTGAATTTTCCAGTTTCCATGAGTGGTTGTAAAATAGTGTAACTTTTGAAAGGTTATGCTATTGTACCTTAGAATTATAGCCACGTAGGTCATGAGGTTTACATGGGGCGATACGCATGCTATACATGTTTATTTTACACATGGCAGTGCGAACCTAGTGTAGTGGAACATAGGGAGAATGGATGTAAGGGGTTCTCCATATTTTCTTTAATTAGAATTCGAGAAAATAGGGGGAATTGATGTTGATTGCTTCCTCAAAAAGTCTGTAGTTCATCGACGTGGGACACATGGGGAATTGGCGTTGAGTGCTTTCCGAGAGAGCCTTTAGCACGATACGATACTATAGAGGGAATTGATGGTTAGTGCTTCCTCATAGAGTCTATTCCTTAGCTGAACTAGAGGGGTGAGACTGTGTGTGATTCCTAGAGGGTTTCTAGTACTTGTAGGTTAAACCTTAGGGGTTGGACTGTGAGAACTACCCAGATGATACATTTTTGTTCTACTTGCTTGAGTGGATGTTTCTTGTTTGTAGATTATATGCTAGAAGTTGTGGATTGGTTCTGCTGTGTATTATTATGTTTACTACTTACTTTTTACTGCTTATTGTACTTTACCTGCCATATATTTCTTGACTGTTAGGCACAGATCATTGGGTTGTTTCCTATTGGGACATTGTATCAAACCTTTTTTGGGTCATTATTTTGGGCCCAAATAGATTATGTTGTTGTAAGTTTAGATAAGGGGATGCGCCCTTCTACTTCAGGTACTTGACTTGTTGTTGAGCTGGAGAGCATGGGACCATCTCGTGGCTTGCGATGCTGAGGAGTTTACCTATTTTCTTATGATATTTGGTTTAGTATTGCATTCATCATTGTGAATTTTTTGGCTGTTATCCTAGAAATATGTATCATGCATCATTTTATATACATTTCTGCTCCAATTTTTTATTTATCAGTCTGTCATTGTTTACTCTTGTATGGATGTCTACTGCTTCTGCTATTGATGTTATTTTTTTTCTTTTCTGATGTCTTATGTGACAATGAGGGCATAGTTTCCCCACTCTCACACCCATGGCCCTCGCTACTAGTCGGAAGCCTCTTCCGTTCGGGGAAATGTGCTTGAGGCCATGTGACCGGCCGGGTACGAGGTGCCTTTGGGTGGCTTCTGTAACCCGGGCATTACAAAGTAGTATCATAGGGGTTCTCTTTTCTTGATTTACTGTTTGGAGCCTTTATCCAGGGATAGGATAGATTCGGTACTTAGTAATATGATGTTCCCAGGAGTAGCTAACATCTGTACAGGGAAAATCCATACAACCTAGATTATTGTAGTTTTATAGTTTTGAGATTTTACAGATGTTATGATTTCACCTAGAGTGATCCACATGACCTATGTTGTTACTGTTGTTACTATTCTGGTTCTATTTCTGTCACAACCCGATGATATGAGGGTATTCCATCTCATGCATCATATAGGTACTCATTGGAAATCACATGCCATGCATTCTTTCCATGACATCTAGGGTGCATTAGCAATTTTATTTTGTTCTGATAGACTTTTTGTAGATTATGTATTCTATTGTGATTGATTCTTGATAAAATCATGGCAGTTTGATAGAAAGGTTCTTTGTTTTTTACCTTGCATTAATGGACACCAATTTTTGGTTCATGAGGTGTTATGGGCCCTCTTAAATCAGAAGTTGGTGAATCATTGACTTGTTTATCCTTATTTATTACAATATTGAATTCCAAGCTTTGATTCGTGGGGAGTATGGTCCCTCACAAATCTGAATTTGGCACCTTCATGCTCGTTTTTCTGTGTTTTCTGGGCTTCGGTGCAGTTTTAGGGCTACCGCCTGAAAAAACCCCGAATACATGGCACGTAATCTATATATAAATGTTGTGTAGTTTTAAACAGTTTCACTGGTAGTGTGATAATAAAAACAAGTTGTGAAAAACCTCCTGGAACACGCCGTGTATGGTAGGTACACGCCGTGTAGTAGTGAGCGTGTACCCGGCCGTGTAACTAACAACACGGGTCATTGAAGCTCGTGTCATAAATGTTGTGTTTGGTATGAAAATTCCGTGTATCCTTGTCCTCAGTACCCGTTTGTGTCAAGAACCAGACGGAATAGTGTTCTCTCCTCCTCTACACGCTGTGGTTGTTCAGAACATGTCGTGTATGGTTCAGTTGTGTACATGGTTGTAACACCCCAGGTAAATAAAGAGTATGACATTTTCACATTTATCCATATTTTTGAATAAAATATTAATATTACTTTAAAGGGAATGCTATGCTCGATGGCGTACCCAATATGCAACAACAAGTTCCTTTGAAATCATACGTTGCACTCTAATAATAAAATAATATTATTTTAAATGGTAGTTAACATGTAGCCGTTGTATTGGCGGGAATGGATAGAAATAACTAAAATATGATTATATATGTTTTTTAAATGTTTTTACATTTATCCAATAAAAGATAAAGGCTTAAAATATGGAAAGAATTCAATTTTAGGCATTTATACCCTAATTTTCACCAAGGGTTCACTTATCACCTTTTGATGGCGAACCTTCATTAAATACAGTTTTAATCAATCTTATAAATTCTATTGGACCAGATATAACTCTACTTTTAAATCGGGACATCAAAATTTACTTTGTGTAAATTTTTGGTATCTTTCCGATAAAGTTCATTTTTTTATTGAATAGTGTAAAATGTTGTATTTTAATTCAAAACCTCCTTTTAATCTAATTTATTTATATGATTATATTATCTTTTGAATAGGTTTTAAATTTAAATTTGAATATATTTTTACCATTAAATCCAATAGTGGTCTTTGGAATTAATTTCACTTTGAAATCAGACATAAACTAGAGTCAATATTTTGATACTTATTGTTTCATAAAAACACGCTATTTTCTCTGACAACGGGAATTAGTTATTAAATTAATTAATGTGACTTATATGTTTGGAATTTTGTAAAATATAATTCATTTTTGAATTCAGAATATCAAAAATAGCTTAGGGTGAATTCATGGGATTTTTCTGAAAAACATCAATTTTGATGAATAGTGAAACCACTAAGTGGTACTTATAAAAACTAATTTTTCCGTTTAAATAAAAATTTTCCATCTTTGTGTTTTGAATTTAAAAAATCCGACATAAATGGTTGTCATTAATAAGTAAAATGTGGTCCAATGGGATCAAAATAATTTTTTTGTGAATAGTAACTTATTAAGTTTTTAATTACAATTAGAGGTAATTAGTGTAGTTTATGGTATGAATAATGTCATAATAACATAAAATGAACTAGACACATGTCATACCCTCCTTTTATGTGTCATGGCCGACCAAGACAATCCATGGGTCAACATGGGGACCCCATGAATCCACTTTGGTTGGGAAATGACATAAATAACTTTTTATTTAATGTTAAAATAAAAATGACACAAACATGAAATGTTTTACTAAAACAATTTTGACATTGGGTTATACAAGTCATATTTTTGACTATAAATAATCATTGGAAATCTAAAAAGCTTTCCTACATCATAGTATTTTTTTATAATTTTTAGACATTAAATTAATTAAATTATTTTTGAAATCATGATGATGCAGCAATGACCTCATTATTTTACGATTTAAATAAAATGGAAAGATAATGTAAAATATAAGACCTACACATGTCCAAAACCTATTGGATGGGTGGATTTAGAACCCTTATCAACTTATCCTTTAAACACATAAAGGTGGGACCTTTAAAATCCTAAAATCATTTGAAAATAAAGTAACCTTTTATTACTTTCCAAGAGTGCCCCTCCCCTCCTCTTATAAAAGGCCCCCACCTCTACCTCTTTACCCACACTCCCAAAGCCTTTGGCTCGGACAAACCCTGCCCATTTTGTCTCTACACGTCCCTATATTACTTCTTGAAGCCTCACTTTTGGCAGAAGTCCTCCCAAGGAAGCCATTGAGCTCAAACCAAAGGGAGTTACCCGATTTTAAGGTAATGTCTTCACTTGTGTCCTTTTGTTTTATTTTGCTTCTCCAATCTCCTAAACACTTTTTATTAATTTATTTTGTAAAAAATACAGTATCTTCAATATACTAGGATTTTTTTATAAGAATTATTCGAGCTAAACTTACACACACCTACATCTAATGGTTAAAGAACATACTGTTTCCGTGGATGTCGAATTTCTGCCTCATGAAACGATGATTGTTCAACACTCATATAACAACTTCAAAGGTTTCCATTAATATGTCACTATATTTATATATGATATATGATATGTTTATGTTTTACTTAAGATTATGTATTTTTCTTTTGTGGGATACCTTTATGGTCTCCATTGTGGGTAAACACGATAATTTCATTTTAGGAAGTGCGGAATACTGCCCCCTCAAAGTGATGTGATTCGTTAATACCATATGTGGGACTTATAATGGATGGATATAAAGTTATTATATATTATGTTATACTGTAATTATAATATACCTCAATATCATTATTATTTCTTTCCATTAATATATGAGACAGAAATGAATGTAGCGTTCATGCGTACGCACGACTTACCGTCTCCATGAACGGTGCATTTCATTTCTTATCCCCAAATGTAATGTACTATTATAAGTACATATTTATAATGGATATATATATATATATAATATAATTCGGGAATTAAAATATACATACCTCTCATTTAGTTTTAATTCCATTAATATGACAAAGAAATGAAAGTAGCGTTCATGCGTATGTACGGCTTACCGTCTCCATGAACGGTGCATTTCATTTCTTATCTCTAAATGATTATGTAATATTATAAATACATGTATATTCTGGATATATATGATATATATGATATCCAAATCATGAATATAATTCTGGATATAATGAAACATTGACCACACGAACAACATGTAACTGTAAGAAGTTCACTTTCGACTTAAGAAAAAAATATCGACAAAACAAACATTATTTACTTAAAAGATTACATAATGTTTATAAAATGTAAATTAGTGATATAAAAGGAATAATTAACTTGAAACGGTTCTTAAGAAAATACAAATTAACTCAAGTTTATTATTCAGGATTTTAAAGAACAATCGAGTCAAGTCGGACCCGAGGTAAGGGATTTTACTCATCTCGTTCTTTTTAAGTACACTCTTTTATGTCATTCCTTTTAAAGCTCATCATTCTTGTTATTGGGATGTTATTTTATATTACTCTTACTGTAATTTTTATTATTCATATGATGACAGAACCTATTCTCTCTCATCAATCCATTTTGGAAGTTTTGGGTGGCGCCGTTAGGCTGCCGAATTTTCGTAAGAGATCTAACCTCTCTCTTTCTTTTTAAGTACTCTCCTTTTTGTCACATCCTTTAAGCTCCTATTTGTTATGATAGGGGATGTTCTTTTATATTCCACATTCTGTACATTTTATTGTAATATTATGAGATACTATATTTTATCTCATCAATCCATTTTGGAAGTTTTAAGTGGCGCCGTTAGGCTGCCATGTTTTCGTAAGGGATTGTTCATCTCACTTTTATTCCAGTGAGATTTATGATACATTTTCCACAATTTCCTTTTATTGCTGTATGTACTACCCATTATTATACAATTTCTGTAGTATAATTTCATTTATGGGTATTGAAATCTTCATTGTATGACCCTTCTTCCATGGGGTGTACGTTTCAAAAGTTACCCAACTCGGTAAGGGGACCTTTCACTCTCCTCTTTTTAAAAGACTTCTTTTGTTATGTCATTTAATTCACATACTATTATGTTGGGATATGTTCTTTTATATCATTTTTGATGTAAATTTTATATCCAAGTGATGATATTACCTTTTTATCTCTCATCAACACATTTTCTGAATTTTGAAGTGATGCCGTTATGCTGTCAAATTTTTACAAGGGTACTTCTTAACCCAATTTTGATTCCTTGGGATAAGCTTGTACTCCTTGAATATGTCATTCTATGAATATGTGTGAATAACCTCTGATTGTTTTACACTTAATATCCACTTATATTTGGTGTATTAGTTTGTCACACATAATTATGTAATTGATTTATCATTAATCCAAGGATATCATCTTTGTGAGGTACTTCATCTCAATCTCCTTTTATTGAGGCATATTCCATTTTATACACAACATTATTTCATATGGTGTATAAAACCCTTTGAATTTTACTTTTATACAATAGAAATCATTTTCTACGTAGTGTTTTACAAAACGACAAAAAGGAATGTTTCTTTAACGTACGTGGTGACAATGACCTTTTCCGCTGCCGTGAGTATTATTTGGTCTTTGGATTCCTCAACAAGTTGTGATGTTTTTAAAATGAAATAAATACCACATACTCTTTTATTTATTTTGGTATTGAAAGTGGTTTTTATAATGTATTTGTTATGTCAATATATTTTAGTGATATATTGTGATCAAAGTGTGGAAATGTTTTCGTTCCATTATGTTTGTTTTATGTCTTATGATTTTATAATGGTACTTGGATATTTAACGGGTGGTTACGTGATAAACCATATGACAGATGGTGTCGTGAATACCAGGACGGGTGGTTACGTTATAACCTCCAATGCATTGGGTATGGAAGTCGGCCGTATGGCTATTCCATTAAGTATTTATGGAAGTTGGCTGAATGGCTATTCCATTAAGTGATATGTGTGGGAGTAGACCGTGTGGTTATTCCAATTAAGTATGTTTATGTTCCAAGTTAACTTTATATGTTATGTGATATTTATATGGGTTTTATGGTAATTGTTTGGTTACAGAAGGGTAAGTAATGAAATTTTATTCAGTGAAGAGTTTTTACTACATCGAAAAGGTGAAAAGTATTACTTTGATAAAGTATACATGGTTTTCTTGTGATTTTGAAAAACTAACAGTTTTCATTATTTGTGTATCCCTTACTGAGCTTTTTATGCTCATCCCATGTTTTTGAAATGTTTTTCACAGGGCATAGCATGGAATAGGGTCAAGGATGGGATCAAGGGAAAGTCATGCTACCTAAAACATGGAACAAGACATGTTTCTTTTTATGATTTTTTATTTTATGGAAATTTAGTTGAAGTGACTACTTTGTAATCTTTTGAGATGTAATAGTTATGTCCTAATTCTCTAAAACTCTAACCCTAAAAAGTTCCTCAATGTGAAGTACTCATTTAATTCAATATTAAGTAAGGTTTAAGGCTGGGGCCTTATAGTTGGTATCAAAGGTCGGTTTAGATAACTTTAGAGGTTTGGGTATTCTTTAAGCATAAGTGGCATTACCATAATGGTTAAGATTTCAGAAAGAGTCCTAGTTTTAGATAAAGTGAATGAGTAAGTACCCTCCTCATTATTACATGATGGTTTTATTGATATACTCACACTGACATTTCTGTTTTTAGTGAATGGATGGATCTAGCAGGCACCAAAGAGACAACAGGTTGGAAGGAAACTCTAATGGTTCTATGATTAAGATACTAGATAAAATGGGGGATTCAACGAGGAAACTCGTGGTTGTTCTAAACCAACTATAAAGTAGTCATGATCAACCACTTGAACCTTGGTATGAACTTTAATGCATCATGTACGAGATGACCAATCGATGTGGAAGTTTAGGTAATAATTATAAAGGTAACCATTATAGTTTATATGATCCCAACTTTTGAGGTAATTATGGGTTTTTATATGATATGCTGGAAAATGAAAGGCATGAGATAAACTTGAGGTTAAAATATGTTATGAACTTTTTTGAAGAATTTATCTCATTTTGGGGAATGTTTTAAAATTATATAGTTTTGGAAAAAGGACAAAACGCAGACCGTGTGACAACCCGTTGCGTCAGACAAAGCTGTGGGAATCGAACCCACAACCAAAGTGAAACGGGTATTTATCGCCTACCACTGGACTACGTGAAGTCCCTGGTTAGTTTGACCGATTCTTTTTAGTAATATGATTTTATGAATTAAGAGTAAGTTTATTTTGGGTTATTTATGAAAATGATTAACCTATTATGGAGGATATGTGATTAGGTTAATTACTTTTCAATACGAGATTTTAGGAGCAACTCATGTTGTTTGGAGATAAATGTTACGATTTACCTTGGAAGAATATGTGACTAAATCCTTCAAATATTTGGGTTTAAATCTTATATTGGTTTACCTTGAATAATTTTATGGAAAAATTGTTTATCGGATGGTCCTCGTTGAACTTTGGGTTTTGTTGGACAAATTTTGGAGATTAAGCATAGATTTTCTTTTTAAAGGGTTATCCTTTTCTGGATTATCTGACCTTATACTAACCTTTTTGGTTTTGGTTTTGCTTAAAGCCTAAATACATGGGAAGTATATAGTTCTCTATGGTGGACTAGGTGATTCTCTAGAAGTTGATTATAGTACTCTTAATGCGGACTAGTCTTCCTAAATACTCATCTTTAGGAGAAAATATGAGTTTGTGTAAGGAATCTAATAAAATTTGAAAGTCAACATGATAAGTGATTATGTTTCCTTATGAATAATTCCTCAATAAAATGTAACTTAAAACAAAAATGTTGTCTATTAACTTTTCCTACTGGGGAATCGAATACCGTTTAACCCATCAGAAGTTTGTGATTTTCTTATGGTTAAATTTCTCCTAAACATGTTTTCTATCACTCTCCATCAGAACATTACCCTATGTTTTCTTCTCCATGTCCATGTTTTTTTACATGGAATCATAGTATGGGTTAACTCGGGTGACCTCTGTACTAATCTTTCTTTATTTTAAAGTGATTTTTTTACCGACTCTTGTTCCATTGTGGGATTTTCAACGATGTTTCCAAGCCCAGTTTTATAATTGCGAGGACGCAATTCCCAAAAGGGGGGAAGGATGTAACACCCCAAATAAATAAAGAGTATGACATTTTTACATTTATCCATATTTTTTAATAAAATATTAATATTACTTTAAAGGGAATGCTATGCTCGATGGCGTACCCAATATGAAACAACAAGTTCTTTTGAAATCGTACGTTGCACTCTAATAATAAAATAATATCATTTTAAATGGTAGTTAACATGTAGCCGTTGTATTGGTGGGAATGGATAGAAATAACTAAAATATGATTATATATGTTTTTAAATGTTTCTACATTTATCCAATGAATGATAAAGGCTTAAAATACAAAAAGAATTCAATTTTAGGCATATATGCCCTAGTTTTCACTAAAGGCTCACTTATCGCCTTTTGATGGTGAACCGTCATTAAATATAGTTTTGTTCACCCTTATAAGTTGTATTGGACCAAATAAAACTCTTCTTAAGAATTGGGACATCAAAATTTACTTTGTTTAAATTTTTGGTATCTTTCCGATAAAGTTCATTTTTTTAATGAATAGTGTAAAATGTTGTATTTTAATTCAAAACCTCTTTTTAATATAATTTATTTATATGATTAGATTATCTTTTTAATTGGTTTTAAATTTAAATTTGAATATATTTTTACCATTAAATCCAATAGTGGTCATTGGAATTAATTTCACTTTGAAATCAGACTTAAACTAGAGTCAATCTTTTGATACTTATTGTTTCATAAAAACACGCTATTTGCTCTGACAACGGGAATTAATTATTAAATTAATTAATGTGAATTATATGTTTTGAATTTTGTAAACGAGACTTCATTTTTGAATTCGGAATATAAAAAATAGCTTAGGGTGAATTCTTGGGATTTTTTTGAAAAACGTCAATTTTGATGAATAGTGAAAACACTAAGTGGTACTTATAAAAACTGATTTTTCCGTTTAAATGAAATTTTTACATCTTTGTGTTTTAAATTTCAAATATCCGACATACATGGATGTCATTAAGGAGTAAAATTTGGTTCAATGGGATAAAAATAATTTTTTGGTGAATAGTAACTTATTAAGTTTTTAATCGCGATTAGAGGTAATTAGTGTAGTTTATGGTAAGAATAATGTTTTAATAAACTAAAATGACCTATACACATGTCCTACCCTCATTGGATGTGTCATGGCAGACCAAGAAAATCCATGGGTCAACTTGGGGACCCCATGAAGCCACTTTGGTTGGGAAATGGCATAAATATCTTTTTATTTAATGTTAAAGTAAAAATGACACAAACATGAAATGTTTTACTAAAACAATTTTAACATGGGGTTATACAAGTCTTGTTTTTGTCTCTAAATACTCATTGGAAAGATAAAAATATTTCCTACATCATAGTAGTTTTTTATAATTTTTAGACATTAAATTAATTAAATTATTTATGACATCATGATGATGCAGTGATAACCTCATTATTTAACGATTTAAATAAAATGGAAAGATAATGTAACATATAAGACCTACACATGTCCAAAACCTATTTTATGGGTGGATTTCGAACCCTTACCACCTTATCCTCGAAACACGTCAATGTGGGACCTTTAAAATCCGAAAATCATTTGAAAATAATGTAACCTTTTATTACTTTCCAAGAGTGCCCCTCCCCTCCTCTTATAAAAGGCCCCCACCTCTAACTCCTTACCCACACTCCCAAATCCTTTGGCTCGGCCAAAACCAGCCCATTTTGCCTCTCCAATTCCCTCTATTACTCCTTGAAGCCTATATTTGGGCAGAATTCTTCCCAAGGAAGCCTTTGAGCTCAAACCAATGGGAGTTACCCGATTTTAAGGTAATGTCTTCACTTGTGTACTTTTGTTTTATTTTGCTTCTCCAATCCCCTAAAATATTTTTATTAATTTATTTTGTAACAAATCCAGTATCTTCAATATAATAGGATGTTTTTATAAGAATTATTCGAGCTACACTTACACACACCTACATCTAATGGTTAAAGAACATACTGTTTCTGTGGATGGCAAATTTCTGCCTCACGAAACGATTATTGTTCAACACTCATATAACAACTTCATAGGTGGACATTAATATGTCACTATATTTATATAGGATATATAATATGTTTATGTTTTAGTTAATATTCTGTATTTTTCTTTTTTGGCATACCTTTATGGTCTCCATTGTGGGTAAACATGATAATTTCATTTTAGGAAGTGCGGACTACCGCCCCCTCAAAGTGATATGATTCGTTAATTCCATATGTGGGACGTATAAAGGATGGATTTAAAGTTATTATATATGATTTTATGCTAGATTTATAATATAACTCTCTATCATTATTATTTATTTCCATTAATATATGAGACAGAAATGAAAGTAGCGTTCATGCGTACACACGGCTTACCGTCTCCATGAACGGTGCATTTCATTTCTTTTCCCCAAATGTAATGTACTATTATAAGTACATATTTATAATGGATATATATATATATAATATAATTCTGGAATTAAAATATACATACCTCTCATTTAGTTTTAATTCCATTAATATGACAAAGAAATGAAAGTAGTGTTCATGCGTACGTACGGCTTACCGTATCCATGAAAGGTGCATTTCAATTCTTATCTCTAAATGATTATGTAATATTATAAAAACATGTATATGCTGGATATATATGATATATATGATATCCAAATCATGAATATCATTCTGGATATAATGAAACATTTACCACACGAACAACATGTAACTGTAAGAAGTTCACTTTCGACTTAAGAACAAAATATCGACAAAACAAACATTATTTACTTAAAAGATTACATAATGTTTATAAAATGTAAATAAGTGATATAAAAGGAATAATTAACTTGAGAAGGTTCTTAAGAATATAGAAAGTATCTCATGTTTATTATTCAGGATGTTGATGAACAATCGATTCAAGTCGGACCCGAGCTAAGGGATCTTACTCCTCTCTTTCTTTTTAAGTACACTCTTTTATGTCATTCCTTTTAAACTTCATCTTTCTTGTTATTGGGATGTTCTTTTATATTACCATTACTGTAATTTTTATTGTTCATATGATGAGAGAACCTATTCTCTCTCATCAATCCATTTTGAATGTTTTGGGTGGCGCCGTTAAGCTGCCGTATATTTGTAAGAGATCTAACCCCTCTCTTTCGTTTTAAGTACTCTCCTTTTTGTCACTTCTTTTAAGCTCCTATTTGTTAGGATGTGGGATGTTATTTTATATTCCACTTTCTGTACATTTTGTTTTAATATGATGAGACACTCTATTTGATCTCATTAATCCATTTTGGGAGTTTTAAGTGGCGCCTTTAGGATGCCATGTTTTCGTAAGGGATTGTTCATCTCACATTTATTCCCGTGAGATTTATGCTACATTTTCCACAATTTCCTTTGAGTGGTGTATGTACTACCCATTATTATACACTTTCTGTAGTATAATTTCATTTATGGGTATTCACATCTTCACTGTATGACCCTTCTTCCATGGGGTGTACGTTTCAAAAATTACCCAACTCGGTAAGGGGACCTTTCACTCTCCTCTTTTTAAAAGACTTCTTTTGTTATGTCTTTTAATTCACATAATATTATGTTGGGATATGTTATTTTATATCCTTTTTTATTTAAATTTTATATCTATGTGATGAGATTCCCTTATTATCTCACATCAACTCACTTTTTGAATTTTGAAGTGATGTCGTTAGGCTGTCAAATTTTTGCAAGGGAACTTATTAACCCAATTTTGATTCTCTGGGATAAGCTTGTACTCCTTGAATATGTCTTTCTATGAATATTTGTGAATATCCTCTGATTGGTTTACACTTAATATCCACTTATATTTGGTGTATTAGTTTGTCACACATAATTATGTAATTGATTTATCCTTAATCCAAGGATATCATCTTTGTGAGGGACTTCGTCTCAATCTCCTTTCATTTAGGCATATTTCGTTTTATACACAACATTCTTTCATACAGTGTATAAACACCTTTTACTTTTACTTTTATACAAAAGGAATATTTTTCTACGTATTGTTTTAAAAAATGAAAAAAAGGAATGTTTCTTTAACGTACGCGGTGACGATGATCTTTTCCGCCACCGCGAGTATTATTTGGTCTTTGGCTTCCTCAACGAGCCATGATGTTTTTAAAATGAAATAAATACCACATACTCATTTATGTATTTTGGTATTGAAAGTGGTTTTTATAATGTATTTGTTATGTCAATATATTTTAGTGATATATTGTGATCAAAGTGTGGAAATGTTTTCTTTCCATTATGTTTGTTTTATGTCTTATGATTTAATAATGGTACTTGGACATTTAACGGGTGGTTACGTGATAAACCATACGACGGGTGGTGCCGTGAATACCAGGATGGGTGGTTAAGTTATAACCTCCAACTCATTGGGTATGGAAGTCGGCAGTATGGCTATTCCATTAAGTATGTATGGAAGTTGGCCGAATGGCTATTCCATTAAGTGATATGTGTGGGAGTAGACCTTATAGTTATTCCACTTAAGTATGTTTATGTCCCAAGTTAACTTTATATGTTATGTGATATTTATATGGGTTTTATGGTAATATTTTGGTTACAGAAGGGTAATTAATGAAATTTTATTCAGCGAAGAGTTTTTACTACTTCAAAAAGGTGAAAAGTATTACTTTGATAAAGTATACATGGTTTACTTGTTGTTTTGAAAAACTAACACTTTTCATTATTTGTGTATCCCTTACTGAGCTTTTTATGCTCATCCCAAGTTTTTGAAATGTATTTCATAGGACATAGCGTGGAATAGGGTCAAGGATGGGATCAAGGTAAAGTCATGCTACATAAAACATGGAACTAGACATGTTTCTTTTTAATAGTTTTTATTTTATGAAAATTTAGTAGAAGCGACTACTTTGTAATCTTTTGAGATGTAATAGTTATGTCCTAATTCTCTAAAACTCTAAACCGGAAAAGATCCTCAATTTTAATTAATCATTTAATTCAATATTATGTATGGTTTAAGGCTGGGGCCTTATATTGGTTTTCTCGCCAACAACACAAATCGAGAAAATCATCAGGTACTTGTCGTGTCTATTTGGAACATGCACTGTAGTCTCAGCCGTGTAGTTGGTCATGTAACTAACAACACGGGTCATTGAAACCTTGTCTACTACACACCGTTTCCATAAGAGAACACGTCATGTTGTCTCAGTTTAAGAAGAGGTTGTGGGTTAGCCAAGCAAAGAGACACGGGAAGGGGTGTGGAGTTATGTATATGTCGTGTAGGATTTATACACACCGTTTAGTCATGTTTTGTAAATCTAGAGTGTTTCCTTCTCCTGTTTCTGTTTTTTACTCCATTGTTCTCTGTCCTTTCTTTTTTAATATAAGGTATGATTTTGATCTTTCAGATCAATGCCTCCGAGATGTCCTCCGGTTGTTCGTCATTTGTTAGGCATCGGACGCTAGAATGATGCAGACCTTTTAGGGAGCACCGCCTCCTACCATGTCTATGGAAGACTTGACGAAGGTTTTTCAGCAACAGTATCATCCCACGTTCTCGGGGGAAGGAGGAAATCAGGCTGCATAGTTATGGCTGGAAGCCATGATGACTATATTCTAGTATCTGGAGACACATCCAGAGAGGCAAGTCAAGCTCGCTACCTACATGATCCGAGACTCCGCCAAGAGGTGGTGGGACGTGATCTAATAGGCATGTCATCAGCAGGTTATTGCTTGGGAAGATTTCATGTGCGTGTTCTACGACTAATTCTATCCGGAGACCCTGAGGGCCGATCCAGCCCGGGGGTTTATGAGACTAGAGTAGGGTACTCCTTCTATCAAAGAGAATTTCTCTCGTTTCACCGAGATGTAGCATTTCACACCCCAACGGGATGGAAGTGGGGTGTTCTTGGAAAGGAAGTTTGAGGATGGTTTCAAGTAGGAGATCCACTCACAGGTGAATCTCTTCCATTTGGCATCCATCACATCCATCCTCAAACAGGAAGTTATGGCAGAGTGAAATCTGAGAGACACCAGAGCAGCGAGCCAGAGCGATTCTGCTTACAGAACAAGTGTTCCTCTAGTTGATAGCAAGAAGCACTGTAGGGAGACTACATGTATTGATCCGAGGAGGCGAGTTACATCATAAGGTAGCCAGATATTATGATACCAGTGTTGAAGGGAAGGGCACATGGGGCCACAGTGCCAGAGAGACCCAGTGGAGTGCCGATATTGCGGATAGATGGGTCACCTTCATCATTTCTGCCAGGTTTTCTCAGTAGTAATTGGTGACGGAGGTTATTTCATGACTCCTCGTCCAGGAGCAGCACCACCAGTTTCTCACCAGTCAGGGAACTAGAGTTATTCTAGCTGTTCGGTCCAAGGTGGAGGTCGAGGCCATGGAATTCAGTCACCAGTCATTTAGCTCTAGAAGGGAGGATCAGCTCAGAGTGTTCAGGAAGGGTCACATGGCCGTAGGGTAGGCCGGAATTTTGCGGTGGAGCAAACATATCAGGATCAGGATCCAAGACCTTCTACCATTTGAGGTACGATTTTAGTAGCCTCAGTTTTATATTCATCCCTTTTTGAAACTGGTGTTATGCATAGATTTTTCTCTGTTACTGATGTAGAGAGCCTTGGGCTTTGTATCCTTTCTTATGCCAACTTCTTGACACTAGACACACCTTTGGAAATGAAGAAATCTAGTGTGCGTCAGTGCATAGAGTGACTTATCGAGGTTGCAGGGTATCATTTCTTATGGGGTCTCCATATAATCGAGATGATAGGCAATGATGTCATTCTCGGAATGGACAGGTTGGTTCTCTTCCAGGAAATCCTCCACTGTTATCACTGCAAGGAGAGTTTAATCTCACCAGAGGGTGAATATTTTCTTCATTGAGGAAAATGGGATGTACAGGCAAGTCGAGCAGGACTCGAGCATCAGGGGATAGGAAGGGTTACGGCTCAGATTTCTAGTCTTTATCAGGATGATTAGGGGACCTCACATTTGGATGTTCCTACATTCGTGGATCCTCTCAGAGACATTTTTTCAGAGGAATTTTCATGTTTACCTCCAAAGTGTGAGGTATAATTCTCTACTGAGCTCATCCCAAGAGTTGCACTGGTGTCTATTCCCCCATATAGGATGGCTACACCTAAGTTTCAATAGCTCAAGAAGAAGTTGGAGGAATTGCAGAATAAGGGTTTCATCCGACCTAGTACTTCTCCTTGGGGTTCGCTTATCCTCTTTGTGAAGAAGGTAGAGGGTACCCTTAGGCTCTGTGTGGATTATCGGTAGTTGAACAAGTTGATGGCCAAGAACCGATATCCCTTGCCAATGATTGATGATCTCTTCGATTAGATTCGAGGATTATGCATGTTCTTAAAGATCGATTTGAGGTCCGGCTATCATCAGTTGCATGTTAGACCATCAGATATACCTCTGAAAACCTTCAAGAGCAAGTATGGTCTTTACGAGTATACAGTCATGTCGTTCGGTCTCACGAACATGCCAGCAGTTTTCATGGAACTCATGAACCGAGTGTTCCATCCATACTTGTATTCCTTCATCGTTGTCTTCATAGACGATATATTCATGTACTCTCACACTTGACATGACCATTCCACCCATATTGTGATCATTCTGAGTACACATAGAGAGCATCGAATTTATGCTAAACACTCGAAGTGCCACTTTTGGATGGACTACATTCACTTCTTGGGTCACATCATCTCGGAGGCTGGAGTATATGTAATCCTAGAGAAAGTGAGAGATATTGTTTTATGGTAGTAGCCGAAGAACGTCTTTGAGGTACGGAGTTTCCTAGGGCTGTCTGGATACTAAAAATGCTTCACTCAAGACTTTTCTCGCCTTGTATCACCATCGATAGTTCTGACCAAGAAGGGGGTGAAGTTCTTATGGTCATCTTCTTGTGAGTCAGCTTTTTAGGAGTTGAAGGGATGTTTTACATCAGCACCGATACTAGACTTTCTAGATCTATGCAAGATCTATAATTTTTAGTGTGATGCTTTAGGTATCGGGATAGGCGCTGTGATTACACAGCGAGATGGAGTCGTTGTGTACGAGTCTCAGCATTTGAGGCCACACGATAGGAACTACTCAACACACAATCTGGAGTTGGCTGTTGTTATTGATCCCTTACGCTGTTGGATTTATTACCTTCTGGGAGAGAACTTTGTGGTTTTCACTGACCACAAGAGTCTCAAGTACATCTTCACTCAGTGTGATCTAAATCTGAGACAGTTCAGGTGGTTCGATTATCTTCAGTCTTTTGATTTTGAGCTTGCCTATAGGCCAGGAAATGGAAACATAGTGGCAGATGCGTTGAGCAGGTGAACTCTGATTCAGGAAGTTCTAGAGGCCAACCTTGTGTGGGAACTTATGGCTCTATTCTCTAAGATGAATTTGGAGGTTCACGACAGACAGAGATAGACATTCATATCATATATAGCTATTACCTCTAGGCTTCTTGATCCGGTACGAATGAGGCAGCTATCAGACTCAGAAAGCTTAGTCTTGCGGGAGAGTGTGTCAGGAGAGGACCCTATTCCTGGATGTACAGCGGTCAAGGATGAGATCTTTTGTTTCTAGGGACCCGTATGGGTCCCAGCAGACATACACGAGGAGCTGATGCAGGATTTTCATTCTTCAGTTTGGGCAGTTCATCCTAGCATCACCAAGATGTATCGGGATCTTCATCACCAGTAATGGTGGCTTGGTATGAAGAGGGTTGTTATTGGATTCGTCTTGCGGTGTTCAACTTGTTAGCAGGTGAAGACAGAGCATCAACGACCAGCAGGCCATTTACAGCAGTTACCCATTCCGGAGTGGAAGTGGAACGATCTCACGATGGACTTCGTGACTTGATTGTCGTGGTCGCCTCAAGGGAACGATGTTGTTTGGGTTGTCATCGACAGATTCACGATGGATTCCCACTTCTTACCGATCAAGGAAAACATCAGTGTGGATGATCTAGGATGTCTATACATTCGAGAGATTTCATATCTGTATGGAGTTCCACACTCCATTGTTTCATACTGGGATGGGCTCTTTACTTCTCGGTTCTGGAAGGGACTCTAGAAGGCCTTGGGCGCACAGGTACATTTGAGTACTGCATACCATCCTCATACTGATGGCCAGTCTGAGCGTACGATCCAGGTGCTTGAGGTTATGCTCTGATATTTCATTCTAGACTTTGGTGGTTCTTGGGAGAAGCATACCCCTCTGGTGGAGTTTTCCTACAACAATAGTTTTCAGGTGACTATTCAGATGTCACCTTATGAGGCTTTGTATGGTAGGCCATGCCGATCACCTTTATGCTGGCTGGAGGTAGGAGAGGCCGCTTTATTGGGACCTCTTCTTGTTCAGGAGACCTCAGAGCAGATAGAGTTGATTCAAAAGATGATGGATAGAGCACAGTCTCGACAGAATTCATATGCTAATTAGCAGAGACGGCCTCTAGAGTTCAAGGTCTGGAATCTGGTTTTCCCGCATGTCACACCGAGGTTGGGACACAAAAGGATTCTGAGATAGGGTATGATTTCACTGCGGCACATCGGTCCGTTTGATGTATTGGAGAGAGTTGGTCCATTTCCCTATTGGTTTCAGTTACCTCAGAGGTACCGAGCCATGCATGACGTCTTCCATGTATCTCATCTCCGATGTTACTATTTAGACATTTCTCATGTCTTTCAGCCTGATGAGGTTGAGCTCGAAGCGGAAGTATTGTTTGAGGAGTAACCTATCCGGATTGTCGATCACAGTACAACAGATTTCTATGGGAATTCTTGTCCTCCAGTACGTGTTCTATGGCAGTACAGGCGAGTATTGGACGAGACCTGGGAGAGGGAGGCCGAAGTACGATCGCAGTGGCCAGAAATGTTCAGGATTTCTTCTCCTCCGCCTCCTTAGAGAAATTTGGTGATGAATTTCATTAAGGGGAGAAGTTTGTAAGAACTCAGATATTCTTTTCCGGTATTTCTATCCATTTTCTAGAGTTTTTGAGAAAAAATGGGTTTTCTGGAAATTTTTTAAGTACACATCATGTACTTTCAGAGTACACGCCTTGTACTCCCTTGCCACTCGAAGCCGTGTGTTGGTCGTGTCCAGGACACACACATGGTGTGTAGAGGCGATGTGGAAACCGCATAAAGAAGAGTACGGAAAAACATATTACATGTAGTGTACCCCAGAAGTACATGCCGTGTAATTTATATTTTTTCATTAAACACAACGAGGTCGCACCTGACAGACAGAACACACCCCTTCTTCAGGTTCTTCGTCGTAAAGTGACCCGTACGACTGTGATTCTTCTTCGGATTCCCGAGCCTCCGTATGATCACTATTTCAGCCACCGCCAATTAAATTGGAACCACAGCGGTGAGTTCTTCCTTCTCCTAGAGCTTCATTTTGAAATTTCTACTCTTTTTCAAGGTATTGTGGGTTGATCTTTTTTGACAATTTCTCAGATCCTCAACGTTCTAAAGAGAATCAATCATCATGGTTCACATATATCATTTTCTTAGAAACAAGGTAGGTGGTTGGTGCCTTTCAGTAGGATCTCTGTGAATATTTTGTGCAAATTCCACCAATACCCTATAACGGGGTATTACGTGTTTCTTTTTTTCCCTGGTTTTTTGCTTGCCTTGCTGATATGCCCATGTAAAGGTCATTTCTTGTGAATAGGTTAAATTGTACTATGTTCTGGATGTTTTTCTATGATTTTTTTTCTTTTTTGGATTTTTCTAGTTCCCATTCCTAGTTTTAGGATAGTGGAACTGTTTAACCATTATGTTGGTGTGCCTTAGAATGATAGAAAAGTAGTTCATGAGGTTTACATGGGGTGATACGTGGACAATAATGTTTATTATACACAGGGCTGTGAGAACTTAGTGTAGTGGACAATATATAGAATGGACGTTAGGGCTATTCCAGAGTGTCTTTAATTACAATGCGAGACTACAGGGGGAATTAAAGTTGAGTGCTTCCTCAGAGAGTCGGTAGTTCCGCGGCGCAGGCTACAGGGGGAATTGACTATGACTGCTTCCCTATATAGCCTTTAGCATGATACGAGACTATAGGAGGAATTGAATATGAGTGCTTTCTCTGAGAGTCTATTCCTTATCTAAACCAGAGGGGAGAGAATGTGTGTGCTCCCTAGACGGTTGATAGTACTTGTAGTTTGATCCATATGGGTTACACTGTGATAACTAACCCGAGGTAACCTTTTTGTTCTACTTGCTTGACTGAATTATTCTTATTTATAGATTATATGCTAGAAGCTGTAGATTTTTAGAGGTGTGTATTATCCTGTTTACTACTTACTGTTCACAGCTTACTATACTTTACCTGCCATATATTCACTGACTGTAACACACAGATCATTGGATGGTTTCCTATTGGGACTTTGTCTCACACCCTATTTGGGTCATACTTTTGGGCCCAAACAGAATATGTTGTCGCATGTTATGATAAGTGCAACTTCCCTTATACATCTGGTACTTGACTTGCTGTGGAGCTGGAGAGCATGAGACCAAGCCGTGTCTTGCGATGCTGAGGAATTTACCTATTTTCTATTTCATGTTGGTTTAGTATTTTATTCAGCATTGTGACTTGTTTGGTTGCTTTCCTAGAAATATATATCATGAATCATTTTATATACTTTTCTTATCCAATTGTTTATTTATCAGTCTGTCATTGTTTACTCTTGTATGGATTTCTACTACTTCCGCTATTGTTGTAAATTTTTTTTTCTTTTCAGCTGTGTACTCTGCCAATGAGGGAATAGTTTCCCCACTATCACACCCAAGGCCCTCGCTGCTAGTCGGAAGCCTTTGGCAATTTTGGAAAATCTCTTGAGGCCATGTGACTAACTGGGTATGGGGCGCCTTTGGGTGGATTTCGGAACCGGGGTTTTACATTATGTATCTAGTTTCCTTTCCTCGTATGTTTATTATTCTTATTACTTATACATAATTTCCTTATGTGGTATAAAAATTCATTCAAATATTATTATTGGTACAACCCGATAGTGGTATAATTCATTTTTTAATGTTTTTGTATCATGAGATGATATGTATGGGATTAGAGAGTAATCATAATCAATTGTTGTACTCTATACATGATGGAATGTTAACTTAGTTATTATCTTTGAATTATTTTTATAGAATGTTCTGTATTTCTTCCACATTTTTATATTGCCATTATATTACGATTCCATATTAATTATGTGATTATTAAATATGATTATTCATGGTACTTGTATTTTATGATATCATGTTTTGCGTTATGACTCATACGATATAATTCATTATCATGTTTATTCCCCTGTATATATTTATATCACACCAAATATATTTATGAATTCCTAATGTTGTGGTATATAATTTTAGGTGCTCAAATGTATTTTGGATAACATTATCTATATTAAAATAAATATTTTTTATTATGGTTTAATGTAAATGGTTTTTATACCTTGTCTTGTAAAGATACTATGTGTGGAGGTGACTCTAGAAATGATGGTACTACAGGAAAAATCCCAGAAGGGATCATTGCGTATTAACTAAGCCTATACACGGAGCATTATAAAGAGGCAGTGTATCAAAACAGGTTTCACATTTGTGGGAGATAAGTTTTTTTTAATTCGAGTAAAATTTATGAAACATTATTAAAGACTTGAATTTATTTTTGGGAAAAAACTAGAAGAAATATTACCATGTATAACTAATATTGAAACATATAGATTCATAATGTAGGATATACATTTCATTTATAATTTATTCTTGGTAATGTAATAGATTAACTTTTTATAGGATTATTATATAATTTTTTATAAATCATAATATTTTTATGGTAGAGTGAGTTGAATTTAATATCCATTAATTAAATTCAAGTATCTTATATATGAATAGATTTACACTATCTTTTATATAATGTAATTTTATTATAACTATTAAAACCCCACCTCAAAACATGTATGTTGGGTTATCTATGGGAACAATAATGCCTATTTATTGCATCTCAGGTACATAAATCCTTCACAATCATTATTTGTTGACAGAAACTCCATGATATACATGTCAAACATATATTTGTATAATTTAATTCCATATTGATCATGTAGTGGTTATCCCTATATAAAGAAGACATCGACTACCAGGATAGAGAAATTACCCTCCATATCCAAATCCATTCCCCAATTAATTACTAGTTTAAGGGGGAGGATAAATCTCTTTTCTTATTTTATTCTAAAGCGTGGATATCATTACCATGTGATTGATAATATCAAGTTCAAATTAATTTGATAGATGGGAAGACCATGCTATAAGACATTACCTTTGTGAGGGATTATATTGATGTATTCCAAGTTGATTTTTTTGGCATTTCACAAGACCAAGAGTTAGGTTTGCTATTGGGATTCAAATTTGAAATCTTACCATATGAAATATAACTTAAAAAAGGGACATAATTTATTTGAATGAACTAATGAACCAGTTACAAGAGATATTATACAAGGTTTTTCTATTCCCTAGTGATTTAGCATGTTATTGACTAGTTGTCTTCATCAAGAAGAAGGTTGTGGTAATGCGCCTCTACATTAATGATCATAAACTCATTGCAATATTGATAATTAAATGTTATACCCTAACATGGTTTTGGCGGCATGTTAAATAAATAATGTAGGTATTAGTTCATCTCTAAGGTTCACCTTTGGTTGGGATATCACAAACTAAATGTGACGAATAGAGGTATGAGAAAAACTATATTGGGTACATATTATGGAAATTATGAATTTATTGTGAATCCCATTAGACTCAATAATTCTCTAATAATTATCATGAACATAATGAGTAGTATCTTTAGAGATTACATTGAGAATTATTTTAAGTATTTATAGATTATATTATGATATACAATTAAATAAAGGACGTTCTCAAGGATAATTTTAATATAATACTAAGTAAATTGAAAAATGATATGTTTTTGGAAAATTACAGTAAATAAAATTATTTAATAGGGGATGTACCGTTATAGTTTAATGTTATCACTAAAAATAAATATTTTTTAACCGTTCTTAGGAATATAAAATTTATGAGTATCCTGGAAAAACTACTGTAATAATGATTTTCAGTTTCATTATAATTGTAATGTACTACCGATGAATTTTGATAAACATCTCATGATATTCAAACATACTAATAAATATGATATATAGGAAATTAATGCATTTTCATACTCATGATTATTATGAGAGCTCCATGGAATTGATAAAGAATATTTTCATCACACTAGTACATGCACTACCCATTGGATTAAAACATTTTCATGTATACAGAGATGATTCAAAGAAGGCCTGGGATGTGTACTCTTGAGAAATTATATTGGGATATCCCAAACATTATAGTATCTAAATGATCAAGAGAAAATACATTCAATGAATGATATAAAGGTAGTTGTTGATATATTTTAATAAATTGTTTTGAGGCATTATATCTATTAGGGGAAGTCTGAAAGATAAACATATAATAGGATCCCGAAGTATATATTCATACTAAATGTGATTAATATGAACCAATGATGATGGTTATAAACGTTCAAGGATGGTAAATTCTCAATCGAATATCAAATGGGAAAGTTGAATAAAGAGGTATATTCTTTATGTAAAAATGATCAAGAATCATTATACATGATGAGAATTACGGAGGATACTATATTTATAGACTTGTAAAGGATGGAAGTGGAGGTTATAAAAGAAAAAACCATTAATTTATATAAATATTTATCCATTTTCCACTATTATGAAGATAAATTATTTTCAAGAAGATGGTCTGGAAATATAGAATAAGGTTGGATCAGTAAGAAATGTAAAATCCTATATGTAAAACATTTATAAAGGAGATTCAAGATTAATTTTATGACTATGTGAACTATCAAATATCTACATAAAGATAGTGTTGTTTAATGATAAACAAATCTCACCATTCTCCATACACTAAGGGAGAACAATGATATATCATTATCTGTGAGAGTAGTCTTGGTGGGAAAATATGAAGTCGGTGATCATATAATATACATTAATATTTTATGTAACTAGACAAGTGAGTGTATAATGTAAAATTTCTGATGAGATTATGAAAAAATTCCCTATACATACATGGAAATAGGAAAACATCCCGATGGACTTTACCACATAGTCATATAAAGGCATCTCGAAAAAATAATTATATATTGGTTGTTGTTTTTTATTTCACAAAGATTGTTCATGCCATTAAAATTTAGTAGCAATTATAAGATGATTGATAATAAGTGATATACATCAAGGAATTGTATAGGTTATAATAACACCTACAATTAGTTTTATCCAATTGAAATCCTTATTTTTCCTATAAGTTGTGAAAAAATGTACTACATGCTCTAAATATTATGTTGAACATTGATGCAGCTTATCAAACCCCAAGTCAATGGATTTCATTGGACGAATATAAATCACATGAATACATGTTATGATAATTCTCAACATAATTAAAATGTTCATGTGACCATCACCTTCCTCAATTAGAGTTATCATTGAATAGTAGTATCCACTCATTCATCCAAATGGGCCCATTTGAATACCCTAATAAGAATATATATTGAACACCAATGTGTTAGGATGAAGATAGTGAATGATATTATTTGTTACCTTAAATGTTTTGTGAAATTGTATAAAAGGTATGTAAATTTAAATATCACATCAGGACATTATAGAGTCTACCAAAGAGCTATGCTGATAATAGTCAGAGAGATATGGAGTTAGAGGTTGAAGTTAATGTGTTCCTATAAATATATCGATGGATAATATTTGGGATATTTGGATATGTGGGAAAGAGAATTCATAGGTACATTGACCCAATTGAAATAACATATAGCATCGATGATATAGAATATCAATTTGAGATTCCACTAACCCCATATCAAGTACATGGTTTGTTCCTTGTATCCCTCTTAAGAATTTACATACTAGATCCATCATATATACAATAATCGGAGGTGGTTTAGTTATAGCTTGGTCTCTATTATGATGAGAACCCAGAAAATATCGTGGACCATAACGAAAGTGTTCTATGCAATAAGACTACTCACATTGTCAATGTAATATGGTGGAATAATATTTATCAAGTGGTGACATTGGAAATTGAAGATGTAATGAATATAAAGTAATGTAATTTTTTTCAACATATTGGAAGAAATAAAATTTAAGGGTTAACTTTTAAAGGGGGTGAATAATTTAATGATCATGAATTTTATCAATGGAATATTTTTTGTTTATATAATTGTTTCATATATAGTAATGTATTATTACATAATGCATAATAACAAATTAATAAAACAAAAAGAAATTATTTTATTAATTTAAACATTAAATTTAGAGAATATATCTATTGATAAGAATCAAAAATATTACAATGGGACAAAAACATTGAAAATTATATAACTCAAATATAAATATTTTGATATTCTTGATCCCCCAAAATAATATCACAAGAAAACAATAATATAGAAATTAAATAGAATATTAAGAATGATATTTTAATTTTTAAATGAAAATATATATAATAATGAGTGGAAATAAATCTGAATGAATATTTGATGAAAGAAGGGATATTTGTAGAAGGTATATAACCGATATGATTGTCACAAATCTGACCATTGGAATAGTAATCTATCTATTATTATAGTCTCAGTTGTGTTATGAATTATAGCCAGACTATTAGGATAGTATCCTCACCTATGAAATTTTAAAATAATATTTTGTTATATTAAAAAATGACAATAAGTAGATTTAATTTCATGGTAGAAGTAAATAACTGTTTTAAAAATCAAAAAAAATAGTCTCTCTGTTTCACCAAAACATTTAATTTTCATTTGAATTTATTAAAAAAATATATTTTTTCGAAACAAAATTTAATTACACAAAATGGTTTTTAGAAAATATTATGAAATTATATATTAATTATAATTTAATTTTGTGATACCATATATAATTTTAAAATTATTATAAAATTTATCATAATATTTATATTTATATTTTTGAAATAAATAATGATTTTTTTAACATATACTTATGTCATATAAAGAAATGTTTTTAAAAAATTTATTTTCATGAATGTATATGTTCTAAAATATATAGGTTAATTTTTGGGTATTTCTCTAAAATAGATGAATTTTTGGTGATTAGTAAAATATGATTATATATGATAATTTACAATATAAGAAAAACACGTAATGAAATGAGTCATGTTTGTTGTAAGGGACCATTTTATCATTCTACCATACATTAATTAATATATATAATCTTTATAATCAAAATTATTTATAGTATTCATATAAAATAGTAGACTACTAAATATTATATTCCCAAAAAACTCATATCCCCTCCTGTAAATACCACCCATTCACCCCGCAACTTATAATTCTTGAAGCATAACCAAACTATTCCAAAATATCATATAATATTTCTCTTATAGTCCATAGATTTATTTTTCATCTAAAATACAAATCCTATGGTTCCAATAGTGGATTCATAAGAGGAGAAATCTAAAAAATGTAATACCCTTAACTGAGCATTTAAATTATTATTCTTCTACATACTGCAAAAGAAAATTCATTCAACACAACATACTGACTCAACTGTCATAATTATACTATCCTTTTTTATGATAATGTAATATCAATCATCCAGAAACATTTTTTACCTTCTCATTCAAAAATGAACATGTTTTTCACAATATGAACGGTTCACCAACTCTATAAATGACATACTTCACTTCTCTCCACTCTCGTCTACTGTAGAAATAGAAAAAACATATCTTGTTCTTGAAGGATGGTAAAACCACCTAAAGGTACTATTTTCATAATTAAACCACTAATACTAAATTAATCATTCCAAAGTAGAAATAATAATTGATACCTTGATACATTTAAATTTATTTGTGTACATGAACATAATTCTATATCACAGCTATATTTTCAGTCCCATTTTAACAGACCTTAAATATTAATCCAAAAACTAATGCGTCCTTCGATCTCTGAAATGAACAACAACATGAAAATTATTATAGAGATGTTATGTGAAAGAAATGTTTATAATATATCATAAAATCATGATAATATATTTTTATATTTTAATAAATACCATAATAATGTATTTAATAAGTATATTTTTTTGAATGTTAAGTTGATTAAAAAAGGATTCTGGTACTATGTAATGGGATCTCACTATATGACCCTATTATCATAGGGATATGTGTTCTCTATATGTACCTAAATTTATATCATCATTGTTATTATTTAGTTATTTTATATTATTTATATTTTTCCTATAAATATATACATATATCAATTAAATTTTCTTGGATGAGGACAAGGAAATTTTTATGGTTCCCTTCAAAATTTCTTTTGTTAAGTTGATATTATTAAATGAACATCTTTATTTTCACACAGAATTTTATGTACCACTAAATAATATGTTTTTATCCTTATATATTTTGAATATACCCTACTTTTATTAGGTAAATTTTTTTATGTTCATTTTTGGTATTAGGGAAATTCGTATAACCTCTCCCTCTTTATTGATCCCTTACATTTTTCCCTAAAACCCCCCCATAAAACGAATATTTAAAAATTATTTCCCCACAAAATATAAATTATTTAATTCAAATAGAAATAATTTTTATATTATATTCTTATTTATTAATTTGTAAATGTCTAATAATCTTTTAACTACCTAATTCATTGAATTTATTTTTGTATACCATTTTCCAATGTTATCGCCAGGATTATGTAACCCATTTTGTTCCCATCAAGTTTTATGATTCATTGACCGTATGTAGGATTTCATTCATAGAACATTTATTAATGAACATGTGATGATAGGAAAACCAATATAGTTATCTAATTTATTGAATTATTTTTATGTCTCATGAGGTGATATGTATGAGATTTAGGAGTAAAACCGATCAATGGTGGGATTCTACCAACAATGTGATTGTAGATTTTGGTTAGACTTGAATTTTTTTTATGTACTATAATATTTTTTTTAAATCCAAATGTTTCCATTATCTTATGATTATATATTCATTACGAAATCCTCTTATATGATTATCCACAAGCCATATACTTTATGATATAATGTTCTTCTTTTTAACTCATATGATATTCTTCGTTGTCATGTCTATTCCCATATTAGGATTTATTGGTCTACCATTTATATTATGTATTCCAAATGCAATCATATAATCCTATAGGATTTCAATGTAATCTAATATATCATTAGGGATGTTAAAATATTGATATTTTCGGTTCATGTCTATGTTTTCGGTACATAGTCTACCAATGAAACAACTAATATCGATCCTTTAGTTGTATTTATTTTGTATTTATATTAAAAATTTAATTATATATATATAACACATGATCAAAAATTCTAGGGAACCAAATATACTTTTCCACATCATGGAGGTAGTATCGTATTGTGCCATAAGTGTGGAGTGTGTGGAAAATATTACTACCAATGTTAACGCCCACCTATTGAGTGTTCTGACTATGGTAAATTAATGATTTTTTAGAGAGTGTATTTGTGTAGATGGAAGGGGCCAAATATAAGGCATCAAGATATGTTTTGGGAATATTAGTTGAGACAGTTTTGTGGTATAATATATATTTTTGGATTTCTATGAGTCATTCGAACCAAGGTAGTGGCGTAGTGCTTAGGAGTAGGAGAAATGTCATCAGCATGGCAGTGAAATTCAAGGAGCATAAGTTAGGACTCAGGGTCATAGATGATGATGATTACATATATAAAACAAAATAATATTTTCCAATATGTAAAGACTTAAATAGTAAGGGGTATTATATTTATAGTTCTTAATTTGAAATGTTCCCTTTTTAATAAATGAGATTAACAATATACTATATTGTTCAGTTTATAGAGAACCTAGGGGTGAATATAGATCATCTATATAGGGTGATGTCTATCAACATGAAATTGGGACTGTGATAAATAGTTATTCACCAGTGTAATAGTTTTACCATTGAGATTGGATCTCATAGATTCCATTGGAATTTGTATGCATGTGGTATGGAAGGAATTAACACAACTCATATTATGGATTACTCAGTATTATATTGAACCCAAATTAAATTTTATAATTGATGATTTTCTTTTACCCCTCATGAGGGAGGATAATATATAATTAATAGATAATGTGATATTCATCAAGTATTTTTAGGGCTTGGACATTAAAATCCTTGTTGGATTATGGACAATGTGGCTAGTTCAGAATTGAAAAATGTTTGTGAGAAAAAAATTCCACCTATTAGTGATCAATTTCAAAATGTGTTCCAATTGATTTATTGATACATACTCCTAATAGATAGGTGGTGTTCTAATTTAAATTTTAGCTCACATCTGGTTTATATCTAGATTCTATTCATACCAACAAGATATGTCTCGTTGGGATTCTTGTATTTGAATTAGAATTATCGAATCTAAAGGATAATGGGTTCATTTGGATATAAATTTATCATAATGGTTATCTAATATATTTTTTTATGAGGTAATATGTGTCTTTTGTATTTTCAATTTATTATTTATTGATTATTTCCATGATGATTAAATCCCAATATCCATTTTATCATAATGAAGAAATGTTTTATAATTTGAAATGTGCTCGATTATTGTCCATGATCATCCTATGAACCGATTATCTTGAGTTGATGTTGAGGCCGTATGAAATATATCATATTACATTTAAAAGAAACAAAAATTTATATGTGTAAATATTGATTCCGTTTTTATTGAAAAATACAAAGAATAAGTTTATAGTTTTGAAAATTTAGATTATATCCAATATTAGGACCCATTCATGGTAATCTTCCCAGATTATATCCTCCTGCAATCCATTTCAATGTAAGATAAAATATATTAATCAGAGAAAATAATAATTAAGATTGTGGAGAATAAAAATTATTCTAATATATTTAAGTATCAATTTTAGATGAATGTGGTTCAATTTTAAGTCGTGTTACATCTCAGGTGGGCGTATATATCTACCATGAGATTGTTAGTTTTTTTAATTGAGAGTGTCCCCAATTTTTTTTTACATATGAAGATTTCTAGGTTCGGATATTTATTAAAGAATTTATATCCATGATTAATCCTAATTGGAAAAACCTATGATATTCCATGACAATATGATAGTGTAGATATTATTATTCGATTCTAATAAATAAAATTTATATTTTAAAGGCATGTAGAGTAAAACATTGATCCCTGCCTTCCCCAATACATGTACATAGTAAAACATGTAATATAACACATTAAAGTAATTTTTGGAGTATTTTATCTGATGGGATATCATTCCATCACAAATGTGTCCTTGTAGTTGAGATCTCCTGAGTGAAAAATTAGCATAAAAAAGTAGACCATATGTACATAATTTTATCCACAAAAAATTATATTATATCTATAATCCTTCTTATAAATATCAAACATAAAAATATTCCTCATCACATTGGGAACAAAAAAAACAAGCTCAAATTTCCATTAATGGTAAACCAGGGAGACATCAATATATAATGATAGTATGTGTATGAGATGATGATAATAAATTCGAAAAACCAAACTCTTCATATCACAGGTCTTAAAAATTAGTCATGGAATAAATCATGGTCTATCATAAGACATAAATCATAATGGAATCAGAGTAAATTAGTAATTTGATCAGAATTTTGGAATAAGATATAAATTTTTGTCATACACTTAAGCATAAAAATCATATGTCCTAGATACACACTAAGAAATTATTAACAATGTAGTCATTTTTTAACCCCTTATGTATGTGCATCGAGTTATGGATAACATCCCTTGTACATAATTTTGGGCTTGGGATATCCTCTGGTGTATCCAATTTTAGGGTTGGGATATCCACCCATATAACATATGATCTCATATAACATCAATTATCTCCAAATTAATTGGATGTATATATACGTCCCACCTATCACATAATCCCAACATTTGTGTGCCACAAGATCATAAAACATTCATCATATCAATACCTATAAAAAATGGGTTTCATAAACATAATCACATCATTGACAGAACCCATTCAATGAAAGGATATGGATGTTACTATTGGACCATATTAGTATTTAATATTATATAACAGTGATGGACGTCATATTAAATAAAATATTATTTCAATTCACCACTTGGTAAATTTATTGAGATAAAAACCTTTTCAGTTTGAAAATCATTTATTTAAAAATAATAATTCATAAAACAAATTTCATATAATTTTCACTGAATACAACCTGTGAAAATTTTAATGGGTGATTTAATATATTATGTGGTTATGATAGTGGGATATTATGTTCATGTCTCACATGAAAAAAAATATTCCCTTTACAATTTCTGTAAATGTTAAAGGAAACTTCATGGTAAAATGTCATAAAGATTCATTACTAAAGATTTCATAAAATCATAAAATAGGTAAAAATGACATTAATGAATCATATAGTAAAATTAAAACATTCATAATTTTTTTAAAACATGGATGTGGAATAAAAAATGTCTTTCTACAAAGAGAGAAAAAAAGTTGAGTTTAATAAATATTGATTGTTTAGAATATTAAGTTAATTGTGAGGGGTAAATTAAGGGAAAATAATGTATTCAATAGAAATAATTTTATTATAATATAACTCATGATGTTATTGAAAAATATATCATAATATTCCATCATTTTTACTGTAATGATATACAATCCTGGAAAACAATCTGATTATAACAATAAACAATTATGAATTTGGTAACATTTTAATCGTATTCCCCAATAAATAATAACATTAAATGAAACATTAAATAACATGATGATAAATAAATTAATTATATAACACATTGAAGGTATAATATACAGACCTTGTAAAATATGTTAGGGGTATAATATAACATATGCCCCAAAGGTGGAAATCTGTGATAAATATATCTTACCACATTTGAAACTTTTGATTCATAATACCAATTAAAGAATAAACTTATTTAAAAGATGAAATAAAATGAAAATAATTATATTAATGATATTACATATTAATGTATATGTATATACGCAAAAAAATAAATGAGATGTGAATATGACATTTGTATCTGTGAAATAAAAGAGAGACTATATATCCCTTTGTATATGAATCAACCAAAATTATACAAGTTAGATCATCTAATATAATAAATACAGGTTTATTTTAAATAAACTAAATAACCATATTCATATTCATTATTCTATATATGATATTTTTAGGAAATTTTTTTTCTAGTTTAATAAAAATTTCATGTTAAATTCATAGTCCGTGTAACAAGTGCTTCATTTTTCATATATGTTTTGATTTTGTATCATTAGTCAATTCATTTGTGTAACATCCAAGGTAAATAAATAATAAGAAATATTTCATATTTATTAATATATTTTAATTAAATAATATTTTTACTTTAAAGGGGTTTCTATGTTCAATAGCTTACCTGATACGCAACAACTGGTTTATTTGAAATCTTGTGTTGCACACTAATAATATAATATTATTATTTTAAATGGAAGTTAACTCCTAGCCGTAGTATTGGCGGGAATGATCAAAACTAACTACAATATGATTATAAATGTTTATTAAATTTATTTAAATTTATCCAATAAAAAGTTAGAGGCTTAAAATCTTAATAAATCAAATTTTAAACATAATTTACATTAAAAGGTCAATTTACAGACTTTTAATGGATAACCCTCATAAAATATAGTTTTGGTCATTTTTATAAGCAATATTTGACCAAATAAAATTCTTCTTTAGAAAGAGGACATCAAAATTTACTTTCTGTATATTTTTTAAATTTTTCCGATAACGTACATTTTTTAATGAATTGTGAAAAATATTGTATTTTAATTCAAAACTATGTTTTAATATAATTTATTTATATGTTTATATTATCTTTTTAATTGGTTTTAAAGTGTAATTAGAATATATTTTTTCCATTTTATCCAATATTGTTTATTGTGATTAATTTCACTTTGAAATTTGATATAAACAAGTGTCAATCATTTGATAATTATTGTTTCTTAAAAACACGCTATTTGTTTTAACAACGTCAATTAATTTTAAATTAATTAATTCCATATATATGTTTTTAATTTAGAAAAATATAAATAATTTTTGAATTTGGAATTTCAAATATAGCTTAGGCTGAATATTTGGTATTTTTCTAAAAAATATCATTTTTTGATGAATTGTGAAACCACTTAGTAGTAGTTAATGAAACTGAAATTTTCATTTAAATGAAATTTTACCACTTTTGTGAATTGAATTTTGAAAATATAACATACATGTTTTTATTATTAAGTAAAAATTCATTAAATAATATGAAAATAATTTTTGGTGAATAGAATCTTCTAACTTTTATTTATTGCGGTTATAGGTAAATAGGGTAATTCATGGTAAAAAGAATATTATAATAATTCCAAATTACCTTAACACTTATCCAAACCATATTAGTTGAGTCATTTAGGACCATTTACATCTTTGGGACTATTGTGTAACCCCATTGAGCTACTTTGGAGTGATAATGAAAATTTATATTATTTAACATAAATTAAAGGCAAAAATGACAATAACAAATATTGTTTAGTAAAATAAGTTTTATATGGGGTTTTATAAGTAATAGTTTTGAAAATAAATATTTATTGGAAATTTAAAAATATTTCCTTCGTCATGTTAATTTTATTAATTTTTTATATATAGAATAAATTAAATTATTTATGACACAATAATGATGTAGTGTTTTCATCATTAATAAATAATTTAAATAAATAAGATTATAAATATTAAATTTACATCTAAAATGTGTCCAATTCTTATTGTATTATATTATTTCCACCATGATCCATATTATCTTTGACTGTAATGATCTTTGGGTCTTTATAAACCAAATATCATTATATAATAAAAAAATATTATCACACATACCCAAAAAGCCCCTCCTCCCGCTTATAAAAAGAATTCACTTCTAACTAATTACAGACACCTCTAAAGCATTTTGGATCATCCAAAATATTCTAAATTATTCTCCATACATCCCTAGTTTCCTCCTAGAAGCCTTATCTTAGGCAGAAGGAACGTCAATAAGTCCTTATGATTCAAACCAAAGGAAGTTATCCAAATTAAAGGTAACGATTTTTCTTAACATCATTTCTTTTATTTTACTTCTACAACTACTAAACTCTTTTTAATCATTTATTTTATAAAAACACAAGAATCCTAAATATACTAGTATTATTTTATGAGATGTATTTGAACTACACTTACACACACCTCCATCTAATGGGTGATGAACAAACTGTTTCTGTGGATGGAAAACTAACGCCTCATGAGATGATGATTGTTCGATTATCCCCTACAGCCTATCAAGGAGGACATTAAAATGGAAGTATATTTATATATGATATATATTATGTTTATGTTTTATTCATGCTTATGTATATTTTCATATCATACCATTATGGTTTCCATTATGGGTAAACACGATAATTTCATTTGAGGATGTGTGGATTACCGCCCCCTCAAAGTGATATGACTCGTTAATACCGTATGTGGGACATATAAAGGATGGAGTTAATGATATTATATATTATATAATACTGTAATTATAATATACCTATGTATAATTATTTTTTTATTCCATAATAATAATAAATAGTAATGAAATTAGCATTCATGCGTACGTACGGCTTACCATCTCCTTAAACGGAGCATTTCATTTCTTACCTCCAAATGATATGTACTGTTATAAATAAATATATATACTGGATATATATGATATATATGATATCTATATAATGAATTTAATTTTGGATATAATGGACTATTGACCACATGGAAAACTTTTAAATATAAGGTTTTCATTTTTTAATCAAGTTCCAAAAATCGACAAAATGAATGTTTTTAACATAAATGATTAGATAAAGTATATAACATGTTAATAAGTGATATAAAAAGAATAATAAACATGATAAAGGATCTCAATAAAGTAGAAATATTATTTAGATTATTATTCATGAGATTAATGAACTATCAAGTCAAGTCAGACACGAGGTAAGGGACTACGTCTCAATCTCCTTTCATTGAGGAATAATTGGTTTTATACCCGAATTTATTTTATACGGTGTATAAAACCCTTTGAATTTTCACTTAATTCAAAGGGAATCTCTTTATAATATTTGTTTTACTAAATGACAAGAAGGATTTTTTAACATATGCGTTGATAATGACCTTTATTCCGCCATGAGTATTAATTGATATTTGGATTCTTTAACAAGATGTAATGTTTTTAAAAGTAAAAATAATTACCATATAATCATTTTATGTAATTTTGTATTGAAATTGATTTTGATAAGGAATTTATTATTTCAATATCTTGAAATGGTATTTTTTTATTGCAATATGGAAATGTTATCTTTCTTTTATGCTTATGTTATGTGCTATGATCATGTTATGGTTCTAGGGCATTATTTACGTATACAGGTGGTTCCATGATAATCTTAGGGCAGGTGATCCAGAGATAGCTCTCCAATGCATTAGGTAATGTGATGGAGGTGAACGTGAATGTTTCTCCAAAAACATTTAGGTAATATGTTGTGATTGGAATTCCAAAGTAACTCCCCATGTAATTGTGATAGCTACAATGTAAGTATGATATGGATTCCACAAGTTACCTTTATGATTTATGATTTCAATGTGTTATTAAAAAAATATTATGATTTCATAAGGTATGTAAAAGAGTTCACATTTTGTATATATTTATGAATAAATGTTTATTTCTTTTTTTATAACCATTACTGATCTTTTTGTACTCATCCCATGTTTTGAAATGTTCCCACATGACTTAAAGATGAATAGGGTCAAGGATGGGATCAAGAAAAATTCATGCTATCTAAAACATGGAACTAGACATGACAATTATTTTCAAGTGTTTTTGTTTTATGAAAAAAACGGAAACTGTGTAGAAGTGTCTACTTGGTAATATGTCGAGATGTAATAGTTATGTCGTAATTCTATAAAAACCTAAACCTGAAAAGATCCTCAATGTGAATTATTCATTTAATTAAATATTATGTAATGTTTAAGGACGAGTACTTGTAGTTGGTATCGAAGGCCAGTTTTAAAAAATTTAGGAGTTAGGGCATTGTTAAATTAACATCAATAAATAAATATTTGTTAATGATATAGCATTCACAGATTACCATGTTTCTTCGCTTAAGATATTTTTGTATTCATAGTGGTTTTTTGTAGAGGAAACATGGAAGTTATGATTGGATGACATCAGGAGGAAGACAACCTTCCAAATCAGCAACCTGAGATGGTTGGAATCGGAACTGAACCGCTTTTTTGCAGTGATGTCACATTTGACTCAGGCAATAAATTGTGGTTGTATCCATGTATGAGATCATTCAGATCAACCACTGAGGAACATGTTAGTAGTTGAGCATTTCATGAGGCATCATCCCCCTTCATTCAGAGGATCATCTGAACCTATGCTACAAGAAAGGTGGATTAAAGTAGTGGAAAATATTTTCAATGTCATGGGTTGTTTAGAACATCAAAATTTTAGTCTCTCTATTTACTATTTTAAAAATGAAGCTTATTAGTGGTGTTATATTGTGAAAAAATATCAGGGATAATGAAGAGATTGATGCTCTTGATTGTGATGAAATCAAAGGTATATTTTTGAAAAATATTTTCCAACAGTGGTTTGTCTTAGAATGGAAAAACAATTCTTGTAACTGAGGTAGGAGGATGACTTAGTGGTTGCTTGTGAAGAAAAATTCCCTCGACTGGAAAGGTATTGTCTAAATTTCATATGAGATCTTGATATTAAAATCAACCATTTTTACTCTGGATTTAAGACAATGTATCGATGGTATTTAGCTTCTTGTGAGTTCAAAAGTTATGAAAAACTTGTTAAGTGTGTAGAGAAGGTGAAAATGGTGTTTGTTGATGATCATGCGTTATTTCAGAAACAACAAAATAAGAGGTCGAGGTGGTAGGAGAAACCGAATAAGTCTTTAAAAAAGTCTTATGGTAAGATTATTATGTTTACAGTTTTGGAAAATTGTGGTAGAATTCATGATCAAGAATGACTTTTGAATTCTACTAAGTTCTACCGATGTAGTGAAATGGGACACAAGGCTCGAATTTTCAATAAAAAAGATTAGGGTAATGTAAGAAAAAATCTAATTTATAGTCAGTAAATAAATTTCAGTGAATTGAAATGGGTTATTATAGAAATGAGTGTCCAACAGAGAACTCAACTAAAGGAAAGTATCCTGACTACAAGAATAAATGGGTGGTGAAATAATTTGCAACAACTTGTGTAGATGTTGGACCATCAAATGATGTTGTATTTGGTACGCTGTTTGTTTGTTCAGATTATGCCAATGTGTTGTTTAATTCAGGGTCTACACACTCTTTCATTTTTGATATGTTTTACAGTAAATTTATAATTCAATCTCAACATATGAATAATGAAATTACAGTAAAAACACATAGAGGAAATGTTGAGACAAAAAGAAAACATAAGAACATTCCTGTCCTTATGTGCAGAAGAAAATATACCTGAATACCTTATTGTTTTTTCTTCTAGTAGAGTTTGATTTATTTTGGGTATGGATTGGATTTCTGTTTATCATGCAATTATTGACTAAAAATATAAAGAGTTTACTTTTCAGAAAGATTTACATTATGTGTACAAGAATGAACCTTTCTTTTGATAACATATTAGAAAACTCGGAAACTAATAAAATATGGACATTAATTTTACCTTGAAAATATTATTGAAACTAAAAGAACTATTCTGATTAATGATGTGCCAGTGGTAAATGAGTATCTTGAAGTTATTCCGGATGAGTTTCATGGTATTATAGATGATTCGAAAGTTGAATTTACTATTTTCGTAGTTCCTATTCCTAAGAAAATTTGAAAACCCCCATATCAAATGTCTCAAAATGAACTTTTAGAGTAAAAGAATAAATTTATGGAGTTATTAGATAACAGTTTCATTCGACCTAGAACATCACCAAGGGGTTCTCCTATATTGTTTTCTTAAAAAAATGATGGTTCAATGTGACTTTTAATTGATTATAGAGAATTTAATAACATCACTATCAAGAATAAGTATCACTTTCCTCATATTAATGATTTGTTTGATCATCTCCAGGGAGCTCAGTATTTTTTGAAGATTGATTTGTGGTCGGGGTACCATCAGTTGAAAGGCTAGGAAGCATAAATTCCAAAGACCTCATTTATTAAAAGATATGGCAATTAGGAATTCGTAGTTATGCCTTGTGGATTAACTACTACACCTACTACCTTCATGGATCTTATGAAGATAATTTTACATGAGTTCTTAGATAACTGTGTGGTTGTGTTCATTGATGATATTTTGGTTTATTAAAAAAGTAAAGAGGTACATGAAATTCATTTAAGGTTTTTCTTTCAAACCTTAAATGAAAATAAACTGTATGGGAAATTCAACAAGTGTGAGTTTTGGTTTCAAAAAATTTCTTTCATTAGTCACATTGTTTAGAAAAATGGCATAACTGTTGACCCTTCTAAAAAAATTTTGTTGAAGAATGGTGAAAACAACAAATATAACCGAGATTCATAGTTTTCATGGTTTTGAAGGTAATTAACATAGGTTACATGAAAAATTTTCACGGTTATCTAGTCTAATGACAATGTTTACTCGAAAAGGTGTTAAGTTCATCTGGACAAAACAATTTGATGATTGATTTCATTAATTGAAAAGAAGATTGGTGAGCCCTCCAGTTTTGGAACTACCATCCAAAAATGGTGACTTTGTTATCTACAGTGGTGTTTCATTGAAATTAATTGGTTGTTTCATAATGCTGAATGATCTGGAAATTGCTTACGCTTCACTTCAGTTGAAACCACATGAGTTAAATAACCCTAGACATGATTTAAATTAGTTGTTGTTGTTTTTTCTTTAAAAATTTGGAGGCAACATTTGTATGAAGTAAAATGTGAAATATATACAGATCACAATCATTTAAATTATATATTATCTCAAAAATAATTGAACACAAGACATACAATATGGATAGAATTAATCATGGATTATGATTCCACGATCCATTACCATCCGGGAAAAGCAAATAAAGTGGCTGATTCTTGGAGTTGAAAAAGTAATGCTTCATTAACCATATTACATTTGGAACAAGATCCTTTGTTTTCTGATTTGATAAACATTTTCATAGAAGTTGTTAGTGTAGAAATGTTTTCCGTTTTGTATCAGTTGTCAGTGAGATCATCTCTATCGGACAAAATTAAGCAAGAACAGAAGGAAGACAGTGAGTTACATAAAATGTTCATGTTTTTTTTAGAAGTGTTAGTTTCATTAATTTAACATTTATAGTGACTGTGTTTTGAGATTTGAAAAGAAATTATTTGTGCCTTGTGATTTACATTTTAAGAATGAGTTGTTATGTGAAGCTCATAGTTCCTCATTTTCAGTACATCCTGGCAATACTATGATATATAGAGATCTTCATGAGTATTACTAGTGGGTTGGAATGAAAAGAGAAATTTCTGATTTTACTGTGAAGTGTTTGACTTGTCAGAAGGTTAAAGAAGAGCAGAACTTACCAAAAGGGATGCTTCATCCTTTACCAGTGCCAAAGTGGAAATGGGAAAATATATAAATGGACTTCATTGTGGTATTACCAATGAATTATTGTGGTAGTAATTCAATCTGGGTTATTGTTGATCAATTGACTAAATATTCTCATTTCCTTCCTCGTCTAGATGCTTAGTCTCAAGATCAACATTCTCGGTTGTATGTTAGTGAGACAGTCAGATTCCATGGAGTTCCCCTCTCCATTGTATCTGGTCATGATCTTAGTTTTATTTCTATCTTTTGGAAAGGACTTCAGAATTCATTGGGTACTGAAATAAATTTTAGTACATATTTTCAGCTTCAATCAGATAGGAAATCAAAACGAACAATTTAGACATTGGAGGATATGTTATGTGCTTGCTCGATGGATTATCAGGAAATTTGGGACCAACATATTTATTTGGTTGAATTTTCATATAATAATAGTTTTCATTGTAGTATACAGATGCCTCCATTTGAGGCATTATAGGGAAATCATTGTCGAACACCACCTTTTTGAGATGATGTAGGTAGAATTAAGCTGATGGGAACAGAATTGGTAGAAGAGATGGAAGAAAACGTTTATTTGATTCAAAAGAACATTATAATAGCTCAAAGCACACAAAAAAGTTATAGAACTAAACTTACACACACCTCCATATAATATGTGAAGAACTTACTGTTTCTGTGGATGGAAATGTAATGTCTCACGAGATGATGATTGTTTGACTATTCTCTACTGCCTATCATTGTGGCCATTAATATGACACTATATTTATATATGATATATATTATGTTTATGTTTTCTTCATTCTTCGGTATATTTGTTTCATGACCCATCCTCGGGGCCTGTGTTGTGACTACCCAAGGCCTGCCTTCCATAGGCCAGGGACTGGCGACTAACACCAAAGGTTTAAATCCCGATAACTGGGAAGGCATTGCCTTTATAAAAGTAATCAAAACACCACAGAGTACAAGCGGAAGTAAAACACTAAGTACAAAAGGAAGTGCTGAAAAGTAAGTGGGACAGAATAAAAACCCAACTAAAAGTATAGCTACAACTGAACGAAAGTACAATAGGAAAGACAAACAGTTGGAAGAAAAATATAAGCATCTCATGGGTCGTCCACCTCGGATCCTACATGAAGGGTAGGTACAGATAGAGCATCTCCTAGATCATCCGTCACATATCCTACCTGATGTGTAGGTAAAGATAGCCTCCTCAATGCTCTCTCCTGTCAACCTCCTAGGAGTATCGTCTTTTCATGAAGTCCACCACCGGGTACCGTCCACTCCTCGAACACTCGGCCTCCGTCAGTGCTTCCCATCATCTGCAACCAACACAATGAGGTGCATGCATATCCCGTGTAGGGGTGAGTATACGATACTCATTAGGGACCCTGAGACCCTCATGGTCTCACTAAATCCAACAAGGATAACCACAAAGAAGGATCTCAACAGATAACCCATACATAGGTTTAATCCCATACTTATACCTAAGTTATCAAGTAACCCATCTCAGTAATGAGGTAACACAAAGGTTATGAATCAACAGATAACCACTACCTAGGTATATTCCCATACATATACCTAAGTTTTCAAATGACCCATCTCAATCATGAGGTAAACACAAAAGTCGTAGACTGAGCTCAAACCAGGATTTTTATTATCGAAATCGTAATTGTTGAAGACCCCGTCTCTAACGAGTACAATGATCTTGTCACAACTCCGAGGTAATTCTAACTAACCTAAGACTGCTGAGGTACTTCTCTTATCAAATATCATGGGCCAGACACCCAAACACAGGAGTGCTTCCCGCCGGGGTCGGCCACCCAAACACAGTAGTGCACCCCCCTAATATCCTGCAGAGGTACTCCTTATTTCGAGTACCGTGGGTCTTCCACCCAAACATAGTAGTGCTACCTGTCGTGGGTCCACCACCCAAACACAGTAGTGCTCCCCACTGGGCTATACAAGTCACTCCGACTCGAGTCAGACAAGCATCCTTCAGGTCTCAGCCAGCTACACAGTCTTCGTACTTTGTACGCTCGTCTCTGAGAGGGTCCATTCCACGAGCTACAGGTCGATACTCCAAGTATCGCAAAGTTCCACGAAGAAGTGCCTCAAAGGACCGCCTCATCATATGGGTCTCAACGCAACATATGGTGCATCAATCGGATGCCCGGTCTGTGAGTTATTAGCCTTTTCGTCCCAGGGGATCGGTTGGTTTCGTGTGCGAACCATCCCGACCATATCTCAATTATACCCCGAATTCTCATTGGGTATACACATAGGGACCGTTTTTCAACCTGATTACCAATGCCGTTGACGGTTCGTCAAACGGACGTCCGGTCTGAATGTTATCATCTTTTCCATTCGAGGGGCCCAAATGGATTTCGGGTACAATCCAACCCGGAAACTATCCAACTGCACCCAAATCTCACGCGATGTATGCCAAAAGTTCCGTCTCATCAAGAGGAATCCAACAAAGTCTACGGCACGTCAATCAGACGTTTGGATCTCATGTTATAAGTGTTTCTGCTCTGAGGTCCCGGTTGGTTTCGGGTTCGAACCAACCCGGCCATACACAAAATTCTACAAAACCTTGAGTATAATATACCGAAATGTCCATCTCGATTCAAGGATAGCATCGCAGATGACGGTGCGTCGATCAGAGGTACGTAGCCCATGTTTTGGGAGTTTGAACGAAAACTGCCTTAAAATAGGGGGTTCGGGCCCGGTCTGACCCAGCCCGAGACCCTCTGTGTCGTCCCGAACCGGGTCGACCCGACCCGTATCCGGGTCTTGCCCAATAGGGTGTGGCCGGGCCGGCCTGGCGCTAGCGCGATGCCCGCGTGGCCAGCCGGTGCGGGGGGGGGGGGGGGGGGGGGGTTACAACCCCCCTTGGTTGACGAACCGGCATGGCATAAGCCGCCCCGCCCCATTCCGGAATGGATGAAGCCGTTCTGGTTCTTCCCCCACCACCGTGGCTCAGCCGTAGGGGTTTTCTCAGGCGGCGCCCCACCGCCGCCTTCTGCGGATCATCGGATGCGCTCCGGTGGTCCGTTTCTCCCGATGTCTTCGCCAACGGTCATCCTCGGACCCAATCTTCACTGCGAAGGGATTCAAACGCAATTGTGGCCCGCTTCGTCGTCGACCGTCGATCCGCACGTCAAATAAACAATCTGTGGAGGCTTTGAATTTCTTATGTGGCCCCGACTCCGACCACGGTTTTGTTCGGCCTCAACGGAACGATGCGATGGTGTCACGCTTATTTGTCGTGTTCCTCTTTGTTTCTGCACGGTTCCCTTGCACCGTGCCACCTTCATTCAAGACGCAACATAATCAACAACAAGGGGGATGAGGGTCGGCCTTGTTCGGGCGGTCTGACCTCCTCCCTTTACAACGATAACAAGTGACCTAAAAATAAAGACGAAGAACAACAATGGATATTTCACGAACAAAAAGTAACCCCTACATTTGAATCATCGGGACGCGCATTCGTCACGGGGGAAGATGATGACATCGTTCACCTCAAGATTCCACTTCAAAGTTCGTGCGTCGGTGGTTTGACGACAAGGAGGGAGGATGGAGGGTCATCGGAGAAGCACCACGCCAGAAAGGGGGGCTCCGAGGAAGAAGGCCGAAGAAGGTCGGGGAAGAAGCGTCGCTGTCGTTCTTCGCGTTCTTCGCTGGATAAAGAGGTTCTCTCAAGCTATCCACCAAAAGGCGCAAGAACGTGCCAAAATAATAGAATATAATCCATTATTCTTGGTGTCAGAAATTAATTAAGTGGGTCCCACTTAATTAATTTCACAATGGTTGGCACAATTTATAATTCAAATAGTGGAGAGGATCCGACAAATTAATTGCCCGAGTGGATGACATAATTAATTAAGGGATTTTTGAGGGGGGGTTAAGGGGCCCGGGTGGTCCCCACCTAATTAAAAAGGAGAGGGTCAAGGAGTTTCCTCCGTTTAAATGGGGTGAGTTTTGAGGAGGTTTTATTCTCCACCATTAAGAGCGGAGTTAGTGTCCAAGAGGCTCTCCCTCATTAATGGGGGAGTGTTGAGAGATATCCTCTCCTCCCATTAAATGGGGGGTTAAGCCCCGCGTGGACCCCATGTCATAACCTCTCATGGGAGGTTATGCTTCTCAGGTGGTCCCCACCGTAATAATCTTCCCATGGGAGGTTAGGGTGTGGCGGTCCCACCACCAACTCCAATGTGGAGCTTTTAACCAACACTATCCAAATGGCGTTGGTTCAACAAAGATAAAATAAGTTGTCAGTTATTTTATTTTATTAATCAACGTGAAACCCAAAAACCAACTCTCAAACTCGATCATCTATCGACGAGGTGAATGTCCTCTTAAGAGAAAACTAGCACTGCGAGTTCATTGGTGCCCTCAGATTTCGATTCCGAGCACTGGCTCATAAGTTAGAATAACCAGCTCGTTTGTTCACTGAACATACACGAGCTAACCTTCATAAATTGATTCCGGGCACACCGGGCCTTAGAATCAGTTGCCTTCAGAAACCACGCACTTGGAAAATTCCAAATAAAATAAGGAAAAAAATTCTTTGAAATTTCCGGGTCTTTACATTACTCCCACCTCAGGGCTTTACGTCCCCGTAAAGCTTTAACACAAACTAGGGATACAAAAGTGGTACTAAGCACGCATCTGAGCCTTATTCTCCCATGTGCTCTCCTGGAGGTTCTCGTGCTGCCAACGAAAGCACACAAGAGGAATTGACCATCCTCTTAGGATCAGCTCCTATCGATCCTTAACCTCTACTGGAACTCTAAAAAAGTCACACCATCACCACAGTCCAGTTCCGCATGGTTGATGACATGTGTCGGGTCAAGCATTTATCTCCCCAGTTGAGATACATGGAAGTCATCGTGCACCTGGTGCAACTGAGGTGGATGGGTCAAACAGTAAACCACCTCTCCTAACCTGCTGAGTACCTATTAATGTCGGTTGATCCTGGGAGATAATTTTTCGCCTCGGACACATCTATGTAAACCTCGACGAGGTGAGACCCGTTTAAGGACGCGTTCGCCATCCTCGAACTCTAGAGGCCTCCACTTCCGGATTAGAATTGAAACTCAAAACTCCTACTGCCATGATGGTAAGGTTGGTCGACCCAAGAGTGATCATCCAAACCCTCCTATACATGAGTTCATCCTGTGCTGCATGGGGTTTCCTTTTCTCTGACCAAGGAAACCCGTCCTGACGTTGTAGTTAGACGACAACCTTTTTGCCTAATACAGTCAATCTGACTGTGAACTATGAATCCAATCCATACCGAGACCAGCGTCGTAAGGCCTCGACGCTACAACCAAGTGATTCAAATCGAAACTCTTGCCTCGTGCGATAGACCACACTGTCGGCGTACGTGTGATTATCTAGTCTCCACCCAAGGTATCTCCAAACGTAAGGGTCAAGTCTACAGCTTACTGAAAATTATAGGTCTGGGACAAGATTCATGGAAAGAAACAATGATTCATATCAATGTCTGTTACTACAACAACTACTAGTGGACACAGACTGTCCCTTGAATCATTTTTAGATCCATTGGTTCACACTCCTTGACCGCATGCAGCCACACTCTTCCCCTACTCTCCAGCTCCCTGAGCCTAGTGGGGACAACTATGGTGGGTGGTTGTAGCATGTTAAAAAGTACACCACCTCATGCTGCTCTCCTAGCTCTGCGTCCACATCTACTACTTCACAGACTCATCTCTCCTTAAATATTCCTATTCTTGAAACATTTAACACACCCGAGTCTCTGAGACTGGCACCAGTTTCCTATTTCTTACAGCAATGTGCAGTCTTCATCTGCTCCTAGATGATCTCCACCATCTTTGCCTATGATCTTTAAGATCTGCTAAGATTTCTACTTATCCAAAAAGAGAAACTCGGTCTCATCCTCTGTATGAACCACACCCATTGCCTAATACAGTCAATCTTGACATTAATGTGCATTCATTCCATGGATGATGTCATAATCCCTCAACGTTACTAACAAGAGATCCAATAGTCACTCTCACCTCCAAGGGTCGATTCACACGGTCGGAATCAGGGTGAGGCCACTGGGTCTCCTCCATTAGAAATCTCGAAAGTGAGGGTCAAGTCAATAGTTTTTAACCGGTACCTCTCAGTATCAACTGAAAAAAAGGATAGGAAAGCAAACATCACAAAGATAAGTGTGTTTTTATTACCACAACATGAATTACAAAGACAAAAAAACAATAAAAACAACATGGAACTAGAGGTACCAAGAACAAAAAGGTATCCACTAGTTCTGCTCCTTTCCACCTTCTTCCGGAGCTCTACTTCCTTGTCCATTGCTCGGCTGTTTCTCACACACCCACCGCTGCTTCTGTCTCGGTGGCTCCTCCAACGTCTGTGGATCAACTGTGAAGGGAGTCGTACAATCACGTTCCATGTGACCCTTCCTGCTGCAGGAGTAACACTGTCTGTTTCTGGAACGCCTGGATCTGACCCCACCGCGGGTGCCCTACACCACCAATCTTAAAACCTGAGATCGCTCATCTGCTGGTCTGGTCCTCCGGGACCTCTGCATCGTCTGTCTACTGCCGACAGATGACTCGACTAATGATGGGAAAACACATGGCAAAGGAATAAAAGATCACCATGAAGTCCGCTTGTGTACCCACTATCCTGAAAACTCCCACCACAGCCTCCAGCCAGTCCTTAGCTTCCTGTGGGTCCGTCTCTCCCCGGAACCTGGGTGGCCTCTGGTGCTGGAACACGTGCAGCGCGCTCAAGCGGCGTGCATCGCCTACTGCTGGGGCAAGTGGCATCGGTGGCCCAACATATGGTAGTACCGCGGGTGCCTCCGCTATTGCCTCAACTGCAAGAGGGCCTTGTACCTAAGCCTCATCGCTCAGCAGGATGTTAGTACATACATCTCCCGGGGATCTAGCTGATCGTCCGTGGATAGTAATCCTAAAAGAAACATACGTGACATGGTCAAACGATTTATACCTGGTGAGCTGACCTCGTTTGAGCTATTTTAAGGGAAAACCCTTGGAAACACACACGCAATCAGTGATTTCATGCACAAAGTCGGAAATCAGTTTTCAGGGTCCTGGTGTATGGATATGTCTACTGCCCGCACCAACACTGGACTCCAGGAACTGAAAACCACACTCGGTACCCTTAACACTATTTCTTCATAGAAAAGAAAAAAATATCATAATTATAAGTTTTGTGGTAGAACAGACTCCTCTAATACCAATTTTTCATGACCCGTCCTCAGGGCCCATGCTGTGACTACCCCAGGCCAACCTTCCATAGGCCAGGGGATGGAGACTAGCACTAAAGGCATAAATCCTGATAACTGGTAAGGCATTGCCTTTTTAAATGTAAACAAAACACCACAGAGTACAAGAGGAAGTAAAACACTAAGTACAAAAGGAATTTATGAAAATTAAGTGGGCCAAAATACAAACCCAACTGAAAGTACAACTACAACTGAACAAAAGTACAATAGGAAAGAAGAACCGCTGGAAGAAAAATAGAAGCAGCTCCTGGGTCGTCCACCTCGGATCCTACCTGATGGGTAGGTATAGATAGCGCAGCTCCTGGATCATCCTCCACGGATCCTACCTGAATGGTAGGTACAGATAGCCTCCTGAATTCTCTCACTCGTCAACCTCCTCCATGTATCGTCTCGTCATGAAGTCCACCACTGGGTACTATCCTGTCCTCGAACACTCAGCCTCCGTCAGCGCTGCCCATCGTCTGCAACCAACACGACGAGGTTCGGGCATAGCCCATGCAGGGTTGAGTATATGATACTTAGTAGGGACCCCGATACCCTCAAGGTCTCACTAAATCCAAAAAGTTTAACCACAAGGAAGGATCTCAACAGATAACCCTTACATAGGTATAAGCCCATAGTTATACCTAAGTTATCAAGTAACCCATCTCAATCATGAAGGAAAAACAAAGGTTATGAAATAAACGGATAACCACTACCTAGGTATATTCCTATACATATACCTAAGTTATCAAGTGACCCATCTCAATCATGAGGTAAACACAAAGGCCGTAGACTCAGCTCAAACCAGGATGTTCATTATCGAAACTGTAACTACTGAAGAGCCCCGTCTCTAATGAGTACGGTGATCCTGTCACGACTCCGAGATAATTCTCACTAAACTAATACTTCTGAGGTACTCCTCCTGTCGAGTACCGCGAGCCAGCCACCCAAACATAGTAGTGAATCTCGCCGGGGTCTGCCACCCAAACACAGTTGTGCACCCCACCTAATATCCTACAAAGGAACTCCATCTGTCGAGTACCATGGGCCTGCCACCCAAACATATTAGTGCTCCCCATCGTGGGTTTGCCACCCAAACACAGTAGTACTCCCCACTGGGCTATACAAGTCACTCTGACTCGAGTCGGACAAGTAGCCTTCAGGTCTCAGCCAGCTACACGGTCTCCATACTCCATACGCTCATCTCCGGGAGGGTCCACTCCATGAGCTACAGGTCGATACTCCATGTATCACAAAGTCCTACCAAGAAGTATTTCAAAGGACTGCCTCGTCATAGGGGTCTCAACGCAACAGACGACGCGTCAATCAGACGCCCGGTCTGTGAGTTATTATCTTTTTCATCCCAGGGGCCCGGTTGGTTTCGTGTGTGAACCAACCCGGCCATATCTCATTTGTACCCCTAATTATCATAGGGTATACTCATAGGGACCGTTTTTCAACCTGATCACCAACGCCGCTGATGTTTCGTCAAACGGACGTCCGGTCTGAAAGTTATCAGCTCTTCTATTTCAGGGGCCCGATTGGATTTGGGGTACAATCCAACCCGAACACTATCCAAATGCATCCAAATCTCTTGAAAAGTGTGCCAAAAGTTCCTTATCATCAAGAGGAAACAAAAAATTCGACGGCACATCAATCGGACTTCCAGAGCTCGAGTTATTAACATTTCCGCTCCGAGGGCCCGGTTGGTTTCGGGTTCGAACCATCTTGGCCATACCCAATGTTTTCCAAAACCTTTAGTGTAATATACTGAAATGACCGTCTCGATCCAAGGATCGCATCTCAATGAACGGTGTGTCGATCGGAGATCTGTAGCCCATTTTATGGGCGTTTGAACGAAAACTACCCGAAATTAGGGGGTTCGGGCCAGGTCCGACCAGGCCCAACACCCCCTGGGTCAGCCCGAACCGGGTCGACCTGACCCAGGTCCGGGTCCTGCATAATAGGGAGTGGCCCTGCCTGGCCCGACCGGCGCGTCCCGACCCGGCCTGCGTAGCCCGGCGGGCCTAGCGCTGGCACGGCGCCCGCTTGGCCAACGAGTGCGGGGGGGGGGGGGGGGGGGGGGGGGTTACAACCCACCGCGAATGACGAACCGGTGCAACATAAGCCACCCCGCCCCAATCTGGAATGGCCGAAGCCGTTCCGGTTCTTCCCCCACTGTCGCGGCTCAGCCGCGGCGGTTTGCTCCGGCGGCGCGCCGCCACCGCCTTCTGCGGACCATCTGACGCGCTCTGGCGGTCCGTTTCACCAATCGTCTTCGCCAAAAGTCCTCCCGAGACCCGATCATCACTTCGAAGGTATTCAAACGTCATTTCGGCCAGCTTCGTCATCACCCATCAACCCGCATGTCAAAAAAACAACATGTGGAGGCTTTGAATCACCTATGCGGCCCCGACCCCAACCACGATTTCGTTCGGCCTCAACGGTGCGGCGCGATGGCACCACGCTTCTTCGCCATGTTCATCCTTGTTTCTGCGCGGTGCCATTGCACCCTGCTACCTTCATTCGAGTCGCAACATAATCAACAACATGGGGGAGGAGGGTCGGACATGTTCGGGCGGTCCGACCTCCTCTCATTACAATAATAACAAGCGGCCCAAAAATAAAGACAAATAACGACAATGGATATTTCACTAAGAAAAAGTAACCACTACCTTTGATTCATCGGGGCGTGCATTCGTTGTGGTGGAAGATGATGATGTCGTTCACCGCACGCTTCCACTTCTGAGTTCATGCGTCGGTGGGTTGATGACAATGAGGGAGGAAGCAGGGCCGTCGGAGAAGAACCACGTCAGAATGGGGGGCTCCGAGGAAGAAGGCTGAAGAAGTGTCGCCGGCGTTCTTTGCTAGAGAAATAAGTTCTCTCAAGCTCTCCACCAAAAGGCACAAGAACGTTCCAAAATAATAGAATATAATCTATTATTCATGGTGGCAAAAATTAATTAAGTGGGCCCACTTAATTAAGTTAACGATGGTTGGAACAATTCAATATTCAAATAGTAGAGAGGCTCCACCAAATTAATTTCCCTAGTGGATGACATAATTAATTTGGGGAGTTTCGAGGGGGTTTTAGGGTCCCGGGTGGTCCCAACCTAATTAACAAGGAGAGGGTCAAAGAGTTTCCTCCAATTAAATGGGGGGAGTTTTGAGGAGGTTATATTCTCCTCCATTAAGAGGGGATTTAGAGTTCAAGAGGCTCTCCCTCATTAATGGGGGGTGTTGAGAGATTTTTCCCCTCCCATTAAATGGGGGGTTAAGCCCCGTGTGGACCCCATGTCATAACCACTTGTGGGAGGTTATGCTGCTCGGGTGGTCCCCACCCTAATAATCCTCCCATGGGAGGTTCGGGTGTGGAAGTCCCACCACCAACTCCCATGTGCAGCTTTTAACCACCACTATCCACATGGCGTGGGTTCAACAAAGATAAAATATGTTGCCACTTATGTTATTTTATTAATCCACGTGAAACCCAAAATCCAACTGTCAAACCCGATCATCTTCCATCAAGGTGAAAGTCCTCTTAAGCGAAAACCGGCGCTGCGAGTTCATCGGTGCGCTCATATTTCGATTCCAAGCACTGGTTCAAAAGTTATAAAACCCCCTCGTTCGGTCGCTGAATGTACCCGAGCTAAATTTCGGAAATTGATTCTGGGCACACCGGGCCTCGGAATCAGGATCCGTCAGAAACCGCGCACTCGAAAAATTCCAAATATTATAAGAAAAAAATTTCCTTGAAATTTCCGAGTCATTACATTTTTAGAATACATTTATGGTTTCAATTACGGGTAAACACGATAATATTATTTGAGGAAGTGCAGACTACCGCCCCCTCAAACTGATATGACTCGTTAATACCATATGTGGGACATATAAAGGATAGAGTTAATGATAATATATATGTTATTATACTGGAATTATAACACACCAATGTATCATTATGATTTAGTTCCATAATAATCAGAAATAGAAATTAAATTAGTGTTGATGAGTACGTACGACTTACCATCTCCATGAACGGTGCATTTCATTTTTTACCTCCAAATGACATGAATTGTTATAAATATATATTTATATATATAATTGATATATATGATATATATGATATCTAAATAATGAATGTCATTCTGGATATTATGGTCTATTGACAAAATGGACAACATGTAAATATAACGTGTTCATTTTTGACTCAAGTACCAAATATGGACAAAATGAACGATATTAAATTAAATGTTTACATAATGTTTATAGCATGGTAATAAGTGATATATAAGGAATAATAAACTTGAAAAGGGTTCTTAAGAAAGTATAAATTAACTTTATTTTATTATTTACGATATTAAAGAATGATTGAGCCATGTCGGAAATGAGGTAAGAGACTTCATCTCAATCTCCTTTCATTGAGGAATATTTAGTTTTATACACGACTTTATATTATACATTTTATAAACCCCTTTTAATTTTCATTTAATTCAAAGGGTATAATTTTATATGAAGCTTTTTTACTAAACCAAAAAAGGTTTTTTTAAGGAAAGCAGTGACAACGACCTTTCCTCCACCACGAGTATTATTTCATCTTTGGATTCCCTAATAAGACGTAATGTTTTTAAAGGGAATAATAAATACTATATACTATTTTTACATATTTTGTTATAGAAAATGATTTTGAGAATGGATTTATTATTTAAAATTCTTGAAATGAAATTATGTTATTGCAATGTGGAAATTATCTCTTTCCTTTATGATTATGTTATTTTTTATGATCATGTTATGGTTCCTGAGCATTATTTATGTATATGAGTGGTTCCGTGATAACCCTAGGGTAGTTGAGCCCGAGATTTCTCTCCAATGCATAGGGTAATGTGATGGAGATAAACATGAATGTTTCTCCTAATAACATTAGGGAATATACTATTATAGGTATTCCAAATTAACTCTCTATATAGTTGTGATAGCTACAATGTAAGTATGATATGGATTCCACAAGTTACCTTTATGATTTATGATTTCTATGTGTTATTAATAAAATCTCATGATATCATGAGGTAAGTAAAATAGTTGATGTTTTTTATGTATTTATGAACATATGTTTTTTTATTTTTTTTATAACCCTTACTCAACTTTTTATGCTCATCCTATGTCTAGAAATGTTTACACATGACTTAAAGATGAATAGGATCATGGATGGGATCAAGGAAAAGACATGCTGTCTAAAACATGGAACAAGACATGACTCTTTTTTTAAAGTGTTTTTATATTATGAAAAAATGGAAACTTTGTAGAATTGTCTACATTGAAATATTTTTTTATTTAATAGTTTTCTCCTAATTCTCTAAAAATCTATACCTGGAAAGATTCTCAATATGAATTATTCATTTGATTAAATATTATGTAATGTTTAAGGCCGGGTAAATATAATTTGATCCTTTATGAATCTTTAAAAAAATTTAAAACATGATATAACTCTAATATATATTAAATATATTAGTATTTATTTGAACCAATTATTGTAATATATTGAAAAAATTATTTCATTTATGGAGACGGTAGGTCGTACGGATGCGTGAACATTGTTTAAATTTTATCGACAGATGAAAAAAACGAAGTTAGATAATAAATCACCTTTAATGATAATTTATTATTTAATATATAAATATACATATATATAATTTTCAATTAGTCTATCCTTATTACCTTCCAGGAAATGTGTGTGTGAAAAACCAATCACATCCCTTCACCAAAAGATAGTTATCCATACACATGAGTGATGAAATCATATTCTCATGGAATGGAATGTAAGAAGGTATATGAAATTTAATATCAATAGTTTTATTTTAATTTCATTATATATATATATATAATATATCCATCACTATATCTATCTATGATCGGTGGTTTTGGAAAAATAATAGCATCAGTACATGAGAGGGTAGTTCACCATCCAAATGATAAATAGTGTAATTTCCCAGTTAATGGAAGAAGACATGGATATAGGTAATCAAATTAAAAAAAAGCATATAAGTATATCAGATACAATGTTTTTATTAATTTATCATATATGAAGAATACTTTATGAATTCCGAAGAAAAAACAATACAAAAAAACCTTATGAATTTAACCTCTTCTTTAATGAACCTCTATGGGTTTATACCTCAATCCTTTAAATGTTGGATTACATTTATAAAATAGAATATAGGAAAAATAATTAGGATTTAAGGGAGATATTTGATAATACCATATCTAAAACAATGGGATTTTGAAGTGCCAATAAGGGAATATATGAGGTTTCCTTCTAAAAGTTTGGTAGAGGATATGCATGAGGTTTTAAAAAAAATTAATGTTTACCCACGTTTTTCAAATTAAAAAAGGATCCAAAATGGGTCATCACCTATCCCTAGAAGATATATGGTTGAAATATATCCATATAATGTGTTATAGATATGTTTATATGTCTTTTACAACTTATATTTTCAGTTCAACCAATGATAAACCTTTTTAAACCATAATCGTCGTAATTAAATTTTACTATTTTTAATATTTACTTTAAAAAAATTCTAAAATTATAATATAACATTAATTATGATTCTTTAAAATAATAAATATTTTTTTTATCCCTATTTTCATAGATGTGGAAAAAAATAATATAAAATTATACCTACATATACAATGAAAATGAGTGTTTCCCAAAGGAAAACATTCAATAGTTTAAAAAGTAATTATTTTAAAAAATAAATATGAGATCAATTCAAAAGAAATAAAATGGATTAATTGATATATATTTAAGATATTTTTACATTTAAAACAGTTTTGAAATGAAATTTATGCTTATAAATTCTATGAACAAAGAGGCAGTTTTTAGTAAAAAAAACGAGTTTTTTACTATCCATCAAAAACAATATTCCAAAAAAATACCATATATAACTCAAATATAATTTTACATTTTGATTAATAAACATAAATTCAATTTTTTGGAATTTTCTTTATTTTACTGGAAAAAAAATCCATTTATAAATTTCTCACAAAATGATATATTATTATTTTTTAAATAAATTTTACGAATCAAATAAATACGCTACAAAAAATAAGTAATATTATGAAAATAGTATTTAATTATATAAAAACATTAAAAATAATTTTTAAAATGTCGATATTTCTATTAATTCCTCCATGTTTAATGGCCATATAATAATATTCATGTTTAAATAATAATATTAACAGTATATCATGGTTTATTAAAACTATGTGTTGTTTTTAACATAAGATATCAATGAAATTAAATATAAATGAATAAATTATTTCATTTAGAATTGGGGCTCCACATTCAAATAAATTTATGTTTAATAATTCCTTGAAAAATTTAAATATAATAGAAATAAATCAGGACACATAGGCCTCAGTATATCCTCATGTACCCACATAGATTATTCAAGTTGGGGGTTTCACACAAAAAATATTACCAGGTGAGTGGCCTTGTTTATTAGAACATTATCTCTATGTTCTAGATATCTATCAATTTACCATTATAAGAAAGAGCATTCTATTGTGGTATGGCCCCTATGTTTATTACATGTTATTTATTATGTATGTGCATCCTTATAAGGCACACATAGAAGATATTGCAAACCTATGAGAGGTTTGGTGGATGGGATAAACAATAAGACATAGTATACATATGATCAATAATTTAAAAGGTATCGATATTCATAGGGATCATTTTTATCTTATCTCTTAGTATCATAAATTATTCTATGGATAAATTTCTATAACCACCTTTTCAAAATCATCAAATTTTAGATCACCCTCAAAATTGACAATATGACATTTCTTTTAACATTGTGTTTCCCTTATTTGTTATTGAACGGCATTAACCTTATCTACTATTCCCTCATCTAACTTAACTCCTAATAGATTTATTTTTTTTTTGAATTTATTCTATTACATTGGAGTTCTACAATTATTTTCACAGATAAATTTATAAGGATCCATCTGAATGCTTGAGTGAAATGATTTATTGTATGAAGACTAAACTAGATATACATGTCAATTCCATAATCCTTTTAATTTAATAAAACATAATCCCAACATATAATCATTGGGTAAAATTTATATATAATTCAATCTATTTTTATAGGGTAGACATGTATTGATGAAACACAACTCTATATCAAGAGATTGCTGACTATTTTTCTAGAACCCGACGGTAGACCTCAAATCCATATCAGATAAAATAGAGTATGATTATCTTTAAAAAATTCCAACTTCCATAATTTAAATTATATAAATATAATATATATAAAATTCCTCTTATATAGCAATGAATTATGATGAATTTGTAATGTGATTGATAATGAAACATATAACATTATTCTCATTAGATGCTTTGGGAAATCAAATAACAAAATCCATGGTGATGTTTTCACATTTCCAATCCTGTATAAATAATTATTGTTACATCCCCTGTGAATTTTGTCTCTCAGTCTTAACATAATGACATTACATGTACTAATATACATAATCAACATAAACTATCTTAATATTTCACCACTACAAATACTTTTTTGTGATATTTATATGTCTTTTTGCATTCCCAGATAAGTATAGAATGAATAAATATGATATTCCTCTAATAGATCCTTCTTCAAATATATTTTGAATATATTCATGGTTTCAAAACATATTATACCATCACAATAATGATTTAACTTAGAATCATTTATAACATTACTTATAAAATCAACAACATCCTTATGCACCTATTTTATCCGCACTGGGTAATATATGTGGAAAATTATTTGAAGAAGATAAAATTTTTCCCATTCCTTTTTGATTACCAGACCCATCCACTAAAAATCCCTAAAAATTGGAAATTTGGGATCTTCACTAATGATAATATAGTATGATAATTTTGACGCAATGAATCACCCACCTTGTCTTTTTTCTATGGGTGTTAATGTATTAAGCAATCATAATCATTAATCATGTCTAACCATCTTCACTAGATCAATTTCAACAATTTATGCTAGAATATATAATTTTAACTATTATTATTAGTATATTAATACTAAATTTCAACATAAACATAAATCCTCCAATTATTTTATGAAAAAAACACAATAACTAACTCCAAATCATGAGTTGATTAATTTTTTTTCTTAACCATAAAATGTTGTGAGGCATAAGCAATAACAATTTCATTTCTAATAAAATGTTTATCTCTACAAGAAAACAAATTTTTCCAAAATAAATATAATATTTTTGTATCACATAATTTATACTAAATAAAAAATCACATATCCATGTTGTAGTCATTTCACACTTATGACACATAGGTTATGGGTTCAAGTCCTACAACCATTCCAGATATGACTGGTTGTCCTTTTATACTATTAAATATTAATATAATTATTATAATATCCTCAGTAACATATTGTTCATCCCTAAAAATAGCATCAATCCTCAAATTTTATATAAACATGGAAGGATAAAAATATATTTAATCATAAGAAAATAATATTATTTATTATATAATACGTCATATGAAACATTATTCGGAAAAAATGTGACCTAAAATGACAATAGTCATATTACAATACCATAACATAGAATATAGAAATGGTTGACTAATTCCTTGAAAAAAATATCATCCTTTTATTCATAAACATGTGATGGTATTCATAACTCGTAATAGAATTTTATATAGATAAAAATATTCATAAAAATAATAATTGAGCCTTAAATCCATAAATAATATCTTATCATAGACATAAAAAGTTTCATTTAGAACTTGGTTTCTTCCATTGTCCAATGGAATACAAATATTTATTTTATTATTCCAGAATCCAAGTAAAGGTAGACAATTTTTGCATATAATAACATCAAATTTCCAAAATGTATGATCAAAAATATTTTCGTAGGGAACATTCATAAAACCTCCAATACGAAATTCCATACACTACAGTAGGGGATGGGTGTTCCCAGCCTTTTATGATTAACATTTGTTATTGAGAATATATAACATTTCCATTTTTCATTCATATTATATGATTTTCATAGATTATTGTCCTCATTATCCCTTGTATTGTTGAATTAATTCATATATTACCCATGTTCCTTTCATATGAAGCACTATAGTGTGGCTGATTCATTCCCTAGGGTCTTTCACCCTCTTCTCATCATTACCTAACTTCTTCCCATCACAATTTCAATCAGCTACTCTATAACCTTAATTTCCACACATATTATATTTTTTAGTTACATTAATATAATTTCCTATATGTTTCCACCATCATTATAGAATGAAGGAGAATGTATCATCTTCAATCCATGAATTATATAGATTCTTTTGAATTCTATATTTCTTTTCTTATATTGTCCAAATTATTGATTTGGTACTCTAGTACCGATTTTCTCCTGGATAACACATCCAAGGATTTATACATAGCTATTGAAATCCATTGTGGATAACTACCTTCATAGACATTAGTTTGTGCAACTGATGTATCGATCATCCTTAATTTAAAGATTTACAATAAAACTAGAATCATACCACACATGTCTTGTAAAATTTATTTCTTAGTTACCAACAAATTCATCATCCTTCAGTTTTAGTTCAATGAATTCCTACAATATTTCTATAAAAAAAATTAAATTAGTTATTAAAAACAATTTCCCTTAAATTTTTCAGAGTCCATGGAGTCAATTTAATATATTTTTACCCATATTATAGATTAGTATACATAACTGATCTGATTCAGCATCCAAATGAAAAAAAAATGAAATTTTCATTCTCTAGGAATTTTGAAACATAAAATATATTTTTAATGATACAGATCCATTTCTAGAAAACTAGTGGATTTGTAGAATGGTAAATGAAGGTAGATAGTGCTTTATGATGTACTATAACGACCATTATTCCTTCAATTTCTCATTCATAATTTCAACATGATTCATAGCCTAATAACGTTTGGTGTGAAAAATAAAAATATTTTTCATTTTAGAACCCATTAATATTTATTGATCATTAGGAATAATAATTTCATTATTCATTACATTATGCATTAATGTTGTACATTAATGTTTCCAAAAGTGACTAAAACCAAAAAACAATGTGTAATCAAGAATAATAATAGTGGGAAACTGAATAATAATGTATAACCACTTCTAAGATGATTAATTCATGACACATTATTTTCCATATTCAAAACCATATGTTTAACACAGGTCATTAATAGTCAAAATTCAAATACATTATGACTGATCCTGATGTGTTTTTAAATACGCAACAAACGTCCCCCATGAGTTTCAAACCAAATTAGTAGTAAGAAAATTTTTTCCACTATGTGACAATCTGATCTAGCTCGATACACCCATTAATGGCATGTTATTGTGACACCCCAAGCTTCAACGATATGCTTCTTCTCTAATAATGCAATAGCTTTCATTATACGCAAGTTCGAGATTCTAACACACCACAACCAATCAAAGTAGCCGTTATGAATAGTAATACCCACTATTTGAATTATATATAATTTATATTTTAAAATGGACTCCATTTTTCAGATTCGGAATATCGAAATTATCCTATGTTGAATTTTTGGTTTTTTTCTAAGAACATCCAATTTTTGATGAATAGTGAAAAATACTTAAAATCAAATTTCTAATAAAATTAATTTATAGTGATAAAATATACTATTGAGTTGTTTTAAAGTATAATTAGAATATAATTTTACCATTTTACCCAATGGTGGTTATTATAATTAATTTCACTTTGAAATTGGACATAAACAATTGTCAATCTTTTGATTGATATTGTTTCTTAAAAACACGCTATTTGTTTTGACAACGAGAATTAATTATAAAATTAATTAATTCAACTTATATGTTTTGAATTTCATAAAATAGAAGTTATTTTTTAATTTTTAATATAAATTATATCTTCGGGTGAATTTTTGGTATTTTTCTGAAAAACATCAATTTTTGATGAATAGTGAAACCACTAAGTGGTAGTTAAAAATACTGATTTTTCATTTAAATGAAAATTAACTGCTTTTATGAATTAAATTTAAAACATTGGACATACATGTTAGTCATTAATAAGTAAAATGTGGTTCAATGGGATGAAAATAATTTTTTGGTGAATAGTAACTTTTGAGTTTTATTAACCGTGATTAGAGGTAATTATGGTAATTTAAGGTAAAAATCATATTATAAGAATAAAAGAATATCTTGACAAATGTCCTACTCTTATTGGATGAGTCATGGGCGACCAAGAAAAACCATGGGATAATTTTGGACACCATGGAGCCACTTGTGTATGATAATGATATTAATACCTTTTATTTAAAGTAAAAAATAAAAATGTCACAAACATGTATTGTTTTTCAAAAACAATTTTCAAAAGGGGTAATACAAGTCATATTTTTTACTATAAATATTCATTGTAATGCTAAAAATATTTCCTATATCATGGTAATATTTCTCTAATTCTTAGGCATTATATAAATATATTTATTTATGACACCAGGATGAAGTAGTGGCTACCTCTTTAATGAACGATTTAAATAAAATGAAAAAATAAGGTAAAATCTAAAATATACACTTGTCTATAGACTATAGTATGGTGGATTTGGAACCCTTATCACATTATCCCCTAAATATATCATTATAGTACCTTTAAAATCTGAAAAAAATTTCATTATAAAGTAACATTTCATGACTTTCCAAGAGTGCCCCTCCTCTCCTCTTATAAAAGGCCCCCACCTCTACCACCTAATTTACACCTTCAAAGCCATTTGGATTGGCCATCCTCTACCCGAATAACCTCTCAACTTTCCTACCTTCATCCTAGAAGCCTTAAATTAGGTATAAATATCTTCGAGAATCCCTTTTGGTTCAAACCAAGGGGAGTTACCCGATTTGAAGGTAATGTCTTCTCTTATGTTCTTTTTCTCATTTTTCTTCTGCAACCCCCTAAACTATTTTTATTATTTTCTTTTCTAAAAACACCAGTATCATAAATATACTCTGATGATTTTAGGAGAAGTATTATAACTACACTTACACACACCTCCATCTAATGGTTAACGAACATATTGTTTCTATGGGTGGAGAATTACTGCCTCATGAAACGATGATTGTTCAATCTTTTTTTAACACCTTTCATGGTGGCCCTTAATATGTCAATATTATTATATGTGATGTATATTATGTTTATGTTTTCCTTATTCTTATTTATTTTTTGTTTATGGCATACCTTTATGGTTTCCATTATTGGTAAACATGATAATTTCATTTTAGAAATTGTGGACTACCTCCCCCTCAAAGTGATTTGAATCGTTAATGCCATTTGTGGGACGTATAAAGTAAGTAGTAAAATGATATTATATATTATATTGTAATTATAATATACCCTTTTACCATTATTATTTTATACCATTAAATATGAAATTTAAATGAAAGTAGCATTCATGCGTACGTACGATTTACCGTCTCAATGACCGATACAATTCATTTCTTACCTCTAAATGTTATGTAATATTAATAATGCATATATATACTAGATAGATATGATATATATGATATATATATCATGAATATTATTCTGGATATAGTGGATATTTTACCACATTAAAAACTTGTAATTATTAGAAGTTTATTGTTGACTCAAGTACCAAAGATCGACAAAACGACCGTTATTAACATAAATGACTACATAATGTTAATAACATGTAATAAGTGATATAAAAGGAAAAATAAACATGAAAAAGTTTCTTAAGAAAGTATATATTAACTCTAGTTTGTTATTCAGGAGATTAAAGAATGACCGAATCATGTCGGACATGAGGTAAGGGTTAATTCTACAACCTCTTCATTATTCAAGGTTGTTCATATGTAATTATCTACTGGGACCTATTTATCATCCACATCCATGTTTCGTAAAAATTTCATTCAAAACATTTTTAATATTTATTAGACAATGGGATAAAGTCATTTATACCCTTATTTGACCATATACATTTTTGAAAGGAATCTTTTAATTTTTTTGCAAACAAGGTACTTTTTGACATTTTTGAAAAAATTAAGGTAAAATTGTCTTTTTTTACTTATACGGACGGTGCGGCTATATTCCACCATTATAAAATATTTGAATCTTCCCTTAGAAGCTTATAAGAATATTTTCAATGTAAATGTTTTCTTTTACAACTAGGTGACTTTTAAATGATTTCAAAAAAGATATTTCTCTAAAATAGTTTTGATTTAATCTATGTCCACAACATTTGATGGATTTTAAGCTTATTTAAGGTTGATTTATAATGATTCAAAACTTCCATATTGTATAGATGGTTTTGTGATATGGTTGACTGTGGATGTGTTATTTACATAACATTCAAGGTTTATGGAGAAAGTATGAACATTTCGTATTCTAGTTTTAATATGAATGTTTATGTTATTTTTAAACCTATTCATAAGATAAATGCATTGGACATAATAAGCAATGGGTGGAGACCTCTATAGCTACTCTAGGCATCGGTAGGTCTCCTGAGACAAACTAGTGTCTTGAAACGAGGCCTTGACAAAAAATTATTTGTTTTTTTAGCACGAGTTCTTGGATACATTGTTATGACAGTATGGCATTATGCATTCCATCATTATGAAAGTGGTTATTGATATTACATGTCATTATTAGACTAGTAGAATATCCATGGAAATAATAAAATGGAATTATTTCATTTTATTTTTTCCATATTATTCTGAAGATAATGTTTAAAACGTTTTTGTTTTAGTTATACATTCCCAATAAATGTTTATGTTTATTTGTGAATGTTTCCCCTATATTGTTATCCTTACTGAGCATCTGATCTCACCTCTTTCTATGTTTTATTTTTTCCATGATGAGAAGATATATTTAATGACTAACCTATAGGGATAGTCTGAAGGGGACATGAGTGTGGACTATGGAGACTATTTTATTGTAGTTTTTTAATTTATGAAACAATGTAACATTTATGAATGTATCTATTGTTTCCAAGGCTACTAAACTAATTGGTCTTTCGAGACATGATATTTTGTGATGATGCCAATGTTACGTAATAAAGCGTCGACTCTGGGTAACTGGGGTTGAGGCGTTATAGTTGAAATCATAGGCAGTTTAGTACTAACTTTGGAAGATAGATTTAGATAAACTCTTATTAGAAAACATAGCCCTAAGATAGACATTGGAGATTAGTATAGAAGAACTTCCTAGAATTTTGGTATTGTTGAGATTTTGTGAGTTTTCCGAGCAATAAATCCCTGTTAAGATATGAGCAGGTAGAGGCGGCTCTGGAAAAAATGTACCTAGAGGGTAAAACCCAAAAACACCGCTTTGAGCTAGACTCAATGGGAATTGGTGCATGACAATGGGCCTTGCTGCACTCTTGGTTACAACACTCCCGGGGGATTTGATTAGGATAATTTTCATTTTCTTTACAAACCATTATAGAGGGTTTATGAGTATATACTTCCTCAAAGAAAACATTTCTTTTTTTGGTTATGGATTATATCCATAAACAGTTCAATTTACGTAAAGTGTTTTATAAGTATGTAATTATGTATTTTGATTCATAAACTGTTTTAGTTTATTCCATTTTTAAGAAATGGATCCTAGTTTAAGAAATTGAAAGCGTATTAATGCATGCACTCCATGTAGGGATTTCCCTCCTGGTCAAGATAATTATAGTGGAGCTAGTGATGCAACTGGTGCTGATTAGATAATCACCATACTGGGAAAACTCACTCAGGTTATGAATAATAATATTACCTGTATGGAGGACCCTCATCCGTAGTGTGGAGGATCAATGTTAGATCGCATCATGAGGACACAACCACCAAAATTAAATGGGAGTACAAATACATTTGTATCTGAGCAATGGACAAGTTTTTTAGAGAAAATATTTCAGGCTTTAGGGAGTAGTGAAATGGAAAAAGTTGTCATGACAGTTTACCACCTTAATGGAGATACTGATCAATGGTGGTCATTGATTCAGAATACAATGGAAGATGAAGAAGTATCGCGTATGGATTGGAGAGAGTTTAATGATATTTTCTTAGAAAAATGCTTTCCTCATGACCATCAAACGGATTTGAAATGAAAATTTCTGAGTCTAAGGTAAAAGGAGGTCGAGAAAGTTGAAAAGTATGAGTCTAACTTTACAAGGATAGCGAGGGATGCTTCCGATTAAATACGTAACCCAAGAAGTAAGATTGATTGTTTCTTTGATGGGTTAAAACCATTTCTCCATTGATATTTAGTATCACAATCCTTCTCATCGAACGAAGATATTGTCTCATGTACTATCAAGATAGAAAAAGAATTATCTATGTCTTGTGACAACAAAGTAAAGCAATATTAGAAGAGAATGGTGGAGAAAGAGACAGATAAAGGGAAAAAGTAAAGAAAGATTTTCCATTATGTGATAATTGTGCAAGAAAAACCCCATTACTTTTCTAAAAGGAATGGGTGATTGTTACAAATGTGGAGAAAAAGGTCACCAGACTTGTGATTGCAAGGTAAATAAAGAGGTGGTCAATGTTGAATGCTACAATTGCATTGAAATTGGGAATTATGCAAATAAATGGCATAAGCGCCAAGGAAAACTACTTCAGAAAAGGTCAATGGAGCAAGGCCAATCTTATGTTGTTACTACAGATGAAGTTGAATAATTATTGTATTTGTGTTTTTGGACTTAAGAACTACATTATGGTTATAAGAATAATGTGATATATATAAGGATTGTACTGCAGTACTTGTTGTTTTCATTAAGGTTTTAATATGTTGAAGGTAATCATATTTTTAGTATGTTTCAATAAGATAATCATTACGTTGGTTGGGGAATCATATGTCACTATGGATTTTGGAATTTAGAAACCTTTTAGAGAGAGTCAGAATAGTGGTATTTTGTGTAACACCCCAAGATTTCATATTGTGTTATTTCTTCAAAATAATTCAATAACATGCACTACACGCAACACCGAGTTCAATCATACCATGGCTTAACAAAAAAATTTCATTCAAAAGAGGTTATGAATAGTATTAACTAAATTTTAAACTTTATATCATCTTTATAATTTTAGAATCCATATTATCAGTTTCTTAGACATAATGCAAGAACAGATTCATTTTCAGTATTGCACTTTTATCAACTTTTAATAGTGAAACCTTTTTAAATACAATATTTTAAAATTTTTGACTCAATGGGGACATCAAAAAAATTTAAAATGAAACATCCCAAGTTTCCACGGTACGCTTTCCTTTGAATAATACAGTAGCGTGTGTTGTACGCAACTTCGAGTTCTAACACACCACAACCAATCAAACTAGCCGTTATGAATAGTAATACCTACATTTTAAAATTTTAGAAATTTTATCACTAAAAATGTACTTCATTTTTGTATTCGGAGTATCGAATTTAGCCTAAGGTGAAATTTTGGTACTTTTCAGATAACTTTAATATTTTGATGAATAGTGAAAATTACTAAATTTTAATTAAAAACAACATTTTAAATCCAAATAATTAATAGTGATAAATTATGAATTTTAATGGTTTTAAAGTATATTTAGAATATATTTTTACCATTTAATATAATGTTGGTCATTGGACATAATTTTACAATTAAACCGAACATAAACAAATGTCAATCTTTCGATAGTTATTATCTCTTAAAAACACGCTTTTTGTTTTGACAGCGGGAATTAATTTTAAATTAATTTCTTCCACTTCTGTGTTTTGAATTTAGAAAAATTGATTCCATATTTGGAATTAGGATGTTCAAATTGTGTAATTAGGTAACGTTTTTTTATACATTTTGAATAATTACTGCGGTAAATATTTTATTTACCATGGTTAAGGATAAATCCTGTAAATAAGGGTTAAAAATTAATATTATAATAATACTAAATTACCCTAAAACGTGTCCTAACCTTATTGGTTGATACATTTTCGGACATAGGCATATTGGGGTCGATTTTGGGACCCCATGGTGCCACTTGTAGGAGATAGGGACACTTTATTTTAATTAAGTTAAAGTGAATACAAAAATGACACAAGCATATATCTTTTAGAAAAACAATTTTTACATATGGTTATATATGTTGGATTTTAGATTATAAATATTCATTAGAAATATAAAACGATTTCCTATATAATTATATTTTATTTATAATTTTTAGACATTAAATAATTAAATTTATTTATGACACAATGATGATGCAGTAATTACTATAATAGTGAAAAATCAAAATAATTGATATTATAAATACGCAAATAAATATAATATGAAACTTTTAATGAATTGAACTAATTTTCTAGGATAATATGATATATTAGGATTTATTTAATTGACTTTTTTCGAAGTAATAAATCTTTTATGAGTTTCACAAAAATCAACTATTGAATAGTGTCAAAATTGACATAAAAGAGTTCTTAAAACAAATATTATATTATTAATTGATATTAAATTCCTAAAAATCTAAGGTTCGGCCAAGAGACTTATATCATGATATCTTCATCATTAATGGACCACTTGGGGGGTCTCTTGGATGTATATAGTAAGTTTAATAACCATATAATATAAAAATACAAAGAAACATTGTAAAAGTGAAACTAATTAACTTATAGTTAATACTTAATAATAAGGTTAATATAAGTACCCAAACCTGTCTAAATTCTATTTGTTGAGTTTTTTTCGACCAATCCCCACCTTAACCTTTGAATAATCAACGTTGGAGCCATTAGAAACCGAATATGAATTAAATATAAACTAATATTTCTAGCTTTTCCAAAGGTGCCCCTCACCCCTCTTATAAAAGGGCACTCTTCCTTCCCATTTCATCACACCGTAAAAGCCTTTTGGTTCGGCCAAACTCTGCCCAAATACTCTCCCAACATCCCTCACTATAACCAAGAGGCCTTATTTTGATCATAAAGCAAACCTAAAGAGCCCTTTTGATCAAATCAAAAGGAAGAACCTGAAGAAGAGGTAATGTTTTCACCACCCCTTTTCAAGTTCCTTTCTACTTCCACTTCTTCTTTCTTTGTTATTACCATTCTAAAATAATAACTCCAGTATCTTATATATACTGTGATGTTATTATAAATATTGTACAACCATATTCATTATTCTATCCACCCTTTGAATAACATTTCACCATACGTGCGTACGTACGGCTTACCGTCTCCACGTCGTGGTGTAATTGTTATTCAATATATTATTATTTGGATGGGTATAATAATGATGTGTAACTCATGTAAATAATAAATATAACATTCTAATGATTCTGTATGTATGATATACCATCCATTTATATATTATTTTAATATCAAAAGAATGATATTGTCACTCGTACGTACGTACGGACTACCATCTCCATGAACGCGATGAGATTCATTCTCCATCGTATCCATTAAAGTATAATTATCATTTGATGATTTAAAATTGATGTTTAAGGACTTGATATAATTCTGGATATGAATAAGATAAAACCTATCGATAACAAACACATCTTATGTAACCAAACATATAAAAGAAAATGAGTAAGTTAACACCCGAAACGATGATATTTAAAAGATATTATTAACAAATAAATGTTAAACGATCATATATGTTATCATATTAATATATATGATTTTTGAATAATTTAATAAAAATTACTTCACCATTATATAAGAGGTTAACCTACCCCTTCCAAGGAAAAGTACAAGGTAAGGGGTTTTCATCTCACTCCTTATTCCCGTGAGATTCATGCCATATTGCCACCATCACCTTTTGTGTGGTGTGTGTACTGCCCATAATTATATTCTTTGTGTAATACACCCTAATTTATGTGTATTTAAATATTCATTGTATGATACCTCTTTCATGGGTTGTATGTTTCATAACTTACCAAATTGGTAAGTGTTATTTCGCAATCTCTTCATTATCCGAGGTTGTTTATACGTAATAATCTACTGGGATCTCTTTATCATCCACATCCATGTTTCTTAAAAATTAATTTCAAAACATTTTTACTATTTACTAGAATTATGGGTTAAAGTCATTTATACCCTTGTTTGACTTTTTATTAAAGGTTTATAAAGGAATATTTCCGTCGTTTTCCAAACAAGGTGCTTTTTAACCTTTTCGACAAAATTAAGGTAAGAATGTTTTTTTTAACTTATACGGCGGGTGTGGCTATTTTCCCCTGTTATAAAATCGTCGAAGCTTCCCTTACAAGATAATAAGAAGATTTTCAAAAAAAATGTTTTATTTCATAAATATAATACTCTTAAATGATTTCAAAATAGAAAGGGGTATTTTTCTATAATAGTCATTATTTCATCAATGTCAACATCCTTTGATGGATTTTAAGCTTATTGGAAATTGATTTATTATGATACAAAACATCCATATTTTATTGAAGGTTTTGTGATATTTTTGACTGTGGATAAGATATTCTTATGTCAATCATGGTTTTTTTTAGAGTATTAAAATTTCATAAGTTATTTGTAATCCCAATATTTATGTTATATTTCAACCTTTCATTCAGATGAATGTTTTGGACAAGTATGTTCCGGGTTGGTGACCGGTAAAAGTAAACCCTCTGGTTTGGTCTCTGGTTATTAGAGGAACTCCGGTTTGGTCTCCAGTTATTATAGGCACTCCGGGTTGGTGTCCGGTTATTAGAGGCACTCCGGGATGGGTTTCGGTTACAGTTAGCCCCTAGGTCTTAGGACGAGGCCTTGACAAAGAAATTAAAGGTCCGCATTATGTATTCTGACATTATGAAAGTGATTATTGATATTGCATGTGATTATTCGACTAGTAGAATATCCATGTGAATAAGTAAATGGCATTATTTCATTTTACTTTTTCCATACTATGTTGAAGTTCAAGTTTAAAAGGCTTTTGTTTTAGTAATGCATTGCCTTAAATGTTTATGCTTATTTTTGAATGTTCCGCTATATTTTTATCCTTACTGGGCATTTGAGCTCACCCCTTTTCTTTGTTTTATTTTTCCCATGATGTGAAGAAGTAAGTAATAAATGACCTGTAGGGATATTATGAGGGGATAATAGTGTGGACTATGGAGACATTATGTTGTCGTAGTAGTTATTCACTTTATAATGTAATGTAAAACTTATTAATATATCTAGTGTTTCCAAGGCTACTAAACCAATCCGTCTTTCGAGATTTGATATTTCTTGTGATCATGACAATGTTATGTAATAATGCACCGACTCTAGGTAACTAGGGTCAGGGCATTACAGTTGTTATCAGAGGATGTTTAGTACAAACCTTGGAAGCTAGATTTAGATAAACTATGATTAGAGCACATAAATTTAAGATGAATTTTGAGGATTAGTATAGAATAACTTCCTAGAATTTTGGTATTGTAGAGATTTTCTGAGTTTTCTGAGAAATACATCCCTGTCTGGATACGAGCAGGTAGAGGCGGCTCTGGCACAGATGTACCTAGGGGTAAAACCCGAGAACACCGCTTTGAGATATACTCGAACGGGAAATGGTGCACGACAACGGGCCTTGCTGCACTCATGGTTACGACACTCCTGGGGGATATTCTTAGGATAAATCTCATTTTCTTTACAAATCATTATGAAGGGTTTATGAGTATATACATCTTCAAAGGAGACATTTTTATGATTATGGATTATATCCATAAACTATTTAATTTATGTTATGTGTTTTACACGTTTGGGATTAGGTATTGTTATTCATAAACTAATCTAATGTATGCCATTGTTTAGAAATGGCGCCCAGTAGAAGGAACGAGGACTCTAGCAATGCACATGATACAAAGAGAAAGAATGATCATATATTTTATGGTCTTAAGCCAGAATTTACAAGAGAAATAGTCTCTCATGTATTATCATCCTATGAAGAAATAATATCATGTGTTGACAAGATAAGTAAAGAGTTTACTGAGTCCTATGGCTTTGAAGGGAAGCAAGAGAAGAAAAGGATGGAAGAGAGAAATATGGATAAAGGGAAGAGGGAAAAGAATAATTTTCCCATATGTGATAACTGTGGAAAGAAACACACTGGAACTTGCCTGAAAGGAATGGGAGTTTGTTATAAGTGTGGAGGAAAAGGGCACAATGTACGTGACTGCAAGGGTAAGAAAATGGTTTCAAATGTACAATGCTTTATTTTCAAGGAGTTTGGACACTACGCGAACCTATGTCCCAGTCATCATACTATGCCAAAAATGATACTATTGGATAATAATCAAGTTATGATACTACCACAGATGAAGAGGAATGATTATAGTTCTTATATTGATTATGTCAATTGAGTGTTGTATCAACAATGTACTTGTTATAATAATTATGGAGTATATAAGGATTTTACTGCAGTACTATTTCATTAAGGACTTGAGATTGTGTGGAATAGAGAAACATGACTCAATTGAAGGATAAATTTTTGGGAAATATATGGATGAGAGAATGATAAACCATAGTATAGTTTTAATACCGAGGTAGTGATTTTGGAATAATACATGATTGTTTTGGATAAATTATATTGGATATTCTTGACTACCTTGGAACTGATTAATGATTATTATATTCCATCATTGTTGGGGTTTAAAACATTATTGGATTGATGAAGTATATCCAGCATTCTATATGGAATAAGAGAGCATGAATAAGGAATATGGTAATTCAGGATGTTTCAGTGTATTAAAAGAATACATGATGAAGGTATTCATATGCTAATACGGGGTAAAAAGGATCTACATTATGTTTACCTTCCTTATAAATGTTGGACTGTGAGTTTGGACAGAAGTATTTTGGATAGTTCTAGTTTGGATTATTTTGGATTTCCATAAAAGGACAACCTGGAGGTCGGGCGCCAACATGTCGCGTCCGGCAAGGCTGCGAGACTTGAACCCGCAACCGAAGGGCAACAAGGGTGTATCACCTACCACTAGCCCACGAGATGTCCTGGATTAAATAATTTAGTTTTTATTAAAATATCTTGTATATGAATTATAAAATCGTTTATTTTGGAACCCTATACGAATAGTTTAAATAGAATTTTTTTACGTTCTATTATCTTTTAGAGTGAAAGATGAGTTTGTGGTAGAAATTTATTTATGGATAAAACTCTAATTATAAAGTAAGTATATCTCCTTATGATCTTATCCAATCTCATAAATAAATTCCTCAAAATTAAGAAAAGGAACTAATAACAAAAATGTTGTCCTAGATGGTACCTTAAATCATCACTAATTTATGGCTTTGGGATTATTGGCCTTTTCATAGCCATGTTCTCTACCACTCTCCATCAGATAATTGATGGTTAGATTTTTCTTCAATATACATATTTTCCTACATGGAACCCTAGTATGTGTTATTTTCCGTAATCTTCATACTTTCCACTCTTTATTTTAAATAGAGGCCTCATTAATTCATTTTTCGATGTGGGATTTCAACTAAGATATTTTGAAACGTCAAAAATGTGTTATCCTAATACCCTATGTTTTGTTGAACCGATGGTATTTCAAATCATCATAGATTGATGAGTTTAAGGACCTCAATTTTATAATTGTTTGTGATTTATGACCTCAATCACTACCTATAAATATTTACATTTTCCCTCCAATTATATGTCTCTAATTTCCACCAATGTTCTCCTAATCGAGATCATAATTTGGTGGTGACCCTTTCATTTCTCTTTTCCTTATATTAAGACTAAATTTTAGTAACCCAATTTCCAATGTGGGTTTTCCCACAAATATAGTTTCTATTTTCAACCTTTTATTTTCGAAGAAAAATTTCAAATTGCGAGGACGCAATTTATTGAAGGAGGGGAGAATGTAACACCCCAAGATTTCATATTGTGTTATTTCTTCAAAATAATTCAATAACTTGCACTACACGCAACACCGAGATCAATCACACCATGAAATACCAAAAATAAAATCCATTCAAAAGAGGTTATGAATAGTATTAACTAAATTTTAAACATTATATAATCCTTAAAATTTTAGAATCCATATTATGAGTTTCTTAGACATAATGCAAGAACAGATTCATTTTCAGTATTGCACTTTTATCAACTTTTAATAGTGAAACCATTTTAAATCGATATTTTAAACTTTTTGACTAAATGGGGACATAAAAAAAATTTAAAATGAAACATCTCAAGCTTCCACGGTACGCTTTCCTTTGAATAATATAGTAGCGTGTGTTGTAGGCAACTTCGAGTTCTAACACACCACAACCAATCAAACTAGCCATTATGAATAGTAATACCTACCTTTTAAACCCTTAGAAATTTTATCTCTCAAAATGGACTTCATTTTTGGATTCGGAGTATCGAATTTATCCTAAGATGAAATTTTGGTACTTTTCAGATAACTTTAATATTTTGATGAATAGTGAAAATAACTAATTTTTAATTTAAAACAACATTTTTAATCAAAATAGTTAATAGTGATAAATTAGGAATTTGAATGGTTTTAAAGTATATTTAGAATATATTTTTACCATTTAATATAATGTTGGTCATTGGACATAATTTTACAATTAAACCGAACATAAATAAGTGTCAATCTTTTGATAGTTATTATCTCTTAAAAACACACTTTTTGTTTTGACAGCGGGAATTAATTTTAAATTAATTTCTGCCACTTCTGTGTTTTGAATTTCGAAAAATGGATTCCATATTTGGAATTAGGATGTTCAAATTGTGTAAATAGGTAACTTTTTTTTAGACATTTTGAATAATTACTGCGGTAAATATTTTATTTACCATGGTTAAGGATAAATCCGGTAAATAAGGGTTAAAAAATAATATTATAATAATACTAAATTACCCTAAAACGTGTCATATCCTTATTGTTTGATACATGTTCGGACATAGGCATATTTGGGTCGATTTTGGGACCCCATGGTGCCACTTGTAGGAGATAGAGACACTTTATTTTAATTGTGTTAAAATGAATACAAAAATGACACAAGCATATATCTTTTAAAAAAACAATTTTTACATAGGGTTATATATGTTGGATTTTAGATTATAAATATTAATTAGAAAGCTAAAACGATTTCCTACGTAATTATATTTTATTTATAATTTTTAGACATTAAATAATTTAATTTAGTTTTGACACAATGATGATGCAATAATTACTATAATAGTGAAAAATCAAAATAATTGATATTATAAATACCCAAATAAATAAAATATGAAACTTTTGATGAATTAAAATAATTTTCATAGATAATATGAAATATTATGAGTGACTTAATTGACTTTGTTCGAAGTAATAAATCTTTTTTGAGTTTCACAAAAATCAACTATTGAATAGTGTCAAAATTGACATAAAAGAGTTCTTAAAACAAATATTATATTATTAATTGATATTAAATTCCTAAAAATATAATGTTCGGTCAAGAGACTTATATCATGATATTTTCATCATTAAAGGACCACTTAGGGGTCTCTTGGATGTATATAGTAAGTTTATTAACCATATAATATAAAAATACAAAGAGACATTGTAAAAGTGAAACTAATTAACTTAGAGTTAATACTTAATGATAAGGTTAATATTAGTACCCAAACCTGTCTAAATTCTATTGGTTGTGTTTTTTTCGACCTATCCCCACCTTAATCTTTAAATAATCAACTTTGGAGAAATTAGAAACCGAATATGAATTTAATATAAAATAATATTTCTAGCTTTTCCAAAGGTGCCCCTCACCCCTCTTATAAAAGGGCACTCTTCCTTCCCATTTCTTCACACCGTAAAAGCCTTTTGGTTCGGCCAAAATCTGCCCAAATACTCTCCTAACATCCCTCAGTACAGCCTAGAGGCCTTATTTTGATCATAAATCCATCCTAAAGAGCCCTTTTGATCAAATCAAAAGGAAGAACCTGAAGAAGAGGTAATGTTTTCACCACCCCTTTTCAAGTTCTATTCTTCTTCAACATCTTCTTTCTTTGTTATTACCATTCTAAAATAATAACTCCAGTATCTTATATATACTGTGATGTTATTATAAATATGGTACAACCATATTCAGTATTCTATCCACCCTTTGAATAACATGTCACCATACGTGCGTACGTACGGCTTACCGTCTCCACGTCGTGGTGTAATTGTTATTCAATATATTATTATTTGGATGGGTATAATAATGATGTGTAACTCATGTAAATAATAAATATAACATGATAATGAATCTGTATATATGATATAACATCCATTTATATATTATTTTAATATCAAAAGAATGATATTGTCACTCGTGCGTACGTACTGACTACCGTCTCCACGAACGCGATGAGATTCATTCTCTATCGTATCCATTAAAGTATAATTATCATTTGATGATATAAAAATGATGTTTAAGGACTTGATATCATTCTGTATATGAATAAGATACAAACTATCAATAACAAACACGGCTTATGTAACAAAACATATAAAATAAAATGAGTAAGTTAACACCCGAAACGACGATAATTAAAAGATATTATTAACAAATAAATGTTAAAAGATCATATATGATATCATATTGATATATATTCTTCTTGAATAATTTAATAACAATTATTTCACCATTATACATGAGGTTAACCTACCCAAACCAAGGAAAAGTACAAGGTAAGGGGTTTCATCTCACTCCTTATTCCCGTGAGATTCATGCCATATTGCCACCATCACCTTTTTTGTGGTGTGTGTACTGCCCATAATTATATTATTTGTGTAATACACCCTAATTTATGTGTATTTACATATTCATTGTATGATACCTCTTTCATGGGTTCTATGTTTCATAAGTTACCAAATTGGTAAGGGTTATTTCACAATCTCTTCATTATCCGTGGTTGTTTATACGTAATAATCTACTGGGATTTCTTTATTATCCACATCCATGTTTCTTAAAAATGAATTTCAAAACATTTTTACTATTTACTAGAATTATGGGTTAAAGTCATTTATACCCTTTTTTTACTTTTTATAAGAGGTTTATAAAGGAATATTTCCGTCGTTTTCCAAACAAGGTGCTTTTTATCCTTTTCGACAAAATTAAGGTATGAATGTTTTTTTAACTTATACGGCGGGTGTGGCTATTTTCCACTGTTATAAAATCGTCGAAGCTTCCCTTACAAGATAATAAAAATATTTTCAAAAAAAATGATTTATTTCATAAATATAGGACTCTTAAATTATTTCAAAATAGAAAGAGGTATTTTTCTAAAATAGTCTTTATTTCATCTATGTGAACATCCTTTGATGGATTTTAAGCTTATTTGAAATTGATTTATTATGATACAAAAAATCCATATTTTATTGAAGGTTTTGTGATATTTTTGACTATGGATAAGATATTATTATGTCACTCATTGTTTTTTTTAGTGTATTGACATTTCATAAGTTATATGTAATCCGAATGTTTATGTTATATTTCAACCTTTCATTCAAATGAATGTGTTAGACAAGTATGTTCTAGGTTGGGGACCGGTAAAAGTAAGCCCTCTGGTTTGGTCTCCGGTTATTAGAGGAACTCCGGTTTGGTCTCAGATTATTAGAGGCACTCCGGGTTGGTGTCCGGTTATTAGAGGCACTCTGAGTTGGGTTCCGGTTACAGTTAGCCCCTAGGTCTTGGGACGAGGCCTTGACAAAGAAATTAAAGTTCCGCATTATGCATTCCGACATTATGAACGTGGTTATTGATATTGCATGTGATTATTCGATTAGTAGAATATCCATGTGAATAAGTAAATGGAATTATTTCATTTTACTTTTTCCATACTATGTTGAAGTTCAAGTTTAAAAGTCTTTTGTTTTAGTAATGCATTGCCTTAAATGTTTATGATTAATTTTGAATGTTCCGCTATATTGTTATCCTTACTGGGCATTTGAGCTCACCCCATTTCTATGTTTTATTTTTCCCAGGATGTGAAGAAGTAAGTTATGAATGACCTGTAGGGATATTATGAGGGGATAATAGTGTGGACTATTGAGACATTATGTTGTCGTAGTAGTTTTTCACTTTATGATGTAATGTAAAACTTATGAATATATCTAGTGTTTCCAAGGCTACTAAACCAATCGGTCTTTCGAGATTTGATCTTTCTTGTGATCATGCCAATGTTATGTAATAATGCCCCGAATCTGGGTAACTAGGGTCGGGGCGTTACATTTTGGGTAACTATAATGGTTTGAATGGATTAATTTTAACTTTTGATAGTATTGTTTAAGGTTAAAACATTCATGAAGATTATTTTTGGAATATTATAATACAATAGTTTTAGGAAAAGGACAACCTGCAGGTTCGGGGGGAAAACTCGTCACGTCGGACAAAGATGGAGGAATCAAACCAAAAACCATAGTGTGATAGGCCTTTATTACCGACCACTAGCTTAATGGAAGTCCCTGGTTTTTACAAAATCGTTTTCCTAATCGAAATGGTATGTGTTAATATTTGGAACCATGTACGATTAGGATAAATATAATATTTTTGAGTTCTATTACATTTTGGAGTGAAATATGGGTTTTTGGTAAAAATTTATTAAAGAATGAAAGTCTACATGACAAGTAAGTATATTTCCTTACATTCGTAGTTAATCTCCAAAATAATTTCTTCAATATTATGAAAGGTTACTTAAAACAAAAACATTATCGGTTAACTTTTCCTACTGGGGAATCAATGGCCATTTAACCAATCACCAGTTGGTGATTTTCTTGTAGTTAACTTTCTCCTAATCTTGTTTTCTACAACTCTCCATCAGACCTTGATAGTTTTTTTCTCCTCTATATCCATGTTTTCATATAATCCTATTATGGGATATCTCAGGTGACCTTTGTACTTCACATTCTTTCTTTTAAAGTTATTTTAACCCTATTTCTAGTATCGGTTTTCCACAAAGGTATTTTCTATTTTCAACCTTTTATTTTCGAAGAACATTTTCAAATTGTGAGGACGCAATTTATTTAAGGAGTGTAGAATGTGACACCCCAATATTCCACGATACGCTTCTCTTTCAATAATGCAATAACATGCATTGTACGCAAGTTCGAGATTCTAACACACCGTGACCAATCAAAGTAGGCATTATGAATACTAATACCCACTTTTTAAATTATATGAATTTTATATTTCAATATGGACATCATTTTTGGGTTTGGAAAATTGAAATAAGGCTATGATTATTTTTTGGTATTTTTCTGAGAACATCCAATTTTCGATGAATAGTGAAAAATACTAAAAAACAACTTTATTAATAAAAATATATTATTATGATAAATTATACTATTGAGTGTTTTTAAGGTATAATTAGAATATAATTTTACCATTTTATCCCATGGTGGTCATTATAAATAATTTCACTTTGTAATTGGACATAAACAATTGCCAATCTTTTGATTGATATTCTTTCTTAAAAACACGCTATTTGTTTTGACAACGGGAATTAATTTTAAAATTAATTAATGAAACATATATGTTTTGAATTTTGTAAAATATAAATTATTTTTGAATTTTGGAATATCAATTATAGCTTAGGGTGAGTTTTTTTATTGTTCTAAAAACTTAAATTTTTTATGAATAGTGAAAACACTAAGTTGTAGTTTAAAAAACTAATTTTTCATTTAAATGAACCTTTACCGTTTCTATGAATTGAATTTAAAAAATCCAAAAAACATGTATGTAATTATTAAGTAAAATTTGGTTCAATGGGATGGAAATAATTTTGGGTGATTTGTAACTTTGGAGTTTTATTAACCGTGATTAGAGGTAATTAGGGTAATTTAAGGTAAAAATGATATTATATGAATAAAAAAATATCTTGACACATGTCCTACTCTTATTAGATGAGTCTTGGCTGACCAAGAAAAACCATTAGACGGTTTTTGGGACCCCATGGAGCCACTTGTTTAAGATAATGACATTAATAACTTGTATTTAAAGTAAAAATAAAAATGTCACAAACAAGTATTGTTTTACTAAAACATTTTTTAGAAGGGGTTATGCAAGTAATATTTTTTACCATAAATATTAATTGGGAATCTAAAAATATTTCCCCCATCATGGTAGATTTTAATAATTTTTAGTCATTAAAAAAATTTATTTATGACACCATGATGATGCAGCGATTACCTCAATAATGAACTATTTAAATAAAATGAAAAAATATGCTAAAATCTAAAAATTACAGTTTTCTAAAGCCTATTTTATGGGTGGATTTCGAACCCTTATCACTATAGCATCGATATATATTATTGTGGGACCATTAAAATCTGAAAAATTATTTCATAATAAAGTAACTTTTAATGACTTTCCAAGAGTGCCTCTCCTCTCCTCCTATAAAAGTCCACCACCTCTACCACCTTATTCAGACATTTAAAAGCCATTTGGCTCAGCAATCCTCTGCCAGAATACCCTCTCAACATTCCTCACTTAATCCTAGAAGAATTACCTTAGGTAAAAATCTCTCCAAGAAACCCTTTTTGTTCAAACAAAGGAGAGTTACCCGATTTAAAGCTAATGTCTTCCCTTATGTTCTGTTGTTTCATTTTGCTTATCCAACCCCCTAAACTCTTGTTATCATTTTATTTTGAAAAAAACCAGTATACTCAATATTCTTTGATGTTTTTATGAGAATTATTCGAACTACAATTACACACAGCTCTATCTAACTGTTAAAGAACATACTGTTCCTGTGTGTGGCAAATTATTGCCTCACAAAATTATTATTATTCAATATTTTTTTAACACCATTCATGGTGGCCATTAAGATGTAACTATATTTATATATGATATATATTATGGTTTTTTCCTTGTGATTCTGTATTTTTCATTTATGGAATACTGTTATGGTTTCCATTATGGGTAAACATGATAATTTCATTTTAGGATGTACAGACTACCGCCCCCTCAAAGTGATTTGAATCGTTAATTCCATATGTGGGAAGTATAAAGGATGGAGTTAAATGATATTATATATCATTTTGGAATTATAATATAATTTTATATCATTATTATTTCATTCCACTAAATATGAAATAGAAATGAAAGTAGCATTCATGCGTACATATGGCTTACTGTCTCCATGAATGATGCATTTCATTTCATACCTCTAAATGTTATGTAATATTATAAATGCATGTATATACTAGATATATTTGATATATATGATATCTATATCATTAATATTGTTATGGAGATAACATATATTTTACCGCATTAACAACTTGTAATTATAAGAAGTTTATTGTTGACTCAAGTACCAAAGATCAACAAAACGACTGTTATTAACTTAAATGACTACATAATGATCATAACATGGTAATAAGTGATATAAAATGAATAATCAACTTGAAAAACGTTCTTAATAAAGTATAGATTAAATCTAGTTTATTATTAAGGATATTAAAGAATGATAGAGTCAATCCAGACACGAGGTAAGGGTTAATTCTACAACCTCATTATTATTCAAGGTTGATCATATATAATTATCTAATGGGACCTCTTTATCATCCACATCACTATTTCTTAAAAATTTCTTTCAAAAGATTTTTAATATTTATTAGACAATGAGTTAATTTCATTTATACCCTTATTTGACCATATACGGTTTTGAAAGGAATATTTCCTTCATTTTTTAAACAAGGCACATTTTGACATTTTCAAAAAAATTAAGGTAAGAATGTCTTTTTTAACTTATGTGGTGGGTGCAGCTATTTTCTGCCATTATAAAATCGTTGAGTCTTTCCTTACAAGATTATAAGAATATTTTGAAAGTAAATGTTTTCTTTTATAATTATTTTACTTTTGAATGATTTCAAAAAAATATGTTTCTCTTGAATAGTCTTGATTTCATCTATGTCAACATCCATTGATGGATTTTAAGCTTATTTGAAGTTGATTTATTATGATTCAAAACATCCATATTGTATTGAAGTTTTTGTGATATTTTTTACTGTTGATGTGTTATTTTTATACCATTCATGGTTTATGGAGAAAGTATAGTCATTTTGTATGATAGTTTTAATACAAATGTTTATGTTATGTTTAAACCTGTTTATATGAGGAATGCATTGGACTTAATAGGTGAATGGTGGATCTCGCTATAGCTCCTCGATGCATCGGTAGGTCTAATGAGACAAACTAGTTTCTTGGAATGAGTCCTTGACAAAATATTATTTTTAGTCATGGCACGAGGCCTTGGCTACGGGGTTATGATGGTCTGGCATTATGCATTACATCATTATGAAAGCAGTTATTGATATTGCATGTGATTATTCGACTAGTAGAATATCCATGTGAAAAAGTAAAGGGCATTATATCATTTTATTTTTTCAATATTATGCTGAAGTTCATGTTTAAAAGGCTTTTGTTTTAGTTATACATTGCCTTAAATGTTTATGTTTATTTATGAATGTTTCCTCTATATTGTTATCCTTACTGTGAATCTGAACTCACTCATTTCAATGTATTATTTTTCCCCGGATGTGAAAAAATATTTTATGACCGACCTGTATGGATAGTCTGAAGGGTATATGAGTGTGGAGTATGGAGAAAATGTTATTTTAGTTTTCCAATTTATGATGTAATGTAACATTTATGAATTTAGCTAGTGTTTCGAAGGCTACTAAACTAATCAGTCATTCGAGAATCGATCTTTTGTGATCATGCCAATGTTACGTAATAATGCACTGACTCTGGGTAATTAGGGTCGGGGAATTATCGTTATGCATTGTTACAATTGTTCTATAGAAAAATTCACTTATAGTACCTTTATGGGGTTGTAATTTCATTAAATACCCTCACATAATCTAGTACCAATATTCCCAGAAATGTTTATATACTTAAACATATCCATATGGATCTCACTATTATTATCTCATCCATGTTTCCAAAGGATTAACTAAACCATGGCCAGATTTCAATTGTAGATACCCAATCTTCAGGAACATAAATATTACATCTTAATATGAAAATATTCATTACATCAGAGAAATATCAACACATGAATCATTTATGTATATTTCAATTGGAATCATCAACATATAAACTACTAGGCTAAAATTAATCAATGTAATATACCACTATGTTTATAATATCTAGAACCCCTCTTATATATTTCATACATACTAAAATTATTCATAACATGGGGTTGAAGTCATAATAAAGGGTGAGCTCAGTTTTTCAGTAATGGTAAAAAATATAGTTATCAACATAACATGAGAATAAGGGTATGAAAATATGATAAAAATATATTAAAAACCATAACATGCATATCGAATATCATAAACATGAATCTTGCAATAAATCATATCCATCCGAAAAACATGATTCATAAATTTTTCATAGGTCATTATACATGACTTCATAACATTAGTATAACTTATAGATTATGGGCATACACTGATGAAATAGAAATTATTATACCATTTCCACTGACCATGACATTAATAACATTCTAGGATTGAGGTAACCACATGTTCAACTGCATTTATTTTTCAATAGCGTCTCACATAACTTATTTCAAAATTTGGACAACCTCTCATGTACACTATTTTAGGCCAGTGTAAACATTAATTTCATATAACAGTTATAATTACCAATTGAATTTAAGGGGTGTGTTGTAACACCCCAAAGTGATAATGTGTTAAATGAGTAAATGGTATGACTCATGTCAATATGGTGAAAATTTATTTATCGAAGCATACCTACATAGAAAATATTAGTTAGTATTACTTGGAATGGAGTAGTGATTAGATGGGAGACTATTTCATATGTTTCCCATGGCATTTTCATGTGAGGATAAAGGAAACTAGAAAGAACATGGTTGTCCTATAGAGATATTTATTAGTACAATGACTCATTCGGGAATGTGGGCAGGCCCTAGTGAGGTTACCATGTGTCTATGGGGTATCGTTTGGTACCCAGTTAACCTAGACCTAATTACCATGTTAAGGATGGGTTTATATGATGTTAGTGGGACTCATTTGATACATTGTTATTGGAGTAAGGACAACGTCATAAAGGTGCTACACTAACTGTGTTGAGTAATGTGGCCCATAACAATGCAGTATTTCTATTGGGGTGGGGTCAAGGAACACAACTGATTGATAAAGGGTTAAAAGAATAATTGATATGAATCATGTCCAGATGTTTCATCATTCTTTTCTATAGCCTACGTGGTTATAAATTCACTTTTAAGAATGATTTTATTGGAGATGTGATTATGTTGGTTGACCATATGGGATATTTTAAAGGGTGTATTCCATTGTGGAAAAAGACCACAATAATGAAAATGTGCTAGAATGTGGGAATATTCAATATTTTTATGACATGATTGGGTGAGTTGGTGGGTCCGTTAGAGGGGGGGGGGCACATATCTTCGAGGTAACTGGTGGAACCTAGTGGTATATGACCCAATGAATATGTTATAGAAATGTGTCTATGATGTATTTGGATCCCAGTTGGTATAGGTTTAGACCACACTAATGACATAATACATAAATATTATTGGAATAAAATCACAAAACATTCATCATATCCTAACTTTTGAAAAGAAATGGGTTCAATAAAAATCTTATCACCATATAAATAAACCATATAAAGAAAGGATAAGGATAGTATAATTGGATCAAATCCATAGTATTTCGTATGTAACATCAATGGATATCATCTTAAATGGAAAATAGTTTATAAATATCACTTGGAACATTTCTTATGAATAATAAACATTTCAGTTTGAATAATATTTTTTAATATAAATTTTTTTGAAACATTTTAAAAATAATTTTATTTGAGAATAAACTATTCAAAATATAATAGAATCTTGAAATATTTTTTTGCTTAGGACAGAGTGAGATTATGTTCATGTCTTCCATATTGAAAAAATAATTCATTTCACATTTTCAGAAAAATTTAAATGGGACTTGTATGGAAAATGACTTTTTCATTCTTCTTATTTATATTATAAATTTTAAAAAATTCTATATTTTATTTTAAAAAAATATATACGAAAATAAAAAAAATTGAAAACATTTTTATTTTGAGAAAATGTATATGGAAGAAAAATTATTTTTTACCGAATATAGAAATAAAATCTAAATAAATAAAGTTATAGGAATCTTCCATACATTAACAGATAAAAATTATGGGAAAACATGTACTCTAATTAAATAACCATAGGTGAATTAAATTCAAGAATTTATTGAGAATTATCTTTTAATGTTTCATTATCAAAATATTAATCAAAATGAATCCTGGTAAAAAATGAGACTGTAGAATCAATCACTTACAACTTTGGTTTCTTTTTAATGATAATAACCATAAAATAATATCATTAAATTAAACAAAAAATATCATGAGAATAAATTAATTTATTAAATAACATGTAAAAGGGGTTTTATATAGACATTGTAAAACATGATAGTTTCATAATATAATATATGTCTTCAAGATGGAAAATTTAGACAACAATAGATTACCTATTTAGATACACTCTAATCATAAACTCCATTAAATAATAATAATAAATGAAAATTTAAATATTTATAAAATAGTTATATTATTATTATTACATTTGTATGGGGTAGTATATTTACCACATAAAGGAAACGAGGGGTGAATATTGCATATGTAACTTAGAAATTAAAGGGATACTAAAAACCTTTTACCGTAAGTTTCTAATTCCATCAGAAAATTAAGAACATATTGTATAATAAATATATTATTATTATATAATATATACATAAGAAAAATAATAAAATTTACAATATTTTATATTATTTTCTTATGAAAATTTGTATCCAGTTTGTTGAAAAATCCTTGTTAATATCACATTTCGGGTAATAACTACTTTTCTTTTCAGGTACATTTTAGTCAGATATGTTCTGTAATTTAATATTTATCATGGTTATATAATATCCAAAATGATAACCTTGATAAAAATATAAAAAATATTGTTTGTATTGTTATTTTGATAAATCCATTGCTGTGAGAGATAAAAAATGAGTTAGACGATTCTTGGAGAAGGTAAGACATTTGTATGTGAGGGAGATATTTCAATTTTGTCCACAAATGAAAAAAATGTAAGTTAAAAAAATATCAATTTATTATATTAATTATTATATCATATATATATATATATAACATATATTCAATAAATTTATCCACATTACCTTTGAGGAAAAGCATACGAGAAAAATGAATCGCATCGCTTCTCAATGAGGTAGTCCACAAAAACATTTAGTGACATTATCATATTTCTAAGGAATTAATAATAAGAAGGTATATATGATATTATAATCCCAAAATTATGATAATATAAAAAATATAACATATTAATATTAAATCTATCAACATATAAAACTGTGATAGGTGCTGATCGAAATGTATAACATCTGTTCACATGGTGTTAGTTCACAGTACACTAGAGCAACTGTTTCAATTACCACTTGAAGTAATAGGAAACATATGTATTCCATAACATTAAAATAATAACATATCCCTATATTTTATATATTTTTGTTATTTTATTATCATAGTTGAAGAGTATTTTATTTAGGTGGAAGAATAAATAAAAAACATGCTTAATAATTCTATCACTTCTTCAGAGAGAATCCTTTTCATTATACCTAATCCATTCCTGGGAGGGATCCATAATAAATATAAGGACTCTAGTATTTTTTTGGGAAGTATGGAATATATTTTAGTAGGTATGTTTTGAAAAAAATTGTTTTGGATGTGTAAAATAGTTATGATAGGTGGTGGAATTTAATATGTTGTGGAGATGACACACATAAATTTTGTAATATTATACTGGGTACCAATGTTTTTTACATGAAAAAAGAATATAAAATGATTCATTATATAATATTAGACTCTATATGTTTTAAAATTTATCCGAAAACTGGTTTTGGTCAATTTTTTAGGTAATTTTATCTTTATATTAGTAGTTTAACCCCTAGTAAACTTGTGTTAACCTTAATTGTTGTAATTAATTTTTACTTGATTTTCTATTAATTTTGAAAAATAATTATGTTTAAGTTATTATATAATATTTAATGATATAATTTGATATATATAATCAGTTTTCCAAAATCTTGTTACATAAAAAGTAAAAACAAAATTTATAATTAAACTCACAGGCCCACCAAAAAATTATGTTTTCCAAAGGAACACATTGAAAAGTATATAAAATATTTAAATATAAGACTAATTCCAATGAACTAATTTTTTTTAGTAAATATTCAATATATTTGATTTACCTTTTATTATTGTTTTAAATTAAAATTTAACATTATAAATTCATTAAAAAATTAATTTTCAATAAAAACCAGTATTTTTTCAATTCATAAAAAATTTAGTCTATTTAGAATAAACAAAAAAATTCAGACCATGGTAAATTATACAAGATGATTAAAAAATATAGATCATTTTGTCAAATTATTTTTTGTTGTGTCCAAAATAATTTTATTATTTATTACCAAAAATAAATATGAACCATTTTATGAGAAGAATAATATATTCAAAAGAATGTATTGACTTTACAAATAATTATCAACTTTTAGTCAATATGCTTTATTTATATAAAAAAATAATACTAAATTTTTATAAATTGGATATTATTATTTATTTCTCCATGTTTAATTGAAAGGTACTAATGTTAATCTTAAAAAGATAATATTAATAGTAATCATTAATATTTAAAACTCGATATTTCATGTAACGCAAGATATCAAACAAATTAATTTTTTTAAAAATGTTTTTCATAAAAACTAAAAGTGTTATAAAATATTTATGGTGTTAAAATATATTAAAATTATAAATTAAATTTCTACAATGTGATACATGAGAATTTTAAAAATGAGGTGGTTTTAGTATATAAATTCATGTAATTTTGTTGCTACAATACACTCTCATCAAAGGTAATGTAACAGAAGATTTGTTAATCTAGGGAACTAATAAGAAGGTAGACCAATAGTCCAGTAGTTAGTGGAAGTTGATGGATCAATGTGTTGTGATTCATGTGTATGTTGATGAGTATTAGGTTTTTCTTGCCCTTATGTCCTTTTCAATAGAACCCTTACTTCTTCATGGGATCTATTAAAGGCAGTTATATTATCCATAGTTCTTGGCTATGAGGGATTATATATTTGGTGGGGAGATGAAAATATAATAGGACATTGATAATGATTATATTTTCAATGTTCATGGTAAATTTTTTACCCCTAATAAAATTTGGGTGGAGTTTACGTGATATTATCATGCTTTGAATTGGGTGGAATAACTAAGACTGAACATGATGTATCACGACAAGTGTAAAAAGTATTAGTGTTTAGATATGAATATAGATTTGATAGATTTTTTCACATTATGATCCATCTCTAGTATGTGAAAATGTATTATCATTGGTAAGTTGTTTTATTACCTATATTTCTCATTCTTCGGTGGATAAAAGTTGATGTAACTATGGATTTCATGTTATGGATATCAAAGAACACCTAAGGTAGTGATTTAGTTTGTCCGATAGTACATTGAATTATAATGATGGATCCATTTTTTATTAATCTGAGAGACATTCTACATTGAGGAGATATGAATTCTATTATTATAATAGATCATGCATCATGAGGGTTACCTGGATTAACATCATAAAAATAAATTATATCATTAAATCATGGTTTTATCAGGGTATAATTAAGGTACATGGTATGTAGGTACAACATAAAACGTCCTATCAACCCTATATTGATGGAAAATACTTATGTAATATAAATGTAATCAAGACATTTTCATTGTGCGAGTTCCGGATCATAGTGGTTCTTGTGGATAACTATTGTATTTAATAGAGTTCACTAGTAAAATAGTTATTATGTGACTATTTACATTGATCCTTATGAGGATTGTTATGGCAGACCATAACATTAAATGCTATTTTGTTTAGATGTCAGTGAGGTAGTGATGGTTGGGAAATTACATTTCATGAAAAAATTTGGATCTTATTAAGTTGATCCATAAATTGATGAATACGATCCAAATAAAAAAGTGTTATTAAGTGGTCTATGAACACTAACATATTCGGCTCGAGGATGGATACCCATTTTTTTTCAAATCTTATATAAATATTGGTGAAAGAAGATCCTATGTATTAATTGATGTTCTAGATAATGGATGTTATCCATGAAGTTTAATACATGTTTTATATCTCAAAATTTTTAGTACTATGTGTGTTTTTTTATTTATAGTAGAAATCCTTGTACTACCCAGATCATACTCAAATGATCAGAACGAAGGATATCGAAATTGAGAAGGGAAATTTCATTGAGGTTCATCTAATGTGCATAGATGATCAAATCCTAATATATATTTATAAAAATGTAGTTCCTCTAATCACATGGTTAGAACTAACATGGTGGCCAACCATGCATGGTGGAATATGTAATAGCATGGTTTACAAAAAAATTAAATGGATTTTAAAACAATGAAAAACATATAATAAATTTTATATCAATTTTTCATTATGTAAGGATAGTATGTCAAATAGTTCAATGCATTCATATTGTGGGGAGTGTCTTGCATAGTAGAATCTATATGGTTACATCATGGTTTCTTCAAACATGTTTCCAAACCATTTAACCTCTAAAAAAGTATATAATTGCAATTTTACATTGTGATTTTAATTCACAGTAAACAATATTTATCCCTTATTTTTAATAATACTCTTCTATGGGTGACCCCTACATCCCTCTCCCTTCCACTTGTGATTTCACTTAAATTTAAACTTTTAATGTTGTGTCATTTATTGTATGGGAAATATTTTAGTAAATCTATGATAATTTTCATATTTTTTATTTATTTGATTTTATATTTTGAGATTAAACACCATTATGAAATATTTATTGGTATTATGAATGAATTTTAGATTTCTACCACATAAGATTGAATAAAATTCTAATACATGAAAAATATACATCTCTGATGATATATTAGTTTGTTATAATTATTTTCCTTTAAATTTCCATATTTTATATTGGTTAGTGTACCTTTTGATCACATCAACTAATCATATGCTAGATCAAAATTATAAATGAACATTTTATATCACTAAATTACAAAATGGATGTCTTTCACATGTAATGTGGTGTTTTTTATAATGTAGATGTATAATTTTATCACCCTTTATAGTGTTTATGATTGTATAAGTTAATTGTTACCTAAGAAAGATGACCCTTACAGTGCAATAAATATTATTTGTAGGCATGTGTTTGTGACTGGGGATTCTGTGGATTAAATCTATGATCTCACCCTATAACTAAATGATTTTTCATAGACATTGGTTTGAATTAAATAAATATTAATAAATTGATTTCTTCAATGTAATCCCTCATGAATTTTTTTGATGAAGTTTTCAGGGAAGGGATTGATTAAAATCCCATTTAGATTATATTTCATGATAGTTATTTGAATAAATTGGGGAAACCCACTTTGATTCTATTTTATGACTCATAATGGAATAAATGTGAGCAATCCAATTTTATTAAATTGTGTGATAGATGCTCATATGTCGTAGTTAAATTCCACATTGATTAAATTGGATGAAGCATGATATGAATGTATCAGTGAAATCTACCATGTAAATATTTTGGATAGTAGTTTACAATGAATTATGGTAACCCATTAAATTGAACTTTTTTTCTATATGGATATTAGAGTTCCATTCATCATATTTATTTTATCATACTCAAATTACTTTTGATAAAAAAATCTGTCATAGGCTGAATGAGGTGTGTTCTACCTTTCCAGTCAGTGTTGAACTTGATTTTCAACAAATGTCGGTTTATATATCATTATACAGTCAGTTTATATAAATTACCATGGTATTATTACTTATAATGGGTAAAAATTCTACATTATTAGTGAGGGACTACTGAGTCATACATACACCCTACTGAGGACACCGGTTGGTACCTATGAATACTTCAACACTGTATGAAATGATAATTGAAATTTCCCTTTAACTAATTCAATATTGGAACTTGGTAGATTAGAACTGGGTTAGAAATTTGGACCATTTTTAGGAGTCTTCTAATTTCTATTTTGTTTCTTTTTTAGGTTTACAAGTATATGAATTGCTTCTAGATGTATGAGTTATTGAAATTATGTTTTTTTATTTTTTTATTAGTTGATTTGTTATAAATTATTATAATAAGTCATTATATATATATAATTATTTTTAGATGTATATCATTTTAATTTTTTTAATTGATCGTTTTACTCTTATACATGGGGGGATATTCTCTCCATTGTACCATATTAAACACTATCTTCTAGTAGAAATCATCTAGAGTATGAGGAGGCATGTTTGAGGTGTTGTGAAACCACTATTCAGGATAATATTTTGTGAATTAGGAAAGGGATGTCACAATTGATATGGAATGGTGATAGAAGAAATATTTATTTTAATCATTGAAACATAGTAAATGATCATATTATGAAATAAATTTATAATGTTTATAATAAATTTGGGAATGATTCATAAAACTTTAATCTAGTGTCATCTATAGATGGTATAAATTCCAAGGGTGTAAAATTACTCAATCACAATAAAGGACCAATTTTGTTTGTATAAGGCCCCATACTTAAACAATACATAATCTTATCATAACTTAACAATTCACAATTAGGATCTTTTCAGGTTTGAATATTTAGAGAATTATTCCATAACTATAAAATTACCTCTCAAATATTAAAAAGTATTTTATTATAGTCAGTATTCATTTTTTCATAATATAATCAATCATATAATAATATAATAATTATTCTGTTGATATAAATCTTCATGAATTCTTCCTTTCTCTTACCCTGCCTTATATCCATTCAAAAACATTTCAAAAACATTGGATGAGCTTAAAATGACCTGTGAGGGTTATAAAATAAAGAAAGAAAACACTAGTATATCATTACATTAAAAACATAATATCTTTAACATACCACATGAAATAATAATACTTATACATAACACATAGAAATAAAAAATCATAAATATAAGTTGTGGCATCTCTATCATACATACGTTTTAGAATTCATAGCTACTTAAGTAGTTATGTTTGGAATACCCATCACAATATATTTCATAATTTTCATACGAGATACATTGATTTTTACCTATGTCATGTTACCTAATTCATTAGAGAGCTATGTCAGGCTCACCCACGCTCAGTTTATCATGCAACCACATGTATATATAAACAATGCCCAAGAACTATAACATAATCATAACACAAGAACAGGAAAAATTGAATGATAAAATTTCCATATTGTATTAAATATATAGCATTTTAATATATTAACATAATCCATCCATTATAAAAAACCATTCTCAATTCCATAATATGTAAAAATATTATATAGTTTTTATTTTCCTTTTCAAAACATTACCACTTGTTAAGGAAGAAAAATATCAAATAACGCTCGCAGCAGCAGAAAGGTTATTGTCACCACATATGATAAAAACAAACATTACCTTTTTCATTCAGTAAAACATTATATAGAAAATTATTCCAATTGAATGAAATGAAAATTAAAAGGGCTATATACTCTGTATAAAAGAATGTCATGTATAAATCATAATACCCCTCAAGGAAAATAGGTTGAGATAAAGTCCCTTAAAAATATCATTTTCTAATAAAATAGATCAATTATGTTTACTCACTATAAGTATACATAAATAATCTATAAATACATGATAATATATAATAATTTATTTCTAACATAATCATAGCACAACATATGCAAGAATTATAAGATCAACCCAAAGAATGGAAATTGTGTTAAGTGGTTCCGTTACCACATGTCCAACTTGACAGATTTGTTATTTAATATCATAAATAATAAACTAATGTAAACTTTTATTTTCTTAAGAACCTTTTCAAGATTATTATTCCATTTATATCCCTTATTACCACATTATTAACATTACAAAATCATTTATGTTACTAACAGTTGTTTAGTTGATATTTGGTACTTAAGTCAAAAATGGACTTCTTAGAATAAGATGTTGACTATGTGGTAATGATTAAATTATCTCTAGAGTTATATTAATGATTTAGATAAAATATATATCATATATATCCAGTATATATATGTATTTATAATGTTACATTACATTTTGAGATAAAAAATTAAATGCACCATCCACAGAGACGGTAAGTAGTACGTAAGCATGAATGCTACTTTTCATTTAAATTTAATATTTAATGGAATAAAAACATAATGATACAAAGTTATATTATAATTAAAATATTATATCATATATAATTTAATTAAATCCATTCTTTATATGTTCCACGTATGGTATTAACGAGTCATATCACTTTGAGCGGTGGTAGTCTTCACTTCCTCTAATTTAAATTATCATATTAACCCATTTTGGAAATCATAAAGTAATTATTTAAATTAAAAATTAATAATTATATAGACAATATAAATATATTATATATCACATATAAATACAGTTCCATCATAATGGCCACCATAAGAGGTTGTATAAGATAATTGAACAATCGTCGTTTCATGAGGCAGTAGTTTTCCATCCACAGAAACAGTATGTTCATAACTATTAGATGGAGGTGTGTGGAAGTTTAGTTATATTCCTTAACATAAAAAAATTATAGTATATTAATGATATTTTATTAGTTATAAAATAATGCAATAAAGTTAGTTTAGGGGATGGGATAATGAAAATAAACGAAATGAACTTGAGAGAAGTCGTTACCTCTAAATCGGGTAACTCCCTTTGGATTGAACCAAAAGGATTTTAGGAATTGCCTTCTTCATAGGGTAATGCTTCCAGGAGGAATATAGGGATCTTGGGAAAAATTTTGGAGTAGATTTTGGATGATCCATGAGGCTTGAGAGGTGTCAGTAATGGGTTAGAGGTTGTGGATTTTTATAAGATGGAGAAGGGGCTCTTTAGGAAAGTTTGAAGTTTTATTTTATTATAAATGATTTAAAATTTCAAACAGTCCAAAACAAATTTAATTTATAATATATGGTAAATATAAGTCTAAATAAAATAATCCAATAATAATTTGATAGGTTATGGATATTTTTTAATCCTTTTCTTTTGTGTTTAACCCTTTGTTAACTTATTTTACTTTTACCATGTCCTCTTATATATTTATACTATATGGTTAATATAGTAACTATAAAATGTCATGTGACCATAAATGGACACTTCATGACCTTTTTTAATTAATTTGGACGATTCTTAAATATATAGTATTAATTTATCTTTTTAATGAAATATTAATTGTCTATAAACTACTTTATTTCAATTTATAAATTATTTTATCGATACTTTTTAAAAATCTATAACAACTTGACTCATTAAAAAACATTCATTAATTCAAATAAATAAAGTAATAATTGTCCCTAAAATTAACTTATGGAATAAAAAGTTTTAAAATATATTTATTTTGATATTTATAATTCAATTAATTTGATTCTTTTATTTAACAAACAATTAATATATCACAATTGTGTCATAATTAAATTTTTTATTGAATGTCTAAAATTTATAAATAAAATACCATGGTGTAGGAAATATTTTTATATTTAAAATAAATATTTATATTTGAAGATATAAATTATATAACCCCATATAAAAAATTTATTACTAAATGATCTAGGTTTATGTTACTTTTGTCCTTACTTTATATGAATTAATATAAAGTGCCATTATCACTCCCATGTGGCTCCATGATGGAAAAAATAATCCCAAGAATGCCCTTGGTTGGAAATATCTCATCCAAAAGGGTTATGACAAGTATAACTACAATTTAATATTATTATAATATTATTTTTTCCGTTACTTTCCGGATTTACCTATTAGCCATGGTAAATAAAATATTTACTGTAGTAAATTTTTTCATAATGTCTAAAAATAAAAGATACATATTTACACAATTTGTTACTTCTGATTGAAAATATGAAATCTATTTTTCTATATTCAAAAACCCCGATTTTTCAGAATTTAATTTAAAATTAATTATCATCGTCAAAACAAAAAGAGTCTTTTAATAAATAATTACTGTCAAAAGATTGACACTTGTTTATGTTAATTTTCAAAGGATGTTCCCTACATAACAAAATTGGATTAGATGGATAAAATATAATCCAATTACACATTAAATCTTATAAAAACAATATAACTATATAAATAAATTATATTTAATGACAGTTTTGAATTAAAATGAAGTAATTTTTTACTATTCATAAAAAACAAACTTTATCAGAAAAATATCAAAAATTTACCCAATGTAAATTTTGATGTCCCTTTTACAAATAAGAAGTTTATTATTATATATAAAATATATAAAATTAAGAAATTTTGGATTTAAAAAGGTTTCTCCAACAAAAGGCGGTAAAAAAACCTTTTAAAATATTAGATTAGTTATGGTAAAAATTGGTTTCATTCTCATTCAAAGCCTTCAAAATACATTGTATATATGTAAAATCATTTAAAAAATTTGTATAATAATATTTTAGTTAGTTCTATTCAATCTCCCCAATACAACAGTTAGGTGTAAACAACCATTTAAAATAATATTATATTATTATTTACCAATATGACTCAGCCTTATGTGCAACATGAGATTTTTGGAAAAATGCATTCTTGTGTTTCAGGTACACCATCAAACATAGAATCCCAATTAAAGAAAAATTAATATTTAATTAACAAAAATTCATAAATATTAAAATTCAAATTATTATTTTACCCAGGATGTTACACCATTCCCCCCTTTTGGAAATTGTGTCCTCGCTATTTTAAAATTTGGCATCGAAACATTATTGAATTTTCAACCATTGAATCATGGTCAATAAAACGATCATTTTAAAAGAAAGAAGGGAAGTATAAAAGTCACTCGAGATAACCCATAATAGAATTCCCTAAAGAAATAGTTATAGAGTAGAAAAAAAGTTTCATGTTCTGAGGATGATTTATAGAGAAAATGATCAGGAGAACGTTAACCACCAGAATACCAAAAACATGTGATAGGTTAAATTGTCTTTGGTTTCCCAGTAGGAAAAGTAAAATGTAGGTTTTTTTGGTTTTAAGTTCACTTTCTTAACATTGGAGAATTGTTTTATGAGATTAAATAAGAACTTAATGAAATTTACATACTTTTCAAGTATAGTTTATTCCATTAATAAATTTTTACCAATAACTCATATTTTCTCCAAATGATTAGTATTCAAGATGACTTGGTCAAACCTGATGCGATAGAATCATCTTCTATATAATCAGATAATCCTTAAAAGATAAAATATATATTTCCCCTATCTATACACATTTACCAAAACAAAAAATGTTAGTAAAAGATAAGATAATCATCAATTGGATTATAATTTATAAAAATAACTAATACTCTTAACCCCAAAATTCGACAAACAACACACCACAGTTCAGAAAAGTCCATTCAATATACAAAATTCCATAAAATTTTTCAAAGTAACCAAAACTAAGATTGAAACCCAAACCATAGAAATATTTAATCACATATTATTTCATAGTAAATCTTAAAATTGATCTCCAAATAAAATCTACTACTCTTATAGACTCACACTAAATAGTAATTAACCTAATAACATATTCTCTATGAAAGGTTAATCATTTCTATATGAAAAAAAAATTGACTAAAATAAAAACATAGATTATTAAAAAATAAAATATCAACCATTACTCCCCAATTGAGATCCCATAGTATTATATTTTTCTTAAACAAATAGTGTTCCCAAAAGAGATAACATCTTTTAAAATAACCACTATCACTTTATCACCAAATAATTATCATATAAAAACTATATCCCTTTGATAAAACATAAGTTCCAAAAATTAACTTATTCTTGATACATATAATCATCTAACAAAAAATAGATAGTAATACTGACTAGGGACATCATGAAGTCCAATGGTAGGTGAAAAATCCAAATCGCACAATGGTTGTGGGTTTGATTCCTACAGCTTTGACTGACACTACGGGCTGTTACATGGCCATTGTGTTTCCATTTTTGAAAACTATCTAATTTTATAACATTCCAAAAAATGAGATAAATTCCCCAAAAATAACCTTAATATATTTTACACACAATTGTTATCTCATACCACCCATGTTCATCTAAAAAACTAATAACCTATAATTATTTCAAATTGAAGGTTCATATAAGCCAAAATAGATCTTTATAACTATATCCACAAAACAAAAGATAAATATACCTTGAATAACATTTTCACATATAAAACATCAGGATTACACATACATGAAATATTCTTTCAAATTAATCCCATCATCAAAAGGCTTTTAATACTTATAAGAATTTCATCATCTGAAAATCTGGCATAACTCTTGAATCCCTTATATGTATACTTCTTACTCATTCCATGTTTTTATTGATCTATTGACCATTAATTCCCAACATATTCTCTAATACATCATTCCAACATTCATAATCATGAATAATATGCAATGATTCAATAATTTCAATACATCAGCTAGAAATAATGCATACCTTTCATTAGTCAATGTTATTTTCTTTACCCTCAATTGGAATGGAATTATGTATAGAAAAAAAATTTTTTGTACAATTATGATGATCCCATTCTTGAATATTCATCATAGGATATCTATTTTTATAATGACCATTCACACAACGTTTAAATCATTCAATTGATCCGTTGGAAAAAACTTCTTTCCCTTCCGTGGAGTCAACTAGATGCTTCCTTTTTACAAGGCTTGTTCTTCCTTTATGACCTTAATTACCTCATATATAGCATCTTCCCATCCCTTTGAAGAATTTTTATAGGTGTTTCCTTCCACATCCTTAACACATAGGTTCTTGAAGATACATACTTTTAAGATTATTACCTGAACTCCCATTGGGAGTTATTTCATGCATATATGATTCCTTATAAAAATCACCAAGGCTCATGTGGTCAATAGTTACTCCAGATAGTTGGTTAAGAATACACAAAAGGGTTTTCATTAAAGCTCTAATTTCATTCGGTTCCTCATTCAGAATAATTTAATAGTCTTATTCACATAAATTTTTACTTTGGTGCCAGCTAGATCTAGCCATTTACTAAAACAAAAAGGTCAGTGAGAGTATATCAATAAATTCTTCATATAATATCACATGAGGTGGGTAAAAAGTATGATATACCTATTCTTGTTATCTTAAAAACATTAAATTTATCTAAAATAACAATAACTTTTCTAATATTCTACAATTATAGTTATGAATCATATACTTAAATAACATCATAACCTCTAATGTTACTTAATCCGACCATTGATACCAACTACAGGTCCCCTACTATAAACATTACATAATTAGAACATAAGTTTATAATTCACATTGAGGATCTTTTCATGTTTATATTTTTATAGAATTTAGCCTTAAATATTACATTACATGTCAAATATTACAAAGATATTGATTTATACTCAGTATATATTTTTTCATAAAATAAATAATCTTATAAGAAAAAAAGTATTCATATCTTGATATAAATATGCTCCAATTATTCTTTTCTATTTTCTGATATTATATAGTGTAGAAATTTTAAAAAACATGGGATGATTATAAAAAGCTCAGTAAGGGTTATAAAATAAAAAACACACACTGTTATATCATTTCATAAAAAACATATGCACTTTAACACACCTTATGAAAAAATAATATTTACGAATAACACATTGTAATCACAAATCATAATGGTAACTTGTGGCCTCTATAACATAATTACGGTGTGGATGTCACATCTATATATGGAATTACGTTTGGAATAACCATCACAGTATATTTCCTAAATCACATAGGAGAAAAATTAACTTTTAACTCTGTCATGTCACCTAATTCATTGTAGAGCTATCCCAGACTCACCCTCCCTAGGTTTATCATAGAATGATTTGTATACCTAAAAAATAACCGAGAACCATAACATAATAATGACACCCGAATAGGAATAATGGAAAGATAACATTTCCATATTTTAATCACAATATAAAATTTTAAAATATTTATATAATCAGTCCATTCATATAACCATATTCAAAAACAAAATATGTAAAAACAGTATTGGGTACTTATCTTCCTTTTAAAAACATTACAACTTGTTAAGGATTCCAAATATCAAATAGCGCTCGCCGAGGCAGAAAGGTCATTGTGACCACGTATGTTAAAAATAAATATTCTATTTGAAATTTTGTAAAATTTTATGTATAATATGACTAATGTTAAACTATATCACATGTAAAAGGGATTTATACACCATATAAAATAAAGTCCTGTGTAAATAAAAATTTTCCTCAAGGAAAAGAGATTGAGACGAAGTCCCTTACAAAGATCATTTTGAAAATAAAATATATCAATTATGTGTATTTACTATAAGTACACATAATGAAAGTATAAATACAATATAAGATATAAAAATTAACTTATAACGTAATCATAACATTACAAAAACATGATGTATAAGATCAACTAAATGAATGGAAATTGGGTTATGAAGTTCCCTAACCTAATGTCCGACATGACTCGTTATTTCTTTAATCTCCAGAATAATAAACAAATGATAATTCAAATTTTCATACGAACATTTTTCAACTTTATTCTTCATTTTATATCTCTTTTTAGTACGTTATAAACATTACAAAAACAATTATGTTAAAAACGATCAATTTGTGGATATTTGGTACATGAGTCAAAAATGAACATCTTATAATTACATGTTGTCTATATGTTAAAAGGTACATTTTATCTAGAATAGGATAAATTATTTAGATTTCATATATATCATTTATATCCATTATATATATATATATTCATAATAATACATAACATTTCAAGATAAGATATGAAATGCACCATTCATGGAGACTGTAATGCGTAAGTACACATGAACCTTACTTTTCATTTATATTTCATATTTAATGGAATTAAAACATAATGATGCATATGTATATTATAATTATAGTATAAAATAATATATAATTTCATTAACTCTATTCTATATATGTTCCACATATGACATGAATGAGTCATATCCCATTGAGAGGGCGGTATCCCACACTTCCTCAAATGTAATTATCGTATTTACACCTTAGGAAAACAATTATATAATGATATAAATGAAAAAAAACAAAATTTTATAAGAAATATAAATATAAAATATATCACATATAATTATAGTTCCATCATAATGGCAACCATCTGAGGCGGTATATGATAATAGAACAATCATATTTTTGTGAGGTCGTAGTTCATTGTCAACAGAAACAGTATGTTCGTATCAATAAGATGGAGGTGTGTGTAAGTGTAGTTATAATACATCTCATAACAACATCATATTATATTTAGTATAATTATTATGTTATAAAATAGTGTAATATAGAGATTTTAGGGTGTTGGAGAAGGAAAATAAAAGAAAAGAAGTTGAGAGAAGTCGTTACATTTAAATTGGGTAACTCCCTTTGGATTGAACTAAAAGGAATTCTTAAATTTCCTTATTCCTAGGTTATGTCTTATAAGAGGAATAGAGGTATGTTGGGAGCTTCAGGGATCATTTTATGTGAAAGATAAATGTTTTAGAGGAGTGAGTAATGGGTTATGGTTGGTTGCCTTTTAGAAGAGGGAGGAGGGGCTACTTAGGAATGTTTGAAAGTATTATTTTATTATAAATTTATTTTCAATTTAAAAAATTCCAAAACTTATTTCATTATAATATAAGTTACATATAAGTCAAAATAAAACAATCCAATAAGAATTTTATAGGCATTAGATATTTTTTAATCCATATCTTTTTTAACCCTTTGTTAACTCATTTTCTTATTACCATGTCCTCATATATATTCACACTATATGGTTAAAATATATTATATAAAATGACAAGAGACAAAAAAATTAATCATATATGACATTATTTAAGTCATTTGTATGATTCCAAGATTTTCAGTATTAATTTATCATATAATATAATATTCATTATTATAATAACACATTTATGTCAATTAATAAATTATTCTTATCAAAATAGTTATAAAATATATAAAAACATGATTCATTCAAACAACCTTAATTAATTCAAATATAACAAGTCATTATTATCCCTAAAATTCTTGTATTTCATATAAAGTTTCCAAATTAATTTATTTTAATAATTATAATATCATTTATTTCAATCATTTTTAATGAAGCAATTACTACCTCACAATTATGTCATAATTAAATTTCATTACTCAATGTATAAAATTATAAATAATATACCATGATATAGGATATAGTTTTTGATTTCAATTAAATATTTTTTGTCAATGATATTACTTATATAACCCCATATAAATATTGTTTTACTAAAAGATATATATATTTTTTCACTTTTGTCTTTACATTAAATTAATTAATATAAATTGTCATTATTACTCCCACGTGGCACCATGGGGACCCTAAAACGACCCATGGATTCCCTTGGCTGGAAATATATCATCAAATAGTGTTTATAAAAGTTTAATTGTAATTTTATATTATTATAATATTATTATTAACACTTATTTACCTGATATATCTTTTAACCATGGTAAATAAAATATTTACAGAAATGAATATTCATAATATTTAAAAATAAAAGTTACCTATTTAAAAATTTTGTACCTCATGATTCGTAATTTTTAATCAATTATTTCAAATTCAAATAACAAAAGTTTCTAAAATTAAATTAAAATTAATTCCCGTGGTCAAAACAAAAAAGTGTATTTTTATGAAATAATAACTTGAAAAATATTGACACATGATTGTATTTAATTTTATTGTGAAATTACATCCAATTACCATAATTGGGTTAAATTATAAAATTATAATCCAATTAAACATTAAAACAAATACCAAGATCAATATAACTATTTAAATAGATTAGACTAAAAGGACGTTTTGAATTAAAATGCAGTATTTTCTCACTCTACAAAAAAAATAAACTTTATAAAAAAAATTCAAAATATTTACCCAAATAAAATTTTGATGTCCCTCTTATAAATAAGAATTTTATTTTTTCAAATTTATCGTATAAATGTAACAAAAAAATTATTTAAAATAGGTACATCATCAAAAGGATGAAAAATGACCTTTTAAAAATATTAGAGTATTTGTGCTGAAAATTGGATTCATTATCATTTTAGGTATCTAAATTTTATTAGATAATTGTAAAAAAAAATTAAAAAAATGTATAATAATATTTTTTTAGTACCCTTCATTCCCTCCATTACTATTGCTACGCATTAAATACCATTTAAAATAATATTATATTATTATTTTTCTGAATGACTCAACCTTATGCGCAACATCATATTTTTAGAGAAACCCATTGATGCGTTTCAAGTACGCCATCGAACATAGAATCCATTTTATGATAAAATTAAAATTTAATTCAAAACTATTTATAAATATGAAAAAATTGTATTCTTTATTTACCTGGGTTGGTATAGTTAGTCAATTTTAATTAAACCTCATATTTAGTCAGAAACCATTATTATATAGTGTAATTTTTGTCCATTTCAAGATGTAAAAACATGTAATGATAATGAAACATGTTGGGATCAATTTATTATATATTTTAAATAGTTTTGGGATAAATATTTTATATTGTATTATGTTCACAATAAATATGATGAAATTATAAGATTGATGTATTTCTTTAATGCTATAGTTTGGGGAACTCTTGAGAGTAACACATGTTGAGGAGCTATATGAACATAGCTGCACCTCCTGTTATGACATATGCTCTTGACTAATTATTATGGTATAATACATTCTCTTAGAATACTATTACCATGTTACATAGTAATAATATATATGAAATTACCAAACAATATAAATAAATAATATTAGAGTAAAATAAACAAAATAAACCCATTTCAATATCAAAATGAAATGTTTCGATACAACCATATATGAATTGATCTTCTAGTAGGAAAATCACAGATAAAAAATATCCAAAATGTATACAAATATACAACCATCCCTTATAGATATTATTTCACTTAGAAAATTCTTATCTAATACCAAATCAATATTCCCTATCCTGAACTACTACACATCATGTACTCAACCTAATAGTTAACATAAGGTAAGAATGTGAACCATAGTTCTCATGCATGATTTGAAAAATACATCACAATTGGGTCTAAGTGTTGTCCCCTGTTATATGTCTAAATATTCATGTTTCAGAATGAGTAATTTATATAAAAAATTTAGTTATACTCGTTGAATCATCCCTTTCATACTACACAGCCATGAGAGTCAGTGAGACTTTTTTTTCAACACCTTGAGGGAATCATATCATTACCTTATTCAATATGTGTTGAAATTCACCTAAATACTGAACTTTGGGATTCAGCCTAGTCCAGAACACTACCAAATATATATAACGTCTGGTATAATGTAACGAACTCTCACAGTAACTCATCTATGTCCTTCAAAATAACTTCACATTTAATGTGTGTCCCTCCATATCCAAAACATTGTCATAGCTCCCATGGTTTGTTGTATTTTCTAATTCTCACATCACATCAATCCTTGACTATTACCCATCACATCTATAGGTCAAAATTCACATCCACGTATCTCTTTCTCAAGATAGAGTCAAAACCTAACCACTACACTCATATGGTGTTGGTCTCTCATGTATTGATGGACCAATACTATGTCACATAGGGTATTCCATGAAAATACCCTCAAACATAGGGAGTGGATAATAATATTGACCACTACAGTCTTTATTAATGTAGAAAATTTCAAAAATCATTGGACAAAATAACTATAACTCTGAGTGGATTCCTCTATTAACCTATAAATTAAGGCATAACCATATATCCCTACTACTACATTCTCACAAAGGGTAGGATGAGATCCATGTCACCATCCCCTCTCACCAAATGAAAGGGTTACAAATGACACACACATGTAAGAACTATGTGGGACATCATCCCATCAAAAAACATCACTATCTTATCATAATATTCTAGTCTCTTGAGCCCATTCACCTCTTCCAGATCTTGTTTTATCATCCATGAAAAACATGTCAATATTTTTTCAACATCTTATCCCATGCACGAGAATCCACTATGGTCTTTGAGACATATATTAGTCTCTAATCAATGAAACCCTATCATACAGATCCCCCTTTGATTATTCCATATCATTTATGGTCTCCATAACATTATATTTATAGGTGTGGCCTAATTAGAACCAAATTCTTCTTTATCAACACAGAAACTGAATGACAATATGTTTTTAAACTTTCTTGACCATAGTCCAGACTCATCTGATATATCCACTGGATACTTTTTAACCATAGTATGTTGGAAAAGATCCCATTATCACACTCTTATACTCTAATAGGATTCATCCCACTCTTCATGCATGAGAAGACCCTCCTCCAACAAAAGGGTGAAGATCATGAAATATGTGAGATGTATTATTTTCTCTAATATGATCAATAGTCACTATGGATTTTCTCCATATCCATTGTCCCTAAGAACCCAAAATTTCCTATCTCATATGAACACATATACTATAGGACATAACCGAGGCCTTTCTATCCAACTGAATTGACACTTTCTCCCCTTGGTGATGTATTTTCTTGGTTGATCCTAATTCATCCAAGGAGTATTAGGGAATTAATCTAATTTGAAGAGGCTCAACACTATTCTATGAAATTAATATAGGTACTATCATTCCTCTACCACATTACATGATACCATTTATTCTCAAAACGTTTTATAATTATGTATACATTTTTATATAAAATTGTACTATAGGATTTATCTACCTCAATACTATTGATACCCCTTTACAAGACTATACACTACCATGGAAAAGATCATACATGACTAACACTAGATCATAACACAAACTAACCTCCTTTATAACATCATAAAATGTAAATAAATATATTTAAAAAATTATAATGAATTATTAAAATATAATAAATAAATAATAACCATTGATACACTAACTAGGAACTACTACTTCATGGAAACATCACCCAATAAAAAGGGTTAAACTTTTATGGATCACCTATTTGGCATAAAAAAGGTTCTCATCATCCTCACTCCATTACACCAATCTACATTGTAAACATACTAATTCCACAGAAATATAAATTTAAAAATACTGGCTTTTGATTAAAAACCATGAATAGAAGAAGAAACATAATTATATTACCTATGAAGCACTGAATGTACCTCCAAAATCATTCCCTGACATGAGGAATCCATGATTGGAGGGAATGGGGAAGTGTATGATGAAATGGACATTTCAATATGACCTTTGATCATAAATAATTAACGTAGACTCCCAAAAAAATTGGTCTTCCCATGACTAAGAAATATTATCTTCAAATTCAATCACTGCGTGACCATGAGTGTTGTGGAAGAAAACATACCTACCTTATTAAAATTAGAATCCTGGTGAGAGGTGAAAACAAGTGGCCCCCATGTTATAGGGCCTGAACATAATTTAAACACCACTGTTATTAGACCCATTATTTCACTATGATTTAATTCATAATATTATCCATCATCTTTATAAGGATCATTGTTAAAAAATATACGTCCCCTTTCATACTGGGAAACATAAGTAACGCTCCACCCTAAATTAAAAACCAATATTGAAATCACATCATGAATACCTCTACTAAATCAAGATTCCTCTATTTAAAGTGAATAATAGAATATTCAAATGTAGTATAATCCTTTCAAAATGAAAACTATGTCATACCCCAACATTAGCTCATGCACCTAACCAACAAAATGGGAATATTTTATCATCTAGAAACATCTCTTAGAGAATTTTATATTTACTAATTCTTAAAAAACATCCTAATTAATAAAATTTTAGAGATCTTGGAAAAAATTTCAAACCCCCATTAAATTTCACAACATGTAATGTCATGGGTCACTAAAAATCATAATGATTATTGTCTTTAAAAATCCATAGTAATATAGTAACCACCACTCATCAAACCTGCACTTTCAATTCCCCCAGAAACATTGGTGTTACATATTTGAACACCAATAATACTTTCATTATTAAAATATAAACATTGAGTTGAAATATTCATGAATAATAAATCCTCACACATTCCATTATTGACAATATCAAGAAGGTGGCCAGTGGACCCTATCTATGCCGAGACTCCACATTATATTCAAAAAAATAAACCCCAAGGTTATAGTGATACCCTATATATGAATATACTATATAAATTAACATCGTATTATCTAATGTTTTGGTCAATGTGGTTTTTAAATCACCATATCCAATTCTCTGAAAAAAACACATCGGTACTCCTTCCAAACTCTTCAAAAAATGTTTGTCCTCAACTATTTGTAAACCACCTCTACAAAAACTCACCCAACCATAATTCCATAACACATGGTGGAATCATTGAATTAGGATAACCTAAAACAAAAAATATCAAAATTTACTCATAATTTAATTCTACATTTAAATCCCTTACCAAAAAACAATCTAATATTCTCTTTCCTTCATAACCAATACTCCATTGTTGAAACACACTCTAGGTCGTGTAAAATATATCTTGATCCAGTTACTAAGAAAAAAAATCCATGAAAACCCTAAAAAATTACAAATCTTATATTTAACAAGGAACCATATCACATAAAATCTATTTGTACATCAACACTCCAATACCACCCCAACAATTAATATACAAGTCACACCCCTCCAAAAACCTATATGATATATGGGTCAAACCATAGTGATTATATAATAATTATCATAAATATTTATTAATATTTATACCATACTAATTTAAAAACCCAACTTCAAAATCTTGTGTTCCATCCAATATTAAACATAATAACAAGATATGGTCACCTCCTTATACTCATGTTCCAAAATAAAACATCATGGTTAAAACATTCTTATCTCACTAGGAATTTCATTCTAACTATCAACCAAAATTACACCCTCATTGAGGGTCATGGCCTCTACCACCAAGTGGTGTTCTCAAAAAAATATTTATTTGTTTAAACCACTCCTTAATAACTAACATCAATGATACAAACAACCATATGGATGTCACCGATTCAAATCATTACTCACCCATCTTGAAAACCCAAGTCTATTTGATCAAGGACTACCGGAATCCAACATTACATTTTACCCTGATGCACTTATGATGTTCTATATAAACATTAGGGAAACCAGCCACTAAATTAAACACCTGTATCCACCATTATATTCAGAGACTTCCCACACTCATCATTTATCATACCATAACAATAGATTGCTGATATATATACTAAAAGGGAACCATGAATAACCTAAACACATAAGAACCCGTATAATGATACCTTACCTAAAATCCATTAAAATACTCATTACCATCAAATTAAATTAATCCATTGAGAACCCTCTCATATGTTATTTACTGGTATCTATCCAAATCTCGTGTAAACATAATGCCATTAATATCCTGTAAAAATCAATGGAATACCCTGAATTAGACTCCATTTAGTTAAATTATATCAAATAAATGTCTCACAAACATAAAAAATATATCATTATCTTCTCATAGATTAATCTCATTCAATATCCCGAGGCATATCACTCGTTCCATGGTTTTCCACATGATCACCCACCACACATGTATCATTCCATACCACATGTGTCTAACTACGTCACCACTGCACCATATATGAACACACAGAATAAATAAGGATATTAATTCTACTAATTTATTGTCTCAAAATAGACTTAACACCATGGACTGGTAATTACATTTGGCTTTCATCAAACCACTAAGGGGTATCCACAAATGAACTTGGTTTGGTAAATTTTAACACCACCATTAATCTATTTTTAAAACACCATATCTATATTTTTTGTTACATTATTTAACCATTCTCACATCATCCTTGAAATATATTCCAATATTGGGATTATACCTCACACCAATAATACATGTACAAAACCTGACGGAGATCCCCAACCAAGGAACATAATTCATGAAAAAACCCACTACATGTCACTATACATCCCTAATATGTATTGACTGTATAGTCATTGCTAGATAATTTGTTGCACCAACATCAACATGACATGTCATGAGAGGAAACTACCATGGTTCATTCAGTAGATTTCCCCTAACAAGAGATATAGAAAAATTAAATATAAATTACTATTAAGGATTTAGATAGGTTAACTCCAAACCACACATGATATTTGAAATATTCCTACAACATCATTCTACCATATTTTTATATAGTGAAATAAAATAAAATTAAATGATACTACAATGAAGCAACTCGGTCCAACGACCACTGAACAGATCCCAATGACTAGTATCTATGACATATCATGTTCACCGCCCTATATAACATTGACTATTTTCTAAAAGTGAATTTATAATCCATATAATAATTATAATATGACCTCAAATCAGTTAATAAATAATTTAAATATTGAAAAAATATGCCTCAAAACAATCAGGGCTGGAATAATAAAATAATAACAATACTAAAACCAACTGAAATGTTGTTCTCAACCAATTCACATATTTGTTCTCCCACAATTAATATTTTATATAAAAAAATAAAAACATACCTCATCATCTTTATTTTCATCTCTATGATTCACCAACCTCATCTTTAATACCACATGCTATTGCCCCAGCCTGATCCACATCATTTCCAATGATCAGCCAAAAATTAATCTAATGTTATAAACATAAAATGTATTTTTTATATGGGAATTGAGAAATATATCTCATTTGGGTATCACTAAATTCACCTAATGCACAAATTTATATAAATATGTATTCATGCGGAAAGGACACATATAAAATTATCATAAATGTTCAGTCATTATGTTCTAACTGGGTCCCTAAGACACACAACCATACAAGATAATATTACATGCCAAAATATCATCATTTCCTTGTGATAGACATGTTGTAACACATAATAAGACATAATTATTGGCTTCATATAATTCCATAACACTACCCACCTTAGTGCATGGTTCGTACATTGGGGATAACACACCATCTAACTCATGGAATTCTTTCCAACTCCTTTCCACTCATGGTGTATCTTTCCATATCGAAAAAATTACATTCTATCTAAATATAGGATCCAATAACCACATATTACCTCACATCATACTATAAAAGACCCTATAACTCAATATGATCACACATAAAATCTACAATGCTTTAACTCAAGTTGGGGTCATAACCAAACCAATGCCATCTTATGAGGTGGGTCCCTCATTCACTAGTGTACTAGAATCCTATCACTATAATCAACCCCTACCAATACAATATCAATCATGGGAAAGATTATAAACTATACCACTAACATATCACCTATGGTGGGGCCTCATAAAGAGCAGGGGACCTATACCCATTCACATAGGGTGGTCCCTTCGATTATCATATCACATATGTAAATGAAACACATCCTATACACTACACTGAAATCATGGTGGGACCAATATATTTCTCCATATTCTCTATCATAACATGATGGTCTAATACAGTACAAGAATGAAACAAAAAAAAGAGGTTCTACAACTTCTTTCATGATCTGACCAAATTATCATAGGATTCTAGTCACTCAGGGACCATCTCCTTCCATCGAGAATATCTGATCGTCTATGAATTGTGTTATTGTCATATCATAATGCTTAAGTTGACCAAAATGGAGACAACATGTTTCATTCAAACACATATTGGCCACTTATCACAAACATCATCTCATATTTTATACCCTTTAGTGAATGTGTAGAGCATGTTATCTTCTCGATCACTATCTCAATAGGAAGGGTCCAATTCCCATCCGATTCTAATATATCCCATTTGAAACCCAATTCCATGTCATTATTCCACATATGTAACCTCACTTCAGTCTCACCTTAAATATAATATGGGAATATTCTCATTCATCACTCAAAGGAATCCTCTATTTGGAATTATCTTCATTATCTTGATGTTTTATCCAACTATTCAGACATTCCAGTACACTCTTCAAGAAATAAAATGCAGTTCAATGTCACTCACAAGTTATACGATCATCTATCACATCATCATTGATCCCTAAGACTCTCCTCCCCATAAAATTTTGTTATAAACTCATCTTATGCTACCCTGAATCACCCATGATACCCTAAGATCAAACTAAGGCCTCATATCAAGTCATTCTATACTAATTCCCCTTAGATAGATTGTAATCAAGAGATCCCAATTTATTAAAGGCGCATTAGTACTATCTCCCATCATGGAGTCCCAACACTATCTTTTCACTATAAATGTGTGATGCCCATTCCTAACCAAATCAAATTTATTTTATTAAATAATTCATAATAATTTATAAACATGTATATGAAATAGTATTATAGATTTTACCTACACTGATACCAGATTTATCCACTTAGAAAACCTACACACCACCTCGAACAAGCCCATCCAACCCATATTATACAATATAACACCAATTTAGATCCTATTTAATATATATATATATATTATTAAAATTTTTAATTTAGTATTTAAATTTATACAATGGGGAAGTACCTCTGATAAAATCAAAGTAAACCTCACTTTTTTGAAACCATAATAGAGGACATGTATTTAGAATTATGAGGGACCCTCACACCCCCACACATGAAACACATACCATCATCCCTTGATTTAACCATAATTCAATGGAGTCAGAACTAAGTTGACTATGGAAATAACACCAAAATCATGGATTAAAAATTGAACCAAAAATTGAAGAAGAAATTAAATATGCATACCTCATACATATAGAAACCACACAAATAAAAATTCCCTTGATATGGGGGATCTGTAGGAGGTAGGGAAATAGATATCTGATTGATATATACCTCTCTTTACACCCATTGTTCTAAAATAATCAAGCGGATGAACCAGAAATATATCTATACCCCATAATTGTAAAATAGTGACATATGCATCGGTCATGGTGAGATTATCTCCTTCAAATGATGAAATCCTTGTGCGACCACAAGGCCATGAAACTACAGACATCATGAAATGTCTATGAAACATAGCCAAACACTTTCATGGAATGAATTATGACTCATTATCAGACATATATCTTTAGAATCATCAACATTTTCAAAAGTTTCATGGTCAGAATGTGATAACCCAGTCTATTGAATGAACCAATTTTTCAGGATCCACCCTTCTCCAAAAAAACCATTAAACCATCCACACTGTGAATCCCAAAGCCATGAAACAATTCATCCTCACTAGAGCTTATCAAATAGTGAACTATGGGTCATGTTATGACCTAAAATAGTATAAACATTTCATCAAGGCCACTTGGCACTACACAGACACTCACCTAAGCACATGAACCACTAGAAGTGTTTCATTACTAATCCGAAATCATATCATTGATATGTTCAACATATTGGATTAATTATATGAATCAAAACTCATGGAATTACCACTACTCTTTGAAATAAATTAAAAGTCATTTTATATTCACAACTCATCGATGTTGGTGACTTAAAGGATTATAATATTCAGTACGAGATGTTGTTACAAAACCCATAACATATTGGGGGAACATATATATGACAACCTTGCTTTTATTACAAATTTAAACATGATTTATTACATAAAACGTCACTTGATACAAAAAATAAGATCAAGAGGTTTAGTTTATTTGTGGATTAGGATCATTACATAAAAACGTAAAACATGAAATACAACATCTTTTTTGAAAACATCCTTTACATGAACACTACATCCCCTCGTACTTTTCATTGCATGGGATAACCTGAGGACATGCACAAGAAAAGGGTGAGCTATAAAGCCCAGTAAGGGAATACACATGGAATAACATGAGGAGTACAATACATGTTAGAAATTAGGTATATCAATATATAACAAGAGAAAAATTAACATAAAGGCATGATAAAGAATGTTAATCATAACATGGAAATGTGGCAACAACACTTAACATGGAATTAGCATTAGCCAAGGCCCATTGCACATGGAGCATGAGTAAATCCTTATTTCACATCAAGCACAAGTAAAACCTCATTGAACATGAATTATCACGAGTCAACACTCATTTCACATGACGTATCATGATACTATACTTTACCCGATGCATTGAAGCGCTATAAGGGCCCACCCTTCTTAAACATTTCATTTAATGCATAAGTGTGCTACATGGATCATAAAACATGGATTCAAAAATCATAATCATTTATTCCACGATAAATGAATGTGAAATTCATACATGAATCTTTACAATCAATAAGTAAATGTTCATAATGTTGAATACCATTGATGGAGAAATGGGCATGATATTCACTACATAATGACTTTGGCTTAGAAAATCTGTGCGATTTCGGTAGCCTAACGGTGTGACATAAGAATACAAAAAAATGGTTGATGAGAGAGAAAGGGGTTACTCATCATATTTACATGTAATAGGAAGTAATGAGGTCATATAGATACACGTACCAACAATTTTAGTGTAATTTAGATTCATGATACAAAAGTTTTGCTTGAATGTAAAAGAGGAGAGAGAAGTTTTTTTCAGAATTTCGGCATATTAACGGGTGTACATGGGAGGTATTTAATGAAAGATAAAGGGGTCTCCCATCATTCAAACATAAATAGGGATGTATGAGGGAGGTTCAAAAACATACCCCAATATTCATAATTGAATCTAAAAAGGAAAAACAGCTTAAAGAAAATTGGACAAAAATGAGAAAGGAAGAAAAAACCCTTACTTGAAGTATGCTACCAAAGGCTAGAGAGAGGCTTGTGAGAGGCTTCTCGGGAGCATGGGGCACCATGGGAGGATTCTAGAGAGATTAGGGCAGAGGTTGGACGAACTCCAAAGGCTTTGAGTGAGGAGGAAGTGGGAGGTTGGGTGGGTTTATATAGGAAAGGTGAGGGAATTCTTTATTATTTAAGTTTGGGACCCCTTATATTAAATTAATCAAAACTACAAACCATCCCATGTTTTTTGCCCATAGTTTTTGGAAATGAGAAGAGGAAAATAATATTTTATAAGGACAAGGTCCTAGATTCTTAAAATAATAGGATTGGTTATGTGGAGGTGAGTCACACTCCCATGGAAATTAATTTAAATAGACAAGGTGTTTAATAAGTTTTGAGGGGTCCATTAATTCATTGAAAGGTAATCCAAATAATCCTGAAATCACATTATTTTAATGGTAAAACATATATTGGCCGAACATAAAGATTATATTATTTTATTACATCCCTATTGTGTCATTATGATGTCATAAAACACATTATATATTTAAACAGTATTTAATTTTTACTCAAAAATTTGACTGGCTAAAAAAATTGTGAAAAATTTACCGTTGGATAATTTCGACATCCTGATTCCAAAAATAACATTTATTTTATCTACATAATTTTCTAAATTTTTTAATTTTTACTTTTAAAATAAGAACCGACATTTTTCAAAAATTCACGGGTTTTGTCAAAAATGGCTTTCAATCATTAATGAAAATTATAATTGCATTCATACAATTACATGATAATTTATATATATAAAAATTATTCTAATAATAATTATTATTATATTTTATTAAAATATTATTTAATTCAAAAATCCCTTAATTTAATAAAATATATTTCTTAATTAAATAATCACTAAAAACACCATTTGTACTTTAAAAACTATTTACAATGTATCAATAATGACAAGAAATTATATTCATTAATATATACAAAAATAATGTACATGAACATAGTACTATCGATTAGTTACATAACCCCTTAAAACAGCCGCATAAGACCTAATGGTATGGTGTGCGATGGTGACAGACTCTTGGGGTTGCTCGGATAACATCACTTGAGTGGTAATTTCTATCAACTTCCACTTCCCCCATAGATGGTCGCATTCGTGCTTGACATGGTGATGCTCATCTTGGGCTTGCTCAAGATCGAAGACCAAGGATGCCACCTTTTTTCCGAGCTCCGATAAATGGGCTTCATATGGAGCAATTCTACTGGATGAGGCCATCGCTTCTTTTGTCTAAGTAAAATTGGATGTGTTAAATCCCTATATTTATACTAATCATGTGATCGCTGTTCAATGACTAAAAAAGTAACGGTCACAATTCATATCATAAAACCAATGATGTTGACATTTTATAAAAAAAATTTATATAAATTGACATTTAATAAGATCAAGAGGGATTTTCCATTAATGAAACTTTGGGTCATTACAATATTCCCCGCTTAAAAAATTCCGCCCTTGAAATTTTTCTTTTCCAACACAAAAATAGATGTGAGTAACTCGGCTTCATCATTTCCTCCAATTCCCAAGTCGATAGTTCAAACTTGTGGTTTCTCCGTAATATCTTGATGAGGGGCTTGTCTTATTTCATAGAACTTTTTCTCTACAATCTAAGATCTTCACTGGTTTCTCCTCATAAGAAAGATCATCTTCCAATTGTACCACCTTAGAAGAGATTACATGTGAAGGGTCTGATATGTACATCCTTAAGAGGGATACATGAAAGACATCATGTACTTTGGCCATAGTCGGAAAAATTGATAGTCGATAGGCCACAACCCCGACACGATCAAGAATCTCGAAGGTGCTGATGTACCTTGGACTTAACTTCCCTTTCTTTCCAAACCTCATGACCTTATTCCAGATAGATATGCGTAGAAAAACCATGTCTCCATCTTTAAACTCAAGGTCTCGTTGATTATTATCTGCATAACTCTTCTGTCAACTATTGGCTGCCTTGATATTTTTTTGAATGGTTTTCGCCTTCTCCACCATTTCCTCAACCATTTCTTGTCCAAGAATCTTAAGTTCACTGACCTCATCCCAACATTCTGGTGTTCCGCACCTTTTCCCGTACAGGGCTTCATATGGTGGCATTTGGATGCTCGAGTGGAAACATTTATTATAAGAGAACTCTACCAGAGGAAGATGTTGATCACATCCTCCTTTATAGTCCATTGAGCACGCTCTCAACATATCCTCAAGTGTTTGGATAGTCCGCTTGGATATGCCATCCGTTTGAGGATGATAGGTCGTACTAAAGTTCAGCACAGTATTCAGAGAATGTTGAAGACTCTTCCAAAACATAGAGGTGAATCTTGGATCTCGGTCAGACACAATAGATAAGGGAACTCCATGCAACCTTACCACTTTTCTGATATATATCTATGCCAATTGATCCATTGCGAAATCCTCCTGAATAGCAAGGAAGTGTGCAGTCTTTGAAAGATGATCCACAACTACCCATATTGCATTGTTGCCATTGGATTTCCTCGGAAGTACGGTGACAAAGTCCATGGTGATGTTTTCCCATTTCCATTCTGGTATGGGAAATGGTTCCATCATCCCCTTAGACTTCTTCCTCTCAACCTTCACTTGCTGACACATCAGGCACTTTGATGAATATTGAGCAATCTCCTTCTTCATATGATCCCACAAAAAGTTTTCTCAGAGATCTTGATACATCTTTGTGCTCCCTAGGTGAATAGAGAAATTTGAACTATGTGCATCATCCAAAAGTTCCTTCTTCAGGTCCAAACTTGATGGAATACATAGTCTTTTCACAAACCTCACAATTTCTTCTTCATTAACATTAAACTCCAATGATTTCCCTTTTTCAATAGATCCCACTGTTTCTTGTATTCCCACATCATCCTTTTGAGCATCCTTTAACCTTTCCAAAAGAGACAGTTCAAAAATCATTTGTGAAAGTATTGATGATGTTCCCTTCTCTATGATTCTGATGTCCATCTTCATCAAGTCTAAGAAGATTAGATCCTTCTAAATTCTCATCATTGATAGAATCGTTGGATCCTTTCTACTTAGGAAATATGCCACCTTGTTTACTTTTTCTAGGGTGGTAATGGATTGAATAGTCATAATCCGTAATGATCTCTATCCATCTTATCTGGCACATATTAAGCTCTTTCTGTGTGAATATATATTTAAGACTTTTTTGGTCAGTATATATCTCACATTTCTCCCCATAGAGATAATGCCCCAAGATTTTCAAGGAAAAGATCACCACGGCCAACTCCAGATCATGCGTTGATAGTTTCTCTCATGGATTTTCAACTTCCTCGAGGCATAGGATATCACTTTATCATTTTGCATCAGCACACATCCTAATCCATTCTTCAAAGCATCACTAAATAACACAAAAATGTTCCCACTTGTGGGTACAGTGAGCATAGGCACAATGATAAGCCTCCTTTTCAACTCCTTGAAGAATTCTTCACATTTATCACTCCAAGAAAACTTTACTCCCTTTCGAGTTAGCTTGGTAAGAGGGTTGGACAATCCTGAGAAATTTCTCAAAAATCGTCGATAAAATCCATCTAATCCCAAGAAGCTACGAATATCCGTTACCGATATGACAACCCTGCTTTTATTACAAACATAAACATAATTTATGACATAAAAACTCACTTGATAAAACAAAGAAGATCGAGAGGCCTAGTGTCTTTGTGGCTTAGTATCATTACATATACACTTAAAACATGAAATACAACATCTTTATTGAAAAATTCCATTACGTGACCACTACATTCCCTCGTAATTAGCATTGCATGGGATAACCTGAGGACATGCATAAGAAAAGGGTGAGCTATAAAGACCAGTTAGGGAATATACATTAAATAACATGAGGAGTAAAATAAATTTTAGAAATTAGGCATATCAATAGTACACAAGAGAAACATGACCATAAAGGCATGATAAAGCATGATAATCATAACATGGAAATGTGGAAACAACACTTAACATGGAATTAGCATGAGCCAAGGCTAATTGCACATGGACCATGAGTAAATACTCATTTCAAATGAATCACGAGTAAACCCTCATTGAACTCGAATTAGCATGAGTCAACACTCATTGCACACGATGTATCATGATACTATACTTTACCCAATGCATTGGAGCGCAATTAGGGCGCACCCATCGTAAACATTTTATTTCATGCATAAGTGTGCCACATGGATCATAAATCATGGATTCATAAAACATAAAAATTTATTCCACGATAAAGTAATGTCGAATTCATACATGAAACATTACAATCAATATGAAAATGTGCATAAAAGTTAATACCCTTGATGGATAAATGAGCATGGTATTCACTACACAATGACAATGGCTTAGAAAATTGGTGCGATTTCGGCAGCGTAACGGCGTGACATAAGAATTCATAAAAAATGGTTTATGAGAGATAAAGGGGTTCCTCATAATATTTAAATGTAATGGATAGTATGTAGGTCATATAGATACATGTCCCATCAATTGTACTAGAATTTAGATTCATGATACAAAAGTATTTTCTTGAATGTAAAAGAAGAGAGAGAAGTTCCTTTCAGAATTTCGGCATAGTAACAGGTGTACATGGGAGGTATTTAATGATAGAGAAAGGGGTCTCCCATCATTAAAACAATAATAGGAATGTATGGGGGAGGTGATAAACCATACCCCAACATTCATAATTGAAATTAAAAGGGAAATAAAACTTAATGAAAATTGACAAAAAATGAGAAAGGAAGAAAAAACCCTTACTTGGAAGTGTGGTTCTAAAGGCTAGAGAGAGACTTGTGAGAGGATTATTGGGAGCTTGGGGATCCTTGGGAGGATTATAGAGAGAGTAGGGCAGAGGTTGGACGAACTCCAAGGGATTTGAGTGAGGACGAAGTGGGATCTTGGGTGGGTTTATATAGGAAAGTTGAGGGGATTCTTTATTATTTTGGTTTGGGTCCCCTTACATTAAATTAACCCCAACTACAAACCATCCCATGGTTTTTACCAATGGTTTTTCGAAAATGGAATAAGAAAACTATATTTTATAAGGCCAATGTCCGAAATTCTTATGAAATTAGGGTTGCTTATGTGGAGGTGAGTCACACTCTAATGAAAATTAATTTAAAAAGGCAAGGTGTTGAATATGTCTTGAGGGGTCCATTAATGCTTTGCAAATAAGTCAAAAAAACCCAAAATCACATTATTTTAATGGTAAAACATATACTTGCCGATCATAAATATTATAGTATTTTATTACATCACTATTGGGTAATTATGATGTCATAAAACACATTATATATTTAAACGGTGTTTAATTTCTATCCAAAAATTTGACTATCTCAGAAAATTATGAAAAATTCACCATTGGATAATTTCGACGTCCTGATTCCAGAAATGACATTTATTTTATCTAAATAATTTTCTAAATATGTTCATTTTCACTTTTAAAATAAAAACCGACATTTATTGAAAATTCACGAGTTTTGATAGAAATGTCTTTCAAACCTTAATAAAAAATTTTAATTGCATTAATAAAATTATAAGATCAATTATAATTAATAAAAATTAATTTAATAATAATATTATTATTTTATTAAAATATTATTAAAATCAAAAATCCATTAATTTAATAAAATTGATTTCTTAATTAAATAATAACTAAAAACACCATTTGTACTTTAAAAACTATTTACAATGTATCAAAAATGACAAGAAATGATATTCATTATTATATACAAAATTTATGTACATGAACATAGTACTACTTATTTGTTACATAACCCCTTAAAACAGTAGCGTAAGACCTAAGGGTAAGGTGTGCGATGGTGACAGACTCTTGGGGTGGCTCAGATAACATCGCTCGAGTGGTAATTTCAATCAACTTCCACTTTTCCCGTAGTCGGTCATGTTCGAGATTGACATGATGAAGCTTAGCTTGTGCTTGGTCAAGGGAGAAGCCCAAAGACGCCACCTCTTTTCCAAGCTCCGACAAATGGGCTTCGTATGGGGCAATTCTACTCGATGAGGCCATCACTTCCTTTGTCTGAGTAAAATGGATTTGTTAAAGTCCTATATTTATACTAATCATGTGATCACTGTTCAATGGGAATATTAGAAATGGTCAAAATTCTTAACATAAAACCAAATAAGTTGACATATTATATAAACATAAAAACAAATTTAATTAGATCAATATGGATTTCCATTAATGAAACTTTGGTCGTTAAAATATTCCCCCTTATGAAATTTTGCCCTCAAAATATTCATTTTCCCACACTAAAACAAATGTGGGTAACTTAGCTTCATCATATCCTCCGATTCAGAAGTCGCTTCTTCAAACTTGTGGTTTCTCCACAGTGACTTGACTAGGGGAATTGTCTTATTTCGTAGAACTTTTTCGTTACGATCTAGGATCTTCAATGGTTGATCCTCATAAGAGAGATCATCTTCCAATTGTACGACCTCGGAAGAGAGTACATGTGAAGGCTCTGGTATGTACTTCCTTAAGAGGGATACATGAAAGACATCATGTACTTTGGCCATGGTAGGTTGAAGTGCTAGTCGATAGGCCACAGCCCCGACACGATCATGAATCTCAATGGGGCTGATGTACCTTGGACTTAACTTCCCTTTCATTCCAACCCACATGACCTTCTTCCATGGAGATATCCGTAGAAAAACGATGTATCCAACATTAAACTCATGGTCTCATCGTTGGTTATCTGCATAACTCTTCTGTCGACTCTGGGCTGCCTTGATATGCTGCAGAATGGTTTTCACATTCTCCACCATTTCCTCGACCATTTCTCGTCCAGGTGGCTTACATTCACCGACCTTATCCCTATATGCCAGTGTTCTGCACCTTTTCCCATACATGGCTTCATATGGTGCCATTTTTATGCTCGCGTGGAAATTTTTATTATAATAGAACTAAACCAGAGGAAGATATTTATCCCATCCACCTTTAAAGTCTATTGAGAATTATATCAATATATCCTCAAGTGTTTGGATAGTCCGCTCGGATTGGCCATCAGTTTGAGGATGATAGGCCATACTGAAGTTCAGTTCAGTATTCAGAGCATGTTGAAGACTCTTCCAAAACATAGAGGTGAATCTTAGATCTCGGTCAGACACAATAGATAGTAGTACCCCCTGAAACCTTACCACTTACCTATAATATATCTGTGCCAGTTGATCCAAAGATAAATCCTCTCGAATAGCAATGAAGTGTGCAGTATTTGTAAGACGATCCACAACAACCCAGATTGCATTGTTGCATTTGGATGTCCATGGAAGTCTGATGACAAAGTCCATGGTGATGTCCTACCATTTCCATTCTGTTATGGGCAATGGTTGCATCATCGCCTTAGACTTCTGCCTCTCAGCCTTCACTTTCTGACACACCAGGCACTTTGATGTATATTCAGTGATCTCCTTCTTCATATTATGCCACCAAAAGTTTTCTCAGAGATCTCGATACATCTTTGTTCTCCTTGGGTGAATAGAGAAATTTGAACTATGTGCATCATCCAAAAGTTCCTTCTTCAGCTCCGAACTTGATGGAACACATAGTCTTTTCCAAAACTGCACGATACCTTCATCATTAACATTAAACTCTAAGTATTTCCCCTTTTTGATAGCTTCAAATTTTTCTTGAATTCCCAATTCATCCTTTTGAGCATCCTTTAACTTTTCCAAAAGAGACGGTTGAGCAATAATTTGTGAAAGGATTGGTGATTCTCCCTTCTCTATGATTCCCATGTCCATATTCATCAAGTCTAATAAGATTGTATCCTTCTCAATTCTCATCATTGATAGAATCACTGGATCATTTCTACTTAGGGCATCTGCCACTTTGTTCGCTTCCCAGGATGGTAATGTATTGAACAATCATTATCATTGATGAGCTATATCCATCTTCTCTAGGGAATATTAATCTCATTCTGTGTTAATATATATTTAAGACTCTTCTGGTCAGTATATAACTCACATTTCTCTCTATAGAGATAATGCTCACAGATTTTCAAGGCAAAGATCACAGCCTCCAACTCCAGATCATGTGTTGGATAGTTTTTCTCATGGATTTTCAACAGTCTTAAGGCATAGGATATCACTTTATCATTCTTCATCAGCACACATCCTATGCCCTTATTCGAAGTATCACTGAATACCACAAAAAGTTCCCCACTTGTGGTTAAAGTGAGCACGGACGCAATGAGAAGCCTCTATTTCAACTCCTTGAAGCTTTCTTTGCATTCATCACTCCATGAAAACTTTACTCCCTTTCGAGTTAGCTTAGTAAGAGGGTTGGAAAATCATGAGAAATTCTTCACAAATTGTCGATAATATCTAGCTAATTCCAAGAAGCTACGGATATTCGTTACCGATGTTGGCCTCGGCCATCCCTCAATTACATCTATTTTGGAGGGGTCCACAGATATCCCATTACTTGTGATGATATGGCTCAAGAATGAGAACTCCTTCAAACAGAACTCACAGTTTATGTACTTTTCATAGAGCTTCTCCTTCCACAAAGTCTCTAGTAATGTTTTTAAATTGTCCTCATGATCCTCCTTGGTTTTGGAGTATATTAGAATATCATCTATAAATACTACAACAAATTTGTCAAGGTAATCTCTAAAGACTCTATTCATCAATTCCATGAATATTGTTGGGGAATTGGTGAGTCTGAAAGGCATTACTATGAATTCATAGTGCCCGCATCTTTTACGAAAAGCAGTCTTGGGGAAATCTTCCTTCTTCACACTTACTTGATAATATCCCGACTGCAAATCCACCTTGGAGAAGTATTCTGCTCCATTCATCTGATTAAACAAGTCATCGATTCTTGGGAGAGGATACTTGTTCTTTATCATGGTTTTTTTAAGTTCACGATAATCGATGCAAAGCCGCATTGACCCATCCTTCATCTTGACGAATAGGGCAGGTGCACCCCATGGTGAAGCCCTTGGGTGTATATACCCTTTATCCAGATTCTCTTGTAGTTGTTTCTTCATCTCTTCAAGCTCAACAAAATCCATTCTATATGGAGTCTTGGATATTGGTAGCGCCCCAGGTATATGTTCAATTGAGAACTCAACATCTCTTCATGGTGGAAGACCAGGTTTTTCCTCGGGAAACACTTCAGCGAATTCCCTCACAATAGGAATTTCTTTAAGGATGGTTTCTTCCTTGGACTCAATCTTCTGAGCCAGATACGCATGATCATAAGGCAGTAATATCCATGCTTGAGATGATGGAGCTAAAAGAGATTAATCTTCCTCCTAACACTTGTAAAGAATCAGGGGTCGATTCTTCATATGGAGTGTGATTTCCATCTCCAGACAATTTATGTTGGCTCTATATAAAGAAAGAGAATCCATGCCAAGAATTGCATAAAATTCCACTAGAGGGAGTATGATGAGTTTCGCTGGGAAATTCAATCCACGGACTACAACACGGGAGGACTTATATTCATGGGATGAAATGATTTCCCCATTTTCCGTACTCACTAACATCATTACTTCCATGACTTGTGGTGGTGATGGGATTTTTGTACTAAACATTTGAGATATAAATGAATCCATAGAACCTGAATCAAAAAGTATGTTTGCTATTCTTGAATTAATAACTAGCGTACCTTTCAGCACTTTGTTGTCGGGGTTCACTTCGGCAGAAGTGATGGAAAAATCTCTTCTTTGCTGCATTGAAGGTTGTTGGTTGTCTCCGAATACCCATGGATTAAGGAACTGATTAGCGAAATGACCCGGTTCGTTGCATTTGTCCAATTGAACAACGCGTTGAGGTTCGAACAGAGTGTTCCTCTCCTCTGTCGCAGTTGTGGGTCTTTCTTTCCGACAGTTAATAGCTATGTACCCTTATCTTCCACACCTAAATAATTTTCTCGTCCCCTTAAGGTAATTTTCAGGGTGCTTCTTTCCGCACTTTTGGCAAGTGAGGTGCTAGATCTTCTTATCACCATTGGATTTATCCATCGGACCACCAGCATTGAATTCCACCTTACACTTCTTGTCCCCATGATACCGCTGTGATTCCCCAGTCTCTATTTTGACCATGAGAGAACATCAGAAAATTTCTTCATAGCTTTCAAAGTCACGGATAGCTAATGCTTTCCAGAATCTAGGCTTCATCCCACCAAAGAAGCGGTCAACCTTGCATTCGGGGGTAACGACAAAGCTGGAAGCGTATCGGGAAATCCATGTGAAGTTTACCTCATACGCTCCAACAGATTCTTCATATTTTTTCTTGAGGGAAAATAATTCCCTTTCCATCTTAAGCCGGAGGGTGCGCGGAAAATATTTATCGAAATATATCTTCCGAAAATCCTTCCATTCCAACGCCTCAATCTCCTCCTCAGGCATCGTATTTTTGATCAACGTCCACCATTGATCAGCTTCACCCTCCATACGATAAGACACTATGAGAACCTTCTCTTATTTAGAACATTCAATGATGGAGAATATCTTATCAATGGAGGTGATGCATTGTTCAGTGATCGTGGGATTGGATGATCCACTAAAGGTAGTAGGCCTTTGTCTCATGAAGCTCTCGATAGTGACTTGTTATTTCTTAGGGGGTTGAACGTTCCCCTTAACCTGTGTTTCTATTCAAAACTTGAGTTAGCTGAGAGAGAAGCGTGAAAACGATTGTGATTTTCGCTCCCATTGGACTGGGCATCTCATTAGTACAGTCATCACACTGATCTTCACAACGGCTTTTATCCCGAGTCCTCCTATTACCATCCATTGGCTGGAATAAAAGAAAAGCTAGGGGTAACATATAAAGGGTAATCCAAAGACAAAAGTTGATGACTTATAAATAAACTTTTATTTCTTTACTCAAGAGTCTATAGGCTTCTACCTTGGCTTTTCATGATCTACATTCTATCATATATTCGTAGGGGAATTTTTTTAATTCCCTTAATAAGGGTTCATAATAAGATTTTGAATTTATCAAAACATATCTCCCGGGATTGTTGTAACCAAGAGTGTAGCAAGGCCCATTGTCATGCACCAATTCATGTTCGAGTCTAGCTCAAAGCGGTGTTTTCGGGTTTTACCCCTAGGATACATCTGTGCTTGAGCTACCTCTACCTTCTCATATACAGACATGGATGTATTTGTTTGATAAACCACTTACTCAGTACTTACCAAATATTAGGGATGTTTTTATTATACCTAGTCTTGTATCTATGGCTTTACTAGGGTTTCTTAATCCCAAAAATAACTAAACCTATCCTCTGATACCAACTATGACAACCCTTCTTTTATTACAAACTTAATCATGATTTATTACAAAAAACATCACATGATGAAACAAAGAAGATCGAGTGGTTTAGTGTCTTTGGGGTATAGGATCATTACATAAACACTTAAAACATGAAATACGACATCTTTATTGAAAACTTCCTTTACATGACCACTACATTCCCTCATACTTAGCATTGCATGGGATAACCTGAGGACGTGCATAAGAAAAGGGTGAGCTATAAAGCCCTGTAACGGAACATATATGGAATAAAATGAGGAGTAAAATACATGTTAGACATTAGGCATATCAATAGATCATAGGAGAAACATGAACATAATGTCATGATAATGCCTTATAATCAAAACATGCAAATATGCCAACAACACTTAACATGGAATAAGCATGAGAGAAGGATCATTGCACATAGAGCATGTGTAAATACTCATTTTCACATGAAGCATGAGTAAACCCTCGTTGCACTTGAGATATAATTAGTCAACACTCATTCCACATGACGTATCATTATACGATACTTTACCCAATGCATTGGAGCTCTATAAGGGTGCACCCTTCTTAAACATTTTATTTCATGCATAAGTGTGCCACATGGATCATACAACACGGATTCATAAAACATAATAATTAATTCAATGATAAAGGAATAGGGAATTAAAACATGAAACTTTAAAATAAATATGAAAATGTGAATAAAGGTGAATACCCTTGAATGAGAAATGGGCATGGTAATCACTACACAATGACATTGACTTAGAAAATCGGTGCGATTTCTGCAGCGTAACGACGTGACATAAGAATTCATAAAAAATGGTTGATGATAGAGAAAGGGATTCCTCGTCATATTTAAATTTAATGGACAGTAAGGAGGTCATATAGATACATGTCCCAACAATTGTAATGGAATTTAGATTCATGATACAAACTTATTTCTTGAATGTAAAATAAGAGAGAGAAGTTCCTTTCGGAATTTCGGCATAGTAACGGGTGTACATGGGAGGCATTTAACGAGAGAGAAAGGGGTCTCCCATCATTCAAACAATAATTGGGAAGTATGGGGGAGGAAAAATACCATACCCCAACATTCATAATTGAAATTAATAGGGCAATAAAACTTAATGAAAATTGACAAAAAAGAGAAAGGAAGAAAAAACCATATCTTGGAAATGTGCTTCCAAAGGCTAGAGAGAGGCTTGTGAGACACTTTTTTGGATATTGGTGCACCTTGGGAGGATTCTAGAGAGTGTAGGGAAGAGGTTGGACTAACTCCAAGGGCTTTGAGTGAGGAGGAAGTGGGATCTTGGTTGGGTTTATATTGGGATGTTGAGGGAATTCATTATTATTTAGGTTTGGGTCCCCTTACATTAAATTAACCCAAACCACAAACCATCTCATGGTTTTTGGCCATGGTTTTTGGAAAAGGGCAGAGGAAAACAATATTTTATAATGAAAAATTACTAACTTCTTAAAATATTAGGGTTGCTTATGTGGAGGTGAGTCACACTCCCATGAAAATTAATTTAAAAAGGCAAGGTGTTGAATATGTCTTGAGGGGTCTATTAATTCTTTGAAAAGTAAGTCAAAAAAACCCAAAATCAAATTATTTTAATGGTAAAACATATATTGGCAGAACATAAAGATTATAGTATTTTATTACATCACTATTGGGTCATTATGATTTCATAAAACACATTATATATTTAAACGGTATTTATTTTTTCGCCAAAAATTTGACAGTCTCAGAAAATTATTAAAAACTCACCGTTGGATAATTTCGACGTCCTGATTCTAGAAATGAAATTTATTTTATCTAAACAATTTTATAGATATGTTAATTTTGACTTTTAAAATAAAAACTAACATTTATCGAAAATTCAAGGGTTTTGACAGAAATGTCTTTCAAACCTTAATAAAACATTTTAATTGCATTCATAAAATTATAAGATCAATTATATTTAATAAAAATTATTTTAATAATATTATTATTATTTTATTAAAAAATTATTTAATTCAAAAATCCCTTAATTTAATAAAATGTATTTCTTAATTAAATAATAACTAAAAACACCATTTGTACTTTAAAAACTATTTACAATGTATCAAAAATGACTAGAAATTATATTCATTATTATGTAAAAAAATAATGTACATGAACATAGTACTACTTATCTGTTACATAACCCCTTAAAACAGCAGCATAAGACCAAAGGGTAAGGTGTGCGATGGTGACAGACTCTTGGGGTGGCTCAGATAACATCCCTCGAGTGGTAATTTCAATCAACATCCACTTTTCCCATAGACAGTCATGTTCGAGCTTGACATGATGAAGCTCAGCTTGGTCATGGTCAAGGGCAAAGCCCAAAGACACCATCTCTTTTCCAAGCTCCGAAAAATTGGCTTCGTTTGGGGAAATTCTACTAGATGAGGCCATCGCTTCCCTTTTCTGAGTAAATTGGATTTGTTAAAGTCCTATATTTATACTAATCACGAGATCACTGTTCAACGACTATATTAGGAACGGTCAAAATTCATAACATAAAACCAACGAAGTTGAAATATTATATAAACATAAAGAGACATTTAATTAGATCAAGTGGGATTTCCATTAATTAAACTTTGGTTCATTAACTCTGATGTTGGCCTCAGCCATCCCACAATTGCATCTATTTTGGAGGGATCCATAGATATCCCATTGCTTGTGATGATATGGACCAAGAATGAGACCTCCTTCAACCAGAACACACACTTGTTGTACTTTTCATAGATCTTATCCTTGCACAAAGTCTCAAGTACAGTTCTTAAATTCTCCTTAGGATCCTCCATGGTTTTGTAGTATATTAGAATATCATCTATAAAGACTACCACAAATTTGTCTAGGTAATCTGTAAAGACTCTATTCATTAATTCCATGATGATTTCAGGAGCATTATTGAGTCTTAAAGGCATTACTATGAATTCATAGTGCCCGTATCTTGTGCGAAAAGCATTTTTGGGGATAACTTCCTTCTTCACCTTTACTTGATAACATCCCGACCGGAAGTCCACCTTGGAAAATTATTGTGCTCTATGCAGCTGATCATACAAGTCATCAATTCTTGGGAGAGAATACGTGTTCTTTATTGTGATTATGTTATGTTCACGACAATCGATGCAAAGCCGCATTGACCCATCCTACTTCTTAACGAAGAGGACTGGTGCACCCCATGGTGAACCACTTGGGAATATAAACCCTTTATCCAGATTCTCCTGTAGTTGTTTCTTAAGCTCTTCAAGATCCACAACAACCATTCTATATGGATTCTTGGATATTGGTAAAGCATCGGGTATAAGTTCAATTAAGAATTCAACATCTCTTCTAGGAGGAAGACAAGGCAGTTCCTCGGGAAACACTTTAGCGAATTCCCTCACAATAGCCATTTCCTCAATGAAGGTTTCTTCCTTGGACTCAATCATCTGAGCCAGATACGCATGCTCATAAGGCATTAATATCCACTCTAGAGATGATGGAGACAAAGTAGGTTCATCTTCCTCCTTAAAATTGTAAATAATATGGGGTTGTTTCTCCATATGGAGTGTGATTTCCCTCTCCCGACAATTTATGTTGGCTCTATATAAGGAAAGTCAATCCATTCCATGAATTCCATCAAATTCCACTAGAGGGAGTATGATGAGGTTTGCCGGGAAATTCAATCCACATATTATAAAAGGGGAGGACTTATATTCGTGGGATGCAATGATTGAACCATTTTCCGTACTCACCGATATCATCACTTACATTATTTTTGGTGGTGATGGGATTGTTCTACTAAACTTTCGAGATATAAATAAATTCGTAGAGTAAGAATCAAAAAGTACGTTCGTTATTCCAGAATGAATAACTGGAGTACCTACCACCACTTTGTTGTCGGGGTTCACTTCGGCAAAAGTGATGGTCAAAGCACTTCCTTGCTGCCTTGGAGGTTGTTGGTTGCCTCCTAAAAGCCTTGGAATAGGGAACTGATTTTCAAAATGACCCGATTCATTGCATTTGTAGCATTGAACAACGTGTTGAGGTTCGAAAGGAGCATTCCTCTCCACTGTAGCAGTCTCAGGTCTTTTTTTCTGACAGTTAATAGTTAGGTTCCCTTCTCTTCCACACCTAAAGCATTTCCTCTTCCCCTTAAGTAAATTTCCATGGTTCTTCTTTCCGCACTTTTGGCAAGTGGGTTGTTGGATCTTCTTAGAACCGTTGGATTTATCCATCGGCCCACCAGCATTGAAGTCCACCTTATTCTTCTTATCCCCATGATACACCTGGGATTATCTGATCTCCATTTTGACCTTGAGGGCACATTAGACAATTTCCTCATAGATGTCGATGTCACGAATCGCTAATGCTTTCCGCTGGCTAGGCTTCAGCCCACCAAAGAAGCGGTCAACATTGCATTCGGGGGTAATGACAAAGCCACAAGTGTATCGTGCAGGCCTTATGATGTTTTACTCGTATGCTCCAATATATTCTTACTCTTTTTTCTTGAGGGAATTCATTTCCTTTTCCATCTTAAGCCATAGGGTGCGTGGAAAATATTTATCGACAAACATCTTCCGGAAATCCTTCCATTCCAACACCTCGATCTCCTCCTCAGGCTTTGTATTTTTGAACAACGTCCACCATTGATCTGATTCACCCTCCATATGATAAGCTTCCAGGAGAACCTTCTCTTGTTCATAACATTAAAGGATGGAGAAGATTTGTTCAAAGGAGTTGATCCATTTTTCAGCGATCGTGGGATCAGATGATCCACTAAAAGTAGGACGCCTTTATCTCACGAAGCTCTCGATAGCGACTTGTTCCTTTTTAGGGGGGTTTGGACATAACTCTTGACCCATTTTTCTATTCAAAACATGATTTAGCTGAGAGTGAAGCATGAAAAATTTGTGATTCCTGCTCCCATTGGATTGGGCATCTCATTAGTACATTCATCACACTGATCTTCACAAAAATTGTTAGCCTGAGTCCTCATATTACCGGCCATTGGATGGAATAAAAGGAAAGTTAGGGGTAAAACATAAAGGGTAATCCAAAGACAAAAGTTGATGACTTATAAATAAAATTGTATTTCCTTAACTCATTAGTCTATAGGCTTCAATCTATCCATTTCATGATCTACTTTCCAACATATATTCTTAGGGGAATTTTTTTAATTCACTTAATAATGGTTCATACTATGCTTGTGAATTTACCAAAGAATATCCCAAAAGAGTTTCGTAACCAATAGTGTGTCAAGGACCATTGTCGTACAACAATTCCCATTTGATTCTAGCTCAAAGCGGTGTTTTTGGGTTTTACCCTTAGGATACAACTGTGCCAGAGCCGCCTCTACCTGCTCGTATCCAGACAGGGATGTATTTTCTTGATAACCCACTTACTGAATACTCACCAAAACTTAGGGATGTTTTTATTGTACTTAGTCTTGTATCTAAGACTTTACTAGAGTTTTCTGATCCAAATCCCAAAAATAACCAAGCCTATCCATTGATACCAACTATGTCAACCCTGATTTTATTACAAACTTAATCATGATTTATTACATAAAATTTCACATGATACAACAATAAAGATCAAGATATTTAGTGTCTTGGGGATTATTATCATTACATAAAAACATAAAACATGAAATACAACATATTTATTGAAAACATCCTTTAAATGACCACTACATTCCCTCATACATAGCATTTCATGGGATAACCTGAGGACAAGCATAAGAAAAGGGTGAGCTATAAAGCCTAGAAAGGTAATACACATGGAATAACATGAGGAGTAAAATACATGTTTAAAATTAGGAATATGAATATAGAACAGGAGAAACATGAACATAAAGTCATGATAATGCATGATAATCATAACATGGAAATATGGCAACAACACTTAACATGGAATTAGCATGAGCCAAGGTCCATTGCACATGGAGCATGAGTAAATCCTCATTGCACATAAAGCACGAGTAAACCCACATTTCACATGAATTATCATGAGTAAATAGTCAATGCACATGACGTATCATGATACTATAATTTACCCAATGCATTGGAGCGCTATAAGTGCACACCCTTCTTAAACATTTCATTTCATGCATAAGTGTGCCACATGGATCATAAAACATGGATTCCAAAAACATAATCCTTTATTCCATGATAAAGGAATGTGGAATTAATACATGAAATATTACAATCAATAATTAAATGTGCATAATGGTGAATACCCTTTATGGAGAAATTGGCATGGTATTCACTACACGATGACATTGGTATAGAAAATCGGTGAGATTTCAACTGCGTAACGGAGTGACATAAGAATTCATAAAAATGGTTGATGAGAGTGAAAGTGGTTCATCATAATATATACATTTAATGGACAGTAATGATGTTATATAGATACATGTCCCACCAATTTTAGTGGAATTTAGATTCGTGATAGAAAAGTATTTCTTGAATGTAAAAGAGGAGAGAGAAGTACCTTTCGGAATTTCAGCATAGTAACGGGTGTACATGGGAGGTATTTAATGAGAGATAAAGGGGTCTCCCATCATTCAAAAATATAGAGGGAAGTATTAGGGAGGTGAAAAACCATACCCCAACATTCATAATTGTAATTAATATGGCAAAACAACTTAAACAAAATTGGAAAAAATGAAAAAGAAAGAAAAAACACATACTTTGAAGTGTGCTACCAAAGGCTAGAGAGAGGCTTCTTGGGAGCTTGGGGAACCATGCGTGGATTCTAGAGTGAGTAGGGTAGAGGTTTTAAGAACTCCAATGGATTTGAGTGAGGAGGAAGTGGGTGATTTGGTGGGTTTATATATGAAAGGTGAGGGAATTATTTATTATTTAGGTTTGGGACCCCTTATATTAAATTAATCCAAACCACAAACCATACCATGGTTTTTTCTAATGGATTTTGGCAATGGGAAGAGGAAAATAATATTTTATATGGACAAGGTCCAAGATTCTTAAAATAATAGGGTTTATTATGTGGAGGTGAGTCACACTCCCATGGAAATTAATTTAAAAAGACAAGGTGTTTAATAGGTCTTGAGGGGTCCATTAATGCTTTGAAAAGTAATAAAAATAAACCCTAAATCACATTATTTTAATGGTAAAACATATATTGGCCGAACATAAATATTATAGTATTTTTTAACATCATTATTGTGTCATTATGATGTCATAAAACACATTCTATATTAAAACGGTTTTTAAATTTTACTCAAAAATTTGACTGTCTCAGAAAATTATAAAAAATTCATTGTTGGATAATTTCCACGTCCTGATTCAAAAAATAACATTTATTTTATCTAAATAATTTTCTAAATATTTTAATTTTCACTTTTAAAATAAAAACCGACATTTATCAAAAATTCAGGGGTTTTCGCAAAAATGGCTTTCAAACCTTAATAAAAATTATAATTGCATTCATACAATTACAAGATCATTTAAATATAATAAAATTAATCTAATAATAATAATAAAATTTTATAAAAATATTATTTAATTCAAAAATCCCATAATTTAATAAAATATATTTCTTAATTATATAATAACTAAAAACACCATTTGTAGTTTAAAAAATATTTACAATGTATAAATAATGACAAGAAATTATATTTATTATTATAAACAAAAATAATTTACATGAACATAGTACTATCGATTAGTTTCATAACCCCTTAAACCAGCCGCATAAGACCTAAGTGTAAGGTGTGCGATGGTGATAGACTCTTGGGGTGGCTCGGATAACATCGCTCGAGTTGTAATTTATATCAACTTCCACCTCTCCCGTAGACGGTCCCGTTCGATCTTGACATAGTGAAGCTCAGCTTGTGCTTGGTCAAGAGCGAAGCCCAAGGACGCCACCTCTTTTCCAAGCTCCGATAAATGGGCTTCGTATGTAGAAATTCTACTAGATGATGCCATTGCTTCTTTTGTCTATGTAAAATTGGATGTGTTAAAGCCCTATATTTATACTAATAATGTGATCACTGTTCAATAGCTATAAAAGTAACAGTCACAATTCTTATCATAAAAACAATGAAGTTGACATTTTTTAAAAACATATTATATAAAGAAACATTTAATAAGATCAAGAGGGATTTTCCATTAATGAAACTCTCGGCCGTTACAATATACATGTTTGTTTTTTTGTAACAGTGTGGAATTTATGGAAAAAAATAATTCTTATATAGATAGTATTAGTAATCTGAATCAAATAAAGGCTGAATGTTGGATATTAAATAGACATAAACAATAATTTACCTACTGAATTTTATACCACATTTTTATATATTTTTTCTTAAATACTAAAACTATATTTATTAAATTATAATAGAAATTGACCTGACCATGAATGAAAATATTATATTTATTTGATACATATTTAATGATTATATAATATATTTAATAAAACATGATGGATGTAGTATAATGAAAAAATTTGGAGTCACTATTATGGTTGATGTAATGTATGTATCTATTGTCAAGGATAAAAAAAATTAACAAAAAATGTATTAATATGAAATAAATGAAAACACATTAGAGTTTGATAGTAATTCATTTCAAATATAAATATTTTAACTTCTATATGGTTTTATAAAAGGAATATAGTAAAATTTGAGGAATATAAATGTATTAAAATGAATTTTAGTAAATAAATATGCATTGATAAGAACATCTTAATGAGATCACATGTTGGGAATATTTTTTATACACATGATGATGATATTTAAATATAAACTTCTATGATTTAAAAAACATTTATAGAGTCCAGCTATAATTCTTTATATCATGATCCTTTCTAGGGGATGTCAAAAACAATCCATGATGGAACTGATGGAGATGTTATCATATATGTTAGATATGAACATATTAAATGAATATAGTTAATTGATAGAGGGAAAACTTTTCTTATACAATAGAAAAAAGATTATTATAAAATATTGGTTTTTACATGGTGTCTGATATGAAAAAAAATGTGATCTATCTATATGATATATGTTATATAAAAATATTATATAACTGAATTTATAAAATCAATTTTTTTTACATAAATAGTATTCATTATTTTATTATTTTACCACCTCTAATGTGAAACACTTTAGAGATCTCAAAATAATTGAACAAAATGTATTTGATAAAAATGTAATTTAAAAGAGCACCCTCTATGGACTATTATAATAAAATTAATTATGGAATGAAGTAGAGGTAAAAAAATATGTTTCATTGAATTAATATATTTAACCTATTAATATCCTCAAATAAATCTTGAAGATTGGTAATTGTTTTTTTATAAAATTTATTTTTTTAAGATATATTAATTTATTTCATGGATTCATTATTATAATAAAATAAACTATTTTGAAATACACTGGGGTCACATTCAATTACAACATATTTTATTTTCACTTTAAATAAATCCATTAAATTAATATTGTTTTTATAATAAATAATTTATACTATAAGAATATTGATTTTTTTAAATTTAAATATAAAAGGGGATATATATTATCAATGAAAATTAAAAAATTACTAATGTGATGTAAATTAGAAGGTCGGTCCTCACCTATCAGTGGTATATATAAAAAATAAAATCCCCAAAACATGTTATTACATTATTACCTGAAATTAGGAGGTTATCTGAGGTATATTTCAAGAGATTTAATTTTATTTTATCTGAAATATAACAATTAATAATGTTAATATTGGTTAATTTTTAAAAATACATTAAAATTTCAAAGAGGATTCAATGTAATGAAAATCCCCCAAACTAGTACCATAAATCAATGATAAGGAATGTTTTATTTTAAAAATATATGTTATGTAAATTTAATTAATAATAAAGTTTTAATAAGGACTAAAATAATTATTGAATTATTAGTGTATAGATGAGAATTTTTCAATAAAATACACCAATTACATTTATTACATGTCATCTAGATTATATAAAGGCCAATTTTATTAATAACGTTCATCAAGTAGAAAACATCATGAAGAAAGAATATGAGGAATGTGTAAGCATTAAAAGGGTAAAATTAATTATTATAGTTTTTTTAAATAATAATCTATTCCATGTTTCACTTTTTTGGTTTATACAAAAAAACATCTATTATGGTTGAAATAGAATTTTTTTTAGATTTTTATAAATCACGGATATATGGATGTGTTAATGAGGGGGGATTTAGAATAGATCCATGAAAATAATTTTTGAAATGAGAATCATGAGTATATTTTATGATGTAATACCAAAATATATATACAATAGATTAAATATATATATAAATTAATAAATTAAAAATATTTTTATTTAATTAAAATTAATTAATCGTGAGAAAAAATAGTTTTTCAATGAAATAACTGTTATTGGTGATCCAAATTCCATATTTGACTCCACATAAATTGAGTTTGAAGAATAGTTCTACCTATATAATGAAAAAGATACTAGTGGTGATCATTTATTATAATTCATTATATTATTTATGTAGAAAATATGTATAGATTATTTAGATGCCTCAAAATATTTTAGAGGTAAAATTTATTGTGATATATGTATATATATATGATGTCAATGACACACTGCATCCTTGGAAAATTTATAGTATACAATATTCAAGGTGGCTCACATTACGATACATTATTAATATCAGATTTTAGAGATGATAAGATTTATGTATTTCATGAGTCAACAGTGGAGATACTAGTCCCAATTTTTTTTGTATTGAAACAGTCAAATAGAATATTATAAATTTATTAACAATATATATTTTTGTTCTAAATTCTCATAAAAACAAAGGTGTATTTCGTTTCCAATTTATGTTATATTCGATACATTTTATAATGAATCAGAGTGTTGTAAACTATTGTATGTAATTAAAAAGGGGAAACAAAAATGGTATGAGGAAATTAATGGGATTTGTAATTACATAATTAATAGAACTACCTACACTAATTTCTTTCCACCGCCAACCATGACATAATTAATAATTTAATGTCTCTTGTAAATTTACATATCAAAGATGATAATAGAAATGAATTTATATTTAGAGTGTAAATTAAAAATGTAGGTGTTTTTTAATTTATTAGACTTATTTGCGTAAATGATTATCTACACCATATATGGAAAGGAGTATCCATCGTCAATGTATATATGAAGTGCATTGTAAGAATTATTGAGTGAAATTATTAATGTACAATTAATTTTTTAAAAAAATTATCATTTTTTTCAATGTATTGATATTATTATTTATAATTAATTATAATATTTTATCATTATTTTGGATTTGTATGTCACCATATTCATTCTATATAAGAAAATACCATATTCCATTGTCAATTAATTTCTATATTAGGAAAGGATTGTGAAGTATTTATTGTAAGGGCATTAGATGATAGGAAATTTTTAATGCCTACAACATAACAATTTAACTATATAATTTTATTATTTTATTAATATATTGTGTCATAAAATATATTAATCATTAATAATAATATTTCAAAAGAGAGCATTAGATGATAATAAAAATAATAAATATCATTATTTCACTGATAAAATTTTCTTGATCCCATTTTTAGATATCCAAATAATAAACATCACAATATATCAACATTAAATTAGTAAATATTTTATTTTAAATATTTTAGTGCCTTTAAATTATATAAGATATAAAATGTATGACCTTTATGGTTTTCTATGATATTGTGTGTTAGTAAATCATCATGTAAATTGGTCTAGGAAAACATGCATGCAGTGGAAACTATTTGATTACTATACAAGGAATTCATTTTTTATATATAATAATTTTTCGGTATTATAGAATATATCTTAATAAATAACGTATAACTGTAATTTTTTTAGTATATAAAATTACTGAGTTTATATGACTTTTAATACTGAATTTTTAAATTTATGAAGAATTAAATATTCTATAAACCACTAAAATATATTTAATGGTATATTTATTTTGCGATATATTTACAATAATATAAAATATTTCTTAATTATTTATTTAATAATCTGGTTTTAGTATTATTTGGATGATGTTAAATCATTTAAAAAGGATAAAATGGATTAATTTTTGTAAGAAAGGTAATGTTATGATATATTTGTATGTATATATTATTTAAAAAGATATATTTTCTTATCATTTTAAATTTTATTTTCATATCTAATTTTTTAACCGTAAAATAGAGACATTAATCATTTTTTCATACAATGTGGTCTGCATAACGAATATTTTCTGTTTTCATTTTAATTTTATCTAAGTTAAAAACTTATGATAAATTCTAAAATTATGATCCATGAAAATTTTATGGTCATGATACTATATAAAAATGATAATTGATTCTTTATTAATCACTTGGATTGGATCACACATCATTTTGTAGGATTTTTTATAGATTATGTTATATTTATTATGGTGTAGTGTTTTTAAAAAGTAATATATTTATTTTACTACATTAATAATATATAATTTTTAGATTTGTGTGGTTGTGATTAAGGTTATTTAATTTTTTTAGGCAATATTTTCATGCATGAAGGTTTTCTATATTGTAGAAATTATGTTGCACTATATTAATGCATAATTATAAAATGGTGATACTCAAAAATAATATTGATAATGTATGATTGAGTGCATTTAGGTTTTCCCTATTTCTTGGTGGTGTAATTTTTGAAGACTAGCTTCCACTAATATTGTATTCTTGAAACAACAATGATATGTTTGCATGTCTCATGTATGAATTTGTATACAGAAGTGTAATATGTTTTTGGTTTTTGGGGTGTTATTTTTTTTGGTGCTCATTATGAATGTTTGTTTTAGTTTAATTGATCCTACAACAATGTTATGTGATTTTTCTATAAAATACAAAAAAAGGATTGGTGGTGACATGTAATTCAGACACATACTATAGTCAAAATTTTCTAAACATTTTTTTGGTTTTTAAAAGTATATAAGTTAAAAATTCTAATAAATATTCAAAACATTTGGTTTTATATAAAACAATATTATGTCAATCATATATTTATTTATTAAATTTATGAATTGTCTATTCATTGTAACAATGGGGGTGTGGTCATAACGACCAGAAGTGGATACTTTGAATAAGAAATGAATATGTCATTTAAAATAAATAGTATATTATCAAACAATGAAAATGATTTCAAATTTTTTTGGATCTCTATGAACATAGTCATTGTTTTATTTATGAATTTTAAGATGGAATTTAATTTCATTCTGGGGTGTAGTGTTTTGAAAATCACCAAACTTGAGTTTTTACATTTTATGTTTTAATGAAGTGCATATTTCATATCACATACTCATAACATTAAAAATGCATCAAATTATGTTAAAAAATAATAGAATGTGAAAATAAAAATATTTCTGAAATGTAGGGAAAAATTATAATTCATTCTAATGAATTGTATGGTATGAATTATCTAATGTGAATTTTTCTATAATAAGTAATTTTTTATTGCGATGTTATTAAAAACAAGCATATTGTATTTTTTATATAAATTACTAAATTTAGTTTTATGTAAATTTCATTTTTTGGTTGAGAGATAAAAATTTATTGGTCACTAATATACACTTATTCACATGTTCAATTATGTAAATTCTCTATATTTATTATAACAAAAATATTTATTTTTAATTTATAAATATAATTTTAAAAATTATACATATTTATTATTTACATTCTACCAATTTTGTATTTAATTGTATTGGTTTTTGTTAAAAGATCATTGTAAATATGATTTATTATAGTATTTGGGTTACTAAAACAATACATAATTAATAAAACTGTCTATAAAAACTCATATCAATCATTGAAAATTACTAAGAATAGGGCCCCTTGTGAGTGAAAAAAGTTTCCGAGAAAGGGTTTCCATTAATAGTTATTATTTATCACTGAGAAAGGACAATGCCTCTTACTAGTATCATCAATCTCATTTCTTTTTAAGCATTGAAAATGTCTTCTTCTATATATAAAAAATGTATTTTTTTATTCTGTTTCTTATCAAATTAAATCCAATAAATTGTTATTTCATATATATATAATAAAACCAATTAGATTAACATATTTTATTTTCATGAATTAATATCATTGTTTATTAATTTATTATCTTTATGAGAACATGAAATCCATTATTCAACTACTTTTTCATGTCACCTTATTCATAACTAATCATCCATTTTTTGAAATATTTGTTTTCATTTTCTCAATTCATTTTAAGATATATAATGTACATAAATAGTATTGATTTCACTCAAATCCTAAATATTTTCTAATGATCCATTGTCTATATAGTGTTTAATTTTTTATCCATGACACACATTATAAATATTTATATTCTAATTCTAATGAAACGTTGGGTGTTTTCAGTATTCTTATTTATAATTTAAAATAATAAACTGTTAATCATAGAAAACTAATTATTTTTAAGAGATATAAACAATAATTCAATTCATAAAAAATGAATCAGAAAAAATAACCCAAAATATCATTACCTAAAAAAATTATAAATAATTATTAACAAATATCATTTATTTCATTAATCAATAGATCATTTTAAAATATGTAGACCAATTTTTTTTGTAAAATAAATATATAAATTTCTTCCTCTAATAATTTAAATATTTCAGATATTAATTATTAATTTCATTTGTCTTTGAAAATTAATTCATTCTAAAATAAATTTACTAAAATAATATATTTCAAAAAAATATAAAAAATTTCAAAAAATATACATTTTTTTAAAATAAATTCAATAATTAAATATAATAGTTTTTTAATCCAATTTCAATATAAATTCATCATTATTATTTCTAATAAATAAATGAAATTGAGAGAAATAATAATTATAATTAAGAATAGATAAATTTTAATAATGTTTTTAAACTTGAATATTTATACAAATTTATTAAATAAATTTTATTATCCTTCTTTTTAAATTTAATAAATATATTATCATAACATATATTCAATGAATATATAAAATAATATCATAGAAATTTATGTATAAAATACATAATAAAACATGCCAAAATATTTATTCCTAAATAAATATTTTTCGATCATTCATATAAAGGTAAATTATTTTTTAATTTATATAAAAAAATTATAATAATTAATTTCTTATATTTATTTTCAAATGTTTTTGAAAATTTATAATTATCCTAATGTATATTTTTACAAAATTGATGATATTATTATAATACATCTAAACTGAAATTGTATATCATTTAGATTGATCCGAAAAACATTTTTTTCTCGATTAACAATATTTCAATTGAATATTCAACATTGAATTTCTAATTTCAGTCTTTTTTAAGTAGAATTCTATTTTCAATGTGATGGGGTAAAATAAATTCTTTTAACAAAATTTTTGTGTGAACATTTTCATATTTAATTTAGTAATTTTAGTATATAGAGTGATTTTACATTTAAAAATGTTATTATAAATAATAAAGAAAAAATATATATTGAATCCATCACTCATCATACATTACCCTAATATAATTTATTCATGACTGGATATTCTAGAAAAACCCTAGACAATGATGGGCCTTTCCCATAGTACCAATGTAATTATAAAAATAATATGGTGCTAAAATAATTTTTAGCAAATAATGAATGTATCCAAAAGAATAATGAACCAAATTTTATTTTAAGATTCACATAGATAATTTGAGATATTTATTCATGATAATAATCTTGTGGTTTCATTATAATATATATATATATATATATAATGGAAAATTCTTCAAACATAGAATTCTTTCCTATCATATTTTCCTATAATAATTTCCCTCCCCCAAGATATTTCTCATTCTACATCCCAGCCTCTATCGACACACCGTTGTTTCCATAGAATATTCCCAAAATCCCATGGTTATACCATATTTGGAAACCATACCACCAACAAGACCGTTGGAATACATATTTCCATTCATGAACCCTCATATTCTGGCATCAATCTCCCTTTCAACTGGTCTTCACATCTCTTCCCCTACCTCACCATCCATACTCCCTCACCTCTAACATTGCATATCTACCTCCCCTTCATGAGATACCCATCAAATATCCTATGAACCTCATTACTGAATGTTGAATATCTATTTTTTCATGTGTCTAAAACACTAAACTCAAAACCTATGTTTCCTTTCATATTTTTCCCTTGATTCACTTGTAAAAAAACAGTATTTATCTTTATTTTTTTAATTTTTTTACATAAATTTCTATCCGAAACTCATAAAGGAGATGTGAAATTTTTTTTTCTCAGTGCTGATTTTTAAAAAAACGGATAATCAAAATGATGTTTCATTTAGATTTCTACATCGATTTTATAAATAAACCAATGCTAAAATTAGAGAACAAACTGAGTTTCATTGTCAGTTTGTTAGAATTTGACATGGAACACCATGTACGGGTCATATTTAGGTGGTGGTTTTAAATAAAATTGATCCAAAAAATATATAATATTTTTAAAAATGTTTCAGCGTCAGTTTTTATAAAAATTGATGATGAATGTTAATTTTTTTAGAAAATTTAGAATATTAAACTACCAAAATAATAAAAACCTCTTCACAAAACCTAGTATAAAACATTAAAACAACATTTATCATTGACTAAAAATCTATAATAACTTACTTTCTTTTAACATTTTAATCAATAAACTTTCTACACATTTTTATTTTAATGTAGATTAAAATTACACATACATATAATTTTCAATATGATCATTGTTTGTTATTGTTGAAGAATTAATTTGATATCATTACGTTCAAATGACTATTATAATAAAAGAATTTGTTTCTTGAACACATGATTTTAGGAAAATGTAATTTTATTCATAAAAATTAGAATATACATACCTCAAATCATAATCAAACATAAAAAATAGTTTGCAAACAAATAATGAAGATTTGTAAGATTAATTTGGGTATAAAATGGGTCACTATGGAATTTATACAATAATAATTAATGAGATGAATTTTAAAAATATAATACTATGACAAAAAAATATTATAAATAACATTCTCAAATTTAATAGTTACCCTACTTACGACTATATCATATATAAATTGTATAACATAATATCCACATTCAACATGTCCTTGATGACGATGACACTAAAGATATAAAACATTAACTTTTTAATAAACAACAATATATATATATATATATGAATAATATCAAATATATGATATAATGGCATTTACTACTACATATTGGATTGCATTTGGTTTCTTTATCGACACGTGTTCTTTGTAATATTTTTTCAATGAATAACATTTTCATATATATGAACTAATAATAAATATATAAACAATAAGAATTAAAAATATTGATCTTATGAAAAATAAAAAAACATACCAATCCCATAAAGTGGAATTTTTTTACAAATACTCCGTAATAAAGTGAAAAACTAATATAAGTTTCCATCACTTGGGAAAAATATTATGAATATCAAATTCCCCCTATGATAAAAATAGTTCAAAATTAATGACATTATAATGGTCTTTCATTCATAACTATCTTCCTATTATTTATTATTTTTAAATGTATAAAACCATCACACATACTCGTATGTGATAATATCTCACGTATATATATAAATCTAATTGGATACTTCAAATATTTCACGTCCATGGAAATATATTTTTGACATATAAACCCGTAAATTATTGTTATTTCATTTTTTATAAGAATCATATGTAGATTCCTAATTTCAAATTTAAATATTGTTATTCAATTTAAAAAATCATTTATTAACAAAAAAAATTCAAACATAATTTTACTAATACAGAAAATACTATAACCCATTCAAACCAAGATCTTCTAAATCAACTAGATGCATGATATATTCTTTGGATAATATCAAGGGATAACATAATCTGCATATATAAAACATCATCTAAAACACATATATATTATTCAAGTAAAAATAATCCGAAGATAATAATTATATACCATAAAAAATATTAGAATTATCAAAAATCATTTGTTTCTCAACATTAAAATTTATTTTTGTAATTTGTTTTGCATTCAGATAATCATATATAAGATTAATTTAAAATAATGTATAAGTAATTTTCAAAAATATGTAATTAATATTTAAAAAATATGCATACATCATATTAAATATAAAAAACAAGACTAGTTGGAAGAAGTTAAAAATGACCTGGAAAACTTCACGCTCTAGTAATCTCCTCAATATGAAATGGTAGTAGAGATGTCTGAACAATAATATTAGGTAATGATACTCTAACCTGAACCATCTACATAGATTGGTGATTTAGAAAATACCCCAAGAAATGCAAGAGTCCTATCACACAAATATATATATAAGGATTTCTAAAAATAACTCATATTATACAGTATGGCCTCAGAGAGGATGTGGAGGATCAACGTATAAATTTTTAGAAGGGTAGTTATTTTGCGATGGTTATAGAGGTTGTACATCTTGTTGAGAATGATGAGAAGGCTAGGAAGGCTATTTAGACAGTGAATTCTTTTTCAAGTCTTTTAACAAATCTTACTTCATGGAAATTTGAATTTGATGACCCATAGATGATTTCATATCTTTTATCTTGTCTTTTAGGGATTCTATTTCTCAGTCACATGATTGATTTATCTTATTAAAAACATTCCACTAACACCCTCCTAATATCTTCTAACCGTACTAGGGTGTTTTTACATTTGTAATGAATTATCTAAGATTTGTATCCTAAACATAGGGATAAAAGAACCATGTGCCTCTTTCTTTTGAAAATTATCTTGAAATAAAAAATTTATAAGTTTTTTACGGGTTTATAATTTAGTTAATAGAAATATGCCTGTCAAATAAAAAATATATACATTCAATTTTATTAGAAAATTAATTATCATTTTCAATGAGATATTTCTCATTTTCCTTTATCATCTCCCTTTTCAAATTTTCATTGCATGTTGGGGGGGAGATATAGGACTGAATTAGGCCACATTAGAACCACTTGTGGAGTTATCTCATTTTTCCTAATACTTTTCAACAATAATTTTTTTCTCCAAAAATTGAAAACCTCCACATGATAAATTATGAGGGTATACATTTTGAAACTGAATGTTATGATGGTATTTTATAGATACATATTGTATGAATGGAGAAAAATGAATTAAATAGATACATATATATTAACATTTACAATTTAACATAATTATAACACCTGAAATGCTTTTTCATGTGGGCTGGAAAAAAATTTCTTCTACTTATCTACATCTATAAAATGATACACAAGGCATGGTTTTTCATTTTTTATTCTTCCAAAAACATAATTTTGGTCAACATCATTTTGAAATGTCTCTATCCAACTGATTCTAAAGTATGACATATTGTATAAATTCCATTTGTTTCAATAAAAATCAATATAATATATAATTTAATAAAATAAAAATTATCCATTTAAAATATATCTAATTTGAAAATAATGAAAAAATAAATGAATTGAGATTTATTCTGTTACGGACTACCAAGGAAGATATTTTTCAATTTTGTCGATAGCCTTCAAATCTAGATATAATATGTTATTCCTATGATGGATCTTCATTGAGATTTAGATATGAAATTATGTTTAATTTGGTGTAGTTTCATTGTTATTATAATCAAATGTAATATGAAATCACTCATCTCAATGAGAAAGTGGATTTTGTTTTAAAAAATGTAATGCATCTTTTACCTACTTGAGAACACAATTCACTAAATTTAAAAGTAGAGGACTCCAATGTTGAGTACTCATAAGTAGTAATGTAATAATTTTTTTTAATTTAACGTTTTTTTATCAATAACTAATTTTATTAATGGATATTTAGTAATATGAAAAAAAGATTCATACCTTAGTACATGAACCTCTATTTCTGTGTCTATATTTTCCATTGAAATAGAAAATTGTAATGAAATATATGTGTACATTATATTATTATCCAATTTAACAATTATAAAATTGGAGAACTGAAATATGTAAGTAAAAAAGAACAAAAATGTGTTACTTAAAGAAAACAACAATGATGTTAATAATCATTACCAAAAAAAGTACAATGTAAACTATTAAATATAAAAATTACTTATAAAATTACAGAAATATTTAAAAAATTTAAATAATTAATATTGATTAACTAAAAAAGTTTTTTCACATGTAAATTTTATATATTAAAAATTATGAAAATAATTACCAGAATAATTAGGATTGTAATTCAATGTTTTCTCATATCCCTTAAGCTTGATCATTTCGTGCTGCATGCACTTTGTATGTCTTATAATCATTATTTTATGAAAATCATTTAATAGATGAAGATGCATTGTATAAACCAATAACAAGATCATCATCATGATCATCACCATCATATACCAAATGGATACTTTTTTACATTGAAAATGACGGACCACTGATCAAATGATGGATCAATAACATAAAATATTTGTTTTTTATGTGTGGCCCTGATAAATAGAACCTCATTAAACCTAATGTTTTTCAAATCAACTAGTTTATAACCATTTCACCTTGGTTTAGATCACTATTACATGAATCCCATTTACACATAAACAAGGGGAATCAAAATTTAATATAATATATTTTCCACATGCCTTCATGAAATGAAAAATATAGTTTTGATATAGAAATTGGGATTTATATATGGGCTCGAAAATTATAGTGCTTTAGTGAATACCATTACACCATTATTTTGAAATTTACTATTGTCATCCTATTTTTTGTTTAAATTGTGTATCCATTAAAATAAAATCCAGACCATGTGATCACATTATGATATAGTCCCCATACCAAACACATAAATTTTTATCGAGTATATATATTTGTTCTGAATTACTCTTAAAACCATTAACCAAATGTATTTGTATGATCAATTTTCAACCACATTCCATTTATTATCTGATATTGTAACTATAATTTAATAATATATGATGACAAATATGGTTAAACATCATATGATATGTTCAATATATATATATATATGTTCGTGTATCACTTCATCATGTGGAATGAAATTTTCCTTTAAGCCTTGAATCCCTCTACCTTCGCTATCAACTGTGATATGTTGAGATATAGGGAGTCTAATATGATGGACATCATAAAAATAATCAATAGAGAACTAAGTTACTTATTTCAATTCATATTTATGAACAATAGGCCACTGGTTGTTAAGGATTTATAACAAATACCTTCTAAATATTCATATTTCTTTCAAAAGGATACATCTATTGTAAATAAAAATCCCCACATATTATTATCTCACACAAAAAATGAATCATATGATGAACCATTATATGAAAAAAAATTATGTAGGAAATACATTTTTAGTTAACAAATAATAAGATATTTCTCCATCTCCAACACATCTAAACACTTTGGAACAATGACTTTGTGACTAATGGATTTGAAAATGTACATAACCTAATTATATTTTTTCTTCCATCTATCACAAAATTACCACATAGTGTGATTGGTATAAGTTATTGTTTCAATATATTTCAATCATGTTATTTCAAACCTATTAATTTACTACCCTTTAATGAAACTAAATTATTCATATTTGTAGAATAACCACTATACACTTTAATACCATCAATACACAAAAAATAAATTCACTTTTTAATCTTGATTATTGTGTAACAAGCTAGAGGTAAATATGTTATATTTCATTTTATAGTGGGAGAAAACTCAAAAATACTCCAATGGATATCAAGTCCAATCTAGTAGGAAATCCATATTAGGAATTTCTTTTTAGGTATAACAAAATTCAAATTAAAATATCACATACATTTTTCTCAACATGTGTAACATTGAAGTCGTGTATTTTCTCTAGAAATATTTTGTAACGTAGTTTGAAAAAATAGATTTTTTCTTAAATTTTTTTTGAAGAGTTGAACATATTTTCTTTACAGATGTCTAATCAATATTTTTTACCCTATAGTAGTATTCTTAAACTAAAAATTATCAATTGGAAGTTTGTATTCTTATTAATCGTTAAATTTTTTCCATTATATGATAAGGATGATCAATTCTCAAGAATCGTTGATGTCCCACATACAATACCTTTCTTAAATTATGTAATTGATAATATAAAGTCTGTTCATCACAAATTGGTCATTCTTCATGTCCCTTGACACTATATCCTTATATGTTTCCATATGATAAAAATTCATATATACTGAACATTATCACTGAATTCTAAAGAAAATACTCTTTTTATATGAATTAAAATCATTAACACATGTCTCTTATAGTAGATTCAAATCATTAATCATTTTTTAATTATTCATATAAATATAATTTCCTATTTTCTGGTCAAGAAATCATAATTTTTATAATAACGTATTTTATTATATATAGAAGTGTGGAAAATTTGTAAACTAATAGCAAAAAAATCCATGAACTATATTGGATACTGACCATCTAATGTTGATTCATCCCATAAGTACACAATCCCATTTTAATATTTAAAAATTCACTACCAAAATCACAAAATTCATTATCAAATATCATCCAATATGGGGAATCAGTATGGGTGACATATGTTACCATTAGATATGTGCTAATTAGAACGACATTTTATCAATTTTGAATAAATTTAATTTGCCAATAAACACTTCAAACGATCAATTTTTGGATGGTGCTAATTTTCATTAACAGGAACATTGAAACTGGAACCTAAGAATTAATATATATTGAATTATCAAAATTTTATGAACAAATTATTTGATGGTATCATTATCATGTAAAAAGTTTATTTTTCATGAGGTTATATGGAAGTTCCTAAGAATAAATTTGAGTTGACTTTCTTAACGATCATATAGAGTATTGTCCCACATGTAGGATAGCTTGATAAATACTCATATTCTATCTTATAAAACAAAAAACCATTGAAACAATTAGGTATATTTACATACCCCTATATCATTGGGAATAATAATTTCATGACCTCATAATTGGAATCTGGAATCCTATTTTTTTCTAGAAGTGACTCTTTTAAAATCTAATGTACATTGGAAAATTTTTTATCAATACACCAATTTCATAAATTCATGTTAACAAATCATGAAACTACTAATAACACTATATATATTGAAATTGGGGAAAAATGGTTTCTCAGTATCACCATACAATCGTGCAATAATTGATATTTTCAATGGTTTGAACACCTAAACCAATAATTAATTCTTCAATACATTCCATTTCCTCATTATGAATATTGTCATCATCATTGAATGTTGAATTTTTTGTTCTTTCACCATTCCAGATCCAACATGTATATTTAAGGAAAAACCATAGCATATGATATGATCTTTAGTTTCTATGGATATTAACTTTCCAATATTCAAACACTTCAAAGATGGACAACAAGTCTAATCAATGTTATGAATATTTCATTTAGAAAATTCCACAAATTTTTCAACTCCTTTTTCAAATTCAATAGTCGTATATCATTTATATATCCAATTATGATCCACTAAATACCTGATATCGCAATATAATTGGTTAATTTATTAAATCAAATAATGATTTAAATATATATATAAATATAAATTTTAAACAAAAAAAATTAATAAAACCCATTAATTATCAAATATGACACATCAGATATGAAACACATTTAAAAATAATAAAATTTAAATTTTAATATTATATTTATTTGTTTTATTGATTTCATAATTTAATTATTTTTATCAATTTAAAATGTATTAGTTATTTTTATATATTTGTTATATTAGTTTGGTATTGCGTTTTTTAAAGTATTGAAGATTTCATTAATTTAACGAGTGAAAAAATATGGAGTTGTTACTTGTGATAACTATTTTATTATCATGCAATTACACCATATATCATTGTTTATTACATAATATCATCGTACCCTTTGGATGATTTCAACAAATAAATGTTTTTTCAAAATAAACAAAATTTACATCCACATTTATAAATAACAATAAACTAAAATTTCATAATTCAAACAACTAAAAATTATAGTAAAATGATAACTAAATTATCCTAAAAATATAAAAAAACATTCAGAATTTGGAGTTCAACTTGGTAAATGGATCCTTAATCTGAACATATATTCCTGGAATTTTTTGGCAGAATAAGAGCTATAAGATCTATAAGATATTTATTTTAAAATAGAATAATAATGATGAGAAAAAAAATTAAAATTAGAAAACTATTGAATGTTTGATGGAATTAGTTTTCCGATGAAAAAAAAATTGGTAGATGATGAAAAATATTATAAGATGATGAATAGATACTTTAGTTTGATAAATCAATGAAAATCAACAACAATGCCCATTGGGGGTCAACAGATTGACTTTGGATTTGTCACAAGTCAAGAGGGAGTCATCGCAAGTCGGGAGAAAAGTTTTGTAGATCCAAAAGACGAGGGTTTCTCTATCATGATTAAATTTAAAATGTTTTTGGTGTCATTTATTACCAAAATCAATGTTGATGATTTAAAAAATTGTTTTTTTGTGGTTTTCAATAAAAAAAGAATTTTTTTTATTTACGGTGCGAGGTTTAAAAACATTAATTCTATATAGAGCTTCTTCAGCGATTTTTTGTTTCAGTTTTACTAAACACCAATGACAAAACAGTATATAATTTTTTTCAACATTATTATACTTTAAAACTAATGCCAAAAACCGCCGACACATAATTTTTTCATCAGTTTATAATAAATATAAATCATTTTTCTTACATTAAATCCATAGTTTCCAATAGTCTTTATTACATATTAAAATTTGAACATGGCTATCTTTGTGTTTAAAGGGGGTTTTATTTATAATATGGATCCCCTAAATCATTTCTAAAAATAATATAATTTATCTCTTTAATTATTCTTTTATCTTTATTAATATATTTTCATTCACGCATTATATTTTAGGAAAACAAAATACTCATGTTAGTTTATTTTCATTTCCCCCCTTTATGAAGTTTATTTGTATATACCGATTTCTTTGTCTTGATTATAAATTTTCATTACTCCACTGTAATATTGCTTCTTCAATTATATGCATATTATTATTTAATGTATATTATATTTCAAACCACATATGCTGGCTAGATTTTTTCTCTTGTATTTTTATGTTATTACTCATTGCATCTCATTAATTAGTGTATAAATATTTTCTATTAAATTTTGAATTATTATTTCCTTATAGGCCTTGATATTTACTCCATTATCAGAATATTTTTTATTACTTCCATAAAATTATATGTTGTATAATATACTTCATTAACAATACTGTGTGACTTGGTAAATTTAAATTTGTTATCATTTTATTTTGATAAAATTTTAATTTTATGTTTTTTAAAAATATTCAAATTCCATTCAATGATTCTAGTCCAGTGATTTTTTATTAATTTTATTTCCTATAAAAATTGATTTAGGAATCAATAATTTTCATAGGAGTATATGGTTGTCTACTTTTTTAATATCATCAATTAGTCTGATCCAAACAATGCATCTACTCTATAGGAGAGTCAAATTAGATTCATATAGTCTTATAATATTTTCCATTCATTCAAATTTCCCCTATTATTATCTGATATTGAAATCTATGTATTTTCACATTCTATCTAATAAGAGTTTTTGATATTTCAGTTTTGTATTTATTTGAAATCAATTTTGAGGAAATTTTATTTTTTTTTAGTAATTTTCTAGTATTTCTCATTTAAATTAATGGAGCATGTATTATTTAAACATTTTCACTGTGATATTATCATTTAATGGTCTTATTATATTATGGTGTTACTCTTTCAATAATGTTTTGTGAAATAATTTGTCATATTTATTATTTATTTCACAAATTTTTTTTGACATCCTATAGTTGTTGTTATTTTATTGGAATCAAGCATTGTTGATATAAAAATTTCTTATGTAATTTGAAAATGATGTTTCTTTGTTCTCGTATAAATATAGTACATGGATACTGGTACTACAGATAGAATAAAAATTACTAAGAAAATTAATTTTACTAGAAATTATTGCATGAATTTGGACCTCATATCACATCTATGTTTAAATAAATATTATTATAAATCTAAAACATCCAATTAACCACTAAAAATCTCAATTAAAATATAATTTCATTATAAGATTATATTTTGTTAATTATCAATATATTTTTTATAGTTTCATTCTTTGAGTTGAGGAATTATTTATTAGTTTTTTCTTCACGGTTGTGACCATATAACTACCTTAAAAGCACATCATCCATGGATTCTCCATTACAAGACTTCCAAATTAATGTTTCATTCTAAAATTTTATTCTATAACTAAAAAAATTGATGATTTTTATATGTAATTATTTTTTGATGGACTCAATACCTAAAAACCCTACTAATCATTTTAATTATAGAATGAAATTACAATAATGGTCTAAAATATTCCTCTATCAATAAATATTTATTATTATATTGTTTTATAAATTAATATAATTATTAGAATATTTATTTTGATTGGAAATTTAGTTTTTATACATGAAACTTCATGAAATGAGTCATTATCATATAGTTATAGATTATTTTCTGAATTAAAAAAAGTTAAATCACTTGGTTTCAAATTTAAATATATTTATTTCATTTTTATTTTTCTAGGGATCATCTTATGAATTATATGTCAATTATAGACACACTAGTTTTCATATTTAAATATTATGTTTAATTATTTTTACCTATTGTAGTTTATTGTATGTGTTATCATTATATTTAATTCTTACATTTTCATGTTTTTAACTATATATTTCATATATATGTTGTTAATTTGTTTGTTAATTTTTGTTATCACTGGGAAATGCTGTTCATCTTAATTTTTTTAATTTTTTTAAACTATATATTTCATTTTATTGTTAATGTAATGGAAATTATATGTATTATAATTCAACATTCACAAAAATTCAAATCAATGAAAATAGTAATATATTTTTCTATTATTAATATTAATAATATTTCATGAATTATGTATCTATCATAATTTAAAAAAAATTATTCATTTATAATTTTCTTTTATGTTTTATCTAAATTTTATCATATATAGATGATATAAATAACTTCATCTATTTCCAAAATAATAGAGCAATTAAAGAGTGGGGTTAGCTTAAAAAAATGTTTGTAAACCCCAAGTATTTTTTGTCTTTTCAATTATTTTTCTATAATTCCTATTTTTTATCATTTTTAACAAATTTTATTTTTTTCTCCCTATATGTCGTTATTCCACTCATGAAATTATTATTTTTTAGTTTTTAAAAAATTATATCATAGAGATAACACCCAACTCTATCATGTTTCTAAAAATTCCCTCTAAAAAACAGAGTTAATGAAAAATGTATTTTGGTGGTATTTTTCAACTTTTCAATGTTTTTAATGCCAGATCACATGGAGGTCATAAACATGAAATGATGGAATATACCTATAACATATAACTTGTTATGAATATTTAGTGAAAATGTATCCACTACTGGTTTTCCTATTCTGAAACATCTTCATGTAAATGGTTGTGTTTACTTTTTTAAATATTTAATTTTGGACATTGGAAAATTAAATATTAATTGTCAAATATATATTACATAAATTAATATAATCTTTTTAATAATCATTTTGAAGAATTATGAGAAGCATATTGTCATGAACTCCACCCCATAATGATACTATAGTGAGGGAAGGTAGATAGTTACTACCAATGTCCCACCTAGAGTAGGCGTTGGGTTGGTGAATATCACTAATGGTGCAATATACATGAATATTAGAGGCATTATACTATAAGAGAAACATATAGATGAGAGAGATAAGGGACACACACTAAGAAAAATAGCACAGACATGTGTATAAAAATAAATCCCCAAAGAAAATATGGAATTACATACAGTACAATAAAGACATAAATGAAACCAAATAAATAACGACATAAAAAACATTGACCATGAAGCCCCAAAAGCTCCAAGAAAACAACAAGCTAGTATTATCCATCCCCATATCCCACCATCTCTAGATGACCATTAAATGATATTATTTATATATATATATATAGTGTGGGAATAAATTTATACTCAATAGGATCCTCCTTAAATCTTATTTTATAAAAGATAAGGAATTTCTGCTAATAAATAGTGAACAATATTGAAACTAACTCATCAACATTAAATGATTACTATGTTACAATCCTTAACAAGTCTAACTTTCACCAAGTAACACACAAAAGATGGTATATAGTAGAATAACAAAACATCAAGGGTACCCTCCTCTCACATCCCCATTGGGGTTTTAGTCTTTTCCACATTAACTTGTCCTAAGATATCTCTTTGAAACATATGCCTTCCCAATGATACCAAAGAAATGAATCAAAACATACACCTCTTGTATCCCATCATTCTGTGCACATATCCCCATATAGTAACCTGGTAGTTATTTGGGAGCCACCATAGATCGTATTGAATGTTTCGTACATAAAGTATTATAAATGAATCCATTATAGCCCACAAACCGACTTTATACCTCATGACATCACAACCTATACATGTCATACATATAATAATCCTTTCGATACTACATCGACCAATACATGTGTGTCATTAAACACAATCCATCATTTTCACCTACACAAATATATTGGGAAACTAACTACCATCCATAACAACACATGTAACTACCATGATTATAGAGAGGGTCTATAGGGGTAGTTAACCATCTATCATATCACATGGATATTTGGGAAAACCACCTCTTAGAGTCCCCTGGGTGTCAGATTCGATAACTGAAACGGGTTGGAATGTATTTGAACTTACATAATATATAGAATATCAATATAGCTCACAACCTAACTATGGGGATAAGATATGATTATACTCAATTATATCTAATGTCATCTAGACTCTTAGATTCCACAACTAAGACATGATATCCTATAAGCACATAAATAATTAAATAGGTACCGTGAATTACTTATATAATTTTTATCATGTCCTTATATAAATTAAATATTTATCCATTAAATAAATATTTAATATATTTCAATAAATATTATATTAATAATTTGAGTATATTCTATTCCCCTAAAAATTATCCAAATGGAGTCCATGGATTGTCAAGATTAACAACTTTTCAGAATTTTCATTCCATAAAAACAATCCCTTATATTTAATAATTATTAATTAATTATTAGAATCATTCCCTAAAATAGTTACTCTAGGGAAACCATCCTATGTCACCACAAAGAGGAAACATGATACCAATCATATTTAACTACCCCATGTTGTGGGGAAAAGAATGTATATAAAATAAGAAAACTGACACATTGTAATTAAACAAAATTATAAGTGATCATTCCTTATCTGAATGTAAAATCAGTCGATTAACTTAGATTCTACTAACTCCATAGACTATGGTTCTATACACCAACACCCACATTCATATCCCGTTGAATCATTCCATTACAAGCATCAACTGTGGGCACATCATCCAGACCTCGATGACCACATCACATCATCTATCCCAGGCCTAGAAATCCATGTATGACATCACATCCTGAACTCCCCACCATATATCACATGATATAGAAAAGATCACATCCAAATCACATCAATAATGTTGTATGCAACAGTCAATCGTAACCAACATTTCATTATCATTCCTAAAATAAAGAATCCATCTTTCACATATAAACTATCTTTCAATGATCAAATCTCAAGGAACTAGACCTTATCATGATGATGGAAAGCACACGCCTTAAATGTTATAATTATCAGACAACCAGTTTAATTGCATATTTATTAATGAATCCAGTATTCATAGGATACACCTATAAGAAACGTAGTCCCGCAAGCTATATTAATACATTTATGGAAAAATATTCTCTTCGAATTTATTCTCTTTTAAAACAACTTATTGAATTACCAATTTCAATTAACATTAATTATATTATTATCATCAATAATTTTCATAATTAATATTTATTTATCAATTTAATCATCTCATTGATTTACCAATTCCGTTTAACATTCATACTTATATGAATTTTATCAACATAAAATTACAACAGACACCATATTAAAGACACGACTCCTCATTAATTATTCTTAATAAAATTTATTATGAAATAATTCATTATGATTTTTTCCCATTTCTAAATGTTAATCCATGAATTATAACAGGTTAACAAATCATTGAATATACATCACACTATCTATCAAATCAAGAGGCAACCCTCAATAATGTTACAACGTATCAACATGAAATTGTTACAATTGATTTCATTTTAAATATATTTAAACAATAATATCACTAACATAAATTTCATCCAAAGTATTTTACCATGATTAATTTAAATATCTAATGTAAATAAATTAGAAAAAAAATCCCTTATGTAAAATGTGTTATCATTTTTCACATGAGAATAGACCCACATCATGGTTCTCTAATCACCCCTTTCAGAGATGATTCTACCCTCCATCGATGATATGGAACAATAGAACTATAATAAAACAATGAAATCCCAATTAGAAACATGGGATATCAAGAAACATATCATGATGAAAATAAATTGGGGGGGGGGGTAAACATGACCATTATTAGAGAAGAAACTAGAAAATGAATTAGGATTGCACCTTAGATCACCATGGATCGGAGACATTGGATAATGATCAATCCCCATTTAAGGGACAGTAAAACACTGGAAATGATATCAGAAGAACACCTACAATTTGAGAGGACCATACGACTAAAAAAATCCCAATCACTACAGCCATTTATAAATGTGGTGCATATATATTTTACAATGTGTGTAACCTAAATATTTACATGATGTAAAGTACCATATGAACCATTTTTTCTAATACATGAACAAAACACACATGAAATGAAACCTAACTACATGTAATGTATTATAACATCATCCAATGTTTTCGAAAATGAAAAAATATATACTCACTCCAATCCTCAATCAAGGAAATTGATATTTGGAAACATTAAAAGGGTTGAACTATAAATATTTGACCTCTTAAACATATCATGAAAAGGATTGGGAATTAATAATGTTGATTTCATTCATCATATTGATACATATATGATGGTTTTTTATTTGATTTTCAATTAACAATCTCACACAAAGAAAAATATCAATAATAAAAAATGAAACATTAAAAATAATTTTCACTTAGTAGACTTTTAAAGGGGTTCAACAAATGAATAAATTTTCTTATTATAGATTTTTAAATTACCAATATATCAGATATTATTAAAATTTTAATAGAATATGTTACTTGAATTTTGGGATTTTTAGTAAAATATGCGTGGTTTTACATAATTTTAATTAAAGTGATACGAAACACTGGTAGATTTAAGGATATGTACTCTTAAAAATAATTCTAATAGCTATATTTTCCAATGATTCAGATAACCCTAAGTCAAAATTATTTGTAATTGGATATAAATATATCACATAGACATTGAATTTGTAGGTCAATATATATATAAATAAACTAAGAAAATTTTAATAATTACACATATATAAACTGAATTCATATGTATTAAATATACTATAAATGAAAAAAATTTATTTGAAAATAATGGATATATTTTTCAGAAAGCTAATTTTTCTGCACACAACAGGTTTTTATGTTAATAGATTATATTAATAACTGTTAGGGAATGATTTAAATGTTTTGTATATACTATATATTAAATATCAAATATTAAAATTCATTTAATTTTTTTAAAAATGGATATAAATATACACATTTTTATGCCTAAAATTATTTTTTCTAAGAAAAATGTTTCATTATATTTATCAAACATATTTGGAAGAAATTTTTTATTTATAATAACTATTTAATAATGAAAAAGTTATTCCGTATTTTTAATCATGAGGTTGAAATGTTTAAATAGGTCCCTTTACTTTTTAGGCACTATGAATAGTAATCCTCATAAAATAAATCTCCTCCAAAAGAGTAAATAGTGTTGACCTAGGCAAAAAATTATTGTTAATGACATAATTTGTAATCACTAATCTTATTATATTGTGTTAATTCTTCCCATATAACATTGGTCTTAAAAATTACTTTTATAAGGTAATATTTTCCTTGAAAATTATCTATAGAATATTAATATTAAATATAATATCAAATGTAACTCTCTTGCTATTAAATATCTCTATATCATCACGTAGGGAAAATGAAAGATGTGAATGAATATTAATGGATATATTGAGAATAATGATACTAATATCTTGATTTTTTTAATTTATAATTTTTATTTATTCTTTAAGTACTATAAATTCATATTTAATGTGGACATTGTGTTTTAAAAACTTTTATAAAACTAAATTATTTTATTCTGACAGTATTAAATGAAATATAATTTGAGTGATTTATATTGTTATATGAATTTTATAGAAGGATATAACATATTTATAATGTTATAATGTATTATATTTGAATTAAATAATTTTTTAATGTATTTTATCTAAAATTTAATGGATTGTGTCAGAAATGAAATTAATGGTATTTTAGGAAAATTATATTTTAAGAATTTTTTTTAAAAAAAATATGATAATTATATAATATATGGTCAATATTTTTATACCTTAACCATTTAGAAACTAATTTATACCATATAAGTAAAATTAAAATGCTTAACTGATTAAAACAATTATAATAGTAAAGATAAAAATAGGTTATATAAGAGATAACTCAATATATAATGTTTAAATCAGAACATAAACCTGTAAACATTTTAGTGGTTGAAGAGATTAAAAAAAATGATACAATATATTTGAATCTGAAGAAATTTGGAATTATTTTAAAAATTAATTAAATTATTATATTTTAATATTTTTTTGAAATTCATATAGTTCACCTCAATTTACATAACAAAAGGAACATTTCATTTATCTTCTTTACGCCACTTTGTGACATCATGCATGACTAAACCCTAATAAATTCCCTTATCAAATCTATATCAATGAATTAAAGGTTTTATTAATCTTAAAAAGACCATTATATGGGCACTTAATAAGAAATATAAATGGGTCTTATTGAAGAATATGAGGTTTGAATGAAAATAACAAAAGATGATACTTGTGGTAAGGGATTTATGTGTCATTCCTATTTTCATTAGGATTGTATATGATGGAATTCCCATTTTAGAAATTATATTATTATTATATTATAAATACCTTTAATTTTTAATATACAGTAGTTATTTTTTACGACAAAAATTCTTCCATTAATTTTGTATACATTAAATAATAAAAATATCGAATGAATTTTTTTATGAAGAACATTATTTATTTCTCACATTATTAAAATATAATTATTTATTCCATTTAAAAGTTATAGAAAATGTTTTTAACAATGTACAATGGTTTTTTGATGTCATTTTTACACCTGCCTATATTTTTGAATAATTTTTTAACTGGAATCATCTGGACATTTTATAAACAAGGTACCTTTTTGACTTTTAAGAAAATTGTGAAATGAATGTTTTTTAACTCATATGGAATAAATTGAATATCCTACCATCATAAAAACTCAATGATTGGAATGTATATATATATATAAATTATCATGTTTATTTTAAATTAAAATTCATTTATTTTATTTTTAGGGAAATTTTTAGATTTTTTATTTTTCATTTCATGTAGAAAATGGTATTTTCCTCGAGAACTAATCCACTTGTTATTTTAAAATAAATTATATCATTTATATCATTAATAGATGTTAATTATGAATTTAGAAAATTTTATCCAATGAAAACAAATTTATTCATTGTAGAATTCTTTATTATCATAAGGATAAGATGATTATGAGGCCTTTTTATTTTTCAAGAGTTATTCTATAATAAAATTCTGAAATGTTAATGAAACATGTTTTAATTTCATTAGATATGATAAGTAGATATGAATATTTTTATAATATATTGTTGAAATAAATTGTATAGTTTTCATTACGTGAATGATAATATCAGAATTATATAACCCCCCCCCCCCCACACACACACACTATATTGGGAAATGTTTTATATATCATGAGATAACATTGGGAAACCAGTTGATATGCATGATCCATTTTGTGAAAAAACAATATGTGTTTTATACAATGTTGAAACATTTGATGATTCATATTCAATTATAATATTATAAATAGAGGTTTATTCATGTTACATAATCATTTTATGGTTTTATTAGTTATCCAAAACATATGAAATGTTTTCTATAAATATAATGGTGTAACTCTTTTATGAGGTAAAATTTTGATTCTCCATGGATTTATGATTATTTGTCACTCTTATGATCTACATCCTTATAAATGATAATTTGTTATTCCACAATTCTTTATTAAAGTCAATGATAGATTAGGTATATACATTTTAAGTTATATTCATGATATCATACACTTGATATTATAGTAGGGATTTATATTATCATTAATAGATATCTCCCACATTTACCCTTAATTATCATTTATGATTAGCCCTTATTATATTTCAATTCCATGGTTATGATGAATTTTTATTATAGGAAATTTCATTTAACAGAGTTATATGGGAATATTATTATCTTATATCTCTATGATCATTTAGGAAATACGATTTTTTTTATCTGGTCTCGAAAGACACTATATATTTATCGTCCCTATGTTTTTATTTGTTATTATTTTAAATATTGAGCTAAAAATATTTAATATTTAACTATGTAAATATTTTATCACTAAAGATCATAATGGAAAATATATTTAGTCAATATTTAGTGATTAGGACTAGTAAATTATTATTAAAACCAATGTGGTAAGTCTATAAATATGAATTTTTTTTATGATTTGGTAATTACTTACTATAACTGAGGTTAAAACTATTGCCCCATAGAGTGATAAAATGTTCTCAAGATTTATAAATATTATTAATAATATTTATTGATTATATTAAAGTTCACTAGGATAGTTATATCTTGATGATTATAATTATTTTGGTTTTAGAAAATGAATTGAACATAACAAATTATTTTAACAACTAATGTGATCGATAATGAACTGATTTTCAACATTAGACACCAGATGATATATGATATACAATACATAATCATATTTATATTATCACACCACTTTCCCAGTCCCCATATTAAGATGGGAATCGAAACTATCAGTGGAGGGAATAATATTCAATTGAAACATTCTGGGAAAAACTCTAATATATTTTTGTGGATATCAAGATCAACTAGTGGAAGTGTAATTGGCCAATTTCGTTGATAAAATATTTTCTATATTATAATTATTAGAATATAAAATATATTACCATGTTATTGATAAATATGAAGGAGAACCTGATCAATAGTGGAACCTTACTTGGAATATGTGATACAAGGATGAAATTGACTCTATTGAATTAGATTGGTTCAAGAGGATATTTTGTTGTATATAATTACCTTTTATTAAACATTAAATGATAGTAAAGGAATTACATGATCATAAAAAAATAGGTCATATCCATTGGTACATATGAAGTTAATTTTACATGAATGGTGAGAAATTCATCTGTAATAATCATTTTCTTCAACAACACTATTGATCAGTCCTTTGGTGGATTATTAACTATTAGAAAAAAAATTTAACCATAAGATACATTAATATTTATGAATTAATCAGTCATTTAAAACTCAATTTAGAAGTAAAAAAATTGATATTACACTCATTTTCATGGGTTTAATAAGAAAAAATATATCGAGACAAATGAAAACATGATTAAATCATATTGAATAATGAAAAAATTTCCTTCTACATGTATGAAATGTGGGAATAATCATTAATGGAATTTCAAGATTATATGTTAGAGGTGATTTAATTTGGTAAAGGTGGTTCATCAAACCCATGAATGTTTAGAGATGATGAATATTCTAGTTAATGAAATGGTAGAAAAAGAGAAATAAATTAATGAACAAAATAAATTGTCAATGATAATTAAGGAGTGTGGGAATTGTACCAACTGGTGCATGAATACTTTGAATTATGATTATGATATCCATTATAAATATTGTATGCTCAAAGGACAAGTAAAATATCATGTGATCACAGTTTCTAATTTGGGTAACAATTCTAATATGGTGAACGGAACATTTAACATACACATAATAATAACTCTTTTCTTATTTCATTCTTATTCTTCACACACTTTTATATCCCTGAAATTTTAACAGGGTATATAATTTATTTCACAATGAATATTTTTTGGGTGAGCAGTGAAATATTTAAATGGTACAATGTTTTTAAATAATGTCAATAGTTTCTCTTTTATTGATGTTTGTTGGATGAGATTCATTAAAATATTATGATTCTCAGATTAGATTAAAATTAAATGATTCTAGACAAGAGGTGGATTTCCTTATATGGATCCCATGTTAATAAATTAGGATAGAAAGATACATTTAATATTATAAATAATCATATTATCTTTTATCTGTGTGGGAATGAAAGCATACTTAAAAATAAAATTAATTTTTCTATGTGGGTATTAATCAATATCTCTGGGGGCTAGTTATATCAGATGGTTGGTGATAAATTCAACATTAATGATACACCAGTTGTATTATTTTTTAATCTCATTCCATTATTGTTTAGTATAATTCCTCTAAATGATTATTTTGAGTTTATAATAGAATTCATAACTAGTGACATGAATAGTTCAAATATTTCTCATATAATTACACAAATTAATTTTTAGGAATCAATGAATCAAATCCAAGATAATATTTAAAAGTAATTTAATTAGCTATTTGCATCACTTTAGGTTTCACTAGTTCCTTTTCTGAGAAGAAATTTTAATCAATGAAACTCTACATTGATTATCAAAAACATTAAAAGATCATTATTATGAAAATTTAACATATACCACATATTAATGATATGTTTGATCAATTACATGGATATCAATACATTTATAATATTGGCCATCATTTTGGAAATCATCAACTGATGGTCAAGAGGGATGATATACCCAAGATCGCCTTCCACATGAGGTATGGAAATTAAGAATTTATATTTATTCGATTTAATATTACAATTTCATATAATATATTCATTAATTTAATTAATATATTATTTAGAGAATATATTTACATGATTATGGTTTTATAATAACCCAAGACCCACACTCCCGAATATGGTGCATAAATAACAAACAATACATTTTATAGTTATGTTGCTGATATTAATTACCAAAATTTTCCCTTCAAAACCATATAACATAAAAATTGAAATCATAGATAACATATTTTACAAATATTTTTTTAGGTTTAATGTTTTATAGAATTATGAAAAAATTATACATTAAAAATTCACACTTGATCAAATAAATATTTACCCTAGTTAACCCATATTATCTTATTTCCCATCATTTCATCAAAATAATTCATATCAAATCCTTTATAGATAAAAATATTGCAATATCATTTTTAATAACATATGTAAAATCTAAATGTACAAAGAGTGAGGTCAAATTATCAGTTTGGGTCAACATAAATATTAATAATTGAATGTCAACAATGCGAAAATATTAGTTCATTCTAGTATAATAAATTAATAAAATTAAATGAGAAATTCATAAAAGAAATCATACCCATAAATAAATATACATCTAATATGAAAATATGGAAACCATAAAATTCATAAAAAATAACAATCATGAGCAATGTGACATCCATCTCAATCATGTGAATCATTATAATCCCATATAAACATAATGAAAACATGTACATAACATGGTAAATCATGTTTTCATTACTCTTATAATCACTCATAGAAATGGAATTACTATATGGAAAAATTCCATACCCAATGAATTTGAATGAAATTATGGACTAAACCATCCCTCACATATCATGAAAACACATATAACAAGTCCCATTACAGATACAAAATCATAACATATTAGATATTTCGTTTAATCATAAACTTATATGAAATTCTATTTTCACTTTCTAAACAAGATTTACCCATTGAAATTGAATGGTTTCAGAATCAATCCATTAAAAATATTATTATGATGTGGGAATGAAATGGGTCCCAGAAGAATCACTTTGTAACATTGTTATCCTTGGGAAAATAAATGGATTCCAAAATAATATAGTTTAAAAAATATTAGTAAATTCAAAGTATAATGGGGATCAAATCAATTAAAAATATACCTTGCAAAAGAAATGTAACAAAAAGGTTTTATAACATTGATTAATGTAAGTACAATTAGACAGCCATTAAATATGTTTTGAGGAAAAAACCCTTTTATAATGAAAATATCTTTTTAAAACATAAAATAGATTGAAAATTATATTCCTTCAAAAAATTCATTAAAATATATAAATTAAGTTTTTAAAATATTTTAAATTATTTATTGATTAAAATACACTTTTTTATTTTAATTTTTTTTATCATTTTCAAAATCATTTTAGAAAAGATGTTTTGGGAAAAAAATTGTTATCAACCAAAATGATGATTTTTAATTAAATTTTTTAAATAACGATTGACAATAAAAAGAGTTGAAAATTAAGGGAAACCATTTATTCTAATGAAATATATAAAGGATATAAAAAATCACTAGATTTATTTGGATTTATATCATTTTATTTCAACATTCGAGAATTAATAACATACTATATCGATTATTGATGATATTGTATTATCAAAATCATACCACTTTGGAAATGTTGAATCATAATCACCATGGTATTATTTCATTAAAAGAATCATAAAATACCCTAAGGATAAATATATTCATTATATTATAAGTAATAGAGGCAAAATGTTCACCTCAGGAAAGAATATAGGTTTATAACACGACATATGTCTCAATGAAGGCAACTTATGACAAAAATCCACTACTAATTTAGTATCATTGAAACCAGAATACCCATGAAATATATATCCTTAAATATTTATGTAAATTCCAATTAATATATGTCTAATAATCAATAAATACATTAATGTTTTTTATATACCACACACAAAAAAAATACATCATGAATTTGGGATATATCTCAAATAAAAATAAGTGAGATGAGAGAGAACCTTATTACATGATTATCATTTAAATCATGTGTTCTATGAAATAATAACATAAATTAAACCATTTATTACCTTAAAATAAATTGAATTCATGAAATAAAATTTCATATGGAAGTATATACAACAGAAAATAGAAACTCGTGGTTAATGTGGCATAAGTCTCATAGAAATAAAAGTGAGACTATAAATCCTATAATCACGATTCTGATTCTTCATGATTGTTCTTTATATCTTCTAATAATAGATTTTTTAATTATTTAATTTCACCAAAATATTTTTAATTATTATTATTAACTTTATTTCACTTAGTACAGTGTTATATAAAATTACATAATTGATTAAGTTTACATCGTATGTTTTGACAATATTCGTCTTGATCGCCTAATATGAAAATGTTTCATTGATTATGGTCATAGTGGTTACTATTTAAAAATTTATATAATAATAATAACTAAATTAATATAATATTAATTTTTATATTATTATTTTTAATGTCATCGTGAAATATGGTTATAATAAATGAATTAATGTTGCAATTAAAGAGATGGTATACTCTATATATGCATGATTAATATTTAAATTTTCCAATGTTCATTATAGAAATAATGTTAGTAGAATTTTATAAATAAATAATAATATGTATATAATAAATAAAATTATGTTTAATTATATATATTTATATATATCATTATTGTGATTTAATAGGATTAACATGGCTTTGAGGGGGTGATAATCTACATTCCAATGAACGACGTTATAACTTGTTCAGTATGTGAAAGGGTTGAAAAGATAATGATATATTATATTTACGGAAATATAATTATTTCAATAATATCATAAATATTTCATGTATATAATATATTTATTATATTTATACTTATTACCTTTCATGTAAAATGATATTGAAAAAGGCTCCCCAACGCATCGGGAGGTGGTAGTCCCCCAGACACATGAGGGATGTTATTGTATCCACTAAAGTATGAAATTTAAAAAGTGTACATATTGTATTATGAATGAATAGTTATTATTATAATATATAAAATGATTATGAATTATATATATAATTTTCATCATAATTCCAAACTATTATAGGTGGTAATGGAAACCTGAATGATAATGGTTTATAATGAGAATGTTTATCGTACACATGAATACTAATTTTTTATCACATTTAATGGATGTGTGTGATGTTATAGGCCATAAAAATAGCATAAAACATCTTATTATATTTAATATACTATATTTATAACACAGTCATGATATACAAAAAATTTAATCATTGATAAGGAAATAAAACAAATATTTTCATGGAAGAACGTTACCTCTTCTTTAGGTTACATCTTTTACCACGCATCAACAGACATCATTGGTTTAATTAATAAGAAATGGCTTCTATAATAAAAGGAGGGATGACTGGAGTATATTCGGGTAGTTTAGTAATTCAAAAAAAGGCATGAGAGGTATGAATAAATTGGGAGAGGTTATGGCCTTTTATAACTGAGGGAGAAGACAAACATGATATTTTTGAAAATATTGTTAGGTGTACACATTTGATAACATAAAAAGAAGAATAAATAACAAAAAAATGATACTAATGGTTTTATAATCTAAATATTTCCAAAAATTGGTGTTGTACATGTTTTTAGGACCTTGTAACCCATAATTTCGATGTATAACCACTATGTAATCTCATCATTACATTAATGACTGCCATAAAATTTAAATACCTCCAATAATATAGTAGGATTATCTTTGAAAATAATAGAAATTAGAAATTATGATGATAAAAAATATGTAATGCATTTACCAAATTAAATTCATAGAAGTGGGGAAAATAATAATTTAAATATAATCTGGTAGTTGGGATGAGACAATGAGTTTTCTATTAAAAATGTTCAAAGGATTCAGATTTTTTTTATATCTAATTACAAAGTGAAATCTAATATAATTTATAAGTTGGATATATATATATATAACTTTAATTTTTTTACATTAACAAAACTTCAGAAAATAAATTATCAATAGAAATTAATTAGAAAAAAACAAAAATGAATTGAAATCAAGTATTTGTATCTATTCAACAAAAAATGAATCATTTTTTAAAAATTAAAAAAATTCGTCATATGATAATTTGGAAATCAGGTTTTCAAATATGATTTTTATCATTTTAAATAACATTTATAAATGTTTCATATTAAATTTTGACAACATTTGCGCCATTAAAAGGTGAAAAAACTACCTTTAAAAAACAAAACTTTTTCTTAAAATTGTATTTGTCCTTATCTTATGACTATAGAACATATTGTGTGAGATTAAGAATAATTTATTGAAAATATAATATATATGTATTTCAATTATAAAATTAAATAATATTTATTAATTTAATTTATTATTATCATACATCATTGGTGCATGAAAGTGGTATTTTTTATAAAAACTCTTCTTTAATAATTAATAGTTTTTTATACTAATTTCTATTTATATGGTAACCAATGAATTTATTTTATATACATGTAAAATATATAATTATATAATTTATATTGAATTATTCATTCTCATTATTCTATTATCCTTGAGATAACTATCATATTTAATATTAATAGTGTATTATTGTTTTGTAATACTTAGTCTTCTGATTAATGCATATTATCAAAGAAACGTGATGTTGCATGAAATGAAATATAAACAAGGTTTTTTTATCAAATAATATGAACTACTAATTTATGTAACCCATGATATAATGTAACATCCCAGGTAATTAAAGAATAAATAATTTTCATATTTATTAATATTTGAGAATTAAATATGAATTTTAATTAAAAGGGGTTGCTATGTTCGATAGCGTACCCGATACACAACGACGAGTTTCTTTGAAACTTACGTAGCACACTAGTAATATAATAATATTATTTTAAATGTTAGTTAACAAGTAGCCGTTGTACTGGCGGGAATGAATAGAAATAACTAAAATATGAATAGATATGTTTTTAGATGTTTTTACATTTACCCAATAAAAGATAAAGGCTTAAAATACGGAAAGAGTTCAATTTTAGGCTTTTATACTCTAATTTTCACTAAAGGTTCACTTATCACCTTTTAATGGTGAACCGTCATTAAATATAGTTTTGATCACTCTTATACATTCTTTTGGACCAAATAAAACTTTTATTAAGAATCGGGATATCAAATTTTACTTTGTGTAATTTTTGGTACCTTTCTGATAAAGTTCATTTTTTTTTTATGAATAGTGTAAAATGTTGCATTTTAATTCAAAACCTCTTTTTGATCTAATTTATTTATATGATTAGATTATCTTTTGAATTGGTTTTAAAGTGAAATTAGAATATATTTTTACCATTTTATCCAATGGTGGTCATTGGAATCAATTTCGATTTGAAATTAGACTTAAACTGGTGTCAATCTTTTGATACTTATTGTTTTGTAAAAACACGCTATTTGCTCTGGCAGCGGGAATTAATTATTAAATTAATTAATGTGACTTATATGATTTGAATTTTGTAAAATAGACTTCATTTTTGAATTCAGAATGTCAAATATAGCTTAGGGTGAATTTTTGGTAATTTTCTGAAAAACTTCAATTTTTGATGAATAGTGAAACCACTAAGTGGTAATCAAGCAAACTGATTTACCAGTTAAATGAAAGTTTACCACTAATGTGTATTGAATTTTGAAAATCCGACATACATGGTTGTCATTAAGAAGTAAAATGTGGTTCAATGAGATTATAATAATTTTTTGGTGAATAGTAACTTATTAAGTTTTTAATCGCAATTAGTGGTAATTAGTGTAGTTTAAGGTATAATTAATACTTTAATAATATGAAATGACCTAGACACATGTCCCAACCCCATTGGTTGTGTCATGGCCGACCAAGACAAGCCATGGCCTAACTTGGGGACCCCATGGATCCACTTTTGTTGGGAAATAACATAAATTACTTTTTATTTAATGTTAAAGTGAAAATGACACTAACATAAATTGTTTTACTAAAACAATTTTTAAGTGGGGTTAAACAAGTCCAAATTTAGATTATAAATAGTCATTGGAAAGCTAAAAAGATTTCCTATATCATAGTATTTGTTTTATAATTTTTAGAAATTAAATAAATTAAAGTATTTATGACATAATAATGATGCAGCGATGACATCATTATTTGGCGATTTAAATAAAACAGAAAGATAATGTAAAATCTAAAACCTACACATGGCAAAAACCAATTGGATGAGTGGATTTCTAAGCCTTATCACCTTATCCACGAATTCTATCAATGTGGGAACTTTTAGAACCGAAACACATTTTCAAATAAATTAATATTTCTTTACTTTCCAAAAGTGCCCCTCCTCTCCTCTTATAAAAGGCCCCCACCTCTACCTCATTTCACACTCCTCTCAAGCCTTTGGCTCGGCCAAACCCTGCCCATTTGCTCTCTCCACATCCCTCTCCTCATCCTAGAGGATTCCCCTTGGGCAGAATCCTTTCAAAGGAAGCCTTTAGGCTCAAATCAAAAGGAGTTACACTTTTTAAGGTAATTCATCCTCTCATGCTCATTTGTTTTATTTTGCTTCTCCAACCCCCTAAACTCTTTTTATTTACTTCTTTTGTAACAACACCAGTATCTTCAATATACTAGGATGTTGTTATAAGAGTTATTTGAACTACACTCTCACACAACTACATCAAATGGTTAAAGAACATACGTTTTCCGTGGATGGCGAAATTATGCCTCCCGAAACGATGATTGTTCAATACTCATTTAACACCTTCAAAGGTGGCCATTATGATGTCACTATTTTTATATATGATATATATTATGTATATGTTTTCCTTAAGCTTCTGTTTTTCTTCATTTTGGTCATACTTTATGGTTTCCATTATGGGTAAACACGATATCTTCATTTTAGGAAGTGCGGACTACCGCCCCCTAAAAGTGATTTGATTCGTTAATACCATATGTGGGATGTGTAAAGGATAAAGTTAATGATATTATATATGTTATTATACTGGAGTTATAACATACTCTTATACCATTATGAATCCATTCCATGAAATATGAAATAGAAATGGAAGTAGCGTTCATGCGTACGTACGGCTTACCGTCTCCATGAACGGTGCATTTCATTTCTTACCTCTAAATGATTATGTAATACTATAAAGGCATGAATGTACTGGATATATATGACATATATGATATCTACATCATGAATAACATTCTGAATATAATGAACCTTTGACCAAATTAACAACACGTAAGTGTAAGAGGTCTATTTTTGACTTAAGAACCAAATACCGACAAAATGAACATTATTAACTTAACTGATTACATGATGTTCATAACATGGTATAAAAGGAATAATGAACTTGAAAAAGATTCATAATCAAGTAGAGATTAACTCAAGTTTATTATTCAGGAGATTAAAGAACGGTCGGGTCAAGTCAGATACGAGGTATGGGAACTTCTTAACCCAATTTCCATTCTTTGGGTTAATCTCCTACTTTCAAATTATGTCATTATGTTATTATGTCGTATCTTGTATTGGTACTTTATTTATGTGTACTTATAGTAAATACACATAATGTATCTATTTTATTTTAAAAATTATCTTTGTATGGGACTTCGTCTCAATCTCCTTTCGTTGAGGCATATTTTATTTTATACACAACTTTCTTTTATACGGTGTATAAACCCCTTTGACTTTTACGTTTACTCAAAAGGAATCTTTTTTATACGAAGCGTTTACTAAACGACAAAAGGGAATGTTTTTGTCGTACGTATGCGGCGACAACGACTTCTCCGCCTTCGTAACCGTTATTTGAGTTTCGGCTTCCTCTACAAGCCATACCTTTTTTTAAAAAAGAAAAATAAATACCATGTTTTACTTTGGTATTGAAAATGGTTTTCATAATGTTTTTATTATATCAATGTGTTGTATTGATATCTCGTGATTGAAATGCGGAAATGTTATGTTTCCTTTATGCATGTTTTATGTGATATGATTATGTTATGGTTCTTGGGCATTATTATGAAGACGGGTGGTTCCGTGATAAACTAAGGGCGGGTGAGCCCGTTATAGCTCTCCAATGCATTGGGTAACGCGAAGGAGTGAAACGTTAAGGTTTCTCCGAAGAGATTTTAGGGAATATACTGTGATGGGTATTCCAAACGTAACCAAGAGGGTTACTCCCTACGTAAGATTGTTATGAATGCCTCAAGTTACCTTTATGTCTTATGATTTATATGATTTATTCATGTTTTTATGAGGTATGTTAAAGTGCCTATGTTTTATGGGTAAAGTATGATTTCATTCTTATTTATATATGAACTCATGTTTCCTTTCCATGTTTTTTTTATAACCCATACTGAGTTTTTATGCTCATCCCAAGTTTTTGAAATGTTTTTCACAGGTCAAGGGAAAGGTACATGATAAGATGATAGAGTCAAGGATGTGTCAAGAATTAATCCATGTTTTATTTTAAATGTGTGTTCCATTGATGGGAATGAAGAATACTATCTTTATGTAACCACTTTGTTTATATGTGGAATGTAATGCAAGTTTTATGATCTAATTCTCTAAAACTCTAAACCCGAAAAGATCCTCAATGTGTAATCTTGTAATAACTCAAGATTAAGTAAGGTTTAAGGCTGGGGCCTTATAGTTGGTATCAAAGGTCGGTTTAGACAACTTTAGGAGTTAGAAAAGTGTTAAATTATAATATTATTGAAATGATATAGCATTTACGGATTACCATGTTGCTTCGCCTAAGATATTTCCATGTTCAGAATGGTTTTCCGTAGGGGAAACAAAGCAGCTATGTTGGGACGACATCAGGAGGAAGACCGCCTTCCAAATCAGCAACCTGAGATGGTCGGAATCGGAACTGAACAGTTTGTTGCAGTGATGGCACAGTTGACTCAGGCTATAAATGGTGGTGGTATCCATGCACGAGATCAGCCAGATCAACCGCAGAGGAACATGTCAGTGGTGGAACATTTCATGAGGCAACATCCCCCATCATTCAGAGGATCATATGACCCTGTGCTAGCTGAAGGGTGGATTAAAGCACTGGAGAAGATTTTTGATGTCATGGGGTGTTCATACAATCAAAAGGTTAGTCTTGCTATTTACCGTTTGGAGGGTGAAGCAGATCAGTGGTGGTCTATGGTTAAAAATATCAGGGACGCCGATGAGATTGATGCTCTTGACTGGGATGAATTCAAAGGTATGTTTCTTGAGAAGTATTTTCCTAAGGCTGTTCGACTTAGGATGGAAAAGCAATTCTTGGAATTGAGGCAAGAGGAAGACTCAGTGGCTGCCTATGAAGAAAGGTTCACTCGATTGGCAAGGTATGCTCCAAATTTTATCCGAGACCTTGATAGTAAAATCAATCGTTTTTACTCAGGATTAAAGCCAAAGTATCGAAGGGCATTAGCTTCTCGTGAGTTTAAAAGTTATGAAAAGCTTGTTCGATGTGCTGAGAAGGTGGAAATGGAGTTTTCCGATGACCAAGTGTCCTATAACAACCAGCAGAAGAAGAGACCGAGGTTGCAGGAGAATGGTAAGAATTCTTCAAAAAGGTCTGATGGTAAGATAACTAAGTTTCCAGTTTGTGATAAATGTGGAAAAAGGCATGCTGGGGAATGTCTTCTGAATTCTGGGAAGTGCTACCGATGTGGTAAGATGGGACATAAGGCTCGTGATTGCACTGAAAAGGATCAAGCTGAAGGTAAGAACAAATTTGATTTACAGTTAGTGAAGTGTTATAAGTGCAATGAGATGGGTCACTATGCAAACGAGTGTCCGACAAGGAGCTTGAGTGATGGGAAGCAGTTAGACTACAAGCAGAAAGGGGTGGTGAAATCCTTTGCAACTACTTCAGCAGATGTTGGGCCATCGAATGAAGTGGTGTCAGCTCCAGGGAGCTCAGTATTTTTCGAAGATTGACTTGAGGTCGGGGTACCATCAGTTGAAAGTAAAAGAAGCAGATGTTCCGAAGACCGCATTCCGTACGAGATATGGCCATTATGAATTTGTAGTTATGCCTTTGGGGTTAACAAATGCACCTACTGTATTCATGGACCTTATGAATAAAATTTTCCATGAGTTCTTGGATAAGTTTGTGTTTGTGTTTTGAGGTTTGTGAAGAGGTTATGTGTGCCTTGTGATTCACAGTTGAAGAAAGAGTTGTTATGTGAAGCTCATAGTTCTCCGTTTTCAGTTCATCCGGGCAGTACTAAGATGTATATAGATCTGCGGGAGTATTACTGGTGGGATGGAATGAAAAGAGATATTGCTGATTTTACTGTGAAGTGTTTGACTTGTCAGCAGGTTAAAGCAGAGCGGCAGTTACCGAAAGGGATGCTTCAGCCTTTACCAGTGCCAGAGTGGAAATGGTAAAATATATCCATGGACTTTGTTGTTGGATTACCAAAGACATCTCGAGGTAATAATGCAATTTGGGTTATTGTTGATCGCTTGACTAAATCTGCTCATTTCCTTTCTATACGAGATACTTTCTATCTAGATCAAATTTCCCGTTTGTATCTTAAGGAGATAGTTAGGTTACATGGAGTTCCTCTCTCCATTGTATCAGATCGTGATCCCAGGTTTACCTCTATCTTTTGGAAAGGCCTTCAGAAGTCGTTGGGTACTGAATTAAATTTTAGTACAGCTTTTCATCCTCAATCAGATGGGCAGTCAGAACGAACAATTCAGACATTGGAGGATATGCTACGAGCTTGTTCTATGGATTATCAGGGAAGTTGGGACCAACATCTTTCTTTGGTTGAGTTTTCATATAATAATAGTTTCCATTCGAGTATACAGATGGCACCATTTCAGGCATTATATGGGAAGCGGTGTCGAACTCCAGCTTTCTGGGATGAAGTGGGTGAAAGAAAGTTGATGGGACCAGAATTGGTAGAAGAGATGGCAGAAAAAGTTCAGTTGATTCAGAAACACATGAGAATAGCTCAGAGTAGGCAGAAGAGTTATGCAGATAACCAGAGGAAGGATCTATCTTTCGAGGTACACAATGTTTTTCACGTTTCGATGTTGAGAAAGAATATGCCAGATCCATCTCATGTTTTGAGCCCAGAGGTAGTTCAGCTGGAAGAGAACCTATCTTATGAGGAACAACCGGTCCAGATTCTTGACCACAGGGAGCAAGTGTTACGGAATAAGGTGATTAAGCAGGTAAAGGTTTTGTGGAAAAACCACATGATTGAAGAGGCAACATGGGAATCTGAAAATGCTATGAGGGATAAATACCCCCACTTATTTTGATAAGTGAATAAAATTGCGAGGACGCAATTCCCAAAAGGGGGGAAGGATGTAACATCCCAGGTAATTAAAGAATAAATAATTTTCATATTTATTAATATTTGAGAATTAAATATGAATTTTAATTAAAAGGGGTTGCTATGTTCGATAGCGTACCCGATACACAACGATGAGTTTCTTTGAAACTTACGTAGCACACTAGTAATATAATAATATTATTTTAAATGTTAGTTAACAAGTAGCCGTTGTACTGGCGGGAATGAATAGAAATAACTAAAATATGAATAGATATGTTTTTAGATGTTTTTACATTTACCCAATAAAAGATAAAGGCTTAAAATACGGAAAGAGTTCAATTTTAGGCTTTTATACTCTAATTTTCACTAAAGGTTCACTTATCACCTTTTAATGGTGAACCGTCATTAAATATAGTTTTGATCACTCTTATACATTCTTTTGGACCAAATAAAACTTTTATTTAGAATCGGGATATCAAATTTTACTTTGTGTAATTTTTGGTACCTTTCTGATAAAGTTCATTTTTTTTTATGAATAGTGTAAAATGTTGCATTTTAATTCAAAACCTCTTTTTGATCTAATTTATTTATATGATTATATTATCTTTTGAATTGGTTTTAAAGTGAAACTAGAATATATTTTTACCATTTTATCCAATGGTGGTCATTGGAATCAATTTCGATTTGAAATTAGACTTAAACTGGTGTCAATCTTTTGATACTTATTGTTTTGTAAAAACACGCTATTTGCTCTGGCAGCGGGAATTAATTATTAAATTAATTAATGTGACTTATATGATTTGAATTTTGTAAAATAGACTTCATTTTTGAATTCAGAATGTCAAATATAGCTTAGGGTGAATTTTTGGTAATTTTCTGAAAAACTTCAATTTTTGATGAATAGTGAAACCACTAAGTGGTAATCAAGCAAACTGATTTACCAGTTAAATGAAAGTTTACCACTAATGTGTATTGAATTTTGAAAATCCGACATACATGGTTGTCATTAAGAAGTAAAATGTGGTTCAATGAGATTATAATAATTTTTTGGTGAATAGTAACTTATTAAGTTTTTAATCGCAATTAGTGGTAATTAGTGTAGTTTAAGGTATAATTAATACTTTAATAATATGAAATGACCTAGACACATGTCCCAACCCCATTGGTTGTGTCATGGCCGACCAAGACAAGCCATGGCCTAACTTGGGGACCCCATGGATCCACTTTTGTTGGGAAATAACATAAATTACTTTTTATTTAATGTTAAAGTGAAAATGACACTAACATAAATTGTTTTACTAAAACAATTTTTAAGTGGGGTTAAACAAGTCCAAATTTAGATTATAAATAGTCATTGGAAAGCTAAAAAGATTTCCTATATCATAGTATTTGTTTTATAATTTTTAGAAATTAAATAAATTAAAGTATTTATGACATAATAATGATGCAGCGATGACATCATTATTTGGCGATTTAAATAAAACAGAAAGATAATGTAAAATCTAAAACCTACACATGGCAAAAACCAATTGGATGAGTGGATTTCTAAGCCTTATCACCTTATCCACGAATTCTATCAATGTGGGAACTTTTAGAACCGAAACACATTTTCAAATAAATTAATATTTCTTTACTTTCCAAAAGTGCCCCTCCTCTCCTCTTATAAAAGGCCCCCACATCTACCTCATTTCACACTCCTCTCAAGCCTTTGGCTCGGCCAAACCCTGCCCATTTGCTCTCTCCACATCCCTCTCCTCATCCTAGAGGATTCCCCTTGGGCAGAATCCTTTCAAAGGAAGCCTTTAGGCTCAAATCAAAAGGAGTTACACTTTTTAAGGTAATTCATCCTCTCATGCTCATTTGTTTTATTTTGCTTCTCCAACCCCCTAAACTCTTTTTATTTACTTCTTTTGTAACAACACCAGTATCTTCAATATACTAGGATGTTGTTATAAGAGTTATTTGAACTACACTCTCACACAACTACATCAAATGGTTAAAGAACATACGTTTTCCGTGGATGGCGAAATTATGCCTCCCGAAACGATGATTGTTCAATACTCATTTAACACCTTCAAAGGTGGCCATTATGATGTCACTATTTTTATATATGATATATATTATGTATATGTTTTCCTTAAGCTTCTGTTTTTCTTCATTTTGGTCATACTTTATGGTTTCCATTATGGGTAAACACGATATCTTCATTTTAGGAAGTGCGGACTACCGCCCCCTAAAAGTGATTTGATTCGTTAATACCATATGTGGGATGTGTAAAGGATAAAGTTAATGATATTATATATGTTATTATACTGGAGTTATAACATACTCTTATACCATTATGAATCCATTCCATGAAATATGAAATAGAAATGGAAGTAGCGTTCATGCGTACGTACGGCTTACCGTCTCCATGAACGGTGCATTTCATTTCTTACCTCTAAATGATTATGTAATACTATAAAGGCATGAATGTACTGGATATATATTACATATATGATATCTAAATCATGAATAACATTCTGAATATAATGAACCTTTGACCAAATTAACAACACGTAAGTGTAAGAGGTCAATTTTTGACTTAAGAACCAAATACCGACAAAATGAACATTATTAACTTAACTGATTACATGATGTTCATAACATGGTATAAAAGGAATAATGAACTTGAAAAAGATTCATAATCAAGTAGAGATTAACTCAAGTTTATTATTCAGGAGATTAAAGAACGGTCGGGTCAAGTCAGATACGAGGTATGGGAACTTCTTAACCCAATTTCCATTCTTTGGGTTAATCTCCTACTTTCAAATTATGTCATTATGTTATTATGTCGTATCTTGTATTGGTACTTTATTTATGTGTACTTATAGTAAATACACATAATGTATCTATTTTATTTTAAAAATTATCTTTGTATGGGACTTCGTCTCAATCTCCTTTCGTTGAGGCATATTTTATTTTATACACAACTTTCTTTTATACGGTGTATAAACCCCTTTGACTTTTACGTTTACTCAAAAGGAATCTTTTTTATACGAAGCGTTTACTAAACGACAAAAGGGAATGTTTTTGTCGTACGTATGCGGCGACAACGACTTCTCCGCCGTCGTAACCGTTATTTGAGTTTCGGCTTCCTCTACAAGCCATACCTTTTTTTTAAAAAGAAAAATAAATACCATGTTTTACTTTGGTATTGAAAATGGTTTTCATAATGTTTTTATTATATCAATGTGTTGTATTGATATCTCGTGATTGAAATGCGGAAATGTTATGTTTCCTTTATGCATGTTTTATGTGATATGATTATGTTATGGTTCTTGGGCATTATTATGAAGACGGGTGGTTCCGTGATAAACTAAGGGCGGGTGAGCCCGTTATAGCTCTCCAATGCATTGGGTAACGCGAAGGAGTGAAACGTTAAGGTTTCTCCGAAGAGATTTTAGGGAATATACTGTGATGGGTATTCCAAACGTAACCAAGAGGGTTACTCCCTACGTAAGATTGTTATGAATGCCTCAAGTTACCTTTATGTCTTATGATTTATATGATTTATTCATGTTTTTATGAGGTATGTTAAAGTGCCTATGTTTTATGGGTAAAGTATGATTTCATTCTTATTTATATATGAACTCATGTTTCCTTTCCATGTTTTTTTTATAACCCATACTGAGTTTTTATGCTCATCCCAAGTTTTTGAAATGTTTTTCACAGGTCAAGGGAAAGGTACATGATAATATGATAGAGTCAAGGATGTGTCAAGAATTAATCCATGTTTTATTTTAAATGTGTGTTCCATTGATGGGAATGAAGAATACTATCTTTATGTAACCACTTTGTTTATATGTGGAATGTAATGCAAGTTTTATGATCTAATTCTCTAAAACTCTAAACCCGAAAAGATCCTCAATGTGTAATCTTGTAATAACTCAAGATTAAGTAAGGTTTAAGGCTGGGGCCTTATATATAAATTAATTTAAAATAATGTGAAGGAATATATTTCGTAAAATCAGAGGATATTACGTCATACCCCCCTTATAATCAATTTCACCCTAGAAATTATACATGGATAATAAATTAATAACATTTTTATAACTAAATTATTTAAAATAAAATAATAAATATGAAAAAAATGAAAAAATATCTTAAAATTTGAAATTTAAAAATTTAATGGTTATATGAAGATACACACAACTAGATTTCCCCATAATATAACATTGTGGGTAATGGGGGAAAACTATAGCTAATTATAAAGAGTGATTAGGGTCATTAGTCATAAAAAAGTGGATGATCACTAGAATGTTAAGGGTTCCAAATATAAAAATCAATTATTATTAAAAAATCATGGTTCATTCTGATGTTATGTTTCTTGGATAACATTTTTTTCGAGATCCTATTCCTAATGTAATGTAGATATCGTAAAATCATAACCAAGTGAGTAAGTAAATATACATACATGATGAATATAATTCCCTCATTAAATAAAATTCTACAAAAATAGCATGTTTTCCTCCTAATGATGAGTATTGAAGATTTCATTCTTGAATCACTAAAATTGACGTATGAAGACCACATAACAATAACTGGGGAAAACATGACATCCCTACTATATTTCAACATGAAACCAACTATAAATGGTTACCAAATGATATTATAATTAATAAAATTATTAAACCATTATTTGATTTATAAATCATAAAAATACATCCATTAGTATCCAATGATCAAACTAAATAATTCCATAAATTACTATGCATAGAATTATTCAGACATTTACTAAATATGCTTGATAACCAATGTTAGAGAAAAATAATGGAGGATTATAGTAGTGGGTGAAACAGGTATGGATTATCTCAAACACTCCAAGAGATTATCCATGAATAACACCTCTTATGAGTGGGTTTATAGGGGTATAATTTAGAGTGACACGTTTGAGAATGGAACCTTATACCCCAATCACTCGATATAAAATGAAAGGATTAAAATATGAAATATATGATACATCCCAATAAAAATATGGAAGTGGTTGGGTCATGGTGTGAACCTAAAATGACATGGTGTGACAACCCCCAAGGTAAATGGCTCAATACCCCAGCAAATACTATCACGTTAAAACCACATAGAGTTACGATACAATTCCTATTATTATAGGGGAATCTATATACCTAATGTAATAATATCCCCAATTATTCCCACTATCTATATTGGCATTTTTTATTTTATTTAATTAATTTTTTGTGAAGTATAAATTACTATAATTTTTTATTAATATTTTTTATTTATTTTGGTAGTTTTTTTAGGAACATAGTTTGTGGTGTGAAGTGCAGGAGAAACATTGTGGGTACCCTTGCTTGTGGAATTTTTTATTATATTTTGAAAATTCATAGTTTTTAATGGATAGATAATGGACAGATTGTATAAATAATTGTAGAAAACTCATGAATTAACCCTTACTTGAGTATTTCAGACAACATGACTTTTTATTAATTAGGATAGCGATGTGGAATGTGTGTTTCTTATATTTATATCTTAATAGAGTTGTTTTATAAGGTTTGTGAATGATTATTAATATATAAGGTAGAATCATTAGAATGTGCTTTTTCTTGATAATTTAGCCTTCATGGTTGGTGCATGGACTACAAAACCATGTGGCCTAACCATGAATGTGACCCAAAATTATTAATTTTTTAAAAAATACCTATTGATTAATTTATGTGATTTATAATAATTTTTACCATCCATCCTCTTCAATATAATCCTATAGTCCCTATAAATAGGTCCATCCTCGCTCCATTGATTATCTAAATGACTTTAATATCTCCATCATCTGATTTTCCATTATCATCCTCCCTCTATCCCTTGGTTTTATTTTCCCTCTTCTCCCTCTCCCATTCCAATTTTGGTTTTTCTCTCTTATAAACCCATTGGTAATTATTAAATAGATTTTAGGGTTCTATCTTTTATATTAATGGTGTTATTTCATGTTAGGGCTTTGTTTAGGTCTCTTGAGGCTTGTAGAATCATCCACGATAATGAAACCAGCACATAACTTGATATTTTTTGGAAAAAGGTGGATTTTATTTCATTTCTAGATGAATTGAAATGGAATTTTAGTTTTTGTGATTTGAAATGAAATATTGATCAACATTAAATGTGTATGTGATAATTGGAGGAATTTTAAAATTACTTTAAGGATGATTTCAAGTTGGAAAAATGGTTTTACGAAGAATTTCAAGTGGAACATGTAAATAAATATAATAAAGAAATATTTATTATTTTTTAGTTAAATTTAATTGTTTTAAATTATATGATCCTTGTTTGGTCAATAAATATGTAACAATGTGGTTTCTATGATTTTGGAGTATTTTAGGTAAAAAATAGGAGATGACAAATTTTTTTACATTCTAAATATGTTTACATGTTATAGAAAAATTTTTGAATATTGATTTGAGATGTTTGATATTAATGATTGGATTAATATGCAATCAGAAAAAATTATGGAATGGGTTACCATTCATAGTCTCCTTCAATTGAAGGACAATTTGAATCATTCAAATTGATCTTAAATTGTTTTTGATCTTGTGTTTGTGATTACTTCATGGACCCTTAAATATTTATAACCCCGTACATGGTGATCATAGGCCTCTTAGTTAGGTATGATAGACAATTTCTACCTATAAAAGGTTAAATGGACTAAATCACTTTTGGTGATGGTTGTAACTATTTTAGAGGGGGTGCCTTTAGTGAGGCCAGTTGAGGAAAGATAGTTGGTTATAAACATAACAATGCATCAATATAAATTTATATGGTTTTGAACTAAGTAGTATATGATCTCTAAATGATATGAATTGGAATTTATAATGTTTAATTTATGATTATTCTTATGGAACATAACCTATTTTTGTTACAATATTTTATTGTCTTACATCATACCATTGTTTATTATTGCTTCCTTTTGAGGAATGGTTTGGTGGGTTTTTATTACATTAATCTAAAATTTGAAACATTTTTATTAAAATTATTTCATATTTTTTGAAAAATATGTGTATTATAATGCGACATCATAAGTTATTTTGAATGGATGGTTTGAAAAAAAATGGTATGAGGCTTGAGAAATGGTTTTCCAAGTGTCTGATTTAATTATATTGAAAAAGTGGAGAGTATTTATAATTGTGGATGAATGCGATATTTTATTTTGTTTCCCATAAGTCGGATCTAATTTTCTATTATATTTAAAACTAGTATAACATTAAATTCCTTAAATAAGTAATTGATAAAATATACATTGTTCTTACTTAACAAGATCACGTTTTCTCAAACCATATATAAACAAGTTTGTGTATGAAGGTAATATCATTTATTTTAGTTTATATTTCTTGGTCTCCCTTAAATATGTGTGATATTTTCACAACATGTATATCTTGGGATGTGTAGGGTGACCAATGGTCATAATGAAATTATAGTATTGGTTTGGATGGTTATTTTCTTCAATGATGTATATTTATTGACCTCTATCATGAACCATTTTTAGTTTAATTGATACCATTTATTTTTTTATTTTTTAGTTATATATCTCCACTTTATTTATGTTCCTTACTATGATAGATGATTATTTTTATTGATGTGTTTATTATTTATTAATGGTGAAATCATATTTATTGTTGATTATTTAGGACACTAACACTATTTTTCTAACTATGAAAATAGGTAACATGTCTCATATATGTCATAGGTTAAATCAATTATCCAATTGGTGGATATCCTATGAAATTTCATGATTGAAAGGTATCAAAGAAGGACCTCATACAATTGGGGTTGTGACTAAAATGTTTTAATATAATTTTTATCATCTAATCTTGGCATGTAAGTGTAGGGGAGAGTGCCATAGTCTTCTTTCCATTATGGACCTCATTCTTCCATTGACATTAGTTATTGAGTCCTTATATATATTTTAGTTTTATATATCTTTTAATATTTTGATATATTATACGAGTATTTTGATCTCTGTGGAGTTTTCTTGTTGATTTTGGGTTCGTTTTGAGTATAATTTTTGAATATTTTGATGAATGATGGGATGCACCGTAATCCCACATGGTTCGACAAACCTTACAGAACCCATGAATAATGGGTTTTATCGTAAAATTTAATTTCATGTTGTTGGAATATGGATTTTCAACCTGTGTTTCCAAAAAAACAATGTACAATAACTCCTTCATATATATTCCCTCCTATTTTATATATCTCTATTTGGATAACCATTACATATTAATTAATTAAGAGAGATTGTAGGTAATTTATTAAATTTATTGTGGTTAGATTGAGATGTATACATATATTCTTCATTGTTTCCCCTAATGTACTTTTATTTTTGCGTTTCTAAATGGGAGTTTTGACAGATAATAAGATTTTATGAGGTTATTTATTTAACAAACATATTTTATTATGGGTGTAAAATGGGATAATATTTTTTTGTAAATGATTGAATTATATATTTTTAAAATTTAGTTTTTTATATGAGTTTTTATTTATTTAAATTTGAATTAAGGGAATATATTTTAGAGAAAAGGGGGGTTATTATTTTTTTAAATGTTTGTAAAAATTTTATTTTTATGTTTATAGTATATAATTATTCATTGAAAGTGTCTTTAGGTGTAATAGATTTTAAAATGGAATTATAGATATATTATGGGTTAAAGAAAGGGTATTTTATATAAAATAAATTTATGTGGCTTATAAATCATACATTTTTATTAAAAAGTATAGTTTTATGCAAAAAAATTATATTAAATTCATTAAATTTCAAATTTAATCAATTCATTAATTTTTTAAAATTTATTATTTTGGATTACATTATGGGTTTGTTTATTTCTTAGAGTAATATGGAAGGTTGTAATTCATGTTTAGTGTGACTTGTTAAAGGCATCCTAGAATGGGTATTGATAATAGAATGGGTGTTTGACATTGGTAATTTTCTGGTGTAGTCTCTTACATTCCCCATATTTGATCATTCTTTATCCTTGAGTGTACCAATACTATGTGGATTTTTTGGCCCAAAATATTTTTCACATTATGACATCATTGTCTAGTGTTACCCTGGTAGTTTTGGTTTGTTTGAATGATTTGTTACAACCTCATGGTGAGTCCATATGTACATTATTTAAATTTATTTGTTTTACTTAGGTTCTTATTTATGTTTGGAGTTATATTTTTTATTTTCATGAGGAATTTACAATTGTTCTCTTGTGGATGAAAATGAATTATGTATTAAAGTGTTAACTTCCAAGATTTTTTTGTTTTATGTGTTTCATATTAATTAACATATACGATGGGTTATGGATTCATTTTGTCGAATTTTTATTTGGTTTTGGTATTATGATTTCATGAATTCCTTGTTATTTTGGTTTCCCACTATTGAGGAATCTAGTGTTGCTTGTGTGGTGGTTATTCTGAGGATTTTTTCTTTTTGGGTTGAGCATAGTGGACCTTTATGTAAAATAATGGGGGTCTACTATGGATTATACATTTATATTTTTATAACGTGGTGGTGTTATCATTGTTGAGTTATCTTTAGTATGGTCTTCCTAGATTGGGGTCCTAGTTTACCCTTCAGTTATGGTGACTCGAGTTTATAACCCATATCGTTCCTTTTAATTTTTCTTTAGAGAATTTTTCTTTGTGATTTTGTTTATATTCATGTTAATAATGGTCATTATCTTCATAGTGACGTTCTTTGAGATGTGACAACCACTGGTTTTGGAATAGCTTCCTTTGTTATTTTTTATATCGTGTGATTTTGGTGTTTTTGGAGAATTTTTAGAGATTTTTTATTATTGATGATTATTTGTTCCTATAGTTCATTATTTTATTATAGTATTGTTTATATAATTTCTAAATGGTGGTTAGACCAATTTTTATTTATTTTCCCTAAAATTCTAATGCCTGGTGTTTTGGTGGGGTTTCTCATCGATATTCCAAGTGGTTTTTGTAAACATAATATTTTTTTTCAATGAGTTAGATTATGTTCATTTATATCCTCCCCATAGTTATCTTAATATGTTTAACCACCAAACTCACCACATTCCTCTTGGTGTGTGTTTTGTTCATATTTCGATGATTTCTTCTCTTCTAATGACATTATGGGGGTATAAAGTTCTATAATGTGGAAATTTTGAAAACCTGTATCACTTTAGGCATATTTTTGTTATATTATTTTATTTAATGTTTCATTAATTTATCTTTTTATATGGTGTTTATTTTTATTTTCAATTTTCTAGATGTTTTTTCTACATAATGTCTTAGGGAATACAGTTATGGAAGAACACTATGGGAATCCTTATGTGTGGAATGTTTTAGTAAATTTAGAACATATATAGTTTTACATAAATTAGTGTCACATGATTTGTTTGAATAATTGTTTAAACCATGCAGTTTCACAATTAATGTAGTTTTTCTTAGCACACGGATTGCACATAGTAAGAAAAAACATGAATCTAGTTTTAAATATGCCTATCATTTTTAATAATGTCGTTGTGCATGGTTAGTACATGGTTAAAAGACCATTTGACCAAAATGTGATATTTTTTTGGACTACATTGTGAATCTAACATAGTTGGAGCACATTTTATCAAACAATGAGGACTAAACATGAGACATACATTAAATTATAATTTTTTCATCTGAAAATCGTATCTCCCTTGATTTAATTGTTTGCCAACCCTTTTATTTCTCTATACTCTGGAGACTTAATTAAGGCTCCCACCAAGGAGCCTCCTCTTCCGTCCATAACAATTTTAGAGACACACAAGTATCCATAATCTGACTTCTCAATACCATCACCCCCTTCCATTACATATTTCATCATTATTTCCCATTTTATTTCCTATAACACCTCAATATTTTTTGATATTTTTATCTTCAAATAAATTAAATTTATTTGATATCATATGGAATATGTTGTCCTGATTCAAAGTGAATAGTAACAATGATAACCCTTATAACTATGCTATTAAATTACAGTAATGAATAATAATATCAATGTTTAATTAATTATCTATAAATTTTCTAAATAAATCAAATATATTGGTGAATAAGTAATCATTTTTTGAAATGATTTTAAATCATTTAGAAATATATTTTTCCTCAAAATGAGTTTCATTTTTTAGAAAATGATATAATTAATTTCCAAAACATCTAGATAATTCATTTTGAAAACAAAAATGTAGTTTTAAAATAATTATTTTAATATAAACATATTTTAATGTTTTGCGAATTTTATGAAACGATTTATTTGTCAAATAATAGATAAAAATAATTATTTTTTTCTAAAAACATTCTTTTTATTTATAGAATTTATACAGGATAATTTTTTCTTATGATTTAAAATATAATTACATAATTTATATTATTAATAATCTAATAATGGTTTTTATGACCAATTTTATATTATATTTTGATATAAAACTATTTATACTTCTAAAGACATGTTTTGTAGAAAACAAATTTATGTATCATTTTGATTATTTTTTAAAATTAACATCAGATGATTTTTAAAATTTAATATGATAAAATGTATTCTGTGTTAGTGAGAATCATAAATAATATTTTATTTATAATTTTAAATATATTTTTTGTTAACATTAATGGATGAAACATTAATAAAATCATGGTTACGGTTAAAACAGGTTCAATAGGGGGTGTGAACAATGCAATTAAGGGTTGTTTTTTGATTATTCTATATTGCATCCTATTTGGAGGAAATATTTTGAACTCATACTATCCAAAATTTAATGTTCTATCAATTTTTAATCATTTTTTCTTGAGTATGTTGTCATTATATTTTGATCATTTATGAAATTCCAAATGTATCTTCTCTGTCACTAATCACATGACGACACTCCTTTATATTCTCTACACCATGTTGAAATGAATATCATTTCCAAATCATACAAAATTCCATTCAACACATCCATTTAAATGAATTAGATGTTATATTTTACTTTATATTCTATTCTCTTGGATTTTATGAAATAATATAAAATGGGATTATCGATAATGTGGTAATCTTTTTTCCCAACCTCTTTCAATTTATTTCTTCATATATATACAATAATACATTAGTATTCATAATAAAGTAAAAGTTTTAGCATCGATAATAAATATAAATTTTATTATTATTTTTAAAACACATATATACACATTCTATTCCATAAAATTCAATGTAATAGTGTTACTCAAGCATCCATATGGATTAATGCCTCCAAATAGTGATAAAATGTATTTCCAACATCAATATACCATGGATTGTTATTATGGTGGTTTAATAGTTTATAAATTATATTTTTGACTGAATTAATCTTGTTTAATTATAATATCAAATCTTTATTCTTATATTCCAAGCCATTGGAAGATGATAGTGACGGTATTTCATACATGTGGACTGGACCTCCATAAAGTAATGTGACACATTTTTTTTCTAATTTAAATTGATGATATTAAGTAAATATTTAATAAATATATATGCAATATATTTGATATATTATTTATTATATAAAGATATATAATTTTTTATATTTATTTTGTCATACATAGAGCAGTAAAAACAACGTTCATCCGCATGTACGTCCTACCATCTCTATAGACGTCATAATTCCATTCCTTCACTACCTTTATGAATGAATCTAAATTAATATAAGGATTATAAATATGATATTTATATAATTATTTACATTATATGGATAAGTTAACCATGATTAACATATATGGAATAGAACTACCAAACCAAAATTCACATGAAAAACAAAACTGTTTACACGCAGAAACAATGATTTCTATATGGAATTTAAACTAAATGTGTATTGAATTGATATAAGTCTATCATTTATAATACTATAATTATGTTAATTATTATTTTATATAATTCTAACAATATTATATTAATTATATATATTATTATTAAAATTTCATATTAAGTCAAATTTGAGGTAAGGGGTTTATGATACCAAGTCATTTTTCATCGCCATTTTTTACAATCTGGTTTTTTATGATGAAATTATATAAAATTGATCTCTAAAATTCAATTTTTTATCCAATAAACCAGTTATTTTTATAGATCATGTGATTTAAATTCGTTTTTATCTCATTAATATCACATGTGTATGAAACTATTTTCTATGGAAACGTGACATTATTTCTCGATTCAGTTGAACATCTTATTCATTTCTATATGCATGTTTTTAAAATGCCATTATGATTTTTTTTACAAAAACAGATTTTTGTATTGAAATTTCAAAAAAATTATCAATTTTTACAAAAAAAATCTAAATTAAATATTTGTATCATTTATAAAACATGGTACTTCATTCATTTTATAGAAAATGTAAAAGAATTATGTGTTTTTATTTACACAGTATAAGAAATATTTCATGTCATCATGACTGATAAATGATTTTATGATTAAATTAAATGTTTTAATGAATAATTTTAAATAAAACTAATTCCATTATAGTTTAAAAAAAATTTATTTCCAAATATGTTATTTCCATGTCAAAAGTGTATTTTTCTTCAGAAACTATTGGTTATATTTTATAGGATATTCCCATATAATATAAATTCCATTAATATTTTTATGCTTTACTATGTATACGATCTAGGGATACCATCAGTTTTCTTTCTCATGATGGATTGATAAATATTTGATGGTATGTTTATGAAATCCATTTGATTTCCAAGAGATATAATATGATAAAATGTTGAAGTATTTTAAAAACTTTTTCCCCTTCAACAAGATATGATATATGGTAATTTATTTATAATCCTATAGATCACATTTGAATGTATTTTGATTATGTAATGGTTTCAATCCTAATTACATATTTATCTTTTTAATTATATAAAGTTTGATATATCATTGGATAATAAATTATATAATGGGGACAGGATACAGTTTATTAAAGGAATATATCAACTATTATTGTTTTTGGAATGAATGTTGAATAAGGATATGATAGAACATTGAGTGAACCAAATCCACTATGATATTCCTTTTAGTGAGACATCATTAAGGAATTAATATTCATTAACTATTTTTATACCACAAATATATGACTTATACAATGTTTATTCTCTCATTGATCGTGTTCATGGATTCCTTTATGATTCATTTCTTATGAACAATTATAATTTAATACTTGAATCAAAATTAGGATATAATAGATTTAAAAATAGTTTTTAAATGAAAACCACATTGTCTTGTACCTTCAGTTTTGTGTCATAATATAGTGACCATTAGTATACCCTTTTTTATACCTATGACGTACCAGATCTCAACCTTTTTTATTTTGCTTTCTATAGGTTATGATGAATTGTTTTATGAAAGATATGTACTATAAGGGTTCCTGATATAGAAAACAGATTGAGATATTATATAGAACAGTTCTGAATTTGTCTTCATGTATCCATATTTCCATATACAAAAATTCTATATTATTTTCAATGGATTATAATTAATTATAAATAATATTCATCTATTAAGATGTAATATCTATATAATAAAAATATTGATTGCAATAGTTTGTTTTAGATCAAGGTTTAGTGTCCTTCATAACCTAATATGAGAAAATTTTAGTGAAACCCTTAGGATAATAATATATATGATAACATTATGTATTATTTAAAAAAAATTCTTTTCCTATAAAATCATTCATTCGTTGATAAAAAATGTTTATTTATTTTTGTAATATATTATTCTACATAATATAACCATAAACTATAGTATGTAATCTATATTTCTAGCACCATTTTAGTACAGAGTGAATGTTCCAGTGATGCACAACTATTTTGACACTTCCATGGGATATTATTAGGTTAATTGATGTTTTCATTATAAAACATTATGATGTATTTGAAAAGATGAGGACAATGGATTCACATGGATAAACCAAATATCATAAATTATTAAAATAAGGTTCAATGATTTTGACATCCTATATATATTTTTTATGATTATATTGTTACACAGTAAGATTATTGATTCTCACACTATTATTTGTTGTCTTATTCAATAGATATAACTCAAAGAAATCATCTTAATAGAAATTATTATCAATATTGAAATGGATTTTCAAATAAGAAACCAAATTTTAATGAGTTGGAATGAATAATAATGTTTCCATGATTATGAATCATTCATAATATATGAATCATAGTGCGATTGTAAATGAAAAAAGTTTGGGACAATATACCATTGAGCACTTCATTTGGAAAAATCCCCCTTAATTTAGTGTGTTTGATGATAAATTAATTATGGAGAAATAAATCAGTAAGAATGAGAAAGTATTTTTATTCACTATAGTTTACATCATTTAATTTTTTTTAAAGGATTATCTTCTGTAATGAAAATCAGATTAGTGGTAGAATCTTATTAAAAACATGAGTCAATTTGAGGAAGTTAACTCATTGGAGTGGGATGAGTTTAAGATAATTTTTTAATAAGTAAATTCCTCGTAGTCATTGAATTAATATAGAGAAGTAATTGCTTAATCTAATGTAAAAGTATATGGAATTAATTGGTTCATATGACTAAAATTTTAGGATACATGCATTGTATGATTTTGGTGTTATCATCCAACTTATATATACGATTGAATGATTATTTTTTGTATAACATGAATACCTATAAATGGAATTCTGATTATAGTATTTCAGTGGATATGATGAAATTATTAGATGTTTTTTACGGTATAAGAGGGTAATAAATGTACCCATAAATATCATGTGTCTGATAAGAAACAAAATCTAAGAGTCAGTGAAAATTATAAAAAACCCCGATATAGGATGATGATCAATAATTTATGATCAATTTGTGTAAGGAAAAAATAATAAATTATCTTAAGGGGACAATTAAATTCTTTATGAATGGAAGGGAAGATCATTTTTCAATCAATTTTTAGAGTGGTGTGAAGAATATTTTTGCAAATGATTAAGGGAAATTCCTACAGAATGCACCACCCACACTCTACTGTTTTAAATATAGGGTTTCTGAAAATTATTGTAAAATGTGATCAAATATAAGGGTTTATTATTATGATAGACTCCTAAATCATCATAATCCTAATGGAAAATGGAGCTCTCATAAAATCAGCTTTTCTGATGAGGTTTCTGATAAAAATGTGGGGTATGGTACACATTTCATTTTCACTAGAAATACTAAGGTCAATTTTATTCTAGATATCCCCACTCTATTATATCAGAGGAATAATCTAGAGGTATCACAATACATCCTCCATTATTATATGTTCAATTTATAGTGAGAAATCATAATTGTATAATGATCACATATCAAGCGTATGATTTTTATCCAATTGAATTTTGCGCTAATTTGATTCTGAAAAACCTCATTATTCTACATCCAATTCGATTTAAATTTATTATAGGAATAAATATTCATTATTTTCCTAGTACCTTCATCAATTTCTAAGGATGGGAGGTTTTATTTTATATTCTGAACCATCCACCTATGGCCTACTAGTACAATGAAAAATATCAAATTCAATTACAAATTTCATACATTTTATATGTCTTGATTTCAAATAAAATGGGGTGTTTATCTCCAATGGTTGGGGAAAACATAATATAATAGATATTCATATTATATGTGAGTGTGTTGGTGACTTTATAGAGTAGTTTCCAAACCTTCAAAAAAAATTTGGTGTTGATATTTCAAAATAACACATACTATATGATACACTTATTTCAAATACCCTATATAGATTGTCCCTACTTGAATAATAATAATTTAAGAATAAACACTAGGATAATATTTAAAAGGAATTAATTAAACCAAGTGTTTCACCATAGGATTCACCGATTTTATTGCATATAATAAAAACTATCAATGTGACTCCACATTAATAGTTGGTAACATTACAAGATCACAATATAGAATAGTTATCAGATTCCCAATATTGATGATCAATTTCATAAACAATAAGGAACTGAATATTTCCCGAATATTGACCATCATTATATATATCATCAATTTATGGTCATTAATGGGGATATACACATGATTATATTAATTATAAGGTATTGAAACTAGGAATTTGTAGTTATTACACTTGGTATAAATAACTGATCTGTTATCTTCAAGCATTTAACTAACAGAGTATTTAGTGATAATCCGAATTATTTTTTGGTAGTATTTACAGATGATATTATAATATATTCAAAGATAAAAGAAGATAATGAAGATCAATTGATTATTATATAGAATACCGTAAGGGGGATTATATATATGAAGAATTTACAATGTCTGAATTATAACTATTTTTCATTTTTGGGTAATATAATCTCAATAAAGGATATATCTATTGATCCATACAGGTTGACAGTTATTGAAAATTGGATCAGAATAACCATGGGAAGTTATATTTGTAGTTTTCATGCTTTGGATGGATATTGTGGGAAATTGTTTGATAATTACTCATTTATTAATAATCCACTCACCAATTTAACCAAGAAGTGTTCCATGTTCCTTCATAAATTTGAATGTGAATAAAATTCAAAGGCTCGGAAGAAAAGGTTAGTCATTTCATCTATGAATATAATATTATATTATTTTGAATGGTTTTTAATATTTATTTATGAATGAAAAAATAAAATGGAATGCATTCTCATGATATGACATGGTTTTTAGTTATTCCTCTTGAAAATAAATGTTTCAGGACAAAAATTACCAAAATCATTATTTGGGGATAAATGGTGTAAAATTTTCATTAAATATTGGGAAGAAATATATTTATGGATAAAGGTGTAACATATATTATAATAATAAAATACTAATTTTTTATTCACTCATAAAGATTTTATTTTTCTAGGGATAATATATTTAGATTTGATTCATAATTATGACTTCTAATAAAACACCACATTGGGATAGAGAAAAAGTCATTATATGCTCTGAGTTGAATGGACCATGCAGGCTTATCATTGATAAGGATAAAATTTGATCAAATATTTTTGGATTTATAAAGTATTGATATTTATGTTTTCATGGAAGGGGACAAATCGTATCTTTATAAAATTATTATTCAGCCACTAGTCTATTTAAAATTTAAAAATAAATAAAAGGAAAATGTAGAGTTGAAAAATTAGTGAGAATATATAAAATATAAATATTTGTTAGGATGGATTGATAAGGTTTATAAATTTTTTGTGTGTTCCATCTGTATTAGATTTAAATAATCAGATGTTGGATTATTCACATAGTTCGTTATTCACTATTAATGATGTATATATGAATATGTGTAGAGACTGAAATGATTATTTATGGGGGAAGAACCTGAAGACTGTTATTTCATAATACATTGATTGTTTCTTTGTATTTGTCATGTTAAGGGTTAGGGATATAAGTATAATTGTTTTTTACCATGATTGTTCATACTATAATTGATATGGGAGAATATCATCATATGTTTTGTAATTAGACTCCCTATAAGTTCAAAATTACATTTTTATATTTTTGTTATAGTTGATCGACTTATGAATTAAGAATTAATTATTTTTATTATTGAATATTTAATAATTAATCATATTTTTTTTATTATTCATTTAGGTTGTGGAATTTTTTAATGTATTACAACAATCTATTATATTTGATCAGCATTTAAGGAATATCGTAATGTTCTGAAAAATTCATCACCATGATCTAAATTCAATTTTGTGCATCAGTATTACAAATCATACTCAAATAGAAAGTAAATATAATATAAAAATTATAACCCTAGAATATAATATATGTTATTGTTTTAATGTTTTTTATGGTTTTGGAATCAAATGCATCTTCTGGATTAGTTTTCATACCACAATAACAATCACTTTTTAATTATGTTGGCTCCTTATGAATCCTTATATTGAAATAATTGTATAATTGTACTGTTTTGGGATTTAGTTGGATAATTTAATATATCGATACATAATATAACCAAGGAAATTTATTATAATGTCAAATACATCTGTAATCACATTAATGAAAATTAGAGTTGATATAAAATTTCTTCCAAAAATCTAATGTGAAATGTGAAATTTAAAATTCATGAGAATTTATTCAAGTTAATATGAACAAGGAAGAAGGTAATCAGATTCATAATTATTGTAATGTGGTCCCATATTGATATAATATCCCTCATGATTCCTGATTGAGTAGGTATAGTATCACAATTGTTGAATCATTCACTAATCCTCTCTTGATTTCACAGTGTGTTCCATGTATCTCTCTTGAAAATGTAATACCTAAACCATCACATTTAATGAATTAAATGTTTTTAACTTTTTAAAATAATAATAAATATTATGAAAAACAAAAATAAATCATATATTGTATAGATAATATTTTCTATAACAAGACTACTCACATGGTCCATGTTCTATGGAGAAATCATAAATTCGAAGAAGCTACATGGATACAAAATGATATATGGAATCAAAGATATACGCAATTTTTTTTTCTATCAATGTTACATTATTTCATGTTATTAATTCCTTTTCATTATGGTAGAATGTGACAACCTATTATTAGGTGACACATATATCTTAAAAAAATTATATTTTTCAATAGCTTCTAAAACAAGAATAAACATGCATAAATTAACTGTAACACAGTATTCACTTATAAAAAACCAATAAATTTGTATAATGAATAATTAAAAACAAAATTTTAAAATTAGGATTTATGGTTTCAGATAAGGTTATTTTATTTATAAAAGAGTAATCATTTATTTGTTAAGTCATTATACGTTTCAAAAATACATTTTCGTAAAAAATGCTATATCATTATTATTTTATAAGATAATATAATTATTTTAATCCCCTATTATAAAATATACTATAAATGACTTCAATTTTATAATGTTCATGTAAAATTTATCTTCGATAGAAATTTTTTTATTTTTATGAAAATTTTGATTTTTCAATTAATAGGGAAATATAATTGGTTTCATTGAAAATTACACTTTTATTTGAAGAATTAAAAAAGATTAATTATGTTATAAAAATATTTCATAGAAAAATACATTCATTTGTATTATTAATAATATAATAATGTTCATTGCAATTAATTTTATGATTTATTTTCATATAAAAACATTTCATACTTATGAAAACATTTTTTATATTCAGTCTCTTTTCTGTTTGTTTTGTAGGTTTAATTTTATTTTAAATTAATAAATCTATATGAATTGAATTAGATTATTTGGAAGAAATATTTTTAATAATAATAATTACTATTATTTCATAATTTCAAAAAATGGTACTAATTAATAGTAAAATGGAAAGAATTTATTCACATGACTAAAGCTAAAACATGTTTATCGTGCGTTAAACCATAAAATGATGGTAATTTTTTTAGTTAATCTTTCCTAAATAATTTTTTTTGAAATATATAGACATTATAAAATCTGAAATTATAATATTTATCCATTTTGAATCTTTTTTCATGATTGTATCACTTTTATAATTTAATCTTTTAAGAAATTAAAAGTGTTTCCTCACCCCCGCATATAAAAGGACACTCTTAATTTCTATTATTTACACCACATTGAGACATATTTATCCCCAAAAGCCTACCAAATAGTCATTTATAATTTCAAACAAATGAAATATAGGTCTTAGTTTACTTAAAATACCATTATAATGGTCTTTAATCAATGATCCAATGGAGGCCTACTGAAGAAGAGCTAATCATCTTTCATGACATCACTCAATTTATTTTAATGAATATGTACACGAAATATATTTGATTAATAATAAAATAAAAATTTAAGTAAGACACATCTAATTAAATTTTTTTATGATTATGGAACCATCGTTATCCACCCACTATTCTGTCAAATGAGATATAATAGTATTCTTTATTTGTATATTTTGACTATCGCCTCCACATAGCGATACAATTCATTTTCCATCACAATAATTTATATAGTGATATTATCATCGTTTAAATGTTTCACGTGATATTTATCACAAAATTTTTATTAATTAATTATAATTTCATTTGAATATTAGTACATTTTAGTCCATTAAATTAAAATATAGTCTCTCATGTTTACGTGTGGACTATATCCTTAACGAAGGAATGTGCCTCATTTCATTATTTCAAATTTAAATAGATGGTAAAAATTTTAATTTTAATGAATATATATGTCATATATAATATATTAATTACTTTAAAAATACAAATTATTGTTAAAAAATCATTATTACATTTATCAAAAAATAAAAAATGTGTTCATGCGTATGATTGACAAAACATTTTTTTAATGGAGTAATTCATTTTTTAATCTCTACCTTATATAAATGACTAAAATTTTATATATAATAAATATATATGATATCTCTACCTTATATATATGACTAAAATTTTATATATTGTTAATAAAATAATTATCATGAAAAACGAAAGGCTTAATAATCAAAAATGACTATTTAAATTATGAATAATTTATAAATCAGCGTATAATTTTTATAAGTTGATAATATATGATATGATGAGTTTTAAATGTTTGTGAATATAATTTTTATAAATTATAAATTACTATAAATTAATTTATAGTTCATTAAAAAAATATAAATTTGATGTTCGGGATTTATGTTATAATACCATAATTTTTTTAAATTATTTATGATCACGTTTCAGATCATGATATTTTATGATCTATCTATAAATAATATTATTAATTTTAATATAGTATATTTTTTATGGATTTTACATTCTTTATTATTCTTTTTCAACTACTGTATAGCTCAAGAGTATGAAATAATTTATTTAAGTAAAACTAACTTAATTTCACTCTTCAGTGAATATTAATTTTTATTCACTATCAATGTTTTTTTAAATATTCTAGAAATTTTAAATAATATGAACTTATTATTTAAATTCATTTTTACCCTTGAATAATTTATAACAAAATTGTTTAATTAAATCTTTCTTGTATTATTTTAACATGTTTTTTTTTTAAATTTTTAATAATACTTTTAATTGAAACAATATTTTTTACATAGAAGATAAGAACATGATTTCAATCCATTGAGTCCCCTCAATTATTTTGTGCCTACAAATTAGGTTTCCAAGCCCATTTTTTTAAAAAAACTATTCCATTGTATATCAGACATTTTAGGACATTAAATAAGTGATTTCCAATTAAAAAGTGTATTTAACTCAATAAATGTTCCTAGGATGTTTAAAACGAATTTTTCACCCATAATAAAATCCTTTTATATTATATACACATTAATTGGGTTATCAGCCAAGTAACCCATACTAATTTTATCTATGGATGGTTCAATATTTTGTTGATGATATAATTCTAAAACACATTTCTATTCTATAGGTTTTTCTATGATGAGATGTGGAACTATTTATGAAACTCATTTCCTTTACATGAGTAATTATATATGATGAATCATTTATGATATTTTAGTACACATATTATTTGGGTTATAATTATGTGATGTTTGGGACTGAAATTATATATCCCTCAAATGAAACGGGTAAAGTTGAAAACCACATTAGATAATAACTGCTAGAATGACAAGTGAACCTAGATATCTAAGGGACTCTCTCCACGATGATAGTCTTGGGAGGTAATATAGTGAATGTATATGATGGAATTGGGTGTGAACCCAAAAAACTATAAAAAATTTCATAGTGATACTTGAATATAGAAACAGAATTACTACGTTATGTGTATACCACCAACATTTTCCTAAATATAGTGTGATTCTATCATGGATGACGTTCATTTATTTAATTATGAATCTTTTCTTCTAAACTAAAATTTCTTAAGACATGATTCAAGATTATAATCAATGATATACTAGTTATGGCTTTAAAATGATAAAAACATATTCTCATACACTTATTACCATTTTATGCTTTAGTGATCATTATAATATTTTTATTTACCCTTCTTAACTATATTAGATCATCATTTTTTATGTTCCCTTTCTTTAGTTTATGAATAATGATTTTTTGTGTGATATATATATTAAGGGTGATATTTATGAAGAACACAATATAACATGATTTATGTCACTTATAAACAAACTATATATCAATCCTTGTATCAAAAGACTCTAATCCTAAAATATTATTTTATGAATTTTTTTGTTATGTAATTAATAATAATAAATTAACATGTAATATTTCAATATGAATGTTATGTGTTATTATATTTAATATAAACATTATTATAGATACTTAACCCAAGGTAATAATAGAGTTTAATAATAGGGTTCATATTGATTTATTTATGGAATTTTACTTGTTAGGGCCAACTTGATTCCCCATGAGGCTTGTCTAATCATTTGATATCATAGGTAATAAATTACAGCTCAATCTCTATTAAACCTAGTAAGTTGTTTTTCACCATTAATTTAAATGTAATTTTGTTCCCGTTGGTTTAAAATATAACATATTACAAAATAAATGAATTTATGACAACATGGTCGAATTTAAAAATTACTTAAATGTAAACTATAAGTAGGATTAAACATTTAACCATGAATTTAATGTGGTGAAATAAATAATAACTATTAATGGATGGTTATATGATTTATTTAATGTTTTAATATTAATTTTGTCATTATTTTTCTCATGAATTATGTTTGAATATATTGTTTGAGATTTTCGGGTTATTTCGGTGGAAATAGTGTTTATTCATGAATTTGCATCCAATGGGTTGTAGATGTCTTGTTTGAGAATTTTTTATTAGAAAATATATTTTTATGTTTGATTTTAATGAATATTTTTAAATGGGATTCCATGCTATTAATGAATGACTTGGAATTATGAATCTCTTTAATTGTTGAACAATTATTAAATATCAATTTCCTCCTATGTAGAATGTGGTCTTATGAGACTATATTGAGCCTCTAATTCTATAATGACACCTAAGGGTAAAATTGTTGTGAAATTTGGCCTAGCGGAATGTTTTATACTATGGTGATTAGAATTTAATGCAAAATAGTTTGTTTCTAGAAGGGGTATTAGAGGTCAAATAATATTTACTATATTAATATTTACTATGAATTATTTATTTCTCACATACTATTGATTGATAAACATGAGGATTATTATTATACAAATTATGGGTGAGATATGGTAACTACATATTCCATGTTACAATTCCTATATCCCCCACGGGGTTTAATTTACCGTAGACACATTGGGAGTTCAATAACTAAGTCCAATAGAGGTAATGTAGTTGGTTATAAATATTGGAATGTGTTGTTGAGACGAAAAATAGATCCAAAAATGTGTTTCCTAGTTCACCTCATGATATGTTTAGACATTTATAACATTTAAATAAAATAAATATTTATAAAAAACCACTTATTTATGATCCATTGTTTGATTGAAACACATGGTGACATTTCGTTTTCTTTTTTCCTCTTGTGAAATGGTTCCATGGTGTTTTTACTATGATATTATCATATTTTGATTTTATGATAATGATTTAAAACTATTTTAAAATGTTATGTTTTATATAGTGACTAATAAATATGTTTTTGATGGATTCATTGATTAATAAGGGAATGTGTCCTAGAAAATGGATTTCTAAGATATTTTCTTATTTAAATGTAAAATAAAATAATATTAAATAATTTTTTGATAATTTGATATGGGATTTTGTAAGCCTTAATGTTATAAAATATATTATACAGTAATTAAAACTAATGGAAAAATAAATTTCATGTGTAAATATTTGCTTAGACATTATTGTGGTTACCCACATGGAAGGGTACCTATGACACATTGGATATACCATTCTATATATCAAGATTTAATGTATTCATAACCAGTTCCTTTTTTACATTCTTCCATATATGGGTTTGTGAGTTATAGAATATGACCATATTTTTATGTGGGGAGTGAAAAAGGATGGCACATAAAAAATGGTAGTAGTTTTTTTGTTTTTTATTCTTCTCATTAGATGTTTCATTGAGGATATAAATCACGGATCGTATTTAGTGTATGCAATTTTATTTATTTATTTACTATTCTGTTTTATGTTTAAATTTTATATATACAACCCACTATGATATATTTTTATTACTATTGGTCTACATATTGATTATTATTGGTGGAATTGTTCTCAATGATGATTCATTAAGACCCTATCACTCTTTCTATCAGGGGAGATAAAAAATGTGCCTTGGGTATGTCATGGGCTAGTTTGAGAGTTGGATCGATGGATTTACTGTGTTATTTCATGACGTGAACTCTTGAAATGTGACACCTCCACTCATTAATCGATGTAAACCCTTATGGAAGGCATTCATAGTGTGATTCAATGTTCCCAAAAAATGGACTCTATAACAAAAATTTCTAAAGGAAACACAGAAGGGTCCTTATATCCTATGAGGCAGGGTTCTCGAACCCATAAGTAAATGTACCGAACCCTGCATATATGGATCACTCTCATAATATGTCCCATTTTTTTGTAGATTGAATCTAATTTCTATGGTTCTTCCACTACTAAAAATCATACCTTAATAAACAACATTAAAAAAATTTCACCACAATAGGACCACCTCTTTCTCAAAATTCCTCTTGAAGTGACACTCAAACATCACTAAATGATGATAAACCTACAAAAAAATATATTATGGGTTATGCATGACCCCCTCTAGAATTGAAACAGTTACCCAAAACATCTGGCATGCCATAAACCATGCCAAAAGACATTCATTGAGAAATTTCATACCTCATAATTCTAATATGTATCCTAGTACATGAATCATCTTCTACCCCATGTACCAAAATTTTTAATTTTTCTGATCATCGCAACATGTTCTAATACAAGTCATTAAAAACAATCCAGTATAATTACTCACATCATTTAGAAGAATATGTGGTCCTCCAACCAACATATTTTCATCAACCCTGAATGTTAATTTATAACCAACTCACTATGTTAAATGATAAAACACCAAATGATCTCTTATTTTAAAACTCCAAACAACATGGTGAACTATTCTCAAATGAATAAACCAATAACTCATCACCATAATCATTCATTAAGTCAATTATCAACCACACTCATTCGTCTCAAGATACCAAAACATCTTAAACCAATAATCCCTATGATTTTGGCCCTCCACACTATAATAAAATTCCCAAAACTAATAATTCTGAGTCATGGTGTTTCCCATATTAGTAATTTCCTATAAAATTATACATTATTTCATCCATTAACAAGATATGTGAGGCTACAAACTCATATCATATAATTAGGTGAAAAAAATTAATATTCATTCTCTATTTTTTGTCTCATGGAATAAAAATATCACTTATTGATGCACTATCACATCACCTAAAGATACTTTATTAACACCAAGTGTCATTATATATTCAAACAAACAAACTCATAGATGTATAAATCTAAAAAATATTGTTATTAAATTGTTGATTCCTTAGCCAACGACACAATGAATCACACTACCTCTCTAATCATCAGCACACCAATGATCCAACTCACTGTTGGATCATATTATCTCTATCACATGATCAATTCCTGCATCATGACATGATTCAACTTCCAAATATAAAATTTGGTATTCACCAAGGAACTATTTGAAATCATATTCTCCTATACACTTACGTCCTTATTCTAGCTCCACCATCCCCAACTAATCTCAACACAAAAATAACCCTTCCAATATGAGGGTACACCCACATGATTATAACGATTATCCCCGCCATTGGAGTATCCTTTTCATTGATCAATAGAAAAAATACCCTAATCAGTATGGCTCATGATCTGTCCATTACCAAATATAATGACATGACATGACTATGTTCCTCATACCCAACAACCAACAAAAATTTAATATTTTTACCCACCCTCTTCTCACTATGAATTTTTCAATTGAAATTTTATAAATTTAAATTAAATAGGTGTTCCATTTTGTCAACAAAAAATAGTGATCTCCCCCACACAATTTAATTCCATTGCATGACTCCTTGAAAAAACTTAAAAATATCTAAATAACATGTGTTTCACTCTTCTTAATCTTTTCTCACTCATACATAAAACCCCTACCATGATTCAATGTTTGATAAACCATAAAATTTTCCTCTAATACTATCATGATATCTCCATCCATTAAAAAATAAACATATCCATATCTCAATGAAAATTTGGGCCACTATCTCATCGATCACATCGGTCCTTGGTCTGTTTAAAGAACATAGTAATCCATAATAAAATGGTTCCCCTCAATATTTGGTTTATAATTACCATAAAGATGTGATAAATATATTTAAAATATATACATACCCTCAAACATCACATTATGGAAGTGTAAACCTTTAATAACGCACTCAATTTTTTTAGAGTATCTATCTCGATATCATCCAAACCAATCAAATGAATGCTCCCATACTACCCAATCTCACAACCAGGCTCACACTCCAATGGATAACATACCTTATATCCTAGGATTACATAGATAAACTAAAATGAATGAACCCATATATATCAATGTCATCTAATTAGTTTCACCGTTGTGGTTCACTTCCAAAAAACCCGAGGCATTTATCTCATTCTATCGCCAACTCTATGATAACTCACCATCTATGAATCATTATATAACAATTACAATCTACCCATGATCTACACATATAACTCATCATTGTGGGTACCCACTAGTTTAAGATAACCCATCTCCAATGATATCATCAAATATTATAACTTCTCTCAATAATTGTTGGAAACCTCCTTTAATTCAATAATAACACTCGAAACACTAATATCCAAAATAACATATATATAAAAATTGGCTCCATCGCATAGTCCAAAAGTATACACTATATCGATGATAACTCATTGATAAACATCTATGTTGTCAGCATATAATCCATAAGAAAAATCATATCACAATACACTCAAGCAGGGGTTCCCACACACACATTTAAGCATCACATTCCATGTCATTCACCTGTCATCGGAAACATATCCTGATGGAGAATTTTCATACTAGACCATCCCCCTTATGGACTATGTCATATATATGTTCATATAAAAACGTCTTCTTATTAATATTCATATTAAATAAAACTATGATCATATAGTTTAGTTATGTATTACTCTACTAAGAAAATTTACTATAAAACGTTATATTGATCTTTATTGAATCATTACGTAACTGATCCGGTATATAGTAGCCCAATAGTGTTCAATCACCCAGAAATCCAATTTATTTAGTAACCCACCATGTGTCCCTGTATATCTCTTACACTAAAGGATTATATCTCTATCTTGATACAACAAGCAATGATAATATACAAATGACCTATCATAAAATTGAAAACCACAAGGTTCAAATAATAGAATTATATAAATATGTTAAGTTAAATAAAACAAAAAATGATGTTTTGGAATACTAAATAGTTGAACCCTATATCATAAGTGAAATCAAACAACTACCATATCATTTATATCATATGAATATTGTGTGCCAAATATGATGCATATACACAAGTTTATTTCCACTGAGGTTAGAAATTAAAAATATACATAAAAATATGAAAACCACTATTATAAATCAAATAAATACACCTACATTAATATTGAACCAACAATCAAACACTATCGCTTAAAACAAAAAATTACTATTTTAAAATGTCTTCAGTATTCATCATTCATAGTTTCATCGTATTTTATTTAAAAATTCTATTATAAATCTACCATACCTAATGTTTTTAAATAAGAAATGATGCTTGAATAACATTTTATGTACCCCAACATATGAAAACTCATCATTGATTGGAATGATGATATTAAATAACCATATGAACTCCTCCACACATTCGAGATACAACAGTCTATTGGTGTGGTCCTAAATCATTCATTGGGAGATCATACACATTATGTCACCTTCCATAATAGAAAATATGAAAACTCCATCATCTGTGATGGTCTGAAATTAATTTCAATGAATACATATGTTCAAAATGGGGGTGGTACTAGTTTTTCTTACATTAATTGTTCACAATGCATGTTGGATGATAGGATGGGTGGTAGGTCTCATAATAACATTTAAGAAGAATTATTTTATATGATGCGACTCTCATATAGATTTAATATATTATGGTGTTTTGGATTACTAGGAGAAACTTAATGATCAATGTTTTATATGGTACATAATGAGGAAAAGACTACTTAATTTCATCATACCATTTTATAATAATAAATGTGAATTTGTTTTTGGGGAATAAAATTTACAATAATTACATCTTATCATTATGACATAAGGCCATGAATGAATCATATTGTTTCCATAAATGTTATGATAGATCATCCCAATATCATCAATGTGGAATGCATGTCTCTTTACTATAGTCATATCTGGTTCATCACTAAAGGAATCCCTATTTATTCATTATAATTATGATTCACCTTATTCTCATCAAAATATTATATATTATTCTAACAACACATGTGGTCCTAGGATTGTCACAAATGGAAGGTTTATTTTCATCACCTAGATATTATCACTTAAATTTTGTTTTGGTAATACCATTCTTATCAGACGGTTTTCCTATTCTTTTTAATAATAGGTATCAACAGAGGTTGGGGAATAAACCTAGTTGGAGGCCCATATTTGGGAACCAAGGGGAATATTTCTACTCAAGGTAAAATGGGTAATTTTATATCTTTACATAATAGGAAATATAAAATTGTGGATGTTGGGTTTAAAAAATATGGAGGCATTATACATATCCTTGTTAACAGGAATCCTGACCTATATAGTTCATGTGACACTGTTTAAGGTCATATGTGGGGACTAATCCATATTTTAAGGTTATATTTTAAATCTATGCGCTTCCATTTTAGATGCATAAAACATGGAAATGGATTTTATTCATATTACAGAGACCATTTATTCATAAAAAATATCAACTAAAAAGAAAATATGTGTGATCTAAATATTGTGATAAATAACAGATAAGATAAGATCAATTATATATAACGATAGTGCACAATAGGGTATTGATTAGGAATATATGAATTATACATACCATTTGATTTAGAGGTTTGATTTATCGAATGTTGGAGTCCTATAAAAAAATTTCAATAAAAGTGATAAAAATAATAGATTGAGTGGGTATTTTTCAATTTGGATTCCCTTTAATTCCCATCCTAGAAAGTTATTCATGTGAACAAAATTTTAGAAAACCACGACTAGTATCTACACTCATGGTGTATAATGTATCCCAAAAGAGAATCTCATATCGAGGTGATTTTCAAATACAAAAAGTGTGTCAGGGCTTATGATTATCTTTTGGGATCAATTATGGTGTTATAGGTATTGCAACATAAATTATATATGGGTTAAATTTAAATGTTAAAGATTTGACCATTTATTTTTTCTCTTATAGTGAAGGTTGGGAGGGGACCATGTTGGTGGCCCACTACCATAGAAAAATAATGAACAAGAAATGTGGTGTTGTGCTGCATCCCCCCATGTTATGGACCAGTGGGTTCTCAGGAATGTGACTAGTGAGAAAATATGGAAATCATCTTTATGATTTATGCATACTCAATATCATGGAAGATGTTCCACAAGATCGAGTTCATAGAGGATGTATGCATACTCGAGCTAATTGAGGGTAGTATGTATACATAGGCTCATAAATTAGAGCTCTTAGAGTGATGTATATGTAATTTCCTCACAATAATTTGTGTTTTGCCTAATATAATAAAAATAGGGGTGCATCTAAGTAGTTGTGTTTGTGGATGGTGTTTTTAATGTAATTGAGACCGCATGGATACTTTATGATGTTCCATTACTGTGACCCTTCTCAAATCACATTCGTTCTTCTTAATTTTGATTCTATAATTATACATATATTTTATCAATATTCAATGGATTTACACAAGATATACACCTTAACTTCCATGAATATAGGGTGCATATAAACATCCCAATGTGAGTGGCGTCACAAAAGGATGGACATGTTGAGATATCATGACTCTATGATTGATTTAGTCATGGAAGGAGTTATAGGAGTATCAAAAAAATGATCCCTATATTCTAAAATTATTGATCCCATTGGTAGTTAAAATATTGATTCCTTAATGTAGTGAGGTCATACCTCATGGAACATCACAAAAGGAAGACCCAAAACCAGGAGATCAGAACCCTTGGTTGTGTGATAAGACTATGAAGATTGTCTCAAATTTCACTCTAATGTTGTGTAGTATATCAATATGTTGGGTCACACTAGTATATCAATGGCATGTATTTTATGAATTATGTTTTTTAAGGAGGAACCATGAATGAGAGTTCATTTTCAATGATGTAACTTGTGAAAATATCCATTTTTATATTTTCATAAAATGAATCTGAAAATCAAAGGTCCTATCAATTGATAAATAAGACATCTATTCATGTATGACCAATTAAATAAAATATTCTAGTTCATATAGATCCAATTTCATTAGTCATTAAGAATATAGGTTATTTTCAACTAAAATTTAACATCTATTTTATGATTTATTGTTGCGTCATGAGTTTAATGGAAATGTGTTGGTCTTAAATCATATAATTCCATAAAAATACCACGTGTAGAAGAGGACTAATTTTCAAATAAATTACTCTAAGTTAATTTTCAATGTAGGGAAATTTTTCACATCACATACACATTTTTTGTCTTATTGAGATACCTCACTAGTGAAAGTATTTCCCATGAAGTGTTTCTTGACTCAAGGAAATTGTATGTCACCTAGAGGAGTATCCCAACTCAAGGAATTGAAATAAAAAATTGGTAGACATCAATATTCTAGGATAAAAGGGTATAATGGGATTGATGTAATTTTTTCGAATGATAATTGATATGAGATATGGATTACAGTATCTATCATGTGAGATATATAAGAAATAATTATATAGTTATTATAAAAGGAACCATATTTAGGTCATGATCTTACAAATGGTGGATAATTATCGATAGAGTTTTATGGATAAATTAATATATGATAATGGCTATTTGGTAGATCTGCATTATACAGAGGAGAGGGGATATTTTTACTTTACAATGGAATGAACTATAGTGATCCATGTGACAGTGTGAATATTGTCTAGATCAGTTTCTCATTCTAAAATGGTAGTCAAGTAATAATAAATTTTGATCCTCATAATATAAGGGTTCTATAACTTATTATTAAGTTGATTGACCTAGATATAATATCTTGATAATATCTAGGGTGGAATGGTTCTCCCCACAATATTTATTTTTATTCTTTGATTTTTTACCCTATCTTTTTCCTATATCATTGATGTAGAATATTAGTGGTTATGCACACATCTTTTTCCCTAGGAACACCATTATGGGGTTTTGACCTATGTTTTTTTTCAAATTATCAAATGTTTTTTAGTTTATGTGATGTGCATACCTATCACACATATATTTATCTTTTTTCTCATTATCTCTATTTGAGGGTTTTTAATCTAGTGAGTGTTTTACTTCTTTTTATGTGTGTTTCATCGTAATGAATTTCTAACCAATCATATTTTATTTTTAATGTTTGAAAACATTGAATCAAAAAAATTGAGGATGTTTTTATTGGAACATAATAAACGAAAAAAACATTTTCAATAGGGATCATGATGTCTTTAATGTGGATAACCTAGGAGATGAGGCACATAGTTTAACCTTATAGTTCTCAGACCCACTTGGTTCTATTATTTAAGTAAAAAAGAGAATTGACGAGATACCACTTCTATTTTTGGTAATGTATATTTGAATAAAATGTGTGAGTGGTATTATATATAGTGATGGAAATCAGAAAACTTATATGAATATCTGTTCCGACATTGATGTGGACTATCTGATGAAAATTGGCATTTCATATATACACAAGACTCTTAGACCATAAGATTCTAATATTATTAAGTCTAACAACAATGATCAAATTACTGGTATTTCTAGTTGTTAAGGTTAATTAAAATCCATATGTGAACAATGTACTAACACAATCATATAAATCACCATAAATGATGGGTATTTAGTTCATTATTTTGGAGCATAGACCATTGTTTCATATAGTTTAGGATCACATAACATGTAACATTTTTCATAGATATGTTTTCTTAAATGAAAATATAAAGTAATGGCCCCATTTTGGATTAGCCTGGAAAATAACCAACTGAAACCCTTGGGGTATCAGTATGAGAGACATGCCCAAATGTTAAATGGTACGATAATATAATGACATAATTGTGCTATGATAATGTGTATGAATCATAGGTATGAAACATTAATGATTTTTAATCCACATTAATTGTTTGGTTATCTAATGTGTATATAATAACACAGGATTTCATTATTGAAGGGGAATTGGCTATATGTGGATTAGAATGACCATTAGTAATGTTGGAAACCTGTGTCACACAATTATAGAATAGTGTATGGGGTTAAGGGGGCCTTTCCTCTAGGACTAAAACATTCCCTAGGGGTTTCATTGATGGATTAAAGGAAAGTATGATATTCACCAAAAATTCCATTTAAATACTATTTAGATCAATCAATCTATTGTAATATTATTATATACGTTCTAACAAATATTATTCACTAAATACTGTGGGATTACAAGAGGTTTTTCTCAACTCATGAAATTTTTCCACAAATTGTAAAAAAATCCAAGACATGATGTAGTTTCATGGATATTATGAAATTTATGAATGTATTGATAAATTTAACAGTATAAATACCATGTATCAAACACATTCATAGAGATAAGTAATATAAAATTGGATACATCAGTACTTGATCACATAAAGGGGTGATGCACTCAATGTAAGGACATCATGGGGTGTAGTTCAATGTCATGTGACTATGACATAAAAGTAACATAGTTTATGAAAATGTAATGAATAACTCTTTTCAAGCAGTTAAATATTATTTAATAAGGACTCAGTGGATTCATATTTTATGTTCATGAGATGAAGACCTCTGGTTAGGTAGCATAACATCCTGAAATAAAAATAGGTCAGAGTATAGTAAAATTGAAAGTTGTAGGGGGAGATTACATTTAATAATTAAAATGAAATAAAAAAGACAATGTTAAATGTAATCTAATATAATTAAAAAGTATTTTTAATTAATAATTATTAAAATAATGATTTTTAAAATAAGATATTAGCGATATTTATGGTTCAAAAACTAATTAATTGAATAAACCAAATTTATTAATAAATAAAAATTTGGAAATTAAATAAGGTGTAAATTTTATACTGGATGATAAAAAATAGTTAAAGTACATAACATACGTCTAACTCCTCAATCAATTTAGGATTTAATTTATTAGTCCCTCCAGTTTCATTATAACGTCTCGAACCCAGATGGCACACGGAAATGTGCCCCGTGAGCGATTGGTAACATGGTCTCAAGTCAATATCCCTTTACTTCAAGGGATTCTTACTAGCAGTGAGGACCTAGGTGAGTTAGTCAGGATACTATTCCATCATAACCAGAGTATCATAGCTGAAGTAAAAACAAACATTAAATAGTGGAAGTTATATAATCATAAGTCAACTAAAAGTAAGGAAAGAAAGACAGAAATATGTAACAATAACCAGTAGTGTCTCATATACCCAATGATACGTATGATACATGTATTTAGAAAACACCCAAAGTAGGTTCATGGTATTGTAAGATAGTACAAGTCCCAAATAGAACAAAAGTATCAAAAGGTATCCCAGCATTGCAAGCCTTATCATGGTCATGTGCTCCTCTGCTCTACTACCACAGTCTACACCATGTACCAGGGTGCCTTCTGCAATAATCACTTGTAACCATATAATTTTTATGGGTCACTAAGAAGTTAAAAAATGGGTGACATATAAACATCCCAACAGTCAACCACCCTGGTCTCTATTTTTCTTACATCAACATACAATGTTATAGAATGTTTAAAGAACCAGTAAAGTAAATTAATATGCCCACTACATGATTCTATAGAATTTGGTAAAACCAACAGGCCCTAAAGGCTACCTGAAAAATATTCATCTCCTAACAAGGTAGTTAAAGGGATTGTAACAAGTCACATGTCCATGCTGTAAATCCATCTGTATTATAGAACCCTCATCCATGATATAAAAATAAGTCAATTATTCCACAACCACACCATATAGTGAAGTCAAATACCCCCTGACCATGCTGAATAGTTAAATTCTGACTGTAAGGGAATGATCTATGGTCTCATTTACCAAGGCATCCTTGTAAAAAATCTAGACCACAAAGGGATGGATCCATGGGGTTTTTCCAATAAATCCCATTGATTCCCATGGGTGTCCATGGTGGAAACCTAGTTAGGCACTAGTTGGGGTCATATGATAGTGGTTATATCATGTCTTACATGATCCCAAGCAAGTCGTACCCCTGGTTCAATAATGCCTAAGGCATCCCATGGAATCAAGGCCCATGGGGCATAGTTAACCCAAAATTTCTACTACCACATTCTAAATCCATGGAGAGATGTCCATGGAATCTATCAAATGATTCATTCATGAATTCAAACATCCAATTTAATAAAACATTTCATGTGAGTATACCCAATCACATCAACCTACTGAATACATCAATATACCAACTCATGTAATCCATTTATTAATGACAAAAAAAATTTCCAACCCTCCAATATAAACCATTTACCATGCCATTAGTAATTTCAGATAGGTATACTGGCCCAAATTATCTATTTAACTTTCTAGAATATCGAAGTAAACATGGAATAATGTGGTATCCATTGATCAAGGAGGAATTATATCCCAAGAATAGGAAATTCAACTTATTAATGATTTAACTGGATTCCTATATATTGGAAAGCATAAGAACACACCCCTTGGGTGGTTTAAACAGACAAAAACATGTTAAAACCATATAGAGTACACTATGGATGATCTTAAATAATGAAACGGGTTACAATTCACCTAATAAGAACCAACATGTATCCTTTCATGTTTCAACTACACCTACGACAAGTATCATGCTAAAAAATGGGGTCTTGCTAAAATTTCTGATGGGTGGAATATTGGCTGGGTGCCCAAAAAGAACTAAAAATGTTGAAAGAATGTATAGGCCACCTACCTCTCTTTAGTAGTAGATATCTCATACAGTATCAAGTCCTAATTAATCCATGTATAATAGAAATATCAGAACGAATGAAGAACAGAGTATTAGGGAATATGAGCCAAAATATATATAGGGTAGTCGTTGTTCTAGATAATTAAGTAAAACTAAAAAAGAATCGAGTAAATACCGGTGATGATCCAACGAGACTAATGATATATAAATTTGTGTCTGGATAACTTCTCAATTTAATAAACAACATTAGCGGGGATTTTTCTCTAAAAAGGATGAAATTGGTTTTTCTGTTCCAAAATTGATACAACTTACTATTTTATAAAAAAAACCACTGGGAATGTTCAAAGTGTGTACCTTAAGTACATTGTGTGTAGGTACACGACGTGTAGGCCAGGTACAAGCCATGTATATGGCCTGCAACCTGCCTTTAATCTGTTTTCCCCGTCTTTCCCCAAAAACAACCAAACTTTGCCATGACTCATCTAATGGTATTATCCAAAAAAGAATTTAATAATGAATTACTGAAAAGAAAGACCCATGCTATATGGAAAACTGATGATCTAACAATCTTCCACTTATAACAATTCATCCCAAAATCTCTCTCTGAAGGGTGATAAATATTTTTTTTTAAAACAATTTCATCTAGGGAGAACAGATATCGGTCTCCCTCTCCCTAGTCTCATCCTATAACCAGCTATACTTCCATAGCACTCGCACTAGAGGAATTGATCGGCCTCAAGGAACCCTATTGTACCTTTAAACAATACTAATTAGTTTATCCTCAATTGATGAATCAACCTGGATATGGACATGGAACATCTAAAAAAATGTGATATGGGTATGAGTGAGAGTGGTTCTGCTAAGATACATTGAAGATATCATGCATGGATTAATGCCAATGATGTAATAGAAAAAGATATTCAATTGAACTGACTCTCTCTAGAATCACAAATGGCCCTACATATCCTACTGAAATGTAATGGTGTCTCTTGATCTTCATGTGGCCCATCCTCATTGAAACATGGATGAAAATCTTATCCCCGACCAATTATTATAGAGGTCATATGTGGGAATCAGCATATTAATTCTGATGAGACTGTGTAGTGGCCATCTGCTTAAAAATCATCTAGACCTTCTCAGAAGGCTTCTGCATGATTCACGGTCCCAATAAAGTTGCCTCGCCTACCTATAACCAACTCAAGGGATAATAAAATGTTATATTTTATACATCCTTGTAAGGTTCCATATGTATCATCAAATTAAACTATTATTTTGGGTGAACATAAAAAGGGGAATGTTCATCTCACAAGAACCCCCAAAATCCTACATGCATAGTCGCAACATGTCCTCCAGTACCTGTATTGTCAGCTCTGACTGACCATCGGTCTATGGGTGGTATGTTGTGATTAAGGGCACCTGTGTACCTTATGATCTTTGAAAAATAAGCCAAAAATGAGATGCAAAGTAGGAATCTCTATCTTAAATGATAGTGCACATATACCAATGAAGTCATACCACCTCTCAGATGTACAACTCAATGATATCATCCACATTGAAGGTCTCTTTTGTCGGATGAGATGTGGTACAATCATAATTCTGTCTACAACAACACACAAATCATCGCTACATAAAGGTTAACTCAATAAACCAGTAACAAAATCCATCGTGACATCATCAAATTTCCACTCTTGAATAGGTAAGTCCTATAAAATCACATCTGGTCACTGATATTCTAACTTTAACTTCTCAAAACTGGAACACCAAGTTATAAAACCATCCCCTTCAAAATTCATTCATGGCCAATAGTACTATCATCACTTGTCACAGTTCATTTTGGTGACCCTTGGATGAATTTCTCAATTTCAATCTTCAAACCCCTACATCTTCTCCCAAAGCATAACCACAGGAACCCAAACACATCCATGGATATGCGATATTTAATCATCACCTTCCATCTAAACAGGAGGAGGGTCCTCACCTACCACACACACTTGTAGAACTTGTAAAGACCCATAAAATTCAAGGTAAATTTTTTTCTTAATTTTCATTGGGATTTTAAAAGAACACAATTTCTGACGGCACCAGATTCCGAGGCCCGGTGTGCCCGGAATCATTTTCCGAAGTTTAGCTCGGGTGCATTCAGTGAAAGAATGAGCGGTTTTTCCTATCTTTTGAACCGGTGCTCGGAAACAAAATATGAGGACACCGATTGAATAACAGAGCCGATAATTGCATAGGAACACCTTTTCTGGAGTTGCATCTACTCGGGTGTGGTTATTAATTTTGGGTTAAGTAAATGAATAAAATAAAATGGGGTTACCAATTTATTTTATTTAATGTTGTTTAACCTAAGCTAAGTTGTTGAAGTGGGACCCACTATATCCTACTCCACTATGTAGGATATTTGTGGGGTGGGGCCCACATGAGCCCCACCTTTTCAACTTCCATGAAACCCCCACCTTTAATTAGGTAACGCACCCGCACCCCCCATTAAATGTAAGTCAACTCTTGCATTTAAAATGAATATTAAATTACTAATTAATTGGGCGGCTTAAACTCCTCAATTAATTCAATTAATTGATTGATTCGTTTTTGAATTTCAAAACATTTGGCGTGAGAAAAAAAATAAGACAAACACTTATTTTATTAGAGTTGTTGGGTTGTGAGAGGTTTGGAGAAATCCATCAAAGCCTTGCAGCATTACTTCATCGACGAAGAGCGCGAAGAACGCCGACCTCCGATGAAGTTCAAAAAGAACGCCGGATCCTCCGAGATCGACGACGCGACTCTGAAGAATCTTTTCTCCACGACGCGACGATCCCCCATCCGTGATGCCTTCTTCCGCGACGTGCAATTCCACGATGAGCCTTCATTCAACTAAGCTCAAGGTAGGGAATTGTTTTTGTGATTGTTAGTAAACCCATGTTTAATTCCTTCTAAATCAAAAAACGCATATCAACTAAATATTAAGTTGATTCGCAGAGATTATGTTTGCCGTGTTGGAAATTCTTCATTGCGGGGAAAATGGTTTGGGTTGATTAACTTTGTTCTTGAAAAATACTATGTCGTTCTTCATCTTTTGGGCTGCTTGTTATCAACATAATGAGAGGAGGTCGGACCATATAAACACGGTCGACTCTCCTCCCCCTTTGTTATTTTGTTCGTTGCGGCATGGACATAGGTAGCGCGGTGCAACAGCACCGCGTGGAAACAAGAATGAACGCGACGAAGAAGCGTGCCGCCGTCGCGCCGCGCTGTTGAGGCCGAACGAAACCGCGGCCGAAGTCAGGTCCATGGAGGCGATTCGAAGACTCCTCTGGTTGATGGTTGTACGCGGATTGACGGGCGATGACAAACAGGGTTGGAGAGTCAATATGAAGCCCCTCTAGTGAAGGTCGGGACCCGGGGGGACCGTTGGCAAAGGAGGTGAGAAAAACGGACCACCGGAGCACGTCTGGTGGTCTGTGGAAAATCCTACTAGCGTGCCACTAGGAAGGGCCGCCGCGGCTGGCAGCTGGTCCCACGGCCGCACGGGACCAGGGACGACGCGACGCCGGGCCGCGTCGCTGGCAGAGAGCGGCCCCCACGTAGGGGTCGCGACTTCAATCAGGGGGGGCACATGCCTCCCCCCACTATCCACTCAGATCGGCTCGTCGAGCTGGCCACGCGGACGCACCGGCGGGGCCGGGTCGCCCCTCTTTGGGCCGGCCCAGGTGGGGTCTCGGGCCGGGTCAGACCGGGCCTGAACCCCCTATTTTTTGGAAGTTTCCATTAAAATACCCATATCATGGGATACAGACCTCCGATAGATGCATAATTAGTTGTGATGCGATCCTTAGATCGAGACAGTCGATTCGGTATATTACACTCAAGGTTTCGGAGAACATTGAGTATGACTGAGTTGGTTCAGATACGAAACCAACAGGGCCCTTGGAGCGGAAACGCTTATATCTTGAGCTCCGGACGTTCGATTGATGTGCCGTTGACTTTGTTGGATTCCTCTTAGTGAGACAGACATTTTGGATTACTCCGCTCGAGGTATGGACGCAGTCAGAGTGCGGTAAGGTTGGTTCGCACACGAAACCAACCGGGCCCCTCGATCGAAAAATCCAATAACTCATAGACCGGGCGTCCGATTGATGCACCGTCTGTCTCGTTGAATTCCTTTTGATGAGACGGAACTTCTGGAATACTTCGCCTGAGTTTTGGTTGCATTTGGATAGTGGCCAGGTGGGATTGTACCCAAAATCCAACCGGGCCCCTAGAATGGAAAATCTGATAACATTCAGATCTGATGTCCATTTGACGAACTGTCAGCGACGTTGGTGATCCCTTTGAGAAATGATCCCTATGAGTATACCCTATGAGAGTTTGGGGTACAGTTGAGATACGTTCGGGTTAGTTCTCACATGAAATCAACAGGGCCCCTGGGACGAAAATGATAATAACTCACAGACCGGGCGTCCGATTGACGCGCCGTCTATTGCGTTGAGACCCCTATGATGAGGAGGTCCTTTGAGATACATCTTCATTGGACTAATTTATACTTTGAGTATCGACCTGTAGCACATGGAGCGGACCCTCCCAGAGACGAGCGTACAGAGTACGGAGACCGTGTAGCTGGCTGAGACCTGATAACTGCTTGACCGATTGACTTGGAGTGAGTCAACTAGCCCAATCGACAGAGCACGACTTTTTTGGGTGAAGACCCATGGAGGACGGAGCACTACTGAGCATGGGTGCAGACCCACAGTCCTCGTCTAGAGTGTACCTCTGCAGGCTATTAGGTGGGATGCACTACAGTATTTGGGTGGCAGAACCCGGCAGGGAGCACTACTGTGTTTGGGTGGCTGACCCACGGTACTCGACAGGAGAAGTACCTCAACAGTCATAGGTTAGTGAGCAGTACCTCGGAGTCGTGAAAGGATCACTATACACTCCAGAGATGGGGCTCTTCAGCAGTTACAGTTTTGATAATTAAAATCCTAGTTTGATCTGAGTCTATGACCTTTGTGTTTTCCCTTTGATTGAGATGGGTCACTTGATAACTTAGTTATATGTATGGGCATATACCTGGGTAGTGGTTATCCATTGATTTCATAATATTTGTTTTTCCTCATGATTTATATGGATTACTTGATAACATAGGTATATGTATGGGCATATACCTAAGTAGAGGTTATCTATTGAGATTTTCTTTTTGGTTATCCTTGTTGGATTTACAGAGACCTTGTGGGTCTAGGGTTCCCTACTGGGTATTGTTATACTCACCCCTTCACTGGCTATGCCCGCACCTCGTTGTGTTGGATGCAGATGACGGGAAATGCTGACGGAAGCTGAGTATTCGAAGAATGGACGATACCCGGAGGTGGACCCCATGACGAGTCAGCATCAGGAGGTGGACTTCACGGCGAGACGATACACGGAGGAGGTTGATGGGAAAGAGTGTTGTGGAGGCTATCTATACCTACCCTTTAGGTAGGATCTGTAGTGGACGATCCAGGAGGTGCACTATCTGTACCTACCCTTTAGGTAGGATCCGTGGTGGACGATCCTGGAGCTGCGCTCTCTGTAACTACCCTTCAGGTAGGATCCGCGGAGGACGACCGAGGAGCTGATTCCTTTCTTCCAGCTGTTGTCTTTTTCTGTTGTACTTTTGTTAAACTGTAGTTGTACTTTTGAATGGGTTTATATTCTAGCCCACTTATGTTTCATCACTTTCTTTTGTTCTTAGTGTATACTTATGCTTGTACTCTGTGTGTTTTTTTACTTTTTTAAAGGCATTGACTTCCCAGTTATCAGTATTTATGCCTTTGGTGATAGTCAACATCCCCTGGCCTATGAAGGCGGGATTAGGGTAGACACGACACGAGCCCCGAGGACGTGTCATGAAAAATTTGCATCAGAGGAGTCGGTTATACCATAGAACTTATAACTCTGATATTTTTATTTCTGTGAAGCAATAGTGTTAAGGGTACCGAGTGTGGTTTTCAGTTTAGGGAGTCCAGTTTTGGTGCGGGCGGCCGACGTATCCATACTCCAGGACCATGAAAACATATTTCCGACATTGTGCACGAACACACGGATTGCATGTGTGTTTCTAGAAGTTTTTAAAAGTCATATCAAACCAGGTCAGCTCACCAGGTATAAATCGTTTGACTGTGTCATGTATGTTTCTTTCAGGATTCCTTTCCACGGACGATCTGCTAGAGCCTCGAGAGATGTACATATTGACAGCCTAACGAGCGACGAGGCTTTGGTACAGGGCCCTCTTGCAGTTGAGGCACCAACGGAGGCACCATCGGTACTACCATACGTTGGGCCACCGATGCCACCAGCCCCAGCAGCCAAGAGTGCATGCCCTTGAGCATGCTGCATGTGTTCTAGCGCCAGAGGCCACCCAGCTTCCGGGAAGAAATGGACCCACAGGCGGATGAGGAATGGCTGGAGGCTGTGGTGAGAGTCTTCAGGCTAGTGGGGACACCAGCAGACTTCATGGTTATCTTTTCTGCCAGCCTCCTTCAGGAAGCAGTTGAGAGATGGTGGAGCCACTTGTTCCAGTTTTGCGACGGGATGACCTTCACATGGGAAGACTTCGAGACCTTCTTCAGGGTGGAGTTTGTGCCAGTAGCTCTACACCCAGAGCATGTACAGGAGCTGCTGTCTTTGACGTCGGATTTTCAATCAGCAGTCGAGTCATCTGTGGGAAGTAGATATATTGTGAAGAGGTCCAAGAGGACGAGATCTAGCCGTACGAGGAGAAGAAAGTGTTATGAATGCGGAAGGAAGTGTCACCTAGCACGTGACTGTCCGACCCACCGCACAGTTGATCTACATGCTTTAGAGGAGCCACCGAGGCAGAAGCAGTGGAGGGTTCTTGAGCAACAACTGAGTAGTGGCCAAGGCAGTAGAGCTCTGGGAGCAGGTGGACAGGAGCGGAACTAGTGGATACGTCCCTTGTACTTCTAGTTCAATGTTGTTGTTCTATTTGTGTCTTTGTACTATGAGCTGCAGTAATAAAAATACACTTATATTGTGATATTTTCCTTCTTGTCCTTTGGTTCGGTTGATACTGAGAGGTCCCGGTTAAAACTATTGACTTGACCCTCACATTCTAGATTTCTACTGGAGGAGACCCAGTGAACTCACACTGAAGCCGACAGTGTGACTCGTCCCTTGGAGGCGAGAGTGATTGTTGGATCTCTTGGTAGTAACGTCGAGGCTTTTCGATGTCATCCATTGCATGAATGCATCATTCATGTTAGGATTGACTGTATTAGGAAAAGGGAATGGTTAATCCAGGGGATGAGACAATGTTTCTCTTTTCGGTGAAGGAGAAATCTTAGCAGCTCTTACAGATCATAGGTAAAGAAGGTGCAGATCAACCAGGAGTGGATGAAGACTGCACAGTGCTGTAGAAATAGGAAACGGGTTCCAGTCACAGGTACTTGGGCATGTGAATGTTTCAAAAAGAGGAAATGATAAGGACAGATAAATCCGCAGAGCAGCAAACGTGGAGGTAGAGCTAGGATAGCAGCATGAGGTGATGTACATTTCAAAATGCTACAACCACCAGCCTTAGATGTCCCCTCTAGGCTCAGGGAGATGGAGGGAAGGGGAAGAGTGAGGCTGCATGCGGTCAAGGAGTGTAACCCAATGGCTCCAAAAATGAATCAAGGGACTGTCTGTGTCCACTACTAGTTTCCGTAGTAACAGACGTCAATATGAATCATTCCTTCCTTCCACAAATCTTATCCCAAACCTAGAGTTTCTGGTAAGCTGTAGACTTGTCCCTCGCGTCTGGAGATACCTTGGGAGAAGACTCAATAATCACACTTACACCGACAGTGTGGTCAGACCCTCGAGGCAAGAGTTTCGGTTGGAATCTCTTGGTGACAGCGTCGAGGCCTTATGACATTGGTTTGAGTATGGACTGGGCAATCACAGTTCATACACAAATTGATGGTATTAGGGAAAAAGGTTGTGGTTTAACTACAATGTCGGGTTGGGTTTTCCTTGGTCGGCGAGAAGGAAACCCCAGGAAGCACCAGATAAACTCATGCATATGAGTGTGTGGCCGATCACTCTTGAGTCGGCCAACCATACCCTTGTGGCAGCAGGAGTTTTGAGTTTCAGTTCATAACAGGAATTGGTGGCCTCTTGAGTTCGAGGATGACGATCATGTCCTTATATGTCTCTCACCTCGACGAGGATTACAGATATGTGGCCAAGGCGGCAAGTTATCTCTGAGGTTCTGTGGACCTTTTCAGGTCCAAAGAAGGGTAGGCGAGGTGGCTTACTATTTTACCCATCCACCTCAGTTGCACCAGGTGCACGACGACATCCACATATCTCAACTGGGATGATGTGTGCTTGACCTGACGCATATCATCGACCATGAGGAGCAGGACATTGGCAATTGGGTGACTTTTGCGGGGTTACAGTAGGAGTTGAGGATCAACAGGAGTGGTCCTACGAGGATGGTCAATTCCCCTTGTGCACTTTCATTGGCAGCACGGGAACCTCTAGGTGAGCACATGGGAGCGGAAGGCTCAGATGCATGATCAATACCACTTTTGTATCCCTAGTCTGTGTTAAAGCTTTATGAGGACGTAAAGGCCTGAGGTGGGAGTAATGTAAAGACCCGTAAAATTCAAGGGAAATGTTTTCTTAATTTTCATTGGGATTTTACAAGAACACAGTTTCTGACGGCACCTGATTCTGAGGCCCGGTGTGCCCAGAATAATTTTCCGAAGATTAGATTGGGTATGTTCTGTGAACGAACAAGCGGGTTTTCTTAATTTTTGAACCGGTGCTCGGAAACAAAATCTGATGACACCGATGGAATCGTAGAACTAGTAATTACTAGGAACACCTTTTCCGGAGTTGTGTTTTCTCTGGTGTGGTTACTAAATTATGGGTTAAGTAAATGAATAATATAAAATGGGGCAACCAATTTAATTTATTTAAAGTTGTTTAACATAAGCTATGTGGTTGAAGTGGGACCCACTATATCCTACTCCACTAGGTAGGATATTTGTGGGGTGGGGCTCACACGAGCCCCACCTTTTCAACTTCCACGAAACCCCCACCTTTAATTACGTAACACACCCGCACCCCCCTTAACATGTAAGTCAACTCTTGAGTTTGAACTGAATATTATACGCCTAATTAATTGGGCGGTTTAAACTCTTCAATTAATTCAATTAATAGATTGATTCGTTTTTGAATTTCAAAACATTTGGCATGAGAAATAAAATAAGAAAAATACTTATTTTCTTAGATTTGATGGGTTGTGAGAGGCTTGGGAGAAATCACTCAAAGCTGTGAAGAACTCCTTCCTCGACGAAGAACGCGAAGAACGTCGTCCTCTAACGAAGGTCGAAAAGAACGTCGGATCCTCAGAGATCGACGATGCGATGACTATGAATCTTTTCTCTACGATGCGACGATCCCCCTTCCGCAACGCCTTCTTCTGCGATGTGCAATTCCGCGACGAGCCTTCGTTCAACTACGCTCGAGGTAGGGAATTTTTATTTGTGATTGTTAGTGAACCCATGTTTACTTCCTTCTAAATCAATGAACGTAGATCAACTAAATATTAAGTTGATCCGCGAAGATTATGTTTGCGGGTTGGTAATTCTTGATTGTGGGGAAAACTGATGGGGATGATTACCTTTGTTCGTGAAAAATCCTTGGTCATTCTTCATCTTTTGGGTAGTTTGTTATCAACTTAACGGGAGGAGGTCAGACCGCACGAACACCGTCGACTCTCCTCCCCCTTTGTTGTTTTGTTCCTTGCGGCAAGAACAAAGGCGGGGTGGTGCAACGACACCGCTTGGAAACAAGAAAGAACGTGACGAAGAAGCGTGGCGCCGTTGTGCCGCGCCATTGCGCTGCGCCTTTGAGACCAAATGAAACTGTGGCCAGAGTCGGGGCCGCGGAGGTGATTCAAAGACTCCTCTGGTTGATCGTTGTGCGCAGATTGACGGGTGACGACAAACGGGGCCGTAATGTCAATTTGAAGCCTCTGGGGTGAAGGTCAGGTCCCGGGAGGACCGTTGGTGAAGGCAGCGAGCATAACGGACCACCGAAGTTCGTCCAGTGGACCGCCAAAAATTTTACCGCCACGCCGGCGCCGGCGGCCGGAGATAGCGGCCGACACTGGCCGGCTGCCAGGAGGCAGCGGCGCCCGGTGCGCCGTAGAAAAGGGCTGCCGCGGCTGAGGCTGCGGTGGCAGGCGGATGGTCCCGTGGCCGTGCGGGACCTAGGACGGCGCGGCCCCAGGCCGCGGTGCTGGCAGGGAGCGGCAGCCACGTGGGGGCCGCAGCTTCAATTAGGGGGGGGGGGCGCCTCCCCCCACAGTCTGTTCAGCTCGGCTTGCCGAGCTGGCCACGTGGCCGCGCGAGCGCGCCCGGCCAGGTCGGGCCACGCCGGTGGGGACTGGTGGGGCCCACCGGGCCGATCCGCGCCCTGTTAGGTCGGACCCGGACCTGGGTCAGGTCGACCCGGGTCGGGCCGACCAAGGGGGGTCTCGGGCCTTGTCGGACCGGGCCTGAACCCCCTATTTTCGGGCAGTTTCCGTTCAGACACCCATATCTTGGGCTACAATCATCCGATCGATGCACCGTTAGCTGGGATGCAATCCTTGGATCGAGATGGTCGATTTGGTATATTACACTCAAGGTTTCGGAGAATATTGATTATGGCCGGGTTGGTTCGGATACGAAATCAACCGGGCCCTCAGAGCGGAAAAGCTTATATCACGAGCTTCGGACGTCTGATTGACATGACGTCGACTTTGTTTGATTCAGCATAGTGAGAATGAAATTTTGGCTTACTCTGATCGAGTTTTGGACGCATTTGGAGTGCGGTCGGGTTGATTCACACACAAAACCAACTGGACCCCTGGAACGAAAAAGACAATAACTCATAGACTGGGAGTCCGATTGACACATCGTCTATCTCGTTGAATTCCTCTTGATGAGACAGAACTTCTGGAATACCGCGCCTGATTTTTGGTTACAGTTGGATAGTGGTCGGGTGGGATTGTACCCGAAATCCAACAGGGCCCGTGGAATGATAAACCTGATAACTTTCAGACCGGACGTCCGTTTGACGAACCATCAGCGAGTTTGGTGATCCTGTTGAGAAATGGTACCTATGAGTATACCCTATGAGAGTTCGGGGTACAGTTGAGATATGGCCGGGTTAGTTCGCACATGAAACCAACAGGGCCCCTGGTATGAATAGGCTAATAACTCACAGACCGGGCGTCCGATTGACGCGCTGTCTGTTTCGTTGAGACCCCTATGACGAGGCGGTCCTTTGAGATAATTCTTTGTGGGACTTTGTGATACTTGGAGTATCGACCTATAGCTTGTGGAGAGGACCCTCCTAGAGACGACCATACGGAGTACGGAGACGGTGTAGCTCGCTGAGACCTGACGACTGCTTGACTGACTCGACATGGAGTGAGTCGACTAGCCTAGTGGATAGAGCACTACTTTGTGTGGGTGCATACCCATGGTGGACGGAGCACTACTGAGCATGGGTGCAGACCCGCAGTACTCATCCGGAGAGTACCTCTGCAGGCTATTAGGGGGGATGCACTACTGTGTTTGGGTGGAAGACCCCGGTGGGGAGCACTACTATGTTTGGGTGGCTGACCCGTGGTACTCGACAGGAAGAGTACCTCAGTAGTCTTAGGTTAGTGAGCAGTACCTCAGAGTCGTGACATGATCATTTTACACTCCAGAGATGGGGCTCTTCAGCAGTTATGGTTTCGATAATGAAAATCCTGGTTTGAGCTGAGTCTATGACCTTTGTGTTTACCCTTGGATTGAGATGGGTCACTTGATAACTTAGGTATATGTATGGGCATATACCTAGGTAGTGGTTATCCATTGATTTCATAATCTTTGTGTTTCCTCATGATTGACATGGGTTACTTGATATCATAGATATATGTATGGGCATATACCTAAGTAGAGGTTATCTGTTGAGATCTTATTTGTGTTTATCTTTGTTGGATTTTGAGTGACCTTGAGGGTCTCATGGTCCCTACTGAGTATCGTTATACTCACTCCTGCACAGGCTATGCCCGCACCTCGTTGTGTTGGATGCAAATGACGGGCAGTGCTGACGGAAGCCGAGTGCTCGAAGACTAGACGATACCCGAAGGTGGAACTCATGATGAGTCAGTATCAGGAGGTGGACTTCATGGCGAGACGATACTAGGAGGAGGTTGATGGGAAAGAGCGTTGTGGAGGCTATCTGTACTTACCCTTCAGCTAGGATCCGTGGTGGACGATCCAGGAGCTGCGCTATCTATACCTACCTTTCAGGTAGGATCCGTGGTGGACGATCCAGGAGCTGTGCTATCTCTACCGACCCTTCAGGTAGGATCTGAGGAGGACGACCCAGGACCTGCTTCCTTTCTTCCAACTGTTGTCTTTTTCTATTGTACTTTTGTTCAGTTGTAGCTGTACTTTCGAATGGGTTTGTATTTTGGCCCACATACTTTTCAGCACTTTCTTTTGTTCATAGTGTATACTTATGCTTGTACTCTCTGTGTTTGTTTACTTTTTGAAGGCAATTCCTTCCCAGTTATCGGGATTTACGCCTTTGGTGCTAGTCGCCAGCCCCTGACCTATGAAGGCGGGCTTGGGGAAGTCATAGCACGGGTCCTGAGGATGGTTCGTGACAGAACTAGTCCCCATGAATCTAATAAATACCTCATCATAACTTTTACCATTAGGGAGGAGGTAATAGATAAGGATGAATGAAAATATTGGCCCTATCTATCATGCACCTCCATATGCATCACATAAAAAACACTATAAGATATTACATAATACTGGAACATTTCACTGTCTATATCTAAGTCCTCTTGCTCAGTGTATCAGCCACTATATTTCCATTACCAGGTGTGTACGCAAGCTTGATGCTGACAGAGGTAGGTACTCTACCCACCTTCAATTCCTTAGTTTCATATCACAACGTTTAAAGATATTGTTGAGTGTTTTGTGGTTATCGTACAACCCAAAATGCTTTGATTGTAAATTGTTCCTCCTACAACGTAAAGTATGAAAAACATCATCTAACTCAATATCATGTGTAGGGAAATTCTTCCCACGAGGCCTCAACTCTTGAGACTCATATGACACAACTCGAACTCCCAACCTCTATACTTACACCAACACAATTCAGGAAGCATCACACTACACAATGTATCTCTTTCCCAACACTAGGAGTATCTAAAATTATGCTAATCTCAACCTACCTTTCACCTCTTGAAAGTCTATCTCACGTGATTTTGACCACACAGACTTTACACACTTCTAATTAAAGACCGTCAATAATGGTGCTATGTATGAGAAGCACTGTATTAAATTCATGTAGTGTCCATCTACACAAATAAAACTCTATATGCCAAAAATATTCATGGGTTTTTCTTAAGAAGCTACATTTGTCGCATTCTCTGGGTCCACTAAAACTCATGTCCTAGTGATGATGTGACCATGGAAGTGAATTCGGTCCACCCAAAAGAGGCACATTGTGAACATTGAATATAACTAATTCTCTCTCTATGTATTCAAAATGATTTCATGATTTTTGTCTTGGTCATGTAGATTGTCAGAAGACACAATTATATCCTCCACAAATAGAACAATAAATGTATCCAAGGATGGGACACTCAGTTCATCATACCCAATAAAACTGATGGCTTTTTTGTGATACAAAACATCATAACCAGATACTCTTATAACACATACATACTACGAAAGGTTGTACCGTGTATGTCTTCAAGTTGAACATGAAAATGGTGATATCCCAACCTAATGTCGATCTTCAAGAACACTCAAAATCCTCAATTCTGATCAAACCGATCATCAATATGTGGTAAATGATATCGGTTTTTAACCATCATATGGTCCAGTTTCCGAAATTCCTCACAATGCCTAATATTTCTATCATCTATTTTCACAAAAATACCTAAGAACCCCTAGAATAAGTACAAGATCTGATAAACCCCTTCACATCCAAATCATCTACATGACTCTTGATCTCTTGAAACTATGTCATAGTGATCTTTTAAGGAGTAATGGATACCGGCATAGCACCTAGAACTATCTTTATAGAGAAATCCACCTCTCTATTCTGAGGTAATCTAGAAAATTCATCCGAACAAACGCTCCTTAACCATTAAACCACTAGAGGAAGGTACTCCTGACTCACTCCATTGTCATCCTGAAACAATCTAGAAATCTTGGATATAATCATTCCAATCCCACAATTCTCGGGTCCATATCTACTCACCTGCACATCCCATTACCCCTTGTTAATAAATGGTAAAACCTATGGTGTTGTGAAAGAATCCTTCTGATGATAGCAGTCAACATACACTTAGTAATCTACTAGCCAGTCCATCCCAAGATTGATGACAAACCCTATCATCATGAGGACATATAAACTCCATAGAAAGTGGAGCCTACAAAACTCAAGGGGACACTCCATACACTAGTATTAATATCCCATTGTAACTCCCAATTGGGTTTATAGAATCAAACTGACCTAAAAAACCACCAACCTCTATCTTTTAACCACCCGTACAGAGATAAAACAGTGATATACAGCTGTATCAAAAAGAGAAGATGCAATAATAGAAGCTAATAAGATTCTACCTCTCTCTATAGATAGTTTGGGATCCTTCTCTTGTTGTGAATTTTTCACTACATATATGTGGCATGTACCTTGGCGATGTGAACCTACCTAGATAATTTGACTTTTTCCACCTGAATGTCTCTAAGAACCCAGTGTCAAGCTACTGTGGCCACAACCACCACTGCCCTGGCCGTACCGACCAACACTGACCCTTCTCCCAACTTGACAAAGAGCTAATGAACCTACTCTTGAACCTAATGCATGATCTGACTCTCTACCACTAGTAGTTGGAAGAAACGTATTTCAAAACAACTGTATGTTCCCCATCATACCTCAAGATCGACACTCGATTGAGTTGTAGTCGCCCTTATATTTTATGTTGCCTTACTTACCCCACTGATGGAAATATACCATGTTTCCTATACCCACATCATGACTAGCACTCACATCATGGGAAGCCTCAAAATGACACTTCCTAATGAAAGATATATATCCACTATGGTGAGTAACATCACTCTCAAAACCTATGATTTGATAGCATGTCTAAGACTTTCCTCGAAGGGCCTCTCCCTAAATAGCTCAGTAGTAATATACATCTGCATCAAACACAACGACACTATAGATTGTGTCTAGTATTCCATAATCTTCATCGTGCCCAGATCTAGAGGCATAAACTCCCAAGCTTTATCTAATCACATATTCGTGTGGTAAAGTAGTCATTGAAATGGGTTTGGAATTCATCCCAACATATATTTTGAAATCCATCAGTTAGGTTCACAGCCTCACACATGCTCTTTGACTCTCCACGTAGCCTGTAAGTCTCGATCATTACCATCCAATATAATGGTGTCTCCAAATGATCAAAAATCACTAAATATCTTCTAGAAATTTCTCTACAACCTATGGTCTACAATCCCCATAAAAAAATAAGAGGTGGGTTCTTCTAGAACACCCTTGTCCGCTTAGCCATAATCAAGGCTTGATGTGGTGCTCCCTCAATCGTCAGCATATATCAAGAGAAACACTCATGGAAGTTTACCACAACACCTATTTCCAAAACATCCTCATGTTCCATAGTTGGCACTATAGAAGGATCAGCCAGTATCCCTTGTACCATGATATCTGACGTATCGTCATCGCATCCCTTCCAACATACTATTGTAATTCATTATTGTTGAATATCTCTATAATTCCAAATGAACACCTATATAAAGAACAAAATCAATGCAGATAGGACAAATCATATGAAAATTCAAAACCCTCATAGAAACCATGTCAACCCCATAGCCTCCTCTTTACGACATGACCGTATAAATAACATCCAATGAACCACTAGAAACTATGCCTCTTTCCAACTCAAAATATCGGTCTATGTAAGGTCTCTATCAATAATTTCAAGTTACATTTAAAATATTATTACCTTGGTAATTTCACCATGGGTTACCAATTATGAATCCCTTAGGGATCATAACACCTAATGTTCCCATCCTTAGTTCCCACTCAATCCTTACATGTAACATGTTAATTTGAAATTTGCATTCCATCAGTGTATAATTTTCCAATTCATAAGGTCCCACAACCATTATGGATTGAAAGATGAAGTCACAACATTATCTAATACACGTAACTAGTACAACAACATGCACATCTTTCACATCAACTATCACATCAACATGCTATATCTAATTCATCCTATATGGCATGGAATAATGCATTGCAAGTAAATCATAAAAATGTCTATATGATGAATGATTTGGAATACCCTCATCTCATTGGGGTGAAACTAAAATAGAACCCACAATTTAATTAATAGTAATATCAGAAATCATGTGTGCTACCCAATGGTGAAATCGATTCAACTTTAATAGTCGAAATCCATAAAATAAGATCCCAATTCCAGGATGTTTGGCATTTCCCTATATGCAGGGTAGTTACTCCAAGGAATAGTTTATACGAAAACCCATTTCCTTCTAATACCTATACAATGATGTCAAACATTATTTCAACTAGAAAAAACTCTTATAATATGACATTATAACGTCCCCAACCCAGTTGCCACCCGAAACTGCGCCCTGAGCCCGATTGGTCACTTGGCCACACGCGCATCACCCGAAACACCTGAGGCTGTCGACTAGAATTATGGGCCTAGGTGAGTCAGTGGTCAGATAAAGTCCTCATTACAAGAGTATCATAGCATATGTTAAAACATACTGTGAATAGAGGAAGAGAAGTAAACAGTTGTCAACTGAAAGTATGGCTAGGATGATAGGAATACATAACAATAACCATATGTGACTCATAAATAAAATGAATGAAATTATATATGAATCTGGAATGTAGAAAAAATAGGTACATGAAATTGTAATACTGTACAAGTCCCAAAAAGAAAAAATGACCAAAAAGGTATCCTAGAAACGGAATCCTTGGCTTGGTCATATACTCCCCCGATCCAAAGCAACAATCAAAAAACATGTACTAGGGCGATTTCCCCTTTCATAACATGAAACCATATAATATATTTCAATCCCCAAGGAGGCCCAAAAATTGTGTGATATAAACATACCAGTATGAAACCCACCAGTATATATAGTTTTATCAGAAATTTAAAAAGTGATGTCAAGGGTAAACAACTACTACAACAAATGTGTATTCCCATGTCACAAGTCTCTCGAAGTAAATAAAACCAAACATACCTGTAGGATAATTACAAAAGATTAATCTCATTACAGGGAAGATAAAAGAAAAGTAACAAGTCCAACGAACACTCCATATATCCATATGTATTATGAAACCCACAACCACATTGTAAAAAGAAGTCATGTATTCCATGGCCACACCGTATATTGAAGTAAAATATCCCGCAACCAGTCTATATAGTGATGTTTATACCATAAGGGCTCGATCCATGTTTTCATGTACAAAGGAATACATATAATATATCTTTACCACAAATGGACCGATCCACGTAGTATTACCAAGGCATCCCATCGAGTCCAATGGGTGTCCCTGGTGGAAACTCAGTTAGGTACATGTTGGGGTCCTAAGAGCTTGGAAATAGAAATTCCAACGTGAACCCAAAAATGTTGGATCAACATGGTATCAAGGCCAGATGAAACAAACAGAATCAAGAACCAAGGGGAAGAGTAACTTGAAGGTGTCAAATACTACATTCCAGATGTCTAGAGAGTAGTCCATGTAATCTATCAAACAATTCATTCAAGCATTCATACATTCAATTCAAACAAAAATTTAATGTGAGTATACCCACTCACACTGACCTATAAGAACCATGATTAAACCAAGTCATGAAAACCATTTTTCAATAACAATAATATGTGGATACCCTCCAATATAAACCATTTAACATTCCATTAGTCTTTTCATATAGATATACCAAGCAATATTATCAATTTAACATTCCAAACTACAAAAATAGACAAGGTATATCATGATATTCATTGAGAAAATAGGCAGTACATCTTCTAAATAAGCTATTCCAGAAAAAAAGGAATTAAAGTAATTCTTCTAACTAGGAATGAACTAGAACTCATCCCATGAGTGGTTTAAAAAGGAAAAAATAGGTTAAACCCATAAGGCGAACCACTTGGGTGACCTTGTATCATGCTTTGGGAGCGAACACACCTAAATGGAACCTATGAGAATCATCACTAGGTTTGAATGAGCCTACAATAAGTATATTTCACTAAATTGTGGTTGTTCTAGAATTTATTATGGAATACATATCATCCAAACCCCGGAAAATCACAAGAACAGTTGATAGAATGAATATTCCACCAACCTTTCCACAGTATTAGATAGGTCATCCAGTATCAAGTCCGGATTCATCCTGGTTTAAGAGAAAAATGAAGAATGGACAAAGAAAAATATATTAGATAATTTGAACCATAATTCAATTTTCAAAGTCATTATTCCAAAGAATGTTGATTGACTAAAATGGAATCGATTACTTACAATCGTTATTCCAATGAGACCGATGTCGTAAGAATTAAATTCTACACATCATCTCAATTTGAAAATCTAGTATAGAGGTGTTTTGGTTCTCAAAAATGGAGGAAATAGGTTCATTATTCCAATAATTGTGGCTAATTCCCCTTTTATAAAAAACCAAAAGGATATGAATACAATTTTTATGACAAATACACACCATTTACATGGATTGTAGCTAGCCTTTTTCATGTTTTACCCTTATTTTCCCCCAAATATAACAAAACAAGACCATATTTTGGCTTGGGGTCTAATACAAAAAGTAATGTCACAAAATTGACCTGAAAAAAAATTAAAGTACCTTAAGAAAAACCTAGGATCATACAACGATTGAAAAAAATTCTAATACAACCATTATTTTTTGTATTTATAATGAAAAATGTATGTAATATAAAATATCTTTTTAATAGTTATTGCTAGAAACAATGTAGATAATAGACCTATTCCTTCATACCTTTATAGTAATAAATATTGATTCACTCACAGTAATGTTAGTTATTACTGATAATAAATTAAACTTCAGGATTTGAGTTGATTACATAGAATAAAAAAAGTTTTAGTGTGGTATTAATTATCTAAAAAGATTATGATGATCATCTATGAGATGACTAGAAAGATGGTGAGACTGAGATGACGGTATAATAATAAGACACTATATATTATAGGAGAGTTGACTTTGAATGTATATGGATTATAAACAACAATGGTTCTTGTAACATGTTTTCATTAGAGAATGTAGGATATGGATATATTGTTGATTATTAATCCTCCCAGGGAATCTATTTATAAACATAAAATGCTTTGCGAACCTTCTATAATTCATCAAGGGTAGTTAATACATTGAAGACCATAATTATCAAGTTTTTACAATGATTAAATGTATTATTTATGATATTTTTTAATACAACCAGTTTCTTGGTTGCCTCCAGTGAGAAAATATTAATTTAATAAGAACCCATTGTTTCTCAAAACCCCCAATAGTTAGTAATTTCCCTCCACAAGGTTGTTGTTAGAATTTTGTAGATTTTTCCTTATATTATCTTGAAAAGTGTATTTTAGTTGGGACTCCACCATCTTGAAGATGATTTTTTTACTCGTGAGGCGTTATAAACATATGGAACAACTAAAATGTTCCATGTACATGATTTTTGGAATATTATTCTATTTTCCACATCCATAAGTGGCTCCAACACTTCCCTCAATATCCTTTTGAGGTTATTATAGCTTCTATATAAGGATTCAATACATCCAATATTACTCGTTAGAGATTCGTTAAGGTTCTTTAAACATTCCAATATTATCTCATAATGTTTCCAAATATACATTATATCAATGAAATAATTAAACACTATAAATATTGTTTATGAACATTATATATAGTGTATGTGATAAGGGAAATAGTCTCTACCTATTTTATGATCACAAAAAAAATAATAGAATAAAAAATAATAATCCAATTATATCACTATTAATATTATAAGAAATTTTTATCCACAAAATAATTAAATAGAAACAAATCAATAAAAGCATATTATTCACAAAAAACTAATAACAACAACATTTCTCCCCCAAAAAAATTATTTCTCACCTAGAGATAAAAATATCTTTTACGAGTGGGAATTATAAAAATTCATATACCAGTATTTTATAAGACTTCACCCCAATTAGATTATAAAAAAGAGTAATGTAAGGGGTTAGAGAAAAAAAATGAAATAAAATTTAAAACTGGGTTTATCATCATTAATGTTCTTATGAAAAACTGAGTTTTAAAGCATTAAAAAATGTTTTGAAAAAAAATGAAATATGGATTTTCAGTAAATTTCAATATATATAATTATAAATTTATTTTAAAATAAATTATAATAGGGAATAAAATCTCATTTCTAAAAATATCATGATTTAAATAAAAATTGAAAAAAAATTAAAAAAATAGTTTCTCATAAAAGATTATTTCCTGAATTACATGATTAGATGCCCATAAAATAAATCATTATAAATATTTGAGGAGACAATAAGAAAACTATATAAATATATGAATTAATCGTAAATATTTTAAAAATAATTTCATCATTAATGTTTATAATGTACCATGTTAAAAAAACCAAATAACACTTCTTATGAGAGTCAAATTAGGGGTACAGTAAATGGCCACTAGTCATTCCTATGGTGATGATCACAATAAAAATCAGTCCATACCATTTTTAGTTAATAACCTTTTGGTGAATCAAAACTAGAACCACATATATATTTTTACATTCAGAAAGAAATTTTTTTTCATGTATTATTACATTTAATTATATTTTCCAATAATATGATATGCTTGATGATAATGATTTTTTCTAGAAAGATACATTATTTTAATTTGAAAACAAAAATTTTATCTGATTTTTTTTTAAAAATCATCAAGACTGATATAATTATAATATAATTAGTACAAGATAATAATACCTAAATCACCATTAATAAATTCAAAAAATCTTGTGGATTTGGATTAGTAATGATATCATAAATTTGAAGGATTATGAAAAAACATTAATATAACATTTTTAATGTGATATTATATAAAATAGTTCCTCAGATAAATGTACTTAGTCATAGAGAAATGGATAGGGTTTATATAGATATTTATTCCAATTGTTTTCTCACTTTTTTGGGATATGATATTATGTAAGCCCAATATCTAGTATTTTATGTCTCATATATATTATTTGGTTTCAGTAACTCCCTTTGGGTATATATTATTATTTTATTATAGAAATAGAATAAAATATTTTATTATTACTACTCTATGAGATAAGGTATTTTACTAGTTAATGGAAATCTTTAAATAATTTTCCTATATCATGTGAATCCTCAGAAATGGGTATTGGAAAAATTAAAAATTTCAAAATATTATTCCTTGGGAAAGAATAAACCCAGGTTTTTAGTTCTTTTCAAATATAATAATATTTTTTGTGGGATTTTAAATGTGATTATTGTGGATTTAATAGAAAATATCCTCAATGGAAAACACTAATCATATCGCATGGGAGGTTCATAATAAAGAAAATTAGAATTATAATCAAAATTTTATAAATCTTGTTATGAATTAGCTTTCTATCATCATCCAATTTTTCTTATAGGTCATACTCATGGGTGTTATAATTTATTTATTATGATCAATGTGAAATATAATATGAATTTTTGTAGATTATTTAATTCAGATTATAAAATTTTGATAGGATGTTGTTTAAATTAGATAACCATTGAAGAATTTGAGTTACCCATCAAATTTATATCAAACTATATATTCATTAATCAGAAATTAATTAAAATGTTTTTGATTAGTTTATCAAAAATTCACATCATTGATATAAATTTGAGTAAATAAAAGATATGTTGAAAATAATTTGACAAAATGATTGAAATCAACTATACCAATTTAATCTTTATTTAACAAAATGGTTTCTTTAATAAAATATAAATAGATCAAGTAGATTATTTTACACCATAATGTGATTTGCAAAATTTAAACATATATTATGTAAATTTATTATTTGAATAATAAGTTTTTTGATACATATAAACATTTACAAAAATAGTTCCATTTGTAATATCACTATTGAAATCTACATGAAAATGATTAGAATTTAAATTTTTTTAAACTTCCAATTATATTATAATGGATTATATTTATGAAAATGAGGTAATTTTTTAACTATAATAAATATATTCTTCTTAATTATACCATTTATCAACAATTGAAGCATTTTTATGTTTAATAATTCTTATTTCATTATGTTGTTTTGATAAACCCACTTTCCACCCATAATAAGATGATTACCATGTCATTCCATGAGATTATAAAAGTTGTGTAATTTAATTGGTTCAAATTCACATGATGAAAAAATTCAATTCTTATAATTAATAGAATCATCAAGGTAATTAGGTTCAATTATAGATAAAAATTTTATGTTAATTTTCATTTAAGACTGTCCTTATAGAATTTGTTCTATATTTTATTTCACCTATCACACGGTCAAGAGTATGTTCATCGCATTTAACACAAGACTTGTGTAATGTAGTAAAAGTGGGTTCTTGATGATCTTCAATTAATTTTGAATATTGAGGTTTATAGACGTTTGGAATTTGTTTTACAACATCATAAACAATTTGAGGGTGTGATTTTGGATTATTCTCAAAAAATTTGATGTGATTTGACTCTTCTAATGTAACACACGATGATTTAGAAAGAATAAAATTATGTTTGATAGTGTAAAAGACATGAAACCCTATTATTATAAGATAATGTAGCACCACAGAAATTATATAAGAATATGATTTTATACAAATTAATATGTTACATGAAACAATGAGTGAGCTTTCATTTCAAGTAATATTGAGTTTCATTGATATATTGTGTTTCACACAATACAGATTTTTATTGAAAATGTATATAATATTAACATTATTATTTAATATATATCTTATAATTTTACAAGGAAGGTTTAAAAAAGATTAAATTAAATAATTAATTAAATATTTTACACATATTAATTTTTTATTTATATTTTATATATAGAATTAGAATCATTTTAATTAAAACTAAATGTTTTCTGAAAAAACTATATATTTTTTCTAAAAGATTTTGTAGCCATACTTTGCACGAATAATTTATTATTAATTTTCAATATTTTTAAAAACTATTAGAAAATATTATCATTATTTTTTAGATCATAAAAAAATTATATTTTTGTGATTTTTTCAGTTTTTTCTAAAAAGATAAATTTTATTATTTATAAGAAAAAATACAAAATATTAATTGAAAACAACCTTTTAGTATAAATTATATAAAAATTTAAATTATATTTTGAAATTTTTTCAAAGAAAATTATTAAAATTAAATATTTATTAATACAATTTAGTTCATTTTAATATTTTATTAATTGAATTTTTAATCAACAACACTCTAATCAATTTAAAAGGTTATATTTGAAAACACCCATTTTAAGGTCATATTAACATATTAGATCTTATAATAACATTAATTGTTAATTGTTGACACTTTTGGCAACATAAAAATGTGGTTATGATTAAATCTTCTCAAATAATTACAAGTGTACCATCCACCTCACTAATAAAATCCCACCCCTCATCTTTATTCATTACACATAAAACCTATTTTTCAAACAATACCTAACCAAATTACATATAACATTACTTATTGTCGTTTTATAAGACAATGTTTTATGATGAATCCAACAGAGGAAGGATCTTAGTTCAGACCTATGGATGATATCCGAAATAGTGTTAATGTTATTCAATTAGCATTGTTATATTATTTCTTTCTACACCTCATTAATTAATTATTAAAATATTTTAATATAATAAAAATATATATTTTTTATACTATGATGTTTCTAATTATAATTTCATGACCTATAACCATATCTACTTTTAACGAATAGGTAATGAAATCATTGTTTTTGTGTATGGAGGACTACCACCTCACGAACCAATGTCATTCATTGTTTTCCATTACAACTACACATAGCTAGGTAAAATGATATATCTAAAGTTTATGTATCATATTTATAAAATAATAACACCAATAATGTCATTATATCATATATATATATTTTACATTCCTTTCCATAGGTGATTTGAAAACATTGCTCCTCGGTATGATGGACTCCAACCTCATGAAGCGAGGTGATTAATTTTTCACTAATACATAAAAAGGTATGTAATAAGTGAAAATATAACGATTATATGTGACCTAAATAAAATAATTTTATATTTATGTCATATTAATCATTCTATAAATATAAAATATCATTTTATTTATAACCTTTGACTTACTAAAATGGGGACAATGTCTTTCGTGTACATATAGACTACCACCTTCATGAAACGATCTAACTATATTTTTGTCACCACACCACTTGGATGATATATATATATATATATATATATTCATATTTAGATAAATAATATGTTATGTATTATATTATGATGATTTTGTAGATATAAAAAGTATTTACCACCATCTCATAGTGATAGATGAAAAATTAAAACTTTACTCATCTGTATTTATGACATATTATCTCCATGATTGTAACATAGATCATTTTTCATATAAATAATTAATAATTGGATCTAAAAGTACAATTTATGGGTAAATATGATATATATTTCCTCATTATTAATCTATATATGTTAAAATAATTACCTCTATGACCACAATCATCATACCATGTAAATTTTTTCAAATTACTCGAATATGTTCAAAATATATGATTTAAATTTAATTAATTACATAATTGAATATAAAATACTAATCATTGAAAAAAATTTAAAACAATTTTATTATAAATAATTATATACAGTAAATAATCAAAAGAATATTTTTATTTTTTATTTTAACTACACACATGACATGTCAGACTCAAGATCAGGGACTTCGTCCTAATTTCATTTAATTGAGTCGTATTTTGATATTATACACTTATAATATTTTATGAGGGGTTTATACCACCCCTTGGAAAATTTATATCATGATTTTTTCTATTATATTGTTATTTGTATATTCTAATGTTATTTTTTCATGAGGATTATAATTAAAATATTTCACAGGTGATAATGGAATTTTAGTTTAATTAAATTTTTCTATTAAGATATTACATCAAACTGTATATTTTCAGGATCCATGTTTTCTAGAATGGTATTATGATTATTTTATATGTAAAAAAATATTTATAAATTAGATTCTATGATACCTTTTATACATTAATTGGTTTTCAATGGGAATATTTTTATATATTTATATAAAATATTTTCACAAATGAGTAAAGGAAGGTTATGTTCATAACATACATGGTGAAAACACAATTACTTTTTATGTGGCCTTTTTTTGATTTCTAGCTACCATTTCAAATATTCACGATTTCAAAAATTGAAAAAGTTCATTCCTTTTGGTTTTTTATTTGGATACTGAAAAAAGTTTTTTATAATGAACATTTATTTTTATTTTTATTTTTTTATGGTTTTAATAAATGTTTTTATAATGGGATATGATGAATGTGAATTATTCATGAAATGTTACATAGAAAAATAATGAAATGAGTGATCCTGATATAACTTATATGAAGGGTTTAGTTGCACTATTTATCACTGGTAATCCACATATATCATATAAAATGGGTTCATCCCTATTATAGCACATTTAAAACTATGATACTTATATAGATTATACAAGGGGTAGGCCTTATTACATCTCTCCTCTACATAGGGTAACGATTGTTTTATAAGTCATCAATATATTTATTCCAGTGAAAGGATTTTTTAATATTTTATGAATATTATACTCTATGAAATCAAAATGTAATTATAATTTATTTTTTTGGGTTTTAAAGGACTGCTTTGAGAAAAAAGTTTGGTTTTCATTCATGTGAAAAATTTTCAATTCCTGAAGTTAATGAACATGAAATGTAAAAGTAAATGATTTTTATGTTTTTATATTTTCACTTAAATAATCGTATTCTTTATTTTTATGCCCCATACTGATCTTTTGGTTCTCATATATTGTTTAAAATAATTACGGTATTAGGATGTGAATGGGTCAGAAATATGTTACTCGTAAAATTGTAGATATTTAAATTGAAAATATATCTTGAATTTTTGTACATGTTTAATATAATGGTTAATTTTTATACTAATTATAAGATTCCACATTATATTTTAAGGTTTTTTCATTCATGAGTAACAGTATAATTCCCAAAAATCAAAACCTGAAAAGATCCTCAATTTCAATAGAATTAATTATTGACCAAATACTCAAGATGTTTTAATTTTGAGGTCGGGTTGTAACATCCAATGAAATCACAATATGTTTAATATTAAATTAATTCCATATCTTTGATAACTTCTATTACACGGTGCACAGAGCATAAATAAGTGATTAAATATGATTATTTAATTATGACAGTTATAAAAAATTTGATGGAAGGGAAAGAATATATGAGAATAATTAAATATTAAAAAAATTACACAAGTTTATAAAATTAATTCACTATATACCAATTAAATAGAAATTAAAATAAAATACAGTTTGAATAAATGAATGTGTTTTTATAAAGAACTATTTTTCCCACAAATGGTATTTTATCATAATATTTTAAATGAATCATAATTATTTATTTATTTAAATAAAATTTATATGTTATATACTAAATAAATTCATTACATTTCATCCAATAAATTTTATAGTCTTATGATGACAACAATTCCAATTTTAATGAAATAAACTACATTTTTTGAAGTGTAGTTTTGCCAAATTTTATCAGTGAAACTAATTTTTTTTTTTAAATTTCTATACTTTTGTTTAAAAAATAGTCATAAATTTTTTAATTCATTCTTCCATATTTATCTTATGTGTAATTTATTAATATTTCATAAAGTATTTTTTATTCACAAAATAAATAAAAATGAAATTTAATTTAAAATTTCATTTTTGTATAATTTATAAAAATATATAAATTATATTTAAAATATGTTTTAAATTTTAATTAGTTCAAATACAAATAAATTTAACATATTTAGTTTATTGGAATCAATTTCCCAGTTATATTAGAAATAACGTGTTTTAAAAGCATTTCAATTTTCACTCTAAAAAAATGATTTTCATTATGTATTTAGGGATATTTTTCTATCTATTTTTGAAAATAATGTGAATAAAATTTCGGAAAATGGTTAAAATATTTCTAATAAAATGGTTAAAACTATTTTTTGAGGTAAATTTTATTTTGGTTATAAAAAGGTTCCATGGTAATGAAAATAGTTATCATAGTATAGGTAAAATAATATCAAGGGTTAATGATAAAAGGTAAAAGCATAACACACATAAAACATTTATAACATCAGTGGTTATTAAATGTATTGTTCAACCCTATAATGGATTCGAAACATTAATTAACATTTTTTTTACTGAAATTATTTCAATCCCTATGTGATTTTATTGATATATAAAATAATATTTATTTTATTAACATAAACCCATCATTCTCAAATTTAAATACCACCCCATTTCATCCAAATATAATTTATTCCACTCACATATCTTACAAATTAACTCCTAAAAAATCTAACCATATCTAATTTCAAATATTTTTACAAAAAAACAAGTACAAGGTCCATAATGATTCATTCAAGGAGTTCATATCACATAGATAGTTTTCTCAAAACACCACTCTTAATTTAAATTATACTTTTTACATTTTACTCATACATTTTATCCACCAAAGAATAATAATTCCAAAATCTAGAAAAAAATTTTATTTTATATTTGTAATTTAATGTATTATATCAAAACCTTTTTACTACATGTTCATGGTCAATGATGCACAACTATAATAAAAATTATGTTGTTTTACCATCCCCATGAATAATGATTTTTCGATTTCTATTACCACCGTCATGGATGATCATAAATGTGTCTTTCTGGTTAAATAATTTATAAAAATATATATTATAACCTATATAATGTTATTTAACTAAAATATATTAATAAATGTAAATAAAATGAAACTAGTTCCTGGTGTTCAGATAAACAGTTATAACAAAATAAACATTTTTTCAATAACGTTTATCTAATCAATCATCCTCATGTAAAAAATAAAATGATATATGAGACCATAATAATTTTTTATGTTCATTATTTCTATCTCATTCAACTTATATAGTTATCTATTCATTTTAAAATATTATTCATAATTATATAGAAATGAATATATTATAAAACCATAAAACTAATGCTCCCAAAAAATAAAAAAATAATATTATAAATGAATGGTTTTTAATATCTTATAAAAGATCATATAAGGTATTATAAATATTAATATTGTTCTATAATGAGATAATACTATTCTTTAAACCATTATATATAAGTTTATAGAATGATACACTAAATGGAATCCTGAGGTAATGTTTTTATTAACTAAGTTATCATTCACTAGGATATACATATAAATTGATGATTTTATTATTACATGATTAGGGGTAGAATCCTTATTAATAAATAATAGTGTTTATAAATTTATTTTTATGTTCCTATAATTTTTATACACCTAGTCCCCCCATTGATTAAATCCCAGTTAAATGAGTTTAACATTGTAACAGTTTTCTCATATCACATTTACTTCTAAGAGGTTTATGAATTATTCACCATTTCTTTTTTGTGGTGTATGTATACTCTCCTTTGATATATAATATAATTAATCTCAATATATGCTTCTAATTTAATGTTTCATTTGATAATTATTAATTTTATTATGAAAATGATCTGATTTATTACTTGTGGTAAGGGATTTTTATCTCAATTTTCATTCATTGGTCGAAAATGATATTTCATTAATTATATAATTCTATGTTTATGTGTGAAATTAATTTTTATTTTCTCATATTGTATTTACACTTGTTTTACAAGTATCTATATATTATACGAATTTCGAATTGATTTTAATAATGAAATGATCATGGTAAGGGACTTCTTCTCAATCGCCTTTTATTGAGAGAAATATTGATGGTATACACAAACCTTATTTAATGAAGCGTATATACAACCCCTTTGACAAATCATATCATTCTCAATGTATATAATTTAATTAAAAATATCAATTCCTCAATCTAGATTATGATTTAAATTGTTTAATGGAGTATAATATATGTTTATTTAATCGATTATTCAATATAAAATGAATGATTTAGAGATGCATACATGAGTGAGGCCCATTTATAGATATCCCTTTGATGCATCGATATTCTCATGAAATGAAAATATTGGTAAAATTAAATTCTTTTAACCCATAATGATTAAACTATATTCTTAATGGTCTTGAAGATATATCTATCATTATTCCTGAGATCATGGCATCCCAATTAGTAACTATTTTTCTTCATTCAATATTTAGTTTATATTATCTCGATGATTTTCACTATAATAAAATCCATGCGTGAATTTAATTATTAGTTTATTGATTAAATGGAATGTGTTATTTGATAGATAGCTTTCGGTGTTGACTTCTATGATTTATTTATTATTATTTTTTTTGTTCATATCCCTTACATAGAATTTGAACTCACCCATATTTTTATTCCGTTCCCTAGGTTATAATGAAGAGAATTTTAAATTAGTTTTAAATGATGAAGTTTATTAGATTTTTTAATGTATAATGTTTTATATTCTTTTCCTTATGTAAAATGAGTATCATCTACATATATAGTTTACCATGATTGCAAAAACTATTCATTTCATTGGGATATGATTCATTGTATCTATGACAGTTGATTAATGTAAGGAATTGAATCAGGTCTACTAGGATCGGGGTTGTTATAGTTAGTACCAAAGTTGGTTTACTATAAATCATGGGAACTATATTTAGGAAAACATAGATTCGGGAATATAAAATTATTAATTATTTTGAGGATATGTATATGTATATGAATACATCTTATATATTTGGAATGGACCATGGATAACCGAGGATAAACATAAGGATTACTATATTGAAAATAACATGTTATTATTTATACATACTTTTCACAATATTATCCCTCCCATATTAGTGTGGTTTGGTGATTATATTTTTTTTAGTATTTAAAGACCCAGATTTTTCTATGTAATTAATTTCAATTATATGATATTTTTACGAGTTTTTGAAAATTTTCGGCGTGTGATTCTGAGGCACGGTGTGCCCAGATAGAATTTATAAATGTTTTTTAGTATTTTCAGTAAATGCGTGAATTTCATTTTCTAACATTTGAACCAGTGCTCAGATAAAATATAGTAGGGCAACGTTGAATCTGCAGAACCATGATTCACATATGGGAGACTTCACTTCAACCGTAGTAGGTCTGGAGAAAAATTTATATTTTGGACATTTAGAAGAATAATAAAATAGCTTTGTTATATTATTTTATTTCATTATTTTCTGCCAACAGAAAAGAGGCAGCGTGGGACCAACGATGTGTCAAGAAATTAAATGGATTGACCCTTCAATTCTTATGTAATTATGTTTTTGGGAATTAGGAAGGTTCCTAATTAATGAACACTCATAAATCTCTAGAGAGTTAGACACCCTCAAGCACTCTTATTTATATGGATCTGGGTGAGATGTATCATCACTGCTTCACCAAAGAACAAAGAACTAAAAAAGTTTTGAGATGCCAAACCCTTGGAAGATGGAGCCGGTTCCAATGGGCGGTGACTGGTGAAACTGAACCACAAACCAAACAATGATGTTTGAGCTACGTCATTGGAATCTTGTTATGGGAAAGACAAAACCGACCCACTTCTCCAATCGTGGGCGTTCTATATCGTTCTTGAGAAAGGGTTTACTTTTGGTTTTAGCTTCAATAGTTGTAAATTAATTTTTCCTCCCTCATGTTCAATTCCGGCTAAATCGGATGGTGCATGCCTAACGAACCTAGACCGGACCTTCTACTAACTTGATACACATTTTTTCTCTCTAGAAGACCATCTGTGTGCCAGTATCTACAACATGTGCCAACATGGACCTAGGCGGCGGCTGCAACAAAATAGTCTCAAGGAAGGAGGCGATATACCTGCGCCACCGGATGAACTTGTCGTGGCTCATCAAAAGCGACGTTTGGAGGAGGTGGATGACACATATGCCGACCATAGAAGATGATGATAGTGAGACTTATGTAGCGGCCAATGATCTCGGGGCCGTAGCTGATGCCATAGTGGAGGAGGAATCTGAACCTCCAGTGGCTTCCACGGTGTCCAGATATCCCCCTTGTGGCACTGCCGCTTCACATGTCGTACAACGTTCGGGCCGTTCAGGAGACCAGGATACTCACCCCCCCCCCCCCCCGCACCACCTAGGGAAGACCCCACTGCGGACTGGACCGGTGGCCTTCCCCCTTACAAGATGAGCCCTCCATGACCCTTCCTAGACAGGTCGGACCCGTACCGGGTTGGGTCGGCCCAGACCGGGTATGGTTGGGTCGGTCCAACCCGATTGGACCATACCCAGACGTCACCGGGCTCAGTTCCACTTATTGATCCATAACCTAAGAACTATGCATTTGTTTGATGAATCTTTTTCAGTTCTGAGATCCTTGGTGTGAGACGGTCCTTTTGGTATACTCCAATAGAGTTTTCGAGATAATTGGTGTTTAGATGGGTTGGATCGAACTCGAATCCAACTGAGCCCTCAAACTAAAATCCTTATAAAACACAGACCGAGCATCCGATTGATGCACCATATGACACTTAAAAACCCATACGACATATAGGACATTATGGTTATTACTTTTTGGAGCATAGTGGTAGTTTATGTATGACCGATATCTCAAGGGGAAGATTCTACAAAACTTGAGCGCACCGTGTGAGAGGAATCTTGTGGCAGGCTATAACATAAAGAAGGAACATTGATCTTATGTGGGCCAACATCTATTGATCCTGTGTGGGTCAGAAGCTATTAGATCCTGTGTGGGTTAGCACTCAGCGATCTTGTGTGGGATAGCGCATACTGATCATGTGTCGGTCAGATCCTGTGTGGGTCAGTGGGGTTATTAACTAAATATCATGTGTGGGTAAACACAAGAGATTCTTAATAGAATAGGTAGATTGAGTATACGAATAATCATATGTACTTCTATACTTAAGTTATACCTAATTTTGAGCTGAATCGTTTACCTGTATGGTGTTATCTTCTTGTTGTTTCATATGTGGTACTTCTATCTTTTAGGTGTTACATGTGTGGTACTTCTACCCTCGTGGTGGTGTGTTTTTGGTGTTACCTATGTGGTACTTCTACCTTCATGTTTTTGTCTTCATGTTGTTACCTATGTGGTACTTCCATCACCGTGGTGTTACATGTGTGGTACTTCTACCTTCATGGTGATACCTTTGGATTATTCTTCACTTATTTATGAGATGACTATGACTTGATAACATAGGTATATGTGTGGTCATATAACTATGTAGAGTTGATGTCTATTGCTTTGTGCTTTGGGATTGAGGTCTTGCGTTGTGATATTTCCTTTGTGGAACTCTGGGAGACATACGGGGGTCTCTGGGTCTCAATTGAGTTTCATTATACTCACCCCTAGATGGGCTATTCCTGCACAATGCAGTGTCTTGTGTACGCAACAAACAACATTTATGGTGGTGGATGGGGCCAGACATGATGGTACTCGAAGGTGGAATATTTTGTGTGACGTGATGCATGGACTACTCATTATGAGCTATACCTAACCTTTAGGTAGGATCATTAGTGGATGGTCTTGGAGTTGTTTTTCGATTTTATGTAGTGTTTGTAATTTTATGTTGTACTTTTACATTTTAATTGAGCTTGTATTTTGGCCCCTTTACTTTCAGCACAATTTTATTACCACTGTTTACTTCATGGTTTCTTCTTTTTGTGTTGTTTGACTATGGGTCTATACAGGTTAAATGGAAATGAATTTCTATTTTTGGTATATGCCTTCCCAGTGATAGTTTCGAGTACCTAAACTATGGAGGGTGGGCTTGGGGTAGTCATAGCATGGGCCCCATGGGACAGGTCGTGAAAAATTGATACCATAGGAGTCAAATTAATAGAAGAACTAAAACACTGACCTTTTCTATGTGGTAATTGTGTTATGTGTCATGAGTGTGGTTTTCAGTTTGGAGAATCCAGTGTTGGGGTAGATGAATGATTTATACATACACCAGAACCCCAAATACTTGATTTCGGACTCAGTACCTGAAGACACTGATTACACATGTTTTGGAAATGTTTTAATTTTTTTCCTTGAGTCAAATCACCAGGTATAACAAATTGAACACAGAAAACCTATTTTCATTCAGGATGCTGCCACATACACATCCATACAAGATTATTGAGAGAGTACATGATGATGGACCATCGAGAAACAATGCCTTAGTTTAGGGCCCTCTTATGGTGTTAGCACCTTTGGGTGGAGTACCAGCATCACCACCACCCATAGGGCCGCAGATGCCACCAGCCCCACCAGTAGAGTGTGTACAAGGACTCAGCACGTTGTTAAAGTTTTAGAGGTAGGGAGATATGAGGTTCCATGGTGGGACGGATCTGTAAGTGGATGAGGATTGGATAGAGGCACTGGCCAGAGTTTTTCTCTTTGTTGGGACACCAGTTGATTTGATAGTGACCCCATATTCCTGTCACTTCCAGGTAGTAGCTGGGATATGGTAGAGTCTGAATATACAGTTACATGATGGGGTGACCCTCACCTTTGTGGACTTCAAGGTCCTTTTCATGGAAAAGTTCTTCCCAGCGACACTTGGATCAGTGCATATAAAATAATTGTTGCAATTATATTAGGATATCATGATCGCGACTCGTAACATGCAGAGGTTCATAGATCTCTTCTACTACCCCACTAACATGGTAGAAGACCATTTTTTCAAGGGCTGGAAAATTGACCAGGGTCTCCGATGGAAGATCTGATCAATGATGATATCATTGACCATTCCTACTCGTGATGGGGTGTTATAGTGAGCACTTTTGTGGGAGAGCATCTTAGCTGAGCAGCCACCAATAGAGAGAGCCACCACCATAAATCAGGTAGCATAGTCATATACATCGGGTAGTAGATGGATTATTCAGGGCCCCAGGTGACCTCGAACTTATGGTGGGAAACCTCATGATACAGTGTCGGTGGTGCGGGACACATTAGATATAAGAGGATAGATGAGGAGCTGAAAATGATGCTCTTGTGTTGGGCAGGTTCATATGTCTCATGACTGCCCAGCTAGACCATATGGACTACCATCTGATGGTTGAGCAGATACTGAGGTCGAGGTAGAGGTTTGAGCAAGGAGGTCTCAAGGGTAGTGGATGTGGTAGAGGAGCAGGTTGTGCATCAGGCGGTGGATGGTGATTCAAGGTTCTACCACCACCACCTCTAGATAGTCCACCCCAACAACATGGAGCGGGATGATAGGGATGAGCTCAGCTCCATGAATTTGACGCCTACAACCATGGCGCAGTTGAGATTATTTTAGGTATGATATGCACCTACTCTACTCTAGTTGCAGTACTTATAGACACATGTGTCAGTCACTCTTTTATTATCATTGCCCTTGTTTGGAGCATGAAGATTCTGACAGAGATGTTGGCTCGATCCTTCTGGCTAGAGTCTCCAATGGGAGGGGATTCAACAATTACTCACTGGTTTCGGTAGTGTGAGCCTACTCTAGAATGTGAGATCTTCGTTCTAGATCTTTTAGTAGTATCATTGAGGCCTTACAACGTAATGTTGGGTATAGGGTTGGTTATCCATAGTCCATGCTCAGGTTGACTGTATTAGGAATAATGTGTGGTGTGTCCATAGGATGGGACCAGATTTTCCTTCACCAGTGAGAATATAACATTTTAAGCATACGATGGACTTTCCAGGAATATGGTGTAGTTGGTTACACATTACTTGTCTAGCTTTACACTCGGAGTAGATGATGTTGAGAGTCCGAGCTATCATATATCGGTGGACCAGTATGCCGATGTTAACCTAGATAATGTTTTGGGACTACCTTCATAAAGAGAGGTGGAATTTTACATCGACATATACCCTGATATGGCACCGATATCTACACCATCATATCAGATGACTCCAGTTGATCTTCATGAGATATGGGTACAACTAGAGGACTTACAGAGTAAAGGGTTCATAAGGCCCAGTGTTTCTCCATGGGCAGCCCCGATATTGTTTTCCAATAAGGGAGATGAATGATTGGGATTAAGTGTGGACTATTTCCACCTGAACCAGGTGACCATGAAAAACATGTATCCATTTACTAGGATTTATGAACTTTTTGATCAGCTAAATGGAGCTCAATGGTTTTTGAAGATATACCTCAGATCCGGCAATCATCAGCTCTGGGTACGAGTGGAGGATGTGCAGAAGATGACCTTCAGATGTTGATATGGCCACTATGAGTTCTTGTTTATTCCATTAAGTGTTTCAAACACCCTATTAGTGTTCATGGGACTCATTAATTGGATCTTCAAACCATACTTCAATCACTTTATGGTGGTCTTAATTGATGACATCTTGGTATACTCAGTAAAGGAGGAGGAGCATGCCTATCGTCTATAGATAGTTTTGGATACACTCCGAGAGCACCAACTATAGGGTAATCTCTTTATGTGACAACTCTAGATACGCTTTCGACATTCTAGGAAATTTTATCTTGGAGGCTGGAGTTTTAGTGGATCCTATGAAGATATTGGTTGTGCTTGATTGGGAGCCACCTAGAAATGTGATCGAGGTGCGGTGTTTTCTGGGGTTGGCTGGGTATTACCACGGATTTGTGCCTGAATTTTCTAGAGCTGTGAATCCCTTTTCTGGATTGACCAAGAAGTGATATACCTTCATATGGATGGAGTGATGCCAGCATAATTTTGAGGAGCTGAGGCACATACTGATGAGTTCCCCATTATTTAGGCTTTCAGAAGAGGGTGTTGGGCATGTAGTCTAATGTGATGCATTAGAGAATAGAAATGGATGTGTTTTGATGCAGGAGAGAGCAGTGATCACGTATAGTTCTCGACAGCTGAGTAAACTTGAGCAGAACTATGCTACCTATGAACTGAATTTTGTTGTAGTGGTCTTTGCAATGAAAATTTGGATGCATTACTTGATTGGTGATCATTTTATAGTTTACTCTGATCAAAATAATCTTAGTTATATGTTATCTTATAAGGGCCTGAACCCGAGACAATGACATTGGATAGTGTACCTCAAGGACTATGACTTTGAGATAGTCTACACTCTTAGGAAGGAAAACGTATTGGCAGGAATACTCAGCTGGAGGTCTAGTTTATATTTATTGAGTGAGGCAACAGAGCAGTTAGCCACGTTGCTGATATCCTTTCTAAATAGAGATGAAGAAGCTTAACTCCATTCTGTAAGAGTCACTCCCCTAATCCTTCATAGAGACAGGGTGGTGTAGCTTGGGGATATTGTCTGCGAGGCTTGAAAAGCTCAGATATTCTATTGACAATCAACTGAATGATTTTCTACATGTGGGGAGCACATCATCCTATTTTGAGGATGTACCATGGTACCAGTGGAACTATGGGAGGAGGTGTTGAGGGAGCTCCATAAATCCTCTCTTGCAGTGCATCCTAGTGTGGAAAAGATTTACCAGGACATCTAGTATCAACACTGGTGGCCAAGGATGAAGAAAACATTGGAAGTGATTTTTTCTCAATGCCTCACTAGTCATCAAGTAAATGTCGACCATTAGGTTCCAGTAGGCTTAGCATAGCCACTAGAGGTGTCAGAGTGGAAGTGGGATGAAATATCTATCAAATTTGTGATAGTTATTCCATGTATAACAAGGGGACATGATTCCACCTGGGTGATCGTTGACCAACTCACCATGTCATACCACTTCCTACCTATCTAAGATCATGGATCAATTAAGGGCTTGGGACGCCTCTATATACATGAGATATTGCAACTTCATGGGGTTCCAATGATGATCGTCTCTGACTATGACACACGTTTTACTTCTTGGTTGTGGAACGGATTCCTGGAGGAATTCGGGGACTCATTTATGTTTGAGCACTTCCTCTCATCCTCAAATGGATGGTTAGATGGAGTGGACCATTCAGACGCTAGAGGACATGCTTGATGCATGCATCTAATATTTTGGACACAGTTTGGAGGATAACTTTCCATTGGTGACTTTTCATACAACAATAATTATCACTCCACCATCAGTATGGGTCCTATTTGAGGCCTTGTATGGTAGACCATACAGATCACCTCTATGGTAGACAGACCTAAGAGAGTTAGCACTTATGGGTCCAGAATTGGTATGGGCTACCACTAAGAATGTGAAGAACCTCTAGGAGTGGATGAATAATGCACAGATCAGACCGAAGTATTATTATTATAGGAGATATAGACCTTTTTACATCAAATATGGAGACCATGTCTTCCGATGGGAGTTCTATAGAAATTTGGCTCAGGCGAAAAACCCTCAATGAGGATTATCAAACAACTTCAAATACATCAGATGATTAGCGAGGTTGCATACCTCTTGGTACTCCCACCGTAGTTGGAGAGGGTGCACGATGTCTTACACGTATCCCAGCGGAGAAGATACGTGCATGACCCATCTAACATCATCAACCATGGTGAGCTAGACTTTGATGATGGGGTGACATTTACATAGGTTCTAGTAGAGATTGAGAATTTACAGAAGCATGTCCTTCTTGGGTAGTCGATACATCTGGTGTGGATTCACTGGTAGCACGTGAACCTCTATGAGAGCACTTAGAGGCTAGAGGATCAAATTCGTGATCAGTACCCCCATTTGTTTTTTAGTCTATGTTGTGGCTTTCTGGGATGAAAATCCATAAGCTGGGGAGAATTTCAAGACCCATATTTCCCACATAACTTTAATTAATTATATGTCATTTTTACGAGTCTGTGAAAATTGACGGTGCGTGATTCTGAGGCCTGGTGTGATCTGAATGAATTTTTAAACATTTTTTTAAGTAGGTTTAGTAAACACGTGAGTTTTGTTTCCTATCATTTAAACCAGTGCCCTGATTAAAAACATTTTGGCACCGTCGAATCTGTTGTGCTAGGATTCACATAAAGGATACTTCACTTTGACTGCAGTATGTGTCGAGAAAAAGTTAGAATTTGGACTTATAAAAATATTAATAATATAACAATGTTATTTAATTTTATTTCGTTCTTTTCATCTAATGGAGAAGATATAGTGTGGTACGGATGATGTGTCATGCCATTAAATGGATTGACCCATTAATTCTTATGAAATGACGTCATTGGGAATTTGGAAGGTTCCAAATTAATGAACCCCCATTAATCCCATGAGTGTTAGAAACCATCCATGTCACCTATTTAAATGGAACTTGGGGAGAGGTATCAGTACTACTTCACCAAGAAAAGATGTGCTAAAAAAGTGCCGAGATGACATGTACTTGGAGGACGAAGCCAGTCCCAGTGGGTGGGGACTGGTGACACTGATCCATGAACCAAAGGATGATGTTCTAGCGGCGTCGTTGGAAGCTAGTTGTGGGAATGAAAAACACCAACCCACTTCTCCAATTATGTGTGTTCTACATTGTTCATGAGATAGTTTGTAACACCTGAACCCACGTTACCCAGAGTCGATGCATTATTTTAATACATTAGCATGATTACAAGGAGTCATGTCCCAAAGGACTGATCAGTTTAACAGTCTTGGAAAATATATTACATATATGAATCTTTAATTACATTATAAAATTAAAAAAACAACAACACTGTCTCCATTGAAAACATTTTCATTCCATAGATTATTACTACAAGTTAGTGATAATATACTTCTTCTCATCTTGTGAATAATAATACATTGAATGGAGTGAGCTATGATGCTCAGTAAGGATAATAATATAGCGGAAACATTTATAAATAAACATAAACATTTAATGCAATATACAAAACTAAAACTAAATCCTTTTAAAAATAAAAATAAGGATTATATAGCAAAGATAAATAAAATAATTGAATTTAAATAACCATATAGATATTCTACAAGTCAAATAATCACATGAAATATCAATAGCTAATTTCGTAATTATGGAATGTATAATGCAAGACATCACAACCACATAGTCAAGGCCTTGTGCCAATACTACAAATAAGATATTGTCAAGGCCTTGTAAAAAGACACTAGTTTGTCTCATGAGACCTACTGATGCATTGAGGATCTATAGCGGGCTCCACCCATCACTTACTAAGTCCAATGAATTTTTCATATGAAATGGTTTAAACATAACATAAACATTAAAATTAAAAATAGAATATGAAATATCAATAATTTATCCATAAATAATGAATGGTATAAAAATAACACATCCACAATATAACATATCTCAAAACCTTCAATATAACATGGAATATTTGTGTTATAATAAATCTACCTCGATCAAGAATAATATCATGTAAAGGATGTTGATAATGTTGAAAATGATCCTTAAAAATATTTGGGGGAAATATAACTTTTCATGAAATCATTTCAATGTCATATAAATGATGTAATTTAAAAGATATATTTGAGTCAAATTGTCACATGACACTTTGAATCTTTTTAATGGAATTTTCATTTTAAAACATTCATGTCTATATAAATAAATCCTTATAACTTTTTGGAAATTATTGACATTAATTAGAAAGGTATAGAAGAATAAATCATTAAATCATTTAAAATGATGTCTTAGTAAAAAGTACCTTAAAAATAATCCCTTTTAAAACTAATTAATTAAATATAAACATGGATAATAAATATTTCTTAGTAGATACTTACGTAAAATCCACCTCAGATACTAATGAGATTGTGAAATTAACCATTACCTTTCACATTCCTTTTGTCAATGGTACATTTAACTTCCTGTATAATGACCATAGTATGTTATTAAATTATACTAGAACCATATCATAATTTATAATATCATACATGATTCATTTATGGCTTTATGCTACCCATTTAATTATGATTTTCCTCTTAAATTAACATTTTGGTTATAATCGCTTTCTTTATCATACGTGTTTTAACTTGTTATTATTGATCGTATCATTAAGATCGTGATTTAAATACGTCCAAAATATGAACCTTGATTTATATATAATATATATTTAGAATATAAATATTTATAATAGATAGATATATGAAATGAAAGACACCGTTTATGGAGACTGTAGGTCGTACATATGCATAAATGTTGTTTCTGTTTTCTTATCGTATTGAATGGAAGTAAGTGAATAAGATATATGTAAGTACACAGACACACACACACTCAAGTATATATATATATATCTCCATTAGAATTATTATGTAATATATTACATACTTATTAATAATATATATTTTTATAATCATCATTGAGTGGTGATCATGGGAATGAATCTTATGGTGTCGTGGAGATGCTAATCCGAACATACGCACAAATGACATTATCATTATATTGATGTGGAATATTATGAAATTGGATGGTATATAATATATATACAGAACCATTAACATGTGATATTTTTTATTTACATCAGTAATACACATTATTATACCCATCCAAATAATGAATAGTTTGAATAACAAACTACACCACGACGTGGAGACGGTAAGCCATATGTACGCACGTATGGTGAATCTGTCATTTATATGATGGGTAGAATAATTAATATGGTTGTACCATTTATATAATAACATAAATATATATATATGATACTAGGTTTGTTATTTTAGATTGGAAACAACAGAGGAAGGGGAAGTTGAATAAGAAAAGGACATAAAAGAGATGTTGAAATATTTATCTCTTGTTTTAGTTCATCCTTTTGATTTGATGAAAAGGATGCATAGGTTGGATTTCATACCAAAGGAAGGCCTATAGGATTAATGGATTAAATTTGGGAGAATATTTTGGCATTCGTTGGCTGAGCCAAATGGCTTTGGATGTTTGAAATTAAGAGAAGGGGAAGTACCCTTTTATAAGAGAGATGAGGGTCACTATTAGAAAAGCATGAAATATTATTTTATAATAAAATAATTTTCTGTTTATAAATGATAAAAAATGATTTATTTAGAGACTTTAGTGGTTAGGAGCCAAAAAAACTTAAAAACAATAGATTTTAGACAAGTCTAGGTTTACATTTAAACCATAACTTTTAGATTTAACTCTTAGATAAATAGTTTTAATTTTACAGTGTATTCTTGTATTCTTACACTATATGGTTAATAATCAAACTCTAAAAATCTAAGAGAACTACATGTAGTTCATTAAATTCAGATATAAAATTATTTAATCCCTTTTTCTGAACCATAGAGTATTGGGAATATTATATCAACCAATAATATAGTATTTTATTTAAAAATTAATTTAGGTCAATTTTGAGATCATTTGGTATTTTTTTCTGTGAAATTCATAACAACCTTATTAATTCGATCAAAATATATCCAACAAACACTAACATGTCATATTAACCTAGAATATTAATTTAATTCATCAAAGGTCTCAAATTTCATTTATTTAGATATTTATAATATCTAATATTTTAATTTTTCCTTAATAAGGTAATTACAACATCAACATTGTGTCATAAATAAATTAAATTTTTTAATGTCTAAAACTATAAATAATATATCTTTATGTATAAACTATTTTTAGCAATCTAATGAATATTTATAGTCTAAATTATCTTATGTATAACCCTATATTACAAATGGTTTTGTTACTAAACATTGAATTTATCAATTTTAACTCTTCATTAAATAAAATAATAATAAATGTCCTAATCCAATCAAACTGGACCAAGGCGGTCATATTTTATTCCTATGGTTGTTTTTGGTTGAATTACACTTATCCAATAAGATTGGGACATGTGTTAAGGTAATTATAATATCATTTGTACCCTTAATTTCTCTATTTACTTTTAACTACGGTAAATTAAAGTTAAAACTTACTATTGACCAAAAATTAATTTAATCTTATTGAACCACATTTATTTACTGATGTTAACTATGTATCTTGGATTTTTTAAATTCAATTCACAGAAGCGGTAAAATTATGTATTATGAAAACATGAACATTACATTACATTATGAAAATAAAAACAACAACAACATTGTCTCCATTGAACACATTCACAACCCTTAGTTTATCCATGTATGTCATTTATAATATACTTCCTTTCATCCAGGGAAAAAAACATTGATAGGGGTGAGCTTAGAGGATCAGTAAAGATAACAATATAGTAGATACTTTCATAAATAAGAATAAACATTTAAGACAATAGATTAATCTTAAATAAAATCCTTTTACACATAAACTTCAGAGTAAAATGGAAAAGATAAATCAAATAATTATATTTACTTAATCACGTTGATATTATTCAAGTCCACTAATCACAAGTAATATCAGTAGATAATTTCATAATGATGTGATTCATAATTCTACACTACATAATCATGTAGTCAAGGCCTTGTATCAAGACTACAAATTATATTTTTGAAGGCCTTGATCCAAGACACATGTTATTCTAATGAGGCCTACCGATGCATCGAGGAGATATAGTGGGCTCCACTGATCATTTACTAAGCCCAACAGATTTTTCATATAAAAAAGATTAAACATAATAGAAAAATTCATATTAAAACTAGAATATGAATTGTAAAAAATTTATCCATAAACCAAACATTGTATAAAAATAACACATCCACATTCAATCATATCACAAAACCATTAATAAAATATGGAAAATTTGTATCATAATAAATAAACCTCGATCAATAATAATATCATGTAATGGATGTTGACATTGATGAAAATGATCAGTAAAAATATTTTTGATAAATATATCTTTTCCTGAAATCGTTTAAATTTAATATAAAGAAAGTCATTACAAAGTTAGTTTTTAATAAACATGTCCCACAACACTTTTAATATTTTTTAAGGAATTATCATTTTAAAACATTAATTTCCATATAAATAAATCCTTAAAACCATTTGGAAAACATTTACATTAATGAGAAATGTTTAGAAGAATAAATCTTTATAACATTTAAAATGATGTTTTAGTAAAATGTCCCATAAAAAGAATAATTTTGATTACTCTTTTATTATACATGATAATAGATAATAAATATGTCCCAGTAGATACTTACATTAAAGCTACCTCATATAATAAAGAGATTGGGAAATTAACCCTTACCGTCCACATTCCTTTGGTCGAGGGTACGTTTATCCTCCTATTTTATGACCAAAATATGTTATTAAATTATAAAAAACCATATTTAAATTTATTATATCATATATGATTCAGTTATGTCTTTATAATACCCATTAAATAATGATTTACTAGTTAACGTAACCTTTGGGGAAAAAATTGATTTCCTTATCGTAAGTGTTTTAACTTGTTATTCTAGATCGTACCATTCATATCATGATTTAAATAGTTCCAGAATATAATCCTTGATTTGTATATCATATATATTTAAAATATAAATTTTCATAATATATAGATATATGAAATGGAAGACACTGATTATGGAGACCGGAGGTTGTATGTACACATAAACATTTTTTTCCATTTTCATATTCTATTGAATAGAAGTAAGTGAATAAGATATATGTAAGTACACACACACACACAGATATATATATATATATATATATATATATCTACATTATCATTATTATGTCATATATTACAAAATTATTAATAATATATATTTTTAGATTCATTATTGATTGGTGAACGTGGGATTGAATCTTATCGCGTCGTCGAAACGGTAATCGGTACGTAGGTACGAGTGACAATATCATTATATTGTTGTTGAAATAGTATGTAATTGGATGGTATATATTATATAAAGAATCATAAACATGTTATATTTATTATTTACATCAGCTATACTCATTTTTATACCCATCCAAATAATGAAAATTTTGAATAGCAAACTACACCACAACTTAAAGACGGTAAGCCGTACATACACACGTATGATGACTCTGTCATTCATCTAATGCATATAATAATGAATATTTTTGAAAAATTTGTATAATAACATCACAATATGTAGAATAAACTGAATTAATTAGTTTAGAATGGAAACAACAAAGAAATAGGATGATAATGAAGAAAAGAACTTCAAATAGGTGATGAAATATTTATCTCATCTTTAGGTTCTTCCTTTTGATATGATCAAAAGGCCTCCATTAGATGTCAATCTGATCATAAAAATTATGCTACGATGATGGTAGAAATGTTGGGAGGATATGTGGTCAGGGGTTGGCTAATCCAAATAGCTTTGGAGGTGTGGAATTAAGATAAGGGGAAGTACACTTTTATAAGAGAGATGAGGGTCACTTTAGGAAAATATTGAAATATTATTTTATAATAATATAATTTTCGGTTTATAATGGATCCAAAATTACTTATTTCGACTACTAGGTGTTTATGGGTATATCTATTCTCAAAAATATGTTTTATACAAGATTAGGTTACCATTTTAACCTTATCTTTCAGATATAACTCTTCGTTATATATTTTAACTTTTATTGTGTCTTCTTGTATTCTTAAATTATATAGTTAATACACATTCTCTAAACTACCATGGGAACCTAAAGTGGTTCATTAATTACATATATAATATTATTTAAATCCATTTTTCTGATCCTTATTTTTTTGGTAACTTTATATCAACCAATAATATAGTATTTGTTTTAAAAAATAATTTATGTCAATTTTGAAACTATTTGATATTTTGTTTTTTGTGAATATAATAACAACCATACTACTTCGAAAAAAATTTATCAAATAAACCCTAACATGTCATATTAACATATAAAATTAGGTTAATTCATCAAAAGTCTCAAATTAAAATTATTTAGATATTTAAAATATCAAATATTTTAATAGTTCATTAATAAGTTAATTACTACATCGTCATTGTGTCATAAATAATTTTAATTATTTAATTTCTAAAAATTATAAATAAAATATAATTATTTATAAAATAGTTTTATCTTTCTAATGAATATTTATAGTCAAATTTATCATAGGTATAATCCTATATGAAAAATGGTTAAGTTATTAAACATCGAATTTAACACTTTTTACTCTTCATGAAATAAAATACTAATAAATGTCCTAATATAATCCAAGTGGAAAAATTTGGTTATATTTTATTCATATGGTTGTTTTTGTTCAGATTAATATTATCCAATAAAATTTTTATATTTTTTATGGTAATTATAATATCATTTTTATCCATAATTACCCTATTTACTTTAAAATGTTGTAAATAAAAGTCAAAAGCTATTATTCACCAAAAATGGTTTTCATCTTGTTGAACCAAAATTCTCATATTGATTCTAACCGTGTCTCTCAAATTTTGGAAATTGCACTCACAGAAGTGGTAAAATTATGTTTTGTGCAAATTTGCAAACATGCCTTGAAGATGGGTAAAAGAGGATAAAATGTTCAATAATATTTCATACATCTAGATTTATTATAAAAGGAATCAAATTAATTACATTGAACTTATATAGGTATCATATATCTATTTTTTCCTAAAATAAATTTAAATAATATAATTAATTTTTTAAATTAGATGTCGGTTTTAAATAATAACGCACTGTTTTTTCACTATTCATAAAAAATGGAATGTTTACAGAAAAATACAAAAAATACACCCTTAGTTAATATAGATATTCAAAATTCCAAAATGAAGTCTATTTTACTGAATTAAAAACATAAAATTTGAATTTAATAATTTAAATTTTTTTCCTGTTGTTAAAACCGAGAAACAAGTTTTTAAAAAGTATAAAACTATCAAAAGATTGACATGTGTATATGTCAAATTTATATGTGAAATTACGTTTAATGACCTAAATTATATTAACTCATTAACATAAAATCTATTTATACTTAAAACCCATTCAAATTAATAATTTATCACTATAAATTATTTTGATTAAACAAGTTGTTTTCAATTAAAACATAGTATTTTTCACTATCCGTCAAAATATAAAAGTTATTTGAAAAGTATCAATAATTTATCCAAAATAATTTTTTATGTTCCACTAATAAAGAAGAATTTAATGTCATTAAATTGAATATATAAAGGTGTCTAAAATTGTTTTTAAAAAGAGTTCCCCATTAAAACGTGATAAAATTTCATTTTTTAAAAAATACATCATTTATCTGAAAAAATGAATTTTATCTTATATTTCTTCTAGGAAACATATAATATGGATGTTAATATTATATACAGTTTATAAGATTGAAAATGCAGTTTATACTATACTTAACTTCTTTTTGAATGGCTAGTTCAGTAAGTTGTGTTGCGCTCAAACTCCGTGTTGCGTGTAGTTCATGCTATTGAGTTATGTTAATGAGATAATGTACTAGGAAATATTGGTGTGTTACATAGGGTTTAATTTTTTTTAACAACCAGATTTGTAAAATAAATTTTCCTCCCTCGTGTTTTAATCAATCTAACGTGGGTTGTGTGTGCCTAACGAACCAGGATCGGTCCCTCCACTACCCTGATACCCTTTCGTAATCTGTGGAAGATCATTGTCTTGGAACTACAGGAGACCATCACTAGAAGGGATCAAAGTGGAGGCTAGCACAAGATGGCCGTGAGGGAGGAGGTGGAAGAAACTTTCCATAGGAGGAATCGATTTGCGGATCATTAGTCGTGGCGATCAGAGGAGGGGTCTGACACATCAGCCGACCGTAGAAGATGAAGACGATGTGACAAGTGTGACACTAGTGAGGAATGGATACTGACCGAAGCCACGATGAATGAGGAACCTGCTCCTCTGGTAGGTTCCATGGAGACTTGGCGACACCCAAGTGGCGCCGCCACATCACAAGCTGAAAGGCCTTTGGGCCGTCCAAAAAACCGGGGGTCTCACCCCCCTGTCACGCCCGCTAGGGTGGACCCCACCGCAGGTCGTACCAATGGGTCGCCCACTTGTGGGACATTCTCACCACGATCTAGCCCATCCGGGTTACACCTGGACCATGTTGGGTCGACCCATGTCGGGTGGGTTGGCCCACAATTGGTCCGGCCAGGTCGGCCCGACCTGGTCGGACCGGACCCTGACCCAACTAGGCCCAGTTCTGCTTAAAATGCTATAACATGAGAACCGAGCATCCATTTTCCAAACTATCTACTGAGTTGAGACCCTTTGAGCTATATTTTCCTTTTGGTATAGTCCACTTGATTTTTGGAGACAATTGGGGTATAGCCGGGTTTGATCGAAACTGAATCCAACCTGGCCCTTGAAACTAATACGCTTATAACACACGGACCGGACGTCCGATTGACACACTGGCTATCACATTGGAACCCTTATGACAAGGATTCCCCTTGGGTTATTACATTATCAAGATTAATAGTGGCAGGGGTATTGCCGGTATCTTGAGGGGAAGATTTTACGGAACTTGAGCGTACCTACTGCGAGGAATCCAATGGATGGATTTAAGGTGAAGAAAGAACAGAAATCCTAAGTGGGCCAGTATCTATTGATCCCGTGTGGGTCAAAATCTATCAGATCCTGTTTTGTTCAACACTCAGAAATCTTGTGTGGGTCAGCGCATTCTGATCTTATGTGGGTCAGATCCTGTGTGGGTTAGTGGGGGTTATTACCTAAAGATCCTATGTGGGTCACCACTAGTGCTTCTTTACAGAATAAGATGATCTAGTATATGACTAATCATTAGTTCTTTTTTATATAAGTTATACCTGATTGTGAGTTTAATATTTTACCTTCATGGATTTATCATCATGGTGTTACCTATGTGGTACTTCTATCATCGTGGTGTTACCTTTGTGGTACTTCTACCTTCATGGTGGAGTCTTCATGGTTTTACATGTGTGGTACTTCTATAATCATGGTGTTTTCTTTGTGGTGTTACCTATGTGGTAATTCCATATTCATGGTGTTACCTGTGTGGTACTTCTAACATCATGGTTTTTCATTTGTGGTATTCATCACTCATGTATGAAATTAGTATGTCTTGATAACTTAAGTATATGTAATGGAAAATACCAAAGTAGAGTTGATGTATATTTCTTCGTGATTTGAGATTGAGGTCTTGCATTGTGATATTTCCTTTGTGGAACTATAGGAGTCATATAGGGATCTCAGGGTTCCTACTATGTATCGCTATTCTAACCCCTACACGGGCTACACCCACACCTTGTTGTGTCATGTGAAAATGATGGATAAAATTGATCAAGGCTGAGGGAGCCAGGATTGGACAATACTCAAAGGTGGACCATTTAGTTTGATCTGACGCAGGGACTACTGGTCATGAGATGAACTTACCCTTCATGTAGTATCCTCGGTGGATGATCCATGAGTTGTTTTTCACAATTATGTTGTATTTATACTTTTTAGTTTTACTTGTTCTTTTATGTTGGGATATTATTCCAGCCATTTTCTTTCAGAACACTTTTACTACAGTAGTTTACTTTGGGGTTTCTTTTTTTTGTGTGCTCTTGGACTGTGTGTCTGTATAGGTTAAAACGAAATTACTTCCCATTTTAGGGATACATCTTTCTGGTGCTAGTCAATGACCTCTTTCCTATGGAAGGCGTGATTAAGGTAGTCAGGGCGTTGGCCCCGGGGGATGGGTCTTGACATAGTCAATGTTGGGAACATGAATGACCTATTTCAAAATTAAATTGTATGTAAAATGTATCATTGAAAAACTAAATGGGATTAATAATATAATAAATTATATCATGTTTATACATAAATAGTTATCAGGATATATAATTAAAACCATGATCTATGACCAACTCTTTAACTCTCCTTATAATGGATGGATATAAGCTCTCGGAGTTATCTAGTAGTTCAGGCCATAGATAAAAAATATTTTTAATTTCCTATACATAGATAATATGAACGAAAATATCTCTTCGGAGTAGAAATAAGGATTCAATGAATTTTTTTTGTGATAAAAAATGAAATGTTAAGAATAATTGTCTCCCAAAGGTATTATCAATAGGCAAATGTATCCAAAATGGAAATTGTCACAATTTTAAAAACCGCTTTCATTTGGAGGAAATCATGAAGATAATTAGAGAGGTTATACATGTACTTGTTATAATGTTGATGAAGAATATACTATAAATGTGTAATGAAATAATATAGTGCTTAAAGAACACGATGTTGAATCATTGTTTATGCTTTAAGAATAATGTGAAATTATCAATGTTCTTTTGTATTCGGATTCACGAATTATTTTATCCTTGATTCTATGGATTTAAAAATCATTATATATATAATTATAGTACTAAAATTATTATTCTTTAAGGATTTTAAAGCACATGTTGCATGGTACAAATACCTATGAAAATTGATTATGTGGAAACATACAATTTGAGAAGAAAAAATATTAAAGAAATATAACCCATAATATTTTATTGATATTGATATAGTAAACAAAAATATATTTCTATGTGTAAGTACTAGTAACTAGGGATTTATTTAGTGATATGGTGGTTTTTTATCTTCGATGGGATTATTGATTGTTTTTGGATTTAAGGAATATATTCATCAATATGACATCATATTTTTGAAAGCATGTATGTTTTAATTACAATTTTATTATTATTAAGGTCTTAATATATTTTTCATGTTACATTAATAGTTATATTATGTATTTTAGAGAATCTAATGTTGTGTTTATTTTTCAAATTTATTGACATTCGTTCTAAATTTTTGGTCCTTGACATTTGATAGAGATATTATAGATGAATATCTTGGTTATGTACTTATAGAATAGATTATATTGAAATTTGGGTATTATTTATTGAATTTAATTTATTAAATATCATATTGGATAACATGTTCTAACAAGTTATCTTTTGGATAATATTTAAAGTCCAAAGGATTGACTTATACATCATTTGATAAAATTGTTATAGGAAAAAATTCAGCATTTATATCCATCCTTGGGATTATTAAATGAAGAGGAAATATATTGAAGAACTAAAAAGATTGATATTGTATTTTTGAGTTTAAATTAAGTAATTATATATTCCTAAAGGATTATGATATAAATATTTATCTTATTTCAATCATTTTTGAGGTTATTAATATACGTTTTAGACATATTTGGTCAATTGTTCGTGGTCATTAACCTTCGAATTACCATGTCATCTATTATTATCCATTAGAAAATGATTGTTAGATTTGAATTACATTTAATATATTTATATTTTCACCAATTTGAACAGGTTTAAAATCTTAATAATTTGGTAACTAATGTATTTACCCTTCCATCTTATTAATCATCTGTATTATTAAACCTATTCTTATTTTGGGTTTCGGAGAAAAGGAGTTTTGGAGTATCCTTCTTTATTTTTTAAAGTGAAATTTAAAATTATGAAGAAACCATTGATTAGAGGAGGGGATAATGTAACACCCAATGATATTATGGTATTTTCATTCTTAAATATATTTAATTTATTTGATATCATACGCTACACATAATGCAATGAAATGAACAATGATTAAATATTATTATTTAATTATGAAAGTTTTCACCAAACCATTTGAATGGTGGGAATGAATGAAATTAAAAAAATTATGAAAATAAATATATAACTTTTTTATAAAATTAATGCTATGAAATCTAATTAACTAGAAATGGAAATAAAATTCAATTCATCATAAAGGATGTGCAATTAGGGAAACAATTATTCCCAAAATGATATTTTGTATTAAAAATATAGGTTAATCATTTTTATTGAATGATATTATTTATATTTTTAAATTATATATATTCAATAATATGTTTTTATATTCATCTGCTATTTTTTACAGGCTTAAGATAATAATAAATCAAATTTTATGATGAAAATCTATAATTTTCTAAATGTGGTTTTGTCGCCTTTTAATGACACACCTATTTTAATACATAATATAGACACTTTTATATATTCTTAATTAAAAAACTAGAAATAATTTTATAATTTGAAATATATAAATTATTTTAGGGTAAATGTATGGTATTTTTCATAGAAGTATTAATTTCAATAAAAAGTGGAAAATGTATAATTTTAATTAAAAATTGTTTTTTATTATATTTTATTTAATTTGTTAAATTATTTATTAAACTAGGTTTAATGTATAATTATTTAAATTATAAATCACTAAATTTAATTTGGGATATTATAATCATTTTCACATATAAATTTGGAATAATAAAATTTCGTGGTTGAGAACTTTTCACTATAAAACATGTATTTTCATTGTGACTGCGTGATTAATATTAAGTATAAATTTTAAAATAATGTGTATTTAATTATGTAAAGTAGAACATAAATTTTATTCATATTTAATAATTACATTTTAATTTCAATATAATTACTATGTATAAGAATATATTATGGTAAAAAGTTTATTTACCATAGAATATTTAAAATAGAGACAAAGGTTAATGTTAAATGGAAAAACATTAACATACCATAAAATTAAAAACATTAATAGTAGGATAAGGTATTTATCAACCCTAAATAATCAAAAAAATATTATTTAACAACATAATTAATTTAAATTAATTCCAATTCCAATTGGATTGCTTTAAATATAATGTAATCGTTATTTTAATCACTTAACCCCAACCCTCCAAAGGTATAAAAACCACCCAATTTCAACCCAAAATCTTATATTGTCCTTTAATATCAATACAAAAATCTCATCCCCACTATCCCCGTATCCATGTGCTTATTTAACAACAAAAATACCTAATCCAAGTTCATAAAGGTGTAACAAACAATCCAAGGATTCCCTAAAACTCGACACCCAACCCATTCTATTACACACCTGAAGGATGTTCCTAATACATGCATACTAGTGACAATAAACTAAGCATCGAACAAAACAAAAGAGGAAGGATTTATCTGAAACCAATCAAACACATGTCATTTATATAATAAACTAAAAGGAAAATTGGCTGAAGATCAAGATATATATGCCAAAACTATAAGAAAATAACAGAAACAGACAACAAAACAACTATCTAATAACTCGAATGGAAAAATCCATCTTCAAAGGACCCATGAAATAAATATACCCCAAATTATAGAATGTAAAATTTCCCACAATCTCAAAAACATCTACCAAACTAGAAAACAGAAACCTCGCCACCTCACTACAACGCCTTGCCTTTCCTTGCATTGGAAGACAGACATAGGTCTATGCCCCACCAATGAGGTTCATGTGGTGTGAGTTAATAGGATTAGTTTGATCACACCTACGATTTCTATAACATTACATTATATAAAAATTCATGTATTCTCATTTTAAATAATTAAATGTCATGATAAAATTTAAATTTGTTTTATAGAAAACATGGTAAACATTTCCCTTTTCCAATTGTTCTATAGAAAATAATGTATATCAATTTCAAATAATAATTTACATCTAAATTTTCACAATAAGAAACATGCATATCATTGATAACTATGAAAAAAAAAAATAAGAAATAGATGAATATGTATCAAAAAAATAATAAATACTACATGTCCATGCTGAAACTACTCATACTAAAATAATCAAGTGCAAAAATCATTACCTATAATTACGTTCCTTTGAAGTAGAATAATACCCCATGATCTACCCCCCCAAGTCAATACAGGTCCCCTAGAAAAATGTCCTAGGAAATAGGGTAAAACTCAAATACAATCCTCCTTGATAATGAAAAAAATATGAATGATATCCCTATGCTAATAATTCCACTTAAGTAACCATAATAACTGAAGTGATATTTTCCACAATACATTTAAATTATTTAGAAAAAACAACAAAAACATTTCAAAATACATTTCAACGCTTAAAATTACCCCTTTTCCATTCCATTTGTCAATAACTAAATAAAAACCATTTTTCATTGAAAACGTTAACACACACAAAAAAATCATTCCAATATGTAATTATGAATCAGTTTCTAAAGAAAAAAATAAGATCTATTATCATATTCTAAAAATGGAACCACATAGCTTACTGCTTGGGTCACACAATCCCACAACGGAATCCACAAACAACAAAAAACCAATGATGAAAATGATGGAAAAAAAATCCACTCCACAATACATTGTTGATTCAAATCTGAACACAATGGGTCAAAAAAATGAAGGAAACAAAAAATCAATAAGAAAAACCATTTTCCACACCATGAATAACAAGGGAAAATGCCAGTGGAGAGACATTTTACAAAAGATATATAAAAAACAATGAAGAAAAATCATCTTAACCCAAAAAATAAATATATTCCACCCAATAATGATTCCTCATTCAAAATTAACAATGAAGTGGTATGGTCACTTTCTTGGAAATGAAAACCGTAGTAGCAAGGAAGATCCAATTCTGAATAGATCGATAAATTAGGAGAGGTGTCTCCAAATAACACCTAGGAGGTACCCTAGCTCAAAGATTATGTAGTATGGAAAAAATACTGTTAAAACATTCAATTGGGTGTTTTAAAACTAGATGTAGAACATTTCATGAAATGTAATATAGTTACACTCAGTGAAATCCTTAGTGTACAATTATGCAAAAAATCCATCTCCTCCAATTAAAAATATATTATTTAAAAGTGTTACGATGTGGAACCACTCTTTATGAAATATAAAATTTCACAATGTAAATCCCATTTCACAGTTTGTACCCAACAACAATTACACTGATTGTAACATATTTACACTGAGAGAAGGCTAGTTATAGTTGAATTTTAAAAAAATATCGCATTTCATCATTATAGGATTCCTCTTAATCTCAACGATGGGAAGAGCCATGATTTGGTTTCTGTAGTACCCAATAAAATGGTAAATATATGTTCGAAACTCCACCCTCTATAATGACATTCCATCCTTAGAATGTCATGTGGATGACATAATCCTTGGCAAAATTTAATGCCACTACTCCCCCATTAACAACTCGTGTTCCCAAGTCTAATGAGAATTTTATCCTTATATTCATATAACTCTCACCAACATAATCGACATCCCAGGAAATACCTTCTCTTAAGAGTCAATGATCTCAACAAGTTTTAACAGAATAGAAGAATCCTCTTCTATATCAATTACTTCCCGACATAGAATGTGAGTGGGAATTGGGTTATACATCCGGAGATGAGATATATGGAAATCATAATGAAAAACTATCAATTAAATTAGAAATTATAACTGGTAAGAAACTATTTCAAGCATCTTAGTGACCTCAAATAGTCTAAAATAACATGGAGCCAACTATCCCAAACCATCCAAGTCAATAGTGACATAACCGAGGAGAAAAATTCAAGAAATCCCAGTCACCTACGAAAAACTCTAATTGTTGATTGCCAATCCACATATGATTTCTATCGACTTTGGGATGTTATGAGACATCGAATTACTTATTTAATCTCTATAGATGTAAAGTTAACAAATCTTGGTACCAATAAATATATCTCACCAACCTCAACCCAATAAATGGGTAATATACACATGAAACCATAAAACACTTCAAAGGGATCCATTCATACTGAAAACTGAACACTATTGTCATAAACAAAATCAAACAGTCCCAGAAGGGTATCCCATGATCCGCAGATATCCAAGACAGAGGCGTGAAGAATATCTAAAAATATCTAAATAAAATTTGTGTCTATCTACCTATAAATGGATGGAATGATGTGATTACTTTTACCTTACATCCCATTTCTTCTTGAATACTTTTACAGAACCTCAATCTAATCCTGTGATCCCTACCTAAAAAATAGATAAAGGACATCCATGTATCCTCATAATATATCAAACATATATCTTACCCAAATCATCAATATTATTGGGGTCTTTGATTGTAATTAAATGAGTATACACAAATAAATAATCAAAAAAAACCATTATATAATTATCGATTGGGTATTCTATGGTAATCCATCAAGAACAAATCCATGGATACTTCATACATTTTATAGATCGACATCAAATGAGGCTAATGAAAACCAAGAGGTTTCAAGAGCTCTACCTTTATCTGTTTCTTAGTGTAACATTGAGACAAAAAAATCTTGGATGTGATGCCTCATTCCAGGAAACAAGAATCATAGCCTCCTATCATAATGCATATTCTTAGTTCCTAGATGAATGGCTCATGAAGAGATGTGGAAATCTTACAAGAATGAACTTAATAAAAATAATGGTACAAATATACTTTTCTTGAAGTGAAGCATACCATCTGAGGAAAGAGACTATTCCTAAATGATCTCCCCATCATAATGGATTCCCCGAGTCTTATGAAACACATCATCCTACTACTGAATCTGCGATATACTCTCCTAGAGTTACAATGATAACTAAATAGTGGTCGAAGCCATGCCTAAAACATCCTCATGTGTGTCTATGAGAATCATTGAGAAAAACCCCAAAAGGATCCACTCCTCCATTGATTCCAGAATAGCCTGTGTTGGTACATTAATATTAAGATTGTCTGTAATGAAATTTACCTTTACTGAGGTGTAAGAATTGTCGAATACAAACTTCTGATGGTATTCTACTAATAATCCCTTCCTAATATATATGTATTTTTATGAAGTGATAAAACTCACACATTAATGATCAAAAAAGGCCATAAAATTATCTTCAAAAAGATAATTCGACAACCATTTGAGAACATGACTTACTGTGGAAATGAATATATATAGAAATTGGGTAATTCATTTCATGTGTTCGAAGATGAAGAGATATTTAATATACCACATGGTCATCCTGCATATGTATGCATTCCAAACTAGAACTCGAACAATCACAAAACACCTCATAACCCTTACTGGGATTTGGTAAGCTAATAATAGGAGTTAATGTATAAAGTCATTTTAATTCATCTAAAGAAGGAAGATAATTCACATACCATGTGAATTTCACCCCCATCATATTAAGAGAAGTCAATGGAGATTCTAGATTTGTGAAATCCATGTTGAACCATTAATAGTACCATGGATGACCAAGTAATATTTGTATCTCAATGACATTTCGTGGATCCTTCCATGAAAAACAATCATTACCTTCTCTAGATCAATTGATAAGCCATGAAAAAATATTTTGTACCCTAAGAACATTACATAATGAATATAGGCATGATATTTAAATAAAATTCCATATAAAAGGTGAATTCTAAAAAATCTACATCTAATATCAGATGGTTCTCATTCCCATGCTCAAATTTTGAATAAACTAAAATATTATCCACGAACACTACCATTAATACTCCTAGATATTGATGGAATATCAAATTAATAAAGGATATAAAAATGGAGGAGAATTCGTCATACTGAAAGACATCAATAGATATTCATAATGGATACACCTATTCATAAAAGTTGTCCTTAGTATATCGAAAATACCGAACAATAAAATCATGATAAATCATCCCAAGATTGATCTTAGAAACCTATTTTTACCCTTTAATTAATCAAATGGATCATATACACATAGAAATGTATATTTTTTGTCAACCGTTACAAAATTAATATTTTTATTTTCAACAAATAACCAAAGTGAACCATATAGATTGTTTAAAAAGAGCACATGGGATACCCAAAGAGAAATTATAGGGTCAAAAAAACCATTTCTACATAAGTTTTCCAACTGAATAATGATATCATTCATCATATATAGTTCCATATGATAAGAAGGTATCGATATCAGCTGTGTAACTTGTTTGAGGAAAATCATAAAATCTATTTCTATCTATCTAGACGAATAACATAGAAGTCATTTAAAAAATATCAGCAAATATCAAGCAAAAATGTGAAAACCAACAATAGGGGTGACATCCTCAGGCTCAAACAAAACAACATGCATCAAACTGTTTGTTCTCTAGTTGGGAAGTCCCTCTACGACCTAAACTCAGGTTCAACTCTCACTAAAACAGATGAGAGATCTCATTTACATGAAGATACATAACATGACAATGATAAAAATCAGTATCATATCAATGAGAGAAGATTCCATCCATAACAATGATGATTTCAAATAGTTCCTGATCAAGAATGTGAAAATCCCTGACCACGTCTGTATTACAAATCTTTAACGAAAAAGAAAGTCAATGAAACCCCTTATACTTTCACTTGAAAAGAGCTGTTTCTAACTCCATTGTAAAGTACATATGTAACATAGGATTTTTATGAAAAAAACTAAACATTTTGATATTAAAGTGGGTGAGGGACATGGATCGAATAATTCAATTACTTCTGAAGAAAAAATAAGGCTAGTACCTCTCAATTTTGGAAAACCTATATCAAATTTTGTTGGACTCTATTCTACTGAGTGAAGTTTATTCACTCTTGAGGCCTCTAGAAAGAGCCCTATAGTATTTGAAACTTCTAACTATGTAGTAGTAGCCTTTGGAGAAGAATAACATTGACTATAGTGTGGTGTATTTATAGCCTGACATAAATGACATAAGGGATTGGCATTTCCATAGATTTTTCATTTCTTCATAGGAATATAAAATGAAATTATTTTGGGTCTAATTTTACACAATTATAGAAATAAATCAAACAATTTCGGCTATAATAGATGTTGAAGAGGAGGCTCAATGCCGAGACCCACCTCAACCACTCCTAAGATGTTATTTCAACTTCCTCTTATTCACAAGTGCACCACTAAAGCTACAAACTGGTGTAAGAGAAGAGGTGAAAAATTTATAATATCTTATAGTTTTTATTAATTATATCATATATCTATCTATCATCTCCAAATAAGTACTAATTTTTAACATATACAATTATTTTATTATATCAGGTCGCAGACCATGATGGTATTTATGAGCCTTTGACTAGTCATTCTTCACCATGTTTGGGGAAGAACAGAAAAGCCCAGTAAAACGACTACTGCATGCTGACACCGAACACCCTCCATATTGCATAAACAAGAACTCCATAGTGTTTTCTAAAATTAGTTCCTCTGGGAAAAGGTGCTAAAATAACAGGGTTTTGAAACCCATCTAATACAATTTTACATATATTCCATATTAGACCATAGTACCTCGCCATCAATTACTAGAACCCTAAAGCATTAATGCAACACACATTACTATGATATTCTCAAATATTTCCAGAAATTTAAATACATGATCGATAATATCTAGCCAGTCCTATTCCTATAGAGGATTTTTATGCCATTAAAGGATGATGTCATCCAATGTAGGAATTCCCAAAACCAATCAATCTCTCCTCTATTTCATGGTTAATCCTCAAAAAATATTAATTCTGAACTTAGGGAACATCTTGATCGATTGAATGGAATGAACATATAATAGTCTCAGTGATATTCTAATCTATTATAGGGTTCCCTTCAGGAGCATCAACTTCACCTTCTTTAGTAACTCATGGAAGAAATCTAAGAGGCATACTGATTCACACTGAAACATAAGAATGATCAGACAAAAAACAAATCTCATTTCAAACTAGAAAATTCATAATAAAAAACTAATATATAAGAAACAACCTTCAAAACATGAGTCACCCACCCCATCATACTATGGAAAAATGAGTATCTATAAGACTAGAGATAGTGTGGCATTTATCAAAACATAACTCTCATCTCCCAATAATCTTATCTCTAGTCTTGCAGACGTTCCCACACAATGACTATTGAGGAATTTCCTCCTATGATACAAAATTGTAATGAACTAACCCAAATTTCCCTCAAACCCAACACTCGACCTATTTTCATACATAGCTGAAGTGAATTCCCAATCCTCATTTTCTAGTGACAAGAACCGAAGCATCATACATCAAAATAGAGTGAAATATTTCACCTATATTGATCAAACACATGGAATATATATAAAAAATATAACAGAACAGTGGAAGATGGAAAATTTATTTATACCATAATTGTAAGAAAATAATGGAATCATATAACATAAAAATTAGATAAATACTTCACTGTATAAGTCCAACTAAAAAGTACCTAGGACAAATAGATTATCAAAATGATGTCATGGAAGAAGTACCACCATATCTTCACCATCTACCCAACCAGCGGACATAAACCACACTTCCTCCCTGTGGTGAAAAACATTTCCATTCACTAGAAGACAAATAATTTTATACACCCCATCGAGGAGGTTTTCAATATTTGAGATAACATTCTCATTAGGATCCGACCCATCTATTCCATAACAGGCCTATGTATAACAATTTTTGTATGCTCATTTTAAATAATGAAAATGGCATGATAAGAAGTAAATATGTTTTAAAGAAACATGGTAATCATTTATATTTTTACATAGTTATAAATAAAACCATGTATATAAATTAAAAATCATATATTTCTATATCATTTTTCAAAAGAAGAAAAATGCATATCAATTCTAACTCCAAAATCCATGAAATGAAAAATAGAATAACCAATATCACACCACCAAGGAATTCTACTGGTTCATGCAGGAAATTACTGCTACAATAATAATCAAGATCCCAAATTAGTTCATAGAATTATGGGCCTACAAAGTAATGGAATAACTATGAGTAATCCCCCTAAAAAGTAAATATTTTCCCCAATGACAATAGGACTGAGAAATAGAGGGAAACCCCAAGAAAAACCTCTTTGATAATCACAAAATAAATGATGATGGCCCTATGATAATGCTTCAACCAAAGTACCCAAGGTAACCTATTTTTCCCTCTTAGCACAATCCTTTTAAATGCTTTGAAATTGATTTCAATATTCATTCCAATGCTTAAAAAATAACCCTTTTCAATTACATTTGATAATAATTAGGGATAAACCATTTTTCATTGAAAAATCTTTTCAACCAACCCCAAAAAAGCATTCTAATGATTCAATATTAATCAATTTGTAATGAAAAACAATGAAATCCATTATCATATGCTAGGGAAATAAGCACCTACCTTATATATTGGTTTTAACACACCTACAATGGAATCATCCAACAACAAAACACAATGATGACAATGAAGTCCTAGATTCCATCCAAATCACATGGCTGGTCCAAATATTAATACAAGTGGTTTGTAGAAAGCAGGAAACCCACATACCTTTGGAAAGAACACCATCCACACCATGAATGATAAGGAAAATAGCCTATGGAGTGAGAAAATAAAAATAATCTATATGAAACCAATATGAAACACCATAATAAATAAATAGATCAAATGATTCCACCCAATAGTGATACTATTATCAAATGTAATGAAGAAGCGGAAATATCACTTACCCGAGGAGATGCACGGCAGACGTAATAGAGATCTAATACCAAACTAATCATTATTGGGGAAGAATTATATATGGGAAACATCTAGGAGAGAAACTATGTCAAGAATGGGATATTCTTGGAATAATGTAATGTGAAAATCTACCAAGAATAGGATTTAAAAATCTAAATGATCCATTTCACAATGTGTAATATAGTTTCACTACATAAAATATCTGATGTACAAGTATACTGAAAAAACTATCCCCAGGGATTAAAAATTCGTTATTTAAAAGAGTCACAAAATGATAAATCTCTTCATGTAGTATAAAACATTAAATCATGAATCATATTTCATATATTTTACCTAATAAAAATTACACATCGTGTAACCTAGTTATATGGCTTGAAATCCTTCTGCATCCTATAGAGAAAGATTGTTAATGATAAAACACCAAAAAATATATGATTTCACCATTATATATACCCTCCCAATATGCAAGGAGGAATGATCTATGATGTAGTTAGGGGTGTACTTAATAAAATGGTAACGGGAAGTTACACAAGGGGTCCTCCATAGTGGTGATATCTAAGAGGTAATTTTCTCAAAATACATCTCTTAATTTTTTATGTCTTATAATTATTTTTCATCTATTTAATCTGTCATGGAATAAAAATTATAGACTAATTTACATAAAATATATTCATGTTTATAAGGTAATATTTTATATTCAATAATTATTATTACCTCCATTTATACAAATAAGTAAAAATATTATCCAAATTATGTTGGTTTACCATCCCCTATAATAATGATGTTTTGTTTTCATTTACCACCTTCACATCAAGAAATATAGGTGTTATCATGGTAAAATACGGCCAAAATAATATTTTTATAACCAATTAATAATTTTGAATCTAATATAAATTGATTAAAATAAACATAAAACAAATCTAGTTTGTGATGTTCTGAAAACTAGCTAAAATAAAATAAACATTTATCATTAATATTTTGCCTAATGAATAACATATTGTAATACAAAATATATATGGTACCATTAATACCATTTTTGTTTATTAATATTATTCTATTCAAATTTTGTGGTTTTATTTCCATTTAACAAGATAATCCAAAATAATATAAAAATGAACTGATCATGAAACAATGAAACCAACGCATCCAAAACCTAGAAAATAATGTCATATTATTAATGAATGGCTCGTATGATGTAATAAAACAATAATATTATTTATTATAAAATTTAATCATGTTCTATATTGAGTTAATGAATTTCATTAAACTATTATACATGAGGATAAATTATTCTACACTAAAGGGAAGCCTGGTGTCAGGGGTTTGTTGTCCTAGTTTTTATTCACTATTATATACGTCTAGTTTTTTTATTTTGTTATTCCATGGTTATGTATAGAATAACTATTTATTTAATTATGTTTTATTAAAAAATAATTTTTTTATACTCTTTTATTATACAAAATATGGCCATTTATTAATTCTGACCTCAATGATACAAACTTTGTAACTGTTTTCTCGTTTTACATTTTATTATATGAGATATATGCCTAAATTAGAACTTATTTAACATATATGGGGTATATATACTCTTAAATTAGATATCATACCATTAAAACCATTATATTCATGGTATTAAATATTTTTTTTATAATTATTACTTTTTTGGGGAATACATAATAACTATGTAAAAGTGGTTAGATATTTCATAACTCATTTTTCATTCATTAGGGTAAAAATATATTTATTTTTTTATGTCATTATAATGTTATATTTGAAATTTCCTTTAATTATATCATGTTGTATTATAAGTTTTTTGTGTGGATTTATAGGGAATACACATAATTAATTCATTTGATTAAGTAGATGATCTTAGTATAGGACATCATGTTGATCTCCTTTCATTGATAAATATTTTGATTTTACACAACCAACATAATTTATATGGTGTATATACATCCCCATTGTTTATAAATGTAAATCTCATGTATTTTAAATTGTTTAAAATTTTATTCCTTGTTGGTTTTTATGATTACAATTTTTCTATGTTGTATGGGACATATTGATTTAATCGATTAGTCGGTATATAATTATTTAATTTGAAATACAAACAGAAGTGTCACCTAGTTATAGATATCCCCTTTAATGAATTTCGTGTCTCATGTCATATCAATGTATGAAAATTATTTTGGTTTTTTACCCACAAGGATTAAACCATCATTTGAATGGCCACAGTGATAGAGGTTCCAGGATTCCTAAGATAATAGAATCCAATTTATTTAACATTTAATACATTGAGTATTCAATTATAATTATCAAGTGGATTTTAACTATGAAAATAATCCATGGATGTATTTAATTATATTTTTATTTAATAAATGGTATGTGTTAAAAATTATTTACATTTCCATGTTGATTAATATAATTGATTATTTATTTGATCTGTTATAATTTACTCTTACTGAGAATTTCTTCTCACCCCTATTTTGTTTCATTTCCTAAGGATACGAAGAACATAACATTAAAAGAGTTTTCAATGGAGACGTTTATTATATTTTTACATATATTATGTTTTATAATATTTTCCTAATGTAAAATGATTATCTTGTATTTATAAATTTTACTAGGACTACTAAACTAATTAGAACTTTTTTATGTGATTCCTTGTATCAATAAAAATTTAATAAAGTAAGGCATTGGCTCAACACTACTAGGGGTGGGTTTTTGTAAGAGTCGTTATATTTTGTATCATTTGATGGTTTAGATAACTTTATTGGTTACATTAATGATAATAGAATGACTATGAATGATTCTACAATATAGATAAGTTTAACTAATACTGAATTTTACAGTTTACATGTTTCTTCATCTGAAATTTGCTTATTCAAAAGGGTTTGTAGGAGAGGAATATGGGAGTCATAGTGGGATGGAATTTAGAATACAATATACTCAAAAATTGTAATCTTGATATGGTTTGAATTGGACCATAATAATGAATTGTAGTGATGGATCATTTTATACAAGTTATAAATGGTGGTGGTATTCATGATAGTTATGAATCTGATCTACCATGAAGGAACATTTCAATAGTAGATTATTTCATGAGGGACGAACACCCTTTAATCTTTATATCATCTAACTATATAGTATTTGAAGGATGGATCAATACTTTGGATAATATATTTGATGCCATGGGATTTCCATAACATCAAAAGGTGAATCTTTCAATTTATTTTATTAGGGTAAAGTTTATTGATGTATGTAATTAATTTTTAATACCAATGAGAATGATTATGATGATGATGTGGAATGAAAATTATTTTAGAGGATATTTATTCAGAAATATTTCTCTACTGTTTTGATGAATATAATTGAGAAATAGTTCTTGGAATTGAGGCAAAAGGATGATGATCGTGTTCTGCAGATGAAGGAACTTTTATAAGGATGATGAGGTTTATTAAAAAAAATTCAGTACATTGAATGTAAAAATACTAGAGTTTACTTGGAGTCAAAACCAATCATTCGATATGAATTTTCATGAAGATAATGTAAAATTTATGATAATTTTGTTCTTTGTGTTAGTAATGCTGAGGTAGATCTTTTCAAAACTTATGTTCCATGGTTAGGAAAGAGTAAGAAACAATTAAAATGTATATCAATGGAGAAGAAACAAACTATGAAGCCTTGAGGAAAGACCTAGAGATTTTTGAAGTGTTGTAACATATGTTTTGGGGAATTTATGTTAGTATATTAAATGTTTTACTTGTGTGTTTATTTTTGTCACAAGTTTCTCCACTATAAATAAGTATGGTCAAAACAATATAAGAATGAGATGAAAGATATCAATTCAACAATGAGAGGTTTTATCAGAATTTATTTGGGAAATTATTCTAATTTTGTGTTGTATTTTCTTACTCAGGGTTGAATTTAACCTAATCAGAAGTAAAATGCAGTTGAAAATTCATTTTCTACTTTGAAACGTGATGTTAGTCCATCTGGTTAAGTGGTTATTTCTCTTGGGAGATCAGTGTTTTTTTAATGTTAATAATATGTTAAATTCTTTAGATAATCATTTTTCGGATTTAAGTGATGAGATCTTAATGTGAATAAAGAATATTTTGTATTTCATTAGTTATTTATATGTAAAATTATTGATATTTTTAATGTGAAGTATTATTCTTGTTGTTTAGACATAATTTTTATGTTACTAATAAACTTTAGGGTTTATATGATCTTCAATGATTAAGATCAATTTCTAGGATGTCAATCATATTTTTTGGGAATGTTATTGAAATAATATTAACATAGTTTAGAATATGTGAAACCACTTGTTGGGTGACAACCCACTATATTCATCATGTTCGCATGGAATGCACCCCTAAATAATGTATGATAAGGATTTATCACCAAACCACTATCTTGTATGAATTAATTATTAATATTTCATAGATTATAGTTAAAAAATTATGAAAAATAAATATTAATGATGGAATATTAGGGATCATTTTGAGGTTTTGATATTAATTTATTATATTGGATATCATTTTATAACCATTTATGTTTAGTAAAATAGTAAGATATATATGGACATATATTTCACTAATATATGGTTCATTTTATTCATTAATAATTAATATTATTTCTTTTGAAATAAAAAAATAATTTTTCGATATTCATTTTTTTAGAATGTTTTGAATTGGAAATTGATCACACCACATCAACCATATGAAATTTTCATTGTAAAATAGAAATTTATGAAGTATGTATCTATCTTAATATTCATTTATTGAACCAAATTCAGAAAATTTACGAAAGGACCCTAACACAAAATGTTATCATATTAAAATAATATCTAATGAATTAGATGGACATTAAAAAATTGTGGATTCGTCCTTTTGATGACCATATAATTTCATCTATCTTTCAATTTATTGTTATAAATTACTTCAATAATTCTATATAATCATTTTCACCTTCCATTAATGTAATAATCATCACCTCCCACCAATGTACAACTATTTGGAAGCCTAGTATGTGTTTTTTGAAATAACCCTCATTCTTCCCATTCCCTTTATAAATAAAATTTTTATCAATCCTTTTTTTGATGTCATTATAATAAAATATATATTGAAATTTCCATCCATTGGTTATAGAGATAATGTTCAAATTGAGAGGATGTAATTTATTAATGTGGGGGAGGATGTAACACCCATATATTTGAAAATAATAAAATTATACTTGATAGAATAAACAACACAAAAAATTGATCTTATATGAGAATGAAACACCCAAAATTTTAAAAGAATAATATTTTATATGATAACATATGTTACAGACCACAATGATTCATCCTTTGTTATATAAAAACATGATATTCATCGATAGATTGGGTGTAATGACTTGGATTTTCCATGTAAATTTTTGGTTCCTTAGAAAATATTATGTGACTATTTCAAGACTAGGTGGTGAGACGTCACATGACTCTGAGGCCCATGGTTATAGGAAAAAAAATTTGAACTTTTTTTATGTTTATTTCAAAAAGTTCCAATATATAGTTTTAGTTTTATTTAAATGAGTGGTCGTATATGAAATTTTAAGGCACGGTTTTGTTCAACGAAATGGGATTTTTTTAGGCAGGACCTAACATCGACCGGTGTGGGTCATATATGGATTTTTGTTGGATTTTTAATAGATGAAATAAAATATAAACTGAAAGTGTTTATTTTATTTTCTATTATCTTTTAATGAATATGTTGTAGTGTTGCGACGCAACGATAAGGACATTGATTCCTTTTTTAAAGAAAACTATGTATCGACTCGGTTTTAATGATAAATAGTAACACTGAAACTCATTTACAAATTTCCTAAATTTACAAGGGGAAGGTACAAGATATAGAATTGATAATTATGTAGATTTTCTTTATAGATCAGATATTTCCCTGATGAAGGAGAAGTGATCTCTCTCACCAGTGACAAAAAGTGACAAACACTGATGAATGATGGATCAAGGTCGTTAACGGATATATTTCCAAAAATAACAAATTATTTCATCAGATTGATCCAAAATCATGGAAGTGGATTTAATTTCAATGTTATTTTATATCCTCATTCTTATTTCTAAAGATGATGGCAGACCAATCCATGAAAATGTTGATCTGCGGTATGATTGTTTATGCATGATGGTTAAAAATGTGGGATTAATGTGATAATTAAATCATTGTGATTTTTATAAGTTCTTAATTATCTTTCTAAAAAACTAATTATGTCCGGTATGAAAAATGGAATGGACCATTATAAAGGGTTTTTATGGTTTCTTTCATATCAATGTTTTTGTGTTCTTCACTGATGGACACTAGTGGTCGCGTTCGATATTATCATGAGGATCTAAACGTGATTGTTCCACCAGAGTGATGAAAAAACATTATTTACATCATGGTATGGAATACAGTTACCCAAAGACCGTGATGGAATTCTTGGATAGAAAACCATTCCACCATAGCAATGGCGGTTGCCCATGGAAGGGGACTTGCCGGCGGCACAAGGCGGTTCCATCGGTGGCAGGCAGTGGCATGAACACATAATGGGATGAACCTGCTAAAACCACCATAGGTGGAAGACAAGACATGTGGTGTATCTCGGGTAGATGTGGTAGGAGACTTCATCATATGGGGTTGTTCACCTGGCGGTCGGCCACATTGATTGTTGTGGTCAGTCATGTTGATGTGTTAAGAACACGACACCTATTATGTCCGGTTAGAGAAAACCAGTCCGCACTAGCAGGCCGACACAGTGGGTTGGGCCATACCGAACAAAGCAGGTCCCAGAGAGCTCAGTTTGACACTTTGGATTGGGTATGACTCAATGGGTCAGGTCAGCCCCCAGGTTCGGGTTGGGTTGGTCTAACCATGTCGAACATGACCTAGACCCCAACGACCCCTTTTTACTATATTTCTCATAACTCTCTAACTGTGTGTCTGTTTATTGAGCTCTTCGCAAATGAGAAACACTTACTATGAGGATGTCCATTTGAGATAATCTATGTCAGTTTCTATATAGGTTGGTGTATTTTTATTTTCATCAAGGTGTAGATGCTCTCGGTACGGGCATACTAATGATATAATCCTACAGTTGGTTATGGCCTAGAAGTGTTGTGATTACCTAATCTATGTGTCTTACCGTGAATGTGTGTTATAACTAGACAATGTGTCTTACCTATAACATGTGTGTACATATACTATGATTCTTATCGATACTTTGTCGGTAATCTCATGTCCCATGAGGGTAGGGGTCCTCTAGTTTTTTATGACCTTCCATTTGTTATCAACAATATGTGTTTTGCCTACACATTTTGTGTTACTACATGAGGGTATTCTAGATTCAGGAGTCAATATGTGTGGTTACCATAGACCTTTACATGGTTCGTTCTGAATTTATTAAATATCTTGAATATACATAATAGAGTATAAACATTATTTACTTCTTTGTTAGCTGATGGGTTTATATCTATTTAATTCTTTTATGTTATAATTCATGTGATTATTTGTGTTGTTATTTTCTTGATACCAATGGGGTATATTACATAGTGATACCATTGTTGATTTGTGTCCATACTGAGTGTTGTTTTACTAACCATTATAAAGGCTTCTCTTGGATGTGTCGTGTTTTGTGCAGGTGACCGACAGCTTTGACTGAGTCTGTGGTGGGCCAGAGATAGGTGGTGATTCTAGGAGACCAGATGGATGTGTTAACTTTCAATGATGTTCTGAAAAAATATTAGACCTACCCTTTAGGTATTGTTTTTTGAAAATAAGATCAATGAGCTTAAACTTTTCCATTTTAGTTGGTCTTGTATTCTAGCACATTTTTCTTTTGTTTTGTACCTTACTCTGAGTGGGTTTCTTTAGTGGGATACATCTTTGTTTATTTAGTGTCTTTAGTAGTTGTTTCGAGACGAGTGCGTGCATACCAGTACTAGGGAAAATTTTTCCTAATTTTGGTATATACGTACTCAATTATAGTTTCTAGATTTTGTCCAATTGGAGGTAGGCTCTCGGTAGTAGTGGTACAGGCCCCGAGGCATGGGTTGCGACACTGTGTTACAAGAACGATCGAGTGTTATGGAAAAATAATACAATATTATCATTATTTTTTCATAAATCACAAAGGCATTGGACTGGTAGTAGGAATAAGATTAAATAAATTATGAAAATATATTGTCTATTTCTGTTCATTTCATATTTATTGATTATATATAAATTAATAATAATTTGGTATAATGTTTTTTACAAAATATGTATATTATTTATAAAATATGTCTTAGTCATTCTTTCTGACCATAAATTAAAAGTAATTTTTTAGTTTTATAATATATAGGTTAAATTATAAAAAAAATTCTAAAATCTTAATATGAAAATTATCTTGGGTGGAATTTTATCAATTTTTCTAAAATGTTTCATTTTTTTGATAAATAAGGAAAATAAATGAATTTTAATTGAAAACATCATTTACATGAAATCATTTATAATCTTAAATTATATTTTTAATTGGTTTAAAATATGAAATTAGTTCATTTATATATCTATTAATCAAAATTTCATCATTTTAATCCTTTTTAAATATAATTTTTATATGAAAACATTGTAAATAGTGGAATTATTTATATTTAAAACATGATAACTCATCATGAATGTAGAATTAATTTTAAATTAAAATTTTAAAATTCTATGAATTCAATTTTTAAATGTTCATTGAATATTTTTATGAATAACAATTTATATTTTATAACTTGTTAAACATAATTTTAACCAACATTAATAGTTAAAATATTAATAATTAATTACATTGTTTATTGTTTAAATTTATTTAATTACGATTAATCTCATAAGATAATTGTTAAAAATTACCTATAAATATTACCTACAGAACATTTATAGACATATTTATAAATAAAATAAAATTTTTTTTTTAAATTTAAATTTTAGAATGCTTTTTGGAATACAAAAACATGAGTACGATTTAAGATTTTTAAATAATTACAGGTGTCCCACTCCCCTCTCTTTTAAAATTCAACACTCAATCCTATCATCTTCAAACTAATAAGACCATCTTTTGTAAAATATATTCCTTAATAAAATTCCTACTTCCCTACCCTCATCATATAGTCATTATATTTTTTATAAATACATGAAATGAAGGATTTTGGTGAAAAAACAATGAAGGATACATGAATGATAGATAAAATTCTTCAACGAGCATTTTATTTTATTTATTTATCTTCCTCCATTTATTATTATTAAAATAAGGTTATATAATTACCTAATTATATTTCATATAATGTCATATTTTAATAATAATATATTTACCTAAAACCATATCCACTTTTATCAAATTTATAACTAAATTGTCGTTCGTGGGTACAGCGGACTACCCCTTCACGAACTGATGTCATTCGTTTTACCATGACCACCTATCACAGTTGGGTATGATAATGGATCTAAATTATTTATATTATATTTATAATATATTTATATATTTTTATTGATTATTTCATATATACATTTTTACATTTAATTCTGTACTGGACCTGACAACATCACACTTGTGTACAACAGACGATCACCTCCTCAAGTGATGTGATTCAGTTTTCACTATTGTGGTACATAGAAGGTATTAAGAGAAAAAATAAGTAATATATATTCTATAAATGAAATAATTATGATAATAATTAGATATTTATCATTATAAAATTAATATATATTAGTTTCTTTTATTTGTTTTTCCTCACAGGAAAAGTGAATATGTCATTTGAGTACATGTGGACTACATCCTTCTAGAAGATGTTTGAGTCTCTTTTCATCACCAAACCACATAGATGATATATATATATATATAATTATATTTAAACCATTAATATGGTATATATGATATTTTTTAATTATATAATGATAAAATATTACTTTTCTATTTTCCATAATGATCGTGAAAAAATGAAAACACTATTCATGAGTACATATGGCATACTACATCAATAATCATATGGTATATCATTTTCATAACCATCATTCATGATAGTCATAAATTGTATAATTTATGTATAAATATTATGTATATTTCATGATTATTATTATGTTTATTTTTTATATTGATTCATGTGACCATAATCATCCTACCAATTCAATTTTGACCCATAAGCCGAATACGATCAGAATATCCAATGTAAGATTAATTGATTACTTAATTGTATATTACATGGTAATATGTTATGTAATAGTAAGAATAATATTTTAAAAGGAACTAAATAAAATAAATAAAATAATTAATTAACATAATTTGTTTTATTTGAATAAGATAAAGACACATGTTTCGAGTCTCAATCAATATATGGGATTTGACTTAATTTCCTTTTATTGGGGCATATTTTGATATTATTCACCTATAATCTATGACAAGGTGTATATAATTCTCTTTAGACATGTTATATCATGAATTTATAAATTCTCATGGTATTTATTTATTTTTTTAATGTGATTCATTAATGATAAATTTGATTTAAATACTTGCAAAAGTGAAAAGGGGAATTTCTATAGAATAATCCTCTATTAATGCTTTCCTTTAAACTCATTTTCCATGACCATTTTTTTAACATGAGTTAATGATAATTTTTATATTGACATAAAATATTTATAAATTAAATTTTATTTGTTTTTATATATTAATTTTAATGGTTTAAAATAGGAATCTTTTTATATATTTTATAATGAATTTTTTGAAAAACAACAAAATTAATATTCTATTCTCAACATACAATGTGAAAATAAATTTTTCACAAACATGGAAAATATTTTATTTCTACATTCCATTACAATAATTCAGGGTTTTTCCAATAAAATAACATCTCTTTCTTTCATTGGGTATTCTTTTTTTCAAATTTGTGTTTTAAATTGATTGGTTTGTTTTATTCAAATTTGTTTTTCATATGGGTTTAAATGAGTTTTTCAAAGGTTTTTAAAATGAATTTTTTATTCATGATATGGTTATTGATAATTATTTGAAATAAGTGGTCATTATATATCTTATACAAAGTATTGATGTTCGTTATAGCTCATGGGTGAGACCAATATATATTATATTACGGTCTGATCTACATTATAACTCATGAAAAATGGGTAATACTGATAAAGATGAAATAGAGGGTGAACCCCATTATATTTCTCTAATGAATTGGGTAATTAATAAATTGTATTTCAATTCCATGGTTATTTAAAATAAAATTTTCTTAAGGGGTCTGGAAAATTTTATTCTCTATGTCATCGAAAATGAGTTTTACTTGCCTACAATGGCTTTTAAAGGTTTCTTTGAAAATTATGTGAGTCAGTTATTCATGTGAAAATTTTTTACTTCATGCACTAAATGAATATTGATGGTAATGGTTAAAATCATATAATTTTTCCAAAAAATTTCACTAATAAATGTTTTTATTTATTTTTAGGAAACATACCAATATTTTTGATCTCATCCCATGTTTTAAAATGATTCTTATATAGATTTAGGTCAGGTAGTGGAATTTTGTAAATAAAGTGGAGAGTTGTGGAAATTTTACAAGAGAAAAAGTCATGCATTATTTTTAATGTTTTATTTTATGGAAAAAATATACACTTTTAAGAAGTGTATATATTATATTTTGTGGTTATTTTATGTATGAGTTATAATACATATTCTCTAAATCTATAAATATGAAAATATCCATAAATATTATAGATTTAAATCTTGAAATTAAACTCACGATCAGGTAATGATTATGGTCTAGTCCTTATTTCTAAGTCCTAGGACCACTTATTGATGACTTGGTAGGATTTAAGAAACTTATAGAATCCAACAAAAATAATTTTATTTGATTTGAAAACAAATTTTCTTAAAAAATCCTTGGTATTATTGGTAAATCATTTTAATATACTAAAATTCAAGAGTCCAACACCAGGAATTTCTCTATACTTATGTTAATAAGATGTTTCACTAATGATGGGTCATTTGATAATTATAATATGATTATATCAATATTTATTAACATCCATATACAAAATTAGTATAGGAATTACAAACACTTTTAAGAGAGTCCTAGAAAATTCATTTATATTCCAATTTTCTTTTTGAAACCACCATTTTAATATGATATTCTTTGAGAAATGTTATGATTATAACCTTTTGAAGCATATTTTATATCTTAATAAAGTATCTATCATGGTTACTTATAAGGGAAAATAGTTTTCAACCATAAACAAATTTAAATTTCCATTAAAATTTTTAAATGACCATTGAAGCCTCATTTAAAGAAAATACGAAAACACGTGGAAATATAGTATTATCATTGATAATTACAAAGGTGTAATATTTAACATAAGTATAAGAATCTATAGTTGGGCTATGAAGTTAAATGGGGAATATTTATAATTACTTACAGGAATAAAAAATATTCATATATTTGAACAGAAACATCTGTTTTTTGAAAACCTAGATGGGTTCACAAACTATGTTATAATTCAAAGATAGTTTTAGTAAATCTCAAAATATATGTTTATATTTTATCTTGATAATATAGTGAATATTACAATGAAATATATTTATATTAAAAATCCATGATTCATTATAATTTTCAATTGAATAATCAGAATTTAAAATTGAAATATATTTTTAGTTTATTAAATAAACCTTTTGAAAATGATATGTAATGAAAAAAATTATTATTATAAATTTTTCAAGAATATTTTTAATATTAATTTTGAAACCACTACAATATAATTTAATAATATAACCTAAATTATACACAAGTAAATTAAAAATTAAATAACCATTACTAATATAATGTTATATAAACATATCATACTTATACTAGTAATTATACCTTTTGATTAATCTGATATTGTTACATGGAATCATAAAAATTCATCATGATGATTGAATTTAGTAGGGTAAACACAGCTTTATCATGATCATAATGTCCATAAACAAAATATAATATATGGTTTTTCTCCCAACACCCATGTATCATAAGAGATTATGATATTAATATGTTTTTTACCAATATCATGGGTATATATATGTTATCCAAAAAAGGCATTAAATTCTAAACTAATTTACAAAAAGTTTTATCCTATGAATTATAAGATAGGATATGAATATTATCTATTCTTCCATAACTTTAATTTTCAAAATTTGGCTCATAAATAATATTAAAAATATTATTACAAAAAATACAATATTTACTGGGGGAATTCTCTTTTAAAAAACTTGTCTTTTTAGAATTTTTAGGAAAACATGATTATTTTGGAAAACCATTCATGGAGTTAATTTTAACAACGTTTTTGAGATTCCAAAATTTTAGTCAATTTTTCTTCATCAAATAAAAAATTAGAAAAATTATTTTTGGGATCATTATTTTTATCTTCCACATTATCAATATTTGGTTATAAAATTAGTTTTAAATCATATTCCCCATTTTAATTTTAGAGTTGATATTTTTGAAAAAAAACTATATTGCAATTATTTTTTCGATTTTTATATTTTGAAACATGGTCAGGATAAAAATCTTTAATTTGGTAGTTAGTACAAATAATATCATTATAACATAAAGTAGATTTTGAAGAAGTAGAAATGTAAAAACTATAACTTTATTCATTTACTATGTTACATAACTCAATATTGGCAATGAGACACTTATGAATTCAATCACATGATTTTTTATAGAATGTGTTTCCTCATTATCACTCAATGTTCCAAAATTTTTTTTTATTAAAATGCATCACATCGTTTGAAAATTTTTTCAGGTGAAAATATATCTTGATGTGGACCTTATTTTTAAAATTTATGAATATATGCTTCATTTTATGATTTTCCCTTATGATGTGTTGAGTTTGTATTTTCATTATCAGGTACATTTTTATCTTCTTCTAAGTATTAGTTCAATCAGTGTCTCATTCAAATATTTCATTTCATGACTCATTAAAATAAATTTCAATTATAGTTTTTTGAACAAATTTGAATAATTTTTGGATTATATACCCATAGTGATATCACGTTTCTTTACATATTTGATGCGGTCATTAAGAACAATGTTCTTTATAAATTTAGCCTCTTTAACTAAAATGACTTCATCTGCCCAATTTATTGGTTATAATCTAATTATTATTTTAAATAATATATTTCTTGAAAAAAACATACAATATTCCTTCAATAATACAATATATCAATGAATCATTTAAATAAATCTTTATTAGATTATACAGGATTCAAATAGAAATAATAAAATTCATCTCTAAACATATATAATAATGTATCATTAACTTTTTCAATTCCATTATGAGTTAGTTTTATGTTATTCTATATTTCCTCATATGTTTTTCATGTGGATGTATAGTAAAATTTAGTTTTTTTATTTCAAAATGTAAGGCATTAATTTATTTTCAATCAAAATTTAGGGATAAATTCATCACCAATAGTTCATTTACATTATTTTTAAATAGTCCGGATGTAACCATTCATTAAAATCATCTGTATTGGATAAAATTTGATCTAGGAAAAATATACCAGATTTTTTTTATAACAATAATTATTACCATAAAAATGGATCAAGAGTCAAAGAATTTCATTTAGGGGATCTCTGGGGGTTTAAATAATAATTTCGAAAATTAATATTTCATGAAAATATAGTATATGATTTTGAAAAAAATATTATTTTTAATAATTTCAAAATAATATAATAAACCATTTCAATACTCCCTTGATTTAAAATGTGGGTCAGAGTGGAGTAAAATGGAAATAGGATTCTTGAATTTCACATTGAAAATATCAAAATAAATATTGAAATCAATTTTTAATGTGCAATGAAATTCATATATGATATTATTAAAATAAAATAATTCAAGAAATAGTGATTCAAAAAATAAGTGTTCAAGCATTTTTAATGGATGAAAAATTATTAATTGAATGAATGAAAGTGGTTAATAAATTATAATTAGGAATGTAAATAAGCTACACAATTTAATAAGGATGTTTTGGAAATACCTTATGAAGAGACCATGCATCTACCAGCTCAATAAAATTGGGATTTAACCCACTATTTCTTTATATTTAATGGTATTTAAGATACTAGAACTCCCATTAATTTTTAGGTTGTACGAAGATACATGAATATAAAAATCATCATAAATTTTAACAAATATTACTATTGTGATAAAATTGAATATTCTATTGATATTTAATGTTTATGTAATGAAATACTAAGCCCTTCACTTTAAATGATGTTACCAAAAATAATATAAGAAATAATTGGAGGAAAAGGAATTTATTTTAAGAAATCATGTATTTGTATAATAAATATTTTCTCAAAATAATATAAAGAACCACTATGAGAGAATCAGAAAGATAGTGCGTTGAGAATATTTTAAAAGCTGTAAACACAATATATTGGATGAAATAGTATATATAAAAAAGAGACCAATTGAGGGAATATGAGATATAGTAACATAATTGTATTGAAGAATATATGAGAAGTTTAGATTTTTGATTTTCAATCCTCCCCATGTCTCTATTTATAGCCTTTAAATTCCATGGGAAACTTATGTAATTATTTAGTTGTAATAAATCCATTGAAAATTGAATATAAGGAATTTATTCAAGACTTAAATTAAGATTCAATGCTTTTATCCCAGTCCCTCTAGTTTCCTAGTGGCCATTATTAGGTAGTAAATGGTTTACCTTGATTCCATTGATAATGGAAATCACACGCCAGTTAGTTGGTACACCTATATGATTATGAAATTGGACATTAAGAGATTTTTAATTATATTATATTCACCACTGGAAGGATGGTGGGACTACACTACCTATCTTGTGGGTCTTCAACTCACCAATGGTTTTAGATATTTCGAATCTTTTATACAGTTACTTTCACTAGGTATTCAGTGATTCTTGTTTTTTTCCTGATCAATATTTACTTCCAGCACTTCCATAAAAATCTTTATAAGGTTCATATAGAATCCTTTCAAGGATTATATATATCCATGATAACTATTCAAGGATCTGTGATGGTTAATTATAGAATCAAATATTATTTAATTTTGTTTCTATAAGAATATTTCTTAGATAAAAATATTAGATTCTTTAATGATTGTTTTTTTGATTATTAAAACTAAATAAAGATTGATGTAGAATAATACAGACATTGGTAATTTTAGTTCGGAAAAACATAGGAGATTAATTCCTCAATATATATCATGGCGTAGCTGATTGAATCTTATCATATTTTTCTTACATTCACCTATATTGGGTAAATTCTTATTCTGTGGAAAATATCATGATTAAAATTAGTATGGTGATATCATGAAAGTTCTATGGGGAAGTGGAGGTGTTTTTAGGATGTGGGTCCATGCTTAGGACTAGATACCTATGAAGCAATATGTATCCCATAACAAGGTGAATCATGTAACCTATAGTTCTTAAATAAGATACTTTATTCTATGTGTTGATAATGCACAAAAAAAATCTTACATGGATAAGATATTGTGTAAATAAATGGGTGTTGTGGATAGTCCATAGAAAATGTATTCATATTGTGTATATGGAAAAAACAATTTGATAGTTTATCATTATACGAATAAGATGTGACTCTATACCTTTTTAATGTGGTCAACCCTTGTAATACCAATTCGAGTGATTCACCATGTCTACGAAGCACAAATGATTCATGATCAGTTTGAAAAGAAATGGAAAACTATGTTCTCAACCATATTGTATAAACATGAATGAAAATGTATAAATTAAATAACATGGAAGTTTTCATTACTTATTTTTCAAATAAAATCATTCCAAATTGTAGAATTCTTTTCATGATGTAGGTTAATGATGATTGGGATACATATAGAAATAATTTTCACAAGGATGTAGTTAATTTTAATTAATTAATTCCACACAGGGTGGGTTGTGTTATGTAGTTTATGTTTTTTCTACGTAGATCTAAATACAGATTATTTCTGTTCATGTTGTTAGGATGATATATTGTAGTCTAAAAATATGTCATAAGTACTAGGGTACTTCTGAAAAGAGTAATTGGTGCATGGGTGTGTTTTCCCTTAATCATCGTTTCATGAGGTTGGTTATTCTAAACCATCATCCCAATTGAAAGGGATTAGTATGAAGGAAATATTTATGAATGGGTCTAATATAAGAAATCCTTCATGTCACTATGTATCAATATGAATAAGAATATAGAAAAATAGACATCTTGAAACATCTCTTCCTCTAATTGGATTTCGTGTATGGTAAAATGGGAATTTTTCCTAGAATAGTTTCATGGAAAATGAAGTAAATTGGAAATGATCCACTAGAGATATAGATCATATAAAAAAATTGGTGGAATTTCCATGATTTTGGGATGTATACCCAAATAGATTAGAAAAATAAATCATGTAATTAAAACAAAAAATTGTTTTCATAATCATGAAATTTTAGATAGACCAAAGGTATGGTGTCTGGGTATCATAATGTATCACATGTGAATAAGAATCAATCCACATATAGTTCTTATAATTGGGTGGATACCAACTCCAAAGGGTGAATATTCTCATGAATGATGAAAATGGGCCTGAAACATAACATCAATAGGATGGATTCTATCTTTTAGATTTTCATGTGATTAGGATATCACCTTTATGATTTAAACCATGGGAAAAATAAGTTTTCTTGCAGTTCATCACCATGAAACAAAAAGAATGTTGAAAATTCTATATTATTTGTAGGCTTGCATATTCGACTACATCATAGAGTTTAACATCACGTAACTGGGATTTTTTCAATATAGCTTAATATAAATCTTGATATATTATAAAGAAACCATAGTTTTTTAATTAAAATAGTGACTTTGTAGTTTAAGATAATAATATGAGGATGATTTAACTAGAATGAATTTTTTAAAATCATTTCTCGAGATACATTGAATTGGTGGGTAGGGTTTTAATTAGAGGGATGTTGTCACACTTTCAGGAGATTATATAAAATAATCCATATAATGGGGGTTCGTATATTGATTTAAATTATATTCTGGGAAGTTGGGTATCATAGAGTGGACCAATATATGATGATTTGGTTCATGTAGTGTGTGCTATAGAGTTACAATTCCTATACTCAGGTGACATGGATCCTTTTAAAAAATATATATAGAATAAGTTAAAAACACATATATATATTCATGGTCCATTCATACCCGATATTTTTGAAGAAGTAAATCAGGTTTTCAAGTATCTAAATAGGGGGTGGTGGGATGAGGAGTGTAGGTCAGTTCACCATCATTTGTGGAGTAAAAGATGGTCAAAACTTCATATTATAACACTTGGAGATTAATGGGGACCTTCCCTCCAGAACTAAAACATCCCCATGGGATTACATCATATGGTTAAAGGAATATGTACAATTTATCATTCAACAAGGTGTCTTTTTAGATCATTAATCCCATATTCAAATATTTTTTTAAAAGGGTGAACCAAGGGGACTTTCTCAATGTTCTAGGATTCCAGGAATAGATTTACTAATCAATTATTATTTTGATTTATACGTAAAAAGTATTGAACTAGGTTCAGTGGAAAAGATAATTAATAAATAATGAAGTCCCAAATTTTAATATATGTTTTTTTAACATTATTTCAAAACAAAATAATTTTATAATAACATTGAAGGACCATTATAAGATTAGTTTAATAAAAACTATATACATAATACAGAATGTATATAATAAAATAATAAAAAAATCTTACTTTAATCATATTTAAAGACTCATTTATTATTGAATCTGAGTTCAACTTGCTACTTGTTATTTACTATGGAAATTAATTTGAAGAAAATTAAAATTATAAATCTTGTTATAGTATAAATATTGAAAATTTAGATAATGATTGATTATTATTAATAAAACATATGGAATAACATGAGAGAATAATTATATTTGTTTTCTCATCTAGAACCTCGTATTTTAATGATCCCAGATCATGTTTATAATTTTTTATGGAATTTTATTTCCTCTATTAGTATGTTGTTTCCTATAAAAAACATACAATAATGGATAATTTGGGATCTTATCATGAAATCCTCCCATATGTTAAATTAGATTACCATATAAAGACATTAAACTAACCACGTAGGATATGTAAAATAGTCACCTTTTTACTTAATATATTTAAGCTGAACACATGAACAAACTATATACCAGATTTACCTACCATGTACCAGACTGAATTTTTTTGAAGTGATTGCATAAACATAACATCCTAATATTTGAGAAATCAATTTACTATTAAATGTTATGTTCAAGTTATATTAATGAATATAATAGGCACATATATTATTTTATTGATTACATGATCAAATATACCACCACATGAATTCATGAACCTACTACACTATAAAAAAAATATACCCCAAGATGAAATGGATCTATTGGGAGAAAAACGATCGTGATATCAACTAATTGTTCTCCATGTAAATGTATCATGTAATGTTAAATTTATCAGTGGATCATTCAAAATCACCTATGACTAGTTATTGACCCATTAAATGAATAGTATATTTATTTTATATTTCATCTATTGATCTCAAATGGATACATGATATGAAAAAATATATTTAATAAGAAAATACGATTATATAAACAAAATAATATAAAGGGATATGTGACCTTATAAATAATAATATAATAACATACTCTTGAATTTGTTGTATACATAAGGCTTTATAAAACACTATTTATATGAAAATTTTGTGAAACATTTCTTAGATTATTCTAAATATAATTTCAAGGTCTATATACATCAAAACGTATTTGGATAGAGCTATATATCTCTTTTTAGGTTATACGTCTTGTTCATTTTTCTATTTATTCAATACATACATGTTGGGTTTTTTTTATATTATTTATTTGTAAAATTAATGAATTTTGTTTTGAACTAGATATTACATGATTATCTGTCAATAACATCAATTAAATTCACAAGAATATATGTGGTAGAGTTCCTATGTGACCTTGTATCATTTTAATCCCTTGTATAACTACGCTGGAGGATATGTACCCCAAAAAACTTGTTTTTTTACTATAAAACCCAATCCATGATGTGGATCAATTTATTTAATAATAAATTGAATATAATTTGGTTTTTTCAAAGTGGAGGGGATGATGTTTTGACTTAGAATCAGTCCCCTTGTTAAATTTCCACTATGTTATTAGTAGTTTTTTCTTAATATTCAAAATAAAGTTGATTCTATTTCATATTTATTGAATAATATAATACTATTAGAGTTAATTAAATTAGTTTTTTATATACTTGTTTTGATATTAGTATACGTTTTTAAATGTTAATTTATTTGCTTTTTGTATTTTAACTATGTAGTGACAATTCTTTTAGATCCATTTTAAATGATGAAATAATATATTTATACTATGAGATTGTATTCAATTGGTAACCTAACATTTATTTTGTTCATAATAAAAATAGATATTGGAAACTCAATTCACCACCCCCACCCTCTATAGTTTTCCACTATGAACACATTTGATATCCAAGATGTTTCAAAATAACATTTCACTAGTATGTAGTTGAATCTAGAGATCTCAAATTTCTGTTACTTCTAAATGTAGTTCCTTATAGATAATCACATGCAGGAAGAAACAACAACTTCTCATTCATCATATTTTTGTGGAAAATATTATTCTCAATAGAAAATTGAAATAAAATCTCATTTAGAGAGTTTTGGATTTTAAATCTGGACTAACATTGAATATATATATATATAAGAAACCATAATATTCAAGAACTACATTGTGTGATTCAATTAATGAAGCATATGACTATAATTCTAATCCTATGAATTAATTATATTATTACATAGGTAATGATGAGTTTAATGGAATATCGTCATGTGAAACAACATATGTTATCTAGGACATCATTATTATGTCACATGATGGAACTTCTACAGTTAATGAGATGAATTCAAGCACATATACTGATAAATATGATACATTCAATCAGACTCATGATTAGTAAATTTCTAATATGTATCAAAGGATCAATGATATTGTTAAAAAGATGCACACTGTTGTAAAGACATTTACTAACAAGGATAAAGTCAATGGACTTATCATATGATTATCAGATATATAAATAAAAAAAATCTATAACATCATTTCCTGGTTCCCACACAATAGTTCCCTAAACCAAATATCCATGAAACCTCAATCATGCATCCCCATATTCCAGAGGATGCCGACTAGATGTGAGTGTGTAATATAAGTCATGGGGAGACTATAACATCTTTTTTAGAGTAAAACACTAGCAGAAAATAAGTAAATAATAATAATATATGTATCAGTATCAACACATATTCCAATATCACTTGTTGATGAAAATTGTAAGTAAAATTTAAAAACTAAATATTACATTTAAAACACTGATATACATCCCAGGATTCAAATGAAAACTCAAAAGTAAAAAAATTGAAAACACTCTTGTGGGTCGCCAACCAAATTTACTATCATCATCCATTATCCATCCAGAAACAGAAATCTATTAGAGTGTCTTTCACCTTAACCTATCATGGAACTATGATATCATATTAGGTACTGGTCATATTTATTGAGTATGGTGTGATTAAAACATTGTAGGACACTACCAATGATGTATAATATCACAACCATTCAATAAATTGTGTATAAATCATGATAAAAAATTAATTATAATGGATAGGTAATAATTTATACCATTATCAATTAATAATTATTTAACCAAATAAACCCAAGGGATCCAATGGAAAACAATATCAAAATTCAAAATTTAGCCCGTGATGGAGTCTGAACTAATTCCAAAAAATATATTATTTCACAATTCCATTATTACAATTCATTAATTGAAATAATTAAATGACCATGTTACCATCCATTTTCTCATGAATTAAATGACCGTGTAATAATTCATTAATTCATACAAAAATTCCAATTTTACTATTCGTACATCACATAATTGAATGACCATGTTACATTTTTTTAATTCAAACATGAATTCCCATGTAACAATTCATACCTTAAAAAATTTAGTGACCATGTTTCGTTACCCAAATTCATACTTGAATTCCCATGAGAACATTAATCGACACATAATTAATTAAAATATTAATTATCCACATCAATTTCATTAATAATTCCTCAATTAATATATCTTACCAATCCCACCAAATAATACACTAATTAATTTATCATATCGATCTCATTATTAATTCAATAATTATTAATATCATGAAACCCCTATATTAATTTTCCATTAAATTAAACACAACATTACCTTTAATTTAATAAATAGCTAATAAATTGATAACCCATAATTTAATAACCATTTAATTACCTAAAATAAAATATCTTAATATCTCAAAAAATTCAAAAATTAATAAACTCAAACCATTTATCCTAATATCTTATAATTCACTAAATAATTAATTATCTCAAACATAAAGGCTCGTTATCTCATAATTAATTAACTAAATAATCATTCAATTCACAACTACTAATATTTCAAAATTAATTCCTCAATTAATTACCACAATTCTATAATCTCAAATATCTCCAATATCATATTTTGATTAAATAATTAATTTATCATCTTAATATTTTAATCAATAACTCAATTTATAATTATCAAATAACTCTTCTAGAGTTACATGAAAATAATTTTAGTCATGAATATGGGATTTTAATTATAGTCTATCTTCCTGAATTCGCTGATGAGTGTTCACCCAATAGAAATCCCCAATTTTGATGGAATACCAACATTGCAAGAGATCTAGATATTAAACCAAAATCTAGATAAAAAAATGATGATACCATTGATCCTATATGTACATCCACAATGTCAAATCTAGAACTTACCAAATCTATGAAGATAAATCCTTCAAACAATGGGAGAAGATTAGTAATGTGAAAGAAAATGACACAGGATGATATCCTCTTATCAGGAGAGTTGATGAAATTTAATATTTGATTCGAATCACAATGAAAATAGTTTTAAAATCATTGAATACCATAAAGAGGATATGGAATCATAATAATATTTTTACAAGTTGAGATATTTATTATTTAGTAATATATTATAACAATAAAATGTTTTTATGAAATATTGCATTTAAATAATTTAATTATTTAGTAGATTTCATTACACACAATAATGAGTTTATTTGAACCTTGAGACACTCTTAGTACAATATTTCTATTATGTTCTATTTGTTAGGTTAGAGTGAATATATATAACTAACTTATGAAAATTCATAGTGAATTAATTTTCTATAAATTATTAATGAATAATATAGATCAATTAGATATTTTTATTTTTGGGTTATTTATTGTTGGTAATTAAATTATTGAGATATATATCTTATATAGATAAGAAATTATTTTGTATATTAATCAAATGTATATTTTATTCATAGGATATGAATAAATCCTATTTGATGTATAAAAGACTATATTTTTTAAATGGGAATTCTATTACATTAGATGTAGAACACATTTTAAATTAAGATTTTGGTTCATTAATAATGTTTATATGACATCATAAATATTTTATTTTTATGTGTGATATAAATATTTACATTGAAAGAATTTATGATATTTTTCTAATAACATTCCAGTTTGGATTAATAGTAAAAATATAATTTATTTTATGAAATCAAATATTTTCAAAAAAACAATTTATATAGTTACATTATAATATTGAATAGTTTAGACGAATAAATATAATATATTTTTATAATTAAATATAATTTATTTCATAATATTTAAATTTACATTGAATTCATATGTAAAAACATTTCAATCTTTTACAATATTTTATCATTCAAAAAAGTTTCTCTCCTTTTGAAAACTGGATTAATTTTAAACTAATTAATGGAACATATATTTTTTTAATTTGGAAAATGGACTCCATATTTGGAATCACAAAGTCTAAATTATGTATATATTTTTATTTTATTTTTGGTCATTATTAATAATTTCTTTGGTACATTTTATTAATACAATTAAATGGTTAACTGCGTAAAGGTTACAATATTATTATAAAAATATACTAAAATTTGAATTAATATCATTATATGTGTTAATTTATAAATAAATCATCATTGGATCAAAATCATATCCACTTTAAACAACTTGGATGAGTGTAGGACATTAGTTTTATTTTATTTAATGAAATGTTAAATACATCCCACACGAATTTTAATAACTAAGTAATTTTTAATTTAAGGTTATACTAAAGATAATTTCGAATATAAATACTCATTTGAAATATCTAATGTTTTCCTTTATCATTTTAATTTATTTTTAATTTTTTAGAATTAAATAATTACCATATTAGCTTATAAATTAATGATGTATAAGTTATCTAACTGATGAAAAATCAATAATATTATTTTTATTAGCTTAATAATACCCATTAAGAGATCCAAAAATATGAAAATATCTTATTTATTGAGAACATATCAACCATAATAATCCATGAGTGGATTTATGGTCCATTAAAATCCTTATAGAATGGATTATAATGTTTTTTTAATTTAAAGTTATTTTAATGATGTAACAATCATAAATTAATAAGTTTATCATTTTAAATACTTATTTTTCTTGAAAATAAATTCAACATAAATTATAATTCTAAAATATAGTTGATATATCTTTATAATATTTTTTTTTAATTTTTATTGAACGAAAATGCTTAATAAATAATTTCCAAAAAACATTTATAGTAATTATTTTATTATGAGATATGTCAAATAAATGTTATTAAAAATATTAATATAAACATAATTTTGTCCACTTAACATGTATAATGAAATATCTATATGAACTATACCACATGGGAATATAATTAAATTTTTGGTTCAATGTTATGTTGTTAAAAAATTATTTTTAAAAATCATGGAATTAAATAGTGTCAAAATTGATACTATTAATTGTTTATCAAAATAATATTTAATAAATTTATATAAAAATCATTATTTTTTTAAAATAAATAATAATTATTATATTGTATAAAATAATCTAATATATTAATTTATGGTCTATTATAAATCAAATAATTACATATTTCACCTTGTTAATATTGAATTATTTGTTACCCTATTTAAAAATGTAAAAGAACAAATAACTATTATATAAAATGATAATGTTGAATTGACAGAAATACATGTCCAAAATTTATTTATTTATTATATTTCCCCCTATCTCATCACATCATCTATATTGAGGCATTATGGATGTCTTTCAGTGGGGTTTGATTATATTATAAATTATTATTTTTGGAGTTTCAAAAAGATCCCCTCATATCAATTTTCAAAGGGAACCTCCTCCATCACCTGTTCAAATCAATTAGAACCTTGATGATCGTCCATACCCATCACACTTTACTTAAAAACTTTTTTATTTCCATTCTAGAGGTTCTTTTCATCTTCAAAGTGTAACACCCCAAGCTTCTACGGTACGTTTCCCTTCGAATAATGCGATAGCGTGTGTTGTACGCAACCTCGAGTTCTAACACACACCACAACTAATTAAACTAGCCGTTGTGAATAGTAATACCTACTTTTTGAAATCATATATATTCTATATTTCAAAATGGACTTCATTTTTGGATTCGGAATATCAAAATTAGCCTAGGGTGAAATTTTGGTACATTTCGGATAACTTTCATATTTTGATGAATAGTGAAAATTTCTAAATTTTAATTAAAAACAACTTTTTTAATCAAAATAATTAATAGTGATAAATTATGAATTTGAGTGGTTTTAAAGTATATTTAGAATATATTTTTACCATTCAATTTAATGTTTATCATTGGACATAATTTTACAATTAAACCGAACATAAACAAGTGTCAATCTTTTGATAGTTATTATCTTTTAAAAACACGCTTTTTGTTTTGACAGCGGGAATTAATTTTAAATTAATTTCTGCCACTTCTGTGTTTTGAATTTAGGAAAATGGATTCCATATTTGGAATCAGGATGTTCAAATTGTGTAAATAGGTAACTTTTATTTTTAGACATTTTGAATAGTTACTGTGGTAAATATTTTATTTACCATGGTTAAAGGGTAAATCCGGTAAATAAGGGTTAAAAAAATAATATTATAATAATAAAAAATTACCCTAAAACGTGTCCTAACCTTATTGGTGGACACATACCCGACCATGGGCATCCTTTGGTCAATTTGGGGACCCCTTGGAGCCACTTGTATGTGGTAGGGACACTTTATATTAATAAAGTTAAAATAAAAATAAAAATGGCTTAAGCTTACATCTTTTAGAAGAACAATTTTTACATAGGGTTATACATGTTGGATTTTCGATTATAAATATTCATTAGAAAGCTAAAAAGATTTACTACATAATGATATTTTATTTATAATTTTTAGACATTATATAATTTATTTTATTTATGACACAATGATGATGCAGTAATTACTAAAATAGTGAAAAATAAAAATAATTGATCTTATAAATACCCAAATAATTATAATATGAAACTTTTAATGAATTAAACTAATTTTCTATGATAATATGATATATTAGGATTGATTTAATTGACTTTTTTCGAAGTAATCAATCTGTTAGGAGTTTCACAAAAATCAACTATTGAATAGTGTCAAAATTGACATAAAAGAGTTCTTAAAACAAATATTATATTATTAATTGATATTAAATTCTTAAAAATCTAAGGTTCGGCCAAGAGACTTATATTATGATAGGTTAATCATTAATGGACCACTTGGGGGTCTCTTGGATGTATATAGTAAGTTTATTAACCATATTATATAAAAATACAAAGAGACATTGTAAAAGTGAAACTAATTAACTTAGAGTTAATACTTAAAGATAAGGTTAATATAAGTACCCAAACCTGTCTAAATTCTATTGGATGAGTTGTTTTCGACCTATCCCCACCTCATCCTTTGAATAGTCAACTTTGGAGCCTTTAGAAACCGAATATGAATTTATTATAAATTAATATTCCTAGCTTTTCCAAAGGTGCCCCTCACCCCTCTTATAAAAGGGCACTCCTCCTTCTCATTTCTTCACACCTCTAAAGCCTTTTGGTTCGGCCAAACTCTGCCCAAATACTCTCCCAACATCCCTCAATACAACCTAGAGGCCTTAGTTTGATCAGAAAGCCAACCTAAGGAGCCCTTTTGATCAAATCAAAAGGAAGAACCCGAAGAAGAGGTAATGATCTCACCACCCTTTTCTAAGTTCATTTCTTCTTCCACTTCTTCTTCCTTTGTTCTTACCATTCTGAAATAATAACTCCAGTATCTCACATATACTGTGATGATATTATAAATATGGTACAATCATATTCAGTATTCTATCCACCCTTTGAATAACATGTCACCATACGTGCGTACGTACGGCTTACCGTCTCCACGTCGTGGTGTAATTGTAATTCAATATAATATTATTTGGATGGGTATAATAATGATGTGTAACTCATGTAAATAATAAATATAACATGTTAATGATTCTGTATATATGATATACCATCCATTTATATATTATTTTAATATCAAAAGAATGATATTGTCGCTCGTGCGTACGTACGGACTACCGTCTCCACGAACGCGATGAGATTCATTCTCCATCGTATCCATTAAAGTATAATTATCATTTGATGATTTAAAAATGATGTTTAAGGACTGTATATCATTCTGGATATGAATAAGATACAACAACCATGGCTTATGTAACAAAACATATAAAAGAAAATGAGTAAGTTAACTCCCGAAACGACGATAATTCTAAGATATTATTAACAAATCAATGTTAAAAGATCATATATGATATCATATTAATATATATGATTCTTGTATAATTTAATAACAACTATTTCACCATTATACAGGAGGTTAACCTACCCCAACCAAGGAAAAGTACAAGGTAAGGGTTATTTCACAATCTCTTCATTATCCGAGGTTGTATTATACGTAATAATCTACTGGGATCTCTTTATCATCCACATCCATGTTTCTTCGAAATGTATTTCAAAACATTTTTACTTTTTACAAGAATATGGGTTAAAGTCATTTATACCCTTTTTTGACTTTTTATAAGAGGTTTATAAAGGAATCTTTCCGTCGTTTTCAAAACAAGGTCCTTTTTAACCTTTTCGACAGAATTGAGGTAAGAATGTTTTTTTTAACTTATACGGCGGGTGCGGTTATTTTCCGCCGTTATAAAATCGTCGAAGCTTCCCATACAAGCTTATAAGAATATTTTCAAAGAAAATGTTTTATTTTATATGGATCTTAAATGATTTCAAAATAAAAGGAGATATTTCTTTTAAAAGAATTTTGATTTCATCTATGTCAACATCCTTTGATGGATTTTAAGATTATTTGAAGTTGATTTATTATGATACAAAACATCTATATTGTATTGAAGGTTTTGTGATATGTTTGACTATGGATGTGCTATTTTTATACCATTCATAGTTTATTGTGAAAGTATTGACATTTCTTATGCTAGTTTTAATACGAATGTTTATGTTATGTTTAAACCTTTTCATATGGGAATGCATTGGACTTAATAAGTGACGGGTGGAGCCCGCTATAGCTCCTCGATGCATCGGTAGGTCTCATGAGACAAACTAGTGTCTTGGCACAAGGCCTTGACAAAATCTTATTTGTAGCCTTGGCACGAGGCCTTGGCTATGTGGTTATGATAGTCTGGCATTATGCATTCCAACATTATGAAAGTGGTTATTTATTTTTGCATGTGAATATTCGATTAGTGGAATATCCATGTGAATAAGTAAATGGAATTATTTCATTTTATTTATGCCATACCATGATGAAAGTTCATGTTTAAAAGGCTTTTGTTTTAGTTATACATTGTCTTAAATGTTTATTCTTATTGATGAAAGTTTCCGCTATATTGTTATCCTTACTGGGCATTTGAGCTCACCCCTTTTCTATGTTTTATTTTTCCCAGGAAGTGAAGATGTAAGTTATGAATGACCTGCAGGGATATTATGAGGGGATTGTAGTGTGGACTGTGGAAACATTATGTTGTTGTAGTAGTTTTTGATTTTATGATGTAATGTAAAACTTATGAATATATCTAGTGTTTCCAAGGCTACTAAACCAATCGGTCTTTCGAGATTTGATCTTTCTTGTGATCATGCCAATGTTATGTAATAATGCACTGACTCTAGGAAACTAGGGTCGGGGCGTTACAGTTGGTATCAGAGGAAGTTTAGTACAAACCTTGGAAGCTAGATTTAGATAAACTCTGATTAGAGCACGTAGACCTAAGATGAACTTTGAGGATTAGTATAGAAGAACTTCCTAGAATTTTGGTATTGTAGAGATTTTGTGAGTTTTTCGAGCAATACATCCCTGTCTGGACACTAGCAGGTAGAGGCGGCTCTGGCACAGATGTACCTAGGGGTAAAACCCGAAAACACCGCTTTGAGCTAGACTCGAACGGGAACTGGTGCACGACAACGGGCCTTGCTGCACTCTTGGTTACGACACTCCCGGGGGATATGCTTAGGATAACTCTCACTATCTTTACAAATCATTATGAAGGGTTTATGAGTATATACTTCCTCAAAGAAAACATTTTTATGATTATGGATTATATCCATAAATAGTTCAGTTTATGTTAAGTGTTTTATAAGTATGGGATTATGTATTTTGATGCATAAACTGATCTAGTTTATGCCATTTTTTTAGAAATGGCGCCTAGTGGAAGAAATGGAAACCGTATCAATGCACGCACTCCATGTAGGGATTGCCCTCCTGCTCAAGATAATTATAGTGGGGCTGGTGATGCAACTGGTGCTGATCAGCTAATCACCGTACTGGGACAACTTACTCAGGTTATGAATAATAACCTTACCCGTATGGAGCACCCTGATCCGCAGCGTGGAGGATCAATGTTAGATCGATTCATGAGACAACAACCACCAACGTTCAATGGGAGTACAAATCCCTTAGTAGCTGAGCAATGGATATTTTCCCTAGAGAAAATATTTCAGGCTTTGGGGAGTAGTGAAAGGGAAAAAGTTACCATGGCAGTTTACCGCCTCACTGGAGATGCTGATCAATGGTGGTCATTGATTCAAAACATGAAGGAAGATGATGAAGTATCAAACATGGAATGGAGGGAGTTCAAAGATCTGTTTTTAGAAAAATACTTTCCTCGCGACCATCGAGCAGATATGGAAAGGCAATTTCTGAGTCTGAGACAAAAGGAGGATGAGAATGTCACAAAGTATGAGGCTAACTTTACAAGGTTAGCGAGGTACGCTGGTGATTATATTCGCAACCCAAGAAGTAAGATTGATCGTTTCTTTGATGGGTTAAAACCATTTCTCCGTCGAGCATTAGTCTCACAATCCTTTTCATCGTACGAAGACATTGTCTCATGTGCTATCAAGACCGAAAAGGAATTCTCTAAGTCTTATGACTTTAAAGCAAAGCAAGAGAAGAAGAGACCTGCTGATCAATCTGGGAATGGAAATAAGGGGAAGAAGGGAAAGGTTGAATATCCATCTTGTGGTAAGTGCGGGAAGAAACACCCCGGTGCTTGCCTGAAGGGAATGGGAGTCTGTTACAAGTGTGGTGAAAAAGGCCACCAAGCTCATGATTGCAAGGGGAAGAAGGAAGCTACCAACGTTCAGTGCTACAATTGCAGGGAGATGGGGCATTATGCAAATGCATGTCCTAAGCGTCAGGAGAACTTACCTCAGAAAAGGCCAAGGGATCAAGGCCAGGCTTATGCTATCACTACTGCTGAGGTAGAAACTCCGAAAGACGTGGTGGCAGGTAATTTAATGGTTTCCTCAAGTTTAGCAAATGCATTATTTGATTCTGGATCATCGCATTGTTTCATATCTTCCCAGTTTGCTAAGAAAATTAGATATTTCCAATTTGATTTAATAAGGGAGTTGTCAGTTAAAACTCCTAAGGGAAGTATCGTTGCAACAAAGTTTTGTGAATCAGTCCCCATTAGAGCACATAAATTTTCTTTATCTGCTGATTTCATCGTCATACCTATGATTTAGTTTGATATAATCCTCGGTATGGACTGGCTTTCGGACTATGATGCGAAGATTTATTGTAAGAAGAAAGAGGTTACGATTCTTGATGATAATGATAAGGAACACCTTATTTTTAGAGCAGAATCGTCACCACCTAATTCTTATTTAGACCCACCCCCAGTAGCTCAACTTAATTCAATTATTGGGGAGGAAGAGAATGAAATAACTGTCGGTGAGGAAAGGAATGTTCAAATAGAGGATGTACCTGTTGTGAAAGAATTTGTAGATGTATTTCCGGAAGATTTACCTGGACATCCTCCAGAACGAGAAGTTGAGTTTTCTATTGATTTGATTCCTGGATCAAGGCCTATATCGAAGACCCCTTATAGAATGGCCACTGTAGAGTTAGTCGAACTAAAGAAACAACTAGAGGAATTGAGTAATAAGGGATTTATTCGCCCTAGTGTTTCTCCATGGGGAGCCCCTGTTCTTTTTGTTAAAAAGAAAGATGGATCTATGAGGTTATGTATCGACTACAGGGAGATCAATGCTATAACGATAAAGAACAAGTATCCCCTACCTCGTATTGATGATTTATTTGACCAACTGCATGGAGCTCAATACTTTTCAAAGATTGACCTTCGATCTGGATACCATCAGTTGTGTGTAAAGAAGGAAGACATTCCGAAGACAGCATTTCGAACCAGGTACGGGCATTACGAGTTTACTGTAATGCCGTTTGGATTGACTAATGCACCCTCTGTATTCATGGATCTGATGAATAGAGTTTTCAAGGAGTATCTCGATGAATTTGTGGTGGTATTTATTGATGATATCTTGGTATACTCCAAAACCTACGAAGATCATGAAAATCACTTGCGCATTATCTTGAAGACTCTGAGGAGGCATGAATTATATGGAAAGTTTAGCAAGTGTGAATTCTGGCTTCAGGAGATTTCTTTTCTTGGCCATATTGTCTCTAAAGATGGAATCTCTGTTGATCCTTCTAAGACCAAGGCAATCCAAGAATGGCCAGCACCTACGAGTATAACTGAGGTACGTAGTTTTATTGGCTTGGCAGGTTATTATCGACGTTTCGTCCAGAATTTTGCCCGATTGGCTAACCCATTAACGAAGCTCACACGTAAAGGGGTTAAATTTGTTCGGACAAAAGAGTGTGAAGAATGTTTCGAAGAACTGAAGAGAAGATTAGTCAATGCTCCTATATTGACTCTACCATCGGGGAATGATGGGTTCGTTATTTATAGTGATGCATCAAAGAAAGGACTTGGTTGTGTCCTTATGCAGAATGATAGAGTTATTGCCTATGCATCACGACAGTTGAAAATTCATGAACAAAACTATCCTACTCATGATCTTGAGTTAGCAGCTGTGATCTTTGCTTTGAAGATATGGAGGCACTACCTCTATGGTGAAAAATGTGAGATTTATACTGATCACAAGAGTTTGAAGTATATTTTCTCACAAAAAGAACTCAACATGAGGCAAAGGAGATGGCTTGAATTACTCAAGGATTATGATTGTACGATACACTACCACCCGGGGAAGGCAAACAAGGTGGAAGATGCTTTGAGCAGAAAAGACCATGGAGTTCTGAACATGATGAGAATTGAAAGGGATCCAATTTTCATGGATCTAGTGAAGATGGACATGGGAATAACCAGGGAAGGTGAAACATCAATGCTTTTTCAAATGGCTGCCAAACCATCTTTACTAGAAAGGATTAAGAGTTCTCAGACCGATGATGAAGAATTTCAGAAGAAGATTAAAGCTGTGAATGATGGGAGATTGAGAGACTTTGCGTATGAAGGTGGAATTTTGAAATTCGGGAAGAGACTTTGTGTTCCCAATATACCTGATCTAAAAAGGGAATTGCTGGATGATGCACATAGTTCCAATTTCTCTATACACCCTGGGAGCACCAAAATGTATAGAGATTTGAAGGAACATTTTTGGTGGGACAACATGAAGAGGGAGATTGCTGATTTTGTGTCAAGATGTATGGTTTGTCAACAAGTGAAAGCTGGAAGGCAACAGCCTAGAGGAGTCATGCAACCTCTTCCCATACCGGAGTGGAAATGGGACAATATTACGATGGACTTTGTCATGGGGCTACCAAAGACTCCTAGAAGGAACGATGCAATATGGGTTATTGTTGATCGTCTTACCAAGTCAGCACATTTTCTTGCTATAAGAGAATATCTACCCCTGGAACGTCTAGCAAGACTATATATTAATGAAGTTGTGAGACTTCATGGAGTACCCCTATCGATTGTTTCTGATCGTGATCCCCGTTTTACTTCAAGATTTTGGAAAAGTCTTCAGAAATCCCTGGATACTGAACTTCATTTGAGCACTGCTTACTACCCTCAGACAGACGGACAATCAGAACGGACTATTCAGACCTTAGAAGACATGTTGAGATCTTGCTCACTTGATTTTCAGGGTATGTGGGATCAATATTTACCACTAGTAGAATTTTCCTATATCAATAGCTTCCATTCGAGTATACAGATGGCACCATATGAAGCGTTATACGGAAAGAGATGTCATACACCAACCTGTTGGGATGACGTTGGTGAAAGAAAACTTGTAGGCCCAGAGCTGGTGGAGGAAGCGGTGGAAAAGGTGAAAGTAATCCAAAATCACATTAAAGCAGCTCAAAGTAGGCAGAAGAGCTATGCCGATAATCGAAGGAAGGATTTGGAATTTCAAGTCGGTGATCATGTTTTCCTGAAGGTATCTCCATGGAAGGGAGTCATACGTTTTGGTAAGAAAGGTAAATTGAGTCCCAGGTACATCGGACCTTTCGAAATTCTAGAAAGAATTGGGGTTGTAGCTTACCGATTGGCAATGCCGCCAAGTCTCTCCAAAGTTCACGATGTGTTCCACGTATCTCTGTTGAGGAAATACATGCCTGGCCCAACGCATGTACTCACCTATGAGGAATTAGAACTGGAACCCGATCTTTCCTATTGTGAAGAGCCCGTCAGGATTCTTGATACAAGAGAACAAGTACTGAGAAACCGGACGACGCGTCTGGTAAAAGTTTTGTGGAGAAATCATAAAATGGAAGAGGCAACGTGGGAACCCGAGGAACTTATGATGAAGAACCACCCGAGTCTTTTTATGCAGTAATACCCTAGAAATTGCGAGGATGCAATTATTTGAAGGAGGGGAGAATGTAACACCCCAAGCTTCTACGGTACGTTTCCCTTCGAATAATGCGATAGCGTGTGTTGTACGCAACCTCGAGTTCTAACACACACCACAACTAATTAAACTAGCTGTTGTGAATAGTAATACCTACTTTTTGAAATCATATATATTCTATATTTCAAAATGGACTTCATTTTTGGATTCGGAATATCAAAATTAGCCTAGGGTGAAATTTTGGTACATTTCGGATAACTTTCATATTTTGATGAATAGTGAAAATTTCAAAATTTTAATTAAAAACAACTTTTTTAATCAAAATAATTAATAGTGATAAATTATGAATTTGAGTGGTTTTAAAGTATATTTAGAATATATTTTTACCATTCAATTTAATTTTTATCATTGGACATTATTTTACAATTAAACCGAACATAAACAAGTGTCAATCTTTTGATAGTTATTATCTCTTAAAAACACGCTTTTTGTTTTGACAGCGGGAATTAATTTTAAATTAATTTCTGCCACTTCTATGTTTTGAATTTAGGAAAATGGATTCCATATTTGGAATCAGGATGTTCAAATTGTGTAAATAGGTAACTTTTATTTTTAGACATTTTGAATAGTTACTGTGGTAAATATTTTATTTACCATGGTTAAAGGGTAAATCCGGTAAATAAGGGTTAAACAAATAATATTATAATAATAAAAAATTACCCTAAAACGTGTCCTAACCTTATTGGTGGACACATACCCGACCATGGGCATCCTTTGGTCAATTTGGGGACCCCTTGGAGCCACTTGTATGTGGTAGGGACACTTTATATTAATAAAGTTAAAATAAAAATAAAAATGGCATAAGCTTACATCTTTTAGAAGAACAATTTTTACATAGGGTTATACATGTTGGATTTTCGATTATAAATATTCATTAGAAAGCTAAAACGATTTCCTACATAATTATATTTTATTTATAATTTTTAGACATTATATAATTTATTTTATTTATGACACAATGATGATGCAGTAATTACTAAAATAGTGAAAAATAAAAATAATTGATCTTATAAATACCCAAATAATTATAATATGAAACTTTTAATGAATTAAACTAATTTTCTATGATAATATGATATATTATGATTGATTTAATTGACTTTGTTCGAAGTAATCAATCTGTTAGGAGTTTCACAAAAATCAACTATTGAATAGTGTCAAAATTGACATAAAAGAGTTCTTAAAACAAATATTATATTATTAATTGATATTAAATTCCTAAAAATCTAAGGTTCTTCCAAGAGACTTATATTATGATAGGTTAATCATTAATGGACCACTTGGGGGTCGCTTGGATGTATATAGTAAGTTTATTAACCATATTATATAAAAATACAAAGAGACATTGTAAAAGTGAAACTAATTAACTTAGAGTTAATACTTAAAGATAAGGTTAATATAAGTACCCAAACCTGTCTAAATTCTATTGGATGAGTTGTTTTCGACCTATCCCCACCTCATCCTTTGAATAGTCAACTTTGGAGCCTTTAGAAACCGAATATGAATTTATTATAAATTAATATTTCTAGCTTTTCCAAAGGTGCCCCTCACCCCTCTTATAAAAGGGAACTCCTCCTTCTCATTTCTTCACACCTCTAAAGCCTTTTCGTTCGGCCAAACTCTGCCCAAATACTCTCCCAACATCCCTCAATACATCCTAGAGGCCTTAGTTTGATCATAAAGCCAACCTAAGGAGCCCTTTTGATCAAATCAAAAGGAAGAACCCGAAGAAGAGGTAATGATCTCACCACCCTTTTCTAAGTTCATTTCTTCTTCCACTTCTTCTTCCTTTGTTCTTACCATTATGAAATAATAACTCCAGTATCTCACATATACTGTGATGTTATTATAAATATGGTACAATCATATTCAGTATTCTATCCACCCTTTGAATAACATGTCACCATACGTGCGTACGTACGGCTTACCGTCTCCACGTCGTGGTGTAATTGTTATTCAATATAATATTATTTGGATGGGTATAATAATGATGTGTAACTCATGTAAATAATAAATATAACATGTTAATGATTCTGTATATATGATATACCATCCATTTATATATTATTTTAATATCAAAAGAATGATATTGTCGCTCGTGCGTACGTACGGACTACCGTCTCCACGAACGCGATGAGATTCATTCTCCATCGTATCCATTCAAGTATAATTATCATTTGATGATTTAAAAATGATGTTTAAGGACTGTATATCATTCTGGATATGAATAAGATACAACAACCATGGCTTATGTAACAAAACATATAAAAGAAAATGAGTAAGTTAACTCCCGAAACGACGATAATTCTAAGATATTATTAACAAATCAATGTTAAAAGATCATATATGATATCATATTAATATATATGATTCTTGTATAATTTAATAACAACTATTTCACCATTATACAGGAGGTTAACCTACCCCAACCAAGGAAAAGTACAAGGTAAGGTTTATTTCACAATCTCTTCATTATCCGAGGTTGTATTATACGTAATAATCTACTGGGATCTCTTTATCATCCACATCCATGTTTCTTCAAAATGTATTTCAAAACATTTTTACTATTTACAAGAATATGGGTTAAAGTCATTTATACCCTTGTTTGACTTTTTATAAGAGGTTTATAAAGGAATCTTTCCGTCGTTTTCAAAACAAGGTCCTTTTTAACCTTTTCGACAGAATTGAGGTAAGAATGTTTTTTTTAACTTATACGGCGGGTGCGGTTATTTTCCGCCGTTATAAAATCGTCGAAGCTTCCCATACAAGCTTATAAGAATATTTTCAAAGAAAATGTTTTATTTTATATGGATCTTAAATGATTTCAAAATAAAAGGAGATATTTCTTTTAAAAGAATTTTGATTTCATCTATGTCAACATCCTTTGATGGATTTTAAGATTATTTGAAGTTGATTTATTATGATACAAAACTTCTATATTGTATTGAAGGTTTTGTGATATGTTTGACTATGGATGTGCTATTTTTATACCATTCATAGTTTATTGTGAAAGTATTGACATTTCGTATGCTAGTTTTAATACGAATGTTTATGTTATGTTTAAACCTTTTCATATGGGAATGCATTGGACTTAATAAGTGACGGGTGGAGCCCGCTATAGCTCCTCGATGCATCGGTAGGTCTCATGAGACAAACTAGTGTCTTGGAACAAGGCCTTGACAAAATCTTATTTGTAGCCTTGGCACGAGGCCTTGGCTATGTGGTTATGATAGTCTGGCATTATGCATTCCAACATTATGAAAGTGGTTATTTATTTTTGCATGTGATTATTCGATTAGTGGAATATCCATGTGAATAAGTAAATGGCATTATTTCATTTTATTTATGCCATACCATGTTGAAAGTTCATGTTTAAAAGGCTTTTGTTTTAGTTATACATTGCCTTAAATGTTTATTCTTATTGATGAAAGTTTCCGCTATATTGTTATCCTTACTGGGCATTTGAGCTCACCCCTTTTCTATGTTTTATTTTTCCCAGGAAGTGAAGATGTAAGTTATGAATGACCTGCAGGGATATTATGAGGGGATTGTAGTGTGGACTGTGGAAACATTATGTTGTTGTAGTAGTTTTTGATTTTATGATGTAATGTAAAACTTATGAATATATCTAGTGTTTCCAAGGCTACTAAACCAATCGGTCTTTCGAGATTTGATCTTTCTTGTGATCATGCCAATGTTATGTAATAATGCACCGACTCTAGGAAACTAGGGTCGGGGCGTTACACAAAGTCTAACTCTAGTTCCCCAAGAAGTGATTTAGAGGAAGCACCTCGATGAAGAGGTAATCTCTTGTACAGATTCATTCAAACGTCTTTCTTATTCAACTTCCTCTTCATTAGTTGTTTCATTATAAAATAATACCATATTTATCACTTTCATACTTCTATGTTATTATGACTATTAAACAACCATATTTCATCTTCAATCCATTATATGAAAAATGAAATCACCACACCTGCGTACGTACAGTTTACCTTCTCCATGTCGTGGTGTAAACTAATTTTCACCACCACTTTACATGGATGGGTATAATAATGGAAATAATAACTATATTTGAATCTTATAACATTATAATTATTCTGAATAATTATACACCATCAAATTAAATACCATTCAATAATTACAATAATTACATCATCGCTCGTGTGTACGTATAACCTACCTTCTCCACAATACGATGTGATTAATTACACACGATCTCACTTAAACCATGATTATATTAATGATTTTAATTAATAAATATGATATATATTTTACTTATATAGTTATTTAGATTATATAACTATATCCTAATAATTGAAACATGGACTTATCTGACAAAATATTCATAAAAACATAAAGTTGATAATATCATAATAACGAGTGATAAGGAAATGTTACTAACAAATGGATGATAAAATGATCATATATGATATCATAAAATATAATATGATTCTATAATTTGTCAATTACATTATTTAAATAATTTTACTATAGTTACAGATACATACAAAGGATATCCTACATAAGCTATGGGATAATTTTTCAATTTCATTATTATTCTAGATTGATAATATGTTAGTATTTCTCGTGAAACATCTATCATATGTACCCATGTTTCCCAGGTGTGTAATAATAGTTTTTTCATAAACAATATTTTATTTTTATTTTTATTTTTTCATGAATTTTCACTTAATTTTATTAATAGAATCAATTTTTTTTATTTGATACAGGGGTTTTTTTTGACACTTCCAGAAAAAGTATGAAAAGAATGTTTTTTTAACTTATACGAAAAGAATGGATTTTTACACATTCATGATGACCTATTTAGATGAAGAATTACTTAAATTTTTAAATTCTTATTTTCAAATTAAATACCTTCTTTTAAATTTTTTAGGCATTCAGTGAAAATATAATGTTTTTGAAGAAGAAAGGATACTTTCCTCAAGAATTATATTCATGTGTTTGATCATAATTATTTTACATCAAAGATTACTCTCCCTAAAAAAATTCTATTTTTATCCCCATCAATACTATGAATTGATAGTGTTTTTGATGGAATGATATTTTATGCTGATTATGTTAGAATGGAATGATGTTTAAGAATACCATTTTATTTGTTGTGTTATTCCATGATGAATGATTTATGTTTTTTGGAACATGTAAGAATGATTTAATTATGAGATGCATGGGACCTATATCTCACTCCAATGAATTAGTTATTGATTTATATCTCATTAGATAGACATGATTGGAACTACATGTCAACCTAGTTCAGTAATGGACATTTTCCAATATTACGATCTTAGCAATGAGACATTACTAAAATGGTATGATTTTCAATGATTATGTATATGCCACCAAAATTTATGTCGTATTTTATGACTTTTGGCATTATTTATATTAATTATTATGAACTTTTATCCCACGAGATGATAACACGGTCATTCATATGCAATATAAGATTTCAAAAAGTTATGTTCTTATGTCTTATGATTATGATATGATTGATATTTCTCTTGTTTACCCTTACTAAGAATTTGATCTCACCATTTCATATTTTTCTTTTCCCCAGGTCATGAAGAAAGGTATTAAGTAAGATATGTCGAAAAGGTGTCCAGTTATAAAGATATAAGTGGGAGTCAATGTAGATATTTTATGATCTAATTGTTTATAATTCCCAATTTCTAATGACATTATATCTATTTGTTTCTGTTATTTCATCAATACATTTTATAATGAATATAAATTAATTTTTTGGGTTTTTTCAATGTATGTAAAGTAGGGGTCAATATTTATATTGTATGTGAGGAAATTTATAGTTAACCTTCTGAAACAAGGATGGTAAAGACTTATCAAGAACACAAAGGATATATCTATGAATATGTTATAATAATTCAGTATTATAAATGATCACGAATAACCTAGTATAAAACCTAAAGTGACCAAATTTTAAATTCCATTCTTGATTTTGTGGTTTCCCATTATTATAAGTGTTTTTAACACTATGATTCTTTGTTTTAGTCAATGTATGGAACCACATTAACGATGGATTCGATGAGAAATGCAACGATTGTCCTCCTGAGAAACCAAATGTTATGAGACATGGAATAAAAAATCATGTAACTATGCCCACACAACATTCTCAATATGTGAATAATGCATGACTTCTAAATAATAAAATGATGGATAAACATTATGTGGAGTCCTTCATGATGTAGTGCCCACCTTCTTTCAACAGGTCTTATAATCCATTTGGGGTTAAACAAAGGATCAGTACAACTGAAAATATACTTTCAGTTATATAATGTTTTGAACATGATAAATTCATTTTAAAAATCTATCATTTGAAGGTGAAGATGGACAACAGTGGAATCATATCAAGAATATGAGGTAACGAGTTTAAATTGATTATATGGAGTTAGATAAGTTCAATAAATTATTTTTAATATGTAAATTCCTCATATTCTTTGAAAAAATATCGAGAATGAGGTTCATGAACATAAAAAAATGGATGAAGAATCCTTTGGTAAGTATGGAACATGTTTTACCAAACATTTATGGTATGCTTCTATATTTATTATTCAACATAAGCATAAAATTGATAGAATCATTAGTGTATAAAACCATGCATCTGAAGGGCATTAGAAATAACAAACTATAACAAATTTGAGTAATTAGTTCGATGTTACCTCGTTGTTGGGATGTAGATTGGTGTAACACATCAGTCCTATGGGTATGATAAGAAAAGAAAAATGGAAAAAAAGGAAAATATAACGACCACACTAAAAAGAATATATCATTTCCATTATGCTCAATATGTGGAAATAATAACTAATTAAATTGTCTTAATGGTACAAGTATATGTATTATGAATAGAAAATAAGGTTATTTGGTGGTTGAATAACGATTTAATGGGAAAAATATGTCTAATGATGTTGATAGAGAAAAGGTATCACTGAATTCACCTCATACTTTTCAATGATACAAGTGCATAGAAATTGGTAATTATATGAATCAATTACCTAATAAAATTGTTATTTATGGTGATCTATGTTGGTAAATAAGAAGGCCAAATACATAAGAATGTCACATGAAATAAATATCAGTGATGTAGAGTTTAATAATGAGGTGTTGAAAGGTACACTAACAATCACCTCTAAAGTAAAAAATCATTTATTTGATTCTGGATCAAACCATAATTTTTTGATGAATTTTCTAAGTGTATCACCATTTACCTCAATAATTTAAAGTTGAGTTAGCTCTGACAAATTTTAATGGCACAATAGTAGCATAAAAATTATTTTATTCTTCTCTTGTTGATGTTTGTTAGAAAGTTCTTTCAAAAAATCTTGTCTTCATTCCTATTTTGAAATTGATGTAATTCTTGGACTACATTTTCTTTATTTATATGGATCTCACATCTATTTCCAATTAAGGAAAGTCCCATTTCATATTCCGGATCAATATGTCATCATCTATCGATTTAAGGATGTATATAACTTTAAAATTGAAATATTTTCCAGGTTATGGGCCTTGATTTTTATTAATTAATATTATTTATTTAAAATGGTTGGGGATAAACTCATGATTAAGAATACACCCATTGTATGAGAATTTGATGATGTGTTTTCAGAGTAATTTCTTATTCTTACACAAAATCATGATGTTGAATTTTCAATAGAACTCATACATAGTGATATGAAAATTTTGAGGACACCTTCTAGAATTTCTCCAATTGAGTTGTAGGAATTGAATAAGAAACTAATTGAGAATATTTATATGGGATTCATATTCTCTAGTGAATCACCTTGTAGAGAACATGTTCTATTTTTTATGAACAATGATGTATAAATGAGACTTTTCATAAATTATCGATAACATAACAATATCAATATAAAAAATTGATATCATTTTCCCTACATTGCTGACTTATTAGACCTACTACATGGGGATCAATACTATTTCAAGATTGATCTTCATTCTGTATATCATCAATTAAGGGTTAAAAAGGAGGATGTAACAAATATGGCATTTCATACAGGTTATGGACACTATGGATTTATAGTGATGCCTTTTTGTATTACTAATTCCCCCACTATATTCATGGGTATAATGAATGGTGTATTTATAGAGTATATTGATCAGTTTGTGGTAGTCTTTATATAATGTATTATTGTCTCTTCAAATATAATGTAATAACATGATGACAACATGAGAATTCTTCTCAAAGCCCTGTGAAAGGTGAATATTTATGAAAAAATTAACATGGGAGAATTTTGGATTCATAAATATTCAATTTTTTTTACATAATCTAATGATATGGGATATCTTTATATCAAACATAAATAGAAGTTGTCAAATGTTGGATGAGACCAAAAATGGTAACTAAGATCCGATGTTGTCTTGGATTATCTGGATATTATAAATGATTTGTAAATTATTTTTCATAATAATCTAATCCACTTAATAATTAGTCTCTAAAAGGAGTTAAGTTCGTATGGATAGAGGAATTGAATGAGATATTCAAATTGCTAAAAATAATTTTATCCAGTGCACCTATTATCACACTATCTTTTTGTGGATAAAGGATTTTGATCTAAAAGGATAAATCCAAGAAGGGGATGGGATGTGGTCAAATGAAAAATGATATGGTGATAGATTATGACTCATTGTAGTTGAATATCAATGAGAAAAATTACCCAACACATGATTTGGAGTTAGAAGCGGTAATATTTTCATTAAAAATATATTTTTATTATCTTAATGGTTAACATGGTAATATTTTTACTAATCCTAAAAGTATAATGTATATTTTCACCAAAAAATGTCTGAATGTGAACTAAATAAGATTGTTGGACTGGATTAATGATTATTACTACTCAATAAATTCTATCTCTGGGAAAGAGAACAAGGTGGAATATGATTTTAGTCAACAAGACCATGTTAGACTATCAATGATAAGGATCACAAAAGATCCAAAATTTCTGGATTTGCAAAGGATGTATTTTTAATTTTTTATGAAATGGGTAAATAATATCTTTCTTAAATGAGTGTTCGACCATATTTACCAGTGAAGATTAATTAGGTTCAGAATAAATTTGTAGAGCAATAAGAGAATGTGAGAAATGTTACTAAATGAAACTATTATTATGATGTAATAATAATGTTCAAGAATTCGGTTTGTATTCCTCTCATACCATAATAAAAGGATTTATTGGATGAGACTCAGAGATCTTCATTATATATTAACCCTAGAATCACAATAACTTATATGTACCTAAATAAGTATTTCTAGTGGAATGGCATGAGTAGGGATGTTGCTGAATATTACTATTATTGGTTGATTTTTCATCATGATATGGTTGAGAGACAGAAGTCTAAGGGGATGTTAAAACCATTACCCATACTAGAATGGAAATGGGAAATCATCACTATGTACTTTGTCTTTAGAATTCCAAAAACATAAAAAGGAATAAATGTGATATAGGTTATAGTTGATCAGCATAAGAAGCCACCATAATTAATTTCTAATAGAGGGTATTTATCTCCTGAACATCATTCCATGATATATGTAATGAGAGTGGTAATATTTCATGGTGTACCACATTTTATTATATGTGTTCAGGATAATATTTTTACCTTAATGTTCTTGAAAATCATTCAGCACGTTTTGGATACTAATTTAATTTTCAGCATTTCTTATCATCCTCATGTAGACCGTCAGTCTCAGAGGACAATAAAAACATTGGAAGACATATTGAGAGCGTTCTATATGTATTTCAATGGTGTTTGGGATCAACATCTAAATGTGGTAGAATATTATTAAAAAAATAGATTACCCTTAAATATTTTGATGTATCCTTTTGAAGCCCTATATAGAATAAAGTGTATAAATACATCTTGTTGGGATGATGTTGGGATAAAAAAATCTATTAGGGCTTGATCTTGTTGGTGAAATGAAATTAAAGGTCAGATCTATTCGACAACACATAAAAACATATCATACTAGAAAAAAGGTTATGCTAACAACTGAAGAAAATACCTATATTTTTATGTGGTTGATATAGTGTTTTTATGTATATCATTCTGGAATTGAGTAATGTGATTGGGAAATAAGAACAATTTGACCACTAGGTATATCATTCTTTTAAAATTTTAGATCATGTTTGGAAGTTTGATAACTGATTGGCACTTCAACTAAATCCCAGTAATTTGCATGATATGTTCCATTTATATTTCTTGAGAAGGTGTATAATTGATCAATCAAATGTACTAAACATAGATGTTATATTGATGTATCAAAATTGTTCTTATGAAGAACAAGTGATAGAGATTTTGGATCCTAGCAAAAATGTTCTACAAAAAAAGACCACTCGCTTGGTTAATGTTTAATAGAGGAAACACCAATTTGAGTAAGCTATGTGGGATCTTTAGGAGATGATGAGGGAGATGTATCCTCATATTTTTGTTTCTAAGTGGAAAATTTTGTGTGATAATTTAGTTTAAGGGGGTAGATTGTAACAACTAGATGATTTTATGAAATATTTTCATTAAATAATTTTAATTATTCTATATCTTTTATTACACGCAATAATGTGATTAAATCATCAATGAGACACCATTAGAATAAAATTAAAATTAGAATCAATCTATTATGTTAATGGGAATATATATGAATTACTTATTAAAATTCATTATGAATTCATTGGCTACCAATTATTTATGAAAAATATAAATCAATATGATATTTTTATTTTTCATAGAATTACTATTAGTAATGAAAATAATGAGATATATACATTAAATAAATTATTGAAATATTTTTTATATCCATCTAATGGATATTTTAGTAATGGGGTATAAATAACCTTAGTTGATGCATAAAAAATATTTTATTAAGTGAAATTCTACACTATTGAATAGAGAACCTATTTTAAATTAATATTTTTACACATTATTAATTTTTATATGAAAAAAATTATATATATTATTTTCAGGAAGGATGTAAAAATATACTTTTTATGAATTTTTTTATATGTATTTGTTAATATTCATGTATTTATGAATAGTAAAAATACACTAAATTTTACGAAATTTTTTTTTCATCAAAATAATTTACATGGTTAAATTAAAATATTTAATGGCTTTAATTTATAAATATAATATATTATTATCAATAAATATTATTTAATTCATTAGAATTAATTTTACATTATATTTAGAAGAAAAAAATTCAATCTTTTCCAATGTTTTAGCTTTTTTAACTCGTTTTCTATTTTTGACAACCAGATTTATTTTCAATTAATTACTGTAACATCTCTATCATGAAATATGAAATATGTTCTCCATATTTGGAATCATTATGTACAAATTATTTAAATAGTGTTACATTATTTTTTAGGTATTATAAAGAGTAAAATATTTAATATAAATTCATACCATAAAAGAGTAAATCAGGTAATTAAGGGTAAGAATAAAATTATAAAATTACCTTAACAATTGTATTAATATCATTGGATGAGTGTGTTTCAACATAAATCATCCATGGGATGGAATTTCATCCATTTTAATCAACTTATATTGCATTAAGTCATTTATTTTATATTATTTAATGAATGGTTAAATATGACTCACTCAAATTTTAATAACTTATTTTATTTAATACAATGTTATACTAATGAAAATTTTTATTAAAAATATTCTTTTTAAAATAAAATATTTGTTGTTATCATGGCTGTTTATTTGTAATTTTTATGAAATAAATAATTACCTTAATAGTTTATACATTAATGATACATAAAATATTTTATTGATGAAAAATCTATAATTTATTTTTTATTAATAATTTAATACCCATCAAAATATCCAATAATTTGACCAAATCTTGTTGGTTGAGTATATCCCGACCATAATAATCCATCTGTTGACTTATGGACCTTGTGGATCCTTATATAATTTATTATTACACATATTTTTTTGAAGTGATGTTAATGTTGTCACCTTGATAAATTAATAAGTATAACATTATAAATAGGGCATTTTATAGAAGATAAATTCAAAAAAAAGTACTATTATGAAATAAATTAGATTTAAATAAATCATATTATTTTATTTTAATTTATTTCATTAATAATCATTTTAAATATTTATGAAAACTATTTTTAGTAATTATTTTATTTAGAGGAATATCAAATAAATGATATTAATAATAATAAAAATAATTTAATTTGGGCTAATTAACGTGTATAATGAATTTTATAGATTACCTTGGCCTCTTATTAATAATATACAATTGTTTGGGAAAGTTATATTTTTATATTAATATTCATAAAAATCAGTGAATTGAATAGTGTCAAAACAGACACTATTGATTGTTTATCAAAATAATTTTTTATTAAATTATTTTAAAATAAATAAATTTTCTAAATTTTTTTTAATAATCATGATATGGTATTAAGGGATATAATTTAATTATTTATAGTCTATTTTACATAAAATATGTAAATATTTTACCCTTTTAATATTGAATTATTTGTTACCCTAGTTAAAAATTAAATATAATATTTATGTGTTAATTAAAAATATAATGTTTAAATTGATAGAAATAATTGTCCAAAATTTATAGGATTAGGATATTACAACCTTTTTATTCTCATATTCTAAATTGGGACATTTTAGTGGTTTTAGGGTAGGTTTTGATTTTATTATAAATTATTATTCATGGTGTTTCCAATAGTGCCCCTCAAATCTATTACAAAAGGGATCCTCTTCTGTCACTTCTTCACTTCACATTGAACCTTCAATATTGGCCATACCTGGAATTTTTTCCTTATAAACATTACTATTTACATAATATAGGTTATTTTCATCTTGAAATACAAACTCGGGTGCTCTTTGAAGATATTTAGGGGAAGCACGTCGAGTAAGAGGTAATATATTCTACACATTCTTTCAACCTAAATTATTCATATACATACTATTTATTTTTAGTTTCATTATAATGAAATAACATTAGCTTCCCTCATATAATTATATTTTATTATAATTATGAAAAACCCACATTCCACCTTCTGTCGATCCTATGAAAAATGAAATCTTGATGTGTGTGTATGTACAGCACACCATCTCCACAGTGTGGTGTAATATGTTTTTCACCACCACCATATGTGGATCGGTATAATGATAGAAATAATAACTATATATGATTTTTATAACATTATATATATATATATATATATATATATATATTCTGAAATATTTTACACCCTCCACTTCAATTCCATTCATCAATTATGGGAATGATATCCTCAAGCATGGGTGTCTATGACCTATCGTCTACATAGTGTGATGTTATTCCATCGACACGATCTTTATTATACCATGATTATGTACATAAATGGAATGAATAAATATGATATATATTATAAAAACATCATTATATAAAAGATATAACTATAACATAAAAAATTGAAAATTAACTTATCTCACAAAACATGCATAAGAACATAAAGAAGTTATTGTATGACTTAGGTTTGACAATGAATTATTTCTAAAACACGAATGATAATATGGCTAAAAATGATATAATAAATATTAATATGATTAGAGTGTATGTTAATGACATTATTTAAAACATTATACCTGAGGTTCAGATATATACGAATTATATCAGACCAATGGTAAGGGATAATATTTCAACTTCATTATTATTCAAGATTGATTATACGTAAGGATTTTTGGAATAATATTTATCTTAAACATCCATTTTTACTAATAATTTAATATTATTTCTATTCTTATAAAAAACAATTGGTTAATTTTACCCTTTGGTGACTTTTAACTAAATGACATGAAATAAATCTTTTGTCGTTTATCAATAAAGGGTATTATTTGCCTTTTCTTGAAAAATTATGAGGAGAATGCTTTATAAATATTATATAGCATGAAATTTTTTTATCCCTTTTATGATGACTTAATTCCATGAAGCCTCCCTCACAAGATTTAAAGGTTATTCACAATGACTTTATTTTATTTTAAAATTATATTTTATTTGGAGATAAGTAAGTATTCTTGAACTATCAAGGATACATTTTTCAAGAATTAATTTCAAGTTCTGATCAAAATAATTTTTCCATATATGATGACACTCTTTAAATAGGGGTTTTTTTCTCTCCCTATTATGAATATGATTTAATTATGTGAATGATTGAATGAAATTTTATATGGATTACGTTATGAGGGAATGATTTTTAACAAAACCATTATATTTATTGGGTTATTCCATGATCAATGATTTAGGTTTATGCGGATTGCATAAGAATGATTTGATTATGATATGGGTGGGACCTATATCTTTATCCTATGAATTGGGTATTAATTTAAATCTCATTAGATAGACCTGACTTGAACGACAAGTAATCCTGATTTAGTATAGGACATTGTCTACAATGATGGAATTTTCAATGATCCATGACTAATAAGAAATGATTTTCTATGCTTATTTTTATGCTACAAATCATCATGTCTTCTATTATGACTTTTTGGATTATGTGCATTAATTATTATGAACCATTATCTCATGAAAAGATATCACGGCCATTCAAATGTAGGATTAGATTCCCAAATGTTATGGTCTTATATCTTATGATTATGATTTGATTGATATTTCACATGTTTACCCTTACTTAGAATTTGAAAATAACATTTCATATGTTTCTTTTCCCCAAGTCTTGAACATGGTTATTATGTAATATATATAAAAAAGGAGTCATGTTATGAAGATATAAGTGGGATACATCGTATTTTTTTGAACTAGTTTTTTATGATTCTATGTTTCTAAAAAAATTATATCTATATAGTTTAGTCATAGAATTATTAAAAAATTTAATGAATTTACATCCATTTGGATTTAATATTAGTGTATTTATAGTAAGGGTCATCATATAGATGGGAGTTTGGGAAATATCTTATGAATTTTTTGGGGAGTAAAATCTTGTACACGCGGTGTGTTGTTTAGAGAGCACGATTTCCTATAATGGTGCACCAAATCATGAACATATTCTATGGAGGTGCATCATATATCTGATTAGGCTACATTGTTTAAAATATCATGAACCAGCCATGAAAATCCAAGCAATTGAGGGTCGTTTGGTAAAACCATTCACCAGTAGTGCAGTTTCCCATTTCTATTCAAAATTCCCAAATTTCACCTGAACTCAGCCGCTGGTAAAACCAAGATGAAAATTACAAAACACAATACAAGATAATACATGTAAATTAGTCCGATATACATCTATAAATGAATGTGTTTTACCATCTCTCCAACATATAAGATCTCATCCTTGAGTTGTACTACTAGGGATCTCTATGATTCTGAGTAAAAAATATCATGTCGCAGACTCTACATACATGCCTCTTTTCCACCCATTTATTCATGTACATGTCCTTATTTAAACAACACACAAAGTATCATCATGGTATTTAGCCTAAATAAATTCTCATTATGATCCAACACATGTATCAAATGATCTTTGAAGGACACATTGATTTTAAGCACAATGTCATCCACAATAATAAGACGACATGGGTTAGGGCGATATTTTTATAGTTTTTACACATGGTAAACATCATTCATAAGACTATATCCTTGTGGAAGATTGAATCAGTATTCCGAAGACCATATTATCTCAACAAACACAAACGGTCCAATGAACATAGGTGACACCTTTCCCTATCTATGTATCCTATGGTGACCAAATCTAGGAAACACCCAATGGAATATATGAGAACCCTCTATAAACTCTATATTTCATAGATGTTTTAAGAAAATTACTTTTTTCTACTATAAGTCATAGCTATACACTTCTGAATATGTTATACCAATTCTAACATATCATGCATGATTATCAGTCCCAACATCATAGACTCACCTATAACCATCAAGCATAGAGGTGATCTCCATGGCATACCATAAAGATCCTCATATGTTTCCATTAGTATATTTACCTAATTATTGTTGTTATATGAAAACCCCATTAGTTCTATCTTCTTCTCCCAAGAACCACAAAATTCAATAACTAAATATCCCATCATATCCTCAAGCACATATATTGTGTTCTCAGACTTACCATATTTAAATGGGAGGTAATATACACTCCAGAAAACAAGAATCATTCACATTATATATCCCTATTAGTAGTGATAACTAAAATGTGAATCATGGATTAGATCAACAGTTTATAGAACCCAGTGCAGTCATACTATCTCCCAAACACACAAATACCTTTATTATTCCTCAATTAAAGGCCCAAAAATCAGAAGGAAATGTGTTCTCTTTGTCAGTCTATCGACAATAACCCAAATAGCATCATTGTTGAATGTCCTCCTTAGCAGACCCAATTCAATTTTAGAATGTAGAATGTATGTAGAAAACCACTAGTATATTGGTGTCCATCCATCACCTATGTATAGGTGTATCATTATATCATGAACCCTACAATCTAATTTTTCATGAAAAACCCCCAAAAATGTCATCATAGGTCACTATGAAATTTGGGAATATATTGTTGCACCACCCACGTCATGTCATGAAACACTTGCATCATCTTATCATGTATACTCATATGCATAACCACCTAATTACTAACACAGATGATTTCAACATAATCTATGCTCTAATTTGATGTTTGATCCCCACCATCAAGGAATTCATTCATGGTCAGTCATTCTAGATACTCATACTTCATATTTTTTTATCTGTATCAAAACTATAGACTCTACTAAATCTGATATGAGGTTTATAATGTTCTGAATATTATGATCCACAATGTATATCTCAACCAAAAAATTCATCATCATCCACTCAACACAATACTCTTTAATAGCTTGTGTCTTTGTTTTCCTTCTCCAATAATCATCAATAGAATTCCAATTTCAGGTCATGTTTGGTATCTTAATTTCAAAAGACTACATGATACTCAACCCACATTTTCTTCAATAGATTCATATTTCACTATGAAAATATTTAAATTATTCTCTTATGGTTCATATATATAGTAATAATTTACTCCAAAAGGTAGTTCTGCCATCACATCATTGCATAAACCACAACTACCCACTTGATTATGGGTTTACGGTAATTCCAGTCATGTGGATTCAAATTCTAATAAACTAAATCCATAATTCATTACCCCTACATCAATAATACTAGAAAACCTTATCCAAGAATCATTGAAATATATTAAATATTCCTTACATTTCATAGGTAGGATCAGAAGTTGTGTTGATGTCAGTTGCATCTTAAAATCCTAGAAATCATTGTCACATGCTTCAGTAAAATCAGACATAATACCCCTCTTGGAATAGAATAAATGTGGTTCTTATAATTTTTAAAAATCCTTAATTAATATTTGAAAATATAAAAAATTTAAATAAAGATATGGATATGAAATACCTTCATAGGATGCTCCCAAGAAACCACATCCTGATCTTGTTCCAGATCTACTAACACACCTTCCTACAGGAAAATGTTACCAAAGAATAATACCTAATCAATAAAAAACATACACATATATAGCTTGGAATATATTTGATTTTATATCATTGTACTTAGAATGATGTCGATATATTGGGCATGATCATCATGAGTTTTGGAGTACACCATGATGACATCCAAAAACACTGCAATTGCTAACTCCCATTAAGAAGATGCAAGCCCCTCTATAGTTATCAAATATACCATCAATACATCGAATAGGATAACAGTTATTCACATTAATCTATTCTAACATTGGATAATCAACCAATATAGGTTAAATCCCATCACCCTTGTTGTAAAAAAATATAGGTGAACCCAAAGGTGATGTACATGGATAAATAAATCAGTTATATGAAATTTTTTCTTACTATACCTTATGCTCTTGGATTTCTATTGGTTGCATTTAGTATGTTGGAATTGAAATTTTCTTAATCAAAAAATAATATCTATAGTAAACTACAATAATCTCTCATGTGGAATCCCCAAAAAAATCTTTAGAAAAAACATGATGAACCATTTCCACTAAAGGTGGATAGACATCATGATTTACATCTCCATTATCTTGGAATATACTCAAAACATGGGTTGTGATCCCTCCTTGTTTCTGAGTAATTGTCCCATCTAGGCCTTTATGGATATCTAACAATCCAATGTGACTATGTTTGTCACCAATAAAATATAGAAAGTTATCCATTTTATGGTAATAATCAATGAGGGTTTGTAAGCTACAATCATCTATATACCAAGAATCAGGATGGCGCCTGATAGTACTAGAACATAGATCTCCCATATAAAATATTACCTTGCAACGTTGATTGAACATAGCTTGAATTATAAAATATCTTATAACTATACTCCTATAGGTGTGTTTATCATCATCATCTCACTAAATAAGTCCACAGTGAGGAACAAACCATTCAAACGTTGGGTAGAAATAATGTAATGAGAGGCACCAACATTGATTAAGATACTAGATAATGTTGCCGACAATATAAATTTACCTATCATTTTTAATGGTATAGCCTCTCTATCAGCAAGTGTCTGCTACGTCAGATGAATCTATCATGCTCTTCTTCATGTGAATCTACTTGATTCCATTATGTTGCACCACTATGATGATATATGCACACTTTCCCAGAAGAACAATCTCCACTACCTCTACCCCCTCAACCTGTACAACTTAATCTACGAGACTGATATGTTGAAATAGTTTCACATTCGACACCCTGGTTCTTTCTAGATCAGGTATCACTACATGTCAAAGGATGGGTCCTATATAACATCCATATATGCCTGATCACGCCCATGGGAAACACTCTACTGGTAGACAGGGGAACTATCTTTAGATATGTCCTAACCTACCACACTGGTGATACATCACTCGAGTATGATATATAGAAACTGATACCACTATTTGTGTACCCTTCTACCCACTACCCTTGATATTATTTCTATAGTAACAATTACTACACTCATTAGTCGTACCTCTTGATCATTTTTATACAAAAATATATGCTGCAATGGAATCCTCCATTTGGCTTCCTTCAGCTTTGAGAGCCTGATCCACCTCCTCAACAAACTTCTTTAATGAAATGAGATAACTTCTAACATAATCTCACATTTATTGTTTACCAAGATACATCTCTTTGTAGTTATCTCATCCCATGTCAATTATATAGTGAAGTGCGTTATATCTTTAAAGGATCCTACAATTTCCATCATGGAAATAATCCCATGACTCAAATTTATGAACAATGGTGGTCTCTCATACTTTAGCATCTCATGATAAAAGTTCACGAATATCATCTCCAAAATTAACATCTATAACATTCCATCAATCTATCTAGTCCATGATTGAATGTTCCAATAGAAATACACTGATCCTCATAACATATAGGTAGATGACTTGACCCTCCCCTATGTAGAGTATCATCTCGATATACTAAACATATAACTTAACTCCCTATATTGAACCATATATAGTAAACTTTGTATGGTGAAGTAACTGAAACTCCCACATCAGATCCGACATTATCCTCAAAACCCAATCTGTGTCTTTTTCAACAAATTTCATGAAGAGAACAATGATTGATTGGAACTTCTCCCATACCGCCTCTCTCTCAACAATTGGGTCCACATGTTCCACAAATGGTGGAGCATCTCCAGCCATAACCTCATGTTTTTTATTAAATTTTTTTTTCATGAGGGTAATATCTCTTCCATGGAAAACACATGACATATGACACATAACCCACCTTTATCACATTTACGGGAAACTCAATATTCCAAAACAAGTCATTTTTCCAAAGCCCACCACACGTTCAAAATCAAGGTGCAATAACGAAACTTTCCCATCCTATATCTATTCTATGTATAACAAGGGAAAAACATATTTGTTATTCCTATTCGCCATTTAGATACCCAAATATTCTCATATTTCATCATTTTAATTTTTTTATAAAATTCCAATTAGGTTTAATTTTCATTTGAATATCACACACTTGGGATAAAATTCATGTTCAACAACTTATGCATAACCTATTTTCTTATTCATAACATAAATTATGCATGTCACAATATTTATAGTTTCCATGAACGATGATTGATAAAAACATCATGGTACATATAGGGTCAAAAGTAAAATATCAGAAAATATCAATATTAATAATCACCAAATACAATAAGTGTGTCAACTAAGGTGAAATATCATCAACTATAACACAAATCATCAATAACATCAAACCCACCTAGTGTACTTGGGGTTTCCACCATACATGTGTTAGTTACTCCCATGAATGATCTCATAACTAAGGACTAACACATATTTGTCTCCCATCTACCTTTTCCAAACATTATGAAAAATTAAACAGAATGTAAAACTGGGCTTTAATACCACTTTGTAACATCTTGGATAGGGTGCCACACACCAGTGCCCAAACCGGGTCACCACAGGACGTCAACTATACCTCCCCATTTTCTAGAGGATGTTTAATACCAGTGGGGGCCTAATATTAGTCCTAGAGAGTGTCTATCCTCTTTTTTCAAGTAAAATATCATGGGGAAGTAATTAAATAATATCCAAATATATAACTGTAATTTGAATGATTCAATTTTAACATGATGACCAAAACTAGAAATACAATGTCAAAAAAGAATAATAGATATGCCATGATAATGTATATTCCATGTTTAAAATGAAAACTACAAAGTAAAATCACCAAAATCTCCAGAGAAGGGCCCACACCACATATGTTTCCCTCATCCATTCTTTATCCCAACTGAATAATCTATCATGGTTTTTCTCCCATTACATGTCATGGAAAAACAAAATAAACTCATGTAATGATCAGGAAGCTTGGGTACGGTGTGAGTACCACACAATAGGCCACCCAAAAAATCATTTATAAACAAGATCCATCTAAATAATAGTGTATATAGTTGTATTATTAAATGGTTTGAATTCATATTTAAATCTTTATCACATTATCAATTAATATTTATTTAACCACATAGACCAATGGGTTCCTATGGAGACTCGTATCTCAATACCCACTTCGGCCTATGCATGAGATCAAACTAATGACAAATAAGATAATATCTCATTATTCTATTATTACCATTCATTAATTCATACAATTTAATGACCACATTATCATCCCTTAATTCAAAATTTAAATGACCATGCCACTATTCAATTTTTCATACATGAATTCCCAGGTTACAATTCATAACTCACACAACTGAATAAATATTTTCTCATCCCATAATTTAAACTTGAATACCCATGATTCCATTCATACCTCAAAAAATTTAATTACCATGATTACATTCATAAATTCATACTTGAATTCACATGTTACAATTCATCGACATATAATTAATTCTATAATTAATTATCCATACCAATTTCATTTCTAATTCACCCAATATTTAATAAATCCACTCCTATTTATTAATAAACCAATTATTTCATCATTCCAATGACATTACTAATTCAATAATATATTATAATATAACCTATTTTAATTAATTAATCAATTAATTAAGTATAAAAAATCGTTTAAGTAACTCAATAATTAATTAATCAATAACCCATAATTTTTTAAAATATTAATTATCATAATTAAAAATCTCAATATCTCACAATTAATTAATTAATTAATTAACTCAAATGTACTATTTCAATTTATCATAATTAATTTTACAATTAATTATATCAAATCATCTATCTCAAAATATCATGATTAATTCAAATATTAAGATTGTAAAATAATATATATCAATATATCATAATTAATTAAATAATCAATAATTAAATTCATAATACACAATATCTCATAATTAATAATATAATTAATTATCTCAAATATGTAATACAAAATATCTCTAATATCACATCTCCATTAATTAATGAATTAACTAAATCAATTAATTCAATAAATAACTCAATTTAGTAACATAAAATCTTAATTAAATCATAATATACACAAAATTGTAGTCAAGACTAGGAGATTAAAATTATATACCTCCTAACATGATACACTTATGAGTGACTTCATTATGTAAATCATAAGGTTTGATAGAAGAACGATGTAGAACGAGATCCAGATGAAAAGCCTAAGTCATGATTGAACAATAAAGAAACCCTTCATCATAGATCTATATCAACAATTCTAGAACTAGATCTATCCAATATATATTGTGGTAGAACTTGAAAGAGAATGGATACTACAAATGAAGATATCCTCTTATTAGGGGGGTGTATATCATCAATTTGGGATTGGAATCACCGAGAACGGAGGATAGAATGGCTTGGAATCACATCGGGAGTCTCAAAAAATGATATAATATGATTATGTGTTGGGATAGGGAATTTTGGAGTATTAGATGTGGGTTTAAGAAATAATTAAATTATATTGGGAGGTGTAAAATCTCTTACGCTCATTTTGTTTCCATGGGCACATGATTTATCTTATTCGTTTACCTAACCATGATCATCTTCCATGGGTACATGGTTTCTCTATTTATGTCACACTATTTGAGAAACCATGTTCCAACTTTGAACATTCCCAATTTCTATTTATATATGGTTCCTTGGTATGGGGCACATTGTTTTGGAAAATCATCCACCAACTAAGAACATTAGCATTTCCTTACAAAATTTCCAACTTTCACACAAATGTACCCCATCCTAAAACCCAAACAAATTTTTTTGGAAAAATATAAATTGATTACCCATAATAGTTTCTAAGACACCTCCATTAAATTTTAATATTTTGAAATATATTTACATAAGATTGTTTTATAACAATAGAACATTAAAATTAAAATAGTCAATTAGAAATCTGATGATGTATGAATTATAATTACTTTTGAGAAAAGTGGATGTGGATGAACATAATAGTAACATAGTGTCTTTTAAAAATTATGAATCTAATAATAGATTATTTAAAATATGAATATTCATTTGATTAGAAATCACCATCAGATAGTCTTGAAAAAAAGAACTTATGTATAGAAATTTTATAAAGTTCTTCCTGAAGAATATGTTCTTCATGAAATCAAAATATAAATGTCAAAATTGATAATATAGGGAATTAGAGAATATAATATTAGATGATGGTTCTAAAAATGAAACAATATACTCTAAATTTAGAATTAATGAACACATCATAGAAGAATATCGATAATTAATATATAACAATAAATTTGATGAAAAAGGAATAAACTACATAAATTAAATGAAATCCACTTTGAGTGCCTCTAAGGATAGAAACTATGAATCATACATGAGAAGATAACATTGAAATGAAAAATATAATATCTATTTTAAAAAAAAATTACAGGTATTAAATGATTTTCTTCAATCTCAGTTACATATTTCTATTCCCTATGAGATATAAAACAATGATAGTTATATGTCCAGCGATTAAATATTTGAATATTGTAACATGATGTAAGAATCATTTATTAAATTAAAAGGTAAATATAATTGTTTAAATAAGATTCATTCTATGTTTTCTCAAATAATAATGATCTTATATAAAAGAGGGACAAAATTTCCCAACCGCTAAAATAAAATAGTAAGATGAAATTATCAAATGAGAAGTTATAGATTGATCTGGAGAGATTTAATTATGGGTGAATTTTTTTTCTGTTTTTATAGGTAAGAAATAACTCCTAAATATAGTACTAGAATTTTATTATAACTGAGATAGGGAAAAATACATAAGAATAAATTTTTCCCATGTACCAATTATATAAGAACATATAATATTCCTTATTCCATCAAATATATTATGTTGTTTGTTTATTATAGTCTAATATTTAATTATTTGAAACCATTGAAAAAATTATATATTCTTAAAGAACATTTTATTAAGAACTATACACCATCGTTAATATGGCTATGATTTTCCTTTTTTCATAATTTGATTTTATTGGAAATATTCTTGAAGAGTACCAATAAGATCATTTGGAATCTAGATATTTGATACTCTGTGCATATATCTAGGGACAACTCAAGTTGCAATATCCTCATCAAGGTTTGTGGTTGATATTTTAATTTTTCTAACAATGTTAAAGAGAGGATAATTTGATTCAATCAATTTTTTTAACTAAACGACAGTTTTAATTCATTGTGTTTTATCTATTGATGTATCGATGAATAACATTCTTAGATGTTCAAAATGGTGTGCTGATAGTATTTATGGTAGGATAGAAAATTTTATTTGGATGTTTTTTATTCTAAACATGATTCATTTTTTACTGCTCTGATAAATTACATTTTTAGGCTATATATCTAAAATATTTATTTTCTCCTAGTTTTTCTTATTTTTGTGAATTTTAGAAATTATATTGGATTTAGAATAACACCCTTGGTCTTTTTAATATCCTATCACCTAGATGCATTTCTAATAAAGGTTTTTTTAATGATTGATATAAGTTATAATTCCAAATATATATATTAAATACAACTTTCCAAAAGGGGAATCAAATAAAATTATTCAATGAAAGGAATGAATTATATTTTGGAGAGGGTTCATAAGGATTTTCTTGGATGGTATAGATTTTCATGCATAGTAGAGAATAATATTCTTATCTTATACTGGTTGATTATTCAAGATATTCCTGGTAATTTTCCTTTCTCATAAAAGTGATTATCTTTCATGTTTCTTATAATATTATTGATCTATAGAAAATCATAGTGGATATAGAATAAATACTATAATAATTGTTAATTTCCAGGAGATAGAAGTTAAATAGTATAAATAATTACACTCAAAATATGTCTAAAGTCACAATATTTTTCTCCTAGATCCTCATAGTATAATGGAGTAGTAGGAATGAGAAATAGATCCATTACGAAATTTCCCAAATATTGATAAATGATTTTGATATACATGTATATTTTTTGGTATAGGATATAAATAAATCTGTTTTTATAAATAATAGAGATTAAATAACACACCTTTGAATAAGGCCCTATATAAATTCGGGAATAGAAGAAAACCAAAAGATAATTACATTATATTTTCTTTTTTTAATATTATTATACTCATTATTAAAGATAATTTAGAATAAATTTCTTCCATGATTGATGAATGGATCTTACTTTTATATTATATTCCCAATAAATATTATAGTGTATTTAATAAAAGGACCACGATTGTTGAAAAATAATTCCACATTAATTTTTTTGATAAATATTCACTTAAGCCTAAGATCCCTTTATAAATTATGAAGGATTGTATTTGAAATTTGGAAATCAATTATTTCATACCTTTTGCAATGAATTATCCCATATAAGATTTTTATTCTAAATCAAACCTCATATATGATAACGTGGTGTTAAACACTTCAATTAATAGATCTATTTGGACACATAAATATCATCCCTTAAACATAGTTGTAGGTGTTCTAGAAAAAAACTCATACTTGATCATCTATGTGAAACTAAGTTGAACAACAAGATTTATTTTCATATATTAAACCTCAAAACATCAATGATTTTATTATTGTTTAATTGAGGTTAATTATAATGTAATATGAATTAATTCAAATAACATATAACTGAATCTAAGAACTAGTTGAAAAACCTAATGAGTAAAAAACTATTGGAACAAAATGGGTTTTAAGTTTGACTATTGATGTGGGAGGAATAATTTTTAGAAATAATGATAGACTGGATTTACAAAGTTAATTTTGAGAAAATGGTATTGACTATAAGAAACCATTTACTCTAGTATCGATACATGAATCCATCATAATGTTTATTTTCTATTTAGTACATTTAGATATCAAACTATTTCAAATGAATGTGAAGAATATATTAATAAATATTTATATTATGGATTATTTTTTTCATTAAAAACCTCAATGATTTTAAAACTCTGACATTAAAAATCCTGTATTTAAATAAGGAAAAGAGTAATCTGGTTTAAAACAAGCTCTTTTATCTTGGTATGATATCCTAAATGAATTTAAGAAATTCCAATGGTTCTATGAAAGGGATTGATGAACCTATGTTATATAATGAAATAATTTCTAATGATGTTGTTGTTGATCAAAATTTTTGTTGATGATATTATTTTTTCATATTCATGAAAATTATTTTGGTATATAGATTTCAAAAAATATGAAATGTAATTTTTTAATTATTTGAATGTGTGAAAATAAACTCTTTCTTGGATTTCATATTTTAAAAAATAATGATTAAATTGTTTTAATATAAAATAGGAACCCTAAATATCATTTAAAATAATTTATCACAGATTTTACTAAAGGTAGTGAATATACAATGAGTACATGATTCAAGTTGGATCACATTGAAATAAAAAAATTGGTTGATCAATAAACTAATAGAGGTATAATTTTAAGTTTAATATACATAACTACATGATATAGAAAAATAAATTTTATTACATGTATTTTTCTCACATTTCAATAAAATCCAGAATATTCAGAAAAAGTAGTTTTAAAATGAATTTTCATGTCACTCAAAAATAAAACAGTAAATGGATTATTTTACTCAATAGGACAATATTTTGACATTGTAAGATTATAATATATAGGTTTTAGTGGTTTTAATTTTCAAATAAGAATAACTTCATGAACATGCCACTTTTTAGGAAAGTCTCTGTTGTTATAGTGTTGTATGAAATAAAATTTTGTAGCATTATCTACTGTTGAAGTTGAGTACATTGTTGTTGGTAGTTTTTTTGCAATCATTATATAGATATACTAAAATTACTAGGAAATGGTTATCTATTTTGAAATGGATTTATAAATTTTGATAATAAGAGTGTGATAAGTATTTATAAGAGTCTTTTGTCACATTCAAGAAAAATGATATTTTATGTAAGACATCCCTTTTTTAGATATATTTTTCCAAAATGAAAATTAACTTAACAGTTCGTTGGTATTGAACATCATCATGATGATATGTATTAAAATATCATGAATAGTGTCAGAATAAATTATACAAAACACAAGTTAGGCCTGATAGCTTATGTCTAATTTTCATAATTATATTTCATCCATTGATGTTATTTATATTTATTTTAGATTGTATATTTTGAGAAATTACAGAAGTAACTATGATGTATGATTCACATGATATATATGTCGCCCATGATTTTTTTTCATATGGTTAGAATACATAACGTGGTAACATTTTTAGGTGGTCATTATACATACAATGAGTATTTACTCACACGGTCACTATGAATTCCATACATTTTTTATTTGGTTAGTAGACCTATCATGAGTTCACATATACCATTATTACTTGCCTTTTGTTTCAGTAATATGTTTTAACAGAGTACTATATTTTTATAGAAATCATTTTGTAGGTGTTTCAATTAAGTATATTATTATGTTAATCCCAAAATGATAAAATTATACTTCCAATTACAATCCAAAATGACCCATATCTTTTCCACAAAATATCTCCTATCTCTTTTGAATAATTATCTTCAAAAAAATCTATCTCTCTCATTATCAAACCCACACCATTTAGTTTTTAACCTCTCATGTGATATTGATTATTAACAGATATAAAACTGAAATTAAAATTATGAGGATGAAGGGAATGTTAGAAACTAATTTTCCTATTTAGTCCCCTCACTTGATTACATATATGAATTCCAAATCTAGGTCGAGCACATCAGTGGAGCTGATGAATCCACACCCGGTTGATCATGTTGTCTCTATAGATAATTAGATTGATTAATGGATGAAATTGAATAAATACCATGTTTGAAATATGATTCCCAAATAGGGTGTTGTTTTTTATGTAAAATAGTAAAACTTTTAATATAAATTATATTAATGTGTTTTATACATTCCTTGAGTACTCTCCTAGAGAAAATATGGATATAGTTATATCATGAAACAACAGAGATGTTCTATAATTCACCTTAATGTAATGGGAAAAGTGTATTGGTGTACCTAAAAACTGATATTTTTGTGACTACCATAGCTCATATCTATTTAATCTTCCACACATTGATTTTTTTTTATGTAAATGAGATCACTATAAATGGAACTCCTTGATGACATTTGGTTGTTGAGTTGAGTTTTGATTATAGGATTCTGGTGAAATTTATACAACATCTATTTTATCAAATGATGGAATACATTACTATCCTATAGAATTTGGATCTTTTTTTTCAAGAATGGTGTTCAAATAATCCTTTACAGATATTTCATGAAACATATAGTTGAATTGTTTAATCCTATATTGAAATTATGTTTGTTTCCATACATTAATATTATCTCATCCATGTTAGACTACAAAGTCTTATTTCATTTTGTGTAAAGGATTTCCTCTTCATATAGTCCCAACATTACATAAGTGATCAGTAATAAAATGAAGTAAAATTGGATCGCATGTAAAAAAGGAATTGGTGTTTTACCCAGAGAACATTCATAAAAAAATTCACTTTATGAAGTACCCAGATGTACCGAGGATCTTATTGACCCTTGTCCTAGTCCTGATGTGATATTTTAGTATTTAGATGACAAGGGGATGTTGGTGATAAATTAGTACAAAATAAGAAGAAGTGGTATATTTAGATAATGAAGAAATAGATTCACAAGAGGAAAATATGGAAGCATCTCATACTATATATTTTATATATTCAAGATATCCCCAATTCATTCCATTACATTATGAGGAGATTTTAAGGGGGTGAAGATGAAAAATATCATTATGGGAGAAGCTGTAGTCCTAGGATTGATGACATATAAGACTCTGAAAGTGATTAATTTTGATCATTTTGATCACATGTGATTTCAAGTAAAATCAAGAATCATATTCCAAATTAACCTTATATGTGTTTCAAGTCCCCTGCATCCTATTATTTAGGGATAGATTATCCACATTCATATGATAATGGGGAAATTTATCCTGTATATGGTAGAACTACTATACCTTTTCCTTAGAGGGTATGATAGGGACATACTATTGCTATTATAGATAATCAAGAGATACTTGAGTTATCTCAAGTTATACATTATGTTTATCAATCATTGTATGAAACCCATTTTCTTAATCCAACCAAATAAACTGAATATACATCAAAATATAGCACTCAATTTATTGATGTAGAGTCCATTGCTTCTGCTAATCATATAACATGAGTGGATACTAATGATAGATGTTTATATTATTTGAAGTGAGTGGAATCAGTTGAGGATTTTCTAATTTTATAGGGTAAGAAAACGTCATTTCACCCAAATACTTCTATCATTTTTACATCATATGTCACATCAGATGACTTAATTGTGTTCAAATAAAAGATGATTGATACAATCATGATTTTTTAAAATATTGAAAACTTCTTTAAACAAGTTAGAATATATGAAACATCTGGTATTTTTATAATAGTAATGTTTCATATTCATTTAATTTTTAATTTTGGAACTGATATAATGTAAAATGTGATTTAAAATTCCAGTGCTCCAGTTGGTGCTCTTCGAGATTATCTATTATATACAATTTTTCATTTGGACAAAAATATTCAATAGTGTTCTACTTACACCTACTCCAATTCCACCTTCTATACCTCTTCATCAACCAAACATTAATCAATAAATGATTTGAAAAATTATAAAAGATGAAGTTAAAATAATGTTTTAATAGTTCAAGAATACTATGGAAGCTATGTTTTATTTGTATTAATCAAATTATTCCATGACATTATCCCACGTAATTGGATAATTGAATCAAGATGGGTAAGATATTGACGTAATAAAAAATGGTATTGATTGTTGTATTATCAACATCATTACTAATTATAATTTAAAGGTTATATTTAGAACCATGGATCCCTATAATAATCCATTGACTTGAGATTTTAGGATAGAATATAGAAACAGTAGGATATGAATCTAGTTATTGATGATTTTATCCAGAATATAGGTTTTTTACATCAGGCATTGTAGCACTATTTTGAAGCTGTTACTGATTTTACCTGGTTAATTGAACCATATCTCTACACTAAGATAACTGTCAGTCTTTCTCCTTCAACCATCCCTATTTCCCTAGATCCAACCATTACCACTTGTACCATTAATACATTTAGAATATCACCTAGACAATACATTCATTAATAGAGACAAATTTCTAGATGTGATATATTTATGGATCCTACCTTATCATATTCTCTTCAAACAACATGTTTTTCTTCATCCACATATAATTAAAGGGACCATATCCTCAATAAAAATTTTATTTATGTCAAAAATTTATATTAAAATTAGGATTTATTATAGGGAATCTTTGTAGTCTTTTTAAATTTTATTTATATATTAATGCATTATCCTCTTTTATTCTAATTTTTTCATAAAATATTTATTATATTTTTATTTTTGTTTATTTATTAATAATCCCAAATTAGAGATTAATGATTAGTGATAAATTAATATTAATTGAATTCATTAGAAAATAGTTAATTCTTTTAGGGAATTTGTAATACACCGACCCTAGATGCCTGGAGCTAGTGCATTATTGCATTAAATTGGCATTATTACAAGAAAGAAAAATCCAATGGGACATTAAATTTTGCACTATTAGAATTATAGATTAAATACATAATACCCATAATCATTGGAAAAAATAGAATAAAACCTGATACATAATAAAAAAACAAAATCCATCATTGAAATCTTATTCAATGTTCAATTGTTCATACCATGGGGAAAGGAACATAATATGGGTGAGCATAAATACTCCATACGGGTATGCACAATAGAAAAAATAATCAAAAAATATATATGGAAAAGAAAATAACTATGTACACATTCTGAAAAAATAACAAGATAACACCTACAAAATGTGTCAAGTATGAAACTGAAAGACATTCTAAAAATAAATAAACAGATAATGAACTACATATTAGATATGTCGATAGAAATTCTCATTGAAAAACAATAAATTATACTAAACGAGGGAAATTTAATTATTATAGGAAATCATGTCTTAGGAACATGAATACCTATTAACATCAATACCACTCCAAAGATGGTTTAAAATAGAGATAAAAACATGTTTAATTTAGCCAACTTATTTTTCTCATGAGAACCCGTTGATGCATCTAAGAGATATATAAAGGCCGATATCCAACCATCAATCGCATTATAAATCATTACTCATATATATTAATCAAAATCACTAATATTCCATATCAAATACTTGTATGGAATGATAAATATGGATTTATCAATAATTCCATAATTAATCCAAAAAATTGTCAAAATAACAACACTGTGAATAATGGTATATGATTTTGGAAATACCAATATCAATTATATTAGTCTATTGATAATAAATTAAATTCTCAAGGAAAAATTATTACAATAAAGTGATATGATTCAATTGAATGTTAGCATTCACAAAAGGATGTGAGATTAATAATATTCCTGATGATAATAATCATTAAACATTCCAAAGTGTCCCATAAAACATTGAAATATTTAAATCATAATCAATATAATGGAATAAAATTAAATGAAACTTATAATAACATGAGTATAAGATTATTCATGAAATAATATATCAAAATAGTTGGTAGGTATGTCACACAAAATAATTAAGTATTGAATATGACATTAATCTCCAAAATTTAAATAGTAAGATAAAAATACCTTACCTTAACTTTCATTATATTTTTTGGTTGTTATCCTCCATTATAGTGGTTTAAAATAAGTAAATAACTAATAAAATAACATCAAACATGATTATAATAACATATATTAACTTATTGTAATATTTTATTACCCATTTGTTAATATTCTTTCAATATTTTGACTTTTTTGGTTGTTTATTACCTAGTTATATCAAGAACATTTTGACTATATATTTGTTATTATTATTAAATATATCATGGTTTCACCATCTCCATAATTTAATCCATGACTAAATTCAGTACATAATTTTTAATAATGGTCCATAATACGTGGAGATAATACATGAAGTTCATCGTTCATGGAGATGATAGGTCGTACATATGAATGAATACTACTTTCACTTCAATATTGAATTAAAATAATTAAAAAAAAAATACATATTTATATTATAATTATAGTATCAAATATATTTTCTATATTTTCTATAGGATTACTAAAAACACCCTTTATATGTTCCAAATATGTCATGAATGAATCTTCTCGTTTTGTGGGGGCGGTAGTCCACACTTTCTCAAAAAAAATTATCAAATATACACAACATGGAAAGCATAAAGGAATGTTCCAAATAAAAATTACAAAATAATAAGACATCATAAATAATATATATCTTTTATATAGAAATATTTTAAATCACAATGGAATCTATGAGAGTTGTTTGGGAAAAATTGATCAATAATCATTTCATGAGGTTGTATTTGGTCGTACATAGAAATAGTATGTTAGTTACACATTACATGGAGGTGTGTTACTGTAGTTTGAAATATTATCATAAAAACATCCCATTATTTTTTGGATACATATTATTTTATCTAATAATTGAATAACAAAATTATAGCTAGTGGATAATGGAAATGAAATTTGAAAGAATGAGGGAATGCATTACAATGTAATTGGGTAACATTTTCTTGGTTTATACAAAATTGATTGACTAAAAATCATTATTCTCACTGTAATTATTTTATGTACATTGTAGGGATCATGGATGACTATTTGGGAAGGTATTTGATTAGATTAGGTGGTTTTAGATGTGTTAGTATTGGAGAGATGTGGCAGCCTTTTATAAGGCAGGGGGAGTGGCACTTTGGTAAATAACAAATAATATTGAATAATGGGTGGTCTATCATACCTAAAGATACTCCAAAATGAAAAAATAATGGGTTAAATGAAATTTAATGGTCTATAAAAACCGCATCATAACAAAAATAATATCATTTTAATAATTTGGATCCATAACTTCTACGGTTTCCCAATTTTATCAAATTGGTTTTTATTAAAGATTCTAGTTTTTTAATCTAATTAATTTAACCATTAAGACTATATTAAAGTAATGTTTACTATAAAATATAGACACGCATAATTATTAATATTATATGAAATATTTTGAATATAATACCCTTGTATTTTGAAAATAATTTTTAAAACAAGCGCATGTGACGTGATAAAACAATGCATGAACCGACGCTATGTTAATAAAATTTTTATCATATATGGTTCAATTTGTAAATTATAACAAATTTATTGGACAATTAATATAACATATTTAATATTTATTAAAAATTAAAAATAACATGTTATAATGGTGTATTTTTATTAATTATAAATCATTTAATAAGATTCATTTATTATAAAATAACAATAATGTCAATATTGACATTATTTATTTAATGTTAATTTTAAAATATTGATATTATATTGGAATTCAAGTATATAATGTTTATTTTTTTATAAAAAAGAATATTAATAAGAAAAATAAAATAATTAAATCAATTAACTTCACTTCAAATATTTATAGTATGATTTATTTTAGTTAATTATTAACTAAATAATCATTACATCAACGTTTCATAAACATTTTATGTACCAAAATGATCTCTAAAAAATATTGATAACCTATTATGAAACCAATAACCAATGTATCCTTGAAAATGATATCTATAACCGAAAATATGATATATATTTTCAAATTTCAATGTTTTATAAATTTAAAAGGTATGTAATGTTCACTTTTTGACATTTTCCTTACCTACCCTTTTATATAGTTCACTTCCATTTAAATATAACTCAATAACAATATATTTCATAGAAGGTGGGTACATGGTCAAATTTTTGGAACACAATGGCTTATGTACAATTTTTTATGTCATTTTGGTCCTTAATATTAAGGTTTAGTAACTAATTAAGCTCACTCGTAACTTAATCAATTTATTTAATCTTAATCACATTCATTACTCACATTGGTTAAAAAAATTAAGTTTATCTTATTAGACCACAGATATCATACTTATTGAATTTTTGTATGTAATATTTTTAAAATTCAAATCACATAATAATGAAATTTAGTTTAATGATAATCCCACAAATGGGGAGATATAACGTGTTTTTATAGTAGGAAAATGTTCACAATATTATTTTGATTTTGTATTCAATTTGAAAATAAAATTAATTATAATGAAAAAAATGTATAAATTTAGGTATAGCTTATCTAATATGACTCATAAAAATCTATAATATAATTTATCATTAAAAATTATTTAAAATAAAATGGTATTTTTAACTTAATTGCATTAATTTTCACTATTCACCAAAAAATTAAATTTCTCCGAAATATCAAAAAAATTCACCCTAATATAATTTCTCTATTATGAATACAAAAATAATAATTATTTTTTAAAATAAAATTCATAGAATTGAAAAAAAAATTAAAAATAGGTTTGACATTAAATGGTGATAAAACAATATCTTGTCTGTAATACATGTTAATTCATTGTTCTCTGTAGTGTAAGATTATATTTGGGTATATATCAGTATAAAAACAAATTAAATTTACTAAAAAAGAATTATTATTATAAATTCATGGTGAGTCACATTCTCCCCACATTAATTAAATTGTGTCCTCCTAATTTAAAATTGATCTCAATAATCAAGGGATTTATATTATACAATTATTGAAAGACCCAAATCATAAAAAGGTATAATATCACATATTCCTAATAAGAGATAAAATATAGAACAGTTGTCATGAAACTAGGTTCCCTAGTAGGAGAACATTGGTGGGAAATGAAACCCAGGATATAGATGAAAAATCCAACAATTACGTTCTAATAGAGCGTGCTAGAGAATATGTTCTGATGAAAGTTGAAGCACACAAGAGCATAAAATATAGGCATGAGTAAAGGTCATTGATATCATAACAAATTATGATAATTGGGAAATTGTGATGTTTTAAAGGAATTTTTTTCTATATTTATTGACTTTTTTCATTGAATAAAAATTTAGGGAAATATACAAAGACACAATATTATTATATTATTACACCATGAATAATTTCAACTTCATATATTAGCACATAATGTGACATATATTGAAGTAAAACATTAATCTCTAAAATCTCATCCAATGGTAATATTAAATTTTTTTTATTAATGGTCAGCTTTTCTATCATATTATGATCCAATAGCTTTGGAATGAAAGTCACAGAAATTTATATAATGATTTTTTTTATACTTTAATCAACATGTAGTAGCCCTAAATTTTCACATTCCAAACTATTGAATAACATCAACATGTATCATCTTGAAGTATGGTAATCACTCGATTAACCATAAAAACATTTTGTAAACATGCATTCATTCTTATTCCTTTAGTAAAAAATATATTTTTTGGATATATTCCTTAAATTAAAATATGTTGTAAACTCCATCAATGATATCATAGACCACAATTAGACAAGTCATTAATCAGTACCAATGTAGTCAGTACTAATCCAAATCGATCACTTCTTCATAATTATGTTATCATCAAGAAACAATTAAAAATATTCTTTCCTTAAATCATGTGACTTTTGAAAATTGTAAATTTCTACAGAATAAAATTTCATAGAACAATTCAACATATGATATCATGTCCTTAATGAAATTGTACTACAATACAATACTCATATATTCCATAATTATTATAACCAATACATTGATGATAAAATATTAAAATTACCTAATTGTTGACCAAAAATATTAATAATTCCTCTTTATTTTTGGCAATATCATAACATCACCCTTATCCAATAGTATCATCTAGGGTAAATTCTTTTGACTCATGGGAAATTGATCTGCATTGTTTCATCCCTCCTTGTAGTGGACTAATTGAACACTAGAACCCATTTTCATACCCTTACAATCATGAACATGGTTTTCTTTTTCTACACACATATAACTATATCCCATTACATTCATGAATTTACAAGGACGATTCATTCCCTAGTTATCACCTGTGGGAAAATCCTTCTTTCCCATCTTCCATTTATCCCTATTTTCCCATTCCATCATCTTCTTCCCTTCTTATCCATAAGACTCGAATATTTATTTACATATCATGTTAACACATTATACTATTTATTCATATTATGAGATTACATGGTACACTATATCCCATTGAAATGAATGATTATGACCTTGAAGGATATGATCTGTATAACCCTTTACATCACATGCACTGGTGGAGTACTCATTTCTTCAACTACGCATCATTTCAAAACAATGGAATTTACTATATTAGCATATAAGTCGATGATATTTGTAAAACTATAATTTTTCATATAACATATAACATATATTTATCCATCATAAATCCCTAAAACCAAAAACTATGGCTACTTTTTGGAAATCATTACTCCTAAATCCCTCATTATGGTAGGTAAATAAAATTTATATCATCTTATGAATATCCACTCTGAGTGTAAAAACATATTTCCAGTAAGACCCATTGTCATATACCAGGTTACCCTGAGTTATTCATAGAACAACTTTTCAGTGTTGTGAATCATAGGTACATCTTTACCAGAACCAAGTCCACTTGCAGTATCCAGACAAGGATGTATTTCTTGTAATACCTACATAACCTCTACCAAACCAAATTTATAGTATTTCCTTGTATATTTATCATCAATGTATATTACAGGGTTGTTCTCACAAATAAATATTTTCTAAATATAGTTTCCAAGGATGTTGTTAAACATTTATTTATACCAACTATATGCCCTGACCCCAGAAGCCTAGAGATGGTGCATTTTAATATTAAATTGGAATCATTAAAATGATGAAAATCCTAAAGGAATATTAGAATTTTCAATCTTGGAAAGCCATATTACATTCATAATACCCTTAATATATTGTGAAAATTTAATAAAACAAGCTACAGAATAAACTGAAATAAAATCTATCCTTGAAAGCGTATTCAATTTCTCATATTCATAACATGGGGACAGGAATATAATAAGGGTGATCTAAAATGCTCAATTAGTGTAAGTACAACGAAAAAAATAATGAATCAATCTATATATAAATGTAAATACTTGATTACACATTCTATAAAAATAACTAGATAATGATTAAATAATGTGGAAAGTATAAAATTACAACACATACCATAAATCAAAAAACTTAGACTGAACTACATCAATAGATTTTTCATTGAAAAATATCTTGAAAAAACAATAACTAAAACTAAATGATGGAAATATTTCTATTCTTATACGTCATGTCTATGGACCATGAAATCCTTTTACCATCAATACATTTCACAGGCAATTTAAAACATGCATAGAAACCCATTTAATTTGTCCAACTTATTTGTCTCATGAGAGCCACTCAATGCATCAAGGATCTATATAATGTATGGGATCCACCCATAATTTTCGTACCAAATTATTCATCATATTGAATAATAAAAATATGTAACATGCCTTATCAAATAAAATTACTTAACGATAAATACATATTAATGAAAAATTCCCTAATTAATTAAATAATTGTCAAAGTAACCACTTTAAGAATAATGTTATATGGTTTAGGAAATACAAATATCCATTGAATGAACATATGGATATTCAATTGATTTTTTAATGAAAAATTATTAAAATATAGTTATCAGTTCAAGGGAATGTTAACAATTAGAAAAGGAAGTGAGATTAAGCATATTCTTGGGGAGATTAATCTTTAAACATTCCAAAGTGTCTCATACAACATTAAATCATTTAAATAATAATCACCAAAAGGGCATAAAATTAAATTAATATTATAATGACATGAGAATAATAAGATTCTTGGTATAATATATCAATATGCGCATAAGGTATGGCACATAAAATAAGTAAGTTGTGAATGTTACAATAATCTCCCATATTTAAGAAAGTTAGATGAAAATCATTTACTTTAACCATCCTATTGCAGTGTGGTATTTAAAATCCATTAGAGTGGATTAAAATATGTTAATAAATAATGCGATAATCGTAATAATGTTTATAATACCATATATTACCATCTTACAATATTTTTTTACCAACTTTTTATCACTATATCATTATTTTGACTATATTGCATGTTCGTTGATTACTTTTCTCATGTACATTTTGACTTTTTATTTGTTGTTATAATTAAATATATCAGGGTTCACCATCTCCATAATGTAAACAATGAATAAATTTAGTACATATATATTTTATATTGGTCTATAATATTTTTAGATTACACATCAAGTGAACACATCATGGAGACTGTTGGCCATACGTACGGATGAACACTTCTTTAATTTCATTATGGAATTAAAATAATTAAAACTAAATTATACATATTTATATTATAATTCCAGAATCAAATATATGTATTAAAATTTATATATATTTATTAAAAACATTATTTATATTTTCTATGTATGAAATGAATGAATCATTTCACATTGATGGGGTGGTAGTCCACACTTCCTCATATGAAATTATCATATTTACACAACATTGTTAGCATATAGGTGTGTTAAAAAAACTACATAAGAATAATACATCCAAATTAGTATATATATCATATATAAATATAGTTTCCATCATAATTTTCACCATAATATGTGGTAGGTAAAAATTGAACAATCATCATTTCGCAAGGCTGTATTTCACAGTACCAATATCCAGTTCGTCTGTAACAGTAATGGCCTGGACCTCTCCGCCCCATTCATTTGTCGAAAAAAGATCCTGAAGTGTTCTGGATGGTCGAATGGACTTTTCTCTCACTTTTCCGAATTTTTGTCACTACACACCGGGAAGTGTGAGTACACTCCGTGTACCACATCTCCGGGTATACACCATGTTGAAGCCTTGTCCTTACCGCGTGAAATAAATGAGTACATGCTGTGTAGCCCATACTACATGTCGTGTAGTTCCTCCCCACGTATGTGTTACCCTCAAACCGAGTGTTGACCATTCAACAGCCATGTGTCGTGTTGAAGCCATGTCCTTGTCGTGTGAAATAAATGAGTACATACCGTGTAGCCCATACTTCACGATGTATAGTTCCTCCCTGCATACGCGTTACCCTCAAACCGTGTGTTGACCAGTCGATGACCGTGTGCCTCGTTGAATTACTTGTTGGAAGCCGAGTGGAGACTGTGTAGAATGTCCGAGTACAGGATGTGTACTAGGAATTACATGCTGTGTACTTTAGTTTTTCTATCATATAAAACGAGGGGGCCTCTCCTCCTTTTAAAATAATTCCTCTCCTCCCCATTCTTTTGAGCAGAGCTCTCCTGAGAGACTCCAATGCCCCTTTCTTCTATAACTTCTTCATCCGAGCTCCGATTTATGATCCGTCAGCAGCCACGATATCGTAATGTCGAGGAGAAACATCTAAAATTTGATATGTTTCTTTCCCTATGGCCTTTCCTTCCTAACTACCTATCAAAGAGGTTTTTTCGGGCTTTCTCAGAAGCGACAGACACCAACAGACATCTTCTACAGTTGATCTGGGGGAGCGTTGTGATCAGAACCTACTAAGGTAGGGATTTTACCTTCGTCTCTCAAATTTGTGCATCATGCGGGATGAGTGTCCTCTTGCTTTCACGAGAAATTGTTGTACCAGTTTAATGAAGATAATAGCTGGCGTAAAGAATGGGGATGGGGAAGTTGTTATGTTTATCTTTGTTTACCCTATTGTTATGTTGTGAATTGAATTGGATTATGCCTACTAAAAATCACAGTCGTTTGGGGCCTTTGCTTGCGCAATTAAATGTTTCCCTATCTTTCTATACGATTTTTTGGATGGAAACATTGTGGAATGTGGAAATTGGTTAATCACATCATGTTGGCTTATTAAATTAATATTCGGAACCCTTGTGTGATCAACCCGGTTGAACAAAATGGAATAATGAACATGTGGGTGTTGGTTTGGCTATGTGGTGTGTGACAGGGGGGGTGAATCCTGGGTTGTTACGAATAGGGTGTGCAATGGGGCTGTAGTATATGATATTAACGGGGAAATGATGTGGCACGAGCCTTGTTTTTTTATCCAGTTGTGTAGATGTGGTTATAATGGCATCAAGGCTGCACTAATGGGTTGAGATATTAAAATAAATTGGAATGTTGATAAATGATCTTGGGGGAATGATAATGAATTAAACGCAATAACAATCAATGGGGTTGATTGGTGATATTAAGGTTTGTTTTGTGTTGCTTGTGTTTTATCTAACTTGATTTCTGGTAGGCAGCGATATGTTTTATGAACGATTGATATGGTTAGTTGTGGTTAATTTCCCAGTAGTTAAGGAACTAATAAACTAATAATACTGAAACATGAAAACATAAATGGGGTTTGTATTGTTTGTTGTATGCATAATTCGTAGTAGAAGTGTCGAGGCATGTGATCATTATATCTATTTAGAATCCATAGGTTGGGATGTGTGTTTGGTATACATATATGTATTTGTGTCTTTGTGTTTTGTCGTAACCCACCCATGTTGAACAGCTAGTGCCGAACACTCCCATTTCATGGGAGAGGGTGTTTCCCCCCTTAGTTACTAGATCCTTCCTGCTCCTTCTTCCATAGGTTGTGATGGCTTGAGGCGACCTTACACCCAAGACTCGTCTGGTAGGTTTCGATTGGGGTGGTTTGTATCCCAAGACTCTTTGGGAAGGTTTAATTTTCCGAAGAATATTTAGGATGAGTCCCATGTGTTTACAGGCGGGATATGTGGTTGTGAGGCCTGAGTGTGTGTGGGCGGGATATGTGGTTGTGAGGCCCAGGAGTATGCGGGATGGATATGTGGTTGTGAGGCCCAGGTGAGTACGGGCGAGATGAGTGTGATAGCTTGAGGATGTTCGTCGTTAGGAAGAGCAAATAACTAGTGGGAAATGGGGCGGGGTACCCAATACTCTTGTTCTTATATACTACTACTACTTTTTTTTTGTTTTTGGTGATTGTGGTTGGTGAGGTTTGGTGGATAGAATTCCATGCTAGGTATTGGTTTCTTCTGTTGTTCTCATGGGAAATTAGGATGTATCCCCACCTGTGCACGAGAGCTTTAGGGTTTCCTACTGAGTATAATTGTATGCTCAGCTTACGTTTACTTTTAGGTTTATTGGAGGACTACTAGGGCTGTGCGGGACTGTACTAGTCAGTATAGTAGGAGTTTTTGCAGTTTGTATACTCTTGTTTCTTTTGGCATTGTACTTTTTGAGTTTCCTTGTACTTGTACTTTGTTTGAGAACTGTTTGAACATACATGTGGGATTGGTTTGGGTTTATTTTGATTTACTTGTTTTTTTATTTTGGTGTTTGAATCATCCTATTTCCTGATCTTAAATAAAAAGTGTAATTCCTCCCATATTTGTGAAAACTCATACCCCTGGTGCTAGTCGCCATTCCGGGGCCTACAAGATATGGGACTCAGGGGTCATTATCTCCCTTTCACCATTGCCAGTTTAGGAGGGGCATCTTTGGTGGGAGGGGCCATGACAAAATGGTATCAGAGGTGAAGGTTGAGAGATAGAATGGAGTTTGGAGCTAGGAACAGTGAGGATTGTATGGGATGGTAGGGCGACAATGTTAGATGATCTTGGTGTGTGACATAGGCTAGGGAAGACCATCTAGGACATGGGATTTTAGGACCCCCCGTGATCCGATGCAAGGACTCTAAGCCTACTGAACGAAAAAGTGAGAGTACATTTATTTCAGGGTAGAGACCCATAGTACGGTACATGCATTATCATGATTGTGTTTTACTTGATTTGGGTGTTCTGAGAATGAAATAGAAATAATGTGATAAAATGAATCCTTGAGAAATTTACTTACTGCTTGAGCTTAGGCGATATTTGTTTACCGTACAACTATGGCACATGGACGTCCTCCATGGGTGACTCAACCAGCCGAGGCCCAGCAGATTCAGGCGGTCGATCAGTTGAGGATTGACCGAGAGGAGGAAGATGAACATTGGCAGAATACTCTCCATTCATTCCAGCGATAAACCCTCAAGAATTATGAGGTTAGTACTTCAGATATAGAGACGGAGGGGTGGATTGAGGAACTGAGGATCGATTTTACTTTGATCCGTTCTCTAAGGGTGTACTAGATTCCCCTACCAGTCAGTAAGTTGAGAGGTGTGGCACATCAGGGGTGGACGCTCTACCTCGAGGAGAGGTCAGAGGCAGAGGTTCCATTGGCTGACTTTGAGAAGGAATTACGAGAGGAATTCATTTCTCCCATGATCAAGGCAGATAAGCGACATGATTTAATCTCCCTCCAGTAGGGGAGTATGTCAGTATGAGAATTGGGGATCATGTTTAAGGATATCCTATACTTTCCTCAGGATCTCTTTCCAGATGAGGAGTCTCAGGTAAGATTATTGGAGGAGGTGCTTCGTCCTTCATTCCAGTATGATATCACCCATTCACCCTTCCAACGTACTTGGTAGTACAGAAGAAGGCATAGGTTTTAGAGAGGATGCACTCACAGGGAGGGGCACAATGAGAGGGGACCCATCCAGGTTCGTCAAAGGGTAAGGTAGTTAGCAGGAGGTCCCTTATGACAGGACCTTCCAGATCCAGGTCAGTAGGGAGTAGGCCCCAGCAGTTCCAGTTTAGATCTTCGGGTCCTCGTCCCTTTTTCACAAGCCCAGGAACATTGTGTTTCTCTTGTGGAGCTTTCAGGCACATTTAGAGTCGGTGCCCGACCCGAGCTCAGTTAGGTGGAGGTGGGCAGGTTCAACACCCGCCTCAATAGCACCAGTTGCCGGTGAGGCCCTTCCAGCGGCAGAAAGACCATGCACCTCCGAGGGTAGACTTGGCAGGAGGAGACTGACCTCAGGGTGCTCCTCAGGGACCCCAACCAGGGCCTAGCCAGGGAGGTGGTCGACATCAGAGAGGCAAAGGAGCAGGGCGTGGATAGTTTCACGTAGCTGAGTTGACAGCTCTGGTTGGACCAGAGGTGGTGCGAGGTATGGTTTTTTTTGTTCAGCACTCTCATTTATACTTTGTTCGATTCGGTAGCTTCACACTCCTTGGTTGTGCCAGGTCTAGCCCATTGTTTGGCACAAGATGTAGAGAGAATTTATGTACCCATGGTGCTGAGTACACTAGTTGGATGCCAGACCAGCATATCTTGTGTTTGTCGGGGATTTGGGATGACGTTGGGACCACATATATCTAGTGGGGACCTTATTTTTCTACAGATGCAGCCATATGATGTCATCTTGGGCATCGACTGGTTGTTTTCTGTTAGTTCCATTATCGACTGCTTCCGAATAAGGGTCGTGTTCTCCGACGTGGATGGGAAGGGTGTGGATTTTGTTTGCGAGAGGATCTATCAGGTGGGAACCCGACATGTGAAGCCTCTCCTTTATTTTTTATGCGCGTTATAAGTGGTTTTAGATGATATATAAATGATAGATGTACCATAGGTAGTTGGGGAGTTCATCGATGGTTTTCCCAAAAAGGTTGTAACTCTACCCCCCCCCCCCCCCGTTGTGACGTTGAGTTCGGGATAGACTTAAAACCTGGTGGCCATCCTATTTTGATGGACGCTTATCAGATGGAACCTTCGGAGGTGCAAGAGTTGCGAATTCAGATTGATGATCTGATGGAGAACTGTTTTGTTCAACCCAACATGTCTCCATGGGGAGCTCCAGTTTTGTTCGTGGAGAAGTCAGATGGTGGTCTTAGGCTATGCATAGACTACCAAAGGGTGAATCAGGTAACAATCATTAATCGTTACCCCCTTCCAAGGATAGATGATATCTTCGACCAGCTGAGGGGATATGGTTTGTTTTCTATGATTGATCAATGATCTGGACATCATCAACTGAGGGTAAAGGATAATGACATCCTTAAGACGGATTTCAGGTGCTGGTGTGGGATCTTCGAGTTTGTAGTGATTCCATTTAGAGTAACTAATGCACCAGCTCTGTTTATGGGACTTATGAACATTTTCTTCCGAGAGTTTCTAGACTAGTTCGTCGTTGTGTTTATCGATGACATCCTGGTCTACTCAAGATCAGAGGAGGAGCAGGTTGAGAATCTCAGTGAAGTCTTGGAAGTCCTTAGACACCACAAGATTTATGGGAAAATGATGAAGTGTAAGTTCTTGATGCAATAAGTACACATCCTTGGGAACGTGGTGTCTCAGCATGGATTGTTAGTGGACCCGTCGAATGTGGAGGCAGTTGTCTCTTGGGCAGCACCCAAGAGCGTGGCAGAAGTTTGTAATTTCCTAGGTTTGGCCGGTTATTATCGGAGGATCATTTTAGACTTCTCTCGAGTTGATGCTCCATTGAGATCTTTGATAAGGAAGAACCAGGTCTTCTTATGGAGCAAGCAATGCCAGAAAGATTTCGACTACCTGAAGGAGAAGTTGTTTAGTGCTCTAGTACTCATGTTTTTAGAGAAAGGGTTGTTGTTTGAGGTGTTTTGTGATGCTTCTGGCCTTGGTTTGGGGTGTGTACTGATGTTGAAGAAGGGTGTGATCTATTATGGGTCAAGGAAGTTGCACCCTCACGAGCGTAACTATGCCACCCATGACCTAGAACATGTATCAGTAGTTTCCGCACAGAATTTGTGGTGACATTACCTCTTTGGGGAGCACTTTGTGGTCTTCTCGGATTACAATATCTTACGTTATATCTTCACCCAGCGTGATCTGAACTTACGGTAGCAGAGATGGGTCGAGTTTCTCTAAGACTATGACTTGGAGATCTCTTACACTGATAGCAATGGCAACGTTGTGGATGATGCTCTGAGCAGGAAGTTTCATAAGGAAGTGGTTCGGGAATCCACTGATGCTTGGAAAGTGATGCGAGAGTTGGATGCCTTGCACTTAGATGCAAGGGTAGAGGGTGTTAGAGGATGTTTTTTTCCATATGATGATGTTGTAATCATTGTTGCATCAGGTGGAAGTGTCTTAGTGGGGAGACTCCGAGGCTGAAGTAATGCGGGATCGTATCGATCAGGGAAACGATCCATAAGGATGGTCAGAGGACTGCCGACATCGGATGCTTTTTCATGGAAGGTTGTCTGTTCTGGAGGCGATGCGTGAGGGAGTTCTCCGTGAGTTCCACAGATCAGCCCGGGCGGTACATCTGGGATTTTCAAAAATGTACTTAGGCCTGAGGGAACAGTTTTTGTGGCTGACAGTTAAATGGGATGTGGCAATGTTTGTGGCTAAGTGCCAAGTGTGTCAGCAAGTAAAGGTTTAACACTATGTTTCCAGTGGTTTGTTGCATCCTTTAGATGTCCCCGAGTGGAAGTGGGTTGACATATCAATGGAATTTGTCACAGGACTACCCAGATCTCAGGGTGGTTATGATGCTATCTAGGTAGTGGTGGATCGGCTGACGAAATCAGCTCATTTCTTAGCAATTAAGGAGTCGGGCCTTGTGAGTACCTTAGAATAGAGGTATGTAGACGAGTTGGTGCATTTTCGTGGCGTTCGGATGACTAGCGTCTGGGATCAGGATACTCGGGTTTCCTCATGAGTATGGAGGGGTTTATATCATGATTTTGGCACCCAACTACGCCTTAGCACTGCTTTCCACCCCAAGACTATTGGTAAGACGGAACGGACTAATAGATGTTGGAGGATATGATGTGAGAATGTGTTCTGGATTTCAGAGGATCATGGGTACGACACTTACCTTTAATAGAGTTTGCCTACACCAACAGCTTCCAATCCACTATTTTCATGGTTCCGTTTGAAGATTTATATGGAAGACCATGTCATTCAACCATTTTATGGGTAGAGGTTGGTGAGATAGGTGCTCTTGGGCCAGAGGTAGTACAGAGCACCACAAAGAAAGTTTAGCTTGTGTGTGAGAGGATGAAAGTGGCCCAGGACCGACATAAGTCTTACACTGATCTTCAGAGGAGGCCCTTAGAGTTTGAGGTGGTATATCATGTGTTATTGAAGGATTCGCCTCGATGGGGGAAGTAGAAGTTTGGGAAAGGGAGTAAGCTCTCTCCTAGGCTCATCGAACCTTTCGAGGTGCTGAGGCGAGTCGGTGAGGTGGCATATCAGCTGGCCCTGCCGCCTCAGTTGGAGAAGGTTCATGACGTCTTCTACATCTCCCTGCTTTGTCGGTACATACACGACGACTCTCACGACATAGACTGGGGAGAGTTAGATATGGGAGACAACGTGACCTTTGAGGAACGACCAGCCAGAATCATTGATCATAAATAAAAGTTTCTCTGTGGACAAACCATCGCCATGGTTCGTGTGTTGTGGAGGCATGGAAGCCTCAAGGAGAGCACTTGGGAGCAGGAGGCCCAGATGCATGCTCAGTACCCAAAGTTGTTTTGACTTGTGTTTTGTTTTGTTCTTCTGAGGTTTTTTTTGATGTTATGCTCTGTACCTTTGAGATATGGAATTCTTGGCTTGTTGGTTGTGAGACGTTTTATTTCCTTTTTCACTGGAAGTGTGTAACATGTTCGAATGTGTGGGGAAGTAGAAAAACCTGATCCTTAATCGAGACGCATTAATGCGGATACGATTGAACCCGTGTGGGCAAGTCAGTTCCGCCTAAAGCAGATAATATCTCTACATGGGAGAAATAATTCCCCAAGACATGTGTTGGGGCAGTGTGTTGGATGTATAGTGTTGGGGGAAGTGTAAGATAAATAAATCCTAATATATAGAAGTGGGAAGACCCAATTCGTAACCGAGACTCATTATTGCAGATGCAATTAAACCTGTGCAGGCAGTGTCAGTGCCGCCTAAAGTGGATAATATCTCGATATAGGAGAAGGAATTCCTAATACATATGATTACGGTAGTTGGTTGGGTTCCTATTATAATGAGATCCCTAAGAGGTATCTTTTTGGGTTCCTCTGGGTTGGGATTTGAATTCTCGAGGATGAGAATGTTTTAAGAGTTATCTAATGTAATGGCCCAGACCTCTCCGACCCATTCCTTTGTCGAAAAGGACATGAAGTGTTCTGGAGTGTATAATGGACTTTTCCCTCACTTTTCAGAATTGTTGTAACTACACACTGTGTAGTGTGAGTACACACCGTGTACCACCTTGCCGGGTATACCCAATGTTGATGTCGTGTCCTTGCCTCGTGAAATAAATGAGCACACGCCATGTAGCCCATACTACTTGCCGTGTACTTCCTCCCCACATATGCATTACCCTCAAACCGTGTGTTGACCAGTCAACGGTCATGTTCTGTTTTGATTCCAAGTCCTAGCCGCATGAAATAAATGAGTACCCGTCATGTAGCCCATACTACACATTGTGTAGTTCCTCCCCGCATATGTGTTACCCTCAAACTGTGTGTTGACCAGTCAATGACTTTGTGCCATGTTGAATGAAATGTTGGAAGTCACGTGGTGACCATTTGGAATGGCCATGTACAATCCATGTACTAGGAATTACATTCTGTTTACTTTAGTTTTTTTTCCTATAAACAGAGGGGGCCTCTCCTCCATTTTAAATCATTCCTCTCCTCCCCATTCCTTCGAGCAGAGCTCTCCTGAGAGACTCCAAAGACCCTTTCTTCCATAACATCTTCGTAGGAGCTCTGATTTACAATCCGTCAGTGGCCACGAGATCGTAATGACGATGCGGATCTTCTGAGCTTGGATATGTTGTTTTCCCTTCGGCCATTTCTTCCTAACATCCACCCAAGGAGGTTTTTTCAAAGCATTTTCAGAAGCGATGGACGCTGACGGACGTCTTCTAATGTTGATCTGGGGGAGCATTTGTGATCAGAACCTGTTGTGGGAGGGATTTTACCTTTGTCTCTCTAACATTTGTATCATGAGGGATGGGTGTCCTCTTGATATCACGAGACATAGTTGAACCAGTTTAAAGAAGATAATAACTGGAATAAAGAATAGGGATGGGGAAGAAGTTATTTTTATTTTTGTTTATCCTATTTTTATGTTGTGAATTGAATAGGATTATGCTTACTAAAAATAACGGTCTTTGGGGGCCTTTGATTGCAGAATAAAATGTTGTTGTATATTTCTATACCGTTTTGTGGATGGAAACTTTGTGGAATATGGAAATTGGTTAATCACGTAAAGTTGGCTGATTAAATGAATATTCAGAACCCTTGTGTGATTACCCCGCTTGAACTAAATGGAATAATAAACATGTGGGCGTTGGTTTCGTAACGAGGTGTGTGAAAAAGGGGGGGTGCATCTTGGGTTGTTACAAATAGGGTGGGAAGCAGGGCTACAATAAATGATATTAAAGTGACAATGATTTGGCACAAACCATTTTTTGGGATACGGTTGTGGAGATGTGGTTATAATGGCAGCAGGGCTATAGTAATGGGTTGAGATATTAAAAGAAAGTGGAAAGTTGATAAATTAACTGTGGGGAATGATAATGAATTAAACGTAGGAAAAATAAATGGGGTTGATTGATGATAAAATTGTTGGTTTTGTGGTGCATGTGTTTTATCTAACTTGATTTGTGGTTGGAAGGGATATGTGTTATGAACGATTGATATGGTTGGTTGTGGTTAATTGCCCAGTATTTAAGGATCTAATAAAATAATACTACTGAAATGTGAAAACCTTAATGGGTTGGGATTATTTGTTGTATGCATGCTTCGTAGTAGCAGTGTTGAGTCATGTTCTCAGTTTATCTATTTAGAATCCATAGGTATTGTTGTGTGTTTGGTATACATATATTTATCTGTATATTTTTGTTTTGTCTCACCCCACCCATGTTGAGCACCTAGGGCCAAACACTCCCATTTCATGGGAGAGGGTGTTTTTCCTATAGTTACTAGCTTATTCCAGATCCTTCTTCCATAGGTTGTGATGGATTGAGGCGACCTTACACCCAAGACTCTTTGGTTAGGTTTAGATTGGGGTGGTTTTTATCCCAAGACTCTTCGGGCATTTTTATTTTTCCCTATAATCTACGGGATGACGCCCAGGTGTGTGCGGGCAGGATATGTTGTTGTCAGGCCCAGGTGTGTGTGGGCGGGATATATGGTTGTGAGGCCCAGGTGTGTGTGGGTGGGATATGTGGTTGTGATTCCCAGGTGTGTACGGGTGGGAACAGTGTGGTAGCATCAGGACTTTCTCCATTTGGAAGAGAAGCTAACTACAAGGAAATGGTGCGGTATACCCAATAATCTTTTCATTATATACTACTACTACCTGTTGTTTTGTGTTTTTGGTGAGTGTGGCTGGTGAGGTTGGGTGGATAGAATTCATTGTTAGGTTTTTTTTTCTTCTATAGTTCTCATGGGAAATTAGGATGTCTCCCCACATGTGCATGAGAGCTTTAGGTTTTCCTACCGAGTATACATGTATTCTCACCCTACGTTTACTATAAGTTTTCCAAGAGGACTACCAAGGCCGTGTGGGACCCTACTAGTCAGGATAGTTGGAGTTGTTGCAGTTTCTATACTCTTGGTTATTTTGGTATTGTAATTTATGAGTTTTCTTGTACATGTACTTTGTTTCAAAACTGTTTAAACATGCATGTGGGATTGGTTTGGGTTTATTTTCATTTACTTGTTCCTTTTTCTTTTGCTGTTTGACTCATCTTATTTATTGATCTTAAATAAAAAGGGAAATCCCTCCAATATTTGTGAAAACTCATACCCTTGGTTCTAGTCACCACTCCGGGTCCTACTGGAGGCATGACTCAGGGGTCATTATCTCCATTTAACCATTTCCAACTCAGGCGGGGCATCTTTGGTTGGAGGGGGTCGTGACAGTAACCCATTAGATGTAGGTGTCTATAAGATTACATTAAAACCATATCATTGAAGCATCCTATTATTTTCATAATACTGGTTTTTTTTGTAATCATAAAATAAATGATTATAGGTAGTGGATAATTTTAATGAAATTATAATCCATTAGAGTAGGCGTTACCTCTTAATCAAGTAAAGTTTTTTTTGGATTATACCAAATGGATTTCATGGAAAGCTTTCATTGCCAAGGGATAAATCTCGGTAGAGAAGAAAAATTTTGGTAGACTATTTGGGTATGTATTGGACGATCTTATGTGGATTCATTGGTTTTTTTAATGGGGATAGGTGGTGGCCATTAATAGAGAACGGGTGTGGCATTATTGTAATTACACAATGGTATTCAATAATGGGTTGTAAATATTATATAATGATCCCCCAAAAAGAAAAAACAATTTATTAAAGGTGAATAATATAGGATGAAAACCTCATCCACAATAAAATATGTCTATTTTAATAATGTGGTTCCTTAAATTCGAAGATTCGCCAATTTATTCATTTTAGTTTTTATTAAAGCATATAGTGTTCTAGTATTATTAATTTAACCATTAAGACATTTTAAAAGTGAGATTTAATATAAAATATAGATCCACATAATTATTAATATTTTATATAATATAGAGAATAATATATTCATGTGTTATTGAAATTAATATTAAATCAAGCATATGTGACGTGCCAAAACGTTGCATGAACTCGGACTGTGATAAAAACATTTTACAGTATATGGTTCAATATTTTAATTATAAAATATTAATTTATTAACTAATATAAAATATAAAATATTAATTAGTACATAAAAATCACTTGGATTAAGATAAGCATTTTTATTTTTTTTAAATAATTTAATAAGATTCATTTATTGTAAAATAACAATAAAGTCATTTTTAACATTATTTATTTAAAGTAAATTTTAAAATATAAGTCATAAATTAGAATTTAAATATATTATATTTACATGTGTTTAACATGATATATTAGTATTAAAAAGAAAATAAATTCACTAATTCAATCAATTAACTTCACTTCTATTATTTATAGTATCATTAATTTGAGTTAATTATTAACTAAATAATCACTACATTGACATTTCGTAATAATTTTTTGTACTTATAACATCTATAACAATTATTGGTAATTTATTATGATATAAATAACCAATATGTATTTTAATGTATATATATAAAGAAAATATTTTATTTTTTTCATCTCCCAAGGATTTAAAAATTTTAAAGTTAAGGAGAGTTCCATTTTTGTCGTTTTCCGTACTTACCCTTTTAAATAGGAGACTACAATTTAATAATATAATAATAACCATATATTTCGAACTAACTGGGTACATGGTGAAATTATTGGCATCTAATGGATTTTGGACACGTTTCCATGTCATTTTTGTCTATAATATTATGGTTTAATCCCATATTAAACTTTATAATACCTTAATCATGGTAATTAATCTTAATCACATTCACTAATTATTTTTCTCCAAAAAATATGTTAATCAAAATAGACCGAAAATATCATAATAATTAAATCGTTGTATGATCGATTTTAAAAATTCAAATCACAAATGTGGGAAAATTATGATTAATGCTAATCTCGTTAACATGGAAAAATAATAGGGTTTTATAGTAGGAATGTATTAAAAAGTTTGTTTTGTTTTTATTTTCAGTTCGAAAATAAAATAAATATTCATGAACATAACTATATAAATTGTGGAAGTATTGATATAATGTGTCTCTAAAAAATATAAAATATAATTTAGTATTAATAATTATTAAAAATTAATTAATTTTTAAACTAAATTACAATAATTTTCACTAATCACCAAAAAATAATGTTTCTCAAAAAATCCAAAAAAATCACCCTAAGCTAATATGAAAATTAAAAATTCCAAATGAATTTTTATTTTTAAAAATAAAATTCATTAAATCTTAAAAATATAGATTTGAAATAGGAGTTCCATTAAAAGTTTGAAAACTCATTCTTTCATGTGATAAAACTTAATTCGGTGTTGTGTGCAGCATATGGTAAGACTTTTTCATAAGGAATCCTATCAACAAGATTATATTTATTGAAAAATTAAAATATTTCAATGCCTTGGGGTGTCATACCAATTTTATATACATGAATTTAATATTATGAAATTATACTTTTTTATATCGAATTATAATAAAATTAAATTTCATGATTCATGATAAATAATGGGGGATTTTTTGGATTTATCCATAACTTCCAAATTCGAGGGATCCAAAATCATTTTTAAAATGTTTTAATTAATTTAATGTATTTTTTATGTAAATGGTTTTTTGGAAAAAACATGCAGAAATAGATAATTCTAGAACATACCATGAAACCCTACCGCGTGTGTATTAAGCTAACCATTTGATGAATTTGAAATTTTCATGGAGGTCTAGTCATCAAGTCACCTTACTACATGTTTTATTTCCACTAACCTCCTGAACCAACTACATACTGGATATAACAACCAGTACCTAATCCTGGTAATCAATAAGGTGGAAATAAAAATAAAAAACTACTACATTGAGAAATCATGTAACTCTTACAAGTTATATAAAATTTACGTTACATAATACACTAATAACAATAATTATTATAGTGCCTGCATAAAAAAACAACCTATGACAAGAATTCATGAACCTTACTTGTATGTAAAAGACTATCTATATGAAATATTAAACCTAATTTTAAATGTTATTTTTCAAAATTACAATTCCAAACAACTTTGAGACCACTTAAATTTGATTTATGTAATTATATATTGTCTCCTCAAAAATAGAAGTGTAATGTTTCAAATATCCAATGCCTAGTTTTTTAAGGTTGAAATAACATGTTATTTCAGTTAATATATCATATAATTTTCATCTATTTAAAATTTTTACGAATATATATTTAATAATAAAATTTGATATTGTCATGAAAAGTATTAAAATGGATACATGATCATATTGATAATAACAAAGGATCTTATAGATGCACCATTTCTACAAAAAAAGATGCTATGACAGTATGTTTTTATAAACTCATTATGAAATAAGAACATAAAACATAAAAATTATAATTTAAGGACTATATACAACTATAGTTATTTGGAACTTTCAATGAAATGATTCTGAGTTGAGATTTTATTTAATCAGTTTTTCTTAAATTCACATTATCTAATATTATCATGAATATTACATGATACTCTCTCACTAATTTCATTTTTATTCCCCCAAACAACTTTGGATTAGGTCATGTGTGACATGGTATCCTTTTCCTATGACATATAATTATGTTAGAGGCTTTGTGACTGCATTGAATTAGGTGTTGTTTTATATAAACCTTGATCTAGGTTTTTGAAAATTTTATTTAAAAATATATGTATTTGATTTATGTTATTTATTTGTATAGGGGATTATATGTTGGATTCAGAAATAATACCTTCTTAAATTTCCATAATGTTCATTATATGGTTTGTTTTTTTAATATATAAACTGACGTAGTTTCTAATTGATGGTAATTATACAATACAATACTCTAATAGATAAATCATGCTATTATTTTATATATTGTGTTTGATATGACTAAACCTATTTCAAATGTTATTTTATATTCCAATGTATTTTAACAAGACTATTTTCATGATATTGAAAAACATTTCCATATATAAAATTTTATATTTCAACTATTTTTGTCAACAAAGAGATTTTATTAAATTTGTGGGTTTATTTTTTAAATTGATTTTAATATATAACATTATTGGAAACTCAATTATCTCACTCCTGAGTTATCCACTAGGAACAATAATATATACGAAATTTCTAACATGTTAAAGATTCTATAACATAAAAATGATACATTCATAATAATTTCAACATTTTTCAACACCAATGATTCAATAAACTTACTACTATGGTAATGCTCCAAAGTATATGAAAAAATTCCATCTATAGATATTAATTATTTACCGAAGACATTGGTGGGATATCAAGTAATTCCCTTAAATATGTATTAATTCATGTGTTCCACATAAATAATAATAAATATTATCATCATTAATCGATGGGAAATAAAGAATGTGTTTTATATAAAATAATTTTTTACATTGTTATTTAAGGAAATGAAATTTCCATCATTTTTGAACCTTGATAAGGTAATGTGGTTATAATGTGAGGAAGTCCCAAATAAAATAATTTTCATCACATATATATGAATGAACTTGAATAAAATTTTGGTTTGGTATTAATAAAAAAACAGGGAGGCATGGAAAATCAAAGGATGATTTCTGCAGCATAATAGGTATATAAATACATTAAAGGAATGAGATTTAATGAAAGTGGATGAATGTATTTCATTTATAGAATGAAACTTTGATAGTTATATAATGATCGTAAATCCATGATAATATAATAACATAGAAATTATATGACTAAATATAGAGAAGTATTAAGGAAAAAACGGAGAGGATGATAATCAATTACCTTGCGATATAGATTCTTGAGGGTTGAGGAGAATTAATTGAAACCACAAAAAATTAATTGAGATGGTTAAATAGATGAAAAATTAGGATAAATTAGTTCTTAATAACTTGGGAGTAAATTAAATGAGGTAGAGAGGTGGGTATTTATTGAAAATGTTGCAGGATTATTTCTTAATTTCATAATATACGCCATTGAAATATAGGTTCCAAAAAAATTAAAAACTATTATCTTACATAAGGTTTTGGGTCTTGATTTATGACATTAAGAACTTATGTTTTTTAATATTTGTGTTCTATTTTTTGTATATATAAATTTAATATTACTTTTATCATGAGAAAATAAATTTCCCACAAATTAATGCTTTTAAAGTCATTTTTTGAATTTTATACATTGGAATGTTATTTATAAGTAATGAAATTAATTTTAACTAATTAAAATACAATATCATAACAAACGAATATATTCTCCACTATAGAATAACTTATTTTAATTATTAAATCATTATTACAATTTTATGATGTCATAAATAATAATAAAAAGTAAAAACTCCATGTTTATCATTCACTAAAGAATAATCTATTTTATAAAATTCAAAAAAAAGTCACCCTAACCTAATATTTCTCTCTTTATTTCAAATATATTATTTAATTTAGAAAATAATAATTTTCTAAACAAGTGAATATTTCCTTTTAAAATAAAAACTTTATTTATTTAAAAATAATTTTTTATATGAAATAATCAAAACTTTTAGCCATACAAATATCTCAAGGGATAATATAAACTATATTATCATTTATATATATAAAATATTGTTTTAAAATAATATTTCATAAAAATAACTTTTATATATAATAAATGAATTTATCATAATTTCTTATAACTATATATTTTATAAAAATATTATTATTTTTTATTTTTATTTGAATATCAATTTTTCATACTTATATAGTATTCATGTTTATTTTATTAAAAGCTTAGTATAATTAAAATGGAAATATATAAGACAATATTAATTTCTAGAAATTTATCACCTTATAAAAAACGATCTAGATACATAACATCATATAAATATATATAAACCAAAAATGTGATGTGTAAAATGGTGGTTTTTTTAGTGGGTGGATCAACTAACATTGATATAGTGATGATCTTAACTACCATGAACTTCTCTCGTAAATGATTGTGGTTGGGCTGTACATTTTGAAGCTTTTAATAAAATTGGTCATGGGGGAACCCCATTTATTCTACCTCCCTACCATTTTCTAATATATGGGCTTAAAAATTCATGATCTTACTGGTAGATTCCATTAATTTTAACTTCAATATAAAATATCAGTTATTTTTTACTCATTATATAAATTTATTATGATGGTCATAATGCCCATCTTTCATACTAGCCAATGAAATATTGGAAAATAGTTACATAATTATCATATTTTAATTATTTCATATCCAATTACCAACTCTATATCATCTTCACTATTATAATACATCATTATTCACTACATCATATATAAATTTTCTACCCATCCCTTAATGTAAGCAATATTCCGAACTCTTTTATTTTTTTTCTATTTTTATTGGATGATCATTCATTATTGGGTGATTCCATCCTATAAGGTTTTGTTCATTGTGTGCATTTTTTCATTTATCTTCTTATGTTATTTTTTGTTATTATATTCAATATTATTTAATTATATGTAATGATATATTAATTTACATCTATATAATTCTCTTTTAATACATAGTAATATAATAATTTTGAGCCATGGGTTATTTTATTAAGGAAAATATTTGGTCATTACATTCACACCCATTAAAAAATTCCCCACTCTAAATATATGAACTTTTTAAAAATAAAAGTGGTAATTTTATTTCCATCACGTATCCAAGATACCACGATATATATTTGAAAATTAGATTAGTCAAAAAACGATTGGAATAGTTAGGTTGTCTTATTCTTAATTATTTGTTACCCTTTGTAATGAATCATGATTTTTTCTTCTGTATTTTATAGGTCAATATCATATTAAATAAAATTTCAATAATATAATTTTCTATGTTTTAACATAAGAATTCATAATAGGGAGACATAGAAAATTTCATGGAAATTGGAAATATTTAGAGGTAGTGTTAGTCGATTAGAAATTTCTCCAACATGTTCTTCAATACCAATTGATCCAGTATTCCTTGGACAAATTTTACCCTTCTCTCTAAATATCACGACCCAATTACATTGTTATATTTTAAGGAATAATTTATCCTTGGTATAAAAATCTAATTCCTACCATGAATTTTTATCATAATTTCATTCTTTACTATTAGAAGACTTGATATTTTTTCTATGTCACATGTACTATCTCTTTAATATTTTCAAAATGTATAGTTTAAAAAATATTCTTTCTCAAACTTCATCACATAATGTGGAAGTTCTATATATATTCTCATAGAGTGCTTCATTAATATCCATTTCAATACATGATTTAAATTCTTTTTATAAGACAAATATATATGTTTTTTATGTTGGTCCTATCTCCCCAAAAAATCATTTTCATGGCCATAAATATGTATTCTAATGATTGAATTTTCCCCTAAAACTAGTCCTTATATTTTGGATGATATATGTCTAAAGGGTTACTTTTTTATTCCTATAATTTGGAAGTATCTAATAGTAATTTTTAAGTAATTCACAGATTACAGTCGAAAACAACTGAAAATGGTTCCCCATAACATCTAACCAATTCTCATATATATGGGAAATCAAAGAACTAAATAGAGAAATCCTCTTATATGGAAATAAAGATAACATATTTTGTTTATCTAGAAATTATTACCTATATATATCTGTTTTTAAATGTTGTCTTAGGAAGGCAAGTATCATATTCCACAATTATGTTATCCCATTCTATAATGTTATAGTTTGTGTTTTTTTAATTCCTTTAGATAATTGTTATACCACCATCATGTTATATGAAACCAAACATATTATAGTTTAATCAATAATCTCTCTATTCATTTTAGGTCACCAATAATGATATTTTGGATAAATACGAATATTGGTACATACCTGATGCGATGTATATGTTGAGATACCAGATTCAATAATCTTCTAATTATTTTAATTTTTATTAGATGAGATACATATATATGAATAAAAACTCTATACTCCCTCATTTTCATTAGTGAACATAGAATACATTCCACTTTTTTTATCTCATATATTCTTTTGTAACACATTATCATCAATTTGAAATTTACTTGTTTACTTATATAATGAGTGATGGGAAATAATATAGGATTGGATTGATTATGTTCTGTACCTTATTATTTCCATGACAAACTATACAAGGTTCTAAATCAATGGTTCACCTCTAATCCACATCATTTCAATAAAATTAGGGTCATTATTTTTCAATTCATTAGAGACATTATTCTTTTCTACGATTCTAAAGGATTATGAAAATTTATTACATATGAAGTTATAATTGTCACCTTTATCTTATATGTTGTTTACATTGTGTGAATATATACTTCAGACTCTCATGGATGATGTATATATTACACCATGGATGATAAATATAGTTTCTATATATATTTTACAAACAAATAACTATAAATAACTCCAAATTAAGGGTAGTATAATTCTATTCATGAGTAATTGTATGTCATGATCCACATGAAATAACTTTCTAAAATTTCATGAGTACACATGCATGTCTATTCAACTATGGTTCCCTATAAATGAAAAATAATTATCCATTAGATATTCAAGTTTTCACTGGGAAACTAACCAACCTCTTCATTGGTTCGTGGATAAACTCTTTAAACTATTTTTCTCAAATAAACATATCCACTATTACTTTTAACTTATTTAGTGGATTAGAAATAAATCAAACATTTTTTCAAAAAACATATATATTATCCTTCTATACTATGGAAACTCTAAATCTCAGTTACTTTTATTAGATGAGGAATCACCTCTAGTTACCTAATCTTGGATGGATCAACTAATATTCCTTAACTTGTTACACTATGCCCTTAAACACTACTTTTTATCACAATAAATAAGATGTAATTTATTTAAAAAAAATTTCTTTTTTGGGTTTAGTTTTTTATATGACCAATATATGATATTAATGGTAATTATGATTTTTAGAATATATAAAAATATAACTAATAATGACCAAGAAGAAAACTCATGGTTGTCCTTAAAGAATCTATTGAAAAATCCATATTTATAGAATTAGTAATAGTAAATCCTTAGGTAATAAAAAATCATTTAATTTACATGTATTATTTGGAAAGAGGTATTAGAGATATCCTATTTATTCACACTTTACTGATGATACCCTGATCAAAGGTCAATCTTGAAGAATAATTGATCCACAAATATATTTTCAAACAAATAAAAAATACTTTTAAGATGTTATTTTTTCATTAATATAACCCCTTTTTAATCTCAAAAATAAAATAATAATAACATTGGTTTATCCTTATTCACAAAAAGAACATGTTCTCTCCTAAGGGACCCAAAAGATTTAATAAAACCCTTATCTAAATAATCTTTATGTTTCATCAATAATTCATTTAACTCCCCATAGTTTATTCTATATGGTGTCCTCAATATTGTCTTAGATCATGGTATGTGTTTAATAAATAAATATACCTATATTTTATAGGGAGGTCTAGGTAGCACATAAGGAAATACATAAATGTATACCTACACAATGACTTAATATATTATCATAAAAATTTCTCACTATTATGATCCTTAAAAAATAATTTCTATAAAAAAATATGTATTATGTAGGTACTAACAAGTATAATGATGGTATTTATCTTCATTGAAGATAATTATTTGTTATCACATCATGAAAATTAAAATTTCATTTATTCTACAATTGATATCGATATTGGAAATTAAATACCAATTTAGCCCTTTTATTGTATCATATTCCACCATTAGAATGACCACTAGTATTATAAAGATATTGAACTCACCAACATTAACAGGGGAATTCTGTTATATCATTGATTCAAAAATAGTACCAATTTGAGTCTTAATTGACAACTATACCACTATGAGATCATGTTTTTAATGTGATATTATTTATAAAACATTAATGTTATAAAAGAATGAATTTGTTCATAATAAAATACTTTACTTTTTATCATTCTGTGTAAAATTATTTTACATCTAAAAAATTATTTTGATCTTTGAATTGAGCTGGCATGTCTAAAAAAGAACAACCTTGTGACTTTGAACTCTTCTAGTTTTGATGATATTATTTCTCCATTTACATCTAATTTGGAAATTTATTAGTTAAATTTATGTACTCCAAACACTAGAATCATTATAATGTATGTAGTTCATAAACCATATCCCTTTTTTCAATGAAATTAAGATGTTGAGAAATTATATATCCAATATAGTTTCTATCAATATTTAAATCCATATCAAGCATATAATAATTTCAAGTACATTTTAGATAGTTCACCAAATGGGTTTTCCAAAACATTTTGTACACATAATGTTTTTTTATTTTCCACTATTTCATTGTTAATATTGACTAAAAACATTAATCAAGTCATTATATTCTTATGTTTCATTTCATGAAACCATTATAAATGTACAAACCCCATTTACACTTCAAGAGAACATCATAATTCTCTTTAATAACATGAAAATTATATATTGGTTAGAGATTTCTATAGAAGTGGTTTTCTACAACAAAATAACTGATAAATTTTCCAATTATAATAAATTAAAAATCATTTAGTGTATTATGAATTCAATGTAACATTGTTCTCAAAACATCCAACAAATTAATTCTAATTTTTCATTAACTAAATAAATTTCATTTCTATATTGTCTTAGAATATAGGAGTTATATATTTGTTGAGAAATATTTTTTCAATTATTCCTCACATAATGGATTCAAACTGATCTTATGGATTATTGTTCTGGATATGTTTCCACCTCTGATCATATTCTCCCACTAAGTATTTTACATGAAATGTAATAATATCTTTCCAAAAAAAATGGACTATAGAAAATATTTTTTTCATTAGTGTTTATAAATTATACTAATATAAATGGATTAGTGGATCATCTAATATTCTGTGGTCCTTGACACATAAAGTATTAAACTTTTAGTTTTACCTTCCTTAGTGAATAAAGAAACTCCACATGTTTTAGATTAATATTCATCAACTTATTTAACTGATTCATCATCAAAAAGGTACTTTTATCTCTAGTTTTCTATAAATAATGAATATTTTTTTAAATTTTCCATTGCATCGATTTTTTATGAGATTTCATGTATTTCCTGCCATTTTCTAGAAAAAATAACTACATGAGAAATATTTCTCTATTTTTAATGTTATAATAATTATATAATGTAAATTTATTCCTAAAATTTAATATTACCAAGATTCTAGGATAATATAATTAAAAAATTATAATATTTATATATCCATGTTAATGGTTTTTAAAATCCAATGATAAAAAATCATATCCCCTACGATTTAAAATTATAGTGTACAATAAGTTCTTCTTATCATGCTCTAGGTACATGTCGATTTAATAAATAAAAACCCCATCTAGTTTTTATGAATCCAAGTTATATATATATGTGATCCACATAAACTTATAATTTTATGATTAGGATTTTATTTCACAGAAACCCATCATATTATGCATTACCAATTTTTTTGGGATTTTCATATATATATACTTATTCCTCGTATTTTAAATAATTTTATTCGGTAAAAATTTAATTAAATTACTTATGATTTCCTTTGATAATGAATTTGGTGACCCACCTATTTAATAAAATATTTTTATGGTATTATAAAAGAAAATTTTTCCTTAATAACAGTAAAAAACAGTATAGGATTAGTGTATATGAAACGAGGTACATGATATAAGAGTACATAATGAAAATATTATCATAAGGTTTATTTGGTCCTATAAAAAGACACACTTATTAGTCAATCATGGTTCACCTCAATATATGTGATTTCATAGGGACATACTAAAATATAAAAGGCTGATCATAAAGATCAATGAGGGATAAAAATTTATATTTTGAATTACTAATTTTTAGGGATACAAATTGAGGTATAACATGAGATTATAATAACCAGTATATGATGCATATAATGTAAATATGGATACAATATTAAAATGATAAATTAATAATCATGCCCCATTATTCAATACCCTGGTTTTATAAAACCTATTACCAAAAATATTAACCAATGTATCATAATTAATTTCATCTCTAGTGATTAATTATTCACCCAATACATTTAGGTGATATAACGGTAAATCCTTCATATTTACTAAATATTGTGTTCCACATCAGTTAAAAATAATTCTTTTCATCAACAACCCATATAGAATAAATAAAAGTTTTAATATAAACTCATTGATTACATAGGTGTTTAAAGATATGAACTTTTCATTAATTTTCACTAAAGTGAATGAAATGTGGGTTAAATATATTGAAATTAAAATTCTATTTTTTATAATTACTTATATAGTATTTATATTGAATTAAATTAATATTGGTTATTTATAAATAAATTTAGTCATGGCTAATCAAAAGATTATTTCTACATCATAACAGGTATATAATGATATTTGTGGAATGAGTATTATAGTGAGAGAATAAAAGTATCTCATTTTTTGATAAAATATTTTTTGGTTATAAAATTATCATAATTGAGTAATAAAAATAAAAATGTTAATTTATAAGACTAACTATAAATTAAGTACTTGGATAAAAGGTAGGGGAAGAGTTCCTTGCAATATAGATTGTTAAATCATTAGGAGATTTTCTTGAAAACAATGAAACACATTAGAAATAATCAGTAGAGGAAACATTGGGGAAAATCCATACATAATGTTTTGGGATAAACTCAAAGGTGTTATAATGGTTGATATTTATTGAAAATGTGGGATAATGTTTTATAAATTTCTATATATTAGTTTTGGAAATCTATGTTATATAAATAATAAATACACTAACTTATTTCTGGTTTTGAATCATGGTTTAAGGCACAAAAAGGTGGTTTTGACAGATTTTAGTTTTAGAACCAAACATCAAAATTTTATATTACTATTCTTAAGGGAAATTTTTTTTTTCTGTAATATATTTTTTTAAAAGCATGATATCAATTTTTGACATTGTAATATTATATATATGTTTAGAGTACCTTTTTAATTCATTAAAATAAAATATATTAATGAAATAACTTATTTTTCTTCGTGGACTAGCTATATTAAATTATTAAATAATTATGAATTCATTAAAGGTATAAAAAAAAACTATATTTTTTTTCCAAGAAAAAAAATGCATTTTAAAAAATTAAAAAAATTTCAACCCAATATAATCCTAATGTGTGATGTTTTAGTATAATATTTATTTATCAAAATATTTCACTAAATTAGATATTTTATACTTTTAATGAAAATCTTATTAATTGAAAAAATATTTTCTTGACATTATCAACATTCCATCCATTTTAGAAAGTTACATATAATATTAAAAAAATTTATTATTTATAATTTTTTAAATAGAGTTTTATTAATAAATAAAAATTTAATTATATTTTTTAAAAATTAAACAAATTTTTCACAATTTTGTATATTAATTATATGTTTTTTGGATAAAAAATTATTTTTTTTATTAAAAAATATATTTGTCATATTTATCTTATATTAATTTTAATTTTTAAAAATAAAAAAATTGGGAAAATGGGTTTGGCGATACCACTATTTCATTTTTAAAAATTAAATTACAAATTATAACACTATATTGTTGATATATAACCCCTTACAACAACAACATACACCTTATGGGTAAAGATTGTAATGGTGGTATATTCAATGTGTGGATGAGAAAACATTGATCTTGGGTGTGTTTTACTCACTTGAATGTATCCCCCAGTGTATTTAGATCGATCCTTAATTATTAATGATCTTCTAAGGCTTGGGCAAGAGAAAACCCCAGTGAAGCTTTCTCCATTTTGATATATGACATATTAATTTTAAATTGAGTGATCCTACTAGTTGTGGAAAAATTATCCCTTAAGAATAAATTATATATAATCAATTACTCATTGAATAATGTAATTCCAATAGTCATAATGCTCAACTTTCTTATTGACCAATTACCATGTTAACCAATGATATGGTAAAAATCATATCACAACAATCACATTTCGCACTAAACACAATATATATTCTCCAACATTCGAATACATCATCATTGACTAATTCAATTATAATGGACCAACACTACTCAAATATCATATTCCATAATCACTAAAATAAAATTGCATGCTAGTAATAGTTTTTTTTTGAATTTGGTGGTTTTTTAAACCAATTCTAAATGTTTTTGTGATAGTTTCCAAATATCACTGGTAAATTTGGTGTTGGAAACCAACTGAAATTTTTTTTCTTCCATTTATTATTGGTTTTTAGTAATTAATGTGGAACATTTTTTTAGAGTTGTTTTTCCTTCCTAAAAAGTTACAAATTTAGCGGTAGTGTAAAATTTTGTAGCATTTGTATGATTTTTAGGAGGGAAATTGTTTCTAAAAATATTAAACAGACGTAATATAATATAAATATAATATAGAGGTTGTTAAAACCAATAATAAAAAATTTTCATAATATAAATGTGTTGTAAACCACCGCTAAAAGAAATTTCATCATTAGTGGCAGTTTAAACTCCTAATAAATAACGATTTTATGAAGAAAAAAAATGCAAAGTCTACCATCAAAAAGCACCCATAGAAAAACCGAAAGCAATATATCATAAATCAACTAATCCATAACACCTCCAATAACTATAAAAAATATTCCATTCTAAGTAATTAATAATAAATATATTACTTAATAGTATTATAATAAAAAAATATTAAACAAAAGATAATTATGGAGATTAATAAGGTTCTAACCATTATCATTGAAATAAATATATATAAATTTAAATATGTTTTGTTTAACATCATCTTTGAATCCAATGTGAACACTAATCACTTCCCCATAAACTTTTATAGACACCCTATCCCTCTTTATATCAACATCAAACTACAAAAACCTATATAAAAATTATATTACAAATTAAATAGTGTAGTATATTTAAATTTAATTATAATACCAATAAAAGTTTGTGTACTAAATGATTACGATGTTAAGAGATTTACATAGTCACTAACAACCATCGATGCAATATCACCAAGGATAGATCCGTTTTTTACATAATTCAACCAGTGCATTCTGTAGTTAAAAACCATTGCAGCATGCATCCTTATAGGATCCCCCTGTTCCAAAATAATAAATTTCATGGAAACGTACTCCCTCAGGAAAAATAATCACTCGATATCATCAATAGAGACCCCATATCTCTACGAAAGGCATTTTCAAAAAAAATATAAATGATAACAGATGTAAAATACATAAAAAAATATATATAGATGTGATATTTATTTATTGAACATATTACATAAGTCTTTGAGATATGAATGGATGAATACAAATACAATAATTTTTTTCCAAAATTCATGATGTTTTATATCTCCATAATTTCATCATATACTTCATCAACCATTGAAAACATATAATTTAAATATCATGATAGTTAAATGTGTTCACTTATGGATATTTATATTATTCAATGTTACAGTTAAACTCTTCCAATTTGTTACCCAGAAAATACATGAATTTTTTTAAAAAAAAAATACACTCCTCCCTTCATCTACGACTTATTCCACATAATATACCATTTTTTATTTAGATTAGAAGATAAAATGATCATGTAATTTATAGTCACTAAAATCTCTCAAGTGATAGATGTTCAAAAAAGAAAATTACAAGGAATATCTTCTAACACATCAAAAAATATCGACCCAATTTCATTTGAATTAAACAAAAAAAATGACCATAGTGTTTTAATTCGATAATATCAGCCAACATTCCACACAATACCACTTCGAAAAATGTAAATATACCATTATTATATGTTTTTGAACCCTCATCTTAATCGACATTATGAAATTTAAATCCATTCACATTATTAGAATAAATCCTTCTTGAAAGTATTAGATGACCTTTAATAAGAAAATTAAAATATTCTGAAAAATCTACACGGGTACAAGTACTCATGATTTAAAAAATTATATACATTGTTAGATTAAATAAATATATTTTTTTCAATCTAATATATATATATATATATATATTTATTTATTTAAATATTTATGAAATTCCACACTATGTAAACAATTATAAAAACTTATTATTAAACTAATTTGTTATATATTTATTAATTTGAATTTAGATTCTCAATTATCTATTTTTTTACCTTGATCATTTCAATAAATGAATCTACCATCTCACTATTCAGCATACCAAATCTATGTTCCTGTAATAATTAAATTTTTATGTGTGTGAAATTTCTGCTCCTTCTAACTAATCAGCAAATAGAATGAATTATTTGTATTTCCCTATCTAGTTGAGATTGAGTGGATGTGTAGTAAACACATACAAATCGACTAAATCCTATCTCAATATCATACAAGTATCTAGAGAAAAATGTAAGACACTCCTAGGTCCAATATTATTCTAAAATAGACCTTGAGGATGGGGTATTTTTATCATGTGTGGCTTATAATTCCCAAAATATTTGTTAAATATAATAAATAAATCATAGTTATGTATTTAATGAAGTGATGATAATTTCATACATAATATGACAAAATATTAATCAAGTACCAATCAATCAAATACATCCATAAATAGTGTAGGGGGATGCCTAATTTATCCCCTATGACCAAAAGCATAGTTAAATACCTCAAGACTTTTAAAAATGATGGAAGACAGGTCTTCACCATTTCACACAGTTTAAATACAAATCTCTCCTTAAGGTTTTCATGCTCAAATGGATGTAGTGTTTTCTCTCATAGACATTTGATTAATGTGAAATATTGGATAATGGTAGCAATAACTATTTCAGGTAATAATGTACGAAATGCCAATGGTATTAACTGTTATAACAACAAATGTGAAACATGACTTTTCAATCCATTTAACCTACTATCCTTTAAGACACCACATATAGAGATGTTACATGAATACCTATTGAATGCCTTCAGTTGTTTTAATCATTGAAGGAATGTATCTTTATCCCTATTTTTCATTGCAACAATTCCTGGATCATTCTTTTCATTCTCATCTGGAGAGAGATCATGCATTATTTTCATATATTGTAGGTGCTTCTGTGCATTGAGATGGTCCCTCAATTTTTAATTATCATGTATCAATTCGATGATCAAATTTTTTTAAAAAAAACTTTACTACATGCAAAACATAAAAATTTTGTCGCAAAAAATTGAATTTACATTATGGAAGTTTGAAAAATATACATGTTTCTACCACTATTGTATTTTGGCTTCACTGTATAATGAAATTCAAACTCAGTTCCCATAGTCTTCCAAATGATGCATCATTATAAATTTTGTTTCAACATTTCAAAGTAGTGCCAATATTTTGGAATATATCAATAACTATTGAGGTGGTTTGTGGTAAATAGAAGCATTGAAATTTGACATGATCAATTGAAATCTATGAGATACATCAACACTACATGACAAATTGATATTTGTGACATGTTATTTGTGACGAGACAGTGGCTCGTCACAAATAACCCGTCGAAAGGGGTTATTTGCAATGTGCCAATTACTATGTCGCAAATAATTGTAATTTACGACAGGCGGTAAGGTCCCTTCATAAAAGGTTTTTTTCAAAATACGCACCAAACTGGGAGTAATGGTATTTGAAATGGGATCCTATTCCAGTCAAAAATACCCAAAGTCGTTTTTTAGTATTTGTGATGGGATGCTTGTCATGTCGCAAATACATTGTAAGCAGGTACCTATTTCCAAAGGGGGACGATGTTAATAAATTTTTAATGGCCCACATTAATTAATGTGGGTAGAGTCATTTGTGATGGGGCCCATCATAAATAATCTAACCTATATATATCCCCATATGCTTTTCTTTTCATTTCACCCTTTACTCAAATTATATCTCTGTCTCTTCTGAAAAAATTTCTTCCAAAAAATTTCTTGGATTAAACATCAAAATCGAAGCATAATATATATCTTTGATACTCTGAAAGTTTTAGTTTCATGGTATTTAACTATTTTTTCTATTGTTAATTAATTTATTTTTATTAAATTATTTATAATTTTTTCTAATTATTTTTAATTTATTTAGATTAGAATTACATATATTTTTTAGTGTTTATTTTTATGAATAGTTCTATCTATGTTTTAATTAGTAATAATTTTAAATATTGAATATTAATTATCAATAATGAGTATTAATTAGAAATAATTATCAATAAATAGGATTATTTAGTAATAATAAGGATTAGTTAGTAATAATTTGGATTAATTAGTAATAATTAGTATTAAATAATAAAAATTATGAATAATTGATATATATTTGGATTAATTAGTAAAAATTTGTATCAATTATTAATAATTAATAATAATTAATAATAAATAGGTATATTTAGCAATAATTAGAAAAAAAATTAAATATTATTTTATAATTTGAAATAAATAGTAATGATTAGTAATTATTAGAATTAATTAATACTAATTATTAATAATTATAAATAATTAGTAATGATTATCAGTAATTAGTAATAATTATAAATAATTAGGAAAAATATGAAATAGTTTGTAATAATTATGATTATTTATCAATAATTACTAATAATTAGTAATAATTTTGATTAATTATCAATAATTAGTAATAAATAGTATTGATTAGTAATAAGTAGTGCTAATTATTGAAAACTACTAATAATTTGTAATAACTAGTAATAAATTATATTAATTAGTAATAAATAGTATTAATAGTAATAATTTTTTTAATTTGTAATAATTAGAAATAATTTGTAATAATTAAAAATACTTAGAAATAATTTGAAAAAATTAGGAATATTTAGAAAAAATAAGTCATAACTAGATATAGTTAGAATCAATTCATAATAATTAGATGTAATTTTGTATATATATCAATAATTTGGAATAATTGTCAATAATTATTATTAATTAGTAATAAATTGTAATAATTATTAATAGTTATGTAAGAAATTGTAATAATTATTTATAATGACTACTAATTTGGAATACATATTAATAATTAGGATTAATAAGTAATTATTAGTTGTTATTAGTATTAATTAGGATTAATTTGTAATAATATGGATTAATTAGTGGTAATTAGGATTAATTAGTAATAACATGATAAAAATAGGATTACATTGAAATAATTAAAAATAATTTGGATTCATTACTAATAATTATTTATAATTCTGATTAATTATCTATAATTAGTAATAATTAATAAAAATTCTCTTAATTATCAACAATTTGTAATAAATATCAAATATTAGTAATAATTATCTATAAATATGATTAATTAGAAATAATTATCAATAAATTGGAGAAATTAGTAATAATTAGGATTAATTAGTAATAATTAAGATTAGCTAGTAATATTTTACATTATTTAGTAATTTTTTGGATTAATTAGTAATAGTTACGATTAATTAGTAATAATTAAGATTAATTTGGATTAATTAAGATTAATTAGTCCTAATTAGGATTAATTAGTAATAATTATGATTAATTATTTACAATTTGTAGTAATTAATAATAATGAGGGATAATTTTTAATAATTTTTAATAATTAATAATAATTATCACTAATTATCAAAATTTGGAAAAAAAATCGTAATTAGTAATAATTAGTAATAATTAGAAATAAATTGCAATCATTTGTAATAATTAGTAATAATTAGTACTAATTACTAATAATTTGTAATAATTAGTATTAATTAGAAATAATTGCTAATAATTAGAAATAATAAGAAATAATTATTAATAATTAGATATAATTAGTAATATTTTTTTAATAATTACAAATAATTATTAAGAATAATTAATTATTAGTAATAATTAGTAATAATACATAATAATATGAAATAAATTGTAATAAATTGTAATTATTAGTAATAATTAGAAATAATTAGTATTAATTTGTAATAATTAGTAATAATTTGAAATAATTTGTAATAATTAGTACCAATTAGTAATAATTATAAATAATTATCATTAATTAGAAATATATAGTAAAAATTAGGATTAATTATTAATAATTAGTAATAATTAGGTTTGATTATAAATAATTAATAATAATTAGTATTAAGTTTCAATAATTCATAATAATTAGGAGTAATTATCAATAATTAGGATTAATTAGTAATAAGTAGGAATAATTAGTAATAATCTGAATTATTTAGAAATAATTAGAATAAATTAGTAATTATTAGAATTAATTACGATTAATTAGTAATAATTAGTCTTAGTTATGATTAATAAGAAATTATTAGTATTGATTAGGGATAATTAGTACAAATTAGCATTAATTTGTAACAAATAGAAAAAAAATTATTAAAAAAAATATTAAAAATCTGTAAAAATTAGAAAAAATTAGAAAAAATTAGGATTAATTTGTAGTAATTTGGAATAATTATTGTTAATTTGGATTAATTATGATTAATTATGATTAATTAGTAATTATCAGGATAAATTAGTAATATTTAGTAATAAGTTTGATTAATTTGAAATAATTAGAAATAAATAGACATAGTTAGTAATAGTCAGTAATAGTTGGTAATAATTAGTAATAAATCATAATAATTTCAAGTACATTAATTAAGAGTCATAATTTACAATGTATTGGTTGTATTTATTTTGATCAATGCCTGAGCTCCTTGATTCATTCTTCAACTGAAATCAATATGAAAAATCATCTTATACATATGTCTGAGCATATTTGTTAGAGATATTTATGTCAGAGCATGTTGCACAAGGTAAGTCGTCAGACAGAAGAGGCCCTATTCTCGACGACTCACCCCTTGGCACTTTCTACGAATGAAATATCTATGAATTGTCTCCTCTAATGTATGAATATTCATATTTGTATGCATGGGAGAATTGATAGTAGTGCGGTGAGGAATCCCTGCTCTTCGTCCTCATGCATATGAAAATTGATATTCATACATCAAAGCATACTTTTTATTGTGATTTTAGTTATAGAATGTTTCAAGGGGATGTGTTATCGAGAAAAAGAGTTATCGTTAATTAGTTGGAAATTGTGTTGCTTGTAATTAACAATAATTAGTTTAAAAAACATGAAATTAATAATAATTACAGGTTATTAGTATAAATTTTTATTAATGAGTATTGATTAGTATAAAAGCATAAAAATAGTATAAATAAATGTTAAAAAATAGAAATTATTATAAATTTCGAGAAAAGATAATTTAATTGTTATCTGTTTAATTTAATAGTTTTTATCTTATATTTAATTATACAAAATAAAAAATTGTTTCATATTTTTTAGAAAAATAATGAATAAGGAAGTTGAAAAAAGTTATTATTATCAGATGGTGCTTGGATAACACGACATAATAATCAAATTAGTTCTAGTTTAGTTCCAATATATATTGAGGGTGTTCAATATTTCTTATCATTTGAATCAATGAATCCAAAATTTGATTTAGGAGGGCAAATTAATCGCCCTTGTAAAAAATGAGCTCTGAGGACGTATGACCCATCTGACAACGTTAAAAGTAATTTATTATATTTTTCTTTTCAACCAAATTATTTTTTTTAACATGGTGAATGCAGTTCCATGGAAGATATTAATAATTTGGTTCTAGATCCTCCATGGTTTCAAAATTTTGTACAAGATGTGGTATGTCCGTATGCTAAGAACAAAAAAACGGGATGATATTGATTTAGATCCTAAGTTGGAAGTAGAAAATTTATTTGAGTTTTTGACATCCAGTGAAGAAGCCTTATATCCTTGTTGCAAGATAAGTAATTTTAAAGAATTTTCTAAATTTATTTAAATTAAATCAGATAATGGAATGTCAAATAGTAGTTTTGATCTGCTATTCTCTTTGTTAAAAATAATACAATCTGAAGGAAATGTTAGGCTTACAAATTAATGAGAGAGCAAGAGGCTGGTTCATAATATGGGTCTTGGTTATCAAAGGATGCATGATTTTTCAAATGACTTCATCATATATTATGTTGAAAATTAGTTGTTGGATAGTTATCCTACATATAGACAATAATGGTATAAAAGAAGCTCAACTAGAGATGCCTGTATTTGATCTTGTAAAACAAATGTTATATTTACTGCTCACACCCGGATTGCATTGTTTATTTAGGCCTCAAAACATAGCATCATTGTTTTCATAGAATAAAATAAAAATTTCAACTAGTAAAATAAAAAATCAACCCACTAATGGTAATTCATGAAAACATTTTGACTATGTATATCTGTCATTTTCATTAGAAACTAGAAACATACGATTGGGTATTTCTATTGACGGTTTCTATCCATTTGGTTCTTATGGTATTCAGAGTTCATGTGGGCCTATCTTTATACCTCCATATAATTTACCTCTATGGATGATGATGATGGATCCATATATCATTTTGACCATATTAATTCATACCCATCTGAAATATAATATTGTTTTTTATTTGAATACATTGAATGATGATTATATTTAACTATGAAGTAATGGTGTTAGTACATATGATATTGCTGCGAAACAACACATCCTACTGAAAGATGCAATGATGTGGAAAATTAATGTTTTCCCAGCTTATGGAATGTTATATAAATGGAGTAAACATGGTCCAAAATAATGTCTGTACTAAATGATAGATAGAAAAAAGGTTATGCTCATAAATGGGAAAACCCTTGTTTTTTAGACTGTCATTATAGATTTCTTCCAACAGATAATTCTTTTTGAAGAAAACAATACCATTTCAGAAAAGTGACATTTGATAAATATGGGACCCACCAATGATCTCAGGTATCTAGTTAAAATAAAATGTCACATTATTACATCTCTTCACATTAGTACTAAAAAATTAACCAATCGAAAATTGATGGGTTTGGAATAGAACTCAATTGTATAAAATGGACCATATTTTGAGATTTTCCATATTGATTTGATTTTTCTTCTGTTACATGTTAGATGTGATTCATATTGACAAGAAATATGTAAATAATTTATTTCATATATTTCTGGATAAACCAATTATTACCAATGTTAAAATAAAGGCACGAATAAATCTTGGCCAAATTTTCAAGCGAATTGAACATAAAAAGTTTGAAATGTCAGATCACAAATGTTAATGAATGCAAAAGCATTTTATACATTTTCCAAAGATATTTTTTTTATTATGTTAGTGGATTGTAGATTTGAGACTTACAAATGGTTATGCTTTCAATTTCTACATATGTGTCCGAAATGGTCGTATTACCGGATTGAAAAGTCATGAATGCCATGTTTTAATGGAATGAATTATTCAAATAAGATTAAGATGATTTTTAAATCCAATGATTTGGGTTGTGCTTAAAAAATATCATATTTTAATCAAGATATTTGTGCATCAATAACATACTTAGATTATGTAAGAAAACTGCAAGAATGTGTCGTTTTAATTTTATGTAAGCTATAGAAAGTCATCCTTCCAAATTTTTTGACTCAATAGAATATATTATATTACATTTTCATCAAGAAAAAAATTTGAAGGTTTGGAATATTACTGATGGATATATCCATTTGAGAGATTTATGTAGAAATTGATAGAAAAATGTCTGCAAAAAAGAACATATTGATGGATTGACTCTAGAAGATTATTTGAAAGAGGAAAATTTATTTTTCTACACTAATTATTTTAAATCTTAATATTCTTAAAAACACAACAGGATGAGCCTATGTGAATGAAACGTTGACAATTACATGAGAAATCTATTATCAGTTTTCAATCAGCCCCTACATGGCTTCGGTGGAGTTCATGAATGATGATTTTCAAATGATAAACATCAGAAAGCTCATACAGATATTCTACTCAACTGTGAAAAAATTACACCATATATATTATTAGTGCTCATATCAATTATTCTATGATTCCTATAATAATACATCAATCATATTTTATTTTTAAGTTATATGATAATCATATCAAAAAATAGTTTCCACAAATTAAAATAGCTACTTTTGAAGAACAACGTCCAAAATATTCCTACTGGTTTCAAAAACATGAAAAGATAATTATTTTTTATTTCACATAAAAAGTAAATTTAATACATTTTATAGTGATAATTGTTTTACAAATTTACGAATATCTCAACATTTTGATAAAATTGACAATTGATTGTCTGTATTTAGTAACCCACCATTGTATATGGTTATATCTTATAATGCATATGTGGTGAATGGTTTTCGATATCATTCATGATAATAAAGTGAATCAAAAAAACTAAGAATAAAAATGCATTCTTTATAGGTTCATATCATAGGGAAACTGAATTTTTTATGGCATACTAGAAGGAATCATTGAACTATATAATCTTGGACAACATTACATAATGATGACTTAATGTATGTTGTTGCATACAAAAGCAAGGATTTCTTGTCCATCTGATCCATGGGATCGATGAGATTAACTAAAAAGGTATTCAAGAAGTAAATGAACCATTTTAATTGGCAAGTCAGGAACATAATATTTATTATAAAAATTATTGTGCGACATCAAGGGAGTTGGGTGATTGGTGGAGCATAATAAAAATTAAATATCGAGAGAATCAGTTTACTAAATTTGAATGTGGTTTTACTAAAGTATAAGGAATTGAATTTTTTCCAGAGACTTCTCTGAATCCTTATTTTTCACAAGGAAATTTGAATATCATTGATGACACCGCATAGATAAGGGAAGATATTGATCATGAGGCCGGATCAGCCGACTCTCATACTCTTGGTGGTTTGGGCGGAACATAGAGGGGGCATTTTCTTACCCAAATGATGAATCACAACCCTATCCTTAGGTGATGTCTACATCTTGGGTTTGATCCATGCACATAGAGATATATTTAGGTGTGTATTTTAGTTATTTTTCATTAATAAATTATATTATAATTATTTTATTTCTTATTATTTATTCAAAGATTTACACATACAGTTTTTGGATAGGGGGCTCTATATTTCGCAATTATTATTTTGATACCTGGGTGTCTAGGGATCAAACTCCTGTTGATTTTCAGTAGTGCATGTTTGAGCATTGGCTCATATGTATATAAATAATATTTATTTTGAAATTAATTTTATTAATAATATGATTTAATAATTTATTTATAGGGTATATTGTATCCAATTAAGAAGAGAAGTCGTGAGACATTTTGGAAGGCATAGTGTGGAGTTATGCATCCATGTTGCACTAAGTTATTTCACAATATTGAAAGGAAAGAAATTGATAAAGTTATAGTCAATGAGTTTGATAAGACATGTCGCATCCACCAACAAGATTATATTACATCTATGTTTTTTGGATACATTATATAGACAAATTTTGAGTAGTTAGTTTTAGAGTAGACAATAAATAGGTGAGATAAATCAATGGAGACATGAGGTGACACATCAAGTAGGTAGTCGTTCATTTAGTACAAATAGGGATCATATGGAAAGTAAATTTTCCCAAAAATATTTTGAATAACATCAAGTATATATGGTTTATTTTTTATTCATATAGGAATTATTAAAGCTTGATATTATGTAGTACAATGTTAATAAGATGACTTACAGTGATCCATCCATTACAGATATTAGTGGTGCTTTCCACTGTCAGATTGTGGTCAGTATAAGTTTTTTATTTTTAAATTTGACTATAAATAATATTATAACTACTTTAATTTTAAATTGAAATTAAAGGAGTCATATTAGGCTGATACATCTTAGATAGCTTTTGAGCCTCAGGTTGAGATCAATGGTCAGACCAATTCCCCTCTATTTGATGAGGTAGGATAAATACAAGAAACCTAGTATAGCTTCGATAAATGATGAGTTGTTGGTATTGGATGTCGAGTGATCCCTATGGGTTTTTATTTAACCTCGGTGACATCTGCATCCACCTTGAGAGGAGATTTAATAGATTCATCCTCATCTCATAAACAATATCTGGAGTATCTGCGAGCTCAGATTGAGCATATAAAGACTATGCATAGGGAGTAAGGGGAGATGAGTTAGTGGAAGAAGCTGTAGTAGTAAGGGTTACTACCATAGCAGTAGCAGTAGTAGTTGTAGATTCTGGATGAGATGCATCAATGGTGATAAAAGCAGGAGAAGGAGTGTGGGGACTATATTATACATCTGACCCGTAGTTTTGGGATAGAGTTTCCTCCACCATTTCCTCCAGCTCCTCTAGATGACTCTCCCCCATAGTGAGGTTTTTTATTTTATAATAAAACATTTGAATGTATTTTTTTGAAATATTAACTATATAATGTTTTAAGTTGTGTGTGTTTTATATTGCCTTGGATATTACATTTTTTTATTATATATTAAAAATTTTCATTATATTTATTATTTTATTCATTAATATTTTTTATATATTTTAGTGAATTCATAGTTTTTTATTATATTACTAATATAAATGACATTATTTCTTTAATATTAATAATATTATTATTATATAAATTAATTATTTTATAAATAATTTCATTTTAAGAATATTAATATTATTATTTAATTTCTGTTATTATTTTATTATATTTATTATTTTATAAATTTTTTTATCAATTAATAATATTATATTGATTTTATTTACATGAATATTATATTATAATAAATAGTATTTGATTTAATTTATTTTTCATTAATTTTATAACTATTTACGATGGGTCCTCCGCAAAAACATAATATGACGGTTCATCTTAAATTTTTTTTATATATTTCAAGAAAAAAGTATTAAGGTCCGTCGCAATTACAAATTGTGAGGGACCAGTATAAAAAATTAAAAAATGGGAGACATTTTTTTATGGTTTGTTAAAACATCACAAAAAATTTCATAGAAAATTCACTGAAATTGTTTACTGACGGTTCTACTACTCTTCACAAATAAAACGTTTTTGCACTCGTACATTCTAAAATGTAATATTATCAATACTGTTTTCTATTAGTTGGTCATTTGTGATGGGATCCTTTCATAATAATCTGTTTTTACGATAGTGTGAGATATCATATATGACATAAGATTCACCACTTTTACTCTTATGTAATTTTTTTGGTTTAATAAAAATGTTAAAAAAACAATAAGAGAAACCATTTTAAGTATTCTAACGAGAAAAATTCCCATGGCTAGGGAAGTCACTAATGGTCCACGTTAGGGATTCTGGAATTTTGATCATTATTTAGAAGATATAACATATGTCTTAACACCGTTTCTATATTACTCTTATTATTCTTCAATTAGAGGCCTCAAGTATACCCAAATATCATATCTAGGAATTTTTTTCTAAAAAAAAGCATTGAAGTTCTAAAATACTTTTATTACATAGACATCAATAAAAGAAAATTATAAGGGGTCAATATAATTTTCTGAATTCCATAACTCATTTTAAATATCAGCAATGGTTTGAAACCATTGACATCTGATATCAATCAAACAATCATATAGTCAGATGAAAAATATAGATGTAATGAATAAAATGTCTTCCATGATTTTGAATAACTTGGATGTCACATTAAATCTTCATTATTATTGTCTATAAAATTCCACTTCGTGTGCTCAATGATTTTTTAATAACATTAATAATCATTGAAATTGAGGACTTAGGTGAATGTAAGACAAAACATTTGTATGATTGTTCCATTTCATCCTCATTATAGAATTATGTTGATTGTGTCTTCCAAAATCTCCCATTGACATCCATCTAGAAAAAGAACATTTTTGGAAATCAATTCTTCTTGAATCCTCTCCAAAATCATTCATACAATCATTTGGACAAGAATAAATTTTTTTATTATTCATTCCATGAATGTTAACATAGTTTTTCATATCATAAATTGAATTATAGATCTTACCTTTTGGAAATGCATCGGGTAATAATTCCAATATCATGTATATCACCTTATCTTTAATTCCCTATAGGCATTTGATATGTTACAACTTCAGTAGTAAATAATTTTTTGAATATTTCAGACATCCCCCTTGGAAAACTTGATTTCCATCATCATCTAAACCATGAAACACATTTGCCTAATCAATGAATTCCCCTTTTATATTAGATTCCACAAAATCAAGAGGTGGATCCAATTATATTTTACAATATTGATCTATTTGTCAAATAGTCTTAAAAACATCACATAACATTTTTCTATTTATATCACCATCAACTGGTTTTTCAAATATTTTTTGGTGTTTTCGTTTTGACTTGAAATGTCATATGAATCATTTATAATGTTTTTAATTTCATTTCCTGTTGCTGAGGAATTTGGGAGCTCATTCTGTCGACTGACATCAGTGATCAATCATTCTAAAATGTCTGATTGTACATTACAAATCTAATACAAAAAATGAGTTGTGATTTTCATCAACACTAACTATTTGTAAAATTCATCTCTCTTCAACAATCATCTATACTTACATTCTGGACATGGACATATTATTCTCTCATCAATGACTTGATTCAATATTAAAGGATATTAAAACTACTCATAACCCTTATCATACTTAGTTCTGTTCTTTGGTAATGTTATCCATATTTTTTACATATATATCTAAATGTGCCTACAATTTTTTAAAAAACATATAAATATTAATATGTTATAAAATATATAAATCTATGTGAGAAAAACCAAGGAATATAGAAGAGGATTCACATAGGTAATAAAAATTTAAATGTAAAAATAATAAATGAATCATCGATAGTATTATGTAAAATAATATATAGATAAAAATAATACAATCACACAGAAACAAACAAATATTCAATTATAAAAATCATTCCATCATAGGATCACTAGTCCCCTTGGATGTAACTATATTTACACGAGGGTCAAGAAGGTCTAAAAAATTTATAGAAATATTTTTATGAATGGTGCAATCAGGGATTCGAAAAAAGAATCAACAGCCAAAACTTTTTTCACACTATTTGAAAACTAAATTTCAAATGTTCATCTAAAATCATTTTTCAAACTAAAAATTTAATACCAATTTATAAATATAATGTTTTTTGTAAAATAAAATTTCTGGGAATGAGATACCATTATAAAGGATGTCAACTGTTGTTGAACTAGGAGATAGATAAGATATATATATACATGAGACACAAAGCATATTTTTCTAATAATGATAATATTTTATCTATATTAACTATATTTTATTGTCAAATACCTCAAGATTATTTGTATTTTCTATTACTTATTCCATATCAATTACTTAACTTATAATTCCTTACTTCAATCTTCTAAAATCATGTTTTGATAAAAATATATTTATAAAATATGGTAATTACAAATAATATAAAATACTAGAATAAGAGTAAGATAGATAATAATGAATTAGAAATATAATAATAATACTAATTGAAATATTTATAATATTATATAATAATACATGCACCTATATAGAGAATGAAAAATTCATTAAACATTATAAAAAATGTTTTAAGGCACACCTACTATCAAATAACTTGTTTGAATATAAGTTTATAAAGAAATGAAATGTGATAGTAACCTGAGTTTTAACATGTCCAAAATGGAACCATATTCTATATTTATATAGATTCCATGTTGACAATTTCCAAAACTATAACACCCATTATAACAAAGAAAACATTCCATAATCAATATTCTGAGTCAACATACAACTACTTTATATTACCTTCTAAATTTAGTCAGAATCTCTTTTGAAACCAGAGCCCCATATAGGGGGGATTTGCCTATCTAAAACCCCCAGTGATCCCACATTACAATTCACAAAATTGATATTATTATATCATGATTATTATTGTCCAACTAGAACTTGTCCCATATCATTCAGTGGATCGGTCTCAACAATTCAAATGAAAAAAATAGAAATTAATGTCATAACAATTGAAGAGTAGTTTATTAAACATATGTTGAATCCTGAATATATAAATGATATTTTTGATATAATATTCTCTATGAGAATATTCGTATTTATTAAAAATACAAAAAATTAAATTGAGGTTCCCTTGATATATAAGCACATTGAAGTGACATATTGTTTGTAATTTCAATTATAATTATTAGAAATAAAATTATTTGTCAATAAATGATTTAATTTTAAAATTTATAATAGGAATATGAAAATAATGGAAAAAATATTGGTAATGGAGGGATGTAGAATAACTAATGATGATGGTGCTGACATAGTGAGAATTATTAACTATGAAGAGATAAATGGGGAACCTCTATGATGATTCTTAGTGGATAATTAGGAATGATGAAATTCCTATGATAATTCATGGATGATCATTTAAATTTTAAGGGATTATAAAATTATATATTAGTTACAGATTAATTATTTAAAGTGATCTATGAAGTATACATATAAATTTATTTGTCTAAAGGAGTATATTATGTGAGAAATGGAGTCATCAAAATATTTGTGTTTCGAAAAATCACAATAGTGAATTTTTAGTGTTGTGTCTATAGGAAAGGTTAAAAACACATAAAATCGATTTTTTGAATGATTTTTATGTTCATAAATATTGGATAATGTATGTTATTGTTTAAAATTAAAGAAATTATTATTTTTACAAAACAGACCATGTTGTGAAATAATGAAGCACATAATAGTGGTTGTAAAAAATAGGATGATTGGTTCGACATTTTGTAATGTGGTTTTTGAGATTAAAAATTACCTATGACAAATAGTGATTATTTATCCAGGATTACATGGTATATGATGTTCTGTATCCATAGTTTTCTAATATAATATATAGAAGAAATGTAAATGAATCATTGACTTTATGTTTGATGTTGAAGAGATTTAGTAGAAAAATAGAATAGGATAAATGTGAAAATAGGTGAGCCTATTCCATGGTTGACCTCTTTTTATATTTATGTAATGGAATGTAATTCAATGTGAATTATGGTTTTAATAGGGGACTCATATATGGATGGATAATGTATGATGACATAGAACTTCTATGTTATTTTATGTCTTAAGGAGAGTATCATACTCTTAAATCATTGGAGGAAACATAAAGATGTGACTAGTTACAAGAATTTCATATGGATTTTCTAAAGAGTGTACAGATCTAGGGGAACACAAAAAACATATTCATTCCTTAAATAGTTATAAAATTTACTCTAATGTATGCCTCTACTTATTTCAAAATACCGAAATTTGTTTTTTAAAACCACTCTATATATAAAATTTCTAAAAACTATAAGCATTTAACCATCGAGTTATTTTAAAATTGAAATAAATTCAGTATCTACATGTCAAAAAAATTAAAGCCAATAAAATCTATTAAGTGAAAAATATAATGAATCCATTTTTGGAAACACCTTGTATAATATTGATGTGGTAATTATTACACAGCAACATTTATTAAAATATGTAAAATAAATATTATCATTGTACATCGAGACCAAGGTGGTGAATAAAAGTAATATACTACTAAATCGAACAAATAATCAACATCCTCAACCTAGAAAATGAATTTGATCATCATTAGAGAGTATCTATAGTTAGTAATATTGTGAAAAATTAATAGATGGGGGAAATGGGAAGAGGGAGAAGAAAGAATTACTAGAAGAGAGGAATTTCCACTAGGGTGAAGAATCAAGGTGCATACATGTGACCGCAGCTCAGGAATGGGCTCCACTAAAGGATGTGACTCGGGGGAGGGGGAGGGAGAGGGAAATAGTGATAGCTCGGTTAAGGGAATGGGGGTGGTCGACGGGTCAGGGGACTATGATCACATCATTGGTGAGGGATTGATGGGTGAGGGGAAGTGACCGAGCACCATCAAGGGGTGCTATGATTGAGGACATGTGGGGGAATATGATCGAGGACTGATAAGGGTGGTTGTTACCGAGATTTGGGGAGGGGGTTTTGATTGAGCATTGACATGGGGGTAATGGCTAGTGAGTGGGCTATGACTTGGAACTGATGATGGGGTATGTGACTGAGCACCAATGGGGGGGATGTGGATGCTTTCTAGTGAGGGGGAAGCATTGTGGTGCTAGGTATCAAGGTTGGGGTGCTTGGGGGAGTGAATGGAAGTTAGGGGAGAAGGATTGGGTGTGGGGAGAGTTTTTTAAATTAAAAAATAATATTATGCGGGGGGTTTTATAGAACCACCAAAAAATCATTATTTTTTTTTCGATGCTGTTTATGTAAACATACTCTAAATAATTAATTTTTTTTACTGAATATTATATTTCCATTAAATTTATTATAGAAATAATGAACTTATTTAAATAATTTAATACAATATATTTTACATTTGTTTAACCATTGTTCTTTTTTTATCTCTAAATATAATTTATTTTTGTGGTAGTCAATATTAATTCCTGATGTTTAATGAAATTTAAATATAATTTTTCATGGTTTTTTTGTAAAACATAATAAAAGATTATATATGAAATTTTAGTTCTTTTATTATTTATTTTTTTTCCATTTTGTAAATGTTTTTGGAATAGTCTATGGATAGGGAAATATTTTCTTCACATTTTATGTTAGTATGTTTAAGGAATATTGATATAATTGGGGTTCAATTAAACCTCATAATAAATAGAGTTATGACTCAATATATTGTGGGGGGGAACTCTTTTCATCGATAAGTTCCCTACTACTAGTCTTCTCCTATCCATTTAAGACGATATGGAATAGAATCCCTACTAGAGATTTTATGTTCATGTTGTAAGGAAAACACATCAGGAAGTTTAAGGTCATATTACTAAGTCAAAATTTCATAATGTTTAATGACATGTGATACACACATGGGTTCTATATTGATTATGATAATATGACTTGGACCAATATTGAATGTATAAATTATGGTTGGTCCTGGAATGAGAGAACCATGAATCACATTAAATTCTCTAAATAATCAAATCATTCCACACATAGTTCTTAAAAGGGATCCCTTGCATTGATCTAACTTATATTATTGGAATAAGGGAATAATTTTTAATTTCATCAGTGATTGATAATTTGAAAAAATTATCATGCATTAAGAGTTATCACATGGATATAGCCCTTCTGAAATTTTTTATTAGGTTCTATAATATTACATAATATATGTATATTTACATAGTTTATTGTCATAAAATTGAGACCAGTTCAATATAGTTTAACACCATTGGGTGAGAACACGTTCTATGTAGTGAAATATCATGTTGTAAGGACCTATGATATTTATTTTATCATCATGTGATGATAATGAACATGACATGCAGGTTACGGTTATATGATAAGGATCTTATGTTAAGGTCATTAAACAAATTTGGATAATGAAAAATAGAAATATATGTATTCATCTTAATACATGGTTGTCAATGAGATTATAATTTATTAGGGGAAACCCAATCACTAGAATAACTAAATGTGTGATGGGGAATTTCTTAGAATAGTATACATTGAAATGTCTATCATAGGAATATACATACTAAATTATATGACCCAAACACAAGGAATTAACTCTTTGAAATGGGGGAAATATATTGGTGAATGGCATATAATCAATGATATTCATCCTTGATGGTTCTCACATATATCCAACTCATGTATGGGAGGCGTGAAATGGTTTTTACATAGAATAGTGGCATAAAAATAAGAACAATCTAAATATTGTGGAATTCAATAAACATGTTCATGTTGACATTCCGCTAGGGGATTACAAGAGATACCCATGAATTATCTGGTCTCACACTTATATCATGATCATCTTTAAAGAAATACGTCCTTGAAGACTAGGCTCCTATAAAATATTTACTTTCTGATGGGATGGACAATATAAACTATTTAGTTTAGTGAAATAAATCTTCTAAATAACTCCATGTATTATAACATCATGGTTTATGGACTTCGTAATATTAAATTTAATTTTAGGTGACTTTGAATTTGGAACACATGTGATAAATTGTGATCCCATCAATATGAGTGATCATTCAAACACACAATGATCATGAAATCTGTACTTTGTGAGAGAAAAATTGTGAAACTATAAGACTACTAATATAATATATGATTTCATTATAGGGATTTATTTTAACCTCATAGTATATTACCAAACAATGAGGATGATTATATTGGGTTTTTTTATATTCTTTCAACAAGAACTAGTGAGTTGTTTCTTATGGGTCTGATTGACATGCACATGCAATTTATACGAGGCTTTTCCTTGTGCTAATACAGTAAAATATGAAATAGAAATGTGTAATGGGTATGAAACTAAAACAAGGTGGGGGTATTTGATCATTTTTTTGTAGATGGTGAAAATTTAAGAAATATTATTATCATTACAGATCTTCCAAGTAAATGAATCATGCCACTAGTATTCCAAATATGGCGGTCCCCAAATAGATCTGACTCATTTGTAGGGAGAATATATTTTTTTATTTTGATAATGTCTCAAAATAAAGAGAGGGTTCCATAGTCACATCTTAAACTAGATCATTAATATGAAATAGAAATTTTTGGTTGGGTAAGGAAAAATTAATCCACACATCACCACATATACTATAAGAATAAAAATAATTTCATGTGTTGTTCTTATAAAATGGGTCCAATGAATATTAAAATCGTAGGTAGGGATAGGGGATTTAATTTTCTATATCAATCCAGATCATAAGTAGTGAATTTTATGAAAAATGGATAGGTTCTAATCTTTGTTATTGAATGACAACTGATTTTTATGACTTCATAGTTCAAGGAAAAGGTGAAAATTTATCATCCATGTTTAGAGTTATAGAAAATAATTTATCATGTTCCTATAAACCAATAAAATTGAATAAAATTTCATAGATCTAGCTCATATTTAATTTTTTTGTTAACGCATGATGAATGACCCAGTGTCATGAAGATTACAATTTGTTGAAAATGGTGATGTGGTGTATCTTTATCTCATGAAATAAATGTTAGTTCTATTTTTTTAATGTCATAAAGACATAACATGCACTATATAGTTCAACATGATATGAAAGGGATGGTTTTCAGCAATGTTAAATTGTGAATAAAGATTCAATTAGATTCACTTTTGGTAGATCTGGTTGGTGAAATAAATACCATGACTGTGATATTTATCATTTTATAGTGATGAATTATTTAGATAAGTTTAATGCCTTTATTAATGTAATTTGTCGAACCCCAGATGGATTTATTTGTATCTTATCTAGATAGAGTAAAATTAAAATGATCCTTTTTCATACACAGAATAATAATTTCTTGAATCACTACTTATCCCATTGGATTTGAATCAATCCATAACTAGTTCTATAAAGTTCATAATGTGGCAGGCCATTGGGGGAAGACCATTAATGAATGAATACTACTTTTAAACTAGGATGATGAAATATTTTGGATGTAGGTTCATAGAAGAATTTAATATAGAATATTCTATGTATATCTATGTTATACATGGGAGGGGTTCTTTTTCAAAATAATATATTATGGAATCATGGGAAATAATCCATCCATTGATGGGAATTTCAGATAAAAATTGGGCTACCAAGGGATTTAAAATCGATAATTTTTATGGTATTTAAGATGTAGGAAATTTCATTATGATTAAAATATTTCTAGTAGGTGGTATTTTTTATGTTTACATTCATGAATAAATGGATTAAACTGTAAAACTAAATTTCTTACGACAAGGAAATTCCTTCATTATATAATATAATGTAGTAAAAACAAGATATATACAGGATTTTTTGAGTGCAATGTATCTTTGGGTGATTGATAATGAATATGTGAAGTATCCATTGCCTAGAATAATAATGAAAGTGTATCCCTTATTTGTTAAAATTCAACCCCATTCTTATTCGTGGAATGACATCGATGGAAAAAAATGGAGGTAGTGTTGTCATCCACATATAAATAATAAGATATCAGATGTAAATTCATTCCAACTATAAGATATAATAGAATATTTTTTCCAACAATATGGAGAATGATTTAATCGATCAACCATGGATTATGAAACCTAAGGAGGATGATCTATGAATCCATTCAAATAGTTTTATAACCATATATTTATAGGTACTACAATCAATTGTTTAATTTTCAGTAAGTATTGGATTCAAATATATATATGTGTGTGTGTGTGTGTGTGTGTGAGTGGACATTACATCAGACTACCGCTTCACGAACTGATGTCATTCGTTTTACCATGACCACCTCTCACAGTTGGGTATGATGATGGATCTAAATTATTTATATTATATTTATAATATATTTATATATTTTAATTGATTATTTCATATATACATTTTTACATTTAATTCTGTACTGGACCTGACAACATCACACTTGTGTACAACAGACCATCACCTCCTCAAGTGATGTGATTCAGTTTTCACTATTGTGGTACATAGAAGGTATTAAGAGAAACAATAAGTAATATATATTATATAAATGAAATAATTATGATAATCATTAGATATTTATCATTATAAAAATAATATATATTAGTTTCTTTTATTTTTTTCCTCACAGGAAAAGTGAATATGTCATTTGAGTACATGTGGACTACATCCTTCTAGAAGATGTTTGAGTCTCTTTTCATCACCAAACCACATAGATGATATATATATATAATTATATTTAAACCATTAATATGGTATATATGATATTTTTTAATTATATAATGATAAAAAATTACTTTTCTATTTTCCATAATGATCGTGGAAAAATGAAAAAACTATTCATGAGTATATATGGCATACTACATCAATAATCATAGTGTATATCATTTTTAATAACCATCATTCATGATAGTCATAAATAGTATAATTTATGTATAAATATTATGTATATATCATGATTATTATTATGTTTATTTTTTATATTGATTCATGTGACCATAATCATCCTACCAATTCAATTTTGACCCATAAGCCGAATACGATTAGAATATCCAATGTTATATTAATTGATTACTTAATTGTATATTACATGGTAATATGTTATGTAATAGTAAGAATAATATTTTAAAAGGAACTAAATAAAATAAATAAAATAATTAATTAACATAATTTGTTTTATTTGAATAAGATAATGACACATGTTTCGAGTCTCAATCAATATATGGTATTTGACTTAATTTCCTTTTATTGGGGAATATTTTGATATTATTCGCCTATAATCTATGAAAAGGTGTATATAATTATCTTTAGACATGTTATATCATGAATTTATAAATTCTTATGGTATTTATTTATTTTTTTAATGTGATTCATTAATGATAATTTTGATTTAAATACTTCCAAAACTGAAAAGGGGAATTTCTATAAAATAATTCTCTGTTAATGCATTCCTTTAAACTCATTTTCCATGACCATTTTTTTAAATTGATTTAATGATAATTTTTATATTGACATAAAATATTTATAAATTAAATTTTATTTGTTTTTATATATTAATTTTAATGGTTTAAAATAGGAATCTTGTTATATATTTTATAATGACTTTTTTGAAAAACAACAAAATTAATATTCTATTCTCAACATACAAAGTGAAAATAGATTTTTCAAAAACATGGAAAATATTTTATTTCTACATTCCATTACAATAATTCAGGGTTTTCCCAATAAAATAACATTTCGTTCTTTCATTGGGTATTCTTTTTTTCAAATTTGGGTTTTAAATTGATTGGTTTGTTTTATTCAAATTTGTTTTTCATATGGGTTTAAATGAATTTTTCAAAGGTTTTTAAAATGATTTTTTTATTCATGATATGGTAATTGATAATTATTTGAAATAAGTGGTCATTATATATCTTATACAAAGTATTGATGTTCGTTATAGCTCATGGGTGAGACCAATATATATTATATTAAGGTCTGATCCACATTATAACTCATGAAAAATTGGTAATACAGATAAAGATGAAATAGAGGGTGAACCCCATAATATTTCTATAATGAATTGGGTAATTAGTAAATTGTATTTCAATTGCATGGTTATTTAAAATAAAATTTTCTTACGGGGTCTGGAAAATTTTATTCTCTATGTCATCGAAAATGAGTTTTACTTTCCTACAATGGCTTTTAAAGGTTTCTTTGAAAATTATGTGAGTCAGTTTTTCATGTGAAAATTTTTTACTTCATGCACTAAATGAATATTGATGGTAATGGTTAAAATCATATAATTTTTCCAAAAAAATTCACTAAAAAATGTTTTTATTTATTTTTAGGAAACATACCAATATTTTTGTTCTCATCCCATGTTTTAAAATGTTTCTTATATAGATTTAAGTCAGGTAATGGAATTTTGTAAATAAAGTGGAGAGTTGTGGAAATTTTATAAGAGAAAAAGTCATTCATTATTTTTAATGTTTTATTTTATGGAAAAAATGGACACTTTTAATAAGTGTATATATTATATTTTGTGGTTATTTTATGTATGAGTTATAATACATATTCTCTAAATCTATAAATATGAAAATATCAATAAATATTATAGATTTAAATCTTGAAATTAAACTCAGGATCAGGTAATGATTATGGTCGAGTCCTTATTTCTATGTCCTAGGACCACTTATTGATGACTTGGTAATATTTAAGAAACTTATAGAATCCAACAAAAATAATTTTATTTGATTTGAAAACAAATTTTCCTAAAAATCCTTGGTATTATTGGTAAATCATTTTAATATACTAAAATTCAAGAGTCCAACACCAGGAATTTCTCTATACTTATGTTAATAAGATGTTTCACTAATGATGGGTCTTTTGAGAATTATAATATGATTATATCAATATTTATTAACATCCATATACAAAATTAGTAGAGGAATTACAAACACTTTTAAGAGAGTCCTAGAAAATTCATTTATATTCAAATTTTCTTTTTGAAACCACCATTTTAATATGATATTCTTTGAGAAATGTTATGATTATAACCTTTTGATGCATAGTTTATATCTTAATAATGTATCTATCATGGTAACTTATAAGGGAAAATAGTTTTCAACCATAAACATATTTAAATTTCCATTAAAATTTTTAAATGACCATTGAAGCCTCATTTAAAGAAAATACGAAAGCACGTGTAAATATAGTATTATCATTGATAATTAAAAAGGTGTAATATTTAACATAAATATAAGAATCTATAGTTGGTCTATGAAGTTAAATGGGGAATATTTATAATTACTTACATGAATAAAAAACATTCATATATTTGAACAGAAACATCTGTTTTTTGAAAACCTAGATGGGTTCACAAACTATGTTATAATTCAAAGATAGTTTTAGTAAATCTCAAAATATATGTTTATATTTTATCTTGATAATATAGTGAATATTACAATGAAATATATTTAGATTAGAAATCCATGATTCATTATAATTTTCAATTGAATAATCAGAATTTAAAATTGAAATATATTTTTAATTAATTAAATAAACCTTTTGAAAATGATATGTAATGAAAAAAATTATAATTATAAAATTTTCAAGAATATTTTTAATATTAATTTTGAAACCAATACAATATAATTTAATAATATAACCTAAATTATACACGAGTAAATTAAAAATTAAATAACCCTTACTAAAATAAAGCTATATAAACTTATCATACTTATACTGGTAATTATACCTTTTGATTAATCTGATATTGTTACATGGAATCATCCAAATTCATCATGATGACTGAATTTAATAGGGTAAACACAGCTTTATCATGATCATAATGTCCATAAACAAAATATAATATATGGGTTTTCTCCCAACACCCATGTATCATAAGATATTTTGATATTAATATGTTTTTTACCAATATCATGGGTATATATATGTTATCCAAAAAAGGAATTCAATTCTAAACTAATTTACAAAAAGTTTTATCCTATGAAATATAATATGTGATATGAATATTATTTATTCTTCCATAACTTTAATTTTCAAAATTTGGATCATAAATAATATTAAAAATATTATTACAAAAAATACAATATTTACTGGGGGAATTCTCTTTTAAAAAATTTGTCTTTTTAGAATTTTTAGAAAAACATGATTTTTTTGGAAAACCATTCATGGAGTTAATTTTAACAAATTTTTTGAGATTCCAAAATTTTATTCAATTTTTCTTCATCAAATAAAAAATTAGAAAAATTCTTTTTGGGATCATTATTTTTATCTTCCACATTATCAATATTTGGTTATACAATTAGTTTTAAATCATATTCCCCATTTTAATTTTAGAGTTGATTTTTTTGAAAAAAAACTATATTGCAATTATTTTTTCGATTTTTATATTTTGAAACATGGTCAAGATAACCATATTTAATTAGGTAGTTAGTACAAATAAAATCATTATAACATAAATTAGATTTTGAAGAAGTAGAAAAGTAAAAACTATATCTTTATTCATTTACTATGTTACATACCTCAATATTGGCAATGAGACACATATGAATTCAATCACATGATTTTTATAGAATGTGTTTCCTCATTCTCACTCAATGTTCCTAAATTTGTTTTTTATTAAAATGCATCACATCATTTGAATATTTTTTCATGTGAAAATATATCTTGATGTGGACCTTATTTTTACAATTTATTAATATATAATTCATTTTATGATTTTCCCTTATGATGTGTTGAGTTTGTATTTTCATTATAAGGTACATTTTTATCTTCTTCTAAGTATTAGTTCAATCAGTGTCTCATTCAAATATTTCATTTCATGACTCATTAAAATAAATTTCAATTATAGTTTTTTGAACAAATTTGAATAATTTTTGGATTATATACCCATAGTGATATCACGTTTCTTTACATATTTTATGCGGTCATTAAGAACAATGTTCTTTATAAATTTAGCCTCTTTAATTAAAATGACTTCAGGTGCCCAATTTATTGGTTATAACCTAATTATTCTTTTAAATAATATATTTCTTGAAAAAAACATACAATATTCCTTCAATAATACAATATATCAATGAATCATTTAAATAAATATTTATTAGATTATACAGGATTCAAATAGAAATAATAAAATTCATCTCTAAACATATTTAATAATGTATCATTAACTTTTTCAATTCCATTATGAGTTAGTTTTATGTTATTCTATATTTCCTCATATGTTTTTCATATATAAGTATAGTAAAATATAGTTTTTTTTTATTTCAAAATGTAAGGAATTAATTGATTTTCAATCAAAATTTAAGGATAAATTCATCACCAATAGTTCATTTACATTATTTTTAAATAGTTGGGATGTAACAATTCATTAAAATCATCTGTATTGGATAAAATTTGATCTAGGAAAAATATACCGGATTTTTTTTATAACAATAATTAATACCATAAAAATGGATCAAGAGTCAAATACTGTCATTTAGGGGATCTCTGGGGGTTTAAATAATAATTTGGAAAATTAATATTTCATGAAAATATAGCATATGATTTTGAAAAAAAATTCATTTTTAATAATTTCAAAATAATATAATAAACCATTTCAATACTCCCTTGATTTAAAATGTGGGTCAGAGTGGAGTAAAATGGAAATAGGATTCTTGAATTTCACATTGCAAATATCAAAATAAATATAGAAATCAATTTTTAATGTGCAATGAAATTCATATATGATATTATTAAAATAAAATTATTCAAGAAATAGTGATTCAAAAAATAAGTGTTCAAGCATTTTTAATGGATAAAAAATTATTAATTGAATGAATGAAAGTGGTTAATAAATTATAATTAGGAATGTAAATAAGCTACACAATTTTATAAGGATGTTTTGGAAATACCTTATGAAGAGACCCTACATCTACCAGCTCAATAAAATTGGGATTTAACCCACTATTTCTTTATATTTAATGGTATCTAAGATACTAGAACTCCCATTAATTTTTAGGTTGTACGAAGATACATGAATATAAAAATCATCATAAATTTTAACAAATATTACTATTGTGATAAAATTGAATATTCTATTGATATTTAATGTTTATGTAATGAAATACTAAGCCCTTCACTTTAAATGATGTTACCAAAAATAATATAAGAAATAATTGGAGGAAAAGGAATTTATTTTAAGAAGTCATGTATTTTTATAATAAATATTTTCTCAAAATAATATAAAGAACCACTATGAGAGAATGAGAAAGGTAGTGCGTTGAGAATATTTTAAAATCTGTAAACACAATATATTGGATGATATAGTATATATAAAGAGAGATCAATTGAGGGAATATGAGAGATAGTAACATATTTGTATTGAAGAATATATGAGAAGTTTAGATTTTTGGTTTTCAATCCTCCCCATGTCTCTATTTATAGCCTTTAAATTCCATGGGAAACTTATGTAATTATTTAGTTGTAATAAATCCATTGAAAATTGAATATAAGGAATTTATTCAAGACTTAAATTAAGATTCAATTCTTTTATCCCAATCCCTCTAGTTTCCTAGTGGCCATTATTAGGTAGTAAATGGTTTACCTTGATTCCATTGATGATGGAAATCACACGCTAATTAGTTGGTAAACCTATATGATTATGAAATTGGACATTAAGAGATTTTTAATTATACTATATTCACCACTGGAAGGATGGTGGGACTACACTACCTATCTTGTGGGTCTTCAACTCACCAATGGGTTTAGATATTTCGAATCTTCTATACAGTTACTTTCACTAGGTATTCTGTGATGCTTGTTTTTATCCTGATCAATATTTACTTCTAGCACATCCATAAAAATCATTATAAGGTTCATATAGAATCCTTTCAAGGATTATATATATCCATGATAACTCTTCAAGGATCTGTGATGGTTAATTATAGAATCAAATATTATTTAATTTTGTTTCTATAAGAATATTTCTTAGATGAAAATATTAGATTCTTTAATGATTGTTTTTTTGATTATTAAAACTAAATAATGATTGATGTAGAAAAATACAGTCATTGGCAATTTCAGTTCAGAAAAACATAGGAGATTAATTCCTCAATATATATCATGGCGTAGCTGATTGAATCTTATCATATTTTTCTTACATTCACCTATATTGGGTAAATTCTTATTCTGTGGAAAATTTCAAGATTAAAATTAGTATGATGATATCATGAATGTTCTACGGGGAAGTGGAGGTGTTTTTAGGATGTGGGTCCATGCTTAGGACTAGATACCTATGAAGCAATATGTATCCCATAACAAGGTGAATCATGTGACCTATAGTTCTTAAAGAAGATACTTTATTCTATGTGTTGATAATGCACAAAAAAAACATACATGGATAAGATATTTTGTAAATAAATGGGTGTTGTGGATAGTCCATAGAAAATGTATTCATATTGTGTATATGGAAAAAACAATTGGATAGTTTATCATTATACGAATAAGATGTGACTCTCTACCTTTTTAATGTGGTCAACCCTTTTAATACCAATTGGAGTGATTTACCATGTCTACGAAGCACAAATGATTCATGATCAGTTTGAAAAGAAATGGAAAACTATGTTCTCAACCATATTGAATAAAGATGAATGAAAATGTATAAATTAAACAACATGGAAATTTTCATTACTTATTTTTCAAATAAACTCATTCCAAATTGTAGAATGTTTTTCATGATGTAGGTTAATGATGATTGGGATACATATAGAAATAATTTTCACAAGGATGTAGTTATTTTTAATGAATTAATTCCACACATGGTGGGTTGTGTTATGTAGTTTATGTTCTTTCTAGGTAGATCTAAATACAGATTATTTTTGTTCATGTTGTTAGGATGATTTATTGTAGTCTAAAAATATGTCATAAGTACTAGGGTACTTCTGAAAAGAGTAATTGGTGCATGGGTGTGTTTTCCCTTAATCATCGTTTCATGAGGTTGGTTATTCTAAACCATCATCCCAATTGAAAGGTATTAGTACGAAGGAAATATTTATGTATGGGTGTAATATAAGAAATCCTTCATGTCACTATGTATCAATATGAATAAGAATATAACAAAATAGACTTCTTGAAACATCTCTTCATCTAATTGGATTTCGTGTATGGGAAAATGGGAATTTTTCCTAGAATAGTTTCATGGAAAATGAATTAAATTGGAAATGATCCACTAGAGATATAGATCATATAAAAAAATTGGTAGAATTTCAATGATTTTGGGATGTATACCCAAATAGATTAGAAAAATAAATCATGAAATTAAAACAAAAAAATGGTTTTCATAATCATGAAATTTTAGATAGACCAAAGGTATGGTGTCTGGGTATCATAATGTATCACATGTGAATAAGAATCAATCCACATATAGTTCTTATAATTGGGTGGATACCAACTCCAAAGGGTTAATATTCTCATGAATGATGAAAATGGGCCTGGAACATAACATCAATAGAATGGATGCTTTCTTTTAGATTTTCATGTGATTAGGACATCACCTTTATGATTTAAATCAGGGGACAAATAAGTTTTCTTGCAGTTCATCACCTTGAAACAAATAGAATGTTGAAAATTATATACTATTTGTAGGCTTGCATATTCGACTATATCATAGAGTTTAACATCACGTAACTGGGATTTTTTCAATATAGCTTAATATAAATCTTGATATATTATAAAGAAAACTTAGTTTTTTAATAAAAATAGTGACTGGGTAGTTTAAGATAATAATGTGAGGATGATTTAACTAGAATGATTTTTTTTAAAATCATTTCTTGAGATACATTGAATTGGTGGGTAGTGTTTTAATTCGAGGGATGTTGTCACACTTTCAAGAGATTATAGAAAATGATCCATATAATGGGGGTTCGTATATTGATTTAAATTATATTCTGGGAAGTTGGGTATCATAGACTGGACCAATATATGATGATTTGGTTCATGTAGTGTGGGCTATAGAGTTACAATTCCTATACTCAGGTGACATGGATCCTTTTAAAAAAAATATAGAATAAGTTCAAAACACATATACATATTCATGGTCCATTCATACCCGGTATTTTTGAAGAAGTAAATCAGGTTTTCAAGTATCTAAATAGGGGGTGGGGGGATGAGGAGTGTTGGTCAGTTCACCATCATTTGTGGAGTAAAAGATGGTCACACCTTCATATTATAACACATGGAGATTAATGGGGACCTTCCCTCTAGAACTAAAACATCCCCTTGGGATTACATCATATAGTTAAAGGAATATTTACAATTTATCATTCAACAAGGTGTCTTTTTATATCATTAATCCCATCTTCCAATATTTTTTAAAAGGGTAAACCAAGGGGACTTTCTCAATGTTCTAGGATTCCAGGAATAGATTTACTAATCAATTATTATTTTGATTTATACGTAAAATGTATTGAACTAGGTTCAGTGGAAAAGATAATTAATAAATAATGAAGTCCCAAATTTTAATATATGTTTTTTTAACATTATTTCAAAACAAAATAATTTTATAATATCATTGAATGACCATTATAAGATTAGTTTAAAAAAAACTATATACATAATACAGAATGTATATAGTAAAATAATAAAAAAAATCTTACTTTAATCCTATTTAAAGACTAATTTTTTATTCAATCTGAGTTCAACTTGCTGCTTGTTATTTACTATGGAAATTAATTTGATGAAAATTGAAATTATAAAACCTGTTATAGTATAAATATTGAAAAATAGATAATGATTGATTATTATTAATAAAACTTATGGAATAACATGAGAGAATAATTATATTTGTTTTCTCATCTAGAACCTCATATTTTAATGATCCCAGATCTTGTTTATAATTTTTTATGGAATTTTATTTCCTCTATTAGTATGTTGTTTCCTATAAAAAACATACAATAATGGATAATTTGGGATCTTATCATGAAATCCTAACATATGTTAAATTACATTACCATATAAAGACATTAAACTAACCACGTAGGATATGTAAAAGTGTCACCTTTTTGCTTAATATATTTCAGCTGAACACATGAACAAACTATATACCAGATTTACCTACCATGTACCAGACTGATTTTTTTTAAGTGATGGCATAAACATAACATCCTAATATTTGAGAAATCAATTTACTATTAAATGTTATGTTCAAGTTATATTAATGAATATAGTAGGAACATATATTATTTTATTGATTGCATGATCAAATATACCACCACATGAATTCATGAACCTACTACACTGTAAAAAAATATACCCCAAGATGAAATGGATCTATTGGGTGCAAAACGACCATGAGATCAACTAATTGTTCTCCATGTAAATGTTTCTTGTAATGTTAAATTTTTTAGTGGATCATTCCAAATCACCTATGACTAGTTATTGACCCATTAAATGAATAATATATTTATTTTATGTTTCATCTATTGATCTCAAATGGATACATGATATGAAAAAATATATTTAATAAGAAAATACGATTATATAATCAAAATAATATAAAGGGATATGTGACCTTATATATAATAATATAATAACATACTCTTGAATTTGTTGTATACATAAGGCTCTATAAAACTCTATTTATTTGAATATTTTGTAAAACATTTCTTAGATTATTCTAAATATAATTTCAAGGTCTATATACATCAAAACGTATTTGGATAGAGCTATATATCTCTTTTTAGGTTATACGTCTGGTTCATTTTTCTATTTATTCAATACATACATGTTGGGTTTTGTTTTATATTATTTATTTGTAAAATTAATCAATTTTGTTTTGAACTAGATATTAGATGATTATCTGTCAAAAACATTAATTAAATTCACAAGAATATATGTGGTAGAGGTCCTAGGTGACCTTGTATCATTTTAATCCCTTGTATAACTACGGTGGAGGATATGTACCCCAAAAAACTTGTTTTTTACTATAAAACCCAATCCATGATGTGGATCAATTTATTTAATAATAAATTGAATATAATTTGGTATTTTTAAAGTGGAGGGGATGATGTTTTGACTTAGAATCAATACCATTGTTAAATTTCCACTATGTTATTTGTAGTGTTTTCTTAATATTCAAAATAAAGTAGATTCTATTTGATATTTATAGAATAAAATAATACTATCATAGTTAATTAAATTAGTTTTTTATATACTTGTTTTTATATAAGTATACATTTTTTAAATGTTAATTTATTTGCTTATGTATTTTAACTATGTAGTGACAATTCTTTTAGATCCATTTTAAATGATGAAATAATATATTTATACTATGAGATTGTATTCAATTGGGGAACCTAACATTTATTTTGTTCATAATCAAAATAGATATTGGAAACTCAATTCACCACCCCCACCCTCATAGTCTTCCACTATGAACACATTCGATATCCAAGATGTTTCAAAATAACATTTCACTAGTATGTAGTTGAATCTAGAGATCTCAAATTTTTGTTACTTCTAAATGTAGTTCCTTATAGATAATCACATGTAGGAAGAAACAACAACTTCTCATTCATCATATTTTTTTGGAAAATATTATTCTCAATAGAAAATTGAAATAAAATCTCATTTAGAGAGTTTTGGATTTTAAATCTGGACTAACATTGAATATATATATATATATAAGAAACCATAATATTCAAGAACTACATAGCGTGATTCAATTAATGAAGCATATGACAATAATTCTAAACCTATGAATTAATTATATTATTACATAGGTAATGATGAGTTTAATGGAATATTGTCATGTGAAACAACATATGTTATCTAGGACATCATTATTATCTCACATGATGGAACTTCTACAGTTAATGAGATGAATTTAAACACATATACTGATAAATATGATACATTCAATCAGACTCATGATTAGTAAATTTCTAATATGTATCAAAGGATCAATGATATTGTTAAAAAGATGCACACTGTTGTAAAGACATTTACTAACAAGGATAAAGTCAATGGACTTATCATATGATTATCAGATATATATAAATAAAAAATCTATAACATCATTTCCTGGTTCCCACACAATAGTTCCCTAATCCAAATTTCCATGCAACCTCAATCATGCATCCCCATATTCCAGAGGATGCCGACTAGATGTGAGTGTGTAATATAAGTCATGGGGAGACTATACCGTCTTTTTTAGAGTAAAACACTAGTAGAAAAATAAGTAAATAATAATAATATATGTATCAGTATCAACACATATTCCAATATCACTTGTTGATGAAAATTGTAAGTAAAATTTCAAAACTAAATATTACATTTTAAACACTAATATACATCCCAGGATTCAAATTAAAACTCAAAAGTAAAAAAATTGAAAACACTCTTGTGGGTCACCAAACAAATTTACTATCTTCATCTATTATCCATCCAGGAACAGAAATCTATTAGAGTGTCTTTCACCTTAACCTATCATGGAACTATGATATCATATCAGGTACTGATCATATTTATTGAGTATGGTGTGATTAAAACATTGTAGGACGCTACCAATGATGTATAATATAACAACCATTCAATAAATTGTGTATGAATCATGATAAAAAATTAATTATAATGGATAGGTAAAAATTTATACCATTATCAATTAATAATTATTTAACCAAATAAACCCAAGGGATCCAATGGAAAACAATATCAAAATTCAAAATTTAGCCCGTGATGGAGTCTGAACTAATTCCAAAAAATATATTATTTCACAATTCCATTATTACAATTCATTAATTGAAACAATTAAATGACCATGTTACCATCCATTTTTTCATGAATTAAATGACCATGTAATAATTCATTAATTCATACAAAAATTCCAATTTTACTATTCATACATCACATAATTGAATGACCATGTTACCTTTTTTTAATTCAAACTTGATTTCCCATGTAACAATTCAAACCTTACAAAATTTAGTGACCATGTTTCGTTACCCAAATTCATACTTGAATTCCCATGAGAACATTAATCGACACATAAATAATTAAAATATTAATTATCCACATCAATTTCATTAATAATTCATCAATTAATATATCTTACCAATCCCACCAAATAATACACTAATTAATTTATCATATCGATCTCATTATTAATTCAATAATTATTAATATCATGAAACCCCTATATTAATTTTCCATTAAATTAAACACAACATTCCCTTTAATTTAATAAATAGCTAATAAATTGATAACCCATAATTTAATAACCATTTAATTACCTAAAATAAAATATCTTAATATCTCAAAAAAAATCAACAATTAATAAACTCAAATCAACTATCCTAATATCTTATAATTCATTAAATAATTAATTATCTCAAACGTATAGGCTCAGTATCTCAAATTTATTTAACTAAATAATCATTCAATTCACAACTACTAATATTTCAAAATTAATTCCTCAATTAATTACCACAATTCTATAATCTCAAATATCTTCAATATCATATTTTGATTAATTAATTAATTTATCATCATAATATTTTAATCAATAACTCAATTTATAATCATCAAATAACTCTTCTAGAGTTACATGGAAATAATTTTAATCATGAATATGGGATTTTAATTATAGTCTGTCTTCCTCAATTCGCTGATGAGTGTTCACCCAATAGAAATCCCCAATTTTGATGGAATACCAACATTGCAAGAGATCTAGATATTAAACCAAAATCTATATCAAAAAATGACGATACCATTGATCCTATATGTACATCCACAATTTCAAATCTAGATCTTACCAAATCTATGAAGATAAATCCTTCAAACAATGGGACAAGATTAGTAATGTGAAAGTAAATGACACAGGATGATATCCTCTTATCAGGAGGGTTGATGAAATTTAATTTGTGATTCAAATCACAATGAAAATAGTTTTAAAATATTTGAATACCATAAAGAGGATATGGAATCATATGAATATTTTTACATGTTGAGATATTGATTATTTAGTAATATATTATAACAATCAAATGTTTTTATGAAATATTGCCTTTAAATAATTTAATTATTTAGTAGATTTCATTACACACAATAATGAGTTTATTTTAACCTTGAGACACTCTTAGTATAATATTTCTATTATGTTCTACTTGTTATGTTAGAGTGAATATATATAACTAACTTATGAAAATTCATAGTGAATTAATTGTCTATAAATTATTAATGAATAATATAGATCAATTAGATATTATTATTTTTGAGTTAACTATTGTTGGTAATTAAATTATTGAGATATATATCTTATATAGATAATGAAATATTTTGTATATTAATCAAATGTATATTTTATTCATAGGATATGAATAAATCCTATTTGATGTATAAAAGACTTTATTTTTTAAATGGAAATTCTATTCCATTAGATGTAGAACCCATTTTAAATTAAGATTTTTGTTCATTAATAATGTTTAGATGACATCATAAATATTTTATTTTTATGTGTGATATAAATATTTACATTGAAAGAATTTATGATATTTTTCTAATAACATTCTAGTTTGGATTAATAATAAAAATATAATTTATTTTATGAAATCAAATATTTTCAAAAAAACAATTTATATAGTTACATTATAATATTGAATAGTTTATAAGAATAAATATAATATATTTTTATAATTAAATATAATTTATTTCATAATATTTAATTTTACATTGAATTCATATGTAAAAACATTTCAATCTTTCGCAATATTTTATCATTCAAAAAAGATTCTCTCTTTTTGAAAACTGGATTAATTTTAAATTAATTAATGGAACATATATTTTTTGAATTTGGAAAATGGACTCCATATTTGGAATCACAAGGTCTAAATTATGTATATATTTTTATTTTATTTTTGGTCATTATTAATAATTTATTTGGTACATTTTATTAATACAATTAAATGGTTAACTGGGTAATTAAAGGTTACAATATTATTATAAAAATATACTAAAATTTGAATTAATATCATTATATGTGTTTATTTATAAATAAATAATCATTGGGTCAAAATCATATCCACTTTAAACAACATGGATGAGTGTAGGACATTAGTTTTATTTTATTTAATGAAATGTTAAATACTTCCCACACGAATTTTAATAACTAAGTAATTTTTAATTTAAGGTTATACTAAAGATAATTTCGAATATAAATACTCATTTAAAATATGAAATGTTTTCCTTTATCATTTTAATTTATTTTTAATTTTTTAGAATTAAATAATTACCATATTAGCTTATAAATTAATGATGTATAAGTTAGCTAACTGATGAAAAATCAATAATATTTTTTTTATTAGCCTAATAATACCCATTAAGAGATCCAAAAATATGAAAATATCTTATTTATTGAGAACATATCAACCATAATAATCCATGAGTGGATTTATGGTCCATTAAAATCTTTATAGAATGGATTATAATGTTTTTTTAATTTAAAGTTATTTTAATGATGTAACAATCATAAATTAATAAGTTTATCATTTTAAATACTTATTTTTCTTGAAAATAAATTCAAAATAAATTATAATTCTAAAATATAGTTGATATATCTTTATAATATTTTTTTTGTAATTTTTATTGAACGAAAATGCTTCTTAAATAATTTCCAAAAAACAGTTATAGTAATTATTTTATTATGAGATATGTCAAATAAATGTTATTAATAATATTAATATAAACATAATTTTGGCCACTTAACATGTATAATGAAATATCTATATGAACTATACCACATGGGAATATAATTAAATTTTTGGTTCAATGTTATGTTGTTAAAAAATTATTTTTAAAAATCATGGAATTAAATAGTGTCAAAATTGATACTATTAATTGATTATCAAAATAATATTTAATAAATTTATATAAAAATCAATAATTTTTTTTAAAATAAATAATAATTATTATATTGTATAAAATAATTTAATTTATTAATTTATGGTCTATTATAAATCAAATAATTACATATTTCACCATGTTAATATTGAATTATTTGTTACCCTATTTAAAAATGTAATAGAACAAATAACTATTTTATAAAATGATAATGTTGAATTGACAGAAATACATGTCCAAAATTTATTTATTTATTATATTTCCCCCTATATCATCACCTCATTATTATTGAGGCATTATGGATGTTTTTCAGTGGGGTTTGATTATATTATAAATTATTATTTTTGGAGTTTCCAAAAGAGCCCCTAATATCAATTTTCAAAGGGAACCTCCTCCATCACCTCTTGAAATCAATTAGAACCCTGATGATCGTCCATACCCATCACTCTTTACTTAAAAACTTTTTTATTTCCATTCTAGAGGTTCTTTTCATCTTCAAAATCTAACTCTAGTTCCCCAAGAAGTGATTTAGAGGAAGCACCTCGATGAAGAGGTAATCTCTTGTACAGATTCATTCAAACGTCTTTCTTATTCTACTTCCTCTTCATTAGTTGTTTCATTATAAAATAATACCATATTTATCACTTTCATACTTGTTTGTTATTATGACTATTAAACAACCATATTTCATCTTCAATCCATTATATGAAAAACGAAATCACCACACCTGCGTACGTACAGTTTACCATCTCCATGTCGTGGTGTAAACTAATTTCACCACCACCTTACATGGATGGGTATAATAATGAAAATAATAACTATATTTTAATATTATAACATTATAATTATTCTGAATAATTATACACCATCAAATTCAATTCCATTCAATAATTACACGAATTATATCATCGCTCATGTGTACGTATAACCTACGTTCTCCACAATACGATGTGATTAATTACACATGATCTCACTTAAACCATGATTCTATTAATGACTTAATTAATAAATATGATATATATTTTACTTATATAGTTATTTAGATTATATAACTATATCATAATAAGTGAAACATGCACTTATCTGACAAAATATTCATAAAAACATAAAGTTGATAATATCAGAATAACGAGTGATAAGGAAATGATACTAACAAATGGTTGATAAAATGATCAAATATGATATCATAAAATATAATATGATTCCATAATTTGTCAATTACATTATTTAATTAATTTTACTATAGTTACAGATACATACAAAGGATATCCTACATAAGCTATGGGATAATTTTTCAATTTCATTATTATTCTAGATTATTAATACGTTAGTATTTCTTCTGAAACATCTATAATATGTACCCATGTTTCCAAGGTGTGTAATAATAGTTTTTTCATAAACAATATTTTAATGTTAATTTTATTTTTTCATGAATTTTCACTTAATGTTATTAATAGAATCAATTTTTTTATTTGATAAAGGGGTTTTTTGACACTTCTAGCAAAAGTATGAAGAGAATGTTTTTTAACTTATACGGAAAGAATGTATTTTTACACATTCATGATGCCCTATATAGATGAAGAATTACATAAATTTTTAAATTCTTATTTTCAAATTAAATACATTCTTTTAAATTTTTTAGGCATTCAGTGAAAATATAATGTTTTTGAAGAAGAAAGGATACTTTCCTCAAGAATTATATTCATGTGTTTGATCATAATTATTTTCCATCAAAGATGACTCTCCCTAAAAAAAATTCTATTTTTATCCCCATCAATACTATGAATTGATAGTGTTATTGATGGATGATATTTTATGCTGATTATGTTAGGATGGAATGATGTTTAAGAATACCATTTTATTTGTTGTGTTATTCCATGATGAATGATTTATGTTTCTTGGAACATGTAAGAATGATTTAATTATGAGATTTACGGGACCTATATCTCACTCCAATGAATTAGGTATTGATTTATATCTCATTAGATAGACATTATTAGAACTACACGTCAACCTAGTTCAGTAATGGACATTTTCCAATATTACGATCTTAGCAATGAGACATTACTAAAATGGTATGATTTTCAATGATTATGTATATGCCACCAAACTTTATGTCTTATTTTATGACTTTTGGCATTATTTATATTAATTATTATTAACTTTTATCCCACGAGATGAAAACACGGTCATTTATATGCATGATAAGATTTCAAAAAGTTTTGTTCTTATGTCTTATGATTATGATCTGATTGATATTTCTCTTGTTTACCCTTACTAAGAATTTGATCTCACCATTTCATATTTTTCTTTTCCCCAGGTCATGAAGAAAGGTATTAAGTAAGATATGTCAAAAAGGTGTCTAGTTATAAAGATATAAGTGGGAGTCAATGTAGATATTTTTTGATCTAATTGTTTATAATTCCCAATTTCTAATGACATTATATCTATTTGTTTCTGTTATTTCATCAATACATTTTATAATGAATATACATCAATTTTTTGGTTTTTTCAATGTAAGTAAAGTAGGGGTCAACATTTATATGGTATGTGAGGAAATTTATAGTTAACCTTCTGAAACAAGGATGGTAAAGACTTATCAAGAACACAAAGGATATATCTATGTATATGTTATAATAATTTAGTATTATAAATGATCACGAATAACCTAGTATAAAACCTAAAGAGACCAAATTTTAAATTCCATTATTGATTTTGTGGTTTTCCCATTATTATAAGTGTTTTTACACTATTCTTCTTTGTTTTAGTCAATGTATGGAACCACATTAACGATGGATTCGATGAGAAATGAAACGATTGTCCTCCTGAGAAACCAAATGTTATGAGACATGGAATAAAAAATCATGTAACTATGCCCACACAACATTCTCAATATGTGAATAATGCATGACTTCTAAATAATAAAATGATGGATAAACATTATGTGGAGTCCTTCATGATGTAGTGCCCACCTTCTTTCAACTGGTCTTCTAATCCATTTGTGGTTAAATAAAGGATCAGTACAACTGAAAATATACTTTCAGTTATATAATGTTTTGAACATGATAAATTCATTTTTAAAATCTATCATTTGAAGGTGAAGATGGACAACAGTGGAATCATATCAAGAATATGAGGTAATGAGTTTAAATTGATTATATGGAGTTAGATAAGTTCAATAAATTATTTTTAATATGTAAATTCCTCATATTCTTCGAAAAAATATCGAGAATGATGTTCTTGAACATAAAAAAATGGATGAGGAATCCTTTGGTAAGTATGTAACAAATTTTACCAAACATTTATGGTATGCTTCTATATTTATTATTCAACATAAGCATAAAATTGATAGAATCATTAGTGTATAAAACCATGCATCTGAAGGGCATTGGAAATAACAAACTATAACAAATTTGAGTAATTATTTCGATGTTCCCTTGTTGTTGGGATGTAGATTGGTGTAACACATCAGTCCTATGGGTATGATAAGAAAAGAAAAATGGAAAAAAGGAAAATATAACGACCACACTAAAAATAATATATCATTTCCATAATGCTCGATATGTGGAAATAATAACTAATGAAATTGTCGTAATGGTACAAGTATAGGTATTATGAATAGAAAATAAGGTTATTTGGTGGTTGAATAACAATTTAATGGGAAAAATATGTCAAATGATGTTGATAGAGAAAAGGTATCACTGAATTCACCTCATACTTTTCAATGATACAAGTGCATAGAAATTGGTAATTATATGAATCAATTACATAATCAAAGGGTTATTGATGGTGATCTATGTTGGTAAATAATAAGGCCAAATACAAATGAATGTCACATGAAATAAATATCAGTGATGTAGAGTTTAATAATGAGGTGTTAAAAGGTACACTAATAATCACCTCTAATGTATAAAATCATTTATTTGATTCTGGATCAAACCATAATTTTTTTGATGAATTTTCTAAGTGTATCACCATTTACCTCAATAATTTAATATTGAGTTAGCTCTGAAAAAATTTAATTGCACAATAGTACAATAAAAATTATTTTATTCTTCTCTTGTTGATGTTTGTTAGAAAGTGCTTTCAAAAAATCTTGTCTTCATTCCTATTTTGGAATTGATGTAATTCTTGGACTACATTGTCTTTATTTATATGGATCTCACATCTATTTCCAATTAAGGGAAGTCACATTTCATATTCCAGATCAATATGTGATCATCCATCAATTTAAGGATGTATATAACTTTAAAATTGAAATATATTCCAGGTTATGGGCCTTGATTTTTATTAATTAATATTATTTATTTAAAATGGTTGAGGATAAACTCATGATTAAGAATACACCCATTGTATGAGAATTTGATGATGTGTTTTCAGAGTAATTTCTTGTTCTTACACAAAATCATGATGTTTAATTTTCAATAGAACTCATGCATAGTGATATGAAAATTTTGAGGACACCTTCTAGAATTTCTCCAATTGAGTTGTAGGAATTGAATAAGAAACTAATTGAGAATATTTATATGGGATTCATATTCTCTAGTAAATCACCTTGTAGAGAACATGTTCTATTTGTTAAGAATAATGATGTATAAATGAAACTTTTCATAAATTATCGATAACATAACAATATCAATATCAAAAATCGATATCATTTTCCCTACATTGCTGACTTATTAGACCTACTACATGGGGATCAATACTATTTCAAGATTGATCTTCATTCTGTATATCATCAATTAAGGGTTAAAAAGGAGGATGTAACAAATATGGCATTTCATACAGGTTATGGACACTATGGATTTATAGTGATGCCTTTTGTATTACTAATTCCAACACTATATTCATGGGTATAATGAATGGTGTATTTATAGAGTATATTGATCAGTTTGTGGTAGTCTTTATATAATGTATTATTGTCTCTTCAAGGATAATGTAATAACATGAAGACAACTTGAGAATTCTTCTCAAAGCCCTGTGAAAGGTGAATATTTATGAAAAAATTAACACGGGAGAATTTTGGATTCATAAATATTCAATTTTGGTTTACATAATCTCATGATATGGGATATATTTGGGTCAAACATAAATAGAAGTTGTCAAATGTTGGATGAGACCAAAAATGGTAACTAAGATCCGATGTTGTCTTGGATTATCTGGATATTATAAATCATTTGTAAATTATTTTTCATGATTATCTAATCCACTTAATAATTAGTCTCTAAAAGGAGTTAAGTTCATATGGATAGAGGAATTGAATGAGATATTCAAATTGATAAAAATAATTTTAGCCAATGCACCTATTATTACACTATCTTGTTGTGGATAAAGGATTTTGATCTAAAATGATAAATCCAAGAAGGGGATGGGATGTGGTCAAATGAAAAATGATGTGGTGATAGATTATGACTCATTGTAGTTGAATATCAATGAGAAAAATTACCCAACACATGATTTGGAGTTAGAAGCGGTAATATTTTCATTAAAAATATAGTTTTATTATATTAATGGTTAACATGGTAATATTTTTACTAATCCTAAAAGTATAATGTATATTTTCACCAAAAAATGTCTGAATATGAACTAAATAAGATGGTTGGACTGGAGTAAAGATTATTACTACTCAATACATTCTATCTCTGGGAAAGAGAACAAGGTGGAATATGATTTTCGTCAACAAGACCATGTTAGACTATCCATGATAAGGATCACAAAAGATCCAAAATTTCTGGATTTGCAAAGGATGTATTTTGAATTTTTTATGAAATGGGTAAATAATATATTTCTTAAATGAGTGTTCAACCATATTTACCAGTGAAGATTAATTAGGTTCAGAATAAATTTGTAGAGCAATAAGAGAAAGTGAGAAATGTTACTAAATGAAACTATTATTATGATGTAATAATAATTTTCAGGAATTGGGTTTGTATTCCTCTCATACCATAATTAAAGGATTTATTGGATGAGGCACAGAGACCTTCATTAAATATTAACCCTAGAATCACAATAACTTATATGTACCTAAATTAGTATTTCTAGTGGAATGGCATGAGTAGGGATGTTGCTGAATATGACTATTATTGGTTGATTTGTCATCAGGATAAGGTTGAGAGACAAAAGTTTAAGTGGATGTTAAAACCATTACCCATACTAGAATGGAAATGGGAAAACATCACTATGTACTTTGTCTTTAGAATTCCAAAAACATCAAAAGGAAAAAATGCGATATAGGTTATAGTTGATCAGCATAAGATGCCACCATAATTAATTTCTAATAGAGGGTATTTATCTCCTGAACATCATTCCATGATATATGTAATGAGAGTGGTAATATTTCATGGTGTACCACATTTTATTATATGTGGTCGGGATCAGATTCTTACCTTAATGTTCTTGAAAATCATTCAGCACGTTTTGGATACTAATTTAAATTTTAGCATTGCTTATCATCCTCATGTAGACTGTCAGTCTCATAGGACAATAAAAACATTGGAAGACATATTGAGAGAGTTCTCTATGTATTTCAATGGTGTTTGGGATCAACATCTAAATGTGGAAGAATATTATTAAAAAAAATAGATTACCCTTAAATATTTTGATGTATCCTTTTGAAGCCCTCTATAGAATAAAGTGTATAAATACAACTTATTGGGATGATGTCTGGATAAAAAATCTATTAGGGCTTGATCTTGTTGGTGAAATGAAATAAAAGGTCAGATCTATTCGACAACACATAAAAACATATCATATTAGAAAAAAGGTTATGCTAACAACTGAAGAAAATACCTATATTTTTATGTGGTTGATATAGTGTTTTTATGTATATCATTCTAGAATTGAGTAATGTGATTGGGAAATAAGAACAAGTTGACCACTAGGTATATCATTCTTTTGAAATTTTAGATCATATTTGGAAGTTTGATAACTGATTGGCACTTCAACTAAATCCCAGTAATTTTCATGATATGTTCCATGTATATTTCTTGAGAAGGTATATAATTGATCAATCAAATGTACTAAACACAGATGTTATATTAATGTATCAAGATTGTTCTTATGAAGAACAAGTGATAGAGATTTTGGATCCTAGCAAAAATGTTCTAAAAAAATACCACTCGCTTGGATAATGTTTAATAGAGGAAACACCAATTTTATTAAGCTATGTGGGATCTTTAGGAGATGATTATGAAGATGTATCCTCATATTTTTGTTTCGAAGTGGAAAATTTTGTGTGATAATTTAGTTTAAGGGGGTAGATTGTAACAGTTAGATGATTTTATGAATTTTTTTCATTAAATAATTTTAATTATTCTATATCTTTTATTACACGCAATAATGTGATTAAATCATCAATTAGACACCATTAGAATAAAATTAAAATTAGAATCAATCTATTATGTTAATGGGAATATATATGAATTACTTATTAAAATTCATTATGAATTCATTGGCTACCAATTATTTATGAAAAATATAAATCAATATGATATTTTTATTTTTCATAGAATTACTATTAGTAATGAAAATCATGAGATATATACATTAAATAAATTAATGAAATATTTTTTATATTCATCTAATGGATATTTTAGTAATGGGGTATAAATAACCTTAGTTGATGCATAAAAAAATATTTTATTAAGGGAAATTCTACACCATTGAATAGAGAACCTATTTTAAATTAATATTTTTACACATTATTAATTTTTATATGAAAAAATTATATACATTATTTTGAGGAAGGATGTAAAAATATACTTTTTATTAATTTTGTTATATGTATTTGTTAATATTCATGTATTTATGAATAGTAAAAACACACTAAATTTTACGAAATTTTTTTTTCATCAAATTTATTTACATGGTTAAATTAAAATATTTAACGGCTTTAATTTATAAATATAATATATTATTATCAATAAATATAATTTATTTCATTAGAATTAATTTTACATTATATTTAGAAGAAAAAAATTCAATCTTTTCCAATGTTTTAGCTTTTTTAACTTGTTTTCTATTTTTGACAACCAGATTTATTTTCAAGTAATTACTGTAACATCTCTATCATGAAATATGAAATATGTTCTCCATATTTGGAATCATTATGTACAAATTATTTAAATAGTGTTACATTATTTTTTAGGTATTATAAAGAGTAAAATATGTAATATAAAATCATACCATAAAAGAGTAAATCAGGTAATTAAGGGTAAGAATAAAATTATAAAATTACCTTATCAATTGTGTTAATATCATTGGATGAGTGTGTTTCAACATAAACCATCCTTGGGATGGGATGTCATCCATTTTAATCAACTTATATTGCATTAAGTCATTTATTTTATATTATTTAATGAAAGGTTAAATATGACTCACTCAAATTTTAATAACTTATTTTATTTAATACAATGATATAATAATGAAAATTTTTATTAAAAATATTCCTTTTAAAATGAAATATTTGTTGTTATCATGGTTGTTTATTTGTAATTTTTATGAAATAAATAATTACCTTAATAGATTATACATTAATGATACATAAAATATCTAATTGATGAAAAATCAATAATTTATTTTTTATTAATAATTTAATACCCATCAAAATATCCAATAATTTGACCAAATCTTGTTGGTTGAGTATATCCCGACCATAATAATCCATCTGTTGACTTATGGACCTTGTGGATCCTTATATAATTTATTATTACTCATATTTTTTTGAAGTGGTGTTAATGTTCTCACCTTGATAAATTAATACGTATAACATTTTAAATATGGCATTTTATAGAAGATAAATTCCAAAAAAAAGTACTATTGTGAAATAAATTAGATTTAAATAAATCATATTATTTTATTTTATTTTATTTCATTAATAATCATTTTAAATATTTATGAAAAATATTTTTAGTAATTATTTTATTTAGAGAAATATCAAATAAATGATATTAATAATAATAAATATAATTTAATTTTGGCTAATTAACATGTATAATGAATTTTATAGATTACCTTGGCCTCTTATTAATAATATACAATTTTTTGGAAAAGTTATATTTTTATATTAATATTCATAAAAATCAGTGAATTGAATAGTGTCAAAAGAGACACTATTGATTGTTTATCAAAATAATTTTTGATTAAATTATTTTAAAATAAATAAATTTTCTAATTTTTATTAATAATCATGATATGGTATTAAGGGATATAATTTAATTATTTATAGTCTATTTTACATAAAATATGTAAATATTTTACCCTTTTAATATTGAATTATTTGTTACCCTAGTTAAAAATTAAATATAATATTTATGTGTTAATTAAAAATATAATTTTTAAATTTATAGAAATAATTGTCCAAAATTTATAGGATTAGGATATTACAACCCTTTTCATCTCATATTATAAATTGGGACATTTTAGCGGTTTTAGGGTAGGTTTTGATTTTATTATAAATTATTATTCATGGTGTTTCCAATAGTTCCCCTCAAATCTATTATAAAAGGGATCCTCTTCTATCACTTCATCACTTCACATTGAACCTTCAATATTGGCCATACCTAGAATTTTTTCCTTATAAACATTACTATTAACATTATATAGGTTCTTTTCATTTTCAAATACAAGCTCGGGTGCTCTATGAAGATATTTAGGGGAAGCAGGTCGAGTAAGAGGTAATATATTCTACACATTCTTTCAACCTAAATTATTCATATACTTACTCTTTATTTTTAGTTTCATTATAATGAAATAACATCAGATTCCCTCATATAATTATATTTTACTATAATTATGAAAAACCCACATTCCACCTTCTGTCGATCCTATGAAAAATGCAATCATGATGTGTGTGTATGTACAGCACACCATCTCCACAGTGTGGTGTAATATGTTTTTCACCACCACCATAATTGGATCGGTATAATGATGGAAATAATAACTATATATGATTAATATAACATTATATATATATATATTCTGAAATATTTTACACCATCCACTTCAATTCCATTCATCAATTATGGGAATGATATCGTCAAGCATGGGTGCCTATGACCTATCGTCTACATAGTGCGATGTTATTCCATCGACACGATCTTTATTATACCTTGATTATGTACATAAATGGAATGAATAAATATGATATATATTATAAAAACATCATTATATAAATGATATAAAAATAACATAAAAATTGTAAAATTAACTTATCTCACAAAACATGCATAAGAACATAATGAAGTTATTGTATGACTTAGGTTGGACAATGAATTATTTCTAAAATACGAATGATAATATGGCTAAAAATGATATAATAAAAAGTACTATGATTAGAGTGTATGTTAATGACATTATTTAAAACATTATACATGAGGTTCAGATATATATGAAGTCTATCAGACCAATGGTAAGGGATAATATTTCAATTTCATTATTATTCAAGATTGATTATACGTAAGTATTTTTGGAATAATATTTATCTTAAACATCCATTTTTACTAATAATTTAATATTATTTCTATTCTTATAAAAAAATTCGGTTAATTTTACCCTTTGGTGACTTTTAACTAAATGACATGAAATAAATCTTTTGTCGTTCATCAATAAAGGGTATTATTTGACTTTTCTTGAAAAATTATGAGGAGAATGCTTTATAAATATTTTATAGCATGAAATTTTTTTATCCCTTTTATGATGACTTATTTCCATGAATCCTCCCTCAAAAGATTTAAAGGTTATTCACAATGACTTTATTTTCTTTTAAAATGATAAGTAAGTATTTTTGAACTATCAAGGATACATTTCTCAAGAATTAATTTCAAGTTCTGATCAAAATAATTTTTCCATATATGATGACACTCTTTCAATAGGGGTTTTTTTTCTCTCCCTATTATGAATATGATTTAATTGTGTGAATGATTGAATGAAATTTTATATGGATTATGTTATGAGGGAATGATTTTTAACAAAACCATTATATTTATTGGGTTATTCAATGATCAATGATTTAGGTTTATGCGGATTGTATAAGAATGATTTGATTATGATATGGGTGGGACCTATATCTCCATCCTATGAATTTGGTATTGATTTAAATCTCATTAGATAGACCTGACTTGAATGACAAGTAATTCTGATTTAGTATAGGACATTGTCTACAATGATGGAATTTTCAATGATCCATGACTAATAAGAAATGATTTTCTATGCTTATTTTTATTCTACAAATCATCATGTCTTCTATTATGACTTTTTTGATTATGTGCATTAATTATTATGAACCATTATCTCATGAAAAGATATCACGACCATTCAAATGTAGGATTAGATTCCCAAATGTTATGTTCTTATGTCTTATGATTATGATTTGATTGATATTTCACATGTTTACCCTTACTTAGAATTTGAAAATAACATTTCATATGATTCTTTTCCCCAAGTCTTGAACATGGTTATTATGTAATATATATAAAAAAGGATTCCTGTTATGAATATATAAGTGGGATACATCATATTTTTTTGAACTAGTTTTTTATGATTCTATGTTTCTAAAAAAATTCTATCTATATAGTTTAGTCATTGAATTATTAAAACATTTAATGAATTTAAATCCATTTGGATTTAATATTAGTGTATTTATAGTATGGGTCATCATATAGATGGGAGTTTGGGAAATATCTTATGAATTTTTTGGGGAGTAAAATCTTGTACACACGGTGTGTTGTTTAGAGAGCACAGATTCTTATAATGGTGCACCAAATCATGAACATATTCTACGGAGGTTCATTGTATATCTGATTAGGATACATTGCTTAAAATATCATGAACCAGCCATGAAAATCCATGCAATTTAGGGTCGTTTGGTAAAACCATTCACCAGTAGTGCAGTTTCGCATTTCTATACAAAATTCCCAAATTTCACCCGAACTCAGCCCCTGGTAAAACCAAGATGAAAATTACTAAACACCATACAAGATAATACTTGTAAATTAGTCCTATATACATCTATAAATGAAAGTGTTTTACCATCTCTCCAACATATAAGATCTCATCCTTGAGTTGTACTACTAGGGATCTCTATGATTCTGAGTAAAAAATATCATGTCGCAGACTCTACATACATGCCTCTTTTCCACCCATTTATTCATGTACATGCCCTTATTTAAACAACACACAAAGTATCATCATGGTATTTAGCCTAAATAAATTCTCATTATGATCCAACACATGTATCAAATGATCTTTGAAGGACACATTGATCTGAAGCACAACGTCATCCACAATAATAAGACAACATGGGTTAGGGTGATATTTTTATAGTTTTTACACATGGTAAACATCATTCATAAGACTATATCCTTGTGGAAGATTGAATCAGTATTCCAAAGACCATATTCTCTCAACAAAAAAAAAACGTTCCAATGAACATGGGTGCCACCTTGCCCTATCTCTGTATCCTATGGTGACCAAATCTAGGAAACACCCAATGGAATATATGATAACCCTCTATAAACTCTATATTTAATAGATGTTTTAAGAAAATGACTTTTTTATACTATAAGTCATAGTTGTACACTTCTGAATATGTTATACCAATTCTAACATATCATGAATGATTATCGGTCCCAACATCATAGACTCACCTATAACCATCAAGCATAGAGGTGATCTCCATGGCATACCATAAAGATCCTCATATGTTTCCATTAGTATATTTACATAATTATTGTTGTTATAGGATAACCCCATTAGTTCCATATTCTTCTCCCAAGAACCACAAAATTCAATAACAAAATATCCCTTCATATCCTCAAGCACATATATTGTGTTCTCAAACTTACCATATTTAAATGGGAGGTAATATACACACCAGAAAACAAGAATCATTCACATTATATATCCCTATTAGTAGTGATAACTAAAATGTGAATCATGGATTAGATCAATAGTTTATAGAACCTAGTGCAGTCATACTATCTCCCAAACACACAAATACCTTTATTATTCCTCAATTAAAGGCCCACAAATCAGAAAGAAATGTGTTCTCTTTGTCAGTCTATCCACAATAACTCAAATAGCATCATTGTTGGAAGTCCTCCTTAGCAGACCCAATTCAATTTTAGAATGTAGAATGTATGTAGCAAACCACTAGTATATTGGTGTCCATCCATCACCTATGTATAGGTGTATCATTATATCATGAACCCTACTTTCTAATTTTTCACGCAAAACCCCCAAAAATGTCATCATAGGTCACTATGAAATTTTGGAATATATTGTTGCACCACCCACGTCATGACATGAAACACTTGCATCATCTTATCATGTATACTCATATGCATAACCACCTAATTACTGACACAGATGATTTCAACATAATCTATGCTCTAATTTGATGTTTGATCCCCACCATTAAGGAATTCATTCATGGTCAGTCATTCTAGATACTCAAACTTCATTTTTTTTATCTGTATCAAAACTATAGACTCTACTAAGTCTGATATGAGGTTCATAATGTTCTGAATATTATGATCCACAATGTATATCTCATCCAAAAAAGTCATCATCATCCACTCAACACAATACTCTTTAATAGCTTGTGTCTTTGTTTTCCTTCTCCAATAATCATCAATAGAATTCCAATTTCATGTCATGTTTTGTATCTTAATTTCAAAAGACTACATGATACTCAACCCACATTTTCTTCAATAGATTCATATTTCACTATGAAAATATATAAATTATTCTCTTATGGTTCATATATACAGTAATAATTTACTCCAAAAGGTAGTTCTGCCAACACATCATAGCATAAACCACAACTACCCACTTGATTATGGGTTTACGGTAATTCCAGTCATGTGGCTTCAAATTCAAATAAACTAAATCCATAATTAATTCCCCCTACATCAAGAATACTAGAAAACCTTATCAAGAATCATTGCAATATATTAAATATTCGTTACATTTCATAGGTAGGATCAGAAGTTGTGTTGATGTCAGTTGCATCTTAAAATCCTAGAAATCATTGTCACATGCTTCAGTCCAATCAGACATAATACCCCTCTTGTCATAGAATAAATATGGTTCTTATAATTTTTAAAAATCCTTAATTAATATTTGAAAATATCAAAAATTTAAATAAAGATATGGATATGAAATACCTTCATAGGATGCTCCCAAGAAACCACATCCTGATCTTGTTCCAGATCTACTAACACACCTTCCTACAAGAAAATGTTACCAAAGAATAATACCTAATCAATAAAAAACATACACATAGATAGCTTGGAATATATTTGATTTTATATCATTGTACTTAGAATGATGTCGATATATTGGGCATGATCATCATGAGTTTTGGAGTACACCATGATGACATCCAAAAACACTGCAATTGCTAACTCCCATTAAGAAGACACAAGCCCCTCTATAGTTATCAAATATACCATCAATACTTCGAATAGGATAACAGTTATTCACATTAATCTATTCTTACATTTGATAATCAACCAATATAGGTTAAATCCCATCACCCTTGTTGTAAAATAATATAGGTGAACCCAATGGTGATGTACATGGATAAATAAATCAGTTATATGAAATTTTTTCTTACTATACCTTATGCTCTTGGATTTCTATTGGTTGCATTCAGTATGTTGGAATTGAAATTTTCTTAATCAAAAAAATGATCTCAATAGTAAACTACAATAATTGGCATCCCCAAAAATTCATTAGAAAAAACATGATGAACCATTTCCACTAAAGGTGGAAAGACATCATGATTTACATCTCCATTATCTTGGAATATACTCAAATCATGGGTTGTGATCCCTCCTTGTTTCTGAGTAATTTTCCCATCTAGGCCTTTATGGATATCTAACAATCCACTTTGAATATGTTTGTCACCAATAAAATATAGAAAATTATCCATTCTATGGTAATAATCAATGTGGGATTGTAAGCTACAATCAACTATATACCAAGAATCAGGATGGCGCCTGATAGTACTAAAACATAGATCACCCATATAAAATATTACCCTGCAACGTCGATTGAACATAGCTTGAATTGTAAAATATCTTATAACTATACTCCTATAGCCGTGTTTATCGTCATCATATCACTAAATAAGTCCACACTCAGGAACAAACCATTCAAACGTTGGGTAGAAATAATTGAATGAGAGGCACCAGCATTGATTAAGATACTAGATAATGTTGTCGACAATATAAATTTACCTATCATTTTTAATGGTATAGCCTCTCTATCAAAAATTGTCTGCTACGTCAGATGAATCTATCATGCTCTTCTTCATGTGAATCTACTTGAGTCCATTATGTTGCACCACTCTGATGATATAGGCACTCTTTCCCAGAAGAACAATCTCCACTACCTCTACCCCCTCAACCTGTAAAACTTAATCTACGAGACTGATATGTTGAAATAGTTCCCCATTCGACACCATGGTTCTTTCTAAATCAGGTATCACTACGTGTCAAAGGATGGGTCCTATATAACATCTATATATGCCCGATCACGACCATGGGAAACACTCTACGGGTAGACAGGGGAACTATCTTTAGATGTGTCCTAGCCTACCACACTGGTGATACATCACTCGAGTATGATATATAGAAACTGATACCACTATTTTTGTACCCTTCTACCCACTACCCTTGCTATTATTTCTACATTACCAATTACTACTATCATTAGTCGTACCTCTTGATCATTTTTATACAAAAATATATGCTGCAATGGAATCCTCCATTTGGCTCCCTTCAGCTTTGAGAGCCTGATCCACCTCCTCAACAAACTTCTTTAATGAAATGAGATAACTTCTGACATAATCTCACATTTATTGTTTACCAAGATACATCTCTTTGTAGTTATCTCATCCCATGTCAATTATATAGTGAAGTGAGTTATATCATTAAAGGATCCTACAATGTCCATCATGGAAATAATCCCATGACTCAAATTTATGAACAATGGTGGTCTCTCATACATTAGCATCTCTTGATAAAATTTCACGAATATCCTCTCCAAAATTAACATCTATAACATTCCACCAATATATCTAGTCCATGATTGAATGTTCCAATAGAAATACACTGATCCTTATAACATATAGGTAGCTGACTTGACCCTCCCCTATGTAGAGTATCATCTCGATATACTAAACATATAACTTAACTCCCTATATTGAACCATATATAGTAAAATTTGGATGGTGAAGTAACTGAAACTCCCACATCAGATCCGAAATTATCCTCAAAACCCAATCTGGGTATTTTTCAACAAATTTCATGAAGAGAACAATGATTGATTGGAACTTCTCCCCTACCGCCTCTCTCTCAACAATTGGGGCACATGTTCCACAAATGGTGGAGAATATCCAGCCATAACCTCATGTTTTTTTATTAATTTTTTTTTTCATGAGGGTAATATCTCTTCCATGGAAAACACATGACATATGACACATAACCCCCCTTTATCACATTTACGGGAAACTCAATATTCCAAAACAAGTCATTTTTCCAAAGCCCACCACACATTCAAAATCAAGGTGCAATAACGAAACTTTCCCATCCTATAACTATTCTATGTATAACAAGGGAAAAACATATTTGTTATTCATATTCGCCATTTAGATACCCAAATATTTTCATATTTCATCATTTTAAATTTTTTATAAAATTCAAATTAGGTTGAATTTTCATTTGAATATCACACACTTGGGATAAAATTCATGTTCAAAAACTTATGCATAACCTATTTTCTTATTCATAACATAAATTATGTATGTCGAAATATTTATAGATTCCATGAACGATGAATGATAAAAACATCATGGTACATATAAGGTCAAAAGTCAAATATCAGAAAATATCAATATTAATAATCACCAAACACAATAAGTGTGTCAACTAAGGTGAAATATCATCAACTATAACACAAATCATCAATAACATCAAACCCACCTAGTGTACATGGGGTTTCCACCATACATGTGTTAGTTACTGTAAGGCCCCAGCATTAAACCTTACTTAATCTTGAGTTATTACAAGATTACACATTGAGGATCTTTTCAAGTTTAGAGTTTTAGAGAATTAGATCATAAAACTTGCATTACATTCCACATATAAACAAAGTGGTTACATAAAGATAGTATTCTTCATTCCCATCAATGGAAACACATTTAAAATAAAACATGGATTATTTCTTGACACATCCTTGACTCTATCATCTTATCATGTACCTTTCCCTTGACCTGTGAAAAACATTTCAAAAACTTGAGATGAGCATAAAAACTCAGTATGGGTTATAAAAAAAACATGGAAAGGAAACATGAGTTTATATATACATAAGAATGAAATCATACTTTACCCATAAAACATTGACACTTTTACATACCTCATAAAATCATGAATAAATCATAGAAATCATAAGACATAAAGGTGACTTGAGGCATTCATAACATTCTTACGTAGGGAGTAACCCTCTTGGTTACGTTTGGAATACCCATCACAGTATATTCCCTAAAATCTCTTCGTAGAAACCTTAACGTTTTACTCCTTCGCGTTACCCAATGCATTGGAGAGCTATAACGGGCTCACCCACCCTTAGTTTATCACGGAACCACCTGTCTTCATAATAATGCCCACGAACCATAACATAATCATATCACATAAAACATGCATAAAGGAAACATAAAATTTCCACATTTCAATTCTGAGATATCAATACAACACATTGATATAAAAATATTATGAAAACCATTTTCAATACTAAAAGAAAATAAAAGTAAAACATGGCATTTATTTTTCTTTTAAAAAAAGGTATGGCCTGTAGAGAAAGCCGCAACTCAAATAACGGTCATGACGGCGGAGAAGTCGTTGTCGCCGCATACGTACGACAAAAACATTCCCCTTTTGTCGTTTAGTAAACGCTTCGTATAAAAAAAGATTTCTTTTGAATAAACGTAAAAGTCAAAGGGGTTTATACACCTTATAAAAGAAAGTTGTGTATAAAACAAAATATGCCTCAGTGAAAGGGGATTGAGACGAAGTCCCATACCTCGTATCCGACTTGACCCGACCGTTCTTTAATCTCCGGAATAATAAACTTGAGTTAATCTCTACTTTCTTATGAATCTTTTTCAAGTTCATTATTCCTTTTATACCATGTTATGAACATCATGTAATCAGTTAAGTTAATAATGTTCATTTTTTCGGCATTTGGTTCTTAAGTCAAAAATAGACTTCTTACACTTACATGGTGTTAATTTGGTCAAAGGTTCATTATATCCAGAATGGTATTCATTATTTAGATATCTTATATTTCATATATATCCAGTACATACATGCATTTATAATATTACATCACATTTAGAGGTAAGAAATGAAATGCACCGTTCATGGAGACGGTAAGCCGTACGTATGCATGAACGCTACTTTCATTTCTATTTCATATTTTCTGGAATGGAATCATAATGATATAAGAGTATATTATAATTCCAGTATAATAACATATATAATATCATTAACTTTATCCTTTACACATCCCACATATGGTATTAACGAATCAAATCACTTTTAGGGGGCGGTAGTCCGCACTTCCTAAAATGAAGATATCGTGTTTACCCATAATGGAAACCATAAAGGTATGCCCAAAATGAAAAAAACAGAAGCTTAAGGAAAACATAAACATATTATATATCATATATAAAAATAGTTACATCATAATGGCCACCTTTGAAAGTGTTAAATGAGTATTGAGCAATCATCGTTTCGGGAGGCAGAATTTCTCCATCCACGGAAACCGTATGTTTTTTAACCATTTGATGTAGTTGTGTGAGCGTGTAGCTCAAATAAATCTTATAACAACATCCTAGTATATTGAAGATACTGTTTTTGTTACAAAATAAGTAAATAAAAAGAGTTTAGCGGTTTTGAGAAGCAAAATAAAACAAATAAACATGAGAGAATGAATTACCTTTAAAAGTGTAACTCCTTTTGATTTGAGCCTAAAGGCTTCCTTTGAAAGGATTATGCCCAAAGGGAATCCTCTAGGATGAGGATAGGGATGTGGAGAGAGTAAATGGGCAGGGTTTGGCCGAGCCAATGGCTTGAGGAGTCTGTGAAATGAGGTAGAGGTGGGGGCCTTTTATAAGAGGAGAGGAGGGGCACTTTTGGAAAGTAAAGAAATATTACTTTATTTGAAAATGTGTTTCGGTTTCAAAAGGTCCCACATTGATATAATTCGAGGATAAGGTGATAAGGCTTCGAAATCCACTCATACAATAAGTTTTGGACATGTGTAGTTCATAGATTTTACATTATCTTTCCATTTTATTTAAATCGTCAAATAATGATGTCATCGCTGCATCATTATTATGTCATAAATAATTTAATTTATATAATGTCTAAAAATCATAAAAAAAATACTATGATGTTGGAAATCTTTTTATCTTTCCAATGACTATTTATAATAAAAAATATGATCTTTATAACCCCATGTACAAATTTTTTTTGTAAAACATCTCATGTTTGTGTCATTTTTACTTTAACATTTAATAAAAAGTTATTTATGTCGTTTCCAAACCAAAGTGTATCCATGGGATCCCCAAGTTGACCCATGGCTTGTATTGGTCGGCCATGACACAACCAATATGGTTGGGACATGTTTCTAGGTCATTTCATATTATTAAAGCCTTATTTATACCTTAAACTACCCTAATTACCACTAATCGCGATTAAGAACTTAATAAGTTACTATTCACCAAAAAATTATTATAATCTCATTGAACCACATTTTACTTCTTAATGACAACCATGTATGTCAGATTTTCAAAATTCAATACACATTAGTGGTAAACTTTCATTTAACTGAAAAATCAGTTTGCTTGATTACCACTTAGTGGTTTCACTATTCATCAAAAATTGATGTTTTTCAGAAAATTACCAAAAATTTACCCTAAGCTATATTTGATATTCCGAATTCAAAAATGAAGCCTATTTTACAAAATTCAAATCATATAAGTCCCATTAATTAATTTAATAATTAATTCCCACTGCCAAAGCAAATAGCGTGTTTTTACAAAACAATATGTATCAAAAGATTGACACCAGTTTAAGTCTAATTTAGAGTGAAATTGATTCCAATGACCACCATTGGATAAAATGGTAAAAATATATTCTAATTTAACTTCAAAACCAATTCAAAACATAATCTAATCATATAAATAAATTAGATTAAAAAGTAGTTTTGATGTAAAATGCAGTATTTTTCACTATTCATTAAAAATGAACATTGTCAGAAAAATACCAAAAATTCACACAAGGTAAATTTTGATGTCCCAATCATAAAGGATAAGTTTATTTTGACAAACATAGTTTATAAAATTTTCAAAATATAGATTCAAAAATGGTTTTCCATGAAAAGGGACTAAAACAATCTTTTAAGAATATTAGTGTATTCCATGCATAAGATTGTATTTATTTTCATTTTAAGCCTCTATAACACTATCTTAATAATTAATAGACATAGATAAAAATATCTATTATTCATTACTTACTTGGGATGTTACATCCTTCCCCCCTTTAGAAAATTGTGTCCCCGCAATTTATTTACTTATCAAATAAATGAGGGTACTTATCCCTCATTGCATTTTCGGATTCCCATGTTGCCTCTTCAATCATGTGGGTTTTCCACAAAACCTTTACCTGCTTAATCACCTTATTCCGTAACACTTGCTCCATGTGGTCAAGAATCTGGACCGGTTGTTCCTCATAAGATAGGTTCTCTTCCAGCTGAACTACCTCTAGACTCAAAACATGAGATGGATCTGGCATATACTTTCTCAACATTGAAACGTGAAAAACATTGTGTACCTGAGATAAACTCGGAGGTAAAGCCACTCGGTATGAAACTGATCCAACTCTCTCCATAATTTCGTATGGTCCAACAAACCTTGGACTCAACTTTCCTTTCTTACCAAATCTCATCATGCTTTTCCAAGGAGAATCCTTGAGAAAAACATGATCACCTACCTCGAAAGATAGATCCTTCCTCCGGTTATCCGCATAACTCTTCTGCCTGCTCTGAGCTGTTCTCATGTGTTTCTGAATCAGCTGAACTTTTCAGCCATCTCTTCTACCAATTCTGGTCCCATCAACTTCCTTTCACCCACTTCATCCCAGAAAGCTGGAGTTCGACACCGCTTCCCATATAATGCCTGAAATGGTGCCATCTGTATACTGGAATGAAAACTGTTATTATATGAAAACTCAACCAAAGAAAGATGTTGGTCCCAACTTCACTGATAATCCATAGAACAAGCTCCTAGCATATCCTCCAATGTCTGAATTGTTCGTTCTTGACTTCCCATCTGATTGAGGATGAAAAGCTGTACTAAAATTTAATTCAGTACCCAACGACTTCTGAAGGCCTTTCCAAAAGTTAGAAGTAAACCTGGGATCACGATCCAATACAATGGAGAGAGGAACTCTATGTAACCTGACTATCTCTCTAAGATACAAACGGGAAAGTTGATCAAGAGAGAAAGTATCTCGTATAGGAAGGAAATGAGAAGATTTGGTCAAGCGATCAACAATAACCCCGATTGTATTATTACCTCGAGATGTCTTCGGTAATCCAACAACAAAGTCCATGGATATATTCTCCCATCTCCACTCTGGCACTGGTAAAGGCTGAAGCATCCCTTTCGGTAACTGTCGCTCAACTTTAACATGCTGACAAGTCAAACACTTCACAGTAAAATCAGCAATATCTATTTTCATTCCATCCCACCAGTAATACTCCTGCAGATCTCTATACATCTTAGTACTGCCCGGATGAACTGAAAACGGAGAACTATGAGCTTCACATAACAACTCTCTCTTCAACTGTGAATCACAAGGCACACACAATATCTTCCCAAATCTCAAAATGCAATCATTATCAATGTTGAATTCAGGAAACTTACCTTTCTGAACCAACTCTACCTTTTTCTGCAACTCACTGTCTTGCTTCTGTGCTTGCTTGATTCTATCTGATAGAGAAGATCTCACAGACACTTGAAACAAAACAGAAGGACTTCCTGCACCAATAACATCTATGCCAAAGTTCATCAAATCTTTATCCAAAGGATCACATTCCAAATGAAACATTGTTAATGAAGCATTACTTTTTCGACTCAAAGCATCAACCACATTATTTTCTTTTCCCGGATGGTAATGAGTTGTACAATCATAATCCTTGATTAATTCTAGCCATCTCCTTTGTCTCATGTTTAACTCTTTCTGAGTGAATATATACTTTAAACTTTTGTGATCAGTATATATTTCACACTTTACTCCTTACAAATGATGCCTCCAAATTTTTAAATCAAAAACAACAGCACCTAATACCAAATCATGTGTAGGGTAATTTACCTCATGAGTTTTCAACTGTCGTGAAGCATAAGAAATTACCTGATCATTCTGCATTAGGAGGCAACCAAGTCCTTTCAATGAAGCATCACTGTATATAAAAAACTCACCATTCCTAGAAGGTAGTGCCAAAACTGGAGCATTCACAAATCTCCTTTTCAATTCCTGAAAACAATCATCACATTCTTTTGTCCAGATAAACTTAACACCCTTCCGAGTTAGCTTAGTCATTGGACTAGATTACCGTGAAAAATTTCTAACAAACCTTCAGTAATATCCTGCCAAACCAAGGAAGCTACGAATCTCGGTTACATTTGTGGGTCTTGGCCATTCTTCCACAACTTTTGTTTTTGCAGGATCAACAGTTATTCCATCTTTAGAAACAATGTGACCAAGGAAAGAAATTTGTTGCCACCAAAACTCACACTTTCTGAATTTCCCATACAATTTCTTTTCTTTTAAGGTTTGCAAGATAACCCTTAAATGTCTTTCATGCTCCTCTTTACTTTTAGAAAACACCAAAATATCATCAATGAAAATCACCACAAACTTATCCAAGAACTCATGGAAAATTCTATTCATTAAATCCATGAATACAGCAGGTGCATTGGTTAGCCCAAAAGGCATTACTACAAATTCATAATGGCCATATCTCGTACGTAACGCGGTCTTCGGAATATCTGCCTCCTTTACCTTCAGCTGATGGTACCCTGATCTCAAGTCAATCTTTGAAAAAAAAACTGAGCTCCTTGGAGCTGATCAAACAAATCATCGATATGAGGCAAAGGATATTTGTTCTTAATAGTGATATTATTCAAGGCTCTATAATCAATGCAAAGTCTCATAGAACCATCTTTCTTTTTAAAAAATAAAACAGGAGCACCCCATGGTGATGTGCTAGGTCTAATGAAACCTTTCTCTAATAAATCTTGCAATTGCTCCTTCAACTCTAAAAGTTCAATTTGTGCCATTCGATAAGGGGGTTTTGAAATTGGCTTAGCATCAGGAACTAAGTCAACAGTAAACTCAACTTCCCGATCTGGTATTATTCCAGGAAACTCATCAGGAAAAACATCAGGATACTCATTTTCAACTGGCACATCATTAATCTGAACAGTTCCATTATTTTCAACGACGTGTGCAAGGTAACATTCATTTCCATCTTTCACAAGTTTCTCGGCCTCTTGATATGTTATCAAAAGTAAGGGTTCATTCTTTTAAACAAACATAAATTCTTTATGAAAAGAAACTTCTTTAGCTCTACAGTCAATCTTAGCATGGTAAACAGAGAGCCAATCCATACCCAAGATAACATCAAACTCTACTAGAGGTAGAATAATAAGGTTTTCAAGTAGGTTCTTTCCACAGATAAGGATATGAAGATTCTTATAAATTCTTTTTGCCACAACATTTCCCCCATGTGTTTTTACCAAAAGTTCAGGAGTCATTTCTTGAGATGGTATTCCCATTTTACTAGAAAAGGTTTCAGAGATGAAAGAATGTGTAGACCCTGAATCAAACAACACACTGGCATAATCTGAAAAAACAAACAAAGTACCTGATAAAACTTCATTTGATGGCCCGACATCTGCTGAATTAGTTGCAAAGGATTTCACCACCCCTTTCTGCTTGTAGTCTAACTGCTTCCCATCACTCAACCTCCTTGTCGGACACTCGTTTGCATAGTGACCCATATCATTGCACTTATAACATTTCACTAACTGTAAGTCAAATTTGTTCTTACCTTCACCTTGATCCTTTTCAGTGCAATCACGAGCCTTATGTCCCATCTTACCACATCGGTAGAACTTCCCAGAATTCAGAAGACATTCCCCAGCATGCCTTTTGCCACATTTATCACAAACTGGAAACTTAGTTCTCTTACCATCAGACTTTTTTGAAAAATTCTTCCCTTTCTCCTGCCACCTCGTTCTCTTCTTCTGCTGGTTGTTATAGAACACTTGGTCATCGGCAAACTCCATTTCCACCTTCTCAGCACATCGAACAAGCTTTTCATAACTTTTAAACTCACGAGAAGCTAACGCCCTTCGATATTTTGGCTTTAATCCTGAGTAAAAACGATTTATTTACTATCAAGGTCCCGGATAAAATTTGGAGCATACCTTTCCAATCGAGTGAACCTTTCTTCATAGAAAGCCACTGAGTCTTCCTCTTGCCTCAATTCCAAGAATTGCTTTTCCATCCTAAGTCGAACAACCTTAGGAAAATACTTCTCAAGAAACATACATTTGAATTCATCCCAGTCAAGAGCATCAATCTCATCGGCATCCCTGATATTTTTAACCATAGACCACCACTGATCTGCTTCACCCTCCAAACGGTAAATAGCAAGACTAACCTTTTGATTGTCTGAACACCCCATGACATCAAAAATATTCTCCAGTGCTTTAATCCACCCTTCAACTAGCATAGGGTCAGATGATCCTCTGAATGATGGTGGATGTTGCCTCATGAAATGTTCCACCACTGACATGTTCCTCTGCGGTTGATCTGGCTGATCTCGTGCATGGATACCACCGCCATTTATCGCTTGAGTCAACTGCGCCATCACTGCAACAAACTGTTCAGTTCCACTTCCGGCCATTTCTGGATGCTGATTCGGAAGGTTATTTCCTTCTGTATGCCTTCCTAGCACTGCTTCCCTGTTTCCTCTCTGGAAAACCATTCTGAACAAACATGTCTTAGATGAAGAAACATGGTAATCTTTAAATGCTATATCATTTCGAAAAAAAATATTTTTGGATAATCATTTAATAGAATTCTAACTCCTAAAGTTATCTAAACTGACCTCTGATACGAACTATAAGGCCCCAACCTTAAACCTTACTTAATCTTGAGTTATTACAAGATTACACATTGAGGATCTTTTCGGGTTTAGAGTTTTAGAGAATTAGATCATAAAACTTGAATTACATTCCACATATAAACAAAGTGGTTACATAAAGATAGTATTCTTCATTCCCATCAATGGAAACACATTTACAATAAAACATGGATTATTTCTTGACACATCCTTGACTCTATCATCTTATCATGTACCTTTCCCTTGACCTGTGAAAAACATTTCAAAAACTTGGGAGGAGCATAAAAACTCAGTATGGGTTATAAAAAAAACATGGAAAGGAAACATGAGTTCATATATACATAAGAATGAAATCATACTTTACCCATAAAACATTGGCACTTTAACATACCTCATAAAATAATGAATAAATCATAGAAATCATAAGACATAAAGGTAACTTGAGGCATTCATAACATTCTTACGTAGGGAGTACCCCTCTTGGTTACGTTTGGAATACCCATCACAACATATTCCCTAAAATCTCTTCGGAGAAACCTTAACGTTTCACTCCTTCGCGTTACCCAATGCATTGGAGAGCTATAACGGGCTCACCCACCCTTAGTTTATCACGGAACCACCCGTCTTCATAATAATGCCCAAGAACCATAACATAATCATATCACATAAAACATGCGTAAAGGAAACATAAAATTTACACATTTCAATCACGAGATATCAATACAACACATTGATATAAAAACATTATGAAAACCATTTTCAATACTAAAAGAAAACAAAAGTAAAACATGGTATTTATTTTTCTTTTAAAAAAAGGTATGGCTTGTAGAGGAAGCCGCAACTCAAATAACGGTCACGACCGCGGAGAAGTCGTTGTCGCCGCATACGTACGACAAAAACATTCCCCTTTTGTCATTTAGTAAACGCTTCGTATAAAAAAAGATTCCTTTTGAATAAACGTAAAAGTCAAAGGGTTTTATACACCGTATAAAATAAAGTTGTGTATAAAACAAAATATGCCTCAATGAAAGGGGATTGAGACGAAGTCCCATACCTCGTATCCAACTTGACCTGACCGTTATTTAATCTCCTGAATAATAAACTTGAGTTAATCTCTACTTTCTTATGAATCTTTTTCAAGTTCATTATTCATTTTATACCATGTTATGAACATCATGTAATCAGCTAAGTTAATAATGTTCATTTTGTCGGCATTTGGTTCTTAAGTCAAAAATAGACTTCTTACACTTACATGTTGTTAATTTGGTCAAAGGTTCATTATATCCAGAATGGTATTCATGATGTAGATATCATATATGTCATATATATCCAGTACATAAATTAATTTATAACATTACATCACATTTAGAGGTAAGAAATGAAATGCACCGTTCATGGAGACGGTAAGCCGTACGTACGCATGAACGCTACTTCCATTTCTATTTCATATTTTCTGGAATGGAATCATAATTATATAAGAATATATTATAATTCCAGTATAATAACATTTATAATATCATTAACTTTATCCTTTACACATCCCACATATGGTATTAATGAATCAAATCACTTTTAGGGGGCGGTAGTACGCACTTCCTAAAATGAAGATATCGTGTTTACCCATAATGGAAACCATAAAGGTATGCCCAAAATGAAAAAAACAGAAGCTTAAGGAAAACATAAACATATTATATATCATATATAAAAATAGTGACATCATAATGGCCACCTTTGAAGGTGTTAAATGAGTATTGAACAATCATCGTTTCGGGAGGCAGAATTTCGCCATCCACGGAAACCATATGTTCTTTAACCATTTGATGTAGTTGTGTGAGAGTGTAGCTCAAATAAATCTTATAAAAACATCCTAGTATATTGACGATACTGGTGTTGTTACAAAATAAGTAAATAAAAAGAGTTTAGGGGGTTGGAGAAGCCAAATAAAACAAATGAACATGAGAGAATGAATTACCATTAAAAGTGTAACTCCTTTTGATTTGAGCCTAAAGGCTTCCTATGAAAGGATTCTACCCAAAGGGAATCCTCTATGATGAGGAGAGGGATGTGGAGAGAGTAAATGGGCAGGGTTTGGCCGAGCCAAAGGCTTGAGGAGTGTGTGAAATGAGGTAGAGGTGGGGGCCTTTTATAAGAGGAGAGGAGGGGCACTTTTGGAAAGTAAAGAAATATTACTTTATTTGAAAATGTGTTTCGGTTTCAAAAGGTCCCACATTGATATAATTCGTGGATACGGTGATAAGGCTTCGAAATACACTCATCCAATAAGTTTTGGACATGTGTAGTTCATATATTTTACATTATCTTTCCATTTTATTTAAATCGTCAAATAATGATGTCATCGCTGCATCATTATTATGTCATAAATAATTTAATTTATTTAATGTCTAAAAATCATAAAAAAAATACTATTATGTAGGAAATATTTTTATCTTTCCAATGACTATTTATAATAAAATATCTGATCTTTATTACCCCATGTAAAAATTATTTTCGTAAAACATCTCTTGTTTGTGTCATTTTTACTTTAATATTTAATAAAAAGTTATTTATGTCATTTCCAAACCAAAGTGTCTCCATGGGGTCCCCAAGATGACCCATGGCTTGTATTGGTCGTCCATGACACAACCAATAAGGTTGGGACATGTTTCTAGGTCATTGAATATTATTAAAGCCTTATTTATACCTTAAACTACCCTAATTACCACTAATCGCGATTAAAAACTTAATAAGTTACTATTCACCAAAAAATTATTATAATCTCATTGAACCACATTTTACTTCTTAATGACAAGCATGTATGTCGGATTATCAAAATTCAATACACATTAGTGGTAAACATTCATTTAACTGAAAAATCAGTTTGCTTGATTACCACTTTGTGGTTTCACTATTCATCAAAAATTGAAGTTTTTCAGAAAATTACCAAAAATTTACCCTAAGCTATATTTGATATTCCGAATTCAAAAATGAAGTCTATTTTACAAAATTCAAATCATATAAGTCACATTAATTAATTTAATAATTAAATCCCGTTGCCGGAGCAAATAGCGTGTTTTTACAAAACAATAAGTATCAAAAGATTGACACCAGTTTAAGTCTTATTTAAAGTGAAATTGATTCCAATGACAACCATTGGATAAAATGGAAAAAATATATTCTATTTTCACTTCAAAACTAATTCAAAACATAATCTAATCATATAAATAAATTATATTAAAAATCAGTTTTGATGTAAAATGCAGTATTTTTCACTATTCATTAAAAAATGAACATTGTCAGAAAAATACCAAATATTCACACAAGGTAAATTTTGATGTCCCAATCATAAAGGATAAGTTTATTTTGACAAACATAGTTTATAAAATTGTCAAAATATAGATTCAAAAATGGTTTTCCATCAAAAGGGACTAAAACAATCTTTTAAGAATATTAGTGTATTCCATGCATAAGATTGTATTTATTTTCATTTTAAGCCTCTATAACACTATCTTAATCATTAATAGACATAGATAAAAATATCTATTATTCATTACTTACATGGGATGTTACAGTTACTCCCATTAATGATCTCATAACTAAGGACTAACACATATTTGTCTCCCATCTACCTTTTCCAAACATTATAAAAAATTAAACAGAATGTAAAACTGGGCTTTAATACCACTTTGTAACATCTTGGATAGGGTTCCACACACCAGTGCCCAAACCGTGTCACCACAGGACGTCAACTATACCTCCCCATTTTCTAGAGGATGTTTAATACCATTGGGGGTCTAATAATAATCCTAGAGAGTGTCTATCCTCTTTTTTCGAGTAAAATACCATGGGGAAGTAATTAAATAATATCCAAATATATAACTGTAATTTGAATGATTCAATTTTAACATGATAACCAAAAATAGAAATACAATTTCAAAAAAGAATAATAGATATGCCATGATAATGTATATTCCATGTTTAAAATGAAAACTAAAAAGTAAAATCACCAAAATCTCCAGAGAAGGGCCCACACCACATATGTTTCCCTCATCCATTCTATATCCCAACTGAATAATCTATCATTGTTTTTCTCCCATTACATGTCATGGAAAAACAAAATCAACTCATGTAATGGTCAGGATGCTTGGGTACGGTGTGAGTACCACCCCATAGGCCACCCAAAAAATTATTTATAAACAAGATCCATCTAAATAATAGTGTATCCAGTTGTATTATTAAATGGTTAGAATTCATATTTAAATCTTTATCACATTATCAATTAATATTTATTTAACCTCATAGACCAATGGGTTCCTGTGGAGACCCGTATCTCAATACCCACTTCGGCCTATGCATGAGATCAAACTAATAACAAATAAGATAATATCTCATAATTCTATTATTACCATTCATTAATTCACACAATTTAATGACCACATTATCATCCCTTAATTCAAAATTTAAATGACCATGCCACTATTCAATTATTCATACATGAATTCCCATGTTACAATTCATAACTCACACAACTGAATGAACATGTTCTCATCCCATAATTTAAACTTGAATACCCATGATTCCATTCATACATCAAAAAATTTAATTACCATGATTACATTCATAAATTCATACTTGAATTCACATGTTACAATTCATCTACATATAATTAATTCGATAATTAATTATCCATACCAATTTCATTTCTAATTCACCCAATATTTAATAAATCCACTCCTATTTATTAATAAACCAATTATTTCATCATTCCAATAACATTACTAATTCAATAATATTTTATAATATAACATATTTTAATTAATTAATCAATTAATTAAGTATAAAAAATCGTTTAAGTAACTCAATAATTAATTAATCAATAACCCATAATTATTTAAAATATTAATTATCATAATTAAAAATCTCAATATCTCATAATTAATTAATTAATTAATTAACTCAATTGTACTATATCAATTTATCATAATTAATTTAACAATTAATTATATCAAATCATCTATCTCAAAATATCATGATTAATTCAAATATTAAGATTGTAAAATAATATATATCAATATATCATAATTAATTAAATAATAAATAATTAAATTCATAATACAAAATATCTCATAATTAATAATGTAATTAATTATCTCAAATCTGTAATCCAAAATATCTCTAATATCACATCTCCATTAATTAATGAATTCAATAAATTAATTAATTCAATAAATTACTCAATTTATTAACATAATATATTAATTAAATCAGAATATAAACAAAATTGTAGTCAAGACTAGGAGATTAAAATTATATACCTCCTAACATGATACACTTATGAGTGATTTCATTATGTAAATCCTAAGGTTTGATAGAAGAACGATGTAGAATGAGATCCAGATGAACGGCCTATGTCATGATTGAACAATAAAGAAACCCTTCATCATAGATCTATATCAACAATTCTAGAACTATATCTAACCAATATATATTGTGGTAGAACTTGAAAGAGAATGGATACTACAAATGATGATATCCTCTTATTAGGGGGGGTGTATATCATCAATTTGGGCTTGGAATCACCGAGAACGGAGGATGGAATGGCTTGGAATCACATCGGGAGTCTCAAAAAATGATATAATATGATTATTTGTTGGGATAGGGAATGTGGGAGTATTAGATGTGGGTTTAAGAAATAATTAAATTATATTGGGAGGTGTAAAATCACTTACGCTCGTTTTGTTTCCATGGGCACATGATTTATCTTATTCGTTTACCTAACCATGATCATCTTCCATGGGTACATGGTTTCTCTATTTATGACACACTATTTGAGAAACCATGTTCCAAAATTGAACATTCCCAATTTCTATTTATATATGGTTTCTTGGTATGGGGAACATTGTTTTGGAAAATCATCCACCAACTAAAAACATTAGCATTTCCTTACAAAATTTCCAACATTCACACAAATGTACCCCATCCTAAAACCCAAACAAATTTTTTTGAACAAATATAAATTGATTACCCATAATAGTTTCTAAGACACCTCCATTAAATTTTAATGTTTTGAAATATATTTACATAAGATTGTTTTATAACAATAGAACATTAAAATTAAAATAGTCAATTAGAAATCTGATGATGTATGAATTATAATTACTTTTGAGAAAAGTGGCTGTGGATGAACTTAATAGTAACATAGTGTCTTTTAAAAATTATGAATAAAATAATAGATTATTTAAAATATGAATATTCATTTGATTAGAAATCACCATCAGATAGTCATGAAAAAAAGAACATATGTATATAAATTTTATAATGTTCTTCCTGAAGAATCTGTTCTTCATGAAATCAAAATATAAATGTCAAAATTGATAATATAGGGAATTAGAGAAAATAATATTAGATGATGGTTCTAAAAATGAAACAATATACTCTAAATTTGGAATTAATGAACACATTATAGAAGATTATCGATAATTAATATATAACAATAAATTTGATGAAAAAGGAAAAAACTACATAAAGTAAATGAAATCCACTTTGAGTGCCTCTAAGGATAGAAACTATGAATCATACATGAGAAGATAACATTGAAATGAAAAAATATAATATCTATTTTAAAAAAAATCATTGGTATTAAAAGATTTTCTTCAATCTCAGTTACATATTTCTATTCCCTATGAGATATAAAACAATGATGGTTATATGTCCAGCGATTAAATATTTGAATATTGTAACATGATGTAAGAAAAATTTAATAAATTAAAAGGTAAATATAATTGTTTAAATACAAATCATTCTATGTTTTCTCAAATAATAATGATCTTATATAAAAGAGGGAAAAAATTTCCCAATAGCTAAAATAAAATAATAAGATGAAATTATCAAATGAGAAGTTATAGATTGATCTGGAGATATTTAATTATGGGTGAAATTTTTTTTCTGTTTTTATAGGTAAGAAATAACTCCTAAATATAGTACTAGAATTTTATTATAACTGAGATAGGGAAAAATACATAAGAATAAATTTTTCCCATGTACCAATTATATAAGAACATATAATATTAATTATTCCATCAAATATAATATTTTGTTTGTTTATTATAGTCTAATATTTAATTATTTGAAACTATTGAAAAAATTATATATTCTTAATGAACATTTTATTAAGAACTATACACCATCGTGAATATGGCTATGATTTTCCTTTTTTCATAATTTGATTTTATTGGAAATATTCTTGAAGAGTACCAATAAGATCTTTTGGAATCTAGATATTTGATACTCTGTGCATATATCTAGGGACAACTCAAGTTGCAAGATCCTCTTCAAGGTTTGTGGTTGATATTTTACTTTTTCTAACAATGCTAAAGAGAGGATAATTTGATTCAATCAATTTTTTAACTAAACGACAGTTTTAATTCATTGTGTTTTATCTATTGATGTATTGATGAATAACATTCTTAGATGTTCAAAATGGTGTGCTGATAGTATTTATGGTAGGATAAAAAAATTTATTTGGATGTTTTTTATTCTAAACATGATTCATTTTTTACTGCTATTATAAATTACATTTTTAGGCTATATATCTAAAATATTTATTTTCTCCTAGTTTATCTTATTTATGTGAATTTTAGAAAGTATATTGGATTTATAATAACACCCTTGGTCTTTTTAATATCCTATCACCTAGATGCATTTCTAATAAAGGTTTTTTTAATGATTGATATAAGTTATAATTCCAAATATATATATTAAATACAACATTCCAAAAGGGAAATCAAAAAAAAATTATTCAATGAAAGGAATGAATTATATTTTGGAGAGGGTTCATAAGGATTTTCTTGGATGGTCTAGATTTTCATGCATAGTAGAGAATAATATTCTTATCTTATACTGGTTGATTATTCAATATATTACAGGTGATTTTCCTTTCTCATAAAAGTGATTATCTTTCATGTTTCTTAAAATATTATTGATCTATAGAAAATAATAGTGGATATAGAATAAATACTATAATAATTGTTAATTTCCATGAGATAGAAGTTAAATAGTATAAATAATTACACTCAAAATATGTCTAAAGTCATAATATTTTTCTCCTAGATCCTCATAGTATAATGGAGTAGTAGGAAGGAGAAATAGATCCATTATAAAATTTCACAAATATTGATAAATGATTTTGATATACATGTATATTTTTTGGTATAGGATATAAATAAATCTGTTTGTATAAATAATAGAGATTAAATAATACACCTTTGAATAAGGCCCTATATAAATTTGGGAATAGAAGAAAACCAAAATATAATTACATTATATTTTCTTTTTTTAATCTTATTATACTCATTATTAAAGATAATTGAGAATAAATTTCTTCCATGATTGATGAATGGATCTTACTTTTATATTATATTCCTAATAAATATTATAGTGTATTTAATAAAAGGACCACAGTTGTTGAAAAATATTTCCAGATTAAGTTTTTTTTGATAAATATTCACTTAAGCCTAAGATCCCTTTATAAATTATGAAGGATTGTATTTCAAATTTGGAAATGAATTATTTCATACCTTTTGCAATGAATTATCCCATATAAGATTTTTATTCTAAATCAAACCTCATATATGATAACGTGGTGTTAAACACTTCAATTAATAGATATATTTGGACACATAAATATCATCTCTTAAACATAGTTGTAGGTGTTCTAGAAACAAAAACTCATACTTGATCATCTATGTGAAACTAAGTTGAAAAACAAGATTTATTTTCATAGATTAAACCTAAGAACATCAATGATTTTATTATTGTTGAATTGAGGTTAATTATAATGAAATATGAATTAATTCAAATAACATATAACTGAATCTAAGAACTAGTTGAAATACCTAATGAGTAAAAAACTATTGGAACAAAATGGGTTTTAAGTTTTACTATTGATGTGGGAGGAATAATATTTAGAAATAATGATAGACTGGATTTACAAGGTTATTTTTGAGAAAATGGTATTGACTATAAGAAAACATTTACTCTAGTATCGATACATGAATCCATCATAATTTTTATTTTCTATTTAGTAAATTTAGATATCAAACTATTTCAAATGAATGTGAAGAATATATTAATAAATATTTATATAATGGATTATTTTTTTCATTAAAAGCCTCAATGATTTCAAAACTTTCACATTAAAAATCCTATATTTAAATAAGGAAAAGAGTAATCTAGTTTAAAACAAGCTCTTTTATCTTGGTATGATATTCTAAATGAATTTATAAATTCCAATGGTTCTATGAAAGGGATTGATGAACCTATGTTATAAAATGAAATAATTTATAATGATGTTGTTGTTGATCAAAATTTTTGTTGATGATATTATTTTTTCATATACATGAAAATTATTTTGGTATAGAGTTTTCAAAAAATATGAAATGTTATTTTTTTAATTATTTGAATGTGTGAAAATAAACTCTTTCTTGGATTTCATATTTCTCAAAATAATGATTAAATTGTTTTAATATAAAATAGGAACCCTAAATGTCATTTAAAATAATTTATCACAGATTTTACTGAAGGTAGTGAATATACAATGAGTACATGATTCAAGTTGGATCACGTTGAAATAAAAAAACTGGTTGATCAATCAACTAAGAGAGGTATAATTTTATGTTTAATATACATAACTACATGATATAGAAATAAAATTTTTATTACATGTATTTTTCTCACATTTCAATAAAATCCAGAATATTCAGAAAAAGTAGTTTTAAAATTAATTTTAATGTCACTCAAAAATAAAACAGTAAATGGATTATTTTACTCAATAGGACAAGATTTTGACTTTGTATGATTATAATATACAGGTTTTAGTGGTTTTAATTTTGAAATAAGAAGACCTTCATGAGCATGTCACTTTTTGGGAAAGTCTCTGTTGTTATAGTGTTGTGTGAAATGAAATTTTGTAGAATTATCTACTATTGAAGTTGAGTACATTGTTGTTTGTAGTTTTTTTGAAATAATTATATAGATATACTAACATTACTAGGAAATGGTTATCTATTTTGAAATGGCTTTATAAATTTTGATAATAAGAGTGTGATAAATATTTATAAGAGTATTTTGTCACATTCAAGAAAAATGATATTTTATGTAAGACATCCCTTTTTTAGATATATTTTTCCAAAATGAAAAATAACTTAACAGTTCATTGGTATTGAACATGATCATGATGATATGTATTAAAATATCATGAATAGTGACAGAATAAATTATACAAAACATAAGTTAGGCCTGATAGCTTATGTATCATTTTCATAATTATATTTCATCCATTGATGTTATTTATATTTATTTTAGATTGTATATTTTGAGATATTACAGAAGTAACTATGATGTATGATTCACATGATATATATGTCGCCCATGATTTTTTTTCATATGGTTAGAATACATAACGTGGTAACATATTTAGGTGGTCATTATACATACAATGAGTATTTACTCACACGGTCACTATGAATTCAATACATTTTTTATTTGGTTAGCAGACCTATCAGGAGTTCATATATACCATGCTTACTAGCCTTTTGTTTCAGTAATATGTTTTAACAGAGTACTATATTTTTATCGAAATCATTTTGTAAGTGTTTCAATTAAGTATATTATTATGTTAATCCCAAAATGATAAAATTATACTTCCAATTACAATCCAAAATGACCCATATCTTTTCCCAAAAACATCTCCTATATCTTTTGAATCATTATCTTCAAAAAAATCTATCTCTCTCATTATCAAACCCACACCATTTAGTTTTAAACCTCTCATGTGATATTGATTATTAACAGATATAAAACTGAAATTAAAATTATGAGGATGAAGGGAATGTTAGAAACTAATTATCCTATTTAGTCCCCTCACATGATTATATATATGAATTCCAAATCTAGGCTGAGCACATCAGTGGAGCAGATGAATCCACACCCGGTTGATCATGTTGTCTCTATCGATAATTAGACTGATTTATGGATGAAATTGAATAAATACCATGTTTGAAATCTGATTCCCAAATAGGGTGTTGTTTTTTATGTAAAATAGTAAACCTTTTAATATAAATTATATTAATGTGTATTATACATTCCTTGAGTACTTTCCTAGAGAAAATATGGATACAGTTATATCATGAAACAATAGAGATGTTCTATAATTCACCCTAATGTAATGAGAAAAGTGTATTGGTGTACCTAAAATCTGATATTTTTTGTGACTACCATAGCTCATATCTAGTTAATCTTCCACACATTGATTTTTTTTATTATGTAAATGAGATCACTATAAATGGAACACCTTGATGAAAATTGGTTGTTGAGTTGAGTTTTGATTATAGGATTCTGGTGAAATTTATAAAACATCTATTTTATCAAATGATGGAATACTTTACTATCCTATGGAATTATGATCTTTTTTTTCAATAATGGTGTTCAAATAATCCTTTACAGATATTTCATGAAACATATAGTTGAATTTTTTAATCCTATATTGAAATTATGTTTGTTTCCATACATTAATATTATCTCATCCATGTTAGACTACAAAGGCTTATTTCATTTGGTGTAAAGGATTACCTCTTCAGATGGTCCCAACATTACATAAGTGATCAGTAATAAAATGAAGGAAAATTGGATCGCATGTAAAAAAGGAATTGGTGTTTTACCCAGAGAAAATTAATAAAAAAATTCACTTTATGAAGTACCCAGATGTACCAAGGATCTTATTGACCCTTGTCCTAGTCCTGATGTGATATTTTAGTATTTAGATGACAAGGGGATGTTGGTGATAAATTAGTACAAAATAAGAAGAAGTGGTATAGTTAGATAATGAAGAAATAGATTCACAAGAGGAAAATATTGAAGCATCTCATACTATATATTTTATATATTCAAGATATCCCCAATTCATTCCATTACATTAAGAGGAGATTTTAAGGGGGTGAAGATGAAAAATATCATTATGGGAGAAGCTGTAGTCCTATGATTGGTGACATATAAGACTCTGAAAGTGATTAATTTTGATCATTTTGATCACATGTGATTTCAAGTAAAATCAAGAATCATATTCCAAATTAACCTTATATGTGTTTCAAGTCCCCTGCATCCTATTTTTTAGGGATAGATTGTCCACATTCATATGATAATGGGGAAATTTATCCTGTATATGGTAGAACTACTATACCTTTTCCTTAGAGGGTATGATAGGGACATACTATTGCTACTATAGATAATCAATAGATACTTGAGTTATCTCAAGTTATAAATTATGTTTATCAATCATTGTATGAAACCCATTTTCTTAATCCAACCAAAAAAACTGAATATACATCGAAATATAGCACTCAATTTTTTGATGTAGAGTCCATTGCTTCTACTAATCATATAATAGGGGTGGATACTAATGATATATGTTTATATTATTTGAAGTGAGTGGAATCAGTTGAGGATTTTCTAATGTTATAGGGTAAGAAAAAGTCATTTCACCTATATACTTCTATCATTTGTACATCATATGTCACATCAGATGACTAAATTGTGTTCAAATAAAAGATGATTGATACAATCATGAATTTTTAAAATATTGAAAACTTCTTTAAACAAGTTAGAATATATGAAACATCAGTTATTTTTATAATAGTAATGTTTCATATTAATTTAATTTTTAATTTTGGAACTGATATAATGTAAAATGTGATTTAAAATTCCAGTGCTCCAGTAGGTGCTCTTCAAGATTATCTATTATATACAAATTTTCATTTGGACAAAAATATTCAATAGTGTTCTAATTACACCTACTCCAATTCCACCTTCTATACCTCTTCATCAGGCAAACATTAATCAATAAATGATTTGAAAAATTATAAAAGATGAAGTTAAAATAATGTTTTAATAGTTCAAGAATACTATGGAAGCTATGTTTTATTTGTATTGATAGAATTATTCCATGACATTATCCCACTTAATTGGATAATTGAATCAATCTGGGTAAGATTTTAAAGTAATAAAAAATGGTATTGATTGTTGTATTATCAACGTCATTACTAATTATAATTTAAAGGGTATATTTAGAACCATGGATCCCTATAATACTCCATTGACTTGAGATTTTAGGATAGAATATAGAAACAGTAGGATATGAATCTAGTTATTGATGATTTTATCTAGAATATAGGTTTTTTACATCGGGCATTGTAGCACTATTTTGAAGCTGTTACTGATTTTACCTGGTTAATTGAACCATATCTCTACTCTTAGATAACTGTAGGTCTTTCTCCTTCAACCATCCCTATTTCCCTAGATCCAACCATTACCACTTGTACCATTAATACATTTAGAATATCACCTAGACAATACATTCATTAATAGAGACACATTTCTAGATGTGATATATTTATGGATCCTACCTTATTATATTCTCCTCAAACAACATTTTTTTCTTCATCCACATATAATTGAAGGGACGATATCCTCAATACAAATTTTATTTATTTCAAAAATATATATTAAAATTAGGATTTATGATAGGGAAGCTTTGTAGTCTTTTTAATTTTTATTTATATATTAATGCATTATCCTCTTTTATTCTAATTTTTTCATAAAATATAAATTATATTTTTATTTTTCTTTATTTATTAATAATCCCAAATTAGAGAGTAATAATTAGTGATAAATTAATATTAATTGAATTCATTAGAAAACAGTTAATTCTTTTAGGGAATTTGTAATACACCGACCCTAGATGCCTGGAGCTAGTGCATTATTGCATTAAATTGGCATTATTATGAGAAAGAAAAAACAAATGGGACATTAAATTTTGCACTATTAGAATTATAGATTAAATACATAATACCCATAATCATTGAAAAAAATAGAATAAAACATGATACAAAATAAACAAAAACAAAATCCATCATTGAAATCTTATTCAATGTTCAATTGTTCATACCATGGGGAAAGGAACATAATATGGGTGAGCATAAATACTCCATACAGGTATTCACAATAGAAAAAATAATCAAAAAATATATATGGAAAAGAAAATAACTATGTAAACATTCTGAAAAAATAACTAGATAACACCAACAAAATGTGGCAAGTATGAAACTGAAAGACATTCTAAAAATAAATAAACAGATAATGAACTACATATTAGATATGTCGATAGAAAATCTCATGTAAAAACAATAAATTATACTATTTGAGGGAAATTTAATTATTATAGGAAATCATGTCTTAGGAACATGAATACCTATTAACATCAATACCACTCCAAAGATGGTTTAAAATAGAGATAAAAACACGTTTAATTTAGCCAACTTATTTTTCTCATGAGAAGCCGTTGATGCATCAAAGAGATATATAAAGACCGAGATCCAACCATCAATCCAATTACAAATCATTACTCATATAGATTAGTCAAAATCACTAATATTCCATATCAAATTCTCGTATGGAATGATAAATATGGATTTATCAATAATTCCATAATTAATCCAAAAAATTGTCAAAATAACAACCCTGTGAATAATGGTACATGATTTTGGAAATACCAATATCAATTATATTAGTCTATTGATAATAAATTAAATTTTCAAGGAAAAATTGTTACAATAAAGTGATATGATTCAATTGAATGTTAGAATTCACAAAAGGAAGTGAGATTAATAATATTCCTGATGAGAATAATCATTAAACATTCCAAAGTGTCCCATAAAAAATTGAAATATTTAAATCATAATAAATATAATGGAATAAAATTAAATGAATCTTATAATAACATGAGTATAAGATTATTCATGAAATAATATATCAAAACAGTTGGTAGGTATGTCACACAAAATAATTAAGTATTGAATATGACATTAATCTCCAAAATTTAAATAGTAAGATAATAATACCTTACCTTAACATTCATTATAATTTTTGGTTGTTATCCTCCATTATAGTGGTTTAAAATATGTTAATAACTAATAAAATAACATCACACATGATTATAATAACATATATTAACTTATTGTAATATTTTATTACCCATTTGTTAATATTCTTTCTATATTTTGACTTTTTTGGTTGTTTATTACCTAGTTATATCAAGATAATTTTGACTATATATTTGTTATTATTATTAAATATATCATGGTTTCACCATCTCCATAATGTAATCCACGACTAAATTCAGTACATAATTTTTAATAATGGTCCATAATATGTGGAGATAATACATGAAGTTCATCGTTCATGGAGATGATAGGTCGTACATATGAATGAATATTACTTTAACTTCATTATTGAATTAAAATAATTAAAAAAATAATACTTATTTATATTATAATTCTAGTATCAAATATATTTTATATATTTTATATAGGATTACTAAAAACACCCTTTATATGTTCCAAATATGTCATGATTGAATCTTCTCGTTTTGTGGGGGCGGTAGTCCACACTTTCTCAAACAAAATTATCAAATATACACATCATGGAAAGCATAAAGGAATGTTCCAAATTAAAATTACAAAATCATAAGACATCCAAAATAATATATATATTTTATATAGAAATATTTTCAATCACAATGGAATCTATGAGTGTTGTTTGGAAAAAATTGATCAATAATCATTTCATGAGGTTGTATTTGGTCGTACATAGAAATAGTATGTTCGTTACACATTTCATGGAGGTGTGTAACTTTAGTTTGAAATATTATCATAAAAACATACCATTATTTTTTGGATACATATTATTTTATCTAATTATTGAATAACACAATTATAGCTAGTGGATAATGGAAATCAAATTTGAAAGAATGAGGGAAGGCATTACCATGTAATTGGGTAACATTTTCTTGGTTTATACCAAATTGATTGACTTGAAATCATTATTCTCAATGTAATTATTTTATGTACATGGTAGAGATCATGGATGACTATTTGGGAAGGTATTTTCTTAGATTAGGTGGTTTTAGATGTGTTAGTATTGGAGAGATGTGGCAGCCTTTTATAAGGAAGGGGGAGTGGCACTTTGGTAAATAACAAATAATATTGAATAATGGGTGGTCTATTATACCTAAAGATCCTCCAAAATGAAAAAACAATGGGTTAAATGAAATTTAATGGTCTATAAAAACCTCATCATAAAAATAATAATATGATTTTAATAATTTGGAACCATAACTTCTACGGTTTCCCAATTTTATCAAATTGGTTTTTATTAAAGATTATAGTTTTTTAATCTAATTAATTTAACCACTAAGACTATATTAAAGTAATGTTTACTATAAAATATAGACATGCATAATTATTAATATTATATGAAATATTTTGAATATAATACCCTTGTTTTTTGAAAATAATTTTTAAAACAAGTGCATGTGACGTGATAAAACAATGCATGAACCCACGCTGTGTTAATAAAATTTTTATCATATATGGTTCAATTTGTTAATTATAACAAATTAATTGGACAATTAATATAACATAATTAATTTTTATTAAAAATTAAAAATAACATGTCATAATGGAGTATTTTTATTAATTTTAAATCATTTAATAAGATTCATTTATTATAAAATAACAATAATGTCAATATTGACATTATTTATTTAATGTTAATTTTAAAATATTAATATTATATTGGAATTCAATTATATAATGTTTATTTTTTTATAAAATAGAATATTAATAATAAAAATAAAATAATTGAATCAATTAACATCACTTCAAATATTTATAGTGTTATTTATTTTAGTTAATTATTAACTAAATAATCATTACATCAACGTTTCATAACCATTTTATGTACTGAAATGATCTCTAAAAAATATTGATAACTTATTATGAAAACAATAACCAATTTACCCTTGAAAATGATATCTATAACCGAAAATATGATATCTATTTTCAAATTTCAATGTTTTATAAATTTAAAAGGTAAGTAATGTTCACTTTTTGATATTTTCCCTACCTACCATTTTATATAGTTCACTTCCAATTAAATATAACTCAATAACCATATATTTCAAAGAAAGTGGGTACATGGTCAAATTATTGGAACACAATGGCTTATGTACAATTTTTTATGTCATTTTGGTCCTTAATATTAGGGTTTAGTAACTAATTATGCTCACTCGTAACTTAATCAATTTAATTAATCTTAATCACATTCATTACTCACATTGGTAAAAAAAATTAAGTTTATCTTATTAGACCACAGATATCATACTAATTGAATTTTTGTATGTAATATTTTTAAAATTAAAATCACATAATAATGAAATTTAGTTTAATGATAATCCCACAAATGGGGAGAAATAACGTGTTTTTATAGTAGGAAAATGTTCACAATATTATTTTGATTTTATATTCAATTTGAAAATAAAATTAATTATAATGAATAAAATATATAAATTTAGGTATAGCTTATCTAATATGACTCATAAAAATCTATAATATAATTTATCATTAAAAATTATTTAAAATAAAATGGTATTTTTAACTTAATTGCATTAATTTTAACTATTCACCAAAAAATTAAATTTCTCAGAAATATCAAAAAAAAATCACCCTAATATAATTTCTCTATTATGAATAAAAAAATAATAATTATTTTTTAAAATAAAATTCATAAAATTGAAAAAAAAAATTAAAAATAGGTTTGACATTAAATGGTGTTAAAACAATATCTTGTCTGTAATACATGTTAATTCATTGTTCTCTATAGTGTAAAATTATATTTGGGTATATATCAATATAAAAACAAATTATATTTATTAAAAAAGGATTATTATTGTAAATTCATGGTGAGTCACATTCTCCCCACATTAATTAAATTGTGTCCTCCTAATTTAAAATTGATCTCAATAATCAAGGGATTTATATTATACAATTATTGAAATACCCACATCATAAAAAGTTATAATATCACATATTCCTAATAAGAGATAAAATATAGAACAGTTGTCATGAAACTAGATTCCCTAGTAGGAGAACATTGGTGGGAAATGAAACCCAGTATATAGATGAAAAATCCAACAATTACGTTCTAATGGAGCGTGCTAGAGAATATGTTCTGATGAAAGTTGTAGCACACAAGAGCATAAAATATAGGCATGAGTAAAGGTCATTGATATCATAACAAATTATGATAATTGGGAAATTGTTATGTTTTAAAAGAATTTTTTTCTATATTTATTGAATTTTTTCATTGAATAAAAATATAGGGAAATATACAAAGAAACAATATTATTATATTATTACACCATGAATAATTTCAACTTCATATATTAGCACATAATGTGACATATATTGAAGTAAAACATTAATCTCTAAAATCTCATCCAATTGTAAAAATAAATTTTTTTATTAATGGTCAACTTTTCTATCGTATTATGATCCAATAACTTTGGAATGAAAGTCACAGAAATTTATATAATGGAATTTTTTTTACATTAATCAACATGTAGTAGCCCTAAATTTTCACATTCCAAACTATTGAATAACATCAACATGTATAATCTTGAAGTATGGTAATCATTCGATTAACCATAAAAACATTTTGTAAACATGATTTCATTCTTATTCCTTTAGTAAAAAATATATTTTTTGGATATATTCCTTAAATTCAAATATGTTGTAAACTCCATCATTGATATCATAGACCACAATTAGACAAGTCATTAATCAGTACCAATGTAGTCAGTACTAATCAAAATCGTTCACTTCTTCATAATTAAGTTAACTTCATGAAACAATTAAAACTATTCATTCCTTAAATCATGTGACTTTTGAAAATTGTAAATTTCTTCAGAATAAATTTTCATAGAACAATTCAACATATGATATCATTTCCTTAATGAAATCGTACTACAATACAATACTCATATGTTCCATAATTATTATAACCAATACATTGCTGATAAAATATTAAAATTACCTAATTATTGAACAGAAATATTAATAATTCCTCTTTATTTTTGGCAATATCATAACATCACCCTTATCCAATAGTATCATCTAGGGTAAATTCTTTTGACTCATGGGAAATTGATCTGCATTGTTTCATCTCTCGTTGTAGTGGACTAATTGAACACTAGAAACCATTTTCATACCATTACAATCATGAACATGGTTTTCTTTTTCTACACACATATAACTATATCCCATTACCTTCCTGAATTTACAAGGATGATTCATTCCCCAGTTATCACCTGTGGGAAAATCCTTCTTTCCCATCATCCATTTATCCCTATTTTCCCATTCCATCATATTCTCCCCTTCTTATCCATAAGACTCGAATATTTATTTACATATCATGTTAAAACATTATACTATCTATTCATATTATGAGATTACATGGGACACTATATCCCACTGAAATGAATGATTATGACCATGAAGGATATGATCTGTATAACCCTTTACATCACATGCACTGGTGGAGTACTCATTTCTTCAACTAAGCATCATTTCAAAACAATGGAATTTACTATATTAGCATATTAGTCGATGAAATTTGTAAAACTATAATTTTTCTTATAACATATAACATATATTTATCCATCATAAATCCCTAAAACCAAAAACTATGGATACTTTTGGGAAATCATTACTCCTAAATCCCTCATTATGGTAGTTAAATAAAATTTATATCATCTTATGAATATCCACTCTGAGTGTAAAAACATATTTCTAGTAAGACCCATTGTCATGCACGAGGTTACCCTGAGTTATTCATAGAAAAACTTTTCAGTGTTGTTACTCATAGGTACATCTGTACCAGAACCAAGTCCACTTGCAGTATCCAGACAAGGATGTATTTCTTGTAATACCTAAATAACCTCTACCAAACCAAATTTCTAGGATTTCCTTGTATATGTATCATCAATGTATATTATAGGGTTGCTCTCACAAATAAATATTTTCTAAATATAGTTTCCAAGGATGTTGTTAAACATTTATTTATACCAACTATATGCCCTAACCCCAGAAGCCTAGAGCTGGGCATTTTTATATTAAATTGGAATCCTTAAAACGATGAAAATCCTAAAGGAATATTAGAATTTTCATTCTTGGAAATCCATATTACATTCATAATACCCTTAATATATTGTGAAAATTTAATAAAACAAGCTACAGAATAAACTGAAATAAAATCTATCCTTGAAAGCGTATTCAATTTCTCATATTCATAACATGGGGACAGGAATATAATAAGGGTCATCTCAAATGCTCAATTAGTGTAAGTACAAAGAAAAAAATAATGAATCAATATATATATAAATGTAAATATTTGATTACACATTCCATAAAAATAACTAGATAATTATTAAATAATGTTGAAAGTATAAAATTACAACACATACCATAAATCAATAAACTTATACTGAACTACATCAATAGATTTTTCATTGAAAAATATCTTGAAAAAACAATAACTAAAACTAAATGATGGAAATATTTCTATTCTTATACGTCATGTATATGGAACATGAAATCCTTTTACCATCAATACATTTAACAGGACAATTTAAAACATGCATAGAAACCCATTTAATTTGTCCAACTTATTTGTCTCATGAGGACCACTCGATGCTTCAAGGATCTATATAATGTATGGGATCCACCCATAATTTTCATACCAAATTATTCATCATATTTAATAATAAAAATATGTAACATGCCTTATCAAATAAAATTACTTAACGATAAATACATATTAATGAAAAATTCCATAATTAATTAAATAATTGTCAATGTAACCACTTTAAGAATAATGTTATATGGTTTAGGCAATACCAATATCCATTAAATGAACATATGGATATTAAATTTATTTTTCAATGAAAATTTATTAAAATATAGTTATCAGTTCAAGTGAATGTTAACAATTAGAAAATGAAGTGAGATTAAGCATATTCTTGGGGAGATTAATCATTAAACATTCCAAGTGTCTCATACAACATTAAATCATTTAAATAATAATCACTAAAAGGGCATAAAAATAAATGAATATTATAATGACCTGAAAATAATAGGATTCTTGGTATAATATATCAATATGCGCATAAGGTATGACACATAAAATAAGTAAGTTGTGAATGTTACATTAATCTCCCATATTTAAGAAAGCTAGATGAAAATCATTTTCCTTAACCATTTTATTGCAGTGTGGTCTTTAAAATCCATTAGAGTGGATTAAAATATGTTAATAAATAATGTGATAATCGTAATAATGTTTATAATACCATATATTACCATCTTACAATATTTTTTTACCATATTTTTATCACTATATCATTATTTTGACTATATTGCATTTTTGTTGATTTGTTTTCTAATGTACATTTTGACTTGTTATTTGTTTTTATAATTAAATATATCAGGGTTCACCATCTCCATAATATAAACAATGACTAAATTTAGTACATATATATTTTATATTGGTCTATAATATTTTTAGATTACACATCAAGTGAACACTTCATGGAGACTGTTGGCCATACGTACGGATGAACACATCTTTCATTTCATTATGGAATTAAATTAATTAAAACTAAATTATACATATTTATATTATAATTCCAGAATCAAATATATGTATTAAAATTTATATATATTTATTAAAAACATTAATTATATTTTCTATATATGAAATGAATGAATCATTTCTCTTTGAGAGGGTGGTAGTCCACACTTCCTCATATGAAATTATCATATTTACACAACATTGTTAGCATATAGGTGTGTTAAAAAAACTACATAAGAATAATACATCCAAATTAGTATATATATCATATATAAATATAGTTTCCATCATAATTTTCACCATAATATGTGGTAGGTAAAAATTGAACAATCATCATTTCGCAAGGCTGTATTTCACAGTACCAATATCCAGTTGGTCTGTAACTGTAATGGCCTAGACCTCTCCACCCCATTCATCTGTCGAAAAAAAGGTCCTGAAGTGTTCTGGATGGTAGAATGGACTTTTCACTAACTTTTCCGAATTTTAGTCACTACACGCTGGGAAGTGTGAGTACACTCCGGGTACCACCTCACCGGGTATACCCCATGTTGAAGTCTTGTCCTTACCGCGTGAAATAAATGAGTACATGTCGTGTAGCCCATACTACATGCCGTGTAGTTCCTCCCCACGTATGTGTTACCCTCAAACCGAGTGTTTACCATTCAACAGCCATGTGTCGTGTTGAAGCCATGTCCTTGTCATGTGAAATAAATGAGTACATACCATGTATCCCATACATCATGCTGTATAGTTCCTCCCTGTGTACGCGTTACCCTCAAACCGTGTGTTGACCAGTCGACGACCGTGTGCCTCGTTTAATTCCGTGTTGGAAGCCAAGTGGAGACTGTGTAGAATGTCTGAGTAAAGGCTGTGTACTAGGAAGTACATGTTGTGTACTTTAGTTTTTCTATCATATAAAATGAGGGGGCATCTCCTCCTTTTCAAATAATTCCTCTCCTCCCCATTATTTTGAGCAGAGCTCTCTTGAGAGACTCCAAAGCCCCTTTCTTCTAAAACTTCTTCATCCGAGCTCCGATTTATGATCCTTCAGCGTCCACGAGATCGTAATGACGAGGAGAAACATCTAAAATTTGATATGTTTCTTTACCTTCGGCCTATCCTTCCTAACTTCCTATCAAGGAGGTTTTTTCGGGCTTTGTCAGAAGCGACAGACGCCAACAGACATCTTCTAGAGTTGATCTGGGGGAGCGTTCTGATCAGAACCTACTAAGGTAGGGATTTTACCTTCGTCTCTCTAATTTGTGCATCATGTGGGATGGGTGTCCTCTTGCTTTCATGAGAAATTGTTGAACCAGTTTAATGAAGATAATAGCTGGCGTAAAGAACGGGGATGGGGAAGTTGTTATGTTTATCTTTGTTTATCCTATTGTTATGTTTTGAATTGAATTGGCATATGCCTACTAAAAATCACAGTCATTTGGGGCCTTTGCTTGCGCAATTAAATGTTTCCCTATCTTTCTATACGATTTTTTGGATGGAAACATTGTGGAATGTGGAAATTGGTTAATCACATCATGTTGGCTTATTAAATTAATATTCGGAACCCTTGTTTGATCAACCCGGTTGAACAAAATGGAATAATGAACATGTGGGTGTTGGTTTGGTTACGTGGTGTGTGAAAGGGGGGGTGAATCCTGGGTTGTTACGAATAGGGTGTGCAATGGGGCTGTAGTAAATGATATTAATGGGGAAATGATGTGGAACGAGCCTTATTTTTTTATCCGGTTGTGTAGATGTGGTTATAATGGAATCAGGGTTGCACTAATGGGTTGAGATATTAAAATAAATTGGAATGTTGATAAATGATCTAGGGGGAATGATAATGAATTAAATGAAAGAAATATCAATGGGGTTGATTGGTGATATTAAGGTTTGTTTTTTGTTGCTTGTGTTTTATCTAACTTGATTTCTGGTAGGCAGCGATATGTTTTACGAATGATTGATATAGTTAGTTGTGGTTAATTGCCCAGTAGTTAAGGAACTAATAAACTAATAATACTAAAACGTGAAAACCTAAATGGGGTCTGTATTGTTTGTTGTATGCATAATTCGTAGTAGAAGTGTCGAGGCATGTGCTCATTATATCTGTTTAGAAGCCATAGGTTGGGATGTGTGTTTGGTATACATATATGTATTTGTATCTTTTTGTTTTGTCGCAACCCATCCATGTTGAACAGCTAGTGCCGAACACTCCCATTTCATGGGAGAGGGTGTTTCCCCCCTTAGTTACTGGCTCCTTCCTGCTCCTTCTTCCATAGGTTGTGATGGCATGAGGTGACCATACACCCAAGACTCCTCTTGTAGGTTTCGATTGGGGTGGTTCGTAGCCCAAGACTCTTTGGGAAGGTTTAATTTTCCGAAGAATCTTCAGGATGAGTCCCATGTGTTTACAGGCGGGATATGTGGTTGTGAGGCCTGAGTGTGTGTGGGCGGGATATGTGGTTGTGAGGCCTAGGTGTGTGCGGGATGGATATGTGGTTGTGAGGCCCAGGTGAGTACAGGCGAGAAGAGTGTGATAGCTTGAGGATTTTCGTCGTTAGGAATAGTAGATAACTAGTGGGAAATGGGGCGGGGTACCCAATACTATTGTTCTTATATACTACTACTACATATTTTTTTTTGTTTTTGGTGATCGTGGTTGGTGAGGTTTGGTGGATATAATTCCATGCTAGGTATTGGTTTCTTCTGTTGTTCTCACGGGAAATTAGGATGTATCCTCACATGTGCACGAGAGCATTAGGGTTTCCTACTGAGTATAATTGTATGCTCATCTTACGTTTACTTTTAGGTTTCTTGGAGGACTACAAGGGCTGTGCGGGACTGTACTAGTCAGTATAGTTGGAGTTGTTGCATTTTGTATACTCTTGTTTCTTTTGGTATTGTACTTTTTGAGTTTCCTTGTACTTGTACTTTGTTTGAGAACTGTTTGAACATACATGTGGGATTGGTTTGGGTTTATTTTGATTTACTTGTTTTTTTATTTTGGTGTTTGAATCATCCTATTTACTGATCGTAAAGAAAAAGTGTAATTCCTCCCATATTTTTGAAAACTCATACCCCTGGTGCTAGTCGCAACTCCGGGGCCTACAAGAGATGGGACTCAGGGGTCATTATCTCCCTTTCACCATTGCCAGTTTAGGAAGGGCATCTTTGGTGGGAGGGGCCATGACAAAATGGTATCAGAGGTGAAGGTTGAGAGATAGAATGGAGTTTGGAGCTAGGAACAGTGAGGATTGTATGGGATGGTAGGGCGACAATGTTGGCTGATCATGGTGTGTGACATAGGCTAGGGAATACCATCTAGGACATGGGATTTTAGGACCCCCCGTGATCCGATGCAAGGACTATGAGCCTACTGAACGACCAAGTGAGAGTACATTTATTTTAGGGTAGAGACCCTAAGTAAGGTACATGCATTATCATGATTGTGTTTTACTTGATTTGGGTGTTCTGAGAAAGAAATAGAAATAAAGTGATAAAATGAATCCTTGAGAAATTTCCTTACTACTTGAGCTTAGGCGATATTTGTTTACCGTACAACTATGGCACATGGACGTCCTCCATGGGTGACTCAATCAGCCGAGGCCCAGCAGATTCAAGCGGTCGATCAGTTGAGGATTGACCGAGAGGAGGAAGATGAACAGTGGCCGAAGACTCTCCATTCATTCCAGCGATAAACCCTCAAGAATTATGAGGGCAATACTTCAGATATAGAGACAGAGGGGTGGATTGAGGAACTGAGGATGGATTTTACTTTGATCCATTCTCCGAGGGTGTACTAGATTCCCCTAGCAGTCAGTAAGCTGAGAGGTGTGGCACATCAGTGGTGGAAGCTCTACCTCGACGAGAGGTCAGAGGAAGAGGTTCCTTTGGCTGACTTTGAGAAAGAATTACGAGAGGAATTCATTTATCCCATGATCAAGGCAGAGAAGCGATATGAGTTAATTTCCCTCCAGTAGGGGAGTATGTCAGTATGAGAATTAGGGATCAAGTTTAAGGATATCCTACACTTTCCTCAGCATCTCTTTCCAGATGAGGAGTCTCAGGTAAGATTATTGGAGGAGGTTCTTCGTCCTTCGTTCAAGTATGATATCACCCATTCACCCTTCCAATGTACTTGGTAGTACAGAAGAAGGCATAGGTTGTAGAGAGGATGCACTCACAGGGAGGGGCACAATGAGAGGGGACCCATCCAGGTTCATCAAGGGGTAAGGTAGTCAGCAGCAGGTCCCTTACGACAGGACCATCCAGATTCAGGCCAGTAGGGAGTAGGCCCCAGCAGTTCCAGTCTAGATCTTTGGGTCCTCGTCCCTTTTTCACGAGCCCATGACCAATGTGTTTCTCTTGGGGAGCTTTCAGGCACATTTAGAGTCGGTGCCCGACCCGAGCTCCGTTAGGTGGAGGTGGGCAGGTTCAGCACCCGCCTCAATATCACCAGTTTCCAGTGAGGCCCTTCCAGCAGCAGAAAGACCCTGCACCTCCGAGGGTAGACTTGGCAGGAGGAGACTTACCTCAGGGTGCTCCTCAGGGACCCCGACCAGGGCCTATCCAGGGAGGTGGTCGACATCAGAGAGGCAGAGGAGAAGGGCGTGGATAGTTTCACATAGCTTAGTTGACAGCTCTGGTAGGACAAGAGGTGGTGCGAGGTATGATTTTTTTGTTCAGCACTCTCAATTATACTTTGTTCGATTCAGTAGCTTCACACTCCTTGGTTGTGCCAGGTCTAGCCCATTCTTTGGCACTAGATGTAGAGTGAATTTCTATACCCATGGTGCTGAGTACACTAGTTGGATGCCAGACCAGCGTATCTTGTGTTTGTCGGGGATGTGGACTGACGTTGGGACCACATATATCTAGTGGGGGCCTTATTTTTCTATATATGCCGCCATATGATGTCATCCTAGGCATTGACTGGTTGTTTTCTGTTAGTTCCATTATCGAATGCTTCCGAATAAGGGTCGTGTTCTCCGACGTGGATGGGAAGGGTGTGGCTTTTGTTGGAGAGAGGAGATATCAGGTGGGAAGCCGACATGTGAAGCCCCTCCTTTATTTTTTATGCGCGTTATAAGTGGTTTCAGCTAATATATAAATGATAGATGTACCAGAGTTAGTTGGGGAGTTCATCGATGGTTTTCCCAAGGAGGTTGTAACTCTACCCCCCCCCCCCCCCCCCCGACGTGATGTTGAGTTCGGGATAGACTTAAAACTTGGTGCCCGTCCGATTTTGATGGAACCTTATCATATGGAACCCTCGGAGGTGAAAGAGTTGCGAATTTAGATTGATGATCTGATGGAGAATTGTTTTGTTCAACCCAGCATGTCTCCATGGGGTGCTCCAGTTTTGTTCGTGAAGAAGTCAGATGGTGGTCTTAGGCTATGCATAGACTACCAAAGGTTGAATCAGGTAACAATCATTAATTGTTACCCCCTTCTGAGGATATATGATATCTTCGACCAGCTGAGGGGATATGGATTGTTTTCTATGATTGATCAACGATCTGGACATCATCAGCTGAGGGTAAAGGATAATGACATCTCGAAGACGGATTTCAGGTGCTGGTGTGGGAACTTCAAGTTTGTAGTGATTACATTTTGAGTAACTAATGCACCAGCTCTGTTTATGGGACTTATGAACATTGTCTTCTGAGAGTTTCTGGAACAGTTCATCGTTGTGTTTATCGATGACATCCTGGTCTACTCAAGATCAGAGGAGGAGAAGGTTGAGAATCTCAGGGCAGTCTTGGAAGTCCTTCGACACCACAAGATTTATGGTAAATTGTTGAAGTGTATGTTCTTGATGCAATAAGTACACTTCCTTGGAAACGCGGTGTCTCAGCATGGAGTGTTAGTGGACCCGTCGAATGTGGAGGCAGTTGTCTCTTAGGTAGCACCCAAGAGCGTGGCAGAAGATTGTAATTTCCTAGGTTTGGCCGGTTATTATCAGAGGATCATTTTAGACTTCTCTCGAGTTGATGCTCCATTGAGAGCTTTGATGAGGAAGAACCAGGTCTTCTTATGGAGCAAGAAATTCCAGAAAGATTTCGACTACCTGAAGAAGAAGTTGTTTAGTGCACTAGTACTCATGTTTTCAGAGAAAGGGTTGTTGTTTGAGGTGTTTTGTGATGCTTCTGGCCTTGGTTTGGGGTGTGTACTGATGTTGAAGAAGGGTGTGATCAATTATGGGTCAAGGAAGTTGCACCCTCATGAGCGTAACTATTCCACCCATGACCTAGAACTTGTATCAGTAGTTTTCGCACTGAATTTGTGGTGACATTACCTCTTTCGGGAGCACTTTGTGGTCTTCTTAGATCACAATATCTTACGTTATATCTTCACCCAGCGTGACCTGAACTTACGGTAGCAGAGATGGGTCGGGTTTCTCTAAGACTATGACTTAGAGATCTCTTACACTGATGGTAATGGAAACGTTGTGGATGATTCTCTGAGTAGGAAGTTTCATAAGGAAGTGGTTTGGGAATCCACTGATTCTTGGAAAGTGATGCGAGTGTTGGCTACCTTGCACTTAGATGAAAGGGTAGAGGGTGTTAGAGGATGTTTTTTTTCATATGATAGTGTAGTAATCATTGTTGCATCAGGTGGAAGTGTCTCAGTGGGGAGACTCTGAGGATGAAGTAAATCGCGATCATATCGATCAGGGAAACGATCCAGAAGGATGGTCAGAGGACTTCCGACATCGAATGCTTTTTCATGGAAGGTTGTTTGTTCTGGAAGTGATGCGTGAGGGAGTTCTCCATGAGTTCCACAGATCAGCCCGGGCGGTACATCTGGGATTTTCAACTGAGGCCTGAGGGAACAGTTTTTGTGGCTGATGGTGAAACGGGCAGTGGTGATGTTTGTGGCTAAGTGCCAAGTGTGTCAGCAAGTAATGGTTGAACACCATGTTGCCAGTGGTTTGTTGCATCTTTAGATGTCCCCGAGTGGAAGTGGGATGACATATCAATGGAATTCGTCACAGGGCTACCCAGAGATCAGGGTGGTTATGATGCTATCTAGGTAGTGGTGGATCGATGGACGAAATCGGCTCACTTCTTAGCAATTATGGAGTCGGGCCCGGTGAGTACCATAGAATAGAGGTATGTAGACGAGATGGTGCATTTTCGTGGCGTTCTGAAGACTAACATTTGGGATCGGGATACTCGGTTTTCCTCATGAGTATGGAGGGGTTTATAGCATGATTTTGGCACCCAACTACGCCTTAGCACTGATTTCCACCCCAACACTATTGGTAAGACGGAACGGACTAATATATGTTGGAGGATATGATGTGAGAATGTGTTCTGGATTTCAGAGGATCATGGGTACGACACTTACCTTTAGTAGAGTTTTCCTACACCAACAGCTTCCAATCCACTATTTTCATGGCTCTGTTTGAAGATTTATATGGAAGACCATGTCATTCAACCATTTTATGGGTAGAGGTTGTTGAGACTGGTGCTGTTGGGCCAGAGGTAGTACAGAGCACCACAGAGAAAGTTCAGCTTGTGCGTGAGAGGATGAAAGTGGCCCAGGACCGACATAAGTCTTACACTAATCTTCAGAGGAGGCCCTTGGAGTTCGAGGTGGGATATCATGTGTTATTAAAGGTTTCTCCTTGATGGGGAAGTAGAGGTTTGGGAAAGGGAGTAAGCTCTCTCCTAGTTTCATCGAACCTTTCGAGGTGCTGAGGCGAGTCGGTGAGGTGGCATATCAGCTGGCCCTGCCGCCTCAGTTGGAGAAGGTTCATGACGTCTTCTACATCTCCCTGCTTTGTCGGTACTTACACGACGACTCTCATGACATAGACTGGGGAGAGTTAGATATGGGAGACAACGTGACCTTTGAGGAACGACCATCCAGAATCAAGGATCATAAATAGATGTTTCTCTGTGGACAAACCATCGCCATGGTTCGTGTGTTGTTGAGGCATGACAGCCTTGAGGAGAGCACTTGGTAGCGGGAGGCCCAGATGCATGCTCAGTACCCAACGTTGTTTTGACTTGTGTTTTGTTTTGTTCTACTGAGCTTTGTTTTGATGTTATGCTCTGTACCTTTGAGATATGGAATTCATGACTTGTTGGTTGTGAGGTGTTTTATTTCATTTTTCTCTAGAAGTGTGTAACATGTTCGAATGTGTGGGGAAGTAGAAAAACCTGATCCTTAATCGAGACGCATTAATGCGGATACGATTGAACCCGTGTGGGCGGGTCAGTTCTGCCTAAAGTAGATAATATCTTTACATGGGAGAAATAATTCCCCAAGCCATGTGTTGGGGCAGTGTGTTGGATGTATAGTGTTGGGGGGAAGTGTTAGATAAATAAATCCTAATATATAGATGTGGGAAGACCCAATTCTTAACCGAGACTCATTATTGCAGATGCAATTAAACCTGTGCAGGCAGTGTCAGTGCCGCCTAAAGTGGATAATATCTCGATATAGGAGAAGGAATTCCTAATAAATATGATTCTGGTAGTTGGTTGGGTTCTTGTTATAATGAGATCCCTAAGAGGTATCCTGTTGGGTTCCTCTGTGTTGGGATTTGAATTCTCGAGGACGAGAATGTTTTAAGACTTATCTGATGTAATGGCCCAGACCTCTCCTACCCATTCCTCTGTCGAAAAGTAAATGAAGTGTTCTGGAGTGTATAATGGACTTTTCCCACACTTTTCAGAATTTTTGTAACTACACACTGTGTAGTGTTAGTACACACTGTGTACCACCTTGCCGGGTATACCCAATGTTGATGTCATGTCCTTGCCTCGTGAAATAAATGAGTACACGCCATGTAGCCCATACTACATGCCGCGTACTTCCTCCCCACATATGCATTACCCTCAAACCGTGTGTTGACCAGTCAACGGTCATGTTCTGTTTTGATTCCAAGTCCTAGCCGCATGAAATAAATGAGTACACATCATGTAGCCCATACTACACATTTTGTAGTTCCTCCCCGCATATGTGTTACCCTCAAACTGTGTGTTGACCAGTCAATGACTTTGTGCCATGTTGAATGCAATGTTGGAAGTCACGTGGTGACCATTTGGAATGGCCTTGTATAAGCCATGTACTAGGAAGTACATTCTGTGTACTTTAGTTTTTTTGCCTATAAACAGAGGGGGCCTCTCCTCCATTTTAAATCATTCCTCTCCTCCCCATTCCTTCGAGCAGAGCTCTCCTGAGAGACTCCAAAGATCCTTTCTTCCATAACATCTTCATATGAGCTCTGATTTACAATCCGTCAGCGGCCACGATATCGTATTGACGAGGCGGAACTTCTGATCTTGGATATGTTGTTTTCCCATCGGCCATTTCTTCCTAACATCCACCCAAGGAGGTTTTTTCAAAGCATTTTCAGAAGCGACGGACGCTGACGGACGTCTTCTAATGTTGATATGGGGGAGAATTTTTGATCAGAACCTGTTGAGGGAGGGATTTTACCTTTGTCTCTCGAACTTTTGTATCATGCGGGATGGGTTTCCTCTTGCTTTCATGAGACATAGTTGAACCAGTTTAAAGAAGATAATAACTGGCATAATGTATAGGGATGGGGAAGTAGTTATTTTTATTATTGTATATCCTATTTTTATGTTGTGAATTGAATAGGATTATGCCTACTGAAAATAACGGTCTTTGGGGACCTTTGATTGCGGAATAAAATGTTGTTGTATATTTCTATATAGTTTTGTGGATGGAAACTTTGTGGAATATGGAAATTGGTTAATCACGTAAAGTTGGATGATTAAATGAATATTCAGAACCCTTGTGTGATTACCCCGCTTGAACTAAATGGAATAATAAACATGTGGGCGTTGGTTTCGTAACGAGGTGTGTGAAAAAGGGGGTGAATCTTGGGTTCTAACAAATAGGGTGGGAAACAGGGCTACAATAAATGATATTAAAGGGACAATGATTTGGAACAAACCATTTTTTGGGATACGGTTGTGGAGATGTGGTTATAATGGCAGCAGGGCTACAGTAATGGGTTGAGATATTAAAAGAAAGTGGAAAGTTGATAAATTAACTGTGGGGAATGATAATGAATTAAACGTGGGAAAAATCAATGGGGTTGATTGATGATAAAATTGTTGGTTTTGTGGTGCATGTGTTTTATCTAAGTTGATTTGTGGTTGGAAGGGATAGGTGTTATGAACGATTGATATGGTTGGTTGTGGTTAATTGCCCAGTAGTTAAGGATCTAATAAACTAATACTACTGAAATGTGAAAACCTTAATGGGTTGGGATTGTTTGTTTTATGCATGCTTCGTAGTAGCAGTGCTATGTCATGTTCTCAGTTTATCTATTTAGAATCCATAGGTATTGTTGTGTGTTTGGTATACATATATTTATCTGTATATTTTTGTTTTGTCGCACCCCACCCATGTTGAGCACCTAGGGCCAAACACTCCCATTTCATGGGAGAGGGTGTTTTTCCTATAGTAACTAGCTTATTCCAGATCCTTATTCCATAGGTTGTGATGGATTGAGGCGACCTTACACCCAAGACTCTTTGGGTAGGTTTCTATTGGGGTTGTTTTTAGCCCAAGACTCTTCGGGAATTTTTATTTTTCCCTATAATCTTCGGGATGTTGCCCAGGTGTGTGCAGGAGGGATATGTTGTTTTCAGGCCCAAGTGTGTGTGGGCGGGGTATATGGTTGTGAGGTCCAGGTGTGTGTGGGTGGGATATGTGGTTGTGATGCCCAAGTGTGTACGGGCAGGAATAGTGTGGTAGCATCAGGACATTCTCCCTTTGGAAGAGAAGCTAACTACAGGGAAATGGTGCGGGATACCCAATAATCTTGTCCTTATATACTACTACTACTTGTTGTTTTGTGTTTTTGGTTAGTGTGGCTGGTGAGGTTGGGTGGATAGAATTCCTTGTTAGGTTTTTTTTTTCTTCTATAGTTCTCATGGGACATTAGGATGTCTCCCCACATGTGCATGAGAGATTTAGGTTTTCCTACCGAGTATACATGTATGCTCACCCTACGTTTACATTAAGTTTTCCAAGTGGACTACCAAGGCCGTGTGGGACCCAACTAGTCAGGATAGTTGGAGTTGTTGCAGTTTCTATACTCTTGGTTCTTTTGGTATTGTAATTTATAAGTTTCCTTGTACATGTACTTTGTTTCAAAACTGTTTAAACATGCATGTGGGATTGGTTTGGGATTATTTTCATTTACTTGTTCCTTTTTATTTTGTTGTTTGAATCATCCTATTTCTTTATCTTAAATAAAAAGGGAAATGCCTCCCATATTTGTGAAAACTCATACCCTTGGTTCTAGTCACCACTCTGGGTCCTACTGGAGGTAGGACTCAGGGGTCATTATCTCCATTTCACCATTTCCAACTCCGGTGGGGCATCTTTGGTTGGAGGGGGTTGTGATAGTAACCCATTAGATGTAGGTGTCTATAAGATTACTTTAAAACCATATCATTGAAGCATCCTACTATTTTCATAATACTGGTTTTTTTTGTAATCATAAAATAAATGATTGTAGGTAGTGGATAATTTTAATGAAATTATAATCCATTAGAGTAGGCGTTACCTCTTAATCAAGTAACGTTTTTTTGGATTATACCAAATGGATTTCATGGAATGCTTTCATTGCCAAGGGATACATCTCGGTAGAGAAGAAAAATTTTGGTAGACTATTTGGGTATGTATTGGACGATCTTATGTGGATTCATTGGTTTTTTAATGGGGATAGGTGGTGGCCATTAATAGAAAACAGGTGTGGCATTATTGTAATTACCCAATGGTATTCAATAATGGGTGGTAAATATTATATAATGATCCCCCAAAAAGAAAAAATAATTTATTAAAGGAGAATAATATTGGATGAAAACCTCATCCACAATAAAATATGTCTATTTTAATAATGTGGTTCCTTAAATTCGAAGATTCGCTAATTTATTCATTTTAGTTTTTATTAAAGCATATAGTGTTCTAGTATTATTAATTTAACCATTAAGACATTTTAAAAGTGAGATTTAATATAAAATATAGATCCACATAATTATTAATATTTTATATCATATACGGAATAATATATTCATGTGTTATTGAAATTAATATTAAATCAAGCATATGTGACGTGCCAAAACGTTTCATAAACTCGGACTGTGATAAAAACATTTTACAGTATATGGTTCAATATTTTAATTATAAAATATTAATTTATTAACTAATATAAAATATAAAATATTAATTAGTACATAAAAATCACTTGGATTAAGATAAGCATTTCTATTGATTTTAAATAATTTAAAAAGATTCATTTATTGTAAAATTACAATAAAGTCAATTTTAACATTATTTATTTAAAGTAAATTTTAAAATATAAGTCATAAATTAGAATTTAAATATATTATATTTACATGTGTTTAACATGATATATTAATATTAAAAAGAAAATAAATTCACTAATTCAATCAATTAACTTCACTTCTATTATTTATAGTATCATTAATTTGAGTTAATTATTAACTAAATAATCACTACATTGACATTTCGTAATAATTTTATGTACTTATAACATCCATAACAATTATTGGTAATTTATTATGATATAAATAACCAATATGTATTTTAATGTATATATATAATGAAAATATTATATTTTTTTCATCTCCCAAGGTTTAAAAAATTTTAAAGTTAAGGAGAGTTCCATTTTTGTCGTTTTCCTTACTTACCCTTTTAAATAAGAGACTACAATTTAATAATATAATAATAACCATATATTTCAAGCCAACTGGGTACATGGTGAAATTATTGGCATCTAATGGATTTTGGACACGTTTCCATGTCATTTTTGTCTATAATATTACGGTTTAGTCCCATATTAAACTTTACAATACCTTAATCAAGGTAATTAATCTTAATCACATTCACTAATTATTTTTCTCCAAAAAATATGTAAATCAAAATAGACCGAAAATATCATAATAAATAAATCATTGTATGATCGATTTTAAAAATTCAAATCACAAATGTGGGAAAATTATGATTAATGCTAATCTCGTTAACATGGAAAAATAATAGGGTTTTATTGTAGGAATGTATTAAAAAGTTTGTTTTGTTTTTATTTTCAGTTCGAAAATAAAATAAATATTCATGAACCTAACTATATAAATTGTGAAAGTATTGATATAATGTGTCTCTAAGAAAATATAAAATATAATTTAGTATTAATAATTATTAAAAAAAATTTAATTTTTAAACTACATTACTATAATTTTCACTAATCACCAAAAAATAATTTTTCTCAAAAAATCCAAAAAATTCACCCTAAGCTAATATGAAAATTAAAATTTCCAAATGAATTTTTATTTTTAAAAATAAAATTCATTAAATATTAAAAATATAGATTTGAAATAGGAGTTCCATTAAAAGTTTGAAAACTCATTCTTTCATGTGATAAAACTTAATTCGGTGTTGTGTGCAGCATATGGTATGACTTTTTCATAAGGAATCCTAACAACAAGATTATATTTATTGAAAAATTAAAATATTTCAATGCCTTGGGGTGTCATACCAATTTTATATACAATAATTTAATATTATGAAATTATACTTTTTTTATATCGAATTACAATCAAATTAAATTTCATGATTCATGATAAATAATGGGGGATTTTTTGGATTTATCCATAACATCCAAATTCGAGGGATCCAAAATCATTTTTAAAATGTTTTAATTTATTTAATTTATTTTTTTTGTAAATGGTTTTTTGGACAAAACATGCATAAATAGATAATTCTAGAACATACCATGACACCCTACCGCGTGTGTATTAAGCTAACCATTTGATGAATTTGAAATTTTCATGGAGGTCTAGTCATCAAGTCACCTTACTACATGTTTTATTTCCACTAACCTCCTGAACCAACTACATACTAGATATAACAACCAGTACCTAATCCTGGTAATCAATAAGGTGGCAATAAAAATAAAAAACTACTACATTAAGAAATCATGTAACTCTTACAAGTTATATAAAATTTACATTACGTAATACACTAATAACAATAATTATTATAGTGTCTGCATAAAAAAACAACCTATGAAAAGAATTAATGAACCTTCCTTGTATGTAAAAAACCTTCTATATGAAAGATTAAACCTAATTTTAAATGTTATTTTTCAAAATTACAATTCCAAACATCTTTGGGACCACTTAAATTTGATTTATGTAATGATATATTGTCTCCTCAAAAATAGCAGTGTAATTCTTCAAATATCCAATGCCTAGTTTTTTAAGGATGAAATAACATGTTAGTTCAGTTAATATATCATATAATTTTCATCTATTTAAAATTTTTGGAATATATATTTAATAATAAAATTTTATATTGTCATGAAAAGTATTAAAATGGATACATGATCATATTGATAATAACAATGGATCTTATAGATGCACCATTATGCAAAAAAAGACGCTATGACAGTATGTTTTTATAAACTCATTATGAAACAAGAATATAAAACATCCAAATAATAATTTAAGGACTATATACAACTATAGTTATATGGAACTTTCAATGAAATGATTCTGAGTTGAGATTTTTTTTAATCAGTTTTTTTAAAATTCACATTATCTAATATTATCATGAATATTACGTGATACTCTATCACTAATTTAATTTTTATTCCCCCAAACAACTTTGGATTAGGTCATGTGTGACATGGTATCCTTTTCCTATGACATATAACTATGTTAGAGGCTTTGTGACTGCATTGAATTAGGTGTTGTTTTATATAAAACTTGATCTAGGTTTTTGAAAATTTTATTTAAAAATATATGTATTTGATTTATGTGATTTATTTGTATAGGGGATTATATGATGGATTCAGAAAGAATCCCTTCTTAAATTTCCATAATGTTCATTACATGGTTTGTTTTTTAAATATATAAACTGACTTAGTTTCTAATTTATGGTAATTATACAATACAATACTCTAATAGATAAATCATGCTATTATTTTATATATTGTGTTTGATATGACTAATCCTATTTCAAATGTTATTTTATATTCCAATGTATTTTAACAAGACAATTTTCATGATATTGAAAAACATTTCCATATATAAAATTTTATATTTCTTCTATTTTTGTCAACAAAGAGATTTTATTAAATTTGTTGGTTTATGTTTTAAATTGATTTTAATATATAACATTATTGGAAACTCAATTATCTCACTCCTGAGTTATCCACTAGGAACAATAATATATAAGAAATTTACAACATGTTAAAGATTCTATAATATAAAAATGATACATTCATAATAATTTCAACATTTTTCAACACCAATGATTTAATAAACTTACTACTATGGTTATGCTCCAAAGTATAAGAAAAAATTCCATCTATAGATATTAATTATTTACTGAAGACATTGGTGGGATATCAAGTAATTCCCTTAAATATGTATTAATTCATGTGTTCCACATAAATAATAATAAATATTATCATCATTAATCGATGGGAAATGAAGAATGTGTTTTATATAAAATAATTATTTACATTGTTATTTAAGGACATGAAATTTCCATCATTTTTGAACCTTGATAAGGTAATGTGGTTATAATGCGAGGAAGTCCCAAATAAAATAATTTTCATCACATATATATGAATGACCTTGAATAAAATTTTGGTTTGGTATTAATAAAAAAACAGGGAGGCATGGAAAATAAAAGGATGATTTCTACAGCATAGTAGGTATATAAATACATTAAAGGAATGAGATTTAATGAAAGTGGATGAATGTATTTCATTTATAGAATGAAACTTTGATAGTTATATAATGATCGTAAATCCATGATAATATAATAACATAGAAATTATATGACTAAATATAGAGAAGTATTAAGGAAAAATGGAGAGGATTATAATCAATTACCTTGCAATATAGATTCTTGAGGGTTGAGGAGAATTAATTGAAACCACAAAAAAATAATTGAGATGGTTAAATAGATTAAAGATTAGGATAAATTAGTTCTTAATAACTTGGGAGTAAATTAAATGAGGTAGAGAGGTGGGTATTTATTGAAAATGTGGCAGGATTATTTCTTAATTTCATAATATACCCCATTGAAATATAGGTTCCAAAAAAATTAAAAACTATTATCTTACATAAGGTTTTGGGTCTTGATTTAGGACATTAAGAACATATGTTTTTTAATATTTGTGTTCTATTTTTTGTATATAGAAATTTAATATTACTTTTGTCATGAGAAAATAAATTTCCCACAAATTAATGCTTTTAAAATCATTTTTTGAATTTTATACATTGGAATGTTATTTATAAGTAATGAAATTAATTCTAACTAATTAAAATACAATATCATAACAAACGAATATATTCTCCACTATGGAATCACTTATTTTAATTTTTAAATCATTATTACAATTTTATGATGTCATAAATAATAATAAAAAGTAAAAACTCCATGTTTATCATTCACTAAAGAATAATCTATTTTATAAAATTGAAAGAAAAATGTCACCCTAACCTAATATTTATCTATTTATTTCAAATATATTATTTAATTTAGAGAATAATAATTTTCTAAACAAGTGAATATTTACTTTTAAAATAAAAACATTAATTATTTAAAAATAATTTTTTATATGAAATAATCAAAACTTTTAGCCATACAAATATCTCAAGGGATAATATAAACTATATTATCATTTATATATATATAATATTGTTTTAAAATAATATTTCATAAAAATAACTTTTATATATAATAAATTAATTTATCATAATTTCTTATAACTATATATTTTATAAAAATATTATTATTTTTTATTTTAATTTGAATATTAATTTTTCATACTTATATAGTATTCATGTTTATTTTATTAAAAGTTTAATATAATTAAAATGGAAATATATAAGACACTATTAATTTCTAGAAATTTATCACCTTATAAAAAACGATCTAGATACATAACATCATATAAATATATATACACCAAAAATGTGATGTGTAAAATGGTGGTTCTTTTAGTGGGTGGATCAACTAAAATTGATATAGTGATGCTCTTAACAACCATGAACTTCTCTCGTAATTGATTGTGGTTGGGCTGTACATTTTGAAGCTTTTAATATGATTGGTCTTGGGGGAACCCCATTTATTCTACCTCCCTTCCATTTTCTAATATATGGGCTTAAAAAATCATTTATTTTTTACTCATTATATAAATTTATTATGATGGTCATAATTCCCATCTTTCATACTAGCCAATGAAATATTAGAAAATAGTTACATAATTATCATATTTTAATGATTTCATATCCAATTACCAACTCTATATCATCTTCACTATTATAATACATCATTATTCACTACATAATATATAAATTTTCTACCCATCCCTTAATGTAAGTAATATTCCAAACTCTTTTATTTTTTTTCTATTTTTATTGGAGGATCATTCGTTATTGGATAATTCCATCCTATAAGGTTTTGTTTATTGAGTGCATTTTTTCATTTATCTTCTTATGTTATTTTTTGTTATTATATTCCATATTAATTAATTATATGTAATGATATATTAATTTACATCTATATAATTCTCTTTTAATACATAGTAATATAATCATTTTGAGCCATGGGTTATTTTATTAAAGAAAATACTTGGTCATTACATTCACACCCATTAAAAAATTCCCCACTCTAAATATATTAACTTTTTAAAAATAAAAGTGGTAATTTTATTTCCATCACTTATCCAAGATACCACGATATATATTTGAAAATTAGATTAGTCAAAAAACGATTGGAATAGTTAAGTTGTCTTATTCTTTATTATTGGTTACCCTTTGTAATTAATCATGATTTTTTCTTCTGTATTTTATAAGTAAATATCCAATTAAATAAAATTTCAATAATATAATTTTCCATGTTTTAACATTAGAATTCATAATAGGGAGACATGGAAAATTTCATGGAAATTCGAAATATTTTGAGGTAGTGTTTATCGATTAGAAATTTCTCCAACATCTTCTTCAATACCAATTGATCCAGTATTCCTTGGACAAATTTTACCCTTCTCTCTAAATATCACGACCCAATTACATTGTTATATTTGAAGGAATTATTTATCCTTGGTATAAAAATCTAATTCCTACCATGAATTTTTATCATAATTTCATTGTTTACTATTAGAAGACTTGATATTTTTTATATGTCACATGTATTATCTCTTTAATATTTTAAAAATGTATAGTTTAAAAAATATTCATTCTCAAACTTCATCACATAATGTGGAAGTTCTATATATATTCTCATAGAGTGCTTCATTAATATCCATTTCAATACATGATTTAAATTCTTTTTATTAGACAAATATATATGTTCATTATGTTGGTCATATCTCCCCAAAAAATCATTTTCATGGCCATAAATATGTATTCTAATGATTGAATTTTCCCCTAAAACTAGTCGTTATATTTTGGATGATTTCTGTATAAAGGGTTACATTTTTATTCCTATCATTTGGAAGTATCTAATAGTAATTTTTAAGTAATTCACAGATTACAGTCCAAAACAACTGAAAATGGTTCCCCATAACATCTAACCAATTCTCATATATATGGGAAATCAAAGCACTCAATAGAGAAATCCTCTTATATGGAAATAAAGTTAACATATTTTGTTTATCTATAAATTATTACCTATATATATATATGTTTTTAAATGTTGTCTTAGGAAGGCAAGTATCATATTCCACAATTATGTTATCCCATTCTATAATGTTATAGTTTGTGTTTTTATAACTCCTTTAGATAATTGTTATAACACCCTCATGTTATATGAAACCAAACATATTATAGTTTAATCAATAATCTCTCTATTCATTTTAGGTCACCAATAATGATATTTTGGATAAATACGAATATTGGTACATACCTGATGCGATGTATATGTTGAGCTACCAGATTCAATAATCATCTAATAATTTTACTTTTTATTAGATGAGATACATATATATGAATAAAAATTCTACACTCCCTCATTTTCAATAATGAACATAGAATACATTCCACTTTTATTATCTCATATCTTTTTTTGTAACACATTATCATCAATTTGAAATTTACTTGTTTACTTATATAATGAGTGATGGGAAATAATATAGGATTGCATTGATTATGTTCTGTACCTTATGATTTCCATGACAAACTATACAAGGTTCTAAATCAATGGGTCACCTCTAATCCACATCATTTCTATAACATTAGGGTCATTATTTTTCAATTCATTAGAGACATTATTCTTTTCTACGATGCTAAAGGAATTTGAAAATTTATTACATATGAAGTTATAATTGTCACCTTTATCTTATATGTTGTTTACTTTGTGTGAATATATACTTCATACTCTCATGGATGATGTATATATTACACCATGGATGAAAAAGATAGTTTCTATATATATTTTACAAACAAATAACTATAAATAACTCCAAATTAAGGGTAGTATAATTATATTCATGAGTAATTGTATGTCACCATCCACATGAAATAACTTTTTCAAATTTCATGAGTACACATGCATGTCTATTCTACTATGGTTCCCTATAAATGAAAAATAATTATCCATTAAATATTCAAGATTTCACTGGGAAACTAACCAACCTCTTCATTGGTTCGTGGAAAAACTCTTTAAACTATTTTTCTCAAATAAACATATCCACTATTACTTTTAACTTATTTATTGGATTAGAAATAAATCAAACATTTTTTCAAGAAACATATATATTATCCTTCTATACTATGGAAACTATAAATCTCAGTTACTGTTATTAGATGAGGAATCACCTCTAGTTACCAAATCTTGGATGGATCAACTAATATTCCTTAACTTGTTACACTATGCCCTTAAACACTACTTTTTATCACAATAAATCAGATGTAATTTATTTAACAAAAAAATTTCTTTTTTGTGTTTAGTTTTTAATATGACCAATATATGATATTAATGGTAATTATGATTTTTAGAATATATAAAAATATAACTAATAATGAACAAGAATAAAACTCATGGTTGTCCTTAAATAATCTATTGAAAAATCCATATTTATAGAATTAGTAATAGTAAATCCTTAGGTAATAAAAAATCATTTAATTTACATGTATTATTTGGAAAGAGGTATTAGAGATATCCTATTTTTTCACACTTTACTGATGATACCCCAATCAAAGGTAAATCTTGAAGAATAATTGATCAACAAATATATTTTCATACAAATAAAAAATACTTTTAAGAGGTTATTTTTTCATTAATATAACCCATTTTTAATCTCAAAAATAGAATAATAATAACATTGGTCAATCCTTATTCATAATAAGAACATGTTCTCTCCTAAGGGACCAAAAAGATTTAATAAAACCCTTATCTAAATAATCTTTATGTTTCATCAATAATTCATTTAACTCTCCATAGTTTATTCTATATGGTGTCCTCAATATTGTCTTAGATCATGGTATGTGTTTAATAAATAAATATACATATCTTTTATAGGGAGGTCTAGGTAGCACATAAGGAAATACATAAATGTATACCTACACAATGACTAAATATATTATCGTAAAAATTTCTCACTATTATGATCCTTAAAAAATAATTTCTATAAAAAAATATGTATTATGTAGGTACTAACAAGTATAATGATGGTATTTATCTTCTTTGAGGATAATTATTTGTTATCACATCATGAAAATTAAAATTTCATTTATTCTACAATTGATATCGATATTGGAAATTAAATAACAATTTATCCCTTTTATTGTATCATATTCTACCATTGGAATGAAAACTAGTATTATAAAGATATTGAACTCACCAACATTAATAGGGGAATTCTGTTATATCATTGATTCAAAAATAGTACCAATTTGTGTCTTAATTGACAACTATACCACTATGAAATCAAGTTTTTAATGTGATATTATTTATAAAACATTAATGTTATAAAACAATGAATTTGTTCATAATAAAATACTTTACTTTTTATCATTCTGTGTAAAATTATTTTACCTCTAAAAAAATTATTTTGATCTTTGAATTGAGCTGGCATGTCTAAAAAAGAACAACCTTGTGACTTTGAACTCTTCTAGTTTTGATGATATTATTTCTCCATTTACATCTAATTTGGAAATTTATTAGTTAAATTTATATACTCCAAACACTAGAAGCATTATAATGTATGTAGTTCATAAACCATATCCCCCTTTTCAATGAAATTAAGATGTTGAGAAATTATATATCCAATAGAGTTTCTATCAATATTTAAATCCATATCAAGCATATAATAATTTCCAGTACATTCTAGATAGTTCACCAAATGGGTTTTCCAAAACATTTTGTACACGTAATGTTTTTTTTTATTTTCCACTATTTCATTGTTAAGATTGACTAAAAACATAAATCAAGTCATTATATTCTTATGTTTCATTTCATGAAACCATTATAAATGTCCAAACCCCATTTTCACTTCAAGAGAACATCATAATCTTCATTCATAACATGAAAATTATATATTGGTTAGATATTTCTATAGATGTGGTTTTCTACAACAAAATAACTGATAAATTTTCCAATTATAATAAATTAAAAATCATTTAGTGTATTATGAATTCAATGTAACATTATTCTCAAAACTTCCAACAAATTAATTCTAATTTTTCATTAACTAAATAAATTTCATTTCTATATTTTCCTAGAATATATGAGTAATATATTTGTTGAGAAATATTTTTTCAATTATTTCTCACATAATGGATTCAAACTAATCTTATGGATTATTGTTCTGGATATGTTTCCACCTCTGATCATATTCTTCCACTAAGTATTTTACATGAAATGTAATAATATATTTCCAAAAAAAATGGACTATAGAAAATATTTTTTTCATTAGTGTTTATAAATTATACTAAAATAAATGGATTAGTGGATCATCTAATATTCTGTGGTCCTTGACACATAAAGTATTAAACTTTTAGTTTTACCTTCCTTAGTTAATCAAGAAACTCCGCATGTTTTAGATTAATATTCATCAACTTATTTAACTGATTCATCATCAAAAAGATATTTTTATCTATAGTTTTCTATAAAAAAGTTAATATTTTTTTATATTTTCCATTGCATCCATTTTTTATGAGATTTCATGTATTTCCTGCCATTTTCTAGAAAAAATAACTACATGAGAAATATTTCTCTATTTTTAATATTATAATAATTATATTATGTAAATTTATTCCTAAAATTTAATATTACCAAGATTCTAGGATAATATAATTAAAAAATTATAATATTTATATATCCATGTTAATGGTTTTTAAAATCAATGATAAAAAAATCATATCCCGTAAGAGTTAAAATTATAGTGGACAATAAGTTCTTCTTATCATGCTCTAGGTACATGTCGATTTAATAAATAAAAACCCCATCTAGTTTTATTAAACCAAGTTATTTATATATGTGATCCACATAAACTTATAATTTTATGATTAGGATTTTATTTCACGGAAACCCATCATATTATACATTACCAATTTTTTTGGGATTTTCATATATTTATACTTATTCCTCGTATTTTAAATAATTTTATTCTGTAAAAATTTAATTAAATTACTTATGATTTCCTTTGATAATGAATTTGGTGACCCACCTATTTAATAAAATATTTTAATGGTATTACAAAAGAAAATTCTTCCTTAATAACAGTAAAAAACATTATAGGATTAGTGTATATGAAACGAGGTACATGATATAAGAGTACATAATGAAAATATTATCATAAGGTTTATATTGTCCTATAAAAAGACACACATATTAGTCAATCATGGTTCACCTCAATATATGTGATTTCATAGGGACATACTAAAATATAAAAGGCTGATCATAAAGATCAATGAGGGATAAAAATTAAAATTTTGAATTACTGATTTTTAGGGATACAAATTGAGTTATAACATGAGATTATAATAACCAGTATATGATGCATATAATGTAAATATGGATACAATATTAAAATGATACATTAATAATCATGTCCCCATTATTCAATACACTAGTTTTATAAAACCTATTACCAAAAAAATTCACCAATGTATCATAATTAATTTCATCTCTAGTGATTAATTATTCACCCAATACATTTAGGTGATATAACGGTAAATCCTTCATATTTATTAAAAATTGTGTTCCACATCAGTTAAAAATAATTCTTTTCATCAACAACCCATATAGAATAAATAAAAGTTTTAATATAAACTCATTGATTACATAGGTGTTTAACGATATGAACTTTTAATTCATTTTCACTAAAGTGAATGAAATGTGGGTTAAATATATTGAAATTAAAATACAATTTTTTATAATTACTTATATAGGATTTCTATTGAATTAAATTAATATTGGTTATTTATAAATAAATTTATTCATGGCTGATCAAAATATTATTTCTACATCATAATAGGTATATAATGATATTTGTGGAATGAGTATTATAGTGAGAGAATAAAAGTATCTCATTTTTTGAGAAAATATTTTTTGGTTATAAAATTATCATAATTGAGTAATAAAAATAAAAATGTTAATTTATAAGACTAACTATAAATTAAGTACTTGGATAAAAGGGAGGGGAAGAGTTCCTTGCAATATAGATTGATAAATCTTGAGGAGATTTTCTTGAAAACAATGAAACACATTAGAAATAATCAGTAGAGGAAACATTGTGGAAAATCCATACATAATTTTTTGGGATAAACTCAAAGGGGTTATAATGGTTGATATTTATTGAAAATGTGGGATAATGTTTTATAAATTTCTATATATTAGTTTTGGAAACCTATGTTATATAAAAAATAAATCCACTAACTTATTTCTGGTTTTGAATCATGGTTTAAGGCACAAAAAGGTGGTTTTGACAGATTTTAGTTTTAGAACCAAACATCAAAATTTTATATTACTATTCTTAAGGGAAATTTTTTTTCTGTAAAATATTTTTTTAAAGCATGATATCAAATTTTGACATTGTAATATTATATATATGTTTTGAGTACCTTTTTAATTCATTAAAATAACTTATATTAATGAAATAACTTATTTTTCTTCGTGGACTAGCTATTTTAAATTATTAAATAATTTTGAAATCATTAAAGGTATAAAAAACAACTATATTTTTTTTCCAAGAAAAATAATGCATTTTAAAAAATTAAAAAATTTTCAACCCAATATAATCCAAATGTGTGAAGTTTTAGTATAATATTTATTTATCAAAATATTTCACTAAATTAAATATTTTATACTTTTAATGAAAATATTATTAATTGAAAAAATATTTTTTTGACATTATCAACATTCCATCCATTTTAAAAAGTTACATATAAAATTAAAAAAAATTATTATTTATAATTTATTAAATAAAGTTTTATTAATAAATATAAATTTAATTATATTTTTTTAAAATTAAACAAATTTTTCACAATTTTGTATATTATTTATATGTTTTTTGAAAAAAAAAATTACGTTTTTATTAAAAAATATATTTTTCATATTTATCTTATATTAATTTTAATTTTTTAAAATAAAAAAATTGGGAAAATGGGTTTGGCGATACCACTATTTCATTTTTACAAATTAAATTACAAATTATAACACTATATTGTTGATATATAACCCCTTACAACAACAACATACACCTTATGGGTAAAGATTATAATGGTGGTATATTCAATGTGTGGATGAGAAAAAATTGATCTTGAGGTGTGTTTTACTCACTTGAATGTATCCCCCAGTGTATTTGGATCGATCCTTAATTATTAATGATCTTCTAAGGCTTGGGCAAGAGAAAACCCCAGTGAAGCTTTCTCCATTTTGATATATGACATATTAATTTTAAATTGAGTGATCCTACTAGTTGTGGAAAAATTATCCCTTAAGAATAAATTATATATAATCAATTACTCATTGAATAATGTAATTCCAATAGTTATAATGCTCAACTTTCCTATTGACCAATTACCATGTTATCCAATGATATGGTAAAAATCATATCACAACAGTCACATTTCCCACTAAACACAATATATATTCTCCAACATTCGAATACATCATCATTGACTTATTAAATTATAATGGACCGACACTACTCAAATATCATATTCCAAAATCAATAAAATAAAATTGCATGCTAGTAATAGTTTTTTTGAATTTGGTGGTTTTTAAACCAATTCTAAATGTTTCTGTGATAGTTTCCAAATATCACTGGTAAATTTGGTGTTGGAAACCAACTGAAATTTTTTTCTTCCATTTATTATTGGTTTTTAGTAATTAATGTGGAACATTTGTTTTGAGTTGTTTTTCCTTCTTAAAAAGTTACAAATTTAGCGGTAGTGTAAAATTTTGTAGCATTTGTATGATTTTTAGGAGGGAAATTGTTTCTAAAAATATTAAACAGACGCAATATAATATAAATATAATATAGAGGTGGTTAAAACCAATAATAAAAAATTTTCATAATATAAATGTGTTGTAAACCACCGCTAAAAGAAATTTCATCTTTAGTGGCAGTTTAAACTTCTAATAAATAACGATTTTATGAAGAAAAAAAATGCAAAGTCTACCATCCAAAAGTACCCATAGAAAAACTGAAAGCAATATATCATAAATCAAGTTACCCATAACACCTCCAATAACTATAAAAAATATTCCATTATAAGTAATTAATAATAAATATATTAATTAATAGTATTATAATAAAAAAATATTAATCAAAATATAATTATGGGGATCAATAAGGTTCTAACCATAATCATTGAAATAAATATATATAAATTTAAATATATTTTGTTTAACATCATCTTTGAATCCAATGTGAACACTAATCACTACCCCATAAACTTTTATAGACACCCTGTCTCTCTTTATATCAACTTCAAACTACAAAAACCTATATAAAAATTATATTACAAATTAAATAGTGTAGTATATTTAAATTTAATCATAATACCAATAAAATTTTGTGTACTAAAAGATTACGATATTAAGAGATTCACATACTCACTAACAACCATCGATGCAATATCACCAAGGATAGATCCATTTTTTACATAATTCAACCAGTGCATTCTGTAGTTAAAAACCATTGCAGCATGCATCTTTATAGGATCCCCCTATTCCAAAATAATAAATTTCATGGAAACGTACTCCCTCAGGAAAAATAATCACTCGATATCATCAATAGAGACCCCATATCTCTACAAAAGGCATTTTCAAAAAAAAAATATAAATGATAACAGATGTACAATACATAAAAAAATATACATAGATGTGATATTTTTTTATTGAACATATTAAATAAGTCTTCGAGATATGAATGGATGAATACAAATACCATAATTGTTTTCCAACATTCATGATGTTTTATATCTCTATAATTTCATCATATACTTCATCAACCATTAAAAAACATATAATTTAAATATCATGATAGTTAAATGTGTTCACTTATGGATATTTATGGTATTCAATGTTAGAGTAAAACTCTTCCAATTTGTTACCTAGAAAATACATGATTTTTTTTTTAAAAAAAACACTCCGCCCTTCATCTACGACTTATTTCACATAATATACCATTTTTTATTTAGATTTGAAGATAAAATGATCATGTAATCTATAGTCACTAAAATCTATCAAGTGATAGATGTTCAAAAAAGTAAATTACAAGGAATATCTTCTAACACATCGAAAAATATCGACCCAATTTCATTTGAATTAAACAAAAAAATGACCATAGTGTTTTAATTCGATAATATCAGCCAACATTCCACACAATACCACTTCGAAAAATGTAAATATACCATTATTATATGTTTTTGAACCCTCATCTTAATCGACATTATGAAATTTAAATCCATTCACATTATTAGAATAAATCCTTCTTGAAAGTTTTAGATGACCTTGAATAAGAAAATTCAAATATTCTGAAAAATCTACACGGGTACAAGTACTCATGATTTAAAAAATTATATACATTGTTAGATTAAATAAATATATTTTTTCAATCTAATATATATATATATATATATATATATTTATTCAGCATACCAAATCTATGTTCCTGTAATAATTTCCTTTTTATGTGTGTGAAATTTCTGCTCCTCCTAACTAATCAGCAAATAGAATGAATTATTTGTATTTCCCTATCTAGTTGAGATTGAGTGGATGTGTAGTAAACACATACAAATCGATTAAATCCTATCTCAATATCATACAAGTATCTAGAGAAAAATGTAAGACACTCTTAGGTCCAATATTATTCTAAAATAGACCCTGAGGATGGGGTATTTTTATCATGTGTGGCTTATAATTCCCAAAATATTTGTGAAATATAATAAATAAATCATAGTTATGTATTTAACGAAGTGATGATAATTTCATCCATAATATGACAAAATATTAATCAAGTACCAATCAATCAGATACATCCATAAATAGTGTAGGGGGATGCCTAATTTATCCCCTATGACCAAAAGCATAGTTAAATACATCAAGACTTTTAAAAATGATGGAAGACAGGTCTTCACCATTTCACACAGTTTAAATACAAATCTCTCCAAAAGGTTTTCATGCTCAAATGGATGTAGTGTTTTCTCTCATAGACATTTGATTAATGTGAAATATTGGATAATGGTAGAAATAACTATTTCAGGTAATAATGTACGAAATTCCAATGGTATTAACTGTTATAACAACAAATGTGAAACATGAATTTTCAATCCATGTAACCTACGATCCTTTAAGACACCACATATAGAGATGTTACGTGAATACCAATTAAATTCCTTTATTTGTTTTAATCATTGAAGGAATGTATCTTTATCCCTATTTTTCATTGCAACAATTCCTGGATCATACTTTTCATTCTCATCTGGCCAGAGATCATTCATTATTTTCATAGTTTGTAGGTGCGTCTGTGCATTGAGATGGTCCCTCAATTTTTAATTATCATGTATCAATTCGATGATCAATTTTTTTTAAAAAAATCTTTACTACATTCATAACATAAAAATTTTGTCGCAAAAAATTGAATTTACATTATGGAAGTTTGAAAAATATACATGTTTATACCACTATTGTATTTTGGCTTCACTGTATAATGAACTTCAAACTCAGTGCCCACAGTATTCCAAATGATGCATCATTATAAATTTTATTTCAACATTTCAATGTAGTGCCAATAATTTGGAATATATCAATAACTATTGAGGTGGTTTGTGGTAAATAGAAGCATTGAAATTTGACTTGATCAATTGAAATCTATGAGATACATCAATACTACATGACAAATTGATATTTGTGACCTGTTATTTGTGACGAGACAGTGGCTCATCACAAATAACCTGTCGAAAGGGGTTATTTGCAATGTGCAATTACTATGTCGCAAATAATTGTAATTTACGACAGGCGGTAAGGTCCCTTCATAAAAGGTTTAATTCAAAGTACACGCCAAACTGTGAGTAATGGTATTTGAAATGGTATCCTATTCCAGTCAAAAATACCCAAAGTCGTTTTTTAGTATATGCGATGGGATGCTTGTCATGTCGCAAATACATTGTAAGCAGGTACCTATTTCCAAAGGGGGACGATGTTAATAAATTTTTAATGGACCACATTAATTAATGTGGGTAGAGTCATTTGTGATGGGGCCCATCATAAATAATCTAACCTATATATATCCCCATATGCTTTTCTTTTCATTTCACCCTTTACTCAAATTATATCTCTCTCTCTTCTGAAAAAATTTCTTCCAAAAAATTTCTTAGATTAAACATCAAAATCGAAGCATAATATATATCTTTGATACTCTGAAAGTTTTAGTTTCATGGTATTTAACTATTTTTTTATTGATAATTAATTTATTTTTATTAAATTGTTTATAATTATTTTTAATTATTTTTAATTTATTTAGATTAGAATTACATATATTTTTTAGTGTTTATTTTTATGAATAGTCCTATCTATGTTTCAATTAGTAATAATTTTAAATATTGAATATTAATTATCAATAAGGATTATTAATTACAAATAATTATCAATAAATAGGATTATTTAGTAAAAATAAGGATTAGTTAGTAATAATTTGGATTAATTAGTAATAATTAGTATTAAATAATAAAAATTATGAATAGTTGATATTAATTTGGATTAATTAGTAAAAATTTGAATCAATTAGTAATAATTAATAATGATTAATAATAAATAGGCATATTTATCAATAATTAGAAAAAAAATTAAATATTTTTTTATAATTTGAAATAAATAGTAATGATTAGTAATTATTAGAATTAATTAATAATAATTATTAATAATTATAAATAATTAGTAATGATTATCAGTAATTAGTAATAATTATAAATAATTTGAAAAAATATGAAAAAGTTTGTTATAATTTTGATTATTTATCAATAATTACTAATAATTAGTAATAATTTGGATTAATTATCAATAATAAGTAATAAATAGTATTAATTAGTAATAAGTAGTGCTAATTATTGAAAACTACTAATAATTTTTAATAACTAGTAATAAATTATATTAATTAGTAATAAATAGTATTAATAGTAATATTTTTTTTTAATTTGTAATAATTAGAAATAATTTGTAATAAATAAAAATACTTAGAAATAATTTGAAAAAAATAGGAATAATTAGAAAAAATAGGTAATAACTAGATATAGTTATAATCAATTCATAATAATTAGATGTAATTTTGTATATATATCAATAATTTGGAATAATTGTCAATAATTATTATTAATTAGTAATAAATTGTAATAATTATTAATAATTATGTAAAAAATTGTAATAATTATTTATAATGACTACTAATTTGGAATACATATTAATAATTAGGAATAATAAGTAATTTTTAGTTGTTATTAGTATTAATTAGGATTAATTTGTAATAATATGGATTAATTAGTTGTAATTAGGATTAATTAGTAATAACTTGATAAAATTAGGATTACATTGAAATAATTAAAAATAATTTGGATTCATTACTAATAATTATTTATAATTCTGATTAATTATCTATAATTAGTAATAATTAATAAAAATTCTCTTAATTATCAACAATTTGTTATAAATATCAAATATTAGTAATAATTATCTATAAATAGGATTAATTAGAAATAATTATCAATAAATTGGATTAATTAGTAATAAATAGGATTAATTAGTAATAATTAAGATTAGTTAGTAATATTTTACATTATTTAGTAATAATTTGGATTAATTAGTAATAGTTACGATTAATTAGTAATAATTAAGATTAATTTGGATTAATTAAGATTAATTATTCCTAATTAGGATTAATTAGTAATAATTATGATTAATTATTTACAATTTGTAATAATTAATAATAATGAGGGATAATTTTTTATAATTTTTAATAATTAATAATAATTATAAATAATTATCAATAATTGGAAAAAAATTCGTAATTAGTAATAATTAGAAATAATTAGAAATAAATTGCAATCATTTGTAATAATTAGTAATAATTAGTACTAATTACTCATAATTTGTAATATTTAGTAGTAATAAGAAATAATTGCTAATAAATAGAAATAATAAGAAATAATTATTAATAATTAGATATAATTAGTAATATTTTTTAATAATTACAAATAATTATTAATAATAATTAATGATTAGTAATAATTAGTAATAATACGTAATAATATGAAATAAATTGTAATAAATTGTAATTATTAGTAATAATTGGAAATAATTAGTATTAATTTGTAATAATTAGTAATAATTTGAAATAATTTGTAATAATTAGTACCAATTAGTAATAATTATAAATAATTATCATTAATTAGAAATATATAGTAAAAATTAGGATTAATTATTAATAATTAGTAATAATTAGGTTTGATTATAAATAATTAATAATAATTAGTATTAAGTTTCTATAATTCATAATAATTAGGAGTAATTATCAATAATTAGGATTAATTAGTAATAAGTAGGAATAATTAGTAATAATCTGAATTATTTAGAAATAATTAGAATAAATTAGTAATTATTAGAATTAATTACGATTAATTAGTAATAATTAGTCTTAGATATGATTAATAAGAAATTATTAGTATTGATTAGGGATAATTAGTACAAATTAGCATTAATTTGTAACAAATAGAAAAAAAATTATTAATCAAAATATTAAAAATCTGTAAAAATTAGTAAAAATTAGAAAAAATTAGGATTAATTTGTAGTAATTTGGAATAATTATTGTTAATTTGGATTAATTATGATTAATTATGATTAATTAGTAATTATTAGGATAAATTAGTAATCTTTAGTAATAAGTTTGATTAATTTGAAATAATTAGAAATAAATAGACATAGTTAGTAATAGTCAGTAATAGTTGGTAATAATTAGTAATAAATCATAATAATTTCAAGTACATTAATTAAGAGTCATAATTTCCAATTGATTGGTTGTATTTATTTTGATCAATGCTTGAGCTCCTTGATTAATTCTTCGACTGAAATAAATATAAAAAATCATCTTATACATATGTCTGAGCATATTTATTAGATATATTTATGTGAGAGCATGTTGCACGTGGTAAGTCGTCAGACAGAAGAGGCCCTATTCCCGATGACTCACCCCTTGGCACTTTATACGAATGAAATATCTATGAATAGTCTCCTATAATGTATGAATATTCATATTTGTATGCATGAGAGAATGGATAGTAGTGCGGTGAGGAATCCCTGCTCTTCATCCTCATGCATTTGAAAATTGATATTCATATATCGAAGCATACTTTTTATTGTGCTTTTAGTTTTAGAATGTTGCAAGGGGATATGTTATCGAGAAAAAGAGTTATCGTTAATTAGTTGGAAATTATGTTGCTTGTAATTAACAATAATTAGTTTAAAAAACATGAAATTAATAATAATTACAGTTTATTAGTATAAATTTTTATAAATGAGTATTGATTAGTATAAAAGCATAAAAATAGTATAAATAAATGTTAAAAAATAGAAATTATTATAAATTTCGAGAAATGATAATTTAATTGTTATCTCTTTAATTTAATAGTTTTTATCTTATATTTAATTATAAAAAATAAAAAATTGTTTCATATTTTTTAGAAAAATAATGAATTAGGAAGTTGAAAAAAGTTATTATTATCAGATAGTGCTTGGATAACATGACATAGTAATCAAATTAGTTCTAGTTTAGTTCCAATATATATTGAGGGTGTTCAATCTTTCTTATCATTTGAATCAATGAATCCAAAATTTGATTTAGGAGGGACAATTAATCGTCCTTGTAAAAAATGAGCTCTGAGGACGTATGACCCATTTGACAACGTTAAAAGTAATTTATTATGTTTTTCTTTTCAACCAAATTATGTTTTTTTGTATTAACATGGTGAATGCAGTTCCATGGAAGATGTTAATAATTTGGTTCCAGATCCTCCATGGTTTCAAAATTTTATACAAGATGTGGTATGTCCGTATGCTAAGAAAAAAAAGGGATGATATTGATTTAGATCCTAAGTTAGAAGTAGCAAATTTATTTGAGTTTTTGACATCCAGTGAAGAAGCCTTATAACCTTGTTGCAAGATAAGTAATTTTAAAGAATTTTCTAAATTTATTTAAATTAAATCAGATAATGGAATGTCAAATAGTAGTTTTGATCTGCTATTCTCTTTGTTAAAAATAATACAATCTGAAGGAAATGTTATGCTTACAAATTAATGAGAGAGCAAGAGGATGGTTCATAATATGGGTCTTGGTTATCATAGGATGCATGATTTTTGTTGTACCTCTCATACCCCTCGTGGTTTAATTTTCATGATCACAATCACTATCCTATTTATCTAATCTTGTTTTCAAGTGTTTTTGTTAATAGGCATGATTTCAGGAGCAAGAAGTGGCAAAGGAAGAACAGTGGACTGTCTTTCAGTCCACCGGCCAACCGGTGGCTTCACCACCGGCCAGCCGATGGACCCTGGGAAGAAGGGACACCCACTGCCTTCTCACCAGCCAACCGGTGGCCTCCTCACCGGCCGACCGGTGGTACCCAGACAGAAGGCTGAGCCACTGCCTCAGCACCAGCCAACCGGTGGCCTCACCACCGGCCAGACGGTGGCACCCAGCCAGAACAGTGTCAGCCACTGCCTCAGCACCGGCCAACCGGTGGCCTCCTCACCGGCCAGCCGGTGGCTCCTGGACAGAAGCCCTCCTCCTTTTTGCAAGCACCGGCCAACCGGTGGCACTGCACCGGTCAGCTGGTGGAGCCAGACAAACTAGCCGTTGGGCCTTTGACCAGACCTGTCCACTTGCCTCCCAACGGCTCCGAAAGCCTCTCCAACGGCTGCGAAGCCTCCCAAAGGCCATATGAGGGTTCCCCCTCTATAAATAAAGGACTAGGAAGCCCCGGATCAATACCGGAACCATAACCAAGTCATGGAAGCCCACGGGACACATTTCTCATCATTAGGCAAGCCTCCGGTGGACTCCTTCAAGGAACCTCCAATTGCTCCAACTCAATTCCTCATCCAAGGAGCACCACCAAAGAAGCTTGGGGAGCACTCTTCATCAACTCCTTCAATCCATTAGCGCCCAAGGCTTCTCCTCATTACGGTTTTTCATTATTTATCATTTTGAGCTTTAAATTGAGTTTGTGTCTACAAACTCCCATTTCTCTCATCCTCCATTCTTTTGGGTTTTCACATCACCTTTAAGGTGTGAAGAGGTTGGTCAAGCCTTTCCTTTAAAAGGATTGAGACATAGGTGAGCTAGCCTTCACCTGTAAGAAGGCTAGTGGGTTCTTGCTCAACCAATAAAAGCAAGCTATAATAGGTTCTAGACTAACCTTAAAGTCTAGTGGGTTTCTTGCTAAAACCATTAAAAAGCAAGTGGTAGTAAATCTCTCAATGGTTGAGTTGGGAGCGGAGACGTAGGCTTGGGTTTAAGCCGAACTCTGTTATCAAGTATTGTGTTTTGCCTCATTTATTTCCACTGCACTTTTAACTTTGATTTTAAATTGTTAATTATTTTTTAAAAGGCAATTCACCCCCCCTCTTGCCATCACTTCCTTTTTTCTCCGCCCAACAATTGGTATCAAAGGAAGATTTGAGTAATACCCTAACCGGTTTCAAATTCAAGATCCATTGTGATGGCTTCAACCTCTTTCGCCCCCGAAGGCTACTCTTTGGGTCGTGCTCCATTTTTTGATAGAACCGACTATAATTATTGGAAAACCCGCATGACCACTTTTCTTAGAAGTATAGGTTATCCCATTTATAAAATTGTCATGCATGGTTATTCTCTTTCTTCTCCCGATGAATCCAAATGGACCCAAGCCGATATTAAAAATTTCGAGCTTGATGGCAAAGCCATGAACGCTCTTCATTGCGGACTTGATCGTAATGAATTCAATCGAGCTTCCACATACACCTCATCTCATGAAATCTGGAACTATTGGAGGTTACCCATGAGGGGACCAACAAAGTTAGGGATACTCGATTGGATATGTTTCGTCAAGATTTTAAGTCTTTTACCATGCATCCATCTGAATATATAACTGAAATGTTTACACGTTTTACTGATGTTTGCAATGGGAGAGAATCTCTTGGTGATGATCTGTCTACAGAAACAATGGTCAAGAAGATCCTTTGGATCTTACCAAGCTCATGGGCTCCAAAGGTCACGGCAATTCAAGAAGCAAAGGACATCAAGAACATGCCCGTCGAAGAGCTCATCGGATCCCTCATGACCTATGAGATCACCATGAGGAGGCAAGCTGAAAAGGAAGGCAAACTGATCAAAGTTCCAAAGAACATCGCCTTCAAAGTTCAACAAGAAGAAAGATCCTCCTCCTCATCATCTTCCTCTTCAAGCGGCGATTCCGAAATGGAGAACCTTGCCCTCAAAATGAACAAGTTCATGAAGAAGCACAAGAAGAAGAAATCCCGCAAGGCTCAACCCAACGAAAAATCCGAGCCCAAGGTAACATGTTACGGGTGCGGCGAGAAAGGCCATTACAAGCCCGATTGCCCACTCAACAAGAAAAAGGCCAAGCAAAAGGAAAAGAAGAAGGCATTCAAGGCCACTTGGAGTGATAGCTCCACATCCTCCTCCTCCTCCTCAAGTAACAACAGTAACAAATGACTAATGGCATTTCATGAGGTAACATCTTCCGACTCCTCATCCTCTTGTTCTTTAAATTCTTTAAATCATTTATCCTATGAGGATCTCCAACATTCTAGAGATCAATTGGAGGAAGGTTTTCACGAACTTTCTTCCAAATTTGTTTCCTTAAAAAAGAATTTCAAAAAACATTCTTCCGAAAAGGAACAACTTCTCAAAGAAAAGGAGGAGTTGTCCCTCAAGATCCAAAACCTTCCCGATGTTGAATCCATGGAATCAACAATCAAGGATTTAAGGGAATCCCTAGCTAAGTTCACCCAAGGTGAACAAAATTTGACCAAACTCCTAGGTTCCCAACGCATATCTAGAACCACCGAAGGGCTTGGCTATTCCAAGAAAGCTTCCTCTTCCCATGCACCCACTATTTTTGTAAGGGGAGCTCCCAATTTAAATTTTGCAATTATTGTAAAAAAACCGGGCACATAATCTATGAGTTCAATTGAAAAAATGCCCGGTACGGTAGGCCCAAAACCATTTTCCTTAATGATGAATTTTATAGGAGAAGACCCGCCACTAGACAAGTGTGGATTGAAAAATCTCTTTTAGCGAGTCTTACCGGACCAAAATTTGTCTCGGTTTCAAAAACCTCTCCCTGGTGATTTGTTGTTTTTATTTAGGGGGAGTTAGGATCATTTAATCCTTTTTTATTTCATTTTTAAAACTTTCATTTCAAAATTTTCGATTCAAAACTTTCAATTCAAAATTCTCAATTTAAATTTTCAATTTAAAAATTCTCAATTCAAATTTCGATTCAAAACATTCAATTCAAATTTCAAAAATTTCAATTGGTTTTAAAATCTCTATCTTGTTTTTCAAACTCATTCCCTCAATCAAGTTTTATGCCCCGTGCTATTTTGATAATCACAAAGGGGGAGAAATTCTTGGTTGATTGGGGGAAAAATATTTTAAAGCATGCCTTTCATTTCATTTTTACATTGATTGTTTTAGTGATTGTGATCATCAAAATAGGGGGAGATTGTTGTACCTCTCGTACCCCTCGTGGTTTGATTTTCATGATCACAATCAATCTCCTTTTTATCTAATATTGTTTTCATGTGTTTTTGTTAATAGGCATGATTTCAGGAGCAAGAAGTGGCAAAGGAAGAACAGTGGACTGTCTTTCAGTCCACCGGCCAACTGGTGGCTTCACCACCGGCCAGTCGTACCCCTCGTGGTTTAATTTTCATGATCATAATCACTCTCCTTTTTATCTAATCTTGTTTTCAAGTGTTTTTGTTAATAGGCATGATTTCAAGAGCAAGAAGTGGCAAAGGAAGAACAGTGGACTGTCTTTCAGTCCACTGGCCAACCGGTGGCTTCACCACCGGCCAACCGATGGACCCTGGGCAGAAGGGACACCCACTGCCTTCTCACCGGCCAACCGGTGGCCTCCTCACCGGCCGACCGGTGGTACCCAGATAGAAGGCTGAGCCACTGCCTCAGCACCGGCCAACCAGTGGCCTCAGCACCGGCCAGACGGTGGCACCCAGCCAGAACAGTGTCAGCCACTGCCTCAGCACCGGCCAACCGGTGGCCTCCCCACCGGCCAGCCGGTGGCTCCTGGACAGAATCCATCCTCCTTTTTGCAAGCACCGGCCAACCGGTGGCACAGCACCGGTCAGCCGGTGGAGCCAGTCAGACTAGCCGTTGGGCCTTTGACCAGACCTGTCCACTTGCCTCCCAACGGCTCCCAAAGCCTCTCCAATGGCTCCGAAGCCTCCCAAAGGCCATATGAGGGTTCCCCCTCTATAAATAAAGTACTAGGAAGCCCCGGATCAATACCGGAACCATAACCAATCCATGGAAGCCCACGGTACACATTTCTCATCATTTGGAAAACCTCCGGCGGACTCCTTCAAGGAACCTCCAATTGCTCCAACTCAATTCCTCATCCAAGGAGCACCACCAAAGAAGCTTGGGAGCGCTCTTCATCAACTCCTTCAATCCATTGGCGCCCAAGGCTTCTCCTCATTACGGTTTTTCATTATTTATCATTTTGAGCTTTAAATTGAGTTTGTGTATACAAACTCCCATTTCTCTCATCCTCCATTCTTTTGGGTTTTCACATCACCTTTAAGGTGTGAAGAGGTTGGTCAAGCCTTTCCTTTAAAAGGCTTGATACATAGGTGATCTAGCCTTCACCTGTAAGAAGGCTAGTGGGTTCTTGCTCAACCAATAAAAGCAAGCTGTAATAGGTTCTAGACTAACCTTAAAGTCTAGTGGGTTTCTTGCTAAAACCATTAAAAAGAAAGCGGTAGTAAATCTCTCAACGGTTGAGTTGGGAGCGGAGACGTAGGCTTGGGTTTAAGCCGAACTCCGTTATCAAGTTGTGTGTTTTGCCTCATTTATTTCCGCTGCACTTTTAACTTTGATTTTAAATTGTTTATTATTTTTTAAAAGGCAATTCACCCCCCCTCTTGCCATCACTTCCTTTTCTTCTCCGCCCAACAATTTTTTCAAATGACTTCATCATATATTATGTTGAAAATTAGTTGTTGGATAGTTATCCTACATGTAGACAATAATGGTATAAAATAAGCTCAACTAGAGACTCCTGTATTTTATCTTGTAAAACAAATGTTATATTTACTGCTCACACTCGGATTGCATTTTATTTAGGCCTCAAAACATAGCATCATTGTTTTCATAGAATAAAATGAAAATTTCAACTAGTAAAAGAAAAAATCAACCCACTAATGGTAATTCATGAAAACATTTTGACTATGTATATCTGTCATTTTCTTTTGAAACTAGAAACATACGATTGGGTATTTCTATTGATGGTTTCTATCCATTTGGTTCTTATGGTATTCAGAGTTCATGTGGGCCTATCTTTATAACTCCATATAATTTACCTCTATGGATGATGATGATGGATCCATATATCATTTTGACGATATTAATTCATACCCATCTGAAATATAATATTGTTTTTTATTTGAATACATTGAATGATGAGTATATTTCACTATGAAGTAATGGTGTTAGTACATATGATATTGCTGCGAAACAACACATCCTACTAAAAGATGCAATGATGTGGAAAATTAATGTCTTCCCAACGTATGGAATGTTATATAAATGGAGTAAACATGGTCCAAAATAATGTTTGTACTAAACGAGAGATAGAAAAAAGGTTATGCTCATAAATGGGAAAACCCTTGTTTTTTATACTGTCATTATAGATTTCTTCCAACAGATAATTCGTTTGGATGAAAACAATACCATTTCAGAAAAGTGACATTTGATAAATATGGGACCCCACCAATGATCTCAGGTATCTAGTTAAAATAAATTGTCACATTATTACATCTCTTCACATTAGTACTAAAAAATTAACCAATAGAAAATTGATGGGTTTGGAATAGAACTGAATTGTATAAAATGGACCATTTTTTGAGATTTTCCATATTGATTTGATTTTTCTTCTGTTACATGTTAGATGTGATTCATATTGACAAGAAATATGTAAATAATTTATTTCATATATTTCTGGATAAACCAATTATGACCAATGTTAATATAAAGGCATGATTAAATCTTGGCCAAATTTTCAAGCGAATTGAACATAAAAAGTTTGAAATGTCAGATCACATATGTTAATGAATGCAAAAGCATTTTATACATTTTCCAAAGAGATTTTTTTTATTATGTTAGTGGATTGTAGATTTGAGACTTCCAAATGGTTATGCTTTCAATTTCTACATATGTGTCTGAAATGGTCGTATTACCGGATTAAAAAGTCATCAATGTCATGTTTTAATGGAATGAATTATTCAAATAAGATTAAGATGATTGTTAAATCCAATGATTTGGGTTGTGCTTAAAAAATATCATATTTTTATCAAGATATTTGTGCATCAATAACATACTTAGATTATGTAAGAAAACTGCAAGAATGTTTCGTTTTAATTTTATGTAAGCTATAGAAAATCATCCTTCCAAATTTTTTTGACTCAATAGAATATATTATATTACATTTTCATCAAGAAAAAAATTTGAAGGATTGGAATATTACTGATGGATATAACAATTTGAGATATTTATGTAGAAATTGATAGAAGAATGTCTGCAAAAAAGCACATATTGATGGATTGACTCTAGAAGATTATTTGAAAGAGGAAAATTTATTTTTCTACACTCATTATTTTAAATCTTAATATTCTTAAAAACACAACAGGATGAGCCTCTGTGAATGAAACGTTGACAATTACATGACAAATCTATTATCAGTTTTCAATCAGCCCCTACATGGCTTCGGTGGAGTTCATGAATGATGATTTTCAAATGATAAACATCAAAAAGCTCATACAGATATTCTACTCAACTGTGAAAAAATTACATAATATATATTATTAGTGCTGATATCAATTATTCTATAATTTCTATAATAATACATCAATCATATTTTATTTTTGTAATTTATATGATAAATATATCAAAAAATAGTTTCCACAAATTAAAATAGACACTTTTGAAGAACAACGTCAAAAAAATTCCTATCGGTTTCAAAAATTTGAAAAGTTAATTATTTTTCATTTCACATAAAAAGTAAATTTAATACATTTTATAGTGATAATTGTTTTACAAATTTACGAATATCTCAACATTTTGATAAAATTGACAATTTATTGTATGTATTTAGTAACCCACCATTTTATATGGTTATATCATATAATGCATATGTGGTGAATGGTTTTCGATATCATTCATGATAATAAAGTGAATAAAAAAACTACGAATAAAAATGCATTCTTTATAGGTTCATATCATCGGGAAACTGAATTTTTTATGGCATACTAGAAGGAATCATTGAACTATATAATCTTGGACAACATTACATAATGATGACTTAATGTATGTTGTTGCATACAAAAGCGAGGATTTCTTGTCCATATGATCCATGGGATCGATGAGATTAACTAAAAAGGTATTCAAGAAGTAAATGAACCATTTTAATTGGCTAGTCAGAAACATAATTTTTATTATAAAAATTATTGTGCAACATCAAGGGAGTTGGGTGATTGGTGGAGCATAATAAAAATTAAATATCGAGAGAATCAGTTTACTAAATTTGAATGTGGTTTTACTAAAGTATATGGAATTGAATTTTTTCCAGAGACTTCTCTGAATCCTTATTTTTCGCAAGGAAATATGAATATCATTGATGACACTGCATAGATAAGGGAAGATATTGATCATGAGGCCGGATCAGCCAACTCTCACACTCTTTGTGGTTTGGGCGGAACATAGAGGGGGCATTTTCTTACCCAAATGATGAATCATGACCCCATCCCTAGTTGATGTCTACATCTTGGGTTTAATCCATGCACATAGAGATATATTTAGGTGTGTATTTTAGTTATTTTTCATTAATTAATTATATTATAATTATTTTATTTCTTACTATTTATTCAAAGCTTTACACATACAGTTTTTGGATAGGGGGCTCTATATTTCACAATTATTATTTTGATACCTAGGTGTCTAGGGATCAAACTCCTGTTGATTTTCAGTAGTGCATGTTTGAGCATTGGCTCATATGTATATAAATAATATTTATTTTGAAATTAATTTTATTAATAATATGATTTAATAATTTATTTATAGGGTATATTGTATCCAATTAAGAAGTGAAGTCGTGAGCCATTTTGGAAGGCATAGTGTGGAGTTATGCATCCATGTTGCACTCAGTTATTTCACAATATTGAAAGGAAAGAAATTGATAAATTTATAGTCAATGAGTTTGATAAGACATGTCGCATCAACCAACATGAATATATTACATCTAAGTTTTTTGTATAGATTATATAGACAAATTTTGAGTAGTTAGTTTTAGAGTAGACAATAAATAGGTGAGATAAACCAAGGGAGACATGAGGTGACACATCAAGTAGGTAGTCGTTCATTTAGTACAAATAGGGATCATATGGAAAGTAAATTTTTCCAAAAATATTTTGAATAACATAAAGTATATATGGTTTATTTTTTATTCATATAGGAATTATTAAAGCATGATATTATATAGTACAATGTTAATAAGATGATTTACAGTCATCCATCCATTACAGATATTAGTGGTGCTTTCCACTGTCAGATTGTGGTCAGTATAAGTTTTTTATTTTTAAATTTAACTATAAATAATATTATAACTATTTTAATTTTAAATTGAAATTAAAGGAGTCATATTAGGCTGATACATCATATATAGCTTTTGAGCGTCAGGTTGAGATCAATGGTCAGACCAATGCCCCTCTATTTGATGAGGCAGGATAAATACAAGAAACCTAGTATAGCTTCGATAAATGATGAGTTGTTGGTATTGGATCTCGAGTGATCCCTATGGGTTTTTATTTAACCTCGGTGACATCCGCATCCACCTCTAGAGGAGATTTCATAGATTCATCCTCATCTCATAAACAATATCTGGAGTATCTGCGAGCTCAGATTGAGCATATAAAGACTATGTATAGGGAGTAAGGGGAGATGCGTTAGTGGAAGAAGTTGTAGTAGTAAGGGTTACTACCGTAGCAGTAGCAGTAGTAGTTGTAGATTCTGGATGAGATGCATCAATGGTGATAAAAGCAGGAGAAGGAGTGTAGGGACTATATTATACATCTGACCCATAGTTTTGGGATGGAGTTTCCTCCACCATTTCCTCCAGCTCCTCTAGATGACTCTCCCCCACAGTGAGGTTTTTTTATTTTATAATAAAACATTTGAATGTATTTTTTTGAAATATTAACTATATAATGTTTTCAGTTGTGTGTGTTTTATATTGCCTTGGATATTACATTTTTTATTATATATTAAATTTTTTCATTATATTTATTATTTTATTGATTAATATTTTTTATATATTTTTGTGAATTCATAGTTTTTTATTATATTACTAATATAAATAACATTATTTCTTTAATATTAATAATAATATTATTATATAAATTAATTATTTTATAAATAATTTCATTTTACGAATATTAATATTATTATTTAATTTCTGTTATTATTTTATTATATTTATTATTTTATAAATTTTTTTGTCAATTAATAATATTATATTGATTTTATTTACATGAATATTATATTATAATAAATAATATTTGATTTAATTTATTTTTCATTAATTTTATAACTATTTATGATGGGTCCTCCGCAAAAACATAATATGACGGTTCATCTTAAATTTTTTTTATATATTTCAAGAAAAAAGTATTAAGGTCCGTTACAATTACAAATTGTGAGGGACCATTATAGAAAATTAAAAAATGGGGGACATTTTTTTATGGTTTGCTAAACCATCACAAAAAATTTCATAGAAAATTCACTGAAATTGTTTACTGACGGTTCTACTACTCTTCACAAATAAAAGATTTTTGCACTCGTACATTGTAAAATGTAATATTATCAATACTGTTTTCTATTAATTGGTCATTTGCGATGGGATCCTATCATAATAATCTATTTTTATGATAGTGCGAGATATCATATATGACATAAGATTCACCACTTTTACCCTTATGTAATTTTTTTGGTTTAATATAAATGTTAAAAAAACAATAAGAGAAACCATTTTAAGTATTTTAACTATAAGAATTACCATGGCTAGGGAAGTCACTAATGGTCCACGTTAGGGATTCTGGCATTTTGATCATTATTCTAGAAGATGTAACATATGTCTTAACACCGTTTCTATATTACTCTTATTATTCTTCAATTAGAGGCTGCAAGTATACCCAAATATCATATCTAGGAATTTTTTTCTAAGAAAAATCATTGATGTTCTAAAATACTTTTGTTACATAGACATCAATAAAAGAAAATTATAAGGGGTCAATGTAATTTTCTGAATTCCATAACTCATTTTCAATATCAGAAATGGTTTCAAACCATTGACATCTGATATCAATCACACAATCATATAGTAAGATGAAAAATATAGATGTAATGAATAAAATGTCTTCCATGATTTTTAATAACTTGGATGTCACATTAAATCTTTATTATTATTGTCTATAAAATTCCACTTCGTGTGCTCAATGATTTTTTAATGACATTAATAATCATTGAAATTGAGGACTTAGGTGAATGAAAGACAAAACATTTGTAGGATTGTTCCATTTCATCCTCATTATAGAATTATGTTGATTGTGTCTTCCAAAATCTCTCATTGACATCCATCTAGAAAAATAACATTTTTGGAAATCCTTTCTTCTTGAATCCTCTCCCAAATCATTCATACAATCATTTGGACATGCTCAAATTTTTTTATTATCCATACCAAGCATGTTAACATAGTTTTTCATATCATAAATTGAATTATAGATCTTACCTTTTGGAAATGCATCGGGTAATAATTCCAATATCATGTATATCACCTTATCTTTAATTCCCTATAGGCATTTGATATGTTACAACTTCAGTAGTAAATAATTTTTTGAATATTTCAGACATCCCACTTGGAAAACTTGATTTCCATCATCATCTAAACCATGAAACACATTTGCCTAATCAATGAATTCACCTTTTATATTAGATTCCACAAAATCAAGAGGTGGATCCAATTATATTTTAAAATATTGATCTATTTGTCAAATAGTCTTAAAAACATCACATAACATTGTTCTATTTATATCACCATCAACTGGTTTTTCAAATATTTTTCTGTGTTTTTGTTTTGACTTGAAATGTCATATGAATCATTAATAATGTTTTTAATTTCATTTCCTGTTGCTGAGGAATTTGGGAGCTCATTCTGTCGACTGACATCAGTGATCAATCATTCTAAAATGTCTGATTGTACATTCCAAATCTAATACAAAAAATGAGTTGTGATTTTCATCAACACTTACTATTTGTAAAATTCATCTCTCTTCAACAATCATCTATACTTACATTATGGACATGGACATATTATTCTCTCATCAATGAATTGATTCAATATTGAAGGATATTAAAACTACTCATAACCCTTATCATACTTAGTTCTGTTCTTTGGTAATGTTATCCATATTTTTTACATATATATCTAAATGTGCCTACAATTTTTTAAAAAACATATAAATATTAATATGTCATAAAATATATAAATCTATGTGAGAAAAACCAAGGAAGATAGAAGAGTATTCACATAGGTAATAAAAATTTAAAAGTAAAAATATGAAATGAATCATCGATAGTATTATGTAAAATAGTATATAGATAAAAATAATACAATCACATAGAAACAAACAAATATTCAATTATAAAAATCATTACATCCTGGGATCACTTGTCCCCTTGGATGTAACTATAGTTACACGAGGGTCAAGAAGGTCTAAAAAATTTATACAAATATTTTTATGAATGGTGCAATCAGGGATTCGAAAAAAGAATCAAGAGCCAAAACTTTTTTCACACTATTTGAAAACTAAATTTCAAATGTTCATCTAAAATCATTTTTCAAACTAAAAATTTAATACCAATTTATAAATATAATGTTTTTTTGTAAAATAAAATTTATGGGAATGAGATACCATTATAAAGGATGTCAACTGTTATTGAACCATGAGATAGATAAGATATATATATACATTAGACACAAAGCATATTTTTCTAATAATGATAATATTTTATCTATATTATCTATATTTTATTGTCAAATACCTCAAGATGAGTTGTATTTTATATTAATTCTTCCATATCAATTACTTAACTTATAATTCCTTACTTCAATCTTCTAAAATCATGTTTTGATAAAAATATATTTATAAAATATGGTAATTACAAATAATATAAAATACTATAAGAAGAGTAAGATAGATAATAATGAATTATAAATATAATAATAATACTAATTGAAATATTTATAATATTATATAATAATACATGCACCTATGTAGAGAATGAAAAATTCATTAAACATTATAAAAATTGTTTTAAGGCACACCTACTATCAAATAACTTGTTTGAATATAGGTTTATAAAGAAATGAAATGTGACAGTAACATGAGTTTTAACATGTCCAAAATGGAACCATATTCTATATTTATATAGATTCCATGTTGACAATTTCCAAAACTAGAACACCCATTATAACAAAGAAAACATTCCATAATCCATATTATGAGTCAACATACAACTACTTTATATTACCTCCTAAATTTAGTCAGAATATCTTTTGAAACCAGAGCCCCATATAGGGGAGATTTGCCTATATAAAACCCCCAGTGATCCCACATTACAATTCACAAAAATTGATAGTATTATATCATGATTATTATTGTCCAACTAGAACTTGTCCCATATCATTCAGTGGATCGGTCTCAACGATTCAAATGAAAAAATAGAAATTAATGTCATAAAAATTGAAGAGTAGTTTATTAAACATATGTTGAAACCTGAATATATAAATGATATGTTTGATAAAATATTCTCTATGAGAATATTGATATTTATTAAAAATACAAAAAATTAAATTGAGGTTCCCTTGATATATAAGCACATTGAAGTGACATATTGTTTGTAATTTCAATTAAAATTATTAGAAATAAAATTTTTTGTCAATAAATGATTTTAATTTAAAATTGATAATAGGAATATGAAAATAATGGGAAAAATATTGGTAATGGAGGGATATAGAATAACTAATGATGATGGTGCAGACAAAGTGAGAATTATTAACTATGAAGAGAGAAATGGGGAACCTCTATGATGATTCTTAGTGGATAATTAGGAATGATGAAATTCCTATGATAATTCATGGATGATCATTTAAATTTTAAGGGATTAAAAAATTATATATTAGTTACAGATTAATTATTTAAAGTGATCTATGAAGTTTACATATTAATTTATTTGTCTAAAGGTGTATATTATGTGAGAAATGGAGTCATCAAAATATTTGTGTTTCCAAAAATCACAATAGTGAATTTTTAGTGTCGTGTCTATATGAAAGGTTAAAAACACGTAAAATCGATTTTTTGAATGATTTTTATGTTTATAAATATTGGATAATGTATGTTATGGTTTAAAAATAAAAGAAATTATTATTTTTATGAAACTAACCATGTTGTGAAATAATGAAGCACATAATAGTGGTTGTAAAAAATAGGATGATTGGTTCGAAATTTTTTAATGTGGTTTTTGAGATTAAAAATTACCTATGAAAAATAGTGATTATTTATCCACGATTACATGGTATATGATGTTCTGTATCCATAGTTTTATAATATAATATATAGAAGAAATGTAAATGAATCATTGACGTTATGTTTGATGTTGAAGGGATTTAGTAGAAAAATAGAATAGGATAAATGTGAAAATAGGTGAGCCTATTCCACGGTTGACCTTTTATTATATTTATGTAATGGAATGTATTTCTATGTGAATTATGGTTTTAATAGGGGAGTCATATATGGATGGATAATGTATGATGACATAGAACTTCTATGTTATTTTATGTGTTAAGGAGAGTATCATACTCTTAAATCATTGGAAGAAACATAAAGATGTGAATAGTTACAAGAATTTCATATGGATTTTTTAAAGAGTGTACAGATCTAGGGGAACACAAAAAACATATTCATTCCTTAAATAGTTATAAAAATCACTCTAATGTATGCCTCTATTTATTTCAAAATAATAATTTTTTTTTGAAAACAACTCTATATATAAAATTTCTAAAAACTATAAGCATTTAACCATCCAGTCATTTTAAAATTGAAATAAAATCAGTATCTAAATGTCAAAAAAATTAAAGCCAATAAAATCTATTAAGTGAAAAATATAATGAATCCATTTTGGGAAACACCTTGTATAATATTGATGTGGTAATTATTACACAGCAACATTTATTAAAATATGTAACATAAATATTATCATTGTACATCGAGACCAAGGTGGTGAATAAAAGTGATATACTACTAAATCGAACAAATAATCAACATCCTCAACCTAGAATATGAATTTGATCATCATTAGAGATTATCTAGAGTTAGTAATATTGAGAAAAATTAATAGATGGGGGAAATGGGAAGAGGGGGAAGAAAAAATTACTAGAAGAGAGGAATTTCCACTAGGGTGATGAATCAAGGTGCATATAGGTGACCGCAGCTCAGGAATGGGCTCCACTAAAATATGTGACTCGGGGGAGGGGGAGGGAGAGGGAAATAGTGATAGCTTGGTTAAGGGAATGGGGGTGGTCGACGGGTCAGGGGACTATGATCACATCATTGGTGAGGGATTGATGGGTGAGGGGAAGTGACCGAGCACCATCAAGGGGTGCTATGATTGAGGACATGTGGGGGAATATGATCGAGCACTGATAAGGGTGGTTGTTACCAAGATTTGGGGAGGGGGTTGTGATTGAGCATTGACATGGGGGTAATGGCTAGTGAGTGGGCTATGACTTGGAACTGATGATGGGGGATGTGACTGAGCACCAATGGGGGGAGATGTGGATGCTTTCTAGTGAGGTGGAAGCATGGTGGTGCTAGGTATCAAGGTTGGGGTGCTTGAGGGAGTGGATGGAAGTTAGGGGAGAAGGATTGGGTGTGGGGAGAGTTTTTTAAATTAAAAAATAATATTATGCGGGGGGTTTTATAGAACCACCAAAAAATCATTAAATTTTTTTCAATGATGTTTATGTAAACTTACTCTAAATAATTTATTTTTTTTACTAAGTATTATATTTCCTTTAAATTTATTATAGAAATAATGAACATATTTAAATAATTTAATACGATATAATTTACATTTGTCTAACCATTGTTCTTTTTTTTCTCCAAATATAATTTATTGTTGTGGTAGTCAATATTAATTTCTGATGTTTAATGAAATTTAAATATAATTTTTCATGGTTTTTTTATAAAACATAATAAAATATTATTTATGAAATTTTAGTTCATTTATTATTTATTTTTTTTCCATTATGTAAATGTTTTTGGAATAGTCTATGGATAGGGAAATATTTTCTTCACATTTTATGTTAGTATGTTTAAGGAATATTGATATAATTGGGGTTCAATTAAACCTCATAATAAATAGAGTTATGACTCAATATATTGTGGGGGGGAACTCTTTTCATCTATAAGCTCCCTACTACTAGTCTTCTCCTATACATTTAAGACGATATGGAATAGAATCCCCACTAGAGATTTTATGTTCATGTTGTAAGGAAAACACATCAGGATGATTAAGGTCATATTACTAAGTCAAAATTTCATAATGTTTAATGACATGTGATACACACATGGGTTCTATATTGATTATGATCATATGACTTGGACCAATATTGAATGTATAAATTATGGTTGGTCCTGGAATGAGAGAACCATGAATCACATTATATTCTCTAAATAATGGAATCATTCCACACATAGTTCTTAAAAGGGATTCCTTGCATTTATCTAACTTATATTATTGGAATAAGGGCATAATTTTTAATTTCATCAGTGATTGATAATTTGAAAAACTTATCATGCAATAAGAGTTATCACATGGATATAGCCCTTCTGAAATTTTTTATTAGGTTCTATAATATTACATAATATATGAATATTTACATAGTTTATTGTCATAAAATTGAGACCAGTTCAATATAGTTTAACACCATTGGGTGAGAACACGTTCTATGTAGTGAAATATCATGTTGTAAGGACCTATGATATTTATTTTATCATCATGTGATGATAATGAACATGACATGCAGGTTACAGTTATATGATAAGGATCTTATGTTAAGGTCATTAAACAAATTTTGATAATGAAAAATAGAAATATATGTAATCATCTTAATACATGGTTGTCAAAGAGATTATAATTTATTAGGGGAAACCCAATCACTAGAATAACTAAATGTGTGATGGGGAATTTCATAGAATAGTATACATTGAAATGTCTATCATGGGAATATACATAATAAATTATAAGACCCAAACACAAGGAATTAACTCTTTGAAATGGGGTAAATATATTGGTGAATGGCCTATAATCAATGATATTCATCCTTGATGGTTCTCACATAGATCCAACTCTTGTATGGGAGGCGTGAAATGGTTTTTACATAGAATAGTGGCATAAAAATAAGATCAATCAAATGATTGTGGAAGTCAATAAACATGTTCATGTTGACATTCCGCTAGGGGATTACAAGAGAGACCCATGAATTATCTGGTCTCACACTTATATCATGATCATATTTAAAGAAATACGTCCTTGAAGACTAGGCCCCAATAAAATATTTACTTTCTTATGGGATGGACAATATAAACTATTTAGTTTAGTGAAATAAATCTTGTAAATAATTCCATGTATTATAAAATCATGGTGTATGGACTTCATAATATTAAATTTAATTTTAGGTGACTTTAAATTTGGTACACATGTGATAAATTGTGATCCCATCAATATGAGTGATCATTCAAACACACAATGATCATGAAATCTATACTTTGTGAGAGAAAAATTGTGAAACTATAAGACTACTAATATAATATATGATTTCCTTATAGGGATTTATTTTAACCTCATATTATATTACCAAACAATGAGGATTATTATATTGGGTTTTTTTTATATTCTTTCATCAAGAACTAGTGATTTGTTTCTTATGGGTCTGATTGACATGCACATGCAATTTATACGAGGCTTTTCCTTGTGCTAATACAGTAAAATATGAAATAGAAATGTGTAATGGGTATGAAACTAAAACAAGGTGGGGGTATTTAATCATTTTTTTGTAGATGGTGAAAATTTATGAAATATTATTATCATTACAGATCTTCCAAGTAAATGAATCATGCCACTCGTACTCCAAATATGTTGGTCCCCAAATAGATCTGACTCATTTGTAGGGAGAATATATTTTTTTATTTTTATAATGTCTCAAAATAAAGAGAGTTTTCCATAGTCACATCTTAAACTAGATCATTAATATGAAATTGAAATTTTTGGTTGGGTGTGGAAAAATTAATCCACACATCACCACATATACTATAAGAATAAAAATAATTTCATGTGTTGTTCTTATAAAATGGGTCCAATGAATATCCAAATCATAGGTAGGGATAGGGGATTCAATTTTTTATATCAATCCAGATCATAAGTAGTGAATTTTATGAAAAATGGATAGGTTCTAAACCTTGTTATTGAATGACAACTGATTTTTATGACTTCATAGTTCAAGGAAAAGGTGAAAATTTATCATCCATGTTTAGAGTTATAGAAAATAATTAATCATGTTCCTATAAACCAATAAAATTGAATAAAATTTCATAGATCTAGCTCATATTTAATTTTTTTTGTTAAGGCAGGATGAATGACCCAGTGTCATGAAGATTACAATTTGTTGAAAATGGTGATGTTGTGTATCTTTATCTCATGAAATAAATGTTAGTTCTATCTAGTTTAATTTCATAAAGACATAACATGCACTATATAGTTCAACATGATATGAAAGGGATGGTTTTCAGAAATGTTAAATTGTGAATAATGATTCAATTAGATTAACTTTTGGTAGATTGGGTTTGTGAAATAAATACCATGACTGTGATATTTATCATTTTATAGTGATGAATTATTTAGATAAGTTTAATGCCTTTATTAATGTAATTTGTTGAACCCCAGATGGATTTATTTTTATCTTATCTAGATAGAGTAAAATTAAAATGATCCTTGTTCATACACAGAATAATAATTTCTTGAATCACTACTTATCCCATTGGATTTGAATCAATCCATAACTAGTTCTATAAATGTCCTAATGCAGCAGGCCATTGGGGGAAGACCATTAATGAATGAATACTAATTTTAAACTAGGATGATGAAATATTTTGGATGTAGGTTCATAGAAGAATTTAATATAGATTATTCTATATATATCTATGTTATACATGGGATTGGTTCTTTTTCAAAATAATATATTATGGAATCATAGGAAATAATCCATCTATTGATGGGAATTTCAGATAAAAATTGGGCTACCAAGGGATTGAAAATCAATAATGTTGATGGTATTTAAGATGTAGGAAATTTCATTATGATTAAAATATTTCTAGTAGGTGGTATTTTTTATGTTTATATTCATGAATAAATGGATTAAATTGTAAAACTAAATTTCTTACGACAAGGAAATTCATTCATTATTTAATATAATGTAGTAAAAACAAGATATATACCGGTTTTTTGAGTGCGATGTATCTTTGGGTGATTGATAATGAATATGTGAAGTATCCATTGCCTAGAATAATAATGAAAGAGTATCCCTTATTTGTTAAAATTCAACCCCATTCCTATTCTTGGAATGACATCGATGGAAAAAAATGGAGGTAGTGTTGTCATCCACATATAAATAATAATCTAACAGATGTAAACTCATTCCAACCATAAGATCTAATAGAATATTTTTTCCAACAATATTGAGAATTATTTAATCGATCAACCATGGATTATGAAACCTAAGGAGGATGATCTATGAATCCATTCAAATAGTTTTATAACCATATATTGATAGGTACTACAATCAATTGTTTAATTTTTAGTAAGTATTGGATTCAAATATATATATATGTGTGTGTGTGTGTGTGAGTGGACATTACATCAAATGATACATGAATATACACTTTATCTATGTGTAAACCTAGATAAGTATATAAAATGTATACTAATGTTTTCGGGTGCACCCGTATATCATAATTTGAACAAATAAGGTATACTCCTTCATGATTATGCTAGTCAAAGGATACTTCACATATTTGAATCAATCCATAACTAGTTGAATTTTAATTATTATAGGCAGTGCCACAATCTTAGTCAATTCAAGGATAAATTTCATAGATATTGATGATTTAGAAAAAAAGAAACCATCCCTAGACTGTATAACATTGACCTACATGGTTATATTATGTTTATCATAGAGGCATAATAATCTTAATAATCTACCTAATGAGAGAATGGAAAATATAAAAATTCCCCTATCCATATAGGATGCATGAGGTGGAATGATTTATTAAATTATTATAGCGAGGGAGTGAAAATAGTGAAATTCCACCATCCTTCTAGTCTAGGGTACATAACTATAAATATTACATGTGTAGGATGATGTTTTACTGTAACTATGAAGAAAAAACCCATAAATGATCTCCATAATTATTCTATGAAGATCCAAATTTTCTTTCTAAAATTAGTAGATTTATATATATATATATATATATATTCATATGGATTTCATATGTTTAGGGAAATGAATTTTATAAGACATGATTAAAGAATTTCATTTCCTAATATCAAGATGAGTGAATGATTATTGGATTCTCAATATCGGCTCTTGTGATTAGATATGTTGTGGACATCGATCATATGCTTTCTCAAAATTGAACTCTATTAATCAATAGTATTGGTAATGATTTATTTATTGGTGGGTTGGGTATCAACAGGACCTTAATAAATAATTTTATTATTAGAGGAATGTACAACAATATGAGGCTCATATGATTTTCGATGTGAGTTATCATTTATATCAAGAGTATACTCTTCATCCAAAAGTTAAATTTTTATTGATTAGTTATGATTTTTCTAGGTGAAATAAGATTTTAGATATCATCATAAAATAGAATTGTCATTTGGTTAATAAACCACTAAATAATTTCATTAAAATCAACATCATTGGTAAATTTTTTCTAAACATATCATTTATGCTAATTTTTTTTCAAAAAACGTTTTTACCCATTATATACAGTAATATTAAAATTAATTTTTCTTATATATATAAATTCTATTTTTTATGATATATTTAATATTTGTATTCAAAAGGAACGAATAATTTAGTAATATACATTTTATTTTTATATATTAAAATAAAATTAGTTAGGAAAATATTTATTATGATGGTAAAAACAGCATTTTTTAAAATAAAAAACATAAGATTACAATAAAAAGAATGTTAAAATAAACTATTGATGGATTATATACCATTATTCATTCCCAACTTGATTATTTTCTATTTGGGCTAAGCAATCCTTATGAAATAAGTGATCCCATTAAATTAAAATGTCATATTTAGAATAGTTTTATTCCATTCACCTATAAAATTATCTCACATCCACCTCATTAATCAAGTAAATCATTATAATTAGATTATAAAAAAACCCTACCATATTATCTTAAAAACTCTCTCCACACATTTTATAATCATTTCCCTCCCTAAATTATCAATTTACGGATCCATGAGGTGTAACCCAAGGGAAATCATCTAAAAGGAGTGGAAATTTTCTCAATCAAGCAAAATTTATGATTTCCATTTCAACACAATATAATTAATTAAATCAATGATTTCATGATAACATAATTATTTATAATTATCAAAAATGTAATTATTTAATATAATATTCATTTTATACCTCCCTTAAAAACAAGTCAAAAAATGAGGATGTTATCATGCAAACGTGTTGATATTTCTTTCTTGAACCACAAAAAAGTTTTATCATCATTTTCATACAGATATAATTCTAAAATACTATTTAAAGGATTAATATAATTTTTTTTATCAATAATCAAATTATGAAATTTTAAACCATTACTGATCATCCATCTTTTTTATAGAAATTAATGTGTCTCCCATGAATATGTGTAGACTATCACTTCTTTCCAAGTGAAATGTTTCATTTTTGAACAAGTATTTTCTTATTTATAATGATATCTGAAAATATAATTCACCACCATAAAATATATATAAATAACATGATTATGATTCTATAATGTTGATTTATCCCAAAAATATTTTCATTCTTAACCATACTCAGCCATTGATTATAACATATTCATATTTGGGTAGGTTTAACCACTTACATGAACAACGCAAAAAATATCTTCCAGGAATGAATAGGTATACATAACAACTTGTGTTAATAGAAATTATTTTCATAATAATTTATTTATTGTAATGTTTTGGTTATGTTAATATTTAATTTATTATTAATGTACCACCCTCTTGTCTATTAAAATTTCTTGATACCAACTTGTCACCAAATTCACCATAACAAACTATATCAAAATTATAAATATAATTATATTATATTTCTTTAAATAACTCAAAAAAAAATATTTTATACCTTACAATAACCTATTAATGATTAAATTAGAATATGTAAATATGAATCCACATTGTCGTTTTGAATCTATTCTTAAAAAAACAATAGAAGCTAGTAACATCCAATAATGAAAATATAATGTAACAAACTAATATATTTTTAGTAAATAAATATGAATAAATATTATAAATTTTAATATGATTGGATAAGGATATGATAATAAGATATTTATTATTTATTTACATGAGGCAATAGAAAGATAAACTATGTGTAATCAACTGAAAAATTGTTTCATCTCTATTTCCATTCTTTGTGACTTGTTTTTTTTATGCATCTAATTTCATTTAACTGTTGAGAATAGTTATTATTTGATATATAATATCATCAACTAAATTTTTTTAACTTTATTTTAATATCAATAACAATCCTTCAGCTTCTAAGAGTATTTTATTAAAAAAAATTATTATACTGTAAAAGGTATGGAAACACAAAATTTCTTCTTTGATTTATTATATTTATTACTGAAATTATTTACTCCATTCATGGGCTCTAAAAATATACAATTTTAATTCCATTCCTTTAATATTTGACTCTTTCAAAAATGAATTTTAAATTCTAATATCCTTCTATGCTAAATTTCATTCTCATTATTGTATATAATTATTAAGAATAATTCTCATCCTTCCCAAATAAACTCTTTATCGTACATTTGTATGTTTTTAGACCCTCCATCCTTGTCCTTTCTATAGAGATTCCAAAATATGTTTCATAAATTGTGACCTAAAAAATTACATTTTCAACTTTTTAAATGATTGTTTTATTATAATTTTGATGATGTGGGTTAAAAAATAAATATTTTAAAAATATTAAAAAGGATTTGACATTCAAGTTCATATTTTTATCTTCAACAATACTATTACTATGGAATATAATTATTTAATTTTAAAGGTTGAATTATTGAAATTTATTTAAAAATAATTTTTAATAATGGTTTTCTATGTTTCCTAGCTGAAATTATCTTTGGAATGTGACTCACAACTTCTTGTTTTTTAGCAATATCAAAAATGTTTTTTAGACACTATTATGTTTTTTACTCTATTTTACTATTTATGTTAAAAGGGTTTTAACTCCCTTAGAGTTATGATTCATTGATTAAATTATATTTCCCCTCAACATTTTTTCTTTTGGGAGATTAAAATCATGGTATCAAATAATTCAATTCTTTTTCAATTCTTGTGTGAAATTGTTTGAAGTGTTTTAGTCATGATAGTGTTTTTAATCTATGTCAACATAATTTATAGTTCATTTGTTTCTCTTGGTATATCTATTAATAATTCCATGAAAATTATTTCTTTGGATGAACTATGAACATGTTGTTAAATTTATTTATTGGGGAAGTATTGATATCAAATATTTTAATGTTCCAATATATATGTTTGCTAATTATTAAGGAAAGTAAATAGTGAAATTATATTATTATTATTTTATTTCATATGTTGAATTTATTTAATTAAATTTATTGATGATTGGGCCATATAAAATGCACATCATGATGTCAATGGTAACATTATATAATCCAATTTGGGTAATTGGTGTATGAAATACCTTTTATTTTGTTGTCTATACTACAATATTCAAAAAATTTAGATTTATTCACAAAAAGGAATTGATGTTTAAAAATATCTCATCACAAGGCCTTGAGAATAATGGAATTATATAACAATAAACTATGAAAGAAGTTATTTTTTTACATGTTCTCATTTATAATTCTAACAATTGATTTTCTTCATCCTCTAACAATTAGTTGTATTGAATTATTTTTTTATCATATATTATATACCATATTATTCAGGATGTATTTTATTATTATATTTTATGGTATATTATATCCCATATTGAGAGTTTGACTCACCATTCTTATTATTAAATTTCTCTATGTTATAAATAAAAATTTTACATGTTATTTTTCTTGAAGAAAATAGCTTGTATGAAGTGTTCTTTGAATAAATTGAAGACAAATTATCAATTTAGTATATTCTTATACTTTGGGGAAAATTTCCAATAGTTTTTAAAGAAATATCATTTTTTTGTTTTTTCAAAATATTCAAATATGTAATGTTAAATGGTCAGGGAAATTTATGTAATACAATATTTTTTATAAGTTGTGTATTTATGAGATGGTAACATCTAGATTTTCATTGATGGAATACGAGCACTATTTAGATGAATAAAAATATTTCATCAATTGATAGTATTTAGAAGTTATAAATATAACTGAGTATTGATATTTAAGGGTGGGTCATGGAAATAAAGGTATATATAACCCTGTATTTTTGTGTGGTAATATTGAATATTTTATGTGGTTTAGAGAATATGAGGACTGTAACTTCCCAGATAAATAAGGAATAATAAAATTTTCTTATTTATTAATAATTTTGAATTAAATATTATTTTTAAATTATATGGGACGCTATGTTTGATGGCGTACCTGATACAAAATAACGTGTTTCATTGAAATCTTACATTGAACAATAATAATATATTATTATTATTTTTAAATGGTAGTTAATGCTTGACAGTTTTATTAGTGGGAATTAACAAAACTAACTTAATTTGATAATATATTCTTGTCAAATGTTTTTATATTTATCCAATAAATTTTAGAAGCTTAGAATGTGAATGAATTCGATTTTTAGGCTTAAATACTCTAATACTCTTTTAAAGGTCAATTTCTGGCCTTTTAATGGCTAACCCTATTCAAATCTAGTTTTGGTCACTTTTATATGTTATATATGAGAAAATAAAATTCTTATTTATATTTTTGATGTCAAAATTTACATTGGGAATTTTTTTGGTATTTTTTTGATAAAGTACATTTTTAATGAATAGTGAAAATTTCTTGTATTTTAATTCAAAGGTGATTTTTATTCTATTTTATTTATAGGGATAGATTATCATTTTTATTCTATTTAAAGTGTAATTAGAATATATTTTTAACATCTAATCTAATTTTGGTTGTTGGAAATAATTTTTTTTTGAAATTGGACATAAACGAGTGTCAGTCTTTAGATAGTTATTATTTTATAAAAAACACGATATTTTTTTTGACAGCGGGAATTAAAATGAAATTAATTAATGAAAATTCTATGTTTTAAATTTTTTAAAATAGACATAATTTATTATTTCAGAATATAAATTATAGTTAGGCTGAATTTGTGGTATTTTTCTGAAAAACTTCAATTTTGGATGAATATTGAAGTCACTTAGTAATCATTAAAAACAGAAATTTTCATTTAAATGAAATTTTACCACTTCTGTGAATTTATTTTTGAAAATTAGACAAACATGGTTGTTATTAGTAAGTAAATTGTGGTTCAATAATATGAAAATAATAATTGAAAAAATAGTAACTTTTGACCTTTATTTACCGCTGTTGAAGGTAGAAAAAGGGAAATTCAAGGTAAAAATAATATCATAATAATTCAAAATTACCTTAACATTTGTCCTAAACATATTGGACGAGTCACTCCTGACCATGGGCATCTTTGGGTCGTTTTTGGGACCCCATGGATCTACTTAAGAGTGATAATGACAGTTTATATTAATTAAGTTAATGTAAAGGAAAAAATGACACAAACAAATATCTTTTGGTTAATTAATTATTACATGAGGGTACATAAGTTATATTTTAGATTATAAATATTCATTAGAAATAAAAAATGATTTCCTACATCATGGAATTTTTTTATAATATTTATAAAACAAATATATTAAATTATTTAAGACACAATATTGATGTTGTATATACCTCATTAATAAATAATTTAAATAAATAAAATTATAATGATTAAAATATTATCCAAAAACTATCCATTTATTATTGGATGATTTTATTTCGAACATGGGTCATCTTATCTTCAACTTTAATATTTTTTGGACCTTTATAAACCGAATATCATTATATAATAAAATAATATTTTCACATGTTCCTAACGATCCCTTCCTCCCCTTTGTAAATGGATACCATTTCTATCTAATTCCACACACCTATCAATCCCCTTGTCTCATCAAAACCTTACCCACATAATCCATAAAATCCCCTCTTCCTCTTATAAGCCTTAACATAGGCAAAAGGCACTTCAAGAAGTCCTTTTGGTTCAAACTAAATGATGTTGCCCCAATTAAACGTAATAGTTTCTCCTAAATTATTTTGTTTTATTTTGTTTAATTTACTTCTCCAACCCCTTAAAATCTTTTTATTCCTTTATTTTATAACAACCATAGTATCTTAAATATAATAATATTTTTATATGAAAAGTATTAGAACTACACTTACACACACCTCCATCTAATGGGTCGTGAATGTACTCTTTCCGTGGATGGAAAACTAACGCCTCACGAAACGATTATTGTTCGATAATCACCTATCGCCTAACATTGTGGACTTTAAGATGGAACTGTATATATATTGAATGTATATTATGTTTATTTTTTCTTTAAGCTTCTGTATTATTCATTTATATCTTTCCTTTATGGTTTCCATTATGGGTAAACGTGATAATTTCTTTTGTGGAAATGCGGACTACCGCCCCCTCCAAGTGATAAGACACGTTCATGCATTATGTGGGATGTATAAGTGATTTTGAATCTTAAATTATATATGATATTAAACTGTAATTATAATATAAAAATGTATCATTTTTTTAATTCCATTAAATATGAAATAGAAATGAATGTAGAGTTCATGTATACATACGGCTTATCATCTCCATGAACGGTGAATTTATTTTCTTACCACTAAATATTATGTAATATTATAGATACATATATATATATAGGATATATATATATAAATGAAATATATGATATCTAAATCATGAATATCATCTTGACGATAATGGACTATTGACCACAATGACAACTTTTAATTATAAGATGTCCATTATTATCTCAAGTCCTAAATATCAACCAAACGACCAATATTAACTTAAATGATTACATAATGATTATAAGATGGTAATAAGTTATACAGAAGGAGTAATAAACTTGAAAAAGGTTCTTAATCAAGTATAAATTAACTTAAGTTTATTATTCAGGAATAACAAGGAACAAAAAAGTCAAGACGAACACAAGGTAAGGGATTTTCATATCTCACTTTTAATTCCATGAAATTTCCATTGTTCGACACTTATTCATTGCATGTGGATTATTTTGTATTTACATTTGACATATATTATCATGATTCTATTTAAATTCATGGTATTATATGATTCCTTTGGTGGTTATTAACTTTTGGACATACGACTCGATTGATTACAATGTGGTAAGGGGATTTCATCTCACTTTATATTCCCGTTATATTCATGCTATATTTTCCACTATTTCATTTTGTGTTGTGTATGTATTGCCCAAAATTTTTCTTTTTGTAATATATTTTCATTTTTAAGTATTTACTTATTCATTTTATGATCCTTCTTTCATGTGGCGTATGTTTTGTAAGTTACCAAAACGTTAAGGGATCCTTTCACCATCCTCTTTTTAAAAGACTTATTCTTGTTTTGTCTTTTAATTTATATCTTATTATGTTGGGATTTGTTCTTCTATATCAATAATGATGTAAAATAAATTTCTAAGTGATGATATACCATTTTTATATCATCAACTCAATTTCTTAATTTTAATGTGACGTCGTTAGGCTGTTGAATTTTCACAAGGGAATTTCTTAACCCAATTTTAATTCCATGGGTTAAACTGTTACTTTTTTAATATGTCATCCTATGAATTTGTGTGAATGACCTATAATTGTTTTACACATATTATGTACTTATATTTGGTGTATTTATATTTTTCACACATAATTATGTGATTTAATTATCCTTAATTAAAGGACATCATTTTTATAAGGTTTTTCTTCCCAATTTACATTTCCATTAAGGCTTTGTTGTTGTTATGCACCAATTCATTCTAATATGGTGTATATATTTTCCATTTTCTTATTATATCATGAATATATTTATTAACATGATATTATAACGTTTTGATTAAATATTATTCCTCAATTATTTTTATTCAAGAGTCGTTCATTTTTTTTAAAACTTGTTAACTAAAATATCATTTAAAATGTTTTAACAATTTTTTATTCTAAGTCGTTATCATTAATGTAAGTGTTTTAAAAATGGTTTTGAGTATTTATTTATATGAACATTAATTTTTTAAAATTATAATTCCATTAAAAGTTTCAAATTGGTATGGGAAACTTTGATTCAAAAGTCAATTTTTAAATGGTTTATGAAAATAGATTGATTATTTCAATATCGTGAAATTACTTCTTGTGACTGAAAATGAAATGTTATGAGTGAAATACTTATATTTTCAGAATTTTATGTGTTATGATGGATCATGGTAATTTTACTTGTGGTTACGTAATAAACTATATGATAGGTGGTGTCATGATAAACCAGGACGGGTGGTTATGTTATAACCTCCAATGAATTGGGTATGGAAGTCAGACATATGGCTATTCCATTTAGTGATATTTATGGAATTCTGACATATGGTTATTTCACGTAAGAATTTTTAGGTCACATGTTACCTTTATATGTTATGTGTTCATTATATGGGATTTATTGTAATCTTTTGGTTTCAAAATGTTATGAAGTGATCTTTTATTCAGTGAAGAGTATTTAATACTTATTTAAGGGGAAAAGTGTTACTTATGATAATGTGTTCATGGATTACTTGTTTTTTTGAAAATCCAGCAGTTTTCATTCATTTTGAGTCCCTTACTGTGATTTTTATGCACTTCCCATGTTTTTGAAATGTTTTTCACTAGAAATAATGTGGAATAGGGTCAAGGATGGGATCAAGGAAAATTCATGTTGTCTAATACACGGAACTAGAAATGTCTCCTTTATTCAAGAGTTCTTATTTTTTGAAAAAATATGTAAACTGAGAAGAAGTGTCTACTTTTTATTTTTTTAGATGTAATGTAATTTTTATGCTTAATTCTATAAAACTGTAATCCTGAAAAGATCCCCAATGTTAATTAATAATTTAATTCATGATTATGTAATGTTTAATGTAGGGTCATTATATTTGGTATCAGAGGTCAGTTTAGATAACATTAGAGGTTATGGTGTTATCTAATAAAAAGTGGCATAACCATAATGTGTTGAATATTAGAAAGATTCATAGTTGTTTTCAAAGTGATAAATTGTTATTAGATTTTGGGGAGGAAAATGAAAGGGATTATATCACAATTGAGGATAAATTATTTTATTGTTATTTTTTAGGAATTTGTCTCTTTTTGGATGTTATGAAATTGTACATTTTTGAAAAAATGGACAACACGCATACTGTGTGACAACCCATCGCGTTAGACAAAGCCATGGGAGTCGAACCAACAACAAATGTGTGATTGGGATATATCACCTACCACTGGACTAAGTGATTCCCCTGGTTAGTATGACTAATTATTTTTAAATAAATGATTTTATTGATCAAGAATAAGGTTATTTGTGATTATATGTTTAATTAAATGGAAATTCATAGTATAGGAAAATTATTTGGTGAATAAGTGATAAAGGTTATTTTAGAAGACATTCTCTCTTTTGGGAACAATATATGCTCAAGGAACATAAAATTCCTTCAGGTTTAAATTGTAGAGTAATGGTAGAAACATTATTTTGGAAGAATGTATTTTTTTATTGTGTACATAAGCTGATTTAGGTTATTTATAGAAATTATTTAAATATCATTGAGAATATGTGATTAGGTAATTACACTTTAGTATGAAACATTAAAAGTAGTCAATGTTATTTAGAGATAAATGTTTAGATTTACTATGGAAGACTATGGGATTAAATTCTTCTATGTTTCGGTTTTCAATGTTAGTTGTGATTATATTGAAGAATTTTAAAGAATTTTGTTTAATGAATGGTCTTTGTTGAACTTATGGTACTATTTGTTGAATTTTGGAGATTAGGAATTGTATTTCTTTTTTTAAATAATTATCTTTTTTTAGGATTAACTGATCTTGTACTAACCATTTTGGTTTTGGATAAGGTCTAAATACATGGGAAATATATATTTCAGCTTTTGTTGATTATGTGATTCTCTAAAAGTTGATTATAGTGCCTTTATTGTGAAAAAGTCATCCTCAATACTCATCATTTGAAGAAAATATGGCTTTGTGTTAGAAAGATAGTTAAAGATGAAACTCTACATGATAAGTATGTATGTTTCCTTATGTTTTTAGTTAAGCTCATAAATAAATTCCTCAACTTTATGAAAAGTAACTTAAAATAAGAACATTTTCTGTTATATTTTCCTAATGGGGAATCAAGGACCGTTGAACCCATCACATGTTTGAGATTCTATGGTGGTTAACTATCTCCTAATAATGTTTTCTATCACTCTCCATCAGAATTTGACCTTTTGTTCTCTCTTCTATATCCATGTTTTCCTATAATGAATCCTAGTATGGGTTATCTCAAGGGACCTTTGTACTTATCTTCTTTTATTTTAATTTGATATTTTTAGTGACTCTTGTTCCGATGTTGGACTTATAATGATGTTTCTGAGCCCAAATTTAAAATTGTAAGGACGCATTTCCCAAAAGGGGTGAAGGATGTAACATCCTAGATAAATTAGACACTTTTCATATTTTTTAATATTTGTAAATTAAATATTAATTTTACATTAATGGGGACGCTATGTTCTATGGTGTACCCGATACACAACAACGAGTTTCATTGAAATCTTACGATGCACACTAATAATATAATATTATTATTTTAAATGGTAGATAATGCCTAGCTATTGTACTTGCGGTAATTATCAGAACTAACTAAAATATGATAATATAAGTTTGTAAAATGTTTTTACAATTACCCAATAAATTCTATTGGAATAAAATGTAAATGGATTTGATTTTTAAGCATAAATAATCTTATATTCATAAAAAGGTCAATTTACAGCATTTTGATTGAAAACACTCATTAAATCTAGCTTTGGTAACTTTTATATGTTTTATTTGACAAAATAAAATTCTTCTTTAGATTAGGGACATCTAAATTTAATTTAGGTAAAGTTTTGGTTTTTTTGGTAAAAATCATATTTTAATGAATAGTGAAAAATATTGTATTATAATTCAAAAATTTCTTTTAATATACATTATTTATATATTTATATTATCATTTTAATTATTTTTCAATTAAAATAAAAATATTTTTTACTTCTCATTCTAATTTTGGTCATTGGAAATAATTTCATTTTGAAATTGGACATAAACAATTTTCAATGTTTTGATAGTTATTATTTCATAAAAAATAGGATATTTGTTTTGAGAATGGGAAATAATTTTAAATTAATTAATGCAACTTCTAGGTTTTTAATTTTTTAAAATAGACATCATTTTTTAATTTGGAACAGCAATTATATCTTAGGCTGAATATTTGGTATTTTTCTGAATAAACTTCAATTTTTTATGAATAGTGAAGCCACTTAGTAGTAGTTAAAAAATGAATTTTTCATTTATATGAAATTATACCGCTTCTGTGAATTGAATTTAGAAATTCAGAAAAACATTTTTGTTGTTATTAAGTAAAATTTGGTTCAATGACATGAAAATAATTTTTGGAAAATAGTTACTTTTGACTTTAATTTAACGCGGTTAAAGGTAAAAAAGTTAATTAAATGTAAAAAGAATATCATAACAATAAAGAAATTACCTTAACAATTGTCCTAACCTTATTGGTTGAGTCATGGCCAATCATGGACATATTCGAGTCTATTTTAGGACCCGATGGGGCCACTTTAGAGTGATAATGACACTTTAGATTAATTATTTTAATGTAATGGAAAAAATGACACAAAAAAATATTGTTTGGTAAATTAATTTTTACATAGGTTTATATAAGTTATATTATCGACTATAAATATAAATTGGAAATATAAAAATATTTCCTACATATGGGTTATTTTTTTATAATTTTCAGAAAAAAATAAATAAAATTATTTATGATATAATAATGTTGTAGTATATACCTACATAATAAATTATTTAAATAAATAAGATTATAATGATTAAAATATTATCGAAAACTTGTCCAATTCTTATTGGATGATTATATTTCAACCATGAGTCATCTTATCTTATACTCTAAACATCATTGGTCCTTTATAAACAGAATACCATTAAATAATAAAATAATACTTACTCACATTCATACAGAGCCCCTCCCCCCTTATAAAAGGAGTCAATTTCTATCAATTTCTCACAGCTCTCAGGCCCCTTGTCTCATCCAAACCCTACCCAATTAATATCTCAAGATTCCCCTATTCCTCCTATAAGCCTTTACTTAGGAATAATTAACTTCAAGAATCCCTTTTGGTTCAATCGAAATGAAGTTATCAAAATTAAAGGTAACAGTTTATCTTAAATTCTGTTGTTTTATTTTATTTTATTTTAATTAGCCAACCCACTAAACTCTTTTTATTCTTTTATTTTAATACAAAAACAGTATCCTAAATATAATAGGATGTTTTTATAATAGGTATTATAACTACACCTATACACACCTCCATCAAATGGGTGAAGAACATACTCTTTCTGTGGATGACAAACTAACGCCTCACGAAATGATGATTATTCGATTATATACTACAGCCTAACATGGTGAAAATTAAGATGGAACTATATTTATATTTGATATATATTATGTTTATGTTATCTTTATTCTTCTGTACTATTCATTTATATCATACATTTATAGATTCCATTATTGTTAAACTCTATAATTTCATTTGAGGAAGTGCGGACTACCGCCCCCTCAATGTGATATGACTTGTTCATGCGTTATGTGGGACGTATAAAAGATATAGATTCTGAAATTATATATTATATTACACTGTAATTATAATCTACATATTTATCATTATGTTTTAATTCCATTTAATATTAAATTAAAATGCATATAGCGTTCAAGCGTACGTACAGTTTACCGTCTCCATGAACGATGCATTTATTTTCTTACCTCTAAATATTATGTAATATTATAAATAAATAAATATATATAAATATATATAATGGATATATATATATATATATATGATATATATAATATCTAAATAATGAATAACATTTTGGAGATAATGGACTATATACCACAAGAACAACTTGTAATAATAAGATGTGAATTATTGACTCATGTACCAAATATCGACCAAACGACCATTATTAAATTAATTGATTACATAATGATTAAAACATGGTAATAAGTGATATAAAAGGAATAATAAACTTTAAAATGGTTTTTAATCAAGTATAAATTAACTTATTTTTATTATTCAGGAAGAAAGAGGAACAAACTAGTCAATACCGACACAAGGTAAGAGATTTTCTTATCTCACTTTTAATTGCGTAAAATTTCCATTGTTCGTCTCTTATTAGTTGCATGTGGCATATTTTGTACTTACATATGACATATATTATCATGATTATCTTTATTTTCATGGTATTATGTGATTATTTTGGTGGTTATTATGTTTTGGTCATACGAATCGATTGGTTACAACATGGTAAGTGGATTTCATATCACTTTTTATTCCCATGAGATTCATGCTATATTTGACACTCTTTCATTTTGTGTGGTGTATATACTATCCAATATTTCTCTATGTGTAATATAATTTCATTTATGAGAATTAAAATCTTCATTTTATTATCCTTATTTCATGTGGCCTATGTTTTGTATGTTACCAAATTGGTAAGGGGACCATTCAACCTCCTCTATTTAAAAGAATTATATATGTTATGTCTATAAATTTACATATTATTATGTTGGGACATGTTCTTCTATATCATTTTTGATGTCAAAATTATGTCTAAGTGATGATATACCCTTTTTATCATTTCAAATCATTTTCTGAATTTTAAAGTGACGTTGATTTTCTATATAATTTTTTCTAGGGAACTTCTTAACATAATTTCAATTTCTTGGGATAAACTTCTACTTCTTGAATATATTTTCCTATGAATATGTGGGAATGAACTATTATTTTTTTACACTTAATAATCACTTCTATTGGGTGTATTTATTTTTTTCACACATAATTATGTGATTGATTTATCCTTAATTTATGGATACTTTCATTATAAGATATTTCATCTCAATTTACATTTCAATTGAGGCTTCATTGTTTTTCTACACCAATTCACTCTTAGATGGTGTATATACTGTCCTTTGTCATATTATATCATGAATCCATTTATTCTCATGATATTACTTTGTTTTTATTAAATTTTATTCCTCAATTATTTGTATTCAAGAGTATATAATTTTGTTAAAAACTCTTTAACTAAAATATCGTTTTAAATTTCATAAATATTTTTTATTCTATATCATTATCATTAATGTAAATGTTTAAAAAATGGTTGTGTGTATTTATTTATATGGAAATTAATGTTTTAAAATTATAATTCCATTAAAATAATCAAATTGATATGGGACACTTTAATTCAAATATATCTTTTTAAATGGTTTATGAATATATATTGATTATTTCAATATCATGAAATTACTTCTTGGGATTGAAAATTAAATGTTATGAGTGTAATGTTTATATCTGGATTATTTTATATGTTATGATGGTACTTGGAAATTTGATGAGTGTTTATGTGATAAACGATATGACAGGTGGTGTCGTGATAAACTAGGGCAGGTGGTTATGTTATAACCTCCAATGCATTGGGTATGGAATTCAGCCATATGGTTATCCCATATAGTGATATTTGTGGAATTCAACCATATGGTTATTCCACATAAGAATTTATATGTCCCAAGTTACCATTATATATTAGGGGTTCTTTATATAGGTTTTAAGGTAATATTTTGGTTACAAAAGGGTACGCAAAGATCTTTTATTCAGGGAAGAGTATTTACTAATTCATAATGTGGAAAAGTGTTCCTTGTGATAAAGTAATCATTGATTACTTATTGTTTTAAAAATCTATCAGTTTTCCTTCTTTGTGTATCCCTTACTGAGTTTTTTATGCTCATCCTATGTTTTTGAAATGTTTTTCACAGAACATAAAGTGGAATAGGGTCAAGGATGGGATCAAGGAAAATTCATTCTATCTAAAACATGGAACTAGACATGTCTCCTTTATTCAAGAGTTTTTATTTTATGAAAAAAAATCTAAGTAGAGTTGTCTACTTTGTAATTTTTGATATGTAATGTAATTGATATGCCTAACTATTCAGAACTCTAAACAAAAAAAGATCCTCAATGTGAATTATTAATTTAATTCAATATTATGTAATGTTTATGGCCGAGTCCTTATAAGGATAGATCTTAGTGAAACCCTTATGTATGAATCAAAGTGTAGGAAAATATCCAATTGATTTGGTAATGTTTTAAGGAAGTTTTATTTCCATAAATTAAATCCTTTCCTAGTCAATTGAAAATGGATGAGGCTACGACATATATTTAACATAGGATAATCACCGTACAAAAATATTTAAGATTATCAACTGGATCATCACAAAGTGAATGTTAAGTTAGACTAAGACTATACAACAGGATAGAAATTACCTAGAGATATACATTTCCGGATTTACATTCTATTAATGAACCCTTATAAAGTATTGAAATGAAATTTTAATATATAATATTTACCTAGTAAAGGTATAGAAACTAATATGAAAATAATAATGGATATCGTACGTTAAAAAGGGATAGTTTTAAGATAATCCATGAGTGACATAGTTGAAGAAAACATGTCAAATTATAACAGAATACGTCTTAAGAAAAAGATTCCATATTAAAATGGTAATTTTAAATAATTTTATTGGAAATTATCACAATTATTTTAGACTTATTATTTGGTCAGAAACATGATCTTCGAAATGAATTCCTGGATTTTATGTCTCTAGAAACTTTTAATATGTTGTTATAGAGTTATATTTGGAATAAATTTTTTAGAATCAGAATAGGTGCATGTTATGTGGGAAATTATATTTTACCTATTCTTACCTAATTTATTAATGTTTTTATCTCATTAAAAGATATATCTTGATTCACATTAATTTATTTGAAACCATTTGGTATGGTTATTAAAAATTGATAATTAAAATTGTTAGGATAAAATTTATTTTTAGGAATGAAGAGTGTAACATTATAATTTTTTCAGGATGAATGTTATTTACATAAACTATATGTTATTAAGCCTGATCTATCTATCAATATTTAATGGAATTAAAATAGATTCAGAAAAAATTTACAAAACATAATAATTTAGCTGACAACACTTTATTCATTAATTTTAAAATATTATAAAAAAAGAACATAAAAAATATTACTCACTATGCATTTTTAAATTCATTAAAAATGCATAAATTTGAAGGGGGAATAAATAGAAATCAATAAAATTTTAAATAATATAAATCTCAATTATCATCTTCACTCTTCAGGATCACCATTATCATAATATAACCTATAACGAGGAATAACATTGGAAAAGGATAAAAAAATATTTTCGGATCTAAAATGAAATTGATGGAAGTGATAGGTTTGAATTAAAAAAATTTAGTGGAATAACTGATTTTAATAAAGATATATATACAAAAAAAATCGGCTCCTTATAAATATAGTTCTTGGAAATATAGTCATTAAAAATTTAATCATTATAAATATTGTAATTTGATATACATTTATCTATTAGGTATAATGATGTTTTGAATTGTTAGCACCAAATTCAAAATAATATAATTCACAAATAAAAAATAATGAAATAAAAGTATAAATATTATAAATATTATAATATTTATGAGTTATATATTATTTTTAATTTTATGATATGATATATAATTAACATATTGATATTTATATAAATAAATTAATAAAAACAATTTGTGTATTAATAATAGATCTTTATTTTATTTGTGAAATATTTTTTGATATAGAAGTAATATGTATAAAAGAACTATTTTCTAAAGTGTTGTTTATTTTTAACATAACATCACTAGAATATTATTTTAATAACATTTAATAAAAATAAATCCAAAAAATATCATTAATTGAATAATTATCACTAGCAATGAAAAAAGGATAAATTCATTATATTGTTAAAAAGATATTTTTTTAAAAAATAATTCCTTTTTATTAAATATATATTTTAATTTATTAATTTTGATATAAAATATATTATTTATATTAATCATATATTTTCACTATTTCAATTAATAACTAAAATGAAACAAGAATAATAATAGTTATTATTAAAAAATAAATTTCCTATTAAAATTCTATTTCACCATATATTACTATATAGAAGAGTAATTACTAAACTATTAAATTTTAAATTGAAAAAAATAAATTCATTTTTTTGATTTTCCTTGAATATTTTTGGCTAATATGATTTCTAAAATATTGATTTTCATATAAATAGTGAAAAATATAATTTTGACGAAAAGAATCATATCATTTATTAATAAATAAAGAAGTTAATATAATATAAAAACATAGATATATTTTTAAATATCATAAATTAAATTTTAGATTTAAATAATGTAATTCTAAATGTGATATTTATTTTATATAACCCATTTATAACATTTAGAAAATTAAGGAATTTTTTCAAAATTAAAAAAACTTTTTTTAGTATTTCTATATCAATTAAAATTTAGCTAGGTGAAATTATGTTTTTTATTTATTTTAATGTCGGATGAATCTATAATGGATAAAAATAAAGTAATTAATTTCATTAAAGTCAACATCATTGATTATTTTCCCTAAACATATCCTTGATACATAAAAATATACTTTTGTGTATATAGTTTTTTATGCATTATATGCACCAATATAAATATTAATACACATACATATTGAAATTTTATTTTATAAAATTAATTTCATGTCACAAATTATTAGGTTTAATTTATTTAATGTTTATAATTTTATTTTTATTCATTAAAATAAAATTTCTTTGGTGAAAATTAATTACGATTCTAAAACCCAATAATGGTTAAAGTAAAAAATAAAAATAATTAAATACATTTAGAAAATGATTAAAAAAATTGTGAAAGTCTATTATTGAGGTATTATTGACCTTACCTCATATCACACTCCATTATTTTTAATTTTATCTCCACATGTTGTGGGAATCATTTTCCCTCCTAATATTTGATTCTTATATTTGCAAAAATTTCATTCGCTTAACCTACAAAAAGACCTCACCACCACCCCATTTCATTACTCATTATAAAGAATTATTTCACCCAAAAATCCATGCCAAAATCTCAAAATCTCTCTCCCAATAACCTATAATCCCTTTCTTATCCAAATTATTATTCAATGGAGCCTTATTCTGTTACTCAATGTTGACAATCAGAAGGGGGTGGTAATATTCTCAACCGAGAACTCATAATTCATTTATTCCATTACTACCTAAAATCAATTACAAATATATAAGCCTATATTAATGTATGATATCATTAGTGTTAATAATATTTCTTAATTTTATTATATGAATGGAATATCAATTTTCTACCTTCCATAAAACCCATTCAGTGGATGAATACATCTTCTTACGTGTGTGCAGATTATCATCGCCATGAACAACATTCATGATTTTTCATCACCCCCATACATGTGTGGATATTAAAGTATATTTAAAGAATAAATACTATATTTATAACATTAATAATATTATTAATTTATTATCCATTCTATATATTACATTTTTTTCTTTGGAAATGAACATATCTCTCGAGTTTACATATGAGCTACCATATCATGGAAAGTGTTCTATTTATTTTTGTGTATAATATTTTACTTGTTATAAATAAAAATTAAAAAATTATCCCATACCAAAAAAAACATATGAATAAAATCATTGTGTTTTTTAATAATTTTTTTATTCTAAATGAATTACATGTTTAAACAAAGTCTCCAATAAATTTTTTCTTAATTTTATATGGATTGGTTTGACCACTTATATGAACAAAGATATAAATTTAAATCATGGATGACTATCAAAACATAACTAAGAATGTTATTAGAAATTAATTTGAAAATTATGTTCATTTTATAGAGTAATAATTTTTATTCTAATACTGAATTTATTCTTAATGGGTATCCATTTTGATCATTCAATATTAATGAAACTAGCTCGTTATTGACATCATCATCACATATCAAAACTAACATAATTATAAAATTATATGAGAACATTATAAATAATTATAAAAAAATAAATTATAATACTTATAATTATCATAAAATTATGAATATTGAATATATAAAAAATATTCTACACCTCCATAAAGAATAAATTGTTAAACAGTATAATCAATGTTTTTTATATATGTGGTTGAAAATTAAATATTACTAACTAACATATTTTTAATAAATGTATTTTAATGATTATTATAAAATAATTTTGTTTTGTATAAATTTATTAAATTTTCTATCAAGTTACATTATTTAATTGGATTATATATAACCTTCAATTAGAAGGACATTACACAGGGTTGTTTCTCTTCCTTCATTGGACCGAAGGCCTTCATTTTTTATTTATTTTTGATAATCCACCTTTCAAGGGGTGAGGTGGAACCCTTTCAAGGGTCATAGGCTTAATAATTACAAGGCTCGTGGGCCTTAGAGGGATTCAATTTCCCTTAGGCTTAAAACATTATATACAATCTGTGCTAGCTACATAGAACTACTCCTCCCCAGCATCTTCATCCTGAAATCAGCTCTCCACCTCAGATAGTTGTTCGGCAAGGTTGTTTCTACTCACTTTACATTCATTGAGGCATGTTTTTTATTCACCAAATATCATTTTAATTCATTATATACTACCTATTATATATATAATATAAGGAATTACATTTCATTCAAGGTATTTGATGTTGAAATTCATTCCATCTATTTAAAATGGTTCTAATTAAATCATTTTTAAGTTGCAAAGGATATTGATAAGTCAATAAATTTTACCTTGAGTTTTAGTGTTTCTTCGTGAACTTATTTGTTCCATTCATGTGTTATTTCATAATAAAGTATTAATATATATAATTTTCACTTCATATATATAGAAAAAAAATTAATTTATAATTTAATTATGATTCTCTGAATATTTTCGATTTCGTAAAAGTTTATTGTTCTTAAGAATAATTATAATGCTTTCCATGTACTAACATTATCATCTATTTCAATGTTTTAAATTACTATAAATGTTCTATGATATATTTGAAACCTAATTATGTGATATATATTGTGATCATACCATTTATCTATTATTATTTTTATGTTGATGTTTTATTATCATTTTTATGATTAGGGTTTTGAAAATTTTGTTTTATAAATATTAAAAATGATTTCCCTTTATTGTACATATTTTTATCATCTATAACATAATTATTTTTGAAAACTAATTTTTTCCATGTATGTATTATTATTATTCATTTTAAATTATTTTCTTATAAAATTTCATGTCAAATATTATAGGATGACTTTTAAATGTTACTTTTAAATTCCTCATTTATCAACATTGATAGAAATGTTTTAAAAATAGTATTTTACTATTTAACTTCCATTGTCTTTATTGTGATATAAGTTATTTAGCTCCATTATTGTTATTATTATTGTATTACCTTACAAATTAACTCATTTTTACTTTCTACTGTAAAACTCACTTCTATATTCTTGATGATTATATCTATTTCTTATCTTTCATATTAATGATGTTTCTTATAACATCATCATTATTCCTCTACATGACATACTATGTCATAATGCAATAACAATATATGTCACACTAAAAGGATATACTATTCCACCACAAAAATTATATCTAAGAGATTCAATATAGTGTTATTGAATAACATTTCTAAAATAGGATGATATTATTTTATTAGACATAGTGGACAAAAACAATCTTGGGTACCAGGATCATATGACATTGAAAAACCTTCTCCTGCTGTTTTCTCATGGTAATTTCCATGAATGGTTCTTATGAGAAGAAACCTTCCGGTAGTAATTCAATATATTATCTGACATTGGAAGTACATATATGTGAATGTTTTTATTGATCATTATACTTTAATATTATAATTATTTAATACAATCATTCATGTACTTAAATTTATTAATGGAATCTAGGCTAATATATGTTCATGAAAATGTGGGATAAGGTTATTTCATTTTTAGTGATATTTCGTTAATTGAAATTATAATAATGAATTTATCCCATACGTCTTTTAATAGATGTTAATTTATCTTGACCATGTATGTTAATGGAATCTCATGGATAAATCCATAGTAATTATTTTCAGTTGGTATGTTCAAATCCAGAAAGTTAAAGAAAGAGACCTAAATCACATTGGTTGATGTCACTAATTTTCCACATCCATTTCTAAATAATATCGTGATATAAGGATTATATTCCATAGTATGATTTCATAAGAGGGTTGACATTAACTTCATTCACTATGTTTTTTTGGTATATTTCTAAACACTTACATTATAATGATGGAATCTTTATCTATTTTCACTGATAAAGAAGTCATGATTGTCACACACTAAGTGTATACTCATTCTTTGTTTTTATTAATGTTAAATTTATTATGTTAGAAATATCATTATTCGTAATCTATTGTTTAATATTAGTTCAATTTTCGTTAATCGTTGAGATTTAATGACAATATATTTTAATTTTTTTGTTAGTTAAATAATAATAATAAATACTTATTTAAGGGAATTAAAAATTATAATATTACATATATTTACCGAGTATTAATGCAGTAATATTTATAAGTTAAATATGTATTCATTTTTCATTGTTTTCTAAATGATGATGAGGAAAACATGATGGACCATAAAGGTCCAATTGGAAATAATGTAAATGAAATTTATAATTCTAATGAAATTAAAATGTCATGAGAATATTTATTATATTAATATGAAGATATGGGGTTCAATAATAATTATGAAATATGAAAGGGGACTGTTTGAATATTTCTAAACATAAACAAACCATAATGAATATAAAATTATATAACCGTCCAAAAATTTATAAAGATAAAATGTATGATCCCTCCTCTTATCTCAATAAAACTAGATAATATAATGTGGTAATCAATCTCATAGAATAATTTTACCGTAATCAACCATGAATGGATAATTCAATTAGGATCGACTGTGATGTCATCAAATGATTCAATGTCGATGTTCAAATATACCAGTTCACATTTGGATCAATATATGTTGGATTATACACTATGATCATATTGTAAAATTATTTTATGATGATATTGTGTCAAATTAATAATCAATGACGATATAATTATGAGTTCAAGAAATTATATTTATTCTCATAAAATAATTATAAATTACATCTTCATGTCATCCTATTATGTTTTTGATGATTAATCAAGTAAATTATTCCATAAATGATATTTCTAATGATTTTAGTTTTTATGTATTGAATAGATTATTTAAAAATTAGGACTACAAATATGACACAGGCATGAAATACATGGGATTTATCTATTCATGAATCCTAAATGAAGTATCAGCGTGGTGTAATGGTTAATTTATAATTTTTCGTTGAATGAAATGTGTTTGAAACTTCGTTTACTTTAGATCTATTCAATCATCAATTATAAACATTATTTCCCTTCTATTTCTTTGTTATCATTTACAAAAAATATAAATACAATTAAGATTAAAATAAGATATATGTGAAATACCCATCTTCAGATGCCAATGGTTCTGTCTTGGTAACAAAATGGTACACTATACGACCCCAAAATCAACATGTAGTATACCCAGGAAACATTCAAGAATCATAGGATTATATTAGTTTAGACTAAAGTAGTTGGATCAGTGATATGATAAAATCAGATCAAGAAGATGATCCAAATATTATTGAATGTAGTTTGAAAACACACATGTAGTGTAAGATATGTAAGTTAGAAATCTTGTACATCATACATTTATATGGTAGAAAACAGATGTAGTCATTAGTCATGTTTTTGGAAAATAAATAAATGATTGTTCCTTCCATGAAATCATGTTCACATCATGTTTTATAATATGAATTGTCTTTTTAAGTTAACACGGAGAGAATAATTATTTATAAAATAAATAAAATTCTCATGTGTTTTTGGTGTCACATATAGGAAAAAATACCACATATAATGGAATATGTAATTTTATATTGAATTAATCTATGTTTTAATTTATAAAACTAAATTATGAGTATATTTGTTGATTATAGTACAACAAACACCCATCAAGGGCACCACATGCAAATGTAATTCACATGTGTTCCACGGGTAATATTTTTCATAGTAAATTATATGTAATTAACATCAAAAAATGATTTTTTGATTGTAATGGACCCCACAAGACTATGGTTTATTCAATTTTGTATGGATGTGTGCATTTTTCCCTCAAAATATAGTGTAAACAATTATTAATAATAAAATCATTTTAGTTATTTCAAATTATGAATTATGTAATTTTATGGTTTCTAAGACGTTATTATGATAAACTGAATTAGCTGGAAAATTCATGAGGATTTATCATAATTAAATAACATATTGGTGAAATTTATTGCTAAATTTAAAATTTATATCTTCTATATGTTTCTAAGTCAACAATGTTACTATAAAAACCCTTTTATGTGTTTATTTTATTTTTAATTTATTTCTTCCCTTACATTAAAATAATGGAATTTTATTTATCCTATCCTATTTATTATGTAAGGAAAATTGTACATATAGTTTATTTTATGTAAATCCCATTAGGAATCCACCATATCTGGTCAAATTTGTGTGAGAAAAAATTCATTTATGGTTGGATCTCTAAAAAATGGGATATGATCAATGTCATAGAGATGAGGAAAACCCAAACATATTGATACATTGAAGATGAGTTGTAAATATGCAAGCTGATAATTGTTTTGGCTCATTTAGATTTTTCATAGTTAGTGGGTTAGTTTATGATCTTGTAAATAAACTCACCATTAGAGAATCACATGTTATTTAAAATTATATTTTACTTTTGTTAGTTTCTTGGTTGTTTATTTATGGTTGTTTATTCTCCACTATTATTAATGAAATTAACAATCATGTATGCAAGATGGAATAAAATTAAATTAAATTTTGAATAAATTTAATCAAAAATGGTTAATCACATAATAATAATCAACATATTATTACCAATACACGTGATTAGAAAATAATTAGGGTTTTATACATTCTATATATATCCCTCAACTGAAATGTTACTTCAAGACTTCCATTACAATCGTTATTATTCAAACCTATAATTTATGGTTATTGACAAGCCTTTTTCAATGTTCATTCAATTGTTAAGGAAATTTTATTGTTATTTTTTAGGTTATGTAAACATGGTTTATATCATGGGTTGACTACCCATGAAAGGAATTGTGTAAAATAGAGTAAATGGTTTATGAAACATCTGTCCATGATTTTAGGATTGGGGAGTCCACTAAACAGATCGATGGATTTTGAGTTAAAAATGTTGGTTTGTAATAACTATCTAAAACCTCTCAATTGTATTTTTTTCCCACGTCATGGTAGTGAGTTGGGGAATATGAGTCCTTAAAAATAGAATATCAATAAAACCATATATTCAATTAATAATTGGTTGGGATAAAAAATTTTCGAAGAATATTGGTGGATTAACAAAATTCAATAAAAACTATCTATTTCAATCTAAATTGGTAATCAAATATGTACTAATAATAATAATTAAAATTTTATAAAAATAGAGAACAAAATTATTTTGAAAATATAACTTATTTACATACTTGTGAAGAAAAACCTTTTATCTACTGTGATTTTCTAGTAATGTTGTAGGTACATATGCATTATACTATTCCATGAAAAGAAATATAATATTTGAAACCCCACTTCCTGAGTTTCTTATAAAAGGTGATAGTAAAGAAGAAGTATCACTCTACATAAAACATGTGTAATACACAATGGATGGCCAATGTTTCATTATATATTTTATATCCAATGAAATTATACAGAAATATGAGGTTATGTATATGTATAGGGTCATTTAACACCCTCGTGATCTCTATAATGAGAATGTTAGACAAGATACATATGAGATCTCCAATGCACAATTCATAAGAAATATTATATATCATGTAGAAGTAAGTACTTTTGTAGTCAATATGATTTGTTACATAGAAAAATAGACATCTCTGTGTTTAAATTCCCTAATGAGTTTCTCTTAGATATCATTCTATAATCACTACATACCACCTTCCACAATTTTCCTGTGAATTATAATATGATAAGTATCATGAAAACTCATTCATATCATCTTACTCTCATTCTCTTTATTGATAAATACATGATTCATGAAAACCTCATGTTCCTTCAAATTTATATATAAATAAATAACATAGAAAATAGTTAAAACACGCATTCTATGTCTAAGGCACTAGAGCACCATCCTTCAAAGAAGAAAACGATCCAGTAGAATGGAAAAGAAAAAAAATTAATACATTATTCATATGGTAAACTAGGAAATTACAAACGGATCTACACCCATTCATATAAGAAAGGGAATTCATTGAATTTTTTTAAAGTATAACATTTATATGTCATTATTAGGGGTATTATATACTTTACATGGTTCTCAAATTTGTATCAGAATACAGTAACCAAGTAAATTTTATAAGGTTCAATGTTGTGTAGCAGATTTATAGGCTACAAATAGTGTGAGGATGAATTCCCCAACCAATATAGACTACCAATTTATGTTTCCAACATAAATGTTATATCGTTTAGAAAACTATTATTATGTTCTTCTTATTACTGCTAATATCATGTTCATTTATTTTTTATACATGGATGGTTTTATTTTCTAATTTGTGAATTAGAGTTTCTAATTTTATATCAAGAGAATATATAGTGGTATGATAGATCTGAATAAGGATTTTTATGTATTAAATTATGGAAAATTAAAATTGTCAATTCATAATTAATCAATTTCATGTGACTCATTTAACACCTAGTTATTGAATTTCAACATTGTCTAGGTAAATGATATGTTTGTGATGAAGCTCTATCGATATGATTACTTAGACTCTTTTTTTCTTAACCCAATTTAATTATGTCATGATGATTATAATGAAATATTTGATACCCACATATTGGTGGTCAAGGTGAAATGGACATAGGACATTTAGAATTGGTAAAAAGTTTTGTATGTGGACCTTTTCAAGTATAAGTAATTGGTGGATTTCATTAATTTTTTACCTTTAATGATGACTTGAGTAAGTATATTTAAATAATCTTGATGAGTTACATGTCTTAATATAATAATATGTTCTTCGATTTAATGAATCATGTTTGTAATTATAATTTTAATAAGATAAATAGAATTTTACAGGATTGAGGTGGTGAATATCATAACTAGTATATTATCAAATTTCTATGGGTTTATGGGATTTTATCTCATCTAACACCACCCTATACACCAAATTAAAAGAATTTTTAAAAAAGGGGGAACCATATTTCATTGAACATGGTGAGATCAATAATGAATCGTGAAAGTCTTTCATTGTCGTTTTGGGGATATTCATTACACACTATAGCATCCATACTTAATCGTGTAAAGAATAATGAATAAAATGGAATCCCATTTATGTTATATTGTGGAATGAAACAATTTTTTCACATACTCATGTACAGGTTGTGATGTGTTTACTAATTATAACTTAAGAATCAATTGCCTCAGGGTATAAAGGGTATCATTATATGTTATAACATGAAAATGAGGGGATTCTGCAAATATTTTCACTTGGATAAAAAATTAATAGTATATTTAACATTTTTATTCCCTAGGGGGGAATATGTCATCAAATAAAATTGTGTGAGAAATATTAACTTCAATGAAGTTGAAGCTCAAGTTATAAAAGTTTATGTACTCGAATTGTTTCTATATTTTTATAGTGATGAATGAATTTCTAATTGATTAATCAGTTTATGTAAATCCCATTGGGTGTAAATGTATAGTAAATAGAATGGTGGACTTGGGATGTTAGAATAGTACAAATAAAGAATTACCAGTGGAAAAAGGGTTTAAAAACATCATGACATTTACAATGAAGTAGCCTATTTTCTAGTTTACATTATTAAATCATTCATAATTATTCTGGTTATAAAATATTTACTTCAATTTGAGATATGGTGTGTTGATTCCACAAAATTATTTCCATTATAGGAAATTTTAGGATGATTTCTATAAAAAGGATTTTTACAGTATAAAATTCTAAAAAAAGGTAATCAAGTTTTAAAGATCTATTTTTTATTAAATAAATAATCAAAATCATGGAAAAATAAGAATCATGAATCCAAAAATGAATTTAAATTTTTTTAAGAATTAATGTGATTCACATGTATATATGTGTTTTAGTTATATTACAATAATTTTCATAGAATTATATGATAATTAAATATTACTAATTTGAAATTAGATACTAAATATATTGTAGTTTATGGAATGGTCAATAAAGTACCTCTCCATGAAATGACATAGGTGAAGTAGTGAAAATTATATGGATAATGATCATGATAGATATATTAGAGTCCATTTAGACTATTTCAATTAACAAACCATGAATTGATTCTAAAGAGGATAAAATTGAAAAAATATAATATGTGATTAACCCTAGTGTCACATAGTATATAACATTGAAAGAATATATGTCCTAAATATAGTAGGAATGAGACATAATAAGAATGATCTCATATATATCTATGAAATGTTATATCATGTATGTAATGTAATGTATGATTTGTGATGTTTCCTATTATTTTAGTATGGTATAAAATATCTAATCTAATCAATAAAGAAAATATTGGAATACAATGAAGGATATCTGTTTGTTTCTAAGGTGAATTAAAGAAATTTTCCATGTTTCTGTAGAATATGAGGATATAATAATTTCATGTTATAGATATGATATCTTCACAAAATATATGAATGATCGGATGGAAAATTTAGGATAAATCTATTTACTGAACAAAGTAATTGTGGGATAGAAGAGTTCAAAGTCCCCTATTTTCGATGATTCTATATTACAGACTAAAAATATTAGATATTTCGATATATCCATTATGGTTGTTTGGATTCACAATTTATTCCAGAGTTTGACTTGGTTCCTATTAGTTGTGGCCCATTTATATTTTATTTTAATTTCCATATAGCAATGGATCACTCCAAATAGCATAGGACACATCAATGTAAAAAAACATGTACTTCTTATATTTTATTTCTTGTGGAATAATTTATAATTACGTAATGTTATAGAGAGTCTAGTAAACAAGGTGAATATTATGGCGGCCCCCCTGATATAGGGATTATGACAAAATAGGAATGAGTATCATGTCAAATCTAGTGAACTAATGGTGGTTAACTGTTGGTTCTAGTGAAATTTTGATTTTTCTAGAGTTTGTTGCAATGAATCAACTTCTTGGTACACGATGATTACATGTATTAATTTTCATGAATATTAATTATGTTTTTTATCATATAGTTATTATTTATATAAATCTCATACTATTTACTAATGTAAAAATAATATATATATAACACCAAATGGTTATTGTATTTCCCTAATATGATGGTGTTGTATTCCCATTCCGGGAGCCACAAAAAGGGTGCTTTGAGACGAGTTGGCCACATAGCCTCAAGAAAAACTTACCAATATCCAATGGATAACGACTAGTAGTGAGGGACTTTTTAACATGTCTATGGGTATGTCCTTCCTCAAAGTTAAGAGGTAATATATAGTAGATGAAAACTATTTTATAATAAATAGAGGAAGCATATAGATAATCACAGTGTAGAAGAAGAAAATATATAACCCCAAGTGTAAAATAATAAATCTGGAAGCTTTTAAATAAACTAGATAAAAAGTGATTCCATGAAATGATTCCTGTACTAATATAATATTATATAAAACAAGAATACAAGAATGCAATCATAGTTGTAATGAAAATGACACAAAGTGTCATAAATATATCTCAAGAAAAGGCTCGATCTTATGCCACCAAGCTCCATCCAAGGAATCAAGAAACAAAAAAGCATCAAAATCAGCATGTGTCCCATTATCCCATCCAATGACCATAAATTCTTCTAAAGTGCCAAATAGTTCCCAAGTAGGGCGTGAGGTAAAATCCTAGTAGGCCAACACCCGTGTTGTTTAAAAAATTCAATTTCATGCTGAAAAAAAATGAGACAATTTATTATAAATGAAAAAATTTAATTAAAGAAATTAAATTAATTATAACTTGATTCAGGTTCTCAACGACACCCATCCATATCAGCTATTTCAGCATATGCTAGGAATCTAAGTAAAGTACATATAATAATTAGTATGGATATATATATATATATAGGCTAGAAAAAATTTCATTCATACAAAAGGGACCATAACTCAAGATTCTTCTTTATCATGGTTTTAATTTATGTGTCAACAAAGATTGATTCAAAGCACCAAAAGTTATCAAAATTCACACAGAACTCAATGAAACAAAAATAATAATCGTCCATGCATTATCATTATTATATTGATGTTTACAGTGAGAGATCGAACACATCTCGAAGGTATTGCTATGATACATCCTTCAAATTATCCAATACACCGAAGCACATCCTAGGAAATACTTTGAAAGACCGGCTACCACTCGAGGAATGGTTTTATCATTATTCCCTTACTACATAACACATAACGGGTCATGTATCACTTGAGGATTAGCGTATCCACTTTACATGCATTCCCATCCTTGAATGTCCCTTTGGGATCCATTATCACTCCTTAGTATATATAAACTCAGGGTAACTGTTGTCTAGAAATGACAATGACATAACCTACTTGGTGTAATGTGTAATTTATTAGTAATGAAGAGTCCATATGTGGCCCCTAATATGGAACCCACATTGTCTCGCCATCCTAAATTTATTTGTAATTTTATGAAGGAGATATCACCGAGTATGCATTTATAATTTCATAAAACAATTTAAGAAACAAAGAGCCACATACATCCTAATCAATCATGCTTGGAAATAATAGTAAATGCACATTGTCCTCACAAGTATAAATATAGACAATATGATAATAATTATATCATGGAAAATTCAGTAGGCATAAATATTCCAACAAAACCAAAATAGCATGGGTCAAAATTTTCCTAAATATTTTATTAAATATAAATCAGTAATACGGGATTATAGAAGACATGATATTAAATAATTTAATTATGACAGGATAATATTAAATTTAGAAAATACATCTACACACCAAATGGTGTTTCCCTGATGATTCAAAAACATAAACAATATATTATATCATAAAACGGTCTAATAGTTAGGAAAATCAAATTCATTAAATTAGAATAGGGGAAATTAAATATCACTGGTAGGCAGTAATGATCGACATAACGTTAGGTAAAAAAGATGAATCAAAAAATGGGGAATGAGAGTATATGCCCTACCATGTATCCATAATGGATTCTACGCTCGGTGATGATTTTTGATTTGACATCAAATAGTAGAAATCATATGATTTTAAAGAAACCCCAAATTTCATGTAAAAACATTCCACGAAAGATTGCATGATGGATAATGGATGGGATCTTAGGATTATTAATTTTTATCATTAGCCTTACTGAGATCCTTACTTCACATTTGATGGTGAAGAAAACAGATGATAAATAGAGTCACACTGGGCTTCTGAAGAAGGAAAGGATATGATGAGGCTCACCTAAGGGGGAGATATAAGGGAGACGCACCAAGTGAGAGGGTAGAGAGAAAAAGTGAAATGAAAAAATATAGAATGTATTAAAATAAAAAAATGAAAATGAAAATAATTAAGAAAATAAGGAAAAATATAAAAAATAAAAATGAATAATAAATAAATAAATTAAAATGGATTGGAAATAAATGGAAAAAAAATAAAAATGGGATGATTCCAATTTTAATTATTTTTTACTTTCTCAAAACCACCAATTTATTTTATTTTACTTTTTTCATTTTATACTTTATTTTAATTTCAATTAAATTAAATTATATTTCTTTTCAATTACTTTTTATTATTGGTAACCCAAACGATGCACTAGGGTGTGACACAATCATGTACATATAATCTATGAAATTATTTAATAATTTTAATTGATACCTAGTACATATAATATGGTGTGTAGGAGCACTCCGTGGGTCACTTTAATGATTTGGACTAAAAATTTAAATGGTATGTACCTTGATTGAAGTCTAGACATTATAACCATTCCTCATTAATTTAGCTTTTCACCGAGTATCTCGACTGTGGGTAGTGGAAAGTCACATGACTAAAGCTCTAAACATTATGCATGCACAACAATATCCTACTCTTAGGTCTCATCTAGAACACTTTTATACAGCCATAATAAATGGACCAGAGGAACTACCCTACCTCGGAGAACCTTCGTGTTACGGTCGAAAATACAATTCAGACGCCCCTCAAAGGATTCAGATTCTTTGAGCTCAATTTAGATAGGATCAGATGAATGAGATGGTTCAGGATTATACTATCGATCCTAAGATACATGGAAAACATCATGCATGGGGATAATGCGTATGAGTTAATAGTAACTGATAGACTACCAGCCTATCTATCTCTACTATCTCGAATGTCCTAGACTATCTCAATGATAAAATCCACTATTTACCTATCAACCTATGACCCATACTTTGTGAAAGATGTTGAAAGAGTCAACGTTACACTTCAAAATCGAGAGGTTTACGAAAACAAACTGTATATGATTTATTTTCATCCCTGCATTATAGGCATACACTATTGAATGAGATGAACTTGCTCAGGTGTCTCTTGGATGAGTTGAGGACCCAACAATGTTTCCTCAACTGCATCGAGACAGCATAAAGGAGAATGAAATGTCCTACCATAGAGGGAATCTAACGAATCCATTTTAATTATCAAATGAAATATGTTATTATAGGTAAACTCAACAAGAGGAATTTTTTTTACCCCATAAACCTCAAAAATCAAGGATACATGCCTATGTCATATCATCTAACACTAGTCTAGTTGGTTAAGACTGTGTGTCAGTCTAGGGGTGATATGAATTACTCAAGAGTACTTACAAACCTATCTCTTTCTACAAACCATTCCAAAATAAAGATGTAAAGTGGGTGACTCAGTCTGAGATAATAGAATGAGCTACACCATGAAGTACACTTTCTCTCAGATATATATCCTTTCCAAATAATCTATAGAGAAGGTCTCCCATATAGGTATGAAGTGCAGAACTTTTGTCAATCTATCAAACATCACCCATACTTAATTGTTTCCTTGAGAAGTTATTAGTAAGCCTATAATGAAATCCATGGAGATTTTATTTCATTTTTAATCATGAATGGATAGAGACTATAGAATTCTAGTAGGTCGTTGGCACTCTACCTTCAACTACTGAATGGTGGAGCACCGAGTGATGAAGCCCATTGTATTCTTCTTCATACCCAACCGCCAGTACTGATGACACATGTATCATTACAACTTCGTATGTCCTGGATGATCTCTCCAAAATGAGGTATGAGACACTTTCATCTTTTCTTCCCAAATATCAGAATGTACCCATACACTACCATTTTAATACATAGATTCACGACAATTAACAACTCAACCATGAAGAGGGTTCTCTCTTTTGGGACATTCCCTCAAAACAATACCCACTGTAATAGATAACTATCACATACATACTTCTTACAGATGATAGGATGTAACCATAAGAGGTGTTAGAATAGGTTTCTCATGTTGTTCATGATCCTCCAAATGCATATCAGAAAACAAGGCCATAATTGTTCACTAACTTTTGACTGCCTGTACAGCTTGATTTTGCATCTTGTGGCTCAAATAATCAGCCACTACATTTCCATTACTAGGGGACTAATAATGCTCAAAATTGAATAACTATAAGTATTAAACCCAACTACACTACCTTATATTAGTGTCTCTTTGTGTAGAGTATTATTTCAAACATTAATTCTCCATATAAACAATGAACATATCACCCAACAAGTAGTGTCTCTAGTGGCATAAAGCATGAACAACAATTACTAAATCAAGGTTGTGTGCAGGATAGTTCCTCTTATGTGGGATTCATAAGCAATTACTCTTTCTCCCTACCTTGAAACTCCACCAAATCTAATTTCTGAAGTATCATAGTAAACAATATATTTTTTTCTAACATAGGAAGAATTGGGATCGAAGCAAAGGTTAATATTCTCTTAAACTCCTGAAAATATTTTTCATAATATTATAATAAGTCAAACTATAAAAACATCATATTTAGGCTCATAAGTGGAATTGATATGTGGAAGAAATCCTGAATGAAACACCTATAATTTCCATCAATCCCCAAGAAGTTTTGTATATATAAATCATTTTTGGGCTGCTGCCATGAGACTATAATGCTCTCTTTTTTTGTGTCGACTGATATGTCTTCCTAATATATTATATGACCCAGGATGTGATCTTTATCATTATAAAAGTTTCATTTGATGATATTTTTTACAATATTATAATAAATTAAACTATAAGAACACTCTTTTCGAACCTCAACGTGTTGTTCAATGCTACAAATGAAATGAACTGGGTCATTTTGCAAATCAGTGCCCTAATCCAAGGGTTTTCGGAGGCAACCAACAACCTCCAAGGTAGCAAGGAAGAGCATTTTCCATCACTTTTGCCGAAGTGAACCCCGAAAACAAAGTGGTGACAGGTACGCTAGTTATTCATTCAATAATAGTGAACTTACTTTTTGATTTAGGTTCTATGCATTCTTTTATATGTCGAATGTTTAGTAGAACAATCACAGCACCACCACAAATAATGGAAGTGAAGATGTCAGTGAGTACAAAAAATGGGGAAATCGTTGCATCCCGTGAATATAAGACCTCCCCTATTATAATATGTGGATTGAATTTCCCGGAGAACCTCATCATACTCCCTCTGGTGGAATTTGATGAAATTCTTGGCCTATATTGGCATTCCTTATATATAGCCAACATAAATGGTCGTGAGAGGGAAATCACACTCCATATGGAGAATCGACCCCCTGTTGTTTACAAGTGTAAGGAGGAGATGAATCTATTTTAGCTCCATCATCTCAAGGTTGTATATTTTTTCCCTATGAGAATGTGTATCTGGATCACATGATTGAGTCCAAAGAAGAAACCAACCTTAAAGAAATGCTTATTGAGAGGGAATTCGCGGAAGTGTTTCCTGAGGAACTTCCTAGTCTTCCTCCTAGAAGAGATGTTGAATTCTCAATTGAACTTATACCAGGGGGTCTACCAATATCCCAGACTCCAGATAGAATGGCTATTTTAGAGCTTGAAGAGCTGAGTAAACAACTACAGGAGAATATGGATAAAGGGTTTACACGCCCAAGTGCTTCACCATGGGGTGTGCCAGTCCTCTTCGTCAAGAAGAAGGATGGGTCAATGCGGATTTGCATCAATTATCGTGAACTTAACAAAATCACGATAATGAACAAGTATCCTCTCCCAAAAATTGATGACTTGTTCGATCAGCTGCGTGGAGCACAATACATCTCCAAGGTGGACTTGCGGACGGGATATTATCATGTAAGGGTGAAGAAGGAAGATATCCCCAAGACTACTTTTAACACAAGATAGGGGCACTACAAATTCATAGTAATGCCTTTCGGACTCACTAATTCTCCAGAAATATTCATGTACATAATGAATAGTGTCTTTAAAGATTACCTCGACAAATTTGTGGAATTCTTTATAGATGATATTATAATATACTCCAATACCAAGGAGGATCATGAGGAGAATTTAAGAACTATACTATAGACTTTGTGAAAGGAGAAACTCTATGAAAGGTACAGAAAGTGTGTGTTATGGTTGATGGAGGTCTCATTCATAGGACATATCATCACAAGAAATGGTATATCTATGGATCCCTCCAAAACAGATGCAATTGAGGGATGGACAAGGCCAACATCGGTAACGGATATCCGTAGATTCTTCGGGTTAGCTAGATATTATCGACGATTTGTGAGGAATTTCTCACGATTTTCCCACATTCTTACCAAGCTAACTTTGAAGGGAGTAAAGTTTTTTTGGAGTGATGAATGCGAAGAAAGCTTCAAGGATTTGAAAATGAGCCTTATCACTGCGCTCGTGCTCACTTTACCCACAAGTGGAAAACATTGTGTGGTATTCAGTGACGCTTCGAAGAAGTGCGTAGGATGTTTGATGATGTAGAATGATAATGTGATATCCTTTTCCTCATGGATGTTGAAAATCCATGAGCGAAACTATCCAACGCATGATCTAGAGTTAGTGGTGGTGATCTTTGCCTTGAAAATATGGTGGCATTATCTCTATGGGGGGAAATATGAGATATATACTGACCACAAGAGTCATAAATATATATTCACACAGAAAGAGCATAATATGATCCAGAGAAGATAGATAGATCTTATCAAGTATTATGACTGTTCAATACATTACCACCCTGGGAAAGCGAACAAGGTGGAAGATACCAGAAGTAGAAAGAACCCAGCGATTCAATAAATGATTATAATTGAGAAGGATCCAATCTTCTTAGACTTGATGAAGAAGGAAATGGGAATCATAAAGAAGGGAAAATCATCAATCCTTTCACAAATGATTGCTCAACCGTCTCTTTTTGAATGGTTAAAGGATTATCAAATGGATGATGTGGGAATTCAGGAAAAAGTGGAAGCTATCAATAAGGGGAAATTCTTGGAGTTTAATGTTAATGAAGAAAGAATTTTGTGATTTGGGAAAAGACTATGTGTTCCATCATGTTTAGAGCTGAAAAAGGAACATTTGGATGATGCACATAGTTCAAATTTCTCTATTCACCCAGGGAGCACAAAGATATATCAAGATCTCCAAGAAAAGTTTTGATGGGATAATATGTAGAAGGATATCTCTGAATATACATCAATGTGCCTGGTGTGCCAGAAAGTGAAGGAATAGAGGCAGAAGTCTAAGGGGATGATGAAAACCTTTCCCATACCAGAATGGAAATGGGATAACATCACCATGGACATTGTCACCGGACATCCGAGGACATCCAAAGCCAACAATGCAATCTGGGTTGTTGTGGATTGTCTTACAAAGACTCCACACTTCATTGCTATTCAGGAAGATTTACCATGTGATCAACAGTAACTGATATATATCAGGGAAGTAGTAAAGCTGCATGGAGTTCCACTATCTATTGTGTCTGACCGAGATCCAAGATTCACCTCTATGTTTTTCAAAAGTCTTCAACATGTTATGAATACTGAACTGAACATCAATACAGCCTATCATCCTCAAACTGATTTCTAATCCTACCGGCCTATCCAAACACTTGAGGACATGTTGAGAGCATTATCAATGGACTTTAAAGGGGAATGGGATCAACATCTTCCTTTGGTTGAGTTCTCTTATAATAATAGTTTCCACTCAAGCATTAAAATGGAAACATATGAATCCCTGTATGGGAAAGGTGCATAAAACTGGCATGTTGGGATGAGGTCTGTGAACGTAAGGTACTTGGACCAGAAATGGTCGAAGAAATTGTGGAGAAGGTGAAAACCATTCAAGAGCATATCATCGCAGCCCAGAGTCGACAGAAGAGTTATGAAGATAACTGTGGACAAGACCTTGAGTTTAAAGTTGGAGACATGGTTTTTATATGAATATATCCATAGAAGAAGGTCATGAGTTTTGGAAAGAAAGGGAAGTTATATCTGAGGTACATCGTCCCCTTCAAGATTGTTGATCATTTCGGGGTTGTGACTTATATACTAGCACTTCCACCAACCATGGCCAATGTATATGATGTCTTTCATGTATCCCTATTAAGTAAGTACATACCAGACCCTTCACATGTACTTTCTTCTGAGGTGGTACAATTGGAAGATGATATTTCTTATGAGGAGTAAACTATAAAGATCTTAGATCATAGAGAAAAAGATCTATTAAATAAGACAATGCCCCTCGTTAAGGTGTTGTGGAGAAACCACATGTTTGAAAAAGTGACTTGGGAATCGGAGGAAGTGATGAAGCTGAGTTACCCACATCTGTTTTAGTGTGGGAAAATGAAAATATTGAGGGAGAAATTTCTTAAGGGGTAATATTATAATGACCCAAAGTTTCATTAATGGAAATACCTCTTGATCTAGTTAAATGTATCTTTATGTTTATATGAAATTTCAACTTATTTGGTTTTATATTAAGAATTTTGATCGTTTCTAATATAGCCGTTGAACAGTGATCACATGATTAGTATAAATATAGTACTTTAACAAATCCAATTTACTCAAAAAAACGAAGTGGTGACCTCATCCAGTAGAATTTCTCCATTCTAAGCCCATTTGTCAGAGGTCGAACAAGAGGTGGCATCCTTACGCTTCTCTCTTGACCAAGCCCATGCTGAGCTTCATCATGTCAATCTCGAACGAGATTGTCTTCGGGAAAAGTGGAAGTTGTTAGAGATTACCACTCGAGTAATGTTATTCGAGCCACCCCAAGAGTCTATCACCATCCCACACCTTACCCTTAGGTCTTATGTGGCTTTTTTAATGGGTTATGTAACAAATCTATAGTATTATGTTCATGTATATTATTTTTTATATAATAATGAATATACCTCCTTGTCATTTTTGATTCATTTTAAATAGTTTTTAAAGTACAAATAGTGTTTTAGTTGTTATTTAAATAAGAATTCTATTTTTAAAAAATTAATGGATTTATGAATTAAATACTATTTTTATAAAATATTATTATTATTATTAAATTAATTTTTATTAAATATAAATGATCTGATTATTTTATGAATGCAATTATAATTTTTATTAAGGTTTGAAAGCCATTTCTGTCAAAACCTGTGAATTATCGATAAATGTCTGTTTTTATTTTAAAAGTGAAAATTAACATATTAATAAAATTATTTAGATAAATTAAATGATATTTTTGGAATCAGGATGTCGAAATTATCCAATGGTGGATTTTTCTTAATTTTCTGATATAGTCCAATTTTTACGTAAATATTAAATACCGTTTAAATATATAATGTGTTTTATGACATCATAATGACCCAATAGTGATTTAACAAAATACTAAAATATTTATGTTTGGCCAATATATGTTTTACCATTAAAATAATGTGATTTTGGATTTTTTGACTTACTTTTCAAAGCATTAATGGACCCATCAAGACATATTAAACACCTTGTCTTTTTAAATAAATTTCCATGGGAGTGTGACTCAACTCCACATAAGCAACCCTATTATTTTAAGAAGTTTGTACTTTCTCCGTATAAAATATTGCTTCCCTCTTCCCTTTCTCAAAAACCATGGAAAAAAAATGGTTTGGTTTGCGGTTTCGATTATTTTAATATAAGGGGTCCCAAACCTAAATAATAAAGAATTCCCTCACCTTTCCTATATAAACGCACCCATGCTCCCACTTCCTTCCCACTCAAAGCCCTTGGAGTTCGTCAAAACTCTTCCCTAATCTCTCTAGAATCCTCCCAAGGTTCCCCAAGCTCCCAATAAGCCTCTCATAAGCCTCTCTCTAGCCTTTGGAAGCACACTTCCAAGTAAGTGTTTTTTCTTCCTTTCTCATTCTTTTCCAATTTTCTTTAAGTTTTTCCCCTTTAATTTCAATTATGAATATTGGGGAATGGTTTTTCACCTCCCTCAAACTGCCCTATTTTTGTTTGAATGATGGGAGACCCCTTTCTCTCTCATCAAATGCCTCCCATGTGCACCTGTTACTATGTTGAAATTCTAAAAGTAACTTCTCTATTCTCTTTTACATTCAAGAAATAGTTTTGTATCATGAATCTAAATTCTATTACAATTGTAGTGAAATGTATCTATATGACCTCCTTACTATCCATTACATGTAAATATGATGAGGAACCTATTTCTCTCTCATCAACCATTTTTTTAAATTCTTATGTCATGCCGTTACGTTGCCGAAATCGCACAGATTTTCTAAGCCAATGTCATTGTGTAGTGAATACTATGCCCATTTCTCCATCAAGGGTATTCACCATTATGCACTTTTACTTATTGATTATAAATATTCTTTTATGAATTTCACCTTCCTTTATCGTGGAATAAATGATTATGTTTTATGAATCCATGTTTTATGATCCATGTGGCACACATATGCATGAAATGAAATGTTTAAGAAGGGTGTGCACTTATAGCGCTCCAATGCATTGGGTAAAGTATAGTATCATGATATGTCATGTAAAATGAGGGTTGACTCATGATAATTCATGTGAAATGAGGATTTAATCGTGCTTTAAGTGCAATGAGTATTTACTCTTGCTACATGTCCAATGAGCCTTGGCTCAGCTAATTCAATGTTAAGTGTTGTTGCCACATTTCCATGTTATGATTATCATGATTTATCATGCCTTTATGTTCATGATTCTGTTGTGCTCTATTTATATTCCTATTGTCTAACATGTATTTTACTCTTCATGTATTCCATGTTTATTCCCTTACTCACCTATATAGCTCACCCTTTTCTTGTGCATGTCCTCAGGTTATCCCAAGCAATGCTAAGTACGAGGTAATGCAGTGGTCATGTAAAGGAAGATTTCAATAAAGATGTTTTTTTCATGTTTTAAGTTTTTATGTAATGATCATAAGCCCCAAAGACACTATACCTCTCAATCTTCCATGTTTTATCAAGTGAATAGTTTATGTAATAAATCATGTTTATGTTTGTAAAAAATGCAGGGTTGTCATATCAGTACACTACAAAAATGTCATATTATTCTATGAAATTATTTGATCCCATTGTATAATTCAACTTATATTTCTTTTAGTATTTAATATATAATTTTTTACATCCTTTAATTTATGGTTTCATTAATTTAATTATTACCACATTTTCATTTTGAAATTATTTTTGATAATTAATTCATCACAAAATTTATGTAGATAAAATTTTGCCTTCAGGATAATATATATTTGCGATCATATCATCTATTTAGCCCCATAATAATAATACTATACTTATTGAATGCTAATGTCTTAAATTTTTTCAATCTCATTGAATTTAACAATATAAAAGAAATTTTCAAGGAAATGGTACTGTTAAATTAAAAAATTAAAATCTTTATGTGTTAAGAGATGAATAAAATTAATCAATTAATGTTTGGGAACGTTTTAGATTCAATTTATAGTCCTTATCACATTAATTTTATCTTAAATTTCCCAATTTCCACTTTACCATGGTAATAATAATTATCAACTATTCATATTATCCAAAAATAAAGGGAAGATATTTGATAAATAGTAACCTTATGATTTCAAATATGAAATCCATTTTTTATAACAAAAAACAAAAAAAATCATATATTATTTTAAAATTAAACACACTGATACAATGAGAAATCATGTTTCTAATGTGAAAATGTCCAAAATATAGAAATGTTTTATTTACAAAATCATTGTGAAATTGATTCCAATAGACTACATTAGATTATAAAAATTAAATTATATTTAATTATACTTAAAAAATAATTAAATATATTATTTAACATACAAAATTATTTTGATGAAAAATCTAACACAAAGTCCATGATATGGTTGAAGCCACCCCCGAGAAATTATAAAATAAAATATGGTAAGGATTTAGGCATAAAAGGGGTTATTACAGAAATTAGAGTGCATAGAACCACATCTATTCTCCTCTACAAATGATGTGCCTTAATCTTGTTCCATAGATGACAACATTATCTCTATTTTAGTGATTTCCATATCCTCCAAGTGTCTTCCACGAGGTTGGTCAACCAATAACCATGAAAAACAACCAAATTCATTTGTGTAAAATTATCGTGAAAGTCAAAAAATGAGTAAAACTCTTAATGTCACATTATGTGTCCTTATTTTCAAGGCATGAACCACGATCTTAGAAACAGATTCTATCTATATCATGTTCCAGCTGTAACATACATCATTCCTGATTTCCTGAATTATAGCCCATAATTCGGCTTCAGAGGCATTGCAACAGAAATTAAATGGTAGAAACAACCTTTAACAAACCCACGGTAAGTATGAAACACTCCACCATAACCTGATGGACTTGGTGCACTCGAGGAAACTCTATCAACATCCTCCTTGATGCATTGTGCAATTAGAGGTATCAAATAAATGTAATTAAGCATCCTGGTCTTTCATGGTCAACCAAAATACCCCAAGCAATCTGAGAGATTGTTGGTTAGAACCTTTTTTAAAAAATTGTACCTTCTTCGATAACTGAATCAGCATAAACCTCCCTATGTATGGTCGCCTTTCAGTTTTGTACATCATTGGAAGAAGAATAAAATAGGGAAGTATTTTGAGCTTAAAAAAGATCTGAAATGGTTAGAGACGTAGTGACACATAAGAAGTGTTAAATCCTCTCACTATACTTAGTATAATGAATCTTTTGTAACAAATTAGTTAGTGAAATACATGTAACAATGTTCATCCTAAAAATAAAACAAAAATAGGAATAGATCTGTTTGGCTTGGTCACATTCCATGAATAGGTGTTTCATGGTTTCTTCAACACACATACACATAGGGAAGATTGAAGCCAAGTGGAAACCATCTCATTTGAGCTGTTCAGAAAGTGGGATATAGTTTTTTACAAATCCTCTATGAATGATGATTCCAGGGTGCCAAATGTAGTTTTTCCATAATTTCATTATCCAATAAGGTGGGTGGGAGAGGCCCCCACATTTGTTCGAGTAATACTCTTTATAGGTGAACTAACCATTCTAGATATGCCTCCAAACTAGTGTGTCCGTGTCCATGAATGTATAAGCTTCAATATCAATCTAAAAATGAAGGGGATAATTATATCAGAAGAATATAATCTGGATAGAAGGTCTTAGATGGATTGGTGTTCTTATTCATGGTGGAAAACCATACTCTATCGAAGAGGGTATTCAAGACATTTGGATCCCAAATAGATGAGATTGGGGCTCCTAAAAACTAGTCATTTTGTGTGATAGATGATATTCATAATAGATTTATATTGAGATGACTAAATAGAGGAGGAATGATAATACTTATATCTATAAAATAGATTTATTTTGAATCTATTTTCAAGGTGGTCATCTTAGAAACCATTGGATATCGGGGCCCATGTGAATTTCCCAATCAGACCACCATTGACGGTTCAAAGGTCTTCGATTCCCCGACCTCCCAATTCAACTGGCTTGATACATTGTTTCTAGGAAACAATGATCAACATCCTCTCTTGTGTTGACCCTATCAGGATAATGTTTTTTACAATATGTTTATGCTCTTTGATAATGCCTCTAGCCCATAAATAGAGAAAGATGGAATATACAAATATGGATGTGATCGCTGAGTTCACAATAAACACCATCCTAGACATCGACATGGCTTTCCCTTTCCAGCTAGCCAGTTGATGAATGATACCAGTATATATGTCATCCAGGTATTTCCTCGTAACTTTCTCCTATAACAATGAGACACCGATATACTAGAATGGTAAATATCCACTCTTCACCACATGATAATTAATGATCATATTTCTATTTTCTGCTATAATTTCATTACAAAAAACAATGAAGTACATGCCCAAAATAATTTCCTAGACAACCACCTCTTCATAATGAATGAAGAGGGATATAATAATGGAAATGGATCTCTTTTAGTACTGACTAAGAAACATAATATAATCATTATACAAAAGTTGATATGGGACATAGTCATTCATAAAATCCCAAATTTTCTTGTAGATACCCATTTGAGAATGATCATGGATGAATCTTCTTTGTTAATCCATTGTGATGGCTAATAGAATCACTGATAGAGGTTCACCTTGTCCCACACCTATGGGTCATGGAATGAATACTCTTGTGGAAACATTTATGAGGATGGATAGCCTTGATGATCGATGAATGGTGCAGATGAGATTAATGAACACACATGAGAATCCATATCTTTGAAGAAAATCCCAGAGAAAGATCCATTTATGTGTGTCAAAATCCACTTAGATGTAAATTTTAACGGGGAAAATACATTCCTTCATTTTCACCCTCTTTAAAATTACACATTATGAGGACATAATTAGACAACTCTAAATATTTATCAAAGGTAAAAATATAAGCTGTTTTGTTGGATCATGTCATCAACAAGTCCTCCCATCATATTCATGGGTATTTTTGTGATGAGCTTGGGAAATGTGTTCCCAAGTTCCACTGGCATGAAATCTATAATATCATGAGCATTATCTTTCATATGAATTAGAGAAATAAAACGTGAGTTCATTCCATGATGCATATAAGAGAGAGTATAGAAATTCTTAAGGGATTGAGTGATATCTTCCCACAAAATGTCTTAATAAAACTAGAAAATTTTATTAATAAACCCATCAAAACTAGGGGAACTCTCCAGATTATATAATATGAGATAAATTATGATATCTTCATTCCATGGGGAGCGAATAATAAGTTCATTATTGTTATCATCAATGTATGGAAGATGAATAATCTATTTTAAACTAAAATTCATTATTTTTCATAATTCCTCAAAATATTAAACATATCCCAAAAATACAAAAAAAATTATGAAATTTTATATATTATTATTTAAAATATGAAGTTTATTTATTAAAATTTAATTTATCAAAGTATCTTAAAATATATTTAATATAAGTATGCTATGAAATGTTTGAAAATATTCCTTTTTAGACGAAATATTTGTTTATGCATAATATTGAATTTTATTACCCTTTCATGTCAAGAATAACAGATGATGAATGGCCAAAATTTTATTTAATGTATTATATGTAATTTTTATTAATATAATTCCTCAAGATTGATTATTTTATTTGTTTTAATAAAAAACATTTTATCATTTAACTGATTTTCATAAAAACATTTCCTATTACTATAAAAATGGTTTTGTATTCATTTGAAATTAATTGGTCAAATAATAATTTTTAAACCATAATTTCATAATTTAGTTTATCTTGTTCTAACCTTCCATTACAATAGCTAATTTATATTTTTCTTATTTATATAAATATTATAATAAAATGTTGTTTCAACGAAACATAGTGTTGCATTTAAAGGAATCTATGTCCATGTTACTTGTGGTTGTAGATAAACATGGTCTAGAGTATGACACAAGACATCAAAAATATTTAATCTATTCTAAATTTGGATCATAAAAATTACGGTTTTTATAATTTATGAGTGAAAATATCAATCTAAAAATTCATTTAAATAATTTTTCGAACCAAACTCTTGTAAATGTTTCAATATTTAAATAATTAAATATTAAATATTACTCCGAAAGTTAAATGGATGGAATTACAAAAAGAAAATTTTCCTATGGTAAGTGTCTAATTACTAGAATAATTGAGTGATCTTAAAAATAATCTTATATCATTTCACAAACACCCAAAAGTATAAATTCAATTTTTTTTATCAAATTTCAAAACAATGAAAATCATGGGTCACTATAATAATAGATTCTAGAAAAGGATTTAAATTACTAATAATTTAATCTAAACATAAAATTCCCATTTCACATAGTTATGAACAAAACATTTTCACCTGATATTTCAAAAAATGATATAATGGAAAATTTATTCAAGTTGATGATGAATTATTAATTTTTAACTAGTTCCGTATATATATGAAAAATTTCCAATCGTTTAGAAAGACATGGTATTTATTATTTAATTTTTTTATTCTCTAAATATCTAAAAATAAAAGGATAACTATTTATTATAGGTAATGTAATTATCAGATGTTGTTGTCTAAGATGTCACATTTTCATATATATAGATTCATAGGAAATTCTCCTAAAGAACATATCTTTCATAAATGAAGAATATACTGGACCTATCTACAATATTAACCCACCAAGAAGGGAATCTACTAGTATCCTTATATCCCAATAAAATACCTCCTCAATGGAAATAATCAATATATTACACTTCATTGACTTCATCATATAGTCTCAATTTAACCTTTACATCAAATACCTTGTAAAAACAATATTAAAATCCAATATAAAAAATATTCTCATTAACCAAGGGTTGTCTTATTATATCTTAAATTTATTCCCTTATAAAATAAATTCTAATTTTTCCAATGTTCCTAATTACCCTCACATGGTTCTCAACTAAAAACTCTTCTTAGAGATTTCTCAAACACATCAGACATATGGAACTCTCCCCACCATCAACTATAACACCCCGACCCCAGAAGCCCAGAGTAAGTGCATTATTTTAATATATTATCATGATGACAAGGAATAAATTACCAAAAGAATGATTAGTTTAGCAGTCTTGGAAAATATATTACATATATGAACGTTGAATTACACTTTATAATATACAACACAAAAAAATCCTTTGAGAATGCAATTGTTCCATTAGAATAACCCTGCATCTCAAACATAAAACAATTATTGGGATCCTGAGAAAATAAAACATAAGAATGGGGTGAGCTTAGATGCTCAGTAAGGGTAAATAATTTATTAGAAGCTGTTAACTTTTAATTCAAGATGTGTAATAAAACCAATAACCTTTTAAACATAAAATTGAACTTAATCTGGATGAAATAAATCAAACATTACCATATAAACATGCACCTAGATATTGTACAAGTCGAATAATAAAATGTAATAACTAAATTCAAAATGAAGGAATGTGTCGCACCAGACTTTAATTTCTGTGTCAAGGCCTTGTCCCAGGACCTAGGGAATAACTGTAACCTAACCCCAACCAAGAGTGCCTCTATAACCGGACTCTAACTCAGAGATCCTATGTAACCGAACTCCACCCCAGAGAGCCTCTTTAAGATGAGTCTAACCTAGAGGGTCTACTGTAACCAGACCCCAACCTAGAGGGCTTACTTTTACTGGTCCCCAACCCTGAACATACAAGTCAAATACAATCATCATAAGAAAAGGTTGAAATATTACATAAACATTTGTATTAAACCAATCATATAAAATGTCAATAAATTAACCATAAAACATGAATGGCTTAAAAATAACTCATCCATAATAAAACATATCACAAATCCCTCAATACAATATTGAATATTTGAATCAAAATAAATCATCTTCAAACAAGCATAAAATTTATCAACGAATGTTAACATAGATGAAATCAAAACTATTTGAGAGAAATATAACTTTATATTTTGAAATAATTTAAGTGTCCTATAATTATATAGAAAAAAATTATTTGGAAATATTCTTATAATAATGTAAGGTAAGATTCTACAATTTTATAACAATGGAAAATTGTCACACCCGCCGTATAAATTAAAAAACAGTATTACATTAATTTTGTCAAAAAGTTCATAAAGTACATTATTGGGAAAATTATGGAAGGATTCCATTATAAAATTATTATAAAAAGTCAAAAAAGGTAATAAATGAATTTATCTCATAGTATAGTAAGTAATAAAAATGTTTTGAAATACATTTTTAAGAAAACACGGATGTGGATGATAAAGTTGTCCTAGTAGATAATTACGTATAAACAATCTAAGATAATGAAGAGATTGTGTAATTAACCCTTACCTTTTACTTTTCCTGAGTCAAGGGTACCTTAAACTCCTATATAATAGTTAAAATGTTGTTATTAAATTATAAAAAAAACCATATACATAATTATTTTATCATATATGATCTGCTAATAATGCTTTGTTAATGGTATTTTAGTATTATCGTCGTTTCAGGTGTTAACTGATTCGTTTTCCTTCATATTTTTTGTTACGTGAGTCCTGTTTGTAATGTATGGGATGTTTCATATTCATATCCAGAATGATATCAAGTCATTAAACATTATTTTTAATCATCAAATGAAAATTAGTCCTTAATTGTTATTATGGGTAATGAATCTCATTGTGTTTGTGGATACGGTAATCCATACGTACGGAGGAGCGACACAATTATTTTTCTGATATAAAAATTGTTTATTATGGGATAGTATATCATATATACAGAATAATTATCATATTATATTTATTATTTACATCAATTATACATCATTATTATACTCATCCAAATAACAATGTATTGAATAACAACTACACCACGACATGGAGATGGTAAGACGTACGTACGCACTTATGGTGAAATGTCATTCAAAGTATGGAAGGAATAATGAATATGGTTGTATCATATTTATAATAACATCGATTTATATATAGAATATAAAAGATTTGTTATTTTATAAGGGAATAAACAATGAAAGAAGAAGTGGAAGAAGAAAAGATATAGAAAGAGGTGATGAAATATTTACCTCTTCTTCAGGTTATTCCTTTGGATTTGTTCAAAATATCTATGTAGGGTGGCCTTATGACTAAAGGAATGCCACTAGAATGAAGGGAAGAATGTTGATAGGATATTTGGGTAGGGGTTGGTCGAGCCAAAAGGCTTTGAATGTGTGAATTTGAGAGAAGTGGGGGTTCCCTTTTACAAGAGGGGTGAGGGGAACCTTAGGAAAAGATTGAAATAATATTTTATAATAAACTCATATTCGGTTTATATTGGATCCAAATTTATTTATTTCCAATCTAAAGTGGGGATGGGTCGAAATACATAATCCATAGGTTTTATACAAGTATAGTTCACTATTTCATCCTTATATATTAGATTTAACTCTATGTTAAATACTTTAACTTTTACCGTGTATTTTTGTATTCTTACACTATATGGTTAATAAAATTACAATAAACAACCCAAAAACCCTCAAGTGGTTTAGTAATGAAATAAATAATATTATTTATGACCATTGGATGAACAATTGATTTTTAGGAATATTATATCACCCAATAATATAGTATTTGTTTTAAAAATTAATTTCTATCAATTTTGACACTATTTGGTATTTCGTTTTTGTGAAAGTCATAACAACCTTATCACTTCAAAAAAGTATTTAATAAACCCTAACATGTCATATTAACCTATAATATTAGTTTAATTCATCAAAATTCCCAAATTATATTTATTTGGATATTTATAACATCAATAATTTTAACCATTCATTAATAACTTAATTACAACATCATGATTGTGTCATAAATAAATTAAATTCTGTAATATCTAAAAATTATAAATAAAATATCAATATGTATGAAATCATTTTATATTTCTAATGAATATTTATAGTCTAAATTATGTTATGTATTACCCTATATTAATTGTTTTTTGTTATGAAAACATGAATTTAACACTTTTAACTCTTCTTTAAATTAAATAATAATAAATATCATAATCCAATCCAAGTGGACCTAAAGGGTCATATTTTATTCCTAAGGTTTTTTTTGGTTGAGTTAAACTTATCCAATATAATTAGGACATGTGTTAAGGTAATTATAAGATAATCTTTATCTTAAATTACTCTATTTAATTTTAACAATGGTAAATAAATGTCAAAAGTTACTATTCACCAAAAATTATTTTTATCTTATTAAACGAAATTTTACTTACTGAGCTTAACCGTGTCACTTAGATATTTAAAATTCAACTCATAGAAGAATTAAAATTATGTTTTATACAAAATTTTAAATTCTCCTAGAAGGTGGGAAAAAGATGGTAAAAAGTTTAATAAAATTTTATGCATATAATTTTATTATAAAAAATATTCAAATGAATTACATTGAACTAATATTTTAATTATGTATCTATTTTGAATTAAAATAAATTTAAATAAAATAATTAATTATTTAATTAAAAAGTGGGTTTTGAACAATAACACAGATGTTTTCACTATACAATAAAAATTGAAAGATTTTAAAAAATACCAAAACATTCACGATAACATAATTTTGATATTCTGAATTCATAAATTATTTCTATTTTACCAATTTCAAAACATAGGATTTCATTAATTAATTTATAATTAATTCTCATTGTCAAAAACAAAAGGCATATTTTTAAGAAATAATAACTATCAAAATATTGATACTTGTTTATGTCCAATTTCAAAGTTAAATTACTTACAATGACTATCATTGGATTAAATGGTAAAAGTATAATCTATTTATTCTTCCAAACCATTAAAATGTATAATTTAACACTAAAAATTATTTTTATTAAAATTTTGTTTTCAGTTAAAATATTGTATTTTCACTATTCACCCCAAAATGAAATTTTCAGAAAAACACCAAATTTTTTTTGAAACTAAATTATTATATCCTGATTCTAAATAAAAATATTATTTTGTCAAAATGAATATATAATAGTTTCGAATATTTTATTTAAAAAGGGTTCACAATTAAAAGCCGATAAAATTACATTTTTTGAAAAATAAATATTTTATCTTAAAAAATAAAGTATTCTTACAATATGTCTAAAAAACTCATAATATAGATTCTTAAATTATTAGTATTATATAAATCTAACAATTGAGTTAATATTATTCATAACCGCTTTTGAATGACTTGTTTGGTATGTCGTGGTGCGCTTGGACTCGGTGATGTGTGTAGTGAATGTTATTGAATTACATTGAACAAATAATGCACTATGAAATCTTGGGGTGTTACATTCTACCATCTTTAAAAAAATTCTCACAATTTGAAATTGTTCTTATAAAATAAAAAGTTGAAAATAGAAAATTCATTTGTGGGAAAACCCACATCAGAAATTGGTTTAATAAAATTTAGTCATAGTAATAGGAAAAAGGGAAATGAAAGGGTCACCACAAAATTATGATCTCGGTTAGGAGAACATTAAAGGAAATTAGAGACACATAATTGGAGGGAAAAAATAAATATTAATATGGATTTATTGAGGTCATCAATCACAAAAAATCATAAAACTGAGGGCATTAAATCCACCAATCTATGAATATTTGAAATAACTTCGGTTTTACAAAACATAAGGTATTAGGATAACACATTTTTTGTTTTAAGGTCCCTTCCCTAATTTTAAAGAATTAATTTACCCATAGAATAAGTGGAATATATATATATACATGATAAGTAGTGATTCATCATTCAACTAATTCCTACCACAAATTCATATTTCACTCCAAATGATTTTAAAAAATATATTATATTTTTCCAAATTGTATAGTTTTTATAAAATAATGAATTTATAATTCACCTATCAGTCCCTTAAAAAACCAGATTATACAATTCAAGGACTTCACGTAGTCCAGTGGTAGGCGATAAATCTCATTCGCACTATGGGTGTTGGGTCGATTCCTAATGCTTTTTTCTGACGTGATAGATTGTCACATGGTTTGTGTGTTGTAGTTTTTATAACAACCCCAAAATAACCTTAAAAATAATATCCAATTTCAAACATAATCCATTCCAACCATTAGACATATCCAAAATACATCTATCCAAACTCATAGTCCAAAATTTATAAGGAATTTAAAAACAATGATGATCCTTTTTCCCATATAATAACTTGTGATCACCTTCATCATGTATTATTTTAAAACATGGAAACACCCTTAATTACCATAAAACATATTGATTACATTCATGCTCCCTTATCCTTTATATAATACTTGATATATTCCTTATATCCAAAATTTTTGAATATTCTGATAATAATAAAATAGAGAAACTATTAATCAGTTCCCTGGAAGTCAAGAATATCCAATATATTTTATCCAAATCAACCATCTCTTTTCCCAAAATCAAAACCTCATTATCAGGATCATATTAAGGATTACTATTCCTTCAACCAAGTATTTTCAAAAAAATATACCTTACTATTATGTCAGTTTTCTTAGAAAAATTTTATCTCAAATCCTCCAAAAAAATTCTACTCCAATACAATCCATATTTTTCTCCATAATTCATATAACCACTATATTTTTGATACAACATGGAAATGAAATAATTCTATAATGAAAAAATAATAACATTATTCATTCCTCTTCATCTGTGGTAGTATCATAACATGAATATTATCCAATATCATCAATTGTGATATAATCTGATGACTGGGACATTGATTCATGTAGTGTCCAAACACCTTGTAGATGAATCATTTAATATTTGAATCCTTTTTCTTATCCTTGAAATCACGTACTTCATTTCCTTTTTCTCTAAACATATAAAAAACTCCAATTCCCTTCATGAATTTACCAAGGTGATCATTTCTACATTTATCACATATGGGAAAATCCTTCTTTCTTGTCTTCCCTTTATCCATATTTTTCTATACCATCCATTTCTTCTCTTGCTTCTCGTCAAAGCCATAGGACTCTAAGAATTCATTAATTATCATATTAACTGATGATATTATTTCTTTATTTGTTGAGAATAAATGGGAGAATATTTTCTTTCTAAATGTTGTCTTAATACCATGAATGATATGATTATTCTTACTCTTTGGATCATATGTATTGTTGGAGTCCTCAGTCCTTATACTGGGCTCCATTTCAATACAATGGCATATAGTAGGTTAGATGATAAATCGTAATGAATAATTCCAAACATGAATAACACCTAATGTAAATTGGACAGTTTATGGATATAATTCATAATCATAAAAATATTTTATTTGAGGAATTATATACTCATAAATCCTTAATATTGATTTGTAATAAAAATGAGAATTATAATAAGCATATCCCTCAGGAGTGTCATAACCAACAGTCAGCAAGGCCCATTGTCATGCACTAGTTCCCATTCTATTCTAGCTCAAAGTGAGGATTTCGGGTTTAACCCATTGGTACATATGTACCAGAGATGCCTCTACATACTCATATCCAGACATGGATGTATTTTATTGGAAAACTCACAAAATCTCTACATTACAAAAATTATAGGAATTTCTTTTATACTAATATTAAAAGTATATCATAGGGTATTGTGCTCCAATTAGAGTTTATCTGAATCTAGTTTCAAAGGTTATTTCTAAACTTCCTCTGATTCCAGCTGTAACACCCCGCCCCCAAAATTACAGAGTCGGTGCATTATTTTAACACATTGGCATGATTACAAAGAATCATGTCCCAAAAACTGATTAGTTTAGCAGTCTTGGAAAATATAACACATACAAAAATTTACATTACACATTCTATCATAAAACACACACAAAAATCCTTTCAGAATGTCATTCTTCACTTAACTAAACCATGTTTCTCAAACATAAAACACTTCATGGGATCCTGGGAAAATAAAAAATAAGTAATGGGTGAGATCAGATACTCAGTAAGGGTAAATAATTTATTAGTACCTATAAAATATTAAGGAAAGAGGTGTAATAAAAATAGTATCCTTTTAAACATAAACTTGAACATAATATGGAAATAAAATCAAATATTACCAAATAAACAAGCACATGGATATTCTAATAGTCGAATTATCACATGTAATAACTAATTTCATAATGAGGGAATATGTAGTACCATAATTTAATTTCTGTGTCATGGCCTCATTCCAGGACACAGGGGATAATTGTAACCGGACCCCAACCCGGAGGGATTACATTTACAAGTCCCCAACCTGGAACATACTTTTCCAATAAATTCATCTTAAGAAAAGAATTAAATATAACATAAACATTCGTATTCAAAATTGCTTACGAAATGTCAAAAATTTAACCCTAAACCATGAATGGACTAAAAATAACTCATCAACATTCAAAAATATCACAAAACCTACAATACAATACGGAATATTTTTATCATAATAAATCAACTTCAAACAAGCGTAAAATATATCAAAGGATGTTGACATAGATAAAATCAAAACTATTTTAGAGAAATATCTCTTTCTATTTTGAAATCATTTAAGAGTCACATAATTATAAAGAAAAAATTTATTTTTAAAATATTCTTATAATCTTGTAATGGAATATTAGATGATTTTATAACGGCGGAAAATAGACACACCCGCCGTATAAGTTAAAAAACATCCATACATTAATTTTTTCGAAATGGTCATAAAGTACCTTATTGGGATAATGATGGAATGTTTCCATTATAATAATCTTATAAAATGTCAAAAAAGGGTACAAATGACCTCATCCCATATTCTAGTTAATAGTAAAAATGTTTTGAAATACATTTTTAAAAAAACACGGATGTGGAAGATAAAGAGGTCCCTGTAGATAATTACATATAAACAATATTGGATAATGAAGAGATTGTGTAATTAGAACATACCTTGTACTTTTCCTTGGTCGAGGGTACATTAAACTCTTGTATAATAGTTAAATCATTGTTATTAAATAATACAAAAACCATATACATAATTATGATATCATATATGATATTCTAATAATGTTTTGTTAATGGTATTTTAGTATTATCATCGTTTTTTATGTTAACTGATTCGTTTTCCATTATATTATTTGTTATGTGAGTCATTTTTGTTATGGATGAGATGTTTCTTATTAGTATCCATAATTATATCATGTCTTTAATCATTATTTTTAATCATAAAATGAAAATTTTTCTTGAATGGTTATGATGCGAAATTAATCTCATCTCGTTCGTGGAGACGATAATCCGTACGTACGCACAAGCACAATATCATTCTTTTAATAATAAAATAATATATAATTGGACGGTATATCATATATACAGAATCATTATCATGTTATATTTATTATTTATATCAATTATACTTCATTATTATATTCATGAAAATAATAATGTATTGAATGACAACTACAGCACGACGTGGAGACAGTAAGTCGTACGTACGCACCTATGGTGACATTCCATTCAAAAGATGGATAGAATAATGAATATGGTTGTACCATATTTATAATAACATCAAAATATATAGAACATACTGGGGTTATTATTTTATAATGGAAAAAACAAGCAACGAAGAAGTGGAAGAAGAAAGGAACTTGAAAGAGGTGATGAAATGTTTACCTCTTCTTCAGGTTATTCTTTTTGATTTGATCAAAAGGGTTCCTTAGGTTGGATTTATGACTAAAGAAAGGCCTATGGGATAAAGGTAGGATAGTCTATAGGATATTTAGGATGGTTTTGGCCAATCCAAATGGATTATATGTTGTGAAATTGAGAGAAGGGTGAGTGCCCTTTTTTTAGAGGGGTGAGGGGCACCTTTGGAAAGGATTGAAATATTATTTTATAATAAAATCATATTCAGTTTATAATGAACCAAAATTGATTTATTTCAAAGATAAAGTGGGGATGGGTCTAAATCCTCTCAACCAGTTGGTTTTACACAATTTTAGGTTACCATTTTAACCTTATCTCATAGATTTAACTCTAAGTTAAATAATTAAAAATTTACCTTAACTTCTTGTATTCTTACACTATATGGTTAATAAACATACTATAAAAATCCAAAATAACATCAAGTTGTTCATTAATGACATATATAATATTATTTATTACATTTGGACAAACCATATATTTTTAAAAATATTATATCAACCAATAATATAGTATTCGGTTTAAAAATTAATTTATGTTAATTTTGATGCTATTTGGTATTTTGTTTTTGTGAAAGCCATAAAAACCTCATAACTTAGAAAAAAAATTATCTAATAAATCGTAATATGTCAAATTAACCTATCAAATTAGTGTAAATAATCAAAAGTCTCAAATTACATTTACTTGGATATTTATAATACCAATTATTTTAATATTTCACTAATAAGGTAATTACTGCATCATCATTTTGTCATAAATGAATTAAATTATATAATGAATAAAAATAATAAATAAAATACCATTATGTAGAAAATTTATTTATCTTTCTAATGAATATTTATTGTCAAATTTATCATATATATAACCCTCTATTAAAAGGTTTTTTTAAGAAAACTTGAATTTAACACTTTTATGTCTTCTTTCAATAAAAATATAATAAATGTACAAATCTAATCCATGTGGACCTAAATGGTCATATTTTATTTCTAAGGTTGTTTTTTATCTAATTAAACTTATAAAATGTAATTAGGACATGTTTTAAGATAATTATAATATCACTGTTACCTTTAATTACCCTATTTCCATTCAACTGTGGTAAAGAAAAGTTAAAGTTACTATTCACCAAAAATTATTTTCATCTTATTAAACTGCATTTTACTTACTAAGATTAATCGTGTCTCTTGGATTTTTGACACTCAACTCACAGAAGTGGTAAAATTATGTTTTAAACAAATTTTCAAATGCTTCTAGAAGGTGGGTAAAAGACTGTAAAAAGTTCAATAAGATTTTATATATCTAATTTTATTATAAAATATATTCAAATGAATTATTTTGAAAAAATATTTTTATTATGTATATATTTTGACTAAAAATAAATTAAAATAAAATAATTAATTATTTAAATAGAAATTTGGTTTTAAACAATAACACAGGGTTTTTCACACTTCATCAAAGATTGAACGTTTTCAGAAAAATACCAAAAATTCATCCTAAGATAATTTTGATATTAATAATTCACAAATTAATTATATTTTAAAAAGTTTAGAACATATAATTTAATTAATTAATTTAAAATTAATTTCCATTGTCAAAACCAAAAGGCGTATTTTTATAAAATAATAACTATCAAAAGAATGCCAGTTGTTTATATCCAATTTCAAATTCAAATTACATACAATGACCATAATTGGATTAAATGGTAAAAATATAATCTATTTATACTTCCAAACCATTAAAATATATAATTTTACACTATAAATTATTTTGATTAATAAATATTTTTTCAGTTAAAATATAGTATTTTTCACTAATCACCCAAATATTAAATCTTTTCAAAAAACACCAAAAATTTATTAAAACTAAATTCCTATGTCCCAATTCTATAGAAGGAGATTATTTGGTCAAATAAAATATATAAAAGTTTCAAATATTGGATTCAAAAAGGGTTCCCCATTAAAAGGCAGTAAAACTGCAATTTTTTTAAAAAACTTCTTTTATCTGAAACAAATGAATTTGTTCTTACATTTGGTCTAAAAAACACATAAAACTGATTCTCAAATTATAAATATTATATTATGTTTAAAATTCAAATAATACAATTCATAACCTCTTTTTAAAGGCAAGTTTGATAAGTCGTCATGCGCTTGAATTCAGTGTTGCATGTAGTGCAAGTTATTGATTTAATTTGAAGAAATAACATACTATGAAATCATTGGTTCATTCTTTTTCATTCCATTAATAAATTTTATCATGGAAATTTGAAACTTTTCTTCGAAATTAAAAGGTTGAAAATAGAAAATTCCTTTGTCGGAAAACCCACATCAGAAATTGGGTTAATAAAATTTAGTCTTAATAAGAGGAAAAGTGAAATGAAATGGTCACAACCAAATTATGATCTCTATTAGGAGAACATTGGTGAAAATTAGAGACACATAATTAGAGGAAAAACATAAATATATATAGGGAGTGTTTGAGGTCATCAATCACAAACTAGGGTAAAATTTAGGGCCTCAAATCCATCATTCTACAATGATTTAAAATAGCATCGGTTCATCAAAACATATGGTATTAGGATGACACATTTTTTGGTTTGAAGATCCCTTCCCTAAAGTTTAAGAATTAATTTACCCATAGAATAAGAGGAAATTTTATATATATATATATATACTAAACAAGTATATTTTTATCCTTCAACTAATTCATATCACAAACTCATATTTCACTGCAAATGATTTCCAAAAAATATTCTATTTATCCTAATCGTATAGGGTTCCAAAAATAATGAATTTATAATTAACCTATCAGACACTTTAAAAAAATAGATTAGATAATCCAGGGACTTCCCTGTAAAGACCCGTAAAAAATTCAAGGAATTTTTTTTTCTTAATTTTCTTTGGAATTTTAAAAGAACGCAGTTTCTGACGGCACCAGATTCCGAGGCCCGGTGTTCCCGGAATCATTTTCCAAAGTTTGGCTCGGGTACGTTCAATGAATGATCGATCGAGTTTTCATAACTTTTGAACCGGTGCTCAGAATCAAATTCTGAGGGCACCGATGGAATCGCAGCACCGGTATTTTCTTAGAAAAGCATTTTTTAGAGTTTCATTTGCTCGGGTGTGGTTTTTAATTTTTGGGTTAAGTTAAGAAAATAAAATAAAGTGGTGCGACAAATTTATATTATTTCACATAAAGTCACTTAAATCCACTTAACCTATGTTAAGCGGATAAGGTGGAACCCAAAATATCCTACCCACTGGGTAGGATATTTGTGAGTTGGGGCCTGCACGAACCCCACCATTTCTTCCCTCCTAAGTAACGCACCTGCAACCCCCCTCCTAAATGAATGCCAGCTGTGTGTTTTTCTAGTTAAGAAACGCCCCTATTTAATTGGGCAGATAAGTCGTTACCATTAATTCAATGAATTAATGGTTCGTTTCATAACCTCGATTTACAAATTGTTGGCAAGGGAATAAAATAAGACCAACACATGTTTTTATTGGGGGTGGATATTTGAGAGGATTTCGAGAAACTCTATCTTCATCCTCCTTCGTGAAGAACGCGAAGAACGTGAAGAACTCATCGTCGCCGATGAAGAACGCCGACCGTCGACGAAAGGTGACGATGAACGCCGAACTCTCAGAGATCAACGACGCGACGCCGTGTACCGCGACGCCGCCGATTATCCTTCCGCGACATTCTTCCGCGACGTTCCTTACCCGCGACAATCTTCGATCGATAATCGATTGAGATCGTTGACACGACGTCGTGTACCGCGATGACGCGACGCCCCTTCAGTGACGTGACGATCCTCTTCTTCCGTGACGGTCAATTCTGCGACGAACTCACGTCCGATGAAATCATTGAGGTAGGGGTTTGATTCATATAAATCATTGTAATTTATACCCACGGTGTATGATTAAATTTTTTTTGTGAGACATTTAAAACCGCTAACGTGGTGGGTGCAGACCAACGAACAAGTCTGAACCCACAGCCCTTTTCGTTCTTGGTGTGTGGAATGACGAACGACGAAAAAATCAAGCCACTCGGGCGATTTGAGGTCCTCGCATTGAAGGACGGACTCCGGGAGGTCCTTTGGAGAAGACGACGCGTTTTTCCGTCCACGGGAACTCGTACGGTGGTCCGCGGAGCAGCCCGCCGGCGCGCCTCGCCGGCACTGTGACAGGAGGCGGCGGCTCCCGGTGTGCCGCCGGAAGGAGCCGCCGCCGCTGAAGCCGCGGTGGCATGACGCAGTCCCGCGACTACGCGTGACCAGAGGGGGATGGGACGTGGCAGCCCAGCCACGTCCGCTGGTGAGGGCAGTCCCACGCGGGGCCGCGGATCCTTCACGCGGGGGCAACGCGCCCCCCGCTCCGCTCGGCCGTAACCGGCCGAGCCGACCCGCCATCCGGGTAGGGTCGTGCCCAGGACGGGACAGGCCGCGCCGGCCGGGTCAGACCTGGAACCGGGGCGGGTCGCCCCGGTTCGGGCCGACCCATGGGGGGTTGGGCCGGGTCTGTCCGGGCCCAGACCCCCCGTTTTCGGACCCTTTTCGGTCTTTTTCTCATAACATGAGCTACGTGACTCTGATCGACGCACCGTTAGCGGCGATGTGATCCTTGGATCAAGACAGGCGTTTTGGTGTATTACACTCATTGTTTCGGACAACTTTGGGTTCGGCCGGGTTGGTTCGAACACGAAACCAAGCGGGCCCTCTGAGCGGAAACACTCATAACTTGAGCTCCGAACGTCCGATTAACGTGCCGTTGACTATGATGGATCTCTCTAAGTGAGAAGGATATTTTGGCTTACTCCGCTCGAGGATTGGATGCTGATGGATTATGGTCGGGTTGGTTTTGCCTTAAAAACCAACCGGGCCCTTGGAAGGAAAAATCTCATAACTCTCAGATCGGGCATCCGATTGACGCGCCTTCTGCGACGTTGTGTTCCTGTTCACGATACGGAACTTTTTGATACATCAACTCCGGAAATTGTGTCGGTTGATGTATCAGCCTCTCGGCTCGTAGAGCAGACCCTCCTGAACGAGTTTGCTCTGTGCGGGAACCCTTCAGCTGACTGCGTCTGCGACGACAATGAAGAAAGTACGGGAATCCCCCGTGGGTTCGGTAGTGACCAGTACGGTGCTTTTTGGGATACATCAACTCTAGAATACATGTCAGTTGATGCATCGTCCTCTTGTCTCGTGGAGTAGACCCTCCCGGAACAAGCATGCTGTGTGAGGAAACCCTAGAGCCGGTTGAGACTTGACGACTGCTGATCGAACGACTCGGTGTGATACGGATAGCCCAGTGGGAAGCGCTTGGTTGTAGTAGAAGACCCACGGCGGAGGAGCGCTTGGTTGTAGCGGAAGACCTGCGGTACTCAACAGAAGAAATACCTATAAAGGCTATGAGGGGGAGTGCTTGGTTGTAGCGGCAGACCCACAACGGAGAAGCGCTTGGTTGTAGCAGCATGGGGGTGTGCTTGGTTGTAGCGGCAGACCCACAATGGAGGACCGCTTGGTTGTAGCAGCATGGGGGAGCGCATGGTTGTAGCAGCAGACCCATGGAAGAGGAGCGATTGGTTGTAGCGGCAGACCCGTGGTATTCAACATAAGGAGTACCTCTAGAGGCTATGAGGGAGAGCGCTTAGTTGTAGCGGCAGACCCATGGTGGGAAGCACTTGGTTGTAGCAGCATGCCCACAATACTCAATAGGTGGTGTACTACTACAGTCCAAGGTTATAGGGAAGTGCTTGGTTGTAGCGGCATAACCATTGTACTTGATGGAGAAGGATTTTCCCAATTTCTATGGTTTCAACTTCATGGTCGATCCTGTGTGGGTCATTGCCGGGGTTAGTACCTACCGATCCTTTTTGGGTACGACGGCTTAAATGAATCAGTGGTTACATCTGATCATCTCTATCGTCTTATGAAGTAGTATACCTGTATGAGATGATTTACGTTTTTCTTTCCTGTGTGGATTGGTTTGTACTTCTGCTCGGAGGTTTGAGCGAGCAGAAATTGATTACATAGGTATATGTATGGGAATGTACCTAAGCAGTGTCGAATGTTACTTCATGATTGTATCTTTACTTTGTGGTTTATCCTTTGTGGATTCTGGGAGACCTTCGGGGGTCTCGGCGTCCCTACGGAGTAGCTTATACTCACCCATTCACGGGCTATTCCCGGACTACGTTGTGTTGGTTGCAGACGACGGACATCGTTGATCATGGTTGAGGCTTGTGGAGCAGGACGGTACCTGGAGGTGGACCACTGGGCGGGACGTACTCGGAGCGGTCTGCTGGACCCGAGGAGCAGTGGAGACTATCTGTACCCACCCTTCAGGTGGGACTTCCAGGGGACGGCTCGACGCTACGGCTCTACTTTTAGTTGTTGTTATCCCTTTCCTATTGTACTTTACTTTCAGTTTGGGTTTGTATTATGTCCCACTTACTTTTCCGCACTTACTGTTGTACTCATTTTTTACTTAGTGATTACTTCTACTTCTTTCTTGCTCTATGATGTTTGTTTACTTTACAAAGGAAATTCCTTCCCTTTTACCGGGATTTACACCTTGGTGCTAGTCGCCAGCCCCTGGCCTATGGAAGGCAGGCTTGGGGTAGTCACGGCACAGGCCCCGAGGACGGGTCGTGACAAATTGGTATCAACGGAGTTCGGTTCTACTGCAGACCTTTGGACTCTGATCTTTTTCTATGTGATGCAATAGTGTTAAGCGTTTTGGGTGTATTTATCATTCCAGGGAGTCCAGTGTTGGTGCGGCGGCTGACGTATCCATACACCAGGACACTAACTTCTGATTTCCGACTTAATGCCTGAAAACATTGATTGCATGTGTGATTCATGTTTTCATTGTTATTACATTGTGTCAGCTCACCAGGTATACTGTTCTGACCATGGAACACCTGTTTCCTTTTCAGGATGGCCCCACAACGGCATCCAGCTAGGGTTCCGAGTTTTGTGCGGGACGACATCCCACCGAGCGACGAGGCCTCAGTACATGGCCCTTTGATAGCAGAGGCACTGGTTGTACCTTTACCCACCGAGCCACCGATGCTACCAGCCCCAGCCACTGATGGTGCATGTCACCTTAGTGCACCGCACGAGTTTCAGCGTCAGTGACTTCCCAGGTTCTGTGGGCAGATGGACCCTCAGGCAGCCGAGGATTGGCTGGAGGCAGTTGTCTGAGATTTCCATTTGGTAGGGACACCAGCTGACCTTATGGTGGTCCTTGCAGCGAGCCTCCTGCATGCGGCAGCAGGAAGATGGTGGAGCATGATTCTCAAGGTGCACGATGAGGAATCTCTCCTTTGGATTTACTTTGAGAGCCTTTTTCTCTCAGAGTTCGTCCCAGCCACCCTCCAAGCGATTCGCATCCAAGAGCTACTACAGATGCGGCAGGGCAGCATGACAGTAGCCCAGTACGCGGCGAGGTTTACCAATCTCTCACGCTATTCCATGGACATGGTACAAGACCCTTTCTTTAGGGCCCGAACCTTCGAGCAGGGGCTCAGGCGAGAGATCAGGTCTTCAGTGGTTTCTCAGTTCATTCCGACACAGACAGGGGTGTTGGAGAGAACCCTCTTAGTGGCGAGTTTCCTTACTGAGCAGTCTCCAGCAGAAGGACCCACAACTAGCCGGCATGCGGCATATTCTTCTGCAGCGGGTAGTAGACAGATGACGCAGGGGTCCAAGAGGACTAGACCTACAGGTGGTCGACCGCGTGACACAGGATCGTTTATGTTAGGAACCTAGGGTGGACAATGACTTACCATGGGCGGACAGTGTTACTCATGCGGAGGGGTTGGTCACATGGCTCGTAACTGTCCGAAGAGCCATACGGATGACCAGCATATGAATGAAGAACCTCCCAGGCAGAGGAAGAGGTTCGATCGAGGTGGACCGCATGGAGCAGGGGACCGTGGAAGGGGAGTTGGCCCTGTAGCTAGAGGTGGACGACGCTTCGAGGTGTTGCCACCACCACCACCAGGAGGTCCACCCCGACTGCAGGGAGCTGGTGGATAGGGTAGAGCTCAGCTTCAGGCTGTTGAGGCCTACGATCATGGAGCTCTGGAAGCAGATGTACAGGAGCGGGAATAGCTCTAGACCTGGAGACTTTTGTTTTTTTTTGCTTCTAGCGTTGTTGATATTTCTTTGTAGATGTTTTGTATCTTTGTACTTTGAGCTGCCGTAATAAAAGACACCTTTCTTTTGCCGTTTACCTTCCTGTCCTCTATTTTTGTTGTTACTAAGAGGTTCCGTTTTAAAAACTGTTGACATGACCCTCAATTTGAGATACCTTCTGGAGGAGACCCAGTGACCACACACTTATGCTGACAGTGTGACTCAACCCTTGGAGGCGAGAGTAACGGTTGGATCTCTTGGTTGTAGCTTCGAGGCCTTATGACGTCATCCTTGCTATGGGTTAGTATCATCCATGACGGTAATGACTGTATTAGGCGAAGAACGTGGTTCATCCAGGGGATGAGACCGGATTTCTCTTTTCAGCATAGAAGAAATATCAGCAGCTCTTGTAGGACCAGAAAGGTCCAATTCATCCAAGATCGGATGAGGACAGCTCAGAGCCGGCAAAATTCTTGTGTTGACAGGAGGCAGAGACCACTAGAGTTTGAGGTTTGTGACCATGTTTCCCTATGGGTCTCACCTCGACCTGAGTTACGGAAGATGTGGCTGAGGCAAAAAGTTATCTCCGAGGATCAACGGACCTTTCTAGATCCTCGGCAAGGTAGGCGAGGTGGTTTACCGCTTGACCCACCCACCTCAGTTGCACCAGGTGCACGAAGACTTCCATTTATCTCAATTGGGGAGATACGAGCACAACCCGACACATATCTTTGACCATGGGGAGATGGACGTTGATGATGGGGCAACTTTTGTGGAGGTCCTAGTGGAGATCGAGGATCGACAAGAGCAGGTCCTATGTGGATGGTCGATTCCTCTTGTGCACGTTAGATGGCAGCATGGGAACCTCCAGGAGAGCACTTGGGAGCGTGATGCTCAGATGCGTGCTCAGTACCCACAATTTTTTCCCTAGTTTATGATGTATCTTTACGGGGACGTAAAGACCTGAGGTGGGAGTGATGTAAATACACGTAAAAAATTCAAGGAAATATGTTTTCTTAATTTTCTTTGCAATTTTACAAGAACGCAGTTTCTGACGGCACCTGATTCTGAGACCCGGTGGGCCCGGAATCATTTTCTGAAGTTTGGCTCAGGTACGTTCAGTGAATGAACGAGCAGGTTTTTCTAACATTTGAACCGGTGCTCGGAATCGAATTCCGAGGGCACCGATGGAATCGAAGTGCCGGTATTCTCTTAGAAACATCTTTTCCAGAGTTGCGTTTTCTCGGGTGTGGTTTTTCATTTTTGGGGTTAAGTTAAGAAAATAAAATAAAGTGGTGCGACAAATTTATTTTATTTCACTTAAAGCCACTTAAAGCCACTTAAGCTAGGTTAAGAAGATATGGTGGAACCCAAAATATCCTACCCACTGGGTTGGATATTTGAGAGGTGGGGCCCGCACAAACCCCACAATTTCTTCCCTCCTAAGTAACGCACCCGCAACCCCCCTATTAAATGAAAGTCAACCGTTCGTTTTTCTGGTTAAGAAACGCCCCTATTTAATTGCGCAGTTAAGTTGTTACCATTAATTCATCGTATTAATGGTTTGTTTCATAACCTTGATTTAAATTGTTGGCATGGAAATAAAATAAGACCAACACATGTTTTTCTTGGGTGTGGCTTGTTGAGAGGATTTGGAGAAACTCTATCTTCATCCTCCTTCGCGAAGAACGTGAAGAACGCGAAGAACGCATCGTCGCCGATGAAGAACTCCGGCCTTCAATGAATGGCGATGAAGAACGTCAAACCCACGGAGATCAACGACGTGACACCGTGTACCACGACGCTGACAATTCTCCTTCCACAACGTTCTTCTGCGACGATCCTTCCTCGTGAAAATCTTCGATCGACAATCGATTAAGATCGTCGACGCGACGCCGTGTACCGCGATGACGTGACACCCCTTCCCCAACGCGACGATCATCTTCTTCCGCAACGGTCAATTCCACGATGAACTCATGTTCGACGACAACTTTGAGGTATGGGTTTGATTCATTTAAATCTTTTTGATTTATACCCGCAGCGTATGATTAAATTTTTGTTGTGAGACATTTAAAACCGCTAACGTAGTGGGTGCGGACTAACGAACAAGTCCGAACCCACCGCCTTTTTCGTTCTTGGTGTGAGGAATGGTGGATGATGATAAAACAAGCTGCTCAGGCGATTTGAGGTCCTCGCAGTGAAGGAAGGACCCTGGGAGGGCCTTTGGTGAAGACGACTCGTTTTTCCATCCACCGGAACTCGTCCGGTGGTCCGCGGAGCAGCCTGCCGGTGCGCCTCGCCGGCACGGCGGCGCCCGGCGCGCCTCCTGAAGGAGCTGATGTAGCCGTAAGACGCAGTCCTGCGACCGCGCGGGACCGGTGGGGGATGGGACGTGGCAGCCCGACCGCGTCCGCTGGCGAGGGCGGCCCCACGCTGGGCTACAGATCCTTTACGCGGGGGCAGCGTGCCCCCCACTCCGCTCGGCAGTAACTAGCCGACCTGACCCGCCGGCCGGGCCGGGTCGTGCCCAAGCAGGGTCGGGCCACCCAGGCCAGGCCAGATCGCGCCGGCCAGGTTGGACCCAGACCCTGGTTGGGTCGACCCAGGGGGGGTTGGGTCGGGTCAGTCCGGGCCCAGACCCCCCGTTTTCGAACCATATTCTGTATTTTTCTCATAACTTGAGCTACGGGCCTCCAATCAACCCACCGTCAGCGGTGATGTGATCCTTATATCGAGTCGGCCATTTCTTTATATTACACTCATGGTTTTGGAGATCTTTGGGTTCGGCCGGGTTGGTTCGTACACGAAACCAACCGGGCCCTCGGAGCAGAAACACTCATAACTTGAGCTCCGGACGTCTGATTAACGTGCCGTCGACTTTGATGGATTTCTAAAATTGAGATAGATATTTTGGATTACTCCGCCCGAGGTTTGGACGTAGATGGAGTATGGTCGGATTGGTTTTTCCTTAAAAACAAACCGGGCCCCTGGAACGAAAAAGCCAATAACTCTCAGACTTGGCCTCTGATTGACGCGCCATCTACGATGTTGGGTTCCTGTTGACGATACAGAACTTTTGGATACATAAAATCCGGACATTGTGTCGGTTGATGTATCAGCCTCTCGGCTTGTGGAGCGGACCCTCCTGAATGAACTTGCTGTGCGCGGGAACCCTAGAGCTGGCTGCGTCTGCGACGACAATGAAGACATTACGTGAATCTTTCGTGGGTTCGGTAGTGACCACTTTTGTACTTTTTGGGATACATCAACTCCAAACTACATGTCACCTGATGCATCGACTTCTTGGCTCGTGGAGTGGACCCTCCCGGATTGAGCATGCTGTGTGCGGAAACCCTAGAGCCGGATGAGACTTGACGACTACTGATCGAACGACTTGGTGTGATACGGAGAACTGAGTGGGAATCGCTTGGTTGTAGCAGCATACCCACGGTGGAGGGGCGCTTGGTTGTAGCGGCGGACCCGCAGTACTCAACAGAAGGAGTACCTATAGAGACTATGAGGGGGAGTTCTTGGTTTTAGCGGCAGACCCACAATAGAGGAGCACTTGGTTGTAGCAGCACGGGGGAGCGCTTGGTTGTAGCGGCAGACCCACAACGGAGGAGCGCTTGGTTGTAGCAGCACGGGGGAGCGCTTGGTTGTAGCCGCAGACCCATGTCAGAGGAGCGCTTGGTTGTAGTGGAAGACCCGTGGAATTCAATGGAAGGAGTACCTCTAGAGGTTATGAGGGGGAGCGCTTGGTTGTAGCAGCAGAATCATGGTGGGAAGTGCTTGGTTGTAGCAGCAAGCCCACAGTACTCGATAGGTGGAGTACTACATTAGTCCAAGGTTAGAGGTAAGTGCTTGGTTGTAGAGGCATATCCACTGTACTTGATGGAGAAGGAGTTTCCCAATAGCTATGGTTTCAAATTCATGGTCAATCCTGTGTGGGTCATTGCGGGGGTTAGTACCTACCAATCCTTTGTGAGTATGACGACTAAGATGAATCCGTGGTTACATTTGATCATCTCTATCTTCTTATGAAGTTAAATACCTATGTGAGCTGATTTACGTTTTTCTTTCATCTGTGGATGGGGTTGTACTTGGGCTCGGAGGTTAGAGCGAGCTGGAATGGATGACTTAGGTATATGTATGGGCATATAACTAAGAAGTGTCGAATGTTACTTTGTGATTGTATCTTTCCTTTGTGTTTTATCCTTTGTGGATTTTGGGAGACCTTCATGGGTCTCGGGGTCCCTACTGAGTAGCTTATACTCACCCCTGCACGGGCTATGCCCGCACTACATTGTGTTGGTTACAGACGACAGACATCCCTGATCGTGGTTGAGGCTTGCGGAGCAGGACTGTACCTGGAGGTGGACCACTGGGCGGGACATACTCGGAGCGGTCGGCTGGACCTGAGGAGCAGTGGAGACTATCTGTACCCACCCTTCAGGTGGGACTTCCAGTGGACGACTCGACGCTGCGGCTCTACTTTTAGTTGTTGTTTTCCCTTTCCAGTTGTACTTTACTTTCAGTTTGGGTTTGTATTCTGGCCCACTTATTTTTCTGTACTTACTGTTGTACTCAATTTTTACATAGTGATTACTTCTACTGCTTGATTTCTCTGTGGTTTTTGTTTACATTACAAAGGAAATACCTTCCCTTTTACCGGGATTTACGCCTTGGTGCTAGTCACCAGCCCATGGCCTATGGAAGGCGGGCTTGGTGTAGTCACGGCACGGGCCCCGAGGACGGGTCGTGACATTCACATAGTTTAGTGGTAGGTGATTAATCCCAATCGCACTATAGTTGTGGGTTCAATTCCCGATTCTTTTTCTGTGGCGATGGATTGTCACGCGGTTTGTGTGTTCTCCTTTTTATAACAATCCATAAATAACGTTAACAATAATATCCAATTTAAAATATAATCCATTCTATCCTTTAGACTTATCCAAAATATTTCTACCCAAACTGACCGTCTAAAATTTATAAATAAGTTAAACACAATGAAGATCCTTTTTTCCACGTAATAACATTTGAACACCTTTATCGTGAATTATTTTAAAATCTGGTAACACTCTGAATTACCATATAACCTTATTGATTACAGTAATTCTCCCTTATCCATTATATAATACTGGATATATTCCTTATATGAAAAAATTATGAATATTCCCACAATGATGAAATAAACAAACTATTAATTAGTTCCAAGGAAATCAAGTATATCTAATATATTTTATCTAAATCAGCCATCACTTATTCCGAAATCACTATCTAATTATCAGGACCATATTAAGAATTAATTTTCCTTCAACCATGTATTTTACAAAAACTGTAGCTTACTATTATGTCACTTTTTTTAGAACCATAAAATCTCAAATCCTAAAACAATAGTATTGTAGTACAATCCTTATTTATATCTATAATTCCTATAACCATTATATTAGTTATACAAACCTCAAATGAAATAATTTTATTGTAAAAACATAAAAACACTAGTCATTCCTCTTCATATGAGGTAGTATCATAACATAATTATTATCTAATAGATTAATTTGCAGTATACTCTGATGACTGTGATATTGATTCTCATAGTGTCCCAATGCCTTGTAGATGAAGAATTTTATATTTCAAAATTTTTTCTTACCCTTTCAATCAAGTACTTAGTGTCATTTTTCCTCAAACATATAACAAAATCCCATTTCCATCAAGAATTTACCAAGGTGATTATTTCCACATTTATCACATATGGGAAAATCCTTATTTCCCGTCTTTCCTTTATTTATCTTTCTCTCTACCATCCGTTTCTTCTCTTGATTCCCTTTAAATCCATAACACTCAATGAATTCTTCACATATATTATTAACACATGATATTATTTATTTATATGTTGAGAATACATGGTAGAATATTACCATTCTAAATGTAGGCTTAATACCATGAACGATATGATCCTTCATACTCTTGGGATCAAACGTATTACTGGAGTTCTCATTACTTATACTGGGCACCATTTCTATTCAATGGAATACACTAGATCATTTTATGAATCAAAATGAATAATTCTAAACATATAAAATACCTAATTGAAATTGAACCATTTATGGATATATACTGTAGTCATAATTTTTTTTGAGGATGTATATACCTATAAATACATTATAATGAATTGAAATAAAAATGAGAGTTATCCTAAGAATATCCCCAGAGAGTGTCGTAACCAAGAGTGCAGAAAGGCATGTTGTCGTGCACTATCTCCAGTTCGAGTCATGCTCAATGCGGTGTTCTCAGGTTTTACCCCTAGGTACATCTCTGCCAGAGCCTCCTCTACCTGCTTATATCCAGATTGGGATGTATTTTCTTGGAAAACTCCCAAAATCTCTACAATACCTAAATTCTAGGAAATTATTATATAATAATCCTAAAATTCTATCTTAGGGTAATGTGCTCTAATCACAGTATAACTAAATATTATTTCCATGTTTAATGCTAAACTGCCTCGTATACCAACTGTAAGGCCTCAACCCCAGAAGTCCGGAGTCGGTACATTATTTTAATACATTGGCATGATTACAAAGAATCCAGTCCCTACAGACCGATCAATTTAGAAATCGTGGAAAATAGATTACTTACATGAACGTTACAATAAACTTTCTAACATATAACACAAAAAAATAATTCTTTTAGAATTACATTGTTCCCTTAGCTTTACCCTGCATCTCAAACATAAAACACTTCTTCGAATCCTCAGAAAATAATACATAAGAAAGGGGTGAGCTTAGATGCTCAGTAAGTGTAAATAATTTAGTGGAAGTTATAAACTTTTAAGGTGAGATGTGTAATAAAAATAATATCCTTTTAAAAAAAATCTTTAACATTATATGGCCAATATAAATAAAACATTACCATATCGACATGTATATGGATATTCTACTAGTCGAATAATCACATGTAAAAACTAATTTCATAATGAGCGATTGTATAGTAACTAACTATAATTTCTATGTCAAGACCTCGGGCCAGGACCTAGGGGTTAACTATACTTGGACCTCAACCTAGAGAGTTTACTTTTATAGGTCCCCATCCCAAAACATACTACTCTAATACATTCATCTTAAGAAAAGGATGAAATATAACATAAAAATTCATATTAAATCACGAATAAGAAATGTCTATACATAAACCATAAAAAATTAATGGATTAAAAATAATTGATCCAGAGTCAAACATATCACAAAACCTTCAAATACAATATAAAAAAATTGTATCATAATAAATCAACTTCAATCAATTGAAAAATATATCAAAGGATGTTGAAAAATATGAAATCAGAACTATTTTAGAGAAATATCTATTTTTATTTTGAAATCATTTAATAGTCACATAATTACAAAGAAAACATTTATTTTGAAAATATTCTTATAAGATCTTAAGGGAGTATTCGAAAATGTAATAACTGCAGAATATATCCACACCTACCGTATAAGTTAAAAAATCCATTCTTACATTAATTTTGTCAAAAAGGTCATAAAGTACATTTTTTGGAAAATGATGGAATGATTCCTTTATAAATAACGAATAAAATTTCAAAAAATGATATAAATTAATTTATCCCATAGTTTAGTAAATTGTAAAATATTTTTGAAATACATTTTTATGAAAACATGGATGTGGATGATAAAGAGTTCCTTGTAGATTATTATGTATAAACAATCTAAGATAATGAAGAAAATGTGTAATTAACCCTTACCATGTACTTTTCTTTGGTATAGGGTACATTAACCTCTTTTATAATAGTTAAATTATTACTATTAAAATATACATAATAATGATATCATATATGAACTTCTAATAGTGCTTTGTTAATGGTATTTTAGTATTATTGTTGTTTTGGGTGTTAATTTATTCGGTTTCCTTTATATAATTTGTTATGTGAGTCACGTTTGTTATGGATGGGATGAATCTTATTCATATCTAGAATTATATCAAGTCTTTAAAAAATAATTTTAATCATCAAATGAAAATTATTCTCGAAAGGTTACGATGGTGAGTTAATCTCATCGCGTTCGTGGAGACTGAAATACGTACGTATGCATGGGAAACAATATAATTATTTTGATATTAATATATTATATAATTGGATGGTATATCATATATACAAAATCATAATAATGAAATATTTATTATTTTTTACAATTAAACATCATTATTATACCCCTCAAAATAATAATGTATTTAATAACAACTACACCACGACGTGGAGACGGTAAGTCATACATATGCGGGTATGGTGACATGTTATTCAAAGGATGGATAAAATATTGAATAGGGTTGTACTATATTTATAACAACATCCCCATGTATAGAATATATAGGAGCTATTATTTTATAATAGAAAAAAAACAAAAAATAAGTGGAAGAAGTAAAGAATTTGAAAGAGGTGATGAAATATTTACCTATTCTTCGTGTTCATCCATTTGATTTTATCAAAAAGGGCTCTATATGTTGGATTTATCACTAAAGTAAGGCCTCTAAGATGAAGGTATAACCGTTTACAGGATATTTGGGCATGTTTTTTATAGACAAATGGCTATGGATGCGTGAATTTGAGAGAAAGGGGAGTTCCCTTTTAATAGAGGGGTGAGAGGGACCTTAGGAAAAGATTGAAAAATTATTTTATAATAAAATAAATTTCGGTTTATAATGTCTACAAATTGATTTATTTAAAAGCTAATGTGATGATGGGTTGAAATCATGTCAAACAATAGGTTTTAGACAAGTTTAGGTTACCATTTTAACCATATATTTTAAATTTAACTCTAAATTAATAATTTAACTTTTAATGTGTCCTCTTGTATTCTTGCACAATATGGTTAACTAAATTACTATAAACTTCCAAAAGAACCTCATGTAGTTCATTAATGGCATATATATTATTATTTAAGCCCTTTGGATGAACCTATGTTGTTTAGGAATATTATATCAATTGATAATTTAGTATTTGTTGTCAATATTAATTTATGTCAATTTTGACACTAATTGGTATTTGGTTTTTGTGAAAGTCATAAAATCCTTATCACTTTGATAAAAATTTATCTAATAAACCCTAAAATGTTATATTAACCTAAAAAATTAGCGTACTTCATCAAAAGTCTCAAATTACATTTATTTGGATATTTATAATATCAATTATAGTAATCATTTCACAATAAGGTAATTACTGCAACATCATTGTGTAATAACTAAATTAAAATATTTACTTTCAAAAAATTATAAATAAAATAAAATTATGTAAGAAATATTTTTATCTTTCTGATTAATATTTATAGTCGAATTTATCTTATTTATAACCCTATATTTAAATGTTTTAGTTATAAAACATGAATTTAACTCTTTTAACTATTCATTAAATTAAATAATAATACATGTCCTAATCTAATCCAAGTGGACCTAAAGGGTCATATTTTTTTCAATATGATTGTTTTTGGTCGATTTAAATTTATCAAATAGAATTAGGACATGTGTTATGGTAAATATAAATCACTTGGAATCATAAATACCATAATTTCTTTTAACTGTGGTAAATAAAAGTCAAAAGTACCAATTCACTAAAATTTATTTTCATCTAATTGAACAATGTTTTACTTAATAAGTATAACCGTGTCTCTCAGATTTTTGAAATTCAACTCACAAAAGTAGTAAAATTATGTTTTATACATATTTACAAATGCTCCTAGAAGGTGGGTAAGTGACATAAAAAGTTCAATTTAATTTTATACATATAATTTTATTATAAAAAATATTCCAATGAATTTAATTTACCTAATATGGTTATTATTCATCTATATTGAATAAAAAAATTGATTATTTAAATAAAATGTGGGTTTTAAACAATAACACAATGTTTTTCACTATTCATAAAAAATTGAATGTTTTCAGAAAAATACCAAAAATTCACCCTAATATGATTTTGATATTCTGAATTCAAGAATGAATTATATTTTACCAACTTCAAACTAAAGATGTTGTGTTAATTAATTTAAAATTAATTCCCAATTTCAAAACAAAAATGTCTATTTTTGAGAAATAATAACTATAAAAATATTGACACTTGTTTATATCCAATTTCAAAGTGAAATTACATACAATTACAAGCATTGGATTAAATGGTAAAATTATAATGTCTTTATACATAGAAAAATTTAAAATGTATAATTTAACGATATAAAATATTTTGATTAAAAAACTAGTTTTATGTTAAAATATAGTATTTTTGACCATTCAAACAAATATGTAAGTTATCAGAAAAACACCAAAAATTTATTTAAACTAAATTATTATGTCCCGATTCTAAATATGAAGTTAATTTTTTCAAAATGCATATATAAAATTTTCAAATACTGAATTTAAAAATGGTATTCCATTAAATGGTGGTAAAAATTCATTTTTAGAATAATATTTCCTTTTTCTGAAAAAAATTAATTGGTTGTTACATTATGTCTGAGAAACTCACAATATGAATTCTAAAATTATAAAGATTATATAAAGTTTAAAATTCAGTTAATACTATCCATAACCACTTTTGAACGGATATTTTGGTATGTCATAGTGTGCTTGAACTCAGTGTTGCGTGTAGTGAAAATTATTGAATTAAATTGAAGAAATAACGTACTATAAAATATTGGGGTGTTAAATAATCATTATGTCTTTGCGGGAATATCCCATTCATAATTTTTTTCCATTATCCATATTCAAATGGTCTATATCATCATATTAAATATTTAATATCATCACACTTATCATCACTACACCTAAGTCTCCCATGACTTAATAATTATCCCAAAGATACCAACCTAGTCTTCCCTTATAATGTCTCACATAAGGAGATATGTTAGGGGTCCTTTGAAATAAAAATAAAAATAATTTAACCTAGTGTAAATGTATATTTGAAAATAAATTCTCTGTAAACATCACTAAATAACTTTATCTATCCACAGGACACTCCATCCAACCTACATTTTTTCAATAGGGTTTTCTCTATCCCCATACCTCAATCTTATACCATGAAAACATGCCTAAATGTAAACTAAATAATAAATAAGAATATTATTTTCCATTAGAGCTACCACATACTTCTTCTATAGAATTATTCCCTTTCATTCAAGCTTAGTCACCATATCTTATGCTTATCCAAACATATTTCAAGGTCGTTTCAACACCCTATATCATTTCTCAATCCAAAACATAAAAAATAGGAAATTATAAAAAATTAACATAAATATTAAATTTAATTAAAAATGGTATAATTTCATAATAATATCCATGTAAAATTCCCCCATTATATCCTCTCACAAGAATATGTTAACCACCCATGACTTGCTACATGCACACCCATGGACAAAAGCCTTATTGCATAGTAACCGATTACACATTAACACAATAAAATTTAATTATATTCCTTATAAAAATTTATAGGATATCATAAATCTAACCAAGGAGAGATCAAATATGTATAATAATCATCCCATGACATCATTTATGCATTTCATACATAATAACCACCCTTGTGATATGAATTTACTAAATTTTATTCAAATAGTAAATAAAACACCATTAAAACAAAAAATATTAGTGGATAATAATAGAGGAACAGAAGGGATGAAGAATAAATAATTAATCGCACCCAATATGTCTTAATAAATTCTATGATTCAAATATCTTAATGGGGTTGAGAAAATAAAGAATAATATAGGGGCTGGTCAAAACGTTTTATCAAAAGACCCCCTTCATAACCACAAATAAAAGGGGATGAATATGTTATTGGTGGTTATACAGTTTATTTAAAAAGGATGTGGTTGGGTCATAATGTAACCCTCTTGGGTTAAAAAACAACATACCCCTATGTATAGGTATTGACACTGAATTATACACTATCATGGATATACTCGTCTGGGTTGTGGCATTTTGTTTACATTTTTTGGAAAGGCCCATGAACCAATGTAATGACCACTTTTCTTATGGTGTGTCACTTCTATGCTATAATAGATAAAATTCTCCACATAATTCACTATTGAATGACCGAAGTGTTATGGCATGCCTAGGATTCAAATCATAAAATTATAAATGAACGAAAATTTTGTGTACTTAGATTCTATGCATAAGTGTCGCCAACATATTTTTCACAGGTTATCAGCCCTACAAATAATAGGTTTTGTCCTGACAAACCCCATCTAGTCCATGGAACGATGCCTATTTATATTGTTTCTACCTTTAATTTAAAACAAAAATAATATGTACATCACATGAATCCATCTGTTGTGGTGAAACCCCCTCCAACTCAACAATCATCACCTAATAACCATCACCCCTCAGGAAATGATAGTCCACTTGCAAGAAAAATCAATAAATAGTTCACCCCGACCCCACTCTAGCATTCCCCCAATAACCCAAAACATATATAGCCCTCAATCCACATTATAAAATATCTTCTAGATTTTTTCCATCTATATAATTTAAAATATACCTACAAAATCTGGAAAATTCACTTACCAAATGACCAAAAACTGAAATTCTCTATGAATTTTATGACCCATATAGATTGTGGTCATTAAAAGGATAATGAATGATATTATTGACTAATTAAATGATAATTTCATTGATATATAAAATTCTTCAATAATAATGACTCTGGTAAAGTATCATATAATAATAGAATAATATCGTTTTTATAGACAATAAATTTTTCCTTATTTAATAGCATATAATATATTTATATAATCATCCTCATTATTGATTGTTTTTATCACTTCATCTATTTATTTAAACCTATGAGATTTTATCAAAATCATGAAAAATATCCTCATGGAATATTATAAATTATAATAAAATTATTTCGTGTGAAAATTCAAAATAATTCATAAAATTATTTTATAAATTGCTTATTTTAAAATATATTGGAGTGACACTTTTCAAATATAATAAACTTTTCAATACATAATAGTTCAAAAATATAATATTTGATATCTTTTTTTAATTATTGATAATGAATTAAATATGATCCTATTTAAATTTTCCATTATATAATTCTAGCTAAATCATTATGGAAAAAAATATTGGTTATGAAAATTTTTAGTATGATGATGAAAAGACTAGTCCCTCATGGGAATCTACCTTTGGTTCAGGGAAAGGACTTAGTATGTAACCCAATGTACACCTAAAATAAAGGAGATAGAGATACCCAACATCCATTGTATAAACATAAATACATGGGATTAAAAACATATATTAATCAATAAATCATAAATATTATATAAATTAATAATATGAATAATATAAACGAACACAATAAATAACACTAACCGAAACAAAATTAATTCATGAATGATAAGAAATATAATAATGTAAAATATAATTTAACAAAAATATAGGCAAGAGAACCTAGAATATAAAAAAATATAAATAAAAAATAATTAATAATTATATAAATGATGTATAAGATCAACCATCATTCCTTTAGTAAACAACCTAGAATTTTTTTCAATTTTTTTAAAATATTACCTTCTAAATCTTATTATTCAATAATGAAAAAATTATACTGCATGATGCAACTTCAGTAAGGATAAATTTTTTAAATTTCAAACCTATTTCTTACCCTATTACATCATCGGTTTAAATCTGAATAATGAATATTAATACATCCAAGAGTCTACTAATTAAGACATGAAAAGTAAACCTTCCGAGAAATTATGATCCATGTCAACTAGATATATTTCTTAGCTCGTGATATTCATGCTCCCCAAAACATGCGATGAGGTGTTTTTATGACTTCAAACATGTCTAATATAGTTGTAAACAAAAAAAACAAATAAAAAGTTCTATTTAGGGAGGTTTATAATATATATATTAAATTAATGACATATATTTTAATATATTAATATTATCCATTTCCATTAGTGTACATTAAGATGATCTATGATATATAAACAAAAAAACTATTTCCATCATTTTTAAATGACTAAATTTTCTAATTATTGATAAAATCTATAGAAAATACATTTATAACTATATTATAGTACATTTGTTTTTAAAATTATACATGAAAATGATCTTTGAAAAAATAGGACCATAATATAGTGATTATCAATTATATTAGAAGATTGTGTTTCAATATGTACCTTAAGTGTTCATGAAATTGTTGTTTTGGAAATATATTTAATGAAATTTTTTTAAGTGTATTAGTTGTATGGGGGGAATTGTATTTATAAAGAGGAAATTTATATATCTCTATAATGAAGGAATTTATGGAGGTATTCCCTATATGAGTTTGATGATGGTTGAAAAAATAAAATGAGAATTGTATTACCTATTTTCATTCAATTCATGGTGATTTTTTCCTCACTTACAAACAAACATTATCATTTTTTTCTATAGTTCTAGATGAATATTAGAAGAATAAATTTCTCTATGAAATAGTTGTATATCCAATGATTGTCATTATATTTTTAGAATATAAAAACATGTACTTTTTAAGACAGTGCACATATATTACAATATTTAATAATTTAATAAGTATAAGTGTTTAGATAAGTATCCATATAATGATAAAATACCTAACACCTAATGCATAATATCATGCTCAATTTAGAGACCCTATGTTGAGAAAAGATACATTTTGTATTTTAACTGCATGAAGTGAAATTTCACAATGGATGTATGCATTGCATGAAGACTAAATACATGGTTGATGTAGCAATTGAATGAATGGTGAAGTTATAGTTGATGTACCAACCCTAAAATGGTGATGAATTGCCACTATAATAACATTTTTGGTGAATCCAATTTAATAAGGTCACCCCATAATATGATGTCAACTTACTCTATGAATAAATAAAGACATATCACATGAAGGATTGTGTATCTAATGAATATTAGATCAAGTGATCATTTGTTCAATTGGTTTTTTGGTTGACTATATGATAAAATTTATATAATATAGACTTGTGGAAGAATTAGGTATTCTTAATGATCCATACCAATATAGTGAAACAAAATTTGCAATATATTACACGAATAAAGATATTTACAAGGGGATAGTTGTTCCAGCCAATGAAAACTGATGTGTTCAATAATGATTGATTTATCTATTTAAAAACAGTTGGGATGTTTGAAAAATATATAAATATGATAGTTGAAGTGGATTTGTTTTCCAATATGATGATGATCTATGTAATCGTAGAAATAATAAGATCCCCATGATTTAAAAACTATAGAAAATTGTTTCACTATAAATAAATTACAGGAGATCATGATATTTAAACCATAAATACATTGGATAATTATGGGTATTGTTGTTCTTAATAAAAACTTTTTAAACTCTATTTTATCATGTTTCCAGATATTTTTGAACGAAAGTGGTGTTCATAATTCTCTATATCATAAGGGAAGTAAAAAAATGATGAAACACTATAATGAAATAATGAATGTATTTATCATCGAGAGATTATGTAGGTGACAATATAAAATTATGAATAATAAATAATTTCATGTATTTCATGAATTAAGAAGGTGCATCTAATGCTCCATTCATGTGCATTTATATTCATACACTTAATTGATAGTGTTTTAATATGTGGAATTTATCATGGTTGTAAGAAGTGTACTAGAAGGATAATGAAATCATGATATTTTTTTCATAATGTTATGTGAAGTTTATTCATGAGGATTTATTTATTGAGTCATTATGGATTATAAATTATAAAATTTTGAGGATTAAAATTATGGATTTAGTCAAATTCTGATATTGGAATGGGATTTTGTGTAGTGATAAGTGTGTAATAATTCAATATATCATGAAAGGAAATCAAAGACAAAGAAATGAATATTTAGCTGAGTATTTATTGAATGTTTGAAATATATTGATAATTGTAATGCATAAATAATGATGATAAATTTTTAAAAGAAAATATATCAAGAATTTATAATAATAAAAAAATCATGTTAATTCAAGGTGATATATTCCAAATATTTTTTAAATCTCAATAAAAGATAATAGTATAATTGTAACTATCACTAGATGTTTTATTATTATATACACACACTATTATTTAATGAATAATATATATATCAAGAAAATAAATATGATAAGATGATTCAAGAGAGAATATTTTTTATCCATACGAAATAGACCAAAATCTACGATAATCATCCTTATACATATAATGCGAGTTGAATCCAGGAAAAAGTGACCTACTATAAATCATATTCACTATATAAGAAGAAGAATAAGATAGAAGAATTAGAAAAATTTATAAGATAAGAAAATAGTGGTGGGTTTTTTTGTTTCATGGGATGAAGAGTATGAAGAACTCTGTATGATGGTTATTATATTCACAAGAGGATGAAGTTTATGTAGTTCATTCTCCATGAACAAATTGAAGGAGGAGAACTCAAAATTGATGTTGTAGTGTGTTTGGGAATGGTTGTTCATAAAAAATAAGAATATATTTTCAATCAATATTTTATGGAATTAAGACTAGAATATGGATATTTAAGAAGCACAGAATTAATCATAATTAAGTTAAAGAGGCACCTATGTCAAAATAAGAACCAAAATAAATTCTTAAGGGACTATAGTGAAACATAGTTTTCATGGATAAAACCATTCCTTTAGAATGTCATTGATAGTTTTTAGAGGTCATGTGGTTCCGTATTCCTTCCCAATTGCTTAATAAATTATCCATTAATAGTGAAATGTTATCCTTTTTAAAATTATGGCCACATCATTTTTGTGAAGAAATCATAATGAGTGGGTAAGTGATCTAGGAATCCAAATCAAAACCACTATACTAGGTAATGAGATATAAATACTTTATTTTGTTTTAAAATGAATCCAATAGAGATTCGACCCCCGATCATCTCTATGTATATTTTAAATTTTTTCTAATAATTGGTACACCATCTAGGTTCCCATTAGATTTGATTCTAAATATTCTATGTTTTTTGGAACAGTTTTTTTCTTTCCTATATTGAAGATGAAGTGTAATTTGGGTGAAGTTATTTAAATATCGTATAAAAATATAATATCTACAAAAACTATACTAAATATAGGAATGAATAAGAATAAGATGACGAAAAAAGTATACCTCTTATAAAAATAATATTTTCATTCAAGTCATGGATTTTTAGAATTGAGATCCAACCTCGACGGAGAAGATCATGTGGTTAAAATTACCCTAAAGGAGTAAAACAACACTCCGATCTCATTTGGATAAATGAAGTCATGTGATATTATATTAATTGAAAATACTATAATAACATGATAATAGAATAAGAATAAGCAATTGGAATAAATCATATATGTTGTAATTTAGAGGATATATCTTTTAATATAATAACATATATGCCACATTCATTTCCTTAACAAGTAGATGCATAATTTTTTTTAGTTTTGAAATTCATAATGAAGTGATAACCTAACCTGAAATTAAGATGGATATTATGAATACGTCACTAGAATAAAATGATAATGATTCTATAAAACCATATATGAAGGTTAACTCTATATGAATATTCATCATAAATAATTAAATAAGTTCATAAATTTTTTAAAATAAATTTAAACATGAAATTGAAGAGAAGAAATGTACCAGGAATACTATTAAAGAGAATATCCATAAACCTGAAGGATAACTAACGAATATTATCTATGTATAGATTTATCAGCTCCAAGTAAAATAAAATATTATTAATAATCTTGATTCCTTTCTATAAGAAAATATCATAATAAACTATGAATAAACTTAAAAGGTGAAGAATCATTGTGAAGAATTACTGGTGTCTCATTAAGATTAGAATAATATGTTAAATATGGTATTTATAGAACATTAAATTAAACTAATAAATCAGTCGACGATATTTAACTATTACAAAAAATAAAATAAAGATAAATTTGGCGATTCTATACAACTAATGATAGACTATTATGTTGATAAGAATCCTATAACACATGAAAAAAAATTATAATGTCATTTGATGATCTATCACTTATAGTTATGATGAAAATTCTAACATTGATAATTAGCTCTAATTATAAGACCCCAGCCTTAAACCTTACTTAATATGGAATTAAATGAATAATTCACATTGAGAATCTTTTCAGGTTTAGAGTTTTAGAGAATTAGGACATAACTATTACATCTCAAAAGATTACAAAGTAGAAACATCTACTAAGTTTCCAAAAAATAAAAACTCTTAAAAAGAAACATGTCTAGTTCCATGTTTTAGGTAACATGACTTTCCCTTGATCCCATTCTTGACCCTATTTCACCTTTAGTCCTGTGAAAAACATTTCAAAAACCAGGGATGAGCATAAAAAACTCAGTAAGGGATACACAAAGAATGAAAACTGTTAGTTTTTCAAAACAACATGTAAACCATGTATACTTTATCAAAGTAATACATTTCAGCTTTTCGAAGTAGTAAAAACTCTTAATTGAATAAAATATCATTACATAACCTTATGTAACCAAAATATTACCATAAAACCCATATAAAGATCACATAACATATAAAGGTAACTTGGGACATAAACATACTTAAGTGAAATAACCATACAGTCGACTTCCACACATACTTAATGGAATATCCATACGACCGACTTCCACACATACTTAATTTATTAGACATACGGCTGACATCCATACCCAATGCATTGGAGGTTATAACGTAACCACCCATCCTGGTATTCATGGCACCACCCGTTATAATGTCCAAGTACCATTATAATATCATAAGACATTAAAAAAATATAATGGAAAGAAAACATTTCCACATTTCAATCACAATATATCACTTAAATATATCGACATAACAATGCCTTTATAAAAACCATTTTCAATACCAACATACATAAAAGAGTATATGTTATTTATTTCATTTTAAAAAAACAGTACGGCTTGTTGAGGCAGCAAAAGACCAAATAATAATCGCGGTGGCGGAAAAGGTCATTGTCACCGCGTACGTTAAAAGAAACATTCCTTTTTGTCGTTTAGTAAAACGCTTCATATAAAAAGATTCCTTTTGAATAAAATTAAAATTCAAAGGGGTTTATACACCATATAAAAGAAAGTTGTTTATAAAACTAAATATGCCTCAATGAAAGGAGATTGAGACGAAGTCCCTTACAAAGTCGATATCATAAAAAAAAGATAAATCAATTATATGATTTTGTGTGACAAATAATAAAAAAAATATGTTTAGATATTAAGTGTAAAACAATCAGAGGTCATTCACACATAATAATGGAAAAACAAAACCAATGACATAGATATTTAACTCAATGAAATTAGATTGAGTTATGATCTCTGATACAAGTCTGTCTAAATGACATAAGAATTTATCAATGAGATGATTATGTGTAGAAATAGTATATCCACACAAGGGTTTGTGGAAACTAAAACATATAGATTACACACATAATCTTGGCATAATAAAATCAAGAATTAGAGGTTTAACCCAAAGAATTGAATGTTGGTTAAGAAGTTCCCTTACAGAAATTCGACACCCTAACAACATCACTTCAAAACATATAAAATGAGTTGATGAGAGATAAAAAGGGTATCTCATCCCTTGGACATAAAATTTACATTAATAAGGAAATATAAGAACATATCCCAACATAATATTATGTGAATTAAAAGACATAAAAAAATAAGTCTTTTAAAAAGACGAGGGTGAAAGGTTCCCTTATCGACTTGGGTAACTTTCGAAACGTACACCACATTGATGAAGGGTCATAAAATGAATGTGTAAGTACCAATAAATGAAATTATATACCACAAATAGTATAATAATATGATGTACATACACCACTCAATGTAAATCGTGGCAAATGTAGCATAAATCTCACGGGAATAAAAGTGATATGAAAAATTCCTTACGAAAACTCGGCAGCCTAACGGCGCCACATAAAACTTCCAAAAATGGATTGATGTGATCAAATACAGTATCACATCATATTAAAATAAAATTTACATCAAGAGGAATATAAAAGAACATCCCCCTTCATAACAAATAGGAGCTTAAAAGAAGTGACATAAATGAGAGTACTTAAAAAAAGAGCGAGGTTAGATCTCTTACGAAAATTCGGCAGCTTAACGGCACCACTCAAAACTTCCAAAATGGATTGATGAGAGAAAATAGGGTCTCTCACCATATGAACATAAAATTCACAGTAGGAGTAATATAAAATAACATACCAATCATAATAAATATGATCTTAAAAGAAATAACATAAAAGAGTGTACTTAAAAAGAAAGAGAGGAGTAGGATCCCTTACCTCGTGTCCGACATGACTCGATCGTTTATTAATCTCTTGAATAATAAAATTTGGTCAATTTATAATTGCATAAGGACCTCCTTTAAATATTATTATTCAGTTCATATAACATATTATAATGTTATAATAATTGGTTAATAAAGTGAGTTTGTATCAGAAGTTTTTGTTGATGTTCAGTACATGAGTAAAAATTGACATTGTTGGAAAAGAATTTTCCATGTAGTTATAGGTACATCATATCCAGAATAGTATTTATGTTGTAAATATCATATATATCCAGTATATATTCGTTTTATATTATTCCATATCATTTTGAGATAAAAAATTAAAAGCACCGTTCATGGAGACGGTAGGCCATACATACGCATGAACACTACTTTCATTTTTTTGCCATATTAATGGAATTAAAACAAAATGAGAGAGAGATATATTATAATTATAGAATGATACCCATAATATAGCTGTAATATGTTACATATATGTATATTATATATATGTACTTATAATAGTACATAACATTTGGAGATAAGAAATGAAATGTACCGTTCATGGAGACGGTAAGCCGTACGTACGCATGAATGCTACTTTCATTTCTTTTTTTTTTGTATTCAATTGAATGATATAATAAAGATATAAAGGTATATTATAATTCTAGTAGTATAAAATATGTAATACCATTAATTCCATCCTTTATAAGTCCCACATATGGCATTAACGAATCAAATCACTTTGAGGGGGCGGTAGTCCGCAGTTCCTAAAAAGAAGATATCGGGTTTACCCATAATGGAAACCATAAAGTATGCCATAAATGAAAAATAAATAAGATTAAGGAAAACATAAACATATTATTTATCATATATAAATATAGTTACATCTTAATGTCCACCTTTGAAGGTGTTAAAATAATGTTGAACAATCATCGTTTCGGGAGGTAGAAATTCGCCATCCACGGAAACAGTATATTCTTTAACCATTAGATGTCGGTGTGTGTAAGTGTACCTCGAATAGTTATTTCAAAAACATCCTATTATTTTTAATATACTGGATTTGTTACAAAATAAGTGTATAAAAAGTGTTTAGGGGGTTGGAGAAGCCAAATAAAACAAAAGGATACAAGTGAAGACATTACCTTTAAATCGGTTAACTTCCTTTGATTTGAGCTCAAAGGCTTCCTTGGAAAGGATTATACCCAAAGTTAGGCTTCAAGGAGTTAGATAGGGATGTGGAGAGATGAAATGGGTAGGTTTTGGCCGAGTCAAAGGCTTGAGAGGTGTGGGTAAGGAGGTAGAGGTGGGGGCATTTTATAAGAGGAGAGGAGGGGCACTCTTGGAAAGTAAAGAAATGTTAATTTATTTTAGATTGATTTTCGGATTTTAATTGTCCCAAATTGATGTGTTTCTAGGATAAGGTGATAAGGGTTTGAAATTCACCCATCCAATAGGTTTTGGACATGTGTAGGACTTAGATATTATATTATCTTTCAATTTTATTTAAATTGTTAAATAATGAGGTCATCACTGCATCTTCATGATGTCATAAATAATATAATTTATTTAATGTCTAAAAATTATAAATTAATACTATGATGTAGGAAATCTTTTTAGCTTTTAAATTACTATTTATAGTCAAAAATCTGACATTTATAACCTAATGTAAAAATTGTTTTAGTAAAACATATTATGTTTGTGTCATTTTTAATTTAACATTAAATAAAAAGGTATTTATGTCATTTTCCAACCAAAGTGGCTCCATGGGGTCCCCAAGATGACCCATGGATTGTCTTGGTCGGCCATGAAACATCCAATGAGTGTATGACATGTGTCTAGGTCATTTTATTTTATTAAAACCTTATTCTTACCTTAAACTACTCAAATTACCTCTAATCGCGATTAAAAACATAATAAGTTACTAATCACCAAAAAAATTATTTTAATCCCATTGAACCACATTTTACTTCTTAATGACAACCATGTATGTCAGATTTTTGAAATTTAAAACAAAATGGTGGAAAATTTTCATTTAAACGGAAAATCAGTTTTTATAAGTACCACTTAGTGGTTTCACTATTCATAAAAAATTGAAGTTTTTCTGAAAATTACCAAAAATTCACCATAAGCTATATTTGATATTCCGAATTCAAAAATGATGTCTACTTTAAAAAATTAAAAACATTTAAGTTTCATTAATTAATTTAATAATTAATTCCCACTATCAAAACAAATAGCGTGTTTTTATGAAATAAAATGTATTAAAAGATTGACACTAGTTTAAGTCCGATTTCAAAGTGAAATTAATTCCAGTGACCACTATTGGATTAAATAATAAAAATATATTCTAGTTTAAATTTAAAACCAATTCAAAAGATAATCTAATCATATAAATAAATTATATTAAAAAGTTGTTTTGAATAAAAATACAACATTTTTCAATAATCATTAAAATTTGAACTTTTTTGGAAAAATACCAAAAAATTTCACAAAGTAAATTTTGATGTCCCGATTCTAGAGAAGAATTTTATTTTTTCAAATATAACACGTATAATTTTCAAAAAAGTAGATTTAAAAGAGGTTCTCCATCAAAAGGCGGTTAATTGACCTTCTAAAGAATATTAGAATGTTTACGCTTAAAATAGGATTCATTCGCATTTTTAATCCAATAAAATTTATTGTAAAAAGTAAAAATATTTGACAAACATATATAATCATTTTATAGTTAGATCTGTTCATTCCCGCCATTACAACGGCTAGGCGTTAACTACTATTTAAAATAAAATTATTTTATTATTAGAGTGCAACATAAGATGCAAAGAAACTCGTGGTTGTGTGTTGGGTACACCTTCGAACATAGCGTCCCCTTTAAAGTCATATTAATATTTTATTCAAAAATATGGATAAATGTGAAAATTTCATACTCTTTATTTACCTGGGGTGTTACATCCTTCCCCCCTTTTGGGAATTGCGTCCTCTCAATTTTAAAATTGGGCTTGGAAACTTCATTGAAAATCCCACATTGGAACAAGAGTCAGTAAAACAATCACTTTAAAATAAAGAATGATAAGTACAAAGGTCACCCGATTTAACCCATACTAGGATTCCAAGTATGAAAATATGGACATGGAGGAAAAAACAAAGGGTTATGTTCTGATGGATAGTGATAGTAAACATGTATAGGATAATGTTAACCATAAGAGAATCACAAACTTGTGATGGGTTAAACGGTATTCGATTCCCCAGTAGGAAAAGTTAACAGACAACAATTTTGTTTTATGTTACTCTTCATTGAGGAATTTATTTTTGATCTTAAGGAAATATAATTACTTGTCATGTTGACTTTCAACTTTTACTATATTTCTTACAAAAACTCATACTTTCACCAAAAGACGAGTATTTAGGAAGACTTATTCACATTAAGAGTACTATAATCAACTTCTAGAGACTCACCTAATCCAAAAAAGAGAACTATATACTTCCCATATCTTTAGACCTTAACCAAAACCAAAACCGAAATGGTTAGTATAATATCAGATAATATCCAAAATGGATAATCCTTTTTTTAAACAAATCTATTCTTAATCTCCAAAATTTATCAAACAATACCCAAAGTTCAACAAAGACCATTCAATAAAAAAATTGTCCATAAAATACTTCAAAGTAAACCAAACTAATATTAAAACCCAAATATTTGAAGGATTTAGTCGTATAGTCTTCCAAGGTACAAATTAACACTTATCTCCAAATAACATCAATTACTCTTAAAGTCTCGTATTGAAAAGTAATTAACCTAATCACATATCCTCCATGATAGGTTAATCATTTCCATAGATAACCCAAAATACACTTTCTCTTGATTACTAAAATCATCTAACTAAAAAATAATTAGTCAAACTAACCAGGTACTTCACGTAGTCCAGTGGTAAGCGATAAATACCAGTCGCACTTTGGTTGTGAGTTCGATTCCCACAGCTTTGTCCGACGCGACGGGTTGTCACATGGTCTGTGTGTTGTCCTTTTTCAAAAACTAAATAATTTTAAAACATTCCCCAAAACGAGATAAAATCTTAAAAAATGATCATAACAATTTTTAACCTCAAGTTTATCTCATGCCTTTCATTTTCCAGCATATCATATAATAACCAATAATTACCTCCAAAGTAAGGATCATATAAACTATAATGGTTACCTTTATAATTAATACCTGAACATCCACATCGATTGGTCATCTCGTACATGATGCATTACAGAACATAACAAGGTTCAAGTGGCTGATCATGACTCCTTGATAGTTGGTTTATAACAACCACGAGTTTCCTCATTGAATCCCCCATTTTATCTAGTATCTTAATCAGAGAACCACCACAATTTCCTTTAAACAGGTTGTCTCTTTGGTTCCTGCTAGATCCATCCATTCACTAAAAACAGAAAAGTCAGTGTGAGTATATCAACAAAACCATAATGTACTAATGAGGAAGATAAACACTAATATATACTTACTCATTCACTTTATCTAAAACTAGGACTCTTTCTGAAATCCTAACCATTATGGTAATGTCACTTATGCGTAGAGGATACCCTAACCTCAAAAGTTATCTAAACCGACCTCTGATACCAACTATAAGACCCCAGCCTTAAACCTTACATAATATTGAATTAAATGAATAATTCACATTGAGGATCTTTTCAGGTTTAGATTTTTAGAGAATTAGGACATAACTATTACATCTCAAAAGATTACAAAGTACAAACTTCTACTAAGTTTCCATAATATGAAAACTCTTAAAAAGAAACATGTCTAGTTCCATATTTTAGGTAGCATGACTTTCCCATGATCCCATCCTTGAACCTATTCCACGTTATGTCCTGTGAAAAAAATCTCAAAAACTTGGGATGAGCATAAAAAAGCTCAGTAAGGGATACACAAAGAATGAAAATTGTTAGTTTCTCAAAACAAAAAGTAAACCATGTATACTTTATCAAAGTAATACTTTTCACCTTTTCAAAATAGTAAAAACTCTTCACTGAATAAATGTTCATTATATACCCTTCTGTAACCAAAAGATTACCATAAAACCCATATAAATATCACATAACATATAAAGGTAACTTGGGACATAAACATACTTAAGTGCAATAACCATACGGTCGACTTCCACACATACTTAATGGAATAGCCATATGACCGACCTCCACACATACTTAATGGAATAACCACACGGCCGACTTCCATACCCAATGCATTGGAGGTTATAATGTAACCACCAGTCCTGGTATTCACAGCACTACCCGTCATAATGTCCAAGTACCATTATAAAATCATAAGACATTAAAAAAATATAATGGAAAGAAAACATTTCCACATTTCGATCACAATATATCACTTAAATATATCGACATAACAAATCCTTTATAAAAACCATTTTCAATATGAACATACATAAAAGAGTATATGGTATTTATTTAATTTTAAAAAACATTACGGCTTGTTGAGGAAGCCAAAGACCAAATAATACTCACGGTGGTGCAAAAGGTCGTTGTCACCACGTACGTTAAAAGAAACATACCTTTTTGTCGTTTAGTAAAACGCTTCGTATAAAAAGATTCCTTTTGAATAAAATTAAAATCCAAAGGGGTTTATACAAAATATAAAAGAAAGTTGTGTGTAAAACTAAATATGCCTCAGTGAAAGGATATTGAGACGAAGTCCCTTACAAAGTCAGTATCCTTAGATTAAGGATAAATCAATTATATGATTATGTGTGACAAATACGAATACAAAAATTATGACTGGATATTAATTGTAAAACAATCAGAGGTCATTCACACATAATCATGAAAAAAACAATGACATATATATTTAACTCAATGAAATGAGATTGAGTAATGATCTCCGATATAAGTCTGTCTAAATGACATAAGAATTTATCAATGAGATGATTATCTGTAGAAATTGTATATCCACACAAAAATTTGTGGAAACTACATCATAGAGATTCCACACATAATCTTGGAATAATAAAATCTGGAATTAGAGGTTTAACCCAAAGAATTGAATGTGGGTTAAGAAGTTCCCTTACATAAATTCGACAGCCTAATGACGTCACTTCAAAACTTATAAAATGAGTTGATGAGAGATAAAAAGGGCATGTCATCACTTGGACATAAAATTTACATTAATAAGGATATAGAAGAACATATCACAACATAATAGTATTGAATTAAAATACATAACAAAACATGTCTTTTAAAAAGATGAGGGAGAAAGGTTCCCTTACCGACTTGGGTAACATCCGAAACGTACACCCCATTGAAGAAGGGTCATAAAATGAATATGTAAGTGCCCATAAATGAAATTATATTACACAAAGAGTATAATAATGTGATTTACATACACCACTCAATGGAAATGGTGGAAAATGTAGCATAAATCACATGGGAATAAAAGTGAGATGGAAAATTCCTTATGAAAACTCGGCATCCTAACAGCGCCACATAAAACATCCAAAAATGGATTGATGAGATCAAATAGAGTATCCCATAATATTACAATAAAATGTACAGAAAGAGGAATATAAAATAACATCCCCCATCATAACAAAGAGGAGCTTAAAAGAAGTGACATAAATGAGAGTACTTAAAAAAAGAGAGAGGTTAGATCTCTTACGAAAATTCGGCAGCCTTACAGCGCCACTCAATACTTCCAAAATGGATTGATGAGAGAAAATAGGGTATCTCACCATATGAAAGTAAAAATTACAGTAGTATTAATATAAAATAAAATCCCAATAATAATAAATATGATCTTAAATGTAATGACATAAAACAGTGTACTTAAAATGAAAGAGAGGAGTAGGATCCCTTACCTCGTGTCCGACATGACTCGATCGTTCTTTAATCTCCTGAATAATAAAATTTGGTCACTTTATAATTTCTTAAGGACCACCTTGAAATATTATTATTCAGTTCATATCACATATTATAATGTTATAATAATTTGTTAATAAAGTGAGTTCGTATCAGACGTTTTTGTTGATGTTCATTACATGAGTAAAAATTGAACTTGTTGGAAAAGAATTTTCCATGTAGTTATAGGTACATCATCTCCAGAATAGTATTTATGTTGTAAATATCATATATATCATGTATATATTCTTTTTATATTATTCCATAGAATTTGGAGATAAAAAATTAAAAGCACCGTTCCTGGAGACGGTAGGCCGTACGTACGCAAGAATGCAACTTTCATTTTTTTCCATATTAATGGAATTAAAACAAAATGAGAGATATATATATTATAATTACAGAATGATACCCATAATATAGATGTAATATATTACATATATGTCCATTATATATATGTACTTATAATAGTACATAACATTTTGAGATAAGAAATGAAATGTACCGTTCATGGAGACGGTAAGCCGTATGTACGCATGAACACTACTTTCATTTCTTTTTTTTAGTACTCAATTGAATGAAATAATAAAGATATAAAGGTATATTATAATTCCAGTAGGATAACGTATGTAATACCATTAATTCCATCCTTTATACATCTCACATATGGCATTAACGAATCAAATCACTTTGAGGGGGCGGTAGTCCGCACTTCCTAAAATGAAGATATCACGTTTACCCAAAATGGAAACCATAAAGGTATGCCATAAATGAAAAATACATAAGATTAAGGAAAAATAAACATATTATTTATCATATATAAATATAGTGACATCTTAATGGCCACCTTTGAAGCTGTTAAAAGAATGTTGAACAATCATCGTTTCGGGAGGCAGAAATTCGCCATCCACAGAAACAGTATGTTCTTTAACCATTAGATGTAGGTGTGTGTATGTGTATCTCGAATACATATTATCAAAACATCCTAGTATATTGAAGATACTGGATTTTTTACAAAATAAATGAATAAAAAGAGTTTACAGGGTTGGAGAAGAAAAATAAAACAAAAGGACACAAGTGAAGAAATTACCTTTAAATCGGGTAACTTCCTCTGATTTGAGCTCAAAGGCTTACTGGAAAGGATTATGCCAAAATTGAGGCTTCAAGGAGTTAGAGAGGGGTTTTTAGATATGAAATGGGCAGGTTTTGGCCGAGCCAAAGGCTTGAGAGATGTGGGTAATGAGGTAGAGGGTGGGGCCTTTTATAAGAGGAGAGGAGGGGCACTCATGGAATGTAAAGAAATGTTAACTTATTTTAGAATGATTTTCAGATTTTAATGGTCCCAAATTGATTTTTTTCGAGGATACGTTTATAAGGGTTCGAAATCCACCCATAAAATTGGATTTGGACATGGTTAGGTCTTAGATATTACATTATCTTTCAATTTTATTTAAATCGTTAAATAATGAGGTCATCGCTGTATCATAATGATGTCATAAATAATTTAATTTATTTAATGTCTAAAAATTATAAAAAAATACTATGATGTAGGAAATATTTTTATCTTCCCAATTACTATTTATAGTCAAAAATATGACTTGTATAACCCCATGTAAAAATTGTTTTAGTAAAACATCTCATGTTTGTGTCATTTTTACTTTAACATTAAATAAAAAGGTATTTATGTCATTTTCCAACCAAAGTGGCTCCATGGGGTCCCCAAGTTTACCCATGAATTTTCTTGGTCGTCCATGACACATCCAGTGAAGGTAGGACATGTCTATAGTTCATTTCATTTTATTAAAACATTATTCTTACCATAAACTACACTAATTACCTCTAATCGCGATTAAAAACTTAAAAAGTTAGTATTCACCAAAAAATTATTTTAATCCAATTGAACCAAATTTTACTTCTTAATGAAAACCATGTATGTTGGATTTTTGAAATTCAAAACAAAAAGGTGGCAAATTTTCATTTCAACGGAAAATCAGTTTTTATAAGTACCACTTAGTGGTTTCACTATTCATCAAAAATTGAAGTTTTTCTGAAAATTACCAAAAATTCACCTTAAGATACATTTGATATTCCAAATTCAAAAATTATGTCTATTTTAAAAAATTCAAAACATATTAGTTTCATTAATTAATTTAATAATTAATTTCTGCTGTCAAAACAAATAGCGTGTTTTTATGAAATAAAATGTTTTAAAAGATTGACACTAGTTTAAATCCGATTTCAAAGTAAAATTAATTCCAACGACCAATATTGGATTAAATAATAAAAATATATTATAGTTTCAATTTAAAACCAATTAAAAAGATAATATAATCATATTAATAAATTAGATTAAAACGATGTTTTGAATTAAAATACATCATTTTTCAATATTCATTAAAAATTGACCTTTTTCGAAAAAATAACAAAAATTTACACAAAGTAAATTTTGATGTCCCGATTCTAGAGAAGAATTTTATTTTGTCAAATATAACAAATATAATTGTCAAAAAGTGGATTTAAAAGAGGTTGGCCATCAAAAGGCGGTTAATCGACCTTTTAAAGAATATTAGAATGTTTACGCTTAAAATAGGATTCATTCGCATTTTTAATCCTATAACATTTATTATAAAAAGTAAAAATATTTGAAAAACATATATAATCATATTTTAGTTAGTTCTGTTCATTCCCGCCATTAGAACGGCTATGCGTTAACTACTATTTAAAATAATATTATTTTATTATTAGAGTGCGACGTAAGATTCCCAAGAAACTCGTTGTTTCATGTTGGGTATGCCATCGAGCATAGCGTCCCCTTTAAAGTCATAATAATATTTTATTCACAAATATGGATAAATGTGAAAATTTCATACTCTTTATTTACCTGGGGTGTTACACTAATAATTTCTCTAAATATTTTTTTTTACATTTTTTCATGATATAATAGGTCATCCCAAGTACAGAAGAAGAAACAGTGTGGGAATATTACCACCATTCCTATGGTGGATATAAGGGGAGTTAATGTAACCTCACTAAAATATTCTTAATAAAATATCCGTGTAATAAATCAATTCATCATGAACATAATGAGATATTATCATGATTTATATATTTTTTTCTGCTATAATAAGTTTTCGGAAAATGCAAATGGCTTTTGGTAAAAAAATGGTTAATTCACGTCCCAACATATATCGATGAAAAAATGTAAAATAGTAACACACAAGACGATAAATAAATAATTGAAATCTTTTTGGTGAAAACAAAATTTCTTTACAAACAAAAAATTACCCAAGAATATTTGGAAGAAAATTCATTATCTTTAGATATAAAAATATAAAAATGATTACATTTAAGAAAAATCCAAGATGAATATGAGGTGTATTACACATATAATTGTTGGTTCATTAATAAACATCCTAATATATTATTTAGGAATAACCAATTATATTTTTCATGTTCATAATTACTTTCTCGTAAAATTTAAAATAGTTGTTGAAAAGGATAAAATATATTAAAAACCAGTGAAATTTTTTTATCATGAATAATTATAGTATTAAATATTATGATCCATAATTTCATGATATTATATCAACAAATGTCAATCCTTTTGTGATATTTGAGTTTTTTTGTATGGTAGGACACAATGTAATATTTGTCTTAAAAAAATACATGCATTTGAAGAAGTAATCAAAATAAGAAATAATACACAAGGTGGGGAATATATTTCAATGATTAATGAAATAAGAACTATCTCACATAATGAAATGATATATACAAGAAGGTCCATGTTGGAGACAATTAATTATGATTTCAAAAATATAAGTTTACTCTTAAAGAGTTAATAACTATTTTTGAGAAAATCCTCTCAATAATTTTTCCACATTATTGTCACTAAATCTCTCTTTATTCCATTAAACTGTTTTTTATTTTTTTACATTCAGCCTATGGAATTGAGGTTGAATCATGTTATAAAAATTAAAAAATAATTTCCGAGTGAGTTCTTTCAAATCTAGCTAGCTTAAATAGTGAAGTCCCCATCTGAGATTGATCCCGAAATTGGTATTCTAGAAAATATAATTATTGAATTTTCATTGATTATGTTATTTTAAGTGGGTTTTTTAAACACATGACGGTAAAGTGAATATGATACCATCATGATTTTATCTCAATTTATTTAATTGAAAATAATATGTTTTAAATATGATAATCCTTAATAAACATGTAAATTTTTCGGAATTCTTACATCCACATGAAGAGGATATATTTTTGGTATATTATTCACATGTAACATAAATTGATATATTCCATGAAGTTACTTAAAATAATGAACATTGGTTCTAGTATTCCCTTTAGGGGGATATGAAAGAAAGAATAAATAAGAATCTATAAGATTTAGTCACCTCTTGAACATCTATTTATTCTAGAATGTGCATGAAGAATAAGTCTATTACAATTTATGATTTCCTTATATTTAATAAATATATACAATAATTAAATTTAAAAAATAGTTTATTTGTTGATTCCAAAAGAATCAATAAAAACTTTTAAACAAAATTTAGAGAAATTTCAAAGAACATCTATTCTGATTTATGCTAGAATGTTTTTAACCTATTTTTATAGTGAGTTTATGAATTATAGGTTTACTTATTAATAAAAAAATTTAATTGGTATTGGTATTATCATGTAAAATATTTTCTTATCTATTTAGAAGGGTAAGAAGAAATCATTTTGTCTAGTATCAATTTCAGTTGAAAGTGGAAAACATTAATCATAGATCAAATCCACTTTTTTTCTATTTCAAGCAGGATCGCATATTCTTAATGTGGAATGGTTGGGGGAACATCACCTAATTATTAATTGATTAAACCTCACCATTTCCCTGATTTTCATTCTAATAAGAGGGGGAGAAAGTGAAATTAGTGTTAACTATGTAAGAGGGAGAATAAAAAGAAGACCTTGCAGATAGAAAAATATAAAAAATGTATTTAAAAGAAATAAATAGTTATAGAATATAGATCCCACTTTATAGGGGTTGTATTTTTTTCAACATATTTCCAAATACTATAAAAAGGGTCTTGTTGAAGAGAAAAAAACATTAAAATTTATTTATTTATTATGATATATCATAAAAATATTATAATTGAAGAAGTTTCATAGTAGTTCATGGAATGGTTATTTTTAAAATGTATTATAATTACAAAATTACTTTGATGGTACTGAGTTCTATGGAGATTCACATTTATTATGAATTTTTTTTTATATATCTCTTTTGATATATTTTGGATAGGTGTTCCATCTAAGAGTTGGATTATTTTTTATGAATATATAAGGATAAGAAGATGAACTATATGTAGTGAGTGCATGGTGATTTATTCCTCACTGGTTAAATTTCAGGATTCCTTTAGTGTCTGATTCTAGAAAATTATTTGAAGGAAAAATGCCTCTATGATTTGATATTCTCTCACAAGTTTTCTATATTATTCATAAATTTTCAAAACATATCATTATTGGGGATAGGTTATATTGTTTACAACATTGTATAAGTGATTAATCTAATGTGCTATGATAATTGATAGTATGGTGCATTTGAACTTATTTCATGAAGTATGAAGTCATGTTTGATGTACTGACTATGTGAATAATGATGTCCCCATCGATGTTCCAAACATTGGACGGGTGAATTTACAGTCAATATAATGGAATAATGTAAATAAAATCACTATTTATGAACACATTTCATAAAGTGTGATGTCGTGGTTGATGTACTAACATCATAAAAGAGATAACATACGATGGGATTCACACAGTATGTGAATAAATCATGAGTAGAAGAGTGAAAGATTCTATTCTGACCAACTGTATAAAAATATACATAGCTACCGCTTGAAGTAATTTTTATGTACTACATGGTAGGTCATGTGTCCATGGCCTTTCATTTTATATTTATTTAATACACAATCAATTGGATGAAACCTCAATCAATTGCGAACTAGTAATTCTCAATGCTCAGTATGGAGATATGGACATTTAATTGTCACTATATTATATAAAATAGGATATATAGGAATTTTTTCTATTTGAATGAAATGTCTTGTGCTGTTAAATTTTTTATATATCAATAAGAAGAATTATCATGATTCATAATAAACTAAAAAAGATTGGATGTAGTATTCAATGATTCATGGGTGATGATAGTCAACATAAGTATCATCAACTTAAATAAAATCATTATTTGTTAGGAAATGTAGGGAATTGTTTGACTAAAATTCATTGATTGTTAATCTTAATATTTATCAAATGAATATTTCATATTTTTCAACATTATTCCTTTCATAAATGATAAATATGATAATATGTTTTATCATGTTTCATGATATTTTAGAATATATGAGATTTTTGGAATACATTACCCCGTAACAGAAGTTGGGAATGATTAAAAGGGGACATCAATTAATGTATGTAATTATTGTGTTGTGGTGATGTATAAAAAAACTTGAGTAGAGTTGAATAATAAATTCTTATTTATAACCCACGAATGAAGAATTCATGTCCACTGGATCATTCATGTGTATTTATATTCAAGAAATTCAGTGTTGTTAAAATATTGATCATTCATCAGGGACGTAAGTATAATATTAAATATGAGATGAATACATGATAGTTATTTGGTTAATTTATGAAAAAATTATTTTATAGTTTTAAAATACCAAAACTCTGTGATTTTTAGTTGATTTTATGTTAAGACTAAATATTATTGACATGATTGATAAAATATATTAGAAGTGGATTTTATGGATTGATTATTGCACAGTAATTCCATAATTCATGGATTTAAAAATATGAGGAAGTACCATGTCATTACCTATGTCATTATTTTATTTTTTAATGATATTTGAGACAAGAAATTCAAAATAATGATGAGTTTTTCAAAATGAAAAATATCATTATTTTTAAAATAATGAAAATATTTGAAATTAAATGTCATGAACTCGTGAATTATTGTGAGATTAAAAGAAATATAAGAAGATACATGTAAACAATATTTTATGTTTTGTTATTATGTTTATACCATTTAGGTAAATAATAATATAGAGATCAAGAGATAAAAATGTTGACACATAGATTCAAGAGGGAATATTTTGGTGTCAAGACGAAGGAAACTCAACCATATTATTACACTACTCATATACATGTTGATAGATGAATATATGAATAAATAAAATGGTGTAGATCATATGGATTGAATAAGAAGATGTGTATATAAAATAATAAAAATAAAAAAATTGTAAACAGAATTCTTGTTGAGCTGTTTTATTGTATAGAAACAAGAATATGAAAAATTTTCCATGTTTGTTGTTAAGTTCTAAAAAAAATTATGATTTTAAATTCAATATTCTTACACTAAAAATAACATTTTAGTAATACTTAGACATAATATATTTAATTATATGTGTGCTAATTTTTATACCAAATAATAAGTGTTTCCTTAAGGATGTTGTGCATTTAATTGCAGAAGTGTAATTTGAAGGAATCAATATAATTATCATCATTAGGTGTAGGATACACCTATTTGCAAAGAATAACTAAAGAATTATCTATGATAATATAGTGAAAAACAAATTTCTTGGATACACCCTACCTGTTTGTAAATAACATACTATTTCTCATGGGTTTTTTGGTCAAGGATTGTTTATAGATTTCATAATGGACACGAATTTCATATTAAAAGGTGAACACTGTAAAATCCTAAAGATTTATTTTTCTCAATGAAAAACTAAAATAAAATATAATAGTGAATCAAAATATTTATTGTTCATAGAGGTAAATTGTTAAAAACATTTTAAAATAGTTTAAAATGTAACAAACACTCATTTTTCGACCCTCTAAGTGTTGATTTTATCAAAATGTGTTCATAATAAGTTAAATAATCCTCAATTGATATATACCATTAAACTGTATAATCCACCAAGATTTAACTTTAACCATTAAAAAAATCAAACCTCTCAGTCATTATTTAACAATTAAACATTAAATATATTCTATGAGATCTTCTTTTTCATCATCCCATGTAGTAATAACTAAACCTTCCATGATAGATACAATGAAAAATTATATGGAAATGTGGTTTTATATCCCATTTTTCTAGATATGATATTATATATTGCTAGAAGTTATATAATTTTTCACTATCCATCCCAATACTTATCAACTTTTGTGATATAACCCATATTTGTACCCACGATACATGATTTAGTGAGAAAATATATTTTTATCTCTTATGTTCACTAATGCCAAAGTGATTTCGTGTGAATTTGACATTACGATACAAAAAATGAAACAATTTGTTAAATAATTCGTAAATATTCTTATAGATAGTACCTAAATCTATTTTGTTAATATATAATATAAAATATATTAAATTTAGATACAAATATACCAAAAAAATCATATTTCACACAAAATTATGTGTGATCCATTAGGCCTTTATATCAATAAAAATGATTATGAATTAAAAATGTGTAGTCATGAAAAAATAGTTTCCTCTATAAAACAATCATTATATCAAAATCTATAAAGGAATCTACCATGATCTATATGAAACAATTTCATCTTCATACATGCATATACTAGATGTATCCCTATAACTAATTCATACTCATATAATAACTTAATCTATCACAATGAATAAATTCATAAGGCATATAACATATCAATATCATATGTGGAACCTCATAAATTCTAAATCTAATATGTAATGACTAACTAAGATGAATAAGTACATCATATTTTCTATATTCAATTAAATAGAACATCCCTTGTAACTCAAATATTTATGGATATGCACTGCCTCAATCATAATCAATTATGTTCCCAAACATCATAGTCGTTATGCCTGAGTAAAATTTAAATATCTGTGAAAAACACACCACATAATTAGAAACATAGAAAACTACCCCTTGATTAGAATAATCTCATTTTTAACCATGGGAAATGGGGGTTATATAGGTAAAACAGGTCATCTATCAATTTATTTAAAATATATATTCAATACTTTTCATTCACATATGAACGTATTTACCTATCAATCAATTAATAATAACATGCAAGTCTTGGTAAATATACACAATAGAGTATTTAATTTATATCATATTGTTATAAATCCTAAATACAATAATTAATTTCTATAAAATAAATTCCTTAAATTTTTTTGCATGAAATTTTGTAAAATCAATTGGGTATCTACTGAAATAAAATTTGCAAATAAGTTTTAATAATAGAATATTTTCAACTCCTTCTTGTATTCTCATTTAAAATAAAACGAAGTTGGTTTATTTTACTAGACTCTCTATATCCGTTCAAATTTTTTAAGATATATTTTTAACATTATTCTTTTGATCATTAATAATAGAACATGATCCAAGAAATCCCATTTCATTATATAAATACACAACATATTAAGAACATTCTGTTATTTTTTATCAAAATTATTAGGATATAATTGATGATGAAATTTAATAAACATTTAAAAAACAATATTAGAATATAATTTATTAGGCAAACTAATATTTTCGATGAATCCAACCTCTTGAAATCATTTAAATCACTAAACATATTGAGTATATACATTAAAATATTAGTTCCCCAAATCATCTTATACAAAAAATTTATGAATCCCTATATATCTTAAGACTTTATTATTTCTATTATATCCTATTTTATTTAAATATAATCTCATATGCATCTATACTTTCATTTTTCTTCTATAAATTTATTCCCATGTAAATAATAATTTATATCATGATATTAGTACAATCATTTTTATGCATAGTTTAATTATCTTTCCTTTCCTACATGGATTTATCACCAGGTTTTTTTAAGAAGAAGTTATTTTAACAAAAACATTTACACATTGTATAGAGTGATTCTCATGGGTGGATATATATAAATATATTTTCAACCATTTAAATTTTATTTTCCCATCAGAAATATCAACATTAAATTTGTATCATAATTTATTTCTATAAGATTTTAAAATGTTAAATTTAATTAAATGGGTTTCATGATTTATATATATCGAAAATAAATATTATTTAATATTATCTAACAATAATGAATTATTTTATTTAAATTATACCTATTTGTTGTATAGGATCTATATTTCAAAAATATTTGAGATAGTTTCGACTATAATCAAATTAATTTTATTTTTTAGTAATCTTGAAAGTTTAATCATAATTAAATAATGGACGGTTAAGTGAATTAAAACATTTTCAGATTTATTAACAAATCATCATAACACTCTCTCTAGGAACCAAAATATTAGGGACAACCAATAAAATTCATCCCTATTTTTATAGTTAAATATATCACTATAATATAAAACCTCATTGGGATTTGTCCCAAGGTATAGGTATTTACCATTCATGCTATACCCAATAAAATACATAGGCACATGAATTTGGCATTTGATTGATTTTATATTTATAGTTCCTCTGATGAATTGTAATTATATTTTTCATTTTATTAAAAATGATTCTGTAGTTATTGGATAGATTTGTTTTTTTGTTGATGTTTGAGGTAGCTTTAGTGGATTAGGTATAAATTTGGACTAGGCTTTCACAATGAGAGTACCATAAGAAATATATTTTGTGGAAGATAAATTTAGTTTTATTGGGTATAGAATCTACTTATATATAATAGAAAGATTTTTTATAATAGTTTTTTTGAATTAATATAATATTTTTGATATTTTTCTTTTCTTAAAACACTAAAATTATTTTCTTATTTTAAAAAAATATGTTTATAATGATTTATAGACAACACTGAGTTAATTTTTTACTATATTAAAAATAAAATTTAGATTTCGCTACATAATAAACTAAGGTTGTCCCACATTACATTCAACACAAACATTCCTCGATTGTTAGAGTAACACAGAATACTGACTGTTATATAACAATAATGTATTTTTAAAAATATTATTAATTTATATTATAATATATAACCAAGACAATATGATCATTCTTTTTAAAAATATATTCTAATTTATGAAACAAAATGGTAAAATAAATATGTTACAAATTTATTTAAGAACAAATTGAATATAATGGAAATGTTTTTATGAAAACTACATTTTTACTCACTAAGGAATTACATCCTTATAATTTAAATTAACTAAAATTGTTTAATAATAATAATGACATTTATATTTTATATATTCATCAAAATATATTTTATAAATTCACAAAATATATTTTATGTTGTAAGATAGGAACAAACATAAAATTACATATAAAAATATATATTTTTATAAAAGATGTTTTACAGCCTTTTTATGGAGAACCTATTTTAAATATAAATTTTGCAACATTCATAAATTTAATATTTAGAAATATAAAACTTTTTTTTATAAAATATAATAAAAATTATGTTCATGTGTTTTTTTTGAAATTTTCAATGAACCTTAATTTTTTATGAATAATTAAAAATGGTGAATTTTTATTTAAAGCAACTTTTTTGGTAAAATATATTTATAATCTAAAATATTATTTATAAATTGTTTTAATGAATAATAACATAATTTGAAAATAATTTAATATAATTTAGTTCATTGGGGTAAATTTCAATTTGGAATCCGTTATAAAATTAAAGGAAACTACTGAACAGTTTTTCTATAACAAGATGCATTGTCATCCCATCCGCAAAATTACTTTTAAATTAATTTCCTCCACATATGTTATTAAAATTTAAGAAAATGGATTAAATATTTATAGTGATCATATTATAATATTTATAATAATTCAAATATATTTTTTGATATAAACTATCAATGAATGCAAATAAAATTAATAACATTGATTAAAAGGAAAATTAGCATAAAAGGCACAAAACTCTAAACCTACGGGCTAAAATGACCTAAACACCTATCCAAAAGCCATTTTATTGACATATTCTAACCTTATCCACATTTTAATAGAATTGGGTCTATTATTGGATTCACATCACATGGGAAAATGTGGATGGACTTCCATTTTAAATAATTTACAAGAATACCACTCTTACTCTACTATTAAAAGGCTCTCATCCCAACCACATATTTACACATCTCAAGACTTTTGGTACATTCGACCTCTACTCAAATAGTATCCCAATATCCCTCAATTTTTATAAAACCCTCTCTTTTTGGCCGAAATCCATCCAGATAATTCCTCAGTGAAAACCCAAAGGAGTTACCCAAAGAAGACGACAATAGAACGTATAAAAATAAAGTCAATACTAATGGTATGTTTCTCATATCAATTTTTATATTCAAGAGATAAATGTTTTGACCAGTACTCATGTATTTTCATTTGTTTATATAAATACAATTATTATATAATATGATATTTATACTTAAATGTATGGGTATTTTCATATCCATTTTAGGATCATTCTTTCACCGGGTTTATGGTTAAAAAGATTCCAAATAAGTAATGAAATTTTACATCAATTGTTTTTATTTAAGATAAATTTCATATTATCAACCACTATTTTTATATGGGGTGTATATACGACCATTTTACATATAATATAATGAATCCATTTCTTTTCATGATATTTTAATTTTCAGGTAATTTTATTCTTTACTAGGGATTATGATTACATGTTTCAAATGTTCTAACAATTTATTATTAAAGTCTCATCCCATATAATGATTAATTAAATTTCTAATTAAACTGATAAAATCTTATAATAGATCTCCCAAGAACACTCTTTAAATATATTATCCTCTATATATCATTGATATCATCATGTATTTGTACAATTTTTCCACTGTTTAGTACAAAAGATAATTAAGAATTGTTTTTTTATTAAAATTTGTTATTACACCTCATTTAGTTCAGAAATCAGTTTTCATTGAAAATAATGTTTTCTAAAAATGTTTTCCAAAATGTTTTACTATTATCCTATAATGTTTATAGGAAATTGTAATCTATGTTTTACCTTTATACAAAATTATTTTAAATTAAATATTTTGTCAATTTTCAGTTAAATAACGTTTTTAATCTATTGAGGAGAAAAAGGAATGACTAGAATGTATTATTACACACAATTATGAAATTAATTTCATTAAAGATTCCATAATAATTTCCCATGATTATTTTTATGATAATTTTATTCCTAATATTTTATAAATATGATGAATATATTATTTTATTAATTGAAATATGTTTTAAAAATATTAGATGATAAATAATATTTCTAAATGATTTTCAATTCATTCTTTATATGTTTTCAAATGGCTATTTTCATTGAAAATGGTTTTAACGATTTAATTGTTTTTCAAAAAAATTTCATTGACAATTTTATTCCAAAGTTTTACAAATATATTTTATATTTTTTTATAGAAATTACTTTTGAAAACGATTTCAAACATCTTTTAAAAGTTTTCAAGTAAAAATGTTTTGTTAAATTACATAATCTTATTTATAATATTTCAATGATATTATTAATGAAAATGTGTTTCAATAACTTTTATGTATTAAAATTAAATTATCAAGTCATAAAATATATTTTCCAATATAATTATATTAAAGAAAATAATAATTCGTTCTTCATAAGAAATGGTTTATCTAATGGTTAAATAAAAAGGATATGAAAATAAAAGTTATTTTATTAAAAAAAGTTGCATGAAATATTTAAAAATAATTAACCATATATGGTGACATAATTTTTTATTTTTTATTATTTTATTTTAATATTGTCTAGTAACACCATTAATATTCTTTAAGATATTATGGAATGGTGTTTTGGATACATGTTTCTCTTCAGCGGGTTATATGCATTAGATTCCCATTTTTTTAACAGGTGATGCATTGATGAAATTATTAAGAGTCATATATATTTTACATAGGTAAAGGCATTATTAAATTTTTATGATACAAATTTCATTTAATGGGTTCTGATATAATGTTTCTAAAGCCCAACACTTTTTATGGGACAAAATAAGATGTATGCTTTAATGTCTTTGGGCACATTATTAAATTATTTAATTTTCTGATGGGTGAGACATATTTCTACCTAAAATTTATTAGTTAATGATAAACAGTACATGAGACCAAAGGGTACATCGGTGGAATACCATGACTGACAAGAATAAGGGGCATGGGTTGTATCCCAATCCAAATAAACAAGACCGTACATGGGTTCTAGCCAAGGCCTAAAAAAATAAGGCACATAGGTTGGTATCCCAAGCTATAAAAAATATGTTGGTTCATGAGTTATCACCCAATCTTGAATGTAATAGGGTACACAGGTCATAGCCCAAGCCATGGAATAATATGGTATAAGAGTTTTTAGTCTAATCCCAAAGATGGTACACTAGTGATTATCCCATGTCTAACATGTTATATAAACATGGTAGGATTCATTGTGATATTATTTTATATGCTAATGTTTGTGCCACAAATTCCATGTGTTATTCCTATTTTATGGGTTCATGGATTATTATAAAGATTCCATTATGATTTATGTCTTATATGATTCCCATATTTAATCCATGACACATAAATATTATCTTTATTATAAAATTTATGAAATTAAAATGTCATCTTTGTGTTATCATACCCTAATGATAATTTTTATGCTGAAAAATATCAGTTGTTTTCATTTAATAAGAATTTTTTCTATCCCCTTTTTACTTTTCCCATCCCCATGTTATGAAGATGGGTTTTTCTGTAGTACTACAAAATTGTATGATGTATACTATAGATATTGAAGATCATTAACCTAGTTAGAATATTGTGTTCCTTATTCCCAATGACAATAAACTATTAAAATACTTGGTCCTAAACTTATTTAATGGGAGGAGTTTAAATTTAAATTTATTAAATATTCATGTATGACAAGTCTATGTAATAATAAATTGTATGAAAGGAATAGTTTATTAATTATTTAGAAACATGGATTAGAACACTTTAGTGAGATCCATTGGGATATTTCTAAGCCTTTATCTAGGGATTTCACTAATGATGAGTTTAACGATAGGTTAATTTTAGAAAATTACCTTGAATAATGGTAATGTATAGAGTGATTTTTTTAATAAAAATACATCCTTCTCTACATAAAAGAACTGTATTTGGCTCTGGAAAGTATGTACATAGGGGTAACAACCATGACAAAATTGTATTGTACTATACTCGGTCAGGAACTATTGGATTACAAATGTCCTTGTAATATACCAAGTTTGACAATCCCAAGTGATATGATTTTTAAATATATATACAATTTATGATTCATCATGAATGATTTTAAAAAAAATATTACAATGAATTACCATGGATAAAGTAACACCCCGACCCCAGTTACCCAGAGTCGGTGCATTATTACATAACATTGGCCTGATCACAAGAAAGATCAGGTCTCCAAAAACTGATTAGTTTAGTAGCCTTGGAAACACTAGATACAATCATAAAGTTATACATTACATAAAAAAACATCTTGTCTTCATATCCCCTCATACTATCCCTTCAAGTCATTCATAAATTATTTATTCATAATCCTGGGAAAAATAAAACATTGAAAAGGGTGAGATCAGATGCTCAGTAAGGATATCATTATAGCAGAAGCATTCATAGATAATCATAAACACATAAAGAATTTATAATTAAAACAAAACCCTTTTAAACATGAAATTCAGCATAATATGGAAAAGATAAAATGAAATAATTCCCTTTACTTATTTCAATGGATATTCTACTAGTCGAACAATCACATGCAATATAAATAACCACTTTCATAATGATGGAATGCATAATGCCAGACTATCATAACCACGTAGCCAAGGCCTCGTGCCAAGACTACAAATAAGATTTTGTCAATGCCTTATGCCAAGACAGTAGTTTGTCTCATGAGACCTACCGATGCATCGAGGAGCTATAGCGGGCTCCACCCGTCACTTATTAAGTCCAATGCATTCCTCATATGAACAGGTTTAAACATAAGATAAACATTCGTATTAAAACTAGCATACGAAATGTCAATACTTTAACCACAAACCATGAATGGTATAAAAAATAGCACATCCACAGTCAAACATAACTCATTCAATACAATATGGAATATTTTATTGTATCACAATAACCTTAATCAAGTATAATGAAGGATAGATGAAAATAATCATCAAAACTATTTGAGAGAAATATCCCCCTTTTTCTTGAAATCATTTAAAAGCCACACTATTTGTCAAGAATCCAATTAAAATTGATTTTAGAATGAAAGTGTCCCATACAAATTTGAAACTTTTAAAAGGAGTTTTTATTTGAAAACAATAATGTCCATATATATAAATCCTTAAAACCATTTTTAAGACATGGACATTAATGAGATATATTTAGAAGAATAAGTCTTTAAAACATTTAAAAATGTATTTTAGTTAGAGTTTCTAACAAAAATAGAGACACTTGAATACAAATAATTGAGGTAATAAAAGATTTGTAATATCATGAGAATAAAGGGATTCATGATATACTATGTCAGAGTATATTATATACACCACATAAAAGTGATTTGGTGTATGACAACAAAGAAGTCTCAATGGAATTTAAGTTGAGATGAAATATCTCACAAAGGCTGTATCCTTAGGTTAAGGATACATCAACAACATAGTTATGTGTGAAAAATATAAATACACTAAATATGATTGGATATTCACTGTAAAACAATCAAAGTATATTCACACATAATCTTGTAAAAACAACACCAATGAATTGGATATTTAACTCAACAAATGGTGAATGAGTTAAAATTACTCTTAACAAATTCATATTGATGACTTGAGAAATTATCAATGGAAATATTATTTGTATCAAAATTATATCCACATAAAAGGGGAGTGTAATTTATGACATTATCAAATTAATAGTTATTCCCCACATAATCTCAGAGTAAAATAATCAATGATGTTTGCGTAAATCCGAATAAATGGATATTGAAATTTCAAATTCCCTTATCGATTATGTAACATAGGAAACATACACCCATGAAAGAAGGATCATACAATTATGATGTAAATACCCATAAATTAATGTATATTACACAATGAATACAATCATGGGTAGTACACATACACCACATACAATAATTAAGTGGTGAACAATGGAATTCTCACAAAATTAAGAGTGAGTTAAGAAACCCCTTACTTTGTACTTTTTCCTTGGTCCAAAGTAGGTTAACCTCATGTATAATGGTGAAATTATTGTTATTGAATTATAAAAAAAACATTTACATTAATATGATATCATATATGATCTTTTAACATTGATTTGTTAATAATATCTTAGAATTATCGTTGTTTCGGGTGTTAACTTACTCGTTTTCTTTTATATGTTTTGTTACGTAAGCCATGTTTGTCATGGATAGGTAGTATCTTATTCATATCCAGAATGATATCAAGTCCTTAAAAATTATTTTTAAATCATCAAATGATAATTATACTTGAATGGATATGATAGAGAATGAATCTCATCGCGTTCGTGGAGACGGTAGTCCGTACGTACGCACGAGCGACAATATCATTCTTTTGATATTAAAATAATATATAATTGGATGTTATATCATATATACAGAATAATTATCATGTTATATTTATTATTTTCATGAGTTACAAATCATTATTATACCCACCCAAATAATAATATATTGAATAACAATTAAACCACGACGTGGAGATGGTAAGCCGTACGTACGCATGTATGGTGACATGTTATTCAAAGGGTGGATAGAATAATGAATATGGTTGTACCATATTAATAATAACATCACAATATATATAAGATACTGGAGTTATTATTTTATAATGGGAATAACAAATAAAGAAGAAGTGGAAGAAGAAAGGAACTTGAAAAGCGGTGGTGAAAACATTACCTCTTCTTCGGGTTCTTCCTTTTGATTTGATCAAAAGGGCTCCATAGGATGGCTTTCTGATCAATATAAGGCCTCTAGGTTGTATTGCGGGAAGTTTAGAGAGTATTTGGGCAGGGGTTGGCCGATAAGAAAGGCTTTGAAGGTGTCAAGAAATAAGGAGGAGTACCCTTTTATAAGAGAGGTGAGGGGCACCTTTGGAAAAGCTACAAATATTAATTTATAATAAATTTATATTCGGTTTCTAATGGCTCAAAAGTTATTTATTATTAGGCTAAGGTGGGTATAGGTCGAAAAACATTCAACCAATAGAATTTAGATAGGTTTTTGTCACTATATTAACCTTATCTTTTAGTTTTAACTCTTAGTTAATTAGTTAGACATTTACCATGTCACTTTATATTTTTATATTATATAGTTAATAAGCATACTATATAAATACAAGCGACCCCAAAGTGGTCCATTAATGTTATACCTATTATTACATAAGTCTCTTGGCCGAACATTATATTTTTAGAAATTTAATGTCAATTAATAATATAATATATGTTTTAAAAACTCTTTTATGTCAATTTTGACACTATTCAATAGTTGACTTTTGTGAAACTCATAACAGAATTATTATTTCAAAAAAAGTCAATTAAATAAATCCTAATATGTCATATTATCCTAGAAAATTAGTTTAATTCATTAAAAGTCTTAAATTATATATATTTTTGTATTTATAATATCAATTATTTTAATTTTTCACTATTATGGTAATTACAGCATCATCATTGTGTCATAAATATATTAACATATATAATGTCTAAAAATTATATATAAACTATAATTATTTAGGAAATATTATTATATTTCTAATGAATATTTACAATCGAATTTATCTTAATTATATCCCTTTATTAAAAATGTTTTAGTAAATAAACTTTGATTTTAACTCTTTTAACTCTTCTATGAATTAAATAATAACAAATGTCCTAATCTAATCCAAGTGGACCTAAATGATAATATTTTATTCCTAAGCTTTTCTTTGGTCGAGATACACTTGTCCAATAGAATTATGACATGTTTTAGGGTAATATTAATATCATTTTTACCCTTAATTACCCTATTTACTTTTAACCGTTGTAAATAAAAGTAAAAAGTTATTATTCACCAAAAGTTATTTTCATCTCATTGAACCACATTTTACTTCTTAATATTAACCGTGTCTCTCGGAATTTCTAAATTCCATTCACAGAAGTGGTAAAATTATGTTTTATGAAAAATTCAGTATTTTTAACTACCACTTAGTAGTTTCACTATTCATCCAAAAATGAAGTTTTTCATAACAATGACAAAATTTTACCATAAGCTATAATTGATATTCTGAATTCAAAAATGATATCTATTTTAAAAAATTGCAATCATATAATTTTCATTAATTAATTTTATAATTAATTCCCGCTGTCACAACAAATAGCGTGTTTTTAAGAAACAATATATATCAAAAGATTGACAATTGTTTAGGTCCAATTTCAAATTGAAATTAATTATAATGAACACCATTTAATATAATGGTAAAAATATATTCTAATTATACTTTTAACCCATTCAATAATATAATTTATCACTATAAATTATTTTTATTAAAAAACTTGTTTTTAAGTATTTTTCACTATTCATAAAAATTGGAAGTTCTCAGAAAAATACCAAAAAATCATCTTAGGATGATTTTGATATTCCGAAACCAAAAATGAAGTCCATTTTGAAATATAAAATATATATAATTTCAAAAAGTATGTATTACTATTCATAATGGCTACTTTGATTGGATGTGGTGTGTTAGAATCTCGAAGTTGCGTACAATGCATGCCATTGCATTATTTGAAGGGAAACGTACCGTGGAAGCTTGGGGTGTTACATTCTCCTCTCCTTCAACAAATTTCGCCCTCGCAATTTTTAAAATTGTGCTTGGGAATATAATGGAAAGTCCCACATCAGAAAAAGAGTCAATAAAACTATCACTTTAAAAGAAATAAAGAGAGGTATAAAGGTCAACCAAGATAACCCATACTCAGATTCCATGTAAGAAAACATGGATATGGATGATAAACAAAGTGTCAAGTTCCGATGGAGAGGGATATAAATCATGATCAGGAGAAAGTTAACAATATGAAATCCACAAACTTGTGTTGGGACAAACGGCCATTAGTCTCCTAGTAGGAAATTAAACGGACAACATTTTTTTGTTTTAAGTTACATTACATAAGGATGAGGAATTTATTTATGAAATTGACTAAGAATATAAAGATATATGCTTACATTTTAATTAGAGTTTCATTATTTAATAAATTTACACAACTAAGTCATTTTTTTAAATGATGAGTATTCAAGAAGACTTGGTCACACTAGAAGAGCTAGAATAAACTTCTATAGAATCACATGATCCATGCAGGATGAACTATATATTTACATTGTATTCAGAGATTAATCAAATCCAAAATGGTTAGTACAATATCTAATGATCCCCCAAAATTATATTCCTTGAGACAAATAAACACTAATCTTAATTTCCAAAATTAAACCAACAATACCCCAAAGTTAAATAAATACCATTCAATAATCAATTGTCCTTAAAATCCTTAGATAAAATCAAAACTAATATTGAAAACCAAAACTTATTAAGAATGTAGTCTTCCACGTTAAATTGTATCTCCAAATGACATTAATTACTCTTAAAGTCACATACTTAAAAGTAATTAACCTAATAATTTCCATAAATAACCCAAATCATTATAAATCCACAATAAAAACATAGAAAAAAATCCACCATTACTTCTCAAATGAAATCCCATACTATTCTATTTTCCTTTGGCATATAGTGTTCACACCAAAGCGAATTACTTCCAAAATAACATTTATCACTTAATCACCAAATCATTTTATTATACTAAGGGTATTCATTTGATAAGACATAAGATCCCAAATCAAATTATTATTGCTCAATAAAATCATTTAACTAAAAATAATAGTCACACTAACCAGGGACTTCACGTAGTCCAGTGGTAGGCGATAAATCCCAATCGCACATTGGCTGTGGGTCTGATTCCCACAACTTTGTCCGATGCGACGGGTTGTCACATGGTCTATGTGTTGTCCTTTTTTCAAAAACTATATTTTATAGCATTACCAAAATGAGATAAATTCCTCAAAATAAACATAACATAATTTAAACACAAATTTTATCTCATACCTTGTATTTTCATCCCAAATTATAATAATTTTTAATTTCCTCAAACCCAATGATCATATAAAACCAAATTGTTATTTATAACTATATCCACAAGAGAAAAGATAATTCTTCTTCAAATATCATTCTCACATGGCAAACTGCGGGGTTACAAATACAATAGAAAATTATTCCAAAGTAAACCCATCAACAAGGAGTACTAATAATTTTTAAATATTTATCCAACCATTTATTTCGACATAGCTTCTTCTTTGACCAAGTAAATATCCTATAGAATAGTGAATTCACTCGGGTAATGGCCAGGTCCCCTACATTTACGTAAAATGACTATAAATGGACTTGTGGGACCATTTTTATCTTCTTCCATAGTACTCTTCATTTTTCTTTGGCAATTCATCACTTTATGTCCTTCCTTCCCACATGTAAAGCATTTCTTTGTCCCATTGAGACACTTTCCTAGGTGTCTCCTTCCACATTTCCTACATGATGGAAATTGTGGATTCCTTTATCCATGGTCTCCACTAATGGAGCTCTTATTATTCTTCACCATTCTCTTCTTTTTTAAGTTTGGTAATCATTTAATATATATATTGTTCATCATATTTTTGGAAAATTGATTTGGAATAAATATGATATATTTTACGCCTATCAACATTCCATTTTGTTTCTCATTGCCACCATCGTTCCCACCATGTACATTAATCTCAAGGTCACTATGACTTCCTTGGAATCCAGCCATTGACTAAAACCAGAAAGTATTGTGTGAGTAATAGTAGTCATAAAATCATTTAGAGATTAACATGTCACCATATTCTCAATTTCAAACACATTAGGATTAACGATGTTCATTTACTCTAATCTTATATATATAATACTTTAAATCGGTTTGTAATGAAAATGTAAATTATCCTAAGCATATCCCACGGCAGTGTCATAACCAAGAGTGCAGCAAGGACCGTTGTCGTGCACTAGTTCTCGTTCGAGTCTAGCTCAAAGCGGTGTTTTTGGGTTTTACCCCTAGGTACATCTGTGCCAGAGCCGCCTCTACCTGCTCGTATCCAGACAAGGATGTATTGCTTTGAAAACTCACAAATTCTCTACGATACCAAAATTCTAGGAAGTTCTTCTATACTAATCCTCAATGTTCATCTTAGGTCTACATGCTCTAATCAGAGTTTATCTAAATCTAGCTTCCAAGGTTTGTACTAAACTTCCTCTGATACCAACTGTAACGCCCCGACCCCAGTTACCCAGAGTCGGTGCATTATTACATAACATTGGCATGATCACAAGAAAGATCAAATCTCGAAAGACCGATTAGTTTAGTAGCCTTGGAAACACTAGATACAATCATAAAGTTTTACATTACATATAAAAACATCATGTCTTCATATCCCCTCATACTATCCCTGCAGGTCATTCATAAATTACTTCTTCATAATCCTGGGAACAATAAAACATTGAAAGGGTGAGCTCAGATGCTCAGTAAGGATAACATTATAGCAGAAGCTCTCATATATAAGCATAAACACTTAAGGAAATTTTTAATTAAAACAAAAGCCTTTTAAACTTGAACTTCAACATAATATGGCAAAGATAAAATGAAATAATGCCATTTACTTATTCACATGGATATTCTACTAGTCGAACAAACACATTCAATATCAATAACCACTTTCATAATGATGGAATGCATAATTCCAGAGTATCATAACCACGTAGCCAAGGCCTCGATCCAAGACTTCAAATAATATATTGTCAAGGCCTTGTGCCATGACACTAGTTTGTCTCATGAGACCTACCGATGCATCGAGGATCTATAGCGGGCTCCACCCGTCACTTATTAAGTCCAATGCATTCCTCATATGAATAGGTTTAAACATAACATAAACATTCATATTAAAACTAGCATACGAAATGTCAATACTTTAACCACAAACCATGAATGGTATAAAAAATAGTACATCCACAGTCAAAAATAACTCATTCAATAAAATATAGAAGATTGTATTGTATCACACTAACCTCAATCAATTATAATGAAGGATATATGAAAATAATGATCAAAACCATTTGAGACAAATATCCCCCTTTTTCTTGAAATCATTTAAAAGCCACACTATTTGTCAAGAATCCATTTAAAATAGATTTTAGAATCAAAGTGTCTCATACCAATTTGAAAATTTTAAAAGGAGTTTTGATTTGAAAAAATTAATGTTCATATAAATAAATCCTTAAAACCATTTTTAAAACATGGACATTAATGAGAAAGATTTATAAGAATAAGTCTTTAAAACATTTAAAAATGTATTTTAGTTAGAGTTTCTAACCAAAAGAGGGACACCTGAATACAAATAATTGAGGTAATCAAAACATTTTAATATCATGAGAATAAAGGGATTCATAATATACTATGTCAGATTACATTATATACACCACATAAAAGTGATTTGGTGTATAACAACAATGAAGTCTCAATGAAATTTATGTTGAGATGAAATCTCTCATAAAGGCCGTATCTTTAGGTTAGGGATAAATCAAAGACATAGTAATGTGTGAAAAATATAAATACACTAAATATGATTGGATATTCTATGTAAAACAATAAAAAGATATTCACACATAATCTTGTAAAAACAACACCAATGAATTGGATGTTTAACTCAAAAAATGGAGAATGAGTTAAAATTACTCTTATCAAATTCATATCGATGAATTGAGAAATTATCAATGGAGTGATTATGTGTATCAAAAGTATATCCACATAAAAGGGGAGTGGAAATTATGACATAAGAAAATGAATAGTTATTCCACACATAATCTCGGAGTAAAATAATCAATGAAGTTTGCGTAAAGCCGAATTAATGGAAATTGAAATTTCGAATTCCCTTATCGATTAGGTAACATACAAAACATACACCCATGAAAGAAGGATCATACAATGATGATGTAAATACCCATAAATTAAATTATATTACACAATGAATACAATCATGGGAAGTACACATACACCACATGTAATAATTAAGTGGGGACCAATGGAATTCTCATGAAATTAAGAGTGAGTTAAGAAACCCCTTACATTGTACTTTTTCCTTGGTCGACAGAAGGTTAACCTCCTGTATAATGGTGAAATAATTGTTATTGAATTATGCAAGAATCATTTACATTAATATGATATCATATATGATCTTTTAACATTGATTTTTTAATAATATCTTAGATTTATCGTCGTTTCTGGTGTTAACTTACTCGTTTTCGTTTATATGTTTTGTTACGAAATCCATATTTTTCATGGATAGGTTGTATCTTATTCATATCCAGAATGATATAAAGTCTTTAAAAATTATTTTTAAATCATAAAATGATAATTATACTTGAATGGATACGATAGATAATGAACTTCATCGCGTTCGTGGAGACGGTAGTCCGTACGTACGCACGAGCGACAAAATAATTCTTTTGATATTAAAATAATATATAATTGGATGTTATATCATATATACAGAATAATTATCATGTTATATTTATTATTTTCAGGAGTTTCACATAATTATTATAACCACCCAAATAATAATATATTGAATAACAATTACACCACGACGTGGAGACGGTAAGCCGTACGTACGCATGTTTGGTGACATGTTATTCAAAGGTTGGATAGAATACTGAATATGGTTGTACCATATTTATAATAACATCACATTATATATAAGATACTGTAGTTAATATTTTACAATGGTAATAACAAATAAAGAAGAAGTGGATGAAGAAAGGAACTTGAAAATGGGTGGTGAAAACATTACCTCTTCTTCGGGTTCTTCATTTTGATTTGATCAAAAGGGATCCTTAGGTTGGATTTCTGATCAAACTAAGGACTCTAGGATGTATTAAGGGATGTTGAGAGAGTATTTGGGTAGGGGTTGGCCGAACCAAAAGGATTTTAAGGTGTGAATAAATGAGAAGGAGGAGTGCCCTTTTATAAGAGGGGTGAGGGGCACCTTGGGAAAAGCGAAAACTATTAATTTATAATAAATTCATATTCGGTTTCTAATGGTTCAAAAGTTGATTATTAAAAGTTTAAGGTGGGTATTGTTCTAAAAACATTCAACAAATACAATTTAGACAATTTTGGGTCACCATATTAACATTATCTTTTAGTTTTAACTCATAGTTAATTAGTTTGACATTTACCATGTCACTTTGTATTTTTATATTATATAGTTAATAAACATACTATATACATCCTACAGACCCCCAAATGGCCCATTAATGATATAAATATAATTATATAACTCTCTTGGCCGAACATTAGATTTTTAGGAATTTAATATCAATTAATAATATAATATATGTTTTAAAAACTCTTTTATGTCAATTTTGACACTATTCAATAGTTGATTTTTTTGAAACTCATAATATAATTATTATTTCGAAAAAAAGTCAATTAAAAAAATACTAATATGTCATATTATCCTATAAAATTAGTTTAATTCATTAAAAGTCTTAAATTATATTTATTTGGGTATTTATAATATCAATTATTTTAATTTTCACTATTATGGTAATTAGTGCATCATCATTGTGCCGTAAATATATTAAATTATTTAATGTCTAAAAATTATAAATAAAATATAATTATTTAATAAATCTTATTATATTTCTAATGAATATTTACAATCGAATTTATCTTATGTATAACCTTTTATTAAAAATGATTTAGTAAATAAACTTTGATTTAAACTCTTTTAACTCTTCTTTGAATTAAATAATAACAAATGTCCTAATCTAATCCAAGTGGACCTAAATGATAATATTTTATTCCTAAGCTTGTTTTTGGTCGAGATACACTTGTCCAATATAATTAGGACATGTGTTAGGGTAATATTATTATCATTGTTACCCTTAATTACCCTATTTACTTTTAATCGTGGTTAATAAAAGTAAAAAGTTATTATTCACAAGAAATTATTTTCATCTCATTGAACCACATTTTACTTCTTGATATTAACCGTGTCTCTCAGATTTTCGAAATTCCATTCACAGATTCTGTAAAATTATGTTTTACGAAAAATTCAGTTTTTTTAAATACCACTTAGTAGTTTTACTATTCATCAAAAATTGAAGTTTTTCAGAACAATGCCAAAATTTCACCCTAAGCTATAATTGATATTCCGAATTCAATAATGATATCTATATTACATAATTACAAAAATATAAGTGGAATTAATTAATTTTATAATTAATTCCCGTTGTCACAACAAATAGCGTGTTTTTAAGAAACAATATATATCAAAATATTGACAATTTTTTAGGTCCAATTTCAAAGTGAAATTAATTCTAATGAACACCATTGGATAAAATGGTTAAAATATATTCTATTTATAATTTGAAACCACTCAATAATATAATTTATCACTATAAATTATTTTTATTAAAAATGTTTTTTTAAGTATTTTTCACTATTCATAAAAATTGGAAGTTCTCAGAAAAATACCAAAAATTCATGTTAGGATAATTTCGATATTCCGAAACCAAAAATGAAGTCCATTTGGAAATATAAAATATATATAATTTTAAAAATTAGGTATTACTATTCATAACGGCTAGTTTGATTGGTTGTGGTGTGTTAGAATCTCGAAGTTGCGTACAATGCACGCCATTGCATTATTCGAAGGGAAACGTACCGTGGAAGCTTGGGGTGTTATAGATAAACTTATTTTTTATTATATTATATAAGTATGTGTCTTGATTTTAACATTCTATAAGTGATTTTTAATGATTTTGGGCATATATACTAAGATCAATGTTTCACACACTATGATTTATGGTGTTATTAAATTGTAGAAACTAACATTTAATGTTAAAACTATATAATGTATAGGAATTATACATATCAATTTCCTAAGTGGATATCCCTTGTAGAGAATTGGTATGGTGGGATGAGTATTGGATATACAGCAGAAGATAAGAAGACTGAAAATGAAAAATTAAATGTTTGGTATGTTCTAACATTATTATTTATAATAAAAGTCATGATAATGACTGGATTCTTATGAGGAACCTTAATACGTGATTCATATTTCATATTCATAGAATGGGGTATTAATGGGTAGGATGATGATGCCCGAGTAATGGTTTAAAAATAAAGATGGATAATAGAAGTATGCATGTTTTTGAATTCGAAGATTATGTCATATGAATCAAGAATCAAATATGTATTTTGAGTATATGTTTTCCATTAATAATTGAAAATGACGTTTTTAATGGTGAAAAGGACATCAAAAATTGATTTAATAGAGTTGTTTTATTTTTAAATAGTGGTAGGTAACCCTTAATATGTCCATGATGTTGAGAAAATTGGGATTATCTTGGATAAAGATATTATTGTTGTGGATAAAGTTAATTAGATAGTATCAATGACCATAGAAAGAATTGAGGTTTTTTGAATAAGTGATTTATATTGACATGGATGATATTTAAAACATATTTTACTTAAATAATACATCCATTAATCTATATAATAAGGAAGCATGCATTTTTTCCAAAAGGATTTATGGTAATTCATGTTATTACAAAGTTTCTAGATAATATACAATGAGGGTATTCATATGTTTAGAATGTGACAACCAATATATAGTTTTTCATATATAGGTATCAATTTAATGATAATTTTGTCACCTTATTTCAAGTATTTTGTATTTTCATATTTACAAATGGTTAAAAGGTTAACTATTTATAGAACCTTTTAGGTAAACTTGGGATTATGATTGTGAGATTAATATATTATCTCACCACATTAGGATTTATGCATATTTCATAACATTGGTATCATTTTTGTAAAAAAATGATATATGGAATAACTTATCATTCGATTTATTTATCTAATGATCTGTGAGTACTCGAGGAATAAAATTTCTACCTTCATTACCAGGAATAGGAGATAAAGTGGGAATTGTTGAAGGCACAAAAAAATGGGTGAGATTGTACATATGGAATTTAATGAAATCATGTAAGTATATCATCCTATAAATGTTATTTAACTTTAGGAAAAAAAATATCTTCAATCAAAAATAATTACCCAAGTACATTTGTTTTTTTATGAATAAAATAGTGCCTATGTCTTCACTTTCCATGTATGTTCATATATATATAATACTAGTTATATGATACTTTGATTAAACATCATCTTTCTAGAAATAAAATTATAAAGGATGTTTTAGAATTCATTTATTAGATGTGGGTTTCTATGGAAGGAAACATCAATTACTAATACTTTTATTACATGGAAAATTTTCAAGAGAGATTCATATTGAGGGGGTAGAATGTAACACTCTTATATTTTTATAATTATTTTTTTTATAAATTAATATAAATTGTTTTAGCTTTTTCTTTTAAGGCAACACTGTAAAAATATTTTTATATTAAATAACTATGTTTCTATGGCCTTATATGAAACACAAAGATAATCCTAAATTTCATGCATCCTAATGTTTATCATTCCCTACATTGAACACTATGTTTGTATCATATTACACACAAGAGTGACATTCCTAGATGGCTTGCATAACACAGAATAGTGAGTTTTAGAATACAAAAATATTTTATTAAAAATATTTTTATTTAATATATTATTAATAAAATAACCCTTAAGTATGTGGTTATGAATAGTAATAATTATCTTATGAATATACATGATTGAATTCATTTTTTAAAAAATAATAAAAGAACCAATCTAACATAATGGGAATGTTTTTATTAAAAATAATTTTATGATCACAGTCAAATTTCCTCATAATATATTATATTAATTACTTTTGATAAATGATAAAAATAAAATATAAAATATATATATTTAATAGAATATATTCTTACATTCATCGTATAAATTTTATATTCATAATATATTGAGAAACCAAATATTAAACATAAAATTTGTATTTTTATAAAAGAAGGTTTACCTCCATTTAATGGATAAATGATATTAAATATAATGTTAAGAATATTTCTAAATTATATATATATATATATATATAACTTTATTTTTGAAAAGACATAAAATTTATATTTGTGTTAATTTGTAGTTATTTTTTGCTGAAGAATTATTTTTTGATGATAATTGAAAATTAATGAAATTAAATTCATTATTGATTTTTCATCTAAATTATTAATGGGGTTAAATTTTATTAATAATTAGTTTAATGTATTTTAATATAAATCATAAATAAATAAATACAATATAGTTTATTTGGATTAATTTCACATTAAAATTAGTCATAAAAACATAGAAAACTATTGAACATTATTAATTTAAAAACCTGCATTGTCATCCATCTACGGGGCTACTTTTAAATTAATTTCAACCAACTAGGGGGTTAGAATTTGAAAAAATTGTTTAACTATTTTTAATATTCATACTTTATAAATTTTATTTTTTTAAACGTAGTTTTGGAAAATATTTTACTAAATGTATTTAAAATTAATTTAAAATATTAAGAGGAAAAATAATTTAACAATAGACTAAAACATAAACATAAAAGTAATATTGACCTGGAAGATTTCCCAAAAGCTATTATCTAGACATATTTCATCTCTATACTCCATTAGAATAATTAGGTCCATTAGTGGAGCCAATATACATGGTAAAAACATCAGTGGAATTCCCCATTCAAAAATTTACAAGAATGTCATTTCTATCCACTATAAAAAGGAACTCATCCCTCCCAATTATTCACAGCACACATGGCAGTTCTCTCACCCACCCTCTCCTCAAATAATCTCCCAACAACTGTAACATAGTCCTTGAAGCCTCCCTTTTGGAAAAAATGAATCAATTCAGTCCCTTTGGTGGAAACTAAAAGGAGTTACCAAAAGAAGTGGAGGTTTGAACGTCTTCCAACAAAGTAATGGCTAAAGGTAAGGGTTTCCACATCTCACTTTTTATATATATCAAACACATGGCGGGTTCACCAATCATTTATTTTGGTGTATATAAATCGCATTAATATATTATATTATACTTATACTTATAATTATGGGTATATAAATATCAATTTATCATCTTTCATTCATGGGATTTATGGTTCAAATGATACCAAATCAGTCGAGCATGTTTTTTCTAAATTTTTCTTATTTGAGATACATACCATGTTACAAACAATAATATTTCTATGGGGGTATATAATTCTATTTTACATGTTATATAATGGGTCTCCTTCCATTATTGATATATTATGCTTCATTTTATTTTATTCATTCATGGAGACTCTGATTCAATGTTACCAAGGTGATAACAATTTATGGATATTGTCGCATCATTTATCACAATTATTTATGATTATACTTCAATTAATGAAATATTAAGATCTATACCTCAATAAAAGACATATTCTTTCTTATCCAATGGATATCCCTGATATCATCAAGTATTATTACAATTTTATCACTCATTGCAAGTAATGATAATTTATAATTTTTTTATGAATATACAATAATATTTATCATTTCATTTAGAAATCAATGTTTTTAAAAAAAATCCTAAATGTTTTACTATTATCCTATAATGTGTTACGGGAATAATTACCCTTGTTTATCCTTTTTTAAAAGCAATTTTAAAATGAATCTTTGTGTCAATTCAGATAAAGGCCTACTTAAAAAAATTTAAGGTGCAATAGAAATGTTTGGCATGTATGGACATCATGCTTCCATGATCATCATTTACATGAAGCTACATTTATAATCTTACTATGTCATTTCTATTGAAAAAACAACTGATATTTTGAATAATTTTTTAATTTAACGTGGTTTTCAAATATATTTTTTCCCAAAAATGTATTATATTCAAAAGGAGATTTAAATATTTTTAAAGCATTGTTTATATGTTTTAAAAAGGTTACTTTCACTGATAAATATTTCAATTATTATAATCTGTTATTATATATTTTCAACACAATATAAAAGAAAAGTTTTTTTAAAAATAATTCAATATTATTTTATAAATATTCATTGAAAATGGTTTTCATGAAATTTTCAAGCTTCTTTTATAAGATTTTTTGGGTAAACATTTTCAAGAATTTTTCAGGATTGTTTGTAAGTATTCATGTATAGTTTCAAGGAAAATGGTTTTCAATATGATTTATGTTTTAAAAATAAATTTTAAAAGAATAAAATTTATTTTATTCAATAAGTAAATTAAATTATTTTGTAATTATTTATTTATTAGAAAAGGATTTTGAAATAGTTTTATAAAATGGATTATCAAGAGAAGGATATTTTCCATAAGAAAAATTTCATGGGACCATTAAAAATAATTCTCCATATAAGATGAAATATTTTTTTATAGTTTATAACTTATTGGGGATATGATTCAATAACAAGGTTAATATTTCTTCTTGATTTGTTTATGTTTTGATGGAATGAGTTTTATGACACATATTTCTCTTCCACGTGTAATAATTTGTAAACCTGCTTCAATTCATGGTTTACTCTCAGATGAATTAATATTAAAACCAATATCCTTTCCATAGGTAATCATTTGATGAAATTTTTATGATACCCATTTCATTTCATGGGTTATGATATGATGATTATAAAACCCCAATCCTTACTAGTGACATGATATGTTACATGTTTTATTATCCTGAGGGACATGCATATGTGATTTCATTAAGTGAAGGGTGATACCTATATCTCCCTCTATTACGTTAGGTAATTATAGATGGTATATGATCTCAAATGGTACATCGGTTGTAGCCAAAGTATGAAAAAATGAATGTATATGGGCTATAGACCCTGAATGAAAACAACAAGGTACATGGTTTTTATCCCATGTCTAAAAAAATCTATTACATAGGTTGTTTCCTAAGATTGAAAATAAGAAGATACATGGACTATAACCCCAGTCTAAATGTAAGAGGGTACCTTAGTTGAAAATAAATACTAAAAATAAGAGAGTACATGGGTTGTCATTCCAAACCTGATGTTGGTACTTTGGTGATTAGCTATAGCCTAACATGTTACGAAGGCATTGGTAGGTAGCATTAAAGAATGATTTTCTATGATTATGTATTTTCCAAAAATTCCATGTCTTATTCCATTTTAATTCATTAATTTATTCTTCTATTTATTCACTTATGATTCATGTCTTATGAACATCCAATATTTATTCTATGATTCATGTTTATGATATTTTTTATGCTGTGTATGATCTTATAATTTTGTTATTGTGTCCGCATACCGTAATTTTCATGTTTATGCTTACATATCTCCATTGTTTACCCTTATTGAGATTCTGAGCTTAGCCGTTTTTTTATTTCCCTATGTTATGATGAATGGTTACTTTGAGTAGGATTACTAAAGTAGGAGATATTTATTATATTCATTGATGATCCTTCACTAATATTGAATGTTGTCTTCATTGTTTATTGGCAGACTAATCTACTACAATCCTTGGGCATGTTCTTTTTTAATGTGAGGAATGTTTATATATGTTGATGTAATATTGATGTATGTTAAGCCTGGGTTTCTAAAGTAAATATTTTAAACAATGACTATGTGTATATAGGTATCCAAATTGACACCAGTTCAAACTAGAATTACATTTTAAGTCCATAAATGTTTTGGTGTATTTTTTAAGTACGATTTTAATTAGTGGTAGAATTGTTATTTTTGGGGTTTATGTTTTTTCATAATTTTATTATTCGCATCTATATGAAAAATCTTTCATGGGGTTTCACTACTATTTGTCTCTAATTTTATTTCACACTAACTATATCTATTATCAATGAAATTTTATCCTAATTTTTCATTGAGATTCATAAATTAATATTATGTATGTCCTATAGTTTTTTATATAAATTATTATATTATTTTATTATTTCCTATAGTATTTTCCATTTTATAATTTTATTATAAAATTTATTATTTTCAATATTTATTTGAGAATTTATTTTTTTCGATAATATTCTTTTAGAACGTGTTTGGATACATTCCACATTTTCAATGTGTTAGTCATAATGATTCATGTACATTTACAAAAGTGATATCAAAATAAGCATAGAGGATTCCAAAAAACAATATGATGGGTTTTTTATACATTTATTTATGATGATTCTTATTCCAACTATGTATGATTCATTCATGTAAAATTTATTTTCAAATATATTAGTAATTGAGGTAATTTTTTCTATAATTATATCTAAACTGATAAATTTTTTTAATTTTTTTTTCAACTGAGTAAATTAGATATAACATTTTGAAAACTTATTTTTTAATGGATTGTATGTGGTTGAGTATTTTATAAAATATTTAAGTAATTATAAAAGATTATAGAAAAGATGTTTCACTCTTTAATTATGTCGATATATTAAAAACATCATTTTCAAAAAATATATATTTTTATTTTAAAATAAAATAATTTGAGGATGGAAGGGAACCAGTGAAGACACCTTGAAAAATATGCATAATAATACCAAGAAACTAGACAAGTGATTACAAAAGAGCCACCCAAATGCAAGATGTTCCACCTGAGTTACCTGGAAAGGACTTATAATATTATCTATATTGAAAAACTAATGATTCATAATGGAATGTTCTTGATATGTCATGAAGGATGCATAGGGAGATTCCATTAGCCAATCATTACATCTAATAGGGACATGTCACCCAATTACAGACACTATTATCATCACCATCACTTGTAATCGATGAGAAAACCAATTCCAAAACCACACACAACCCTAAATTATAATCATTAACAACCAACATTAATCACCATCCTATATCAATCTTCTTTAGAGGAAATTGAAAATAAAAACCAAAAAATTTCTAAAAAGGAAAAGATCTAAATAAATAAATAATATAAAAGTAATTTCCATTAAAAACTGCCACACTGATATAATATTGAACTATAACAATCTTTCATCACCATAAATCCATATTAACAACATTAAAATCCATTGAACACTCAAAAAATTATATCTTTCTCTCTAATGATGTACCATGTCACCTGAATTCAATCGACAATATCCCAACCCAAATCGCCACATCCAATATAATAAACATGCCTAAGGAATGATATATAAATTGAAAATAAATACATCCACCAGTAAACATTCTCAATCTAATTGACCTTCTTGTGATTGTATGAAAATATCAAATAGATATAATCAAAGAACAACATAAGGGAATGTCTGAGTGAAAGGAAAAAACGAATAATGAAAGGATAAGGGATCCAACGAACAAATGAAATGGTACAATTTCAAGAGAAAACCTGTAGTACCGCCCTTTCTGATATGTAACCCTTTTTTATGCTTTTAATGTTTTTATAGTTAAGGGTAAAGAATGGGAGAGTTAAAGGAACTTGGAATTAATTTTTGAGGAAAAAGGGAATGTCTCACGGGTGGCGAACGGTTGGTCTAAACAGTGCGGCCAAACCATACGTAGTTGGTCTTGGCAGCAGTAGCTTATGAACAGGAGGTGAACAGTTTGTCTAATGATGTGTACAAACCTTCTGAGAAGGGTGGTCAAGGTAGTAACTAATGCACGGTTGGCACACGCTTTGTCAATCCATGCAGACTAAGCCTGTGTCCACTTAAACGCGATACTATAATGGTGGATGTCATGTTTTTGTTCCACTAAGTGGCTCAGTTTTCCATCTAAGAAGTTGTAACATGCGATTTCAGTTCTCCTATGGTCAAAAAGGGTTCTCCCATCGTTCTGTAGGTGATCTGAAGGCTTCCCATGAAGAATCGAAGCCGAATTCTTGAGGTATGTGATCGTTCATGTTGGGTTTCTTAGATCTACTTAGATCTACTTCTCCTCTGCTCTAGGATTCTTATATCTATGCCTGTTATGGGTAGATCTAAGTGTATGGATGCCAAAAATTATGATTTTTGTTCTTGGTTGTGTTAGGAAAATATATCTAAGAAGGATCCTTGGTGAATCGGTTGGGGTTTCTTGTGCGTTCTCAGTTTTCTAGGGTTTTAGTCAAAACCTTTGAGGTAGGAGGCTTCACTGTCGACTCCTCTTGTTAGAATTGTTCATCTTAGATTAAAATTTGTTTATTTGAATGGATTTTATTGTTAAAATCATAGAATAAATATTCTTTTATGATAATTTACGGTTTTGATGAGATTGTGAAATATGGGTGAATTGTTTTGCAATGTAATTTGGCTTGTTGAATTTAAAATGATGTTTATAAATTATTAATTTTAGGAAACTGTAGATAGTTTGATGAAAAATGGGTTTTCAATAAAAGGGGAGTTTTATAGAAATGGTTTTAGACTAAAATGACTTTGATGGAAGTTGTTATCAAAAAAAAGTTGTTTTGTTGAAGTGGTTTGGAATTGAAATGGTTTGGAAGTGAAATGGTTTTGATGGAAATGGTTTTCAATAAAAAGGTGTTTTTATTGAAATGGTTTTTTGGAATAATTTATAGTAATATTATGTGTGTGTTTATATTGCATGTGCGGGGCCTGGTTGAAATATGACCTTGTGCTCGGTTCCAAAGGCCAATGTCACATGGGAAAAACAGGGCTTGAATGAAATATGACCTTGTTCTCAGTGCCAAAGGGAAAATGGAACATGGGGAAGGTGTGTGTTTATATTGTATTCGGGAAAGATAAGGTTTAGTGGTCTCCCCCATCAGTGTTTGGTTGTATAAGGGTTAGTTCTCTGCTCTATCAACCATTCATATGCATTTGGGTTGGATAATAGTAATAATTCTCTCCCATCATGGTTGTTATGGATAAGGGTTAGGGATTCTCCCCTTTTCCAAGTAGCATGCATGGTTAGTTTCATGGGTTTGTGGAATGGTTGGATGCATGGGTTTATAGAATGATTGGTTATGCCAAAAAGGAATGTTTCTGAAATGGTTATTAAGATTGTTTTATAATTTTTCGGGAAAAATAACCTACAGAAAATTGGTTTCAATTTCTAATGTAATGCCTTTGGTTTCGAATGGTTTTGGAAACTTATTTTTATTTAGTTATAACCTTCTTTTGAGAAAATGTTTTGTATAAAATGTTTTTATATAAATGTGGCTAACACTTCTATCCTAGTGGAGTGAGTATGGAAGTCATTGGGGAAACCATATTGAGTTTTATACTCACCCCTACTTTGGCACGTTGGTTCTTTTACAGATGTCATATTCTGGGACTCTTGTAAAGGTAAGGCATCTTACTGCTAAAGGCTTGTGGTGGTGCATAGGTGATGTTGTGGAGCTCGGTATAGAGTCATGGAGTGTGTCTTATCTTGTTTTGGTTCTTTGGTTTAGTCTTCCTCTTGGTAATCTAATGTTGGGATGGTTATGTATTGGTTTGTGGAATAATGTAGTTATTTTTTGGTAATGCATGAGTTGGTTGTTTCATTAACATGAATCATATAGTGGTTTTTAGTGATGTATTTGGATGGATTATTTCTCAAAGGGAAAATTATCTACCACTTGAATTGAAACCCTTCATCATTTATTGTCAGCCTTTGGCACCTAGGGGAGGTCGCTTAATCCCTAGTAATGACTCATTGAGCTCTCAAGACAATGAGAATTGGCGGGTCATTACAAATGGTATCAGCTTGTTCGGTCCTCGCCAAACAATGTGTCATCAGTTTTCTTGGTCGTGGAGTTGAAATTTATTTTTTCCTATTCCTTGGGAAAACCTAGACAGGAGTAGGATTTCCAGAACATGAAATATCTAGCATAAAATAACATAGCTAGCCTGTTTATGCTGAACTTCAATTTACCAGGGTGTTGGGTAGATAAGTGTTTTGGATACACATCTAGAATGTTAGGAAATCTCATTGTCATGGGTTTAGCCAATGAGATGATCATGACTTTCATTGTAGAAAAATGACTTCCCACTAAGATATCATATCTCATTGTGAGGTATAAGTAAGGATTTTGTTCAAGGTGCGAATATTTGAAAAATGCGGAAATTGTTTACATGTGAATGATTTTGAAAATATGGTATTTGGTTTATTTTGAAAATGGGTTGATTTTCAAATGTCATGAGTAATGTATTTAAAATTGTTTGAACATGAGAAAATGGATGTTTTGGAAAACAATGTTGTGATAGATGATGTGATAGAATTTGAATGCTAAGACATCAGTTGCTAGATAGTGGGAGTGACGGGGTTTGTTGTTGGTCTACGAAATGGCACCCGATAGGCATCATAGAAACCAGTTGGAAGAGGCCAGTGAGAATGTGGTTGCACATTAACCACAGGTGAACCAACGATTGGTCCAAATCATCACATAGGCTTTTCAAACCATTGAATTGTGACTGCCACTAGATACTTTGTTTACGATATCTGTCACTACAGAAAATCCAAGTGGAGGAAGTATAGTTATCTTTACTAGAGGAGCTGATAACTCTAACACTAAGTTCAAGAGGGAATAAGACACCCTTTTGCAAGGAGTAAGAACACATCAGAATCAGACAACAAGATCGTTAAAACTTCCTCAAAGACCCAAGTGTAAGACGATATGTTTCTATGGTGGCTATATGAGCCACATCAAGCGGTATTTTAAGGCACAACCTCGAAAATAAATTAATTGTAACAAGATGGGACATCTTTAGTGCTTTTTCAACAGAGCTCTGAGGTCGGGTGTTCATGCCACTCCTCATAAAGGGAATTTTCAGTATGAAAATAAAGAGCAGAGCATTGAAAGCACGCATCTGCTTGAAGGTGAGAATATTGTAGTGGATGGTCAATCGGGACCATCTAGGGTGTGAGGTACGGTTCTTTTAATTTCCACGTTTATGCAAGATTTTTTTATATGGGTTCTCCCCATTCCTTCATTGTTTCTCATGAAATTGATTTTCTATGTTAAAAACTAGAAATAATCCCTTCAGTTTTGAAACTGAAAACTTCTGTTTGTGAAAGAGAATGTCAAGCCTTTGTGTGTAGAGCATGTGATATAACTGTTGATGGAGAATAGTTAAAATGGCCTTCTCTATGTTGGACATGGTTGTCCATGAAATAATCCTGGGTATGGGTTGGTTGACAATGTTTAAGGCTCACATATACTATTATAGGAAAACGGTTAGTTTCACGACTGAGGATGGCATCGATGATCTCTTTTTAAGGGAGAGGATGATACAGGAACACGCAAAGAGCTTCCTAACACCAATGGTGGGAAAGAACTCATACCAATTGGTAGCGTTGACTTTAGCATCAATGGAAGAGATAGAGGAAAATAGTATTCCAACTATTGTGGATCAATTTCTAGATTTCATTCCCAATAACTTCTTCAAGGTTACCACCTCTAAGGGAAGTGGAGTTTACATTTGATCTCCATCCAGGGACTAGTCCTATTTCCCTTCTGTCATATAGGATGGAACCAATGGAGTTACAGGAATTGAAAATGTTGTTTGAGGATCTAGAAAGCAAGGGTTTCATTCGACCATGTACATCTCTGTGGGCATCACTGGTTTGGTTCATGAAAAAGGAAGATGGAACTCTTCACCTATGTGTTGATTATCTTAAGATTAATCAAGTTACGATAAATAATAGATATCTACTTTGATGCATTGATGATGTGTTCAATAAATTATGGGGAGCTGAGTGGTTCTCCAAGATTGACTTGCGATCAGGATATCACCAATTGCGAGTTCAGAAGGAGGATATTCCAAAAAAATATTTCATAAGTATATATGGCCACTATGAATATATACTCATGCCTGTTGGCCTAACGAATGCATCAGCGGTCATCATGGCTTTGATGAATCTGATATTTCAGCGATATCTGGATTCAATTGTTGTAGTGTTTGTGGAAGATATCTTGGTTTATTCAATGACAAGAGATGATCCTGAGGATCACCAGGAAAAAGTGGTACAAATTTTGAGAGATCATCATTTGTATGCCAAATGATTGAAGTTTGATTTTTGGATACAGGAAGTACATTTCCTTGGCCATGTCATTTATGAGAAAGGAATTTCAGTTGATTCTAAAAAGATAGATGCCGTTATCTCTTGGAATCTGCCGAAGAATGTGTTTGAGATACACAGTTTTCTTGGTCTAGTTGGTTACTACTGACACTTTGTGCGATATTTCTCACGAATATCATCACAAATAACATCTCTGACAAAGAAGAATGCTCCATTTCAGTGGAAAAAATAATGTCAGAATTCTTTCCAGGAACTCAATGTTCGTCTTACATCGGCACCCATCTTGATCTTTCCTGAATCTGGATAGTGCTATAAGGTGTATATTGAGGCTTCGAGAATAGGGTTGGGTTGTGTTATCATGCATGGAGACCATGTGGTTTCTTATGGCTCAAGGAAGTTGAGGGTGCATTAGAATAATTACCCATCACATGATATGGAGTTAGCTGCAGTCTCTCATGCTTTAAAAACATGGATACATTATCTCTTAGGTGGGAAATTTACTGTGTTTACGGATCACAAAATCTTGAATCACATTTTCTCACAGCGTTGTTTGATTTTGAGGAAAAGGAGGTGGATGTAGTTTCTCTAGATGTTTGACATTGACTTGATGTACACACTAGAAAAAAGGAATTTGGTAGAGGATGCATTCTGTGGAAATTCAAATGTTTAGTTAGTAAAAGAAGCGTCAGAGGAATGGCAGATGGTGTCGGTCTTAGCTGACATGCCTGTGGAATGTGAAAACCGAGGTGATGTTACTATTTTTTTTCAGCCACACTTTTTCCTGATTTAGTAAATTTTATCAAATAAGCACAATCATATGATGCATAATGTCTGGTTGTAAGTTCAAAACTCAATTGTGGGGAGACCATTGATGGTTGGAAACATGATGGTGGTTCATTTTTGTGTTTTGGAGATCGAATGGTTGTACCTATGGTTTTTCAAAAAAAAATACGTCATTCTTATCACCATTCAAGATGGTCTGTACTCCCAGGTACACAGATGATGTATAAGGCGTTAAAGGTGTAGTTTTGGTGGAGAGGCATGAAAAGGAAGGTGTCTGAGTTCGTCTGGTGGTGCTTAACTTTTCAGTAGGTTAATGCATAGCATCCAAGACCAACTGGTTTGTTACAATATTTACCAATCCCAGTGTGGAAATGGGATCAGATAACAATGGATTGTGTTACAGGTCTTCAAAAAACTATCTGAAAACACGATGCCATTTGGGTGATAATAGATCGTCTAACCCAGTTGGTCCATTTCATCCCAATTCGTGAAACCCATATGGTGGAAGATCATTCAAGAATCTATATCCAAGAAGTGGTAAGAGGCATGGTGTACCAGTTTCTATAGTCTTAGATAGAGATCCAAGGTTCACATCTTGTTTCTAGAAATCATTACAGCAAGCCCTTGGGACTCAGTTAACGATGAGCACAGTGTATCATCCTCAGATGGATGAAAAATCCGACCAGACGATACAAACATTGGAAGACATGTTGCGGGCTTGTGTAATGGAATTTGGTGGCACTTGGGAGGAGATTATACCCTTAGTGGTGTTCTCATACAACAACTTCGATCAAGCCTCAATACACATGGCTCCGATTGAAGTATTTCATGGGCATCCTTGTAGTTCTCCACTATGCTAGGTGGAAATGGGTAAAACTTCATTAGTCGGGCAATGCCTTGACTAAGAGACAACAGAAAAGATCTAGTTGATTAGAAAGAGTATGGAGACGGCTCAGAGTTGTCAGAAATCTTATGCAGATCACCGTCGAAGACCATTTTCATTCGTTGTGGGTGATCATGTCTTCATGAGGATCTCTTAAAGGATTGTACATCATCGTTTCGGGAAGTAGGGCAAGTTATCTCTTAGATACATTGGCATTTTTGAGATACTAGAACGGTTTGGAGAGGTGGCATATTGGTTGGCATTACCAACAAGGTTTAATTTAGTGCATAATTTGTTACACGTATCTCAGTTGAAAAAGTGTCAGCCTGATCCTGACCATGTGGTCAGATGGGATCACGTTGACCTAGAGCCAAATGCTTCATTGATACATATCCCAGGACATATTGTGAATAGTCAAGAAAATTTCTTTCATGGAATGATTATTGGTCTAGCGTGGGTTTTATGGTAGCATGGTTATATTCAGGAAGAGGCTTGGGGACTTAAGAAGGAAATGAAAGAGCAGTGGCTGGAACTCTTTCAGTTGGGTGAATGTTTTCTACGTTCTGAGGACGGAAAGGCCAATTGTGGGGAGAATGTAGTACCCCCTATTTCTGGTATGTAAACCTTTCTTTATGATTTTAATGGTTTTATATTTAAGGGTGACAAATGGATGAGTTGGGAGTCTGTGGAATGAAGTTTTCATAAAAAAGGGGAAGTCACATGGGCGGCACACGATTTGTCTAAACCATGCGACCAAATAGTGCGTTGTTGGACTTAGAGGCTGTAGCATCCACACGGGCAGTGCATGGTTTGTCTAACCATGTGGCCAAACCAAGAGAGAAGGGTGGATGAGGCAGTAGCTAACGCATGGTTAGTGAACAGTTTTTCAAACCATACAAACTAACCGTGTGACCACATAAAAACGATCCTATAAAGGTGGATCTCATGAATTTTTTCCTCTACGTGGCTCATTAATTGTAAAGACCTGAGAATTTCAAGGAATTTTATTAAATTATTTGGAATTTTATGAGTCCGTAGTTTGTGATGGCGCATGATTCTATGGCCCGGTGTGCCCAGAATCAATTTTTGATGTATTGTTCAGGTACGTTCAGTAAATGTACATTCGGGTTTTTCTATCTTTTGAACGGGTGCACAGAAATGAAATCTGAGGGAACCATTAAACTCATAGCATCGTTTTTCTCTTAAGAAGGCTTTCACCTTGACGGTGGTTGATCGGGTATGAGAGTTGGTTTTTGGGTGTCACGTGGATTAAAAAAATAAAATAAGTAACAATTTATTTTATATTAGTGGAACCCACTCCATGTGGTCACACTAGTCAAAAGCTCAACATGGGGGTTGGTGGTGGGACCGCCACACCCTAACCCCCCTTTGGAGGATGATTGGGGTGGGGACCACCCGAGCAGCATAACCACCCACGAGAGGTACTGAAGTGGGGTCCACATGGGGCTTAACCCCCCCATTTAATGTGAGGGTAGGAAACCTATTAACTCTCCCGCATAAATGAGGGAGAGCTTCTTGGTATCTAAATTATCTATACATGAAGGAGGATGAAACCTCCCAAAACCCCCAATTAATGGAAGGAAACCCCTTGAACCTCATCCTGAAAATTAGTTGGGGACCACAAGGGCTTCTAACCCCCTCAAAACTCCCCAATTTAATTATTCCATTCTTATGCAACTAATCTGTGGGTGCCTCACCACTTTTGAATTTCAAATTTTTGTGCCAATGTGAACATAATTAAGTGGGTCCCACATAATTAATTCACGCCATTAGACATAATATATTAAAATAAATTATTTTGGCATGTTTGTTCTCTCTTTAGTGGAGAGATTGGGAGAATAGAATTCTTCAACGAAGAACGCGAAGACGCCAATGATGAAAAATTCTTCCTCGACTTCTTCCTCGGAACCCCCATCCGACATGGGATCTCTTCGATGACCATTCATCCTTCCTCTTCACCATCAACGGACTAATGTACAAACTCGGAAGTGGAAGTGTACGACGAATGACATCAAAATCATCTTCCCCCATGACGAACGAAGGCCCATCGATTAAAATGGTATGGTTGTTTTTTATGTTGTTTAACACTTAATCATCTCTCATTTAATCTACTCCATGAGCCGCTTGATAAGATTATAACATGGAGGGTTTGGGATGAACGAACATGGACCGACCCCTCCATATCCCTTTTGGTTTTGGATCCTTGGATCGACGATGAAGGAACTCTGACAAGGCAATGAGGCGACAGTGACGAAGATGGTGAATAAAGGTCGCGCTTCCTGTGACCTCCACGAAAAGTGTCCCCGGCCGATCGGAACCCGACTGGCCTACCGGTGCGCTTCCAAACGCGTGCCCTGGCCAAAACTGCGGTGGGCCTGGCCCACCGGTGACCTGTCCGTGCTCGCCGCCTGCTGCCGGAGCACCCCACGCCTGCCCTGCTCCCCCTCGGCGCCACCCGGCGCCCCCTCGGTGCCGCCCGGCGCCAATATCATTTGGCCAGCTCCCACCAGTGCTTGCACTGGGCCCATGCCAACTACCTAGTGCCCCCAGCATCCTTTCTGGCACCCTACGACGCCCCCAGAGCCCATCTCGGGCCCCTGCGCCTCGGCTGCCCTTCCCAGCGCATCCTGGTGCCCTCCTTGTGCACCCCGTGCCCTTTATGGCACACCAGCAGCCTGCCTGCTACTCGTGCGGCCTGCCATTGGCCTCTAGAGCCAAGCCTCCAAAACCGTGCCCCTCGCGGTGCTGGTCGAACATGCCACTGGCCTTTGGGATGATTCCTCCATGTGGTGACTTCGGCCAGAACTATCCGCACAGTCCGCAGGGCCGAGCCCATTGGTCTAGGGCAAAAATAGTGGGCTGACCAACCCCACAGGCCGAGTCAAACTCAACAAGTCTAATTGGGTTGACCCCGACTGGGTTGGGCCGAGTCGGTACGACTGGGATAGACCGAACCTAGGACCACTATTGACCCATCACTTACTTTGACCATATCATTGGAACCGGACGTCCATTTGGAGAATCATCTACAGCGCTGGTAATATTTTTGATAAATGGTTCCTTCAAAAATACCCCATGGTTTTTTGGGGTATAGTTGAGATATGGTCGGGTTGGTTCGTACACGAAACCAACTAGGCCTCGTGACAAAAAAGGATAATAACTCACAGACCGGGTGTCTGATTGACGCGTCTTCTGTTGGGTTGAGACCCCTTTGACATGGAAGAACATTGATATACTTATAAATTTTACTTCATCACACTTGGAGTATCGTCTTGTAGCTCATGTAGGAGACTATCATTGAGACGAGAAAGTAGTGTACGGAGACCTAGAAGCTGGATGAGACCTGATGACTACTTGTCCTATTCATTTTGGAGTGACTTGACTAGCCCAGTGGTAAGTGCTACTGTGTGAGGTGGTAGACCCATGGCGGAGAATCACTACTGTGTGAGGCGGCAGACCCACGGTACTCAATAGGAGAAGTACCTCTGAAGTATATTAGAGGGAGTGATACTCTGTGAGGCGACAGACCCATGGCGGGGAGCGCTACTAAGTGAGGTAGTAGACCTGCGGTACTCAACAAGGGAAGTACCTCAGTAGTCTAAGGATAGTGAGTAACACATTGGAGTCACGACAGGACCATTGTACTCGATAGAGGAGGAGTTCTCCAGCAGCTATGGTTTCGTTAATGAAAATCTTGGCTTGAGCTGAGTCAATGACCTTTGTGTTTTCTTCATTATTGAGATGGGTTACATGAAAACATAGGTATATGTATAGACATGTACCTATGAAATGGTTATCTGTTGATTTTATTCTTTTTGGATTATCCTTGTTTGTTTGTGTGTGACCTTGAGGGTATCGGGGTCCCTACTGAGTATTTTTATACTCACCCCTACATGGTATTTTCCCACACCATGTTTTGTTGGAAGTAAACAACGGACAACGTTGACAGAAGCTGAGAGAGAGCCAGGACTGGATGGTACATGGAGGTGGACTACTCAGCAAGATGATACACAGAGGGGACAAATAGACATGGAGTGTTGAAGTGGAAATCTGTACCAACACATCATGTAAGAATTTCAAAGGATGATCATGGAACTACTTCTACGTTTCACCTGTTTGTCGCCTATCTTTTCAGTTGTACTTGATTTTCAGTTGTACTTGATTTTCAGTTGTACATTCCTATTGGGCTTGTATTCTGTCCCCCTATACTTTCATTACACTATTTATACAATTTATTTTACTTTTTTTTAGCTTCCTCTTGTACTCTGGTTGTGTGAGTTTACATTTTTTAAAGGCAATGCATTCTGAATTTTAGAGGATTACACCTTCGGTGCTAGTCGCCAGCCCCTGTCCTATAGAAGGAGGACATGGGGTAGTCACGATGTGGGCCCTGTGGGACGGGTCATGGAAAATTGGAAACCGAGGATGTCGGTTCTACCACAGATCTTCAAACTCTGATATTACATTTATGTGAAGCAATAATGTTATGGTTACTATGTGTGGTTTTCAGTTTATGGAGTCCAGAGCTGGTGCGGGCGGCTGACTTATGCCTACACGAGGACAATGAATTCGGATTTTCCGACTTAGTGTATGAAAACACTAATTCTGTGTGTGTTTTTCAAAACTTTTATTTATGTAAACTCAAACCAAGTAAGCTCGCCAGGTATAGTCATTGACCGTGTTGCATCAGTATTCTTTCAGGATGTTTCCCTGCAGACAACCAGCTAGAGCCCTGAGATTTGTACGTACTAATAGCCCACCAAGTCACGAGGCCTCAGTACAAGGACCTCTCCCAGTTGAGGCACCAGTGGAGGCAGTAGAGGTACTACATTCCATTGGGCCACTGATTCCACCATCCCCAACAGTAGACGATGCAGGCCGCTTGAGCGCGTTTCATTAGTTCCAATTCCAGAGGCCTCCCAGGTCATGGGCAAAGAAGGAACCATAGGTAGTTGAGGATTGTCTAGAGGCTGTGGTATGAGTCTTCAGGCAAGTAGGGACACCGACAGACTTTATGGTGATCCTTATTGCCAGCCTCCATCAAGCAGCAGTAGGACGATGGTGGAGCCTGATGCTCTAGATGCATTATTAGGCATCACTTCTATGGGAAGACTTCAAGAGCCTATTCAGGTCGGAGTTTGTACCATCCACCTTTCAAGCTGTGTAGATACAGAAGCTACTGCATCTATAACAGGGTGGCATGACGGTGGCGCAGTACTCCGTGAGGTTCACCGACCTACGGCGCTACTCCTTTGATATGGTATGAGACCCGTTCTTTAGGGCCCATACCTTTGAGCAGGGACTCAGGCGAGAGATCAGAGCTTCAGTTATCTCTCACAGTATCCCGACGCAGATGGGGGTGTTGGAGCAAGCCCTCCTAGTGGAGAGTTTCCTTGTTGAGAAGCCACCAGCAGCGAGACCCACCACTAGCCGACATGCAGCAGAGTCTTCTACAGTTGGTAGTAGATAGATGACGTAGAAGTCCAAGAGGACCAGACCTACAGGTGGTCGAATGCACAACTCAGGATCGGTAGTGTGGGGCACCCAAAGTGGAGACAAATCCAGACATGTCAGGCAATGTTACTCATGCGGCGGCTAGAGTCACATGGCTCGTGACTGTCCGACCTGCTGCACAAACGATCAGCAGTCAGTTGAGGGACCTCCCAGACAAAGGAAGATGTTCGATCTAGGTGGAACACAAGGAGTAGGCGACCGTGGAAGAGGAGCTATATGTGCAGCTGGTAGTGGAAGAAGCTTCGAGGTGTTGCCACCACCACCTCTAGGTGGTCCTCCATGACAAAAGGGAATAGGTGGAATGGGGAGAGCACAGATTCAGGTAGTTGAAGCATACGACCCTGGAGCTCTGGAAGCAGATGGACAGAAGATGGACTAATTCCAGGAATATAGGCCTTTGTTCATTATGCTTCTATCTTCCTTAATGTCGCTGTTGTGGTTTCTTTGTGTCTTTTTTCTTTGAGCTGCAGTAATAAAAGACACTTTTCCTTGTGATATTTGGTTTTCTTCCTTTTGTGTGGTTAATAATAAGAGGTTCCAGTTATAATCATTTACTTGACCCCCACATTCAAGATTCCTACTTGAGGAGACCCAGTGACCACACACTGATGCTGGCAGTGGGACTCAACCCTTGGAGGCATGAGTAATGGATGTATCTATTGGTAGTAGTGTCGAGACCTTACGACATCGTCCATGACATTAATTAGTACCATTCATGTCAGGATAGAAAATATTAGGCAAAGGATGTTGTTCATCAAGGGGATGAAAACAGATTTCTCTTTTCGGTAAATGAGAAATCTTCGCAGCTCATGTAGATCGTAGGGGAAGAAGGGTGAAGTAGAGTTCTTACATTTGGCTAGTATCACCCATAGTTCATTGGGAAAATGTTTTACTGTGTACTCTTATCAAAAGTGTCTCAGATATATCTTCTCTTAGACGGGCCTGAACCTGAGACAATGGTAATGGATTCAGTTACTCCATGACTTTGACTTAGAGGTATTCTATACTCCTAGGAAGGGGAACGTAGTAGTAGATGCGCTCATCAGGAGATCAACCATTCAGCTGCTAGGAGAGGGGACAGAGAAACTGGTCGGGTTATATATATCCTTTGTGGATAGTGATGGAGAATCCTATCTACAGTCTCTTGTAGTCACTACCCAACTTCTTCAACGAGTCATGGAGGTGCAGCTTGGGGACGCTGACTGTGAGACGAGACATGCTCAAATATCCACAGGTCAAGAACCCGATAAATTTTCTGAAGGTGGCGAGCACATCATCATCTTCAGAGGACGTACCATGGTACCCGTTTCACTTCAGGAGGAGGTGTTGAGGGAGTTCCACACCTCCCCTCTAGCAGTACATCTAGAAGTGGTGAAAACTTACCAGGACCTTCGATGACAGAATTGGTTTCCAGGTATGAAGAAGGTGGTAGTAGAGTTTGTCTCACGGTTCCTCACTTATCAGCAAGTGAAGGCAGAGCACCAGGTACCAGGAGGCTTGGTTCAGCCCTTTGAGGTCCCGGAGTGGATGTCGGATGGGATATCCATAGACATTGTGACAGGTCTCCCACAAACATATGGGGGTCACAACTCGATATGGGTGATCATCCTCTGACTCACCATGTTTTACCACTTCCTACCAATCAGATAAGAGAGCTCAATTAAGATCTTGGGACACCTCAATGTGCAGTAGATAGTGCGTTTTCATGGAGTAGCTTCTTCTATTGTCTCTGACAGTGACACACGCTTTACTTCCCGGCTATAGAAGGGGTTGCAGGAAGCTTTTGAGACACAGATTTGCTTGAGAACCACCTTCCATCCTTAGACTGATGGTCAGACTGAGAGGACCATCCAGACCCTTGAGGACATTATTTATGATCGTGTCCATGTCTTAGGTCAAAGCTGGGAGGACCACTTGATTTTGGTGGAGTTTCCTACAATAACAGAAATCACTCCACCATAGGGATGAAACCATTTGAGGCCTTGGATGGAAGACCTTGCAGATCGCCACTATGCTGGACAGACCCCGGGGAGTCAGCACTAATGGGACCATAGATGGTTCGAGCTACCACGGAGAGGGTGTAGATCATCTAGTAGTAGATGAAGACTATACATAGAATGCATAAGTCTTATGGTAATAGCAGACAGAGGCCATTGGAGTTTGAGGATGGAGACCACGTCTTCCTACGAGTCTCTCCTTGACAATGTCTACGGAGATTTGGCCGAGATGACAAGTTACCTCCACGTTTCATCAGGTCGTTCTAGGTCCATGGCAGAGTAAGTGAGGTGGATTACCACCTGGACCTTCTACCTCAGTTTTACTGGGAGCATGACGCCTTCCACATATCTCAGCTTAGGAGATACGTGCATGACCTGTCCCACATCACCGACCACGGGGAGCCGGACATCGGTGATGGGGTGACTTTCACAGAGGTCACAGTGGATATTAAGGATCAACAGGAGTGGGTCCCGCATGGATGGTCGATTCTTCTGGGGCACGTTTTCTGGCAGCATGGGAACCTTTTGGAGAGCTGATGAGAGCGAAGGCTCAGATGTGTGCTCAATACCCCCTATTGTTTCTCTAGTGTGTGTGTAGCTTTGTGGGGATGTAAAGCCTTGATATAGGGGTAATTTAAAAAACAAGAAATTTCAAGGAATTTTTTTTAAAATTTTGTGGAATTTTAAGAGTTCACAGTTTCATACGGCGCCTGATTATGAGGCCCGGTGTGCCCAAAATCAATTTCTAACGTTTTTTTCGAGTACGTTCAGTAAATGTACGTGCAGGTTTTTATGTCTTTTGAACGGGTTCTCAGAAATGAATACTGAGGGCACCATTGAACACGAAGCGCCAGTTTTCACTTAAGAAGTCTTTCACCTTGACGCCGGTTTACTGGGTATGAGAGATGGTTTTTGGGTTTCACGTGGATTAATGAAATAAAATAAGTAAAAACTTATTTTATTTTAGTTGAACCCATGCAAAGTTTTAATGTTAGTAAAAATATCCACATGGGTGTTGGTGGTGGGACCACCACACCCTAACCCCCCTTGGGAGGATGATTGGGGTGGGGACCACCTGAGCATCATAACCTCCCACGAGAGGTTATGACGTGCGGTCCACATGGGGCTCAACCCCCCATTTAATTGGAGGGTAGGAACCTCACAACTCTCTTGCATTAATGAAAGAGAGCCTCTTGGTCTCTAACTCCTCTCTTAATGTAGGAGGATAAAACCTCCTCAAAAACCCCAATTAATGGAAGGAAACCCCCTAAACCTATTCATGATAATTAGTTGGGGACCACCCGAGCCTCTAACCTCCTCAAAACTCAGAAATATAATTATGCCAATCTTGTGAAATTAATTTGGTGGAGCCTCTCCACATTTGAATTTCAAATATTTGTTCCATCGTGAACTTTATTATGTGGGGACCACATAATTAATTCATTAAATCAGAGATAATAGATTAAAATCTATTATTTTGGCACATTTGTTCTCTCTTTAGTGGAGACCTTGGGAGAATAGAATTCTCCCACGAAGAACACGAATATTCCAGTGACGAAAAATTCTTCCTCAGCTTCCTCCTCTGAACCCCCTTCTGATGTGGGATCTCTTCGATGACCCTTCAACCTTCCTCTTTGTTGTCAATAGACCAATGCACGATCTTGTATGTGGAAGCGTATGGAGAACGATTTCAACATCATCTTCCCCCACGACGAACGAATTCATGTCGATTAAAAATGTTTGGGTGTGTTTTATGTTGTTTAATGATTAATTATCCATTATTTAATCAACTTCATGAGCCACTTGCTATCGTTCTAACATAGATGGATCTGGCTGAATGAACACGGTCTGACCCCAACTCATCCTTTTTGGTTTAGGAACATTGGATCAATGACGAACGCACGATGGAATGAAAATTAGGCGATGGTAAAAAAGATGACAAATAAAGGTTATGCATCCCACGACCTCCACGAACCGTGCTGTCAGCCGCGCGACGACTGACCAGCCTACCCACGCTCTGCCTAGCATGCGCCCCGTCCGAAACCACGACACGCCCGGACCACCGGCGCCCGGCCCGCGCACTGTCGGCACACCCCGCACCTGCCCGGCACCCCGACCGCCTTCCCAGACCCCCCTCCCCCCGGTGGCCCCCCCGATGCCTAGGCCGCCTGCCCGGCGCACCGGTCGTCATCCTGGCTCCCCGTCGGTGCCCTTTCCGATGCCCCCCCCCCAGCGCTTGCCCCGTGCACAGGCCTCCTTCCATGCGCCATCCGACGTCCAGGCCTCCTGCCCAGTGCCCCGTCATCGTCTTTCCCAGTGCCCTCTGGTGCCAACACCTCCTGCCCTACACCCCCGATGCTCTGCTCGGCGCCCCTATTCCTAGGCCGTCCTGCCTGGTGTGTCCCAGTTCCATGTATGTGTGCCTCGTGCCCTTTCTGGCACACCAGAGGCCTTCCCACTCCCCATACGGCCTGTTGTTGTCTTCTCGGGCCGCGTCTTTCCCATCAAGGTGTCGGGCGAACCTGCCACTAGCCTTCGGGCCTAGTCTCCCACGTGGCGACTTCGGCTCGAACTGTCTAGACAGTCTGCTAGGCCTGGCTCAGTGGTATGGGCAAAACATTGTGGGATGACCCACCCAATGGGCCATGTCAGACCCAGCAAGTCTGACTGGGTTGTCCCAAACAGGTTTGGGATGAGTCAGTCCGACCAGTTCGGACCGGACCCGGGCACACTAATGACCCATTGCTTACATTGGCCATATCTTTGGCACCAGATGTCTGTGTGATGATCCTTCAGCGGCGCTAGTAATATATTTGAGAAACGGTCCCTTCAAAAATACCTCATGGGAGTTTGGGTTATAGGTGAGATATGGTTTTCTTGGTTCGTACATGAAACCAGCCGGGCCCTCGGGACAAAAAGGCCAATAACACATAAACCGGGAATCTGATTGAAGCGCCATTTGTTGCGTCGAGACCCCTTTGACGTGGTGGACCTTTGAGATACTTATTCATGGGACTTCATGATACTTGGATATTCGGCTTGTAGATCGTGGAGAGGACCCTCCCGGAGATGAGAAAGTAGTGTAAAGAGACCTAGAAAGGGGATGAGACCTGATGCCTACTTGATTGATTTGTTTCGGAGTGACTTGAATAGCCTAGTGGGAAGTGCAACTATGTGACATAGCAGAGCCATGGTAGAGGAGCGCTACTGTGTGAGGCAGTAGACCCACGGTACTCAATTTGAGGAGTACCTCATTAGTCTAAGGTTAGTGAGTAGCACCTCAGAGTCGAGACAAGACCACTGTACTCGATAGAGGAGGAGTTCTCCAGCAGCCGTGGATTCATTAATGAAAATCCAGGTTTGAGCTGATTCAATGACCTTTGTGTTTTTCCTCATGATTGAGATGGCTTATTTGACACCTTAGGTATATTTATGGGAATATACCTAGGAAATGGTTATCCGTTGATTTTAGTATTTTTTGTTTATCCTAGTAGGTTTTTTTGAGACCTTGAGGGTATCGGGGTCTATACAAAGTATCGTTATACTCACCCATGCACGGGCTTTGCCTGCACCATGTTGTGTTGCATGTAGACGATGGAAAACGTTGATAGAGGAAAAAAGTGTGCCAGGACTAGATGGTACCTGGAGGTGGACTAATTGGAGATATGGTACACGGATCAGACTGATAGATGTGGAGTGATGAAGTGGACATCTATACCTACCCTTCAGGTAGGAATTCTAGACGATGATCCTAGAGTTGCGTCTACATTTAATCTATTTGTCCACTATCTTTTCAGTTGTACTTGATTTTCAGTTGTACTTTCCTGTTGGGCTTGTATTCTGGCCCCCTTTACATTCATTACACTTGTTATAAAGTTTCTTTTACTTAGTGTTTTCTTTTTTTTATACTCTAGTTGAGTGAGTTTACATTTTGTAAAAGTAATTCCTTCCCAGTTTTATGGGATTACGCCTTTAGTGCTAGTCGACAGCCCATGGCCTATGGAAGACAGGCTTAGGGTAGTCACGATGCGGGCCCTGGGGGATGTGTCATGAAATTTTTCCTCTTATGTGTCCCTAACTCGGGATTTTGTTTCTCCTAATTTCAAAGAGGGTTCTCCCATCGTCCCTGAGGCGATCCAAAGCCTTCTCTTGATGAATCAATGCCAGAATTTTGAGGTATGTGATCGTTCATGTTTGGTTTCTTAGATCTACTTCGATATACTTCTCCTCTTATCTCAGTTTCTTAGATATATGCCCGTTATGGGTAGATATATGTGTTTGGATGCCAAACAAGATGAGTTTTGGTCTTGGTTGTGTTATGAGAAGAGATAAGAAGATGATCCTTGGTGAATCAGTCTGGTTTTCTTGTGTGTTCTCCATTTGTTAGGGTTTTTTTCAAACCCTTAGAGGTAGGAGGCTTCACTCTCGACTCCACTTGATAGAAGTTTTTTTCTTTGATTCAAATTAGTTTATTTGAATGTATTTGATTGTGAAAATCATAGAATAAATCATCTTTTGGGATGATTAATGGTTTTGATTAGATTATGAAATCTGGTTGAATTGTTCTGCAAAGTAGTTTTCCTTATGGAACTTAAAATGTTGATTTTAAATTATGGATTTTATGAAACTATAGATAGTTTGATGAATAATGGGTATTCAATAAAAGTGTTGTTTTATTGAAATGGTTGTAGATTTAAATGACTTTGTCGTTAGTTGTTTTCAATAAAAAGGGAGTTTTATTGAAATGGTTTGTCATTGAAATGGTTTTGATGTCAATGGTTTTCAATAAAAAGGTGTTTTTTTAAAAGGGTGTTTTGACATGATTGATGGGATTATTTGGTCTATGTTCATATTTCATGTACATGGCTTGGATGAAATATGACGTTGTGCTTAGTTCCAAAGGGTTAATGGCACATGGGAAATACGGGGCTTGGTTGAAATATGACATTTTGCTCAGTGCCAAAGGGATAATGGAACATGGGGAAGGTGTGTGTTCATATTGAATTCGGGACAGATAAGGTTTAGTGGTCTCCCCCATCATTGTTGGTATTGATAAGGGTTAGGGCTCTCCCCATTCAAGAATCCATGTACATTTGGGTTGGATAAGGGTAAGAAGTCTCGCCCATCATAGTTTGTATGGATAAGGGTTAGGGCTTCTCCCCTCTTCTAGGTAGCATATATGGTTGGTTTCATGGGTTTATTGAATGGTTGGTTGCATGGTATTGTGGAATGGTAGTGTATGCCAAAAAGGAATGTTTGTGAAATGGTTTTAAGTCTTGTTTGGTTATTTTTATAGATAAATAACTTGCTAGAAAATTTCTTTCAATTTCTCTTGGAATGCCTTTGGTTGTGAATGGTTTTGGAAACTTGTATATATTTAGTTATAAACTCCTGTTGATAAAATGTTTTATATAATCTGTTTTTATTTAAATGTGGATAACTCTTCTATACTAGGGGTGTGAGTAGGGAAGACATTAGGGAAAACCTATTGAGTTTTATACTCACCCCTTCTTTGGCACATTGGTGCTTTTGCAGATGTCATATTTCGGGACACAGGTAAAGGTAAGGCATCTTACTACTAGAGGCTTGTGGTGATACTTATGGGATGTTGTGGAGCTCGGTATGGAGCCATAGAGTGTGTATTGGCATTTTTTGGGTCATTGGTTTAGTCTTTCTCTTGGTACTCTGAGGTAGTGTGGGTTATTTATTGGTTTGTGGAACAGTGTAGTTCACTTTGGGTAATGCATGAGTTGGTTGTTTCATTAACATACATCATATAGTGGTTGTTAGTGATGTTTTGGGTTTCTTTATTTGTCAATGATAAAATTGTCCCCCACTTTTATTGAAACCCTTCGACATTTATTACCAGCCATTAGTGCCTTGAAGATGTTCCATAAGGCCTAATAATGAATAGTTGAGATCTCAAGCCAATGATAATTTCCATGTCATTAAAAACCACCATCCGAAAATAACTAATAAGAGAATAAAAAACACCAAATAAAATAATATAAAGACAAGAATTAAATAACTACATATAAGAGCCTCCACCTAAACCATATTAATCCACCTATACCAATATCATGAATTATTGAAGATGAGTCTGAAGAGGTGGTTATTGATTGAAATAGTTTAGGTGGTGAAAGTGGTGACAGGGTAATCCATAATGATTGAACGATCCCAATACTACACTATTAGGTCTAGACCAAAAATAAAAAACATTAACAACTAGATTTTATACCAAGTGTGTTGAACCAAGATTAACATTTCATTTATTTTAATTGTTTTTTTGAATGACTAAACAATACAACTCACAAAAATTTCAAAATCCCTTGATGTAGTGGGTTAGTTTCTTTGAGGACTAACACCATAAAAACATATTAATATATCCTTTGGGAACATTCCTTTAGTATTGAGAAAAACTAGACTCCCTTATAGACATATTAAATGTTATAGTCATCCTCAAAACTGGGGAATGAAAAAAGAAGATATGGGTGAGATCAAATTACTAGTAAGTGAAAAATCTCACGAACATGTCATAAAAGGGTAAGATTATAAGAAAATGAGAAAATATTAGTATGGGAGAAATATTGTAACGACATAGAATTTTATCATTGGAATTTCCATTCATATAATCATCTTATATAGTATAAATCAAAGAAATCTCATACAGAACCTAATAGAAACATTATTCACAAAAATTAATAATTAAGAAAGTGGTATTTATATAAATTAGGGAACTAATACTGACGGAATAATAATTTGAAAATTAGAATATTAACATGACCAATATGAATATAAATTAGGCCAATATAATATTAAAAGATCCTATAAAAGTATAAATAAAATTTATGTGTCTTATAAATTAAATAAGTATATATTTATATCTTCAAATAAGTAAATAAATGTTGTCAAAATGATAAATTATTTTTTGTTAATTTTTTAAATTTGATGGTTTATTTACAAATTTATAATTAATAAAATAACTAGAATAAAACTTTATTTCTAAAAAATATGTTCATAAATTTATATTTATTTTTCTTATTATTATAAGATAATTCTTTTACACATTCGATAATTTCTCATAGTCTCATAAAATATGTAATAATATTAAAATTTGTTTTTTTAAATGATTATACTAACTAAAAATGGAATTAAATTTATTTATAATATTATTCTCATAAAATTGATTTATTTTCTAAAATATACATATCAATAAATTTTTAGCTTTTATTTTGTGGATTTTTCAAAAATAGTTGAATTATTTGTTGAATAGTAAAAACGGTAAAAAACGGTATTTAATATTTTATGACAAATACTTGAATTCTTGATTCATTAAGGATATAAGGACCCATTATTTCAAAATAAAATGCACTAGGTTTTTTATATATAATCAATAATCGTCTATATTGATAGTCTTGAGCCAAAATAACAAACAAATGAATAAAGTAATCGAAAACACTCCTCTCCTTCCCCTATTAATACCAACCCTCACTACCTATTATCTGTAAACATTATAATGTTTTCATATTTATAATATTATACCCAATTCCACTTAGAAACATATTACCGATGTCTAGGTCTTTCTGGTTTCACAAAATGACTATTTCCATGTTTGTTAAGGGTGTTCTCATGGAGACGATACTAAAGAGGTAAAATATTCTTTTTTCTAATAAAATATTTTCTTTTCTTATCCTCTCCTCACCCACCCTATAAAAAGATACATGATAACTCTATTATCATATATATAACAAAATTTTATTATTTTTTTATAATATACATCATCAAATCTCTCATACTTTACTTTTTAAAAAAAATGAAAACATCATCTGTGAGGTGTTGATTCATCGTCTTCGTGGAAAATGAGTTTTCATTTTTCATTTATGATTTTAAAGATAGTAATAAAATGATTATTATGGTTCAAATGGATTATAATATAATTTTTAAAACATATATAACATTCAAGATCATGTATATAAAATTAATATTAAAAAAACAACACTAGTTCATTATGGTTGTAGAGAAGACCAAATTAAGCTGATAATTTTTCATTGACATCTTATCTAATGAGTCATCTTCATGTCAAAATATAAACTGATGTATGGTCCTTATAAATTTATATATGTGAATTACTATAATATAATTTCACTTCTATACAATTAGTCAGTTTTTACAAGAACGTTCATAATTATAAATAAGGGAACCAACCACGAGACCAGGAAATGAACACTCCCCAAATGAAAAAATAAAACTATATAACTCATATAAATTTACATTAATGATCTTTTTAAAATTATTAAAAATGAAATATTTATGAATATGTCTGAATTAAATTATTAATGAATCTAATTTGATTATATAGGTCATTATGTAAAAGTGTGGAACACTTTCATACATATGGTATGGAATTCTTTCAGAACCCCTATTTTTCCTTGGGGTTATGGTTTCTATTTATTTACCCAAATATAATTCTTAATTATTGTTATTTACTCCTCATAAACCTATTGTTTACATTAAAAAATGTATACCAATATAATTTATTCTTTAATTTAGTCAGAAATACATATTGTTTTGGTCCCCTTTTCAATTCCACTCGATATGGTGCCGATTATATGGAATAATCCAATTTCTTAACCATTTATACATACACTCCATAATTTGTTTAAATACACTAATATTTTTCTATTATAATTATTTTTTTGATGAATTAATATATAATTTTATTTTATTAAGGAGTCTATTATTCTTTTTTCGATTTAGAGACTCTTTTATATTTCTCCTTAAACCGCATCGAAATGGATTATTTATAAAGATTCTTAAATAGTATTTTTACATGCATTAACATAAGCTAGACATCATTTACCATTATATATTACTATTTTATATTATTAATTTCCATGTTTTATTTAAATCCATTCTTTATTTTACAACATTATGTTATACCCCTTGGTTATTCTTTATGACATGATTATGATACCCATTTCATTCCATTGGTAACCATTGTGTATAATACATATCTTCGATTCATCATGTCACACACATTTGATTGAAAATGCTATGGTTGGAGTAACAAGATATTACTCCAATGGACTGGGTAATGTTCAGTATAATGATATTTCATGTTGGGATGGTGATTAAACATAATTCCTTTATGGTATTTTGTTAACAATGTCATTTACACTTCATAGTTTGAAGGGACTCTTGTTTATTCCATGTTATATGTTCCTTCCACATTTCTATTATTCAATTATTACATTATCTCATTTTAAATATTTTATAATTCTATATATTTTTTCTTATTACAAGCTTTTTTGTGTCACCATATCATTCCTTCGAACTCTTGTGTTATCCGTTATTCATATATTATTCCCTTACCGAGAGTACTAGATCATCCATTCATTCATGTTTTCCACATGGTATCATATTAGGATATTTTAGTTAAAAATAAGTTCAATGATCCAAATGGAGTTTAAATTAAATATTTTATTATTATATTGTCATTTTTTCTAATTATGTACCTAATCTTCCAAAGACACTTGACATTATGATTTTTTGTATTTATTTGATAGATAATTATGTATAAAATAGTGCACTAATGTGTTTAAAAGGATAAGGTAACTATAGTTTGTATTATATAATAGACTAACTATTTTTAGAGTTGATGACTATAAAATGTGAGTATGAACCCTAACGATAATTTCATCACTATGGATAACCGATATTGAGACATAGAGAATCATATGTTAGGGTATAACTCTCATTTACAAGTTTCTCCTTATATATTCAAATAATTATTTTATTTCAGTTATTAGATAATTATTTAATCCACCCTAATCTGTTTTTCTTTTTCTTAGTTAGTGGGTGTAATGATGAGATATACCCTCACCTGCTCTCATGTTATATTGAAAAATTAAATTTCGAGTCAAAAATATCCTAAGGAGGGAAGTATATAACGACACATAATTTTATTAATGGAATTTTCATTCTTATAATTATGATAGATAGTATAAATAATAAATCAAATACAGAACCTAATATAAATGTTATTCTCATAAATTAAGAATCAAATTAACTGTGTTTATAGATAATAAGGAACCAATTCCAATAATATTGTAAACAGATTGATGGGATTGTAATATCACCATTGGGAATAGTAATTCAAAAAATTGAAGAGTAACCTCACTTATTATAGAATATATTAAATTTTATGTATCTTATATATGAAAATTTGATTTATTTATATCATCTAATAGCTTAATAATTGTTTTAAAAAAGATAAATTTAGTGTTCGAATTTTTGTAAAATGTAATTATATATATATGAATTTTTAATTAATATAATGATTAAAAAATACATTTATTTTCATAAAATATATTCACAAATTAATATTTTAATTTATTATTATTAAAACATAACTTCATGTGGTCATGGTTAATTGTTCAATGTGTAATAAAATTGTTTATAATATTAGATTCAATATTTATTTTAGTAAATTATGTATTTAGTTAAATATTAAATTTCTCCAAATTTGATAATTATTTTCATAAAATTGATTATATTTTATAAATATACCATCAAAAAATTATTAGACATAATTTTTTTGGATATTTTTAATATATTTCAATTTTTGTGAATATTGATGTTAAACAATTTATGGAATTTAACATTATATGCTAAATAAAATATTTTTTGTCTCTTAGATGATGTAACAAATAATTATTTGGAAATCACATTCACTATTCACTATAATTATTCTCATGAATCAAAACTATTGATATTCTTGAGAAAAAATAATAAACAAGTGTATAAAATAATCAAAAACACCCATCACTTGTAATACCACATCTCACCAACTATTCACCTCACACCTTCTATTACATATTTATTTATAATATTATGACCATTTATGCTCCCAAACCTCTTCCTCACGTCTTGGACTTTTTGTCCTCACCAAAAGGATATTTCTAACTCCCTTAAGGAGGTTCTCAAGGGGATTATATTCAATAACTTAAATTCTCCTTTGATCTCTATTAAATTCTTCTATTTTTTTATCCTCCTCTCACATCCCCTATCCTAAATTACATGATAACTCCTAAATAATATATATACTATACATTTATATTTTTAGTGGAATATATATTATCCAATCTCTTCCCCTATACTTTTTTTCAAAAAATGAGTCCATCATCGGTGAGGTGTCGATCCACAGCCTTTGTGGACGATGTGTTTTTTCCTTAATACCATCATGAATGAAAATGAAACCTATTTTTTGTCAAAATACTTTAAATATGTTTATAAAAACATATTTATTATTTAAAATAGGTATATAAAAATAATAATAAATAAAATTATACATGTTTGTGAAGTTTATAAAAACAACCAAAATAAATAAATCATTTTCCTTAATATTTTTTGTGATGAAAAATCCTCATGTAAAAAAATAAAATGATATTTTAGGACATTTAAATATTTAGAAGTGTATAAATACCATATAAGTATACATCTGAATATTTATTCCAATATTATAAGTACTTGAATAATTTTAAAAAATTGAACCAACTATGAAACCATGAATTGAACACTCCTGAAACGACAAAATAAGACTCCATAACTCATAAACTTTCCAAAAAAACCTAAAGGTATATATTAAATAAAATATATGTTCAATAGTTTTTAAAATAAATTATTAATGAATCCAATTTATTAATATAGGGCATAAAGTTGTAGTGAAGAACAAATTTGGACATATGGAAATGGATTCACTCCGAACATCCATTTTTTCCATTAGGTTATTCTTTCTCTCTATTTACTCAAATGTAATTTATAATTATTATTATGAACTCTTCCAAATTAACATTTTTTTTATTAACATATGTACCTAGAAAAATTAATCATCACATTATAGAGGAATTCACGTTTTATATGTCCCCTTTCTAATTAATTCTGATTAAAAATCCTGACTAAAGCGAAATTCTGAATTTCTTACTAATTTTGACGTACATTCTATAATATATTTTAAGCCAAAGATAATTTCAAAAAATAAATGTTTCTCATGAAATACACTATTACTTAATTTTTTATTTGATTAGTATAATTATTCCTTTGTCTTCTTTAAATACTCATTTATATTTTCCCTTCATCAACGCCAATGTGGATCATTTCTTATTATTTTAAAACACTATTTTTACATGTTTTATGAAAAATTGGACCTAATTTATCATTATCTAAACATATTTTCCCTTAATAATTTCCATGTATGATTTATATCCATTCATTCTTATACCCCATTATGATGTACCACTTGGTTTTACTTTGTTAAATTATATAGATACCTATTTAATTTTTATAGTAGCACATATGTAGATTCCTGATGTTTGGTTATTCATGAGGATCACATAATAATGGATATATTTTTGGGTGCACTAAGTTAGTGAATTAAAGAAATAATTAATATTTAGAATCTTGATATGTCATGTTTGGATTGGGAGTACACCTAATTCCATTATTGGACATTGTCAACCTAGTGATATAGTCATTATAGGTATCATTTACTCATGTTTATGTCATGTATATGTTTCTTCCACATTCATATGTTTCTATCATTAAATTATCCCACATTCATTATATTATTCTTCTATATGTTAATTCATATTCATTTTATTTTTATTTTACTATTGTTTGGATTCTAATTCATGTGATATTATTTATTCCCATATATATTCACTTATTGGGATTTTTAGCTCATTATTTGGTTCTTGTATTCCCATGATCATCCTATGTTGATGAAATATCACAAAAGTTGTTTGGAGATCATTATTCACTATAATGAAAAGTTGTATTTATTTTGGTTTCATGAATTCTAATTGTGTACCTAAAATTCCAATGATAGTAATCATTGTTATCCTAGGATTCAATATAATGGTTGATTATGATTAAAATAAAGTAACAATATGAGTGATATTTTACAGTCTCTATAAATATCACAATAAAAATAATATGAAAAAATAAGAGTTATCTATAAACAATGATTACAATATGTGTACTCTAAAATGAGAAAACATATACCATGGAATAAGCATGAACATGAATGAAATAATAAACATGATCTATGGAACTTAATCATGGGTATAATGATGTGACATGTGTTGTAAATTTTTATCTACAATGAACTATATAAGCTTTATAAGATTATGGAATAATTACATTTTGTATTATGAATCAAAAACCTAAAACCCATTAGGGATTTATGATTTTCAAACATATGGTCCACAACTGTCTTAGGATTCATGATCATATGATACATTAATCAATTAGGTTTCACAAGATATAGATCCATTATCGAGTTTCATTTTTGAGCCATATAATCAATTAGAGACATAGGTTGAACAAAACATGGATTCATTATTATAAAATGAGATATTGAATCATAAGAAATATATTGGAGGGTGGTATATGACCCCACCAACAAATATCGAAACATATGTGAGCCATTTGAAATCTCTCATTCAACATATCATAAGTGGAATGTTGAGAGAAAATGGGCTCATATAATTTCGCAATGATATCATAGAAACTGAAAGAAGGGATTATATCTCTTAATACAAACATTAAATAACCCATAAAGAGTATTCCATATATGAATTTGTAGGATGTTTCATAAAACAAATCTCCATATGAGTAAGATCTTTTAAAGATGAAAATGGAAATGAAAACATGAAAACAAAGGTTTTAGATAACATTTTATAACATTTTTATAAAACGAAGAGATTATGAATCAAATTAAAAATTTATTTCCAAGAAGGTAACTTGAATTTTATTAAAATATCAATTTAGAAAAATAAAAAATGTATCCTTGAATAATACATAAATTATTTCAATTGGAATGACTTAGAGAAATATAAATATATGATCTTGAAATAGGAATACAATAAATATTTGGAAAATTATTATAATGAATACAAAATAATAAATACGGTGAGAAATATTTTATTTAAATGTTTATAAATAGAAACATTAATCTTATAGTAAATAAAACATATCGATATTTAAAAAGATAATTAGGGGAACATTGGTTGGAAGAGTTAATATTGATGTGGAAGAGAATGTGCTCATTTGGGAAGGATGGGAATTATTTAAAAAAAATTATATTTTCTTAAAAAAGAAATCTATTAATTTTGTTTCTTTAAACACAAGGATCAATTTTATTAATATATAGTTATATATTAGAAAAAACCCATATTTTAAAACCATATTCAATGGGTAATCATTATGAATAAAGAAAATAATTTGATCCAAGAAAATCCTCTACATCATCTATATCTTTCTAATTGAAAACCAATAAAATGTAGAATACATGGTCGATTTGTGGATCACATAGATTTAATGAAAAGTTATGGTAAAATAAATCCATTTCCAATTTATATACCACTAAATATTATAGATATATTGATATAAATCGAATTTCATTAAAGAAAAATTGAGATGTAGAAACCCTTACTAATTATGAAATGTTCTAATAGAAATCCCCTAGAAAGAATAGGATGAAATTAAGTATTAAATTACTCGAATAAAATATAATTCTTGGTATTATATATCAAATAGGTTTTATACAGTCTATTTTAATGAATTTTGTTTCCTAAAAAATGATTCGAAGAAATGAAATTGGGATGAAACACCCTTACTCATAATATCACATAGATGAACAGGTTGTAACCTCATATATAAAAGATAACTATTGAAATAAAATATTTAATAAAATTATTCATAACTGTAACCTTTTATAAAATTTATTAATAATAATTAATTATAAATATTATTGTTAGTTATATTTTATTTTCATCATCTGACGTTATAAGCATCGATTGTTTGTTTCGTACTAATTTTATAATGGTAGTGATGATTCCTGTTTATAGATTTTATGTTCATCATTAAGATATAATTATATGTAAGGAAATATATGATTTATAATGGTTTATAATGTTCTAATTTAATTATATATGTATTATTTTGATGATTCCTGAAGATGAAGTTTTTGATGAACTTGTTTCTATAATTTTCAATGGAAAAACGGTATATCACGAAAAAAATAAGAAAATTATTACTATGAACAATCATGAAAAAAATAAAAAATTGAAATTAATCTATATTATCTATAGTATTTATGATTATTTACATATACCGGATATAAATTAACATAATTGTTTATGTATGTGGTTAAACTGACCAAAATAAGAAAAAGTTATAATTTATGGGAGAGTAAGTTTTAAAAAGTGATTATTTGTTAATATTATTAATATTATATAATATTAATGATTTTTTTAAAATTTATTTATAATTTATAAATAATTTTTATGTAATTTTTTTAAATAATAATTGAATATATGAAAAAATTAAATACATCACTTTCGTAGAAGAAATAGATAACACATTACACTATCGTCATTTTAATCATTAGAATGGTTGGTAGAAAGGTAGAAATTGTTTTCTACTGAAACACAACAATATTTATGTACAATTATGATACCAATTTAATTTTATATAAATGGATATATTAAATTTTAAGGATTTATAAGAAGAATTAAATATATAGTAATGAAAAAAGAAATATTTAAGATTTTTACCTTCCTCATTGGAATATCTCCATTGTGAAATGGATTAAGGATTTGAGAGGTGGAAATTTTAGATTACCGGAGCCTTTAGTGAGTATATAAAAACGTTTCAGATTTATTTGAGATTATATTTTATAATTTAAGAGGCTTGAGTGTGATTAGATGTTGGTGATGATGCATCCATTTTTATAATTTTTATATTAAAAATAAATTTATTATATTGAAGATTATATTAGTTCGGTGTCATGTTTGAAGAATAATATCTAAAATATTATTAATTTAAATAATATATTCCAAAAATTTGGGGTGTTACATCCCCTCCACAACCATAAATAAATTGTTCCCATGAAATGAAATTATCATTAACAAGTAATAGAATCTAAGGGGATGAAACAGATATACGTGACTCAAGGTATAATTTCTAGTGCTGTACAACCTGAAAAACCTAGGAAGTATATATTTTTCCTAAAAAATAGGTCAATACTAATATTTAGTTTTTTATAAGTAATTTATTAAAATAATTTATACTCATTATGTATCATATCTTCTATTACATATTTAAATTTCAAAGAGACATCATAGTCATCCATTCAGAAATAGATGGTCATTTTTTATTTTCAAATACGAAATTTTATATCCAGGTCTTCTTGATTAATATGGATTCTATTTGGAGATAGCCAATAAATTTCCAAAACAACATAATGTTCATCTAATTGAAAGTAAATAATATTTGCATTCCCACAAAAATTATCTTGTCAAACGAAAATTATATAACTATAAGTATCCTCTGCTAATATGATATTAAATCTTTAGGGTGGTGATCTGATTCTATTAGGAATCATCTTATGTATTCTAGATTGGATAGACTAGAATCCATGTAGAAATCACCATCAACTTCATTCGTATTCTATGCGTAGGTTTCCTATTTTTCTCTTGCCTTAAGAGTTTAATAAGGTCTACAATCCTTATTATCCCATAAATTAGGGAATTTGTTTTTAGAATTACTAAACTATTTATCTTATAATCATTGAACATTCCTTAAAATCATTTAATCGATTATATTATATACACCATCTAGGTAGTCATGAGGTCAATGTTAAGTCCATCCACAGATAAAATATTTTCTTATTCCATTATGAAATTCCCTTGGGTTATTCTTCCAATGTTTTTGACACATTTTCTGTCAAATAATATATTTCTCAGTTACCTAGATCATATAATCCTATTTAAAAAACAATTCTTCTATTATTTACAGTGTTTTGAGGATTTCAAATACTCATGTTGTTAATCATAAAATGAGATAGTTGGGTGAGAAGAAAAAACATTTCAAGAATATATTATCACCTATTACTTTTTTGTTATGTAAATTACTTATTTTTCCATTACTTCCTCTATTAAATATATTCCTTATGACCAAAATAATTACTATTACCAATATTGTAAACCTGATTAATAAAATCATCAGATAATTATCATTAATAAACACATTAGAATATAACCATAAGATGTATTATTCTATGAAACCATCATGTTAATATATAGTCCTCTTATTTCAACGTATATCACCCTTTGGTCAACAATTGTACCATTAAGTTGGGTTCCTGCATTTTTGTTAACCTAATTCTAGAATATAACAAATTTATCATATAGTCTTGTAAAGATAAGTTGATTTACCAAAGAATATTTCATAAGACTAGCTAACCAGGTATACAATCTTAGAATCAATCATCATTCCCTAAGTGACAATCATGATGATACTCAACCATCTATTTTGGGTGATTTCATCTAGTTAAATCTATTTCATAATTTCATCCACATTACACTATGCAGATAGGGATGCAATTGTAAGGAAATCAAACAATCACATCTCTCCCAAAACTTTTGGTTGTTATATTATATATAGAATTATATCTTGACATTTCAATAATGTTTTCATATCACAATCAATAAGAAAATACTAAAATGATACAAAAACAAAGTAAAATAATCCCTATAAATTAGTAAATTTTACACTCATACCAACAGAGGTGTCCCAGACCAACCCTTTTGTGGAAAGTGCTAAAAAATACTTTTATAAAGATATTCAAAAACAATTGAGATAACCCAAGATAAAAAATTCTTTATTTATACAGATTTTTTTAGATTAATATCATTACATCCCATAATAATCTCACTATACCAAGAAAAATGTTTCCTTGTCTTTGTGGAATGTCTATATAAGTAACATATTCTAAAGAACTTGTAAATATTTAACCAAAATTGATCCAAACAAGAATCTTTCCTATTCCTCCGATATTATTTACTCTTATTTATAACCTAGGGAATATAAACACAGTAATGGAGTGAGATCAAACATTTAGTAAGATCAAATCTCAACAAATTTTTATCAAATGGTTATATCATATTCTTATGATAAAACATGATCATGAGTGATATATATTGTTAAAAAAATATTGAATTATAAGATTTATTTATCAGACATGATGCTATGACATATAATCCTATATGAGAAAATATATACCCTAGAATATGAGTGTTGAAAAATGAGATAATAAATATAATCCATAGAGTATAAAAGTTCCAATTATTTAATTTCCATGACCAAAACCTCACTCATAGAACGGAGACAAGTTTCCATGTGACATCATGAATACCTCCCCATATGCCAGAGTCTATCGACTAGTCGTGACGGTAAAAACATTTTTTTTGACAATATACCATCTTAAATAGTTTAGGAATAAAAAATAAATAAAATAGAAACTAATAAAAACATTCAATATGAATAGTAGGATAATTAAAAAAATCAAATCATTCAAAATATAAAAAACCATATCATTTCATACTAAATATATTCTATAAGTCGTACAATCATCCAATAAATCATTCAATAATAGGTGTCCTTTCTACTATCATCACCTATATCCATGAATTCCCCTCAGCTACAAAATGGTGGCCCAAACATTGTGTGAGTAAAACTCATTAGCATTCCACCCAGAGTGTCTAAATATATCTAGTCTAAAATAAGTGTCCATATAATATTATGATAAATAAAGAAATTAATTAAAAAACAATACATGATAGTAAATAAACCGCTGACCCTCAATCACTAGGATGACACCAAATTTTAATCAACATCAGCATCGTTAGTATCCATTATATATATATATCTATTCTACCATTGAATAAAAGAGGATTACTATGGAATGGTAAATTCACATAATCATGTTTTAATGGGATCTATATTAATTACAATTTTATATCTCTTTAATATAGTTATAGTAGATTTCCATGACCCAAATATAAAATACTTTTTATTAGCATATCATATGAACAGTTTGTTATAAAATATATATTCATAACATTATAGTGTAGATAATTATGCATCCACTGTTTAATGGTAATGTCCATAGATTAATTATCATTTCAACATGTTATATAAGATTCATGGCTATAATGATAACCACAAAATACAATGAAATTAATCTTAAATATTTATCGTATGGTCCAGATACATCTTACATGTTGGAAAAAATATATGTTGTACAATCAGGTGTAGGCGGCTCATATTAATAGATACTTCTTCTCCTATAGTCTAGACATTGTGATCTCTAGTAGTGAGACCATGAGTTAAGACCCATAAATAGTAACACCTCATGATTGGGGTGTCATTGGATTGTTCCATATATGGACATTTGAAATGGTCTCCTAAGAAGAGATTATAACCAATGAATACTATTTGATCACATACATTGACACAGGAAAAAAACCACAATAATGAAATCATGGAGAGGTATCTTTTTTTGAATGTGTCAATAGTTGTATGGAACTAGTTGAATGGTCATGAATGATTTTTTTTGCTTCTAGGTAAAGGATTTAATATATATAAGACCATTTCGATCATAATGGTAGTACCATTATAAATCCTTGTCCATGATAGTCCAAGGTAAATCCATTCAGTTATATCAACAAATAGTACATCAAAAATTGTTGATTACACAACTGTGAGTCAATCTTTATGATATATCTAATGGAAAATATATTATACTAAATAGTGTGTGTTTATAGGTTATTTTTCATTTCTATAAATATCCATATCTCAATAGGGTCCATGATGGGTTTCTAGATCCCACTCTTGAACTGTGAATATTATTTACGTCTATCGAGATATGGTCCTTGAAGGTCACACACAATAGCATATTGAACGTCTTCCCCATTCTTTGGAATATGTATATTTGGCATGGTTGGCCCCCCAATGCGGTAAAGGTTTTTTTCCAGTGATATTTTATCACCAAAATATATATAAATTCATATTATTCAGGTTAAAAATAATTTTTAATGAATAATTTTTTTTTGGAAATATGATATTTGAAAAAATATTAGTTTAAAATATATATTGGTCATCTAATATTTGTGGGAATGATGAGTTGAGATAATGGTTGATGTTTTATCATGTAATATATTTATGAAATTACAAGTGATAAAATTATATATGATAACCATGATTCGTTTCTATAGTCATAGTATATCATTTATTTGGTGAGAAAAAAAGATTTCTATATCAAGTAATTATACCAGATATTGATAGAATCTCTATAAATAAGAGAATTTAACCTCTCACCATATAATATTAATTACTCTGATAACAATTGAATGTATCGGGAATGCATTGGAATCCCTAGTAGTGGGATTTTAAAAAAATTCCACTTCTGGTCGACATGACTAAGTCGGGGGTGGTGGATCAGTACCTGGTTTGGCCCTATGATCCTTGTATAATGAATTTTATGAATTAAAATAATCCGATAAAATTACAAGATTGATATGAAGTCATGTACATGGTCTGACCGATTTACCATTATAATCATCTCATGACCATATATTTATTTTTTTTATTTTCATGGTTTATTATTTTGTAAATGTCTAGTTTATGCACAATCATATAGAATAATATAATAGTAAGGACAAATAAAAATAACATGCACCATAGTGAATTTATATTTATTTTTTACATGGTTAGTTTTGACTGAAATCACATAGTATGCGATTAGAATATAAAAAATTAATTATTTAATCATGTAAAAACAATAAAAAATCTAAATAATATTAAGTCAAAACCCTATTCCATCATTCAAATTTGGACAGAAAGAGTGTTCAGGGTGTTCATCATACCATAGATGAGGGTGCCTATAACTACCAAAGATTTAGTTTGATACTGTTATTTTGGATTAAGAAAATTGATAGTAATTATTTCTCATAGGTCAATTTATATCATTTTAGTGACAATAGTTGAGTAAATCATGTTATTATTTTGAAGGCTTGGGATTCACTAAAAAATAAAAGAATCTTCAAGGTAATGAGGTTGGCTTGTCAAAAGGCTACCTTGAACCCTCCATGTGGTGGTGTTTCCATAGCTTGTAGACTATGAGTAGAGGTTCATGGATCTTTTCCACTGGAATACTCAATTGATAGAGCATTTTTATTCTATAATATTGTTTTCATAGAGTTTTCTAAAATAGTGGGATACTTTTAATGGTTAATTTATTAATAAAAATGTATAAAATCAATAAACATGGTAAAAATTTCCAATATTATAGACTGTATTTTGGTAGAAAATTAAAATTTAAAACAGAACAAATATTATGATAAATTGTGGAAAAGTAAATGTTTACAACATCATGAGTATCCAAGTGTAGTACAGGGGCTTTTAGACAATACTAAGAGAAGTGAGACATAATATTCTAGTGCCCCTATACCTATTAAGACACCTCAGGAAGCAAGGTTGAAAAATATTTTTATAGAATAATAATGTGTTTAGCTTATGATGGTTATGCCATTTTGATATCAACAAATTTTGATTCTAGTTTAGATTACAGCGTTAAAAAATTTATTGTTATACATTTTTCCCACATATGAGAAGATTATGGGGAGAAAGTGAAGAATCAAATGAATGGGTGAAAAATACCCTAGTCATGTGTACATTGAAAGTAATTTTCATATATTTCAATGGATACAACTCGATTTCACTCGTTACTCAAACTCAATTTTAGGTTACAAAATTAAATTTATCGAATAAGGCTTCCTTACCTTTATTGGTAAGGTTCTTTAGGTAAATGAAAATTTTAATGAAAAATGCCTTTTATTTATTGTGGAAGAATAAAATTAGTGGAAATGTGAATGTCAAAATGAAACATAATTCCCAAATCACATTCACAACATCCTTCAATGCAATGTGGTAGGATATAAATAGAAGGTCATTTTCATTTCAAAACATGATATAAAATATAGAAGACTAATCATAATAAACTAACTTAAAGAATCATGTTGTTTCATATTCATTATAAATATTCATCAATGTAGTGTTTCAGTTTTTACATCATGGGTATTAAATAAAATATTCATATCACATATGTGTATCATAATATTATAACAATGTTATTATAAAAACATTACCAGATGTAAGGCGCATTCTTCAAGTGGTTGAAAATCGGTGATTCGTAAGTTAGTAGTGAGAAGTACATGACTTATTCATTTCCAAATTAAGGATTCATTTACAAAATAATTAACATAACCAAAAAATTTATTGTATGTGTCATTCAGAAACCAAAATAAATTATTCCATTCTCTAGAATGCATTTTTTTGTGGAATCTTATATTCAATCATTAGTTAGTCAAACATGAATCCTATGTAATATGTTAAATGTAAATGGTAATAATTTTATACCCATTTTTGGAAAGATAATTCCTTTCTTAGTTAGACTAAAAGTGGATTTCATGTACATACTCAGTTTGGTATATAGTCTTGTTAAGTATAGAAACCATTGGTGTTATCAACATATTTAGTCTGGAAAAAAATAAACCTTTTGAAATAATGGTCAGCTGAAAGGTGTTTGGAATTAGTTCAAAAAGTGACCCTAAACTATTACCAAATAAATAAAGTGGTAATATTAATACTTTGGATACATATTATTCATTATAGATTGGTGAAGTTATGTATATTGTTTTTTAGAAGATATATGTTTCATTAGGCTTCCATGCCGAAAAATATCTTGAATAAACATTCAACGATCAATATATTGTAGAGTGGAATAATTCTTAATTGTGAATTACCATATCTACTTAATGAAAATGTTGTTAATGAGGAGGATCATTGATTAAGTCTTACATGTTTACATTGATAAAAAAATGTTATGAGGAGAAACATCTAAATGATTATTTTATACATAAGAGTCTTGATGTAAGTACTATCTTTGTTGAAAAATGAGGAAACATCTTTTATATTTCATGATATGCTTCACTAATAGTGTTAGTATCCCCTAACCATATGCCCACTATCTTGACAAACAGATATCATATAATTTATAGTATGTTAAAAATCTATATTTTCATTAGGGCATGTATTTGGATGAAAAGAGATTGTTAGAACATAAAAAACCTTATATCAAGGGAAATACAGTTGACATATAAAGTAATTGTCCTAATGACTGTATAAGATATCAAATAAATAACTAAGAGGGAAATTTATAGTCATATTATATACTATATTTCAATTTTAAGGTTGAAAATCTATTTTTAACTAGTAAGAACCATATTTACATGGGTTTATTCAATACTAATGATGCACATATAGTTAGCATATGAAAATTTTCCACAGGTTCATGTGGAATATGAATGATCTAGAGACACATATTTCGTATGAAGGATGAAACCATCATCATGGTTTTGAATTCACCAAATTTGGAGATACATTAGTCATTGAGTATAATATTTACTAAAAGTAAGAAAAAATGGAAACAATATATGATTGAAATGATAAATTATAATTCCATAAAAGATTCCATTTATAAAAGCGAAAAGGGGCTTATTATTTTTAATAATACAATGGATATTAAAATGAGATTATACATAGATAGTATAAACATACTACTAATAAGGCATTATTGTCTACATCAATTTATTTATAAATAAATTAGAAAACTATTTTTCAAAGATAGGTTCAATGATATTTTAGTTTTTCATTGTATGTAAATATCAAATTTCAAGGATGGTGTCTATATGACCAACCATAATGGGGTGATGACAGCATATGATTCTAATAATGAAATAACATTACTAAAATATAGTTTAGAAATAAATTAAGAAACAAGATCTTACAACATTCATTAATAATAAATCTTTTTGGTGTGTCAAACAAAGGTTAGTGGGAACACCAATTTTTTCCAATTGAAATATGTTCTCTAAAATATGAGAATACGATATGGGTTGTACAATTTGTTATGACCAAGGATGAATGTTTTTCTCTAGTTTTTGACCTAATGTAGAAACCTACATTCTAGAGATCATAATTTACTGTTGGAGATATAAAGGATTATTAAACCTATGGAATTGTAAATATTGTGAGATGGTATTGACAAAAACAACTTGGAACAATTCACGAAAATAATTTTATCTAGTGTAATGTGGAATAATCAATCTAGGTAGACATGTCCATGAAATAGAAAGAGATTAACATGTTATGTTGAGATCCATTCAATTATGAGATGGATTAGTCACTTGTTACATGATATGTACAAGAACTAATATTACCATGATATTCATTATAGTGGGAAAATATTAGTTATATATAGGGGAACTACATAGGAAGTAGTGAAAACAATCCATTTGTACTAGAAAATTTATAAAGGGTATGTACCCGGTATATGGGGAGGAAAGATTCTAGTTTTAAGGGGATACAAACTAGTCATCATTTGATCCATGTGATGTAGTATCAACATTATTCTAAAGGTGATGAGAAAGAGAAGATAACATAACCCAGTGGTATCTATACCAACAAATACCAAGTATGTTCCAGCTTCTATGATACCATAGAAGTACATAAACTCAACAATTTTTCTATTTCATATAATCTCACCAAAAAGTAATGTCTTTTTTATAATGTAAATTATGATATTCTAACTATCCAAGATTTCTAGTTATGACATTGAAAAAAATGGATATAATCAAAGACACAATCTATTGAGAAGCTCTACTAAAGGAGATGAGGTCGCAAATAATGGAATTACCACACTGATGAAACATTGAAAGCCTAAATACCAAAGTCATGACTCATTAGAAACATGATCTTAATCATGTGATAACAAATATGTATGGTTAGAATGTTGGATCTAGTGAAAGTTGTAGTGTATTAACAGTGGGTTCCCTACACCCATCATGTCACGACATGTCCCCCAGGGACCATGCCCGGACTACCACAATCCCAGCTACCATAGGCTAGAGGCTGGGGATTAGCATCGGAAAGGCATATCCCTAAAACTGAGAAGAAAATGTATTTATTACCTAAAAACTCACACATCTAGGCATGAAGAAAGACACAAGAACAAGGTAAACTATATAGTAAAAGGGCTTGTATAGTATGTAAATGGGAACAGAATACTAGCCCAAATGGAAAGTACAAGTAAAACTAAAAATAGCTCTTGCAAACACCAACAAAGGATCCTACATGAATGGTAGGTATAACTCCTGAATGTTCATCTATACAGAACAACTCATATAACATCCCCCATTGAGTAGCCTCTGGTCCTGTTACCCTCATCCTCAATCAACGTTCCTGGTCGTCTGCAGAAGACACAACAAGGTGCGGGCAAAGCCAATGATGGCATGAGTATTACAATACTCAGTAGGGTCCCCGATACCCCCGGAGGTCTCTCAAAATAAAAAACGGAAAATGAAAAAATCCTGGAAAAAACAGTAAACCATACTTTGGTATATGCCTGTACATATACCTAAGTTATCTTGTATACCCATCTTATTCATGAGGAAACACAAGGACCAAAACCATATCCAAAATCCCAACTGTTCTATGAAGGTAACACTGCAAAGGTAAGTACCACAAAGGTAATTCCTCACAATAGAATACCACATAGGTATTACCAAAAAGGTAAATAACACAAAGGTAACTCCACACAGAATATTACCACATAGGTATCACCAAAAAAAGTGTACCAAAAGTGTTAAGACTTAGCTCACACCAGGTATAACTTACATATGAAAATATAGATGATTATTGGTATTGCTAGATCATCTTACATTGTCGATATGATCTGTTTCTGACCCACAAAAGATTGATGATGACCCACATAGGATCTGAGGATGACCCACATAGGATATGGTGATGAGGCCACATAGGATAGATATGCATTTACACACACAGGATCGTTGAGAGCTGACCCACACATGATCTATATGCACTGACCCACACAAGATCACTCAACACTGACCCACACAAGAGAGGTATGCGATGACCCACATAGGATCACAGAGTGCTGACCCACACAAGATCTAAAGATGACCCACAGAGGATCTGAAGATGACCCATGCATGATCTAAAGATGACCAACACCTGATCTGAATATTCTTCAAGTACAACCAACTGTAGGATTCCCACACTAAGCATGATTGATTCCATGAGGTTCCTCTCCTCATTCAATGGGTCAATACGTCAACTACCAAAAAGTACCATGAAGAATATCCCAAATTTATACCACATTATAAGGGACCCAACGCAACTAATAACACGTCAGTCAGAGGCCTAATCTATAAGTTATTAGTGTTTCCGTTTCGAGGGCCCGACTATATTTAGGTTCGATCCAACCTAGTTATACTCCATCATTAACCAAAACAGATGTTAAGTATACCAAAATTACCGTCTCAATCCAAGGTTTCTGGTTCTGCAAACGGTTCGTCAAATGGACGCTTGTTTCTTAAGATATGGCCACAATGGAATATCTAGGTCAAGATGGGTCGGGGTCCGGTTTGACCCGGGACGACCCGAACATGGCCGACCCAACCCGATTCGGGTCCACCCATCCTAGTCGGGGTCCGACCCAGTTGGCCACGACCACAATGATCCTTGTCCGCAGGACTGCGAACTGGCCCATCCCACAAAGGGGGTGGCTCAGTATGTTGGGCGCGGCCAGGGGGTGTGGCGTGCTGGGGCATGGCCCCCTCAGCTGGTGCAGTCTGCTGTGGTGGGGCCTCCCCCAGCTGCTATTTTGGGGTGACCCCCACCCTAGTATTCCAAATGGTCTGAGGACCGTTCAAATGGAACATGCTTGAATGTAGGACCCGTCGGAGCAGTCCCACGTGATGGGACGTTGTCGGCCAGTTTCCTATACTATTCTCCTTTCAGTGACACAAGGACATTGTTGTCCTCCCCAAGGCTGGCTGAGTGTTGGCCACCCTTTGGCAACCACCACAGTCAAGCTGCTATGGTCTCCAGCTTCATCGACACGGACGCGGGCCGCCTCTTCGTCACACAGGCGATCAGATGTCAGCCACTACCATGCTCTTCCATGACCAACTGGTTGTCTCCTCCCACGACACCACAGTTGTGTCGCCGCCGCTATTTCGGCCCCCTGGAGTGCTGGCCTCTTTTTTGTGCCCTATTGGAATCATTCTCCATCCTCCTCCACCATGAAGAATGTGTCAACAATGATGATTCGGAGGGATGAGGACGTGTTCATTCGGCCCATACCCTTTACGTTAGACCGTTATCATGCGTCTCAAGGAGAAAGATTCAACGTAAATAAAATTAACATAGAATAATCATAAACACACAGCTACCTCGATCGTTCGTTGAAGGTGTCATGAAGAGGAAGACGATGATGGTGACATCTTCATTCGTTGATCCATCAAGACATGTCCAATCCAGGCTCGAGCATTGTCCTCATTCATCGTTGGAGGTGGTTCTTCATTAAGGAATCTTCTTTGATTGATGATCTTCATTCAAATGCCTCCTCTCTCTTTTTCTAATGGAGAAAAAACCATCAAATCTCTCAAAAATAGTTAATAAAATTACTCTTAATTAGAAGGTTGTTTAATTAATTTGGATTTAATGATCGATATTAATCAAAGAGAGTTGTGGTTAAATAATTTGAGTAAAATTTTATTTAATGCCCATCCTTTATTGCCTGACCACCCTCGTGTGGTCCCCACCTCCTCAATTCAAAAAAGAGTTTTCAAAAAAAAATTAATTATTTATTTTTTCTTCTCCCATGAAAAACTGAAAAAGTAACTTCCACCCCCGACCTTCTGCAGCCAAAAAGAAGGTCTGATTTAGAAAATATCGGCGTTGGGACTTCAATGGTTTCCTCAGATTACAATTCCGAACACTGGTTCAAAAGTTACAAATGGCCTCTCATGCATATACTTAACGTTCCTAAAACAAAAATTTCAGAATTTATTCTGGGCACACCGGGCCTCAGAATTACATGCTATCAATTTTCATGGACTCATAATATTCCTCACATAATATAAAAAATTAATTTACCTGGAAAATTTCAGGTATTTACATTATCCCCACCTCAGGGATTTTCATCGTCAAAATCCAGAACACAATCTAGGGAAACAAGTGGAGGTATTGAGCACGAATCTGAGCCTCCAGCTCTCATGTGCTCTCTTGGACGTTCCTGAGCTTCCAACGTACACACACCAGATGTATCGACTGCCCATGAAGGAATGTCTCCTGTCGATCCTAAATCAACAATAGAACCTCTAAAAATATCTCTCCATCCTCAAGGTCAATCACTCCCTAGTCAATGATGTGCGAAGGATCATGTACGTATCTTCTCAATTGGGATACGTGGAAAACATTGTGCACCTAGTGTAACTGAGGTGGAATAGCTAATTGGTAATCCACCTCTCCAAATCTGCTGAGGAAATGAAAGGGTCCGATGAACCTTGTAGATTACTTGCCACCCTATCCAAATCTCCACAAACCTCATCATGGTGAGACTCACAGAAAGACATGGTCACCATCCTCGAACTCCAAAGGTCTCTATCTCCTATCATCATAGGACTTATAACTACTATATGCAGTCTTCATCTATTCCTGGATGATTTTCACCATCTCTGTGGTAGCCTGTACCATCTCTGGTCTCATTAGTGCTTACTCTCCTTGGTCATTCCATCATAGAGGTGATCTACTAGGTCTCCCATGCAAGGCCACAAATGGTTCCATACTGATGGGGGAGCAATATCTATAGTTGTATACAATCACCACCAAGGGAATGTGATCCTCCCAACATCTGCAGAAATCAAGGACACAAGCATGAAAAATATATCCTCAAGAGTCTGAATGGTCTGCTCTATCTGATGATCCATATGAGGATGAAAGGCGGTGCTCAACTGATGTTGTGTCCCAAATGCCTATTGCAACCCCTTCCATAGCTGGGAGGTAAATCAAGAATCACGATAAGAGATAATTATAGATGGTACCCCATGAATTTTCACCATCTCCTACACATAATGGTGTCTCAATCCCTCTACTGGTCCCATATCTTTGATATGTAGGAAGTGGGATGACATGGTGAGTTGGTCAACAATCACCCAGATAGAATCATTACCTTTGGACATGCGTGGAAGTCCTATAATGATGTCAATGGAGTGTCCATCCTACTTCAACTCAGGCACCTCTATTGGCTGAACTATTCCCACTGGAACCTGATGATATGCCTTCACTTGCTGACAAGTGAGGCACCGAGTTAACAACTCTGCTATTGCTTCCATCATTTTTAGCCACCAGTGCTGACACCAGAGGTCCTTGTTCATATTCACCACTCTAGTATGTACTTCTAGAGGGGATGTATGGAACTCTCTCAACACGTCCTCTAGAAGCGCCATCGTTACCATAGTACCTCATATGAAGAGGATTTCCTTCTCTATAACTTCTGAAAATACATCTGGTGCATGTCCTGTGGATATCTAAGAACGTTGATATTTTTAGTCAGTGTCCCCATGTTGTGCCTTCCTGAATCGCTGAAGGAGTGCATGAGTGACTGTCAGAGACAGAATATAAGTTGTTCCATCTCAATAAATGTAAGATATATGCAAAGAATCTAGCTAATTTATTTCCACACTCATCTACTGAATAACAGATCTCATACGGAGTGCATATGAAACTATACTCCTCTTCCCAGTAGTATAGACTATCTCGAAGTCATAGACCTAGAGGAACTCAATCCAATGCCACCATCTCAGGCTTAGGTCCTTCTGAGAGAAGATATACCTAAGACTACTATGATCTGAGTAAACTATTAAAAATTTGTCCATCATGTAATGTCACAACATTTTAAAGGCGAAGCCCTCTACTGCTAACTCCAGTTAATGGGTAGCTAGTTCTTCTCATGCAGTCTCAGCTGTTGTGAACCATACGTGATCACTTCTCACTCCTACATCAGGACACATCCAAGCCTGGTCCCTGATGCACCACAAAAGACTAAGTACACAACTCCCTCCCCTAGAAACCTCAAAATGGGGCACTCGTCAATCTCTCCCTCATCTCCTAGAAACTCCATTGGCATCTCTTTGACCACAAAAAGGGTTTCCCCTTCTTCTTCAATGCTGACAACGGTGCCACGACTTTGGAAATGTTAGTCAAAATCCTCATGTAGTAACCGTCCAAACCAAGGAAACTCTGCACTTCTATCACACTTCTGGGTGGTTTCCAAGCTTGAAAAACCACAATCTTCGTAGGACACACCACAAATCCAACCTCCATGAAAATTTTCCTTGGAAGTTATCCTCTCGTATCCAGAACTGGAACATCGAGAGTTCACCATAAAGCTGGTGCTCTCGGAGTGTGTCTAAAACAATCTTCAGATGATAGGTGTGCTCCTCCTCTGTATCTGTGTATATCAGAATGTTATCGATGCTGACTAATAGAAGGTGATCAAGGTATGGCTAGATGATCATCTTCAAGAGTCCCATGAACACTACTAAAGCATTGGTCACATCGAAATGAAAACACAAGAACTCATAATGGCCATAATGACATATGAAAGTCATCTTCTGAACATCCTCGTCTCATACACTGAGCTATTGATAACCTGATATGAGGCCAATATTAGACAACCATTGTGCTCCCTTTAACTGATCAAATGGATTGTCATTCCTTGGGAGAGGGTACTTGTTTTTCACGGTCACCTGGATCTAGTGCTGATAGTCCACACAAAGTCTCAAACTCCCATCTGACTTCATGGTGAACAAAATCGAGGCTACCCAAGGTGAAACACAGGGCCTAATGAACCCCTTGGTCTGCACATCCCCCAGCTATACTCGCAACTCTCATAGCTCCACGAGAGCCATATTATATGCTGGTGTAGATATCAGTGCCATCCTCTAGTAAAATTCGATGTAAAATTCTCCCTCTCTGTGAGATGGTATTCCCAGAACACCATCAGGGAAAACATCAGTTTACTGTTCCACCACTATAGGATAGCTCAGACTGTCAACATCAACTGCTCTGAGGGTAAGGCTAGCCAACTGATGTGTGATCGGTTGCGCCCTCCTTCGGGTAAGTACATCATGTTCTTCAAAGGCTCTCTTATCTACGGTGAAGGTAAACCTGGTACCATCTATGTGGATACATCACATGTTGTGCCTAATACAATCGATCTATGCATGGATGGCAGATATCCAGTCCATACCCATGATGACGTCATAAGGCCTCGACGCCGCTACTAGAAGATCACAACCGAAGCTCTCACCTAATATAGTGAGCTCAAACTGCTAGAACTAGTCTGTAATCATCAAATCCTATCCTGTTGGTGTCTCTATCCATAAGGATTGAGCCAACTACTCCACTGAAATCTCCGTGCTCTGAATGAGGGTGGTGGAAATGATTGAGTGACTAGAACCTGTGTTTATAAGTACTACAACTACGGTAGAGTATACACATATCATAACTAATATCATCTCCGAAGCACTGTGGTAATAGGCCTCAACTACCTAATGTTGTGCTCGTCCCTATCCACCTACTCCCTCTGGTTGGGGTGGACCACCTGGAGCTGGTGGTAGAACCTCGAATATCCACCCACCGCCTGTTGCACGACCATCTCCTCTGCCCCATCAACCTTCTTTCTGTGTTCTTCCTAGTTTAAATCTTTTCCTCTTCCCAAGAGGTCCTTTTACCATCTTCTAGTCATCATTATAGAGGGTCGGGTAGTCGCGTTCCATGTGACACTACCCACCACACGATTGACATTGTATACTCCCCACCTATCCAAATCCTTCTTGAAGCCTCGCACAACTAACATTGTATCCTGCTGTCGTCCACCTATATGTCTAGTCCTATTTGAAAATTGTTTCATCTATATACTTCTAGATACTAATGACTCTACTATACGAGGTCTGGTGGTGCGTCTCACTGCTGTTGACTGCTCCTCATGGAAACTCTCCACTTTGAGTGCTCTCTCTAACACCCCCGCCAATGTCGGGATGATGAGGGAAATCATCGAAGCTCAAATCTCCCATCTGAGCCCTTGCTCGATGGTCCAGGACCATGATGAATGGGTCTCTCACCATGTCTGTGGAGTATGTATAGATGTCGGTGGACCTCAAAGAATACTGAGCCATATTCATGCTACCATGCTACAAGTAGAGATTCTCTTATATAAGCACTTGGCATTAGGCCACTGGGATGAACTCTGCACAAAAAAGGCTCTATATGTATGCCCAGATGAGAGTCACCTCATCGTGAAACTAAAGCATCATTCTCTATAATCTATCTACTGCTACCTAAAGATGACTAGCAACAACGATCACCATAAGATTAGCTGGGGTCCCTACCAGTCGACAAACTCTAACCCCCCGACCTCCATCCAGTCCTCACCTACCTGTGGATCCGTCTCACCCCAGAACCATGGTGGCCTCTAGTTCTAGAACTCATGCAATGCGCTCAAGTGGTGTGCACCCTCTACTGCTAGGGCTAGTGGAATTGGCTGCCCAATGGGTAGTGATGTTTCTGGTACACAACCAGATCATACAACTACTGAAAGGGTTCCCTTCAGCAATGCCTTGTCACTCTATAGGCTATCATAACATACTCTACCTAGAACCATGGCTGGATGTATATGTGGAGGAATCTGGAAAAGAAACAGGTGCATGATGGTCCTTAAGTTATACCAGTTGTGTTGAATCAATGTGACCACAAAGAAATTTTTTCAAAAACACACACACAATTTTTTTTTTCATGTGTTGAGTCAAAAATCAAAAGTCATGATCTTAGTGTATGGATATGTCGGCCACTACACCAACACTGGATTCCCTAAACTGATAAACACACTCATAACACTTAACAATATTTCCCGTTAAAAGATCAAAAACCAAGATCTTTGGTAGAATTGACTACTATGATACCAATTTGTCACGACTCGTCCTCTGTGGATCATGTCGTGATTACCCCAAGCACTCCATCCATAGGCTAGGGGCAGGCGACAAGCATCGGAAAGGCATATCCCTAAAATTGGGAAGGCATTGCCTTTATAACATGAAAAATCAAACCACCAAGCACACAACCAGATACAAGACCAAGGAAAACTATATAGTAAATGTTGTGTACATTAAGTAAAGGGGGTAGGAATACAATCCCAACAAGAAAGTAAAAGTACACCTGAAAACATCTCATGTGAACATTAGCCAATGATTGAAACTGAAGGGTAGGTAAAACTCCCAAACTATCATCTCTGTGGTATGTGTCATATAAAGTACTCATCTAAGTAGCCTTGAGTCTTGGTAGCATTATCCTCCATCAACATTTTCGGTCATTTTCACAATACACAACATGATGTCGGTGTAGCCCATGCAGGGGGTGAGTATTACGATACTCAGTAGGGACCCCGAGACCCCCGAAGATCTCCCAAAATCCAAAAAAGATAAACTACAAAGCATGGAAACAAAAATAAACCCTACATAGGTATATTCCCATACATATACCTCTGTTATCAAGTATACCCATCTCATTCATGGGGAAACACAACGCCCAAAATCATAGCGAAAATGCTCAATAGTTCCACGAAAGAAATAATACCATGAAGGTAACACCACATAGGTAAGTTCCACAAAGGTAACACCTCATAGATAAATACAACACATGTATCACCACAATGGTATGTACCAAAAAGGTAACGCCCCACATAATATCGCCACAAAGGTGTCACCACATTGAAGTGTACTGAAAGGGTAAAGAATCAACTCACACCAGGTATAACATAAGAACAGAAGTATAGATGATTAATTGTATTGCTAGATCATGTTACTTCATCGGGATACTATGCTGCTGACCCACACTGAATCTGAAGATGACCAACCCCTGGTCTAATGATTCATCAAGTACACACAGCAGCAAGGTTCTTGAAATAAGAAAGCTTGATTCTTAGAGGTTCCACTCCTCAAGCCATTGGTCGATACTTCGACATCCAAGAAGTCCCATGAAGAAGTATCCTAAACATCTTACAAGTCATAAGGGACCAAATGAAACTGAAGACACATCTATCGGACGCCTAGTCTATATGTTATTAGTGTTTCTGTTCCAAGGGCCTCATTGGATTCAGGTTCAATCCAAATTGGTCTTACTTCAATAATAACCAAATCTCAAGTAGACTATACCAAAAGGACCATCTCAATCTAGGGATTTAGTTGAAATAGATAGTTCATCAAAGATACACTCAATTCTCAAGATATGGCCAGAAAGGCGTATCTAGGTCCAGATGGGCCCGGGTCTGGCTCGACCAATCTCGACCTAGTCTGGGTCTGGCCTGGTTGGTCGGGACCACGACATGCCCAACCTTATAGTTTGTGGCCCTACTGGGCCTGCTCGGAACTGCATGAGGGGAGAAACCAACTCAACATGTCCTACTATGGAATGGTCTGCTTGGCTGGTGTGGTCCGTCGTGGTGAGGCCCACCCTGGACGCTACCAGGGGGAACCCCCCAGTATTCTAAATGGTCTAAGGACCATTTGGATGGAACATGTTGGCACGCGGGACCGTACAGAGTGGTCCCGCTCGGTATGACATAGTAGGACGGTTTCCCAGCTGGTTCTCCTCCCCGCAGAGCGACGACGCCAATTTCCTCCCAGTGGTCGGCCAAGTAATGACCACCCTCCAGCTTCCGCTATGACTAAGTAGCTGGGGTCTCCAACTCTAGTGGCATAGACGAGTGTTGAAACTTCTCCATGCAGCTGGCTGGATGTCCGTCGCCACCCTGCTCTAACGCGGCTGGCGGGTCATGGACTCCTACTCAACCAGTAGCATGACACACGCCACCCTACTACAATGGGGCCAACCAGTGTGGGGGCCACCATTCAACTCCACCAAGGCCGACAGACCATGGACTCCTCCAACGGTGCAGTTGATCTACCACCCCATTGTGCCCTGCTAGCGTCGGTCTCTATCCTATTCTTCTACGAGGAACGTGTCAACAATGAAGATGCGAAGGGATTGGGCCATGTTCGTCTGGATCATACGCTCTATATTAGATCGGTAGAATGTTGCTAGAAAAGGAAGATTAAAAGTAATGAAAATTAATGTATAATAGTCATAAATACACCTCTACCTTGATCATCCATCGATGGTGTCATGAGGAGGAAAATGACATGGTGACATCGGCGTTCGTTGCTCCCGCCAGACGATTCCGATCTGAGGTCGAGTATCATCCTCATACTTCATTTGGGGTGGTTCTTCACTAATGTATCCTATTTGTTGGAAGATCTTTCTTCACACTCCTCCACTCCCTTTCTATAACAGAGAAACACCCCTCAATTCTCTCAGGAAGAGTTAATAAAATAACTCTTAATTAACATGTTGTTTCATTAATTTAGATTTAATAAACCTTATTAATTAAAGAGAGTTCTGGTTACATATTTTGTGTAATCTGGCATTTAATGCCCAACCTTAACTACCCGACCACCCTCGTGTGGTCCCCCCTCATCTATTCAAAAAGGTTGTTTCAAGATGTAAAATCATATGTAATTATTTTAAATTTTTTTCATCTCCCACAAAATACTGAAATATTAGATTCCACCCTTGAACTACTGTGTTCAAGGTGAAGGTATGGTTAATTTAATATCAGTGTTGCATGTTCAACAGTGTCCTCATATTTCAATTCTGAGCACCAGGTTAATAGTTACAAAATATTGCTCGCGCGTTTAGGGAATGTACCCCAAACAAATTTTAGAAATACATTCTGGGCACACCATTCCTTGTAATCACGCACTATCAATTTTTGGTGAATTGTAATATTCCCCTTATAATATAAAAATTTAATTTACATGAAAAAATCAGGTTCTTTACAAAAATATATAGGGAATTTGATTTCAATATCCTATTTATAGTTAGTTGAACGTGGTGTATTCTTAGCATTGTTGTTTAGATGTTTACATGTACACTATTTAATTGTAATGTCCACATATTAATTTTCATGTCATAATGTTATTGCGGATCCCAGGATATAATCAGAATCCCTAGATATTTTGAAATTGATCTTATATATTTTTCCTATATTCAAGATATATTTTACTATCTGGACACAATAAATGTTTGACAATCAGGTGATAGGGAATCATAAAGATTGATACTTCATCCCTTGATTTTTTTCACATTCTGAACTCTAAGAGTGGGATCACGAGGACATAATTTTCAATATGATCCCCATATGTTTTATGTTTAATTGGATATTATTGTCTATGGACATCTATAATAGTCTCATAACATTTTATTATTACCAATGTAATTATTTTGACTGCACACTATGCTGCATGGAAAAAACCATGATAATGAAATTGTGGTGACGTTTCTTATGGTGGGTACATCATTGGTGGTATGAAATTGGTTTAATGGTCAAGAAATGATTTGTCTCTTAGAGGTTAATGAAGTAATATACCTCAAAAAAATTTGATCAAGATAGAAGTACCACGATAAATCCATGTCCATAATAGTCTAACGTAAATCCATCTAGTCATATATAAAAAATAAAGCTGGAAAATGATGATGGAATGAGTGTGCATCATCCGTTATGATATATTTAAATAAGAATAGATTATTGTTGATTCAATAAGGTTTTCCTTATGAATTTTCCATTCCTTCGTGTTCTGAAAATCAAAAACACCTTATACTTAAGCAAATGTATGTTTTACCTCTATAAGGACAATTTTCTTCCATCAGGAAATTTACCCGAACCTAGAATCTATTATACATAGAGATATTTTTCCTTATGTACAAAACCCGGTTTCATAACCAAAATTCCGGAATCATATAATGTAAAGATTTGGAGAATTCTTTTTTTAGGATCCGAATTCTGGATGTGAACTCTTATGAATTTCGACTCTGAACTCTTAAGTAGTTCGGCTCCGAACTCTTATGTAGTTCGACTCCGAACTCTTAAGTTGTTTGACTCTGAACTCTTAATTAGTTCGACTCCGAACTCTTAATTAGTTCGACTCCGAACTATTATGAAGTTCGACTCCTAACTCTTATGTAGTTCGACTCCGAACTCTTAAGTAGTTCGACTCCGAACTCTTAAGTAGTTCAACTCTTAACTTTTTAGTTATTCGACTCTGAACTCTTATGAAATTCGACTCCGAACTCTTATGTTGTTCCACTCCAAACTCTTATGAAGTTTGATTCTGAACTTTTACTAGTTCGACTTCGAACTCTGCATGTTCAGATTCCGATCTCTGGTGAAACTAGACTCCGAGTTCCTATGAAACAGAATTGGAACTCCTCTTAACATAAACTCCGAATTTCACTTTGATTAGACTCCGAACTTTTAATTTAATTACACTCCAAAATTTTATATGGATTTTTCTTACATTTTCTCCATTTCAAAACGATGTCGTGCATTCTGTTATACATGATTTATTATTATACGATGTCATCTATTCTGTTTCTAATTAAACATTGGTTGAGTTACACGTGTACAGGTCCCTCCGAATTTCATGGAAAATATGACCATTAGAGGAGGGAGTCGACCGTTGGAAATTTTCCTATAAATAGGAGCTCATTTGAATGAGCTCAAAAACTGATGTTGATCGATCTATATACCACACGATGTTAAGGTGATTTCTAGAGAGAGAAGCTATTCATGCATTGTGCGTACAGAACTGGTCGTTCATATTGCTTCGTGCGACTCCGAATGTTGGTGATTACATTCGTGGACTTTCGGGGATAGGAAGATAGACGTGCTGACTACCTTAATGTTCGAGGGCTTCCTTGATGATGAAGACATAGGTTCCAACTACCTTGAAGTTGAGGGCTTGCAGGGATAGCAAGACAAAGACACCGATCTTTGTATCGAGGGCTTACCCTGGTGTGGGTTAGACAGACTTTCATGAATGTATAAATCAAGGGACCTTTATCCAAGGTTGTTGGATACCCTTATCTTTGGGTTAAAAGATCTATATCTTGTTACATGTAGTTTTACTACTTGTTTTTCCGCTGCATATTGTATTGTAAGGAATGTATAACCTTTTTTATTTCCTTACACTTGTACTCTGATTAGTTTAGATTCTATACGCTTTAAGGTAGAATCTCATTTTGTAAACTTTAATTCCAATTTTCCAATTGGTGTTAGAGGTGTTTTAAATATTCTTAGTTTAATTTTGATAAACATAGAACTTTCCTTGTCTAAGGAAAACATAGTTATTCATAACCAACATTAAAAGATCCAAAGGAATTTTTAAAGTGTACAATTCACCCACCCTCTTGAATATTGAGCATCTACATCGTTATTTTGATCCTACAATTGGTATCAGAGGAGGTCTCTGAAATACTTATACTCACATATAAGTTTTTATTGCTCACTTTTTCATTGTACTTATTCTTTTTTCAGAAAGATTTTTTTCGAACATTGTCATTCTGAACATTGTCATTACAAACTTTATCATTCTGAATTGTCATTCTGAATTTTCATTCCGAACGTTGTGGTTACGTTCTTTTTCTACTAACTATTTTGGTTGCCAAGATTATTATAAGAATGGCAGGAGTGAATGTTGGTTCTAATGACAATCTATATCCTACAAGACCACCAATCTTTGATGGTAATGACTATGAGTACTAGAGAGATCGAATGAAGACTTTTGTCTTCAATACTGGTGTGGATATTTTCATCATGCTTACTAGTGATTATAAAATTCTTGATAAAGAAGTTAGAACTTTCATTAACCATGAAAAGCAAGATTATCAACTCAATTATAAGGTACACAATACTTTACTATGTTCAATGACTAGAAATATATATAGCCAAATTTCATCTTGTGAATTAGCTAATTGTATCTGGAAGAAGTTAGAGGTTACACACTTTGGCACTTCTAATGTGATTGAGACTAAGAGAGCTATGCATATAGCTGAATACCATGGATTCAATTTTCCTTATAGTGAACCAATTTTCAAATTTCAATAGAGATTTATGACTATAGTGAACATTCTTCAATCTATGGGAGAGAAAGGTCTGGATGATGATGCTCTTGTGGATAAGATAATTGATATTATGCCAAATGAGTGGGAATCGAAAAGAATAGCTACTGATAAGAATAGGAAGGTCACTCAAATTTCGTTATATGAGCTATTTGGAACTCTTCTTCAACATGAAACAATAATGAAGAGAGATGCTGACAACATCAAAAAGAAGAATGGAAATGGTACTATTTCTTTTACAAAAACATCAAATCATATGAAAGCTAAGACTCCTGCGAGAGTAACTAGATCCAAGTCTAAGAAAGTTATTATCCAATCCGAATCTAGTGAGAGTGAAGTCTCTGAAAATGAGTTAGAAAATCTTTCTCGAAGGATGAACAAGATATCCAGCAAGAAAAATTCCCAATCCAAGTATAAGAAAAATGAAATGAATGATATAATGATGGAGAAGTCAATTGTTATGAATGCAAGAGAGCTGGACATATTAGACTGGATTTCCATTTTCACAAAAATAAAGAAGGGAATGAAAGGAATTCTGAAAGGAACAGAAAGATGTACTACAAACCCAAAGCTAAGAATGTTCTGAAAGGAAATGACACATGGAGTGCCAGTGGTGGTGACTCTTCAGATGATTCTTCTGATTATGAATCTTCAGAACAGAAGAATCTTGGTCTTATAGCCAGATTACCCATTAACAATCACTGTTTTATGGCTAAGGTATGAAATGCGGAATCATTGACCAATGTTTCTTTAAATTATAATGATAGATAATATTATAACTCTTCGGATGATAAATCTTCTTCGGATGAAGAAAATACTTTATCAACCTATGAAAAGGTTTCTAGGTTTGAGGAACTTCTGGAAATTGAGAATTCCAAACTCAATAAAAAACAGGATAAGGAAAACACTAGGAATTATATTCTTACAAAAGAAATATCATATCATACTAAAGATCTTGATAGGAAAAATTCTGATTTTATAAATATTTCAAAAAATCTTGAGGATGTATGTTCTGAGAAGAACAAACTTTCTAAAGAGTTAGAAATAGTAATTTCTAAGAAAAGTATTTTCGAGCCTAGCTCTAATTCTAAATCTAATGATTTTGAAGATAAAAACATGGTTATAAAACTCAAGTCCGAAATTTTTTCCTTAAAGAAGTGTTTATCGAACTATAACCATGGTAAAGAATGTTTTGATAAAATGTATTCTCAAATACGACCTTTAAGAAACAAATCCGGATTTGGTTATACCCATGTAAAACCAACTTTTAGTAGCAACTGCTTTGTACAAAAAAGTGCCCCATTTTGTACCAAGTGTCAATTTAGTGGTCACTGGGAAAAGAATTTTTCTTTAAAAAAACCCAATCTTTAGGTTTTCATAAGGAATATTTTTTAAAGAAGATGTGGGTGCCTAAAATTTTGGTGTCTGGAAATCTCGGATCCAAAGGAATTTGGATTCCGAAAGTCTAATTCTTTTCTTGTTTTCAAGAAGATAAAGGGAGTACCAACAACAATACATAGTACACAGATAGTGGATGTTCCTAGCACATGACTGGTAACAAAATCTATTTTGAAAAGTTTATCAAAACAAAAGGAGGAAAGGTATCTTTCAGAGATAATGCTCTGGGAGAAATTGCTGGTATATGTAATATTGTTCTTCTTGGTAGAACCTTGATTTCAAATGTTTTATTTGTTATGGGTCTTAAGAACAACCTCATTATCATAAGTCAGTTATGTGATGAAGGATACCTTATGAAGTTTAGGAATGATAAATGCTTAGTTAAAAATTCCAAGGAAGAATTTATTCTTTCAGCCAATAGGCAAGAGAATTTTTACAGTTTGAACATAGAAGACCATAGAAGCAAACATTTACCTTACCATAGTGCATTGGAAGATCATTCCTGGTTATGGCATAGAGGACTAGGTCACTGTAACCTTAGCTACTTATGTAAACTCTTTAAGAAGAAACTAGTTAAGGATCTACCGCATCATAGATTTGATTCTCCTAAATTTTTTGATTCTTGTCAATATGGAAAGAAACATAAATCTACTTTCAAATGAATTGGTGAAGTCTCAACAACTGATGCATTACAGTTAGTGCACATGGATCTTTTTGGTCCAACAAAAACAGGAAGAATTGGAGGCAAATAATATTTTTTTTTTCTAGTTGATGATTACACTAGATTTACATGGGTCTATTTTCTAGTAATGAAGTCTAAGGATTTTTCTTATTTCATAAGTTTTAGAGCACAAGTTAAAAATGAGAAAAATCATCCATTGAAAACTATTCATAGTGATCATGGAGGAGAATTTCAAAATTCTGATTTTGAAACCTTTTGTAGTAGAAATGGTATTACTCACAACTTTTCAGCACCTAGAAATCCTCAAAAAAATGGTGTAGTTGAAAGAATAAATAGAATTATTTAAGAGATAACTAAAACCATGTTGAGTTAATATTCTATAGCTAGACATTTTTTGGCTGAGGCTGAAAGTACTTCTTGTTATACTATAAATCGAGTTTTGATTAGACCTTTTCTTAATAAAACTCTTTATGAGTTATGGAACGGTAGAAAACCAAGACTTTCATACTTCATGGTTTTTGGTTGCAAAGTATTCATTCTGAATACTAAAGATAATTTACATAAATTTTCACCAAAATTTGAAGAAGGAATTTTCTTAGGCTACTCCACAACTACTAAGGCTTATAGAGTTTTCAATAAAAATACTCATACTGTTGAAGAAACCGTGCATGAAAAATTTGATGAGTCTGATCCTTTTGTTTTCAAACCATCCCAACCTACATCCTCTGATGTGTTTTCAAAAACTGATTGTCAACCACTGATAGAAGATCCTTCTGATAAGGGAAATGTTCAAGAGGATACTTCTGAAACATTTACCCCAGAAGCCTTTCTACCCTATGATAATGAACATGCTATACCAAACCCAAATCAGGTGTTTCTTAAGAATCATCCCTGTGATAGCATCATTGGTGATGTAAATCAACCAATAAGAACTATAAGCTCCTTGATAAATGAGGTATAACATATAGCATTTCTTTCCCAATTAGAACCAAAAATAACTCATGAAGCTTTAGGTGATGATGATTGGATCAAAGCCATGAAAGATGAACTAAATGAATTTGAGACGAATAATGTCTGGACCTTGGTTGAAAGATGTAAGGAAACTTATTTCATTGGAGTAAAATGGGTCTTCAGAAATAAGTGTGATGAAAATGGAGTCATAGTAAGAAATAAATCTAGACTCGTTGCTAAAGGCTATAACCAGCAAGAGGGAATAGACTATGAAGAAACCTATCTTCCAGTAGATAGACTTGAATCTATTCATATTCTACTTGCCTTTGCAACATTCTTAAATTATAAACTATTTCAAATGGATGTGAAATGTGCTTTTCTTAATGGTTATGTTCAATAGGAAGTTTTTGTTGAAGAAACTCCTGGATTTGATGATAAAAAACATCCTGATCATGTTTTTAGACTTACTAAAGCTTTGTATGGCCTTAAAGAAGCCCCGCGAGCTTGGTATGATAGACTCACATGATTTTTGCATCAAAATAAATATGTTAAGGGAAATGAAGATCCAACCCTTTTTATAAATAAATATAATAAAAATATTTTGATTGTTCAAATATATGTTGATGACATTATATTTGGTTCAACTCAGAAATCTCTAATTGATTATTTTTCATGTATAATAAAATCTGAGATTGAAATGAGTATGATGGGTGAGTTAACTTTTTCCCTTGGTTTTCAAATTTCACAAAGACCAGAAGGAACCTATATATCCCAACATAAGTATATTAAAGATATTCTCAAAAATTATGGTTATGACAATGCTAAAAGTATAAGTACTCCCACCGGTACCTCAAACATCTTAGATCCTGATGAAGCTGGGAAACCAGTAGATCAAACATATTTTAGAGGTATGATAGGAAGTTTACTTTACTTAACAACTAGTCGACCAAATATAATGTTCTCAATATGCTTATGTGAAAGATATCAATCCAATCCGAAGGAATGTCACTTAATGGTAGTAAAAAAAATTTCGCTACCTTAAGGGAACCATGGATCTAGGATTATTTTATACTTCTGGAAATGATTTTGTTCTAAAAAGATTTTCTGATGCTGTCTTTTTTAGATGTATAATGGATAGAAAAAGTACATCCGGAACTTGTCATTTCTTAGGAAATTATTTAGTTTTTTGGTCATGCAAGAAGCAACATTCTATAGCACTTTTCACTGCTGAAGCTGAATATGTAGCAGCTGGAAGTTGTTGTGCTCAAGTGTTGTGGATGCAACACACACTCACAGATTATGGCCTCAGTTTTACTAAGACTCAAATTTTGTGTGATAACACAAGTGCCATTTCCCTAAGTAAGAATCCTGCACATCACTCTCATGCAAAACACATATACATTAGGCATCACATTCTTTGGGATCACACACTTAAAGGAGATATCATTCTTCAGTTTATCGGAATGCAAGATCAACTTGCTGATATTTTCACAAAATCATTACTCTCCGATAGATTTGAATACATTAAAAAAAGTTAGTAATGATAACCGTAAGGTAATCATTCTTCAAGAACTTCTTGTTGAACAATTATCCTAACAGCAATAAACTCCTTTTCAGAGGGGGAGTACATTTGATTGTTAGTGTAACTAAAATTTTTCGTAGTTAGTTTTTCAACCTTTTCGGAACTGAAACTTCTGGAATGGAGATTTTCGTAATGAGAACTTCCAGAATGGAGATTTTCATACTGGAGTTTTTCGTAACGATATTTTTGTACTGGAACTTTCGTAATGAGTTTTTTTAAAATTTATTTCTTCAAGAGGAATATTACCAATTACGAACAATCTTTATAGCCAATCTGAAAGATATGATTTTCTTACTTATAGTTTCGTAAACATATTTTTTCTTACTAGTATATTCCTGAGTTTTTAAAAGTTCATATTCTAGTTTTCTTCAAATTCGAATGTTTTCTTTAAAACTTCAAAAGATCGGAGTCAAGTTTTTCCTTGCAGCAGTGTTTTCCACCGTCAGATCAGATCAAAGATTTTTCAACTGTTAGATGGCTCTTGGAAGAGCAACGGTCACATCCATCACCTATATAATGGGGACCCCATGACTTGTCCAACATCGGTTTTGAAAGATTTAACGTCTTGAAGCCCTGCTGCTTTTCTTAAGACCGGTTCTGACCTTTCAAAAGTCATTCCAAATCTTTCATATTTTTCAATCTAAATGTCTGCTGAAGCAACATCTCAAGATATGTCAACTTAGAAACCAATCTCTAAGCGGTTACTCTTCAAGGAAAGTTTAGTTCATCCGGACTTCTATAATCTTGATTCCCTTTTTTCAAATAATATTAGACTGAATGGATGTGAAGATGTTTGCGTATCAATGTCTGATAAATAGGATCCGGTTTATACTGATTTGCTGATCGAGTTCTATGAGTCTGTTTCCTTCCAAATGGAAGATGAAAGAGAGTGGTTTTATTTCAAGTCTTATGGGAAGAATTATAAGCTATCATACACCAAGGCCGCAGGCTAGGTTGGTTTATCCTATGAAGGAGAAGCTGAATTCTACTCACACAAACTTCCCGATGTGCAAGGAAGTTTAAACAAGGAGAAGGCACTGAAGTGTCTTGCACTTAAGGATGATTCAACCATTAAGATTTCCCATATCACTCTGAACAATAGAATCCTTCAGCTTTGGGTACAAGGTTTTCTTGTTCCTAGAAGAGGTGATAAAGACATTTTTAAGAAAATTGATGTCTATATCTGAGATTTCTTGGTAAATCTAAGAAAGAAAATTCTGATAAGGCATGTCTTGGTTACGATCAAGAACATCAAAGAAGAAATTTTGAGGGCTCAGATAATCATGGTCCCTGCCTTACTATCTAAGCTGCTAGTTCGGTGCTCAGAATCCTTCTAGGTTTCATGCAAATCAAAATATCTGAATTGCAGGTTTATGCTGGTTAGTGATGACACCTTGAGGAGGATGAAGATTGGTTTTTGCAGGGAATCCGGAGAATTTTACCCTCTATCTGTCGAAGAGGTTGAAGAAACTTAGAAATATACTCACACCCCGGAACCATCCAAAAATCAACGTAAGAAGATAATGGTTAAGGAAGTGGTTGCTGATGAAGAAAAACCTAAGGCTAAGGAAACTCAATCTGCTCCCCCCCCCCAGCCGAAGAAGCAGAAAACATATATAGATGAAGTGGCAGCTAAGTGGAGGGAAGACAAAGAGAAGAGGAAGGAAGGGGATCCACAATTCGGATTGGACCCTGCAGAGGCTAAATCCTTAAATGAAAAGGCTTCGGAAGAGTTAGAGAAGCATGTGAAAGAGAAGAAAATGAAAAAGAAAGTGTCTGAGGGTGAAGTGGTGCAATCTTTGTTGAGAGCTAAAGAGTTAGCATCTGAGTTTATTCTGGTTCTGAAATCTTTCCTAACAGATCCTTATTTACCAGAAACTCTAACCAAGAACTATATCACTTCGGAAAAGGACAAGGGTAAATAAGTAGTTGAGTAAGCTAAAAAAGAAGTTGCTGACGAGGTAGAGGAAGAAGAAGAAGAAGAAGAAGAAGAAGAACATGAGGGAAGTGAAGATTTGGATACCCTGATCAAGAAAGTACAGGATTATAATGATAAGGCTGAATTTGCAAAGTTAGTATCTCCAGGAATGGGAGATTAAGAAGATAACAAGAAACAATAAGAAGAAGAAGAAGAAAATGTCTTGTATGATGAGGAAAGAATCCTATGAGAAGAATTTCCTTGATGAAGGACATGAAAAATAGAAACCAGATGAAGACCAAAATATACATGTTTTTTAATCCGAGGAATTATCTCATAATGAGGAACCCATTCTGAAATCTAATAAGGGGAATCATGTTCTCCTGGATACTCCTATAAAAGTTGTCCTCAAGATGAAAGAGGTTCGTGGTACCTCTAGAAGGAAGCTGGTGCAAGTTGAAGAAGATCAATCTCAAAGAGATGTATCTGATTCGGAATCATCATCTCATGGGCATGATTTTGTCGTTCAATCTCTGAGGAAGTTGGTGGAAACCATTCCAATTTTTCCAACAATAGATTCTAGATGCCAGATGCTGCAACAAAGTTTGAATCAGAAATCAGATTCCTTATCCATGGTCATGGATATGTTATTGAAGCTTGAAGCTGAACAAAAAAGTTTCTTTATAGATTATGATGTGCATAGAAGATCTTTCAGTAAGATAAAAGAGTGTTCTAAAAGAGTTGATGAAGATTTAGTTTAGTTTGAATGTTTTTAGGATGAAGTTCAAAATGCCTTTGATACAACAGATAAAAAGATTAAGAATCTTATAGATAAGATGATTATTGAGTAGAGTTCCTGGAGTCAACAAGTAAAGGAACTAAATGACAAGGCAAATTCTATGGCTCAAAATCTTATAAATTATAGAAATATCTGGATTGATATTGAGAAAAGAGTCATTCAGCAAGATGAAATAATAAATTTGCAGAAAGAATCCATGGAGGCTCAGGAAAAATCTCAGGCAGAAGCTTTAAAAGGCCAAGAAGAAAAGACAAAATCCTTGGAGAGACAAGTTGAGGAAGACCAAAGGGACCTAAAGAAGCTCAAAACCTTGTTAAAGAAGCTCATTCCGAAGGAAAAGGAAGAAAAATGAACCCACTCAGATCGTTTGTTGTAATTGGCTTTCTTTGTAATGTTTTTCCCAACTATAATGAAATGTTATTTGGTTTTTTGTATCTTGTCATATACTAATGTTTCAGGTTCCATATTTACTATTCCATACCATTTTATTCTTTTTGAAAATCATAAAGGGGGAGATGGAAAAAGACCTACTCCTAAGGATAAGAAAGAAAAATTTCTAAGCGAAATATTCTTAAAGTAAGGGGGAGTGTCTCATTTCAAAGTTTTTCATTCCCATGATAATGAGAACTCCACTCTGGAAAGTCAGAATAAAATCCTTAGAGTTTCAATGCCTAAGGGGGAGTTAGTTGTATTCACTTTCATTCATCAACAAAGGGAGATAATTATAATTTCAAATCCTACTGAAATTTTCCAATGCCTTTATATTCTTTTTTGAAAGGATGTCTGTGCTTTCCAAAAAGGGGGAGATTGTTGAGTCAATAAGGTTTTCCTTATTAATTTTACATTCCTTCTTGTTTTGAAAATCACAAACACCTTATACTTAAGAAAATGTATGTCTTACCTACATAAGGAAAATTTTCTTCCATAAGGAAATTTACCCTAATCTAGAATCTCTTATACATAGAAATATTTTTCCTTAAGTACAAAACCGGTTTCTTAACCAAAATTCCGGAATCATACAATGTAATGATTTGGAGAATTCTGTTTTTAGGATCTAAATTCTGGATGTGAACTCTTATGAACTTCGACTCTGAACTCTTAGGTAGTTTGACTCCGAACTCTTAAGTAGTTCAACTCTGAACTCTTAAGTAGTTCGACTCCGAACTCTTATGTAGTTCGACTTCGAACCCTTAAGTAGTTTGACTCCGAATTCTTATGAAGTTTGACTCCAAACTCTTAAGTATTTTGACTCTGAACTCTTATGTAGTTCGTCTCCGAACTAATAAGTAGTTCGACTCAAAACTCATAAGAAGTTCAACTCTGAACTCTTATGATGTTTGACTATGAACTCTTATGTAGTTCAACTCTGAACTCTTATCGAGTTCGACTCCGAACTTTTACTAGTTCGACTTTGAACTCTTCATGTTCAGATTCTGATCTCTGGTGAAACCAGACTCCGAGATCCTATGAAACAGAATCTGAACATTTCTTAACATAGACTCTAAATTTCACTTTTGTTAGACTCTGAGCATTTAATTTACTTACACTCTGAAATTTTATATGGATTTTTCTTACATTTTCTCCATTTGAAAACGATGTCATGTATTCAGTTATACATGATTTATTATTAAACGATGTCTTCTATTCTGTTTCTAATTAACTGTTGGTTGAGTTACATGTGTATAGGTCCCTCCGAATATCATGGAAAATATGACCGTTGGAGGAGGGAGGCGAACGTTGGAAATTTTCCTATAAATAGAAGCTCATTTGAAAGAGATCAAAAACTGAAGTTGATCGATCTAGAGACCACACGCTGTTAAGGTGATTTCTAGAGTGAGAAGATTTTCATGCATTGTGTGTACTGAACTTCTCGTTCAGATTGCTTCGTGCGACTCCGAATGTTTGTTATTATATTCGAGGACTTCCGGGGATAGGAAGACAGAGGTGAATACTACCTTAATGTTCGAGGGCTTCCTTGCTGAGGAAGTTAGAGGTTCCAACTACCATGAAGTTGAGGGCCTGAGGGCATAGCAAGACAAAGACACCGATCTTCGTATCGAGGGCTTACCCTGGTGTGGTTAAGACAGACATTCTTGAATGTATAAATCAAGGGACCTTTATCCAAGGTTATTAGATACCCTTATCTTTGGGTTAAAAGATCTATATCTTGTTACCTGTAGTTTTACTACTCATTTTTTCACTACATATTGTATTGTAAGGAAAGTATATCTTTTTTTATTTCCTTACACTTGTACTCTGATTAGTTTAGATTCTATACGCTTTAAGGTATAATCTCATTTGGTAAACTTTAGTTCCAATTTTCCAATTGGTGTTAGAGGTGTTTTGAATCTTCTTAGTTTAACTTTGTTAAACTTAGAACATTCTTTGTCTAAGGAAAACATAGTTATATGTAACCAACTTTAAAGGTTCCAAAGGAATTTTTAAAGTGTACAATTCACCCCCCCCCCTCTTGTATATTGACCATCTACATCGTTATTTTGATACTAAAATTATATTACACATTGTGTGTTCAAATTTAGGTTTTCATTGCTTTAATTATCCTTATCTCTTTAAGATTCAATATGACTTTCTAGATCCCACTATTGGTATATGAATAGTATTCACTATTATCAAGATATGGGCCTAGAGGGTCACACATTATATCATATTTAAATGCATGCACTATTCATTTGAATATGATTATTGGGAATGGTGGGCCCTAATTATGAGGTTTTGTTTTTTGTCCATGGATATAAAATCACTGAATTATTAAATAAATACAAATTATTCATGTTAAGAATAATTTATGTTTTATTTATGTTTTATGGAAAATTATTATTTAAATGAATATTACCTTAAAATATTCAAGGTAAATTAATTATTTGTGGGAATGGATAGTTGAGTTAATTTCATCAGTTTTGTGATGTAATATATTTATTATATTACAATAAATAATTAAAAACTATATATTTTATAATAATTCACTTCAATAGTCATAATATATCATTTCTTTTTTGAGAAATAAATATTCATATCTCGAATGTTTATACTAGATATTTATCAATTCACTTTGAATTGGAGAAAGGAAACACTCAACATATGCTATTCACATATCAATTTTTATAGATTATATATCTTTTCTCTCTATTAATAGAGATAGATTCTCTTGTTCTTGTCACTCGATTGTAGTGCTTCTTTGTAGATTGATGGAATAGAGTAGTGTTGATCTCAGGTATGTCAAATATGTCATCTATCTTATGCGCTAGCTTGTAGATTCAGACAATAGGTGTTCTTGTAGGCTTTTAAAGAGGTTCTGGTTAATATAGAGGAATTCAACTTCAGATGCTTTGACCAATGATCACTAGAAATGAGAAAAAGTAATTACATCCTCAAATTGAACTATGTATTTAAGAATATTATTTTTATCATTTAATTTATTCATATGAAGATATTCATTCTCATACCAAGAATTCTTTATTCAAGGAATACGTATTCATACCGATAATTGGTGGAATATTTTTAAAATATGCCCATTGGGGCTTCCGATGTGTCCCCAATACCTTCACTAACATGTTCCCACTAAAAATTTCCATGATAATGGAAATACATACATTAATGAATTACTATACACTATGAGAATTCCAATTATAGAGCCACATACATGTTCTCATGTTACAAAACCATACCTTGGGAAAGGTATTAATGGACCACTTATGAATTCCCATTCTAAAGTAACTTACATGCTAAGAGGAAATCAGATCGTTTGGGATTTCTCATGTTTATGCCTATTTTAAAATTCATGCATCAATGAAAATAAGTTTTATGCACACCTAAATTATTAAAGAAATATTTCAATTTATTCAAAAATTGGTCAAACATGCCAATTATCAATGATCAAGACAATTTCAATTTTATTCCATCATCCAATTTAATCCAATTTTCATTTTCATGAAATGTTACCAATTATCAAAAAAATATTTATAATTACATATCAAAATTTATTTATGCCCAATTGAAATATTAAATGGAAATCAAGACATTATTCATTATCGTAATAATGTCATTCCAAATTCAACTTATGTTAACTACTTAAGAGACAAGTAATTCATAATAAATCAAATTACACCATTAGACTACCTATTCTAATACAATCCATTCTCCAACCATAGGTCAATTGTTGGAACACCACTCAGGTGTCCACAAATCTAAATCATTATTCTAACAACCCCCAAATGATCTATGGGAGGTCTAGGAATAATCTATTAACCAATTACATTTAATAATGTCTATGAATATGGTGTTCTATAATGATCCCACTAGTTTAAAAAACTATATAAGTTTAATGCAAACATTGGGGATATGTTTTAGTCCACCAACCTAATACAATAATGATGAAACTCCAAGGATCAAACATCGACCTCACTAAATAACACCATGATCCCTTATATATTGTGTGTGAAACAATTCATTATGGATGGAATAAGGGGTTTCATGGATAATGTATGATTGTTAAATGAAAAATAAGAAACTCATACCGATTAAAGTTGTCCAAATCAGATAATAGATAAAAAACCTTACAATTTTGTTAGAGAATCCCTAGGACATAGGGACAACCCTTTATAATGCATAGTAACATTTTAGTGTTTAAATTTTTGTTAATTAGCTTTCAAATGTCTTGTTTTGATGGTATAAAATACAAATCTACCCATCACTATCCCATCTCAGTATGATGCCACTGAATGGCTTGTGGTTACCTTTGACTAGCTGGTGGTGTCCATTAATGTAAATGATTTTTTGAAAACTCCACCTACTAGTTGGTGGGTATTCAATAGGATAACCAATATTATTAAGCTAAACCATATTTTCAGTGGGTCTCACTTGATAGATGGTGAGAAACGTTTAGAATGTCTTTTCAAATGTAAAACCCACTAATTAGTCAATGGACTCAATCCTCAAGAATTAAATGATTCAACTTCCCTAATACTTCATTCCACATATAGAATTTATAATGGGGACCACCTTTGATGCTACATATTTACTTGGAATCAATGATAGTTAAAATAAATTAATGGGGCTAAAAAATATGAAGTATAATATACATGGAAAATACAGGATCTTATAAACCCCCAACCAAATATTATATCACCCCTAAAATGTTCTCTTATGGATCAAAGAATGATATTGGTGCACATTCTAATCTACCACTCCCTCATATCATACTCACACTCTATGTTCTTATCTTGAGAATTCCCATGATTCTAGAACACTAGTATAAGAGTTTTCATTCCATATTAATTCTTCTAACTACAGTCTACAGTACAAAATAGATACTCTTCAACATACACGTTAGTGTCAAGATCAACATCATAAAAACATATCCTACAATAATGGTTAGGGTAATATATTTTATGCAAAAATAGGTGAAGTACATTGTACATCGCACTATACCACTATCAAGGATTCAATCGATATGAAACTAGATTGATTCAATCTGCTATCTAAACTAAACAAAAAACACTATTTATAGATTTCCATGCTCATGGATATGGTATATATTTATACTAGGATAAACCTAATGAAAAAACAGATGACTAACCTTGAACTATATAATTCTTCTTAAATGGTTATCAAAATACTTCTAGAAGAAATACATGGTTACCAATCACATTTTCGTTAACTATATAACTTACATGTCTCTTGGATGGGAGTAGGTCCAATAAGTAATAACTCATCTATCTCTAAATATTATAATGTTTAAAGAATTTAAATTCTTTGAAAATAATCAAAGTATCCATTTAGACCCATTCCTTGGATATTTTTTTATTAAAAATCCATGAGGGCCAAATGTTTCTCCCCAGAACCACCAAATTACAAAACATAGGCTCAAACCATTTATTTTTGAATATTAACCACTTACTAAGATAGTCCATCAGTTAATGAATGGTGGTATAATCTCAAAACCGAATATCCTTTTGCTTTCTAAATTACCTTTCATATCCATGATGTGAAATATTTATATCAATCAGAAATGATACACCTAAAATCACCATTTAGTAGAACTATCTCTATGACATATGGATGACCCATATCAGCGATTCTTAATGTCTATATAAAAGAAACGATGTGGGATAACTTCATCAGTTAATCTATGATCACTCATAAAACAACATTTTATTATTTTTCCTATGTAAACATGTCATCATGTTCATGGTTATATCGTCCAAAATCTATTTCGAAAGGGGAAAAGGATATAATATTTTAGTAGGCCTCTTTTACTCATACTTCACCTACTGATCATTGAAGCATCGTTCCAAAAAAAATTCTATATGATTCTTCATCTCAATCCATTGATACTATATATTGATATCATTAAACATATTCATCAAACCAGGATATAAGTCCCACTTGGAAGAATTATATTTCATCATCATCCCCTTCCCCAAAACTAAATGAAGCTAGACATGACAATAAAATTTTATAACCTTATATCTTACAAGTCACCAACATGATGACGGATAACCACCATATATGTTCTCCTTTAAGGATATGCACACCAAATTGGAAAATGTTTCTCTATTGACCTGATCTACAATCATGGGAACAAAAGATCTTAATGTCATAGTTTCTCACCCCTATAACTATATAAAATATAAATTCATATTCCCAATGACTAAAATCAACCTCTAATCATCATAAGATTCCCACATGACCACTGATTCTGTCTTTCTACTCAGATAATCTACAATGATATTTATATTCCCTATAGTGTATTCCAACTCAGTCTATAAAGACATTAGATACTCAACCATCATCCCTAACTAAAGATTTAAGTCATTCTATAAAAATATTTACATTAGAATGTTGTTTTCCATGGACACCATAAACATCTCATAAAAAGGATAATTGAAATTAAAACACAGGCATGGTACCACTATAGTTAACAATAGATCATGAGAAGGATATTACTACTTATGAGGCTCAACTATCATGATCCTTAAGAAACCACTCAATATTAATTCATCTGAGACTGACTCATGATGAATTAAATAACATTGTTTTCCCCTTACTAGGATTAGGTAAGGTTATGAGACCTATTGAGGTCTACCTTCAAATCAATTCCAAAAAAATGTCCTCATATGAATTTAATAAAAAATACCTCACACAATTCTAGGTCATCCTGGAAATCACATCTAACACATTGGTGAAAACCTAGATGAAACATTGTTAATAGCCTACCAGAAACAAAATACTCCAACTCCTGGAGATTTTCATGGGAAAATCCAAAAATTACATCATTTCCACATTCGTTGGGTCTACCAACACTTCATCCACTAAGATAAAATAACCCTAAAATTACACATTTTCAATCCAAAAATAACACTATGATAATTTTTATTTAGTAAATTCATACTCAATTTAAATAAGATATGTCAAGATGTTGGGAATGATCATTTCTAGATTATGATTACCACAATATTTCATCAATTAAATCAAATAATACTATTCCAAAAAATGGTTTATATGATTAATCAAGGAAATTAATACCATTAATGCATTCATCAATCCCAAAAGAATTAAAATAAACTCATACAAGACAAACCAACTCTTAAATGTATTTTGGGGTATGTCAAATGGTCTCACCATCAACTGATTGTACCCTAAACTCAAGTAAAATTTATTGAAAATCTAAGAACCTAAAATATAATAAAAAATATCATTTATTAGAATAAGGGGTAGAAAATGTTTATCATCATCTAGTTTAGCCATTATAAATCAAAACATAATAGTAACGTACAATAATCCATCTTGTTTAAAAGAATAACAAAACCCACAATAATGTATCTGGTTTTATGAATCCCATAGCTTCAAGATCATCCATCTAATCCATAAACTCAATAAGATACATTCATTACATCCATTAATATGGGATAGAGATAGAATCATATCCTTGAAAAAAAATTATGGATAACTCAATATACCACTCAAGTTATAATCCAAAGAACTATTCTAGAAAGGCAACCAAAAAGAGGTTTATAAATAGAGTAATAGAAATATAAATTATCTCCCCATCATCCATAACAAGTCATGGTTCATGGGTCGAGAGAAAATCCAATTTATAGGAAATTTATCCTTCATGAATTGTATGAAGAACCCATTCACTGTGATAAATATACATGTCCCCTTCTAGAGATATAAAATATACTGTATCTTGTTAATTTTTTTCATGACCCTGGTACAGAACTAGAAAATTTATACAATGTATTTATTTTAATCCTATCATTTCTATAATAAATTGTACCCATAAGAAACAATATCTCCCAATTTTGATAAACAAATCAATATAGTATATGATAACCTCTAATCTCTCCCATAACGGTGTATCAATGGTCATAACTTCATCAAATATTTCTACAAGAAAATCAAATCCCTTAGAATATTCACAATATATAAAGGGATGTGATTCTCTAGTATCCAATAAAATTCATGAATGGGTATATCATATTAGAATTGTATCTCTCATAATGGAAGTTCCGACATTTATATGTAAAATAGTAAAATTTGTAGCACACATAAGACTGACCACTCTACCATGGGCTCAAACTTTATTCTCATATAATTATCCTACATGATAACACATTTTCTCTTATATTAAGGTAGAAAATAACCTTACCTAGCCTATGTTTCCGGTATAACTCCAACTACCTATCTGGTCAAGCGTAACCATGGCCATTTGAGAACACTGGTACCCTCCATACTCTTCTAACAGCATTTGATCGGTGAGTTCTCCTATAGAACCTCTACAAATGGACCTTCATGCACAATATTATTGTCTATAGTTGGGTATGATCACTATAAGAACATTTGGTCATCCTTTCTAAACATAAATAACTTTCCCTAGTCGTAGTATTGACACTATTTTCAGCTCTCTTGGTCTACCTTCCAAATCCTTGGTATAAATTCTAATAGTGTAATTCTTGTTTCTTTGAATAATAGGTCCTCAATCATACCACATTGACAATATGGTAGATATTCAAGGATTTATTAGGAATTATTATATTAAGAAGAGTCTGAATTATTATTCTAGTGATGTTTTTCAGATGAAACACATTCACCTATGAATACATCTCATACTGAGGAACATCCAAGATATTCAACACCCTGGTTATCTAATCTGCAATAAAGGTGGAAAATAACATTATAGGTTAGTAAAATATCCATTTTATTCCATCACTAACACTATAACCTATTTTAGGCACAAGAACTCCCAATCCCTCTCATACATCATTTTATGATGATAGAAATTTATCTAAATATTTTCCTCAAAGTCCTTATTTGTTAAATCATGACTTTTTCTAGATTACTCTAGGATATCCTACCAGCACATGTCTTGTACAGATATAATATAAAAATAAATATTCACCCTAATATCATCTGGTTTCTCAAGGAGTTTGAATATTATCTAGATAGAATAAATATGAATGCTTGTTGTTTGAGGGAATCCCTCCGCAATGAACATGGGAGGGAACTGCAGTAGGGAATCTATGGTCAAATTAGATAATCAAATTCCATGAATGTTTAGTATTCTTATACATGGATGACATAAATAATTGAAAACAATCAAAATAGTGATAATCTATCATGTTCCTCAGTGATATTGAAATATCAGATAATTTTTGGTCGGTGGGTGATTGTTACCACTTTATTAATGCTCAAGATGAATATAATTCAATGTCATTTTACCCATAGTGGTCAAAAACTCCTTAGATTTTGGGATGGATAAAAAGGTCAACCATAAAAGGATGTGATGATAATAAATTACCATTTTCAAAATATTTTTTCAAAACATGGCTTCAAAAAAATTAGAATGTTATGACAATAACATTAATTGTTTTTTAATGTGACATTTCATGATAATACATCTCATAATTTTTATAGGTATATATATCATAAACATTAAATATATCCCATTCTCAAATAATTAATTTCACTATATTTTTCAACATGACATCTATGATCTATGAATAAAATCATTATTCTATATAGGCATATTAGTGAAATATCATAAAATAGTTACATCACACAAATATTTCATTACCCAAGTTGAAATAATATCACAATTATTACAAAAAAAGAGTGATCTTATCCAAGGGAACATGGGTTTTCCTCCAAAAGCGGTTCATCTTCTCTTATACATGAGTTCCTTTCCAAACCTTCACACATCATAGTATCATATATACCTACACAAAATTTGGATACAATATAAAATACATCTGATCTGACATAACATTGTAATGTCTCCATCACACATATCCCCCACATGACTGAGATTGGTATCAATGTGACCTAAATGTAACATCCACGTGCGATAAAAGATACTAATTATTTGTGATGGTATGATGCATATATAGTGGGATGACTATACCCTCTAGAATAGAGTATCAATCATAAAATAAATAAGATACAATAATCCATCCAAAAAAAATTAACAATATGTATAAATGAAAATCCACATCATTCCAAATATATAAAAACATACTATTTCAAACAGGATGTCAACTAAATTCTATAGAATTACTAATGTATGGAAATAAACCAAAAGTAAATACTCCAAAAATTGATCCTCAATCCCAAATTCAATCCTAATCTAAAATCAAGAATCATATCCCATAAAAGAAATCAATCAAGAACATCTCCCCTTTCACTTATCCATATTGTTTTCCATGAAATATTCCACGGTACCATGTCACAACCAAAACAGGGTGGGATGAAATCTTAGTAGGATTACACAGAAGGTGTATAAACATATCCAATGTGAAATAATAGTTCATGAAAATTTATAATAAATATTGTAATTAATTCATAAATCAATACGTAAATTCAAATATCCCACTGACCCTCATGTAATGGGTTGACACTTGGGGATAGCCAGTACCACTATTGGCATGATGTTCAATATATATTTCTATTCCATCACAAAATATGGGTAGATTCCCTTTCGTGGGTAAAATCATATATTCATGTTCTATTGGTCTCTATGTAAATTCTGATGAATAATCCACTTATGTGTTCCTATGGGCATTACCATTCCAAGAAAAAGATATGTATCCATGAATTAATTTACCCTATGATATTTCCCATTCAAAATCCATGTATGTGTTCCCATCGTGCAAGAACATAACAAGGGAAAAAGTATCACTTGAACCCAAGGGAATTTACAATATATGGAATCTTATATACTCAGATGACCTTTAGCCTAATGTGAATTATCATTATAAAAGAAATTTTACAATTCAATCCTCAAATCATATAAATATCCAAGGTCTTAAAAATAAAGAACATTAGAAACATTTTATGATAATTCAAAATTTTTAATTTAGGAAAATTATATATTATCCTTCCAATTTAAATTAAATTCCATTATCCCATTTTATCCAATTTCCTATTTCATTCTGTGTATAAAATAGATAAAAATAAATATTACAATTCCATTTCACAATCCAATTATTCCAAAATATCGTTTTACATGTTATTCATGACCTTTTATTTCATTGAAATTAAGAAAACCCCAATTCCATGTAAATTATCCACATAAAAGCTATAAAATTCTTAATAAAATAAATTAAACAAATTAAAATTATATGATACTTTAAAATTCTATGACTATCACTAAACAATTTTGAATTATACATAGGGATCTATTTTAATTCATTCCAAATTCAAGCCTTGGTTCAATTTTTAAAACACCTCCTAGGTGGACTTAAGACTCAGTATAAATGAAAGTGGACACAACGGGGACCATGAGAGGAGTGTACCTAAATTATTTAACAATTAAAATTAATATTGGTCATGGTAATTACATGAAATCATGATCACATTGGTTTCACATACTTGAAAATACTAATGAAGAATTAACATAGTTGTTTTAAACCACTAACTCTATGAAGAAACTCCAAGGATTATATGTTTGATTTATATAATTCCAATAAGACACTATATAGACTACAATTGAAAGATCCAATCAAGTGGGTAAGTATATGATTCAAGGAGAATAAAAGAGGTATTCAACAAACGAAAGTGAGTCATACTGATTCAAGGAGTCAAGATCATACAATTGATCAATGAATATGTAAAAACTGTTAGAGAATATCTAGTAGCCTTGGAGAGCCCTCCATAAAAACAAATTTCATATTAGAGTTAAAATTTGGGTAATCTAGTTTTTAAAAGGGATTTATGTGTGTAGAAAATATAATTTTAACATCTCTATCATATCCATGACTTATTCCATAGTATGACCATTGGGAAACACTATCTAGTTGTGGGGTCAACTATTGTGTCTAAATGGCTGGAGACCACACCCAATGGCAGGTGAGTCTCTTGTAAGAGGTCGAATCTTCTTAAGATCTACTAGATGCATAGTGGGGCTCTTATAAGCATTAAAAGACACTATATAGACCACTAGAAAGATTTTGGCACTATAATATATCCAATGATTCATTTCACCTATATACTTTACTATCATGGTCCCTTTTAGCATCCAATCTCCATTGAAATATGCATTTAACTAAGAAAAAATGTTTATTTATAGATATTAATGTGAATCAAAAATACACATAAAATTTAATGTAAATTAGATATAATGGGATATTACAAACTCCCAAACATATAATATCTAACCTCTTATATATTGTCCCATGAATCATGATGATGTGTTGTTAATCAAGATTGTCCATTATTCCAACATATCAAACTCCCTCTCCCGGGTCTCCTCTAAAAATCTCCTACTCCTAACACTACACTCACTTAATGAAAGTAGTTTTAATTAGAAATTCATATCAATATGGTCCATGATCATGAACAAATTCTCTTTACGAGAATCATTTATATCACGTTCAACATCATCAAAATCTATCATGAGAGAGGGGTCAAAGTGACATCGTTATTGATTTGAAATTTCTAACACATAAATCATGATACTGTAGCATTGAAAAAATGAATATTAATATGTTCTTGGGATGATTCTCTCTATATTCACAAGAATTATAACAATCATAGGATCATGATTTTCTTTCTTACAGTTTGGGAATTTCCCTATACTGGGTCACATGGAACAAAAAAACAAAAGACTATCCTGATACTCACAAGTTCATAACTAATGGTTATTTTTATAATTATATTATCTATTCATGGTTCCCAAGTTGCTTATGATCATATTTACCAACATAGATATCTCCTTCTAGAGTCCAATTCTAAAAATAACTAACACACATTCCTTTTAACAACACATAGGTGAATGATACCAATATCCATACAAAGCCCCAGGGTGAGACATTTGGATCAATTTTTTGAATGTATTATTATATTTTAACACCATGAGTGGAAAATATTTATTCCATGAATAGATATTATTGAAAACATTGTAACATAACGTATCCTCTAGATTCATAATCATTTTTTAGATTTTAAATCATTCTATGGATGCAAGGATGCACTCAGAATAAATTGTGACCCCAAAGCCGTATGATGGAAATTATAGAACCATGACATGAAATAAATATCTTGATTTAAATTGAAACTCCATGGAACGCCATATAATAAATCATTATCCGACACGTAGATATTTACTATATCATTAACATTAACAGTATCCATAATAGGATTTATGTGGGATTCCCTATCTAGTTTGTCTATGATTGACCATGCTACACCCTTTATCTTACCATTCCCAATTAAACCAATCCCAAAATCTGTTATGATATCATGAAACATTCACTCAACAATATAAAAATTATATATCAACCCACTAGGCCATTAATACACATCATTCACCCAATTATAGATGAAGAATCATTCCATGAAGCTCATTATCTATTTCTCAATCCCTATCCCCCAATAAAACCAATATCCATAGAGATATATATTCATATAAAAATGATATGCTATCCACATGGATGATTTAAATTCTATAATGAATACCATACCGAAACCAATAATAACCAATATATGTCCATGAACATAATGAACCACATCAATATAATGAAAGCATACTTGTGGTGGCTGCCCAACATATAAGTTATCCTTTAATGACAAACACTCTCGATTGGATAACATATATTTATTGATCAACTCTACAATCATTGGAATAATATATGATAGTGTTATAGTTGATAGAACCATGAACTCTTGAATATCTAGATGCATATATTCAAATAACACCATAATCCACAACTCATCACAAGATTATCTCATAGAATAAAACTTCATCTTCTTACATAGATTATTTTCTATGATATTTACATTTATTTGAGTGTATTACAACTTGAGTTAAAATACTTAAGATACTCTAACAATCATCTCTAACAACAAAATTTTTCATTTTGTGAAAATATGTAATTTAAGCTCCTGTGTTTCATTTACACCATGTTCCTCTCATCCAATAAATAATGATCCTTGTACCTTGGAGTGGGTTCTACCACAACAAACTCTATATCATGAGTTGGATAATTATTCCAATGAATCCTCAATTGTACAAATCCATAAGAAAAAAATAAATCCTATTATATTAGAACAACTCTGATCCTGATCTTGATGCATTAAAAAAGAGACATACCCCTTACATATCTTAGGTATGTTGAGGATCAATGCTCAGGGAAACATGATCCTAAATTCATATACATCCACATATAAATCATAAGAAAATAACCCATTTCATAGTAATCTTGGACAACAGTTCATCCATATGGGAGAAGTCATATATGAGATACCACAAAAAGAATCTAGACCCTAAAATCATTGAATATTAAATACTTTTTTCATTACCAAGATAACACATCTACCACTTGTTTTTGTTCTTGGTATAATCCTGGATCAGAGATGAAACAAATCAATAAATGCACAGTGTTAATCTAAAATTGACACTTTGATATATTGACACATAGATGAATCACTATTAATATACATAGTATGATGGAATGATGTTATGTATGATCATCCCATGATTGGGAGTACACTAAGATATCCTAAATTGAAACCACCACATATTGATCTTGAAATGGATGGAATATCAAATTCATTAAGACCATGAATATATATGGTGTGTTAATTATACTCAAATTAATTACTAAAAAATGTACAAGACACACTTACTCTTAATTTTTATACAGGCTATGTAAAATGTTCCCACACTCTACTAATGTAACAATGACCACATTTCATTTTTTGAGAAAATAAACGAACCTCTTATATGATCAAATAAATTATCATTTCAAATAGGGGATAAAAGTTCCTAAAAATCATTTGGTTCAACCTCCACTAATTCACACATAAGTGTAATGTCCCATTATCTTTATTGGAGAAAAGAACAAGATAATATCACAATGATGTAAAATGATATATGAATCCTTTAGCTTCCAGATATCATAATTGTACACTCAACAATCTAAGATCCATTGGTTCTATCCTGTTTGGTTGGATAGAATTAAATTAATCTCCTAGAAACATATTGATAATGATCTCGATCCCCCACATAGGTGGAAATCTAGACAACACTTTTAAAGATGAAACTACTTAAAGTGGTCATCCATTGGAATAAAATTACTATATTGTAGTTTAAATTCATTTAAAACGTGTCTTTTAACCTATACCAGAAGAAAACTTATTCTCCACTATATTTTTTGGTGTGTAACAAACCTGAAGATCCAATCAACTTAATTAATATAGTTTTTCTCTTATAGATAGATAAATTGGACTCTCCCAAGGTAATAGTTGATATGAGAATATTACATAAAAGAAAGGGACAATTTGTGTATACTTTTCCATATATTTTATTGAGAATAAATTCTTTTTATCACCAAAAATCGAAATTTTTTTGGATAAAATTATTGATATTGGTGATTAAGATGATATTCTAGTGTTTTCCATCCAAGGTCACAAATCTGGAAAGGCATCAAGAAATATTTAGGGCTACATGGCATGTACTTCCTAGAATACACCAGTTACTATTCCCACAAAATGGATCGAGAAGACTAGATGCACGCCCATGTTGCTGAAAAAATCATACATGTTGTGTGATTCTAAAATAAATGTCATGTGGCCCTTATAGAAGTGGTTGGTGTCCGTTGAATGATATTACATGCCATTAATGGTGGTTTTACATGCTGTGTACTTCCACCTACTAGGAAGCATCATGTTTCAAGTCAAAGATGGTGTGTTAGCTCACCTACCAGTGAAGAAAAGATGGAAAAAATGTGTTGACCAGGGCACATGCCATGTACATTCTAATACACTCTGTGCACTACTAAAACCATTAAATAGGAACCAGGCCCTCTAAGTTCATGATTCATTCGATATTCATTAATTCTGAGATATTCCAAGGGGAACCACTCTGAATATGTCCAATAATGTAAGAAGATAGAGAAAGAAGATGATAAAAGATTGGAGATACGGTTATTCCATGCTACCTTCCCAAAGGCCTTCGTAATGAATTTTTCATGAGGATGAATTTAGGTACTTTGAGTTGTTTAGATACTAGATACACCATGAGTAGCTAAATTTCATATGTGTTAGGGTTGTGGACAATAATGTTTTGAAATTTGTAAGTTGTGATTTTGTAAACATGTTATTAATTATCCATTCAAAAAATGCATTATAAACTAATTTAAATATCACTAGAAACCTCGTATCAGACTATAATTGGGGTTTCTAGAGATTTTATATGGAATTACGATTAAAAAAATCCATGCTAATTGGGTGTTTTAATCATCTCAAAAGGGATACACTAAATTAAATCAATAGAATCCAATTTCTAGACCACATAATTAGTTTCTATTAATTTTACCAAAAATCACAAGACCAAGGGGTTATGCTACATTCTTAACCTAGATATGTGAATTATCATGAACAACACAACCTAATAGGAAAATTGATTAAATAACAACCTTTAAAATCCACCTCCACGGTGCATTTTTCGGAAAATTTTCATCCAAACAAAATTTCTTTTTTTTCATTATCATTCAGGTAATTTGTAATGAAATTAAAATCCATTCACCTTTTTATCAAAAAAAATATATTAAAATATAAATTATATTAAAATTAATTAAATAAATGACAAATTAAATAAGTAAAAAAAATTAACAACTCCCACTCCATATGTATCAACCACTTATTGGTACAATACTTGTTAGTGTAATATAATTTGGAATCCGGAAAATAACACATGGGTAGGAATGATACTAATCTTTCATGTTGTTTCTAGGGAGAAAATATAAAATTGTTTTTTAAACAAGTTTGTTTATATTTTTGTGAAAATAAAAATAAAAAATTCAAAATATTATATTCTTACTCTAATTTTTCTTTTTATTACCCTTTTCCTTCTTCTATTATGCTTCATCTATTATGTGTTGTGCAGGTTCATAGGTGTTTGAGTGGATACATCACTCATTTCGAGAGTGTTGAGTCATCATAGTTTTTTCAATTGACCTACAGATTGAATGAAGACTCTTGAGGTGAAAAAATACCCCTATTGGTGATCCCAACCGAAATTCCCCCAGGAAACATATAGAAGAAAGAGATCCAGCTGCTATCTAAGGAGCTGGACAACTGTTTGGCCTAGAAGATAACAAGAACCAACAAGCCCTAATTGTTCTAGGGTATTTCCTACAATAGTTCCAACATTCCCAACCAGAGTGATTTCCATACTTATAAGCATGTTATTGGGCATATTTTTCTCCCGAGTAACAATTTGTGCCCCCAACTCCTCAGAGAAACTACCCCATGTCGTACACTTATGGAGTATAGTCTTCCGTCCATTCAAGGGGAATACATGGGAATTGTCAAACCTCTGGTGCCAAAACAGCATTATGAAATCAAACCAGGAATTATGCAGCTATTCCAGAATAAGGTGCAATTCGGTGGTTTACCATGTGAAGAACCGAACTCTCTTCTCTCAAGCTTCCTTGAGATCTTCGGCACCATCCATAACTATAGAGTTTTTGAAGTTCCCATCCATCTTTGCCTCCTCACCTTCTCATTAAGGGATAAGGTGACAGATTAGATCAAGGGACTCCATCAATTGTCCATCCACTACTAGGTAGTGTTGGGAAACAAATTCTTGTCAATGTACATCCCATTATTGAAGATGATGACACTGTAGAACGAGATCCACAACTTCTAGAACCATGACTCAGAATCCTTATAAAAGTGATGGGTGCACATCAATGAGATGATACTCAAATTCCATCACCACAAACTTATAATCTAGAGGCAAGTACAATGTTTCTACAATGGCCCAACTAGGAAAACTAAATCAATGGTGGATTCCACTGCTATAAAAGTGGTAATGTGAAAATATGTGGAGGAACTCTTTGACATCTTGGAGGAAATGTCGACTAAAAACTTACAGTGGCACTCAGAGTGGGGAACTCAAAAGTGAGGTATGCACAACATTGATTCATTTATAATGATATCTAACAAAATGGATGTGGTGTAAAAGAATATTGATTAGTGTAACCTAAAGAACACTTCCCACTTTCAAGTAGAAAACCATACATTATGCAGAAAATGTGGCGACAACCATTTAATTAGTGAATTCCTAGGGTCATCTTTCGGGCCTTGAACATGAAAGGTGAGCTACATTTCTCAAAACCAACGACCAAATATATACCCTTATTACTAGAACCCATCATGGTGATTACATATGAACATGGGTTAATGGTAGTAACAGAAAAATCCTCCACCCTAGAGACCACCTAGCTATGGTCATTAATAGTACCAGAACCCATATCCATGATATAAACACTATGGGAATTAACAACAACAAGGCTACCAAAACCCACCCCCTCAACCACCAAGTTAGCTACCACATCCACCAGCTTCACACCAAACACAGCAAGAACCCCCCATAAAAACATGGAAAAATGATGAAAAAATTTGTCACCATTCTTGAAAAACATTTTGAAAACTAGGAATCATCCATTAGATGTTTGGAAAATAAAATTGGGAAACCAGAAAACCATTTATCCTTGAGGAAACTTGAAACACTACCATGTATCACTATGAAGAACCCATAAGAAGAGGCTCATTCAGTCACATTCAGAAGTGGGATGGAGCAACCTCATAAACCCACTATAAATAATGTTGAGGGTATAAATCCTTCTCAAACATCACCATCATTAGTTGATGAATCCAAAATGGAGGACCCCTCCTTATCAAAAAAACCATAAAAAGAGAAGGAGGTATCACATTGTAAGGAAAAAGAGGTGGTCAAGCCTTTTGAGCCCACCTTACCATTTCTATAGAGGATGAAGTAATGGGAGATTAATTAGCAGTTTGGTAAATTCATGGAGGTCTTCCGAAAGATTCTATTCACCAACCATTTTTCAAAATCATTAACTCAGATACTGACATACACAAAGTTCATGAAATATATTATCTCAAATAAAAGAAATATGGAGGATCTGGGAACCATTTCATTGAATAAGGAATTCTCAGTAGTCTTATAATGATCTCTTTATCCAAAATTCTGACATCTTGGTAGATTCAAAATCCCATGTACAATTGGATCCTGTGAGGTTTGAGAAGGTTTCTATGAAATTTGAGCTAGATTTAACATGATTCCCTTCATATTCTTCATGAATATTTGGATCAATGACCTCAAACCCACCTGAGTGGCCCTCCAGCAATCTCATCACTCCTTCAAATATCCCAAGGGGCTGCTCGAGGATGTGATGGTGAAGGTAGGAAGCATAATTCTCCCTATCGACTTCATCATTCTAGACGCAATGGAAGACCAAGAATCACCTTTGATTCTACAAATTCTTTTATTGGAAAATTTAAAGGTAATGATCGATTTCCAGAAATGTGAACAAATATTCAGTGTATTTGATGAATGAGTCTCCTAAAACGTCATCATGGCTATCAAACAGGCATCACTACTAGAACATGAGGACTGTTATGTGGTAACAGAATTGGAAGAGAAATTCATCTGCAAGGAAGATGTTCTGGAATGTTCATTTGTCCTTGATGGCCCTCTCTTCCCATATATCTAAAATGCACCAGTGGAGTTGCAATTTTTGGAAAATTAGGGCTGTCATTACTGGCAATGCACAATTGTTCCAGATATTTTGTTGTGTGATGAGGTGCAACCAGTTGTGCCCTCGATTCTAAAGACACCTCAAATTGAGCTAAATCCTCTCCCTTTATATATAAAATATTAATATTTGGGTGACCCATAAACCCTTCTAGTTATACTTAATGATAAACTATCACAATATAAATTAGACACACTTATGTAGGTTATGTAGCAATAAAGAAATAACTTGGATGGACAATTACTGATCTGACAGGAATCAATCCCACCATTTTCACCCATATGGTGCTTCTAGAAGAAGGACCAAAGCCCTCTTGGAAACCAAAATGATGGCTGAACCCTCCAAAAAACGTTGTTGTGAAGAAATGGGTAATCAAATTGTTTGATTCATGAATCATGTACCTCATTTCCAATATCCCATGGGTGTGTCATATGCATTTGGAACCCAAAAAGGGGGAACCACTATTATCTCCAACAAAAAAATGAACCCATCCATACACAGACAATCACTCTTTGGAGAGTCTGTGTAGACTACCTGAAACTGAACAATTAAACATGGAAATATCACTTCCTGCTTCCCTTCATGGATCATATTCTGGAATGGCTAGCGGGAAACACTTTTTATAGCATCCACGATGGGTATTCTTCTTATAACCAAATATCCATTTCCCCTGAAGATCATGAAAATAGAACATTTACATTACCCTACAGTACTTTTTCTTATCGAAGAATCTATTTTAGGTTGTTCAATACTCCTTCCACCTTCCAATGATGTTTGTTGGTGATATTCCACAACATGGAAGAACAAATCCTTAAGGTTTTCCGGGATGAATTTAAACTTATGGAAAATCCTTAAACAATTTTTTTAGGAATCATGAGCTAGTTTTGGAATGGGGCGTGAACATAAACCTATTTTAGAAATAGAATAAATTTCATTTGATTGTGTACAATGGTATCGTCTTAGGTCATCAGATCTCTATGAATGTGATTTATGTTGATCCTGTGAAGAGAAAAGTCATTTAGAATCTACCCATTCCACCTTCTATCAGATTTTTCTGATGTTTTGTAAGGAATTCCAGTTTTATAAATGAATTTCCATTTACTTTTTAATGATTTCTCAGCCACTCACCAATATCTTCTCTAAGGATTCCATCATTGATTTTGATGAGACCTGTGACACAACTTTTTAGCATCTGAAGAAATGACTGGTTGATGCTCTGGTGATGATTCCAATATATTGGGAAGAATAATTTGATGTCATGTGTGATGGTGGTGACTTTGTGGTGGGAGAATTACTAGGGAAATGGATAGATCTCTTTTTATGGACAATTTATTTCTCCAGATAAACTATGTATGAAGAACAAGTGAACTACACTACCATGGAGAATGATTGTATTATAGTGGTGTTTGAATTTGATTGGTTTCATTCTATTTTGTTGTTGTCCAAATTTATTGTATATGCTGACTATTCAATATTCAATTATTTTATGAACAAGAAAGATGTGAAGACACGACTCATCCGTTTGATTCTTCTTCTCTAAGAGATATACATGGAGATCCGCTACATGAAGGGTAGTGAGAAAGTTATTGTTTACCACCTCTCCTTCCAGGAACTGCCTCATTTAGAGTTGTAGGATGGAAGATATATTATAGAATACTTTCGAGATGAGAATCTTTTCTCAATCGAATGAACACATCTACCATGGTATGAAAATATAGAAAATTATTTGGCTAGAGGAGCAGTTCACCACTATCTCACTTACTAGTAGAAAAATCTATTTTTATATGATGTCAAAAGGTACATCTAGGAAGACCATATAATCTTATAATCATGTAGTGATGGGATTATTCATTGTAGCATTCATAATAATGAGGTTCAAATAGTTTTGGTGTTTTTTCACTCCTCACCATATGAATGACATCAAGGCCTAGACCGTACAATAAAAAAGATCCTAATGTATGGATTTTTTTGGCCTTCCCAGAATAGGGATTATAGTTACACTGTCACTAAGTGTTATCGATATAAGAGGATAGTTAATATGAGACAATGATCCAAGATTCCTCAACAACCCATTCTAGAGGTTTAATTCGTTGACGTTTGTGGAATTGACTTTTTTGTGCCATTTCCCCCATCATATGGGAACTATTACATACTAATTTGTGTGGACTATGTGTCCAATATGGTGGAATCCACTGCTACAGCAAATGACATGGCCAAGGTAGTTGTTTCCCTTTTATATAAAAATTATTTATCATATTTTTCATTACATGAGTGTTGATCATCGATAGGGGAAAGCATTTTGACAATTCATAAATAAAGAAAGTGTTACATAAGTATGAGGTGAACCATTATAGGGTAACATATTTTCACCATCAATCTACTGGATAAGCTGAATTATCTAATTGCGAGCTAAAATAGAACCTAGAGAAAATTGAGGGAGCTTTAAAGAAAGACTGGTCATAAAATACTAATAATGTGTTACGTTTATACCAGACCACCTTGAAGACACCTCTGGGGATGTATCTCTTCTTCCTTTTGTATAGAATGGCATGCCATTTACCAGTGGAGGTGTAACATGAAGATACTAGGCTGTTAAGGCCTGTGATTTTGATTTGAATGATTCTGAAGAGAAGCACAAGTTCTAGCTGACAGAACTTGATGAGATCCTGCTGGAGGAGTTCAAGAATGCCAGACTATACAATGAAAAGACACAGGTGATCCTTAACCAAATTATTTATGGGAAAATCATCCACCCCAATGATCTGGTATTTCTCATCAACTCCCATTTGACATTGTTTCTAGGAATGTAGAATTCCTGATGGTCGGGACCATTCCAAGTAATCAATGTTTTTCTCCATGTTTAGGTGGGAATTGATGGTGAAGACAGACAACCATTCAAGGTGAATGGAAAAATCCTAAAACATTACCATCACATGGAGGATATGGTGGAAACAATCTCCACTATTCATTCTAGGTAAAATGAGGTAGGTAGGTCGATCCAATGGCATAAAAAAGGTCATTCTGGGGAGGAATCCCATAGTTTACATGCCGTGTACCTCTTATACACACATCATGTACTTGTTTTTTAGATTATATTCTTAATATTATAAACAAATAGATTATCTATGTTAATAAATATGGATTATTCCATTGCTGATGGTAATGTCACAGGAATATATCTGAGCCATCATTGGTTCAAATCCCTCCATATGTACCTTTATCCCAGGATTCACCCATTTTATACATGTGTTCAACTATAGGGTATGTGTGGTATTTTTAAAATAATATATATGTTTTTATAAATAATAAAAAACCCACGATGGGGATGGACCAACGGGTTAGGGTCGTAACCACAGATCCAAAAGACCGGAGTTCAAATTCTAACAACTATACCATTTCCATCACATTTCTAATTAATGAAACATCATGGTGTGAATTTTGATATACTTCATGTGTGCTCAGTTATCAAAGATAATTTAAATATTTTTTCAAATATTAACATAAATGCGGGTGAAGTTGGCAGATTTTTAGTCACAGCCTTGGATCCATGAGACCCAGGTTTGAACTGGACTGATCACCTAGCATCATCCCTTTTATTCAAAATAAAAACCGCACTATATGTATTTTCATTATCTCATGCTGAATTTTCCCTTTCCTTTAAATATTAAATGTAACTAAAACTGTATAGAACTACAACCTTCATTCCAGTGGTTGAGGGATTGTGTTCGGATTGATATAATGACAGTTCTAATCACACCACAACCACCAAACCAAGTGTGGTAGGTCTCTTTTTCCAATAATAGAATGCACTACATGTATTTACTGATACATGTTGTGTGTATATTAATTTTTAGAAAATAACATATATATATATCATTATATTTTAATTATTAGTATTAATGATTATATATTTTACTATATTAATTATATTATACATGTTATTTCAAAAAACAATTTAAAATTGAAAAATGAAAAAGAGTGACCAAATAATTATTACATATTATTAATAGTTTATTGACCTTTAATTTTAAGGCAATATCATGGTGATGAAACCGTTGAATGTTATTTGATTAAATGTGTATTTTTCCTTAAGTATTATCTTGAATATCATGCATTTTTGTTTAACAATTATTCTTTCTATTTAAACCTCTTCAATTAGTTTCTATCATTACCTACAAACCCTTAGGTTCAGAAACATTTGAACCTTACTGAAATCCATCATGACTTTTGTGATTCTATTTCTATAGATGTTAATAAGAACACATTAAATACAATGTATAGAGTGAATATAATTAATATTTACCATAAATCAGATTAAATAATCTCGAGTAATGATTTTGTAACATTTTGGTGTGGTAAATCATCAAGTGGAATGTTTATTTATGAAAATCTAATGTATGTGGATGAAACTGGACAATGGTTTTTATTAAAATATATATAAGGAATGACTAAAATATATTTAGACTTAAAATATGTTGTCTTCCTTTTAATATCTTCTTCTATGGAGGTATTATTTATAGTAATAATTAGTTAAATGATTCCCTTTGGAGTATGGATTCTATTTATTTTATGCTGAGAGCTTTCTCAAGGACATGTAAATAATTATGTATAGGGAAATTTGATATTACCAATTTGCGTATACATTTCATTATATTTTATTGAGTATAATGAGATGGTTTCAACAAAAATAAACTATTTTTTGGATCAAATATTTTATAATGTTGATTATGATTATTTTCAGGTGTTTTCCATCAAAATTCACAAATCAAAAAAGGCTTGAAAAAAAATTCATGACTATGTAGTGTGTAATTCTTGGTAAACGCCATGTACTATTTTCATGACATGGATTGAGTATACTAAATACACACCCATGTTTTTTTCTTGAAGCATACATGCCATGTAATTCCTATATATATTCCATGTACATCAAATATACAAACTATGTGGTCGTTATTGTAGAATTTGTTGGCTGATGAAGGATATTACATGCCATGTATAGAGGTGTTTCATGTTGTGTACTTCCACCTTCTAGGAAACATAGTGTTCTAAGTCAAAGATGGCATGTCATCTCACCTATAGGTGAAAAAACAATGGATAGAATTCATTTACTAGGGAAAATAATATGTACATTCTAGTACACATCATGTAATACTAAAACCTAAAAATAGGTTGTTAGACATCCATGTTCAAGAGTCATTTGGAATTCATTAATTCTGATATATTCAGAGGGGGATAACTCCTAAGATTTCTAAGAAGAGAAGAATAGAGATAAAGAATATGATTTATGAGAATTCAGTAGGTCATTCCATGCTTCATTCCTAAATACCTTCACTTTAAAGCATTGAAGGGGATGAATTCAGGTACTAAGAGTTATTTTGTTGTTAGCTAATCCATGAGTAAATAAATTCCCTATGTTTTGGGGATGTGGAAAATTATGTGTTGTAATTTGTCAATTGGGATATTGTAATCAGGATATTTATTATTCTTTCTCATAATTCCTTATTAAATATTTCTAAATATCAGTAGAATCCTAAAATCAGACCATGAACATAATTTATGTGGATCCTTTAAGAAATTACGATTAGAAACATCAATGACCATTAAATGTTTTAATCATCTTAAAGGGGATGAAAATATTAATATCAAGAGAAATCGACTTCCATACAAAGGAATTGGATTCTATTAATTTTAACAAAACTCACCAGACCGTGGGGGTTCTGTTAAATTCGTAACCCAGATATTGGAATTATCAAGAACACCACAACCTCATAAGAAAATTGATATAATAACAACCTATAAAATCAACAACTCTAAAGAATTTCACTATAAATTTTCAACCAAACCAAATTTATTATTTTTTCTTTATATTTCATCTAAATTGTTAAGAAATTAGAATCCAATAACATTTTAATAAATGAACTTTATAATTGACTCAAAATTTCAGTAAACATCACTAAATCAATTACCAATTTGATAAACAAAACAAAAATAGCTCCCAGTTACACTGGATCAACCCCTTTGTGGTACTATACATGTTAGGGTAATATAATTTATATTGACGAAAATAACACTTTGATAGGAAATATACCAATAACTAACCCACCCATAACCAGAATCAATTCAAATCTAATCATTTCCAATAAAAAGTGATACCAAAATAAATTTTAGCCAAATATTTTCTATGAAAACTCTTTAAATCATCTGATACCCTCTGATAAATCCCCTAATAGCATATTGATGGTCATCAACACATTTAATATATCCATAGACAAACCCCAACCCAATTAAAATTGTAATATATAAAGGAATGTTATTACCCGATACAAATAACTTGGGAAAGGGTATATAACATAATAATTGACTTCCGGAGGCTGGAAGTCCATGCATCAAGATTTCTAAGAGTAGATCATATATAATGAATCTTACTCTACCCACTTCTCTGGTCTCTAAAAGAATCACATGTGATGCTACCTCCTATCAATATTGTTTATCCTACAAAAATCTATTGCGTCAAATAATATATCCTAAGTGATAGATGGAAATCTAACTACCTATCTATATATGGGTGGAAAATAATTTTCTAGAGTTTTGTGATTTCCATGACCCTATAATACTGCACTATTATTGAGGGCTCCTTAAAAGGATCTAAAGATGTCATGTCTTACCAAAAGTGCATTATGCATTATCTAGGAAGTATTTAAGAAGTGATTGTGGCCATCTTTACCACGCTAAAAAAGTACCCATATCTATGTTCATAAGAAACATTTCCACTTAATTAGATTCTTTACCTACCACTACTTTGGAATAAATCATAGTAGAGGAACTTCGTCCTACCTGATGTAGAGCTTCTTAGTCATCTTGTTGAGGCTTCTAGCATTCCGGTTTGTGTAGACTTTTTGTTTTTGTCCATGATGAGAGCCCAATTCATCTCATCAGATATGTTGTTTATGAAAAATTTGATCACGTGTGGTTTGATCTCTTACTAAATCACATCCTAGAAGTGCTTTATCATATAAATCACATATACTACCAAATATTGAGTAAAATAATATAGGTCAGAATAATTTTCAATATAGTCCCTCAATGACAACATTTAGTACATAATGTATTTTAGCACTTCAATCAACTTATTCCTCAACATCGCTGTAAAATTTTATTTATCAAATTTATATCAATGTATTTATAGCTCAGATTCACTTTCTATCTAGATTTCTCTACATTGTCCAACCATCACCTTTCTAGTTTATAGAGCATATAAGTAGAATGATTCACCCCCCTAACAATAAGTGTTATCTTATTGTAAAATATTATATCAATGTACTATATCATGAATTCAATTGCATAAGGTCCTCCCTCACTATTTAGTGGGCTGTGGTTGTGACATCTAGAACTCTATATTCATATAAAACATTGATGTTAAATTATGATTAGTCTCCATCTCCATGGATGGAATAAACTATAAAAAAACATGAAGCTAGTCATCTGTCTAGTTCCTCAAACCCATAGAAAGATCCAACTCAGTTGTGTGACATGGTTACTAGTTAGATCTCTCATAATGCTTAACCCAAAGATGAAATATAATCATTTTATTAACAATGAGAAAAACACACCTTAGAGCATAGGATTCATAAAAAGATCAACATAAAAAGGGAAATATGACTACTAGGAACCACAGAAACAATGTTACTCCAAAACATTTTTCACATGTGAATTACTATAATATATTAATTTCATTTCTTCCTTATCAAAAAAATTTTTATGGTTTGAATTTAAATATTTATATAAGTATACATATCAAATATTTAATGTTTCCCCATCATTAGTGATGCATTTCAAGAAATATCCTCACATTCCTACCATGATGAATTTATAAATACCTCATTATATATTTTCCTAGGAGTGAAATCCAATAAAAAAATTAAATGGTACATCACCGAAGGTGAAATAATATCACAACTATAACTAAATAAAAACATGAACAATAATCACATCTTTAAGAACATGTTTTTTTCCCACACGTGGTTTAGAAACTCCCATGCATGAGTATATTTCTAATTCAATGTATATTTTTTCCTCCTATCGACCACCCCAATATTTTAAAAAATAGAAAATAACTAATATTGATACAACTTCGTAATATTCCAATCATGATTCTCCCTTACATAATAGATAAGTGTCACTACCTGAACTAAAGAATCCATCCACGTATGCTAGAGGCTACCAAATAACAATGAGGGTCTAGGTAGTATGTTGGGGGGACTATAACCTCTATAACAGATAAGGAATATGAAATGAAATATAATAAACTAAAAAATACAATAAAATTAAAATTATAAAAGTCAGAAAACCTAAATAAATAAAAATATGATAAACCATGCAATTTCATAATGATTGTTATATAAAAGTCATAATATCAACCAACTGAATAAAATAAAATTAACATAAAGGCTCCTAAAACTGGTCTAAAACCCCAAACTCCAACCCATCTTCAATAACTAATTCTATCCAACAATGAAATAAATCAATCATAGGGATATCTTACCATGTCAAGGCCAACATCCATTAAATATACCCAACTACCAAATGATGACCTGAAATGGGTTTCAGTAAAACTCTGTAGGTCAACACACACTATATCCAAACAGTTTTAGTATAATATATTATTTTATGATACATTATGATATACCATTTTATTAATTTATAAATTAATTAAAAACCTTAAATACCGCATTGACCATGTAGCTCTAGTTTGAAAACTTGGGTAAGTCAGTACCCTATTCAATAAAATGTAAGATATCTATCTATACCATAATAAAATATTAGTGTATTTCCATTACAAGGGTAAATAAAAAATGTAAGATCTAATGGGATAAAAGAAAATTCTCATACTATAGCATCTTAAATGTTCACATGAAACATTATTATGCAATGTGAAATATATACATTAATGTTTTACCAGACTATATGACAACCCCCATTCTATAGCCGCTTACATGTTCCCTCGGTTTAATACTATAAAAAGGTAAAATTATCAGTAGAATTAGTTGAATTCCAATCTGAGTTACACTTAAATACTCGTAGTAAATTAGAACTGGTGTTAATTATCATTATAAGAATGATTTTAATCTCAAGAATCAATACAAACATGATCTAATATCACTAAAATACTAAAATTATTGACATGTTAACATATTCCAGAATGATATGTTCATGATATTTACAAATTATCTTTCCATTTACCATTACGTTTCCTTATACCATTTAATCCAAAATCCATTTTAATGAATCATTAAAAATTATCATAATAATTATAAATACTCCATTTCACCATCTTTTTTGGGCCAATTACTATTTCACATATCAATCACGATTTATCTAAATATTACAATTTTTCAACCACAATTTCATGTTTGTTAACAACCTATGAGTAAAATAATTCATAATTATTCTAATTAAACCCATTCAAATTATAAGAGAATTAAAAATGTATATCCAATCTCTAATCATTTTACAATAAATCATAGGTATATAGGTTTATTTAAATCCTAGTTGCAAACTACGGTTAAGGTTCTCATGCCTATTGGGTGGTTGAGAGTCCTAGACTTGATTCCAATAGATCCAACAAGATCCATGGTAGGTTTAGGAATGAATAATTGTGTAAATAAATTTATAAAATGAAATGTTCATGGTGTTACAACAAGACCTCGTTTGTTTCTATTGCTAGAAAAGGTCAAGGAAAAACATAATGAGATGTTTATGAACACCAACCTCAAGAAATAAATAATACATTCCATGGATAAAACATTAGGGTCAACCAATCCCATGTATATTTCCCTATAAAAATTATTGATAATTTTATTTGATGATGGATATAAAGTATTAGAGGAGAAAGAGATAACGACTCACCAAAACAAGAAAAACATACACTTTAAAGGAAAAAAATTTGAACGATTGATCATTAATCCATTAAAATATCTTATAGATTCCCTATGAGCGATAAAGAATCATTAAAATCCCATGTTAGAGTAAAAATATAGGTTAATTAGGGGTTATATTTTGGGTATTGGTGCAAGAAAATATTATTGAACCCCTCAATATTATGGCCCATACCCACCAAACATGTTGACCAGTTGGTCTCACTGGTTATCTTATGGTGTTTCGCAAGGCTGAAGAGATCATCGGTTAGTTGGTGGTTCTCTGAATGAATACCCATTCAACCCAGTCTCCACAAACAACCAAGTGGGTCTCACTAGATAGCCGATGAGCCTCTCTTTTGCATACTAAGACACTGTACAACACACTGAAAAGGTAGTGGACTACATTGACTACATGGTGGCATTAAAAAATCTCCCATATATTATTACACATCATGCCCTTTTTAACGCATCTCCTCAGATCACTTGAACACCTTTAGAATGGACCATTAATAGAAAGACAAGGCTCATTTAAATAAATTGAAGGGGATCGAAAAAAAACATAAATGTAAATGTTCCTGTGAGATGATTATACCTTATATCATCCCAAACATAAAGTATCTCCTCCCCATTTTATGGTCTAATTAATCTATATTATGTATTGGGGAATATGTTAGGCCACTCCACCTATATTTTAAACTACATATCCAATGTATCCTCTTTACTACACCCATAAATCCACACCACATGTTCCAAATAAATTCTTATCTCTTAAATATTCTTATCAAAATTGTCTAAGATAAATAATAAATTCTCCACAATGGATGTATCAATATCATGATCAAAATCCTTAATATATAAACAATGTAATCATTAACATAGTGTCTCCAAAAAATTTAAATGAAAATCACATTGTACAGGGAACTACTTCACTATAAAAGATCCCATCAGAATACCACTAGACCAATTCTCTCCACTATCTGAAACAAAAAGGCAAAAATGGGATCACGATTTTCTTTCCCTTGAATACGACGTTACCCAACATAAATGAAACCAATATAAAATCCCAGTGACCAACCAATAACTATAGAGGTCATCCCCAATGGTAAACATAATTTTATTCTAGATCTTTATGGTTACTAACCATTTATTGATCAATTGTACCTGATCAGATGTTTCATTCATGAGACTAGGTTTAACAAGAAATAACTCACTCACCTATAACTATAAAAGGTGAAAATTGCATGGATTTCCATAAATATAATCAAAATGAACCATATTTATTAGTTTATTGAAGAAATAATTAGATGTGTACAACATTATTGTACGATTCTTATCCAATGAACTATTGAAATCCAAAATCAATATGCTCAAAACCCGTCCTCCTGAATCTAAATCATCTAATTGGTTTCACCTCTAGTCTTAGGATGTCTAGGTGTTCTAAAAATAACATCTAAATGAGACTACTGTAAGGACAATTTTGATGTTGTATCTCTTATACATTGAAATTAAATTGATCTATTATAGTGAATGTATTTTTAAATTAAAATAAATGGGACATATTTTTTATTTTATCCAAAATCTCCAATTTTTTATCATTTTCTAATTTGTGATGGTGGATGTTGTCATGTTGTTCATAGTAACATAATCCCACTTCTATTTTAAAATGGGAAATGGATAATGTAACCCATAACACTTCTGATACCCTGTGTTTACCTATTGATATGTAAAGTATCACACCACAAAGAATGAATCTCTATATCCATCCCTATACACCATAATTACATTCGAAGATGGAAATACATCTTAATCCAAAAAGGATGTCCCTCCCACATGGAAGCATGAAATTGCCTAATCATCTCCTCAATATACCCCATAAGATCTGATATACAACAATGGACATGATGAAACTCATCTCTTATAAGGGACATAGTTGAGAGTGGATCGACACAATATATTCATTAAATCAGGTTTATACCCTTAATTTTTTATAACATAATTCTATTTATCCAATATAAAAAAATAGAAACCATATGTAAATGTTCGAATTTATCACACTAATAATTTTTGAACATGTAGTTGTATATCGAAAATGTAACCCATCATCCATAATTCAACATAATATCCATTTAATTAGTTTGACTGTTTCTCCCTACTCCGAGCATAGATAATGACTCTGACCTTTCCTAGAGAGTATTCCAACTGGAATTAAAAACAAATGGATAATCAATACATCTCCTCTATCAAGGGACTATTTTACATTTTAAAAATATAAACAGTAGTCCCTTGTGGTCCACACACAGAAAATGTTTTAACTTAAATGCAATCATCGAGTATCCCATAGATTTTACCACTAGATCTATATCCAAATCATAACTAGGAAAATTATTGTCACGATTCCTCAACAATATAGAGCTATAAACAAACACTCAATCCTTCTATATCATAATTTCTCTAAATATAACTCCTCATGTTATTCAAAACATGATATTCACCTACCTTAATTTAGGTAAGGTGAGGATTAGTGCTGATGTAAAACTACTCTTCAATTCTTATAAATCATCTTTAAAAAAATTATAATAAACAAAATAAAAACATTTATTTATTAGTGAAGACATATGTTCATTTAAATGGTATAATTAATTGATGAAACTACATTAACTACATGCCATACCAATATATCTTTTAATCAAAATGATGTTCTTGGGTCGATCCCAATATACCATGGTTACCAATGTTACTACATCCACTAAAAGTTAGAATTTTAAATCCATAAAAGAATCATTGAATGATTGGTAGATTGGTACTACATTTCATACACATATAGGAAAAGGTCAATATTTTTGAAATGATCATATCTATATTGGATTTACACCATGATTTTTTCGACTAAAACCACCAAAAAATAATCTCTAAATGGATGATAGATCTAATAAATCATTTGCACTAAATCCATATGTGAAATTTTGAGACCAAAAAACATTAGCATGAGATCGTAAAATCCATGAATTGTCTTAAAATATATTGGGGTATATTAGAATATGATGACCTACAATGATTTTACCGTCACCACAAGTCAATAATGGGGATCATTCTGGCACCTACCTTATGCTTAATTAGATCATTTATTCATGGATGGTGTTATTGGTTCTTGGATGTCATCTTGTTTGGCCAATGATAATCCATAAAGTCACATAAGACATGTTAGAAAAAATCATTTGAGAACCCCATTGATAAGTTCTAGGTTTTATAAATATCTTAAATTCCATATAATTCAACTATAGTTTCAACTAATGAATATTTATTAGGTCCATCCATTATGGTTGGATATAAATATGTTGGACCCCTTGCACTAACCAGATGGCAAACTTCATTAGTCGGTCGGGTAATAATACTTCAAAATATTTTTGAAATGAATCATGTAAGTGGTCAACCAATGAAGGAATGTTGTCAAATTTATCTCACCATTATCTAGAGAAATTATATCAACTTAGTATAAGTGAAAACTCGATTTTTACTAAATTGGTCCATCATGACCATCTGAAAGATCCCATTCACCACGATGGATATAGACGTCACCTTTAGAAGGTAGAAATGTAACTCTTATTCAATAATAGTAGATGTAAACATGTCACATAACTCACTAGTCCATACCCAGAATAAAATTTAATTCTAACATTTTCTATATAAACAAGTCCAAAAATTGGTAAACACAATTTTTGAGTGAACACTCCTTATAGTGACGGATACCCTATTATTCCACTCATAATGGCATATCAATGGTCACGAACATATCAAAAACATACAGACCGAAAATAAACCCATTTGAAAATTTATAGCATATTAATATGTGTTCTAACCCTTTATTATTAAAACTAAAATGTGTATAGGATACAATAATTGTACATCTGAAATTAGAACATAATATATTGAAACTAGTAGAATCAAATTGTATAAAATGAATCTTTCATTAACCTCTATCTTAGGATCCACCATGAATCACCTATGATGTTCCCACCTCCTAATAATATTACTCACACATCAGGGTTTTGTGTCCCCTACACAAGCTTGAGTGATCAGTGGAACTCCAATTTCCTATTTGTTAATGGGTTGTTATATCCATTGTAGGATCCATTTCCTACAATGACCCTCTACCACCATTCAACATCTGAGTGCTCCTACAAAACCTCTATAGATTTCCCATGTTACAATAAGTGTTACACTCCATAGTTGGTAAAGGAAACATGAACCACTTGTGGAAATCCATCCCATCAAAAAATAAATATCCATGTCCATGGTCATAAGGTGGCTTTAGACTCCCATAGATAATCTACTAGGAACTACCATTGTGGAAATTATAATAACTATGATTCATTCTTCTTAGTTAATATCTCCCTTGTAGTGACCCATGATTTACATACATGGATATTACATTAGTTTGGATGAATGTTCAATGGATTACACAGACACACACGTGTTTCTAATAAAAGTTTAGTTCCATTGGATACTAGGTAAAAAATCATCTAGTTTGGGGAAGGATCATCAACATTTGTAAAAAAAATGTAACTTTAATAATCATCATAGAAACATCATACTAGAAATCATTCTTAATAACATGGGTTAATGTAACATAACAAATAGTGATATTAGATGCTCAGTATGGGTAAAAATGGATATGTAACAATAATCAGAACATAAGGGTATGAGAATTTGAGCATAGAATATTTAAATTATAACCATTATATCAATGATCAAAAAATTTAATCATGAAATATGATTTTATATACTTAAGAAATTAATCATATGTAAATCAAAGAACATGATCCATTAAAGGATAACATTTTTATAAGACTTTCAATTTGTTCACACACTGATGTGTATAAAAGTATTTCTTTAATAGTTAAGGATAATTTTCAAAAAACAATTCAGGTAACTCTATGGGTGTATATACCTCCTAGTTAGGATACACTACCATCTCCAATAGTTGTCCTTCCTCCGTAGTGGAACAATTTTAATCCTAAAACAACCACGGTTGTTAGGTTTCTCTTCTAAGACTATCATAGTGGAAAAGGACCATTACTAAACCAATATCACTCCCCCATTATGGTCCTTTGTATCTCATGAGATATAATTCATTTACCAATTCATTGGAGGGAATAATAGGTCCCACCCATATTTGGTTATAATTTAGCCACAATCCTTGGTTATAATATAACCACCATCCACGTTTATAACATTACTGTCATCACATAATTAATATAATAAGTATGTTATTCATATGATCAGAGAACATTAAGAAAATCATAATACATGAAATTAGATTTATTTCATAAACATTTAAATATATCATATCAAGTGGAATAGAAATATGTTTCATAATCATTTCATTATTTCATAAAATGAAACTCATTGAATAAGAAGATAGTTTCATTAAACATATATCACGGAATAATCCATGGAAGTGAAAGAGGATTCATAAACATATTTTCATTTTTAACATAAACTATTCAGATAAAAAAATAATAATTGTATCCTTTGATCATATTAATAGTAAATAATTTGTTTCACCATAGGAAGTGTTCTTTGAGGGACAATAATCTTGAATGATTACTTGGGATACTTCTTGATGAAAATATCCATTCTAGTTTTAATTTTAAAAACATAAAACATTTTAAATATATTTTTCACTAAAAGTAACCTCAAATACATATAAAAACTACAAGGAAAATAATTTTCATGATGGTGGGAAAATCATTTCTTTCTTTTCACATTAAAATAATGATTCCTTTCACATTTTTTTAAAAATGTAGACTGATTTTGTTTAAAAAGAGAGATGAATATTGATTTTTAAAAGTATTCTAAAAAAATAAAATGGTTAAAATTAATTATAATAAATCATAAGATACTAATAAAAGATTTTATAAATCATTTTTAAAAAACAGGTTTTTGTATGAAAATGGATTTCCAACCAAAGAGATAAATAAAGTTATAATTTTATAAAAACTTTTTCTCACCTAATTTAAGTAACAATGAATTGGAAAATGATAATATTACTTATAAGTGTATTTAATTAATATATTATAAGAAAATTAATGTGTTTATTCATTTATGAATCATAATATTCCTTCATGCAAAGTAAAATCATAAACAATCCAGATAAACGAGGAAATTGTAACATACAATTGTTACAACATTTGATATATCACATCATATTTCACATTAAATAATAAATAAAATTTATAATATCATTAAAATAATTATATTAAATATATTAAAAATATAATGGGTAGTATATGAACATCATAAAATAAGATAGTTTTATATGATAATATATGCCTCAGATAAAGAAAATTGAGACAAAAATCACTTACCTCTTTGGAAACATTAAAAATATAAACCCCATGAAATATAAATATTATAATGGATATTTAAATCACCATTATTAAGTATAATAATCCTAAAGTAATGTCTTATTCAATATATACATGAAAAAATATAAATATATGGAGAATATTCCATGTTTCTGGATGAATATTTAATGTGAGACTGAAATCCCTTACTGTATGTCTCTAATTCCATCATACTCATTAAAACATCCTCTATAATAAAAAATGTACTATTAAATATATAATATAATACCAAAAATAAATTTATCATTCAATATATTATTTATTTATGACATTTTATTAAGTATTTAATAATAAGTCATTGTAAAAATCATGTTTTGGGTAATGCCACTTTAATTTTCCTATATGTTTTTTTTGTATTTTTGGAAATATTAGATTAGACATGGTTAAACTATATTAATAATAATAATCATGAAGTAATTATTATATTTATACATCAATTATAATTTTATTACCAATTATGATGGATGTTTTTGAGAATTGAAGTACACTACTACCCTCGAGACAATAGGTCATATGTACGCATCCATAACATTTCCATTTATTGAATTACTTCCATCCTTTTAAATGTAAATCATGATTGGTACAATTATGATTTTTAAATTCTAAACATGTTCATTTAATACTAAAAAATTTATCTGGTTAATTAAATATTGGAATCACTTATGTAATTATTGGTGAGACCATATATATATATTATCTAGAACCCTACTAATGCCATTAGGAATTTGTATTTTATCTTCTTCTTGGTTCTAGATGTGGTAAGGCACCACTTTGTTGTTGTAGTTGCTCTTAATCCATGGACTTGGTGAGTTGTGTCCATTGGAATATGGGATCAATTTTCAATATTATTGCACCTTACTGTAGTAATTTTGGAATCTTTACCTATTTGAATTATGGTTCACTACTCCCTATAGATTTTTATTTCATATACATACATACTTTTTATCTTGGGATTAGTTGTGTTTGTGGAAAACTAATTCCAACTCTCATTATGTTCATTGTGAGGTGATATTCACCAACCTGTGCGGATCAGAAATTCCCTTCAGTCCATGCCAGGACTGAATCAGTTATTGGGTTATGAGGGTACCAATACTGGTTTGTGATATTATCTTAACTAATATTTAGTCTAATTTATATTTTATTTTGAGATTATATATCAACTCCATACACCTAACACACCATAGTGCAATGGTATTAATTAATGGAGGAAGAATGACATATTATACTTGGAGAGGTCAATTATTAGTCATGAAATACATCTATTATCCTATTGGAGTTATAAATTAAAAACTATGGAATATGAATTAAATTTAGTACCAATTAAAGTATAAAATGTTGTTACTTTCAAGTTATTGAGTGAAAGGAAACTTGTTTTTTCACATATAGTTGTATGAGGTTGAAAGGAGTTTGTTAATGAATGATCATGAAAAATATTTCTGACCTAATAAAAAGTGTATCTTTATATGGTATCATAAATAAATAAAAGGAAGATGCCTAAAAAACCTCATTCAATATAGGTATTGTATTTATAAAATATGCATTTTAGGTAAATATAATCATATTAAAAATGATAGTTGGAGAAATATTGACTTTTATGAAGTTGATGATCAAGATATAAAATAGTTAGAATAGGAACAGATTCCATAGGTCCCTAGGGATGAATTACTTCTAGAAACATATATACTATGTAAAATAATTAGATAGGAAAGAAAACCAATGCGATATGGATTTAAAAACACTAACAATAGTGAATCATTATTAGTAGATAATGATAAACATCTATACTACAATGATGAAGTAGATAGATTAAAAGATGCAATATGTAATGAATCCATGAGTTATGAAACTGAATCTATATATCATAACGTTTTTTGGGTTCTAGTCAAAAATCTAGATGATTAAAATTTTGAATTTTAAAAATGGGAACTCAAGAGAAAAATAGACATATAATTTAATGTAAAATCATATAAATAATGGATAATAGAAAAGTTTTTAAATGATGTTAGGGAAATGGAAATGATAAATATTTTTCACCTGTTTCGATGTTTAAATCAATGAAAATTATACTTTTTATGGAAGCCTACCATGAATTTTTAATTTTTAAGATTAATTTCAAAAATATATTTCATTAATGAGAACATTTTGAAAGATATATACATGACAAAACAAGATGGTTTTGTGACTCTATGTTATTCCAAAATATTTACAATTATTAGAGATCCATTTTTAGATTAAAGCACGAATCTTTCTCATAGATCAGTTAATTTGATGAAGCTATAAAATCTTTTGGATTAATTATGAATGAGTGTGATCTATGCGTTTAAAAGAGGTTTAGTGGATATTTGGTCATTTCCAAATCATATATTTTGGTGATATATTACTTATCATGAATTAAATACTAATATTATATTCTTTTAAGGACTAGATATACAAGATTTTATTTATTAAGTACATAGGTGAGGTAGTGTGTATTCTAGGGGTTAGTATCATTCATGATATATCCAAGAGGCAACTTGAAATAATACATAGTAGATACATTGTACAAGAACTAGAAAGATTTAGTTTAGAAAAATTCCAGGGGAATTTTTTTCTAATGTCATATGGTATTCGTTTTTCTTATAAATTGTGTCCCCATACACAATAGATGAAATAGATAATGGGTATGATACAATACACTTCTACGATGGAGTTAATAATTTATTCCATGTTATGTGATCGATTTTACGTTTCCTATACATTGATCATTTTAGGAATATATCAGGATTATATAGGAGAATAACCTTGGTCTCCTGTTAAGGATACCATTATGTATTTGAGAAGAACTAAGGGTATGTTCATGGTGTATGAAGTATAAAAGAATATAGTCATTATGTGTAAAACAAATATTGGTTTTCAAAAAGATAAAAATTATCTGAGGTCACATTTAATATATTTTTTCTATATCAATAGAGGAGTTGTGAGCTTGAAAAGTTAAAATAAACTAGATATTAGTTATTCTAATGCAGAGTTTGAGTATATACAGGCTTCTTCCCCATACAAGAAAGGTATTTGGATATGAAACATTATCCAATAGCTTTATTGGGTACCTATGATTAATGACCTTATCACATTTTATTAAGATGACAATAGAGTTCTAAATCATTCAAAAGTTATAAGGTTACACCAATAGAAAGATAAAATTCCTCAGAAGTATCAACTATTGAGGTATTTTTCTCATAGGAAGAACTTGTATAATGCAATATTCCAAAATAAGAGAACATGATTTTCCCCTTGAATATGTGCCAATCTTAGTAGAATAATGAGTATCATGTGAACGATAGAAGAGTGAAGGTTGGTAGCAGTTGGTGTTATTTCACGTGTGAGTCTGTTAGAGTATGTTCCCTAGAAATATTGTTTGTCTACAATATAATAACCTTTTTTTTATTATCTAATATTTATATACTATTTTTCAATTCATTATATTTCTTCCATGAAACACAAAATTATATTATGTCATAAGAGTATCTATTTCCCTAAAAGTTCATATCAGTTCCCCACTATAATGAGAAAACATTACTTCCATAGTAGTATTCCTAAATATATATTCTATATTTGGATGAAATCATTTTAGAGACACAGATAACACATGATATGAGGGTTGGATACTCATACGACTTGTAGGAACCTTCTCCTAATGTACACCCTTGGTAATAACAATTGTTAGACATTATGATAATGAGACCAGCCATTATGAAATGCATATTTACATATTTCAATTTATATTACTATATTTGAATGTGTTTATTGATCATTATAATTTATGAGTATTATTAATTAGATTAATGAGACTTTTAATTTGATTTATTTCTAAAAACTATGATGAAATATTTTTTAGGTGAGGTAGGATACTCTATGTGTGTCACATGTCATATCTCATTATTGAATAGTGTGATGAATGATATTTCATTTATCTTCTTTAGTGAATATTTATATCTAAATACCTTTTATGGAAATGATATTGAAGATATAAACTCTTGTAGATGGTTTTATATAGGGAATTTCATTTTTTGTAATGTTATTAAAAGAGAATTTAACGACATAGCTTGAGGGAATCAGCAAGTAACTTTCCTGATTATAGATTTCAAAATAAAGGGAACATATTAAATAGTAATCATCCATGGGATGTATTTTTTCATTTCATTTTTACTTTGTTTTTTATGTGTTTTTATGGCGTGTTGCTGGACCCTAACCTTCGTATTGGGTTGTTTCTTCTAATGTATTGGAGAAAGAGGCCTTGAGGGTCGCACATTAAGTGTATCCAGAATCTCAATTCAATAAAAATGTTACATTGCATTTGGAATAAATATTACCCCCACACATTTTTTTAATAATTATTAATTATTATTTTGTCCAGTGATTCCTTCACTAGTCATTCAATAGAATATTATTACTGATGAATATTTTATAAATATTAATTTTCAATTAAAATAATATAATATTTATTCATTTATGAGAGATTAATGTACTTATTTTTATTTTTTAAATATATAGTTATTATTCAATGCCTAATAAATATTAAGGATTATTTAATGAATGAACTTAATGGTTCATTAAGAAATAATATATATTGAATATTTTATGAAAAAATAATAAGTAATTAAATATGTGAGTTTAGAGCATGAAATGAAAAATTATTATTATTAATATTATAATCGTATATAAGGTGCCAAAAGGATTACTAAAGTAATAAATAGAGCATGTTCAGTTATTATTTTCTAGTTTTATATTTCTATAAACAAAATTACATTATATTATGAAGTGAGGCAATTGACTTTTTTGTTCACAATTGAATCTAAAAAGAATCCTCTCAAATCCCAAGAGAGATCCCCCTCCCTGAATGATCTCATGAATAAGGAGTGATCCACCACCCCCACAACTAACTTGTCTAGAGTGTTCAAAGTGAATCCTTCCTTGAATCTGTTATCTGGGTGATCAAAGGCAAATAATGAAATAGTTAGGATCAACCCTATAAACACTCGTAGATTCCTATGATGAAATTTATAGGTTTATGGACCACATGTGGATCCCCACAAGAGAAAATATATTTGGTATTCCAACAACACAATAATGGTACAATATAGATACATTTTGAGATCTATCAATAAATAATAAATTTCTTTAACATAAATTCTTTAATTTTATAAATTAATTATAATTAATTTGTTCTGATCATTTTCATTGGTTATAGAAATTTTATATTTTCTATATCTATTGACGAATTTATATTTTCATGGAATTTATCATCAATAAATCACCATGTAATCATATATCATGGAAAAAATGAAAAGTTGGGCATGCCCAATCAGATGATTCCACTATTCATAGAACCTATACTTTAGAGAATGAATGCATATGTTGTTTTCATATATTATATAGTTTTCGTTATGATTCTTTTAAAGTCAGCTTTGGGTTGTTCTTTTTTCCATCGATGAACATCATTATGTTTTCAGGTTAAAGGTTTTATTTGTGTTTAAAAAATAAATTTTCTTATGAAAGTTTACTATTGAAGCTCATTTTTTGAAAAAGAAGAATACGTTTAGAATATATTAATCTTTGAAGAGGATGGAAGATAGGGTTCAATGATGGTGAATGACGCCGTAGGTGGTGAGGGCCTCCGAGAAGATCCCTCCTCCCTTGGCGGAGGAGGGATTTACACAACCATCTGGTGATCGACGCTTTCTCCCTTTTTCAAACCCTGATTTATTACATTCATTCCTGAAAATGTTTCTCTCCCTCAAAGTTCCTGACTTACATGATGGGATTCTAGAGCTCTCGGTCAGGGCCCAAGAGTTCACTGATCCCTCTTCCCGGCTAAGTCTGACATTGATAGCTCGCTTCAAGCAATTACGCCAACCAGTGGATAATTTTGATCACATTATATTTGATTCTTGGAATCTACACGAATGTGCCATTCTGGGTCTTCTTGATTCAAGGCACATAATGGTTCAATTCGAATCGAAAGCAGATCTGATCTTGTCTTGGTCCTCTACCCCACGTACCTGTGATGGATCCCGTTTTTCTCTCTTCTGATGGTCTTATGACTACCATATGAAGCGTGATTCCTCGACCATGGAAATTTATGTAAGATTTCTGGAATTTACGCTTCCATTTCAGAACCCTTCCATCATCCGCTTGACTGGGAATTTTGGTGGTCATTATTTATGCTCGGACAGCAGAACTAGGGATGTATGCCACCCGGTTTCTCCTTGAATTTGCGTTGAATTTGATTTATCCAAACCACTAGTCACGTCGATTTTCAATGTTGTGAGTGAGTATTTTAGATATAAATATTTTGTGGTTCTTGAGTCCTTTATTGACTACTACCCATGGTGATTCAAATTCAGGCATCAGATGGATGACTGTAGTGGTAGATGGGTGGTTCTGCAGGTGGGTTTGGCTTAACAGGCTGTGACTCTGGTGGAATTGAACTCTCGGCAAGGGGAGAAGGATCTGGGTACTAGAGTGCTGATGAGACCTTATCATGAAAGTCTCAATACATTGAATGGCAGCAAAATGGGGGCACCAATGGAGTCTCTGAATCCGAGTGAGTATGATGTGTTTGGAAGGCTACTGAGTGATCTTTGGGTGATTCATTCAGAAGGTTTGGTGACTACTATGAAGCCAGTAATTCAACCTGCTGGGGTGGCCAGTGGGAATGAAGAAGTATTTCTCATGGGGGGTAAGGAGGCCTTGGGAGGACATTCCATGAATTTACAATCAGGAGGGTCCTTAGTTGAAACTGGTGTAGGGTGAGGGCCTCACCTGGGATGAAGAAACAACCTGGATAGTAAGTGGAGAGTATGGATGTTAGTAACTGCTTTGATGGTCTGATGAATGAGGAACTGTAAGTGGTTTAGGATTGAGTTTCCCATACTTTATCTCTTGTACGGGTGTCTGTTGAATATTATGAACTAAATGATAGTGGGGTTCTAAGTCCGACATAGATTTGTGAGAGGAGTGGCAGCAAGTTTGAGAAGGATCAGGGGCAGGGCTCATTCCATCGTGAAAAAAACATGAATAATGGGAGAATCTCTCATACTGATAAGGAACTCCCAAGGATTGCAGGTGGAAACCTACAAATTGGATTATTTTCTCATGAAGATATATCTGGAAAAGGTTCATTACAGAAGGGGGTGCTTGATGGTCATGATCTTATGGCACAAACATAGTGTTTGGCACTGGTTGATCCAAACAGTCACGTTGAATAGGAACATGGAGTTAATGACTCCTATTAGGTGATGAGTATCCCTAAGAAATGGGGGGACATATCTATTAGTGATTAGGAGAATGAAATTGGTAGAGTTAGAACCCCTTATAGTGATGTTTTTCAGCATGGAATGAATGATGTGGTAGGGATAAAGGGAGTTATGATCGCACCACCAAGAAGAAGGTAGCGGAAGGATTATTATTTTTTTTCGAACCCCATGTCTACCAGATCTTCTCTCAGCAAAGGAAATGGGATGATATCTTCTGAGGAGATTTTTACTTTTAGAAACTCAATCTCAGACGAAAGTATGGGAAGCCTTTGAAGTATTATGATAGCTTGGAATGGGAATCGGCTAACGCAGATGAAGGAATTTCCCTTGGACATGGTGACGGATATGGTGACAGGTATGGATTTTAGGACATGTAGTTGTTAGTGTTGGATGGTAATGCTTGTTTCTTGTGCTTTTCCTTTATTTTAATAAATGGTTAAATACTTTCTCTCAGGCTGAGATTTCCCGATATATCAATCTTATGTTCTTTTTATATTTTTCATTTGATTTCATGGGGATGCTATTCTTTTAAAAATGATGGAATTCCATATAATCATGGGAATGGATGGGTTACCTTATTTATGATCTTAAACTGATATTTATGTATGATGATTAAATTCTTCATATATTTCATATGAATTATTAACATTTCATAATTAAATGGAGCTTCATGTGTGTTAGAAAGGAACAAATTTAGCGACATTTTATAGCATCACCTCTAAAATGTAGATGGTTTAACTTGGATCCATTAAATGTAATTATGGAACCATTTTTTTTATATTTTAAAATGTCATTGAAGTATTTATGGATGATTTATTACTACTTTAGGATATATAGTATGTAGATAATTCGATAAAGTTATATATGTGATAAATTTTTAGAACTCATAGATTTATCCAAACTATTATTTGAAAAACAATATACATGGAGAAATTTTTTGGTATGTAATCTCAATGGGATATGGGTATAAAAATGAAATTGGGTAGTTTATATCATCATCACATATATGGTCAGTGTAAAAAACATTTTAAATTCTAAAGAGTATTTTTAAAACTTTTATTCTTGGTTCTTTCAGTGGTTGGTAGGATTATTTATACTTGGTAGAGTTTTATAAGAAACAGGGAGTATGAATTTACTCAAAAAACATAATTTATTAGTTTATAAAAAATATTATATAGGTCTCCATTGTATTATATGGATTTTTAGGATGTATCTTTTATTGGTCTTAGTATTGTGTATGATATCCTTGGTCAAATTATGTAGATAAGAAATCATTTGGTTATCAATTAAAAAATATAGAGATCAGGATTTTATATAGGAAATCATCCATAAAAAATTTTAATGGGATATAATACATTTTATATTATACAATTTATTTGAACAATGAATTTTGTGTGAGAAAAAAAATGTTCGCCTTGATTCATAGTACTTTTTTAGATTTTGGATCACATTAGAGAAGTTGTTGATAATTTTTCACTTCCTCCATGATTAATATGAATTCAACATGTATTTCACATTAATATGTTTTTTATTTGTGATATCGACTCATATCATTTTATTTATTATGATGCAGTTATTTTGGAGGATGATGCAAAATTTATTGATAATAAAAGGACTATATTGAATAAAATTGGGAAAACTTCTTGGTTAAACTATTCAAATATTGGATGTCTTATTATATCATTTTCATCTTCAAGAAGAATCATTATAAAAAAAGTAAAAATGATATCTCATTAGTCACAGTTTTTAATTATAGAATCTTAGATATGCTTCTAAATAATAAAAAAAATTCTATTTTGGAACTTCATATGACTCAGGATTCTTGGTGATAATTTTGAATTTCATTTCTTGGATTATATATTTTATAACATATTTTAATATTTATTAAAGTTATTTTTTATTTTTTAATGTTTAATATAGTGTTCTAATGAATAAAGGTATTTTTAGACTTCTTGTTCACAATAATAGGATCACAATAACTCTAGTGGGTATAACTAAAAGTCTTTCGCATGAGTAGAGGTACTTCTAAAATTCTATAATACAACCTTGGGTTTTATTGTTATCATTAAACACTAGAGAGAATCATATGTATAGTGGAGTCCAACTAGAACTCCAACACTTTTCCAATGAAATATTTTGAAATAGGGTAAATATTGTAAATTAGGGGTTATGATTTTTATTAATGTCTGATTATTTTCATAAAAAATAACAATGTTCATGGGTTATTCTCTATCACATAATATCACTCCAAAAAAATTATTTATATTATATTTTTTAGATATTAGTTTCATAATGTTTCATGGATTGAGAATTTTGTAATCATAATGCTTATCTATATTATTTATTCTTGTTTGTAGTGTGTTGATACAAAATTTTCTATCATAATCTAATTTGATGAATTCTGGTATTTTTTATGATTCATTAGGAATTTTTTCTTATTTCTTGATCTATCCAAAAATATTATGGATTTAGGTGAACTCAAAATATTTCATGGATTTAATTACTATTCATCAATAAATTCTGGAAATGTGTTGTTTGGGTTGATATGGAATATGTCAAATAGATTACTTAGAGGGTTTTATTTTTGTTGGAATTAAGTTTCATAAACATATAGTGCTTAATCCAAAAATTATAAAAAATTAATGGCATGTTTAGGGTATAAAACATATCAAAAACATATAAGAAACATTAACTAAAACTTATTGAATCCATAAGTTATTTCAATTCATATTGGACTAAATAAATAAATACATAATGTAATTCCATAAATTCAATCACTTCGGAACTAGCTTGTTTTTGAGAATGAAGAAACAAATAATGGAGTCCTTCAAATAATGTGACTATACCATCTTGAAACAATCTTTTCATAACTAAATAGAAACTATAAGTCTCTTTATAGAAAATGAAAGGATACTACTTATATTCCAAATGCTGATCCAGTATTTATAAATGCTAAATATTTTAAATCACTAATAACTCAAAAAAATCATTTTGAATAAATTTGTTTCATTTAAAAAATTAATATATATATATATATATATATATATATATTAAAATTCATCAAATTATCATGATTAGATAACAAAATTGAACATGATAACTTATGGTTGAAATAGTAGCATTGAAAATCTTATTTCTCATAATAAACATTCTTCCCTGTACTGCACCATGATGTTGTGAAATTCACCATGTCATAGTCAATTCCAACAAGACACCTAATGTTTAATAAAAAACCATTCCTTGATTTTTTTCGTTTTGATTATATTACCATAAATTTATCACTTTCACTAATGCGTTATAGAATTTGTACATTTTTAGTTCATTTCATATCTTATATAACAAATTCTAAAACAATATCCAAAACTCCTTTTCGATGTTTAAAAACAAAATTATAAAATATATCATTTATATTCATCACAATTTATATAATATGTAAAATACTATTTGAATATATCTAAAACAACTTTTGGATATACTCCAAAACATTTTCAAGGTAGCACTAAAAGATATATAAATAAACTTTTTAAAAAATCATAATCCTTATACACACAAAAAAAATTGGGAATCCATGGTCCATTATAGTAATAAAAAATCATGACTTCAATAAGTAATAACTCTATGAAAATAGTGTACTATAAAATTCACAAATTCTACTAAAGAGATAAAATGATTTAGTACAGTCTCAATAAATATAATTTAAGGGGTGACATACCACCCTGATGGGACATGTTTTCGAGGTTATATGTCACATGTGATCATGTGTACTCACTAATCAATCGAGGCTATAAACTATATCCAATAGTATAAGGATATAATATAGGGATAACCTTATTCAATAATAAATATTCACATCATAAAGTATAATGATAATCACATTAATAACCACTAAAAGTGGAAAATAATAATAGTACAATCAATTATCCTAATGTAATTTTATAACAATTCCACAAATTTTATAAGATTATCCAAGACAAAAAAGTTCAAACTCAAATGTAAAAAAATAGAAAATGAAAATAAAATATACCATAAATGGATATGAGGAAAACCAAGACCAAAAGACTCCAAATTCCTACAACCTTATCTATGAAGATTCTATAGACACCAACCCCTAGATACCTAATCTTCCAAGATTTTCTTTAAATATCAGTCATGTAATTTTCATGCACACAAGGTATGCACCTATAGAATGTAATAATATACTTCTTAGAAGTATCCTCAATAATACCTTTCATATTAATAGTCATCATATTCATATATACAATAAGATTACTATTCAAATGATTTAATATATAATATTTAAACCATATAGTGGAAATTTCATTTAAAAAATTTCGTCCTAATAAAATAAACCATAATCTAAAGAATGTTTATTTGGATTAATGATCCAAGTAAAAATCAATTTAAGTAACTGCATCCCTTCCCAAGGACAACCATTCTCATAAAAAAACATATATGGGAATCTAAATACCATTTCAACCCATATCATTATGTATATCATACCCCATATTGAAAACTATTCCATATCAGGGGATCTATTATATTGAACCCTATAAGAGAGATTGTGACATATCAGTTACTATACTATCATAGTCTACCATAGGATTCATATAAGTGCCCAAATTTATGGAAAATTGGTAATAAATAATTTGTTTGTGATAAAAATCTCATGCATTACTTCCACAATAATATATAATAAAAAATTTATCCCATAACTTTAATCTATAAATTTTCAAACCCTTTGAAAACAATTAGCAAATAATATGAATTCATAAATTCAATTCTAGAAATTATGATAAAATCAAGGGGAAAACACTCATCATGATATTTTATATATTCCTAATTAACACATAATTATACAGAATGTTATTTATGTAAAGTTTTACTAATTAATAAACTCATTAAGTGAATTAAATATTTTTTCCATATATTTCACATGCTTTTATAAAAATTTTTTTTAAAAATATAATACTCCCACATGTTTAGATAGTTCCTGAAATTATGTATATATATTTACCTTGTTTAATTTTCTGTTATCACACTATAATCAATTCATAAAAACATTATTAAATCATATCTAACACACGTTTAAATTTCAAATATACCACTTAATCATGTAAAATATCATTTTTCCTTTATATGAATTACTAACATGTGTTTGACACCAAGAAAACAATTTATCTCATCGAATAATTATTTTAATCCCCAGTTTATGCATCCTAAGTCACTATATATTAACCCTATTATACATACACATTTATAGGATTACCTCTCCCTCCAATTCATTACCATAATCTATATAAATTATGCTTCTTATACTAAAACATTTTTATGTTTACATTTATCATTCTAAAATTCAAACTAAATTGACCTCTCATCAATTTAATCAATAATATATATAAATTTCCCATAAGGAAACCTATATCAATAAAAAATTTCACAATTTATATGTTAAAACATGTTAAATATAAGGGAGAGAAACTGTTAAACTACATCTATGAATGAGATAATTATAAACCATATGCAGAAATATGGAAACTCCAAGAACTCAAGGATTCCAAAAATTGAAAAACAAAATGATATAGAAAAGGTATTTGACTCACATAGTAACAAAGACCCCATATTAATCCCACAAAGATATAATCTAAGAATTAGTTACTGTGAAAAATCTTATACTCCAAAAATATTGTGGATCCATTTCTAACAAAACTAAAAAACTATCCATGAATTCGACTAATTAAGGGGAGAGTTTACTGCTCTAAAACTATAAAAAAATTTACAAAAAACAAAAATATTAAAAAATATTGAGTGTTATATAAAATCACATGAGCATGGAAATATTAATCTACCCCTCCATAGAAAACATGACATAGGGCCAATCAGTTAGCAATGAAAAACACATTATCCACCCACAAGCTCACAAAAAACATGATGCTAGTCCACTTACAGCCAAGTGGTTGGTACAGTATACCAGAAAACTTCCAAAAAAACTATAGGATCTTGGTACCACACCAACAGGTTCCATGTGGTATCTTCTAGGATAATCAAAATCGATCCATGTCCACCTCCTCCACCCTTCACTGATCATCAACCCAAATATTTAAAATCATATCTTGAAAATAACTAAAATCATACAAAACAAGTCTATATAAATTAGGGACACCTTATTTAAGGGGTCATTGAAATATTCAAAATGTAGTGCTTATCATCCCTAAGTATCATCCTTGAGCCTCACTAGTGAAAAACTCAATCCATTGGGATATCATATCACCTTCCCATTAGTAGGTTTTTTCTAGGTCAAGTATATACAACCATAGATCTGGTACAAGTTCCATACTCATTCAATGTTGATGCCTCTCACAATGATCAATAATCCTCACTGTAATATATTAAAAATTATAATTTTTTTCTAGCTAAAAATTGACAAACATAATCATATGAGATGTATCCGAGACATAAATCCATAATTGAGGAGAATGTAAATAATTAGGGTTAAATCAATACTTATAAGGTAGTTCTAACTTGTATGAAACAACCAAAATCATTTTGAAAATATAAAATGGACAACCATACCATATAGAAAATATTCAGTAATTATAAATACTATAATGATACTTCTAGAGTGCGATTAAAAGGATGAAATGTTCCCCATCCTCAAACTCAATATTTTATACATTTATTTAACATAAACCATATGTTAACTATGGGATATAACCAACATCATCCTTATATTATATATATAATTGAATACCATTTTCACCAAGCTATACCCATCCAAGAATACTTCTCCATATACCATCAAATAGAAGTAACATATGTTTAGCCTACTATATAAAACCTTAAATAGAGAAATATAGAGAGATTTCTGATAGTTTTTATTATAAACAAAATCTACTAATAACTAATAGTCTCCACATTCTCTTCCAAAGTACAAATTACATTCTCGTAGAATTTTCTAATGAATATGAATATTGAACCAATATTTTCCATCTATATTTGGATGATAAGTTATGATTAGCCTTATCTGGGAACCTAAATCATTGGCAGTCCATTCCAAAACTAGGAATTTATTATCACATTTTGATCATATCTAATACTAGAGGGTATCTGCTAATGTTTTACGTACCAACTGATATAATTCATTCTTTGATATTAAAAATCACAGTTATTAATGAATTATAAAATGTGGGAATCATTCATTAACATATCAATAAAACCCATATTATATATTTACATTTTCATGAACTCATAAATCCTATCCTGAAATCAATATTAACATTATATCATTTTCATTATATAATTATAAGGGGTTGAATCACACGTTATGGCATTTGATTCTTGTCTTTATCCTACTTATGGGTGATACATCTCAAAATACACCTATCCATATCACACTTCATTCATAACCAACAAAAATTTCATTGAAAAATATGATATATCTTTTTCAAAGTATGATGAACTAACTACTAGAAAAATGAATGTCTCTAATCATACGTTATCACGTAACTATGAAAAAATAGTTCTTCCAATGATAATATATGAGATATTATTATATAAAAACAGATATGATCATCTTTGTCTCACCATATATATTTTTATTATATATATGGAACTTATATTAAATTGAAAAAGGGATTGAAGATAGAAAATGGATCTAGAATGAAATAAACCACTTTTTTAGCCACATAAATTTACAAATGCATACAATTATACATAATTGGACACTCCCTTCCTGAATTCACTGATTTACCAACTTTGGATTTACCACTCAATGAAACAACGATACAGTTTCTTTATATAGGTTTATAAATTATCCCAGAGTCTAATTAATAAAGGTGTTAAACCCACCTCCTCTACTGATGTCTTGTATAAATTTGATATAATATATATATCAAACTGTTGTATAATATAAACCCTATAAAATATTCCATGAACATATAAATCTAAACAAGATATAGGAGAGGACAACTAAATCTAATGTAGGATCATCAATAGAATAATTCTTTTTATATAGACTAATATTTTGAGAATCATACACCAGTACTTAGTCTTCCTAAATCAACAGAATGAAAACCCCCCCACAAAAAAAACATCAAAATATTTATTATATAACTTATTTTTTTAAAATAAAATGAGGATTGGTTCTGATGTCAATATATTCCTTATCTTCTAGAATGTAGCCTCATACTTTCCATATAAATAAAAAAATTACCACCATCGTATTCAGTGTCATCAGCAGTAGTCCTAGGTAAGAGATACCCTAGAAATGGAAGAGAGAATATCAAAAAATAAAAATAAAACTTAGAATATAAAATATGTACTCAGGTATTATACATGGCATGGTAATAGTTACTGTTTATAGGTCGACTAATATCACCAATTTCAAAACAAATTTTTAGGGGAAAATATCCTCTTCGATATTGAATATTTATTTTGATACATTTCCATATAAATTGGGTTATCTAAAGGTATCTATGAAAATGACTATATGATCATGATATTCCTCATTTTATAGTGATTCTATCAAAACATAATCAATAAAAAACATTAATAATGAATATAAATTGGGATGGAATTCAAAATTCATCACATTTATAAAAACTATGGGAACATTTTTCACCCTAAATGATATCAAAAAAATAATAATAACTATATTGTGTATGATCAAAAATTATAGGAATACACTCATTTTCGTCCCATAGTTGATGATAACCCAATCAAAAATCACTATTCTAGAAACACTAATATCCTCACAACTAATCAAAGATATCATAAATTGAAGGTGTACAACATTAGTTCGTGATGGTTACCCATTATGATAAACTATTTTTAATATATAACCAATTAATAGATGATTATAAACATGTTATGCCTTATTATCAATAATAATTAAACATCTTAGTGGTGATACAATATTCTTAATGAATACCTTTTGTAGATCCTAGAGGATCTTTTAGTGTCGCTGATGGGGGTGAATTAATAAATACCCAATTCTACCATGTTTTATATTATCTTGAAACTGTCCCCTATTATAAAGGATCCTCTATCTTAGTTAAAATATATAAATCTTGTTAAAGTGAACTCATCCATTTTTTATTAAGAAATGAATATGTTTATGATAATCATAGTACAACATGATTTATAATAATATGGTCTTATTGAAAAATAATTGTTCTTATGTATTTTTTATTGAATAAATGGATTTTATTATCACATTAATTTGATGTGGTTAAATATTCATAGTAAAAGTTAGACAAGTGTAGGGATGGTATCATTAAAATCCCTATACCCTGTTAGATAGCTTAGTACACCCAACAGAATGATTATGTTGTTTATACTAGTACAAATAACTCTTCAAGGGACCCCTTTAAACCCAAAAATTAGATAGAAACTCTAGGTACTGATAGTTAAAACACTTATAGGCCATCCTTTATATCCGTATAGGACTAACTTTTAATTTTAATAATATCATTTATTCAATATTCACAATGTAATGTATTGAAATCATAAACAAAAATAATATCCTCTCCTCAATTAATATTCTATTATAGAAAGATATTTTGGGTCTACTCTTCTTCCCATTCTTCAACTCGCATGACCTTAATCAAAAATGAATATATATTTCTCTTCTATACCACACATAATATAATTAACTCCAACTAACTCATAATTTATTTACCATAATACATTATTTTATTCTCTTTGTATTATCTGGTATTTTGTGAAAACATTCCCACAATGATTTAAATTTCTAATAGTCATATTATCTTCATCATAAATCTCTTTTAAATTATAGATAAATTATTCTTTTATAAAATAATTTTGTCTACTTCATAAAACACTTCATGATTTTTTAATTACTATTATTTTATATTCTCTATTTATCGCATGAAATTAGATATTTTTTCAAACATCTACATAAAATATGTAGAAACACAACATGTGAAACTATGTTGAACTCCTCGTGCTTGATAATAATGAGCATAAAACATTAAGGGATTATCAAAATTGTTAGCAAGTCATAACCACACCATGGTTCCCATAATTTCTACTCTCACACATCATCTCTCATTAGAAGGACTATTGTCACCTATATGGAATTTCACAAATCTCCATTTATTATAAGTGTATGTATCATAGGAAACATGAACAATTTTGGAATAGTATGAGTTTTCGTCATTTTTGTATCACTCTAACCTTCACCGTAATCATTGAAATGTCTATTATTACACTAAAACAATCCCTTTTCTTCAATAATTCTCTTCAATGACTAAAATTCCCATTGTAAATTCTCCATGGTGGGGTTTTATTTGTTTATTTATGACATAAATATAAATTATATCTTGATCATTTTTATCATCACATTTAATAAAATCCATTTATATATAATTTTGTATCATTGAATTATCTCAAACTCAATTAATGTTTTCACCTTTAATAATTCCCCTTTTATTGAATCATAATTCAACTATGATATTATTTCCATGAAGTCCCATTCTTGACCATTCTCTAAATATTGTATTTTATTTATAAGAAATATTTTGGAATATCTTATTTTCAACCTTGTATCACCAGAACATTATCCTACAATATGCATATTGTGTGGATTTTAGATTTCATATTACTTGACCAAAAATTCTTCTACATGCTAAAAATATCATAACAGATCACAAATATCTTATATCCTGACAAAATATTGAATATTCCTCAAAACAAATATTATACTATCTAATAAAATATCATATGTGTTAATTGAATGTCTTACATTATCCAAAAATATATTACATATATACTGAATCTTTCATAGTTTTATCTTTTCTATTTTATTCAGCTTATATGATATTATAATATTTTTAATAAACTCAAATATCTTATTCCTAACTAATGTGTTTTATGCCCAACACGACATATCCTTTTTTAATAGTCTTTGCATGAGAATTAGAAAATTATTCCAATTGATCATTGAACCTCTTATATCCATACTAATATATCTCTAATCACCTCAAATCATATTGTAGCCTTAATCCAAGTCTTCCTTCATAATAATTTTCAAATCCAACTTCTTCCAAACATAGAGATAAATTATCTATATTCTATTTATCTTTGATCTATATTTAAAGGCATTAAATGAAATCAAATAATGTTATACAGTATCAATCGCTCTAAAAAACATTGAATTATTGTAGAAAAAACCATAATACAAAGCACTTTTCTTTACCATGAAGACAATATTTCCAATCTCCACATGTTCTTCAAGGTACAAAAATCACTACTTCTAAATAATTTATAAATAATTATATGGAAAATATGTCCATAAATGACTCATCACATATTTATTGTTTATCCGTTCAACTGATTCGACACTTATTGAAAAAAATAAAACTTCAGACATGGTGTTATCAATAATCTCCATTGTGTTTTTTCCATTCTATTAATATTATTTATTTAATATATGTCCATCATATATCCCCCTTATATAAAATAAAATCAAAGGGAATATTAGTTTTATTACCTCATATAAATTCATTTGAGATCACATTATTCTACCTATTTTCCAATAATTATAGCCTTTGTGAGAGGGATAATACAATACACAATTTAATAATGGTAATTTAGATAATATATCTTATGCGTATGTGGCTAAACCATATGTAGAATGAATGTGAAACTTCACCAGAGACATCAAAGAAGTCCATTAAAATACTTATCATTTGAAACAATTCTCAATGTATCATTTATGGGATGTTTAATATATTTTCATGAGATTCATGTTAGAAAATATTCATTTCATAGAGCTGTACAAATATTCATGATTTCGATATTTTCATTAAAAAAATTGTATGGATAAATTTTCTTAAAGTATAATCAACCTCAAAGGGTTCAATCCATCAATACATCTACATTGATGATATAATACAATAGAAAACTGTGACAGGAAGGTATAATCATACTCTATATAATTTTTATATCCACTTACCTAAATCCACTAATGTTTTTATTATTTAATTTGATGCATGTTAGTATAAAAATAAATATAAATGGGAATTAATTGGTTATTCCATTATACAAAATGATAAAAATAAGGCTGAGAATAATTGAAAAACCAAGATAATTCATTCATTACATATTTAATATTGAGATAACTCATAATGCTTAGATCCATATGTATTTTAGAATTATGATATTATATGGAAATTAGGTAATTATTATTATTCCCATAACCTTAATTATATACATTATTATTATAAACCATTTCTAATAAATTTCAATAAAAATAGTGTTTTCGTTCGTCTTTACTCTTCTTTAAAATCATTCCTAGAGATAGAGGAAGATCAATGTAATCTGTATGTGCAAAACAATTTTTTTCACCATCCACAATGCTTTTCAAGAACAATTTTGACTAATTTCATTTAAAACCAAGCACGAAATTTGAGTTATTTTCTTTGTAAATTTTCTTTCTTACCTTTATCACTTATAATTTCATCAGTGTTATCCATTTATCTACCCTTATTCATTTCTATATCCTAAAATTGAATTCACTCTTTTTTAATATAATTTCCTTCTATGTTGTCTCCACACGGCTTCTTATCATTCTATGGGTTAATCTTTTTTGGAAACATATTCACATATTTAATTGGGATGTCAAAAACTAAAATAATTCGGTTATCTCCCTCATGAAAAGATTCATTTATTAAATTCATAAAACTCTTTTTAGTATTGATTTTTATGTCATGTTTATATTAGTATTATATATTAGATACATCCTTAATTTTAATATGTTAAACCTACTAATTTTTTCTTCTCTTTTAGCTTCTTTGGAGTGGGTTTATTTATTACTTTTTTTATATTCCTACCGTAGAAACCCCATTAATATACTTGTAATTTTTTTTAAATATGATGTGGTGTTATCCATATGTGTATTATATATGTGATGTGTATGATCTTACAAACAATCCTCTAAATTTTGACCATAAATGATGAAAAACTCATAAATATTTAAAAATTATTAATAACTATTTTTACTTGATATATTGCTAATTTTTTATTGGTTAAACTTTTTCGCATTGTGGTTTGAACTTCATTCATCTATTATCACCTATATTTTAGGCCTTATAAAATTTTAATATGATCCCATATTAATCATTATATTTGAGACAAGTAAAATTATTTATTTATTAGATTGTGGTAAACCCCATAAATAAGGATGTATTAAAGTCCATGAAAATATAGATAATAATAAAAAATATACAACATATATGCCTGGGTACTATGTGGTGCAATTTTTTTCATTATTGTAACTCAAACAAATTAAGTAGCACGTGTGATCAAAATTCGATGAACAAGGGGAAATTAGATTTAATATTATTTAATTTATATTTAATTTTTTTCATTTGAATAAAAATATTGTTTACTAAATGAATACAAAATATTAATTAAATTTAAGTTCACAATAAACTCAATCTCAAAAATCCTTATTTAGAATTTTACAAGATGAAATGTTCACTAGAATCATAAACATTTCAAGAAAGGAAACTCCCTTTTATAATAAAAGATTAAAATAGTTGATTACATTAAGGTAGAAAATGTCGTATCCCATAAAAATATGTATGAAAAATTTAAAATATTGATGATATGATAATCCCATTCCCCCAAGATAATATTATCAATAGAATAAGGATCATGATATCATAAAAAAAATATGTTTATATCAAGAAAAAACAATTGAGAGGGGAAAAGTGGATTCTCTATCAAGAATATTCAACCTAGTACTAGATTTATCTTCAACTAAATTTCATGATTTTTACACTCCAAAAGTGATATTCCCCTTCTACTCTTACTCTATTTGTGCACTAACATCATTTTTCCTAGTGCTCATTCATCATCTTTGATGAATCGCTAGTCTCTTTGTTTCCAATTTCATTAGTGATCATCTCCTACATTATCACTAAAATTATGATCTTCCCCATATGTCACATTCCATGAATTTGTTTTATATTGACCCTTCTTCAAGTATGGAACCATGAAATTACATGAAAACTTGATCCTTACTTTAAGGTTAACTCTGGATCCTAAAACTTCTACTCTAAATTCCTTTTCAACTCATTTAGTATTAAAAGGCTCTATGAAAATTAATTTTTTTCATTTCACATCATTATAAAGGATAGTATATTTTGGATGACTCATTTTTATAATCCCTAAGTATTAGTGGACTCTTCTATAACATTTAATAATTATATGATGCCATTATATTGTCTTTGAAACCCAAAAGATAGATTCCAAAAAGTTCACTTTCTATAATTGTATTTTTATATTGGTCTCTTATGAAGCATGATGGCATTTTATAAAACGTTGAAGTTTTGAAATATCTTTTTTACACATCCCTTCATAGATATTCTCTTTATTTCACTCATATATTATATTAGGAGAACACTTATACAAGATATTTCTAAAACCATTGTTGTTTAACCTATAAAACATATACAGGATTCTAAATAACATCAAATTAGCTGTCAATAAATGAGTTGAACTTTATATATATAGTAGTATTACTATTAAACAGATTCAATATTATATATTACTTTTATATATATAAATCATATGATGAAAATTAAATAGATGAGAAATAAATCTACAACTAAATGAATCAATGGATAAAACTCTATAAAAAAAATATAAGTTAATCAATAATTATCCCAAATGATCATTAAAATAAGATCATGGAGTATAAATTATTAATTTAAAAATCCCATAATCCACAAAAATAAATTCTGAAATAATATTTCAATTGATAATTAACAAAAAAACTATAATAATATAACCATAAACAAATTTAACATAAATGAAATAAAATTGGTTCATTTAAACAAAACTAACTCTCATTCTTCTTAATATAATGAATGAATGAATTATTTATTTTTTTAAAAATTTCAAGATTCTGATGAAATGAATAAATATTTATCATTAAACCATTAAAATAACATGAAATTGGAGTGGAAACCATGAATTAAAAGGGAACCATGTCAAATTTAACCACCCATAACATATTAATTATCATCAAGTAGTAAATTTATCAGTTTCCAAGGAAGGTAATTAATCATAAAGATGAATGGTATATAATGACACAAAAGATATAATTTTCATAAATATTTCCTTAATTTAATAGTTCAAATTTTAAAATAATATTTATCAACTCAAAAATATTTAATGAAATGTTAAGCTATAATTTTATATTGACAACCAAATTTCAAATTTTTTTAAGTATTTAAGCCAACACGAGTTTTAATGTAAAATATCAATAAATTTTATCTTCATATCCATAGGTAAAATAACACATAATTTGAATTAAGTAATTAGAAAAATATTGATCGACAGTGGAATTTAATAATTAATAGAGAAGAATAAAAACCCAATAATTTAATTTAACATAAAGAATTAAAATCGCATTTTATGATTATTTATACATTTATAAATTAGTGTAATTATAATATTATTAGTTTAGAAGCATCCAAATATTGAAATAAAATTTAAATTATAAGTTTTCGACTGAAAAATCACTAAAAAGTGATTTTATGATAGAATATAAAAAAATATTACAAAACTGATCGCATGTTATAAAAGAAAATATTAATCAATAAAAATGTATGAAACCCCAAATAATAAGAAAAAACTCAACCATTAAAAACTATAAAAGAATCTTCAAAAGGAGTCAAATTTTTTAAAATAAATATATTTTTTATGTGTAATAGATGAAATAAAACATAGAATAAAAATTCACCACTCACATATTTTAATGCAAAAATTTTACTATATTTTGAACCAAATTAGTAGAAACACAATAAGGATTATATTTTTACAAAAATTTTAAAATTGTATGTTTAAAATTATTCTTAAAGGCTAGATATTATTTCAAAAAAACATTTAACACCAAAAAAATATTACTATGATAGAATAAAATTTTACATAATTAATCCATAGATATAAGTAATATAAATTCATTATTGTTAATGGAATTGGAAGGTTTAAAAAAATATATCAAGATGCAACAATCGCAAATAGTTTCATGAATTTCTTAATTTTTAAACATAGTAAATTTGTGTAAATAAAAGGATTAAAATTGATTAGAAATGATTTGAATGACAAAAAATTCAGCCAAAAAATTATTGTTATATGGAAAACCAGTTTCATAATGAAATTATTAGAACTTATTTTATTCATATTATTAATTGAAATTCTAAAAAAAACTTTTCCCCCACACTTAATTTTAAATAATTACAAGTTAAAAAAACATCTTACTTGTAAAACATAATATCATTAATTTGGAAAACTGAAAGAATTTAAAAAATTTAAATTTTTAGGGGATAATTAATTGAAATACTCTTCTAATATTGTTTTTCCTTTTATTACCATTACCAATAATTATCTCCTTATATATAACAAGAACTTATTTACTCTACTATTATATCATTTATATATGAATAAAAATTTATCATTAAAATTTATCATTAAACATAATACAATTAAAATAGATATAATATGTAAATTAACGTTAACATACAATTATGACATGATTGTAGTAGATAAAAGGGGTTTATAGGTAAATGGAATGAGGGATATAAAAGATAGAAAGGAACATTATTGATAAATAAAAAAAAAATAAAAACCATGGATCACTTCCCAAAAACATATAAGTTTATATTCTTTTGATATTACACTAGAAAACCAAATGATTTTATGAACCATGTTTTTATCAAATAAATTTAATTTAGTGGATTATCTGTGTTACACAGAACACTGATTTTTTATGATATGTGATATAAAATTAAAATAGAATTATTATGGTGGTAATTATAACATAACAATTAAATTGGAAGGTATGAATAGGATGAACTAAATTATGAAATATATATTCTATAAATATGTATATATATATATATATATTTTAATGGGTTAGTAATTGAATATAATTAAAAATGTAAATTATTTAAATGTAAAAGAAACTAATTTTTGGAAAAATTGTTTTTATGCATAAAATGTGTTTTTATACTAATAAATTAAATTAATAACTAATGATCAATTATTTTAATGAAATTATTATATTATTTACTCAAATTATTATTTTATCCTTCAACTATTATTTTTATATTCATGATAGAAGAAAAAATTCATAATTTATACAAAAAAAATACATATTTTTATTAGGTGGTTATGTTTTATTGTTATTTTAAAATTACTATTTTCCAAAATATTAAATTTATTATAAAAAATAAAATTCATTTTCAAAATAAATTTTCTGAAATTATATAGTAATGAGTTTTTTGTTATTATATCAAAATATCAATTTTTCGATGAGTAGATAAAAGTACAAAATTTATTGCAATATTCCTTTTTATTTAATGCATTGAATATCTTCCACTTTTGTTAAAATTATTTTAAATGTAAATTTAATTAAATTATTTTATTATCATTCCAATTTATATCATTAAAATCATTTTCATATTGAATATTTTATATAAAAACTTTCTTACTTAATAAAAAATTTCATTGGAAAAATGAATTTTTTGAAATGCTTTTGGTTTTAAATTGATATTAAATACTGAAACATAAATTAATTTAATTTTTTATAATTAATAATATGTTTGGAATAAAAAAAATTAATAATATTTAATAATTTTAGGTTAATATTTTTTATGTATTACCACTGAATAAGTAAAACTAACCTATCATGGATAATGTTAAAATTGGAATTTCAGTGTTACATAAACATTTGTTGAAATTAGTTTTTGAAATACAACTTATTTTTAGTTTATTAAGTTTAATTAAAATTTAGAATCATTGGGTATAATTTTAAAAGTACTAATAATTTTATTTTTAGTTTTTAATGATATGTCATGTAGGTAAAAACTAGTTTTAGTGGAAATAATGAAAATGGTACAAGTGAGTAACCTTAGAGTAATGTGAATAGTTCTTTTTAAAAGTTTCTTTTAAATTTTAGTATTTTTTATTATATTTATAAACCATAAAATCCATTATTTATTACTTTAATAGGAACTCTAATTGAGAGTAACCGCCCATTATTTAATAGTTTTGGGTATTTACAAAAATTTCATTCCACCACATATATAAAAGGCCACCCAAATTCTCTCTAATATAATCCCAAATATCACTTGGGTTTATCCACTATATACGAAAACCATTACATACGTCCCCTACCATGTAATAAATTATTCAAATTTATCATTAAACACTTCTATAATGGATTTTCATGAAAACATAAAGTGGTTGTTCAAAGAAGAGGTATCATTATAAACTAAGCTCTTTAATTTTATTTCTTCTTATACCTATTTCATTTGATCATAAACTATTATGAAATAATTTAAAAATTATATCTCATATAATGAGGTATAATTATATTAATTTAAACCCTTATATCCATTTCTACTTCAATCAAATGAGAATTGAAACTAAGGATCTTGTGTATGGAGGACGACTGCCCCATGATGCGATGTAATCTTTTTTCCATCGCCTCCTCTCATAGACAGATATAATGAGGTTTCTAACATGTTTATCTGATATTTTTTACATTGTTAAACTTAGATAATTATAACATCATAAAAAAATCTGTTTTCATTGAATCTGTGGGATAATAATAACATCACTTGAGCTTATGTATGGATCGGTGCTTAAACAACGTGATGTGATACATTCTTCATTTAATTTAGAAATGGATGGTAATAAGGATATATTTAATGAATATATATATATATATATATTTAATATATTTTATAAAAAAAATTTAATGGTTAATTATTTTTTACCTTTTTTTCATCTTTCTAAAATATGGAAACAACATTCATTCATACCTTCGACCAATCATCTCTATGAATAGTGTGATTCATTTTTTATATAAATATTTTTTATTAAATATTATAATTAAATATATAATGAATATATTTCAAAATTTAAATCATGTTAAATATTTTTTTAATGATGGATCCATCATCAGTTTAAATGTTCTTAAACTACTAAACAAAAACATATATGAAAATGAAGTAGTAATTAAATCAAACATTATTTTAAAAAGTAAACATTAATAATCCCATGGTAAAAGGTTAAATTGAAATCATATATGATATGATGTAAAATATTATGGTTATATTATATATTTATAATAAATCTATACTTATTATATTGGATGTTCCAATCTGGATTACCATAGTCAATATATAATGTAATGGATTTTCATCTCACATTTATTTTTCTGGGACACATGCCATATTCACCACTTATTTCACTTATGTGGAGTATATTCTAAATGTGAATGTTTTTCTATCATTCTTATCATAAATAATAATGGGTATACATATCCATATAACATTATTTCATTCATGGGGATTATGATTCAAAATTTATAAGGTGGTAAGTTTTTTATGTTAAAATCACATTGTCTATCGATATTGTATTATATTATACCTCCACTGTTGAAATATAATAATCTATATCTTTTGAAACTTTTAAATTTTCATATTTATTTTTTATTTCAATAAATTACATTTTCTTATGATTTTACTATCTTATTATTCTAATGAGACAAAATTAACTATTTTAGGAAAAATGATTTATTTCTCTCCTATATAAAAAATCCCTCCTTTTCCATGTCTATTTTATAAACAATTAACTATTCTATAATTATTTTTATAAGCAAGTTTATCATTTTTTAGATTTTAATTTCTCTTAAAGTAATATTATTTTCATTTTTTATGTGGTGTAATTTTTGATTTTTACTAAAAATGTTAAAGGTGTCTTTTTTCAACATGTACAATATGTACTGTACTTCCTGTCAAAATGTGCTCTCTATAATTTAAATATATTTTATCATATTTAAAATTTTATTTTTATTTAAAAAAAATCATTAATATTTTATAAATTTTTGGACATAAAAAAATTTATTTCAAGGTGGAAAGGAAATTTTAATCGGTAAATGTTTCTTGTGTTGTGTAAAAATATTTTTTTCATCAATGATGACGTCCTCGGATGGAACTTATGTTTTATTGTAGGTATGGTCTAGTTTTACCAACCTTGTTTTGTACTAAATATGGTTTATTATCATGATTGTGATATTTTAATAAAACCTATATATTTTTCATGGGTTATTATATGATGGATTGATGAAATGTTTATGAATCTCCTTTTTTATGTGAGTTATGTTATTAGGATGTGAAAATTATTTAATGATCAAATAACACTCATATATATGGTATTTATTATCAGATAACTGGTAAAAAATTACATATACCTCCAATGTATTGTGTATTTTTTTAACACCCCAAACTTCTACGGTACGCTTCTCTTTGAATAATGTGATAGCATGTGTTGTACGCAACACCAAGTTCTAACACACCATAACTAATCAAACTAGCCGTTATGAATAGTAATACCTACTTTTTGAAATTATATATATTTTATATTTGAAAATGGACTTCATTTTTGGATTCGGAATATCGAATTTAGCCTAAGGTGAAATTTTGGTACATTTCGGATAACTTTCATATTTTGATGAATAGTGAAAATTACTAAGTTTTAATTAAAAATGACTTTTTTAATCAAAATAATTAATAGTGATAAATTATTAATTTGAGTGGTTTTAAAGTATATTTAGAATATATTTTTACCATTTAATATAATGTTGGTCATTGGACATAATTTTACAATTAAACCGAACATAAACGAGTGTCAATCTTTTGATAGTTATTACCTCTTAAAAACACGTTTTTTGTTTTGACAGCAGGAATTAATTTTAAATTAATTTCTGCCACTTCTGTGTTTTGAATTTAGAAAAATGGATTCCATATTTGGAATCAGGATGTCCAAATTGTGTAAATAGGTAACTTTTATTTTTAGACATTTTGAATAATTACTGTGGTAAATATTTTATTTACCATGGTTAAGGGTAAATCCGGTAAATAAGGGTTAAAAATTAATATTATAATAATAAAAAATTAACCTAAAACGTGTCCTAACCTTATTGGTGGACACATACACGACCATGAGCATCCTTGGGTCAATTTGGGGACCCCTTGGAGCCACTTTTATGTGGTAGGGACACTTTATATTAATAAAGTTAAAATAAAAATAAAAATGGCATAAGCTTACATCTTTTAGAAGAACAATTTTTACATAGGGTTATACATGTTGGATTTTCGATTATAAATATTCATTAGAAATCTAAAAATATTTCCTACATAATGATATTTTATTTATAATTTTTGGACATCAAATAATTTAAATTATTAATAACACAATAATGATGCAATGTTTACCTCATTAATAAATCATTTAAATAAATAAGATTTTAATGATTAGAATATTATCTAAAACCTGTCCAATTCTTATTGGTTGATGTTATTTAGAATATGAGTCATCTTATCTTCGACCTCAATGATTTTTGGACCATTATAAACCGAATATAACTATATTATAAAGTAATACTTTCACTCTTTCCTAAAGAGCCCTTCTTCTCCCTTATAAAAGGAGACCACTTCTACTCATTCCTCACACCTCTCAAGCCACTTGGCTCGTACAAACTCTGCCCAACTAAGCTCCCCACATCCCGCTCCTCCTCCTTGAAGCTTCCCCTTAGGCAGAAAGCATTTCAAGAAGTCCTTTGGTTCCAACCAAAGTGAGTTACCTAAATTAAAGGTAACGATTTCTCTTAAATTATTTTCATTTATTTGGCTTCTCCAACCCCCAAAATCTTTTTATTTCCTTTCTTTTGTAACAACACCAGTATCCTAAATATACTAGTATGTTGTTATAAGAAGGATTCAAACTACACATACACACAACTCCATCTAATGGATGATGAACATAATTTTTCTGTGGATGGCAAACTAACACCTCACGAAACGATGATTGTTCAAATACATCTTACTGCCTCTCATGGTGGCCATTATGATGGAACTGTAATTAAATATGATATTAATGATATATATTATATATATAAGCTTCTGTAATTCCATTTTATTTCATACCATTATTCGTTTCATGTTGTATATACATACGATAATTTCATTTGAGGAAGTGCGGACTACCGCCCCCTTAAAATGATATGACTCGTTCATACCACACATGGAACGTATAAAGGATGGTGTTAATGAACTTAAGTAACATATATAAAATATAATATTATACTGGAATAGTAATATAGCTATGTATCATTTGGATTCAATTCTTTTAAAATAAAAATTAAATGGAAGTAGCGTTCGTGCGTACGTACGGACTACCGTCTCCACGAACGCGGTGAGATCCATCCTCCATCGTATCCATTCAAGTCTTATTCTCATTTTAGGGTTAAAAATAATGTTAATATAATTCTGATTATGAATAAGATTTAATCTATCCATTACAAACATGTCTTACGTAACAAAACATTTAAGAAGAACGAATCGATTATCACCTGAAACGACGATAATACTAAGATATTATTAATATAGCAATGTTAAAAGATCGTATATGATATCATATTAATGTATATAATTCTTGTATAATTTAATAACAATTATTTCACCATTATACAGGAGGTTAACCGACCCCAACAAAGGAAAAGTACAAGGTAAGGGTTATTTCACAATCTCTTCATTATCTGAGGTTGTTTATACGTAATAATCTACTGGGATCTCGTTATCATCCACATCCATGTTTCTTCAAAATGTATTTCAAAACATTTTTAATATTTAAAAGAATATGGGTTAAAGTCATTTATACCCTTGTTTGACTTTTTATAAGAGTTTTATAAGGGAATCATTCCGTCGTTTTCCAAACAAGGTGCTTTTTAACCTTTTCGACAGAATTAAGATAAGAATGTTTTTTAACTTATACAGCGGGTGCGGTTATTTTCCGCCGTTATAAAATCGTCAAAGCTTCCCTTACAAGCTTATAAGAATATTTTCAAAGAAAATGTTTTATTTTATATGGATCTTAAATGATTTCAAAATAAAAGGAGATATTTCTTTAAAAAGAATTTTGATTTCATCTCTGTCAACATCCTTTGATGGATTTTAAGATTATTTATGGTTGATTTATTATGATACAAAACTTCTATATTGTATTGAAGGTTTTGTGATATGTTTGACTGTGGATGTGCTATTTTTATACCATTCATAGTTTATGGTGAAAGTATTGACATTTCATATGCTAGTTTTAATATGAATGTTTATGTTATGTTTAAACCTTTTTCATATGGGGATGCATTGGACTTAATATGTGACGGGTAGAGCCCGCTATAGCTCCTCGATGCATCGGTAGGTCTCATGAGACAAACTAGTGTCTTGGCACAAGGCCTTGGGAAAATCTTATTTGTAGTCTTGGCACGAGGCCTTGGCTATGTGGTTATGATAGTCTGGCATTATGCATTCCAACATTATGAAAGTGGTTTTTGATTTTTTCATTTGATTATTCGATTAGTAGAATATCCATGTGAATAAGTAAATGGCATTATTTCATTTTACTTTTGCCATACTATGTTGAAGTTCAAGTTTAAAAGGCTTTTGTTTTAGTAATGCATTGCCTTAAATGTTTATGCTTATTTTGAATGTTCCGCTATATTGTTATCCTTACTGGGCATTTGAGCTCACCCCTTTTCTATGTTTTATTTTTCCCAGGATGTGAAGATGTAAGTTATGAATGACCTGCGGGGATATTATGAGGGGATTATAGTGTGGACTGTGGAAACATTATGTTGTTGTAGTAGTTTTTCATTTTATGATGTAATGTAAAACTTATGAATATATCTAGTGTTTCCAAGGCTACTAAACCAATCGGTATTTCGAGATTTGATCTTTCTTGTGATCATGCCAATGTTATGTAATAATGCACCAACTCTGGGTAACTGGGGTCGGGGCGTTACAATTGGTATCAGAGGAAGTTTAGTACAAACTTTGGAAGCTAGATTTAGATAAACTCTGATTAGAGCACGTAGACCTAAGATGAACTTTGAGGATTAGTATAGAAGAACTTCCTAGAATTTTGGTATTGTAGAGATTTTGTGAGTTTTCCGAGCAATACATCCCTGTCTGTATACGAGCAGGTAGAGGCGGCTCTGGAACAGATGTACCTAGGGGTAAAACCAGAAAACACCGCTTTGAGCTAGACTCGAACGGGAACTGGTGCACGACAACGGGCCTTGCTGCACTCTTGGTTACGACACTCCCGGGGGATATGCTTAGGATAACTCTCATTTTATTTACAAATCATTTTTAAGGGATTATGAGTATATACTTCCTCAAAGAAAACATTCTTATGATTATGGATTATATCCATAAATAGTTCAATTTATGTTAAGTGTTTTATAAGTATGGGATTATGTATTTTGATTCATAAACTGATCTAGTTTATTCCATTGTTTAGAAATGGTGCCTAGTGGAAGAAATGGAAACCGTATCAATGCACGCACTCCATGTAGGGATTGCCCTCCTGCTCAAGATAATTATAGTGGGGCTGGTGATGCAACTGGTGCTGATCAGCTAATCACAATACTGGGACAACATACTCAGGTTATGAATAATAACCTTACCCGTATGGAGAAACCAGATCCGCAGCGTGGAGGATCAATGTTAGATCGATTCATGAGGCAACAACCACCAATGTTCAATGGGAATACAAATCCCTTAGTAGCTGAGCAATGGATATTTTCCCTAGAGAAAATATTTCAGGCGTTGGGGAGAAGTGAAAGGGAAAAAGTTATCATGGCAGTTTACCGCCTCACTGGAGATGCTGATCAATGGTGGTCATTGATTCAAAATACGAAGGAAGATGATGGAGTATCAAATATGGAATGGACGGAGTTCAAAGATCTGTTTTTAGAAAAATACTTCTCTCGCGACCATCGAGCAGATATGGAAAGGCAATTTCTGAGTCTGAGACAAAAGGAGGATGAGAATGTCACAAAGTATGAGGCTAACTTTACAAGGTTAGCGAGGTACGCTGGTGATTATATTCGTATCCCAAGAAGTAAGATTGATCGTTTATTTGATGGGTTAAAACCATTTCTCCGTCGAGCGTTAGTCTCACAATCCTTTTCATCGTACGAAGACATTGTCTCATGTGCTATCAAGACCGAAAAGGAATTCTCTAAGTCTTATGACTTTAAAGAAAATCAAGAGAAGAAGAGACCTGCTGATCAATCTGGGAATGTAAATAAGGGGAAGAAGGGAAAGGTTGAATATACATCTTGTGGTAAATGCGGGAAGAAACATCCTGGTACTTGCTTGAAGGGAATGGGAGTCTGTTACAAGTGTGGTGAAAAAGGCCACCAAGCTCATGATTGCAAGGGGAAGATGGAAGCTACCAACGTTCAGTGCTGCAATTACATGGAGATGGGGCATTATGCAAATGCATGTCCTAAGAGTCAGGAGAACTTACCTCAGAAAAGGCCAAGGGATCAAGGCCAGGCTTATGCTATCACTACTGCTGAGGTAGAAGCTCCGAAAGACGTGGTGGTAGGTAATTTAATGGTTTCCTCAAGTTTAGAAAATGCATTATTTGATTCTGGATCATCGCATTGTTTCATCTCTTCCCAGTTTGCTAAGAAAATTAGATATTTCCAATTTTATTTAATAAGGGAGTTGTCAGTTAAAACTCCTAAGGGAAGTATCATCGCAACAAAGTTTTGTGAATCAGTCCCCATTAGAGAACATAAATTTTCTTTATCTTCTGATCTCATCGTCATACCTATGATTGAGTTTGATATAATCCTTGGTATGGACTGGCTTTCGGACTATGATGCGAAGATTTATTGTAAGAAAAAAGAGGTTACGATTCTTGATGATAATGATAAGGAGCACCTTATTTTTAGAGCAGAATCGTCACCGCCTAATTCTTATTTAGATCCACCCCCAGTAGCTCAACTTAATTCAATTATTGGGGAGGAAGAGAATGAAGTAACTATCGGTGAGGAAAGGAACGTTCAAATAGAGGATGTACCTATTGTGAAAGAATTTGTAGATGTATTTCCGGAAGATTTACCTGGACATCCTCCAGAACGAGAAGTTGAGTTTTCCATTGATTTGATTCCTGGATCAAGGCCTATATCGAAGACCCCTTATAGAATGTCCACTGTAGAGTTAGTCGAACTAAAGAAACAACTAGAGGAATTGAGTAATAAGGGATTTATTCGCCCTAGTGTTTCTCCATGGGGAGCCCCTATTCTTTTTGTTAAAAAGAAAGATGGATCTATGAGGTTATGTATCGACTACAGGGAGATCAATGCTATAACGATAAAGAACAAGTATCCCCTACCTCGTATTGATGATTTATTTGACCAACTGCATGGAGATCAATACTTTTCAAAGATTGACCTTCGATCTGGATACCATCAGTTGTGTGTGAAGAAGGAAGACATTCCGAAGACAGCATTTCGAACCAGGTACGGGCATTACGAGTTTACTGTAATGCCGTTTGGATTGACTAATGCACCTTCTGTATTCATGGATCTGATGAATAGAGTTTTCAAGGAGTATCTCGATGAATTTGTGGTGGTATTTATTGATGATATCTTGGTATACTCCAAAACCTACGAAGATCATGAAAATCACTTGGGCATTATTTTGAAGACTCTGAGGAGGCATGAATTATATGGGAAGTTTAGCAAGTGTGAATTCTGGCTTCATGATATTTATTTTCTTGGCCATATTGTCTCCAAAGATGGAATCTCTATTGATCCTTCTAAGACCAAAGCAATCCAAGAATGGCCATCACCTATGAGTATAACTGAGGTACGTAGTTTTATTGGCTTGGAAGGTTATTATCGACGTTTCGTCCAGAATTTTGCCCGATTGGCTATCCCATTAACGAAGCTCACACGTAAAGGGGTTAAATTTGTTTGGACAAAAGAGTGTGAAGAATGTTTCGAAGAACTGAAGAGAAGATAAGTCAATGATCCTATATTGACTCTACCATCGGGGAATGATGGGTTCGTTATTTATAGTGATGCATCGAAGAAAGGACTTGGCTGTGTCCTTATGCAGAATCATAGAGTTATTGCCTATGCATCACGACAGTTGAAAATTCATGAACAAAACTATCCTACTCATGATCTCGAGTTAGCAGCAGTGATCTTTGCTTTGAAGATATGGAGGCACTACCTCTATGGTGAAAAATGTGAGATTTATACTGATCACAAGAGTTTGAAGTATATTTTCTCACAAAAAGAACTCAACATGAGGCAAAGGAGATGGCTTGAATTACTCAAGGACTATGATTGCACGATACACTACCACCCGGGGAAAGCAAACAAAGTAGCAGATGCTTTGAGCAGAAAAGACCATGGAGTTCTGAACATGATGAGAATTGAAAGAGATCCAATTTTCATGGATCTTGTGAAGATGGACATGGGAATAACCAGGGAAGGTGAAACATCAATGCTTTTTCAAATGGTTGCCAAACCATCTTTACTAGAAAGGATTAAGAGTTCTCAGACCGATGATGAAGAATTTCAGAAGAAGGATAAAGATGTGAATGATGGGAGATTGAGAGACTTTGTGTATGAAGATGGAATTTTGAAATTCGGGAAGAGACTTTGTGTTCCCAGTATACCTGATCTAAAAAGGGAATTGCTGGATGATTCTCATAGTTCCAATTTCTCTATACACCCTAGGAGCAACAAAATGTATAGAGATTTGAAGGAACATTTTTGGTGGGACAACATGAAGAAGGAGATTGCTGATTTTGTATCAAGGTGTATGGTTTGTTAACAAGTGAAAGCTGGAAGGCAACAGCCTGGAGGAGTCATGCAACCTCTTCCTATACCGGAGTGGAAATGGGACAATATTACGATGGACTTTGTCATGGGGATACCAAAGACTCCTAGAAGGAACGATGAAATATGGGTTATTGTTGATCGTCTTACCAAGTCAGCACATTTTCTTGCTATAAGAGAAGATCTACCCCTGGAACGTCTAGCAAGACTATATATTAATGAAGTTGTGAGACTTCATGGAGTACCCCTATCGATTGTTTCTGATCGTGATCCCTGTTTTACTTCAAGATTCAGGAAAATTCTTCAGAAATCCCTAGATACTGAACTTCATTTAAGCACTGCTTACCACCCTCAGACAGACGGACAATCAGAACGGACTATTCAAACCTTAGAAGACATGTTGAGATCTTGCTCACTTGACTTTCAGGGTATGTGGGATCAATATTTACCTCTGGTAGAATTTTCATATAACAATAACATCCATTCGAGTATACATGTGGCACCATATGAAGCGTTATACGGAAAGAGATGTCGTACACCAACCTGTTGGGATGACGTTGGTGAAAGAAAACTTATAGGCCCAGAACTGGTGGAGGAAACGGTGGAAAATGTGAAAGTAATCCAAAATCACATCAAAGCAGCTCAAAGTAGGCAGAAGAGCTATGCCGATAATCGAAGGAAGGATTTGGAATTTCAAGTCAGTGATCATGTTTTCCTGAAGGTATCTCCGTGGAAGGGAGTCATATGTTTTGGTAAGAAAGGTAAATTGAGTCCCAAGTACATCGGACCCTTCGAAATTCTAGAACGAATTGGGGTTGTAGCTTACCGATTGGCAATGCCGCCAAGTCTCTCCAAAGTTCACGATGTGTTCAACGTATCTCTGTTGAGAAAATACATGCCTGACCCAACGCATGTACTCACCTATGAGGAATTAGAACTGGAACCCGATCTGTCTTATTGTGAAGAGCCCGTCAAGATTCTTGATACAAGAGAACAAGTACTGAGAAACCGGACGACGCGTCTGGTAAAAGTTTTGTGGAGAAGCCATAAGATGGAAGAGGCAATGTGGGAACCCGAGGAACTTATGATGAAGAACCACCCGAGTCTTTTCATGTGATAAGTATTCTAGAAATTTCGAGGACGAAATTATTTGAAGGAGGGGAGAATGTAACACCCCAATCTTCTACGGTACGCTTCTCTTTGAATAATGTGATAGCATGTGTTGTACGCAACACCGAGTTCTAACACACCATAACTAATCAAACTAGCTGTTATGAATAGTAATACCTACTTTTTGAAATTATATATATTTTATATTTGAAAATGGACTTCATTTTTGGATTCGGAATATCGAATTTAGCCTAAGGTGAAATTTTGGTACATTTCGGATAACTTCCATATTTTGATGAATAGTGAAAATTACTAAGTTTTAATTAAAAACGACTTTTTTAATCAAAATAATTAATAGTGATAAATTATGAATTTGAGTGGTTTTAAAGTATATTTAGAATATATTTTTACCATTTAATATAATGTTGGTCATTGGACATAATTTTACAATTAAACCGAACATAAACGAGTGTCAATCTTATGATAGTTATTACCTCTTAAAAACACGCTTTTTGTTTTGACAGCGGGAATTAATTTTAAATTAATTTCTGCCACTTCTGTGTTTTGAATTTAGAAAAATGGATTCCATATTTGGAATCAGGATGTCCAAATTGTGTAAATAGGTAACTTTTATTTTTAGACATTTTGAATAATTACTGTGGTAAATATTTTATTTACCATGGTTAAGGGTAAATCCGGTAAATAAGGGTTAAAAAATAATATTATAATAATACTAAATTAACCTAAAACGTGTCCTAACCTTATTGGTGGACACATACCCGACCATGAGCATCCTTGGGTCAATTTGGGGACCCCTTGGAGCCACTTGTATGTGGTAGGGACACTTTATATTAATAAAGTTAAAATAAAAATAAAAATGGAATAAGCTTACATATTTTAGAAGAACAATTTTTACATAGGGTTATACATGTTGGATTTTCGATTATAAATATTCATTAGAAAGCTAAAAGGATTTCCTACATAATGATATCTTATTTATAATTTTTGGACATCAAATAATTTAAATTATTAATAACACAATAATGATGCAATGTTTACCTCATTAATAAATCATTTAAATAAATAAGATTATAATGATTAGAATATTATCTAAAACCTGTCCAATTCTTATTGGTTGATGTTATTTAGAATATGAGTCATCTTATCTTCGACCTCAATGATTTTTGGACCATTATAAACCGAATATAACTATATTATAAAGTAATACTTTCACTCTTTCCTAAAGATCCCTTCTTCTCCCTTATAAAAGGAGACCACTTCTACTCGTTCCTCACACCTCTCAAGCCACTTGGCTCGTCCAAAATCTGCCCAAATAATCTCCCCACATCCCGCTCCTCCTCCTTGAAGCTTCCCATTAGGCAGAAAGCATTTCAAGAAGTCCTTTGGTTCCAACCAAAGTGAGTTACCTAAATTAAAGGTAACAATTTCTCTTAAATTATTTTCATTTATTTTGCTTCTCCAACCCCCAAACTCTTTTTATTTCCTTTCTTTTGTAACAACACCAGTATCCTAAATATACTAGGATGTTGTTATAAGAAGGATTCAAACTACACATACACACAACTCCATCTAATGGATGATGAACATAATGTTTCTGTGGATGGAAAACTAACGCCTCACGAAACGATGATTGTTCAAATACATCTTACCGCCTCTCATGGTGGCCATTATGATGGCACTGTAATTAAATATGATATTAATGATATATATTATATATATAAGCTTCTGTAATTCCATTTTATTTCATACCATTATTCGTTTCATGTTGTATATACATACGATAATTTCATTTGAGGAAGTGCGGACTACCGCCCCCTTATAATGATATGACTCGTTCATACCACACATGGAACGTATAAAGGATGGTGTTAATGAACATAAGTAACATATATAAAATATAATATTATACTGGAATAGTAATATACCTATGTATCATTTGTATTAAATTCTTTTAAAATAAAAATTAAATGGAAGTAGCGTTCGTGCGTACGTACGGACTACCGTCTCCACGAACGCGGTGAGATCCATCCTCCATCGTATCCATTCAAGTATTATTCTCATTTTAGGGTTAAAAATAATGTTAATATCATTCTGATTATGAATAAGATTTAATCTATCCATTACAAACATGTCTTACGTAACCAAACATTTAAGAAGAATGAATCGATTATCACCTGAAACGACGATAATACTAAGATATTATTAATAAAGCAATGTTAAAAGATCATATATGATATCATATTAATGTATATGATTCTTGTATAATTTAATAACAATTATTTCACCATTATACAGGAGGTTAACCGACCCCAACAAAGGAAAAGTACAAGGTAAGGGTTATTTCACAATCTCTTCATTATCCGAGGTTGTTTATACGTAATAATCTACTGGGATCTCGTTATCATCCACATCAATGTTTCTTCAAAATGTATTTCAAAACATTTTTAATATTTAAAAGAATATGGGTTAAAGTCAATTATACCCTTGTTTGACTTTTTATAAGAGTTTTATAAGGGAATCTTTCCGTCATTTTCCAAACAAGGTGCTTTTTAACCTTTTCGACAGAATTAAGATAAGAATGTTTTTTTTAACTTATACGGCGGGTGCGGTTATTTTCCGCCGTTATAAAATCGTCAAAGCTTCCCTTACAAGCTTATAAGAATATTTTAAAAGAAAATGTTTTATTTTATATGGATCTTAAATGATTTCAAAATAAAAGGAGATATTTCTTTAAAAAGAATTTTGATTTCATCTATGTCAACATCCTTTGATGGATTTTACGATTATTTATGGTTGATTTATTATGATACAAAAATTCTATATTGTATTGAAGGTTTAGTGATATGTTTGACTGTGGATGTGCTATTTTTATACCATTCATAGTTTATGGTGAAAGTATTGACATTTCATATGCTAGTTTTAATATGAATGTTTATGTTATGTTTAAACCTTTTTCATATGGGAATGCATTGGACTTAATATGTGACGGGTGGAGCCCGCTATAGCTCCTCGATGCATCGGTAGGTCTCATGAGACAAACTAGTGTCTTGGCACAAGGCCTTGGAAAAATCTTATTTGTAGTCTTGGCACGAGGCCTTGGCTATGTGGTTATGATAGTCTGGCATTATGCATTCCAACATTATGAAAGTGGTTTTTGATTTTTTCATGTGATTATTCGATTAGTAGAATATCCATGTGAATAAGTAAATGGAAATATTTCATTTTACTTTTGCCATACTATGTTGAAGTTCAAGTTTAAAAGGTTTTTGTTTTAGTAAGGCATTGCCTTAAATGTTTATGCTTATTTTGAATGTTCCACTATATTGTTATCCTTACTGGGCATTTGAGCTCACCCCTTTTCTATGTTTTATTTTTCCCAGGATGTGAAGATGTAAGTTATGAATGACCTATGGGGATATTATGAGGGGATTATAGTGTGGACTGTGGAAACATTATGTTGTTGTTGTAGTTTTTCATTTTATGATGTAATGTAAAACTTATGAATATATCTAGTGTTTCCAAGGCTACTAAACCAATCGGTCTTTCGAGATTTTATCTTTCTTGTGATCATGCCAATGTTATGTAATAATGCACCGACTCTGGGTAACTGGGGTCGGGGCGTTACAATATTTATATGTCTATTGATATAATTATTTGAGGCAAGTCAATGTGATTGATACTATAAGGTATGAAAACCAATGTTCTTCATACATTAAGAGAAATATGTCCATTTTCGTAGTCCACTATGGGAAACATGCGTTAATTACTATATTTTTATGATTTCATGGTCTCCATATTTAACCATATATTATGACAAAAAATTATAGGTATTATGGTTAAAATGTACATTTCCTGAAATTATGGTTCAATATTAACTTATGATGATTTTTTACTCTTATGATTTAAAACATTTGAATGATATTTTCTATGTCATGAAGCATGATTGTTGTATATGATATATCTGTTACATATGTTATAAGTTATATTCATGATCGCATAGACTTATGTTTTCCATATTCATTCATATGATCATTGGTAATATCTCCCTTATTTACCCTTACTGAGCATCTGAGCTTGCCCATTCTTCTGTTTCCCTTTCCAAGATCATGTAGAAAGGTTTTATATAGGGTATCTCTATGAAGAGTAATAAATAAAAGGGTATTTATAGGATATATTCAAGATCATTCATGAAATAAGAAACTGTTTTATCTAGTATCCAAACAAACTGAGCCTTTATGGTTCTTATTTATGTTTATGTAAAAGGACATGGATATTCTTCTATTAAGATGTGATTTTAATGTATTAATTACATAGGTCAATACTTAGTATCATAAGGAGTTTAGTTATCCAATGGAATTGGTATGAGAATGATTTAGGTAAACCCCTAGAGAAAAGAATACAGATCATTAAATTTATAAGAAAACATCCAAAAATCTATGGTAAGGATAGAGAGAGTGGATTTCAAGAAATTAAATCATTTCATAGATAAAAAAGTAGATATGGATCTTGAAAAGCAACACATAGTTGTAATATCTTTGAAAATTGTTAATTTTCCTTTAATCCAGTGATCTCCAAGTTCAGGAAAACAGGTTATACTACACACCTGGTTGACCCACCAGGGGGATTTCAGTGGAAATTCACAAACCCTTTTTGTACTAGTATGAAGGATTTGAATAGATGGTAACCAGGAGTGAACTAATTTAAACATAATTTATTATAGGCTGAAAAGTTTTTTCTATAATTTAATCATCTTATAAATTATTTTTTAGGATTACATGTTTATACAATATGATTATTATTTCTTATATTATACTATTTGATTTTATTCTATGACTATATTGAAAAGAATTCATTTTAACACAGAATATGATGGATAATGTGGTGGTAATGTGTCACACCAAAAGAAATTAAAATGTTTTAATTTTAGAATAAAATAATTTTCTTATATTTCTTTATATGAAACACTATTATTATCTTATGTTATATAAAACATATGATTAGTTTGCATAAAATACCATGTTTTACCACAATTTAATGGAGAAATTTTTTAAAAAATAATGGATACATTAATAAATTATTTATTCTAAAATAAAAAAATTTTTGAGTTTCGAATATAATAATTATCTTAAGGTGAATTTTAAGTATTTTTATGATATGTTTCATTTTTCGATGAATAGTAAAAATACTACATTGTTGTTAAAACAGCTTTTTATTTTAAATATATTTTAATGATAAATTATATTTTAAATTGGGTTTTGAAGTAAAAATAGATATAATATAAATATATTAAGTGAATTTAGGTCATTGAAATCAATTATATAATAAAATATGATATAAACTATTTCTGATCTTTTGAATGTTTTTATTTAATAAAAAACATTCCCACAACATTTCTGAGCTTAGAATTAATCATAATTTTACCAATTATATTTTTTGAGTTTATTATTAAAAGGTTAAACACAATTACAATAAGTATAATATTATTTTATATAATATTAACTTAATTACTGGCCAAAAATAATAGTGAAATTGATCAAAATTAAATATGGTGATTAATTTAAAATTAAGTTTAATTGGGGAATAAACATTAATTTTAAGGGCCAAAATGGAATGGAAACATTTAAAAAACCAATCATAGGCCAATGGTTTGAACAAATACCCTATTATTTGTCATTTTAGTGGTTATTTGTATATTACTAAATGGATGGTCCCTATATAAAATGGTAAGTACATAACAAGAAAAAGGAGTACTTTATTTTACTTTAACATTTATAATATATTGGGATGTGTAAAAAAACATAATATTTTTTGTTAATCATATAATTTTAAAATTATAATGGGTTTATTTCATTATAATAATTTATCATTAGTTTTTGATGATTTTTATCTTCTTAAAATGCATAATAAATGAAAATTTAGTGATTATCACTTTAATAATTAACTAAAATAAATGATACTATGTATGTTAAAATTAAAGTATATGGACTGAATTTTTTCCATTATTTATTTTTATAGATTAATATATCATGTTATTTATATTTAAACTAATTATATTTGAATTAAATTTTTTTTCATATTTTAAAATTTAAATTTAATAAATAATTTTTTAATTGTTATTATTGTAATTTTATAATAAATGATATTTTATTAAATGATATATCATTAATAAAAATGCAATATTCATACAAGTAATATTTAAGTATTAATAAATATAAAATTTGGTCTATTAATGGAGAAAATTATCTTTTATGATTAATAAATTGACTGATATACTCTAAAAACATTGTTAACATTGTCCGAGATTAAGTAGTGTTTTAGCGGTTCACATGCGCTGGTTTTAAAATAAATTTATATAACATATGGTATTTTTATTATAAAAATTACATATCGTATTGATAACATATTTTATGTATTTTTTAAAATTTAACTTTATTTTAGTCTAAAATTCCAAATTACTTACGTTTGAAAACTCGATATTTTAATAAAAACCAAAATGATAAATTGGAAAATCCTAGAAGATAAGGTTCCAAATTATTATAATACGCATTTTTTTGTTTTGGAGGTTTCATTAAATTAAATCCAATTAAATAAATTATTTTTCTATTTTAAAGGCATATTAGGTAATGAAGACCTTTCATTAATGAATACTATTTTGTATTTACAATAGTATCCCTCCCCCTCAAGTATAAAATTTTCAACACTCTACCCCTTCCTCACACCTCTAAATCCTCATTCTCATCCAAAATATACCCAAATAGTCTCCCAAAATTCCACCACTCAATGTGTAATCCTCTGTTTGTGTAGAAAGCCACCTATATAATCCCTTTGGTACAAACCAATAAAAGATACCTCGTTAGGAGTTAACAAACCTCCTCAAGAGTTTTTTGTTTTTTTATATTCTCAACTACCTAAAATATTATTTTTAAAATCTTATATAACATTATGTCACATCCCACGTAAATAAAGAATAAGACATATTTTACATATATTAATATTTTTGAATTAAATATTAATTTTAACTTAAAGGGGTTTCTGTGATCGATAGCATAAATGATACGCAACAACGGGTTTCTTTGAAATCTTACGTTGTGCACTAATAATATAATATTATTATTTTAAATGTTTGTTAATCCTAGATTATGTATTGGTGATAATTAAAAAAACAAACTACAATATGATTATACATGTATGTTAAATGTATTTACATTTATCCAATAAAAAGATAGAGGCTTAAAAGATGAATGAATCTAATTTTAAGCATAATTTACATTAAAAGGTCGATTTACTGCCTTTTAATGGAGAACCCTATTTAATTCTAGTTTTGGTCACTATAATACATTCTATGTGACAAAATAAAATCCTTATTTAGAATGTGTACATGAAATTTTTCTTTTTGTAAATTTTTTAGAATTTTTCCAATAATGTTCATTTTTAATGAATAGTGAAAACTATTGTTTTTTAATTCAAAACTGTGATTCAATATAATCTGTTTATATTGTTAGATAATATTTTTAATTGGTTTTAATGTGTAATTATAATATATTTTTACGATTTAATCAAATATTGGTCATTGGAATTAATTTCACATTGAAATTGGACATAAACAAGTGTTAATCTTTTGATAGTTATTGTTTTTTAAAAACACGCTATTTGGTTTAACTACAGGAATTAATTTTAAAATAATTAATTCCACTTTAATTTTTTGAATTTATCAAAATAGGCATCATTATTGAATTCAGAATAGCAAATATAGCATAGGATGAATTTTTTGTATTTTTTTTGAAAAACATCAATTTTTTATGAATAGTGAATCCACTTAGTAGTAGTTTAAAAAAACTCAAATTTTCATTTAAATGAAAATTTACCATTCCTTTGAATTCAATTTCGGAAATCCGACATACATGGTTGTTATTATTAAGTGAAATGAGGTTCAATAAGATGAAAACTATTATTGGTGAATAGTAACTTTTGACTTTCATTTTTCACGGTTAACGTTAAATATGGTAAATCAAGGTAAAAAAATAATATAATAATTATAAATTAACTTAACACTTGTCAAAACCATATAGGTTGAGTCATTTACGACCATCGGTAACTATGGGTCGATTTTGGGACCCCAGTGAGCCACTTGGGAGTGATAATGACAATTTAGATTATTTAACTTAACGTAACGGATAAAATGACAAAAACAACCATCTTTTTGTAAATTAATTTTTATATTATGTTATATAAGTAATATTTTTGAATATAAATATTAATTGGAAAGATAAAAATATTTCGTACATCATGGTGTTTTTTTATCATTTTTAGATTTCGAATAAATTAAATTATTTATGACACAATAATGATGCAGTGTTTTCCTCATTAATAAATCATATAAATATATAATATTATAAATAATATAATAACATCCAAAAAATTTACAATTCTTATTGGATGATTTTATTTCGACCATGAGTCATATTATATTCGACTCTAATGATTTTTGGAACATTAGGAACCTAATATCATTATATAATAAAATAATATTATCACACTTTCCTGAAGATCCCCTCCTCCGCCTTATAAAAATCCCTCACATATAACTAATTACATACACATCTCAAGCCTTTTAGATCACCCAAACTCTGCCAAATTAATCTCCCTACATCCCTCTCCTCCTCCTAGAAGCCACTCCTTAGGCAGAAGGCACTTCAAGAATTCCTTTTGGTTCAATCCAAAGAAAGTTACCCAAATTAAAGTTAATGAGTTCTCCTAACTTCTTTTACTTTATTTTACTTCTCCAACTGCAAAACTATTTTAATTCCTTTATTTTATAACAACACCAGTATCCTCAATATACTATGATGTTTTTATGAGAAGTATTTGAACTACACTTACAAACACCTCCATCTAATGGGTGAAAAACATATTGTTTCCCGGGATGGAAAAATAACGCCTCACGAGATGATGATTATTCGACTATACCATACCGCCTATCATGGTGTCCATTTAGATGACACTATATATATATGATATATATTATGTTTATATTTTCTTAATTCTTCTTTATTTTCTTTATATCATACCATTACGGTTTCTATTATGGGTGAACGTGATAATTTCATATGAGGTATATTGAACTACAACCCCATCAAAGTGATATGACTCGTTAATACCATATGTGGGACGTATGGAGGATAGAGTTATTAATATTATATATGTTATTATACTATAATTATAATATACCTATGTATCATTATGTTTTAATTCTATAATAATAATAAATTGAAATGAATGTAGCGTTTATGCGTACGTACAACTTACCATCTCCAGGAATGGTGCATTACATTTCTTACCTCCCAATGATATGTAATATTATAAATATATATATATATATATAATGGATATTTATGATATATATGATATCAAAATAATTAATTTCATTCTATATATAATGGACTATTGACCATATGGAGAACTTGTACATATAAGGTGTTCATTTTTTAATCAAGTACCAAATATCATAAAAATTAATGTTGTTAACATAAAATATTACATATATTTTATTACATGGTAAGAAGTGATATAAAATGAATAATAAACTTGAAAAAGTTTCTTAATAAAGTATAAATTAACTTTAGTTTATTATTTAGGAGATTGATGAATGATCGAGTCAAGCCAGACATGAGGTAAGGGACTTCGTCTCAATCTCCTTTCATTGAGGCATATTTAGTTTTATACAAGACATTATTTTATACAGTGTATAAACCCCATTGACATTCCATTTCATTCAAAGAGAATCTTTTTATATGAAGTGATTTAATAAATGGCAAAAAGGTATTTTTTTTAACGTAATCAGTGACAACGACCTTTCTGCCACCACGAGTATTATTTGATCTTTGGATTCCTTAACAAGCAGTAATTTTTTTAAATGGAAAAATAAATACCATATACTCCTTTTACATATTTTGGTATTGAAAATAATTTTGACAATGGATTTAATATTTAAATATCATGTAATAATATTTTGTTATTAAAATGTGGAAATTTAATTTTTCAATTATGCTTATGTTATGTGTTATGATCATGTTGTGGTTCTTGATCATTATTTACATATATGGGTGGTTCCATGATAAAACATGGGTGGGTGAGCCCGAGATAGCTCTCCAATACATTGGGTAATGTGATGGAGGTACACATGAATGTTTCTCCTAAGAGATTTATTGAATATACTATGGTAGGTATTCCAAAGTAACTCCCTATGTATCTATGATAGCTATAATGTAAGTATGATATGGATGCCACAAGTTACCTTTATGATTTATGATTTATTTTAATTATTTATAAAATATTATGATTTAATGTGGTAAGTAAAAGAGTTCATATTTTGTATGTATTTATGAACAAATTTTTATTTTGTTTTTTTATAACTCTTACTGGTATTTTTATGATCATCCCAAGTTTTCAAATGTTTCTACAGGACTTAAAGATGAATAGGGTCAAGGATGGGATCATGGAAAAGTCATGTGGTGTAAAACATGGAACTAGACATGACTTTTTTTTCAAGAGTTTATTTAATGAAAAAATGAAAACTTTGTATAAGTGTCTACTTTATACTATTTTGAGATGTAATAGTTATGTCCTAATTCTCTAAAACACTAAACCTGAAAAGATCCTCAATGTGAATGATTCATTTAATTCTATATTATGTAATGTTTAGGAACGAGTCCTTATAGTTGGTATCATAGGCTGGTATAGATAACTTTAGGAGTTAGTGTATTGTTAAATTAATATCCATAAATTAATTTATGTTAATATTGAAATCATATAGAATTTACAGATTACCATGTTGCTTCGCATAAGATATTTCTGTGTTCAAAATGATTTTCCGTAGAGGAAATAGGGCAGCTATGTTGGGACGACATCTAGAGGAAGACAACCTTCTAAATCATCAACCTGAGATGGTTGGAATCAGAACAGAATAGTTTCCTATAGTGATGGAAAAGTTGACTCAGGATATAAATGGTAGTGGTATCCATGTACGAGATCAGCAAGATCAACCGCAGAGGAACATGTCAGTAGAGGAGCATTTCATGAGGCAACATCCCACATCATTCATAGGATCATCATACCATGTACTAGGTGAAGGGTGTATTAAAGCACTGGAGAAGATTTTCGATGTTATGAGGTGTTCATAACATCAAAATGTTAGTTATGATGTTTACTGTTTTGATGGTGAAGCTGATCAGTAGTGGTCGATGGTGAAACATATCAGGTATAATGTGGTGATTGATTCTCCCGATTGGGATGAATTCAAGGGAAGTCTTCTGGAGAAATATTTTCCTATGGAAGTTCATCTTAGAATGGAAAATAAATTCCTGTAATTGAGGTAGGAGGATGACTCAGTGGCTTCTTATGAAGCAAAATCTACTCGACTGGCAAGGTATGCTCCAAATTTAATATGAGATATTGTTAGTAAAATCAACCATTTTTACTTGGGATTAAAGCCAAATTATCGAAGGTCTATAGATTCTTGTGAGTTCTAATGTTATGAAAAACATGTTCGTTGTGTGGAGAAGGTGGAAATGGAGTATCCTGATGATCAAGTGTTCTTTGAAAAATAATAGGATAAGAGGTCGAGGAGGAAGGTGAAAGGGAAGAACTCTTCAAAAATGTCTAATGGTAAAAAATAGAAGTATACAGTTTGTGAAAATTTTGGTAAAAAGAATGATGGGGAATGTCTTTTGAATTCTGGTAATTTCTACCGATGTGGTAAAATGGGACATTAGGCTTTTAATTGCAATGAAAAAGATCAGGGTAATGGTAAGATAAAATATGATTTACAGTCAATACATTTTTTTAAGTTTAATGAAATGTTCCATTATGGAAATTAGTGTCCAACAAAGAACTCAACTAAAGGAAAGCATCCAGACTACAAGTAGATTGGGGTGGTGAAATCCTTTGCATCTACTTCAATAGATGTTTGGCTATCAAAAGAAGTTTAATCAGGTACACTATTTTTTGGTTCATATTATGCCAATGTGTTTTCTGATATAGGGTATACACACTCTTTAATTTCTGATTAGTTTTCTAGTAAATTTGGAATTCCATCTCAAGATATTAAAATAGAACATACGGTAAAAACACCTTGTGGAAATGTTGAGACAAAAAGAAAATATAAGAACATTCATGTCCTTGTGTGTTGAAAAAATCTACATGAAATCCTTATTGTTTTTCATATAGTATATTTTGATGTAATTTTGGGTATGGATTGGATTTCTGTTTATCATGCTAAAATTGTCTGAAGAGCTAAAGAGATTTATTTTCTGAAAGATTTACAATTTGTGTACAACAATGAACCCTTTTCTTTTGATAACATATCTGGAAGCTGAGAAACTATTAAAAGATGTGAATGAGTGTTACATTACACATATTGATTAAACTAAAGGAACTATTCAGATTAATGATGTGCCTGTGGTAAATGAGTACCTTAACGTTTTTTATGATTTTCCTGGTATTATACCTGATCAAGAAGATGAATTTACTGTTGACTTAGTTCCTGATGTTATGTCAATTTCAAAACCCCCTTATTGAATGGCTCCAATTGAACATTTAGAGTTAAAGAAGAAATTGCAGGAGTTATTAGATAAAGGTTTCATTCCACCTATATCATCACAAGGGGGTTCTATTGTCTTGTTTTTTAAAAAGAATGATGGATCAATGAGACTTTACAATGATTATAGAACATTGAATAACATAATTGTTACTAATAAGTATCATTTTCCACATATCGATGATTTGTTTGATCAGCTCCAGGGAGCTCATTATTTTTCAAAGATTGATTTGAAGTCGGGGTACCGTCAGTTTAAAGTAATGTAAGAAGACATTCCAAAGACTGCATTTTTTACTAGATATTTCCATTATGAATTTGTACTTATGCCTTTTGGTTTAACCAATGCACCTAATTTTTTCATGCATCTTATGAATAGAATTTTCTATGAGTTCTTGGATAAGTTTTTGGTTATGTTCATTGATGATATTTTGGTATATTCCAAAAAAAAGAGGAACATGAAATTCATTTAAGGGTTGTATTGCAAACATTAAAATAAAAGAAACTTTATGGGAATTTCAGCTAGTGTTAGTTTTGGTTGCAACAAATTTATTACCATGGTAACACTGTTTTAAAAAATGGAATAACGGTTGATCCTACAAAATCACAGTTTGTTGAATAATTTCCAAGACCCACAAATATAACCGAGATTCGTAGTTTTATTGGTTTGGAAGGTTATTACTGGAGGTTTGTTAAACATTTTTCACAGCTATCTAGTCTAATGACTAAGTTAACTCGAAAAGGTGTTATGTTCATCTGGACAAAAGAATGTGATAATTATTTTTTGGAATTAAAAATAAGATTGTTGAATGCTCCATTTTTGGCACTTCCATCCAGAAATGGTGAGTTTGTTATCTATAGTGATGCTTTGTTGAAAGGACTTGGTTGTGTCTTAGTAAATAATGATCGGGTAATTGCTTATGATTCATGTCACTTGAAACCACATGAGTTAAATTATCCTACACCTTATTTGGAATTAGCTACTGTTGTTTTTTATTTAAAAATTTTGAGGCATAATTTATATGTAGTTAAATGTGAAATATATACTGATCACAAAAATTATAATGTATATATTCACTCAAATAAATTGAACATGAGAGAGAGTTGATGGCTGGAATTAATCAAGGATTGTGATTTCTAGATCTATTACATTCCAGGAAAAGAAAATAAAGTCGTTGATGCTTTGAATCGAAAATGTAATGCTTCATTAACCATGTTACATTTGGATCAAGATCCTTTGGTTTTTGATTTGATAAAATTTGGCATAGAAGTTGATAGTGCAGAAAATTATTCTGTTTTTTATCACGTGTCAGTGAGTTCATCCTTATCCGACAGAATTATGCAAGTAGGGAAGGAAGATAGTGAGTTACATAAAAATGAAAAGTTGTTTTAGAAGGGTTGGTTTCCTGAATTTAACATTGATAATGATTGTGTTTTTTTTATTTGGAAAGAGATTATATGTGCCTTGTGGTTCACTATTGAAGAATGAGTTGTTATGTGAAGCCCATAGTCCCCGTTTTCAATTCATCCTGGAAGTACCAAGATTTACATAGATCTTCAAGAGTATTACTTGTGGGATGGAATGAAAAGTGATATTGCTGATTTTATATTGAAATGTTTGACTTTTCTGTAGGTTAAAGGAAAGCAGAAGTTACCAAAAGGGATGCTTCAGCCATTTCCGGTGCCAGAGTGGAAATGGGAAAATATATCAACGGACTTCATTGTGGGATTAACAAAGACATCTCGAGGTAATAATGCAATCTGGGTTATTGTTAATCGATTGACAAAATCTGCTCATTTCCTTCCTATTCAAGATATATTTTCTATAGATCAACGTTTTCGGTTGTGTGTTAAATAGATAGTCAAGTTTCATGGAGTTACCCTCTCCATTATATCTAATCGTGATTCCAGGTTTACTTATATCTTTGGGAAAGGCCTTCAGAAGTCGTTGGGTATTAAAATATATTTTATTACAGCTTTTCATCCTCAATTAGATGGGAAATCAGAAATAAAAATTCATACAATAGAGGATATGTTACATTCTTTCTCTATGGATTATCTGGGAAGTTGGGACCAACATCTTTAATTGGATGAATTTTCATACAATAACATTTTCATTCCAGTATACAGATGGCTCCATTTTAGGCATTTTATGGATAACATTGTCGAACTCCAACTTTTTTGGATGAAGTATGTGAACAAAAGCTTATGAGACCAGAATTGGTAGAAGAGATGGAAGAGAAAGTTTAGTGGATTCAGAAGCACAAGAGAACGGCTCAGAGCAGATATAAAATTTATGTAGATAACCAGGGGAAGATTATTTCTTTTGAGGTTTTTGATCATTTCATTCTTAATGTTTCTCCATGGAAAAGTGTGATGCATTTATGTATAAAGGGAAATTTGAGTCCGATGTTCATTTGACCTTATGAAATCCAGGAGAATGTTGGATCAGTGGCTTACATAGTTTCTTTACCTCTATGTTTATCCCAGGTACACAATGTTTTTCATGTTACGATGTTGAGAAAGTATGCCAGATCCATCTTAGGTTTTAAGTTCAGAGGTAGTTCAGTTGGAATAGAATCACTCTTGTGATGAAAAACCAGTTCAGATTCTTGACTGTAGAGAGAAAGTGTTGCGGAATAAGGTAAATCACCAGGTAATGGTTTTTTGGAAAAACCGTATGGTTGAAGAGGTAATGTGGGAATTAGAAAATGATATGAGGGATAAATACACCCACTTATTTTGATAAGTAAAATTGTGAGGACTCAATTCCCAAAAGGGAGGAAGGATGTAACGTCCCAGGTAAATAAAGAATAAGTCATATTCCACATTTATTAATATTTTTTAATTAAATATTATTTTTACTTTAAAGGGGTTGCTATGTTCGATAGCGTACCTGATATGCAACATCGGTTTTTTTTTTAAATTTTACGTTGCACTCAAATAATATAATATTATTATTTTTAATGGTAGTTAACTCCTAGAAATTTAATTGGGGGGAATGAAAAAAACTAAATACAATATTATTATACATGTTTGTTAAATGTTTTATCATTTATTCAATAAAAATTCAGAGGCTTAAAATATGAATAAATCTAATTCTAAGCCTAATTTACATTAAATGATTGATTTACTGCCTTTTAATAGAGAACCCTCTTTAAATATATTTTTTTTCACATTAATAATTTATTTTTGACCATATATAATCTTTCTTTAGAATAGGCACATCAAAATTTTCTTTGTTTAAATTTTTGGAAATTTTCTGATAAAGTTCATTTTTTAATGAATAGTGAAAAATATTGTATTTTAATACAAAATTGTGTTTTAATATAATTTATTTATATAGATATATTATCTTTTTAATAGGTTTTTATGTGTAATTAGATTATATTATTACCATTTAATCCAATAATGGTCATTGGAATTAATTTCGCTTTGATATTGGGCATAAATAAGTGTCAGTCTTTTGAAAGTAATTGTTTCTTAAAAACACGCTATTTGTTTTAACAACGGGAATAAATTTTAAATTAATTAATGTAACTTCAATGTATTGTATTGAGAAAAATATAAATTTTTTTAATTCATAATATCAAATATTTCTTAGGCTAATTTTTTGGTATTTTTCCGAAAAACATCAATTTTTGATGAATAGTGAAGCCACTTAGTAATAGTTAAAAACTGGATTATTCATTTAAATGATATTTTATGTCTTTTGTGAATTAAATTTCTAAAATCCAACATACATGGTTGTTATTATTAGGTAAAATATAGTTCAATAAGATGAAAATATTTTTTGGTGAATAGTAACTTTTGACTTATTTTCCACGGTTAAAGGTAAATATGGTAATTCAAGGAAAAAAGAATATTATAATAATTTAAAATTACCTTAACACTTGTCCATACATTATTGGATGACTCATTTACGACCATGGGAATATTTTTCTCGATTTTGGGACCCCATTGATCCACTTTGGAGTGATAATGACAATTTAGATTAATTAACTTAAAGTAAAGGAAAAATTGACAAAAACAAATATCTTTTAGTAAATTAACTTTTATATAGTGTTATATAAGTAATCAGTTTGAATATAAATATTCATTGGAAATCTAAAATGATATCCTATATCATGGTATTTGTTTTTATAATTTTTAGATAAAAAATAAATTATATTATTTATGTCACAATAATGATGCAGTGTTTACCTCATTAATAAATTATTTTAATAAATAAGATTATAAATATTAAAATAACATCTAAAACATGTCCAATTATTATTTGATGATTTTATTTTTACCTAGAGTCATCTTATAATCAACTCTAATGATTTTTGGACCTTTATAAATCGAATATCATTATATACCATATTAAAATTATCACACTTTCCCAAAGAGCCCCTCCTTCCCCATATAAAAAGCCCTCACTTTTAACCAATTCCACACACCTATCAAGACTTTTGGCTCTTTCAAAATCTTCTCAATTAATCTCCTTACATCCCTCTCCTCTTTTTAGAATCCCTATCTTAGGCATAAGTCACTTCAAGAAGTCCTTTTGGTTCAAACCAAAGGAAGTTACCAAAATTAAAGGTAATGGTTTCACTTATCTTCTCTTATTTTATATTAAATCTCCAACCCATAAAATCTTTTCATTCCTTTATTTTATAACAACAACAATATCCTCAATATATTGAAGTGTTGATATGATAATTATTTGAACTACACTTACACACACCTCCGTCTAATGGGTGAAGAACATTCAGTTTCTGTTGATGGCAAACTAACGCCTCACGAGATGATGATTGTTTGATTATCCACTACCACCTATCATGGTGGCCATTAAGATGAAAATATATTTATATATGATATATATTATTTTTATGTGTTTTTCATGATTCTGAATTTTTTTATAGCATTACTTTATAGTTTCCATTATGGGTAAATGCGATAATTTCATTTGAGGATTTGCGGACTACCGCCCCTTCAAAGCGATATGAATCGTTGATTCCAAATGTAGGACAAATAAAGGATGGATTTTATGATATTATATATTATATTATATTGGAATTATAATATACCTTTGTATCATTATGTTTTAATTCCATAATAATAATAAAATAGAAATGAAAGTAGCATTAATGCGTACGTACGGCATACCGTCTCCATGAACGATGCATTTCATTTCATACCTCCAAATGATATTTACTATTATATATTTATATATATACTCAATACATATGATATATATTATATCTAAATAATTAATTTCATTGTAGATACAATAGACTATTGACCACATGGACAACTTATAAATATAAGGTGTTCATTTTTGACTCATGTACCAAATATAAAAAAAATGATTGTTATTAACGTAAATGATTACATAAAGTTTATAACATGGTAATAAGTGTTATAAAAGGAATAATAAACATTAAAAAGTTCCTTAAGAAAGTATAAATTAACTTTATTTTATTATTAAGGAGATTAAAAAACTATCGTGTCTTGTAGGACACGAGGTAAGGGACTTCTTCTCAATCTCCATTCATTAAGGAATATTTCATTGTATACACGACATTATTTTATACAGTGTATAAACCCCTTTTAATTTTTATTTCATTAAAATTTAATCTTTTTATACGATTTTTTTTACTAAACGACAAAAAAAATTAATGTAAGTCATGACAACAACCTTTCCACCGCAACAAGTATTATTTGATGTTTGGCTTCCTTAACAAGCCGCAATGTTTTTAAAAGGAAAAATAAATACCATATACTTTTTTTACAAATTTTTGTGTTGAAAATTATTTTGAGAATGGATTTATTATTTCAATATATTTAAATGATATTTTGTTATTGCAATGTGGAAATGTTATTTTTCCTTTTTTTTATGTTATGTGATATGATCATGTTATGGTTCTTGGGAATTATTTATGTATACGGGTGGTTCCATGATAAAACTAGGGAATTTTAGCCCGAGATAGATCTCCAATGCATTTGGTAACGTGACGGTGGTAAACATGAATGTTTCTCCAAAGAGATTTTGGAAATATACTATGATGGGTATTCCAAAGTAACTCCCTATGTATATGTGATAGCTATAATGTATGTATGATTTGGATTCCATAAGTCAGGTTCATGGTTTATGATTTATTTATTTTATTCATAAAATATTATGATTTCATGAGGTAAGTAAAAGAGTTCATGTTTTTTTATGTATTTATGAACAAATATTTCATTCTTTGTTTTATAACCCTTACTGATCTTTTTATGCTCATCCCCAGTTTTGAAATGTTTCCACATGTCTAAAAGATGAATAGAGTCAAGGATGGGATCAAAAAAAGTCATGCTATTTAAAACATGGAACTATACATGACTTTTTTTCAAGAGTTTTTATTTTATGAAAAAAATTGAAACTGCATAGAAGTGTCTACTTTGTAATATTTTGAGAAGTAATATTTATGTCCTAATTCGTTAAAACACTAAAGTTGAAAAGATATTCAATTTGAATTATTCATTCAATTAAATATTATGTAATCTTTAAGGTTGGGTCCTTATACATTAATAGTATCCTAAATATACTATGATGTTTTTGTGTCAACATATTCACCATTAAATGTAGGATCGAAATATAATATGAGATGCTCAATATACAAGAGGGGGGGTGAATTGTATACTTAAAAAAATTCCTTTGGAACCTTTAAAGTTAGTTAAGAAACTATAGTTTTCTTAAGAAAAGGAAAGGGCTAATTTTAACAAAGTTAATCTAAGTAAATTCACAACACCTCTAACACCGAACTGAACATGGAAAGTGATTCCAAAAGTAGGTTCCGGAAATATGGTTCCAGAATTTTAAACTTGACAAAAGTTACAATATGAGATTCTACCTTAAAGCGTATAGAATCTAAATGAATCAGAGTAAGTAAGGAAGTATAAGAATGTTATACTTTCCTTAAGATACAAATTACAGCGGAATAAAAACAAGTAGTAAAACTACTAGTAACAAGATAATAGTCTTTTAACCCAAAGTGAAGGGTATCCAACAACCTTGGATAAAGGTCCCTTGATTTATACATTCAAGAAAGTCTGTCTTACCCACACCAGGGTAAGCCCACGATACGAAGATCGGAGTCTCTGTCTTGCTATCCCCGCAAACCCTCAACTTCAAGGTAGTTGGCAACCTCTGTCTTTCTCAGCAAGAAAGCCCTCGATCTTTAAGGTAGTCGGCACCTCTGTCTTCCTATCCCCGGAAGCCCTCGAATGTAATCACCAACATTCAGAGTCGCACGAAGCTTTGAGAGTTAATAAGAGACTCTCTCTCTAGAAATCACTTCAACAGCATGTAAGCACTTTTTTTGCAATCAGCTATTAGCCATCAGCATCGAGCTCTTTCAAATGAGCTCCTATTTATAGGTAAGGTCGGCTCCTCTCCAACGGTCATATTTTCCTTAAAGATCGGAGGGACCTGTACACGTGTCACTTAGACAACGGTTAGTTTATAACAAAATGGACGACATCGTTTTATAACAAAGTGATTGTAACTGAATGTACGACATCGTTTTAAACTCTAACATAAAGGTTTGGAATAGAAACTTCGGAGTGAAGGTTCGGAATGAATAAATTCAGAGTGTATAAAACAATGATAATCAGATTCTGTTTAATAGGTGAATTCGGAATGAGAATTCGGAATAGGAATTCATCATCAGAAATCGTAATGAGAATTCATCATCAGAATTCGTAATGAGAATTCATCATCAGAATTCGTAATGAGAATTCATCATCAGAATTCGTAATGAGAATTCATCATCAGAATTCATAATGAGAATTCATCATCAGAATTCGTAATGAGAATTCATTATCAGAATTCGTAATGAGAATTCTTTATTAGAATTCGTAATGAGATTTCGGAATGAGATTTCTTCATTAGAATTCGTAATGGGAATTCTTCATTGGAATTTGTAATGAGAATTCTTCATTGGAATTCGTAATGATAATTTTTCTTCTGAATTCGTAATGAGAATTCGGAATGGGATTTCTTTATTAGAATTCATAATGAGAATTCTTCTTCAGAATTTGTATCCTGAATCTGGAATAGAACTTAGTCAGAGTTCATATCCGGAATTCGGAATGAAACTTCCTTATAGTTCTTGTCCAGAATCCGAACCCTAAAACAGAATGCTTTATATCAAAGTTTCAATGATTCCAAGAAAATGAATCCGAAACTCATACTTAAGAAAAATATGGATGAAAATATGATAAGGATAATTTTTCTAATAAAAGCGATTTTCCTTAAGAAAGCAATTTTCCTTATAAAAGCAATTTTCCTTAAGAAAGCAATTTTCCTTAAAGATAAGGTGTTTGTGATTTTCAAAACAAGAAGGAATGGAAAAGTCATAAGGAAAACCTTATTGACTCAACAATCTCCCCCTTTTTGGAAAGCACAAACATCCTTACGAAAAAGATATTCCAAGAAGAAAGAAACACATTAAAGCTTATCTCCCTTGGTTTAAGGATATAGATGAATACGACTAACTCCCCCTTAGGCTTTGAAACTCTAAGGATCGTATTCATATTTCCGGAGTGATGTTTCATAAGAAGGTCTTCTTTAAGAAAAACTCCCCCTTAAACAAACTCTTATTAGAGTTCTTTTTCCTTGGGTATTTTTCTTTCTCCCCCTTTGATAAACTCTTATTAGAGTTCCTCTTTTTCTTAAGGATCTTTTCCTTCTCCCCCTTTGTGATTTTCAAAAAGAATTGGAGGGAATGGAAAAACTTAACAAAGTACCTGAAAAAATTAGTAAAGACAACAATAGAAACAACAAGTACGACTTTCATTAAAATTAGAATCTCGACAACAACAAAAATACAACAAAAAGATCGGATTGGTTATTTCGGATCTTTCTCCTTCGACATTAGCCCCTTAAGAATCGTCTTGATCTTCTTTAAGTCTTTGTGATCTTCCTCTGCTTGCTTCTCTAAGATGACTATTCTTGCTGACTGAGCTTCAATTATTTCTTCCTGAGCCTTCAACTTTTCTTCCTGAGCATTCATCTTCTCTTCCTGAGCCTTTATCCTTTCTTCAAACTCGATCCGATAATCCCTTTCAAATTTCCAACTTTGATTAATGGAATTGAGCTTTCCATTCAGATATCTCACTTCCTGAATCCGAAAGTTCTTTTCCTCTGTCAATTTCTCTTTGAAGGATGCAGTCAGCTCATTAATCTTCTTGTCTTCGGTCTCAAAGGTATCCTTAACATTATCTTGAAACTCATCAAGCAACCTCATCTCTTCCACATTCTTCTTCGACCAGCTTGTCATCCTCTTACAAGATCTTTTATGAGCTTCGTAACCAACAAAGAATTTTTTGAACTGAGCTTCAATCTCAACACACTTATCCATAACCATTGATACAGAGTCGGTTTTCTGATTCAACGCATGTTGGAGCATCTGGAATCTGGAGTCAATACTAGAGAAGGTTGGAATGGTTCCTACCAACTTCTTTAAGGACTGAACAACAAAGTCATGCCCCAACGAGGATGACTCCGAATCCGAAACCTTGCTAGGATAATTTTCTTCCTCAATAAGCTCCAACTTCCTCTTAGCAGAACTACCAGCTTCCTTCCTCTTTCTTACTACTGAGCTCAGAGTCTCGGTAAGAATTTTCTTTCCCTTATCTTTTTCCGGAATAGAATCCTGTTCCGGAGTCTTCTTTTCACTGTCAGAAACTTGAACAACCAAATCTTCCTCATCAAGAACTTCTTGAACACCAACCTCTACGTTTCCCATCTGAGCAATATCATGTAAAAGTTGTTCTTCTTCTCCATGATAGGCAACTTCTTCTTCTCCATTCTCTTCTTCCATCGCAGGAGTAACTAACTTCGAAGATTCAGCTTCTGAAGTCCGGAGTGATAAGTGTTCCGAAGGAGTTCCCTTATACTCATCTACTTGTTTTAGCACATCTCCTGTCTCACCACTTCCTTCAGCAGCTTCTTCAACTTGTTCCACTTGCTCTTCTTCCTCAGTATTCGTAGCAACAGCCTCTTCCGGAGCATCAAAATTTCTTCCTGGAGTCTCAGGTAGAGATTCCAGAGAGAAAGATCTCAGAACTGGAATTGTTGCTGAAACCATTTCATTAAACTTCAACAAAGCTTGAACAGCCTCGGCTTCTGAAATTTTCTTCTTAAGTTTCTTTTCCTTAGCTTGTTTCTCAAGCTCATCAGCAGCTTTCTCCTTCAAAGCTTTTGCTTCCGCAGGGTCCAATCCGAACTGCGGATCCCCTTCTTTCCTCTTCTTTTTGTCAGCTCTCCACTTTGTAACAACCTCATCAGGATAGGTTTTCTTCTTCTTAGGCTTTGGAGGTGCGGAGTGGACTTCCTTAGACTTGGGATTTTCTCCTTGCTCTTCCACTTCTTTTAGATTTCTCTTCCTTACTGGCTTGGATGATTCGGGATCAGCTGATTTCGGAGCTACTTCTTCTTGTGGAGATAGATCAATAAACTTCCCAGACTTCTTGTCAAAAGATATATTCATTCTTTTAAGTGTTCCATCACTAAGCAGCATGATCTTGCAAACTCGTGGCTTAGAACTGCAAGCTACCTTGAAAGATTCTAGGCACCGAACTATGAGCTTTGATAATATTGCTGGGTACATTACGATCTGAGCTCTCAGATTCCCCTTCTTCAAATTTTCAATATTAAGAAGAATATGCTTCATCAAGTTAAACTTCCTTAGATTTATCAGGAAATCTAAGATATATATCTCACTCTTCTTCAAGCTATCCTTATCACCTTTTCTCGGTAAAATAATCCCTTACACCCATAACTCCAGAATCCGAACGTTTGTAGATAGGCTTGCAATTTTCGGAGCCTTGTCATCATCCAATCCGAGAGTTTCTAAGGCTTTTTCCTTGTTGAAGCTACCCTTGGAGTCCGGAAATACGTGAGAAATAAATTCAGATTCACCTTCATAAGATAACCCTACCAAGCTTGCAGCCTTGGTGTAAGAAAGCTTATATGTCTTGCCATACGATTTGAACGAAAATTTCTCTCTATTATCTTCCTCGAAGAAAGCAACTGACTCATAAAACTCAACAAGCAAATCAGAATAAACTTCATCTTGATTCCCGGTTTTAGATACTGCAACATCCTCCCAGCCATTTAACTTGATATTCTTTGAGATGACAGAATCGTAGTTGCTGAAGAAAGTCGGATGAACTAACCTTTCTCTGTATACTAACCACTGAGATATAGGCCTGGTTGAAGACATTTCTTGAGAAGCTAACTCTACAGACATTCGGATTAGAAGTTCTCTGGGAAGTTCGGAACGGAGAAGACTGAAGTTCGGAATGGCCTTAAATCAAAGAGTCAAAGCTTCAGCACGCAAAAGCTTGAGATCGATGTGGGACTAGAAAATAGGGTCCCCTTTATATAGGCAATGGGATGACGGTTCAACTTCCTCGGTTGATCTAACGGTTTAGAATGATCTGAGATCAAATCTGACGGTTGAGAGCTTGAATCCGATCTTTTTGAGGTTTTTATTAAAGTAAAGAATTAAGAAATCCAAAAACCGAAAACAAAATACAAGAAACTGCCAGCAAGTAAAATACAATTACGAAAACTTCAGTAAGGAAATCATACCTTTCGGATTAGCTTAGGAAAGTTATTCGTAATCGGTAATATAAAGACGACTACGAAAAACTCAATACGAAAAACTAAATACGAAAAACTCAAAAAGTAAATACGAAAAAGTCAATACGAAAAAGTCAATACAAAAAAGTCAATACGAAAAAGTCAATACGAAAAAGTCAATATGAAAAAACAAAATACGAAAAACAAAACTTGGTACGAATATCTGGGTATGAAAGTCCCAGTACGAAAGTTGTCCATTCCGGAAATTTTCAATACGAATACTTTCATTCCAGAAGTATTCTGTACGAAAATATCCATTCTGGAAAATGGTTGTTCCGGAAGTTCCATTTCGGAAATCTTCGTTCCGAAAAGTTTAAAAACAAATTTTGAAAAAATTTGTTATACAAACAATCAAATGTACCCCCCCCCCCTATGAAAAGGAGTTTATTACTGTAAGGATATTTTTTCAACAGAAAGTTAATTAAGAAAGATTACCTTACGGTTATCATTCCTAACTTCTGTTTGATATATTCAAATCTATCAAAAGGAAAATATTTTGTGAAAATATCAGCAAGTTGATCTTGCGTTCCGATAAATTGAAGAATAATATCTCCTTTAAGTGTGTGATCCCTAAGAAAGTGATGCCTAATATCTATGTGTTTTGCACGGGAGTGATGTGAAGGGTTTTTACTTAGGGCAATGGCACTTGTGTTATCACACAAAATTTGAGTTTTAGTAAAACTCAAGCCATAGTCTGTGAGTGTGTGCTACATCCACAACACTTGTGCACAACAACTTCCAGCTGCTACATATTCAGCTTCAGCAGTGGAGAGTGCAACTAAATGTTTCTTCTTGCAGGACCAAGAAACTAATGAATCTCCTAAGAAATGACAAGTTCCGGATGTACTATTTCTATCCATTCTACATCCACCAAAGTCAGCATCGGAAAAGATTTTTAGAACAAAATCATTTCCAGAAGTATAAAATAATCCTAGATCCATGGTTCCCTTAAGGTAGCAAAAAATTCTTTTAACTGCCTTTAAGTGAGATTCCTTAGGATTGGATTGATATCTTGCACATAAGCATACTGAAAACATTAAGTCTGGTCGACTAGCTGTTAAGTAAAGTAAACTTCCAATCATGCCTCTAAAAGATGTTTGATCTACTGGTTTCCCAGCTTCATCACGATATAAAGAGTTTGAGGTACCAATGGGAGTACTTATACTTTTAGTGTTGTCATAACCATACTTTTTAAGAAGATCTTTAATATACTTATGTTGAGATATGTAGGTTCCTTCTGGTTTTTGAGAAATTTGAAAACCAAGGAAAAATGTTAACTCACCCATCATACTCATTTCAAACTCAGATTTCATTAGACTAGCAAAAGAGTCAGTCAAAGATTGCTGAGTTGAACCAAATATAATGTCATCAACATAAATTTGAACAATCAAGACATTTTTCTTATCTTTCTTTATAAAAAGGGTTGGATCTGCATTTCCCTTAACATAGTTATTTTGAAGCAAAAATCCAGTAAGTCTATCATACCATGCTCGTGGGGCTTGTTTAAGGCCATACAAAGCTTTGGTAAGTCTAAAAACATGATCAGGATGTTTTGTATCTTCAAAGCCAGGAGGTTGTACAACAAAAACTTCCTCTTGAACATAACCGTTAAGAAAAGCACATTTCACATCCATTTGGAAAAGTTTGAAATTAAATAATGCTGCAAAAGCAAGTAGAATATGGATAGATTCAAGTCTAGCTACTGGAGAATAGGTTTCTTCATAGTCTATTCCTTCTTGTTGATTATAACCTTTAGCAACAAGTCTAGCTTTATTTCTAACAATGAATCCATTTTCATCAAATTTATTTCTGAAAACCCATTTTACTCCAATAACAGAAGTTTCCTTAGGTCTTTCAACCAAGGTCCAGACTTTATTCCTTTCGAATTCATTTAGTTCATCTTGCATTGCTTTGATCCAATCATCATCACCTAAAGCTTCATCAGTGCTTTTAGGTTCTAATTGGGAAAGAAATTCTAGATGTTCTACTTCATTTCTTAAGGAACTTCTAGTCCTTGCAGGTTTATTTACATCACCAATGATACTATCACTAGGATGATTCTTAAGAAACACCTGATTTGGGTTTTGTAAAACCTGTTCATCAACATAGGGTAGAAAGTCTTTTGGGGTAAATGTTTCAGAAGTATCTTCTAGAACATTTTCCTTATCAGAAGGTTCTTCTATCAAAGGTTGATAATCAGTTTTTGAAAACACATCCGAAGATGTAAGTTGGGATTGTTTAAAAACAAAAGGATCTGACTCATCAAATTTTACATGTACTGTTTCCTCAACAGTACAAGTGTTTTTATTAAAAACACTATAAGCCTTAGAGGTTGTGGAATATCCTAAGAAAATTCCTTCATCAGACTTTGGTGCGAATTTATGTAGGTTATCTTTAGTATTCAAAATGAATACTTTGCCACCAAAAACCTTGAAGTAGGAAAGTCTAGGTTTTCTACCATTCCATAACTCATAAGGAGTTTTATTAAGAAAAGGTCTAATCAAAACTCGATTTATAGTATAACAAGCAGTACTTACAGCTTCAGCCCAGAAATGTCTAGCAATAGAATATTCACTCAACATGGTTCTAGTTATCTCTTGAAGAATTCTATTTCTTCTTTCAACTACACCATTCTGTTGAGGAGTTCTAGGTGCTGAAAAATTGTGAGAAATAACTTTCTTACTACAAAAAGTTTCAAAATCTGAATTTTGAAATTCTCCTCCATGATCACTATGAATAGTTTTCAATGGATGGTTTTTCTCATTTTTACCTTGTTCTCTAAAACTTTTGAAATAGGAAAAAGCTTCAGATTTTTTTGCTAGAAAATAGACCCAAGTAAATCTAGTGTAATCATCAACTAGAACAAACACATAGTATTTTCCTCCAATGCTTCCAGTTTGTGTTGGACCAAAAAGATCCATGTGCACTAACTGTAATGCATCGGTTGTTGAGACTTCACCGATTGACTTAAAACTAGATTTATGTTGCTTTCCATATTGACAAGGATCACAAACTTTTGAAGAATCAAATCTAAGCTCCGGTAGATCCTTAACTAGTTTCTTCTTAGAAAGTTTACATAGGTTCCTAAGATTACAGTGTCCTAATCTTCTATGCCATAACCAAGAATGATCTTGCATTGCACTTAGGCAAGGTAAATCTTGGCTTCTTAGGTCTTCTAGGTTCAAAGTGTAGACATTCTCTTGCCTATTGGCTGAGAGAATAAATTCTTCCTTGGAATTGTGAACTAAGCATTTATCATTCCTAAAATTCACAAGGTAACCTTCATCACATAACTGACTTATGCTAATGAGGTTGTGCTTAAGACCTTTAACAAAAAGAACATTTGAAATCAAAGTTTTACCTAAAAGAACAATATTAGCAATACGAATAATCTCTCCCTTAGCATTGTCTCCGAAAGTTACCTTTCCTCCTTTCATTTTGATAATCTTTTCAAAAAAAACTTTTTTTACCAGTCATGTGCCGGGAACATCCACTATCCATGTACCAAATATTGTTGCTGGAAATTTCTTTATTTTCCTGAAATCAAGAAGAAAATTAGACTTTCGGAATCCAAATTTGCTTGGATCCGAGATTTCCAGACAATAAAATTTTTGGAACCCACATTTTCATAGAAAAATAAGCTTTATGAAAACCTAAGGATTGGGTTTTGTTTAAGGAACAATTTTTTGCCCAGTGACCACCACATTGACATTTAGTGCAAAATGGGGCACTCTGAGGAACAAAATAATTGTTGCTGCAAACAGGTTTTTCATGGGTATAACCAAATCCGGATTTATTTCTTAAAGGTCGTATTTGAGAATACATCTTATCAAAATTTTCCTTACCATGGGTAAAGTTTGATAAACATTTCTTTAAGGAAAAAATTTCGGACTTGAGTTTTACAACCAAGTTTTTATCCTCAAAATAATTAGTTTTAGAACTAGAGTTAGGCTCGAAAACATTTTTATTAGAAATTACGTTTTTCTAATTCTTTATAAAGTTTATTCTTCTCAGAACTTACTTCCTCAAGATTTTTTGAAATACTTTCAAAATCAGCATTTTTCTTATCAAGATCTTTAGAAAGATCTGATATCTCTTTAGTAAGAATAGAATTCCTAGAGTTTGCCTTGTCATGTTTCTTATTGAGTTTGGAATTCTCAATCTCAAGAAGTTCAGCAAACCTAGAGACTTCTTCATAAGTAGGTAAAGTATTTTCCTCATCAGAAGATGATTCTTCACAAGAAGAGTTATAATACATACTATCATTAGGATTTAAGGAAACATTGGTCAAAGATTCAGCATTTCGTACCGTAGCCATAAGACAATGATTATCAATAGGTAATCTAGCTATAAGACTAAGATTCTTCTGGCCTGAAGATTCATATTCAGAAGATTCATCTGAAGAGTCACCACCACTGGCACTCCAGGTGTCATTAGCTTTCAGAACTTTCTTAGCTTTAGCTTTATAATACTTCTTTCTGTTACTGTCTGGATGTCTTTCCTTCCTTTCTTTCTTTTTGAGAATAGGGCAATCTGGTCTAATATGTCCAGCTCATTTACATTCATAACAAGTAACTTCTCCATCATTCTTATCTTTCATGTCCTTCTTCTTATACTTGGATTGAAAGTTTCTCTGTCCAGCTATCTTGTTCATCCTTCGAGCAAGATTGGCTAATTCATTTTCTGAGACTTCACTCTCACTAGATTCGGATTGGAAAATAACTTTCTTAGACTTGGATCTTGTTACTCTCTCAGGAGTCTTAGCTTTCATCTGATTTGAAGTTGTAGTAAAAGCAACAGTACCATTTCCATTCTTCTTCTTGATGTTGTCAGCATCTATCTTCATTCTAGTTTCATGTTGTAGAAGAGTTCCAAAAAGCTCATCAAGAGTAATTTGAGTGACCTTCCTGTTCTCATCTATAGCTGTTCTCTTGGATTCCCACTCATTGGGCATAATGTCAATTATCTTGTCCACAAGAGCATCATCATCTAAACCTTTCTCTCCCATAGATTGTAGACTGTTGACGATAGTCATAAATCTCTGTTGAACTTTACAGATAGGTTCTCCATAAGGAAAATTGAAGCCATGATATTCAGCTCTAAGCATAGCGCTTCTAGTCTCAATCACCTTAGAAGTCCGAAAGTGTGTAACCTCTAACTTCTTCCATATATAATTACCTGCTTCACAAGAAGAAATTTGGCTATATATATTTCTATTCATTGAACATAGTAAAGTGTTGTGTACCTTATAGTTGAGTTGATATTCTTGCTTCTCCTGGTTAGTAAAGGTTCTGACTTCCTTGTCAGGAATTTTATAATCACCAGTAAGCATGACAAAGTTGTCTACACCAGTATTGATAACAAAAGTCTTCATACGATCTCTCCAGTATTCATAGTCATTACCATCAAATATAGGTGGCCTTGTAGGATTCAGATTGTCAATAGATCCAACATTAATTCCTGCCATACTAAAAATAACTTTGCACACAAACTTGTTAGTAGCAAAGAATCGTAATAACAAAGTTCGGAATGAGAAAAGTTCGGAATAGAAAAGTTCGGAATGGAAAAGTGAGCAAGAAAAACTTGTATGTGAGTACAAGTATTTCAGTGACCTGCTCTGATACCAAATGTAATATTGGTATAGAGTAAGAGGTTTCCAACCTCTGATACCAATTGTAGGATCGAAATATAATATGAGATGCTCAATATACAAGAGGGGGGGTGAATTGTATACTTAAAAAAAATTCCTTTGGAACCTTTAAAGTTAGTTAAGAAACTATATTTTTCTTAAGAAAAGGAAAGGGCTAAGTATAACAAAGTTAAACTAAGTAAATTCACAACACCTATAACACCGAACTGAACTTGGAAAGTGATTCAAAAAGTAGGTTCCGGAAATATGGTTCCGGAATTTGAAACTTAACAAAAGTTACAATATGAGATTCTACCTTAAAGCGTATAGAATCTAAATGAATCAGAGTAAGTAAGGAAGTATAAGAAAGTTATACTTTCCTTAAGATACAAATTACAGAGGAATAAAAACAAGTAGTAAAACTACTAGTAACAAGATAATAGTCTTTTAACCCAAAGTGAAGGGTATCCAACAACCTTGGATAAAGGTCCCTTGATTTATACTTTCAATAAAGTCTGTCTTACCCACACCAGGGTAAGCCCTCGATACGAAGATCGGAGTCTCTGACTTGCTATCCCCGCAAGCCCTCAACTTCAAGGTAGTTGGCAACCTCTGTCTTTCTCAGCAAGAAAGCCCTCGATCTTTAAGGTAGTCGGCACCTCTGTCTTCCTATCCCCGGAAGCCCTCGAATTTAATCTCCAACATTCGGAGTCGCACGAAGCTTTGAGAGTTAATAAGAGACTCTCTCTCTAGAAATCACTTCAACAGCATGTAAGCACTTTTTTTTCAATCAGCTATTAGCCATCAGCATCGAGCTCTTTCAAATGAGCTCCTATTTATAGGTAAGGTCGGCTCCTCTCCAACGGTCATATTTTCCTTAAATATCGGAGGGACCTGTACACGTGTCACTTAGACAACGGTTAGTTTATAACAAAATGGATGACATCGTTTTACAACAAAGTGATTGTAACTGAATGTACGACATCGTTTTAAACTCTAACATAAAGGTTCGAAATAGAAACTTCGGAGTGATGGTTCGGAATGAATAAATTCAGAGTGTATAAAACAATGATAATCAGATTCTGTTTAATAGGTGAATTCGGAATGAGAATTAGGAATAGGAATTCATCATCAGAAATCGTAATGAGAATTCATCATCAGAATTCATAATGAGAATTCATCATCAGAATTCGTAATGAGAATTCATCATCAGAATTCGTAATGAGAATTCATTATCAGAATTCGTAATGAGAATTCATCATCAGAATTCGTAATGAGAATTCATCATCAGAATTCGTAATGAGAATTATTTATCAGAATTCGTAATGAGAATTCGGAATGAGATTTCTTCATTAGAATTCGTAATGGGAATTCTTCATTGGAATTCGTAATGAGAATTCTTCATTGGAATTCGTAATGAGAATTTTTCTTCTGAATTTGTAATGAGAATTCGGAATGGGATTTCTTCATTAGAATTCGTAATGAGAATTCTTTTTCAGAATTCGTATCCTGAATCTGGAATAGAACTTAGTCAGAGTTCATATCCGGAATTCGGAATGAAACTTCCTTATAGTTCTTGTCCAGAATCCGAACCCTAAAACAGAATGCTTTATATCAAAGTTTCAATGATTCCGAGAAAATGAATCTGAAACTCATACTTAAGAAAAATATGGATGAAAATATGATAAGGATAATTTTTCTTATAAAAGCGATTTTCCTTAAGAAAGCAATTTTCCTTATAAAAGCAATTTTCCTTAAGAAAGCAATTTTCCTTAAAGATAAGGTGTTTGTGATTTTCAAAACAAGAAGGAATGGAAAAGTCATAAGGAAAAACTTATTGACTCAACATTAAACACTTAAAAAATTAAAAACTTCATTCGTAGATGTGTGGACTACCGCCTCCTCAATACGATGCAATTCCTTTTACATCACTTGAATTATATATAATTATATATTATTAAATATAGTGGGATGTATCATATAATTATCATATTTGATGGATATGTTGTTTTATACTATATTTACATAACAATCATTTTAAAATGGGAATGATACTCCTGGGTACGTACGACCAATCTTCTCTATGAAGGTAAAGTTGTTTCATTTTCATATCAAACTTTCACGATTTTTTTAAATGGTAATTTATTAATAAATATGATATTTATTTCATGATTATGAATTTATATATGTTTACATAGTAACAAATTTGACATATTTTACCTTATTTAATCATTTTTGACTCATGAACCAAATTTTGTAAAAACACCCGATATAAACCTAATTTTTTAAATAGTTGTATAAAAAATTATAATAAAATATGAAAAATAAATAATATTCCTGAAAATGGTTTTGAAGCAACAAAATAATTAATTTAAATTAATTGTTTAGGATTAAAAATACACATACAACAATTTGGATTCAAATTAAGGGATTTCATTTTAATTTACATTTGGTTTTGACTTATTTGTAGTTTTTCACATAGTTTTTTTTATATGGGGTATATACTAACATTTGACATGTTATTTCTTAAATATATTTATTCTTGTGATAATATAAGTTTTTTTAATTTTATTCGTTCCTTGATTATTAGGATTTAAAATTTTCAATGTGGTATGAGACACATTGAAATGTTAAATGATTATTCTACTTATAAATGCCCTTAAGGATTATCTTTGATATCTCACTTCCTTAGTAGTTTTTAACCTTATCGTGAAATAGCCAAATTATTTTAGTTATTTTTTATTTATATATTTTCTTAAATATTTAAATTTTGATATGTGAATATTCTTATTTTTAGAAACATATAACATTTTTTATATGGAGTATGCTTTTAATTTCATATGACTATTTGGGAAAATATTTATAAATCTATATTACCTTTTCAATATTAATATTTTATAAAGAATATTATTTATTTAAATTTTGAGATACAAGTAATGATTTGGAATGGTAATTATGGGTGGGGCTCGAATATTACATATCCCTTGATGCATCAATAGGTCCTCACAAGTCAAATAAGTTGGCCAAATTAAATGTGTTTCTCTTCATAGTTTTAAAACATCTTATGAGTGGTATTGATGGTACAGGTTTTCAAGTGCCTTATACATGAAATAAAATAATTAAGAATATATTTAATAGATATTTCAGTTTTTATTCATCCATGATAATATACATTGACATATCTATGGATATATTTCATTTTATGTTTATTTATTAAATGACGTGTTCTTTAGTTATTCACCTTCCCTTATTGAGTTTTCTTTATCTTGTTTTTCGAATGGATTGTGTTTTCTTTTATTTAGCTTTACATCATGGTTTATTTATATTGATTCACTATGTCTTCTGATTTACATTCCCTTACTAATCATTTGATCACAACCTTATTATGTTTCATTTCCCCATGTTATGTAGGGGAATGCATTGAATAATATTTCCTGGATGGTATTTATTTCATTTTATTTTGTATAATGTTTTCATTTTCTATTTACCAATGTATTATTGTTATCATGTTTGTATTATGGAAATCTGAAACAACTAAAATGATCAGTCCTTTAGGATTTTATTCCTTAGAGTCATGCCGATGTAATAAAATAATGCACCAACTCTGGGATTTTGGGGTTGGTTGATACATAATGAGCATCAAAATTGGAGGATTTCTAGAGGTAAAGATATTTTTAGTACACCTATTAATATATCATGATATATATTTATTAATATAAAAAATAGTTTGTTCCCTAACAAGTGAAATAAAAGGAAAATTGACTTTTACAGTAGTTCGGGTGGCAATGATCATGGGGTAAAAAGTACAATTTCGTACTTATTAACAATATTTAAAGAAACAACTAGAATGAAGTATAAAATATTGTGGAAGTAATTTTATATGTTTAAATAAATTAAATAGTGCTATTAATATCCATATCATTTTCTATCTTATATGGGGAACACAGGAACTATCTAATAATATCCCCTAATATAACAGTTAACCCATAGACCAAGGAAGAAACAATGATCCCCAGATAGTGGAAGTTAATGTATTTAAGTTTATATATATATTTGATTCAAGAATTATGTTGTCAATTTAATTTTATTAATGGTATTTTCATTATAGGATCCATGAAACATATAATGATTTTTTTATTTTTGGAATAAAATATTTCTTCATATATGATTAAAATAAGAGTTGTGGATACTATAATGGGAGTCTATTTTTTTGGTTAATCATATAAATAATGATTTAAAAAACAATTTTTACATTTTATGTATTGTGATTTCAATGAGATTAATGATATTATAAGAATCGTTTTATTGGGATAAGGTGTATATTGTAACATACCAGGTAAATAAAGAATATAGAATTTTCATATTTATTAAAATTTTTGAATTAAATATTATTTTTTCATTAAAGGGGATTATATTTTTGATGGCGTAACTGATAAACAACAACGATATTCATTGAGATCTTATGTCACACAAAATGTAGAATTGTACTAAAAAAATAATAATATAATATTATTTTAAATGGTAGTTAACACCTAGTCGTTGCATTGGAAGGAATGTACAGAACTAACTAAAATATGAATATACATGTTTGTTAACTGTTTTAACATTTACCCAATAAATTTTTTAGGCTTAAAATAAGAAAGAATATGATTTTATGGATAAATACTATAATATTCATTAAATGGTCGATTTACCCCCTTTTGGTGGAAAAACCTATTTAAATCTAGTTTGGGTCACTTTTAGATGTTTTATTTCACAAAATAAAATTCTTATTTATAATCGGGGCATCAAAATTTTCTTTGGGTAAATTATTGGAATTTTTTCTGATAAAATTCTTTTTTTAATGAATAGTGAAAAATATGGTATTTTAATTCAAAACAGCCATTTAATATAATTTATTTATAAGGATAGATTATTTTTTTAATTGTATTGAAAATTTAATTCTATTATTTTTTGACCATTTAATCCAATTTTGGTCAATGGATGTAATTTCACATTGGAATTGAAAATAAATAAGTGTGAATCTTTAAATAGTTATTATTTTTTGAAACACACATTTTGTTTTGACATCGGAACTAATTTTAAATTAATTTCATACATTTCTATGTAATGAATTTGGAAAAATAGATTCCATATTTTTAATCATGATTTTCAAATTTCATAAATATGTAACTTTCATATTTAGACATTATGAATATTTACTTCAGTAAAAAAATTATTTACCCTGGTTAAAGGGTAAATATGGTAAATAAGGGAAACAAAATATTATTATAAAATTTTTAAATTACCCTATATTGTATCCTAATACTCTTTGTTTATACATTTCCTACCATGGGCATCCTTGGGTCAATTTTGGGACCCCATGGAGCAACTTGGAAGTGATAATGGCACTTTATATTAATTAATTTAAAGTAAAGACAAAAATGACAAAAAAATATATCTTCTATTAAAGAAATTATTACATGGGGTTATATATGTTATATCATTGTCTACAAATATTATTTTGAGATATAAAAATATTTCCTACGTCATGATATTTTTTTATAATTTTTAGAAATAAAATAAATAATATAATTTATGACAGAATAATGATGCAATATTTATATTATTAATGAATGATTAAAATAAATAAGATTATAAATATTAAAACAATGTACAAAACCTGTAAAATTATTTTTGGAAGATTTTATTTAAAACACAAGTCATTGTATCTTCTACTTCTATTTGTTTTGGACCTTTGAAAACTAAAAATAACTATATAATAATATAATATTTTTAAACATTCCCAAAGACCCCCTCTCCCCCTTTATAAAAATCCCTCACTTCTAACCCTTTCCTCATATTTCTAAATCCCCTTGGTCCATCCAACCTCATTCCAATTAATCTTCAAACATCCCTATCCTCCTCCAAGAAGCCTTCCCCAGGGAAGAAGGAAATTCAATTAATCATTTTGATTCAAACCAAATGGTGATACTCAATTTAAGGATAATGTCATCTCTTAAGTACTTTTGTTTTATTTTTATTCTACAACCCTCTAAAATATATTTATTATTTTATTTTATAACAACACAAATATCCTAAATATTATATGTTGTTGGTATGAAATATATTCAAACTTCACTTACAGACACCTTTATCTAATAGTTAAAAACATGTTGTTTTTTGTGGATTGTGAACTACTGCCTCACGAAACGATGATTGTTAAATTATCTCCTACCGCCTCTCATGGTGAACATTATGATGGAACTATATTTAAATATGATATGTATTATATTTATATTTTTTATATTTTTCATTATTTTCCATTTATATAATACCTTTATGGTTTCCATAGTTGGTAATTACGATAATTTCATTTAAGGAAGTGCAGACTACCGCCCCCTCAATGTGATATGACTTGTTCATGCCAGACGTGGAATGTATAAAGGATGAAGATAATTAAATTCGATATGATATTATACTGAAATAATAATATGCCTATTTATCATTATTTTTTCATTCTAACAAATATGAAATAGAAATGAAAGTAGTGTTTATGCGTACATACGGCTTGCCGTCTACATGAACGGTGCATTTCATTTCATATCTCAAAATTTTATGTACTATTATAAATACATTTATATACTATATATATATATGATATATATTTATATATGATATATATATGATATAAAAAACATTAATATAATTCTTTGATAATAGAACTTTGACCACATAATCAATTTGTAATTAAAACAAGTTCATTTTTTACTCATGTTCTAATCATAATCAAAATGTCCAATATGAACTCAAATAATAAAAAACAATTATAGATAGGAAATAAGTTATATAGAAGTAATAATAAACAATAAAATTTTTCTTAAAAAATTATAAATTAACTTTATCTTCTTATTCAAAAGATTAAAGTATGAATGGGTCATGTTAGACACGAGGTAAATGGTTTCTTATCTCACTTTTAAATCTGTGCGATTTCCATTGTTTGCAGATTATTTATTTCATGTGGTGTATTTTGAACTGAAATTTGATATATATTATCGTGATTCTATGTATATTCATGGTATTATGTGATTAATTTGCTGTTTATTAACTTCTTTTCATACGAATCGATTGATTACAATGTGGTAAGAGATTTCTTATCTCACTTTAAGTTTAGTGAGAATTCTATTATTCACCACTTATTTATTACATGTGGTGTATTGTGTAGTTCCATTTGCTATATATTATCATGATTAAATTTAAATTAATGTTATTCATGGATTAATTTGGTTTTTATTAACTTCTCTTCACAATAATCGATTGATTACAACGTGGTAATGGGTTTTCATCTCAATTTTTATTCCTATAAGATTAATGCTATATTTTCCACTATTTCCTTTTGGGTGGTGTATGTACTAACACTTATTTTATTAATTATATAATATAATTTTATTTATTTGTATTGAAATCTTCATTGTATTATCCTTCATTCATGTGGTTTATGTTTTGTAAGTTACCAAATCAGTAAGGGAACTTTTTAACCAAATATCCATTCTCTGGGTTAATCATATAATTCATAATTATGTCATGTTATGTTTATGTGTTGAATCACGGTTAATTTTTTTATGTTGTAATTTACAATCCCCACTATGTGGGTATACTTTTTATACACATGATCACTTCATTGATAAATTCATTAGTCATCGATATGAACTTGATAAGAGTAATTTTAACTCAACTTCCATTCATTGAGTTAATCATCCAAGTCATTGGTGTTGTTTTTACAAAAATATGTGTGAATGTTATATGATTTATTTACACTGAATATAAAATCATATTTAGTGTATTTATATTTTTAACACATAATTATGTAATTTATTTATCCTAAATCAAAGGATATTGTCTTTGTAAAGGATTTCGTCTCAATTTACATTCCACTGTGAATTCGTTGTTGTTATGCACCAATTTACTCTTATATGGTGTATATAAAGTTCTTTTGGAATATTATATCATGAATCCATTTATTCTAATAATACTATAATGTTATGATTAAATGTTGTTCCCCAATTATCTTTATTTAAGTGTCTCTAATTTTGTTAAAAACTCTTTAACTAAAATATTGTTTTAAATGTTTTAATGTTTTATTATTCTAAATATTTCTCATTAATGTCCATGTTTTCAAAATGTTTTTAGAATTTATTTATATAGACACTAATGTTATAAAAAAATTAATTCATTTAAAATTTTAAAATTGGTATGGGACAATTTGATTAAAAATTCCCATTGTTAAATGTTTTAAATGGATTTGAAATTTTTTTTGATAAAGCATTGATTTTGTCAATATCATTAAATGAAATGTTGTGATTGCAATATGGAAATTTTATCATTCATTTATGATTGTTTTATGTGTTATGTATATTTTATGGTTATTGGGAATTGTTTATGCATACGGTTGGTTCTGTGATAAACCTAGGTAAGGTGATCCAAAAATATCTCTCCAATGCATTGGGTAACATGACAGAGGTAAAGGTTAATGTTTCTCCTAAAACATTTAGGTAATATAATATTATAGGTATTATAAATGTAACTCCCTATGTAGATGTGAATGCTACAATGTAATTATGTTATGTTTGCCATAAGTTACCTTTATGATTTATTATTTCTAAGTGTTTTTCATAAATCGTACGATTTCATGATGTCTGTTATGATTGAAAAGTATGGTTTCATTGATTTATATTTATTGACAAGTTAATGTTTTCATTCCTTATTTTATAACGCTTACTGAGATTTTTATTCTCATGAAATGTTTTTTTGAAATTTTTTCCAATGGACTTAATGATGAATGGGGTCTAGGATGGGATCAAGGAAAGCTTATGTTGTTTAAAACGTTGAACGTGAAATGTTTCTTTTTAAGAGTTATTATTTTATAAAAAATGAATACTGATTAGTAGTGTCTACATGTAATATTAAGGTTGTTAAGAAATGGTTATCACCTAATTATCTAAAACTCTAAAACTAAAAATACCTTCAATGTGAATTCTTGACTTCACTCAAGATTATGTAATGTTTTAAGGTATTGTTCTTATAGATGGTATTAGAGGTCAAATTAGACAACATTAAGGATTAAGAGCTTTCAATAAACACATGGTTAGTCCCTATATCTATTATTTTAGTGAAATATTTGTTTTATAAATGTTTTTGATCAAGGAATTTTGGTTACAAATAGAAGGAGAAGGATCTCAAATGGAATTCCTATCTCTTACTGATGGCATGATTGTAATAATTATTTCAAAGCCAAGTGAAGGTGATTGTGAATATTTTCATGCACACAAATCACTTGAAATCAGTTGTTTGAGATATCAAACACCACCACTATACCTCGATATCATTTTAGATCATGTGTTGTATTCAACAAAATATTATTTTCTCAAAATTGTCATATTTTCCTGAAAGGTAAATATTATCAAAGAATTTTCAAATATTTTACCTTTTCAAAAGACATTGAAGCATATTATGATTTCTAAAAAGGTGCTCAAGAAGGAGAACCTAATGCAACCTATTTATATTTACTTTTACAGTATAGTCTCTCAGCACATACTTATAGTATTATAGAAGGACCTTTTATTAATATTTTCAACCCAAACTTTGTCCTGATTTTTTATAAAAATCATTTTTTATCAAATGTTTTGAAAGTTTTTGTCATACATGATTATTTTCCGAAACTGTTTTTCTACAAACACCCATTAGGCCATTTTTTACAAGGTGTATTTGGATGAATGAAGAAAATTATTTTAAAGGATATCTAAATAATTATTGCAATGAATGGACCTTCAACCTACATGAACAAGATGATGATAAACCCATATGGACACCATGATTAAGGTATGATGTTCTTTCTTTTGGGAATAGATATATTTTATCATATGGAGGTGAAACAAAATGACAATATGTAAGATGATGAGGTCATAAATTATTTGGAATAAAATGAAAGGTATAATAAATTTTTTGTGGTTATATCATGTTTGTGTTATTTTTTTTTTATAAAAAAGACAACCCATATGATTGGTGACAACTCGTCGTGTCCGGAAAGGCAGTAGGAATCAATCCCACATCCAAAGGTCGACAGAGGTGCATCACCTACCATTGTCCTATGTGAATTCCCTGGATAGTATGAATTATTCATTTAAATTAAATGATTTTATGGATCAATAATAAGTTGATTTTGGGAACTTATGTTTTAACAAATGGATATCATTAATATAGGAAAATGATTTCGTGATTAAGTGATAAAGGTTATTTTAGTAGATGTTTTCTCTTTTGGAAACAGTATCAGCTTTAAGAAAAATACAATACAATGGGATAACGTTTGTGGAGTAGTGGTTGAAATTTTATTCTGGAAGAATCTATGTTTCTATTGTATATATTTGATGATTTGGTTCATTTATGGAAATGATAATCCAATCAGAGGGAATATGGGATAAGGTGAATTACTTTTTTGTATAAGACATTAAGAGTAACTGGTGTTATTTAGAAATCAATGTTAAGATTTATCCTAGAATACTATGTGATTAAATCCTTCAGAGATTTTGGTTTCAATCATATTTTAGATTAAATTGATGAATTTTATGTACACTTTTTTATTGAATGGTCTTTATAGAACATTGGGTATGGTTTGAAAATTTCTGGAGATTAAGAGTAGTTTTTTTGTAAAAGTTTGTCTTTTTGGGGATTATCTAATCTTGTACTATTCTTTTTTATTTTGGTTGATGTATAAATTAGTTGAAAATATACAATTCATCTTTTATAAATTATATGCTACTTTAAATGTATATTCTAGCACTTAAGGTGTGACCAAATCATCTCTAATACATACCATTTGGTGAAAAGAAGAGTTTGTGGTAGAATTTTACTAAAGGAAGACACTCTACATCAAAAGTATATATATTTCCTTACGATATTAGTCTATTTATTTATAAAATTCTACCACTCTAAGAAAGTATCTCGAAGAAAAATGTCATAATCACTCTTTTATCATTATACTTTTAATGAACCAAAACTTTATGTTATTTTTGTGGTTAACATTCCATGATCAAGTTCTCCATCACTATCTATTAATCTATGAGAGTTAGATTCTCTTCAATATCAATTTTTTCATGGAATCCTAAAATATCTTATCTTGGGTGACCTTTTTTCTTCTATTACTTTATTTTAATGTTATATTTTTATTTACTAATTTATAGATATAGTTCTTTCAATGACATTTGAAATCCCAATTTTAAAATTGCGAGGACGTAATTTCCAAAAGGGGAAAGGATGTTACATCCCATGTAAATAAAGAATATATAATTTTCATAATTATTAATATTTGTGAATTAAATATTAATTCTACTTTAAAGTGGATGATATGTTTGATGGCGTACCTAATACACAACAATGAGTTTCTATGAAATCTTATATTATACACAATGTTGATTCATATTGAAAACGATAATATAATATTATTTTAAATGGTACTTAAGGCAGAGTCATTGTATTGGAAAGAATGGACATAACTAACTAAATTGTGAATATACATGTTTGTTAAATGTTTTTACATTTACCTAATAAATTTTATTGGATTAAAATAAAAAAAAATCTGATTTTTAGTATAAATACTCTAATATTCATTAAAAGGTTGATTTACAGCCTTTTGGTGGAGAACCCCCTTTAAATCTTGTTTTTCTCATATTTAAATGTTCAATTTGAAAAAATAATATTCTTAATTAAAATATAGAAATAAATATTTACTTTGGGGAAATTTTTAGTATTTTTTGATAATATTCATTTTTAATGAATAGTGAAAAATAATTTATTTTAATTCAAAACTACCTTTTAATTTAATTTATTTATAAGGTACTATAATATTTTCAATTGGATAGAAAGTTTAATTATGTTATGTTTTAATCATTTAATCCAATTTTGGTCAATGGTTGTAATTTTACATTGAAATTGGACATAAGTAAGTGTCAATTGTTTAATAATTATGATTTTTTAAAAACATGCTTTTGGTTTTGACAGTGGGAATTAATTTTAAATTAATTTCTTCCACCTCTATGTTTTGAATTTGTAAAAATATAATCCATATTTTTAATCAGGAGATCCAAATTTTTTAATTTGGTAACATTGATTTTTATACATTATTATATTTACTTCATAAAGTATTTTATTTACCCTAGTTAAAGGGTAAATCTTGTAAATAAGGGTAAAAAAATAGTATTATAAAATTATTAAATTACACTAAAATGTGTCCTAATATTATGGGTTGATACATTTACAACCATGGGAAATAATGGGTAGATTTTGGGAGACCATGGATCCACTTGGGAGTGATAATGACACTTTATATTAATTAATTTAAAGTAAAGACAAAAATGACAAAAACATATATATTTTTGTAAAACAATTATTACAAGGGGTTATATAATATATCTCTTTGACTACAAATATTATTTTAAAATATAAAAATATTCTATACATCATGATTTTTTTTATAATTTTTAGACATCAAATAAATAAACTCATTTTGGACACAATAATGATGTAGTATTTTCCTCATTAATGAATGATTTAAATAAATAAGATTATTAAGATTAAAAAATTATCAAAAACCAGTCCAATTCTTATTGTATAATTTTATTTCAAACATGAGTAATCATATTTTTTTACTTTAATATTTTTTGGACCATTAGAAACTAAAAATCAATATATAATAAAATAATATTTGTTAACATTCTTAAAGATCCCCTCCTCCCCATTATAAAAAGTCCCCAATTATAACCCATTCCACTCACTTATAAATCCCCTTGTCTCATCCATAATCTATTTAATTAATATACCTACATCCCTCTCCTCCTCCTAGAAGACTTCCCCTAGGCTGAAGGAAATTCCATTAAACCTTTTGGTTCAAACCAAAGTGAGATTTTTGATTTAAAGGTAACCTCTACTCTTAAGTAATTTTGTTTTATTTTACTTCTCAAACCCCATAAACTCTATTTATTGTTATATTTTATAACAACACAAGTATCCTCAATATACTATGTTTTTTTAGATGTATTATATCTACACTTACACACACCTCTATATAATGGTTAAGGAACATACTTTTTCTGTGGACGGTGAACTACTACCTCACGGAATGATGATTGTTCAATTATGTCATATTGCCACTCATGGTGGCAATTATGATGGAACTATATTTATATTTTTTTTATGATTCTCTATTTTCCATTTATATAATACCTTTATGGTTTCAATAGTTGGTAACTATCATAATTTGATTTGAGGAAGTGCGGACTGCCGCCCCCTCAAAGTGATATGACTTGTTCACGACATACATGTAATGTATAAACGATGGAGATAATTAAATTATATATCATATTATACATGAATTATAATATACCTATTTATCATTACGTTTTTATTCAATTAAATATGTAATAGAAATGAAAGTAGCATTCATGCGTATGTACGGCTTACGGTCTCCATGAAAGATGTATTTCATTTCTTATCTCAAAATGTTATGTACTGTTATGAATACATATATATACTGTTTATATAGGATATATATGATATATACATCATTAATATAATAATGGAGATAATATAATTTTAACTACATGATCAATTTGTAATTATTACATGTTTATTTTTGACTCAAGTTCCGAACACTGACAAAATGTCAAATATGAACTCAAATAAATTACTAATTGTTATAGATTGGTAATGAGTGATATAAAAAAGAATAATAAACTTTAAAAAGGATCTTTGAAATATAGAAATTTAATTTAACTTATTATTAAGGAGATTAAATAACCAAAAAGTTATGTTAGACATGAGGTAAATGGTATCTTTTCTCACTTTTAATTCCGTGTGATTTCCACTGTTCTCCACTTATTTATTGCATATGGTGTTATGTGTATAGACAATTGATATATATTATAATTATTCTCCTTATATTCATGGTATTATATGATTAAATTTGTGGTAATTAACTTTTGGTCATACTACTCGATTGATTACAATGGTGTATGGGATTTCTTATCTCATATCTAATTTCATGAGAATTCAATTATTCCACACTAATTTACTGCAAGTGATGTATTGTTTACATCCATTTAATATATATTATCTTTATTATAGTTATATTATATTTATTCTTTGATTCATTTGGTGGTAATTTAATTTTGGTTAAATTAATCTATTGATTAAAACATGGTAATGGGTGTTAATCTCACTTTTTATTCCTGTGAGATGCATGCTATATTTGCCACTATTTCCATTTGTGTGGTTTATGTAAGGACCATAATTGTATTAATTTTATAATATAATTTAATACATTTTTATTTAAATCTTTATTATATGATCCATCTTTCATGTGGTGTATGTTTCATACGGTACGAAATTGGTAAGGGAACTTTTAAACCCAATTTATTATCCTTGTGTTAACATTCTAATTCTTAATTATATCATGCTATGATTATGTGTGGAATCACTGTTTATTTATTTATGTAGTAATTTCCACGCCCCTTTGTGTTGATATACATTTGATACACATAATAATACTATTGTTAAATTCTCAGGTCATCGATATGAATTTTATAAGAGTTATTTTAACTCCCTTTACTTTCACCGAGTTAAATATCCAACTCATAGGTGTTGTTTTTACAGAAATTTGGGTGAATGTTATTTAGTTTATATACACTAAATATCCGATTATATTGATTGTATTAATATTTTTCACTCATAATTATGTAATTTATTTTTCTTAAATCTAATAATACCATCTTTAAAAGGGATCTCTTCCCAATTTAGATTCCATTGAGAAATCATTGTTGTTAGGCACCAATTCACTCTTATATGGTGTATATATTCTCTTATGGAATATTTTTTTTGTGAATCCCTTTATTATATTGATATAATAAATTACTGCTTAAATTTTATTCATCAATTATTTATATTCAATTATCTCTTATTTTGTTAAGGACACTTTAACTAAAATATCGTTTAAAATGTTTTTAAGATTTATTCTTCTAAATATTTTTCATTAATTTCCATGTTTTCAAAATGGTTTTTAGAATTTATTTATATTTAAAATAATGTTTTCAAAGGATAATTATATTAAAATATTCAAAGTGGTATGGGACACTACGATTCAATATCTCTTTATTAAATGTTTTAAATGGCATTGAAAAATGATTTGATAAAGAATTGATTATTTAAATATCCTGAAATGATATATTGTGATTGCAATATGAAAATGTTATGTTTTCTAAATGATTGTTTTATTTGTTATTAATGTGTTATGGTTTTGGGGAATTTATTACACTTACGGGTGTTTTCGTGATAAACCTAAGGCAGGTGAGCCTGAGATAGCTCACCAATGCATTAGGTAACATGACAAAGGTAAACATTAATGTTTATCCTAAGAGATTTAAGGAATATACTGTGATTGGTATTCCAAACATAATTCCCTACAAATCTATGAAATATACAATGTATTTATGTTATGTATGCCATAAGTTAACTTTATGATTTATGATATCTATGTGTCATTAATAAGTCTTACAATTCCATGAGATATGTTATGATTGAAAAGTGTGGTTTCATTGATTTGTATTTATTGATGGATTAATGTTTCATTTCCTTATTTTATAACCCATACTGAGCTTTTTATTCTCATGCCATTTTTTTGAAATGTTTTCCACAAGATGTAATGATGAATAAGGTCATGGATGGGATAAAGGAAAATTATTTTTAATTTAATCATCGAACTAGACATGTTTCTGTTTAAGATATTTTATTTTATGAAAAATGGATACTGAGTAGTAGTGTCTACAAGTAATATTCATGTTTTTATGAAATTGTGATGGCCTAATTCTCAAAAACTCTAAACCTAAAAAGATCCTCATTTTAAATTATGGACTTAACTCCAGATTATTTAATGTTTTAAAACCAATTCCTTATATATATATAACCCTTATATTTAACATGAATTAATATTCATGAAGAATTCAGTTTTCATATGTTATATGGTATTAACAAACATTATGGATTATATGACCATTGATGATAAAATTATTTTTATGGATATTAATAATATTTTTTCGACATTATAAGAAATAAAATAGTTCTAGAAAATATTAAAACATTCCAAATCCTGAATGTTCTTGAGACATGAAACCACAACTGAATGGTGACAATGGGGCAATGCCTACCGTTAGCCTACATGACTTCTTAGTAAAGTATGAGATTTATTTTTTAATTTGGTGATAGATAATGATTCAATTTTTTTTGGGATATTTTTTTATCATAGTTATAACTATGATAATAAAAAGTTATTTTTTGATTAATGTTATTTAATAAAAATTTAACTAATTTTTGGGTACCCTATTTGATTATGATAAATAAAAAATTATGGGATTTTGTTTATAGTGTGGATTGAATTATATTTTATAAGAATATATTATTTCAATGTGGCTTTATGGTGATTCAAGTAATTAATGTAAATGATTATAAGTCTCGGAGATTTTATGATCAGGGAACATGCATTTTTGTAGGAGTAATTAAAATTGATTAAGGTTATTTAGAGATAAATGTTTAATTTATCTTTGAAGAATATTCTATGAGAGATATTTATATTTGGGTTTAAATCATAGCATGGTCAATTTTTTTATTAGAAATTAATCAAATGATCTAGTGATACACCCTGATAACAAGAAAATAAATTTATTATTGATAGCATGAAACACTGAGTCTCTACAAAACAACCCTTTATCACAACCTAGATAGTAAATATATTTTTTCTACCTCTATGTTTTGAATATTGAAAAACTGTCATATATAGTATCATTCAGTAAGATATTTAGAGTATGATATGATCAAATTAATTTTTTTGGTGAATAGTAACATAAACATTAAGAATAGTAATGCAGCCATTTGAATTGTAATATGAACATTATGAATAGTAACCTCACCCTTGAAAGTATAAATAAAATTTAGGAACCTTAAAAAATAATTAGAATATTTTATAAATAAATAATTAAGTGTGGGTATTTTAGTGAGTAATCAATATTTAATTTCATTTTAAAATTAATTAATTAATTAATTAAAAAAATTCGTTTTCATTAAATGTATTAATATATAAATATTAAATTTTCCAATGATTTTATGATAATTATATGAGACATTAACTAATTTGTGAATGTATTATAAAATCGGTTTTAAATATAAAATCTGTATTTTTCAAGAGTATAATTTTTTTAAAAAAATATATTTCTCTTTTTTGGGGAATTATTTATATTAAATTGAGTTATTTTTTTTATTTATAATCATTAAAAAATAGTTAGGTTGTATTTTTTTTATTTTTCTAAAATTATTGAAATTTTGGTGAATACTTAAATAATGTAATTAACGATAAATGATAAATACATGATTTATTGAGACATGGGTGATGTAAGGAAGTTGTAAGAAAACTTGTTTAGAACTAAAATGAAATTATTAACTTTTTATTCCAATTAATAATGAAGATTCATAGTAATTAGAAAAAAATAATAAAACAATTATTAAAATAATGTGAAATAACTCATCTCCCCCACTATAAAAGGCACACATCACCCCCACTTATTTCCTTCAATCCACTCAAGAATTTTTATTTTCCTAATTTCTCCAAAAATACCTTCTCATGGTCCTCCCCACGTCTATAAGCCCTTGGTCTCATCAAAAGACTAAATCATCTCCCTTAAAGGGGATCTCAAGGAAGATAAATCTAAGAGGTAAATTACTCTTTTCATTTCTTTTATTTATTTTCTAGTTTATTTCATTTTTTTGTTCCACACCTCCTTTCATCAAAATGTTATGATAAATAAAATACCAAACATATAATGGAATTTTTTTTATAATTTGATAATTAATCATTATCTCTCCTTCCCCATCCTTTTATACATGAAATGAAAACACAATATGAGTTGTGTTAATTTATCACATTCAAGGGCAACGAGTTTTCAACTTCTATTACCATATTCAATTCTGGTCATGAATCCATTTTCATAGTGAACCATATTATAATATGTATAATATATCCCATGAATTGTAATGTATTTTTTTTTACACATGGTATTATTTAAGAAAACAAAACTAGTTCGTGGTGATTGAAAAACCACCAAATTAATCCATACAATTATCATCAAAATTTTATTTAATGATTAATAATAACTCAAAGTAAAAAAATGACTTATATTATCATTTAACATTTTTATGAACAACAATAAAATATAACTTAAATTCTAGAATTAAATTCTCATTAACATACATACAAAAAATCATTCATTGAAACTTATTATAGTATCCCTCACAAATAATGATATGGAATCTCTGAACCCAAAAAAATGACCATTATTGAACTTAATAAAATTATACTAAATCAAGAACATTCATAATATGTTTTTAATTACGTTATCAATATGTTTAATTTTATATTTTAGGAAGTTATGTTCAAGATAGGAAATTATGCAGACATAAGGTAAGGATTTTCTACCCGGACAACCATTTTCATTCAGGTTAATCTTATCCACTACTTACCTCGATGAAATTATTATTTATTATTATGTAAAACTAAAACATTCTTTGTGAATGTTTTATATATAGATTCTATTCATAAAACATCAATATATTTTGGGGAGTAACATGCTTTATAATGATCTTTTGAAATTTTTTTATGAAATACAATCTCGTTTCATGGGATCTTCAGGAATTCTAACATAAGTTCAAGTAAATTATAAAATCTATTTTTAGAAACAATTATTTTTAAAAAAAATGTCATTTTATTATAAAAAATAAATTTAATTAAATTCTGGTTTTATGCGATGATTTTTCCAAAAGAACTCTTTTCTTCAAACTAAAAGTTTATTTATCTCAGTAATTACTCGATGATTTTATAAGATATTTTCACAAATTTCAACACTCTTGTTTATTATTAGGATAAAATGGCGGTAATTTTTTATGATATAATCCCCTATATTTTATTGAATGGTTTATTATTATGTTGAATGTCTATGTACTATCTTCATACAATTCACCTTATTACTTGAATTTTTATTATTTATGTTAAATGTTTGGGGAAAGTTATTTACAATTCATATGATAGTTTTAATATGAATGTACATGTTGTTTATGTTTATCCCCAATCATATGAGGAATGAATAAGACTTATTATGTGATGGGTGGGGATTGTTATATCCCATCGATGCATCGATTGATCTCATGAGTCAAAATGAAATTCAGGTTTTGGTTGGTGCCTTACCCTAGTACCTTCAGACGTCTTAGTCGAGGCATGGACAATATGTTTCAGTTTTCTAGAATTATGAATTCCCTAATTTTGAAACAATATATTTATAGTTTATTTTAATTATTGAATTGGAATAATATCAATAGTTTAATTTTATGGAATTGATTTAGAATTTTTTATTCATATTATATTATGCTCAAATATATTTTTTATGGCACAAATTTTAGTTATTAATTGTGCCTATAATTTATCATTATTTTTTATTCCTATGTATTATTTACCCTTAAAAAATTCAAAGCTCACTCCTTTGACTACTTTTATTTTCCCTAGGTTGTGATGAATTATTTTTTGAATGAATTTTAATGTTAATCGTGGACATTATGTGTGTTTAAAAATACTTTGATATGATGTATTTCAATTCATGTTGTAATGTTGAAATTATGTATGTTTCGTGTTTTCCAAATCTATAATAATATTCATTCATTAGGGATACATAATCCTTGTTTATATGCTAATTTAATTAAATATGGCCCCATGTATAGGAAAATGGGATGAGGTCCATATTGTTGGTATCATAGAAAATTTAGTAAAAAACATTGAAACCGTATTTTAAAAATATAGAGTTGGGACCAAAACCCCAAGAGAGTCTTTGATGAAAACATATAAGAATATCCTGGTATTTTAGTAAGGAATAAATCGTACAAATCTTTCCATAAAATATATAATTATATAAATACTATAAGTGGACTTGGTTTTGTCATAGATGTACCTAGGAATAACAACTATGTAAAGGGGTTTTGGTCATGACCCAGGGTATCCTGGTACAAGACAAGAGGCCTTACTGCACACCTTGTTTGAGATCCTAGGGGGATTTTCTTAGGATAAATCACATTTTCTTTACAAACCATTATGAATGAATTAAATGTACATTTTTCCTCTAATGAACCATGTTTATTATTAATAGATTATCTATTAACAAGATTTCATTTTATACTATGTATTTTTATGTTGACATTATATATTATAATTCATAACCTAATCAAGTGTATTAGATTTTTATGAAATGGAGCCTTGTGAAAGAAATAGAAACAACCTGAATTCATGTATCCCATGAAGGGATTACCCTATGATGTAAGATAACGATGTTAGATCTGGTGTTGTGACTAGTGTTGGGCCACATATAACAATACATGGATAGTTTAATCGTGTTTTGAATAATAACCTTACATGTATGGAGCATCTTGATCCAAAATGTGGAGGAGATATATTAAACCTCTTTATATGAAAACATCTTCTACCAATTAATGGGAATCTAATACCATTCATATTAGTTGAGTTAATATGTTCTTTAGAGAATATATTTCATTGATTGGGCTGTAACAAAATATAGACGATTGTCAGGGAAAATTATCATTTATTAGATGTTGCAGATCAGTTGTGGTCTTTAATTAAAAACACAAAGGTGGAGGAAGAAATATTGAAAATTGAATGGATGTATTTTAATGAAACATTATTATAAAAATACTTCCTTTATTAATTATGAGTATATATGAAAAGGCAGTTTCTAAATCTAAAACAAATGGAAGATGAGAATGTTTCCTAGTACGAATCTAACTTCACATGGAAAGAAAGTAATATCATGTACTACATATGTTATCCAAGGAGAAATATGTATTGACTGTATTATATTTTATAACCATTACTATGAATAGAAACAGACTCCTGATGAATCACATCATATGAAGATATTTCCTCATATGAAATCATGACAGAGATAAATTCTTCAATTATTATGACATTATGGGAAATGTAGATAAGAATAATGGGAAGAGTAAAGAATGGATAATGGGAAGAATAAAAAGGGGATTTTTCCAACATGTAATTCCTATGGAAGGAAACATCAAAAATCCATCTTAAAAAGAAAATGAGTCTACAAAAAGTGTGGAGAAAATGGCCACCAATCTCATGATTGCAAGGAAAGAAAAAAGTTTCCAATTATCAATTCTACAATTGCAGATATATGGGACAATATGAATATGGTTGACCCAAGTATTAAGGAAACATTCCCCAAATAATGCTAAGGGATTATGTCCAATCTTATATTTTCAAAACTACTGTGGTTGAAGTTCTTAATGATGTGATGGATATTACTTTAATCGTTTCCTAAAATGTGTCAAATGATTTATTTGATTATGAATAATCTCATTATTTTATATCATCCCAGTTTACCAAGAAAATTAGATATTTCTAATTTTTATTTAATAACATATTTTTCAGAAGAGACTTCTTAGGGATGTATCATTATAACAAAGATGTGTTAGGAAGTCCCCATTATGGCATATTAACATTATTTATCTGCAAATTCTATCATCATACCAATATTTGACATTTATATAATCCTTGATATGGATTGGATTTCAAATTATGATGTTAAAATATATTATTAGTATAATGAATTTTCTATTTTTTAGGATGATGTGGAATCCCTTATCTTTAGGGATGAAACATCACTAACTTATTGTCATTTAGATCCACCCTCAATAGCTCTTCTGAATTAAATTATTAGGGAGGATGAGGACTTGATATCTATGATAGAGGAAAGAAATGTAAAAATTGATGATGTACATATTGTGCATGAATATATTTCTGTTTTTATAGTAGATTTACTAATACATCCTCTAGATTATGATTTTGAGTACTCAAATGTTTTAATTCTGGGTTCATGTCCTATATCAAGGAGTCCTTAAAAAATTTATACTATTAGTAGAACTAAATAAACCACTATAGGAATTGAGGGATAAATGATTTATTCTCCCTAGTGTTTCTTCATGGGGACACCCTATTCTTTTCATTTAAAAGAATGATGGATCTTTGATTTTATGGATTTAATATAGGGACATAGACGTTATAAAAATAATGAATAAGAATCCCCTACCTTCCATTAGGGATTTATTTGATCAACCTCATGGGGCCCAATATTTTTCAAATATTTAAAATCAATATGGATATCATTAGTTTCATGCGATGAGGGAAGATATTCTAATTACAGTATTTTTGACTAGGTATGGACATTACTAGTTTACAGTAATTCGATTTAGAATGAAAAATGATCCCTCTATCATCATGTCTCTAAAGAATAGTGTTTTCAAGGAGTATCCTGATTAGTTTTTTTAGTATTTATTAATGATATCATGATATAATCCAAAAGATACAATGATTATGAAATCCATTTGTGCATTATTGTAAATACTCTAAGAATAAATGAATTATATGGTATGTTTAGCAAGTGTAAATTTCATATTTTTTCAGTTTCTGGTCATGGACATATTGTCTCTAAGGATGGAATATCTATTGATCTTATAAAGACATAGGTTATTCAGGATTTGACTACACCGTCAAACATAACCAACGCATGTAGTTCTGTTGGTTTAATATGTTTTTATTTGAATTTAGTTTAAAACATTATCTGATGAGCAAGCATGTTAACCAAGGTTACTTGTATAGGGGTATATTTTTTATGGAAGAAATAATTCGGGAAATGTTTCAATGAATTAATGAAGGGATTTGTAGATGCTCTGATCCTAACTCTACCATCAGGGAATGATGAGTTTTTGATTTATAGTGATGCATCAATGAAAGGACATAGTTGTGTCCTTATGAAGAATGATATATTAATTTACAATGAATCAATCTATTTAAAAATTCGCGAGAATAACTATCCAACTCATGATCTTGAGTTCGATACTATGATCATTTCTGTAAAAATATGGAGTCCATATCTATTTTGAAGAATATTTGAGATATATATGGATCATATGATTCTGAAATATATTTTCTCATATAAATATATCGGCATGAGGAAAATTTGGTGACTCAAACAACTAAGGGGTTGTGATTTTTCTAGGCACTACCACCCATGAAATTAATATAAGGTTCTAAATGCATTAATCATAAATGATCATGGTGTTTTAAACAAAATGAGGATTGAAAGAGATACTTTATTCAGGGATCTTGTAAGGATGGACATGGGCATTATCAAATAAGGTGAAACATCATTAAAATTTCAATTGATTTACCAACCATATTTAATGTAAATATTAAAATATTCTTAGCTAGATGATGAGAATCCTCAAAAAAAATTAATGTTGTGAATTATGGAATGTAGCAAGACATTGTATATGATGATGTAATTTGGATATACGGGAAGAATATTTGTGTTCCAACTATTCCCGATCTAAAAAGTTTGTTATTTAATGATTCCCATATTTCAAATTTCTCTATAAATCCTAGAATCTCTATGATATATATTGAATTTAATGAACATTTTTGATGAAATAACATGGAGGGGGAAATTGACGACTATGTATCATGATGTTTAGTTTGTCAACAAGTAAAGGCTAAATGACAACATCGTAGAGGAGTCATGAAAACCCTACCTATTCCTACATGGGAATGGGATGACATCACCATGTATTTTTTGACTGTATTACCCAAATATTCATGAAATAAGGATGCAATATGGGTAATTTTTGATCGACTTAGGAAATTATTACATTTCCTCTCTATAAGGGAGGTTTTCCACTAGAGAGCCCTTCCAGACTCTATATAAATTTATTTCTGAGACATCATGGAGAACCTTTTTCAGTTGTGTTTGATTGTGATTCATGATTTAAATTGAAATTCTAGAAATATATTCTGAAATATTTGGTTACTTAGCTTCACATGAGTACAGTTAATCACCAACAAACTCATGCGCAATCAGAAAGGACGATCCAAAATTTAGAAGACATATTGAAATTAGGATCACTTTATTTTCAAGTCTTATGGGACTAATATTTACCTTTTTGTAGCTTTAATACATTAATAGTTTCCATTTAAGAATTTAATAGGAACGACATGATGCATTGTATAGAAAGAGATGTCGTTCACAAATATTTTGGGATAAAGTCAGTGAAAGGAAGCTTCTTGATCCAATGCTTGGGGGGGAAACAACAACGAATGTAAGGACTATTCAAACCCATATCAATGTAGCGCAATTCATGCAAATGATGCATACAGATAATTGAATAATGGAATAAAAATATCAATATCTGGTTTTCTTAAAATTATCTCAATAGAAGGGTGTTATATGATTTGGGAAGAAAGGGAAACTAGGCCCCAAATACATATGCTATTTTAAAATTCTAGAGATAATTCGAGCTTTGGATTATTGTTTGGAAATTCATCCTAGCCTATCTAAAGTAAAAAAAATGTGTTTCATGCCTCATTATTGTGAATGTACATGCTAGACCCAACGCATGTCCCCACTTCTGAGGGTATATAATTGCAACCTGACTTATCATACTATGAAAAGCCTATTCGGATTCTGGACAGAAATGTATATGTGTTGAGGAATCAGATGAAAATAAAGGTAAAAATAGTCTTTAAAAATTATAAAATATAAGAAGAAACATGCAATCCTATGGATATTATGATGAAGAAATACCAATATATTTTTATGGGGTTATATTCTGGAATTTTGATGGAGAAATTTTTGTAAGCGGGGAGAATGTTACACCCCATGAATTTACAAATAAATTTTATTTTTAATGCATGAAACACTAAATCTATACAATACAAAAACTTTTCATAACCTAATGAGTAAACATAATATTTCCATCTCTATATTTTGAATTTCATAGAACTAATATACATTATTGAATATAATAACATATTTAGAGTGTAATAGGATATAATCACATTTTGTGAATAATAACATTTACCTTATGAATATTAACATACCCTTATTAATATTAATATGACCTTCATGAATAGTAACCATACCCATGAATGTATAAATCAAATTTATGATCCTTATAAATGAAATAAAATATTTTAAAAATTAATAATTAATTATTGGTATTTTTGTGAGTAACAAATATTTAATTACAATTTTAAATTAATAAATTCATAGTATTTATTTTCATTAATTTTTTTAATAAATATTATATTTTTCAATGATATTAAGATAATTATATTATCCATCAATTAAATTTGGAATATATTATTAAATTTGTTTAAAATTTAAAATCTATATTTTTAATGTAAATAATTATTTTAATAAAATGTTAAATTTATCTTAATTAGAATATTTTTTTGATAAATTAGATTTAATTTTTTAATTCTACACATATAAAAATTCTTATAGTTAATTATTGGTATTTTTTTAAAATACATGAATTTTTTTGTCCACAGTAAAATATAGTAATTTATAATAAATGCTAAATATATGATTTATTGAGTCATAGGTGATGTAATGATGATGTAAATACACATGGTCTGAAATCAAATGCACTTATTACTATTCTAGTCATAATAATATATACTATTCATATTCATGAACCTAAATAATCGAATAATGATTAAAATAATGGGAATTAACTCCCCTCCTCCACCATAAAAGACTCACCTCACTCCCACTTCTCTCCACTATTCTAAAGCCTTGTTACTTGCCTAAATTATGAAAAAATATACTCCCAATATACTACCCACCTATATCATCCCTTTGTATCTTCAAAAGACCAAATCCTCTCCCCTAAAGAGGCTCTCAATGAAGATAAATTCAATAGGTAAATTCTTTTTTATTCATTTATTTTCTTTCAAGATCCTTTCATTATTTTTCTTTCCCCACCTCCTGTAATACAAATGTTATGATAACTCCAATAACATATATTTACTATAATTGTTTTTATGATAATGGATTAATTCATCATCATCTCTCATCTCCACTCCTTTTATACTAGAAATCAATACACCATCGGAGATGTGTTAATTTATCACATTCAAGGACGATGAATTTTCAACATCTATTACCATTTCCAATTTTAATCACTAACAAATTTTTTGGTTGAAAAATATGATAATATATTTAATATATCCCATATAATTTTCTTGAATCAATTTTAATATTGGTATTAATATATTAAACAAAATGAGTGCGTAGTGATCGAAAAACTACTAAATTAATTGAACTGTTTTTCACTAAAATTTTGTCTACTGATTCATCATATTCTAAAGTGACCAACAGACTTATATGATAATTTATAATTTTATATGGAGATTAATAACATATAAAATTTATCCTGTAATTAAATTTTCATTAACTTCCATACAAATTAACTGATCATGAAAATTAATGAAATGAGAACACACAAACGATGATATTGAATATCTTAACACATAATAACAACCATAAATGAAATTAATAAAATTAAACTAAATGAAATTAATGTATAATAGGTTCTGAATAAAGTTATTAATAACTATAATTTCATATATTAGAACATATCCTCACACAAGGTAGAGATTTTCTACTGGAACATCCATTTTTATTCTTGTTACTGTTATCCCTAATATTCATCAATGAAATTTTTATTTATTATTATGTTAACCTGATAAATTATTTTTGAATATTCTATATATGTTTAACAACCATTTTACATTTTAATTAAATTTTTAGGTACATGTTTTAAAAGTATCCTTCAAAAATTCTTCCGCAATTTCAATACTGTTTCAGTGGAAAAAAATATTTTATTCTCTTCTTTTTTTATGAAATTAAATTTTCCAAGACAACTCTTCTATTCAAAGTGAAATAGCACTTCTCTCATGAATTATTCAATGTTTTATAATAGTTTGCCAACCTATTTCAACACTCTTGTTGATTATTAAAATATATTGGGTTAATTTTTTATGACAAAATGCACCATATATTATTGAATGGTTTATGATTATATAGAAAGTAAATGTTCAATCTTGATTCCATTCACTATATTACTCTAAATGGTTATTGTTTATCTTTAATATTTGGGGAACTTTATTGACATTTCTTATGGTAGTTTCCATATGAATGTACATTTTGTTTATATAAATCCACATTTGTATGAGGACTGAATTAGAATTATTACATGATGGGTGTATCCCACAATATACTATTTAAGCATCTGTAGGTCTAATGAGACAAAATAGAATTGGGTTTTTCTAAGGCCTTGACAATATACTTAAGTTGTTTGGCATTATGCATTCCATCACTATCAAACTACATATTGAATGTGCAAGGGATTATTTAACTAGTACAATATCCATTGTTAATTTTTGTGTAATTATATAATATTTTTTATTCCTTCCATATTATTCTCAAATATATTTTTAAAAGCATTAATTTTAGTTATTCATCATTCCTAGAGTATATATTCATATTTTCTTTCACTATATTACTTACCCTTACTCAGAATATGAGCTCACTCTGTTCATGTAATTTATTTTCCCCAGGTTTTGAAGAAGTATATTATAAATGACATTCATGGATAATCTAGGAGATTATGTGTGATTAAAAATAATTTGATATGTTGTATTTCTTTTCAAGTTGTATGTCGAACTTATGCATGTATCTTGTTTTCCAAATCTACTAAATTATTAATTCATTTATGATGAAAATTTCTTGTTCGTATTCCAATGTAATAAAATAAGCGATTGGCTCTGGGAAGCTAATGTGAGGTCCTTACACATATGTTGAACTCTTGGTATTATTGTTGAGTCTTTGGTGATTAATATTTTATTTCATTATATGATGGTTTGTTAATATTTGAGATTTGTAGAATGTTATGATATTTTTTTCATGTATAAATATAAGAGGAATAGGCTTTATCAATTTATGGATTATATCATTCATTAAAATCTGATTTTAGTGATTCGAGAAGAAAAATTCATCTTTTACTCTCATCATTTTGATGAAAATGTGTGATTTTTGTGGAAATCAATTAAATGATGAAATTTAAGTTATGAAGTACATATATAACTCCTGATATTAATTTACTATATTATAAAGGAATTACTAAAATATGGTAGAAGGATCTTGAATAATAAAATTTATTTGATAACCAATTATTTGATGGAATTTCTCACAACTCATTGAGCTATGGTATTGTGGCCATTAAATTTCTCTCAATAATTATCTTACTTTTGATCAATGACCTATGTCACTCACAATTATTGATTGAAAATTAATTTTATATACATGTACATATTTTAAATCCCATTGTTGTTCGTTAATTTTAAAACATTGTTATGTTAGGATGTTTATATTTATTTTTCCCTCTATTTAAGAGGGGGTTTTATTGTCACTTTTTATATGGGTTTCTAAAATAAAATTTTCATATTTCAATCCATTGATTACTGAGCACAAGTTCAAATTTCTAGGTTATTATTTCAAATGGTTTGTGGGGGGGGGAATGAAACACCATTAGATTTTATGTACTATTTTTTCAATTAAATTTAATTTCATTGATATCTTGTGTTACACACAATAATAAACCTAGATGAGATGTGACATAAAATTAAAGTATTGTTATTAAGATTAAAATTTTAAAAAAACCATTAATGTGGTCATTTTGAATAGGAATAATGTTTTTATGAAGTGTATATAGTTTTAACATATATAGTAAAATTAATCAATTATTAATTGATTATAAATGAAAACCCAAATCATTTGAATATAAATGAAATATTTTTTTCTTCTGATAAATAGTTATTACGAAGACAATGTGATACCATAATATTAAAAAACATCAACTTTGTCAAATTTTTTTAATGAAATTTATATTTTATATATTTAATAAAAATTTATTATCATTTAACTAATTTTGTTTTCTAACAATGGGATAAGAATAAATTTAATTTCATTCTTAAAAACAATATTTTTCTAAAATGTTGTTCCATCATGAATATGTTTTAAAATTAATTTGTTACACTTTTAGAAAATTTATTTAATTTTTATTTATTTAATGAAATCTTAAAAAAATTAATTATTGTGAAATTTTAAAATAGTTTTGAACGGATTTTTTTTTGATGAATTGTGGAAAATACATCCATTTTAACTCCATATCATTTAACAAATTTATATAATTTAATTTTCATTTAAAATTGTTATAAATGTATTATTTTTTTACTTATAATATTATATATAAAATTTATACCATAATAATCAATTTTATATAAAATATTTTATAAAATATCGTTTTTTAATTAATAAATTGTTTCTTTGAAAAACTGAATTTTTAATACGCTTATAGGTTGAATTTGTTATTAAATAATACCACATCTATGAATTGAATTATGTATAATGGATTGAATAACTTTAATAATAAAAAATTGAATTAGTAAATTATTTAAAAATACTTTTTGTATATAATTATTTTTTTTATATAGTAAAAAATTAATTAATGTAGTTATCTTTAAAACGAGGTTTTGGGTGTTACAAAGACATGTGTAAAAATTAATATTCAGAACACATGAATATTTTTAATAAATCAGATTTATTACTGTGAATCATTGGGTACTACTTATGTAATATATATAATTATATATTTCTTCTTGATGGATAAATTTAAAATGTTATAGAAAAGAATTAGTTTACATGGTTATAATTAAAATTGTAGAACCGAGTAACCTTTGTCGTAAAGAGAATAAAATATCTAAGACATTTTTTTCTATTATTTTAGGTTTTTCATGTCCTTATATATCCTAAAATACATTATTTTTACATTTTTTTGATCATTGTTTGAAAGTGACAACCCATTATATTATAGTTTTATGGGCTTACATTATTGTTACTTTGCCTTAGTTATAAAAGTCATGCCACTCTTCTCTATTATACAGAAATAAAAAGACCTTATGTTTGAAAAATATCTTCCCAAACCCTTAATAATATGCCTTAAAACTACCCATAGTTATTGTTTTATCAATAAATCATTATATGTATGACTTCAGTGTAATCATAAATGGGGGTGTCTGATAAAGATATATCGTTTTTAAGTGAGTATTTTCATATTATTTATTTTTCATCCTACTTGATGTGTTCATAAATAATTATAACACAATAACTACTATATATAATATATAATGATATGTTATTATGTTAATGTGAAAAATAAATATATATCTCCTCTTCCATAAAATGGGAAATGAAATAGTCGTTCATGTTTACGATGGACTACTACCTCACGAACCGATGCAATTCATTTTCAGTCAACTCCTATCATGGAAAGATATAATTTTTTATTTAATATTTTTATTTTATATTTATGAAATTATTATAATTAAATAATTATAAAATCACATCAACCTTCTTACCTTCCAATTCATTGGAAAACCATAGTGTCACTCATGTGTACATGTGAACATCTGCCTCCACAATGTGATGTGATATGTTATTTATTTTATTTTTATATGTATGTTGATAATTATATATTTATTGAGTAAATATTAACTCTGTGATATAAATATGATTCTACAATGTTAAATTATTATCTATCTTTTTCTATCTGTTGAAAAAATAAAAACATTGTTCCTAGTTGTGTGTGACATACTGTCTCTATGAACACTAAAATTCATTTTCCCATCCATAATTTTTATGGATGAATATAAATACATATACAATCACTACGGGAAAAATGAGCAATTGCGACGGGTTATTTGCGACGGGATTAAATCCCGTCGCAAATAGTCATGTTAAAAAAGTATTTGCGACGGGGGTACATCCCCGTCGCAAATAATGAGGCATTTGCGACGGGATTGCTTTCCCCGTCGCAAATAGTTTTCCCGCGATGCGCGCCAAATCGCGGGAAACGTATTTGCGACGGGGAAATATTCCCGTCGCAAATAGCCGGCGGCGGTAAATGGTATTTGCGACGGGAATATTCCCCCGTCGCAAATACTATGTCGGCAGAGGGTTATTTGCGACGGGACCCGTCGCAAATAACTATTTACCGGTTGACCGTAATAAATGTTGGCGAAGGTATTTGCGACGGGACCCGTCGCAAATAATACTATTTGCGACGGGAATCCCGTCGCAAATGGACCCGTCGCAACTAATCTAACCTATAAATACCCCCATCCGTTTTTTTCATTTCATTCTCATTCTTTATCTTCTCTCTCTCTCAGAATCATATTTCTAGAGTTTAGTTTTTCTCCAGTTTAAGTTTTTTCTCCGGAGCTGATATTAAAGTTTTGAAGAACGATCAGAACAGATCAATTTTCAAGGTATTTATCTTCATTTTAATTTTTTATTTATTTTTAATTTTTTATTAGTTTTTATTATTATTAATTAGTTGTAATTTAATTTTGTTTACATTGTTTTATTACTTAATAAATTTAAATTATTAGTATTGTTTATATGGTAATTAGGAATAATTAGTAATAATTTTTAATAATTAAGAATAAATATTAATAACTAGTAATAAATACCAATAATTAGGAATAAGAACATTATTACATTATTAGTTTATTTTATTATTAATATTAAAATAATATAATTTTTTATATATATACAGTTCTTTTTTCATCTGTGTGTTTGCTGTCTTCACATGTATTATTTGTATGTGGAGATAGAAAACGCACAGATGAAAAAAGAACTGTATATAAATTAGAAAATTATATTATTTTAATATTAATAATAAAATATATTAATAATGTTATTATTTGTAATTATTGGTAATTATTTCTAATTATTGATAATTATTCATTTTATTACTAATAATTATCAATAATTAAGAATAATTAGTAATAATTACCAATAATTAACAATAATTAGTATTAATTACCTATAATTAGTATTAATTACCATTAATTAGTATTAATTACCAATAATTAGTATTAATTACCAATAATTCGTAATAATTAGGAATAATTAACAATAATTACTAATAATTAGGAATAATTAACAATAATTACGAATAATTAACAATAATTAGTAATAATTAGGAATAATTAGTAATAATTAGGAATAATTAGGAATAATTAGTAATAATTAAGAATAATTAGGAATAATTAGTATTAATTAGGAATAATTAGTAATAATTACCAATAATTAGGAATAATTAGGAATAATTAGTATTAATTACAAATAATTAGTATTAATTAGGAATAATTAGTATTAATTACAAATAATTAGTCTTAATTACCAATAAGTAGTATTAATTACCAATAATTAGTATTAATTACCAATAATTCGTAATAATTAGTATTAATTACCAATAATTCGTAATAATTAGGAATAATTAACAATAATTAGTAATAATTAGGAATAATTAACAATAATTAGGAATAATTAGTAATAATTAGGAATAATTAGGAATAATTAGTAATAATTAGGAATAATTAGTAATAATTAGGAATAATTAGTAATAATTAGGAATAATTAGTAATAATTAGGAATAATTAGGAATAATTAGTATTAATTAGGAATAATTAGTATTAATTACCAATAATTAGTATTAATTACCAATAATTAGTAATAATTACCAATAATTAGTTTTAATTACAAATAATTCGTATTAATTACAAATAATTAGTATTAATTAGGAATAATTAGTATTAATTACCAATAATTAGTATTAATTACCAATAATTAGTATTAATTACCAATAATTAGTATTAATTACCAATAATTAGTATTAATTACCAATAATTAGTAATAATTAGGAATAATTAACAATAATTAGTAATAATTAGGAATAATTAACAATAAGTAGGAATAATTACGAATAATTAGTATTAATTAGGAATAATTAGTAATAATTACCAATAATTAGTATTAATTACCAATAATTAGTATTAATTACCAATAATTAGTAATAATTAGGAATAATTAACAATAATTAGTAATAATTAGGAATAATTAACAATAATTAATAATAATTAGGACTAATTAACAATAATTAGGAATAATTAGTATTAATTAGGAATAATTAGTAATAATTACCAATAATTAGTAATAATTACCAATAATTAGTAATAATTACCAATAATTAGTATTAATTAGGAATAATTAACAATAATTAGTAATAACTAGGAATAATTAACAATAATTAGTAATAATTAGGAATAATTAACAATAATTAGTAATAATTAGTATTAATTAGGAATAATTAACAATAATTAGTAATAATTAGTATTAATTAGGAATAATTAGTAATAATTACCAATAATTAGTATTAATTAGGAATAATTAGTAATAATTACCAATAATTAGTATTAATTACCAATAATTAGTAATAATTAGGAATAATTAACAATAATTAGTAATAATTAGGAATAATTAACAATAATTAGTAATAATTAGGACTAATTAACAATAATTAGGAATAATTAGTATTAATTAGGAATAATTAGTATTAATTAGGAATAATTAGTATTAATTACGAATAATTAGTAATAATTACCAATAATTAGTATTAATTACCAATAATTAGCAATAATTACCAATAATTAGCAATAATTACCAATAATTAGCAATAATTACCAATAATTAGTATTAATTACTAATAATTAGTAATAATTACGAATAATTAGAAATAATTAGAAATAATTAGAAATAATTACCAATAATTAGCAATAATTAGCAATAATTAGCAATAATTTGAAATAATTAGCAATAATTAGAAATAATTAGCAATAATTAGAAATAATTAGCAATAATTAGAAATAATTAGCAATAATTAGTAATAATTAGCAATAATTAGGAATAATTAGTAATAATTAGGAATAATTAGGAATAAGTAGGATTAATTAGGAATAAGTAGGATTAATTAGGAATAATTAGGATTAATTAGGAATAATTAGTAATAATTGCCAATAATGACCAATAATTGCCAATAATTACCAATAATTGCAAATAATTAGGAATAATTGCAAATAATTAGGAATAATTAGGAATAATCAGGAATACTCAGGAATACTCACGAATACTCACGAATACTCACGAATACTCACGTATAATCACGAATACTCACGAATAATCACGAATACTCACGAATACTCACAAATAATCAGGAATACTCACAAATAATCAGGAATACTCAGGAATACTCAGGAATACTCAAGAACACTTAGCAAAAAATTGACAATTGACGACCCTTTAAGATTTGAACATGTTAATAATAGAACAAAGTTTGTTCTGAATATTGATAATTTTAATATTTTTTAATTTTTTTTATTATTTTAATAATATTAATATTGTTTTTTCGTAAATATTGATAATATTTTTTTTATTACTAATAATTAGTAAACGAAATCTGCTTGGATAATGAAGGGAAAATTTATAACCATCTCCACAACGATGATTATCAAATTTCCTTTCATTATTCAAGCAGTTTTCCTTTTGCTAAGTATTGCTAAGTATTGCTAAATTAGTAATAAATAGTAATAATTAGCAATAAATTGTAATAATTAGTAATAAATTGTAATAATTAGTAATCCTTGCTTGAGTGTTTTTTCTAACAAATTATTCAAAACCAGTAATGCTTTTATATTTTATAGAAAAATATGGAACAGCGAGGTCGTCAACAGTCATTATTAGATGACCGCATATGGATAAATCAACGCAGAAATCCAAATGGTTCTGGTTTAAATCCAGTATATATAGAGGGTGTGGAGATTTTTTTATCATTTGCGGCATCAAATTCAGAATTTGTTTCAGAAGGAAAGATAAAATGCCCTTGCAGAAAATGTGCATTGAGAACGTTTGACACGTTTGACAAAGTGGGGGAACATCTCTTGCGTTTTGGTTTTCAAGCTGATTATGTTTTTTGGTATCAACACGGTGAACGCAGTTCCAGAGCAGCTGATACCAACTTGATTCCGGATCCATCCCAGTTTCAAGATTTAGTACATGATGTTGCAGGTTCATCTGTTCAACATACAGAAACTCCGGCTGATATAGCTTCAAATCCTGAGTTGGGACCGTCTGAATTTTATGAGTTGTTGAAGTCTGCTGAGGATGCATTATATCCTGGCTGCAAGATGAGCAAATTAGAAGCAGTTGCAAAATTTATGGCTATCAAATCAGATAACGGAATGTCAAACACATGTTTTGACCAGATATTTTCTTTGCTGAAAACACTGTTACCCGAAGGAAATGTTTTACCTGCAAATTACTATGAAAGTAAGAGGTTGGTTCGAAATTTGGGGCTTACTTGTCAGAAGATTCATGCATGTTCAAATGACTGCATTTTATATTCAGGGGAAAATGAGTCGTTGGATAGTTGTCCCACATGTGGGCAACAGAGATATAAAGAAGGACAACACGGGAAGTCTGGTTTGATTCCTGTAAAACAGTTGAGATATTTTCCGCTTACATCCAGACTTCAGCGTTTATTCATGTCTAAGAATACAGCGACAATGATGTCATGGCATAAAGAGAATATTTCAACCGATAAAAGCTTGAATCATCCAGCCGATGGTGATTCATGGAAACATTTTGATAGAGTGCATCCATCATTTGCTTTAGAAGCTAGAAATGTTCGACTGGGCCTTTCCACTGATGGTTTCTGTCCGTTTGGATCTTATGGTAGTCAATATTCATGTTGGCCTGTTTTTTTAACTCCGTATAATTTACCTCCATGGATGTTGATGAAGGAGCCATATATCTTTTTGACTTTACTAATTCCAGGACATCCGAAGAAAAATATTGATGTTTATTTGAAGCCATTGATTGATGAATTAAATTTATTGTGGAGTACTGGTGTCAGTACATATGATGTTGCAACGAAACAGAATTTCATACTGAGAGCAGCATTGATGTGGACAATAAGTGACTTCCCGGCTTATGGGATGTTATCTGGCTGGAGTACACATGGTCAGAAATCATGTCCTTACTGTATGGGAGAGAACAAAGCATTTATGCTCATTCATGGAAAGAAACCTTGTTATTTTGACTGTCATCGCAGATTTCTTCCAGCTGATCATCCTTTTCGCAGAAACAGATCTCATTTCAGAAAAGGAACAGTTGAAAGGGATGGACCTCAAAATCAATCTTTTTTACAAAGAGATATGAGTATCGATGACGACACCCCACATTTAAGAGTCGGTGATGACGATGATGTTAATGATGTCACACATGAATTTGAAATGGTAAGAGATGAAGCAACTGCAACTCGAATGGATATCGATGATGTTGAGGAGGAATATGAAGATGACATTGACATATATGAAGATGATGATGAAGATGAACACTTATAGAATTCCATGGTATTTATATACAATCATAATATGTATATATATGTATATATAATAGTAATTATCAATTATTTGCTAATATTAACATTTTCTGTTTCAGATGGACGAGGCCACATTTCGTGAGTTGACGGAGGCTGACCTGCCTTTCGATGCGGATGAGTTGTTGGCAGATAACCCTCAGCCTGCAGGCGCTTCAGGGAGTACGCGGAGGGGGCGCGGTCTTGCACGATTGATGATTCCTGACCCCGTCCCCGAGCGACGTCCACGTCTTGGGTTTGATCCGCGCACCCGGAGGTGTGATAACCTGTGTAATAACTTGTGAATTTGACTAAGATTTCATTAATCTATTCACATAATAAATGTTTATTATTTTTTCAGTTTTTCGCATATAGCAGTCGGACAGGGCAGCGCTATTTTGCGCAACTATTTTTCTCAGCCGTGGACCACATGGGAGCAGATTCCCATTGATGTGCAGCAGGCCATGTTCGGCCATTGGTTGGTACGTACGTAAATAAATAATTTTTATTTTGAAAATTATTTCATTTCTAACTTGATATTTTGATTTATTTGTAGGGTTTATGGTATCCGATCGAGGATACCATGCGTGACGCCATCCACGAGGCATGGGAGGTGGCCATGCGTGATCGCCTTCGTCAGTTTTTGCACAATTTAAGAAAAGCTGCGATGAAGAAATCAGGAGTGTCAGATTTTGAGGAGTCATGTAGAGCACACCGACCAGAGTACATTTCATCCCATGTATGGGATGGATTATGTGCGCACTGGTTGAGTGGTGCCTTTCAGAGGAGATCATCGGTGGGGAGGCAGAATCGGGGGAGGCAGGAGGTGACTCATCGAGCTGGGAGTCGTTCTTTCAGTACTCATAGACAGCATCTGGTACGTACATTATTTATAAATATTTTATATAACTATAAATATTAACAGTTTATTTTTTATTCTTATAGGCTGTCGAGCACCCCGATATTACAGAGTACGACGTATATCGGAGGATGTATAGTGATCCTGCTACTGGGGAGCTTAGAGGTGATCGTCAGCATCACATCGTGGTCAGTATTATTTGTTTTCAAGTTTAAAAATTAACTGCATATAATATATTCACAATTTTAATTTTAAATTGCAACTGTAGGAGTCATATGAGGCCGCAGCGGCACAGGCCCGGCCTGAGAGTCAGGCCGAGTCATCAGATCAGACCACTGCCCGTCAGTTTGATGAGGCGGCATGGATGCAGGCCACCCAGTATGCCTTCGAGAAGGGCCGGGTAGTTGGTATCGGCTCTCGACTGACTCCCGGAGATTATTATGGCAGTGCTGCGATGTCGGCGTCCAGCTCGAGGGGAGCTCGTGCATCTTCTTCTACACAGTATGAGGAGCAGTTGCGATCTCAGACTGCACAGATAGAGAGTCTCCGACAGGAGCAGGAGCAGATACGTCAGCAGCATGAGGAGGAGCGTCGACGCCAGCAGCAGCTGTACGAGGAGCAGACGAGTCGGTGGCAGCAGCAGCATCAGGAGCAGATGGAGTACATGCGCCGACTCACTCATGCTTTAGGGATGGAGTTTCCTCCACCACCATCTGCAGATCCCCCACCTCCCCCCCCTCCTACAGATTAGAGTTTGTATTTCTGTTATAAAATTTGTGAAATCAAAATATTTTTTAAATATTAATATGAATAATAATAATATTTATATTTTATAATATTAAATTTTATATATATATTAAAATTTTATATATATATTAAAATTTTATAATATTATAATTTAATTATTTTTTGGTAATACTTGAATTATTTTAATATTTGAATGTAAAATAATTCTATTATTTTTATATTAATTAAAATAACTTATTAATATTTTTTTATTTATGAATTATAATTATAATATTATTATATTAATTAAATTATTTATTAGTATTCTATTATTTTTATTTTTGAATTATAATTCTACTATTATTATATTAATTAAAATAATTTATTATTTTCATTTGTAAATTATAATTCTATTATTATATTAATTAAAATAATTTATTAATAATTTTTTTTTATTTTTTTTATAGTATTTGCGACGGGATACTATGCCCGTCGCAAATACTAGTATTATTAATATTTTTTTATTTTTTTTTAAAAAGAGTATTTGCGACGGGTCCCGTCGCAAATACTATTCATAGTAATTGCGACGGGTCCCGGTTCCCGTCGCAAATACTAGTATTATTATTTTTTTTATTTTTTAAAAAAAAATGTTATTGCGACGGGCCCGTCGCAAACACAATTTGCGACGGGAACCGTCGCAAAAGGTATTTGCGACGGGCCCGTCGCAATAACTGTTTAAAAAGTTTTTTACAAAAAACGGAATACTATTTGCGACGGGGAGAATGCCCGTCGCAAAAAAGGGCTTTAGCGACGGTCCCGTCGCAAATAAGTTTAGTTGCGACGGCGTTTTCCGCAACGGGCTATTTGCGACGGGACCCCGTCGCAAATGGCTATTTGCGACGGGATCCCGTCGCAAATAGCCCGTCGCAAATACCTGGTTTTCCAGTAGTGAATTAATATATATTATATATATACCATTGGTAAAATTATGTAGATTAAGGAACCATGATCTATGTAAAATGACTAAACACCCAATATATAATATAACAACCATTCCCATTATTACGCAATAAATCACGATTTATTACATAAAATTGCACTTGAGACAACACTGAGGAATGAGAGGACCAGTGTCATGGGAAATTAGGGACATTAAATGAAAACTGAATGCATAAAAAATTACATCTTTCTTGAAAATGTCCTTTACAAGACTGAATCATTCCCTCATATTTTGTGTATCATTGGATAACCTGAGGACATGCATAATAAAAGGGTGAGCTATAAATCATAGTAAGGGAGTAAAAAGGCATAACCTGAAGCATATCATACATGTTATGATATAGTAATATTAAAGGATATTAAGAGAAACATTAACATAAAGTCATGATATAGCATGATTATCATAACATGGAAATGTGGAAACCACATTAAACTTGATATTGTCTTTAGTCAAAGACCATTGCACATGGAGAAAGATTAAACCCTTATTGAACATGAATTATCATGATTAAACCCTCATTTAACTATATGTATCAAGATTCTAATAATTACCCAATACATTGGAGCGTTATCAGGGTGCACAATTCATAAAAAATCATTTCATGCATTATTGTGCCTAATGGATCATATAATATGGATTCATTAAATATAATAAATTATTACCAGATAAAGGAATGTGTAAGTTATACATGAAAATCTATAATCAGAAATAAATTTTCAAAAAACTGAAAACCCTTGACTTATAAATGGGATGGTTTTCACTACACAATGATTGAGTCTTGGATAATTGTGGTGCAATTTTAGTATCATAATGACGTGACATAAGAATTCATAAAAAATATATAATGAGAGATAAATGGGTACCTAATAATATGTAGATGAATTGGATAGTAAAGGGGTCATATAGATTTGTTTCCCAATATATGAAATGGAATTTAGATTCATAATACAAATGAGTTTCTTGATTGTAAATAATGAGATAGAAATTCCATAAGGTATTTCTGCATGGTAACAAGTGTACATGGGAGGAATTAATGAGAGATAAATGTATATTCCAACATTAAAACATAAATCTACTAGTATAGGGGAGGTGATAAATCTTACCCCAACATTTGAAATTGAAATTACAATGTTATAGCAACAAAAATAAACATAGACAAAATGAGAAAGGAAGAAATCACAAACATGGAAGTGTAATCCCAACATCTTGAGAGAGGCTTCAGAGAAGCATATTAAGAGCATCGAGTACTATGGGAGGATTATAGTGTGAGTAGGTCATGGTTTGTTCAATCTCAAAAGGATTTTAGTGAAGTGAAACTGGGATCTTGTGTGGGCTTATATAGGAAAGGATAGAGAATTATTTATTATTTAGGTTGTGGACCCCACACATTAATATAATTAAATCCACAAACCAAACAATGGTTTTTTCCCATGGATTCATCCAAATGGGATTCAAAAACATTAATTTCTAAGGCCAAAGGTCTTAATTCTTAAAATGTTAGGCTTTCTTATTTGGAGGGGAGTCTCACCCTCGAGGAAATCATTTAAAAAAGAATAGAAGAATTATATGTCTTGGAGGGTTCACTAATGCATTATAAAATATATCAAAAATACCTAAAATCACTTTATTTTAATGGTAAAACCTTTATTTTTCCAATATATCATTTATAGTTTTTTATTACATCTATATTGGGTCATTACGGTGTAAAACAAAACAAATTATATAATTAAACGATATTTAATTATTACCAAAAAATTAGACTGTCTCCAAAAACTATGAAAAATTCACCATTGTATAATTTCAAAATCCCGATTAGAAAAATAATATTCATTTTATATAAATAAATTTATAAATATGTGAAAATTTTTTTAAAATAAAAACTGACATTTATTGAAAATTCATGTGTTTTGACCAAAATGACTTCCAAACATAAATAAAAATTACAATAGTATTCATAAAAATTATATGATCATTTATATTAAATAAATTGGTAATTTAGATGTAATATTTTACTAAAATATTATTTAATTAAAAAATACCTTAATTCAACAGAATATATTTCTTAATTGAATATTAACTAAAAAAAATATTTGTGCTTTAAAAACTATTTCCAAAGTAATAATAATAAAATGAATGTATATTCATTATACAAAAATAATACACACAAACATAGTTATAGGTTCTTATTACATAACACCTTAAAACACATATATGAAACCTAAGGGTAAGGTGTGCAATGGTGATTGAGTCTTAGTGTGGATCTGATAACATCGCTCGAGTGGTAATCTCTATCAACATCCACTTATCCCACAGTCAGTTCCATTCAAGCTTAACATGTTGAAGTTTTAATTAGGCTAGGTCAAGAGAAAATATCAATGATTCCACCTCCTTTTGGAGCTCTAAAAAACGGGATTCGTATGGAGCAATATTACTTGATTAGGCCATCTCTTCCTTTGTCTGAGTAAATTGGATTTTATAAAGCCCTGTATTTATATTAATCATGTGATCATCGCTAATCATCTATATTAACAACAGTAAAAATTATTAATGGTATTTTGAAATCCCAAAACATAAAACCAAGGATGTTCAAATGTTATATTACCATTTTACATAATTATAAATTTAATTATATCAAGATTATTTTCATTGATAAATGATTGGGTCGGTACATTCTTTCCCCATTAAAAAATTTTACATTTGTTGTTCCCTTTTCCCACAGTAAAACAGATCTGTGAAACACTTCTTCATCACTTCCTATGGTTCCCACATTTCTTCTTCAAACATGTGGTTTCTGCACAACACCTTGATGAGGGGAATTGTCTTATTCTGTATATATTTTCCCTATGATCTTAGATCTTCAATGACATTTCATCATAAGAGAGATCATTCTCAAACAGAACCTCCACTATATTTATACGTGTGATGGATTAGATATTTACTTTCTCAAGAGTAATACATGGAATACATCATGTACTTGAGATAGGTTCGGTGGGATTTCTAGTCGACATGCCACTACTATTATGTAATCATGGATCTGAAAAGGGTAGATGTACCATGGAATGATATTTACCTTCTTCCCAAATATCATAACCCACTTCCAATATGATATGCGGAGGAATACCATGTCTTCGATATCAAACACTAGGTATCGTCGACAATTATTTTCATATATCTATTGTCAACTCTGAGAAGCTTTATTGTACTGCTGGATGGTCTTAACCTTCTCCACAATTTCTTTGACCATTTCCGGACCTAAGAGTTTTTTCTCTCTAATGTCTTCCCTACATGATGGTGTTCTGCATCTATTCCCATAAAAGGATTCATAAGGATCCATTTGGATGCTTGAGTGGAAACTATTATTGTAAGAGAACTCAACCAGAGATAGATGTTGATCCCATCCTCCTATAAATTCCATTGTGAATTCCCTCAACATGTCCTCATGTGTTTGGATAGCCTGCTTAGATTGGGAATTATTTTGAGTATGATAAGCCATACTGAAGTCCAACTCTATATCCAGATCATGTTTAATATCCATCTAAAACAGAGAGGTTAATATTAGATCTCGATCTGATACAATATATAGTTGTACTCTATGCAGCCTTACCACTTCTCGGATGTATATCTGTGCCAATTGATCCAATGAAAAGTCCTCTGTAATTTCAATAAAGTATATAGTATTCATAAGAGAACACACAACAACCTGGATAGAATTGTTCCCTTTAGATGTCCTCATAATTTTGGTGAAAAATTCCATGGTGATGTTCATTCATTTCCATGCTCATATGGGTAATGGTTTCATCATCTCCATAAACATTTGCCTCACAGAATTCAATTGATGACATATAAGGAATTTTGATGTATACTCAATGATCTCCTTCTTCATATTATCCAACCAGTAATTCTCTCAGAGACCTCGATATATCTTTGTGTTTCCTAGGTGAATGGAGAAATTCAATCTAAGTGAATCATCCAAAAGTTCCTTCTTCAACTTTATATTTTCTGGAATCATATTTTTGACCAAAATATCACATTTCCTTCTCCAATAACATTGAATTCCGAGGATTTCCCTTTTTTGATAGTTTCCACGTTATTCTAAATTCCCACATAATCCTTTTTAGAATCCTTTATCCCTTCCAATATAGACGGTTGAGAAATCATTCGTGAACGGATTGATGATGTTCCCAATTTTGAGATTCCCATATCTATCTTCATCAAATCTATAAATATTCCATCCTTTTAAATTCTCATCAATGTTAGAATTGATGGGCCCTTTCAACTCATAGCATCATCCACCATGTTCGCTTTCCCATGGTGGTAGTGGATTGAGTAGTCATTGTCTTTCATCAGCTATAACAATATTCATTGGTTCATATTCAACTCTTTTTGTGTGAATATATATACATGAGGCCTTAATAGTCAGTTTATAATTCACCTATCTCCCGAAATAGTTAATGAAAACAAAATTTTAAAGTGAAGAACACTGTATCCAACTCCAGATGATGTGTTGGATAGTTTTTCTCATGAAAATTCAATTACATTGAATCATAGAAAATTACATGGTCATTTTTCTTCAATTAACATCCTAGTCCCTTCATCAAAGCATCACTGAATACCACAAAATGTTCTCCACTTGAGGGTAATGTGACCACGAGCGTAGTTATAAGACTCATTTTCATGTCCATGTATATTTCTTCTCATTAATCACTCTAAAAAACATCATTGAATTCCGAGTTATATTGGTAAGTGGGTTTGAAAATCTTGAGATATTTCCAATAAATTAGTGATAATATCCATCTAACACCAAGGAAGCTATAAATATCCATAACAGTTGTTAACCTCAGCAATTCCACTATTGGAGTTGTCTTGGAGGGATCCAAAGATATATCATTTCTTGTGATGATATGACCCATGAATGAGACCTCCTTCAACCAGAACTCACACTTGTTGTACTTAGCATAGATATTCTCCTTTAACAAGATCTCTAGTATAGTTCTTAGATGCTCCTAAGTCTCCTCCTTGGTTTTGGAGTATATTAGTATATCATCTATAAATACGCCCACAAATTTTTTGAGGTAATCCCTAAAGGCTTCATTCATCACATACATAAAGATTACTAAAGTAGTAGTTCGTCCAAAATCTAATAATATGAATTCATATTGCCCATATCTCTTACAAAAAGTAGTTTTGGGGATATCCTCCTTCTTTAACATTACATGATAATATCCCCATCATAAATTTACAATGGATAATTATTGTTCTTCATGTATGTAATCAAATAAATAGTCAATTCATGGCAAAGAATACTTTTTCTTTATCGTGATTTTGGTGAACTCATGATAATCAATGCAAAGTTGCATTGACCCATCCTTCTTCATGATAAAGAGAACTGCTGCACCCCATACTTAAGAACTTGGGATTGTAAACCCTTTATCTAGATTCTCCTGTAGTCTGTTCATCATCCCCTCAATATATACAACATATATTCAATATGGAGTCATTGATATTGGACATGTACCAGATATAAGATCAACTATGAATTCAAAATCTTCTCTAGGAGGAATACCAGGTTATTCCTCAAGAGACACTTCAGCATATTTCCTTACAATAGGCACATCATTAAGGATGGTTTCTTCCATAGAATCAATCATCAAAGATAGATTGTCATTCTCATAGGGAAGTAAAATCTGATCTTGAGATGATGGTGCAAAAGAAGATTCATCCCTATCCCTACACTTGTATCGAATCAGGGGTCGATTCTCCATATGCAGTGTGATTACACTCTCACAGAAATTTATGATGGATTTATATAAGTAATTCCAATCCTTGCTTGGAATTTCATCAAATTTCACAAAAGAGAGTATTATGGGGTTCACTGAAAAGTTCTATCCACAAATTATGATTGGGGGTGAGTTAGACTCATGGGAAGCAATGATTTCCCCATTTTTCATTCTCCCTGACATCATTACTTCCATTATATTTTGTGGTGTTTGGATTGTTCTACTAAACTTTTGTGATATAAATGAATTTTTTGAACCAAAATAAAAAAGAAAATTAACTATTCTTGAATTCATAACTAGATTACCTATCACCACTTTGGAGTTCTGGTTCACTTCGGTTGTAGTTATAGAAAAGTCTTTCCCTTGGGGTAATGGAGGATTTTCATTTCCTCCAAAAACCCTTTGATTATGGAATTTTATTTCTAGGTGAACTAATTATTCTTAGTTGAAGCAATGAACAACCTGTTGTGGGTCGAACGGAGCATTCCACTCATCTTTTGTAGAAAAACGATTTTCTTATCATATTTTAATGACCAAATACCATTCTCTTCCACACCTACATAATTTATTCATCTCATTCAGGTAATTATCATGTTCTTCTTTATGCACCTTTGGCAAAGGGGGTGATAGATTTTCATAGAACCATTGGATTTATCCATCGGACCGCCAGAAGTAAAGTCCACCTTACCATTCTTATCCCTAGTATAACATTGAGATTCTTCGATATCAATTTCTACCTAGAGGGATCATAATTCAATTACCACATAGCTCTCGATGTCACGGATCACTACGAATTTCCATAGGCTACGTTTTATCCCACAAATGAAGTGTTTATCCTTGTATTCAGGGGTAATGACATAGCTAGAGGTGTACTGTGAAAGCCTTGGGATTTTTTTTAAAACTCTATAATGTATTTGTCATATTTTTTCAAGAGGTAATGTAAGTACCATTACATCATAATTCATAGGGTGTGAAGAAAATATTTTTTGAAAAACATTTTCCTAAAATAATTCAATTACAATGCATCAATCTCCTCCTCATGCTTCGGATTTTTTATCAATGTCCACCATTAATCAGCAACACCATCAATACGATAAGCTGCCAGAAGTATCTTCTCTTGCTCGAAACATTTAAGGATGGAAATGTTATTTTCAATGGAGTTGATCAATTGTTCGACGATTGAAGGATTAGATGATCCATTAAATGTAGGAGCCCTTTTTGTCTCAGGATTCTATTGATTACGAATTGTTCATCATTTGGGGGGGGGGGGGGGTATAATGTTCCACTTGACCCAAGTTTCTATTCAAAAATTGAGTTAACTAAGAGTGACTCATGAAAAAGTTCACGACTTCGGCTCCCATCTGATTGGGTATCTCATTAGAACAGTCATCACATTGATCTTCACATCAGTTTTTTGCTCCAGTCCTCCTATTATCATCCATTGGATGGAGTAAAAGTAAATATAGGGGTAACAAATAAAGGGTAATCCAAATAAAAAAACGAATGACTTATAAATTACTTTTATTTCGTTAAATTATGAATTTATAGTATTACATCTATGTTATCCATGATCTACTTCCCAAAATATATATTATTAGGGGAATTTATTTTATTCCCTTAAAAATGGGTCATAAAAATCTTAAGAATTTACCAAATAATATCTTCTAGTAATGTCATAACCAAGAATGTAGCAAGGACCTTTTTTTATACTAGTTCTCACTAGAGTCCAGCTCAAAGCAGTGTTTTCAGGTTTTACCCCTAGATACAACTATTCTAGAGCTTCCTCTACCTGCTTCTATCTAGACAGGGAAGTATTTTCATAAAAAACTACTTACTCAATACTCAAAAAATTAGGTAAGTTTTTATTATTCATAGAATTATTCTTAAGTATTTCACTAGTGTTTTCTAATCCTAATCTCAATAATAACTAATCATATCCTTTGATATAAACTTTAACAACCCTTTTCATTATTACACACTTAAACTGTAATTATTACATAAACGTGAACATAATGAAACTTTGAGGATAGAGATGTCTGTTGTATCTGGAAATTAGTTACATTACATGATAACATAATACATAAAAAACAACAACTTTTTCGAAATCATCCTTTACAAGACAACAACATTCCCTCACACTTATCATTGCGTGGGATAACCTGAAGACATGCATAAAAAAGGGTGAACAATGAAGCCCAATAGTGGATTAAAAAGACATAAACTGAAAAATATAGTAAATTTTAGGAAATAGGAATATTAATGGAGTTCAAGAGATACATGAACATAAAGACATGATATAGCACGATTATCATAATAAAGAAATGAGGCAACAACATTTATCATGATATTAGCATTATCCAAGGCCCATTGCTTATGAATAATGAGTAAACCCTAATTACAATTGTATTATAATGAGTAAACCTTCATATAATTTTACCTATCATGATACTAATATTTACCCAATTTAGAGGAGATCTATTAGGGAACACCCTTCTTAAACATTTCATTTAATAAATTAGTGTAGAACTGTCACGACCCGACCCAACGGGGCTCGAGCCGCGACTCCCCAAGCCCGCCTCCAATAGGCCAGGGGCTGGCGACTAGCGCCGAGTAGGCTATCACACACATGGGAGGCATTAGCCTATGGTACCTGTACACACGCACCCACAACACCTCCATGCAACAGTGCAGAGATATAGAAACTGAAAAATAAATGCATGCGTACAATCTATCCCAAACCCGAGTGCAATAGCAAAAGTATAAGGGCAAAACAGGGCCCACCAAAAGAAAACTACAAAGCACGTCCAACCTGCTCTGAAGAAGGGGAACGCTGCCACAAATACCCGCCGGAAAGCTCCCTCGGCACAGCTCCGGTAAACACCCCGGTCAACCCGCTCACTAAGATCCGCCTGCTCCGGGTCCTCCTGGGACTCCATCAAAAGGCATGTGGTCTGCACAAGACACAAACATGTGCGGGCAAAGCCCGTGCAGGGGTGAGTATAAACATACTTAGTAGGCACCCCAAAAACCCAAAACCCATGGAACAACCGAAAGGCAACAGTCCGCTCAACCCAGCCAGAGGGAACCTAGACGAGAGAGAAACTCCATCTCGTGACCATCCTTGGCTAAATACAACAAGTCAGCTCAGATCAGGTGTATGCCCATACATACACCTTGAACAATCCAGATATACAAGCTCACGCCACAAAGCCACAAGAGGTACCAACCTCATCACCAGCAATTGTCCACAACCAGGAGAGTACACCACGAACACTGTCATAACAGATGACACTCATCCGAGAGATACACTCCATCGGGATACTCGCAAACATCACAGACGCTCACCCGAGAGACCACGCTCGTCGGATAGCATCACGGAGGAAACATCGCTGAAACACCATAACCACCAAACTCCTCGGAAAGGGGATCGCCGCTAGGGTCCGCTAGGGGATACCAAGACCCACTCCCGTATACGTAGCTCATAGATAGGGGATCACTCCCAGGGTCCGCTGGGGGATACCACGACCCAATCTGGCATACGTAGTTCTCACAGATAGGGGATCACACCCAGGATCCGCTGGGGGATACCACAACCCGATCTGGCACAAGACAGAAGCTCCGCACTCAGATAGAGGATCATCGCCCATATAAAGATGGTCATGACGATACAGGAACCCTATCTGGTAAAACTCGCGATGTAGGGGATCGAACCGACGATGCCGCAACCCTACCGAAACCACGCGCTGAGTAGGGGATCGTATAACCAATGATACCGCAACCCTACCAACACCAAGCGCTGAGTAGGGGATCGTATAACCAACGATACCGCAACCCTACTGACACCAAGATCTGTGTAGGGGATCTTATAACCAACGATACCGCAACCCTACTATAACCATCATGCTGAGTAGGGGATCGTAAGCCTGACGATGCCACAACCCTACTGTGCACGACCCACCGCGTTGGGGATCATATGTCCGATGATGCCACAAACCCTACGGGGTTAACCTTCTAGATAGGGGATCGCTGCCCGTAAATAAGCGGTTACAGCGATACCAAGAACCCGATCTAGGTAAAGATGCTAGAGGATCCACTCCGGGCCCATCGGAGGGATACCACAACTCTAACAGTTTAAACATCCCATCGAGAGGATCACAAACCCATATGAAGTTTGTGATGCCACACGAACCCTCGTGGGAACGAACCAAGGGAGAACCCTCAACCACTGCTGGTCCAAACGTCGCAAACCCGAGCGACCCACCACAACGCCACACTGCGCACCTCCTAGGCCAAAACTGAGGCCACCATCGCGTTCCACGCGGAAAAACACACAGGAAAGGCTATTTACTCGCCCGAAACGGAGCACCGGTGAAAAAGGCACTATTCACCTTAGGTAGCTCGTGCGGGGCCCACACAACGATCCCGACACCCATCGAGCAGATCACACCACGACGATCCCCTCGGAAAAACAAGCGGAATCGACTACTCGCTCGTCCAAAACGGACACCCGGTGAAAAATGTACTATTCACTGAAGGCCGGCTCGGGTGGGGCCCACGCCTGGATTCCAAAACTCATCGAACGGAACGCACCATTGCGATCCTCTCGGAAAAACACACAGGATCGACTATTCATCCGCCAAAATCGGACTCCTTGTGCAAAAGTTGCGTTTCTCCGCAAACGCCAAAACCCGGCCTCGTGGGGCCCGCACCCCATTCTCAGAACCAACACCCGGAAACCATCTCAAAAAGTCCGTCGTACCATCAGGGTCTCAACGCCACTGACGGCATGTCAATCGGACGCTCCGGGTAGAAGTTACAACGGCCCGCAGTCGTAAAATAATAAAATAATATTATTTTATACGACGTTTTAGCTCCCGGGCCACGATCCCGAACCTTTAAATCCTCGAACCCAAACTGGAGGGTTTGCCTCGTCGTCAGGGTCACGTCGCCGCAAACGGCGCGCGAATCCGACTCCCGGAGTGCAAGATACGGGGGTTTAAAGACCCCTGTATGCGAAGAGTGGTCGGACCGGCCCCGACCGGCCGGTCCGGCCGGCCTGGACCGGCCGCCGACGCCGGCCCGCCCTGGCCGGCGGCGCTCCGCCGCGCACCACCGCGGCTCCGCCGCGGGCCGCCGGAATCCGCCGGCGCCGGCGCCGCCACGCCGGTGCCGCGCCGGCGGAACTTCCGCAGACCGCCGGGGGCACCCCGGTGGTCCGTTTTGCGATCCGGAGGCGTCTACACGACCCTCGGGACCCGATCTATACTGAAACGGCTTCAATTTACAGAAAAAAGCAGCAAAAACGGGATCGGGGATTAAAACTCAAAACCGCCTACCTCGCGGGCGAAACGCCAACGTTCTGCCTCATATCCGCGCTACAGAGCTTCCGCTGCTCGCTTTTGGAACGTCCGCCACCGAATTCTGAGCTCGTGGGCGCTCTGTTGGCTCGATTCGGCAGAGTGGTGGCGAAGAATGGCGATGAACGATTAAAGGGGGGGCACTGATATTTATATTAGCGGCCCGCCGGCGCCAAACCCGCCTCGGACCAGACGCCCGATGCGAACAAAAGAAAGGTCACCCCTAGGGTAAACGCACCGTTCTGAATGCAACGGCGGTCTCGGATTTTCCATCCGAGACTCCGTTCATAAGTTATTCGAGCCGACGCTCGCCCACTAACTTGCTACTTATTTACGGAAACGCCCCTGGTGGCGTTTCTCACCGCAGGCCCGCGCTCGCAAAATTTACACACTGCCTAGGGTAAACGGCATGTTCCGGACGCAACCGTGCCCTCAGATTCCCGTTCTGAGCTACCGTTTAGGAGATATCAAACCCCTGCCACGTGAATAGTATAAGAATACTTAATATTTTAATAAAATTAATTCTGGGCACACCGGGCCTCGGACTCGCACGCCGTCTTCATGCCTAGCTCTGGAATTATTCGTAGAAACATTCCAAAGTCTGACAGGGCCAAAAACCCGAGTCGCTACATCCTCTCCCCCTTAGAACTTTTCGTCCCCGAAAAGCCCTAAGCATAAGGAAAGTGACTTGAATCTCAACTGGGTCTCACACACCAGCGAGCTCACCAACAAACACGCACACAAGGTCTTACCAACGCCCTGAACAAAACTCGAGCAAGCAAAAAAAGGAAAGAGTACCGCTAAATAGTGTCTGACAAACTACTATAGTAAGTAGAAAGGACAAAAGGCGTACCTCTATCCATCTGCGGTGCCTCTGGGTCGACTGCCTCCAGGGCATGCAGTTGTCCTCGCCCTCGACCACCAGCTCCCTGAGCTTGGCGTGGACCACCTGGGGGTGGGGGTGGTGGCAACTGGTACTGCCTACCACCGCCTCCCGCTGCACCAGCTCCGCCGCCACGTCCGCCGCCCTGCGGACCTCCTTGCTCGAGACGCTGCCTCTGCCAAGGTGGTCCATCGACCGGCTCCCTCTCAACAGCATGTCGGGTCGGACAATCTCTAGAAAGATGTCCCCGACCAACACAAGAGTAACACCGCCTCTCTTGCGGCTGACCAAAACTGGCATGTGAGCCCTGTGAGCCCTGAGGCTCAAATCCTCCATCCTGGGGTCGCCTCCTGTATCGTCGACCACGTCCTGACCCCTGAGTCTGTCGTTGGCTACCAGATGCCGATCCGATCGACGAAGTATCAGCTCTCACGTGCCCAGCAATAACAGGCGAGATCTGCTCGGCCAGAAAGCTCTCCACCATCAGCGCTCGCTCCAGCACTCCAGCATAGGTGGGAAGGCACAAGGAAACCACACCTGCTCGGATGTCCCTGCGTAAGCCCTGCTCGAAGGTCCGAGCCCTAAATAACGGGTCTCGAACCATATCCAGGGAGTAGCGCGACAGGTCTGTAAACCTCGCTGAGTACTCCAACACAGTCATGCTCTCATGTCGAAGCTGCAGAAGCTCCTAGATCCACACTGACCTCAGTGTCACCGGATAAAACTCCTCCCTGAAGTGCCGCTCAAACTCTGCCCACGTGGGAGTCTCCTCGTCATGGGACTGCGTCACCAAACTCCACCATCGCCCGGAAGAACCATGCAGAAGGCTCGCCGCTAGGACCACCATCTGATCTGGAGGTGTCCTCACTAGGCGGAAAACTCGGGTGACTGCCCCAAGCCAGTCATCAGCTGCCTGGGGGTCTGGATCACCCCGAAACCTCAGAGGCCGCTGCCTCTGGAACTCGTGCAGTGCACTCAGCCTGCGCGCTACCTCGTCCTGCACCGCCGGCACAACCAGCTGCTCGACAGGTGGTGTCTCAACTGGCAGACCACCTGGAGGTGCAACCTCAGAACCAGCGCCCTGCTCCACAGCCACTACATGAGGCGGGTCATCAGCACAATCCTGCTGCGGAACCCTCGCTGGCTATCGTCGTGGAGGCATCCTGAAACACATTCAAGACGCACCATAGACAAAGAGTATATCTGGAGAGCTGACTCAAGAAGGACAAGGAAAAACCAAAAACCCAGTCCTATATGATGCATGTACCATTATGTCCCCGCGACCAGTGTACGAATGTCCCGAGTCGAAAGACAGGTTATCAGAGTCCTGGTTTATGGATACGTCGGCCACCGAACCAACACTGGAGTCCCTGGCCTGAAAGCCGAACTCGAAACATCATAACACTACTGCTATGCAACCCAAACCAAGCTCACAGCTAGACCAGCTACGCTCTTAGACCCCAAAGGTGGAACCTCCTCTGATACCACTCTGTCAAGACCCGACCCAACGGGGCTCGAGCCGCGACTCCCCAAGCCCGCCTCCAATAGGCCAGGGGCTGCCGACTAGCGCCGAGTAGGCTATCACACACATGGGAGGCATTAGCCTATAGTACCTATACACACGCACCCACAAACACCTCCATGCAACAGTGCAGAGATATAGAAACTGAAAATTAAATGCATGCATACAATCTATCCCAAACCAGAGTGAAACAGAAAAGGTATAAGGGAAAAACAGGGCCCACCAAAAGAAAACTACAAAGCGCGTCCAACCTGCTCTGAAGAAGGGGAACACTGCCACAAACACCCGGCAGAAAGCTCCCTCGGCACAGCTCCGGTAAACATCCCGGTCAACCCACTCACTAAGCTCCGCCTACTCCGGGTCCTCCTGGGACTCCATCAAAAGGCCTGTGGTCTGCAAAAGACACAAACATGTGCGGGCAAAGCCCGTGTAAGGGTGAGTATAAACATACTCAGTAGGCACCCCAAAAACCCAAAACCCAAGGGAGCAACTGAAAGGCAACAGTCCGCTCAACCCAGCCATAGGGAACCCAGACGAGAGAGAAACTCCATCTCGTGACCATCCTCGGCTAAACACAACAAGTCAGCTCAACTCAGGTGTATGCCCATACATACACCTTGAAAAATCCAGATATACAAGCTCACGCCACAAAGCCACAAGAGGTACCGACCTCATCACCAGCAACTGTCCACAACCAGGAGAGTACACCACGAACACTGTCATACCAGATGACACTCATCCGAGAGATACACTCCATCGGGATACTCGCAAACATCACAGACGCTCACCCGAGAGACCACGCTCGTCGGATAGTATTACTGAGGAAACATCGTTGAAACACCATAACCACCAAACTCCTCGGAAAGGGGATTGCTGCTAGGGTCCGCTAGGGGATACCAAGACCCACTCTGGTATACGTAGCTCAATGATAGGGGATCACTCCCAGGGTCCGCTGGGGGATACCACGACCTAATCTGGCATACGTAGTTCTCACAGATAGGGGATCACACCCAGGATCCGCTGGGGGATACCACAACCCGATCTGGCACTCGACAGAAGCTCCACACTCAGATAGAGGATCATCTCCCATATAAAGATGGTCACGATGATACCGGAACCCTATCTGGTAAAACTCGCGATGTAGGGGATCGAACCGACGATGTCACAACCCTACCGAAACCACGCGCTGAGTAGGGGATCGTATAACCAACGATACCGCAACCCTACCAACACCAAGCGCTAAGTAGGGGATCAAATAACCAACGATACCGCAACCCTACCGACACCAAGCGCTGTGTAGGGGATCGTATAACCAACGATACCACAACACTACTATAAACATCATGCGGAGTAGGGGATCGTAAGCCCGACGATGCCACAACCCTACTGTGCATGACCCACTGTGTAGGGGATCATATGTCCGATGATGCCGCAAACCCTAAGGGGTTAACCTGCTAGATAGGGGATCGTCGCCCGTAAATAAGTGGTCACAGCGATACCAAGAACCCGATCTAGGTAAAGATGCTAGATGATCCACTCTGGGCCCACCAGAGGGATACCACAACTCTAACAGTTTAAACATCCCATCGAGAGGATCACAAACCCATACAAAGGTTGTGATGCCACACGAACCCTCTTCGGAACGAACCAAGGGAGAACCCTCAACCACTGCTGGTCCAAACGTCGCAAACCCGAGAGACCCGCCACAACGCCACACTGCGCACCTCCTAGGCCAAAACCGAGGCCACCATCGCGTTCCACGCGGAAAAACACGCAGGATAGGCTGTTTACTCGCCCGAAACGGAGCACCGGTGAAAAAGGCACTATTCACCATAGCTAGCTCGTGCGGGGCCCACACAACGATCTCGAAACCCATCGAGAGGATCACACCACGGCGATCCCCTCAGAAAAACAAGCGGAATCGACTACTCGCTCGTCCAAAACGGACACCCGTTGAAAAAGGTACTATTCACCGAAGGCCGGATCGGATGGGGCCCACGCCTGGATTCCGAAACTCATCGAACGGAATGCACCATTGCAATCCTCTCGGAAAAACACACAGGATCGACTATTCATCCACCAAAATCGGACTCCTAGTGCAAAAGCTGCGTTTCTCCGCAAACGCCAAAACCTGGCCTTGTGGGGTCCGCACCCCATTCTCAGACCCAACACCCGGAAACCATCTCAAAAAGTCTGTCGTACCATCAGGGTCTCAACGCCACTGACGGCACGTCAATCGGACGCTCCGGGTAGAAGTTACAACGGCCCGTAATTGTAAAATAATAAAATAATATTATTTTATACGACGTTTCTAGCTCCCGGGCCACGATCCCGAACCTTGAAACCCTCGAACCCATACCGGAGGGTTCGCCTCGTCGTCAAGGTCACGTCGCCGCAAACGGCGCGCGAATCCGACTCCCGGAGTGCAAGATACGGGGGTTTAAAGACCCCCGTATGCGAAGAGTGGTCGGACCGACCCCGATCGGCCGGTCCGGCCGGCCTAGACCGGGCGCCGCCGCCAGCCCGCCCTGGCCGGCAGCGCTCCGCCGCGTGCCACCGCGGGCCGCCGAACTCCGCCGGCGCGGCGGTGCCGTGCCGGCGGAACTTCCGCGGACGGCCGGGGTCACCCCGGTGGTCCGTTTTGCGATCTGAAGGCGTCTACACGACCCTCGGGACCCGATCTATACTGCAACGACTTCAATTTACCGAAAAACGCAGCAAAAATGGGATCGGGGGATAAAAATCAAAACTGCCTACCTCGCGGGCGAAACGCCGACGTTCTGCCTCAGATCCGCGCTCCAGAGCTTCAGTTGCGTGCTCCTGGAACGTCCGCCATCGAATTCTGAGCTCGTGGGCGCTCCGTTGGCTCGATTCGGCAGAGTGGCGGTGAAGAACGGCGAAAAACTATTAAAGGGGGGGGGGGGGGCGCTGATATTTATATCAGCGGCCCGCCGGCGCCAAACCCGCCTCGGACCCGACGCCCGATGCGAACAAAAGTAAGGTCACCCCTAGGGTAAACGCACCGTTCGGAACACAACGGTGGTCTCAGATTTTCCATCCGAGACTCCGTTCAGAAGTTATTCGAGCCGACGCTCGCCCACTAACTTGCTACTTATTTACGGAAACGCCCCTGGTGGTGTTTCTCACCGCAAGCCCGTGCCCGCAATGTTTACACCCCGCCTAGGGTAAACGGCACGTTCCGGACGTAACCGTGCCCTCAGATTCCCGTTCTGTGCTACCGTTTAGGAGATATCACACCCCTGCCACGTGCATAGTATAAAAATACTTAATCTTTTTATAAAATTAATTCCGGGCACACCGGGCCTCGGACTCACACGCCGTCTTCGCGCCTAGCTCTGGAATTATTCGTAGAAACATTCCAAAGTCGGACAGGGCCAAAAACCTGAGTCTCTACAAGAACATTGATCATATAATATAGTTTAATTAAACATCATCAATTATTAACGAATAAAGGATGGTTGAATTCATACATGAAAATGTATAATAAATATGTAAATTTTATTAAAGGTTAATAACCTTGATAGAGAAATGGCCATGGAATTCATTATACAATAACATTGGTTTGGAAAATCGAGGTTCAATTTTGGCAGCATAACAACTCGAAATAATAACTCAAATAAATGGTTGATGAGAGAGAAAAGTGTATCTCATCATCTGTACTTGAAATTTACTATAAGGGTTCATATATATACATTTACCAACATATGTAATGGAATTTAGATTCATAATACAAAATTTTTTCTTGAATGTAAATGAGAAGAGAGAAATTCTTGACGAAATTTCGGTATGGAAATAGGTGTACATGGGTGGAATTAATGAAATATAAATGGATCTATCTTCATTAAAACATATCAGGGAAGTATTGGGGAGGTGATAAATCATTCCCCAATATTTTTATTTAATAATAAATAGGTATAGCAACATAAATAAACAAAGACCAAAATGATAAAGGATGAAATCCTTTACTTCAAAGTATGATCCCAAAGGCTTGGGAGAGGATTCAGAGATTCTTCTAGGTTGGAGAACCTTGAAATAATTATAGATAGAAGACTGTCACGGTTGGTAGATCTATAAAGGGTTTTATTGAAGTGGAAGTAGGAGATTTGGTGGGATTATATAAGAAAAAATAGGGAATTCATTATTATTTTGTTCTGGGACACCACACATTAAACTAATCAAAATCCCAATCCAACCAATGGTTTTTGCTGATGGATTTTTCCAAAGTGGAGTGGAAGACATTATTTTATATGTAAAATGAACTAAATTGATAAAATATTAGGCTTTATTATGTTGAGGTGAGTCACACCCTCAAGGAAATCATTTCAAAATCTTAAAATGTTTTACATGTCTTAGGGGTCCACTAAAGCTATGAAAAATAAATAAAACAAAAATAAAATAACATTATTTTAAGGGTAAAATTTATATTAGAGTAAAATATAATTTATAGTTTTTTATTACATTACTATTGGGTCATTATGATGTTATAAAACACGTTATATAATTAGATAGCATTTACTTTTTACCAAAATATTCGACTGTCTCAGAAAATTATGAAGAATTCACTGTTGGGTAATTTTGAAATCCTGATTCCGAAAATAATATTAATATTATATAAATAGTTTTCAAAATATGTGAATTTTTACTTTTGAAATAAAAATGGACATTTATCAAAAAATCATTGGTTTTGAAAATAACGACTTTAAAAGATTAATAAAAATTAAAATTGTATTCATAAAAATTATACGATCATTTATATTATAAAAATTTAATTAGTGATAATATTTTTTAACATATTATTTAAATAAATAATCCTTTAATTCAAAAAAATATATTTCTTAATTAAATATTAACTAGAAATTTACTATTAGTGCTTTAAAAACTATTTCCAAAGTAACAATAATAAAACAAATGTATATTCTTTATAAATCAATTAATGCACATTGTCATACTGCTAGTGTCTGGTTACATAACCCCTCAAAACACCTACATATGACATAAGGGTATGGTGTGTGATGGTGAAAGACTCGTGATGTGGCTCTGATAACATCGCTCAGGTGGCAATATCTATGAACATCCACTTCTCCTATAGTCGGTTCCATTCAAGCATAACATGTTCATGATCGGATTGGGATTGGATAAGAGTGAGGCCCAATGGTGAAACCACGTTTTTGAGCTCAGAAAAATGGATTTTTTATAGAGAAATTATACTGGATGAGGCTTTCATTTCTTTTTTTTAGTAAATTGGATTTGTTAAAGCATTGTATATATACAAATCATTTGATCACTGCTCATCAGCTATATTAGTAATGATAAAAATTCATAAAGGTATTGAAAAATCCAAAAACATAAAACCATGGAAGTGAATATGTTATAGAAATTTTTTACATAATAATAAAATTAATTAGATCAAGAGTAATTTTCATTGATAAACATTTGGGTCTTTACATATAACCTTGAAGATAAATAATGATGTTATTACATGAAAAAAGATTTTTAACAAGGAGTTATAAATAAATGGGTGATAATAAGATATGAGTAAATAATATATGGTATGATATATATTATTATTGTTATCTAATATAAGTATAATAATCATATATGTACTATACATGAGGTGTGAACATTTATGATGATATTTGAGACTTAAGGTAATGCATTATTTTATCACTTATATTTTCATTGGACATAAGCCATATTTTTATAGACCAAGAAATCCCATGGAATTTTTTTTAATACATGGGAATTTTTACGAGTTTGTGAAAATTTATGGTGCTTGATTATGAGGCCCGGAGTTCCCAGAATCAATTTCTGAAGTTTTTTTGGGTACATTCAGTAAACGTACAAGCGGGTTTTTATAACATTTGATCTGGTGCTCGAAATTGTAATCGAAGGGGACCATTGAACTCTCAACACCTATATTTACTTAATAAGACTTTCACTTTGATGGGAGTGAGTCGAGGATAGAATTTAGTTTTTGGGTTTTCTTAAAAATAATAATAAAATTAATTTCCCTACACGTTATTTTATTTAATCCGTCGTTTGGTGTGTGGGGGTCAAAACCTCCTCATGGAGGATGGTGGTGGGACCACCACACTGTAACCTCCCATGAGAGGATATGGTGGTGGGGCCCACCTGAACTCATCCTCCCAATGAGAGCATTAATGTGGTGGGGACCACCTGGACTCTTAACCCATTAAACACCCCATTAATGTGGAGAAACCCACCAGCTCTAATTAATATGGGGGAGCCTCTTCAACTCCCATTTATTAAATATCAGACAACTCTCATAAATTAATTAGGTGGAGCCTATATAATTAACTAATTTTCCATTTGAATTTGTTCCAACAACTAAATTAATAGACAATCTATTACTTCTTTTGTTTTGGCATCTTTCATTTGGGTGGAACTTGGAAAAATGTGATCTTTGGGGGAAAAAGATATATCAAATGAAGAACACATCTTCTTCCAATGAAAAACGATCTTCAAATAGAAAAGGTGAGGAAACATCATCCTTGAAGAACACCGACGACGTCGTCCTAGACTTCATCTTCTTTCCAAATGTCAACAAAACAACGTCTACCGTTCTACAACTTTGTGAACAAATAAAGAATCCGATGTTGCGTTTTGAACGTGTTTCGTTTCTAGTTCTTTATTTTCCTTCAAGGATTATAATTCGAAGCCGCTTGATATAACTCTAAAGCATAGGGTGTGGGCCAAACAAACATGGCCTGGCCCCTCTGAATTCATTGTGGAATTTGACGCTAAACACAACATGAGTCTGGGATGAGAGTTACTAATCAGAAATGGTTGCTGATCGAATGCGACATCCCGAGGAGTGCACGACTTCTTCCGGAATGAGAATCGGGCCACTAGAACTCATCCGGTGACCCCCTGAAGGTTCTCTCATGGTTGGAACCGGTGAACAACCTCGTTGGAATAAAAGAAGGGCGTCCGAAAAACTGGCCGACCATGTTGATAGCGACGATGCAACCACGCCGCCGGAGGAGAAGTTGAGGCCCCTCGCGGCGGCGGTGCATCGACGATAGGCGCAAGGTTGGCCGCAAAAAAAAACTGGTGGCTCAATCCGCTGGGTCAACCAGAAGGCAGGACACAATTTCGCCACATGGTGGAGCCAAAAAGTCTGTGGCCCCTGTCCGCATCAGTGCGGCAGTGACCGGCGCTTGTCCGGCTGCGAAGAAGACAGGCGGCTCGAGCCGCAGGGTCGATGGAGGAGGCACGATGCGACCGGCATAGCGTGGGAGTCGGCTGGCCACTCAACCATCTAGGAGGAGTGGGACACACCATGGGTCCCGCGTGATGTGGACCGATGCCACCTGGAGCCTATTTATCTCCCACCCAAATGGCATAACAATTTGGGATTACCAGGGGCGTGTGGCTTCCCCCTTGGACGCGACTTGGGTGAACCCCACGAGCCACCGTGCCGGACACAGTGCGGGCTGCCAAGCCGGACCCAACATAGGCTGGGCCGCACTCACTGGTTGGGCTGCCTCCATGTGCAGGGTCAGATTGGTGTAGTGGGTAAGACCCACGGACCGGGTTAGACCTCAGTCTAGACCTATTTCACCAAATTTCACCTTTTCGCCTATAACATAGGCTACTGGTGTCTGATTGATGAACCGTCTCTGGAAATGAAAATCATAGTACGAGATGGTTCTTTTGGAATACCCCACATACGGTTTGGAGGCAGTTGGGATATGGTAGGGTTGGATTGAACCTAAATCCAACTGGACCCTCGGAACAAAAATGAGAATAACTCTCAGACTGGGTGTCAAATTGACACATCGTCTGTCACATTGTGCACCTTTTGACGAGACAGAACTTCAGGATACTGTTACGCGAGAATTCGTGATAGTTAGACTATTGACCTGTAGCACATGGGGAAGACCCTCTCGGAGACAAGCCAACGGATACAGAGACCTAGTAGCTCGCTTAGACCGGACGACTGCTTGATAGATTCCACTTGGAGTGATTCGACTAGCCCAGTAGAGAGAGCCTGGTAGTTGGTGGTAGACCCATGGTGGAGGAGCGCATGGTAGTTCACAGCAGACCCATGGTACTAGACAGTATGAGTACCTACGAAGGCTATTAGGGAGTTTGTCTGAATGTTAGCGGCAGTCCCACAGTGGGGAGGGCCTCTGTGTGAGCGCGACAGACCCACGATACTCGACAAGAGGAGTATTTCAGCAGTCTAAGGTTATTGGGAAGTGCATAATAGTTAGCGGTAGGCCCACTGTACTCGATAGAGGAGGTTTTCTCTAGTAACCATGGTTTTTACAATGTGAATAAAAATCTTGGTTGAGATGAGTTAGTAACTTTTGAGTTTACCTCATGATTGAGATAGATTACATGATAACATAGGTATATGCATGGGCGTATACTTAAGTATGGTTATCTGTGGATTTCATACTTTTTGGTTTATCCTTATCGGATTTTTGGGACCTTGATTGTCTCGGGGTCCCTATTGAGTGTCTCTATACTCACCCCTGCACGGGATATGCCTGCACCTCATTGTATTGGATGCAGACGACGAACAATGCTGACCGAGGCTGAGTGTACGGGGACTGGACGGTACCCGGAGGTGGACCACATGGAGTGGCAATACATGAAGGAAACGGATAGACGTGGAGTGTTGTGGAGGATTTATGTACCTACCCTTCAGGTAAGATCTATGGCGGGTGATCCAGGAGCTGCTTTTCACCTTTCAGCAGTTTTGTGCCCTTTAGTTGTACTTTTACTTTACAGTTGGACTTGTATTTTCGACCCCTTTACTTTTTATCACTCCTTTTTACATAGTTTTACATATTGATTTTCTTCCAGATTATACTCTATTTGTTTTTCCTAAAAGTTTAAAAATGAAATTACTTCCCATTTTTATAGATTTAAGCCTTTGGTAATACTCGCCAGCATCGAGCCTATGGAATATGGGCATGGGGTCTTCACAGCATGGGTCCCAAGGATTGGTTGTGACAATATTAACCACTTATTTCTTTTATGTGGTGTATATAATTACCATATATATTATTCAAGTTTATTAAAATTAAAAAAATGGATATAAATATTCATCTAGGGTTATTTCTTTATTTAGACTTCTGGCTCAAAACTTATAAATGTGATAAGAATTTTGGATTACAATCGCAGTGTTGTTTAGAATTTTTTATGATTATTCTACTAATGAGAAAATAAAATGATACATCTCTCATGAAAAAGATTAATTTTTTTCTTATATTTATATTTCTATAAAATTATTTACCTTCCATTTTTCCCTCTTTATGTACTCATGATACAAAATGATATTTTTATGGAAAACCAAATTTATTTGTCTCTATGGTCAAAAGTAATTTTTTTCCATGCCTAATTTTCTAAACACCATTAATAAGTGTTTTTAATTTGATGTAATCATTGATCAAATCCATATTAAACATTGATTTACATTTTAAATTTTTTTAAAATTAATCTTCTTTGTGTTTTCCAAATTCATTACTTTTGACTTTTACCAGAATTCTGATTTGAATCATTATTTTAACATGTACAACATGAATGGTATTTCCTGTCATCATTATTACTCAATTATTTAAGGATTAAAGTACTATTTCAAATGTTTTTTCCAAATAAAATGATTTCATTAATATTTTTTAATTCAAATATTTCAGATAATCCATTTTAATGTGGATTGAGTACATTCACCAAGAAATTTTCTAAGTTATCTTTTAAAATAATTTTCTTTATTAGAAGACATCCTTTGATTTTACTTATATATTACTAGTTAAAATATCCAATGTTATTATACATATTATTTATCTATATTTTTTTATGATTAATATGATGAAATTTTTATAAAACCCATTTATTTATAATGGGGTTTTCCATAATGGATTGATGAAATATTTATGAAACCATTTTTCTCTTAACGTGTTATGATATATTGATATATAGAATTTTTGATGATCTAATGGTGGACATATATATGGTATTCATTTGATTAGGGGTGGATTTGGAATAATATATCCCTCCAATGCAGTTGGTAAAGTTTTGTATCTCTATTGATAATATGGTGAACAAGTCAATGTTCTTTATCCACTATGAGAAACATCATTATGTTCTTAATCTAATATTGAACAAAGGATTATCTGGTAAATACTCTATGGTAAATTGGTATTTATCCATGATCTATTATTATTTTATGTACTTTGTACATTACCATAACATATGATTTTTTTAATTATGATGGTGCCACACTTGTATGATGTGAACTTGTTGTTCATCATTGGGTTATGATGATTCCATAATCTCATGAATCATGTCATATGAAATGATAATATTTTATTCTATTAATCTTTCTCAGAGTCAATGAAATATTTTTTATGAATTTATTTATATTCCGGATAGCATTCCATGATAATTATCTTTTTCTTTCATATGATCATTGACAGATATCTCCCATGTTTACCTTTACCAAGCATCTAAACTCACCCACTCTTTTTTTTCCATTCCCCATGTTATGATGATTTATTTTACATATGGTATGCATATAAAGAGTTCTATATGGGAATGTATATGTGGTAGATGATGAATATCATTCATGAAATAATATGATAGTGTATATAGTCTCCAAAAACATTTAAACATTATAGTCTTCATGTCTGTTTATTTAAAAAACATGAATATTCATCAATTAAGAAGTAATATCTACGTATGAAAAATCATAAGAATCTATACATTACACCAAAATAATATCTATGATCACACAAAAGTATCAGGTTAAAATGGTTGTATTTTCATTGTTATATGAGGAAACATTATCTTGTTTTCACAAAATTTCTAAGACACCATCATCAAATAGAATTTATTTAAATCCCTTTAGGTTTTTGGAGTTTAGGTTATTGACTAGTTCATTTTAAATAGAAAAAAACCCCATAATAAATTTAAAAATCTTAAGATAATAGCCTTTAAAATAATAAATTTTTCCCAAAGTATCATCATAAGGTTCCCCCACTTTTATTGCTCGAAAATACAAAATGATAAATTAATGAAATAATAAATATTGTTTACCATCACCTAGAGTGTAACTATTACAATATTAATTCTTGAAAGATGTATGCTAATAAAAATCCAGATATCATATGATTCGATTGATCTGAGTGGTAGAAAATTGTTCCTCTAAACAAATCATTTATTTCAGAATCAAACCATCTATACATCCATATAAAATATCCAAATATTCTCATATTTAACACACTCAATACAATTTTAAATCATATATTTCACTTCAACATATTATTCCTTTTTTTACAATTTTCTAAAAACTAATTTTTATCATGAAATACCATTTCATCCAACTTATAGATCTCAAGATCAGATATTGAGGGGAATTAATCTATGTTTTTACAATGGGAGGAGTTTCACTTACTAAGGTATGGTTGTGAGTGCTGATCAAGAAATGGATATTCATTTACAATAAAACATATTTTCACATTATATAAATCCTCATTACCCATACTAATAAAAATATGTAAGTATACTATCAAATCACCATCGTCATTAATCTTATAATATAAAATTAAATATAATAAAGTAAACCCAAAAGTATTCATTAATTGAATATTGAATCATTTTTTAAAATGATATATGGATATCATTCCTAATATCATTATTAAAAACATCATTAATCATATTAACCAACTTACATCAAAAGAAAAATCATGTTTCTCAAACACATATAATTCTCATAGGTCATCACTAGTATGAATGGTCATTTTATCTTTGGTTACAAAAATCATTACCCCACCTATAACTACAAATATACTTACCATAATGATAGGTACCTTTTTTACAAGATTCATATCAAGCACTAATAAATCAGTGGGAAATTTATGTTTCCATATATTGAAAAATAGGTCATCCACTATTATTATTTTTTATGTGAACAAACCTTCTTCCAATATAATTGATATAGAAGTTTATTTTATCACCCATAGACCATTCTAATGAAATATGGAGTAAATAATCAGGTTAAAACATTCACCTATGTTAAGAATAAAATTCTGATCCTCATTTTATCCTATTGTGAATGATATAATAATACATATAGGGCCACTTTATTTAAGAGGTAAGTTCTATTGAAGAAAAAAACTCCATTTCTAAATCAAATATATGAGGGGATATTTATTTATGTAACTTTTATTTTCATATTTTTTAACAAAACAATAAATTTTAAGGGATTTTGATTAAGGCTTCCACAAAGATAATGCTTATGGGTAAGATTTTAAAAAGATCATGGAATCTTAAATAATATTTCCAATTATTTTTATATTTTTATTTTGAGAAATTATGATTGTAGTGTAAAATTTTGTCAAAATAGTAGTAATCCCATTAATATTATCTTCATCCATTTATTATTTTATTATCATTGATCTACAACACATCCTTCATTTTATTTGAGTATTTAAAAAATAATTAAATTAGGTTTATAATTTCTATTTAGGTTCAACGAATCCTATATTTCTAGATATTGGTTTCATTATTCATTTAAAATAACTTTTTAATTTCCATATGTTCTGTTATAACATCCTCGTTTTCTTCAACAAACTCTTCATATTCAAAGAAATTGAATTTTTGTAAGGGTGACCTTTTATTATCTTACGATGAATACCCTTATCTGTAGTGTTCATGTACCTATCAATATACACAAATTGAAACATATTACTATGAATTCTAGAATCTATATCTACAAAATCTAAATCATAGTATGATTTTATTTAAAACAATTTACATACAAAATGTCGGTAAACACACCATAAGTCTTCTAGGGAAATATATTTGGTACCGATAATTTCTTTTTAAATTTTGTTATTGTATTTTATGGACAACCAGGGGTAGATAATTAAATCATGAAATGTTCTCTCCTTAACTCCATTGGGTGGGTCTTATATTCTTGTTTTTAGTTATTGGAAAATGGTCATTTCTAGCATGCAAGTTTGATCTATAAAAAAACATTAACATTCTATTAGGATATTTTTTCTTTGTCATTATTTATAAAAAGACTTATATTTTTATAAAAAAACATTCCCATTATGCACATTTTTCTCTAATGGTGTTTCATTGAGTATAACTATCATTTTGGATAAAATATTTTCTTTCATTTTGGTTTAATATGAAATGGAATTTTTTGATATTTTAGAGATCATGGAATACACCTTACTCCCTAAAATAGTCATGAAAAATTAAACTCTAAAATATTCTTAACATTATAATATATTAAATTATATTTATTTGTAATTGAATTGATTGTTTTTTATAGTTTGTGATATATGGGACCCCATGTCTAAGTGAACCATATACCATTATAAATAATCCACTTAATTAGAGTGTATATATATAACTAAAAAATTATAAAATTTATAAGGTTTATACATTTATTAAATAAATTAATAAATATCAATTAATTATAAATTAAATTAAAAATATTTGAAAAAACTATTTTTTTCTATAAAATGTTTATCTTTGTAGTGAGTTATTTATCGTAATTAATTATATTAATATATATTCCTAAATGAGTTTAATGAAATGTATATATAATTTATTCAATAATATATTTAACCATTCATCTAAAATTTTTATTGGAATCTAATAAGAATAAATCTTTTTTTCTTCTGAAAAAACATTATATTTATAAATATAATTTTCTCCAGGTTTTTCACACTTTTTTTAAAATTAAATTATAACAATTTCAGAAAATTTATTTGAATGAATGAAATTAATTTTTTAAATTTGTGTGTCATAATTATACTTTTCTGAATTTTCATAATATTTTTGTTAGAATATTAATTTTTCAATGAATTCTAATAAATATTGATTTTTATCGAAAAATGCATTTTTGTTTAAAGAATTTAAAAAGTTCCAATTTGTTTTAGAATTGTTTTGAAAGGAAAATTAGTTAAATTATTTTATAATCAATAAAATTTGGGTCTTTTTATTTAATTTTATGGTTAGATTTCATATATCTATTTTTTAGGTATTTGAAGAAATCATTATTTGGAATACCATAATTTTGTCGAACATACAAGTCTTATTGTAAAATAATTTCTACCACTTCTATGAATTTAATTTCATAAAATGGATTATATATACAGAATAATAAAAATTAATATTATTAAATATGATAACATTAATTCTTCATCCTAATTAATAGTAAAAAACATTTAAAATCATTTACCCCAGTTAAGGTTAAAAAACAATTATCGGTTGTTTATCCAATAGATAATGGTATGTTTTCCAATTGAACATGCCAAAATACTATTTTATACTAATTTTTATACCATATCATATGTAAAATTTAAACATATGTCCATTTTGATTCATTTTCCATTGAAAATACCCAATCATTTTGTATTTTTTTTGGAAATTTCCAATTAGTGTTTTAATGGGAACTCTACCCCATTTATAAATGGACACCCCCAATCTTCTCCTCTCCATAACATAGTGGACTTATGTTTCAGCCAATAATTTGAAAAATTACATTATTAAATCACTCTCCATGACCTTCGGAATTTATATCTATCATAAAAACATTCTAGGATGGTATTAGTTTTAAATATAAATAGGTTCTCCAAAGAAGAGTTATTGTTGATAACCAAGTGTCTTTGTTTTATCTCTTCTTATGCATGATAAAAATATTATTCACCTATGATAAAGTAATAAAACTAGTATCATAAATTAGATTATTTTATGTTAATTTAATAACCTATATCGATCACATATTCCCTATAATGGGAAACAAATCCATTGATTATGTGTAGGACCGGCTACCACCTCGTGGACGAATTAATTCTTTTTCCATCATCTCCTCTCATGGATGGTTATAATTATGGATTTCATGTATATATTTGATATTTATGAAATATTTTCACTTATTTAATTATAATATCATATCTACCTTCTTAAATTCTAATCTCTTGGAAATTTATAATGTTCTTTATGTGTACATGTCGACTATCGCCTCAATGAAGTAATGTGATACAATTTTTATTTGAATTTAAGATGGATGGTAATAGGGAATGATTTAAAAATATTATATTTTATAGGTGATATAATAATTATTAATTAATGGTTAATTATAATATACAATTAGTTCATTACATTCATCGAAAAAATGGAAACAACGTTCATGCATACATACAGTCCACCATCTCCATTAACCGTGAAATAAATTTATGTATATGTAACTTTTCTAGATGAAACTATTTATATATACATTGAAAACATATCATATTTAAATCATGTTTAACATTACGGAAATTATGGTACCATGATCAATATAAATGTACTAATACTAATGAACCAAAACATATATAAAAAATGAACAAGTTATTAATCAGAACAATGAATTTAACGAAGAATTATTAAAAAAATAAGTCATAATATAATATAAAAAAATAATATAAGGGATGATATATATATATATATATATATTATTTTCATATATAATAGATTAAGAAAAAATATATTTTTTCTATATAAGAGCCTTAGATATATTTTATGGACTTCAACTCTAAGGTGACAGGTTATTTTACAATCTCATAAATACTCAATATTCGTTATGTTTAACTAATTATTAAGGAAATTATATGATACATAAATCAAGAGCCTGGTATAGTTTTTAATCTTATTTTAATTTTTAAAAATATTAATTTTCCTATCATTTACTCTTTAATATAATCAAAATTTCAAAAAAAAATCTTTATGAGAAATATAAACTATTTACTTTTTAGTCGTGAATCCGTTTCAACCATACCAATGCTTTCTAAAAATGAATTTAATATTCCTATATGTTTGAATAACATTATTTTTACATAATAAAAAAAATTAAATGTTTTAAAGGGAATTTTGCTTTCATTTTCCGAATAAGGTACTTGTAGACTTTTTTCCAAATTTTTACATTAATTTTTATCTTTAAATTTATTCATCATGAATGGCATATACCAATGTAATGACAACTCAATGATATAAATATTAATTTAAACTTTTCAATGATTATATTTATATATATATTATTCCTACTAATCTATCAAATCATAGTTTTTAAAAGTGAATTTTACTGTAAATTATGTATTTTCCTTAAGAAACTTTTTATTGAAAATTTATCATATTTCAATTCATAAATGGAAACATTATCATAACTTCATTATTATATACTTGAGATATGATGTAATGATAATATAAATATTATTTATCAAGATGGTTTATGAACATTATTACTATGGATATACCATTTTGATACCATTATCCATAGTAATTTAGAGAGTTCATGATTATGATTCTTAATTGGAGAAATTATTAACATTTTCATACTAGTTTTGAAATATGAATTCTTAAATTGAATTTCTTTCACCCATTTTATATGAGTAATCAATTGTAATTTTTATCAATGGAAAGGGGAAATTATAGCATTTGGAAGCATCTTTTATGCCTCATAATACAATCTAATTTAAGTATTCGGTCGGAGCCTTACACATTTATCTAATATGTCTTTGAAAAAGGGCTTGATTGTATGTTTATGATGTATAGAACTATGAATTTATTCATTATAGGATATGTAATTAATGTCCAGGTGTTTATTTCAATAGTTATTATATCCTTAGATTAGATTCATGTTCATTTGAATTTAATTTATTGAATTATTTGATAATCACATATTCTGTCCATATTATTCATCTTGCTCACGTTATTGTTTAAATAGTGTGTTTTTCAGTTATTTAGCTTTCCATATATATTATTACAACTTATTTATAATATGTTTCAATATAATATTAAACTTACTATGTATTTGAGCTCACCCATTTCTTCATTCCCAAATATACCAATAATTTTTATGATATATAGTTTGGAGTTTGAAAATGTGAATAATGGTCTTAAAAAGTAGTTTTTTATTTTCAATTATAAAATGAAATTATAGTATATATCTATATTAGAAAAAATATTAAACTATTAAATCCATTGGTATTTAGACAATTGTATCTTATTCCAGTGAAATAAAGTAACCACTAACTCTGAGATTCTAAGGTGTGGTTCAATATAGTTGGGGTATGAGAAATTCTAGTAGAAACCATGAAAACTAGAATTTGGAAAACATATATTTGGTAATATAACATTATGATTGACATTGATGAAGATTCAAATTAAAGGGTAACATCCTAATGTTTTGATACGAAAGAAATTGGATGAATTTAAAATATATATGTCCCTCTCTTGATACTACATGTGGATATGTCTCTAGAATATCTATTGATAGGGGTAATAACTCTAAAAACATAGAATTTGGGTTAACTTTTATTGTCAGTAGGGGCTCATCAATGAGAATTGTTACACAGCTAGTTTGACACTCCCATTGGATATGATTAGTTTAATTAATATTTTATTTATAAATCATTTTTATGTATTTTAATGATGATATTAAATAAAAATGGTTTTTCCTAGTGTGTTATAGATTTAAAATAAGGGGTAATGATTTATACATTCAGCAAATGATTATGTGGTTTCCTATAGTGATTATTGATTCTAATTCTATACATTTTGGTTTTATTCAATTGTTATAATCTGTATGAATATTTTTGAAAGATAATGAAATGATTATAAGACCAAAAATGGGATTAAGAATTATCTAAAAGACATTTTTATTATTCCCTGTTACTTATCCTAATATATTATTAACAACATATTCCATAACAAACTCTCTAAATAACCCAAAAAAGATCATACTGAAGTTAACTAAGAGATATATTGATGGAAGTCATGGAGGAAAGAAGGATTAATTTTTTTGTTAGAAATGGGGAAATATACACCCATGTTAATTTATCTATGGAATGAGGAAATGTTTTATTTATTGATTATATGTGTACAAAGAAATGAATTATTGATTCAAAAAATTAAGTATACGATGGATGGAAATTAATTTCATCCTAGTTATCCATTTATAGATCGTTTTCTTAAATTTGTAGAACTAAGTAATTATCTAGGTGAAATCCGTCCTCAAAATAGTATCTCCTTGTTAATGGAATACTTTATTCTATTCTCATTTTTAAAGTGGAATGATTCAAATGTTTAAATTTTGGGGTTCAATAATTATGAAGTAAATGTATAATAAAAATAATATTTTGGTAAAATTTATCTTAAAACATAGAAGAATTATTCTAAAAAATTATTGTAATAATTATTTTCAATCATATGTTTAATAGTACTGATATCCAAAAAAAATTATTTTTTTGTAAGATGATATTTTAAAAAATCATTTGATTAAGGGAATGATATGCCATAATGTGTTATTATTGATGAGTTAAGGATGTTTAGTTAAGATAAAAATATTATTTAAATTAAAGGTGTAAATGGGAATGTATTGGTGATATTGAAATTATTTACTAATCTAATGAAAAATAGTTTTATATTATCATTTATAGGGTTTAAAAGATTATAGGATTTATTGAATACAATCAATTAATTATTTTTTAATGGACTGAAGATATATTTTATTTTTTCAAATCATTCCTTTTTCATCAAGGCTTTATGGTTAATAAATCCATTACCATATTTTTAGAGAATATATAATCATGGTATTCCAAGGTTTTGTACATAAAACTATGAGGTTATTTATATTGATGGGGGATTCATGTCAAGTTGATTTTGAAAATTTACTGGCCTTATTTCTAAATTTTTTTTAAATTGGTTGAATGTTTTCTTGAATTATTTTAATGGTAAATACTTTTCGAGTAGATTATTATGATTTTTATGTGGTATTTGTGAGTTTTTTGAGATAAATGTATTATGTTGGATAATTTGGGATAAATACTATTTGGAAAAAAGTTATAAACAATTAGAAATTAATTTCACCCTTTTATTTATGTTAAGATCTATTAAAAGTTAATTTTATTTCTTCTTCATAAATCAATTAATCATAGATATTCTTTTTGTGGAGTAAGAAATACAGTGGAAAATGGTCAAATTAAAACCAAAGGATGAAATTATTGTTATTAAAAGTAATTAAATTAAGTAATAATATGTTATTCTATTCTCTAAAATGACTATAAAATAATCCCTCAACATTAGTAAATTTATCTTGAAATAGAAAAATTATTATTTAACATTTATTTTGGACAAAATGATGGACTCTTCTCCCCTCAACGATTTATGGTTTTGTGGTCATTAACATTATCCTGACCATGTTATCAACCAATCTCTATTAATATTTGGGCATTATTTTATTCCACTATGTCCATGATCTCACATCCCATTAATTTTTAATTTGTAAACCATGTTTTTTATTATTCTATATGGGAAATGTATTTCCCTTTCCCACTTTTTGAATAATGTTTTATTATCCCTATTTGTGATCTGGGTTTCATAAAAGGTTTAACATTTGATTACCATGTAAATTATTTTATTGTTAGATTTATTTAAGGGGAAATTGCAGCACCGTTATATTTTATATTATATTTCAATTTAAATAAATTTAATCTTTTCAATAGCTTACTACACATGAAATTCCAAGTCTAATGGAATTTTATACCATTATAACTTATCCATTTATTTTTTGGAATTAATTGGCTCACTAAATTATAAAAATTATTTGGTTTATAGTTTTATACAATAAATTAGTTAGTTATAAAATGATCAAAAATGAACTAAACACAAGAATGTGGAAGAAATATTTTTCTAAAAATATTATTTTAAAGTGAACAATGTGTTATTTATTTTAATAAATTTAATTAATTAGAACTATAGAATTATTTTAATGAAATTTATATATAATATATTCATTAAAATGTTTTATAATTCATCTAATTTTTTTCTATTAATTAGATAATAATAAATAGAGTTTTATTCTTAAAATATACATATTTCTATAAAGCGATTTCATTGCATTCTACGCATTCTTTTTAAAACTAAAATACTAATCATCTATAAAATTTATTTTAAGAAAATTAAATTAATTTTTTCAATCATCATGTAACATTTAGTTTGGAGTGAAATTTTTACATGTTTTTGAAATGATTATTTTTTGTATTTAATAGTAAAAACTATGGATTTTTTAAGATCATTTAATTTTAAGAATTTAAAAAAATCCACTTAAAAAATTAAATGTAACATAATATTAATAGTATTATAATTTTTATTATTTAGGTCATTGAAAAAAAAAATTATGTTGAATTTTTAAATAAAACCTATTTTTATTTGTGGAATAATTTCTTTGGAAAACATCATTTTTATCATTCAAGAGGGTTTTATTAAAATATATCATCATTAACCTCTATGAGCTGATTTTTTTTTAAAAATAGATTACATGTTTTGAATAAGAATAAATAAATTTATTTTATTAACATAGAATATATTTTTCATTATTAATTATGAAAACATTTGTCAACTAATTACCCTGGTTATGATTAAAATGGTTTTATCAGTGGATTTGAACCAAATATAATGGAATGAAAAATAATTAAACTTTTCAAAAATATATTATGTACCTAATTATGAAATAAAAATTAAAAAGTCAAAATTATGTACATTAGGAAGAATTTATCTTGGGAATATCTTTACCGTTATTATTATTTTTGGAAATGTATATGTGATTTTCAAATGGGTAGTTTCCTTCATTTATTAAAGGGAACCACCTATTCACCAATCGTTACACATCAGTGGAAATTTTATTTAGAGAATCCACTTCAAAATACCTTTTATAAATCCCTCTATATGACCTAGATTTCCTAGTTCTATTATAAAATCATCCTATGATTGTTTTAGTTATAAACCAAAATAATTTTTCTGAAGAAGATGTATAGTTCTTTACCCTATATCTTCATTTTAATTATTCTTATTCCCCCATAAAATATTATAAAAATATTAAAAAATATAAAAATATATATATTATATACTAGGATGTTAATATATAAAATTTGAAACCAATATTCATCACATATTACAACAAATTAAAAAACAAAACCGGCAATCGTGTTTACGATGGTCTACCACCTCATGAATTAATGTAATTCATTTTCCATCACCAGATATCATGAATATATAAAATATTTTTCTATATTTATATTTATATTTTATTTTTTAAAGTATTTATACTTTTAAATTATAATATTATATCTACTTTCATACATTTCAATCTTCTAGAAAAGGATAGTGTCGCTCGTGAGTATATGTAGCCTATTGCCTCCACAAAGAGATGTGATACATTTTTCATTTTATTTTGGAATGAGTAGTAAAAAAGAATAAATTAATGAATGTTTTTTAATTGTATTGTATAATAATAATTATTTATAGGTTAATTATAATTTACATTTCTTTCATTTCATCCACCAACAATATCATAATAACTTTCATGCTTATATACAACTTACCTTCTCTATGAATGGTGAAATTAATTTTTTAATATCTAACAATTATTGATGACTATAAATATGTATATAATGAATATATTTGATATTTTAATCATAATTAACATTATAGAGATAATGGAACCATGTCCAATATACATTGACCAAGACAACCAAACCAAAACTAACATAAAAATGAAAAATTATTACAAGAAATAGTGATTTGAACAAAATAATCATAATGAAAAAGAGAAAAATGATTAGACGTAAATAATATAATGTATGATATTTTTTTATGTTTAGTATATTTATAATAAATAGATATTTATTTTATTGTAGGATAAGACACATACTAAGGAATTTTTAAATGAGGTAACTGTTTATTTACAATATCATTGTTATAGGGGATCATTTATGATTATATTTCCATTTGGTAAATTATAATATATTTCTATATAATACAAATATATATTAATTGAGTCGAGAAAAAATTTAAAATTATTAGTTATCCATTAATTATCCACTTATATGAACTCAAATTATAGAAGAATAATTTTTTCAGAAACCAAGCTTTATTTCCTATTTGGTCTAAAATCTATTTTCCAAAACAATGATTTCAAAATTTGTTTTCAATAATGTTTTTAATATAAATATATACCTTTTTAAACAGACTTTTAACAATGGTATAATTTATTTGTTAAAATCTATAATGAATCAACCAGTCATTTTCTAAACTAGGTACTTTATTACTTCTTATGAACGTTTTAAAGGAATATTTTATCTAACAATATTCACCATGAAAATTATTTCTCACCATCATGATAACTGAGTGATATGAATCATCATTTAAAATATTCCATTATTATTATCAATAGATTTTTTTTCTAATATTCTGTAAGATAATAGTTTTCATAAAGAGATTTTTGTTGTTAAAAGGGTATTTTCATAACAACTTTTTTGGTGAAATTGTATGATATATATACATCAATGAAAAAAAATTATTATTTAACACATTATACACTAGGTATAGGATTTAATGATTCCTTCCATATTATTTTTAATGATGAATTGTGAACTATTTGACTGGTGATTCATTATTTTGATTCCACTCTCCCTTTAATATGAATGGTTTATGATTATGATTTTTTATTAGTGAAAATATTAACATTTCAATTTATAATTTTTCAATATGATTTTTTATATTTATTATGATTAACCCTTTTAATAGAATGAATACATTAGAATTTTTGAGTGACCATAGGGTCTAGTTACAACCCCTCGATGCGTTGGTTGGAATAGTGAAAAAAATTAGCATAGGTATATTTCCATGACCATACCCATTTATATAAAGTGTCATTATACAGGTAATTGAATATATGGTTATAAGTTGCGGCATTATGAATTAAAAAATTATTATATTTCTTATTTATTTCTTTATTATTATAGGATTATTTATTTAATCCATGGATAAGTTTTAAACTCGTGTGATTTTTTATTTGACATTATTTGGAGATTCATCTATCCTACAACATTATTCTTCATGTTAGAGTGATTTATTAAACCACATGTTTTTTATTAATTTACCTTTAAATATTGATTATTCCTTATATATTAATGATATCTTCTATTATACACATACCCTTATTGAGTATTTGATCTCACCCCTTTCATATATTTCCTTTTCATAACACTTTAGGATGTTTACTATGATTAATATGATTGGATATATTAAATTGATTAATGGGGTACTCATATAACATATTATTTTTTATATTATAATTTCAATTTAAATGTGATATTCATGTTTGTATCTAGTATACCACAATTAGTATGTAATTTTATCATTTGAGACGTGATAACATTTATATTATGACAATGTAAAAAGGCAACCATCAGTTTTGGGCTTTTGGGGGTGGGGTATTTAGAACATTTCTCCTATAATATTTATTTATTGAATTTAGGTCCTGATTATAATAGATTTTTAAATTTTCCTCATTTGTTTTATCATTAAAATTATTTCAATAATTCTAGTAAAAAATTTCTACTCTTAGGTGATTTCTCTTAAAAAAATATTCCCATTAGTACCTGGGGATAAAACTGACGGTGAGGGTACTATTAGGGATGAAACCCTAGAACCAAATACTTTACACATTGGATTATGTGGATACTAAAATAATTGAATATTAATATAATTATTTTATAACATATTTATTTAAATTATACATATATTTATAGTGATAATTACGTATAATATATTTTTCATTGAAAAGTTTATAGAAGTTCTCTTCTATGATGCGAACCTTGAGATTCAACGATGATTTCTTTTATATATAGTTCTATAGTCAGATAATGCACTATTAGAGGGAATATAGAAAAGATATTATTGGTATTGATAACTAATAATACTACAAGGATTCTTCTTAGGATGTTCTTACTTGGTATTCTCTATGATGGTATATTATATGATGAGACCCTTCAGTATGAATTATGTATGTCTTTGTGTCATTAGATATTTCGGTCTGTAATCATTTTTATTGGTACTTAAACATTATTATCATTATTAATAAATATCATTAATCATGCACTAAGATGTATTTTTAATAGCATGATGATAACAGTTCAGAGAGAAGTAAGATACATTGGGTATTTCTCAAATAAAATGAAATTTAAAATATGTTAACGATGGATTTGTCACTTACACCATTATAGAAGTTGATATCTCCTCACATTGATTGGAATATACCCATATCCTTAAATTTCAAGACTATGGTGTAAGAATAGTTTAATTTCATGTAGTCAAAGAATGAATAATCAGTTTTATAGGTTGATAACATATATGTGAAACATACTTGTTGATATATTATGTACAATTGTTTATATTACATAATGATAGATTGTATGTTGTTTTCGATGATGTGACATTAATTCATTTATATTGTGTTCCATGTACTATTTCTACAAATTAATCATGTAATTTAAGAAATAATGCTCTATTCCATTCAGAAATAATCTGAAATAGTCACACATTATGTGTTTCTATTTATCATGTTTAAATTCTATTTGAATTTAATTATTAGAATATATATAATTTTCCAGAAGAATAAATAATTTTATTAAAATTACATTGATCTCATATATACACAAGGTAATAAAAAATTATTTATTCATTAATAAAAAATTCATTTTATTGAATAAATATTTAAAAAACATTCATTCACTTGATTTTTAATAAAATATTTATTTTATTTATTGATTAATAAAAGATGTAATTAAATATTTATTTTAGAATTCAATAAATAAAATGAAATAGAGCAGACCAATATCATGTTTGATGATTATTATTTATTCTCATGATGGTAGATAATATCCATAACTATGTGAATAAGAAAACACTACAAAATAAAAATATTATTATTATATGGAATGGGGTTTAAGAATTATTATTAAATACTTTATGGGTATGTATGGAATAATATAATATTATAACCTAAACACCAGAGCTATAAATAAATGACTATGTTTATTTTTTAGGGTTAGTTACAATTTTACATTCATTGTAGAAAAAAAATTCTCACACAATTACTCATACTCTTCTTCTTAAGAACAAAAATTATTAGATATATTATTTTATGCTTGAATGGATTAAAAGAGATCAACATGAAAAACACTATATAATTGATTCACTACACTATCACCAAAAAAATAATGAGCATTGCATGAAGGAAAAAAAATCACATGAGTATCATGACGATAAGGATTCTATACAAGGATTATCCTACAATAATGGGGGTAAACCAAGAAGGTTTTTAGGAATATCAATGTTATCATTATAGAAGGTTCTAAATACGAGGTAACTATTTCTACGACAATAAATTAATTAACTATTAATTTAGAAATAAAAGATCCAATATTGGGTTTTTTGACACATTAATCCAAATTAATATTTTGTATATATCCCACCATCAGTGCTTTACTATTATATAAATATACATGTCCTATAAAAGTTGACACATTGCAATTTTATAATAATTTATTTTATTTTTTATCTCAATATTCATTGAAGAATAGTTATTTCATATAAATATTATTAATTATTTAATATTATTTTGATTAACAAGTTATAAACTTTTTAATTGTAATAATTTATAATTTCATTTCTTTTATGGACTAAGAAAATCGGAAGAATGGTCATAAATTTTATTTAGAAGTTCCAATATTTCTAGTTTGTAAGACTATGTTACATAGTGTGTAGATAGTGTATGCATTGCATACCCTATTACACTATATATGCTTATGTCATTGGATACATATCATTTCAATAAAGTAATTATATGTTCATTTTTTCACACCACAAGTAGACCAAGAAAACCTAACACATTACTTATAGGATTACATTATGTGTAGTGGGTGTAAATGTCATGTAGTCTACATGGATTACTGATTACATTTTTCATCACATGGGGTCATAAAAATGATCAAAACCATGTGAAACTGATATCCTATAGTAATAATTAAATTCATGGCATGTATATGGATTGTGAAGGTTGTGTCATTCATTGTTTACTTCATCTGAAATACCCAACAAACTATTTAGTTAGGGAAGTGGACACATGGGGCATTGTTGGAATACACATCACATGGTTACACATCCGGAAAACATGAAAACTAATTCATTATATAAATAGAGAATAAATAATGTGTGAAACATGGAATGTTTCTTGATTGGATGTATTTTGTGGTGTGACCATATAAAATTTTGAATCCTCATGCATGTTACATAGCTACACAACCGTTGTGATACATTGTGTGCAGGTCATAAGTACACGTTTTGAAGTCTCCAAATAATGGAATAAAATAAAATTACATTAAATTATTACTTTCAAAATTAAAATGTTATTATATTTATTTGATCCTGTCATTTCAAACAATTTCAAAATGGTTATAATGAATTCATAAATTCATAATTAATTTTTTATAATTTCTAGTATCAATTAGTCATTTTGTCTATTTTCCATGAATAACATAATTATGAGTATCACCATAAGTATTTGGATGCTCATTAAGATAAAACATAATTAATTAATTACTTAATTAAGTAATGCATGCATGTTTATCTTAATAATAAATAACAAGAAAATCAATTTTTACATATTTTAATTTTACATATTCGTTTTAAGTGTTTGAGAACTCATAACCTTGATAAAGTTCATTGTATGTGTTATATTTGTCTAATTTAATTTATTTCATGAGTTTACATATATTAATTCTTAATTTAAATGTAAAAGCACATGAGTCTTCCAACCCTCAATTATATATGAATTTTGAGTCCTTATTTATTTTTAAAATTACCTTTAAACAATCCATTAGTTCTGTAACACCCCGAGATTTTATGAAAAATATTCTTTTAATTTCGTTGATGCCTTCTATTATACACCACACCAAGTTTAGCTTGTACTATATGCAACACCGTATTAGTTTCTAGTATACGCAACACTATTCTTGGCTAGTGTTACACATAATTTCAAGTTCGTTTGACAGAAGTTATTCTACGCAACATTTATTGTATATATATATATATATTCAATGTATAAATAAAATATGGTTGTATTCTACTATACGCAACAACAATGGAGTCTTCGACTACACGCAACCCTAACTTGGCTTGCATTACACCCAATCATGACCTTCTTCGATAGCGTGTGTTGTACGCAATATCGGGTTTCACTAAACAATGACATATGGTTATAATATTATTATGAACTAGCCGTTATGAATATTATTAACATAATTTTGAATTTTATAACATTATTGTTCATTTTACATATTTTCTAGAACATGGTATGAGAACAAAATAAATTTTTCGTGTAAAATAAGTATTTTTCAAAAAATGTAGTTTTTCCGCCTTTTGATGGCGTACCCACATTAAATCTAATTTTTGACAAGTTTATAAGTTAAATTTGACAAAATAAAATTTTTCTTTGGAATGAGGATATAAAAATTTACTTTGGATAAATTTTTCATATTATTCTGATAACTTTCATATTTTAATGAATAGTAAAAACACGCTATATTTTCCTTAAAAACAACTTTTTTCATCATAATAATTTATATGGATAAATTATAATATTGAATGGTTTTAAAGTATAAATAATGTATGTCATTATCATTGATTTTACATTGAATTCGTAGGTTAAATCAATTCAATCTTTTGCAATGTTTTAAACAAAAACCTGTTTTCATTCGACAACGGGATTAATTTTAATTTAATTTCTACAACTTCTATGTATTGAATTTGAAAAAATGGATTCCATATTTTGATTAAGTGGGTCCAAATTATGTTAATAGGTTACTTTTATATTTTGAATAGTAACTACGGCAATTTTTTATTTAATATAGTTAAAGGTAAATCGGGTAATTAAGGGTAAAAATAAGATTATAAAATTACCCTAACACATGGAAAAATCCTATTGGATGAATAAACGTCGACCCATATAACCTATGGGTCGGACTAGATTCATTTAATATAATTTTGACCATGAAATAATATAATTATTATTAAAACCAAAGAAAGTGACAACATGTCACTTTCTTAAATCTTATAAGTATATTAATTGTAATTTAGTGATAAACTTCATGAAACTTCAAACAAAAATAGTATAAATAAATCTAATGAAATTATATACATCATATGAATTTATTTATAATTTTTAGGGATTAAATAATTATCATTAATAGTGACACAATAGTGATGCAGAAATTGTTTATCTAGTGAAAAATCAAGAATATAGTTTTTATTAAACTAATAGTGACCATAAAAGGCACAAAACCCTAACCAAAACTTATTGGTAATGTAACTGTAAACCATAATCATCCAATGGTCTAATATTTGACAATTTGGAGCCTTATAAAATCAATTATGACACTTATATTATTTTATTTTAAATGATAAAAAAGTTGTCACGTTCGTAATTTAATAAATATAACAATTTAAATATTGTGATTTTACGATGATAAATTCTAGTAAAAGTATTATTGTGAAATTTAATAGATATATCTGCATCATAGGATTTTTTTATTAATTTTTATGCAACAAATAAGTATATTAAATAATTATACAAAAATGTTTTTTGTAATTATTTTATTAAGAGATATACCAAACAAATGGTTTGAAAAATATTAAAATAAATATTATATGAACTATTTAATGTGCTCCAGGAATTTTATATTCAAACTTTACATGTTAGGAATCTATTAAATATTTTAGTTCGAATATATCATCTGTGTAAATTTTATTTAAATTCAAATAAATTAATAGTGTCAAAATTGACACTATTATTATTTTATAAAAATATCATATTATTAAATTGTTTAAAAATCACAAAAATATTTAAAAATTATAAATTGAAATTTTTATAGTCTCCAATGTCATAAATTATCCAATTATGGAAAATAAATAACACATAAGTGATTATTTATAACAATTTAAAATTTTTAATTTTATTGCCACAAATAAACTTAAATAGATTAAATAAGGATAAATCAAAATGATAAGGTTTAAAATCAGATTAAAACATTTATAAATTTTATTTTTTTGATGATATTAAAACCCTATCTCATATAATATACGAATTGAGTCATTTTTGGAGGTTTTTATGTGGGGTTTGAATTTATATTAAACTAATATTTTTGAGGATTCCAAAGGTGCCCCTCTCCTCCCATATAAAAGGGCACCTCCTCCCTCTCTTCCTCACACAATTTTGAGACTTAAAGCTCTTCCAACCTCTGCCCATTTCACTTCCCCACTTCCCTAGAAACATTATAGAGGTATTTTTCTTCTCAAAAGACCAACCCTAGTGCCTTAAGAAGAAGATTAAAGGAGGTGCGTCGAAGAAGAGGTAATCTCTTATACCGATTCTTTCAAGCTTCTTTCTTCTTCACCATCTTCTTATTTATATGTTTCATTATAAATTAATAACATCAGTATCACTAATATAATTATATGTTATTATAAATATGAAACAACCCCATTTCACCATATATCCATCCTACGGAAAACTAAATCACTGAGCGTGTGTACGTACGGAATACCGTCTCCACGCCGTGGTGTAATCTGGTTTTCCAACACCACCTTACTTGGATAGGTATAATGGTGTACACAATAACTGTACATATTTATTATAACATCATACGGATTCTGTTATATTATACCATCCACTCCAATTATATTCAATAATTATGGGAACGATATCATCGCTCGTGCGTACGTACAGACTACCGTCTTCACGACGTGATGAGATTCATTATCCATGTTAACCATTCAATAATGATTATAAAGTATATATAATAAGTAATCATGAAATATATGACATAATAATGATACTAGATTTATGTATATATATGTGTATTTCATCTACTTAATTCCATTCAATTCAATAAGGAAACGATAACAGCGTTCATCCGTACATACGGCCTACTGTCTCCATGAACGGTGTATTTCATTCCTTTTATCGATCTATAATATATTTGTATATGATGAATATATATTATATATAAATCATTTTTTACATTCTTGAATTATTTAAATCAGGATATAAGTAATAATATCATGGACGACAATTCGAAACACATACGATAAATGAGATGATTTTACCCAAAACGCTTCTTTAACATGGAATTTACAAATGAATGGGTAATATAAAGTCATAAGTAAAACATATATGATATAATAACAATGAATATGATTATTTAATAAGTCAATGAAATTATTTAAATCATTATACTGGAGGTTCGGATCCATATGAAGCATATCGGACCTAAGGTAAGGGATAATTTTGCAAATCCCATTTTTATCCGAGATTACTTATACGTATGTATTTACTAGGGTTATTGTTATCATCCATGTCCTTGTTTTCTAAAAGTTTTTTTATGTATGTTTAAAGTAATTTTTATGCATTTTGACTTTTACAACATGGTATGTAAGGAAACATTCTTTTTCTTACGTTACGATGTACTTTTTTGACTTTTTCGGCAAAAGTATGAGAAGAATGTTTTTTTAACTTATACGGCACGAACATATTTTTACGGTTTTATAAAGACTTATTTTCATGAAGGTTCCTCCAAAAAATTTTATGACCATTTTCAAAAAAATCCCTTTCTTTTAAAATTACATGACATTTTGTGGAAAGAGATTGATTTTGAAGAAGAAAGGATATTTTCCTCAATAATTCATTTCAATTGTTTTATCAAAACAAGTTTTCATCTAAGATGACATTATTTCATATGTGAATGTTTCAAGTATAATGTCTCTATGATATATATGGTTTCAAATTTCTTATTATGAAATGATATCCATTTATTTTATATGGATTATGAGATGATGGGATGATATTTATAATACCCATTTTATTTATTGGGTTATTATGAATGATGTATGTTTATTTTGTGGCACAAGTAAGAATGATTTCATTATTAGATGAGTGGGACCTATATCTCCCTCAAATTAATTGGGTAAAGATTTATATCTCATGAGATAGAAATGGATGGAACGGTAAGGTAATCTGGTTTAGTGTTACAGGACTGAAATGAGGAGTGAACTCGATTCAGAAAGGAACTTTGTCCACTAAGATGGTCTTGGCAGCAATGCCTTGGCTACTATGGAAATCATAACATGTGTTGAATGGTTTCCACAATTACATGTTTTATTCCCACTATATTTATCATGGTTGATGTTCCATTATGATTATATTCCATACGTACTTCCACGATTTATGTCTCTGCTCAAGATTTTGATTTTAAAATTTCATGTTCAAGTTTTTTCTTCCAAATGTTTGTGGATCGTTTTATGTTATCTATGTTTGCCCTTACTGAGCATTTAAGCTCACACTTTTTATATTTTATTTTCCCCATGAAATAAAGTATGGTTTTAGGTAAGGAAACAAAAAGGGGAAGATTGTTATGGGAGTTGTTGAATATATTTCAAAATGATTAGAAGTTTATATACTATGTTTCCAAACACACTAAACTATTACGATCCTTGTGTGTTTGTTTTTGTTATGTATTAAGTATTCCGAAAGAGTAATGTAATGTCCATGTACGTCAAGATTTGGGTCTCTACAGTTTGTATCATAGGAAAGGTTTAGTCAACCATTGGAAACTAGGATGTGAAAACCTAAGTGAGATCCCTAGAGATATTTCTAAGGTATGTCTAGCGATGTCCCTAAGGATAAGTATATGTATATGATATAGTACTAGAACTATGGTAAAGATCTTAGAATTTAACCTAAGATGTTAGATATTGAGGGTACTCCCCCTTTACTATGTTGTTTTCCCGAGCATGATTTTTTCCTCTCACACTATTCTTTTTGGGTTTTAGAAAATGGATGGAAACAGGAAGATTCACGATAATGGAGGATATGATGTACAATGGAATGATATTATTCATAAGAAACCTAATGAAATTGGATCTGGAGGTCCACATATAGTTATTATGCCTAATCAGAAATCTCATAATATGATAAATAATCTAAACATTGGTAGGATTTGTGACTCAGCTAATAAGAGAAACATGGAGTTTCATGATGATCATAGAGGAAAGAAAGTTCAATTCCCCTCATGTAAATCATGTGGGATGAGGCATCAGGGAGAATTTTTCAAAGGAACTGGAAGATGATTTGGGTGTGGAAAAGGACACAAAGCCAGTAATTGCAAAGGAAATGTTTTAGTTAACACCATGGACAAGGATAATGGTATTTCTAAGACATTAACAACAGTTAAATGTTTTAAATGTAGAATGTATGGGAATTATGCAAACCAATGCCCTAATGGAAAATCTCATGAAGAGAATCAGCATGGTCATATGATTAGTATTATTGTGGATGATGATGAAGAGACTAAAAATGAAATATAAGATGAAAGAAATGATGAAGCTCAGTCAGTGGTTTAAGAAGTTAGTGGAATGATTATATGTTTATAAAGAATAATGTATGGTACTATGGAATAAAGAATCATATAAAGATTGTTACACTATTGTTTTTCCTAAAGTATTTGAAATTATTTGTTGAATAGTACCAGTAACCATGGAAGGTTATTCAGATATTTTTGGAAAGTAGATGATATGCGCATAATGAAGGGATAAGAAGATAATGAGATGATTGATTGTATTCATTATCTCATTACAGATAAAAGGACTAAGTGATATTATGGTTGGATTATATAGATTTTTTGGGATTTTGGTATGTGTAAAGAGTTACATATTGACAGTATTCATTTTTTCACTAATTTTCTATGGTAATTTATGTTTCAATAGAATATATGACTAAGGTATTCATTTTTTTGGAATCCAACCAACAAGATATATCTTATGATATATGTGAGATAAATGCTTATATTCACATTCTTGGTAGATAAGCATTCTAGTAATTGTTTCCTTTATACTATGAGCTTGGACTGAAGTATTTTAGATAAGCCTAAATATTTGAATGGATTATGTTGGACAGAAGTTAGTATTGTTTATGGATAGAACTATTTTCGATATTATTGATGGGATGTTACTGTAATGTAGTTTTAGAAAAAGGACAACCTACAGGACGGGCGATAGCCCATCGCGTCAGAGAAGACTGTGGGAATCGAACCCACAACCGAAGTGCACTAGGCCATTATCGCCTACCACTGGCCTACAGGAAGTCCCTGGTTAGTAAAAACTATTTTTATTTCATTAAGCGGTATGATAGATGAAGTATAAGTCCATGATTGGAATCATATCTGATTAACCTCCCCATACATGGACTTATGTATTTGATAACGTTTTCTATCATTTTCTTTGAGATAGATGGAATGACCCATCATTCTATCACATGATATGTTAGCACTTCACGAATAACAAATTTATCTTCATTTCATTAAGAGATGAAGTAGAAATTGTTCAAATTACGAACGACAGTGAGATTGTACCAAAATCAAGCAAGTATTTATTCTAATTCAAAATTTTCAACATTATGGAAATGATATTGAAAACCAAAAATGTTGTCTTAGTGCTCATATATCCGACAAATTAAATGGTACCTTAGATCATCGAAAATCAATGGCTTCGTGATTGTTGCCTTTTTCATAGCCCAGTTCTCTACCACTCTCTATCAGAACATGATGGTTAGATTTCTCTTCTATATCCATATTTTCACCTATGTTCTCCTATGTGGAAACCCAGTGATTAGTTTATTTGGGTAACCATTATGTTTCATACTTTAGTTTTTGAAGTTAAGTTTTGGTATTTTATTTTACAATGTGGGTTTCAATTATAGAAACTTTCAAGTAGAAAACCATGTATAACCCTGATGAATTTCGAAGGCGAAATTCATTTTATGGGGGTAAAATGTAGCACCCAGAGATTTTATGAATGATATTCTTTTAATTTCATTGATGTATTCTATTATACACCACACCATGTTTAGCATGTACTATACGCAACACCGTATTTGCTTGCAGTATACACAACACTATTCTCGGCTTGTGTTACACACAATTCCAAGTTCGTTTGATAGAAGTTATTCTATGCAACATTGAGTGTATATATATATATATATTCAATTTATAAATAAAATATGGTTGGATTCTGTTATACGCAACAATAATGGAGTCTTTCACTACACGCAACCCTATCATGGCTTGCATTACACGCAATCACGACCTTCTTCGATAGCGTGTGTTGTACGCAATATCGGGTTTCACTAAACAATGATATATGGTTATAATATTATTATGAACTAGCCATTATTAATAGTATTAACTAAATTTTGAATTTTATAACAATAGTATTCATCTTATATTTTTTCTAGAACATGGTATGAGAACAAAATAAATTTTCCGGGTAAAATAAGTATTCTTCAAAAAATGCAGTTTTTCCACCTTTTGATGGAACACCAACTTTAAATCTTGTTTTTGACATGTTTATAAGTTCAATTTGAAAAAATAATATTCTTATTTGGAATCAGGATATAAAAATTTACTTTGGATAAATGTTTCATATTATTCTGATAACTTTCATATTTTAATGAATAGTAAAAACCCGCTATATTTTAATTAAAAACAACTTTTTTCATCATAATAATTTATATGGTTAAATTATTATATTGAATGGTTTTAAATTATAAATAATTTATGTCATTAGCATTGATTTTACATTGAATTTGTAGGTTAAATCAATTCAATCTTTTTCAATGTTTTAAATAAAAACCCATTTTCATTCGACAACGGGATTAATTTTAATTTAATTTATGCAAATTTTGTGTATTTAATTTGAAAAATTGGATTCCATATTTGGCTTCAGTGGGTCCAAATTATGTTAATAGGTTACATTTATACTGTGAATAGTAAATACGGTAATTTTTTATTTACTATAGTTAAAGGTAAATCGGGTAATTAAGGATAAAAATAAGATTATAAAATTACCATAACACTTGGAAAATCATATTGGATGAATACATGTAGACCCATATCACCTATGGATAGTACTAGATTCATTTAATGTAATTTTGACCATGAAATAATATAATTTTTATTAAAACCAAAGAAAGTGAGAACATGTCACTTTCTTAAATCTTATAAGTATATTAATTTTAATTTAGTGATAAACTTCATGAAACATCAAACATGAATTGTCTCCAGAAATAGAATTAAGTTATCTACAACATATGAATTTATTTATAATTTTTAGGGATTAAATAATTAACATTAATTGTGACACAATAGTGATGTAGAAATTGTTTATCTAGTGAAAATCAAGAATATAGTTTTTATTAAACTAATATCGGCCATTAACGGCACAAAACCCTGACCAAAAGTTATTGGTCATTTAAATGTAAACCATAATCATCCAATGGACGAATATTTGACCATTTGGAGCCTTATAGAATCGATTATGACACTTGTATTATTTTATTTCAAATGATACCAAAGTTGTCACCTTCATTATTTAATAAATATAACAATTTAGATATTGTGATTTTAAGATGATAAATGCAAGTAAATGTATTATTGTGAAAGTTAATAGATTTATCTACATCATAGGATTTTATTTTTAATTTTTATGCAACAAATAAGTATATTAAATAACTATAAAAAATGTTGTATTAATTATTTTTCTAAGAGATATACCAAATAAACGGTTTTAAAAATATTAAAATAAATATTATATAAACTATTTAATGTGATTAATGAATTTTATAGACAAATATGACATGTTAGGAATCTATTAAATATTTTACTATGAATATATCCTATGTGTAGATTTTATTTCAATTCAAATAAATGAATAGATTCAAAATTGACAGTATTGTTATTTTTTAAAAATAACATATTAATAAATTGTTTAAAAATAAAAAAAATATTTAAATTTATAATTTGAAATTTATATAGTATCCAATGTCAAAATGTATCCAATTATTCAAAATTAACAACACATAAATGATTATTTATAACCATTTGAAATTTAGAATTTTATTACCACAATTAAACATAAATAGATTAAATGAGGCTAAAACAAAATGATAAAGTTTGAAATAAGATAAAATCATTTATAAATTTTATTGGTTGATGATATTAAAACCCTATCTCATCTAATATTCTAATTGAGTAATTTTTGGTGGTTTTTATGTGGGTTTTGAATTTATATTAAACTAATATTTTTTAGGATTCCAAAGGTGCCCCTCTCTTTCCTTATAAAAGGGCACCTCCTCCCTCTCTTCCTCACACCATTTTGAGCCTTGAAGCTCGGCAAAACTCTGAGCATTTTACTTCCCCACTTCCCTAGATACCTTATATAGGTATTTTTCTTCTCAAAAGACCAACCCTAGTGCCCTAAGAAGAAGAGTAATGGAGGTGCGTCGAAGAAGAGGTAATCTCTTCTACCGATTCTTTCAAGATTATTTCTTCTTCAACCTCTTATTCTTTATATGTTTAATTATAAAGTAATAACATAAGTATCAAAAATATACTGATATATTATTATATATATGAAAGAACCCCATTTCAATTTTTATCCATCCTACGAAAAACGAAATCACCGCATGTGCGTACGTACGGAATACCGTCTCCACGCCGTGGTGTAATCTATTTTTCCAACACCCCCTTACATGGATGGATATAATGGTGTACAGAATAAATATACATAGTTATTATAACATCATACTGATTCTGTTATATTATACAATCCACTCCAATTCCTTTCAATAATTATGGGAATGATATCATCACTCGTGCGTACGTACGGACTACCGTCTCCACGACGCGATGAGATTCATTCTCCATGTTAACCATTCTTTAATGATTATAAAGTATATATAATAAGTAATCATTAAATATATGACATAATAATGATAATGGATTTATATATATTTATATATATATATATATATGTATTTCATCTACTTAATTCCATTCAATTCAATAAGGAAACGAAAACAGCATTCATGCGTACGTACGGCCTACCGTCTCAATGAACGGTGTATTTCATTCCTTTTATCGATCTATAATATATATGTATATGATGAATATATATTATATATAAATCATTTTTTACATTATGGAATTATGTAAATAAATATATAAGTAATAATATCATGAACGGCAAGTCAAAACACATACGATAAATGAAATGATTTTACCCAAAACGCTGCTTTAACATAGAATTTACAAAAGAACGGGTAATATAAAGTTATAAGTGAAACATATATGATATCATAACAATGAATATGATTATTTAATAAGTAAATGAAATTATTTAAATCATTATACAGGAGGTTCAGATCCATACGAAGCATATCTGACCTAAGGTAAGGGATAATTTTGCAAATCTCATTTTTATCTAAGATTGCTTATACGTAAGTATTTACAGGGGTTATTGTTATCATACATGCCCATGTTTTCTAAAAGTTTTTTTATGTTTTTTTAAATTCCTTTTACCCATTTTGACTTTTAATACATTGTATGTAAGGAATATTTCTTTAGTTTACGTTATGATGTACTTTTTTGAGTTTTCTGGCAAAAGTACGAGAAGAATGTTTTTTATCTTATACGGCACGAACGGATTTTTACGGTTTTATAAAGCCTTATTTTCATGAAGCTTCTTCCAAATGATTTCATGACTATTTTCAAAAAAATCATTTTCTTTTAAAATTGCATGACATTTTGTTGAATGAGATTGATTTTGATGAAGAAAGGATATTTTCCTCAAGAATTCATTTCAAGTGTTTTATCAAAACCATTTTTCATCTATGATGACATTATTTCATATGTGTATGTTTAAAGTATCTTGTCTCAATGATTTACATGGCTTCACTTTTCATATTATTAAATGATATCCATTTCTTTTATATGGATTATGTGATGATGGGATGATGTTTATGAAACCCATTTTATTTATTGGGTTATTATGAATGATGTATGTTTATTTTGTGGCACAAGTAAGTATGATTTCATTATGAGATGGGTTGTACCTATATCTCCCTCCAATGCATTGGGTAAAATTTATATCTCATGATATAAACATGGATGGAACGGTAAGTTAATCCAGTTCTGTGTTACAGGACTGAAACGAGGAGTGAACTCGATTCAGAAAGGGACTTTGTCCACTAAGATGGTCTTGGAAGCAATGCCTTGGCTACCATGGAAAAAATTACATGTGATGAATGGTTGCCACAATTTCATGTTTTATTCCCATTATATTTTATCATGTTTTATGTTCCATTATTATATAGGCCTTACGTACTTCCACAATTTATGTCTTTGCTCAATATTTTGATGTTTAAATTTCATGTTCAGGTTTTTGCATCCAAATGTTTATGGATTGTTTTTTGTTATCTATGTTTTCCCTTACTGAGCATTTGAGCTCGCCCTTTTTATTTTTTATTTTCCCCAGGAAATAATGAAAGGTTTTAGGTAAGAAAACAAAAAGGGGAAGATCATTATGGGAGTTGTTGAAGATATTTCAACATGATTAGAAGTTTATATTACTAGTTTCCAAAGACACTAAACTATTACAATCCTTGTGTGTCTATTTTTGTTATGTATTAAGTATTCCGAAAATGTAATGTAACGTCCATGTACGTCAAGATTTGGGTCTCTACAGTTTCCACTCCCCCCGTATTTGTGTAATAAATAAAATTAAAAAAATTAAATATCTCATGGAATGTGGTGGCAGTTCAAGATGGAACATATATGTTACCAAAAAATGTTAAATAATTGGACAGTTGGAATGCTACAACTCAAGCCAAGACTATCACATGGAGTTATTTCCTCTGGGTCTAGGTTGATTTATTGACTACTTAAAAAATCTACCATTATATTATATAATGATGGGATCATTTATTTGATTTTATATATATATATATATTGTTCATTATTAATGTTATTGATTTATATATTGGGTTTTTTCTTAGTGGTAACCATACCCCAAATGCATCCAGGCTTTTGGGTTTTGAATCCCATTAAAATTATAATTTTGACCCAACTAAATTGTGGGTTCCAATTATATTGGTTTTTTTCAATAATGTCAGTGGTGAATATTTTATTATCATTGATAGTGTTTAGGTGATACCTAATTCAGTATGGTAGAGATTGGTACAAAAACAACATATAGAGTTAGGGTCATACATCCATAATGGGACCGATCTTTGGGGTATGTTGATGTTGGGGATCTAGTAGATGTTAGAGGTACTCTGGTGAAGTGAAAAGACGGAACCAACACGATAGGTGGCCAGCGAAACCACTTGATGATGAACTGTAGTTTGTGATAGGGATGGGATGATATGTAGGTGAGGCAACATGAAATCTTAGAATTTGGGGAGATCCAACGGTATGCGATATAGGTGTGGGATAGTGATCAAAATGGAATGGTCTTTTTTTGTTACCCATGGTCTGCATTCCCATGTCATCCACTGATAGGTTTCCCTAGGTAAATTTTCATCCGATTTGGTAATGATTTTTGGGTAGAAAATGGGTTTGGTGGATGGACACTATATGAAAGATTATAGGGGTTCTTCTTTTGGTGGAGGTTGTTTGTACTATGGTCTATATCTAAGGGATTATTTTATCCCACTATAAAGAGGATTCAGGAGGTACATCAAAAATATTATGCCTTGTTTGGTCATGATCACACATAATGAATATTAGAGGTCTTATGGATCAACTAAAAATCAATGGGTCTTTACGCCAAATATTATAAGGGGAAAATTCCTATATAATAAGACATACCCAATTAAGGATTTTGATGTGTATGTTATCCCTTTGGGGACTATGAGATTCCTTTTTGACATGTGTATGTGAAGTGTATGTTGGTTTTAATGTATTTATTTCCCCAATCACTTAATATAAGTATTTTAGGAAAAAATATTATGATCCCATAAACAATTGAATTAATGTGAAAATATGTAATATAAATAATTGCATTATGTGTTAATTGTTTTTATCTATCATGTTTGATTAATTTATGAAGATATAATTAATGTTAACAATACATGTAATGGATAAAACAAGATAAAAATTTTAAATAATATATTAAAATACCTCAAATATATATTAAGACATACATGGCCTTCCATAACATGATTTGAAATGAAATCCTAGAACACAATGTTTACATATCCAATGAAAAGACACTAATCAGGGATTAATATATATGGTTTTGGGATTTCTTAACCATAATGTTATAGAGTTCATTGGCCAAAGTCTATTCAATAAAAATAGAGGAAATATTTTAGGAAATATGGTTTTGTAATTACGGATTGGGGATTCTAATCAATGGATCCAGAAACTGAAATCCCATAGTTAGAAATAATTCTTACGTAAATATATTATTATTTTCTTCATAGCCATTTCATGGATATTCAAGAAGGGAAAATAGTTACATTCCACAAGAATCACTTTTTTGACTTTCCTTTCCAAGTTCAATGGTTTGGGATATTGAATCATAATAAAATAGTGGGAGACCAAATAAAAATAATTATATTATATCTCATGTAATTGCTTATAATGTAAAGTGGTAATCATCTATTTCAATTATTGTCGAAAATTGAATGAAAAGTAATACATACAGTACACCCATTACATAATTCAGTACTTGTCCTTTCAAATAAAAATTTATAGACATGGAACAAATTTTTAGGAAATGAATTGTTATCAGAATGTTTTTATTATTACCAAAATCCTATATTAATTTTTTTCAATAGAATTTTTTGGAGAAAGCTAAAAAGGATTCTTAACGGAGAAATATTAACTAAGCTTCAAATTTTAATTGTCTTATATCATCAATAGTGTCTAGAGAGTTAATGGTACAAGATAAGGACATGGATACATCCAACATAATATATCATATCAATTCTCTTGAGAAAGAGAAGAAATGTATATAAATTAATAAGTATATTAACATTGTATATCATTTTAAACATGAATAAATAAATTTATCTACTGGTCGTGAGGTCAAAATTATGGGGTATGTTGATCGATTAGAGAAATTGGGCTTCCACGGGGAAAAAAATTATACATTTATCTTATTTTATTATCCTGACCACCAGGATTATACTTATTTCATCAAGATAAAATATATTCGAGGGATAAGTCTCTTAGGAGACTATTGTTCATACTTCACCAAGTAGATAAGGATTTATTTAAACTAGTTTCTCCATCCCTTTATGATGAATTGATTGAAAGAAAAGGCTGGAGACCATATGTAAAATCTAAAGAAAAAATTATATTTTGGAGTTATTAAAATAGAAAAAGGATTCAAATTTTGAAGAATTAAAAAGACGATATTTTATTGTTATGTGAATGAATTGAAACTAGAAAATAAATTTTATTGAATTGAACAAGGAAGAAGTTCCATCCACATCAGGTATATTCATTATGTTGATACTCATCTATTGCATTTTAAATACAATTTTATTGTAGTATACATGTATTTAAATATTGTAAATGTGATATAATATAATGGTTATAGATTGAACTCAGAAGGAGATGAGAAAGATTGATTCCTATGTCATCCAAGGAGAGCTCACTATTTATCATTTACAAATGGATTTATTCTTGTTTGTAATAAGTGTTTCCAAAACATTTATCTCAGTGTCTGGATCGAAATAATAATACATTATTTCATTATTTTGAATAAATATTGTAATGGTACTTCCATACAAAACTATCTATTCATTAACTCTTGAATCACGAGTATCCATTGTAATGAATGATGAATATAAAATAAAATATCTTTACATTATTGTAGGAAAATAATTCTTTATCAAATAAAACTGAAATTTTTAGACATTTTTTATTCCATTTATATAATTTTTGTCTTAATTGAACTAATATAAAGGATGTAAAAACAAGTTACAAATCTTGTTTTCAATAAAAACCCATTATAAAAAATAGTACGTCACATTTCATTTGATTTTAGTTCAATATGTCCATGTGAACAATTCTAAAGATAAATGTAACAGAATATACTACATGATATTTCTATAATAAATTTTATAAATTCTCAATAATGTAAATGAGTGAATTTGTTAAAGATTGAGGAATATTTCAGTTGTATTTTCAAATAAAATAATATCAAAGTAAACATTTATCATTTATATGGAATAAAGGGTATACCTAACATAAGAATCCTTATATATATCAATGTTTTTATTGTAGTAAAAGGAATATATGGGATGAGTCATATATATATTTCAAATCTCCCATTATAATATCCAATACTCATTTTTAAAATATAATTGTAATAAAAACCATATTCCAACTATATATTATAATGGATATCATATCAATTGCGATATATTGAAATTGTTTTTGGACACTACCATAGTGAATATTGAATTTTTATTATTAAAATATGGACTTAGCTTCAAATGGGCATTAAAATACTAGGATGTATGTATCTTAATGATCCTAATTCCACTACGGGTATTAAATTCTAGTCAAGATTGCATGTGTTTTATGAAATTAATATTATCACTTTTAAAATAGTGCAACAAGATTTATCATATATGCGTTAAGGATTTGGATGAACCTGGGATTCTATAAGAATATTTGACTCCACTGAGCATAGTGGGAGCAGTACATCCAATGATACATATTGTGTAGGAATATATAACCAAATATGTCTCTTATGTTCACCATGGTGGATGATACCTATATTATTCTTTTATAATAAATATTCTTTTAAAAATTATTAAATGATAAAATGGTAAGGTTAAAAATGTATTAAAATTCATGTAATAAACACCATGTATCAGGGTTTTGAACTCCAAATTTTCAATGTTTTTAAGAGTTGATATTATTAGTGAGTATTGAAGATAAATTGTCCATAAATGGTACAATACTATATAAGTATAGATTGATGGATTATTTAAAGGGTTAGTCTATGAAAAAATATATTCACCCCTTATCATGACTATTTTTTTTCGAATTTTACTTAACAATAAATATTTAAATGATCATCATTTATGGATTTTGATTGTCAAGGCCACCTCATTTCATGGAATCTTATCGAATTTCTCTATATGTCGTTAATAAAAAGGGAACCCTATGGTATATGTATATTATATATAACTAAAAGGGGTTAGTGAAATGAATAAATTCTAATAATATATGACGATTGCATAAATTTATTTATGAATAAAACATTAACTATTCTACTAGAAAATTATTTTAGAAATGAATTAGTGACATATGTTTCTAACTAATTAGTGGGGGAGCTATAGGTCTTCAATATAGATATTTTTATAACATATAGAAAAAAAATTATGTTTCTTACCATCTTGTTAACAGTAATGATTGATATTTATTCAATTATGACTTAAAATATAAATTTTCTTCAAGGGAAAAAGATTCCAAAAATAGATCAATGGGTTTCCGAAATCAAGTCATAGTGTATCTGTAAACATATTATAAAAAAATTAATGTTAAAAAAAACTCAACACTATGTTCTTGTTGGAATATAATCCTTCCTCTAGAACATAGATGGTCATATGTATGGATTGTGGATATTGAAATAATTTCATATGATTATATGCTAGTAATTAATGTAATATTTAATGATATGTTCTAAATTTTGATATTAATGGTGCATGAATCATAGTAGGATAATATAATATAAGTCAAAAATAGATTCGTCAATATATAATTAGAACTACCCTATAACACATTGAAATGATTATATGGACGAGTTCATGGTGTTTGGGAAAGTGTGAATACTTGTAGTCTATGGAATTGAACACTTTTCTATATTTGGTTAGCTTGTATATCGTTTCATATAAATTTCAAAGCTAGTTAGTGTGAAATACTTATTACATCTACTTTTTTCATATAAATAATACAATACTATATTGAAGATTCTAATGTATCTTATAAACTAGTTTAGAAACATCCAATTAAAATTTTGAATTATACTATACGAAAGATATTATTTCAATTTATGATAATCCTTAACTTAGGATTTAGTCAATATATTGGGATTCTAACCTGGTAATATGAGGTGGATACTCTATCATATAACTACATGAGGGTTTTTTTGTGGATAATAGTGTTTTAGTAAACATATTCTCTAAATTGACATATGGATTAACAAACCCTTTTTATTGAAACATGATATTAATTGAAACTTTTGGAATTCTCAGTAGACACATGTTCAAGATGTGAGAAATAAGCATCCATTACTAACCGGCTTTAGTTTATGTGAGATTTTTTGGAGTTGGTTCCCTATAAAAATACACATTTTACTTTGTATTATATGAATATTAAATTATGTGAATATTAATATAAATATCATATCATATATTTATTTTTATTCTACATGAATTTGATTTCACAATGTCTGAGAATATCTAGAAGAAAGATATGGTCATTGAAGCTCTTCACTATCCCGAGAATCTTGAGATTCTAAGATGATATCTATTGAATATAGTTCAACATCTATATAAAATACTATTATAAGGAACATCGTACATGGATTTTATAGTCTTACTACATGTAATTTTATGAATATTATTACGATGAAGTTCAAACTTCACAATCTTTAAGATGGGAGATTATGAGGACATACCCACCAGAAGAAATTCTATATGTTTTGGTGTCATTAGATCATTTTATCTATGACCATTTTTAATGGCCCTAAGGATTTATTATTTTTCATAATATATGTTATGACTCACATACATAGGTATATTTTATATTACCTAATGATAATATTTCCTGAAAAAGTTGGATATGTTGGTGTTAATTCTTGCCAAATGAGAACTGAAAAATCCATGATGGAGGAAATACTAGAAGATTGGTAATCCATTCTCTACAATGATAAAGAATAGGAATCGATCCATGATCACATGGATCATGTGAACCATTGGGAATGGCATGGATAGATCACTTGAAGAAGGTCATGTGAATTGTCGGACATAGTGGAAAGCATGTGGAAGGACCTATCGGTGATCACTCATCAAAAGCTAGATAAGCTCCCCTAGGTCAAACGTCTTTTCTAATGGAGGAAACCTGAACAACCATCGAAACATTCATTGATAATAGGTGGATAATATCAAAAACTTAAGAGCCTATTGGAGTCTTAAAACCCACATGACACATCACTTATGGGGTGACCGATTATCATAGACAATATTTATAAAACCTCATCAGATACAAAACCATTGTATAATAAAAAATGTAAATAAAATATAGAGAAGGTATGATCCTCTTTGGGTTGTTAAAAATCATTTAATTCTCCCTTGGATATTTTCAAGACCCCTCAATAACCGTAAGATATATCCACTCCATCTCAAAAAATCCACTTTCTTTTCATCCTTCTCATGGTATGAAATCTGGGAATGTACAAGAAATATCATCCTTCCCCCATATATCCTTATTGGAAAGAGGTGTAATTTTCATTTAGATTCATGTGAATCTCTAAAAAACCTTTTTTTATCCTGGGAATCATCGCCAAGATGTGGAGTGATTTTTATCGACAACACTCATACAACCTCATGATATTTCCTACCCATGAAAAAATAAATACAAATATAATGATTTGATTGATGGGATTGATGGTATCCTCTTGTCATCGTAAAAAAAACGTGAGCCCTCAAGGATTTCAACAACATGATCATATAAGACCACCTGAAAAGAATACCTAGTTTCACAAAGTCCCCCTAATAGGACATCCTTATCTTGTCGAAAATACCAAGGAAGTAACCTAAGATCATGTGATGGCCTTTCAATAGGTTCTTAGATCTCATTAAGTCATGTGTACATGTTAAAATGAAAATATGAAAATCCCATGTCTTGTTTGCCTAAGAAAAAAATGATAAATTTAGTTGGCTATTATCCAGTAAGGTATTTATTGAGGGTATGGTTTTGTGGGTACTAGAACTCTTGCAACACCCCAAAATGACTTATAGAGGTACCTCAGGGAGATAATGATGTTGCATTGCTCCATCGACACTAGCCATGATTTGAGTGATATGAACAAGAAAATAGGAGAATAACTGTGGTAGAAAGACCTCTAAATCCTCCACCACAGAATGATAATTGATTCACTGAAATCTAGAAATGATAAATATTTTTCCTCACACCTCGCACTTGTATGAGAGTGGATTCATCGGAGAGGATTATCTTGAAATAGGAATGTTTTCCATTAGTTAAGATCTGTTAAACAGTTGATGAAATCAAGAGGCATGCATAGAGACATAACATGATCACTCATATATCATCTAAATGAATCCTAAAAGGTCATGTGGAGAACATACCACATATCAGTAAGACCATACGATACATAAAACTATATAACAGGAAAAAATGTATGATATTCATAATAAAAGGTTGGAACAAAGACTAAAGTATGGGAGAATTATGCAAATAATGCGGATTCTCATGAACTTTTCATTATCCACCCACTTCATGCGACAGCACCAGGGCAAGTCACCTAGATCTTGCAGGACTCCTTGGGTATAATATTTGGATCCACTGAAGACACTTAGACATGTAAAAGCAAGTTAAATGGAGCCCCTATAGGATGTCAGCATTGACTAGAAAATTTATCTGGTCTCAACATCCAAACCATGCAGTGTTCTTCTAATATATCCCTAGACTCAGAGAGAATCAGTAGTACATATCACTTGAGTGTCATGGTAGCACCTAGGAATGTCAACTGCCTCACACAGCACCCTCTAGGCACCCCAGGTAGATTTCACGATGTCTTCTAAACATGTCATCCTAGACCTGAATCACCTTCTAAGACACGTCTCGCTAACTATTTTGACACCCACTAAGAATATCATCTAGCTCTTGTGATGAAACTAGGGTGAGATATCTTGATCTGATGTGGACCTATAGGCATTTCTACTAGGATCATGTGATGGATTCCATGACAAACCGTCTATGTGTGACAATTTTTTCTGGAAATGTTTTTTTTGACCATGTGATAACACTCAAAATTGTCATCCATGTTATTTGATGTCCCTCAAACAAGTCAACTTGATCATGAAATATTCTATGGATATGTTCGGAGTACATTCTATGAAATTAAAAAATATATTCAAGTCATTTCAATAAGACCATAGATTAATGTTAGGAAGGAATGAAGTCCAAGTCACAAGGGTTCCCCAGTGCTTTATATCCTTTTCTGTAATTAGTGTGTAAGATCCGATCATAAGGGAATCATTATTTTTTATGACCCAGTCCTAATGATCTATGAAAAACCCTAATTCCTTCCATAACTAGGATACATAGGATGCCTTCTTATGACTATATCTCTATATTAAACATTCCATGGGGTTTAGAAATACATAATACCATAATCTATAAGTATTGAGATTAATTTTTTTCCATCCCTTGTTTATCACACTGAGAAAATATAATGTGTGTTTAGATATTATTTATAATTATATATTTCACATCATAATCCCCATAAAAATAAAATGGTAACCTTAGGGTTTAATCCCTGACTAGTTCCATAAAATGACATGTCCCACATATAATGGAAACGTTAGTGTATATGCCTGGAATAATTGGACTAGGTGGAATATAATTCCAATAATAACTAGAATACATTAGAGACCTTATTAATGACCAAGCCTAAAATCAAATGGGCATCCACATTAGTATGAAACCCTCCAGTTATTCTACAATTCAACCATTGGGACCCAATCATTCCTATTGGACGATCATCTTAACACATCCATAAGTTCATTAAGAAGAAAACTAAAATATGATCTCTTTGAATCATAATATATCTAGGACATGTAGGAATCCCTCTTAAAGATTGAGCTCCATAATAATAATCTTGATGATGGTCCCAAAAAATATGTACTGCACCCATATGCAGTGATACTAATAACCTATGATCAATGGATTCTCACATCGATCAAAACTCATATGGGATTAGGGAGGTATGTTGGTCATCTAATTCACATAATGAATCTATACCTGTCAGATAAATCTCATCAAGTATGATTTAATGAGTGTAATGATTTAAATATCACCCACGCAAAGTCATCTACCTTGGGGCCACTCCCAAGGTCAGGATCGAACTATGATAACTCTAACTCCTACTATAAACAGGAAATGTAGGATATCTCTGTGAGACTCAATCACAAATAACTAGGTCATAAGTGCCCACACATGTGTCTTTTATGCATGATGGTAAACTCCAAGGGTTTAACAAACTATGTAGATTTTTATTTTGGTAATAACTTATATATATAGGATCCATAATAATTGTTCAATCTTCTCCTCGGAATATTAACAGCCTCCCAATAAGACAGATATTACAAAGTTTCTGGTTACGGAATTTCAACATATATATTCCCTATCATTAATGTAACATGGATGATGATCCTCAGATACATATAGGTGAATTTTCAAATAATAACCCCCTTCTTATTTGCACAAAAGATACATAACCTATAATCACTTTTTAGGGAAACATATCATGTATCTTTATTAGAAAGAGATTAATTAACATATCATAAATATATAAGAGAGTCTCAATGTAGGTAATAACCCCCCCCCCCCAAATGTTCTAATGACCTCTACCTCCCATCCCCTCGACCAATGTGAGTTCCTAAGCGTCAATGGGCCTGAAACTCCATTTAACAACTAGCCATATGAAATTAGGTATGTACCTAGTTATGGAGGAGGGAACCATTGGGATTTTACATAAATAATTACAATGGTGACCTCATGTAAAATATTTTACAATAACAGAACCCCTCACAATCAACCATTAGAGAAAACAAAATCCACCTCAATGAGGGTTTCAGGTGGTATCTTTCTATTAAAAAAATGGTGAACCCAACATAAATCGCATAAATAACAAATTGATTGGATTATTATACATTAGGGTATATTGTTTACACTCTATACACAATAATAAATGGTGAACCCAATGTGAATCTATAAAATATAAAAATTATTAGGTTATTATACATTGGGTAATTTTTTTTTCACATTATATGAAAATGATATTTTGATTTCAAAATAAATCTCTAAAAAAATGATTTAGTAATTGTATGTTAGGAATTTTTGACAATGTGAAGAAAAAAAATGGTTAAACCAATGTGAATCCCTTAAATAGAATGGAGGGTTAGTTTTCTCTATTCTAGGCCACTTTTTTAATATCCTACACAAAAAAGTTGATAATAATAATGTAAATCTTACATATGATCCTCTCTAATTGGGGTTCTAATGAAATAATCCCATCATCACTTAGATAAGTCCATAGAAGAATAATGGATGGATTATGAATAAAATGAAAATTTTGGTAACCGTGCATATCAGATTGATTATATCATACTAATGATATTAAAAATAACAGTGACCTTTTCACAAGTTTTATGAATGACTCCAGATACTTTTCACACCAACAACATCCCGATATGAGGTAATTACATCATAAAGTGACTGTTTTGGCATGTCTATTGTGGTTGTAACCCCCATGAGACACAAAAAAATATCACATTCCCAAAATATCCAATATTAGGTGGTGAACACAATGGTATAGAAGTACCATATACATGGTACATTCTTGACACTCGATGCCACCCACGATGGCCTCTATGTGCTTACTACCTTAAGTTCTCATCTTCTAAGGAATTATGTCTCTAATCTAGTGCACCTTAATTGTACAAGAAATTGCATTGGGAGATTATACCAAGAGGGAAAAAATATCTTACATTATTTTCTATTGATGGTTGAAAAGAGAGTTAAATATAAATCTCTATTGATTTGAGTTTCACCGAGGAGGGATAAATTCAAACTTATCACCAGCACCTTCCTAGTAGTGCCCATCAGTGGCCTAAAAATGGAACCACCAGACAAAATTCCACCAATAACAACCACACACGGGAGATAAGGAAGACACATTGGGTGAGAAAGGTGATGGATATCCATGAGTTGGAATATATCCCCACTCCAACTAAGGATTTCTTCTAGAATATTCTGGAAGTAACCAATGATCAGGACCGTATCCATACTCACTCAGAAAATGTATATGGACATATTCCCACAACAAGTATGGGGGAGGCACATATCCCTACCACTTTCATGAATCCTGTGAGATTATTATTTAGTGACAATGATGAAATATGTGGTTTATATAACTTCTTTATAAATTATATCATCTATTATAGAGTAGTGACCGAAAACGTGAAGGCCTAAATCCATAACCAAAATGTTCTAAATTGACATTACAAAATAATAAGAGCTGAAGAACACCACATGGAATATTATTGAACTTGTATAGTTACATGGAATGGTGCATATTCCTATCCCTACATTCATGAAAATGAGAACACATATCATTATGAACATATTATGTCACTAAAGAAATCGTACATTCATGCTCCTGTCTAGATGGATTATCAAAATATTCTGGTAATGGGAGAGGTATCAGACCAGGCTCATATTCCTCTTCCAACTGAGGCTCTCCTGGTTAGAGTGGAGCATGCCTTCATGAATGGGGAACATTCCTATTGGAAAATTCATGTGAAATTTTTCAATATCCTATGATCGGGATTATATCTTCATTTTGGTCGGGGCTCACCTTGTATGAGTGTAACATGCCTTGGGACATGTTCATATTCTTGTCTATGAAAATCAAAAACATACTCCAAAGGACCATGATCTAGATTATGTCACTATTATGTCTAGGAATAACTATGTAAGAATGTAACATTCTTTATGACATGCTCATCTTCCTATCATTGGATTTGACTTTCATATACTAGATGATCATAGATTCCAGTCACATATTCTTTCATCTGCAGATGAATGACTGCATTAGCTTCCTCCAAAAGAAATAAATAAGGAGGCTCATATCCCATATACTATTATAGATGTGTTTAGACATATTCTAGTGTGGAATTTAAATTCATCAAGGATAATGTTCCAATCCCAATAGGGTCTCACCAATATAGAGTTGCACATTCCTTGGATCATACTCATATTTCTACTAAGAAAGACCATAAACAAATTCTAATGACCTAGGATTGGAATAAAATTATCATCCATACTAAGGTTCAACAATCGTGAATATAACATTCCTCGAAAGAAGGATCATATTGATGTCATCAATAAGGAATAACGTTTTAATATTCCAAAAACATATTGTTATCTGTATTATACATCCATAGAAAATATAGTTCTTAAAAAATTTAGAAACCACTATATATTAGGCTCATTTTCGTACACAATTCTAAAATATAGGTCGATGTATTCCATCGATGGCATAGAAAAAGACCCATAATTCTTACATGCATAATGATAGTGTCTTTAAGATCATTTAGGACAGACTTCAAACACCCCAATGGTCCTTCAACTATTTAACCGAAGAACATTTTGAACATTAACATGATATTCATCCTCCTAGTAGTCCAAAGATTAATCGTAGAGACCATACTCATAACGTCCACCATGGTTAACTTCCTCATGGTGATATCTACCATGAACAAGGAATTCCTCCACATACCTATACACTATTATATATATAGGTTTCCAAAAAAATCAAAAGCCTTAATATACAAATGTTCTCGAAATATCTGATTCAAACACATACAGTTCCCCAATAAACTTCTAGGACCACTTCACTTAGGTTAGTAAGAGACCCCAATATCAACTTTTTGTGGTCTGGATAGAAGGAGGAAGGTACGTCAGATGAAGAGGAGGTGAACGTTTACATGTGGGTTGAATAATCTGGAAACAAACTCCACATCAAGATTTTCCCCTAACTACTACTGACTATGAGGTCTCTAGTGATCTAGAGAAGTAGAAAATTCCTTATCTATATCCAAATTAATTTGATACTCCTCAGTGAATGAATTCTACAAATCTCCCCAATTCATGATATGAGTATCACCTTCAGATAATTAATACACTTTGTTGTTAGTTGGATATGTAAACCTTTTCAATATCCCAGAAACCAAGAATAGATTATCTTAACAAACACATACACAATGTTTTTCACCACACCGTGATGACACAACACTGACTAATAACCCTAGTACCTCCAGAAAAGTGTATCCTATGATTGGAACAATACAGTGTATTTCACATCAATATATCCACAGTACGAATAGCATCTTGCATCGTCATATTCTCTAGATTAAACATAGGTCCAGGTAAGGAGAGGGATAATTGATCACTAAAAAATATTACCCCGCATCAACGATGCCAAGAAATCATGAACCAAGGGACATGAATTATTACATACCTTTGAAATGTGTTCATCTATGCAATAGGAATGCATTTCAGACAGGATGATAGAAATTGTGTTCAACCGCACAACTTCTAATAAATAATTATTCAAATTATGGGATTCCATATCTCTGAGGTCCTATGTTATCACAATTAAACCACATAAATAATTCCATATTAGTAGGTAACATGTCATTTTTTCAGGAGAATACCCTACTCAACAGGATAGAAGAATATCTCCCACTACCACCCCCAATTAGATCGTTAATTTCTAAGATGATTAAGGAAATATCAGTAGCAGCTGTAAAAAAACACCATCCCACTTGGCCTGGGGAATTTATATCTCACTCATAGTCACTAGGTTCATCATCCTAGAAGAGGGTCCTAGAGAAATAAATGGTGATTCCCAATAAACACCATCCTACGGGACTAGGGGAAATCATATCTTCATGTTTTCCCATGGAGTCATCAAATACCCAACCAGATTCATTGGATCCTAAATAATAGGAAAAACAAATGTGAATATCACCCATGAATAAACCTCATCCAGTAGGGCTAACAGAATTTTATTCATTATCATCATCATATAGAGAACCCATATTTTCTAGGAGGTGTGATAAAAATCAATGGATGACATATCATCCATTCCTCCCCCCTAAAGATGAACCTCAATTGTTTATGGCCCATTCAAAAATCTTGACCAAAAATTCCTCATGTTCACTAATCATAGACCAAGATGGGAGGAGTATATGGTGAGGCAAATCAGACCTTGCTGGGTTCTGGTGACAATATTTCCCAATATTTTAAATGGTTCAAAAAAATACCATGTTGAAGGTAGTGCTAAATCATCATGTTGCATCGAATGTAATGGGATAAACACCATTTCCTTATATGCCACTATGAATTTCATCAATGTCAACATAAAATATATGTTTGATTGAGTCACAAATTTAGAGGGATTATAAATAGACAATATAATCCGACATGAGGGTGATTTGGATTCTCCAAATAAGGATACACACACCCGGAACGAAAGACAGATCCAAAATTTGGGTCCTTTGAATATCAAGTTGCCACATCTCATGTAGAACTCTACAAAAGGAAAAAGGAAAGTTGGGCCACATCAATATTACCGCCATGAGTATTTGAGGTTCCCTACATGAAGGTACAATTGTATAAATATTGGAGTGAGATTGAGACTTTTGATAACTCATCGAGGAGATTCCTAAGAGTAATATTCCAGCCAGGTATCACCTTTGGGTAGAGAATTATATTCTCCCTCACATATCTGATTCACTAGTAAGAGTGGTGTCTATGAATTAGACCGGATCTATATCTATGAATCTGATCTACAAAAATGTGGATGTTGAAAATGATCATGACTTACCTCTATTGTAGAGTAATCCTCACCCTATCCAAGGTATTAATTTAGACTTAGGCTGAATGAAAATCAATGAGATACAATTGTAGGGCCATAAAACTAATCCCCATCCACTCCCCGTGGATGTGATATGGCTTAGACAGTGTTACACCTAGATATTATTAACATCCTCAAGTCTCATTATAATCAAATTAAATCCATGGAAGTGATATTTTCACTTGTGTATCATGAGAGGAATTCATATCTCGAATGGATGGATGTTACACTACGTCCCCCCAATTTTAGGAATCCTACCGTCTATACCATATAAAATGATAAATACCCCCACAGAATATCTCACACACTTCATATATGGATGTTGGCCAATTATAGACCATCAATATTAAAAAGAAGAAGAAAAATCTAATGTGTTTGATACTGAGTTAGATATGGACATTTTTCTTTTGATATATCATTATTCTAGCAGTAAAAATGGCATGATTGGAATACCTTCATCTCTAATTCCATTACTAGTTCTCTTCTACGCTAAGGAAAAAAATTATTGTCAATCATAAAACTAAAAACAAAAAGAGAAAATGAGAAGTTTTTGGACGTCATATCTAGATATAATGTTTTAATATATTCACTCAGCATCCCACTCTCATAGGATAAAATGATGGAACTATGTTATGAGAATCTATAGGATAAGTTGCAGACACCACCTTCCCCAATGAAGTATTCACATTGGTTCTATGAATTTGATGAAATCGAGCAACATATTAAGGGAACTATTTACTGAACCTGGTCCAAAAACCAACTCATTCCCTCAACATAGACTAAAGGATATTCAAATAATATGCTACATCTATCACCCTCAAGCTAGAAGATGTGCCCCTCATAGCACCTAGGAAGGTCCCATAATTCCCAGTACCACATGTCAAGTGGATTCATCCACAAAATCTCCCTCATCTTGAAATATAGAGAAATTAGGTTCACCATGTAATTGAGAAATAGATGAATAAAGAATACTAATTCCAAAATTTACAAGTCTCGAGATATATCTTTGTATTCAAGGATAATAGCATGCTCAACCTACTGCGTCTCAGGAATCTGGATGAGGTCAACATCACTGACCATCGGAACTACATCCCTTTCTATAGAAGATCGGTTCATAATATCCATGGAAGCATAATCTTCAAAGACATCAATCATGGAATGGTCAATTCTGAACATTTTGTATGAGATAACTCCTCAATGAAGGTGGTCTTCAAAACTATTTCCTTTTCAGAAAAATATGGTTATTGGAAAAATTTTATATCATGGCATATGTAGATGTTTGATAGTTGGATGAATTGAATAGGAGTTTACCAATATCATGATACCTTGAGAGAGTAGCTTCATAGACCCTCACTGTCCCAAACACTCATGAAATTTACATTAGATATGTGTCACAAAATTGGGAGTGACCTTCAGACGTGGGATGAACTGTAAGAGGAATTGTCATATTAATCTACTAAAAAAGTTCTAAATCTTTCATATTTCATCCCAGTGACATTCATTTCATGATCACCGCCCTAGAAAACAGAACTGTCACTGGATTAATAGCTCATATTTTGATATATCAACATGATATACTTGGAATAACATTCTCAAATGATTAATAATCCTAAAAATATTGGTTTCCCATTCATTAATAGGGAACATAGGGTTGTATGTGTAGGAACCGAGGATACAGGGGATAGTACATGCTTGTTCAGACACAATATTTCAATTGTGTCCCCAAAAAGGACATATATGCAGCTGAAACCCATGGGAATGTGCTCCATAAATCCTTTCAAAATCATGGAGTCATCCCAAAACCCTTAATTGAGCTTCCCTTCTATGTTGTCTTAGATTACCACCTATATGGGGTTTTATTATCTCATTACCTAGGTAATGGGGAAGGTCAGAATGACCCACACCACTGGAAGTGGATGCTCTCATTACATATAAAAAAGAACCAGTACCTTCCACCTCAAATTATTTAATTATTAGGCAATATTTCAATGAGAAATCCCACCACAGGAAGCATTTTCCTCTGGGAAAAAATTGTGATATTCTAAAATAGATGGTGGTATCCCCAGCCAAACTACCAATCCTTGATGCACTTAATATTTCAATATCACTTTGGAAGGAACTCATTGTAACCATCCAGATAACACATAAAATTGAGACATAAGCCATTGTAGTTGAGGTTTATCGAATAGAGACCATGTTTGAAGAATATTATTTCCCCATCTCAATTATTAACTAGGATGAGGAAGAAGTTTTGAAGGTACATATCACACCCCTATGTCGTTTGGATAGACTCAATAAAGTTTATATATGAAGGGTCCTAATAGATAATGTCTATGGGATAATTCTCATTTTGATTCAAACCCAATAGTTTTTTTGGATATAAAAAGATGGATTCCTCTCCCAAAATACTAACAATTCATGGGTATGATAATCATGAGAAAATATATTTTTGTAAGATAAATCTCAAAACTCGGTATGGGGACCTCACACATGATGATATGATTATGGTTTTCTTGAAAGACCCCACATATAATGTCCTTCTCAGAATGCCCTAGCTACATATCCACATGGAGCTATATTCGACATTCCATCAGTGTCTAAAATACACCATCAATGAAAATGATGGCATAATACATTGTCAAGGTTCCCCCTCTGAGACGTGTGAAGACACATTTGTTAAATCAGAATTATATATATAGGGAGGAAAACTACCAATTTTGAATGAAGATATACATTTTGTGTACACCAAAAGCCTAAGAATCACCTCTACAAATTTATGAAGTATTCTCAATATCAGCCATTTGAACCCCATTATATATATTAAGGTGATAGACCTGGTCCTAGAGGTGTAAGACCCTTCTATCCTTAATGATAATATAAAATACGACCAACCCTAACATCTATATACAATAAATTAGGTTGTAAAGGATGATAATATCTCTCTTTATGGCCTATATCACCCTGATAGTGACAAAGAATCCCCTATATTACTTTATTCATCTATGAATACCTTTAGTCCCTAGATGTGGATAAAAGGAAGAATACCTCAAGAATTCCCCTCCTATAAAGAAGGAATGATTGTCCAACACCATTGATGAGGTCAGGTAGGTGAATATGGGAAGAGAAGACTATGTGTAGCCTATATTGATTAGTGCCTTCCTATCCCTCAAATAGAATTGGATGTATATTGAATTTCTAATATAGCACCAATATTGGTTTTTATGGAATAATATAATTTCCCAAAGTAAATCTATACCTTTCTATGAACCATATAAGCTTACCTGAGGAGTATAAATACTTCATATAGGTTTTAAGGAGGCCCCACACCTCTCATGTTACCAATGCAGCCATAGAAGATTTCAATTTGGTTAAATCCATATTTTTGGAGAACTGAAATACCAAATATGGCTTTTCAACATCATACCTAAAAAAGAAGAATCAGAAGATTACATTATGTATAGATTTTGGAGATCTTAATCACCAATTCTCAAAGGATAATTTTACATTTCAAATCCTAGAAACCCTGATCAATGTAATAGATGGCTTACAATCCCTTTCTATTACGGATGGGTTTCTATGGTACAATTAAATTAATATTTTTCTTGATGATGGTGATGATTTTACTACTATAAAATCACCTCATGGAATATATTTTTTACTTGACCATTCCCATAGAGTTAATAAATTTTGAAAACACTTATTAATGTGACATGGACCATATCATTAGTCCATTTATAAGTAGGACATATTAATGTTTTGTCAAGGTCTTGGTGGTCAAATCTATACAGCGGTGTGATCACATCATAGATCTCTAAATAGTCATAGACATGGTGTGAAAGCACAATCTAAATACCAATCAACTGAAAAGTGCCTCCTGGGAAAAATCATGAATGTCTTAGGGGTTTTTGGTAATCCAATGTGTCATTGATGATGGCCTAAAAATGACTAGTTTTATTTTATCAACATCACCCCCAAAAATTTCAAATAATTGAGTGGCCTCTAAGAAAACATATTCTATATTTGACCTGTCTTATCCTACTAGTGAAGAATATATGTCCCCTTCAATATAACAATGAATAATGGAATCACTTATCAAATAGACAATGACTACAAAGATTCCAACAAATGTCTCAAGGTGTACTGATTTCATCCACCGGTTTTGATGGATCTGGTAGAGAGGAGTCTACATATATTATATGTGTCTTCCATGGAATGCAAATTGGGTTCCCTCCATTCACAAACTAGGAAAAGTGTAGAGAATGAAAATTCACTATTACCTCATCCAAAAAATGTTAGGTACTGAGACCCAATACTCTAATGTCGATAAGAACAACCTTGAACTCATGTTAATGTAGAAAAATCAAAGGCATTACTATAAGAAACATTAATTTAATGTAGTCACTCATAAAGATCTTCTCAAGTAAATCCCGGGTCATCCAATGGTGACTGGGTTGTTTCCTTGACATTCCTTTATTCTGTAGAAATATGACATTAATATCTTATTATAGAAATTAGTGAAAGGGAAACCCGTTTTTTATTTCCTTGCACCACATCTTTCCATATATAATACAATGGTGGACACGAAAATTTTAGATAAAGAGGAATTCTATGACCATGAAACTCCATAGACATGGGATACGTATTTTGATGGCACTTCATTATGTATAATCAGAAAAAGGATGGAAAAACCGAGACTCAATCCAATTTTTTAGGGATTATGTTTGTCTCTATTGAAAAATAATTTTTTCCATACAATTTCGCACAATCTAAAGGATTAATTAATAATGATGAAGAATACCAATCCATTGTAATTTGGATGGAACTATCCCTCCAACTATAAATATCCTAAAAAATATCATATGGGATTTATTACTAGTGATAAATCATGTCAATGTCAAATATTCCACAAAAAGGAAGAACTGACCCCTCCCACTAGCTACATTAGGGGACTGATAAAAAATATTCTTTTTGAGCCCACATCACATCATCTTCTGAAATCATAAAATTCTCATGCCGACGCATTAGTTAATGAAGCCATAATATTGGCCAAACCAGATCAGAAGGAAGCAATATTATGAATTATGCATCGAAGAATGGACTCATCTATAATAATTTATGACATAGAATATATAAATCTAGTAAAAAAGCCCATATAATGGTGAGTTGGAATCTAACCATGGATGGATGGATCCCATAATGGGTTATCATTAAAAATGGTACTCTCCAGACAAATTGATTCATAAGGGAACTGATTTGGAACAGTGTAGTGAACATTACCCTAGAGAGTAGTCCAAATGATCATATGGTACTATAAATGTGTGAATTTGATGGAATCCTCCACATTTTAATACCATAATGATATATTCTCTCCTCTATGGAATAATTCCACGTGGGATCCTTCAATGCTCATAAATCTGGGATCATGCTCTCCCACCAAATCTGGAGGCTTGGTTATTATTGGACAACCATGATATTTAAATATGTCAAATTTACCCTAAAATTTCATTAATATCATTTTCATAAAAACATCATTCACTAGAACACAAAATTTATATATATGGATAAATATTTTTATCCATCTCCCAATTAATGAATGGATGTGGTGGGGACATATCCCCCAGTAACATCTAAGAATTCCACATACATCCTTATTGTTAACGAATTATTTTTCAAATGAGCTTAGGAAGTATCCGTCATATAAGTCAAGAAAAAGATTATCCTCATTGTTATAAACTCCAATATCATCACCATGTTAGGTATCCCAACCACAATATTGAAAACTGTCGGTCAAACATATATTTTATGGAGTTGAAGAAACTAGATCAGGAATACATTATTGATTCCAATCAAAAATATTACTACCATAAACTGTAAAATTAATAGTAGGAGTATTTGAATAAGACTCTTTAAAATATACACTTGATGATGATGAATAAGAATAATAATTCATAGAATAATAATATCCTCTATTCTTTTTTTTCCTAGAATTCCACCATGTTTAGTCCTACACAAACATTTCTATAAACATTTGTTTACAGATCCAAAGAAGTGTTACTTATATAATTCCATCCACCATCACTCTAAATAGGAATTTTCTGGAAACTCCTGAATGACAATAATTCATATAAGTGGATGGATGCATTTGACCAACACAATGAGAATAGCTCACAAACATTGAACAACCTTGAAGACTATCAGAATCGGATCATACAAGACTTTATTAAGATGGTTCTCATCCATTAATTCAACTAATGATTAATGGTGTTAGATCACATGACCCAACATATAAAAGTCAATACTCCTCCACAGTCGTAACCCAAATTGGAAGGATCTTACATCATTGCAAATGTCTACCACAATGGAGCTTATTCTCTGGACACAATGGATGGGCAACGTGTCACAACCCCCTCAAATAAAAGGTCTCTAAATAATTACTTTTCACATATACCATCAATCAATCCTTGCACTTGTTACATTACATTAAACTATACAAGACCTTCCTAACCACATGATGATAAACTATATAAATTCTTCTTGGTTCCATTATGTTAAATGGTGAATGTTTTATCTAATAACATGAAACAGAACTATACTAATAATGTACTAATGGCATGACATTAAATTACATGGGAAGCTCCATATCACTAATAAATCACCACACATGATCTATAATTGTGTGAAGGAATAATGAGATATCTCGTATCCTCGAGACAGTTATCTCAATAAAGATAATATCTTTATCTAAGGATTATGTGTGGGTTGATTCCTACCATCATAGGGATTGTAGTGATTCATGAACCTATTTTTCTAGGGCGAAGCATTGTATTTCTTTTTTTTCAAATTGAGTTATTGTCATATTTAATGCATGATGTTAAAATTAACTACATATTTCATCACTAAAAGATGCTAAACTACACAGATCCCCCAATGTTCCACCTTCATTCATGATAGTTTACCTATTTTCTTACCGCATTATGTCAAAAATCATGGAAATTTCCTCACCTGATAACATTAATATGAACAGGTAACTAAAATTAAGTATGGTTTTATTTTCACTTCAATGAGATACGTAGGGATTCCTTGATACAATATCTTGGTCTATCCACCACATGATACAATATTCCCATGTTCGGTCTTCAATTGCATCTTCATGGTGAGAGTAACACTTTTAATTCCTTTTTTCACACATCGATCATAGATCTTGTGAGCTCATGGATTTTATTAAGGGGTTTCATGCCCAAATAATGCATCACAACTCACAATAATCCCATCATGATCCTGACTGAATGAAAATGAATGGAATACAATTCGTGTTATCCACACGAAGTTAAAATACATGTTTGATGTTATTTTCATGAATTAAACAACCACATTCTAGTGAACCTCACCTAGAAGGACCACAATTATTGATTTTGGTCTCCTACCATACCTTTGTTAAAGAACTACACATGTCTTTAGTCAATTCATCACATGATATATAGTGATTCCCATATCATCAGTCCTTGGTCCCATCACCACCACTATAAAACTACTACCTCTCTGTGAAAATTTCACACAACTGCAAGGATTTCCATCCTCAAGAACTACATTTGTCTTTATTACTATCATTATATGATACATAGTGAAACCCATATTTCCATTCTAAGGTATTTTCATAATACCAAAATTCATGTTGAGAATCCCACTACCTTTTTTCATGATTTTAAACTCCATGGTTCTTCAAGAACTTTGTGTGGATTGATTTATATTGTCATAGAAAACATAGTGACTCATATATCTCTAATCACGGGCCCAGCTAAAATAATCCATAAAAACTATTCCCAAATCTATGTACAGTCCAGACTAGAAAAGTGTTTTTCCCATTTAACAACTACATATGGATTGATTCAAACCAATAAAAGATATATAGTAATTCTTGGATCACCATTATCATACCCAACACCATCAACTAATAAAATTAATGCACTCCAACTGCATAAACAATAAGTTATACAAGCTAATTTTTTCTATTTAGAAGTAATATCTTCTTATAACATTATTATGTAAGAAATATATCATTTAAAAAATTTAATGTTAGTTCCCACGTCTTTATTGGATGATGTTAAACTTCAATTCAAATGTCTGGGACTCTTGAACACCAAACTAAAAATAATCTTACAAAATATTAATAAACCACCTGGAAAATGACCATAACGAATGACGATATACTGTATTGAAAATGTACTCACCCCCTGATGTTAAACAGAATGGTATGTTTCCTTATCAGATGACATTAAAACTTAAAAACAAAAATTTCCTTACAGCATGATGTTAAACTTCACTGAAACAAGTATTTCCCTTATAAGAGGCTTTACAATGTGTAGACTATTATCCATTACCATTATTTACCAATGTTACAAAATATCACTAGCCCAGTTAGCCATAGTACATGGTTATTTCTCTATATTTTAATCACCTCAATCTATAAATAACACTTCATGTCTCAAGTACATCAATTTTTAGAAAACATTTCATTAACCCTGGAATAGAAACTCAGCTTCAATCAACACATTGTTTTAATATGAATGTTTGATTGTGGATCCTACACATGAGATGATGGTTATCAACTGAATTTCCCACTTTGGAAAAAAGTATTTCTGATACTTTTGATCCCTGACTTCATTGTAAAAGAGAAAAACACCCTAGTGTGTTCTAGTCCATTCATGTTATAATTTTTCTATATCATTACTCATTACCTGAGAATAGTGATCAATGATTTAAAATACATTCATCTCACTCGTCGATGGATGATGGGGTACTCTTGACCATTGGTATCATAATTATGATCTTTTATATCAACCCTCATATTAGGTCTATGTGTGTTATGACCTTAAACTACCTTCACTATATTCAATGTTGTGCATCCACAAACTGTAGTATATAATTATCCAAATGAAAATACCTTAACCTACTAGCGAGAAAGAAAGTTAAATCATCAGGTTGAAAACATGAAAATTGTAGATTGAGAAAAATTAATCTCCTCTATCTCTAAACATTTTATCTCTATATTTCCAAAAAAAATAATGCATGAATTAATCAAGCATGTAACTCATAGGGTGTAATCTATGTCCCTAGTAAAATCCATGATATGCTCACTAAAACCCTATTTCATTAAATAGATTTATTAATGATTTATCTCTAATCCTAACCACAGAAATAAGGTTTCTAGGTGGTGAAAAAACATTTATGTTTCTTGAACACTTCTTGGATATCACACTTTCTTCAAATCACACATTATGATATGTGTCCCTCGAATAACAAAAACATTCTATATCCCATAGAAAAGATTTTCATGATTCAAAGGACCCTTTTAGGAATATACATGTATGCCTATAGCTCCCAAATCAATGACTATGGTTTCCAACCAAATGTGTCACTCAATAAAAAGGGCCTTCTGATCATTGTGACACCTCACATCATTATGGAAGAAATATGCCCCTCATCATGTTTTTGTTCAATCCTAGTATGAATTTCCAATATCATCCTCTTATATAGATAACTTTTGACTATGTCTTATAATCTTTTTAATAATGTATCCAATTGGATTTTACATCATCAATTTTGCATCACTATACTTCATTCCCTTTCCCAGAGTATGAATGTGACACATAATTCCAAAAACATTGATGTCCCAAACCCAATTATATAAAAGCACAAGACTTAGGGTTTGAGATTCACAATAAAGATATGAATTTAACTAGGTTAAAATAACACATCATGGATATATTTTATCCATACCCATCCTCACCATTAGAACATTTTATTCTTCAGAATTCTCTAATAGTTATTGGTATGTTGTAGAGATCACCTTTTCTTGGACATTCTATCATTGCATAAGATATTGACCTACAATTAATAGAATACACTCCATGAAATAATACATCTTCCGTAATTGGTAGCCATGGAAAAATAGTGGTGAAACCTAGAACAACATGGGGTTACAGGACATCCCATGTATGTATGTCCCATCCTATATTCAATTACTCAAACTTTGGGGTTATGATATATATAACCCACACTCCAACTATCCAGGTGGACTTAACATCCATAGAATTTGTCTCTAAACTTGTATAATCACCATAAAATTCAATAACCCTTGGAAAGGGGTGGATACTCCTCTATTTTATAATTCTACTGATGCATAATAGATTTGACCAAACAAACAGTGGCATCTCTTCAATGCAAGAAAGGATGTCAGATCCTCACGAGCCTTAGCAACACCATGGTTGAACTTAAGACAAAAATGTGTTTTGGTTCGTTCTTATAATTTATTCTCCATATTCTATGATTATTTATCATGTACCAGGAGTAGGAATTTAATCTATATTGAATCCAAATTTCTAATTTGATGACAATAAATTTTAGGGATAGAATGTTCTAGATAAAAGACGTTAAACTATAGTGATACATGAATGGATATAAAAGACCCTAAACTACAGTCATAAAATTTCTAATAAAATAGAACATAAAGTAATGTGATACATGGTCTGATCTAGATGATGCTGAGATACATTGATAGAATGTACAAGCTAAAAGAAACTAAAAATTAAAAGGATGGAATAAGATAAAATAAATTAAACTATTGTGATTGGATGTTCGAGCTAATATACAATAATCTAAAGTGATAGAAGTTCCAACCGAATAAAACATAAACTAAAAAGATGTATAGTACTAGATAAAAGTTCCTAAACTATAGCACAACATCAATTTAGTCTGTATAAAATGGAAAATCTTATAAGTCACACCTAGTGTCATTGGAAAAATCCAGTTTCTCTCACCACACCTATAATCATCAGAAAAATATAAAGAAAACTCACTTTGGGATACATATTCATCCCAATTATCCTTATATGAATAATGTAATCTCAATAAATTTGGAGAAGATATTCTAGTGTGTAATCTCGTCATCATGGGAATTCATGATCACTTCCCATGAAGAATTGGTTAGGATTTATATATTCAAATCTAGGAATTTATGGTTACATGATTGTATGAAAATGATTTTTATTTCTATAAATTCAACTTATAATAGAGCATTTAGAGGTCATGAACATGATGGATGAATGAGAAATAGTATAGTAAAATGAAAATATAAAAATACATATTCAATAACAGAATAAATTTGATGGAATATCCACATTCTAGAGTTTCTTCTATGAATAAACGAGCTGATACAATGTTATAAAATTAAAACATGTTTACCATGTTCTTAGAATAATCCTTGAACCCTACAATCCTCTACTCTAGGGAGGTAATGGATTGGAATAACTGGTCAACAAACATTCTTTCCCCTTCCAAAACATAGTAAAACTCCTCCTCGACGGAAATTGTTTCCATCCTCATCTTATCCAACACATCAAGAATTACCTATTGCTCTAGTATAGTCCCATGTACTATCTTGAGTGAATGTTGAAATTGGGATGGATCTATATAACGATGATTGATATCAAACTAAGGTTGAGTGATTGAAAACTAATAATATTAAATTTAACCTTCTTAGCATGACCACATACCATTGAGCTTCATCCTCCACTACACATTAGGAGGCTTCATTTATGACCTCATACAAGTTCTTATATACTAAAAAGGATGCATCATTATAGCCCACCAATGATTCAAGGAACCTCTTATACTCTCTCAGAAAGACCATCTCCTTCACATGGGTATGGAGGTTGGTATAGTCACAGCCCTCATAACCAAGGGTATGGAACATAAACTGATTGTGGTTCAATGGAACCTTTAACTCTTCCATGGGGTCTCTGAAACTGTGACCCAAATCTGCCTATCCATTTGTTGTTTCATCAACTGGTAGAATGAAATAGACCCTAGGCATCGATCTAAGCCCATCTTAGGAATATGAATGCCTTTTATGACTATGTATCTTATAGAGAGAGATTCGTTCACATGGTTTTGGGTGATGTTAGAAGGGATCATCATCAATATTGGTTGATCTGGTTAGAGGAACCCCTATGGGAGCAGGTATTAAAGCCTATGAACATTGGGGTGAAGAAGAAATGCAAGGGGAACATTTGTTCATAATTCTTTGGATGAATGTTATTATATCACTAGGTAGTCAGTAAATATAGAAGATATCGAAAACATAATTTTTTCAGTCACATAAATGGGGAAATGCACCACAATAAACACATCCTCATTAAATGAGGAGACTCCTTAAAATGATTGACTTCGTGGATGTTTATGTGAATATGTTGTATACATACATCAATCAAACCCATTTCGATTGAACGAACAAAAGATAATATCAACAGATATAAAAAAATAGAAAATGTTTCGTTCCATAATGAAGTATTATACTTCACCAATATTTTATTCTATAAAGGCTAAGATAGAAGAAGAAGAATAGTATGTGTTGGTATCATCTACGAGATCATCCACCCATAACGGATTAATATGTGTGGTTACAAGGATGTATTTAATAGAAAATGGGTGTGAATGGGTCAACACCTCAGCCATCTCAACTTCTTGATAGGTCAATCCCAACAAATAAGGGTCTACTAAATCAACTGAAAGCTCACACACATCCTTAATAGTGGATGCATTATATTCTAAGAGAGATTTTTGGGGACCATCCCATCATTTGGAAAATCAAGATGTGATTCTATAATAATACAAAGCAAGGAAAAAGTTGAATACCACACATAAATGATGATTCTACTGAAGAATTCCCTGAAAATGCATAGTGCTTTCTCTTTTTCCATTACCTTTAAGGGAAGTATCTCTATATGTTGATGAATCTAATGTTATTTCTATAGAATCATAAACCACCACCCTCATCTAGAATTGTTGACATGGGTACCCCTCATCACTGGTCCTCCAATCCATTCCAAATTCCATTTGTTTGCTTTACAATGGGGAGAAAATTTATAGGATGTTATAATTAGATGGTTATGAATATCCCCCCCCCCCCAATGAAAACAAACAACAATGGATGTCAACATGTTTTCAATGGAACCATGGACATTTATACATATGGATGAGTTTATTATTACCATTACCTCGATGGGATATATGAAATTATTCATGGCCATTTGTAGTGTTCCCCACACCATAATTTGGTGAAACAAAGATGAATATCATAACTATTCCTTAATGATTTCTATTATTAGGTCATGGTCTTTGAATAAGTCCCTAATCTCATCAAGGCCTGCCTTTCATTGTAATTCCATGTGGATGGTGACCTGAGAAAATACCTCGATAGGTAACATTGATTAACACATGATACCCTAGAGCTCTACCTTAAATTTTTTCATCCTCCATGAAATCAACTACTAAGATGTGATAAGAAATAATAAGTTATAGGTGGCCTCACCTTCTAGTTACACACTCATTGTAGCCACATCAGTGGACACTTTCACTAGAAATAAATATGATGGTAAATTTATTATCCTCTAAAGGGGTGGTTTTCAATGTGTTGGACCTCTATAAACAATATACATAAGTTATTTGGATTATGATAAAAATATTGTGGTTATTATTAATAATTACATAACAATTTTTATAATTCCCAATAGGATATGATCGAATCCAAATATCAACATTGCTTTGAGAAAAGACAATTGTTTCATCAAGGGGAGGAATGTTTATTTTAGATCTAGTCTCCTCTATGTTGAACAAAATCCAAAATTAATGATTCACCATTAGGTGATCCTCAAATCCAACTAAAACTGAGTGAGGAAATCTCTAATGACCACAACCAAATAGAAGGATAAATTGGAAGTGATTATTCAATTCATAGAGGAGAACTATATTGATACAAGTGGAAAGAATAACCTCATGAATTGATTTCATATAATAACTTTCATAAATACGTGCCTCACCAGTATCACAAATAGCACCCATAATCACTGTATAATATGTTTAAAAATAGAAACAGTCATATTGGCTCTTGCAAACCCTAACATCTCGACATTTTTATGTAATGGTCTTACCCTGATGATACAATGCAGATATGGTATGAAGAAATAATTTGGGATACCCTCTGTTTTCATAAATTCATATTATTTTAGTTGAGACCCTATCCAACCACATAATACTTATATACATCCTGTAATATTTTTAGGGATTTTTCTCCAGTAAACATGGTTAGAAAGGCAATAATGTTTGGCTAGCTTAAGTGCAGAAATCCCGATACACTCCCCCATTTCCAATGAGGTTACCATTATATTATTGGATACACTAACTCAAAATTTTCATTTATTTGGATGTATGTACCCACTTAGGTATAGAGATATGAAACGGTCTAGTCAGATAAACCATTAAAAATCATGGAAAAATTCAAATCCCCATTATTTAAATTTCTCTTCCTCAATAATAGGCTAGTAAGTTCTCAGTGCACTATTGGAGTCCTTCATCAGATAGCCCTTATGATTTTAAGATTTTGGAATAGTTTTGGTCTTCTTGATAAACTATTTCCCCCATGGATTGAATGGGACAACATCTCTAGTGATAATATTCTTCGGTAGGGCCACTTTAACCACACAAATTAGTTTTTGGGTGACAGGAGGAGTCCCCATCACATCATTCCCGATTGAAAGTGGGGGGAATAATCATACATAACATCCAATATAGGTGATACATATATCTTCTCCACATATCACATATTACTTCCATCCTCTTCATGCATGAGGTGGATGGTGTTCATATCCAGGCTCCAATGACTAAACAGTTACATCGTCATAACCTTGTTTTAATAGGTATACATCTATGATATATAGATTACCTAATATATCCCAAATTTAATCATAATATATTTGAATTCTAGTGTGATGTATGGTACTGAGAAGGTCCATTCACTGTCCATTCAATGGCTACCTCTCGATCAAAAGTACCAGTTGGGAATCCACCCAAATAACAAGTTGATAGAAGGCTTCCATATTTTTGTGTGGTACATATGAACATGTGTATTATGTTTGTGATCATTTACATCAAATAATGTGGGCATGTATTTTAGTATATACAAATCTTTACAGTATCCCTTAGTGAAAATGTATTCCCCTAGTAGATATTCTCTCATAATGTATTGTGGATTTTTTTTTAAATAATAAGAGGGTATGAAAGATGACTATTATAGAGGAATGAGTGATGTTTTTGTAATACTGCACCCATAAAGGAAAAAATCTAAAATGGGATGACACCCATGTTTCTCTCCGATTAACATTATTAGACTCGGCTAAATGGAACAAATTTCATAATGACATGTAGGACTTGTGCTCACCAAAATCACATCACTGCAGACCATCGTTACTTTCACCACCCTATTTGATGGCTTGAACGATCTATGTCGAGGTCCTTAAAACATGTGGAAAAAAATTAAGTGTCATATTTTAGAGACATTAAAAAAAATAATGTCTAATAAAACACATAAAACAGACACATCATGTGTATCACATGAATCAACATGGTCTTTTCAAATTAAATGAATGATTTGAATATCTCTGGAATTATGGACAACAAGCACATACCCGAGAGGTAAGGATCCATCATTGGAATCCAGGAGACCAGGGTTCAAAACTAGGAGGAGGTTCATTTACGAGTTGTTGTGGAAGTACTTTAGTAGGTATTGTTCAGTACTATAGCAGTCGGAACTATTCACCTGAATTGGGCCTTCAGGCCACCGGTATGGTCCGACAGGTCTCAAGGGCGTTTAGGTCATCAAAGGTCTTCGTGCCTCCAGGCCTTTAGGAAAAAAGACCATGGAGTAGGCCAATTCACATAGACTAGGCCCCAGAAGAGGATCAAAGCAACATGACTACCAGTCACTAAAAGCAGAGCTACTGGATTGGAAGAATGAGTGGTTATGGAAATCACCATAGGAACCAGGCGTTGTCCATCTTTGTATGGGGCAATACTAGCCGATCAACAATGCAATGTGGGGAGCTAGGTGATCAATGATGTAGAAGCTCGGGGAGGGGCAGTTCCTGTGGGTTGGGCCTACAGGTCTTATATTGGGTATAGTATGCCTCTAGGCCTTTGGGTAATGTATTGCGAGTCGTGTTGGGCCATGTCCCTTTTGCCTATAGGTCATGTATGGGTTCCCCTTCATCCCTTAAAAGGGGGATTATCTATAATAAAATAAATAATAAGTCCTTCAGGCCATTCAGGGAGGAATCATGAAGATCTCAAGGGTCCGGTAAAACCTATAAGGTATTTCATAACTGCACGGCCCATTGAGGACTTGTGATAGTGTGACCCGAACTTGGTCACCCAAGCCGAATAATTTCAATTGAATATGTGATCAATCTAAAAGATGTTGTGAAACCTTCAAGATGATATATCATATCCATGGAAAAAGATAAAAAATTACAGAATATTATTTAATGGTTAATTCGATTGGACTCTTGGGAAAAGATGTCTTCCAGAGTTGCTCTCGCAGAAATGGTCTCATAATAATGTCTCAGGATCAGGTATTGTTGGAATGTTTTACGGTGTGGCTGCACAATAAAAGGATTGTAAGTGTGCTCTGGATGATTGAGTAACCACCAAATAAATATGAACTCCACTCCATTATTTATATATAATCCAATTTAATACCAAAGGTCTCTAGGTAGTCTATGTGTCACCCAGTAAATTTATACGCAACAATGCCTAAGACTGAGGAAGGAAGCTACATTCCTCATAATTGATCTATTTTCCCTATGGAAATCAATCATGGGTGGGGTTTTATTCCCACTAAATGACAATTATAAAATCAACAATGGAAGAGATAGCCAAAAATGGGTATTATTTACCCTAAAATGAAAATGAAGACCAAGGATTCCATTATCTTGTAGATTAGGTGAACCCCTTGGAGACACAATTTCATGAATGACAATAGTTTATGCGGATATGCATGCATTGTCCATAGTCTATGGAAGTATCCATGAACTCACATTAACAAGTCCTTATGATCTTATGATGGTGCCTTTGATAATCAATGTACACTCAGAAGTAACCATATAATCTCCCACCAATCATACAACATTCCAACCAATAGACGCCTGATGAACTATCAATAAAACCATGTTAAATTATGGGAAAATAATAAAAAGGAATGAGCCTCATGAAATAGTAAATCTTTGGTGTGACGTCACAAATGGAGAGAATTTTTGTACATGTTAACTTTCATACAACCTCACAAGATCGTCAAATTTTTAAAATAATCCAATGAAATAAAATAAAAGAGATGGGTAGTCTCTCTTGTATTTATAAAAATAATGTGACACTCCCCTATAGATCTATAATACACCACAAGAACATAAAGATATATCTATATAATCATGGTAAAGCTTGATCAAAATTCATCCCCCTCATGGGAAGAACCTTGGGAATTTTAATGAAACTTAACACTCCCCATTTTTTCCATAAGGGAAAACATGAATAATTTCCCATGGAATTATTTTTAATCTCAAAAAAATCCTTTTTTAGTCATGTGAAGCAACACCAAGAGGTAGACTAATCATCTTCAATAACACTCAATCATCCATGTGAGATCTCAAAACCTTTTAAAATAAAAAATAATGTGGGTGTGATGAGAGCCTCTCAATGTTGTAAAAAACATGTAACATAGATAGGATGTCTGGTGGATGGTCTCACATACCCACTAGACAAGATAGTCAAATTCTACAAAGGCCTTATTAAAGGACATCCTTGTCACATAGAATATTTTAGAAAGGTATCCTATGATCATATGAATGACTTTTGATATGTTCCCTGATCTCATAAAAAGACATGGACAAGACCACCAGCTAATATGAAAATCCCTTTGAATGTCCTCATGAGGAAACAAGGCCCCATTAGTTTCCTATATTTTAATTAATGATGCACCACCTGGATGGTCATGTGGTCGATGAAAATCATGTGACACACCTAAAATTACTTATTTTTGGATCTTATAGATAAAATAATGTAAAATAACCCCACTCAATCCAAAATAGATTAAAATGATATGCGTCGTACAATGTGGTGAAAAAATAGGGTAGAAAGGTGTATAAACCACCCACCATTATTGAAAAATAAATATCTACTCTTTGGAGATGAAAAACCTTTTTCATGGAAACTCAAATTAGAATTATTAAGGGTTTTATAGAGTAGATGATCTTGTGACCATGAATTTTTTCATCTGGTACAATCTGGCGAACAACCAAAGTTATCTTGAAGCTTGCATAGACACGTCACATTATCGGACAAAGAACACATGAAGGAATTGTGGAAGGACACGTGAGGAACATCCCACATGTGACAATACCCAAACAAGTCACCCAGATCATATGCCCCACCAGGAATATACTATTTTGATCATGAAATGTCATCTTGACATGTCAAACCAAGATGCATCCCCCTAGGCATTACACCCTAGACTCATGATTCCCTCAGAGCTCAACATCCAACCCTTGTGGTTTTATCTATAAATGTCAAACGACTTCTAGATAGACACTATTACATGTCATCTATGTATTGTGGTAGCACCAAGTCTGGTCAAATATATCTTATGATTCCCTCTAGGAAAACCATATATTTCTCATGATTTCTCCCATACATGTCATCCTAGAAATGAATCACTCTTCAAGATATGTCACGCTAACACTCACAATGGTGTCCAAGTGTGCCATCCATCTCTAATGGTGACATATTGATAAATATAGCAAGAAATGTTAATTCCCACTAATAATGTCACAGAGGGCCATGTGATGGATTCTAGGACTAAATTCACAGCTCTTGCGATGTCCTCCGGACAAGTCACCCTTGATCATGAAATAATTCTAAAACATGTCATAAATGTTTCGAAATATCCCTCGGACAAGTCAACTAGATCAGGGTACTGTACAAGGATATGTTATGAATACATTATATAACATAGAAAATATAAAATCAAGCAATCTCAAGTGGTAAATTGACAACTTTCATGTAGGGAATTAGGCCATGTCAATAGGGTATTGTGGGCCTTGATAACATTTTTCCATCATCAGTGTGTATGCCCCAGTCACAAGGTAAACATTAGAGTGTAAGAACCAATCGAAATGAACTATGAAAACACTAATTCATTCTAAAATTAATATATTTAGGATGACTACTAGTGTCTTGATCTCCATATTAAATAATCACATGTTTGTCCTAGTACATAAGTCCGACATCCATAAGCAATGAGACTGATTAATTGATATCCCTCATGCCTCATGATGATCATAGCTCTCTAGTTCTTTGGGAGTTTTAATAATATTTTTCATTTGGGATATAATCCCTTTATTTTATAAGGGAAACCTAAATGTGAAATCCACAACTATAATCATAAAATGAAATTTCCCTTATATAAGGGAAACATCAGTGTATATTCCCAAACTAATTGAACTACATGAACTCTGATTTAATCCATAAACATGATATATAGGAAGCCTTACTAGGATTCAAGACCAATATAATATGAGAATACACCTTTGTGTAAGACCTTCTAAGTCTCTGACACATCAACCATTGGGAGCAAATCATTCCCATGGGCTGATCATCTTACCTCATACATCAGCGGACTGAGAAACAAAAAGAACAATGATGAATCTAATTCTTTATTAACTAGCATATTCAGAACACCTTAATATGTTTGGAGAACTATATTAAAAATATCAAGGTTAGTCCCAGATCATATTTTTAATATTCATAAGCAGTAATACTAATTAAAATTATTTTTTGTTTCTCACAATAAGCATATCACATATGGTCTTAAGGAGTTATGATAGTAATCTCTTTCACTCCATGAATATAAAACATTCAAGGTAATATCGGTATATTATCCTTGATGAGTGGCATGATATAAATATCCCCCATATAAGGGAATCATACATGGGTCTAGTCCTAAGGGTGTGATAAAACTATGATTACTATAGTTCCTACTATAACCCAGATGAATAAGTTGTCTCCTAGAGACATAAGATCAATTGTTTTCTTCCTAATATATCAATCGCATTTCATTTCTACATGACATTAAACATCATGTCTTTAATGGTATTTGTGTATTATTATTCCTTCAATAAATATGATATGTATGATTACTCAAAATTGCTCAATCCACCCCTCAAAATATTAACCACCACACAATATGACATAATATTATGAAGTGTCCGATTTTGTGAAGTCAATATATACTTTTCTTTTCATTATTTGAATATAGATAACGAACCTCATAAGAATATAGAGTGATTTGTAAATAATATTCCCCTTTTCCAATGCACAAAATCGAATGAACCTATAATCATTTTGTTAGGGTAACTAGTCATGTATTTGGTTTAGTATGAGAATCATGAATATATCTTAAATCAATAAGCGAGTCCCACAATAGGAAACAATTCACCCCAAAAGGCTATAAAGATCCCAACATCCATCCTCTCATCAAATTCAAGTCCCTATGAATTTTTGGATCTGAAACTCCAATTGACCACCTACCATTGAAATGTAGGTCTGTATCGAGTTATTGAATAGGTAATTTTGATATTTTCTATTAATAATGACAATGGTGACCAGACATTAATGATTGTTAAATAAATTATCCTCTCAAAATCAACTCTTAAGGAAAACCATATCTACTTTAATAGGGTATCATAGTTATCTTTTTCTCATTGAAGCAGTTGGGTGCATCACAAATGACATGATATTAACAATATTTTGTGGAAATATTTTTCGCTTGAATATTTTGGGAATTTTATATCGTATCCCATTGATTAGAATATATCATTTAAATTAATTTCAATGGTTTTTGTATTGAAATATTTATTTCTGATAGTCAAAGAATTACTTATAAAGTATATATGTTGTTGATGCTGATGTGTAATCTACTTCAATAGATACAGTGTCATGTGGATTATATTACACAGTGGGTTTTCATATTTGGTTGTCAATGTTGTGACATTATGTTGTTTCTATTGGATTTTTTGATGTGCGAGAAGACTGCAATCTTATACTTTAGGCATGAATTTATAATAACAAGGATAAATATTCTTATATGGTCACACACTATGTGTGTCCATTGGTCTTATTTAAATTCTTTTTGAATTTTATTAGTAGAATAAATATTATTCTCTAGGTTGAGGAACAATTTTATAAAGGTTTCATTGATAGCTAATATACCCAAGGTAATGAATAATTATTTACTAATTATTTACTAATTAATCACATTACATGAGTATTTAATAAATATATATATTATTTATTGATGAATGCGATATATATCAAAAATTTTATTTATGTATGTAATAATGATATGGAATTTGAGTAAACCAAGATTGTGTCCTATGATGAAAGCTCATTTTCATTAAAGTAAATATTATTCATCATTGCGCATGTTAGTTTATGTGTGATATTATAATAATATAAAAAATAATATTAAATTTCATAGGGACTAATAATAATTTCTATATTATTAAAGGACCAATACATAATTATAAAAAATATAACTTAAACCCTAGATCGGTAACTATATGTTTATGTATATTGTACAGTGTTAATCATGATTTGAGAATAATTTGACACAATGGATTTCTCCCTCAATTATTTCTCCTCTCTTCCCCTCATGATCAATAAGCATGATATAGATTCGAATAATCTCAAATGAATTATAAGATATAGACATGAACAATAAATTGTTTTTATTATTCATGATATGACTAAAAAATGAAATGGTATCTCACATAAATAAAAGAAGCATGTGTGGATCACAACTAGGGAAATTTTACACTTGGATCCTTCTAACACATTGAAAGTAATAAATGAAATGTTTTTCAAAAGATGATTATAATTATAGGTGATTTTTTATATGGTGAGGAAATTATTTCTCTTTAACATAAAAAAATAATTATAAATTTAACATAAAAATATCCCCTATTAGGTTTTAAGGAACACTATGTAAAATTAATTTTTTTATCACCAACCACTAGAACATCCAATACACCAAGAACATACAGAAACTAAATATGAAACTCCGTTAATCTTTCTTAGTAGTTATTAATGACTTCTCTATCATCTAGAAATAAACACGTTAATTGATTTCAAATTTATAATTTTAATATTCTTGGGTAAAACATCACAATTAAAGATTTGTAAAAATATTCCAATTTTTTAAATATATTCTCCTCTAAATATTGTAAACAATTATTATCTCCCTACTATAGTGAGAATGTAAAAACCTTCATTTTTTAGAAAATACTGACGGATCCATACATTGGTGGTTACTGCACCACATTATCGAAAACCCTAATGAATTATATACGGTATTCATGTAATCCATGAAATGATAGATAAAGTTAATATGAGATTATTTATACTTGTATTTACAGTCTCCTGGTATTCTTCTTCATTATAATGGGTTTCCTAACTCTTGGGCACGTTAAAATTCCCTTATCCATGTTCTTTTGAAATTTTCTTGTATAATCTATTCATTAAGACCATGTTCATTATCTTCACAATTTTCTATTTTGTACTTATATTCCAAACAAATATAACATTATTGGTTTTCAATGTCATGATTATGGATATCATACTCTTGGGAGCATAATCTCACGTGTATTCATAAGATATATTCTAGGATTTTTTACAACACATTGCATATTTAATTTTTTTATAATTTTAATTTAAAAAATTATTTAAATTTTATTCTCTGGCTCTCATTGTTGAGTTATTACATTTTTCTCTTTCTCTCATATTCCATTAATTAAAAATGTGAAAAAAATTGATAATATTCATTGAGATAGGTAAAATTATTTTGTTATTTCCCTTTTTATAACAAGTAACATTGTGTATAGGGATTGAACTTATATAGAAGGGGGTGTGAGATATCGAGAAAAATAACCCAAAAAAATAAATAAAATCAAAACAATGAAATTATAGTATGTGATGTGAAATTCTGCTTAATTACTATTAATCAAAAAACATAGTATAATTCTATGGGGACTAGAATTTGGTGGACTAGGGGAAGTCATGTTTCTTTTGTTGAATTAATTTTCAACATTCTTTGTGATAGAAAAGAAACATTAAGAAATTAGAAAAAAAATCATCATTTATCTTGGTGTCACTACTCCCTAAATCTTAGAACTCTTTTCCAGGATGTTTATAAGATGTAATGTTACTTAAAAGACATAATTTTAAATAATGAAATCTATCATTGACTACAATGGTTTAAAATAGATTATTGATTTTTGGGTAATAAAAATGCAGTAACTTATAATGAAAATATATCCATAATAAAGTAATTTATCAATAATAGGAAAATCTATTTCCAATTATATAATTTCTTCAAACAAATAATATTTTGGTATAAAAAATACATGAATTTTTTACCATGAAAATATTAAATGTGTATGATCTATTGAATATCCTTTTCTAATTATAATATAAGGCTTTGGTTCTAGATTTTTTTTCGCCAAATTTCTTAGTTCACACCTTCCTAATATATTTTTACATATACCTTTTGATTGTAGTTAAATGCCAATTATTATTCATCATAGCTCATAGTCATCCCCCTGAATGAATCAATAGTCTCAATGTTTCAAATTTCATAGATCATAATCATTTAACATATTACTAGGGTATATATATTCTATATATCACACTAGCCATGTGGATTATTGATTTGGTTTCATTTCCAAACTTCCTCCCCAAAATTGAAAAATGTTCCCTGCCTCAACATTAACTCAATCTAGGGTCTTTTATTTTCCCCTCGTCTTTGATATGAACTCAATTTATTTTTTTGTCTTCATAAATTGAATTTATTCTTATCACACCTTTATATGGGATTGTTGATTAGTAATAGCCAATTCATTTTCAATATGAGTCATAATCGAACTTTTGTAGCAATTAAGAATACTAATTTACCCTTATGCTTGTTTAAAATTCGTATGATACATTTTTTTTTATAAATCTATCCTCAATACTACAATACATTCCATTAATAATGCTAAAATTATGCATTGTTTGCACAAAAGACGGCACTAAGAATAAAATCATGACTAAATCCCTAGGCTTTTATTAATACTATAAAATAACATATAAAGGGGTCTATTTTTAGTGCTAAAAATCACTATTAGAGAGTTCATTTATCTATGTTTTTAGAATATGTAATAATAGACCCCACTTATTAATTATTTTAGTTGGAACTAATAAATTTGGTCTTCATAATCATTAAAAAAAGCACAGATAAAATCACCCTTCATTAGTATATATCTTAGCACTCATAATGGATTCCTTTTTCTGCACATGAAATTGCTTTTATAAAGGAGTCCTTTATTATCATATTTAGTTGCACTGATAACGGGACCCTTTTTCAGTTCATCTATAAGTGGTGATAATGGTGAATACTATAGTGTGATATTATAATTTCATCACACTACAATTGTAGAAATAGCGGCAAAAAATAGGTACATATTCCGATTTTTAAACAAATATAATTTAAAACACTAAGACAAGAAAAATGTCAATTTTATAGAAAAATAAAAAATTGGTTTATACAACTTTATGAGTAAGTAAAAATTATCACAGATGTTCAAAAACATCAATGTCCCATTATATTGGGATCCTGAACACCACTCATGTTATTGTCGAATTAACCACCCCATCTCGTACAAAAGAATGCACTAGTATAAGATAAAAAAATTATTTTTTTCAAAATAATATAATTATATAAATTAAACAAATCTTATTAATTTTAAACTAATGTTTGATTCATGCCCGGAACATTGTCTATCAGATTGAGTTGTGGTTGATTCTTGTACATCGCGCCCATTTCTTGTTATTTTTCATGAATAATCATTATATAAATTATCCAAATAATTATAAGATTATAATTTTAAGAAAATTAATTATATTATATAATATAATATTATAAGAAAACAATTTAATCATACATTCCCAGTTTTGGCAATGTGACGCATGTTTTACACTAAAATGACACTTATATATTATAAAGATGCACTTCCTGTAATAGTGGCCACATCGTGTGTCATATTGAAAATAAATAAATTTATATCTCTCACAAATGATTTAATTATTTTTTACCCATTTTATCAAAAAAATATGAATCGGTTTTCTCATTTTAAGAGTGTCACATGTTTTTTTGTGTAAAATACCATTTTAAACTTGAAAACACACTTTAAGTCATATCAGTCACATCATGTGTCATATTGACATGATATTTACTCCTAAATCTCACAAATGACTTTTAAATTATTTTCCTTCATTATCAACACAATCCAACTGTGTTGGATTAGTCTTCAGTTAGTGAATCATTTTAAACTAAAATGACAATTTCAAACTGATAACAGAATATTATAGTAATACCAGATACATAGTGTATCATATTTATGTTTCTCTAATTTATACAAATCAAAAATTAATTATGGATAAATTTCCTAGATAATTATTACAATATGTATACATTTTATTGATCTTCAGTATGTCACAGGTCCTTCTTACTAAAAATAAAGTTAATTTCAAATAAAAATATACCCTCCATGTAACATTGGGAAAACTATGCTGTATATTGAGTTTATCCATAATTACCCATAAAAATGTTTTATGGATAATTTTATAATTTAATAAAACAATATGAATTCATTTTCTCGATTTTGAGTATGTCACTTGTATTTTTTACAAAAATTCTATTTTAAACTAAAATCACACACTTTGAGTTATAATGGTATTATCATGTTCCATTTTTATGTGATACTATATCCTATATATCATAAATGGATTATTAATTATTACATTAAATTGGCTACGCATTCCAAGTAATTTTTCCTAATTTTTATTATGTTACTCACATTTTGAAAAAAATGAAATTTTTAACTAATTAACAGACACTTTGAATCATTATCAGAAAAACATGGATCAGATTAAGTAGTGAATGATTACTATATGTAAAAATTAGATTATTAATCATTTTTAAAATGAAATAAGAATTATGTAAACTTTTTCTCTGTTTTAGTGTGTCACATGTCTTTTTTACAAAAATTAATATAAATTTAACTAAAAAGTCAAACATTTACTTATTATGGGATCAATATGCCTTTTATTGAAGTGTGGTTCATTAATAAAAATAAAAAATTGATTATGTATAGTAATCATAAAGCATCAAAACAATATGAAATCATTTTCACTGTTTGGAGTATGTCATATGACATTTTATCTAATGTTAATATCCATTTTATATAAAAAGAAACATTTGTAGTAGTAATGGTAATTCTACATGTTTTTTTTTATTTTTAGATAATTTATACACGTCAAAAATGAATTATTCATCTTTTCTAAATTACTAAAACAATCTCAAATCATTTTTTACTTTTGTGTATATCACTTGTTTTTTTACAAAAATTAATGACTATTTTAAATAAAAAGACACAATTTGAGTTATCCCAATCACGCCACTTATCATTTTGAGGTGTGGTTGTTTCAGACACATCAAAAATAACTTATGAGTTTATTTTACTAAATTATCAAAGCACTATAAATTTTTTTTCTTGGTTTTTTGTATGCCACTTTTTATTTTTTCTAAAATGTCATTTTAAACTGAAAACATGAACTCTGAGTTTTACTAATTAAATAATGTTTTGGATTGATGTGAGAATAATTCATATATGTCTCAAATTAATGATTAATAATTGTAATAAAATTTCAAGAAAATTATATTGATTTTTTATGTTTTCACTATGTGACATAGTTTTTGAACAAAAATGTTAATTTTAAAATGGTAATGAACAGTTTGAGTTTTAAAATGAACATCATGAACCAAATTGAGGGATATTTTTTTTAAACACATAAAAATGACTTATGGATCATTTTCATAATGTATTAAATTATATGAATGTGTTTTATTGGTTATGAGTATTTCACATTCCTTTTGTACAAAAATTAATTTCTATTTTTATTAAAAAGTCACAAATGGAGTCATATAAGGAATATAGTGAATAATATTGAAGTGTGGATGATTCCTACATGTCATAGTGGTATTAGGGATCATTTTAAAAAATTATAAAATCAATACTAACATGTTTTCTATGTTCTGAGTATGCCCTTAATTTTCCACTATAATTGATTTAAATTTCTCGTAGAAAGATACAAATGGACTCATTTCGATCACACCATGAATTAGAGTGAGGTGTGGATGATTGTAAATGTAAAAATGTATTCTATATTAATTTATTAAATTATAAAAACAATATGAGATCATTTTCATTGTTTGCTGTTTTTAACTATTTTTCTACAAAAATCAATGACGATTTTAGATTAAAAGTTACACCTGGAGATATACTAGTCACACCATATAAGACCCCAGCCTTAATCCTTACTTAATATTGAATTAAATGAATAATTCACATTGAGGATCTTTTCAGGATTATATTTTTAGAGAATTAGGACATAACTATAACTTCTCAAAAGATTACAAAGTAGAAACTTCTACTATGTTTCCATAAAATAAAAACTCTTAAAAAGAAACATGTCTAGTTCCATGTTTTAGGTAGCATGACTTTCCCTTGATCCCATCCATGACCCTATTCCATGTTTAGTCCTGTGAAAAACATTTCAAAAACCTGGGATGAGCATAAAAAATCTTAGTAAGGGATACACAAAGAATGAAAACTGTTAGTTTTTCAAAACAACAAGTAAACCATGTATACATTATTAAAGTAATACATTTCACCTTTTCGAAGTAGTAAAAACTATTCACTAAATAAAAGCTCATTACATACCCTTATGTTACCAAAATATTACCATAAAACCCATATAAAGATCACATAACATATAAAGGTAACTTGGGACATAAACATACTTAAGTGGAATAACCATACGGTCGACTTCCACACATACTTAATGGAATATCCATACGGCCGACTTCCACACATACTTAATCGAATAGCGATACGGCTGACTTCCATACCCAATGCATTGGAGGTTATAACTTAACCACCCATCTTGGTATTCACGGCACCACTCGTCATAATGTCCAAGTACTATTATAAAATCATAAGACATTAAACAAATATAATGGAAGGAAAACATTTCCACATTTCGATCACAATATATCACTTAAATATATTGACATAACAAATCCTTTATAAAAACCATTTTCAATACCAACATACATAAAAGAGTATATGTTATTTATTTCATTTTAAAAAACATAACGGCTTGTTGAGGAATCCAAAGACCAAATAATACTCGCGGCGGCGGAAAAGGTCGTTGTCACCGCATACGTTAAAAGAAACAATCCTTTTTTTCATTTAGTAAAACGCTTCATATAAAAAGATTCTTGTAGAATTAAATTAAATTTCAAAGGGGTTTATACACCGTATAAAAGAAAGTTGTGTGTAAAACTAAATATTCCTCAATGAAAGGAGATTGAGACGAAGTCCCTTACAAAGTCGGTATCCATAGATTAATGATAAATCAATTATATGATTATGTGTGAAAAATAAAAATACATATAATATGAGTGGATATTAAGTGTAAAACAATCATATGTCATTCACACATAATTATGGAAAAACAAAACCAATGACCTAGATATTTAACTCAATGAAATGAGATTGAGTTATGATCTCTGATACAAGTCCATATAAATGACATAAGAATTTATCAATGAGATGATTATATGTAGAAATAGTATATCCACAAAACGGTTTGTGGAAACTACAACATAAGGATTCCACACATAATCTTGGCATAATAAATTCAAGAATTATATGTTTAACCCAAAGAATTGAATGTGGGATAAGAAGATCCCTTACAAAAATTTGACAGCCTAACGGCGTCACTTAAAAACTTATAAAATGAGTTGATGAGAGATAAAAAGGGTATCTCATCACTTAGACATAAAATTTACATTAATAAGGATATAGAAGAACATATCCTAACATAATAGTATGTGAATTAAAAGACATAACAAAATAAGTCTTTTAAAAAGATGAGGGTGAATGGTTCCCTTACCGACTTGGGTAACTTTCAAAACATACACCCCATTGAAGAAGGGTCATATAATGAATATGTAAGTACCCATAAAAGAAATTATATTACACAAATAGTATAATAATGGGAAGTAAATACACCACTCAAAGGAAATGGTGGAAAATGTAGCATAAATCTCACGGGAATAAAAGTGAGATGATAAATTCCTTACGAAAACTCTGCAGCCTAACGGCGCCACATAAAACTTCAAAAAATGGATTGTTGAGATCAAATAGAGTATCCCATCATATTACAATAAAATTTACATAAAGATTAATATAAAATAACATCCCCCATCATAACAAAGAGTATCTTAATAGAAGTGACATAAATGAGAGTACATAAATAAAGAGAGAGGTTAGATCTCTTACGAAAATTCGGTATCATAACGGCGCCACTCAAAACTTCCAAAATTTATTGATGAGAGAAAATAGGGTCTCTCACCAAATGAACATAAAAATTACAGTAGGAGTAATATAAAAGAACATACCAATCATAATAAATATGATCTTAAAAGGAATTACATAAAAGAGTGTACTTAAAAAGAAAGAGAGGAGTAGGATCCTTTACCTCATGTCCGACATGACTCGATCGTTCTTTAATCTCCTGAATAATAAAATTTGGTCAATTTATAAATTCTTAAATACCTCATTTAAATATTATTATTCAGTTCATATCACATATTATAATGTTATAACAATTGGTTAATAAAGTGAGTTCGTATCGGACGTTTTTGTCGATGTTCAGTACACGAGTAAAAATTGACCATGTTTGAAAAGAATTTTCCATGTAGTTATAGGTAAATCATATCCAGAAAAGTATTTATGTTTTAAATATCATATATATCCAGTATATATTCGTTTTATACTATATCATAGCATTTGGAGATAAAAAATTAAAAGCACCGTTCATGGAGACGGTAGGTCGTACGTACGCATGAACGGTACTTTCATTTTTTTGCCATTTTAATGGAATTAAAACAAAATGAGATATATATATATATTATAATTCCAGAATGATACCCATCATTTAGATGTAATATATTACATATATATCCATTATATATATGTACTTATAATAGTACAAAACATTTGGAGATAAGAAATGAAATGTACCGTTCATGGAGACGGTAAGCCGTACGTACGCCTGAACGCTACTTTCATTTCTGTTTTTGTACTCAATTGAATGAAATAATAAAGATATAAAGGTATATTATAATTATAGTTGGATAAAATATTTAATACCATTAATTCCATCATTTATACGTCCCACATATGGCATTAATGAATCAAATCACTTTGAGGGGGCGGTAGTCCGCACTTCCTAAAATGAAGATATCGGGTTTACCCATAATGGATACCAAAAGGTATTCCATAAATGAAAAATACAGAAGCTTAAGGAAAACATAAACATATTATATATCATATATAAATATATTGACGTCTTAATGTCCACCTTTGAAGGTGTTAAATGAATGTTGAACAATCATCATTTCGGGAGGTAGAAATTCACCATCCACAGAAACAGTATGTTATTTAACAATTAGATGTAGGTGTGTGTAAGTGTAGCTCTAATAATTCTTATAAAAACATACTAGTATATTTAAGATACTGGATTTGTTACAAAATAAATTAATAAAAAGATTTTAGGTCGTTGCAGAAGCAAAATGTAACAAAAGGACACAAGTGAAGACTTTACCTTTAAATCGGGTAACTTCCTTTGATTTGATCTCAAAGGCTTCCTTGGAAAGGATTCTTCCCAAATTGAGGCTTCAAGGAGTTATATTGGGATGTGGATAGATGAAATGGGCAGGGGTTGGCCGAGCCAAAGTCTAGAGGGGTGTGGGTAAGGAGGTAGAGGTGGGGGCCTTTTATAAGAGGAGAGGAGGGGCACTCTAGGAAAGTAAAGAAATGTTAATTTATTTTAGAATGAGTTTCGGATATTAATGGTACCACATTGATGTGTTTCGAGGATAAGGTGATAAGGGTTTTAAATCCACCCATACAATAGGTTTTTGACATGTGTAGGTATTAGATATTACATTATCATCCAATTTTATTTAAATCGTTAAATAATGAGGTCATCGCTAAATCTTCATGATGTCATAAATAATTTAATTTATTTAATGTCTAAGTATTATAAAAAATACTATGATGTAGGGAATCTTTTTTGATTTACAATGACTATTTATAGTAAAAAATATGACTTCTATAACCCCATGTAAAAATTGTTTTAGTAAAACATCTCATGTTTGTGTCATTTTTACATTAACATTAAATAAAAAGGTATTTATGTCATTTTCCAACCAAAGTGGCTCCATGGGGTCCCCAAGTTGACCCATGGATTGTAATAGTTGTACATGATACATCCAATGAGGTTATGAAATGTGTCTAGGTCATTTAATTTTATAAAAACATTATTCTTACCTTAAACTACACTAATTACCTCTAATCACGGTTAAAAACTTAATAAGTTACTATTCACAAAAAAATTATTTTAATCCCATTGAACCACATTTTAATTCATAATGACAACCATGTATGTTGTATTTTTTAAATTAAAAACAAAAAGGTGGAAAATTTTCATTTAAACGGAAATTCAGTTTTTATAAGTACCACTTAGTGGTTTCACTATTCATCAAAAATTGATGTTTTTCAGAAAATTACCAAAAATTCACTCTAATCTATATTTGAAATTCAGAATTAAAAAATGATGTCTATTTTATAAAATTAAAAACATATAAGTTGCATTAATTAATTTAATAATTAATTCCCGCTGTCAAAACAAATAGCGTGTTTTAATGAAATAAAATATATCAAAAGATTGACACTAGTTTAAGTCCGATTTCAAAGTGAAATTAATTCCAAAGACCACTATTGGATTAAATGGAAAAAATATATTCTAGTTACACATTAAAACCAATTCAAAAGATAATCTAATCATATAAATAAATTAGATTAAAAAGTGGTTTTGAATTAAAATACAACATTTTTCACTATTCATTAAAAATTGAACTTTTTCGGCAAAATACCAAAAATTTACACAAAGTAAATTTTGATGTCCCGATTCTAGAGAAGAATTTTATTTTGTCAAATATAACACATAAAATTGTCAAAAAGTGTATTTAAAAGAGGTTCTCCATCAAAAGGTAGTTAATCGACCATTTAAAGAATGTTAGAATGTTTATGCTTAAAATAGGATTCATTCGCATTTTTAATCCTCTAACATTTATTGTAAAAAGTAAAAATATTTGACAAACATATATAATCATTTTTTATTTAGTTCTATTCATTCATGCCATTACAACGACTAGGTGTTAACTACTATTTAAAATAATATTATTTTATTAATAGAGTGCAACGTAAGATTCCCAGGAAACTCGTTGTTGTGTGTTGGGTGCGCCATCGAGCATAGCGTCCCCTTTAGAGTCATATTAATATTTTATTCACAAATATGGATAAATGTGAAAATGTCATACTCTTTATTTACCTGGGGTGATACACACCATGTATTTAATTGATGTGTTTCTGATTCCTATGCATCAAAAATGAAATATGGGAAATTTTTATATTGTATTAAAACATTATGAATGTTTGTTCTATTTTTTTATTATGCTACTTGTATTTTTTCTCCAAAATATAAAATTTTTTACTTGAACAAACATACCAGTTATTAGATATGTATATTCTTAATTTTCACTCATCCCTCACCTCATTATGAAATGAATAAATAGAATATAACGTCATCAAATAAAGGTTATACATGGATAGGCTCGGATAAGATGATATACTACATATCATGATTTTCTTATTTATTACCTAGATTATATTAACACATTGATTTAAAATGATTCCAATTTTTTTAGTAAGAATCACACAAGGGTGGGATGGTATTACTCAAATCCATATTCAATCAAGTGTAGCTCATTCAACTAAATTCTATAGTGGAATTGTTTTTTGTAGTACAACTAGTTCTTCAAGGGTCCTCCATTGAACTAGGGAACATGTATTCCTCAACAAGGTAATGATTAACAAAAACATGTACATAAGATCTGTCTCCAACTTGTACTCATTGTAATTTTTAATCATATTTATTCTTCAAGAGTATTGATGGAATGTATTGATATTGTCCACGAATGTGGAAAAAATATCCTCCTTAACCAATCGTCCCCAACACATAAATATATTGGGTCTCCACCTCATCTTCTTCTAGGAATGAAAAAAATTATTATTTAATCACATTTATGGGAAAAGTGATAACCCATAAAACAACCACATCATTCACTAAATAAAACAACAAAATTATCAAAGAAAATTTTAGGATACCTTGATTCATTGTCCCTAAAAAATATCATTTGAATCGAAGCTACATGTCAATATAGATTGTCCTTTACCAGGTCATTAAAATTATATGCTAAATAATCCAAAGATTTCATGTATTCCCCTTTATTCAACTTACTCACGTTTAATACTCTTATTAGAATACAATAATTCCTTTCAATTCAGGCACATTGCTCACTAGTATTATCCTCTTAGAGCATTATTTACAAAAAAATTTCTATTTTCTCATGTGTGGCCTTAATTGTTAGAAATTCATCCACCATTTCTTCACCTAAATGCATTATAAGAACTAGATTATTCTATAGAACCGTGACTTCCACTTTCAGATAACCATTAACCCCTTTGAATGAGATAACCAAAAGACAACAACGTCTACCCAGTTAGTGGAACCCAAAACCTTGTTATTATCTTCAATCATCAAGGATTTCATCTGTTTAGAGGATCTCCACTCCATTGTAAGGGAAAATAGGACTAGTCTTTCCAACCATTTTTATTTACTCTATAGCCATTCCACGTCCTTGGAATTAAGATATCTTCTCCTTGAATATTGTTATTACCTTATCCTATGAGTTTTCAAGATTGATCATTACTGGATACATCTCCAAGGTCACCTTAATCGTCATTTGGAAAATCTAGATGGTCTACTTCCACATCCTGTTTCATCCTGTTGGTATCTACACCCTCAAATAAGTTCACATGATTTTGGACCAGAGAATCCCTTCTCGGTCTTTTATCCCTTACTGTATAGATATAATTTTGAATCATATCAGGCTCTTTGGATTCGTTTTAGTCTAAGGAACAATGACATGAAGGTACTACATCTGCATTATATGAATCCTTAGGTATCTTGGAACCTCCATCTTCAATCACGTTGAACATGACACGATTAGATCATAGAACCCCTTTTTGGCCATGGTATTTTTATTTAATGGGAGAAGTCAAAACTACGTTTTTAGAAATATCATACATGCATACAATACCTGAAATAAAACATATAGATGACTCACCTGGGTCCTTATCTAATAGCCAAAAAAATCACAAACCAAAGGATTCCCCCCTAAGACTCACAATTCACAATCATAATATTATTTGGGTTAAAAAATAATCCAAATGACTCTACCCCATCAGCCCGACACCATAACCCTACCTCATGACCATTCCATTCTCCCATGAACCCACAATCATCTATTTATTATATATTTTGTCCCTTTTCAACTAGTAGATGTGGAGTGGCCAAGATTATTATATCAAGAACAATAATAGACCAAATATTCAAAAACCACTGTCATATTGGCTCTAAATTCTTCTTCCATTGTAATCCAAATGAACTCCTTTTGTATCTTCAATACATCAAATTCTACATAGATGTTGGGAAAAATAGGGTGAGAAATAGACCTAGTCCTATTGTCCGAAAGGAACTATTGACCAATGAGGATCCCAAGCATGCGTTTAATCACAGTATTTTGACAGGGTAAATGTTTCTTTGGGAAAATATCTAAAATATCCATCTTTGGGATTTCACCCTTCATATGAAAATAATAGGACAACATAAATTGGTAGAACTAGAAGTCATTGGAGCTATGTGGGGAACTAGGCCAAGCCCTAACCAGATCATCCTCTGAAGAAAATCAGATCATTATGTGTCTCTTGTCAAGAAAATATATTGTTTCATAGTTTTACAATCCCAAAAACCTTAATATAAATCAATAAATGGTGTTTACAGAGTCAATAAATATCTTTAATTGCATAGTCACGGTGATATTCATAATATCAAAGGTCAATTTGTACATCGATGTCAAAATCGTATGTTTTCAGAAACCCATTAAACAAATCGGGGACATTATGGTTGAGCATGATTTGAGGGAAATGAAGGAGATGGTCGGGTTTATGAAATGGATGAAAAAGTGATTGGTTTCCCAAAGGGATGTTGGAGGTCCCTCTCCCAATTATGGTAGAGGGCATGATTCTTTATACATTACCTTCAAGAGGAAGGGGTCTCCATCGAATAAACCGTCTTTAATCAAATCCCCATTATCCCTCCTCTTCATATGTGTTTCATAGGTCCTTTTCATGAGTTAATCAATCTTTATATTCTTCAATAAAAAACATATACTTAATATCATTAACAACATATGGTTTTTTTACTTCGATTCACTATTTCACCCTATATGTAATATAATGTCCCAAATGAACTCATTTCCATGATTTTCACAATTTAAATACTCCTTCCGTCATATTCAATAATATCATTTAAATAATGGATAATTAAATAGTTTAAAAAAATATAATGACTCCTTAAAAAAGGTATATATGGGATTATAATCAATGTGAATTTATATTCTCAATGAATCTCATGACAATTGATTTGTTTTAGAATTTTGTTGAATCATGAAACAACATGATGTGTGCCACAATATGGATATCACAATGAAAGATCATAATAAACATCCAAAATTAACGGATTTTTAAAATGATCACTGATAAATAATCGTATTAGAGTCCTTGTTGTTTCCATCCATATACTTAATCCTTCATGAAAATCATTGTATTAACCTACATAAAATTCCATAACTAATTGTTCATATAATGGATTTCCACACAAAAAATTCTCGATGTTATTGTGTAGTATTGTAGTCTACTCATCCTGTCACTGGTAATTTCCCAATGATGAGTGAAATGGATATCATGTCTATATAGAACACCATTGGATTCACTAATCCTCCAATATGATCATAAATCTCACTAGAAACTCACCACATTTTGGTCTTCTTGGTTTTATAGTGGTCACAAAATGAATTATGACATAACTATCTTCTTATTACTGTTTCATTGACTAAACTTTTATACTGTTTTTTTATCTTGGAAGAATCTCAACTTATATGAATCAACATTCGGTGATTTATTATCCTCATATTGAATCATAATAACATTATGATATTGTAATGGCCCAGAAATCTCTTGTCCATTCCTTTATGGAAATAAAGTGTATGAGGTGATTCATGAGGTCAAGGTGACTTACCCCCAACATTTTCATATTTTTCAGTTCAGTGAACAATTCCAATGATAGACAGTTGTGAACAGTGCATCAGTGACCTTAGTTGAACAGTGTCATCAGTGGCCTTAGGTGAACAATGTCATCGGTGATCCCTAGTGAACAATGTCATCGGTAACCTTCTATAAACAATTCCATTGGTGAACAGTTCTATCAATGAGGTATAATAGTGAACACTATTTCCATTTACAAATTTCCAGTTATCTGAATAGTTCTATCGGTGAGCAGTTCTATCAGTGACCACTAACAATAACCCATCTTTCCTTTAAAAAATTTCTAATTCTATGAATAGTTCTATTGATGAACATTTCTATTGGAAACCTCTAACGGTAACCTTTATTTACTTTCCATATTTCCAATTCTATGAGTAGTTTTATCAGTGAATAGTCCTATCGGTAACCTCTAATAGTAAATTCTATTTCCCATACTAAATTTTGAGCTCTATGAATAGTGTTTCTACAATGGTAGGTTTACAGTGTTTCCATAATGGTAGGTTTACAGAGTTTCTGTAATGGTAGGTGTACAGTGTTTCCATAATGGTAGGTGTACAATGTTTTTAGAAAGGTAGGTGTCAAGTGTTATATCTATGAGGTTCTAACGGTGATGTTCATGAACAGTGTTCAAACGGCGAGGTTCATGAACAATGTTTTTCCTTTTCCAAGTTTTGAGTTCGTGAATAGTGTTTCTAGCTTCCAATAGTTTCACCCCTTTAGCATTTTCCTTTGATGTAAAATTCATTTGAAGCATTGTTTTAATGACCCTAAGGCTGATTCAATGTCCATAAATCCTATATTAATTATTCCTGAGGCTCAATATGTTCTTACTTGGTCAATCTGTGTGGTTTAATATGATCCGTTTTTTATGGGAAATTAAGTGTATCTTAAACTGTAGCTTTGTTGTATCTTCAAAAGGGACAGGATATATTCCTTCCTAATTCTTCCTCTTTGTTATCGATTATGATATGATAGAAGGTTTCATTATATTCCACTAGAGTTTCATAATCAAACTTACTTCTAGGATTAGTTCCGCTCTTTTTTTGATGCAACCAAGATGTATCCATTAATCTTTGATATAAGGTATGTTTTATCATTGTTCTATGGGGGTTTATCATCTCTTGTTTCCCCATTCAATTTTATATCATGTAATCTCAATGCTTATAATGAAGTTTTCTGGGGGTTTGGATGGTGCGGTCGTACCATGGAACCCTTGGGTGGATACAGATTTTATGAATGGAGGATTGTGACTCATTGTGGGGATAAAGAATGTTATGAAAAGTTGGAGGTAGGGGATTTGTTGCTTCTCTTTTCTTTTACATGCATCTATATTGTTAGAATGTTTTATCCCATTGGATGACAATGGAATTGACATAATTAATTTTTGAACTGGATAAATTAATTGATATCGATCAATGTTATTACTTCTTGTTTTTCTTGATTGTGTGATATTAATGAATCCTTTGTGTAGCTGTTCGTTTATGACCAAATTTGGTAAATAACGTACACCATAATTAATTGATAATTGTTTGGATAAAGATAAAGATCCTTGTAAATGATTCTGGTTCGTCATGTTGTAATTTTTATGTAAATCAAAATTATGCAGTAACCATGTTTAATTTATTTATGATAGCTTACTATTTAGGTTTCACAAATATGGATCCTATGTATAATAAATCATTTAATTCAAAACAAATTATTTTTTTGATAAATCCTTAAAGGGACTTGAGTTACCCTCTTTCTTTTATAAGGGGAAAGATCCAATTGTTTAGATGTTTTTTTCCTACTGTTTGTGTTGTGATGTGATCCTGGATGGTTGTTGTGATATGTGGGGTCAAGAAGGCCTTTTTGTTGTGGCAACAAATGATTCCTAGGGTGGATAGATGCATCAATATATGCATATGGGTGTTTGGGAGGACACTAGGGATGATGGAATGGGATGGATGTGATTATTATATGCCTGCTATTTCATATTGGTTGATTATCTTCATTACTTATCCCCACTGCCTAAGGCAGCTGGTCTTTCATACCCTTCTTCCGAAAGAGGTAAAGACACGTGGGGTATTCCACGTGCCTTCCATGTTTAGATTCTCAAGGGAGGATCCGTCTACGCTCTTTCTATAGGAAGAAAATACTCAACTGGTAGTACATCTACTCACTGTGTTGAGCCCCCTTGTGTTTAGTAGCATTGAATGTTTTTCTAGATTGCATAGGAATGTGGGAAAGTATTTATGTAATGAATAATCGAATAAATGGTGCAAACCATGGGGTTGGAGTATTCTAGAACGTAATTATGAGGTTGTAATTTTATAGGGATAGTGGACTTTGGGTGTGTTGCTAATAAAATTTAATGTGGAATTGTGTTTGGTTAATTAATATTTGAAGAATTAATTAACATAATGTGAAACGAATAAAAAGGTAATGTAGTAATTTATTAAATCCATTTATGTGGTTTTGTGTTTATAGGATACCTAGTCTTAGAGTAATAGCCCGAAGTCTGTGAGATGTTAGATGTAGTTGTGTCCGCAGCTAGGTAATTCCCAGAGTGTGGTTGTGAGATATAGTATATCCTGTACTTTTTTTTTCTATATGCTACTCCACCCTGTCAGTATGGGAAACTAACACCCATAGGATTCTGAGCCTTGGGGGGGGGGGGGTATTTCCCCAACATTTTGATGGGAGGATAAATGTCTGACAACCCCTTTGGCCCCACTCTTTTCTCTTGGTAGTTACATGAGCTGGCAGGCACATTGGATAGTTTTCCCCATATATGTGTGTAGAGGGTTGTAATGGCTTGTGGTTAATCACACACATATATTATGGATCATGTTTTTTGAGTACTACTATAGGTGTAATGTGTATAGGTTGTGATGTCTTTAGGATCCTTACTCGGTGTATGGGATATAATGGCTTAGGGTATAACAACCGATGTATGATACATGTTATGAAAGATATGGTGGCTCCCAAAAACTACCTGCTTACTTTGTTTACATGGACGTGGTGTTTTTGTTGCATGAGGTTCATGTGGTGGTGCTTTTCCCAGGTGTTTGCGGGAAATCCTTTTTGGAGAGAGATTCTTAGGACTTGCGATTTTGGGGAAAAGCGGCAAACCAGAGGGGAAGTAGTAGCGGGGTACCCTTGATATTCAATATTATATTATATATTCTTGTATTTTTTAATTAGTGAGAGTAGCCATGGTGAGGTTCAGAACGTAGTATACATGTTTCAGTGACGATTTAGTTTCACTGGTTGTTCACAGTGCTTTAGCATACATTGTTTACATTTGCAAGAGAGTCTTCAGGGTTGATCCAACTGAGTATACATTTATACTCACCCTATGTAAATATATACTTTTTTCATGTCACTTGGATCAGGTTGTAGATCAAGCTGGTTTCTACTTGGTTGGGGTTGCAGGAGCTCTTCGAACTTGTGGTTGTTTCTATTTTTCATTATTTTGGGTACTTGTAGTTTTCCCCATCCGGTTGTAGTACTTTTTCATGACATTAAATATGTGTAATTGGGTTTTCTTTAAATTTCAATTTTGAGATGTAGTTTCTTGGTGTCTATCTAATCTCTCTATTCATCGTGTGTTCTCATAGAGGGTAATGCCTCCCATTTGTGTGTTTAATATACCCTTGGTGCTAGTCGCCAACTCGGGGCCTACTGGACGCAGGACTCGGGGGTTATTATCACTCTTCTCACATTGTTGGGCTAGGAGGGGTACACTTTGTGGGGAGGGGGTCCCGACAGAGTCGTATCTGAGGTCTGGTTGAGGGATAAGCTGGATTTTTGAGTTCAACACAGTTGAGGTTGCATGGGTTGGTAGGGTAATTGTATCATTCATTTTTGAAATTTATGTAAACATGGGAGATCAACTAAGACATAAGCATTGAGGGCCCCCTATATCTAATGTACATGATTTTATGTTTATAAAGGATACTAAATAAAGAGATACTAGTTGCAAGATAGAGACCTAGGAAAAGATCATGCTTCATTCTTCATTGTGCCTGTGTTTGAATGGGTAGCCCTTGGGATATTATAACCTTAAATTAATTAAAGAAAACAATAAATTAATTAATGTTGAGTCTTTCATATTCCATGTTTAGGAGCCCTAACTATTTGTTATATTATAGGTGTGGCTCAAGGTATACATCATCATCGGGATCACATAGAAAATGTCTAGCATGATATTCTAGCAGATCGGTGTAGGGTAGAGGTTGACGATGATGACACCTAGAGGAAGACACTCGAAGAGTTTTAGACCTAGAGTCTATCGAAGTATGAGGGCTCCGTTTCAGATTAAATCAAAAAAGACTACTTGGAAGAGGTCGAGATAGGATTCAGTTCAATCCATGCATAGAAGGATCATTGTGTGTCCTTGGTTGTCATGATGCTGCGTGGAGTAGGGAGGCAGTGGTGGTTCTTGTTCCTCGGGGATCTTGAGGGATCAGCGATCTCATTGGAGGATTTCTGACACAATTTTAGAGTTGAGTTTATTTCTTTGACTGCGAGGGCATCCATTTTCCAAGAGTTTCTTACCCTTCGACATGGGGGCTCCAATGATCAAGAGTTTGGAATCCATTTCATGATCCTTTTAAGATATTCTTATAACCTATTTCCAGATCAGGAGGAAAGAGTGGGGAATTTCTAGGGGGTTTGCGTCCAGAGATCCAGCGTCAGGTCACCTCATTTATGCTGAAGACATATCTTGAAGTGATGGTTAGGGAACAGGTTTTCTACAGGACATTAGCTAGGACTGGATCATCACGAGTGGGGAATCATCATGATTCCTCATGAAGTAGATTGGTGGTCTGGGGTTTCTAGTTTTCAGGAAAGAAGAGTTTTCGTTCAACTGGGGGTAGGTCCCAGCCCTTCGCATCTCCTTTCTCCAGAGGCAGAAACTCTTAGGCCAATTCCAAGGGATCAGACGCTTGTTTTTCTTGTGGTGGTTGTGGTCATTATTAGTGGGAGTGCTTGACCTTTCAGAGCAGTCATCATGCACTAGGTGAAACGCTCCAGAATCCTCCATTGAGGGTGTTACATCCATGGAAGAAATAGCAAGTTGCACCCTCTTTAGATCAGCAGAGGGTAGATGGGTAGTCATAGGACATCCCCATGTTTCTCCCCAACCTCATAGAGTAGAGTGTGGCCGTGGTGGTGGTCATCATTAGGGTCAGAAGGTCCATGGATGAGGTTGTGGTCAGCTTTATGATCTAGATTTTCAAGCTCTAGGTGATCCAGACGTCGTTCAAGGTACCCTTTTCTTGTTTTCTACCTTGGTGTATGCCTTGTTTGATTCAAGAGGGACACACTCCTTCATATCACATACCATTTTCCATGTTTTGGTACATGAGGTAGAGAGGTTTTTTGTGCCCTTGTTGTCGACTACGCTAGTTGGAGGTCGAGTTGACTATTTTGAAGTATGTATAAACTATGATCTAGTGTTGGGGAAGCACTGCTCTTGAGGATATTTCCTATGTTTAAAAATACAATCATATGATTTCATACTCATCATGGATTGGCTATATTCGGTGCAGGATATCATGGATTTCTTTTGGAAGAAGGATGTTTTATTTGGTGCTGATAGACAGTCGGTGGTCTTTGTTGGTGAGTGAGATCCTCAGATGGGTCATAGGCGTGTTCCATCCTTATCATCTATAATTTCTAAGATGATGTTGAGTTCTTTAAAGGTTCAATAGTTGGTGTTTCCTAGGGTCATAGAAGAGTACCCTGATTTCTTTCCAGAAGAGGTTGCAGCATTACCCCCTCGATGGGAGATCGATTTTGGGATCGATCTATAACTAGGAGCATCTCCAATCTCTATGAGTCTATATAATATGGCCCCTTCTAAGTTATGAGAGATATGTATTCAATTTTATGGTCTGTTATAGTGCGTTTTTGTTCGACCAAGTGTGTCACCATGGGTGCACCAGTTTTATTCGTGATGAAGGCTGACGGTATTTTGCGGTTTTGTGTTGATTATCATCACTTTAAAAAGTTAAAATAAAGAATTATTATCCACTTTGTGGATTGATGATTTATTCTATCAAATGAAGGTTGAAAGTTAGTTCTCAAATATCTACTTGTGGTCATGTTATCATCAGATGCGTGTAAATGATGAGGATATCCTGAAGACTACTTTTCGTTGTCATCATGGGCATAATGAGTTCCTTTTAATGTTTGTAGGCATGACGAATGCTCCTGCATTATTCATGGGATTGTTGAATGCTGTGTTTTGTGAGTTCTTGGACAAGTTTATTGTAGTTTTCATTGACGACACCCTTGGGCACTCTATATATGAGGAGGAACCTGAAGAGAATCTACATGCCGTTTTGAGAGTTCTTCCTCAACTTTAGTTGTATGGGAAGTTTTCGAAGTGTGGGTTTTGGGCTCGATAATTCTGTTTTGTGGGGAATGTTCTATTCCAATAGGTAGTAGTTCTGGATCTATTAAATATAAATGAAGTTGTGTCTTGGGAAGCCCCAAAAGACAGTGTCAAAGGTGCGAATATTCCTTAGTCTCATAGGGTACTATAGGAGGTTCATACCTGATTTCTCACAAGTTGCGACTCCTATGACATCTTTGACCAAGAAGATTCAAGTGTTCATATTGACTGATCAGTGTCATGTAGCTTTCGAGTATCTAAAGGAGTAGTTTATAGGTGCTACAGTTCTTTGTCATCCATTAGAGGGAGTTCAGTTTGATGTTTTCTGCGATGCTTTGCATCTAGGGTTAAGATTTGTTCTGATGGAGCAGAGATCAGTTGTTTCTTATGGGTCTTGGAAATTGCATCCCCATGATCAAAACTATTCCACCCATGATTTTGAGTTGGCAGACATAGTGTTTTCTCTAATACTATGGAGACATTACCTCATTGGCGAGCACTTTTTGGTTTTCAACGATCATAAGCGTTTGAGGTATGTTTTCCCCCAACATGACATAAACATACGACAGAGTTGGTGTGTGGAGTTATTATAGGAATATGACTTCGATATATCATATATAGTTGGAAAGGGGGAGGTTTTAGCTAATGCGCTGAGTTTTATGTACTGTAGTGATGCTGTGCGTGAATCCATGATTCTTGGAGAGTAATGGAAGAACTGTCAGCATTACATCTTGTTATGGGAGATGTTGGGGTTAGAAGATGTATTTTTCAGATGATGGTATTGTTATCCATGGTGCAAAAGTTTGAAGAGACCCTATTGGGGGATCTAGGGGTGGTGGTGTGGAGAGACCGAGTTGTTTGCAGCGAGGCCCCTGATGGGTGGTATGAGGATGAACAACACTGAGTGTTATATCATGGAAGCCTTTTTGATCCTATGAAAATGTGTGAGGTAGTTCTCAGAGAGTTTCATAGTTTTCTTTTAGCGGTGCATCCTAGTGTGACAAAGATGTATCGAGCCTTGAAGAACTGGTTTTGGTGGCCTGTGCTGAAGCGTTCAGTTGCGGAGTCTGTGTCTCAATATTTGGTATACCAGAAGGTGAAGGTTGAACACCGTGTTCCTAGTGGTCTTCTCTAGCCATTAGAGATTCCATAGTGTAAGTGGTAGGACATATCAATGGACTTTGTTACTAGTTTACCTCGAGATCTAGGAGAACATGATGCTATTTGGGTGGTAGTGGATCGTTTAACAAAATTGGCCCACTTCATAGAGACCAAGGAGTCGAGATCTGTGGATGTTTTGTTGAGGAAGTATTTAGAGGAGGTGGTGAGACTTCATGGAGTCCCAAGGATGATCATTTCGGATTGAGATCCACATTTTACCTCTAGGGTGTGGAGAGGTCGCCAACCTACGTTCAGTTGTCAACTATTCCTTACCACTACTTTTCATCCTCAAACAAATGGTCAGACAGAGCAAACTGTCAAGACTCTTGAAGACATGTTACGAACTTCTGTTCTAGATTTTGGAGGTTCATGGATGAGGCACTTACCCTTGGTGTAGTTCTCTTAAAAAAATATTTTTCACTCCACCATCTATATGGCGCCATTTGAAGCCTTGTATAGCCGGCCTTTTCATTCAATGTTTTTCTGGACTGGGGTCGGAGAGTCCAAAATTCTCAGACCATAACAAGTACAGAATACAACAGAGAAGGTTTAGGTTATTCGTGATAGGATTAAGACAATGAAAAATCGTCATAAATCATAGTTTGATCAATGAAAGAGACCTTTAGAGTTTAATTTTGGGGATCATGTTTTTCTAAAGGTGAATCTACATCATGGGAAACAATGGTTTGGTCCTGGAAGTATGCTTTCTCCCAGGTTTGTTGGGCCTTGCGAGGTGTAAGCTCATGTTGGAATTGTGGCGTATCGAGTTTCACATCCCTAATAGATGATTCAGATACATGATGTTTTCCATGTATCACAGCTCCGTCATTATCTTCATGATGACTCTCACACCATCGATTGGAGAGATGTTGGTGTTGATAAGGATTCAACCTTCGAGGATCGACCTTTGGAGATTCAAGACCGCAAGGAGAAGGTGTTTCGAGGGTTTTCAATCCCCTTGGTTCGTGACTTGTGGTGACACGGTGGAATGGAAGAGAGTACATGGGAATGTGAATCTCATATAAGAGCTTAGTACCCATTGTTTTTTGATGTCTAACATTTTTTCATGTATCGCTGAAGCCTTTTTAGTTATAAACCATATATTTCTATGAGATGGTTTCCTTTTGTTTCTTTTTTCGGTTTCTATCTTTCGAGAGATATCTTGATGGGTGGTTTTTCGGACCCTATTTTATATTCACTTTAGGTGGGTTATGAATTATTCAGGATGAAAATGTTTTGAGAGGTATCAGATGTAATGACAAAAATCTATCTGGTCCATTACTTTGCAGAAATCAGGTGTATGAGGTGATTCAGAAGGTGAGGGTGACTTATCCCCAATACATGCCAATTTTTCAGTTCGGTGAACAGTTCCAACGGTAGAATGTTGTGAACAGTGCATCAGTGAACTTAGGTGAACAGTGTCATCGGTGACCTTCAGTGAATAGTTTCATCGGTTACCCTTGGTGAACAGTGTCATCAGTAACCTTATATGAACAGTTCCATCAGTGGATAGTTTTATTAGTGAGGTCTAATGGTAAACTCTATTACCTTTTCATAATTTTTGGTTCTATGAATAGTTCCATCTGTGAACAGTTCTATCGGTAACTAGTAATGGTAACGTCTCTTTCTTTTACAAAATATCTAATTCTATGAATAGTTCTATCAATGAACAGTTCTATCAGTAACCACTAATGGTAAACTCTATTTCCATTTCCAAATTTCCAATTCTATGAATAGTACTATCAGTGAACAGTTCTATCGGTAACCTCTTTTTCCTTAGCCAAATTTTGAGTTCTTTGGACATTTTTTCAGAACGGTAGGTGTACAATGTTTCCAAAATTGTAGTTGTATAGTGTTTCTATAACGGTATGTGTACAGTGTTTCCATAACTGTAGGTGTACAGTGTTTCCATAATGGTATTTGTATAGTGTTCTATCAGTGAGGTTCTAATGGTGGGGTTCAGGAACATTGTTCTAATGGTGAGGATCGGGAAGAATGTTTTATTGGTGAGGTTCTTGAATAGTGTTCTAATGGTGAGGTTCATGAACCATGTTTTTCTTTTACCGAATTTTGAGTTCGCGAACTTTGTTTCCAGTTTCCGACAGTTACACCCCTTTTGCAGTTTCCTTTGACGTAAAATTCATTTAAATCCTTGTTTTAATGAAATTAATGCTGAATCAAAGGACATAACACCAATATTAATTATTACTAAGGCTCAGTATTTTTTAACTTGGTCAAACCACCTGGTTTAATATGATCCATTTTTAATGGGAAATCTAGCGTATCTAAAACTTCTACTTCATTAAATCTTGTAAAGGGATGGGATATCTTCTGGCTTAATTATTCCTCTTTTTTCTTGTATATGAGATTCTAGAACCATTCATTGTTAGAGACACTTAATAAGGGAATATGGGAGTTTAATTCCATGTTAAAATAATTACAAACATGTCACTCCTCCTCTACTATGAAAAGCCACTAAACCATTCCATTCAACATAACTTTTATGAAATATTAGCTCAATATAATCTACTTTAACGAGCTCCAAAATACTTCCCAAAATCCTAGAATCCTCACCATTTGTAGAAACAAAATCATGAATCCCATTGGGGCAAACCAAAACGAGTTACCAAAATAAGAGGTTACACCATTCTTCATGATTTTTTATTTTATTATCATTCTCCACCACATAAATTAATATAATTACATGATTATATAATAACTTAATTATCTTCAATGTATTGATATGTTTTTATATTAACTGTCCTTTATTCACTTACTGACATTTCAATCTAATGGATAATAATCTTACCGTCTATGTGTATGGGGAATTACTGCATCACAAAATGATGTTGTTCGTTTTTCCATTACCATCAATCATTGTTGAGAATTATGATATACACATTGTTTATATATTATATATATTATATTTATAATTTATTTATGATTCAATAATTTTTTTATATCTAATAGAATAATTATTTCAATTTTTTGGGAATACGATAACATCCTTAGATGAAGTGTGGACGACTGCCGCCTCAAGCGATGTGATTTATTCATGCTACATATTGAATGTATTTACGATGGTTTTAATAAAAAAATATTATTTATATGAATTAAATATTATATTGTTTTTATAATATATATATCATTTAATTTTCATTACTTTAATATAATAATGAAATGAAATTAGCATTCATGCATATGTACGACCTATAGTCACCATCAATGGTGTATTTCTTTTCTAATCTCCAAAACGTGTTGATTATTAAAAATATATATACTGATTTTATTTGAAAATTAATTCATTTTTTTGTAATATATATTTTGGAATCATGTTTTATATAATATTAATAACAAGTATCAAGTTAAAACATAATCAGAAAACTGGACAATTAACACCCAAAACGATGAAAATAATGAATGATTGATAGCAAAATTTTAATAAGACTTTATAAAATGTTGGTATATGATACTATAAATATGTTTATAGTTCTAGTATAAATTATAAACATGTCAAAAACCATTATCAATGTATTTAAAGAACATTCACCCAAAAGTAAATTTTAGGTAATGGATTCTTGTCTTACTTATAATTCCCTAAGGCATATTGAATTAACATGAATTATTTATTTTTTTTCTTGTATATATTGTACATTTTCATATAATTTTATTTTAATTATTTTATATTCATGGTATTTAAATGTTTTAGTTGATTATTATTCCTATTTGGTCCTCTAATTCATATGTTACCAAAGTGGTATTGGACTTTGGCTTAAATTCCATTCTTTTAGGAATAAATTATTATTATGCATATAAATTATTTTATATGGGGTACATAATTCAAATTTTACATTTAATATCATGATTCATTATTTTATCAGGATATTTAGAGTTTTAAATTTTATTATTTCATATAATGGGATATTATTTAAAATATACCATGTGTAAAAGGGTTTCATAACATAATTTCGTTTCAAGTAGTTATATTACTTCATTGTTGTTGTTAGTATTCTAAGATGTTGTGTGTCACACATTTTTAAAATCTATTCTTATATTTAATAATATTATGCGGAATTATGTCTGACGCAGCTATTCAATTTATTGACTGATTCTAACATCAATGTAATGGAATTTCCAAATTTTTACTGCACAATATAATTTTGTTTGGGATTGTTTTCACTTGAATTTATATCAAAGGAAATTTATGGATAATTTTTTAATAAAACCTTTATTTATATTCTCCTCTGGTTATTCCTTAAATTTTCCATGTAGTAATACCATTTTATAACTCATTTTTACAAAAAATGTTCTTACAAAAACCCAACTTCATATCTCTCTTTAATTGGAGAACCTATTTTATTCTAAAACCCATGATTTGAAAAACTGTTTTCAAAATATGTTTTTAATCTTTTAAAATGATTTTTTAAAAAAAATATTTACCCGTTTTTTATTTTACCAATGTTTTCAAAGGAATCATTTTTTCAATTTTCAATCAAGGAATTTTCCTAACCTTTTACAGTGCAAAACTTATGATATTTTTGCTTCAAACAACCTGTATTGATTTCCTTCCAATATTCTGTAGAAGCATTCTTTGAATGTGTACAAGGTTACATTTAAAATAAAATGTATATGAAAATTCGTTTTCAAAGAGAATTATATTAAAAAAACTTATTAGAAATAGAAATGTTCTTTAATAATTTTTTTAAAAATAAATTTTTATTATTTTTCAATTCATCAAATACAATAACCATTTATTTGTACTCCAATTGGGATATTTTTTTAATACCATCCTTATTATTCCTCTAGAAGGTTTATGAATGATTTTTCTAATAATTGTATTTAAATTCACATCATTGATTCATTTGTTAGTCCCCATGAAGTATTAAATTTTTTTATCATCATTAGATATTAAATTTCACATAATTATCCATATCAATTTTATTATATATTACTATTTCCTAAACCATAAACCATTTTACATATGGTGTATACATTCACTGTTATTTATTTATTTTGGGTAAATATTGATAAATCCATATTCCTTATTTAATACTTTTATTTTACAAGGCATTTTATTTAACTCGATTATTCGATATGAGGAATTCTTTGGACGGGCCAAGACAGGTGGGGATTAGACTTTATATAGACCATTTATGCATTGACTAGTTCTAATGAGACAAATTAGTTTCTCATATTAAATAGGTTTTTAAATATGGTTTTAAAAAAAATGTAATGGGTATTGAAGATTTATGTTTTCATGTGCCTCTGACACAACCCGAAATTATAATTCATTGCCTTCATAATCATTCATTAATTATTATCCATGAGATTTTAAATATAAAAACATCTATGAATTCATTGAATTCAGATTTTAATGATTATATGTAATGTTTTTTTCATATTCGTACAATTCCATATTAATTTTTTTTATCTAGTTATATAATTGGAATGTGTTTTCAGATATTTTATTTTCTATATTGATCATACACTTCCTTCTTAGGTTGTTGATATCAAGTCATGTGTGTTTATTATTTACCTTTCCATAATGATAATTCTCATTGATGGTTTGTTTTTTTATACTTACCCTTACTGAGAATATTATCACACCCTTATCATATTTTATTTCCCTAGGATTCCTTGAAGATTACGTAGAAATATATACAAGGAAACACTAGATGGAATAATGTTATTGTCCTTAAATAAAAATAGTTTGTTTTAATTAGTGTAGTCATTTCTAAAACAAGAACCATGTATGTATTCTGTTTACCATGACTACTAAATGGTTTGGTCCTTTGGGATGTGATTCAGATGTATCTTATTCAAATATAATTTTAGTAGACTCTTACTCTGGGATTTAAGAGGTTGGGCTGCTAGATTTGGTATTAGTGAAAGTTATGTTGAAATCATAGATATTATAATTAAGAAATCATAGATTAGAGAACATATCCATAAGTTAGAATTTTATAATATGTATGGAATAACATCCTATGATTTATGTAAGGTAAATATTATGTTGGTATTTCTAGTAACACATCCATGTTTTGATACTATAAGGGGACATGGTTCTGGAATAGATGTACATTGTGTTAAAAACTCTATATTGTGTATTGGGCCTGACTTGGCATAACCTCGTGTATGAGAAAAGGCCTTACTACATACTTTTTTTTGGAAATCCTTGAGGATATGCTCATGATAATTCACACTTTATTTACAATCTGTTTTGAATTATTTCAATAGATAATGAAAATGAATGACCTTAGATAAAAATTAGATAAAAGAAGGACATATGTTGAAATTTAATAGATGAATTATTTATGTATTGATGTTGAATTGAAAACCATATTTAAAATGATATTTAGTTTTTATGTTTATTTCAATGATTGCCATCATATTTATTTTATAAATTATATTAATATGGATTTTGAAAAAGATAACATTCATGTTGGGTGAAAACATATCATTTATGTAAAGGTCGTGAGACTTGAACCAGTGACTGAAGGTTGATAAGGGGTTTAAACCTACCACTGGCCTATGTGGTGTCTTTTTTACAGTGTAATTATCTACAGTTAAAAAATTTATGAATATAAATTAATGATTAATCATTGGTGTTACTTTTAAGTTTTATATATTAATGTATTAACCATCTTTACTTTGGAGATTAGTTTGAGACTAGTAGTTAGAATTTTCATTCTGTTATGGTCCTCATAACCTATTAAAAGTATATTCTAGTGCTTTAAGCATTAATGTCCAGAATCATTACCTATATGTATTTTTGATTTTCCACATTGTATATAACTTTACTACCAACTAATTTTCTCCAACATAGAGACCGATTTATATGTTATCCCATGTGAACATTGTTCTTCTCATCCTCTCTTTTCAAGAAGATTCTTTAAGAACCATTCTCATGATGTGGGATTTCATTTTAGGTAATATAAAAAAATACACTACCAAGATCAATATTAAATTATGAGGACATAATTTATTTATGTTTGGTAAAATATAATAAAATAAAATTCTGAAGTAATAACATTATATTAGAAACCATGTTTGACAAGAAACAATAAGAGAATAAGAGAAAATTATATCCCAAAAATTTATAATATAACTAATATTTTAAATATTTTAAATCTATGATATTGCTTTAAATTCACCCTGTATAGTTTTATCATATAGTACACATAATAGAGACTTTCATCGACATCTTTTGTTACACACAAGATGGAGTTTTACAAAACAATAATATTTTATTAAAAACGTTATTTTTTATTATAATAAGTTATAAAATAACCATGAAATTATATATTATAAATATTATATACTATAATAAGAAAATATATTTTTATAAAAAAATATTAAATGAATTAATTTTATAAAAATTAATGAATATAAGATCCTTTTGAATTAAAGAGAATGTTTTATAGAAAATATTTTTTTCCACAAAGCTATTTTACCCTAATAAATTAAATTAATTAAATTTAGTGGGTTCTATTAATCATATATATATATATATTATATTTAATAACATATTTCAAAAATTCATCCAATATATTTGATAGGTTTAGTATAAGAACATTGAATATCTCACATAAAAACAATATTTCTCTAAAAGAACTTTTACCGCCTTTTAATGGAGAACATATTTTAAATAAATTTTTTGAAACTTTTATAGATTTTATATGTCAAACTAAAATTCATATTTGATTGAAAAACATAAAAATTATCTTCGGGTAAATTTTGGTTTTTTTATGATTGATTTTTTGATGAATAGTAAATAATACATAATTTTATTTCAAAAATTATTTTTCAACTATTGGTTTATAAGTTAAATTTATATTTTTGATTCATTTAAATGTTTAATTATATAAATAATTTTCAATTAAACCAATTTAAGACAATTTAATTAACTTATCATTGAAATTGGGAACATAACATAGCAATGTTTTGAAGATTTTTTCTTTAAAAACAGGATTTTTCGTCCCGTCTATCAGAATAATTTGAAATTAATTTCTTCGGATTCTAGGATTGAAATTCAAAAAAACAGATTATATATTTCCAATCAGAATAGTTTATAATTTTTAATATGGTATAATTATTTTTTTACCAAAACAATTAGTGAATGTAATTTAAATAAATTTTATTAATTAAGAAGAAAATTACCTTAACAAGGGACTACACCTGAAACGTAAGATACAAATAACCTACACACATGTCCAAAATCCATTGGTTGTCAATATTTCAACCCTATCCTCCTTTTTATCTAATTTTATCATTTAATGGAGCCACATTATATAGTAAAAATATGGTCTTAATTTCCTTTTCAATATTTTACTGGAGTTACACTTCTCCACTATAAAAATGAACTCAAGACTCTCACTTCCTAAAACATATCAAGCCACATTGGCTCAACCAAACTCTGATAAAATAGGATCCCAATATCCCACCTATCGTACTATAATCTTATCCTTGGGAATATATCAATCCATGTAATCTATTTGGTGAAAACCAAAAAGATGTTTCCCGAATAAGAGGTTACATCCTTCTTCAAGCTCTTTTATTTTATTTTTGTTATCTTACCCTTCAATTATTATTATTACATGATTATATAAAAACACATTATCTTAAATATACTAATATATTTTTATTATATGTTTTAGAATAACACATACACACACTTCCATCTAATGGTTAACCAACATACCATTTATATGTATGGTGAACTACCACCTCACAAAAAGATGCCATTCATTATTCCTTTACAACCTTTCATAGTTAGAAATTTTTATGGAAACACTGTATTTATATGATATTTATAAAATATATATAATTAATTTATTCTTTTAAACATTATATATAACCCATATCATCAAGAATTTAATTTTTTGGGTATACAATAACATCGTTTGTGGAAGTGTGGACTATCGCCTCCTCCAAGCGGTGTGATTCATTAACACAGTACATACAATGTGTAAAGGATGGTTTGAAAAAACCAATTTATCATATATAACATAAATAAAAAACTATATTTATATTATATTTATATAAATACATATCATTTAATTTTCATTCTTTTAATACGAAAATGAAATGAGAGTTGCATTGATGAATACATATGACCTACCATCTTCATGAATGGTGTATTTCATTTAATATATAAAATATCTATGGATTATTATAAATAAAAATATAATGATTATAAATCATAATTATTTCATGGTTTACCTTAATTGTAAGAATAAATCATGATATAATTAAGAGGAACAACTATAAAAAATCGAAAACATATTCGTAAAACATGACAATTAACATCTGAAATGATGAAAATAATGAAATATTTTTTGAAAATGAGTAATAAGATATTATAATTATTTAATATATGATATTATAAAAAAGATTATGGTTCTGTAATAATTTATTAGCATGTTTAAAAACATTATAAATGAGGTTAATGTATGGTAACACTAAAGAAACATGAGTTCATAGATACTTGTATCACTATTCTTTCTGTGGGGCAAATTCCAGTAACACAAATTATTTATTTTGTGATGTGTAAATATTGTACCTATTCATATACCATATAATTAATTATTTTATATTCCTGATATTTAAATGTTATAATTCCTGATTATTACTTTTGGGTCTTCCAGTTCATATTTTATCAATGTGGTGAGGGTCTTCATCTCAATTTCCATTCATTGAGGCATATATTATTGGTGTTCACCTTATTTCATATATAAGGTGTACATACTAAAACTTTTATGTGTAATATTATTATTCATTAATTATTCATAATATTTTTAGTTTCATTTCAAATTATTTCATATAAGGGGATTTGAGTTAAAAATTTCCTCATTGAAAATAATTTCAGGTCGCAATTTCTTTTCTTTGGGTTATATTACATGTTGTAAAAAATATTATAAGACTAGGTCTATAATAACTTTTTACTGTCTATTTTTTATTTCCACTTGTTTTGTGAGGATTCATATTTTTAACATGCATAGTCTATTTATTTATTGATTCTCACATCAATAATATGGTCTTTTTAAGTGTATACATCTCAATGTCATTTTATTGAGGATTTTTTACACATCAATTTCTATCATATGATATTTTGGGGAAAAAATTAATAAATACTTTCATTTTCCTATCCTATGGTTATTCATTAATTTTCCAAGTAATAGTAAAAATTTTAAAATATTCAGTACATAAAATGATATTGAAAATATTATTAATAAAAATTGATTTAATTTCACTCTTTAGTGAGGGATACTATTTTTTTATTAAAAACTTATATCCCGAACACAATTAATTTTTTTAGACATTCAAAATTGAGTTATTAATAATATTTTTACCATTTTTCTTTCTACAAATTTTTTCAAATAAATCATATTATCTCTTTGAGAAAAAAAACCTTTGTATTCTTTTTACCATCGAAAATGAATATTCTTTTTACTTAATATGATATGTATGGATTTACCTATTTCTTCTTAATTGAAGATTTATTTACATGATTAAAAGGTAAATTCTAAAAAAATTAAAAAATCATTTTGAAATTAAATTATTTTTTAATTTTTTCCAAAATAATACTTTAATTCCCTCAAGAATGTTTCTAAAGGATAATTTTATTGTATTTATAATCATCAATGAAAAACCCCTTCATTTTTACATTACATGGGATATTTTTTATTGATACAATCCAAATTCGTCCTCTGGATGGTTTATGATTGATTTTCTCTGGGATATTATTTATATTCACTTACTTCATTCCTTTGTTTGTCCTATTGAAATATTATATTTCATATGATCATTAAACATTGAAGTTCTCATAATTATACATATCATTTTTCATATATATTTTTATTTCATAAACCTTTTATCATTTTTATATTTAGTGTTTAATTTTATTTTAATTTAATTATCTAAGGAAATAATTATAATTCTATATTCTGTATTCAATAATGATACTTTATAAGTAATATTTTATATATATATATCAATTATTTGATATAAAAGATGTATTGGCCTATAAATTATGGGTGGTTAACTTTCTTTATATATCCCATTAAAAAATTGACAGGTTCTCTTGATGAGAATTAGTTTCACATATTTAATTGGTCTCTATGTGTTGTTTTAAACCTTCATGGGAATGGTCATGATAGTATAGGTTTTTATGTGCTTATAAAATAATGTCAAATAGTTAAGAATTGATTTAATTTTGATTCAATAGTAATTTTCAATGCAATTTTAAATATTAAAATGTTTATAGATTCATTCCATTCTCATTTTATTGATTAAATGGATGTTTTTTGAGGTATTTATATTTACCTATTGATTATACAGTACCTTCTAATTTTATTGATATCATGGAATCATTCCATCATATTTACTTGAAAAAAGAATTATTTTAATTGGGTCATTATTTAATCCATTTAACTTACCCTTAGTGATCGTTTGAGATAACCCTTATCAGATTTTATTTCTTTATGATTCCTTTAAGTGTGATAACAATTATATTCAAGGATACTCTATATAAAAAAAATTAATTACACATAACCAAAAATTAAATATGGTAATTAGTGTATTCATTTATAAAATAGGACTCATATATATATCTAGTTGACCAAGAGAACTGAACTATTTAGTACTTTGGGAAGATATTTACTTATATATTAATTTAATGTAATGGTAGTAGACATCGACTATTGGATTTCATGGGTCTAGTCCATACTCAAACAATAAGTATAAATCTTATGTAGTCTAGATTATAATTATTCACATTGTATTATATTATTTAGATATAAAATAACATTGATTTACAATGGAATATAATTATAAGGATCTGATTGATTCAAGAGAAATTCAATAATAAAAAAAGAAAGTGAGATTGTAATGATAACTCTTACCACTTGATAATTTTATATTCAAAACCCATTGAATGATTTCATTCAAAGAAAAATTTTAAATTTAATGAAGATAAAATTATTAATGATTTAATGTAATAAAAATGTCAATAGATATTCCGCATAAAATAAGATAATAGGGAATATGACATTTACCTCACAGTTTAAAAATGTGATATGAAAATAAATTACCATAAGTTTCATGTTAGGTTTGTGGTATTTAGACACATTTATAATGTTTTTAAACAAGTTAATAACTTATTAAATAACCATATTCATATTTATAATATCATATATGATCTTATTTTGAAATCTTATTGACATTTTTTTAAAGAACATTCATTATGTTCATCGTTTTGGGTGTAAATTATCGTGTTTTTTATGTAAGTCTATACTTGTAATTTTTTATGATTCCTTCATAGATCATTATTTCATCATATAAAGGATGTAAAAGAATGTTTAAATATCACATATATTAGGTTAATATATATTTATAATAATCCATAAAATTTGGAGAGGGGAAATGAAATGCACCGTTCATGGATATGGTAGGTTGTCTGTACGCATGACCACTAAATCCATTTCCTCTTGTATTTAAAAAACTAATTTATATATATATATATATATTATTCTAGTAATATATATATGTAATATTTTTTTACATATTTTGATTAAAATCATCCATAATACATCACATGTATATTGTGAACTAATCACATAACTTTAAGGATGCAGTAGTCTACAATTTCACAAATAAAGTTATCATATTCCTAAAAAATGGAAATCAAAAAGGTATGTGTTATATAAAAACAATATAAGAATAAATATCACATTATTAAAACCATTAATGGTGGTAATGGATGAACGAACAACATCAGTTCTCAAGGCGGTAATATGTTCTTCACACGAACGATGATTGTGTATCTTATTTGATTGATGCGTGTGAATGTGTCAGTACAACTATTAGAAAACAGAATATTAATAATTTATTATAACTATTTCGATATTTATTCATTATATAAAAAAATTTAAGGGGTGGATATTTAAATGAAACAAAATATGATCATTGAATATTTTTACCACTTTTTATGAAACTCCTTTTTGTTTATACCCAATGACTTCCTTGGATCACTCTATGAAAAAATTGAGGCTTCTAGAAAGTGGGTAGTTTTATTGTTAAATTATTTTATTCAAGTTTTGTTGTGCTAAATGGCTTTATATTTCTGACTAAATGGGAGGGGTGAGTACCTTATTTTGTGGAGGAGTAGAATTCATGTAAATAAAAACGGTAATGATTGTTAAGATGTATCCCTTAAATAATGGTCCAAAAGTAGAGGTATATATTAATTAAAAAAGATTATATGGTCAAAAACTGGTCATAAAAATGATTCTGGATAATTTTATAGGTCATTTTGGCCCTTATGTTTAATTGTTAGTTCATTGATATGCTTAATTTTACATTAATCAATGTAATTAATTTTAAAATCATATACTAATTTATTTGGTCAAAAACTACATTGAAATCACTAGAAGTTATAAATTATTATTATTAAAAATATAGAATCCATTTTTCAAAATAAATTTTAAGTTATTTTAATAATTAATTTTAGTTTATTCCCACAGATTTGATGACAGAGAATGTTTTTAAAGAATAAATGTTCAAAAGATTGAAATGTTTTTATATCCAATTTCATTGAAAAATTGATCCTAATGATATAAATTGGATTAAAATATGTATAAATAAACTAAATTTACATCAAATTAAATTGAAATATAATTTAACTATATAATTAAATGATATGAAAAATCATTTTTTAGATAATATTATGTATTTTTCACTATTTAATGAAAATGGAACTTCATAAAAAAATAAAAAAAATCGAGCTAACATAATTTTCAATTTATTCATTCAAAAATTAATTTCATTTTTTCCTATAAATATTATAATAGTATGAAAATTCATATTTAAAATAGGTCCTCCATTAACTATCGGTAAATCAACCTTGGTAAAAATATTTTTTTTTTTTATAAAATTGGGTTTGTTCTTATCTTATAACTAAGATATATATTGGATGAATGTAAAACTATATTGGATATATAACATATATATTTCATTAATATCACCCATATATAGTAATTAATTTAAATTATTAGGATAAAACAACATGGAATTCAAAAAATATTTTTTCATAGAAACACTTCTTTTAAATTCATTCGGGTTTTATAATATTCTCTAACACAAAAATAATTATATAAAAATATGTAAATAATATTTTAAAATTATAGTTCTTCAAATTCTTAAATTTATTTAAAATTTCCAGTTTCCAACTATCTTATTAAATAATATATTCACTATTATATTTTAGTTTGGTAAAACTCAATCTTGTGTGTACCACAAGTTAACCTTGGTGTTCTATTTGGAGAAATTTAATAGTAATATTGTGTATAATTATAGTTATACACAATGATTCATATATCATAAGATTAAATTTTGGTTTATAATAAATCCTTCTAGATAATAAAAATTAGTTTATTCTAATTGGAAAATATTATTTAGTGTTGGGGTGTTACACTCTCCCCACCATAAAAAAATTACATCCTTAAAATTCATGGATGATCTTGATAATTAATGGATTTATATTTCCAAATAATATTATTAATAACCCCACACTAAAAATATGGTTAATAAAATACCTTATAAATAAGATGGAATATTTAATGAGAATGTCACCACAAAAATAAGCTTTCAAAAATGGGTAACATTGTTTAAAAATGGATATGTAAGAGAAATTTAACTATCATGTTTTGATGGAGTATCATAGAGAACATTTTCATAGCAATGATGTTGAACCAAAATCCAGGAAATAGGTGTTTCAAAATTTTATTGATATCAAAAAAAATTATTATAATAATATAATAAATTTTCAATCCCTTCTTCTAGATTTGAGTAATTCATTCATTCTCTATGAATATAAACAAATGTATGATTGTGTTTTCTAAACACAATCTGATCCTTTAGTTGTGACATGAAATATTTCACTACATTTCAAATAACATGATGCATTATATGGTGGAGAAAAACATATATCTCTAAAATCTTTTCCAAAGATCAACATAAATCATTTTATAAATTTTTAACCTTATGACCATTCCAATTATTATGATCTAAAAGATTAAAATCAGTTCCAAAGAATTAAATATTATCTGATTTACATAATCCCAATAAATCATCTCTTTATGAAACATCATTATATAAACATCAAGAATATATTGAGGCTTATATTTCCATTTACCATGTGTTTTACAAAAAATTTTATTGTTTTTGAATCCCATTCCTTGGTTATAAATATGGATCAACACACTTCTTTTAAATACATGATGAAAACTATTGAATGTATGGTCCTTATACATTCTTTAATACTTATAATCAAAAAATCAAAAAAAAAATACATTAAAATTTTATTAAATTATCAAAAAACAAGTTAAAAGTAATCATTCCACATTGATTGTATCAACAACATAATCTGTACATTGATCCCTTATCTTATTCTATTGTAGTTTCCCATAATGATTAGGGAATTAGTTTTTATATTTTTTTATCTCCTTACAGTTGTATCATTGAATAATAGTGTTTTCCTTATTCCCCTTTCATTCATTGATATGTTGACCCCTCTCTCCAGACTTATAAAAAAAATATGATTCCTTTTAGGCATTTCCTAGGGTGATTTATTCTATCGTTTTCACATTAGGAATGATTATTTATATTTTTCATTGACTTATTCCTATAATCATGGTGTTCGAAAGAATTATTGTAATATTTCATCCCATAAAATCCATAGGATATACTGAATTATTTATATATCATAATAGAACACAAAACTATTTCATCGAATGAAGAAAAAGTTTGAGACACAAGTTCCCTTTATAAACTAGTCTTAAGACCCAAAAGAAATATTCAACATTCACTCTATGTTGAGAATATAATCTATAACATAACTAGCTATCCTTATAAATATTTATTCATAATTTGTAACACATTATTATTCTTTTTTCTTTAAACTACAAATATTTCCATCCATATCAATATGATTCTCATGAGGGAAATATTTATTGAATGAAATCTCCTTAAAAGTTTACTATTACATGATTTATATATCTTCTTCCTCCATATTATTCCTAATAAATGAACATAATTTATCTGTATCATATTTGACACAATACATTTCATATGTGACATTTTTCATTTCGCCACATCCCAATTCCGTAAATATCATATAAACAAACATAATCTATTGTTGGCTATATTAGATTAGTAGTCTCACTAAAGGGTGGGGATTTTATAACTTATTTTAATCCACAATTGTATAATCTCATTGTTATATAGGTTTCTCAATTAGAGAAAGTTTATGTGTCATAACATTATTAGGTTATCTTAATATGTTCATAACATGGTCAATTCCAATGCTGGCTATATTGGAATCCTCATAAGGGAAATATCTACATTTTCCAGGAGTATTGATACCATTATTCCTTCCAGGGTCCATTTATAAATAATGTATCATACTAGATTTCATCAAAAAATTATGAATATTATGTAATTCTAAATATGGAATAAGACATAACATAAATTAAAATATATATGCATATCTAATATCATAATCATAAACATGGTTTCATTGGTGATAGCATTATATTAAATTGATCATAATTATTTTTAATAAAAATTTGATTTATCATAAGTGTATCCGCCAAGATTACCATGCTAGGTTCATTGTATAGATAATTTTCATATACCAGGTTATGCTCGAGTTTGGACTAATGTACCTTTTCAGTGTTGTTACCCTAACGTACATCTATTCCAGAACCATTCCCACTTATAGTATCTAGATAAGGATTTCTATCTTGTAATTCCCACATTATTCTTACCATACAAAAATTCAGTGATGTTTCTTTATATGTATCCTCAATATATACCATGTGGTTATTTTCTCTAAAATATGTTTTCCTAAAATTAGTTTCCATGGTATCTGCTAAACATCATTTGATACCAACTGAAATTCCCTGAACCCAAATGAAAGGATTTTGTTCCATATATTATTATATTTTCAAGATTAAAAGAAATAAAATCCCTAAGGACAAATCCGTTTAACTGTTTTGGAAGACCATTTACATACAAGATACTTGTATTACCTTTGAAAATAGAAAATAAAACATAATAAATAACAAAGTCTAATAAAATCCTGCCTTGAAATTCATTGAATGAATTCATATTTATAGCATTCCTAAATGAAATGAAATAAGGGTATTCTAAAATTATCAATAATGGTTAGAGTACAATAGAATTAATCATAAATCAATAAGAATAAAAATTATGGAAAGGTAAATAACTAAATACACTTTCTAGTTAAACAACTGGATAAGGCATAGTCAATATAAAAAGGTATGTAACTGAAACACATTCCATTTTATTGATATTTTAATAATGAACTATATCTATTTTCAATGAAAAAAATCATCTATAATAATTACTAAATATGAATGAAGTAAATTCTTAGTTACTTAGTTCCATATGTCTTTTGTACATTATAACATTACCATCAAGGCAATTCAAAAGATGGTTTATAACATATCAGGTAAAAACCCATCTGATTGGCTAAATGAATTTTCCTATTAAACTACCTATAAATTGATGGGATATCTATAACCCAACCCGCCCATTTTTTACATGTCCAAAACATTCATCGTATATAAAATAATGGATATAATTTCAAAACAATGTGCCTTATCAAATAGTTTTAATGAGTAAAAGAAATAGATTTTCAAATATTCACCTTGTTAATCAAATAACTTTCGAGTACAAACTATATGAAATTATGGTATATGGATTATAATATAATTATACGCATGACCTAAGTTTCTGTATATCTAAAATAAAATTTTTTTCTAATGGAAATTTTTTATAAAGAAGTGATTGTTTTCTGATAAGGTTAACAATCAAAAAATAAATTTAGATTGTAAGGATAACATTTTTCACATGGAAATTTTTAATTCAAACCCATTTGGATGAGACATTTCAAAAAAATGAAATTAATATATTAGGATTCATTATATAATATATTGAAAGTTTCATTAGATAAACTATACAAATATAGTAAGTGGTGAAATTGACATTTATATCACATATGTAAAAAGTGAGATAAAAATTCATCACCTAATGTTTACTTTTAGTTTTATGGTATTTAACCTTCTTCATATTGGTTTAAACCATTTTAATAACTAATAACAGGATGATAATCATATTCATAACATCATATATGGTCTTTATTAAATATCTTCATACATTTTTTTTAATAATCTTCTATTATTTTCATCATTTTAGGAGTTAATTGTAATGTTTTTTGAGAATTTTTTGACCTTTTATTTTTGTAATTATTATGGTGATAAATATTTAATCATATAATTGAATTAAAATAATATTTAAATATCATATTTATTTAGTGTACATGTATTTGTTATATAAAATAAAATTTGGAGATTGGAAATGAAATGCATCGTCCATGAAGACGGTAGGCCGTACATACACATGAACACACCTTGTATTTCTTGTCATATTTTAAAATTTAAGTGATATATAAATATATATTACTAAATTAAAATATTTATGTAATAAATTTTGAATATTTTCACTAAAAACATCATTAATACATTATATTTATGGTGAGAATGAATCACATTGCTTTGAGGAGGCAGTAGTCCACATTTCCACAAACGATGTTATGGTATTCCCACAAAATGTAATGCATAAATGTATATAAAAATTTCCTCAGAATAAATTCATCATAATTTTCATATATATAATCTAAAAATTATAAATCCATAATTATTCTAGCCTTAAATGAGGTAATGAAAGAATGAACAACATAGGCTCCCTAGACGCTAGTTTGTCGTACACATGAAGGATGATTGTGTGTCCCATTTGATTGTGGTGTGTGGAAATGTATGTATAAATATTATCATAACAACGTCTTAGTAGAATTAATATAATTATGTGATTATATAATCTTAATATGACAATATTTTGACTGTTGGAGAAGTAAATAAAATAAAATATGATCATTGAAGAATCATAACTCTTTTTTTGAAAAACTCGTTTTTTATTATTAAAAAAAGCATTCATGATTTTCATTATTAAAAAAAGAGGCTTCTAGGATTAGTTGTTTTTTTTGGGAGAGAATTTAGCTAGATTTTTATGGGAAAAATTCTTTAGGGTTATGAATAAATGGGAAGGTTGAGTTCTTTTTTATAGTGGAGGAGGAGTTTCATTGTTGAAAATAAAAATTGGTAAACACTACTTGGAGGACTCCCTTACAATATGTTCCTCCAATAATGGAATATATTAGTTAAAATGGATTATAGGTTATAAATAAGGACATAAAATTGATTTTAGACAAGTTAATATTTCATTCTATCATTATTTTTATGTTTTAGTCCCTTTCTATATTTAATTTATCCTTAATCATTGTAACTAATTTTAACTGCATTAACTAATATTTTTGATCAAAAACTAAGCATAATTTTCTAGAAATTATGATATATTATTATAAAAAATATGGTATCCATTTTTTCAAAATCCAATTACAAAAGGGTAAGAAATTAATTTAAATTTAATCTCTCATAAGGGGTGATAAAGTGTGTTTATAAAGTAAAAATGTTCAAAAGATTAAAAAGTTATTACATCAAATTTCAATAAGAAATTGATTATATATTCATAAACCAGTTTAGTAAATGTATAACTGACCTAAATATACTTTACATAAAAATTAATATATAATTTAACTATATAAATAAATTATATGAAAAAGTATTTTTTAATTAAAATCCATTTGTTGTCACTATTCATCATTAAATGAAGCTTCACAGAAAAAAACACACCTTAACCTAATTTTTAATTTTAACATTAAAAAATGTGGTTTATTTTTTCAAATTTAATTTATTTAATTTTGAAAATTTATATAAAAAATAGCTTTCCCATTAAAAGGATGTAAAACTACCTTTAAAAAAATAATGGTTTTTATGTGTAAAATTGGGTTTGTTCTTATCTTATGTCTATAAAATATATTTAATAAACGTAAAAAATGATTATATATATAATAAATATTTCATCACTATAATCTGTGAATCTTAATTAATTTAATGTATTATAAAGAAACACCTTTATGTGAATAAAATATTTTTTCATGAAAACACATCCTTTATATTCAACAGGTTTTATTATTCATTTATAAGACCAAATAATTATATAAAAATATGTAAATAATATTTTAAATTTTTTTTGATACTTTTAATACATGTTATTATAATGGATGGTAGATAAATTAAATATTAAATAATAATATTAATAGTATATTTCAGTTTACTGACACTCGGTATTGCATGTACCTCAATCTAACCTCAGTATTCCATGTAGATAAAACCAATCATAATGTGTCAAGTAATACAAGTTAAACTAATTTTTTGTGTATCATAAGATTAAATTATTGATGCATATAAATAATTATAGAAACCGAATTAAATTTATTCTAATATATAAGTATCATAAAGTCTTTTGGTGTAACATATAATGTTTATATTAAAAATTAACATTTTATTAACAGCCATCCTTCTGATTGTTAACAATAACCGAATCAATATTACCATCGATTTATATTATTAAGAATCATGAAAAAAAATATCATGAAATGGAATTATATATTTATGAATAATTATAATCAATATATTAATATACCTTGGATAGTCGAGTAATCAAAGACTCGGTCTCAATGAACATGAATAAACATCAAAATTTTAATTTATGAGTAATTCAATGAAAAATGATAGCATCTGATCATGACAATAAAGTACCACCAACTAAAAAATGTATAATAATTTATTATAATTAAATTATATAAAGTGAAATATATATTAATAATGTTAAAAAATATGTTATTAAGATACTTATGTTGATTATGCAAAAGGTTGATTAACTTTCATCAAAGATTGGATTTAATGTAAGGCGTTTCATCTCAAATATCCATCATTAAGAAATGTTTTGTATTATGATTCTATTTTGATTTATATGTTGTATATGAACATATTATGTTATTATTAACCAATTTTTCATTGAAATATTATATCATTATTCCCATTTTATTAATGGTATTTAATGTTTCAATTAATATTTTCTCATTCCATGATGTTTTTAATTGAATACAATAAAAGTCATGATGGATTTTTTGAACTTAAATATATTTCATTAGGTTACAATATTTCATTATGAACTACTTTTTTTATACATTTTTTCTTCCACCAAAAATTTATGATATTTTTGTTTTTGTTTTCATCCAAAGAAAATTATGTTTGAATTCAAAGACCCTTTTGATAAATAGTTTCATTCTCATAAAATAATAATTTTTTTTAAATATACTTCTTTTGTTGTAAAATATTCCATTCATCTAATATTTCCATATTTTTTTACCCATATAATGTTATATTTTTAATTTTTAATCCCAAAAATGTATTATATCATTTTACATAGATATTTATCATTAACCATTCATAAAATGACGTTTTAGTGTACCTTTTATTAATTGAATTTTAAATAATGGTATTTAAAAATATTAAAATGAATTTTCTTTTTTTGCGAGTATGTTTTATCTTCCACTCATCACTTATTTAGTATAATATTTAATTAATTTTCAAGTATCCTTTATTATATATTATTTCTATTATTAATTTTCAAAATACTATTTTTTCAAAAATAACTTTTCAAAATTACCTGTAACTTCATCTTATATGTAATTTTAAAACATTATTCTAAAAATATTTTTTAAGGTTATAAATGTAAAAAAATCATTCACCATTATGATCATTCTTCTCAATGAATCTTTGTTTATGTTTTAAAATGGTCTTCCAAATAATTTTTGTTTTTAAGATTTAAAAAGGGGTATTTCCTTTATTTTTGAATTGATTTATCCAATTATCATAAAAGGATATTTTAAATTTATGCCAAAATATTTAATGATTTTTATGTTACACTTGGGAAATTATTAATCCACCATTGAACCTCTATTTCGGAGTGTCTTATGTAATATTCATGGATAAATTTTCATGATAACCCTCCCTTTAACATGCTTGATGTTTGGATATTGTACTTTTTCCTGTCCTAATAACACAAATATATATATATATATGTATATGACAATTATTAATAAGGTTTTGTGGCTTAAATCACCCTCTATGCTTTTGTTAGATAGTTGAATCTCATGATATAATGAATTTATGTAATATTATAAGTTGGGTCATCTATACTCACATGGATTATGTATGATTATATGTATGATCAATTATTTTTTAATAATTATACACAAGTATAAGTGTTCTTATCGATTCCTACAATGAATTTATGTGTGTATAAGTGCAGTAAGATATGCTCATAATTGTTATGTGTGTGTGTGTTGTTAAATATGCTCTAAAATACAATGTGTTCACATAATAAGTGTTATCTAATCTCACAATGATTATTAATTGATATAATTTTGAATTTTTATTTCCATAATGTTATACTTTTATATGTTATTGTTTACACCAAATTTCTAGGTTATGTGCCTCTTTTACTCCCCATGGATTATGTTAATTAACAAATATATATTATCATAAAATCTTATTTGATGGTACATGTTTGTTCGTTTGATATTACATATATATCTATAATGACTTGTGAACACCTCTTATTGTTCCATGTTCTTCTGAATAATAAATTTTCCCACCTCATGTTTTTTCTTATTCTAATGATGTAAAACATGGGTGAAATTTTGATGAGTTCTTCTGTTATTGAGAAGTTGATATCTTTCATTTTTTATTATTCAACTCTCCTGGATATTATGATTATTATATCTTATGTGAATTATATATGGGAGTATAGTGTTACTCAATTATAGTAAAATTTTCACAATAACTATATAATATGGTTCTAATGTATCTTGAATTCAAAGAAACAAATTCCACTATTTGGTTTTTTAGATTATTTGTGATATGAAATGGTTAATTTAATTAAATTATGTGATCGAAATTTATTTTTATCCTATGTCATATCACTTGGTATCAATGATAGTGTTTAGTTTATTTTTCTTAGTAGTGGACCTAAGTGTGTGGGTCTTGGGTACCTTAACTTGTATCAATGAAAGGTATATTTTTGGGGGACTAGGTAAGTTAGTTTTAGGGCTTATGATGAGATAACTATTTTAAAAACTATATGTATACATAAATGTATAGAATAAAATCATGGAATTTTTTTAATGTATATATTTTTTAGTTTTCTAGAAATGAATATTTATCTAGATACATATAAGTGGACATAGGATCTGGAATAGATGTACATAGGGTAATAAACTAGAAAAAAATTTGTTTAGTATTAACATTATATTGACATGGTGTGTGACAAAGAGGTATAACTCTACACCTGGCTTGATACTCATGGAGGATAATTATTGGAACCTCACATGGTTTTTATAAATGACTATAAAGTAATTTAATATGATTGACTCAGAGAACCTATGAAGAAAATGACCATTAAAAACCATGGTTAATCTATGGAGTTAATAATATTTTTAAATACATCATAGTGCATTCAAAATAATCATTGGTTGAAATAGAGGTTTCAATGGATTAGACATCTTATAATGTGTAGTCATATTTATATGAAAAATTACATAGAATTTGTTGGATTTTATTATTATCATTTTGGTATTATTATATGTTTGGTAATATGATCATGAAAATGAAACTATTAATGGATTTTCCTTATAATCACTAATAACCAACTGGGGAATCATATTTTTTTATAAATACTTGAGGTAAATAAATATATCAATACATTCCCATTATGTTAGAAATGATGAATCTCCTTGTATCTATGATTGTGTGTTTGATATTTTAGTGGAATTTTTTTTTGACTTTTTAAAAGTTACCATAGATTCTTTCATTTGGGAATGAAATTACTAATTTTGAGGATAAAATTAGTTTCAAGGGGAGATTGTAATGCTAATATATAATTCAATTTTAAATATGATCTATATTGAATAGTAAGATAATGAAAAACAACACCAAACCAAATTTAATAACTATACCTTAATATAAAATAATATTTATTAAATTGAACATTTATAAAATATTCCGTGATTGTATTGGTATAAATATAGTTATATGCGTTATAAAGTTCATATAAAAAGAGTAAAGGGAATTTTCAATGCTAATGCATTGATAAAATTCAATGAGTGTTGCTAAAGATCTAATAAAATCATTTCATTAATAAAAATATATTTTACGAAAAAATTTATAAAAATTATAGTTTTATTATAATCAAAATTTTATAAAATATATTTTTGATATGAGTAATAAATTAACACCAACTAAATTAATAATTTATTAGAAATAAGAAATAGAATGGTTGATGTTTTAAAAATATATTTTCTTATTAATATTTTTTATTGATTTTTATTTTGATTTTAAATAGAGAATTTTAGAATTTTAATTTTATATGACTCATAATAACAATGTAAGAATAAGATGAATTTTATGATATTTTATGCAAATATGCATTTCCAAGAGAATAGTCAAAATACCATTTTTACAGAAAATCATAACATTGAATACATCTCCATAATATAATAATGAAATAAAATTCAGGAATCCATTTATTGAAAAAAAAAAATTAGTAGGAGTAACTTATTTAATTCTAAAAGGATATATTAAATTAAGAAACTGAATATTTATAATTTTGAAACATATGTTATTTTTTATTAAAAATGGTTTCTACACATCATGTGCACTTGTATTGAAATTACATTTTATCACCCAAAGAAATTGTTTTAGATGGAATAGATTTCATATTTTGATTCATTAGTATCATTTTATTTAGTGAGGACCATTTTTTTTAAGGCATAAAAAAATAAATAACATTAGTAAAAACTAGTTAACATTGTTAAAACAAAAAATGGAAAAAGTGTAAAATATAAATGTAAAATAGTTAAAAAAAATATTAAAATATGTATTCAAATTATTTTTTGAGTTATTTATTTAAAAATCCTTGTCTACTATCAATTATTTAATAATTGGAATCAATATCAAATTGAGGCATGTGTTCTTTTATTTTAATAGGTCATATTTAATAAAATATTATTCCCTCCACATATAAAATGGGAAATCCATCACCCCTTCAAATACACTTTAAACAATAAAATTTCCCTTGAATACATACCAATTCTAGATCCTTTATAATCCACTTCTATGACAATAATCCTCTGGTCATATTAAATTTCGTATAAAAAAACAGGTCAATGTAGTCATTTATCCTTTCCCTAGACTATTGAGATGGTATGTGAAAGTATGATATACTCTATAATATGAAATGTAGGATGGAAATAATATAGATATTTAATAAATTATCTAATGATTCTATATATACCAGAGGGGTGAATTTTATTCCTTAAAAAATTCCATTGGAACATTTAAAGATGGTTATGTTTAAAAAGGTTAAACAAGGTAATTCACAAAACCTCTAAGTTCTATAAACTTTCTAGATTCTGGAAATATGATTCTGAGAAAGTGAATCCGAAAAGATGGTTCCAGAAAAAGAAACTTAATGAAAGTTTATTACAACTAATATTCTATCATAAAGCATATAGAATCTTATTATATCAGAGTACAAGTATAAGGATGTATAAGATAGTTATACTTTCCTCAAAAAATAAAATGTAGTGGCAAACATGTAACAAAACAAGTAACAAGTAGTAAATATTTTAACACAAAAAGAAGGGTATCTAACCAACATGGATAATGGTCCCTTGATTATACATTCAAAAAGGTATGTCTTATCCGCACTAGGGTAAGCCCTCGATATGAAGATCCGAGTCTCTCTTGAAATCCCCGCAAGCCCTCAACCTCAAGGTATTCGGCAACTATTTCTTCCTCAGCAATGAAGCCATCAACTTCAATGTAGTCGGCACCTTTGTCTTTCTATCCTAGGAATCCCTCGATTTAACACATCAAAAATTGGAGTGGCACATGGAAAATCTGAACAAGATGTTCAGTACGCACAAAGCAATACAACCTCTCTCTCTAGAAATCACTTTAGCAGCTTGTAATCTCTAGATTGATCAACTTGTTATGAGCTCTTTCAAATGAGATCCTATTTATAGGAACAAATCCAACAGTCGGCTCCCTCGTCCAATGGTCATATTGATCCTTGAATTTCATAGGGACTTATATACATGTCACTCAATCAACGGTTATATAGTAACTAAATTCACGACATCGTTTTATATAGAAAAAAAGTGTAAGAAAAAAAATATGGTTACATAATAAAAATCAAATATTCGAAATGTAAGAAAATAAAAGGTCAGAGTCTAAGAAAAAACAAATTCGTTGTCTATAATACAAGGATATTCACATTCTATTTTCTAAGGAATTCAGAAGATGAAATCTATAGAATTCAAGAGTCTAAATTTAATGGAAATTCAGAATCTGAATTCACAAGATTTCGGAACCTGAACTTTCAAAGTTCAGAGTCAGAGTTTTTGAGAATTCGGAGTCAGTACATACAATGTTTGGAGTATGAATTCATTTGAATTTGGAGTTATAACTCAGTAATTTTGGAGTCTAAATTCATTAGAATTCAGAGTCATAACTCACAAAGTTCAGAATCTGAATTTATTAGAATTCGGAGTCAGAACTCACAATGTTCGGAGTCTTAATTCATTTGAATTCGAAGTCAGAACCCATAAGAGTTCAAATTCTGAATTCAAAAAACTCAGAGTCAGTACTGAGAAGAGTTCGGAGTCTGAATTCAGAGAACTCGGTGTCAGAACTAAGAAGAGTTCAGGGTCTGAATTCAGATAACATGGAGTCAGAACTCAGAAGATTTTGATGTTAAGATTCAGAGAGCTCAGATCCTGAATTCAGAGACTGAAAACAGAATTCTCTTTATCTTAGTATTATATGATTCTAAGGTTTTAGATATGAAACTGAATTTTTCACTTCAATAAGACAATGAACAATGAAAAACATGGAAAGAATAAATATTGTGGGGGAAGGAAAATTTTCCTTAGAGAAGTAAAACAAAGGGTAAATTGAGATTTTCCTTGAAATAAGGTGTTCGAGATTTTCAAAACAACAAGGAATGATAGATTCATAAAGATACCTTATTGACTCAACGATCTCCCCCCAGTATGAAGGAATGAAAAATTATTAAGAAAAACCTTATTGACTCAACAGTCTCCCCCTTTTTGGAAAGCACAAAAAACCTTACGAAAAATAATATAAGGTCATATAAAATATTTTTCATGACATTGAAATAATACTTATCTCCCTTTACACATGGGCAATGATGAATATGAATAACTCCCTCTAAGTCATTGGAACTATAGAGATCATATTCTAGATTTCCGAAATTAGATTTTTCATAATCTTGAATAAGTAAAATTTCATAATGAAAACTCCCCCTTAGATAAACTCCCCCTTACTTAGGGATATTTCTTATTTTCGTTGTATTATTTTTTCCTTTCTCCCCCTTTTTAATTTTCAAATATAATTTGAGGGAATGGAAATGAAATTATTGAACCTAAAATATTAGTACAATGAATCCAAACAAAAATTAGAAACCAAAATTTCATTAAAATAGGGGGAATTTGTACAAGAATGAAAATACATCAAAAGATCTGATTGGATCTTTTTTTTCTTTCTTCTCCTTGGATATAAATTTCTTCATTAATTGTTTTTAGCTTTTTGACTTCCTTGTGATCTTTCACTGATTTCTTTAAGAGTTGATCCTGATCCTCAACTTTCTTCTCTATGGCTTTGATTATTTTATCATGAGCCTTAAGTACCTGTGACTGAGCCTTTAATACTTCTTCCTGGTGAAAAATATTTTCTTCAATCTCAATCTGAAGATCTCTTTCTCTCTTTCAGCTTTGAGCTACAAAATATAGCTTCCCATTCAGATCCTTTACCTCTTGAATCTGATTATTCTACTCAAGATTTATCTTTTCCTCAATGATAGTCGAGATATCCTTGATTCTACCATCTTCACTATCAAAAGCATCCTTAACATCATGTTAAAAGTCATCAATAACTCTCAAATCATCAACTATCTTATTTTACCAGCTAATTAATTTCATACATGATTTTTTATGGGATTCATAGTTAATGAAGAAGTTCTTGAAATCAACCTCAATTTATACACACTTATCCATCACCAATGATACTGAATATGATTTTTTATTGATGTTATGTTGGAGCATCTGACATATTGAGTCAATACTTGGAAGGATTAGAATGGTTTCAACAATCTTCTTCAGTGATTGAATGACGACATCATGTCCTAGGGATGAGGATTATGAATCTGTGACTTTTCTTGGTGATAGCTCTTTCTCTAGCTCAACATGCTTCTTCTTTGAAGATCCACCGACTTCATTTTTATTAAAAACAACATAAGTATGTGTATCCACAATCACATGTTTCCCTTTATCGGTTCTCGGAAGATCTTCCTCATCTGGTGACTCATGTTCTCTGTCATACAGCTAAACACTTCTATCTTCTTATATATTCTCATTCTCATCTCTTCCATCAGCAACTTCTAGGTGAATGAAATGATGATTATAACATTCTTCCTTAAAGAGCGTATTCACTTCATATTCAGATTTTTCATCTAACCCAGGAGTAGCAAGCTTTGAAGATCCATCTTGAGAGGTCCGGATTAATAATTTCTCAAATTCACATTCCTTTTCATGAAATTATTCAACTTTCTTTATAAGGTATTTTGTGTCGTCACTACATTCTTCTTCTTGAACTTCTTCTATAGCTTTATTTTCCTCAATAATCATTTATTTTAATTTTTCCGGAGTGAAAAATTTCTTCCCCGATGTCTTAGGTAAGGCCACTACCAAGAAGTATTTCGGTATAGGGATATTATCAGATGATTTCTCAGTATCCCTTAGAAGGTATTGAACAATTTTAGCCTCTGACATATTCTTTTTTTCTTCATTTCCTTATATTTCTTCTCAAGAACATCAGCGGTATTCTATTTTAAAGCCTTGGACTTAGTAGGATACAAACCAAAATATGGATCCCCTGATTTCCTATTCTTTTTATCTTCCCTCCATTTAGCTAAAACCTCATCCGGATAAGCTTTCTGCTTCTTAGGCTTTGGAGGTGTGGATTGGGTTCCTTTATCCTCTGGGATTTAACATTCAACTACTACTTCTTTTAAATTTCTCTTCTTTCCCTCTTTTTTTGGTGGTTTAAGAACTTCTTGTTCCTTCGGAACAACTTCAGCCTCTTCGTCTGGTAAGTCATATAATTTTAAAAAATCTTTTGAGAAACCAATTTTCATTCTCCTCAATGTATAATCACTTACTAACATGACTTTGCAATTCCTTGGCATGGAACTGCAAAGAATTATGAAAGACTCAAGGAACCAAACAATTATCTTAGATAGTATGGCTGGATACTCTATAATCTGAGAATTCAAATTTCCATTCATGATATTCTATATCATGACAAGAATCTGTTTGACCAAATTTATCCTCTTCAGATTCACCAGAAAATCTAGGATGTACATGTCACTTTTCTTCAAGGTGTCCTTAACACCTTTTCTTGGAATGATGAAACATCGAACCCATAATTCATGGATCTAATTATGTGTAGAAAAACGAGGAATCATTGGAGTCTTGAAATATGAAAGTCCAAGACACTATATAGCCTTTAGTTTATTGAAACTTCCTTTATCATCAGACGATTTGTGGGAACAACATTCAGGTTCCCCTTCATAAGACAACCCCACCAATCTAGCAGCCATTGTGTATGAAATGGCAAAAAATTTTCCATATCTTTTGAAATAAAATTTACTCCTCTCTTATTATTTGTAAGAAATCATAGATTAATAAAATTCCACAAGAACATCCACATATACTATATCTTGAGCTCCTTGCATTGATATGCAAACGCTTTCCCATCCATTAAACTTGATGTTCATGGATACAAAGGAATTGTACTTGGAAAAGAAATTAGGATGCACCAACCTCTCTTTGTAAATCTGCCACTCCAAAATCGACTAGACAGTTGAAATCTCTTGGGAAGGAACTTCAACAGACATTCAGATGTGAGCAAGATTTGAGATGTTCATAATGGGATTTTGAAAGGGGGTTAGAGCTTCGGTACACAATGGCTTGAAATCCGATGTTGGATCACCTTTGGGGGGTCCTTTATATAGGTGTTTGATATAACGGTTGAACATCTAAATACAATACAACGGTTGAGAAATCTTCTGATTAGATTTGACAGATGAAATGATAGCTGCAAGGAAAATTTGGTAGGATATGATCTTTTAAGGGGTTTTAAAGGAAAACATTTCAATTTTTAGAAACTAGAATCCAAAAATTTTAAAACACAATAGTAAATACCAGCAAGTGATGATTATGAAAACATATGAAATAAAACATAACATTCGGAATAGCAGGAATATTTTTTGTATTATGGAAAAAAATTCTTCTTGATGAAATTTAGATTCTGAAAATTTAGATTACGAAAAAAATTTAAAAACAAAAAAAAACTCCATTTTAAAAAATTTCATTAAGAAAAATTTGAGTAAGAAAATATTCATTATGAAAATTGTCATTATGAAAATTCTGAGTATGAAAATTTTAGACTGTGAAAATTTTAATTATGAAATATTTGAAAAATTTAACTATAAATTTTTTAAAAATTAGATTACGAAAAACATAAAAACATCATTACGAAAAAATTGAAAAACTTTTTTACGAAAAATTTGAAAAACTTTATTACGAAAAACATGAAAAATATAATTATCAAAAACATGAAAAACTTCATTATGAAAAAATTTGAAATACTTTATTATGAAAAAACATAAAAACATCATTAAAAATTACTTCAAAAAATCATTAAAAAAAATTTAAAAAAACTAAAAAGAAAATGTACTCCCCCTATGAAAAGGAGTTTATTTCTGTAAAAAGATTTGTTCAAAAGAAAGTTAACAAGGATGATTTCCTTATAGTTAAAATTCCTAACTTCTATTTAATGTACTCAAATCTATTGGAGGTTCAGGATTTTATGAAAATATCAGCAGGTTGATCTTGAGTTCCGATAAATTGAATAATGATATCTTCTTTTTTGTGTGTGATCCCTATGAAAGTGAATCCTAATATCTATGTGTTTTGCAAGAGAGTGATGTGCATGGTTTTTACTAAGGGAAATGGGACTTGTGTTATCACACAAAATTTTTGTTTTGGTAAAACTCATACCATAGTCTGTGAGTGTGTGTTACATCCACAACACTTGAGCAAAACAACTTCCAGCTGCTAAATATTTATCTTCAGTTGTGGAAAGTGCTACTGATTGTTGCTTCTTGCAAGACCAAGAAACTAATTAATCTCCAAAGATATGAAAAGTTATGGATGTACTCTTTTTATCCATTCAACATCCGCCAAATTCAGTATCTGAAAAAAATTTCAAAACAAAATCATTTTCAGAAGTATAGTAGAGTCCTAAATTCGTGGTTCCCTTTAAGTAGCGAAAAATTCACTTCAATACCTTTAAATGATATTACTTAGGATTGAATTGATATATTTCACATAAGCATAATTCAAAAATTAAGTCTGTTCGAATGGATCTCATGTAAAGTAAACTTTTTGTCATACCTCTAAAAGATGCCTGATATACTGGTTTCCCAGCTTCATCAAGTTCAAGTGTATTTAAGGGATCGCCGAAAGTACTAATACTTTTAGTGTTGTAATATCCATAGTTTTTAAGAAGATCATAAATATACCTATGTTGGGATATATAGGTTCCTTCTGGTTTTTGAGAAATTTGAAAACTAAGGAAAAATTTTAACTCGCCCATCATATTAATTTTAAACTCATATTTCATTAGATCTGAAAACGAATCATTAAAAATAGCTAAGTTAATCCAAATATAATGTCATCAATATAAATTTGAACAATCAAAAAAATTCTTATCATTCTTTATAAAAAGTGTTAGAACTGCATTTCCCTTAACATAATTATATTGAAGGAAAAATCATTTATGTCTATCATACTAGGCTTGAGGGGATTGCTTATGTCCATACAAGGCTTTGGTAAGTCTAAAAACGTGATCATAAAGATTTGAATCTTCAAAACCAGGAGTTTGTTCAACAAAAACATCATCTTGAACATAACCATTAAGGAAAACACATTTCACATCCATTTGAAAAAGTTTAAAATTGAATAATGCTGCTAAGGTATGTTAGATACGAATATATTCAAGTCTAGCTATCAGAGCATAGGTTTTTTCATAGTTTCTTCCTTATTGTTGATTATAGCCTTTAGAAACCAATCTAGCTTTATTTATCATAATAATTACATTATCATCAAACTTATTTCTAAAAACCCATTTGACTCCAATAATAGAAGTTTCCTTAGGACTTTCAACCAAGGTCCAGACTTTGTTCAACTCGAATTCATTTATCTCTTCTTTCATATATTTTATCCAATCATCATCACCTAAAGCTTCATCAGTGGTTTTTGGTTCTAATTAGGAAAGGAATGCTAGATGTTTTACTTCACTTATTAAGGATCTTATTGTCCTTATAGGTTGATTCACATCACCAATGATACTATCACTGGCATGAATCTTTAGAAACAATTAGTTTGGGTTTTGTAAAACATGTTCATCAATATATCATAGGAAATCTTCTGGGGGTAAATGCTTAAGAAACATTTTCTTGGGAATTTTTTTATCAAAAGGATCTCTTATCAAGGGTTGATAGTCAGTTTTTTCAAATACATCCAAAGATGTAGGTTGGGGTTGTTTAAAAAAAGGGATCAGTTTCATCAAATTTAACATGTACTGTCTCTTCAACAGTTCAAGTGTTTTTATTGGAAAGTATATAAGTCTTAGAGGTTGTGGAGTAGCCTAAGAAAATTCCTTCATCACATTTTAGTGCAAATTTGTGAAGATTATCTTTAGTATTCAGAATGAATGCCTTGTAACCAACAACCGTGAAATAGGAATGTCTAGGTTTTCTAACATTCTATTACTCATATCGAGTTTAATTAAGAAAATGTCAAATAAAAACTCAATTTATAATAAAACAAGAAGTACTTACAGCTTCAGCCCAAAATTGCCTTACTATAGAATATTCACTCAACATGGTTCATGATATCTCTTGAAGAATTTTATTTCTTCATTCAACAACACCATTATGTTGAGGAATTCATGGTGCTAATAAATTGTGAGTAATTAATTTTCTACTCAAAAAGTTTCAAAATCAGAATTTTGAAATTCGCCACAATGATCACTATGAATAGTTTTCAATGGAAGGTTTTTCTCATTTTTAACTTGGGCTCTAAAACATTTAAAATATGAGAAGGCTTCAGACTTATTTTCTAGACAATAGACCCTTGTAAATCTAGTGTAATCATCACCTAAAACAAATACATAATACATGTCTCCAATGTTTCCAGTATGTGTAGGACCAAAGAGATCCATATACACTTGTTGTAATGCATCAGTAGTTGAGACTTACCCAACTGATTTAAAACATCATTTATGTTGCTTTCCATATTGACAAGGATCAAAAACATTTGAAGAATCAAATCTAAGCTCTGGTAGATCCTTATCTAATATTTTCCCTGAATGATTTCATATGTTCTTAAGGTTACAGTGACCTAACCTTCTATGCCACAACCAAGAATGTTCTTCCATTGCACTAAGGCAAGGAAATTCTTAGCTCCTAAGTTCTTCTTATTTTAGTGTGAATACATTATCTTTCTTATGGGATGAAAGAATAAACTCTTCCATGGAATTGTGTACTAGAACTTTTCATTCCAAAAATTTCCAAGGTAACCTTCATCACATAATTGGATTATGGTAATGAGGTTGTGCTTAATACCCTTAACAAATAAAACATTTGAAATAAAAGTTTTTCCATGAATAATGATGTAACCTATACCAATAACTTCTCTATGAGAATTATCTCTAAAATATTATTTTACTCATTTTATCGTGATAATATTTTCAAAATAGTTTTTGTTACCAGTCATTTGCTGGGAACATCCACTATTCATGTACCAAGTATTGATGTTGATACACTCTCTATTTTTCTAAAAACAAAAGAGTTATACTTTTGAAACCCAAACATTCATGGATCCTGAAATTTCAGAAAGAAAAATTTTAGGCACCCACATATTCATAGGAAAAATAGGATTTATGAAATCCTAAAGACTAAGTTATGTTTAGGGAACAATTTTTTGCCCATTTTCTACCACACTGACACTTAGTGAAAAAATGGAGCACTTTTAGGAACAATATAATTGTTGCTAAAAATTGGTTTGGAACTAGTATAAACAAATCCAGAATTATTCCTTAGTGGTTGGAATTGAGAATACATCTTATCAAAATTTTCTTTACCTAAGATAATGTTTGAAAAACACTTCCTCTAGGAAAAAATCTCAGATTTCAGTTTGATAACCAAGTTCTTGTCTTCTAAAACATTTGATTTGGAACTACAGTTGTGCTCAAAAAAATCTTCCATAGAAATTAAATTTTCTAGACCCTTTTAATGTTTATTCTTCTCAGAATTTACTTCCTCAATATTTTTTGAAATACTTTCAAAATCAACAATTTTCTTATCAAGATCTTTAGAAAGATCTGATCTTTCAATAGTAAGAATAGTATTCCTAGAATCTTCCTTATCAAGATTTTTCATGATTTTTGAATTCTCAATGTCAAGGATTTTAGAAAACATAGAAACTACTTCATAAGTATTTAATTTATTATATTCATCAGAAGAAGATACTTCATCATAAGAGCTATTGTATTAATCATTACTATAATTTTCATTTAAAGAAACATTGGTCATTGATTTAGCATTGTCTACCTTAGCCATTAAACAATGATTTTCAATAGGTATTCTATCTATTAAATTGAGATTCATCTTTCCATAAGATTCATAATCTGATGATTCATATGAAGATTCACCACCACTGGCACTCCAGGTTTCATTGGCTTTCAAGACATTCTTAGCTTTAGATTTATTGTAATTCTTTATGTTTCTCTCAGAATGTTTTTCCTTTCATTCTTTTTTTTATGCATCAGACAATCATTCCTTATATGTCCAGATTTCTTGAATTCATAACATGTGACTTCTAAATCATTCTTATCATTCCTTCCTTTATTCTTTTATCTAGATTGAAAGTTCTTCTGTCCAACAATCTTGTTCATTCTTCGAACAAGATTTGGAAACTCATTTTCTGAAGATTCGCATCCACTAGAATCGGATTGAATAATAAACTTATTGGATTTGGATCTAGTAACTCTATGAGGTGCCTTTTACTTCATATTATTTGATGTAAAAGATACACTACTATTCCTATTATACATTTTTACATTATTATCATCTCTCTTCATTTTGGTCTCATGTTGAAGAAGAGTTCCAAGAAGTTCATCTAGAGAAATCTGAGTACCCTTTCTATTCTCATCAATTGCAGTCCTCTTGGATTCCTACTCATTGGTCATAATGTCTATGATCTTCTCAATAAGAGCTTAATCATCTAATCCTTTCTTACCCATGGATTGTAAACTATTAACAATAGTCATGAATATTTTTTGCACCATACATATTGGTTCTCCATAAGGAAAGAAAAAATCCTGATATTCAGCTATGAGCATAGATCTTCTTATTTCAATAACATTAGAAGTTCCGAAGTGTTAAACAGCAATTTTCTTCCATATACAATTATATGTTTCACAAGATGAAATTTGGATATATATATATTTCTAGTCATAGAGACAATCAAGGTATTGCGTACCTTATAATTCAGTAGATATTCATGCTTTTCTTGATTGGTGAAGGTACAAACTTCCTTGTCTAGGATTTTATATCCTCCAGTAAGCATAAAAAATTATCAACTCTAGTATTGATAATAAATTTTTTTATGCGATCTCTCCAAAATTCGTAATCATTCCCATAAGAAATATGTGGTCTTGTCGGATTGATATTGTCTATGGAACCAACATTGATTCCTTCCATATTAAAGTAAAAATTTCCACACAAACATGTTAGTAATAGGAGTTTTTAATTAAGGAAAATATTAATTAGTAAGGAAAATATAGAACATGATTATCTCTAAAAAAATATGAATCTGAACTTTTTGGATCCAAAAATCTAATTCTGAAAATAAGAAGAATATGAATTCTCATATGAATATAATCATGAGATTAATTCAGATTGAACTAATACTCTAATACAAATTGTTGAGATAGTACAAGAGAGTATGATATACTCTAAAACACCAAATATAGGATCAAAATAATAGAGATACTGAATAAATTATCTAATGATGCTCAATATACAAGTGGGAGGTGAATTGTATTATTTAAAAAATTCCTTTGGAACTTTTAAAGAAGTTTATGTTTAACAAAGATAAACAAGGTAATTCAAAAAAACCTCTATGTTCTATACACTTGCTAGATTCTGGAAATATGATTCCAAGAAAGTGAATCCAGAATTATGGTTCCATAAAATGAACCTTAATGAAAGTTTACTTCAACAAAGATTCTACCTTAAAGCGTATAGAATCTTACTATATCAGAGTACAAGTATAAGGAAGTATAAGATAGTTATAATTTCCTCAAAACATAAAATGAAACAGAAATCTTGTAACAAAACAACTAAAAATTAATAAATCTTTTAACCCAAAGATAAGGGTATCCAACAACCTTGGATGAAGGTCCCTTGATTTATACATTCAAGAAAGTCTCTCTTACACACACTAGGGTAGGCCCTTGATAAGAATATTGGAGTCTGTTTTGATATTCATGGAAGCCCTCAATTTCAAGGTAGTATACACCTCAGTCTACCTATCCCCAGAAGGCCTCAATTGTACATAGCCAAAATCAGAGTTTCACAATGAAAATTTGAACAAGAAGATCAGTACGCACAACGCAATAAAGAAACTCTCTCTACAAATAACATCAGCAGCATGTAATCTCTAGAATGATCCACTTGTTATGAGCTATTTCAAATGAGATCCTATTTATAGGCATAGCTTCAATGGTCAGCTCCCTCCTCCAATGGACATATTATTCCTTGAATTTCAGAAGGCCCTGAACCCATGTCACTTAATCAACAGTTAGTTAGTAAATGAATGCATGACATTGTTTTAAAATGATAACAAGTGTAAGATCAAATATTGTTACATAATTTATATCAAATATTTGGAATGTATGAAAATAAATGTTCAGAGTGTAAGAACCTTGTTTTTTTCTATAAAAGACATTCGAATATTATTGATGTTATTCCAGAGCTGCGCCTTCAGACGACGAGTGATTCTGAGCACTGATGGGGCCGAAATTAAATTTTTAGTGTGTTCACACTAGGCATGCCAAATAAATGGGATCACTTATAAACGGTGATCTAGATCAGAAATATGAGTGTACGGATGGTTCCGGAAGGGGGTGCTTACCCTAGGAACGAGATAAAACATGTCAATACAGGGTGTTTTGGACCCCTCGCTCGCTTTCGGAACATTAAACTGATAATTTATATAACTAATTTATTCATTTAATGGATTAAATCATGTATCTAATAAACGGTTTTTCTGATGGGAAAACAGAGGGCACAGTTAAGTCCGGAACGTGTCGTTTACCTTAGCAGGGGTGTATCTTTCACGGGCGTGGGTCTTCTGTGAAAAATGCCACTAGGGGTGTTTTCGTAATTTAGTGGCTTCAGACGTTTAATTGTAAACTTTTGAACAGGGCCTCGGGTCATAATTCTGAGACCGCCGTTATGCTCGGGAGGTGGTGTTTACCCTAGGAGAGGTTTAACCTTGACCCCATCGGTGGTTTCAGAAACGGGTTAATTTGGGGGTTTTAAATTAATTAAAATTTTAATTAATTATCTTTATTTAAACACCTCACCCTCTCTCCCTCCCTTGGTTGATACTCTGGTGGAACAACCCTCAAGGCATCCCCCTCAAGCTCCTCCTCCCTCTTTCAAGAATTGGTGGCTGCAGATCCGGCCGACAGATCCTTTGCGAAGCATCGGGCAATGCCCACGAGGTAGGAGATGGTCGCTTTGTTTCTAATTTCATATATCCTACTTTGATCTCAATTTTCATTGTCGATTCTGTATCAAAACTTTGATCAAAGCCCATAATTGGGTAGCACATATTCTGGCCTTTATAATCCACATTTTGGTTTTGAATTTGGAGTCTCGAGGCATCCGCAATCGCCCACCGAAGATTGTGGGGTTTTGAGTGTTTCTGGCGGTTTTTGGGGCGTTCCGACGAGAACAGGGCAGCGGTCCGGCATCGTGGTCGGGCGATGGAAGTAGGATGGCATGACGGCTCGGCGACGCGGCAGGGCCCCTAAGACTATGTAGCGACAGCGGAGGCCGGGTCAGCAGGGGTCTCCACGGGTGAGGCCGAGCAGAGGAGGCCAGCGGAGGCGGCTGGGGCTCGCCGACGACGAGGGTGAGAAGGTTCGGCATGGGTGCCAGTGGTGTCAGAGGCGCCTATGTGCGAGGGCGCCGGCCAGGCGAGGTCCAGGGCCGACCGTCTTTTGCCGGTCGGTGCACACGAGGGGAGACCGGGGTCTACGGACCCCGACTGGCCGACAAGGACCCGCACATTGCGGGTCCTGAAGGGAGGCGAAGACCGGCCGAATGGCCGGTCTAGTTTTTTTTTTTAAAAAAATATTATAAATAAATTTTTTATAATAATAATAATAATAATAATATTATTATTATTATATAAATGATCTATACTTGATTAATTATCTGTATGGCATCCATTTTGGGCACCATCTATGGCGACGTGTACCTTAATTTGAGACGAATACTTTGAGATGTTTTTGGGGGTTTTAACTCCCAAAAGGCTGCTTCGATGACCTGACACGTGCGTTAAGTAAGTTTGACATTTTTTTGGGGGTTTGTGTTTTGAGCGGCACGGACGCATCGGATGTACGATTTGAGCCCCGTTAGTAGCGTTGGGACCCTAGTGCTGAGGAAATGTTTTCCAGTATGGTTTCAGTTGTTGAAGCCGGAGTTGAGGCATGGGCCCCACGGCCTGACTTTCGAGCTGTATGCAGCTTTTTGTAACTTTTTCGTTAGACGTTCGTTCGGGGCATTTGAGTAGTCGATTATGGGTGTTTTCTCGAGGGCATTGCATTGGTGCAATCTTCCCACATTAATTCTGCATGTTGGTGCGGGTCCCACAGGGGCTGTTTCGGGAGTTGGCAGTGATTTCCAGCTTTATCACCGAGTGTCTGTTTTGGACAAGTAAGTAGTCCATCTTGTGTACTTATTCGAGAGGATCACTATGGTGTAATTCGTTTATTGTGCTTCGGGACCGGGATTCGGGTCCCACGTAGCACCGCCCGTTTGTGGTGCACCGGAATGCATCTTTTTCTCCGGATATCTATTGCACTAAAGTGATCAGTCCTTTTGACATGTTTTCCCAAGGGGATAACAATGGTGTGATGCGCCTTACTATTTTCAGTGCCGACGATCCAGACCATGGGACACCGTTCGGACGTAAAGCAGTGCAAGACGAATTTTCCATCAGATATCCGTTTGAGGCAAGTAATTAGTCTATCTCGCGTGTTTGTCGTGTGGATTACAAAAATGTAATCTTTATAGGTGTGTAGAGCCTTTTTCAAGATCTTATTAATTGTGGAAATATGAAGGGTGCCCCGGTGTCGGTTCTTCTTGCTGTGTTCAGGAGCGAACCCTTGGCGTGTGATCGTGTGCCCTCTTGTGTGAGTGAAGTATATGTCTGAAGATATGTAGTTGGTCGTGCCTGGGCCGATGAGGTGGCAAGTTAGAGTTATTACATTTACGCCCTTCGTGTTGACGTTGGGTGTCGTGTGCATGAAAACCTTTGTACTAGAAACTTGGTATACTCTGAAAGAATATGGTAACAATTGGAGGTACATGTGGTTGTTTGTACCTAAGAACGTTTGTGATCTTGGTTGGAGTTGACTTGGGGCAACACGTCGTGTGGCCCCCATGTGAGTGTCGTGTTTTTCCTTTCGTACTATTGACCTCTTGCGATGTAGTGGGTCCCTATTTTCTCTTTTTTTGTCCAGCAGGGTTGATTTTCCCCTCATTTTGTTCTCGTTTGTTGACCAGCAAGGTTGATTTTCCCCCTAGTCTTGTTCATGATGGTTTCGACTGAAAACGTTGAGAGGTTTTCCCCTGGTTTTGTTATTGATGGTTTGGCTATCAGAGTTGCTTCAAATTCGCTGGTAGAGTTATTTTGGATCTTGGTGTCACCAAAAATATACGTGGGAACCGATTCCCTACCCAAGAGGTTGTTTCCAGTAGGTATGTCAAGAGCAGTTTTGGGTTTACCCTCTAGCGGGGCTGGGAAGTGGGTTGCTCATCGACTTCTTCGGGTTTACCCTCCAGCAAAGACTAGGTAGTGGGTTTCTCATTGAATTCTTTAGGTTTACCTCTAGTTGGGATAGGTTAGTGGATTTTTCATAGACTTATTTGGGATTACCCTCCAGTAGAGACTGGGAAGTAGGCTGCTCATCGAATTCATCGGGTTTACCCTCCAGCAGAGACTGGGAAGTGGGTTGCTCATCGACTTCTTCCAGGTCTACCCTCTAGTAGGGACTGGGCAATGGGTTGCCTATCAAATTCTTCCAGGTCTACCCTCCAGTAGGGCTGGGCAGTGGGTTGCCTGTCGACTTGTTCCGAGTTTACCCTCCAACAGGGCTGGGCAGTGGGTCACTCGTTGGCATTCCAGACTTTGGCCTTCTTATGAGGCTTGTCGGTGACTTTTCATCGTGACTACCAGAGCGGGACCCTTGGTTGTACGGGTCAGTGATGTGACAGATTGACTTTGAGGACCTCTCGACTGTGTGACAGAGTTGAGGTGTTGTTGGCTTTCCCCCATAACTCTCATGTATGAGGGGCACATTCACCACAAAAATGCTTCCTTGTGATGCGACCTGAAACCGTACGGGTGAGTCAGTGCCACCCACAGTGGATAGTGTCGAGGTGCGGTGATTTGAGCCCCTTGACTAGCAGTTCAGGGCAGATGTGCGAAATTCTGGGCATCGAAGGTTACTTCTGAGACTGATGGATACTCACTTTCTTGTGCTAAGCTATGGGATGGAGATCCCCTAGGATCTATTTTAGGATTCTTGATTTAGCATATGGTTATGTATATACCTTGTTCCAGTACCCACTCCTTGGGTTTTGGTTACTCTACTTCTAGGACAGGAAAAGACGCGCGGGGTATGCCACGTGCTATCCGTGTCTAGCTTCTCATGGTTGGACGAGTCTACTCTCCTGCTATAGGTAGTGAAGACTCGATGAGAAGTTCATCTTCACACCATTTCCAGCTCCTTGTGTCTGGATGATTCTATCTCCTTTCTCATGATGGGTTGAGCTAGACTCTATACTATTACTCTTCTACACTCTCTCTATTTTACTCCTTTACTATTCCCTATTCGATCTACTGCTCACCCTTTGGTACCTCCTTTGTTTCTCCCTCGAGCCTTTGGGGTATCCTAATAAATATTTTTATACTCACCCCTACTTGGGATTTTACCGCACTTGGAGTGCCCTTGCAGATGATGAACATGTGGAGCGTGAGTTCATTGGAGCATGACTTCAGTGGAGCTTAGGAGTTCAGGAGCTTGGATTGCATACAATGGTCAGATTTGGGATCCAGGTGGGGGACCCTTCCAGCTATTTTTCTTGTGTTTACCTATTTCATGGTTGTGGCACCTTTTCTAGATGGGCGCGTGTTTTGCACTTTTATTTTCAGTTTAACTTCAGGATTTACTTGGTACTGATTAGAGGTCGATGCAAATTTGTGGTTTATTTATAGAAGTTGGTACTTTGCTTTTATTTTTTACTCTGCACATTCTCATTGAGTGTGCTACGTGTGTGTAAAGGTACTTAGGAAAAGTCATCCCCGAGTTGTTGTGCCTTCGGCGCTGGTCGCCAGCCCCTAGCCTAGGGAGGCAAGCTTGGGGTAGTTGCGGCTCGAGCCTGGTTATGGTCAGGTCATGACAAAGTGGTATCAAAGGTGGTTCGTTCCTTGGGACGTTGTTCGGACGTTCCAAAAAAGTAATTGGTTTGGATTTAGGGCAACATTGTTAACATGTCTCAAGAGTGTCTCTCAGGACAGGGAGTCCAGTGATGGTGTGGCGGCCGACATATCCACTCACCTAGACCTTGATAACCCGCTTCTCGACTCAGCATGCTGAGACACTTGTTGTAGGGAAAATTGGTTTTTGCATCACATAGTATTGAGTCTTTTACTATCCTTATTAAGTTAGATCCCCATTGCTGTGACGGTTATATACATATATATTCATCTAACCGCGACATTCCTTGATAATATTCAGTATGTTTCTGTGAAGACAGCCAGCCAGGATACCATCATTGGTTCGTGACGAAGACCATGTGAGCTATGAGGCCTCAGTCCAGGACACATCATGAGATCCCATTTCTCTGGGTGGGCTGATAGCAGCACCCCCACCTATTGAGTATCATACATATTCAGCAGAGCAGGCTGAGCTTGAATGCAAGTTGAGCATGCTCCGTGAGTTCCAGCGGCAGAGACCAATGAGGTTCAGTGGTGAGCCAGACCCTCAGACAGTATAGGTTTGGCTAAAGACTGTGGTTTTCCTTTTCATGCTCGTGCAGACACCGACAGATCTTATGGTGGCTTTGGCCGCCAACCTTTTTCGCAGAGCAACTTGGCATTGGTAGATTCTGGAGACACAGTTTCTTGATGAGTAGTCACTTTCATGCGGTGACTTTCAGTTGTTGTTTCATGAGGATTTTTTCCCTCCTGGTTACACTCCATTCAGATTCAGGAGCTCCTGTAGTTTCAGCAAGGAGGGATGATGGTGGCTGAGTACGGATCTAGTTTCGTAGACCGTGCATGCTTTTACCCCGACTTGGTCCTAGACGACAACATCCGAGCGTAGAAGTTTGAGCAGGGTATCCGCTGAGAGATTCATGATGTCATATTAACCTTGGTAATTTCCACATATGCCGGTGTGTTAGAGCAGGCGCTGGTGATAGAGATCTTCTTGTCATGTTCTAGAGTTGGTGGTGGCAGCAAGCTTGACAGAGCCGAGACATTTGTCGTAGCTGGCGGGCGTCAGCAAGCAGAACCTCGACGCATGTGGGTTTCTGACAACTGGACTCAGGGGAATGGTCGTACACCATAGTGGCTCCGGAGGTCACCAGTGCATCACAGAGGGATTCGGTGCTATGCTTGTGACAGATGAGGTCACTTGGCATGGGACTTCCTAGCCAGGAATGCATAGAGCTTCGGGTAGGTAGCAGGTGTGCCGCTACGATGGAGGCAGCATCGTGATCAAATTATTACCCAGAGAGGTGGTGCTAGAAGAGGAGAGGGAGGAGCTGGAAGTGGAGGATGAGCTTATGAGGTCTTCCCATCACCACTAGTCTGTCCACATTAGGCCCTCGGAGCTGACCGTTGGGACTGTAGACAGTCGCGATCTTTGGATGTCTATGATCCTGCAGAGCATGAGGTGATAAGAGGTATGCTCTACAACTCTTCTACTTTTTGCAGAATAATTTTTGTACTCTGTGTGTGAAATTATTTACTCTATTCTCCTTGTTTGAGTTGTCACCAGGGTGGCATGGGGCGTCGGTGTAACCCTGTGTTGGTAAGGTAAAAGGAGTGGGACCTTTATCTTTAGTCGATGGTGTTGACTCCTTCTCTTCTGAGTGTGTAAGAGGGTGTTGGTTGTGGGACATCGACTGTGAAAAATTTCCTAACCAGTTATACTTGGGTGTTTGACCATATGGATATTCTAAAGGAGGGATTCACCGGGCCTTGTTTCAAGTGCGGGCGGTGATTCCAGTCATGGAATGTGATGTAGGGGTTTGATCGGGGAGGTAATCTACCCCCAAGGTCCTTTGGATCATTTGAGAACGTGCAATGGGATGAAGAGGTTCCCTACCACCTTGCCCTAACCCTAATGTCTGTTGGGGGTTCATGTCATCTCCCACATGAATTGCTTGGGAAGAAGTTCACTTGATTTTATACACGACATCGTCTAGGGAAGACCTTGCGTTAACAGATCAAATCCTTTGGTTTGGGTGCAGTGGTGCAGAACTATGCATGAGTTCTTCTGGATACAAGAGAGCTAGGTGCGGGCTTATTACCCTAAGTTATTCCCTAGTTTTTCTTTTCGGGGATGCAAATCCCGAATGAGGTAATGATGTAAGAACCTGGTTTTTTGATATAAAAGACTTTGGAATATTCTTGATGTTATTATAGAGCAGTGCCTTCAGACAGCGTGCGATTCCAAGCCCCGGTGGGGCTGGAATTAAATTTTTAGTGCGTTCACACTGGGAATGCCAAATAAATGGTATATCTCCTAAATGGTTATTTGGATCAGAAATATGAGTGTACGGATGGTTCTGGAATGGGGTGTTTACCCTAGGAACGACATAAAACATGTCGGAGCGGGGTGTTTGTACCCATCGCTTGCTTCTAGAACGTTAAATAGATAAATTAAATAATTAAGCTATTCTTTTAATGGAATAAATCAAGTATCTCTTACATGGTTTCTTGGATGGGAAAACCAAGGGCACCGTTGAGTCTGGAACATTCTGTTTACCCTAGGAGGGGTGTAACTTTCACGGGCGCGGGCCTTCTATGAAAAATGCCCCCATGGGAGTTTTCGTAATTTAGCAGCTTCAGACGTTAAATTTTATAACTTTTGATCGGGCCATCGGATCAAAATTATGAGATCGCCGTTATACTCGAGAGGTGGTTTTTACCCTAAGGGAGGCTTAACCTTGACCTAGTCCAGTGTTTCGGATGTGGGTTAATTTGGGTGTTTTAAATTAATTAAAATTTTAATTAATATTCTATATTTAAACACCTCAACCTCTCTCCCTCCCTTAGTTGATACTCTGGCAGAATACCCCTCAAGGAATCCCCCTGAAGCTCCTCATCCCACTTTTATGCTTTGGCAGTTGCGGATCCAGCCAGTAGATCCTTTTCGAAGAATCGTGCAATGCCCACGAGGTAGGAGATTGTCGCTTTGTTTTTAATTTCATATATCCTAATTTGAGCTAAATTTTCATTTTCGATTCTCTATCAAAACATTGATCAATGCCCATAATTGCATATCACATATTCTGGACTTTCCAACGCACATTTTGGTTTCGAATTTGGAGTCTCAAGGCCTCCGCAATCGCCCGCCAAAGATTACGGGTTTTGAGTGTTTCCGGCGGTTTTTGGGGCATTCCGGTGAGAACAGGGCGGCGGTCCGACATCACAGTCGGGTGGTGGTGGTAGGACGGCACTACTGCTCGGCAACGCGGCGGGGCTCCTAAGACGGTGGAGGGGCAGCGGAGGCCGGGTCATCAGGGGTCGCTGCGGGTGAGGTCGAGTGGAGGAGGTCGGCAGAGGCGGCAGGGGCTCACAGACGGCGAGGGAGAGCAGGCTCGACGAGGGCGCTAGCGGAGGCAGCGACGCCTGCGTGTGGGGGCGCCGGTGAGGATAGGTCCAGGGTCGACCAGCTTTTCCCAGACGGTGCTCACGAGGGGAGACCAGTGTCTATGGACCCCGACTGGCCAACAAGGACCCGCACGCTGCGGGTCCTGTTGGGAGGCGAAGACCGGCCGAATGGCCGGTCTGGTTTTAATTTTTAAAAAAAAATTAATATAAAAAATTCATTATAATAATAATATTATTATTATTATAAGTATTATTTTTATTATTATGAAAAATTATTTATACTAGATAAATTATCCGTAAGGAGTCCGTTTTGGGCACTATCTGCGGCGACGCATCCCTTAATTTGAGACGAATACTTTGAGATGGTTTTGGGGGTTTTTAACTCCCGAAATGGGGGCTTCGGTGGCACGACATGTGCATTAAGTAAGTTTGATGTTTTTTCGGGGGTTTGTGTTTTGGGCGGCATAGACGCATTCGACGTCCGATTTGAGCACGGTCAGCGGCGTTGGTACCCTGGTGCCGAGGTGAACTTTTCCAGTGTGGTTTTGGGTGTTGAAGAGGGAGTTGAGGTGTGGGCCCCACAGCCCGTCTTTCGAGCTATACGCAGCTTTTTGTAACTTTTTCATCGGACGTCCATTCGGGGCATGTGAGTAGTCGATTTTGGGTGTTTTTCCGAGGAAATATGCACTGGCACAATCTGCCCGCTTTAATTCTGCATGCTGGTGCAGGCCCCACAAGGGACGATTCGTGAGTTGGCGGTGATTTCCATCTTTATCACCGAGTGACCACTTTGGACAAGTGAATAGTCAATCTTCTGTACTTTTTCGAGAGGATCGCAATGGTGAGATCCGTTCGTTGTGCTCCGGGACCGTGATACAGGTCCCATGTAGCACCGCTCATGTGCGGTGCACCAGAATGCATCTTTTTCTCCAAATATCTGTCGCACTCTAGTGAGCAGTCCTTTTGACGTGTCTCCCCGAGGGGATCGAAATGGTGCGATGCACCCTACTATTTTCAGGGCCGAGGCTCGGGACCACGGGACGCCGTTCGGGCGTAAAGCGGTGTCAGACGACTTTTCCGTCGGATTTCCGTTTGAGGTGAGTAAGTAGTCTATCTCACCTGTTTTTATGCGAGGATTACAATGGTGTAATCTTTATAGGCAAGCGGAGCCTCTTACGCTATCTTATTAAATGAGGAAATATGAAGGGTGGTCTGGTGGCGGTTATTTTTGCTCTGTTCGAGAGCGAACCCTTGGCATCTGATCATGGGCACTCCCGTGTGACAAAATTATATGATTGAAGAGATGTAGTTGGCTGGGCCTGGGATGATGAGGTGTCAAGTTGGAGTTGTTACATTTACGCCCTTTTTGTTAACGTTGGGTGTCGTGTTAATGATAGCCTTTGGGCTAGAGACGTGGTATACTCTGGGATTATATTAGAATGCTTGGAAGTACATGTGTTTGTTTGTACCTGAGAACGTTTGTCTGCTTGGTTGGTGTTGACTTTGGTCCACACGTCATGTGGGACCCACGTGCCTGCCGTATTTTCCCTTTTGTAATCTTGAAATCTCGTGCCATAGAGGGTCCCTATGTTCTCTTTTTTTGACCATCAGGGTTGATTTTCCCCTGGTTTTGTTCCCATTTATTGACCATCAGGGTTGAGTATTCCCTGGTCTTGTTCACGATGGTTTTGACTGGCAGGGTTGAGAGTTTTTTCCCTGGTTTTGTTCATGATGGTTTGGCCGTCAGAGTTTCTTTTTATTCCCTAGAATAGTTCTTGTAGATCTCGGTGTGACCAAAACAATACACATGCACCGATTTTCTACCCAAGAGGTTGTTCCTAGTAGGGATGACCAGAGCAGTTTCGGGGTTACCCTCCAGCAGGGCTGGGCAGTGGGTTGCTCATAGATTTCTTCCGGTTTACCCTCCAGTAGGGGCTGGGCAGTGGTTTGCTCATCGACTTCTTCGGTTTTACCCTCCAGCAAGGACTGGGCAGTGGGTTTCTCATCGACTTTTCGAGTTTAACCTCTTGTTGTGACTGGGCACTGGGTTGCTCATCGACTTCTTCGAGGTTTACCCTCCAGTAGAGACTCTGTAGTGGATTTCTCATCGACTTCTTCCAGGTCTACCCTCCAGTAGAGATTGGGCAGTGGTTTTCCAGTCATCTTCTTCATTTTCTATCCTCCTGCAGGTCTGGGAAGTGGGTCTCCGGTTGAATTGTTCCAGGTTTACCCTCTAGAAGCGCTGGGCAGTGGGTCGCCTGATGATTTATTAGGCTTTACCCTCCAGCAGGACTGGGCAGTGGGTCACCCATTGGCATTCTCGACTCAGGCGTTCTTATGAGGCTAGTCGGTGACTTTTCTCCATGACTACTGGAGTGGGAACCTTTTTTGTATGGGTCAGTGGTGTGACGACATGACTTTGAGGACCTATCAACTGTGTGACAGTGTTGGCATGTGGTTGGCTTCCCCCCAGAACTCTCAAGTACGAGGGGCGCTTTCCCCACGAAGACGCGTCCTTGTGAAGCGACCTAAAACCATGCGGGCAAGTTAGTGCCGCCCAAAGCGGATAGTGTCAAGGTGCGGTGATTTGAGACCCTTGAGTTGTAGTTTGGGGTAGATGTGTGGGATACTAGGCATCGATGTTTACATCTGAGACTGATGGCTACTCTCTTTATTTTGCTGAGCTACGGTATGGAGATCCCCTTACGATCTTGTTCGGGCTTCTTGATTGATCATATGGTTATGTATATACATTGTTCCAGTACCCACTCATTGGGGTTTGGTTACTCTCCTTCTAAGATAGTAAAAGACGCGTGGGGTATGCCACATGCATTCCGTGTTTAGCTTCTCATGTTTTGATGAGTCTACTCTCCTGCTATAGGTAGAGAAGACTCGACGGGAAGTTCATCTTTTCACTGTTTCCATCTCCTTGTGTCTGGATGAGTCTATCTCCTTTCTCTTGTTGGGTTGAGATGGAATCTCTACTGTTACTCTTCTGCACTCTCTTTGTTGTACTCCTTTACTATTCTCTATTCGATTTACAACTCACCCTTCGGTACCTACTTTGATTCTACCTCAAGCCTTTGGGGTATCCTACTGAGTATTTTTAAACTCACCCATGCTTGGGATTTTCCCACACTTGGTGTGCCCTTGCAGACGTCATTTACGTGGAGTGTGACTTCAGTGGAGCTTAGGAGTTCAGGAGCTTGGACCGCGTACGGTGTTCGGAGTCGGGTTCCAGGTGGGGGACGCTTCCAGCTGTTTTTCTTTTGATTACCTGTTGTCGGGTTGTGGCACCTTTTCAGGTTGGGCGCGTGTTTTTCCCTTTTCTTTTTCAGTTTACCTTTAGCTTTTACATTGTATTGATTAGAGGTCTATGAACATTTGTGGTTTATTTATAGCATTGGTACTTGGCTTTTCATTTTTTACTCTGCACTTTGGCATTGAGTGTGTTGCGTTTGTGTATACATGTACTTAGGAAAAGTCATCCCCGAGTTGTTGTTCCTTCGGTGCTAGTCACTAGCCCCTGGCCTATGGAGGCAGGCCTGGGGTAGTTTCTGCTCAAGCCTGGGTTGGGTCGGGTTGTGATACAGAGTCTAACCAAAAACACATTCAGTCACTATAATACCAGGGTATTCATATTATGTTTTCTAAGGAATTCAAAACCTGAACTCTATAGAATACTAGAGCCTAAATTTCACAGAAATTTGGAATCTGGATTCACAAGATTTCGGACCCTAAACATACAATGTTCAGAATCAAAGATCATGATAATTGGAAGTCAGAACTTACAATGTTCGGAGTCTGAATTCATTAGAATTCGGAGTCAGAACTCACAATTTTCAGAGTCTGAATTCATTATAATTTTGAGTCATAACTCACAAAGTCGGAGTTTGAATTCATTAGAATTCAGAGACAGAACCCATAAGAGTTCGGAGTCTGAGTTTAGAGAACTCAGAGTCAGTATTCAGAAGTGTTCAGAGTCTGAATTCAGAGAACTCGGAGTCAGAACATAGAAGAGTTTGGGGTCTGAATTCCGAGAACTCGAAGTCAGAACTCAGAAGAGTTCAGAGTCTAAATTTAGAGAACACAGAGTCTAAATTCGGAGTCTAAAAATAGAATGAACTTTATCTAACTGTTATATGATTATGATGTTTTAGATATGAAACATACTATTACACTTTTACATGTTAATGAACAATGAAAAACATGTTAAGGATAAATTTCCTTGGGGAATCAAAATTTTCCTTAGAGAGGTAAAACACAAGGAACAATGAGATTTTCCTTGAAATAAGGTGTTTTTGATTTTCAAAACATGAAATAATGATAGAGTTATAAGTATACCTTATTGAATGAACAATCTCCCCCAAGTATGAAGGAATGAAAAAATAATTAAGAAAACCTTATTGACCTAACATAGACTAGGTCGGCCATTAGTCCAAGATAGCATTCCTTATCTTAATAGGCTGTAAATAGTTCCCCAACATCACCAAATACTCATTGATAATGATGTACTCTTAGAAAATTGTGAAAACAAGTATAATGAATAAAATAATTAAATTAACCTTGAAAGAGATACGAAAAATCAACATCTATATTAAAAAGGATAACTGATATAAAATAAAAACAATAGTGGAAGAATATGTATCAATGAAAACATAGATAAAAAACCATAAGATGAATAAAATCCCCAAAACATCTCCAATGAGCCTACATATGACCCACAGTCACCATCTAACTATACTATACCCCTACATGATCAATTTAGATAAAACAATAATAAATAGATATAGACCAAAAATATAGTAATGATCTGAAAAAATAATAGGTTTCCACCCACTGATTCAATGCAGACACATTCATATTAAATTATAAAAATTATTTCATGAAATAAAATAGAAACACGTACATTTTTCATAAGGATCTACAAAAATAAACAATGACACATACATGGTATATTAAAATGTTTTCATAGATTTTAATTAAATTTATGAAAATAAAGGAAAACATGTATCTCTTAGACTAAGCCCCTTGGAAAACCACCACTTTAAATTCCCACATTAAAATCGTCTCACTAAACACCCATTTTTTCTATACACATTTATAATATCAAGGGTGGTTTCCAAATTCCAATCAATATTCAAAAAATATCATTTAAAATAATATCTCATTAATATCATAAATTACATCCACAATTTTTTCAAAACATACACTCAAGGGTGTTTGTAAAATAAACCGATATATTAGCAGAACACTCTGGAATTTATATGAAACCCATGTTACAAATATTAAAGGACAAATTAATCAACTAATTTTGAAAATTGTTAGAAAGATCTTAGAAAACACATATCCACATCTCATCCTTAAAAATATTTCAAAAATACATTTTTAAAAACATTTTTAAAGTAATACTATTAAAACTCAGCCTTAAACATTACATAATATTGAATTAAATGAATAATTATCATTGGGGATCCATTCAGGTAAAGTGTTTTAGAGAATTAGGACATAACTATTACATCTAAAAATATTACAGAGTAGAAAATTCTACACAGTTTCCATTTTTTCATAAAATATAAACTCTTGAAAAAAAGTTTCATGTCTAGTTTCATGTTTTAGATAGGATGACTTTTTTCTTGATCCCATCCTTGACCCTATTCAGCTTTATGTCCTGGGAAACATTTCAAAACATGGGATGAGCATAAAAAGCTCACTAAGGGTTATAAAATAAAGAAAGAAACAATTATTCATAACTAAACACAAAACAAAACACTTTTACTTACCTCATGAAATCATAAGATTTTTTGAATAACACATAGAAATTACAAATCATAAAGGAAAATTGTGGCATCCATCTCAAATTATATTTTAGCTATCATAGCTACACATGGAGTTACTCTGGAATACACATCCTAGTCTTTTCCTTAAATCTATTAGGGGAAACATTCTTGTTTACCTCCGTCACATTACCCAGTGAATTTGAGAGCTATCTCAGGCTCACCTTCCCTAGGATTATCATGGAACCACCCGTATACGTAAATAATTCCAAAGAACCATAACATGGTCATAACACATAACATAAGCATAAAGGAAAGATAACATTTCCACATTACAATGACAAAATATCATTTCAAGATATTGAAATAATATATCCATTATAAAAATCATTTTCAATAACAAAATACATAAAAAGAGTATATGGTATTTATTTTTCCTTTGAAAAACAATACAACTTGTTAATGAGGCCAATGATCAAATAATACTCATGGCGGTAGAAAGGTCATTGTAACCACTGATGTTAAAAAAATTCATTTTTGTCGTTTAGTAGAACGCTTCATATAAAAATATTCCCTTTGAATTAAATGAAATGTCAAAGGGTTTTATACACAGTACAATATAAAATCGTGTATAAAACTAAATATGCCTCTATGAGAGGAGATTGAGACGAAGTGCCTTACCTCGTGTCTGACTTGACTCGATCATTATTTAATCACGTGAATAATAAACTAATGTTAATTTCTACTTGATTAGAAACCTTTTTATAGTTTATTATTCATTTTATATCCCGTATTACCGTGTTATAAACTTTATGTAATCATAAAAGATAATAACGTTCATTTTGTCGATTATTTGGTACTTGAGTCAAAAATGAACACCTTATATTTACACGTTATCCATGTGGTCAATAGTCCATTATATCCAGAATGACATTAATTATTTAGATATTGTATATATCATATTTATATCCAGTATATATATATATTTATTTATAATAGTACATATCATTTGGAGGTAAGAAATGAAATGCACCGTTCATGGAAACGGTAAGTCGTACGTACGCATGAACGCTGCTTTCATTTCTATTTCTTATTATTATGGAATTAAAACATAATGATACAAAAGTATATTATAATTTCAGAATAATATCATATATAATATCATGAACTCCCTCATTTATACTTCCCACATATGGTATTAATGAGTCATATCACATTGATGGGGTGGTAGTCCGCACTTCCTCAAATGAAATTATCACGTTTACCCATAATAGAAATCATAAAGGTATGCTATAAAAAAATTATAGAGACCCAAAGCTTGACGTACCTGGAAATTACATTACTTTTGCAGAATACTTAATACATGACAAAAAGAAACACCCAAAGACCGAATTAGTTTAGTGTCTTTGAAACTCAGAATGAAATCTTCTAATCACGGTGAAAGATCTTCAACATCTCCCACAAAGATCGTCCCCTTTTTGGTTTTCTTACCTAAAACCTTTATATCTATCCTGGGGAAAATATAAAATATAAAGGGTGAGCTGAAATGCTCAGTAAGGGTAAACATGGAAAACATAAAACAATCCATAAACATTTGAATGAAAAAACATGAACATAAAATCTAATCATCAAAATCTTGAGCAAAGATATAAATCGTTGAAGAACGCAAGGCATATATCATAAAGGAACATTAATAATGATAAAATAGCATGGGAATAAAACATGTGATTGTGGAAACCATTAATAACATGATACGATTTCCATATTATCCAAGGCATTTCTGCCAAGACCATCTTAGTGGACAAAGTCCCTTTTTGAATTGAGATCACTCCTCGTTTCAGTCATGTAACACTGAAGAGGATTAACTTACTGTTCCATCCATGTCTACCTCATTAGATATAAATCTTTACCCAATTCATTGGAGGGAGATATATGTCTCACCCATCTCATAATGAAATCATTCTTACTTTTGTCACAACATGAAAATAAATCTTTCATCATTACCCAAATTATAAAATGGGTTTCATAAACATCTTCCCATCATAACATAATCCATAAAAAAATGGATATCATTTCATCATAAGAAAAGATAATCCATGTAAATAATAGATAAATTATACTTGAAACATACACATATGAAATAATTACATCTTATATGGTAAATGTTATTGATAAAACATTTTAAATTAATTATTGAGGAAAATATTCTTTCATCTTCAAGATCAATTTAGTTTCATAAAATGCGATGAAATTTAAAAAAAATGGTTTTTCTGAAAATAATCATGCAATATTGTAGAGGAAGATTCATAAAAATGAGGCGTTATGAATCCGTAAAAATCTGTTCATGTCATATAAGTTAAAAATAACATTCTCCTTGTACTTTTTTCAGAAAAGTCAAAAAGTACCTTATATGGTAACCAAAGGAAATATTCCATTCATACAATGTGGAAAATAGTCAATAAAGGGTAAAAATTACTTTAAACATTCATTGAAGAATAGTAATTATTTTATGAACACATTTTTATAAAATCATGGTCATGGATGATAAACGTAACCCCCGTAAATACTTACGTATAAGCAATCTCGGATAAAAAATGAGATTGAAACTTTATCCCTTACCTTAGGTCTCATATGCTTCATACGTATCCGATCCTCTGGTATAATGATTTAAATAATGTCATTGACTTATTACATAATCATATTCATTGTTATGATTTCATAAATGGTTCACTTATGACTTTACATTACACGTTCTTTTGTAAATTCCGTGTTAAAGTAGCGTTTTGGGTAAAATCGTTTCATTTATCATCCGTGTTTTGACGTGAAATTATTAATATGATTACATAGATCATGATTAATTAGTTCCATAACATAAAAAATGATTTAAATATAATATATATTCATATATATATATATATATATCGATAATGATAATGAAATACACCGTTCATGGAGACAGTAGGCCGTACGTACGCATGAATGCTGTTTTTGTTTCCTTATTGAATTTAATGGAATTAAGTAGATGAAATACATACATATATATATACATAAAACCATTAGAATTATTATGTAATATATTTCATGATTACTTATTATTTATACTTTATAATCATTCTTGAATTGTTAACATGGAAAATCAATCTCCTCACATTGTGGAGACGGTAATTCGTATGTACGCACGAGCGATGATATCGTTCCCATATTTATTGAATGGAATTGGATTGAATTATATAATATGTTAGAATAATTATGATGTTATAATAACCATATATAGTTATTCTTTACACCATTATACCCATCTAAGTAAGGTGGTGGTGGAAAAACAGATTACACCACTGCGTAGAGACGGTATTCCGTATGTACGCACGCACAGTGATTTTGTTTTCCATAGGATGGATAGAAGGTGAAATAGTGTTGTTTCATGTTTATAATAACATATCAGTATATAATTAATACTTATTTTTTTTGCTTTATAATGAGACAACTAAAGAATAAGTAGTATAAGAAGAAAGAAACTTGAGAGAATCGGAAGAAGAGATTACCTCTTCTTTGACGCACCTCCTTTAAGCCTTCTCATAAGGAAGTAGAGTAGGTATTTTTAAAAGACGAGAACCTCTAGGTTGTTTATAGGGAAGTGGAGAAGAGAAATTGGTAGGGTTTGTCCAAGCTTGAAGGATAAATTTGGTGTGAAGAGATGAGAGAAGGGGTGCCCTTTTTATAAGGGAGTAGAGGGGCACCTTTGGAAAATCTTAAAATATTATTTTATAATAAAATCATATTCTGTTTTTAATAGATCCAAACTGATTTATTTAGAATATAAGATGGGTATGGGTCTATGTACTCTCATTAAATATATTTTAGACAAGTTTAGGTTACTATTTTAACCTTAGCTTTTAGATTTAACTCTAAGTTAAATAATTTAACTTTTACCGTGTCTTCTTCTTTTCCTACACTATATGGTTTATAAACGTACTATAACAAACCAAAAGAACCCCAAGTGGTAAATTATTAATATATATAACCTTATCTAAGTCATTTTGACGAACCTTATATTTTTAGGAATATAATAACAATTAATAATATAATACGTGTCTTAAAAACTATTTTATGTCAATTTTGACACTATTTGGTAATTGATATTTGTGAAAATCATAACAACAAGATCAGTTAGAAAAAAGTTAATTATATCAATAAAAACATGTCATATTAACCTTGAAAAAATGTTTAATTCATAAAAAGTCTCAAATTACATTTATTTGGGTATTTATAACGTCAATTATGTTAATATTTCATTAATAAGATAATTACTGCATCATCATTGTGTCATAAATAAATTATATTATATAATGTTTAAAAATTATAAATAAAATACCATTATGTAGGAAATCGTTTTATCTTTCTAATTAATATTTTAAGTCGAATTTATTTTATGTATAACTCTATATTAAAAATGATTTAATTATTAAACATTGATTTTAACTATTTTAACCCTTCTTTGAATAAATTAATAATAAATGTTCTAATCTAATCCAAGTGGACCTAAATGGTAATATTTTATTCCTAAGGTTGTTTTTGGTCGAATTAAACTTATCCAATATAATTATGACATGTTTTAGGGTAATAATAATATCATTTTTACCCTTAATTACCCTATTTATTTTTAACTATGGTAAATAAAATTAAAAAGATATTATTCACCAAAAATTATGTTCATCTCATTGAACTGCATTTTAGTCCTTGATATTAACTGTGTCTCTCATATTTTCGATATTCCACTAACAAAAGTGGTAAAATTAAGTTTTATGTGAATTTTCAAATTCTCCTAGGAGGTGGGTAAAAGATAGTGACAAGTTCAATAAAATTTTTATATATCTAAAATTATTATAAAATGACTCCAGTGAATTTCATTGAACTTATGTAGGTATTATGTATGAATTTGGACCTAAAATAGATTTAAATAAAATAAATTATTATTTAAATAAAAATTCGGTTTTTAAATAGTAACCCAATGTTTTCACTATTCATAAAAAATTAAAAGTTTTCAGAAAAATACAAAAAGTTCACCCTAGGCTAATTTCGATATTCCAAATCCAAAAATGAAGTCCACTTTGAAAGATAAAATTTATAAAATTTCAAAAATTGTGTATTACTATTCAGAACGGCTAGTTCATTATAATATTATAATAATATCTCATTTAGTGAAACTTGGTATTGTGTATAACACACGCTATCGTGGAAGGTCACAGTTGCGTGTAATGAAATCCAAGCCAGGGTTGCGTGTAGTGCAAGATTCATTTGTTGCTATGTATAATATAATCTAACCATATTTAATTTATTCATTGAATATATATATATATACACTCAATGTTGCATAAAATAACTTATATCAAACATACTTGAAATTGTGTGTAACACGATCCATGATCAGTGTTGTGTATACTGAAATCTAATATGGTGTTGCATATAGAACAAGATAATTTTGGTGTCGCGTACAACACAAGAAATCAATGAAATTAAAAAAATAACAATTCTCATAAAATCTCGCATTGTTATATTCTACCTCCATTAAAATGAATTTCTCCCTCGAAATTCGTCAAGGTTATAAATTTTTTACTACTTGATATTTCTTTAATAGAAACCCACATAGTAAAAAAGAATACTAACGCTTAATTTTAGAAACTAATGTGTGGAATGTAACAGTTACTCAAATTAACTTATCCCTTTGTTTCCACATAGCAGAACATAGGTGAAAATATGGATATGGTAGATAAATATAACCATCATGTTCTGATGGAGAGTGCTAGGGAACATGGCTATGAAAAATCCAACAATCACAATGCTATAAATTTCTGATGATGTAAGGTACCATCTGATTCATCAAATATAAAGGCACTAGGAAAACATTTTGGTTTTCAAGATCATTTCCCTAATGTTTAAGAATTTCAATTAGAAGAAATACTTACTTTATTTTGGTATAATCTCACCGTTGTTAGTGCCTTGAACAATTTCGACTTCATCTCTTAAAGAAATGAAGTTGAATTTGTCTTTCGCTATGTTTTATAAGATCATGTGATAGAATGATAGGTCATTCCATCTGTCTCAAACATAAGTTAGAAAAAGTTATATACATAAGTCCATCTATGGTGAGATTAATCCGACATGTTCCAAAATGGACTTATACTTCATCTATCATCCTGCATAAAAAAATAAAACTATTTTATACTAACCATGGACTTCATGTAGGCTAAAGGTAGGTGATAAAGGAATGCCTTACTTCGGTTGTTGGTTTGATTCCCACAACCTTGTCCAACGCGACAGGTTCTCACCCATTCTATGAGTTGTCCTTTTTCTAAAAGTATACTATTATGACATAAAAAAAGTTCTAGCAATAAACAATAATATCTGGTATCTAACTTAGACTATTCCAATCTTTAGGTTTATCCAATATACTTCTGTCCAATATCATAGTATAAAGATAACGATTACTTGAAATGTCATCTACCGAGCATGTGAATACCATCATTTATCATACGATATATCCTGTTGGTCACATTCCAAACATTTCAATACCCTAATCATGTATTCTCATGAAACATGAATTACCATAGAACCTTAGTGAAAACATGAGTGCTGTCAAAAGTTAGATATTTTCCACATACCAAAATCCCAAAATTTCTATATACCCAAACCATGATATCACTTTGTCCTTATATCAATCAGGAGATCATGAATACTGCCAAAGATATTATTTTCTCCTTATCCATTCATTATGCGCATATCATCTTCTTTCCAATAATATCTGAATAACCTTTCATGGTTACCAGTACCATTAAACCCATACTTTCAAATACTTTAGGAAAAAAATAGTTTCATAATCTGTAGATGTGTCTTTATTCCATAGTACCATTAACTATACAACATAATTCTTGATAAACATAAATAATTCCTCTATCTTCTTAAACCACTGACTGAGCTTCACCATTTCTTTCATCTCATATATCATTTGTAGTCTCTTCATCATTATCAATATAAATACTAACCATATGACCATGCTGATTATCTTCATGAGATTTTCCTTTGGGGAATTGGTTTGCATAATGCCCATACATCCCACATTGAAAGCATTTAATCATTGTTAATATCGTAGAAATACCATTATCCTTGTCCATAGTGTTAACTGAACCTTTTCCTTTGCACTTACTGGCTTTGTGTCCTTCTTTTCCACACCCAAAGCATCTTCCAGTTCCTTTGAAACAAAATCCATTATGCCTCTTCCCGCATGATTTTCATGAGAGAAATTGAACTTTCTTTCCTCTATGATCATCATGAAACTCCATCTTTCTCTTATTATCTGAGTCGGGAAACCTACCAAAGTTGATATTATTAATCATATTATGAGATTTATGATTAGGTATAATAATGATATGTGGACTTCCAAATTAAATTTCATTTGGTTTTACATGAATAATATCATTCCATTGTCTATCATATCCTCCATTAACATAAATCTTATTGTTTCCAGCCATTTTCTAAAACCCAAAAAGAATATTGTGAGTGGAAAAAATCATGCTAGGAAAATAGCATAATAAAGGGAGAGTACCTTCAATATATAACACCTTAGGTTTAATTCCAATTTCATTGCCGTAATTCTAGGACTAGAACCTATACGTATACATAACCTTTGAGACATCCCTATACATACCTTAGAAATATTTCTAGGGATCTCACTAAAGTTCTCACATCTTAGTTTCCAAATGTTAACTAAACCTTTGCTCGGATACCAATTGTAGAGACCCAAAGCATGACGTACATGTACATTACAATACTTTTGAGGAATACTTAATACATGACAAAAACAGACGCCCAAAGATCATATTAGTTTAGTGTCTTTGGAAACTCGGAACGAAATCTTCTAATCATGGTGAACGATCTTCAACATCTCCCATAAATATCTTCCCCTTTTTGGTTTTCATACCTATAACTGTTCTTTATGTCCTGGGGAAAAACACATATAATGGGTGATCTCAAATGCTCAATAAGGGTAAACATGGAGAACATAAAACAATCCATAAACATTTGAATGCAAAAACATGAACATAAAATATAAACATCAAAATCTTGTGCAAAGACATAAATATTGGAAGTACGTAAGGAATATATCATAAAGGAACATTAATCATGATAAAATAGAATAGGAATAAAACATGTGACTGTGGAAACCATTAAACACATGATATGATTTCCATAATAGCCAAGGCATTACTACCAAGACCATCTTAGTGGACAAAGTCGCTTTCTAAATCGAGTTAACTCCTCATTTCAGTCCTGTAACACTGAACCGGATTAACTTATCATTCCATCTATGTCTATCTCATGATATATAAATCGTTACCCAATGTATTAGAGGGAGATATGGGTCCCACCCATCTCATAATAAAATCATTTTTACTTGTGCCACAACATGAACATAAATCATTAATCATTTCCCAAAGTATAAAATTGGTTTCATAAACATCATCACATCATTACATCATCCATACTAAAAAAATTGATATCATTTCATCATAAGAAAAGTGAATCCATGTAAATCATAGAGAAATTATACTTTAAACATACACATTTGAAATAATTCCATCTTATATAGAAAATGGTTTTGATAAAACATTTGAAATGAATTCTTGAGGAAAATATCCTTTCTTCTTCAAAATCATTTTCTTTTCATAAAATGCCATGAAATTTTAAAAGAAAAGGGTTTTGTTGAAAATATTCATGCAATATTGTAGAGTAAGCTTCATGAAATTGAGGCGTTATGAAGACGTAAAAATCCATTCATGCCGTATAAGATGAAAATATCATTCTCCTTGTACTTTTGTCGAAAAAGTCAAAAAGTACCTTCTATGGTAACCAATGGAAAGATTCCATTCATAAAATGTGGTAAAAAGTAAATAAAGGGTAAAAATGACATTAAAAATTCATTTAAGAATGGTAATCATTTTATGAAATCATTTTTAGAAAAACATGGTCATGGATGATAAATGTAACCCCATTAAATACTTACGTATAAGCAATCTCGGATAAAAAATGTGATTGAAACATTATCCCTTACCTTAGGTCCGATATGATTCATATGTATCTTAACCTCTTGTATAATGATTTAAATAATTTCATTGACTTATTACAGAATCATATTCATTGTTATGTTGTCATAAATGGTTCACTTATGACTTTATATTACCCGTTCTTTTGTAAATTCCATGTTAAAGTAGCGTTTTGGAAAAAATCGTTTCATTTATCATCCGTGTTTTAAATTATAATTATTAATATGATTACATAGATCATGATTACTTAGTTCCAGAATATAAAAAAGGATTTATATATAATATATATTCATATATATAATAGATCGATAAAGGGAATGAAATACACCGTTCATGGAGACGGTAGACCGTACGTACGCATGAAAGCTGTTTTCGTTTTCTTATTGAATTGAATGGAATTAACTAGATGACATACATATATATTTACATAAATAAAGTAGAATTATTATGTAATATATTTCATGATTAATTTTTATATATACTTTATAATCATTATTGAATTGTTAACATGGAAAATGAATCTCATCCCGTCGTGGAGACGGTAATCCGTACGTACGCACGACCGATGATATCATTCCCATATTTATTGAATGGAAATGGATCAGTTTATATAATATCTTAGAATCATTATGATGTTATAATAACCATATATAGTTATTCTGTACACCATTATAACAATCCAAGTAAGGTGGTGGTGGAAAAACATATTACACCACGGCGTGGAGACGGTATTCCGTACGTACGCATGCGCGGTGATTTCGTTTTCCGTAGGATGGATAGAAGGTGAAATAGGGTTGTTTCATATTTATAATAATATTTAAGTATATATGTAATAATTATTTCATTACTTTATTAAGAGAAAACTAATGAATAAGTAGAAGAAGAAGAAAGAAACTTGAGAGAATCAGAAGAAGAGATTACCTCTTCTACGACGCACCTCCTTTAAGCCTTCTCATAAGGAAGTAGAGTTGGTATTTTGAGAATACCATAACCTATCGGATGTTTCTAGGGATGTGGAGAAGCGAAATTGGTAGGGGTTGGCTGAGCTTGAAGGCTCAAAGTGGTGGGAAGAGAAGAGGGAAGGGGTGCCCTTTTTATAAGGGTGGAGAGGTTCACCTTTGGAAAATATTAAAATATTATTTTATAATAAATTCATATTCGGTTTTTAATAGATAAAAATTGATATATTTATAAGCTAAGGCGGGGATGGGTCTATTTACATTCATCCAATAGGTTTTAGACAAGTTTATGTTATTATTTTAAACTTATCATTTTGATTTAACTCTATGTTAAATAATTTAACTTTTACCGTATCTTTTTGTTTTCTTACACTATATGGTTAATAAAAATACTATAAAAATCTAAAAGAACCCCAACTGGTTCATTATTAATATATATAACCTTATCTAAGTCATTTTTCCGAACCTTATATTTTTAGGAATTTAATAACAAATAATAATATAATATTTGTTTTAAAAACAATTATATGTCAATTTTGACTCTACTTGGAAATTGATATTTTTGAAAATCATAACAGCATTATTAGTTCAAAATAAGTACATTAAATCAATAATAACATGATATATTAACCTAGAAAATTATTTTAATTCATAACAAGTCTTTTATTTCGGTATTTATAACATAAATTATGTTAATATTTCATTAATAAGATAATTACTGCATCATCATTGTGTCATAAATAAATTAAATTATTTAATGTTTAAAATTTATAAATAAAATACCATTATGTTGGAAAAATATTTTGATATCTAATTAATATTTATAGTCGAATTTATCTTCTGTATAACTCTTTATTAAAAATTATTTAGTTATTAAACTTTGATTTTAACTATTTTAACCCTTCTTTAAAGAAATTAATAATAAATGTCCTAATCCAATCCAAGTGGACCTAAATGGTCATATTTTATTCCTATGGTTGTTTTTGGTCGAATTAAACTTATCCAATATAATTAGTAAATGTGTTAGGGTAATAATAATATTATTTTTACCCTTAACTACCCTATTTACGTTTAACCGTGGTAAATAAAAGTAAAAAGTTACTATTCATCAAAAATTATTTTCATCTCATTGAACCACATTCTATTTCTTGATATTAACCGTGTCTCTTCTATTTTCGAAATTCCACTCACAGAAGCGGTAAAAAAATGTTTTATGTGAATTTCTAAATTCTCTTAAGAGGTGGTAAAAGACGGTGAGAAGTTCAATAAAAGTTTTATATATCTAAAATTATTATAAAACGACTCCAATGAATTTCATTTAACTTATATAGGTATTATGTTTCAATTTTGACCTAAAATAGATTTAAATAAAATAAATGATAATTTGAATAAAAATTCAGTTTTTAAATAGTAACCCAGTGTTTTCACTATTCATCAAAAATTAAAAGTTTTCAGAAAAATACCAAAAAATTCACCCTACGCTAATTTCGATATTCCAAATCCAAAAATGAAGTCCATTTTGAAAGATAAAATTTATAAAATTTTAAAAAGTTGGTATTACTATTCATAACTGCTAGTTCATAATAATATTATAATAATATCTCATTTAGTGAAACTTGGTATTGCTTATAACACACGCTATCGTGGAAGGTCGCGGTTGTGTGTAATGAACTCCAAGTCAGGGTTGCATGTAGTTCAAGATTAATTTTTTTTGAGTATAATATAATCCAACCATATTTCATTTATACATTGAATATATATATATATATACACTCAATGTTGCGTAAAATAATTTATATCAAATGAACCTGAAATTGTGTGTTACACGATCTAAGATTAGTTTTGTGTATACTACAAGCTAATACGGTGTTGCATATAGAACAACCCAATTTTAGTGTTGCGTACAACAAAAGACATCAATGAATTTAAAAAAATAACAATTCTTGTAAAATCTCAGTTTGTTACATTCTACCCCCCTTAAAATGAATTTTGCCCTTGAAATTCATCGGGGTTATAAATTGTTTATTACAAGAAATTTTATTTAATAGAAACTCACATCATAAAAAAGAATACTAAAGCTTGATTTTAATAACTAATGTATGAAATGTAATTGTTACTCAAGTTAACTTATCCCTAGATTTCCACATAGGATAACATATGTGAAAATATGGATATGGAAGAGAAATCTCACCATCATGTTCTGATGGAGAGTGGTAGAGAACATGGCTATGAAAAATCCCACAATCATAAATTTATAAATTTGTGATGATCTGGGGTACCATCTGATTCATCAGATATAAAGGCACTAGGACAACAGTTTTTGTTTTTAAGATCATTTCCCTAAAGTTTATGAATTTTAATTAGAAGAAATACTTACTTTATTTCGGTATAATCTCACCGTTTTTTGTCACTTGAACAATTTACAATTCATCTCTTAAATAAATAAAGTTGAATTTGTCTTTCACAGAATTTTAGCAGATCATGCGATAGAATGATAGGTCATTCCATCTGTCTCAAACATAAGTTAGAAAATGTTATATACATATGTCCATCTATGGTGAGACTAATCAGACATGGTTCCAAAATGGACTTATACTTCATCTATCATCCTTTATAATAAAATAAAACTAGTTTATACTAACCAGGGACTTCCTGTAGGCTAGAGGTAGGAGATAAAGGCCTGTCGTACTTTGGTTGTGGGTTTGATCCCCGCAACATTGTCCGACGCGACGGGTTGTCACCTAGTCTATGAGTTGTCCTTTTTCTAAAACTATACTATTATAACATAACAAAATTTCTAGCCATAAACAATACTATCTGATATCTAACTTAATTTATTCCAATCTTTAGGTTTATCCAAAATACTTCTGTCCAATATCATAGTATAAAGATAACGATTAATTGAAATGTCATCTACCGAGCATGTGAATACCATCATTTATCATACGATGTATCCTATTGGTCACATTAAAAACATGTGAATACCCTAATCTTGTATTCTCATGAAACATGAATTACCATAGAACCTTAGTGAAAACATGAGCACTGTCAAAAGTTATCTCTTTCCACATACCAACATCCCAAAATTTATATATACTCAAACCATGATATCACTTAGTCCTTATATCAATCATGAGCTCATGAATACTATCAACCCTATTATTTTCTCCTGATCTATTCATTATGCGCATATCATCTTCAATCCAAAAATATCTGAATAAAAATTCATGGGTACCAGTACCATTCATCTTATACTTTCATATACTTTAGGAAAACAATAGTGTAATAATTCTTAGATGTGTCTTTATTCTATAGTACCATTAACTATACAACATAACTCTTGATAAACATAAATCATTCCACTACCTTCTTAAACTGGTGACTGAGCTTCGTCATTTCTTTCATCTCATATATCATTTATAGTGTCTTCATCATCATCAACATAAATACTACCCATAAGACCATGCTGATTCTCATCATGAGACTTTCCTTTAGGGCATTGGTTGGCATAATGACCATACATCCCACATTGAAAGCATTTATTCATTATTGATTTCGTAGCAATACCATTATCCTTGTCCATGGTGTTAACTGAACCTTTCCTTTGCACTTACTAGCTTTGTGTCATTCTTTTCCACACCCAAAGCATCTTCCAGTTCCATTGAAACAATCTCCCTGATGCCTCTTCCCACATCATGTACATTAGGGAAATTGAACTTTCTTTCCTCTATGATAATCATGAAACTCTATCTTTCTCTTATTATCTGAGTCGGGAAACTTACCAAACATGAGATTATTAATCATATTATGAGATTCCTAATTAGGCATAATAATAATATGTGGACTTCCAAATCCAATTTCATTTGGTTTCTCATGAATAATATTATTCGATTTTCCATCATATCCTCCATTATCGCAAATCATCAGGCTTCCATCCATTTTCTAAAACCCAAAAAGAATAGCATTAGTGGAAAAAATCATGTTAGGAATATATCATAATAAAGGGGGAGTACCTTAAATATATAACAACCTAGGATTAATTCTAATATCATTACTATAATTCTAGGACTATAATCTATACATATACTTAAACATAGATTTATCCCTAGACATACCATATAAATATCTCTGGGGATCTCACTAAAGTTCTCGCATCCTAGTTTCCAAAGGTTAACTAATCCTTTTCTCTGATACCAATTGTAGAGACCCAAAGCTTGACGTACATGGACATTACATTACTTTTGTGGAATACTTAATACATGACAAAAACAGACACCCAAAGATCGTATTAGTTTAGTGTCTTTGGAATCTCGGAATGAAATCTTCTAATCATGATGAAAGTTCTTCAACATCTCCCATAGAGATCTTCCCCTTTTTGGTTTTCTTACCTAAAACCATTATTTAGGTCTTGGGGAAAAGAAAACATATAAAGGGTGAGATCAAATTTTCAGTAAAGGTAAACATGGAGAACAAAAAACAATCCATAAACATTTGAATGAAAAAACATGAACATAAAATCTAAACATAAAAATATTGGGCAAAGACATAAATATTGGAAGTAGGTAAGTCATATATCATAAAGGAACATTAATCATGATAAAATATCATGGGAATAAAACATGTGATTATGGAAACTATTAAGAACATGATATGATTTCCATTGTAGCCAAGGCATTCCTGCCATGACCATCTTAGTGGACAACGTCCCTTTTTGAATCGAGTTCACTCCTCGTTTCAGTCATGTAACACTAAAGAGGATTAACTAACCATTCCATCCATGTCTTACTCATTAGATATAAATCTTTACTCAATGAACTGGAGGGATATATAGGTCCCACCCATCTCATAATGAAATCATTCTTACTTGTGCCACAACATGAACTTAATTCATTCATCATTACCCGAAGTATAAAATGGGTTTCATAAACATCATCCCATCGTAATATAATCCATACAAAAAAATGGACATCATTTCATCATAAGATAATTCAATCCATGTAAATCATAGAGAAATTATACATGAAACATACACATATGAAATAATTCCATCTTATATGGAAAATTGTTTTGAAAAAAAACTTGAAATGAATTCTTGAGGAAAATATCCTTTCTTCTTCAAAATAATTTTCTTTTCATAAAATGCCATGAAATTTAAAAAGAAAAAGGGTTTTTTTAAATAATCATGCAATATTGTAGAGGTAGTTTCATGAAAATTATGCATTATGAAGTCGTAAAAATCTATTCATGCCGTATAAGTTAAAAAAAACATTCTCCTTGTACTTTTTTCGAAAAATTCAAAAAGTACCTTATATGTTAACCAAAGGAAAGATTCCATTCATAAAATGTGGTAAAAATTCAATAAAGGGTAAAAATGACTTTAAACATTCATTGATAAATATTAAACATTTTATGAAAGCATTTTTAGAAAAGCATGGTCATGGATGATAAATGTAACCCCAGTAAATACTTAGGTATAAGAAATCTCGGATAAAAATTGAGATTGAATCTTTTTTCCTTACCTTAGGTCTGATATGCTTCATACGTATCCTAACCTCCTGTATAATGATTTAAATAATGTAATTGAAAAATTACAGAATCATATTCATTATTTTGATGTCATAAATGGTTCACTTATGACTTTATATTACCCGTTCTTTTGTAAATTCAATGTTAAAGTAGCGTTTCAGGTAAAATCCATTCATTTATCGTCCGTGTTTTGACTTGTAATTATTAATATGATTAATTAAATCATGATTACTTTGTTCCAAAATATAAAACATTATTTATATATATTGTATATTCATATTTATAATAGATCATTAAAGGGAATTAAATAAACAGTTCATGGAGACGGTAGGCCGTACGTACGCATGAATGCTGTTTTCGTTTCCTTATTGAATAGAATAGAATTAAGTACATGAAATACATATATATATATATATATATATATACATAAATCCAGTAGCATTATTATGTCATATATTTCATGATTAATTATTATATATACTTTATAATCATTCCTGAATTGTTAACATGGAAAATGAATCTCATCGTGTCGTGGAGACGGTAATCCGTACGTACGCACGAGCGATGATATCATTCCCATATTCATTAAATGGAATTGTATTGGATTATATAATATCTTAGAATCATTATGATTTTATAATAACCATAAATAGTTATTCTTTACACTGTTATACCCATCCAAGTAAGGTGGTGGTGGAAAAATAGATGACACCACGGTGTGGAGACGATATTTCGTACGTACGCACGCGCGGTGATTTCGTTTGACGTAGGATGGATAAGAGGTTAAATAGGGTTGTTTAATATTTATAATAACATATCAGTATTTAATTAATACTGATGTTATTACTTTATAATGAGACAACTAAGTAAGAAGTATTAGAAGAAGAACGAAACTTGACAGAATCGGAAAAAGAGATTACCTCTTCTTCAACGCACCTCCTTTAAGCCTTCTCTTAAGGAAGTAGAGTTGGTATTTTGAGAATTCCAGAACCTATAGGATGTTTCTAGGGAAGTGTAGAAGATTAATTGGAAGGGTTTGTCTAATCTTGAAGGTTTAAAGTGGTGTGAAGAGAAGAGGGAAGGGGTGTCCTTTTTATAAGGGAGGAGACGGACACCTTTGGAAAATCATAAAATATTATTTTATAATAAAGTCATATTTAGTTATTAATAACTCCAAATTGATTTATTTCGAAGATAAGGTGGGGATGGGTCGTTGTCTCTTCAAACAATAGGTTTTAGTCAATTTTAGGTTACTATTTTAACCTTATCATTTAGATTTAACTCGAAGCTAATTAAATAAACTTTTACCGTGTCTTCTTGTTTTCTTACAATATATGGTTAATAAACATACTATAACAAGCCAAACGATCCCCAAGTGGTTAATTATTAATATATATAACCTTATTTAAGTCATTTGGACGAACCTTAGATTTTTAGGAATATAATAACAATTAATAATATAATATTTGTTTTAAAAACTATTTTATGTCAATTTTGACACTATTTGGTAATTGATTTTTGTGAAAATCGTAACATCATGATTAGTTCCTAAAAAATTATTTAAATAAATAATAACATGTCATATTAACCTATAAAAATAGTTTAATTCATAACAAGTCTCAAATTTCATTTATTTGGATATTTATAACATTAATTATGTTAAAAATTCATCAATAACATAATTACTGCATCATCATTGTGTTATAAATAAATTAAATTATTTAATGTTTAAAAATTATAAATAAAATACCATTATTTAGGAAATATTTTTATATTTATAACTAATATTTATAGTCGAATTTATCTTATGTATAACTCTATATTAAAAATGATATACCTATTAAATTTGATTTTAACTATTTTAACCCTTCATTAAATAAATTAATACTAAATGTCCTAATATAATCCACGTGGACCTAAATGATCATATTTTATTCCTATGGTTGTTTTTTGTCGAATTACACTTATCCAATAGAATTAGGACATGTTTTAGGGTAATAATAATATCATTTTTCCTTCAATTACACTATTTACTTTTAACCATGGTAAATAAAAGAAAAAAGTTACTATTCACCAAAAAAATTCATCTCATTGAACCACATTCTAGTCCTTGACATTTTAGTCCTTGATATTAACCATGTCTCTCGGAGTTTCGAAATTCACGCTAGGCTAATTTTGATATTCTGAATCCAAAAATAAAGTCCATTTTGAATATTAAAATTTATAAAATTTTAAAAAGTGGGTATTACTATTCACAACGGCTTGTTCATAATAATATTATAATAATATTTCATTTAGTGAAACTTGGTATTATGTATAACACACGCTATCGTGAAAGGTTGTGGTTGTGTGTAATGAAATCCAAGTCAGGGTTGCGTGTAGTTCACGATTAATTTGTTGTTGCGTATAATAGAATCCAACCATATTTCATTTATACATTGAATATATATATATATACTCAATGTTGCATAAAATAACTTATATAAAATGAACTTGAAATTGTGTGTAACACGATCCATGATCATTGTTGTGTATACGGCAAGCTAATACGGTGTTGCGTATTGAACAAACTAATTTTGGTGTCGCGTATAACACAAGATATCAATGAAATTAAAAAAAATAACAATTCTCATAAAATCTCGGGTTGTTACAAAAATAAAGAAGCATGAAGAAAACATATTTATAACATATATCATATATAAATATAGTGTCATCTTAATGGCCACCATGATAGTCGGTAGGGGATAATCGAACAATCGTCGTCTCATGAGGTGTTAGTTTTCCATCCATAGAAACAATATGTTTCTTCACCCATTAGATAGAGGTGTGTGTAAGTTCAGTTTGAATAAATCTCATAACAACATACTAGTATATTGAGTATACTGGTTTTGTTATAAAATAAAGGAATAAAAATATTTTAGGGGTTGGAAATGTAAAATAAAAGAGAAGAAGTTCAGAAAATTGTTACCTTTAATTTGAGTAACTTCCTTTGGCTTGAACCAAAAGGAATTCATGAAGTGCCTTCTGCAAAAGGTAAGAATTCTAGGGGGAGGATAGGGATGTGGGGATCTTAATTGGTTAGAGTTCGGACAAGACAAAAGGCTTGAGAGGTGTGTGGAATTGGATAGATGTGAGGGCTTTTTATAAGGAGGAGGAGGGCCTCTTTGGGAAATTGTGATAATATTATTTTATTATATAATGATATTCGGTTTCTAGAGGTACAAAAATCATTATAGTCAAAGATATTATAACTCATGGTCTAAAAAATATTCCAATAATAATTGGACATGTTTTGGATGTTATTTTAATATTTATAATCTTATTTATTTAATTGATTTGTTAATGAGGTAAACACTGCATCATTATTGTGTCATAAATAATTCAATTTATTTGATATCTAAAAAATATAAAAAAATACCATCATATAGGAAATATTTTTATGTTTCCAATTAATATTTATAGTCAAAATGATTACTCATATAACACCGTATAAAAATTAATTCACAAAATGATTTTTGTTTTGTCATTTTTTCCATTACTTTAAGTTAATTAATCTAAATTATCATTATCACTCACAAGTGGCTCTGTGGGGTTCCATAATCGACCCAAAGATGACCGTGGTCGTAAAAGACTCAACCAATATGGTTTTGAAAATTTTTACGGTAATTTTGAATTATTATAATTCTTTTTACATTGATTTACCCTATTTTCCTATAATTGCGGTAAATAAAAGTCAAAAGTTACTATTCACCAAAAATTATTTTTATCTTATTGAACAACATTTTACTTCATAATAAAAACCATGTATGTTGGATTTTCAAAATTCAATTCACAAAAGCGGTAAAATTTTACTTAAATGAAAAAGTCTGTTTTTTTTACTACTACTAAGTTGTTTCACTATTCATCAAAAATTGACGTTTTCCAGAAAAATACCAAATATTCAGCCTAAGATATATTTGAAATTTAGAATTAAAAAATGATGCCTGTTTTTCTAAATTAAAAATATAGAATAGGAATTAATTAATTTAAAATTAATTCCCATACTGAAAACAAATAGTGTGTTTTTAAGAAACAATTATAATCAAAAGATTGACATTTGTTTATGTCCATTTTCAAAGTGAAATTAATTAAAATAACCAATATTGTATTAAATGGTAAAAATATATTATACCTAAACTTTAAGATCAATTAAGAATAAATTATAACCATATAAATAAATTAGATTAAATCACAATTTTGAATTAAATACAATATTTTTCACTATTCATTAAAAATGAACTATATCAAAAAAATTCAAAAAAGTTACAAAAAGTAAATTTTGATGTCCCCATTCTAAAGAATAATTTTATTCAGTAAAAAATAATGTATTAAAGTGACCAAAACTAGATTTAAAGAGGGTTCTCCATTAAATGGCTGTAAATCGACCTTTTAATGTAAATTATGCTTAAAATTAGATTCATTCGTATTTTAAGCCTGTAACATTTTATTGGATAAATTTAAATAAATTTAACAAAATTGTATAATAATATTATATTTTGTTTTGTGAACTACCACCAATACAATATCTAAGAGTTAACTACCATTTAAAAAAATATTATATTATTAGTGTGCAACATAAGATCTCAAAAAAACCCGTTGTTTTGTATCAGGTACGCTATCGAACATAGTAACCCCTTTAAAGAAAAATTAAAATTTAATTCACAAATATTAATAAATATGAAATATGTCTTATTATTTATTTTCCTTGGATGTTATATCATTCCCCCTTTTGGGAATTAAGTCCTCACAATTTTACTTATCAAAATATGTGGGGGAATTTATCCCCCGTAGTATTTTCAGATTCCCACATTGCCTCTTCAACCATATGGGTTTTCCAAAAAACCATTACCTGGTGAATTACCTTATTCCGCAACACTTGCTCTCTATGGTCAATAATCTGAACTGGTTGTTCTTCATAAGAGGGATTCTCTTCCAAATGAACTACCTTTGGGCTCAAAACATGAGAGGGATCTGGAATATGTTTTCGACATCAAAACATGATATACATTGTGTACCTAGGATAAACCTGGAGGTAAAGCAACTCTGTACACCACTAATCCAACATTCTATAATATTTCATAAGGTCCAATGAACCTCGGACTCAACTTTCCCTTCATACCAAAACACATCACACCTTTCCATGGAGAAAATTTTAGAAAGGCATGATCACCAACCTCAAATGAAATATCTTTCCTCTGGTTAACTACATAACTTTTCTATCTACTCTGAGCTATTCCAATTTTCTTCTGAATCAACTGATGTTTCTCCACCATCTATTATACCAATTCTGGTCTCATCAGCTTCATTTCACCTACTTCATCCCAAAAAGCTGGAGTTTGAAAATGCTTTCCATATAATGCCGCAAATGGAGCTCTCTGTATATTGGAATAAAAACTGTTATTATATTAAAATTCATCCAAATAAATATGTTGCCCCCAACATCCCTGATAATCTATCGAGCAAGAGCATAACATATCCTCCAATGTCTGAATTGTTCGATCTTATTTTCCATCTGATTGAGGATGAAAAGTTGTACTAAAATTTAATTCAGTACCCGACGAATTCTAAAGGCCTTTACAAAAGTTAGAAGTAAACCTGGGATCATGATCTGATATACTGTATAGAGGATCTCCATGAAACATGAATATCTCTTTAACATACAACTGAGAATTTTGATCTAGAAACAATATATCTTGAATAAAAAGGAAATAATAAGATTTTGTCAATCGATCAACAATATCCCAGATTTCATTATTACCTAAAGATGTCTTTGTTAATCCCACAAATAATTCAATTGATATATTTTTCCATTTCCACTCTAACACTGGTAAAGGCTGAATCATCCCTTTCGGTAACTGTCGCCCTCCTTTAACCTCCTGACAAGTCAAACACTTCACTGTAAAATCAGAAATATCTTTTTTCATTTCATCCCACCAGTAATACTCCTGAAGATCTTTGTACATCTTAGTACTTCCAGGATGAACTAAAAATGGGGAACTATGAGCTTCCCATAACAACTCATTCTTCAACTGTGAATCACAAGAAAAACATAATCTCTTTCCAAATCTCAAAACACAATCATTATCAATGTTAAATTCAGAAAACATACCCTTTTGAAAGTCCTCTACCTTTTTCTGTAACTCAGTGTCTTCCTTCTGTGCTTTCTTAATTCTGTCTGATAGAGATGATCTCACTGACACCTGATTCAAAACAAAAGAATTTTCTCCGCCAAAAACTTCTATGCCAAATTTTATCAAATCCAAAACCAAAGGATATTGTTCCAAATGTAACATGGTTAATGAAGCATTAGTTTTTCGACTCAAATCATCAACAACATTATCTTCTTTCTTGGATGGTAAGGGATTGTACAATCATAATCCTTGATTAATTCCATCCATCTATTCTATCTCATGTTCAATTATTTTTGAGTGAATATATACTTTATAATTTTGTGATCAATATATATTTCACATTTTACTCCATAAAAATGATGCCTCCAAATTTTTATAGAAAAAACAATAGTAGATAACTTCAAATCATGTGTAGGGTAATTTAACTCATGTGGTTTCAACTGACTTGAAGCATAAGCAATTACCTGATCATTCTGCATTAAGACACAACCAACTCCTTTCAACAAATCATCACTGTAGTTAACAAAATTACCATTTCTGGATGGTAGTGCCAAAACTGGACCATTCAGCAATATTCCTTTCAATTTATGAAAAAAATCATCACATTATATTTTCAAGATGAACTTAACACCTTTTAGACTTAACTTAGTCATTAGACTAGTTAAACATGCAAAATATTCAAAAAAACCTTCAGTAATAACCTTCTAAACCAATAATACTACAACTCTTGGTTATATTTGTGGCTCTTGTCCATTCATCAACAACTTTTTTTTGCAGGATCAACCTTTATGCCATTTTTTCAAACAATGTGACCATGGAATGAAATTTGTTGCTACCAAAACTCACACTTGCTGAATATCCAATACAGTTTATTTTATTTTAAGGGTTCCAAGTCTACCATTAAATGAATTTCATGTTCCTATTTACTTTTTGAATAATCCAAAATATCATCAATGAACCAAACTAAAAACTTATCCAAGAACTCACAGAAAATTCTATTCCTAAGATCCATGAATACTGTAGGTGCATTGGTTCAACCAAATGTTATAACTACAAATTTATAAATTCCATATTTAGTATGAATTGCGGTCTTCGAAATGTATTCTTATATTACTTTCGACTGGTGGTACCCCAACCTCATATCAATCTTTGAAAAATATTGATCTCCCTGGAGCTGATCAAACAAATAATCAATATGAGGAAAAGGATACTTGTTCTTAACAGTGATGTTATTCAATGATCTATAATCAATGAAAAGTCTCATTGAAACATCTTTATTTTTAAAAAACAAGACAGGAGAATGCCATGGTGATGTGCTAGGTCGAAAGTAACCTTTATATAATAACTCTTTCAATTGAATCATTAACTCTAAAAGGTCAATTTGGGCCATTTTGTAAGGGGGTTTTGAACATGCCTTAGCAACCGGAACTAATTCAACAATAAATTCAACATACTGATCATGTATAATACTAGAAAACACATCAATGAAAAAGATCAAGGTACTCATTTACAACAGACACATCATTAATCTGAATAGTTCCTTTATTCAACAATATGTGCAAGGTATTATTCATTTCCAAATTTTACTAGTTTCTCAGCATCCTGAAATGTTATCTAAATAAATGGTTCATTCTTGTACACAAACTATAAATCTTTATGAAATGAAAACTATTTATCTCTGTAGTCAATCTTAGCAGGATAAATAGAAATCCACTCTATACCCAAAATAACATTAAACTCTACTAGAGGAAAAACAATAAGTTTTGCAGGTAGATTTTTTCACCACACAAGGACAGGAATGTTCTTATGTTTTCTTATGGTATCAGCATTTCTTCCATGTGTTTTTACCCCAAGTTCTAAATTCATATCTTCATATGTAATTTACAATTTACTAGAAAACTTTTCAGAAATGAAAAAGTGTGTAGACACTTAATCAAACAACGCATTGTTGTAATCTGAAAAAACAAACAGTGTACCTAATACAACTTCACTTGATGGCCCAACATCAGCTGATGTAGTAGAAAAGGATTTCACCACCCCTTTCTGCTTGAGGTCTGGCTGCTTTCCTCTGGTTGAGTTCTTTATTGGACACTCATTTGCATATTGACCCATTTCATTGCACTTAAAAAGATTTACTTACTATAAATCATATTTTGTCTTAAAATTATCCTAAAATTTTCAGTACAATTAAGAGCCTTATGTCCCATATTACCACATTGGTAGTACTTTATAGAATTCAAAAGAAATTCCCCAATATAATTTTTAACACAAAATTCACAATCTATAAAGTTAAGTTTCTTACCATCAGACTTTTTGAAGAGTTCTTCCCTTTCGCATGCCACCTCTACCTCTTATTCTATTGTTTTTCAATGAATACCTAATCATCAACAAACTCCATTTCCACCTTCTTCGCACAATGAACATGTTTTTCATAACTTTTGAACTCATGATAAGATAAATAACTTCGATACTTTATATTTAATCCTGAGTAAAAATGGTTGATTTTACTATCAAGATATCGTTTGAAATTTAGAGAATACCTTCCCAGTCGAGTGAATTTTGATTCATAAGCAGCCACTAATTTATCCTCCTACCTCAATTCCTAGAATTCTTTTTTCCATTCTAAGGGGAACCACCTTAGGAAAATATTTCTCAAGTAAAATTCTTTTGAATTCATCCCAATCAAGAGCATCAATCTTCTCATTATCCATGATATTTTTCACCATCGACCACCAATGATTATCATCACCTTCAAAATTGTAAAGAGGGAGACTAACCTATTGATCTTATGAACAACCCATGATAATGAAAATATTTTACAGTGCTTTAATACACCATTGTTCTTGCATAGGGTCAGATGATCCTCTGAATGATGGGGGGTGATACCTCATGAAATGCTCCACTACTGACATGTTCCTCTGTTGTTTATCTGGCTGATCTCGTACAAGGATACCACCACCATTTATAGACTGAGTCAAATGTTCCATCATTGAAACAAACTATTCAGTTCTGATTCCAACCATCTCAGGTTGATGATCTGGAAGGTTGTCTTCCCCCTGATGTTGTCCCAACATTTCTTCCCTGTTCCCTCTGCAGAAAACCATTCTGAACACAGATGTATCTTAGGCGAAGCAACATGGTAATTTATAAATGCTATATCATTAACATATATTAATTTGTAGATGTTAATTTTATTATACCCTAACTATTAATGTTATCTAAACTGACATCTGATACCAACTATAAGGACCCAACATTAAACATTACAAAATATTGAATTAAATGAATAATTCACATTGAGGATATTCTAGGTTTAGAGTTTTAGAAAATTAGGACATTACTATTACATGTCAAAATATTACAAAGTAGAAACTTCTACAATGTTTTAATTTTTTCATAAAATAAATACTATTGAAAATAAGAGTCATGTCTAGTTCCATGTTTTACATAGCATGACTTTTCCTTCATCCCATCCTTGACCCTATTCATATTTATGTCCTGTAGAAACATTTCAAAACGTAGGATGATCATAAAAAGCTCACTAAGGGTTAAAAAACAAAGAAAGAAACATTTGTTCATTAATACATACAAAACACGAACTCTTTTACTTACCTCATGAAATCATAAGATTTAATTAATAATATAGGGAAATCATAAATCATGAAGGTAACTTGTGGCATCCATATCATACTTACATTGTAGCTATCACAGCTACATAGGGAGTTACTTCGGAATACCAATCACAGTATATTCCCTAAATCTCATAAAAGAAACATTCATGTTTACCTCGGTAACATTACCCAATGCCTTTGAGATCTATCTTGGGCTCACCCACTCTAAGTTTATCACAAAATGACCTATATATGTAAATAGTACTCAAGATCCATAACATGATCATAACATAAAACATAAGCATAAATGAAAAATAAAATTTCCACATTTCAATAAAAAAATATCATTTCAATATAATGAAATAATAAATCCATTAACAAAATAATTTACAATACCAAAATACGTAAAAAGAGTATATGGTATTTATTTTACCTTTTAAAAAGATTACGGCTTGTTAAGTAATCTGAATATCAAATAATACTCGTGGCTGCGGAAAGGTCGTTGTCACCGCTTACGTTAAAAAAAATTCTTTTTTTGTTTAGTAAAACACATAATATAAAAAGATTCCATTTGAATGAAATGAAAAGTCAAAGGGGTTAATACACTATAAAATAATGTCGTGTATAAAACTAAATATGCCTCAATTAAAGGAGATTTAGATGAAGTCCCTTACCTCATGTCCGACATGACTCGATCCTTCTTTAATCTCTTGAATAAAATCCTAAAGTTAATTTCTACATGCTTAAGAAACTTTATCAAGTTTATAATTCCTTTTATATCACTTATTACAATTTAATAAACTTTATGTAATCATTTATGTTAATAACATTCATTTTGTCGATATTTGGAACATGAGTAAAAAATGAACACATTATATTTACATGTTGTCCATGCGGTCAATAGTCCATTATATCCATAATGAAATTAATTATTTAGATAACATATATATCATATATATCCAATATATATATATATAATAGTATATATCATTTGGAGATAATAATTGAAATGCACCGTTCAGGGAGACGGTAAGTCGTACGTACTCATGAAAGCTACTTTCATTTCTATTAATAATTGTTATGGAATTAAAACATAATGATACATTTTTATATTATACATCCAGTATAATATCATCTATAAAATCATTAACTCCATCCTTTATATGTCCCACATATGGTATTAACGAGTTATATCACATTGAGGGGGCGGTAGTTTGCACTTCCTCAAATAAAATTATCGAATTTACCTATAATGGAAACCATAAAGGTATGCTTTAAAAAAATACAGAATCATGAAGAAAACATAAAAATAATATATATAATATATTAATATAGTTTCATCTTAATGGCCACCATTATAGGTGGTATGGGATAATTGAACGATCATCGTCTCATGAGGCTTTGGTTTTCCATCCACAGAAACAGTATGTTTTTCACCCATTAGATAGAGGTGTGTGTAAGTGTAGTTAGAATACTTCTCATAAAAACATCATAGTATATTGAGGATACTGGTTTTGTTATAAAATAAAGGAATAAAAATTGTTTAGGGGTTTGATAAGTAAAAGAAAATAAAAGAAGTAAAGAGAAACTGTTACCTTTAATTTGGGTAACTACCTTCTGTTTGAACCCAAAACACTTCTTGAAGTGCCTTATAATATATGTAAGGTTTCTAGGAGATGTAGAGGGATGTAGGGAGATTAATTCTTCATATTTTGGATGATAATAAAGGCTTGATAGGTGTGTGGAATTGGATAGAAGTGAGGGATCATTATAAGGGGGAGGAGGTGCTCTTTGGGAAAGTGTGATAATATTATTTAATTATATAATTATATTTGGTTTCTAAATGTCTGAAAATCATTAGAGTGAAAGATAATATGACTCATGGTCGAAATAAAATTGGCCAATAATAATTGGACATGTTTTGGATGTTATTTTAATATTCATAATCTTATTTATTTAAATTATTCAACAATGAGGCAAACACTGCATCATTATTGTGTCATAAATAATTTAATTTATTTGATATCTAAAGATTGTAAAACAAATAACAAGATATATTAAATCTTTTTAAATTTATAATTAAATTTTATTGTAAAAATGATTACTTATATAAGATCATATAATAATTAATTTACTAAAATATATTTGTCTTTGTCATTTTTGCCTTTACAATAAGTTAATTAATCAAAATTGTCATTATCACTCCCAAGTGGCTAAATGGGGTCCAAAAATCTTACCGAAGATGACCATGGTCGTTAATGACTCAACCAAAATGTTTTGGACAATTTTTAATGTAATTTTTAATTATTATAATATTCTTTTTTCCTTGAATTACCCTTTTTACCTTTAATCGCGATCAATACAAGTAAAAAATTACTATTCACGATAAATATTATCAACTTATTGAACCACATTTTACATACTAATAAAAATCATTTATGTCGGATTTTCAAAATTCAATTCATAGAAGTGGTAAAATTTCATTTAAATGAAAAAGTCAGTATTTTAACTATTACTAAGTGGTTTCACTATTCATCAATAATTTATGTTTTTAAGAAAAATATAAAAAATTCAGCCTAAGATATATTTGATATTATGAATTCAAAAATGATGTCTATTTTGATAAATTCAAAACATAGAATTGTCATTAATTAATTTATAATTAATTACTATTGATAAACCATATAGCGTGTTATTTAGAAACAATAATTATCAAATGATTAACACTTGTTTATGTCCACTTTCAAAGTGAAATTAATTCCAATGAACAAAATTGAATCAAATGGGAAGAATATATTCTTATTATACTTTAAAACCATTTATGAAAATAATTTAACCATTTAAATAAATTAGATTAAAATGCAGTTTTGAATTGAAATACAATATTTTCACTATTCGTTAAAAAATAAACTTTTTCTGAAAAATTACAAAAATTGACAAAAAGTAAATTTTGATATCCAAAATATAAATAAGAAATATATTTGTTAAAATAGAACATATAAAAATGACCAAAACTAGATTTACAGAGGGTTCTCCATTAAAAGGCTGTAAATCGACCTTTTAATGTAAATTATGCCTAAAATTAGATTCATTCATATTTTAAGCCACTAATTTTTTTTTTGATAAATGTAAATACATTTAAAAAACATGTATAATCCTATTGTAGTTAGTTTTTTTAATTCCCACCAATAAAATGGCTAGGAGATAACTACCATTTAAAATAATAATATTATATTATTAGTGTGAAATGAAAGATTTCAAAGAAACCTGTTGTTGCATATTAGATATGTTATCGAACATAGAAACCCCTTTAATGTAAAATTAATATTTAATTCGAAAATATTAATAAATATGAAATATTTCTTATTGTTTAATTACATGGGATGTTACAAAAACACACAAAAATTTGAAAGAAAAAACACATCCAACACCACTATATCATAGACAGACATTAAAAAGAAACAACAATTACATAGGTTCCAAATAATAATACATGAAACAATGGATAAAATAAACAAATATTTAATCCCCCTATGATGATTCTAAATATAATCTACTTTTCATGGGCTCTAACCAATGGGATATAATAAATAGGTGGTGTCATGAATTATAATTACCATAGGTTCCCTAAGAACAATGTGTGTTTCATAAATTGATAGATCTATCAATCCTCACTGGGATAACTCATCCCCCCTTGGTCTCTCTCCTTCCACACCTCTCATAATCTCTCTTTTTCTCTTTGGGAACATCTCCATTATGGGTTTTCTAGACCATGTAGAAATACCCCCTAAAATATATCAACCCAATCCAGGGCATCAAGAGCCTAAGAAACCTATCCAATTCTCATATATAGTATTAAAACTCAATAAATATGATCATAATTAAAGACATACATGAATCAAATATATAGAACATAAAATCAATAATTCCTCACTTTATTATCCCCCAAAAAAGAACAGTCATATTTTACATAATAACATAAAAACATATGAATGCATCAATAAAAAAAATCCAATCATGGGATAGCAATCAATCAAACGAAAAGAGATTCACAAGGCGATAATGATGGTATAAATCCTTTTTATGATAACTCATTCTCATAATGTTCTAAAAATGTCGTTTTTTCAAAACATGCATAAAATTTAAATCCTTGACCTTATTTTCAATATTCATCTGCATATACATTGAATATGAGAAATATTAATGAATTTTAAATCCCAAATAGGATCTCACTCTTCCTGTAATACAACATCTGAAATTAATCCAGGTTTAATTAAAATTATAATGCCACAATAATGGTTATAACACTCCCATTATAATTAATCGACCCATTTACATTTTTTAACAGCATTAAAATCATCAAATACAAGTTTAAAATTTATATAAAGTAAATAAAACATTTAAAAATGATGTACTGATAATTTCCTCATTATTAAAATAAAATAAATCCATTAAAATAGAATAAAATTTTCATAAACACATTTCAAAGAATCAAATTCCCTGTAATTGGCTAAAATCATATGATAAGACCAGTTTCCATCAAATAACACACATAATGGAATACGGTTACTAACGAATCTAATTAAAACTATAATGAGTAGAATGAAATGTAATATAAAGTGAAAATAAAGTAATACATACATATGTTCAATGATGATCAATTTATAAGTTGTTTCCCTTGATAGATAACACTCATAGTAGAGAAGACAAGCCATCTAAAATACAAAAATGTAAAAATCCTTATGATTCGTTCTGAACCCAACCCTATATTCTACCAACATCAAGTTTAGGGTTCATGGGAGGACATAAATAAACGAGGAAATAATAAATAAAAGAGAAGAAGAGGTTTATAACGACATAACAAAGAGAAACAACATTATGTCAATATATTATTCCGAAAATTTTGAATGATATTATAGGATACTCCAATGGGTAGCATTATTAGTATATTCAAATGAGTGTGGTGAGGAAACGACGGTTTTGAAATTTAAATTGTTCAAGGTAATTTAGTAATTATACATTTTATGAATCTAGTAAGGCTATATGTTTTGGGTATAGGGTTTTCTAAAAAATACACTAATCATTCACTTCTTATATTCTAGCCATAAACAAACTCACATGGTTTTCCAAGAGCTACTACTTGTTCAAGAAATCTGGTTCCAACCATGCCAAGTAGACCTGTAAAATTATATAGGTGATTAATATGATTTCACATTGTTTACATGACCATGTTAAAGTAATTCTATACAATCCAGAATCACCAATGGTCCCATATGGTTTCTAACATACATACACATTTTAGAAGTAAATAATAAAACCCAAACCATGAACATTCCAAATGAATTGGAAATAAGAGTTTCTAAGTTCCAAATTTGGTATTTCCATGGTATAAACCAAGTCATTTTCCATATCCTCAAAAAAGAAAAAATATAAATAATTCCATACTTTTATCAAAATTGACATGAAAACATAAATCAACAATTAATAATATAAAAAAGATACATTTCTGATAGTTTGGAAGTCATAATTCTCCCCACCAGTCCATTTTCCCACAAAAACACTTACCTCCATGTGGTGTAAAACCAAATATGGATTATAAATAAAAACCCAAAGGGAATAAATTGGTCCAAAAACAACTAGAAATTTTAACAAACAACAGTAAAAAACCTAGAGAAAAACTAATAAAGAAATGAACAACCAAGGATCATAAGAATTCTCTAAAAAATTAAGATTATCATATGTCTCTATACTATTTATAATTCATGTAAAATTTTATAACATCAAATAAATTATTTAGTATAAGGCATGACTATGTCACCAATAAAACGAATTTTCTAAATCTATAAAGGGAATTAGAAAATGTCCATAAGCTTTAGCGAGTAACAATACATGGGATACATATATCCAATGATAAGAATTATTCCTCAAGACATGTCAAATGACCACAAAACAAGATCAGAAAACCCATGGTATCCAAAATCTATGGAGTACATCAATAGGGAGAATTACTCAATATGAGAAAACAAGAATCTAACATAAAGGTAAAATTAGATAGATGAGGGTGTTTGGATCCAAATCCATGAAATATCATCCTATGAAAATTTTGATAGAGAAAATTGCCCATCAACATCCATAATCCATCCAAAAAAAATGCACCCCTGTTATACATGAAAGAACCCTAGGTTTTCTTAATTTCAAAACTAACTATAAAAATCCAATCCACAAACTACATAATGAAAGAGAAAAAATATATATATATATAAACAATGTAGTAAAAAATTCCACAAAAAACACTATCCATTATGAGTAACCCAATAAAACATTGGAACACTTTTTACTAAAGCCAAAAACACCCCAAACTGAATGAGCATACATCCTAACAAATATCCACCAAAAGATAAAAAAATAAGCATCAAAATTTTACACCAAATATTGTAAGCACATATATTAATCTCAAAAGTCACCAATATAGACTAAAAAATATCCAAAACAATAACTCGCAGAAGAGTCCCTACGGAAAACCATGTTACATAACGTTATCTCTTTCATCAAATGGTTGATTATATTTTTAGTTTCCCAATGGGTGGAGGATGACCTAAAACCTTTAGGAATGTATATATTTAACGCCAGAGCTTGTAAAGCTATAGGATGTATACTAGTAAGTGGATGAGGGACATTTTCTAGCTGGTGGTCTTGGTGAAGTCTATATAAATCCTTTATAGACGTCGACCAACTTTTGGATGTCAACCAACCAACCAGTTTATTGGATAGTGGGTACTATATTTCTATAGTATCCACTAGATATCTTGTGGTGTCACTGAATGAAACATTCAATCAAGGTGGGATTCTAAACGTACCCCATAACCCCAAATTTATTTATCTTTTCTTCTCTATAATATCGTTCTCAAACCACATAAACCAAGAGATATATATTTAGAATATTTGGCTTTCCCAACCTGTTCTCATGATATATAACATTTTTAATATATGTAATATTCTCTTTTGGTATACCAATTTCTTTGTTTCCATTCATCTATATTATTTCTCTTGATTAATTCTTATTAGAGGTAATCTATGCCTTGGGATCTATTGTACCAAGAATGGATGATTTTAATTGGTGATTATATGATCTCAAATCAAATATCTCAATATTTATCCTTCTTTATTTAATTATCATCATCAAAGGAAAAACATCTTGGATTCATTAGGGTTTGATCCTTAGTAATCCAAGATGTTGTTTCTATGAGATCATTTATTAATATAATTAATGTTTTTCCAAATTTCTTATTTATTCCTTTGAATTTGGATAAGAATAATTTAATGATTTTTTGTTTAAAATGACCATGTTTTTTAAACATGAAATTGGAATTGATGGTTTAAAATTATAAATTTTTCCATTATGTTGAAATTATATTAGCTGGTTGTTGTTTTTTGTAGTTCTAGTTTGTGGAATAAGAATACTCATTATAATTAAAAAAAATTTATTAATTACAAATATTATTTTTGAAATGTTTTTTTAAACCAAATGTATTTTTGAATGACTTAAAGGATAACATGTGATAGTTATTTTTGAAAATATTTATTTTAATGGTATTTCAAAACATTTTAGGGATTGATAAAAATTTTCATGTTCTTTTATTGAAGGCATGTTGGAAGATTTATGATGTGTTTCAAAGGAAAATGGTTTTTATATATCTTTTTAGTGGATGATAAAAAGCTACATTATATTTAACTAAATATTTATGGTTTAACAATGTAATTTACCTTAAATGATTTTTTTTCAAACAATAAAGTAGTATCGTTGTTTTGAGAACTGACAAGGAGCCCTTATGATTTTTATTTCTTAGTGATTTGTTCATAAATCACATGATGATATGTGTTGAAACAAGGTTTTAACTATTTTTGGGGGAATTATTGTTGTGATGTATGTTAAAATATATATAATGGTACAATAATAGTGAATCTTGCTGAAATTGTAAATTTGTGTTGTGATCCGTGTTTCTTATGATCTCACTAACCAATTTTATTGGTCCTAAGAAACATAGGTATTTAGATTAATGAACCATGATTTATGATATTATATGGTTGAATAACCCCACAACAACTACCTATTTAGAGGATTTGGATTTAGTATAGCACCATTCTCTAAAGGAATTCTGTGTGTGATGAGTCAATAAGCTTGTTTTGTGGTAGATTCAATATTATTATACAGTCATTCAGGGTTTGATTGAATGTATTTGGTAGACTCACAAATGTATCTATTATTTTCCATGACCTGTGAACTTTAAATTTAAAATTGATACTTAATGTATGAATTTAACCACTTATTCATTAATCAGCACTTGAGTTGTATTTTTTGACATCATTTAATATATCTACCTAATTATTTGAGTTAATTTCTTTACTCATGTATCTTCCCTGGATATGTTGAATTATTCTATGATACATTTTACCAAATCATAGATTTATAATGAATTTATATCATATTAATGAGAAAAAGTTTTTAAGGATTTATTAAAAATTGTTTTATTTTATTAAAAATGTTTTATATTATTATAAAGGTATTTTGACATGTTTTTCACGTCAGGTTCATAAATTATTTTGAATTAGAAAGGGAAATGTTTTGGATATTTTCTTTATGATAATCATAAATTATGAAATTATAGTTCCGTTATTAAATGAGCAAATTTTCACCATCAATCATTATAATAGAGATTTTTTATTTTTTTTTATTTTTTTCAAATAATCATATCTGACTATCTAGGAATATAAATTACATGGACTGGTTGGTGGGATCATAAAAGAATATGTTAGATCACACCATAAATATTTAATTTCATGTTTAAATATATCAATTTTATGTATTAGGAACTAATTTTCACATTGAATTTATTCAATGGGTTCTGTCTTCGATGGCTGAGTAAAAGTGACATGGGACACAGTGGCTAGTCATAGATCACTAGGAAATAAGATGTAGTGTTCCTGTTTCTACTTTCAATTCCTTGAGGTTATTCTGTCATCTCCATGTATCTGGTTATGAAAGTACTATTTTATTTAGATAAAAATTCATCTAATGTTCTATTTGATTTGTATTATAAAATCCTACAATTTTATGGAGATATTATTCATAAAAATGATTATTTATTCAGAATCTTTCGTTTCACAAACCAATGAGTTTAAACGAACTATGTAACATTATCAAAAATATTGTGTTTCCATTATCACCTATGTTTAGTTTATTGCAAATGAATAGTAATAAATAAATTATATGAAAATATATTTTTTCACATTAATAAAATTATTTTTTTATTTATCAAATGATTATAATTAAAACCAATAATCATATTAAAATAAAATCAATTTTTTTAAAAATAAATCAGTTTATCTATACAGAAAATTTTATATCCAAATATTTTAAATAACTATAATTGGTGAATTATTTTAATAATATATATATATATATATATTACTTACATGATAAAATGTTTTAAATATTCAATAAATATAATTCTAGTCAAATAAAAAAAATAAATCTAGTTTTATGCTTTAAAATGTATTTTACCTAAAAAAAAGTTTTGTCACATTTTGTGCACTTAATTTAAAATTAATTTTTTCCACATATAACTATATAATTATATTGAATTTACCATATATTCATATTTTGGATGTTCAAATTTGGAAATTAATCCCTTTTTTAGTTAATATGAATAGTAACCATGGTAAAATTTAGCACCATAGTAAAGGGTAAATCAGGTTAATCCTGACAGAAAATAAGTGTTATGATCATAATATTTTATCGCCATTCCAGTTGGATGAATTAAATTAAACCCGAAAAATGTTACGGTAGTATATTCAGTTATTTAATGGATATTTTTCCATGAAAATAACTAATATATTATTTAAACCAATATAAGTGAAAAAATGTTTGTCTCTTGGTTTTAATATCATTTATTTGTTCACATAGAGAAGATATTAGTTATGAAAAAATATTAATAGTAATTTTGTAAATAATGAAAATTTATTCATGAGGATAATTTATGTATAATTTCATGTAATTAAATAATTACCTTCAATACTTTATAAAGGTTGATGTATTATTTATTTAATTTATTGAAAAATGAAATAAATCATATTAAGAATATTAAAAGTATAATAATTTGAGATAATTATGGTTATACATAAATTTCATATATTAACATGGAAAATTTGATATTTGTTAAATTGTGTTTTGGAAATTCTATGTGTTTTGTTGATGTTACAAAAGTCAATGTAATTAATAGAGTCAAAATCTATAATAAATTTTTTGAAAATAATATATTATTGAGGTAATTAAAAATAATAAAAATAATATGAGAGAAATAAAAAGATATGGTATTCTATAAAATTCATCCCTTATATATTTATTTGTCAATAGTTTCCTTATATTTAAAATTATAACCTTTTAGGAGTAAATAATTTTTTACAACGGGTAATGTTAAAATTTGTTAATTAAGGGATTAAATCAAAGGATATTGTTTAAAATAGTATTTAAACCTGAATTTTTTTTATTTTTTGATGATATTTAAATAGGATTTTATCATAGATTTTAATTAATGACCATTTAGATGAATTTTCTTCTAGAATAGTTTTATTATATTTTACTTTTCTAAGGATGTTTTTAAAGTAACCATTACCTCAATTATAAAAGGACACATTGTCCCTCACTTATTAATACCACATGGAACATTGTACCTCATATGTAATTAGAAAAATATCTACTAAAATTCCATATACACATAATATAGGTGTTGGTATTCACAAAATACCAACCCCTAGAGACCTTTATATGAGATCTATCAGATTTTTTTTGAGGAAGTGGTAATCACTCTAACCGATCACATTATATTTATACTCTCATTTACCACATATAAATCTATTATATTCATCATGATATAATATAATAACTATCATAAGTATTCTTAAATTTTATAATTATTATTAATACAACATTATAGATACTCTTTCCTGTCAAATAATAAGTGAAAGAATCACTCATGCATATGTACGGCTTACCGTCTCCACATAGCGATATAATTACTTTTTTCATCACCATTTTTAATGGATGGAAATTATGATGGATTCAATGTTAAAACATTATATTTATTATATAATTATAATTATTTAATTATAATATGATTTCTACCAATTTATCATCAAATATTTTTGGAAATGATAATGGTGCATGTTCGTACGTATGGACTACCTTATCCACAATGTGATGCGATTCATTTTTCATATATATTTTAAATGGATCATAATAAAGAATAATTTGATGAATATATATGATATATGTTAATTTAAATTATTTTTTGTAAAATTAATTTTTATTTTTCTTTCTTTCATCCTATCAGTTGAAAATTAGAAATTACGTTCATAAATACTTATGACATACCGTCTCTATCAACAGTGTAATTCATTTTCCTATCTCATCATTTTATCAATGTTCATAAATATTTATATATATATATATATATATATGTTATTCTTATATCATGATTAATATTATTGAAAATTCTTTACCATGATAAATGTATAAGGACCTGGACTACTGAACTGAAACATGATTGTAAAATTACACTCTTATCACCCATAATTGTGATTTTAAAAATAAATTATTAATAAAAGATGACAGGATCCAATAATTAAATCATAAATGGTCGGATATATATATATTAAATTTATAATACATTGATATTTATGATAACAGAGTATTGAATATGAATAAAGAAATTCAATACTTAAGGTAAGTTTTTATTTCATAATCTCATCATTATTTGGGAATTTTTATATTTATGTCTCTATTGGTGAATATTTACCTTCTATTTCCATGATTTATAAAATTAATTTTGAATTTTTTTACTATTATCCTAAAAAAATTTAAAATAATTTTCACCCATTTTGACATTTTACAACACAATTTTCACAGAATATTTTTTTTCTTTTTCTAAACGAGGTTTTCTCTAACCTCTCAAACAAAAACTACAGTGGGAATGTTTTTTAACATATATTAAATTAGAAAATAATACCACATTTATAAAACCTGATTGATTTTATGAGTTCAGTACAATATTAAAAGTTTAATTTCGATTAAAATGGTTTCTTTTAAAATTAAACAATTATTTTAAAGATACATCCTTTTAAAATGTAAAAGTTATTTACCATAATAGTTTTTAATTTGAACATTTTAAATAAATTTCCATATAATATGAATCTTATAATATAACGAAAAATATTATCGGGTTATGATTCAATGATACCATCCCTATTTTTTCTCTTAATGATTAATATTTAGGATGAAAATATGAAATGTTTATGAAACCTAATTCTTTTAATTGTTTTTGATATACTGAATGTTTCATTATCCTATAGAACATATTTTTACAGTTTCCACTACATGATTGGTGGGACCTATGTTTCCTTCCAATTAATTAGGTAAGGTATTATATATTATTATATAGTTATGTGAAACAAGTTTATGTGGCTGATCAATTATCATAAACATGTCTACGCTATTGATATGTTATGGGAAACTCGTATTGATACCTAATCTATTTTTCTTGGTTGTTAACCTTGAAAAATAAATGGTTTCTATAATTATGATGGTTCTACATACATTTTTCACATGAACTTATCGTTCAATATTGATTTATGATGAATTATTATTCTTATGATTCATGTTTTCTTGAAATGTTATAATTTTACTTCTATAACACTTGTTTATGAGTTTTTTTAAGTTTTGGTTGAGACATTACTCCCTTTTATTATATAATTCATTCAATGGTCACCAAATGATCTCTGCCATAATTAATCTTATTGATTATCTATTCCCACAAATTTGTTGTATTTAAATTCCAAGGATATAAATAATGTATTTAAAGGTTATGGAGGAGAACTATATGGGATTATCTTTATGAGGGATGATTAATTTCTTTCATTAAATAAAAATATTTTATATAAATTATAAAAATAATCTAAAATTTCATGGTCTAACATCCCACGTAAATAAATAATAATAAATATTTCATATATATTAATATTTTAGAATTAAATATTAATTTTACTTTAAAGGGGATGCTATGTTAGATAGCGTACCTTATACGCAACTATGAGTTTCATTGAAATCTTATGTTGCACACTAATAATATAATAATATTATTTTAAATGGTAGTTAACTCCTAGCCATTTTATTGGAGGGAAAGAATATAACTAACCAGAATATTATTAAACATGTTTTTTAAATGTATTTATATTTATCCAATAAAAATTTAAATGCTTAAAATATGAATGAATCTAATTTTAAGCATAATTTACATTTTAAGGTCTATTTTCTACCTTTTAATAGAGAACCCTATTTAAATATTGTTTTTGTCACTTTAATAAATTCTATTTGAACAAATAAAATCCTTTTTTATAATGGGGACATCAAAATTTACTTTGTGTAATTTTTTAGAATTATTGTGATAAAGTTCGATTTTTAATGAATAATGAAAATATTGTATTTTAATTCAAAACTCTGTCATAATATCATTTATTTATATGGTTATATTATCATTTAAATTTGTTTTGAAGTGTAATTAGAATATATTTTTACCATTTAATTCAATATTGGTCATTGGAATTAATTTCACATTGAAATTGGACATAAACAAGTGTCAATCTTTTGATAGTTATTGTTTCATAAAAACAAGCTATTTGTTTTAACAATGGGAATTAATTTTAAAGTAATTAATGCCATATATAGGTTTTAAATTTAGAAAAATAAATTTTTTTAATTCAGAATATAAAAAATAACTTAGGCTGAATTTGTGGTAATTTTCTAAAAAACATTAATTTTTGATGAATAGTGAAACAACTTAGTAGTAGTTAAAAAATTGATTTTTTTAAATGAAATTTTACTGCTTCTGTGAATTGATTTTTGAAAATCTGACATACATGTTTTTTATTAGAATGTAAAATATGTTTCAATAAGATAAAAATAATTTTTGTGGAATAATAACTTTTGACATTTATTTACCACGGTTAAAGGTAAATAGGGTAATTTAAGGTAAAAGGAATATTATAATAATTTAAAACTACCTTAAAACTTGTCCAGACCTTATTGGTTGAGACTTTTACGACCATGGGAATCTTTTAGTGGATTTTGGGACCCCATTGATCCACATGGGAGTGATAATGACAATTTAAATTAATTAATTTAATGTAAATGAAAAAAATGAAAAAAACAAATATCTTTTTGTAAAATAATTTTTATATGGTGTTATATAAGTAATATTTTTGACTATAAATTTCATTGGAAATAAAAAAAAGATTTCCTAAATCATGGTATTTATTTATAATTTTTAGATATTGAAAAATTAAATTATTTATGACACATTAATGATGTAGTGTTTACCTCATTAATAAATCATTTAAATAAATAAGATTATAAATATTAAAATAACATAAAACACTTTTCCAATTCAGATTGTATGATTTTATTTCAACCATGAGTCATATTATCTTCAACTCTAATGGTTTTTGGACCTTTAGAAACTGAATATCATTATATAATAAAATAATATTATCACACTTTCCCAAAGAGCCCCTCCTCCCCTTATAAAAATACCTCTCATCTAACCAATTCCACACACCTCTCAAGCCTTTTGGCTCATCCTAAATCTACCAAATTAAGCTCCCTACATCCCTCTACTCCCCCTAGAAGTATTACCTTAGTTATAAGGCACTTCATGAAGTCCTTTTGGTTCAAACCAAAGGAAGTTTCTCAAATTAAAGGTAACAATTTTCTTAACTTTTTTTCATTGATTTTACTTCACCAACACCTAAAATCATTTAATGACTTTATTTAATAACACTACCAGTATCCTGAATATACTAATATTTTGTTATGAAATTTATTCTAACTACACATACACACACCTCCATCTAATGGGTGAAGGACAAATTTTTTCTCTGGACATAAAACTAACGCCTCTCGAGACGATGATTGTTTGATTATCCCCTACTGCTAATCATGGTGGCCATTAAGATGAAAATATATTTATATATGATATATATTATGTTTTTTTCTTCATGCTTCTGTATTTTTTTATAACAGGCCTTTATGGTTTCAATTATTGGTATAAGCGATAATTTCATTTGAGGAAGTCCGGACTACCACCACCTCAAAGTGATATGACTCGTTAATACCATATATGGGACATATAAAGGATGAGTTTGAGGATATTATATATGATATAATACTTTAATTATAATATAACTATGTATAATTATTTTTTAATTCCATAATAATATGAAATAGAAATGAAAGTAGTTTTCTTACGGACGTACGACTTACAGTCTCCATGGACGGTGCATTTCATTTCTTACCTCAAAATGATATGTAATGTTATATATATATATATATATATATATATTATGGATATATATGATATATATATATATGTATGATATCTAAATAATTAATTTCATTCTAGATATACTGGACTATTGACCACATGGATAACTTGTCAATATAAGGTGTTCATTTTTTACTCATGTACCAAAAAATCAACAAAATCAACGTTATTATCGCAAATAATTACATAAAGTTTATGACATGGTAATGAGTGATATAAAAGTAATAATTGACTTGGAAAATGTTCTTATGAAATTAGAAATTAAATTTAGTTTATTATTCATGAGATTAAAGAACGATCGAGTCAATCCGGACATGAGGTAAGGGACTTCGTCTCAATCTCTTTTCATTGAGGCATATTTAGTTTTATACACGAATTTATTTTATACAATGTATAAACCCATTTGAATTTTCATTTAATTCAAAGGGAATATTTTTATATGAATCATTTTACTAAACGAAAAAAATGATTTTTTTTAGCGTAAGCGATGATAGTGACCTTTCTGCCACCACGGGTATTATTTGATCTTTTGTTTCCTTAACAAGTTGTAAAGTTTTTAAAGGGATAAATAAATACCATATATTATTTTTATGTATTTTGGTACTGAAAATGATTTTGAGAATGGATTTATTATTTCAATATCTTGAAATGATTTTTTTTTATTGAAATTTAGAAATGTTATCTTACCTTTATGCTTTCGTTATGTTTTATGATCATGTTACGGTTCTTGAACATTATTTACGTATACGGGTGGTTCCATGATAATCCTAGGGCCGGTGAGACTGATATAGCTCTCTAATGCATTGGGTAAAGTGACAGAGGTAAATGTAAATGTTTCTCCTAAGAGATTTAGGGAATATCCTATGATGGGTATTCCAAAGTAACTCCCTATGTTGATAAGACAGCTATAATGTAAGTATGATATGGATTCCATATGTTACCTTTATGATTTATAATTTATATGTGTTATTCATAAAATCTAATTATTTAATGTGGTAAGTAAAAGAGTTCATGTTTATTTATATTTATGAACAAATGTATCTTTATTTGTTTTATAACCCTTAGGGTTTTATGATCATCCCAAGTTTGGAAATGTTTCGACAGGATGTAAAGTTGAATAGGGTCAACGATGGTATCAATGAAAAGTCATGCTTTATAAAACATGGAACTACACATGACTCTTTTTTTCAAGAGTTTCTATTTTATGAAAAATATTGAAACTATGTAGAAGTGTATACTTTTTAATATTTTGAGATGTAATAGTTATGTCCTAATTATCTAAAACTCTAATCCTAAAAAGATCCTCAATGTGAATTATTCATTTAATTCAATATTATGTATTGTTTAAGGTCAGGTCCTTATACATGGATCTTATATTTATTGTATTTCTATGTTCTAAATATTCATATAAAAAGATTCATTATATGTGAATAAAAATATTAGGCATTTATAACTGGTATCAAAATAGCGTTAATTAACTCTATGGTGATTTGGGTTAGAAATTTGTTTTTTAGAACCTAGTGGATTTATTTAATTATCGGATAAAATAAAAATGGTTTGTTAACAATAATGAATGTCTGATGGTAAACCAATGGTGTCACAGAATAGGTGTTATGATTAAAAAATTCAATAAATGAGTTTTTTTATAATTATGTTCTTTTCTATTATGATTATTATAAATGCCAATATGAATTTTTTTTCAATCGTTAAAACCAAAGAAAATGATGTTAATGTTTTGTGTGATGCACAATTAAATTATTTTACACCTGAGAAAATAAATTTAAGGTGAGATGAAATACATAATCTTATTTTTATTCTCATGCTACTTTCCTTGGATATATATAACAGTGAGTTTCAAAATAACCAAAAGAGGGAATAATATACCATTTTATCTATCCAAAGGAAATATCCACCATTAATTTTTAAGTCATTTAGGAAAGTGGATGAGAAATTGGTAAAATGAATTGAGACAATATTTTATGTTCTTCAATTCTCAGAACATAAACCAAATTCTTATCAATTTATCTTCTGGAAGGAGAAGATAATCAATGGTGGTATATTATCACTAATATGAGGTAAGGGGTTGAAATTGAATATATTTTATAAGTTTATTTTTAGGGGATATAATTTATTATTTAAATTCCACGTGTTCTTTATACCAATATGAAGAAAAAAATTATTGACAAGAAAAAAAGGATGACATATCCATTAGTACCAATGAGGAAAATTTTATGTGGAATGCAATGCATGCCTTTGGATAAATTATCGTCCCTAAATCTAAAATTTATCGATACTTTGGTGGCCTAAAACCATGTATCCAAAAAAATTATCTATAATTTACTCTAGTAGTTATAAAAAATTATTTTGATCTTCAATCAAAGATGCTTTGGAAATTGGATATTCGCATAATTATCATGGTTTTGATAAGATAAGGTAAATTAAATTTCAGGAAAACGTGACTAAATCACATGGTGGAATGAAATTTCATCAATATATATTTCATAAATGAGGGAATAAACAACATGGTATGTGTAACAATTAAAATAAAAAGGTTCCTTAAATAAGGAAAGAAAGGTCAAAAATCTAATACATACTGAAATTCGTTGAATTGTCTAGTTAATGAAATGGAGGGAAAGAAGATTCCAATTAAATCACCGCCCACACTCATTTTTTTAAATTCAAGGAGTATGAAAATTATTCCATCTAGTGCATGAATATAAATTTTTTCATGATAAGTTTCAACAACCTCTTAATCCAAATGAATATGAAAAATATCGTGTGATCCCAATGGTCGATGTAGGATATTATAATCAAGTTGTTAAAGGTAAAAATATCAGCCACACTATAATATCTAACATCTCATTTGATTCTATATCCACCAAAATCTTTTAATTCTAAATAATTTTATAAGGGTATCACCATTACACTTAAAAAATTATATGCTCAGTTCACTATGAAAACTACAAATGGTATAATGGTTACATCTGAATTTTATATTTATTATCCATTTAATGATTGTGGGAATGTGATTATTATAAATATTTTGACTCTCTGATTAGTTAAATTCAAAGTAATTATTTTCATAGATTTTATTTCTCTATATATAGATGATATTAATTTTTTTGGAGGGGAAGTAACATTTCATATTCCAAATGAACCGATAATAATATATTAATAAAAGGATAAAAATGAACATACAATGGGAATTTCTTCAATATAATGGTTCTTAATTCCTATAAATTATGGTTATATGTCTCATACGGTTGGGTAGACACTCAACATTAAGGATACAACTATTCAGTGAGAGTTTATTTATATCTTTATAGATGAATTTTTAGGTCTTCCACCAGATCTTGAAGTTGAGTTTTCAATTGAACGCATACATCATTTTATAAAAAATTAAAATACTCCTCATTGAATTTACCAATTCAGTTATATTAATAAAATAAAAAACTCTATGATAATATTGATAAGTGGTCCATAAATCCTAGTGCACCATCATGTGGAACACCTATTCAATTTGTTAATATAAATGATAGATAAATGAGACTCTATATTGATTATTGAGAAGTTAACAACATCAATATCAGGAAAATGTATCCTATTCACCATATTAAGGACTTATTTTACAAACTACATATATCCAAATATATTTACACAATTAATTTCCATTTATTATATCACAAATTGAGTGTCAAGGAAGATATTCCCAAGATGAAATTTTGTACATGATATGGACACTATAAGTTTATAGTGAAACTTTTAGTTCTTGTTAATTCCCATTCTATCTTCATACAATTGATAAATACAGTATTTAGAGACTAGTTTGATCAATTTATCAATGTCATTATAGTTTATTTTATTTTATTATCAATGGGTATGTAAGATCAAAAAAATCCCTTGAGGGTTGTGTAAAATACTTTGTGGACGGATATTATTTATAAAAAACATACCAAGTGTGAATTTTGGATTATGAATGTTTAATTTTTGGATCATATAATATGATTTTAGGGTATATCAATATATCCTATAAAAATAAAATTTATTAAGAAATGGGTTATGCTAACCATGGATATGGACATCCATATTTTTTGATGTTGGCTAGATATTATCAACATCTTGTAAATGTTTTCTCATTATTATATAATCCACTCACCAATTAGACTCATAAAATATATAAGTTCATATGTATAGAGTAATATTATGATAATTTCAATGAGTTTAAAATAAGTAAGTGACTGATATTTGTTCTCATAAAAAATGAAATGGTGATAGTTTATGCCTCATTCGGATTGAAGGTCTAAGGGAAAGAATTCCAAATCATTATTTGGAGATTGATTTAGTATGTTTTTCATTAAAGATATTTTAAAATTATATTTATGGTGAAATGTGTGACATATATACTGATCAGAAAATATTAAGCTATATATTTACAAAAAAAATATTTTAGCTTGCACCAAAGAAGATTGTTTGAGCTGATTATCGATTATGAAATATTAATACATTATATCATGGGGAAATAGAATAAGGCGGAAGATGCTTTGAGACAAAGGGGTAATATTACCTAATATATTGTGAGGAAAATAATAGATTCAATATTTATGGATTTACAAGGGATGGAATTTGAAATATTAATGTAAGGGGATAAATCTTAGCTGGATCACATGAATATTAAACCATATATCCAAATGAATATTAAAGAGGCATGGATGAACTATTTTGAACTATAAAATAAGGTGATAAATATTCATGAGTTAAAAATTTATTGTGATGGAATAATAATATTTTTTTCCCATTTATATGTCCCAAGAAATTTAGATTTTAAGATGTATCAGTTGTATGAGGCTCATAGTTAATCCTTCTCTATTTATCACAGAAGTAAAATGATATATAGAGACCAAAAGGAATATTTCTGCTGGGATGGAATGAAGATTTATATTTCTGAGTATGTTTCTTGGTTTTTATTTTTCTATGAGTTAAGGATGAGAGAAACAAGTATATGTGTATGTTACAACCATTAACCATACCTGAATGGAAATGGGAAAACAGTGTCATGGAATTTTTTGTCGTACTCCCCAAACATCTAAAGGGAATAATGTTATATGGTTTATAGTAGATGTCCTTATTAATTAAGAACACATCATTTCTATTAGAGAATATTTCTATCTATATCAGATTTATAGAATATATATTATGGAAGTGGTAAGATTTAAATGAGTACCACCTTCCAGGGTATCTAATCTGGATCTGAGGATTACCTCAATGTTTTGGTGAAGTCTCCAATATGATATGGACACATTGTTATGTTTTAGAACTAATATCCATCCTTTTATTGATTTGTATTTTGAGAGGACCATTGAAACTCTAAATAATAGTATCTAAGCTTCACATATGGATTTCTAATGTCTTTGGGATGGGACCCTTCCTTTTTTAGAAATATTATATAATAATAGATTTTACTGCAACATTAAAATTGATCCTTATAAATCCCTATAAAGTATGTATTAAATAAATCCAACACGATATACTTTAGTTTGGGAAAAACATCAATTGTGGAAAAATGTTTCTGAATAAATAGATGATATGGCCATTCAAAATCACATAATAGAATCTATGTGATGAAAAAAACTGTTATGCCAATAATTATCAGAAATATCTAATGTTTTAAGAGAGTGACAAGGTATTCCTATTAATAGAAGAAAGATATTTCATGTAAAGAACAAAGAGTGTAGACAATTCATCATAGATATAAATTTCTACAAAATAAGACTACTCCCCCGGTTAATGATTTATGGAAAAACCACCAATTTTTTGGAAGCTATGTGGGAACTTGAGAATGTGATAAGGCATATGTATCATCAGCTATTTGTATCTTCATGATGAATTCTTTTGGGATAGGATCATAATAAGTGGGATATAATGTAAAATGTGGATATTTTTATGAAAAATTTTCATTTAAATGATTTGATTTCTTTTATAGATATTGTTTCGCACAATAATGATATTAGATGAACCGTGTAACATTATTAAAATATTATGTGTCTATTATAAACGAGAAATTAGATTAGTTATCATGAAGATTAATAACTAAATTATTATGAAATATACATTCTATACATTAATAAAATTTATTCATAAGTTATCTAATGATTACAATTAAAAATAAAAATTAATTTGAAATAAAACTAATGTTTTCCTGAAAAATTAGTTTTATACAATCAATGAATTTTATACCAATGTATACCAAATTAAACCCTATTGTTGAATTATTTTAATGAAATTTATATATTATTTAATGGAACAATTTTTTTTAATCAATTAAAATTTATTTCTCTAAGAATTGGATATGAATAATTCATTTTTATTTTTTAAAATGTCATTTTTCTAAAAAAGAGTATTTTCACATTTTCTGAATTTAATTTAAAATTAAATTCATATATTTATTATAATTTAATTAAATAAAATGAATTCTATATTTATAAATATGATAGTAAAATTTGGTAATTAATCCATAATTAGTTTTAGTCAATATGATTAGTAACGGTTATATTATTTATCACACTAGTAAATCGTAAATCAGGTTAATCTTGATTAGATGTAAGTTATAAGGCCATAAATATTCATCATAATTATAATTGGATGAATTAAATTAGATCCTTAAGAAATAAGGTTTTAAATTGATTAATTTAATATACATTTTCCATGAAAATGACTTATATATTATTTAATCTAAAGGAAGTGGAATAATTCAACTCTCTTAGTTTTAAATATCATTTATTGATTCATGTAGGGAAAAAATTTGTTATGAATGAATAATAATTATAATTTTTTACAACATTAAATTATATTCATTATATTAATTTATTTTTAATTTTTAATAATTAATTAATTACCTTAAATAATTACACAACGTTGGTGCTGTAATTATTTAATTAATAGAAATATCAAATAAATGATATCAAGAATATTTAAAGTATTAATATTTGAGATAATGATTATGATACACAAATTTTATATATTAAGAAGACATTTTATAGATGTTAATAAAATTGGTTAATATTCTATGTGTTTTATTGATGTTATTAAGTCAATGTAATGAATAGTTTTAAAATTCACAATAACAATATTTTAGAAAAATTATATTTTATTAATTATTTAAAAAATAATAAAAATGATATTGAAAAATTGAAAATATTATTGTTAAAATATTATACCTTAAACATTTTTTATTCAATAGATTCCTTATATGTAAAATTATAACATTTTAAGATAGTGAAATATGTTTCTATGTGTCATGATAAAATATGTTAATTAAAGGGTCAAGTAAATCCTTAAGTTTTTAAATAACACAAAAACCTATCCAAAATTTATTTTTTTCATTAAATTTAAATCATAATATACATTAGTATCTAATTAATGACCATATGTGAGTAGTTTACTCTATTATATTATTATTTTATTTTACTTTTTAAATGAAATTCCAAAAGTATCCCTCGCCAGAATTATAAAAGGACACCTCCCTCACTTCCTTACACAACTTGGAGCATTTTATCTCAACCTTACCCTAACAAAATATCTTATCCTCATATATATCAACATAATATAGGTTCATCTATTACCAAAATACCTTCCACAAATCCCTTTACATGATATCGAAGAGTCATTTTGAAGAAGAGGTAATTACTTTTACCAGTCAGTTTCTTTTTATACTCTTAAATATCTTGTATAAATATATAATAATTATCATATTATAATATAATTAGTAACACTAATATTTATAAATTTTATTATTAGTTTTAAAACACCATTATAATCTCCTGTTCCCATTAAATATGAAATGAAATAATCGCCCATGCATACGTATGGCATACCGTCACCACATAGGGATACAATTTCATTTTCATAACCAAATTGATTGGAATTATAAGGGTTTTAGTATTTATTTTTGAAATTTTTTATATAATTATACATTTATAATGATAATATCATGTCTAACTTCTTATCATCCAATCTTTTAGCAAATGAAACCATCCCTCGTGCAAACATATTTACTACCATCTCCAAGATATGATTTGATTCGTTTTCATTTGAATTTCACATGGAAAATAATAAGGATTAATTGTATGAATTTATATGATACATATGAACTTATAATTTTAACGATAAAATGGATAATTATTTACATTTCCTTCATTCCATCAGTTGAATAAAGGAAACGATGCTCAAGCGTATATATGACCCACCATCACAATGAATAGTGTAATTCATTTTTTAATCTCTAATTTTTATGAATGATAAAAAATATGAATATAATTGATAAATATTTGATGATTATACCATGGTTAGTGTAACACCCTAATATTTTAGAAAATATATATTTTTCAAATTAATTTAATCTTTTCGATATTTTTCATTACACTGAACACTATATATAACATGTATTATATTAAATCACCATGTTATTCTTGTTTTGTATAAAGAATCAAGTTAAGGATTATCTATAAGAAAAAAATTATATTAGTTTTTTGTAAAAAAACTATATTCATGTATTTTGATACATAAAATGTCATGTTCTTTTGATATCTTGTGTTACACACAAGAATGAGTTTTACCAAACTTCAATATACTGTTAATATTATTATTATAATATATTTATAGTTACCACCTATCCATTGATATATAAATTAATAATAACATTAACTAAATTATTAAAATATTGATTAAAATTATATATAAAATTAATCCATTCTCTATCAATTAGCTAGAAATTAATATAAGAATTATTTGAAAAAAGGAAATTCTTTTTCAAATAAAACTACATTCTACGTACAAACACTATTTTATCTTAATAAATTATAACAAACTCTATTAATGAATGTTATTAATAAAATTTATATAATCATTATTCATAATTTTTTTTATTCTCAGCCAATATATTTTGTAGGCATATGATAAGAATGAATAATAATTTATGAATAAAAAAATATTTTCCAAAAGTGTAATTTTATTGGTTTTAATAGAAAAATATTTTTGAATATACTTTTTAACACCAATATAAATTTTATGTGAAAAAATAGAAAATTTATTTGAAATAAAAATATCAAAGTTTACTTTTGTTGTATTTTGGATATTTTTCTGATAACTTTCATGTAATAATGAAAAGTGAAAAAAACCAAAATTTAAATTGAAAACAGATTTTTCCAATCCAATAACTTATAATGATAAATTTTTTTATTTTTCGTATAGTATAATTACATAAATTACATATCATTTTATTCAATTTTGTTCATTTTAATTGATTTTATATTGATATTGGATATAAAAAATTCCAATATTTGGAACATTTTTACATTAAAAACATATTATTCTATCCCATCTGCATGATTAATTTATATTTAATTTTTAAAAATTATGTGGATTGAATTTCAAAAAATGGAAACCAGGTTTGCAATGATAATTTTAGAAATATTTAAATATTTTCATTTTATTTTTGGAAAATATGAATACTGACTTTATTAATATTTATATACATAGATAATGGTAAATCAGGTAATTGATGGTAAAACTAATATAATAAATATTTTAAAACTATCCTAAAACTTCAAAAATTATATAGTATGAATTAAATTATACCATTTACATATAAGGATATATATTCAAAATTATTAATGTCACTATTCCATGAAAATTACTTAAGTGATATTAAAATCAAAGGACTCACATTGTGTCACACACTTACTTTTAATATGCATAATATTTTTATATGGGGTAAAGTAGAAGATATTATCAACTATATTTGATCTTTTGAAATATTAACATTGAATATAAATAATGGAAATTTATTTTTAAATTTTAGTGATCAAATAAGTTCATCAAATAATTCCATTATGATGATGTAATAATTATACAATTAATAAAACAATCAATTAATTAAAAATAGAATTATTAAAAAAATATAATTTGACATAAATAAGGTTCTCTGAGATTTTTATTGGTTAAAATGACTTATATTTGGTGTATTAAATTACTTTTTAAAATTTTATATGTTGTTATTTATTTTATTAATTTCAATGTTATAGATAGTGTCAAAATTAAAACTATTGATACTTTAATGAAATAAAATTTTATTTCTTGATATTAAAATTATAAAAACATTAATATGAACAATGGGGTTTATATGTGGACTAAAATATAACAAATATTCCATTTTTCATCCAATTGAAACTTTATAAGTAAAAATTCCAATCACTTAATATAGGAATTGAATTACATTAACTAAAATTATTATGGGATAATTAAGGTTTAATAAAAATGGTAAGGTTATAAATTACATAAAATATTGTCTAAAATCAATTTTTTCATGATATTACAACCATATTATATATTATATTATAAGAAATTCTTTTTTGGGGTTTATAGGTTGATATTAAATTTTTTATAAATTAATATTTTGTAAAATTCCAAAACTACCCGTCCCCTCTCTTATAAAAGGGAATATCCCCTTCTCTTCCATTCACACATCATAACATGTTTTGATAAGCCAAAACATATCCTACTATCCTACCCAATTATCTAGATTTACCCTATAACCCTCAATTTTTTCCTAAATAAAACCAAAAAATTTATTTTTCAAATCAAAAGAACATCCCCAAAGAAGAGGTAAAATTCATTAACAAACGTCAATGTTTTATTTCATCATTAGACACCATTAATTGTTTTATTAATTTTTTTCAATAACATTATTATTATATATATATTATATTTTTTATTTTATGAGTTTGACCTACGTGTACAGACGGTTCCATCTAATGGGTAATGGACATACTATTTATCTGCTTGGAAGACTACCGCCTCATGAAACGATGATTATTCCTCTCTCCTATAGCTCCTATCATGGTTGGAATTATGATGAAAATATTATTTTTTATATAAATTATACAAATTATATCTTTATTATTATATAAATATTGCATAAAACACACCATCATTATTTCCATTTTGAGTAAATATGAAAACTTCTATCTTGGGTGTGTGGACTACTGCCTCCTCAAAGCATTGTGATACAATCACACTATACATGTAAAATATTAATGATGAGTTTAGTAAAATAACATGATATATATGAAATAATAATTTTAGTATAATCATAATATATATAATACATTTCATTTAATTTCGTTCAAAATGATAATAAAATGGAAACAACATTCATACATGTGTACGACATACCATATCCATGAATGTTGTATTCCATTTCATATTTCTATATTTTTTTAATTTATTATCAATTTATTATATATATTGTATTTATATCATGTTTTAGATTATGTAAATAATTAAATCATTATATTATTTAGAGTATCGATAAAAACAATTCAAAACATTTATGAAAAACAACATGGATACTATGAGAAATATGACATTAACATGGACATCATAAAAAAATTGGTAATATAATATCATAATAATATAATATATGGTGCTATATATATGTATATTATTTTTCAGTAGGTTTATAATAAACATATATTTGTTATATAGGAGGTTGTAACAAGTTCAAATATAGTCAATACATAAGGTATGTTATTTTCTTCTCAGATTAATTTTGGTAGGACACCTACATTATACACTACTGTTTTCACATATATGGTGTATATAATTCCCATGGATGTATACTATGTTTCCAAACAAATATATTATGGTATTTTCATATCTATATAAATCTAATTATTTCTTGGGGAATATGATTCTGGTGATTATAAAGTGTTGAGTTTTTATTTCACAATCTCATCAGTGTTTGGGACAGTTTCATTTTATGTAACACTTGGGGAATATTTATATTGCACTTACAAGTTTTATAAAAAACTATTTACTATTCTATTATAGATTTTTAGAATAATTTTATCCCATTTTTTCATTCTATTAAATGGTTTGAAATAAATATTTTTCTTTTCAAATGAAGTAATCTATTACTTTTCCAGCAAAAGTACGAAAAGATTATTTTCTAATATTATAAGACATGAATGGATTTTTCCACTTCAATTACATAATAGTTATTTAAAGCATACCTTATAATATTATAAAGTTTTTTCAAATAAAATTTTTTCATTTAATTTTTTTTTGAAATATATGAAATGAAAATGTTTTCAAATAGTATAGTCTATATTTTTCAAGGATTATTTTCAAGTGATCTCTCGAAATTATTTTCCACCATTTTTAACATTATTTGAGGTCTATTATGCTTTAATAAGTATATATTTTTCAATTTTATTATACCTATTATTCTTATTATTAGTTTCTTAGTTATGTAATGATATTTATGAAACACATTTCTTTTCAAGGGGTTATGTATGATTGCATGATGCTTTCAAAACTTATTTAATAAAATGGGTTCTACTGTAAAGAATTATTTTTGGTCCAATGGAACACATATGTATAGTTTTGATTATGGGAATGGTGGGACAAATATATCACTCAAATTCATTGTGTAATGATTTATATCTTATGACATAATGATGGGAAACATGTTGAAGGGCTTGATCCACTATGGGAAAATGGTGATACCTAATCCACTATGGGAATATGGAGAAACCAAATCCACTAGGGGAAGATGGGTAACACAATACCCTATATGTAAAGGACTATGACTAGGGATGGGGTTATTTCCCACCTAGTAGGAGAATCCACCATGATGTTATCTATTATTTTTTGGCAAGAAGGCCTGAACTATATAGAATTATATTACATATTTATGTGTCTTCCACAAATTTCATGTCTTATTTCAATGTTATTCTTTCATGAATTATTATTTTGATTATATTATGATTCATGTATTATGAACTACCAAAACTTATGTCATGAATCACATATATGATTCTTAATATGTTTTTTATTATCATTGAATTTTATGTTTATGTTCTCATAACCATAGGGTCATATTATACACATATATATCCCTTTTCTTCCCTTATAGAGTCTCTAAGATTACCCTTTTTTATTTTTATTTTCCTTAATATACAATTAATGGTATTATGTTTGATAATTCAAAAATGGTTCTTGTTATGAAAAAATAAGTCGGAGAATAACTAGATGTGTTATGAATGATTTTTTTTGTTTCAAAGATTTCAATGGCACTAAAATAATATGGTATTTGGCCATGTGTATTAATAATGTATGATATGTTATAAAAAAAAGAACATTAGGCTTGGGTTGTTATATTTTTTATTTGATAAACATATTATTCTTCCTTTGAAAACTCGAATGAGAAAACATTATCGATATTTGTAAGGATATTTTACTCTTTTGAACAGGCATGTCTATATGGATAAACCAAAGGTTACACAGATTAAATAAGGTGTCCTAATTTAGACATAATATAATTGGTTTTTCATTTTCCTATTGTTTTATTCCGGGATAAGTGTTACTGACAATATGATTTTTCGTTTTAGTCATTGGAGGTAACTAGAATGAATTTGTTTTACATTCCATGTGATGAAATTTGTTTTGATGTGTAGTCAAATGGGATGATCACTAGTGTGAAGGATGATGTGATCATGCCTAACTAGTTTTCATATAACATGGTTAAGAACATGTATATTAACTAATTCATATACACATATAGGAAGAGAATGAAATATTTCTATGATAATTAATGTAATTTATACTTTAGAGGAAGGAAGATTCATCTTCATTTTTATCGAGATTGTGGGAAAAAACACCCAAATTAAGATCTTAGATGTTTGAGAAGATGTTTTGACTTGGGAAAAAAGAAAAATAAGTAATTAAATTCCTATAGAAAATGAAAATATCATTTAATTCTATAGTTGGAAATATTTTTCTCCCAATATTACTTTAAATTTATGAATTATATAGATTTTCAAATAATGGGAAATATGAATATCGATGTCCTAGGTGGAATTATCATGAATATAATTATCATGTTTGAACAAGTATTAGTTTGATTTCTAATAATGATGAGAATAAAGGAGAGATGTGAAAGAAAATATGTATTAAGTAATACATTTATTTATCCTTGTTAATGTATTAATTTTGATGTGAAATTATTTAAGTGTTTATATATTTGGATTGAAAAATTATTTTCTATAATTGATAAAATATATCTGGATTTTTCAATTTTGGTTTTCCACTAAGGATTGATAACATTATGTCGAATGGTTTTGATGTAAATGAATAATTATATAATGTAATGGTGGTATTCATGGGAAATACATTATTAATGAATAGGAAAATCATAATTTCATCCTAATGTAGTGAAAATGATGGTTGGATAAATATAAGTTGGATAAGAATAATTAAATTGGAAAGTACTAATTACATTGAAAATGATTATGGACTTGTTAAAAAAGTGGCTTATGCAATCACAAATTGATTTTATGGCATTTTTGGACATACAAAATATGTCAAATAATAATTTAATTAAGAAACAACGAATGTTTTGAATATGAATTTATGGAAATAACAATGTTTCAAGATTATAAATTATGATGGTATTTATATGTTTTGTATGTCAAAAACTAGAGACACATTAAGATATATGGGGGAGAAATACTATGTAGTTTTTGAGAAATTTATTGACATTATTAATAATGTTTTATACATTAATATTCTAGATGTGTTACAGGGTTAACCAGTTATGGAACGTCTTATATTAAACATGAGATAAGATTTTAGAGATTAAATTATTATCTCTCCCTATGAGTATTTATAAATATTTGACAACCTGTGCTAACCATTTTATTATGATAAACACATACGGAATGACCTATCATTCTATTAATTGATCTCATGATTTTATAACACTTCTAGAATGATAAATCCGCCTTAATTTATTAGAATATGACATGAAGTAGAAATTGATAAAGCAACAAAAAGGGAGAATCATTCCTATAATCAAGTAAGTATATCTTCTAATTAAAATTATTTAACTCTGGGAAAAAGTGTATTTAAATAAAATGTTATCATTTTAGGATAATTTTTTATGATATCAATGAAATTTTCAAATATTATTTTTTTTGATGGATTTATGACGGTTAAATTTCTTATAATCATGTTCATTATCACTATCCATCAGAAGTTGACAGTTAGTTTTCTCTTGTATATCCATGTTTTCACTTTCCACTTGTTTTCTCTTATGTGGAAATCTTGTTATAACTTTCTTTGTGTAACCATTATGTTTCTAATGAGCCTATTTAAAATGCTGATTTCGTTTTAATTTTAACGTTGTGTGTTATTAAGAAAAGAATATTAATTTTTTAAAATGTTGTAAACCCTGATTATTTTTTAGGGGGAAATTCATTTTATGTGAGGTCTAATTTAACACCTTGAGATTTTGGTGAATTGTGTTTTTGTAATTAATTTAATATTCATCATTATTTCCATTTCACACAACAGTAAATATATCTTTTATTATATGAAACCACCAAGTTATTATTTCTTTATACGCAACCACAATCCATGTTTGTTGTAGAAAAAAACACTTAGATTGAATGTTGGAACATGTAACACTATTTTTTTAATGAGTTACACAAAATGTAGATTTATTTTGATATCTTGTGTTACACACAAGACTCTTTTTTATCGAACTTCAATATAATATTAATATTGTAATTAAAATATTATTATAGTTACCAACTAGAGGTTAAAATATAATTTACCAATAATATAAACTGAATATAAAATTATAATTCAAATATTTATATAAAATGACACCCATTTTCATTAATTTTCTAGAAATTAAAATAATAACTACTTCAAAATAATGAAATTCATTTTATATGAAAACTATTTATGTATGTACAAAAAATATTTCAAATCAATAAATTAAAAAAACAATTATTGGGGATTTTTTTTAACAAAATTTATATATTACATATTCAATCATATTTTTTTGACACTTTTCTAGTAGAATTTACATGCATAAGATAATAATAAATCAAATTTTATGAATTAAAATATATACTTTTCAAAAGGGTAATTTTACTACCTTTTAATAGAGTATCAAATTTAAATATAATTTTTAACACTTCTATAATTTTTATATGATAAAATACAATTATAATTTGAAATAAAGATATCAATATATACTTTGGATGAATATTTAGTATTTTCTAATAAGTTGAATGTTATGATGAATAATTAAAAATACAAAATTTTAATTGAAAACAAATTTTTATTTCAAATAATTTATATTCAGAAATTAGAATATTTATTGGATTTAAAAATTAATTTTATCATTTTCTATTATTTAATTAAAATAAGGTCACTGGAATCAATATCATTTTTAAATTGGATATAAAAATATTCAAATGTTTTGAATCTTTTAACTTTAAAAACACATTGTTTCATCTTATATGAGGGATTAATTTTTAGTTGATTTATTAAAATTCTATATAGTAAATTTGAAAAAATCATATTTTTCATCAAAAGGGAAATTTTTATTAAATATTTCCATTTTGTTTTTGGATAAAATCAATAATAAAATTAGTAATATTTATTTCAATGGTTAAGGGTAAATCAGGTAATTAAAGGTACAAATAATATTATAAATATTAAAAAACAACACTAAAACACTCTAATATGATATAGGATGAATATAATTAAACTATTGACATATATGGATATCAATTAAATAATTTATTGGACACATGTCTCTGAAAATTCCTTAAATATTATTAAAATCAAATGGAGTGATACAATTTCACACTCTTACTTTTAATATGAATAATATTTATAATATGGAAATAAATTGAAGAACTAATATAATATATATATTATTATGAAATATTAAATCTTTTTCTATAGAATAGAAATTTATTATATAATCTTAGTGATGAAATATGTTTTTCAAATAATTACACAACGACGATGCAACAATTATTCAATTAATGAAATTATCAATTAAATGATATTATAAATATGAAAAAAATTTAATATGACTTAGTTATGGTCATAAAATATTTATCATGGTTCATATAACATATAAGGGGTGTATTAAATGGATATTTTCGATGTTATCTTCCTTTAATAGATATCTTCAAGTCAATGTTACGAAGAGTGTCAAAATTGACGCTAATGATATTTTATTAAAATAATATATTACTAAACTATTAAGAAATCATAAAAATATAAAATTAGTATAAAATGGATGTTATGTGTTCTATAAATAATTAATTATCCATTTATGGTCCAATTTTCAATTTATATGTTAAAATAACATCCTCTTAGCATAAAAAATTAGATAGCTTAGTTAAAATTTTAATTGGTTAATTATGTGTTAATCAAAATGATAAGGTTTATAATTTCACCAAAACTTATCTAAAATATATTGTTTATGATACTACAGACATATAATATATTATCTTAGAATAAAGGTATTTTTTGAATATTTTTAACTGGTATTTAATTAATTATAATTTAATCATTTGTGAAATTCCAAAAGTTCCCCTCCCAGCTCTTATAAAAGAACACTCATCCATCCCTTCTCTTCACACTTCATAAAAAATTTGGATCATTAAAAACCTATCCAAATCTCCTCAAATACTCCTTCCATTCATCCTATAATACATAATTTTTGAAAAATTCTTACCAATGAAGTCCTTTGGTTAAAATTCAACAGAGATTCCCAAAGAGGAGGTAACATTCATAAACGAATGTTTTTTTATTACTTTCATCCCTAAAACAATTAAATTATATTTATTTCATTTTTATATGGTAATAAAAGTTCCCTAAATATAAATAGTTGTTTTTATAAAAAACTTATTACCTAATAATTAACACACTTCCATTTAATGGGTATTAAACAAACCATTCATGTGTATGGCGGACTACCAATTTGCAAAATAATGATTGTCAATTTTTTCTTTACCAACTATCATGGTGAGAAATATGATGGAAATAATGTTTTTTAGGATATATATTATTTTTATTATGTCATTAACATTCTGTAAATTTTATATAAAACATACTTTCAATCTTTCTATTTTTTTTAAATATGATAACTTTTTGTATGTGTTGACTACCGCATCCTCAATGTAATGCGATTTGATCACAAATTTAATAGAAAGTATTAAGGGTGGATTTAGTAAAACTATATAATATGTATGAAATAATAATTCTACTAGAATGATAATATATGTATATATATATATATATATTATTTACATTATTTCAATATGGAAAAAAAATGGAAACATCTTTCTTGTGTACCTATGAACTACTGCCTCCATAAACGATGCATTCCATTTCATATTTCTAGATTTTATAAATTATTATAAATATATATTATTTTTATTTTTATATTATTTTTAAATTCTAAAAATATTTAAATCCATATCAATGTTAGTGGATTAATAATAATAACTCAAATCATATATAAAAAACAAAGCAGATATTTCCCAAAAGGTAACATTAACATAGAATTGTTAATAAATGAGTAATATGATGTCCTAATAACAATCATGTATGATATTACATATATTAATATTGTTCTGTAGTAGATTTATAATAATATTATATTTATTATATAGGATATTTTAATGGGTACTAAGAGATTCGAGATATAAGGTAAGGGATTTTGGTATCACTCTTACTTTTGTGGTAGACTTGCCTTCTACACTATGTGTTTCTTCTATATGGTGTATATAATACCCTTGGTTTTATATTATGGTTATTATCAAGAATATTACGGGATTTTAATATCCATATAATTCCCTTTCATTAGTGGGTCGTATGATTCAACTAATTATAAATCGATGATTGTTTATTTCTTGATCTCATCAATGATCAGGACAATTTCATTTTTTGTCTCCTTGGGGAAATATGTAGATTCCTTTTACATATATTCCAAAAATATTCTATTTTTTTAATATTCTATTTTATATGTTTAATATCATTTTTTCCCATTTTTAAAATTTTTCTAAACAACCAAAATGAATATTTTTATCATTTTCCAAATGAGGTACCTTGTGACTTTTCGAGAAAAAGTAAGAATGGAATTTTTTTAACATATACAGAATGAATAGATTTTTCACCTCCATGAAATCATAATGACTTGAAGCTTCCTTCACAATATTATAAGTTTATTTTTCAAAAAAATAGTTTCTTTTAAAATTTCATAGAATTTTATGAATGAAATCATTTTTAATATAAAATGTATATTTTCCTAAAACAATATTTTCAAGAGATATCTCAAAATTAATTTCAACATATAGAAAAATTATATAATGTTAATTGATCTCTAATTGAAATTTATTTTTAAAGTATAATATCTCTATTATTCATATTGTTGGTTTATTTTTATAATGAAGTTATATTTATGAAACCCATTTATTTTCAATTGGTTTTGTATGATAAATTTTTTTTTATGAAACTCATTTATTTATGTGGGTTCTAATTTTAATAATGATTTATGGTCATTTGGAAAACATATGTATTTTTATCCTTATGTTATTGGTGGGACCTATATCTCCCCCCAATTCATTAGGTATAAATTTATATCTCATGATATAATGATGGGAAACAATTCGACATGCTTGATACACTATGGAAATATAGGGAAACCCAAATCGGTATGGGAAAATGGGGAAACCCAATCTACTATGGGAATATAGGGAAACTCGATCCATTATAGGATGAAGGGGAATCCTAATCTAGTAAAGGAAGATAAGGATTCTCAGTCCACTACATGGAAAGGACCGGGACAGGGGATAGTGGTATGTCCCACCTAGTAGGTGAATCCCCGATGAAGTGCCCTGTAATGTTTTGGGAATAGTCCTTGAATTATATGGAATAATATTACATATTAATGTGTATTTCAATTATTATTTTTCTCATTTATATTTTATTCATTCATGATTTATTCTATTTATTCCCTTCTAATTAATGTCTTATGAACTGTCAATCATTATTCCATAACTCATGTATATGATATTTAATTTGAAGTGAATGGTCTTCCAATGTTATGTTTATGTTGTGATACACTTATGTTAATGTTATTCTTATAAATCTCACCTCTACCCTTATTGATAATCTGATATCACCCTTTTATTATTTTTTATATCTCTTAGATACAAATAATGGTATTTAGTTTCATATGTTGGAAAAGGGTTCTAGTTATGAAGAAATGCACGGAAGAAGAAGTAGATGGGTTATAAATATGTGGTTAATATTTCCTAATTTCTAAAGGTACTTATCTAATGGGATCATTGGGAATGTGTTTGTGTCGTGTATGAAATTTTCCATAAAAATTTATAGTTACCTTCGGTCATTATAACTAACATTATATAAATTATGGTACCATGATCAATGTATATGGACTGGGAAACCCAAATTGAAACATGCTTGGAAAATGAAACAACTATCATCCAGAACTGTGATTGTAAAAAAATATGAATAAAAGTGTTATAGATGTATAAATGGTTTGATAGATATATGGTTATATAATACATGTATAGGGAATACATAGTTATTATATATTATGTTTGAGCATGGATAGGTAAAGGAAAGACTTGAGGTCAATGTTTATTTCACAATATCATTATTATTCAGAATTATTTATGTTTAAGTCTTTAGATGGGTATATTTCTCTTCTATATCAATGTTTTATAAAAAGTATTTCAATTTTTTTCTATTCTCCTAAAATTTTTAAAAATAATTTTTACCCATGATTTCCTTTTTATAAAATTATAATGTCCTGACATGGGTGCCACTCAAAGGATCCCTAAACTAGTGGGTCATGTGGTCTCAAGCGCACTTCCCAATATTCCAAATTATTATGACTAGCACTAAGAGTAAAAAGGGGGGTATAACAGGGAGACTATACCATAATATCAAGGTGGTGCTGTAGATATCAATATCATGATATAATGGAAGCAAGATATAAATAAAAAATAACACATCAAAAACAAGGAATTATGAATGACTGGATGAATAGACTAACGTAACTGAAGCTTAATAAGTAGTTGTAATAAGAAAAAAATTGAAAAAATATCATCTGAAATAGAATCATTTAGTTAAAATAATGATTATGTTATGATATATACAATGAAACTTGAATGAATAATGTAATGTAAATCTACAAGAGGTATAAAAGAATAGAAGATCTATCTCTAACTTGTATAATGCAGCTCAGGTCATTCATGTTCCTCTCCAATCATTACATGAAATCAAAAACCAATAGTATGGGAAACTCTGTTCTCCATACCTGTAGACATATAATCTACTCATGTACCAATTGTTTTTTGAGTAGGGTGTGATATAAAATCCTTTTAGGCTACCACCAACGATATCTATTTCCATCCTTTTAGTTAATATATAACATTAATAGTGTAATGATATTAATAGAATATTTAAAAAATGTTTTTTATGTAAAAACCTCATAATGGTTTGGGTCCTCTTAGATACCCATCCTCTACTACCTTCTATGATCTTTATAGGAAAATCATTGAATATATTGTTTGTACAAACTATTTTATAAATAATTAATGTTACCTATCACATGGCCCAGCATCCTCAGTAATGATATTTGATAAAAATATGTCTAACCAGACTACCAATAAGTTATAAAACTCTGACAAAATCCATGATTTTTCTTTCTCTTATAAGTAAAATTTTATAAATAATTCATTAACTAATCAATTAAGTACGTGATTCTATCCATGCCATCCCTTAATTGGAATTCAGTTATTTCTCCAAGAAAAAAATTAGAAAAACACATTATAGTATCATTGATGGAGATCCTCCTCAAAATAGAAGTATCTCTATGGGTGTGGTACAGTACCATTTATATATGAGTCTATCCTTGTTGGTCTACTAAGGGAGACAAATTCGTACTCATGGTATATATATATTCTTCCCTCTATGTCCATCATTAGTAGTCCATATGAAGTCCATAAATCAATCAGGTGTATTATAGTCATCACCCTTAGTTATTCCATATTAGTCTATTATCATTTCCATGTGTCACTCGGGTGTATCTAATGCATTATCCAAGTGATTCCATCAATTTTGTTCGTATATGAACACATGTTCCATCCTTGGAATATAATATATAGTCAATCAATATAATTTAATTAGTTCACAGGTCATCACCATGATCATTTAACCACTACACATATGGTGGCATAGCGCAAGGGATAATCATAGAATACATTCTCTCTTAATTATCGCATGTGGTCATGTCAATATAAGAAGTTACTCATGCCTAAGAAATGAAAACTTTTCAATTTCCGATGGAAAATATCTTATATTAAATCTCTTTAATATATTAAAATTACAATTTAAATTTCATCTAAAATCCCTTAAAAAGAGGTAAATGGAACACCTCAAGGTTGATCAAAATCATATGCCACCCATGGATGTCTAATTAAATAGTCAGCTCCTCGAAGGGATTGTATTAATTTGAGGTCCACAACTCATTTTCATTTGTTAATGGGTCTCATTAATTACATATGTCATACCAATCCATTTAAAACAATGAAAAAAAATCAATTTTAATGGATTCACCTATAAAATAATGAGCACGAAACAATGGTATGTGTATAAACACCTTGACATTAATAGAAACTCATGAGACCAGATACCATAGGTCTGTAGTGAAGTGTTTATCTAGTATAAACCTATGATTTAGTCCAGATATGAATAAAAATAAACAACACACAAAAACCTAAAAATAGGGTATATTAATGATAACATAAATTACTATGCTAAAACCAGGTTGAATGAATAATGGCACAAAAGGAATAGAGCATTCAATAGTGCAGATCCAACAAGATGAATAGTTCTTGATTCTGAGCTATGATGGGGAAAGTATAGAAAATCCTCAACATTTTCATTAAGGGTAGCTCTGATGTCATGGTTCTATCCAACATAAAGCTAATGAAATAAGATTTTGGATTAATAAGGATTTATTTTAAAAATGGCCATTTTTACTTAAAATACAAAGTTTCCTAGTTACTGCACATTCTTTTCCTAACAGTGTGTAAACCATGAAAAATACCACTTTGAAAACACTATAGATCATTGCACAGTTGTGTGCCTCCATCGTCACAATTTCCATAAACTTTTTAGGCTATAGTTCCACAATTTCCATCCACTTGTGGTTTCATCAAACTATGAACTTGGGGTGCACGTTTTTTCCTAACCATGAGGTCTAGCTATGTTTTTCCAAGAGTTGGGTTCTAGGCTCAAAACAAGCCACAGAAACCCTAGAGGCTCCCATTATCTCAATTCGAATTCACATTAGGCCTTAAAAATTATTTCAAATGGAAATTATATTTTCATACCTCACATGAAAAACCATATTCATAGAAACATTCCCATTTAAATAAATTTCTCACTGAATTGTCCTTCCAGTGGTTATGAATCATCATTTATGAACAACTCCTTCCCCCAAGAATGATCATCTGCTTCTAGCTCCCAAGTATATTCCTGTAAATGGTCATTCTACCATAGAAATCATACTTGAGCAATTGAACGACCTCAAAGAAGCTTCATGCTTCTATCAAAGTTATGAATTGGATTCTCTTTAAATGACACATATTCCAATAACTAAACCTCCTTAATCTAAAAATCATCATATGGGTGTGAATGATAGAGGTGCAGCTAAGATATGTTGATGACTTCAATCATGTGTTGATACCCTGAGGTAAATGAAACAAATATGCTACCATCCTGACTCTAACTAAAATCTCAAATTTCCCTACATATCATAGTTAAATATTACCATGACTCGTAATCCTCATGTGTCCCAACCATGATGAGACATATACAAAAACCAGATCATTAACCTCATACTCTAGAGGTGTTTGATACTAATCAGTATATTATTTCAATAGATATTGGGTGGGATTCAACTATTTCCAAATCAACTGAACCAACTCTATAGCCTCCGGAACAAGATAAAGTCTATGAATCAATTCCACTCTTTCCTCTAACCAATATATGGGTGATCATCATGGTATACCATAAATAAACTCATAAAAAAGAAACTGTATTGTAATATGAAATACATTTTTGTATGCAGACTCAATAATAGGTATATGCCACTACCAAGAGCCCATAAAATAAAGGACATTTTCACTTAGAATGTCCTCAAGCACCTGAAACATTTTATCTATTTTGAAATCAATATATGGGTTGTATGTTGATCTAAAAAGAACGTTTTTACACTACCCCCTATGCAACCCATTATAGAATTAGGAAATGATCAAGTCATTACAATATGGAATGATAGTATTATGAACCCCATGAAAGAACATAATATCACAAATATACAAAAAAACCAAGATCATCAAAAAAAATCTTCTTTAATAGGAAGTACATGAGAAACATTATTTATTTTTCAACAACAACCCAAAAAAATCATTACCCTATGGTGACTGTGGTAACTATATCACAATGTCCATTGGAAGGTCATCCCCTTTCCACTTACGAATGGGTTATTGTTTTAAAACTTAAAAGGTCACTAGTGATCCGCCATTACCTAGTGATAAGTGGAAGACCTCATAAAACCCCATTTATCTCGTGTTTCATACCTGGAAACTAGTACAAACGACATAAGCTATGGTACATCATGGTAATGTCATGGTGGACTATGAAAAATCTGGCATGAAACTCCTACATTTTATCCTCACATATTCCTAATAGAACCCAATAATTACCATGTATATACATGATCTCATCCACACCCACATTCAAACTAAGAGGAAAGTCTTTACCTTCCACACTCCCCTGTATGATGTGGCCCTATGAATCTGATAGCTGACTCATACTCACTCAGTATATTAGGGTAGAGGTCACAGCTCTGGATGAAATTATAGACTAACCCTAACTGTCACGCACCTCCATGTACATCTCAACAAATATATATATATATGTTTCCACTCACTATTATCCTCTTGAACATCCAATATCTGATCCTCCTGTTTAGTGCATCGACCACTACACTTCACTTCCCTGATTTATTGGAATGATCAAAATCACTACATTGTAGGTACTCAACCAATCTTTTTTACCTCAAAGTATGATCATGTTTTGTAAATATATACATGATGATTTTTTAGTTTGTGTACACCAAAAAATGTTCTCTATCTAAATTTTATCCCCAACAACACAAAACATATACACCAATAGCTAATTCAAGATCGTACTTCGGGTAAATCCCCTCATTTTTTCCAGCTTACAAGACATGTATGAAATTACTCCCTCACCCTACATTGGAATTACTTCATGATTGATATATGATGCACCACAATACTCAATGTGGATCCTTCTCGGATCTATTAGAATCATGATCAATGCTATATTCAATATCCCTTTCATCTTCTTAAAGTTTGTATCATTTGTATCTGACCATAAAAACACAACAATTTTCATAGTAAATCCCATAATTAGTAATGCTGAGAATGAAAATTACTATATGAATCATCAATAATTAAATGATATTATTGGCGCAAAAAATGTGGCCCGAAAGAAAGGAACGAAAAAGAAGGTCGGCGCGCTGCCTCGCGAAGCTCCGCCGCGAAGCCCCGTCGCGAAGCGCCCCGACCTTGGCGGCGCCGTGAAGCACCAGAGGCGGTAATCATCTACGAACCCATTTGACGTTTGCGAGCCGCCGCGAAGCACTAGAGGCGGTAATCCTCCGCGAACCCATTTGACGTTCGCGAGCCGCCACGAAGCGCCAGAGGCGGTAATCCTCCGCGAACCCATTTGACGTTCACGAGCCACCGCGAAGCGCAAGAGGCGGTAATCCTCCACAAACCCATTTCAAGTTCGCGAGCCACTGCGAAGCCCCAGAGGTGGTAATCCTCCGCGAACCCATTTGACGTTCGCGAGCCACCGCGAAGCACCGAAGGCGGCGCGTGAGTCCTGCATCACGGCTCCCCTTGCCTATAAATACTAGACTCCCCCTGAGTCCCGAGGATGGACGATCCGACCTTTCGGCTTCTCCTCTCCTGAATCGCGAAGCACTCTATGCCCCGGGAATCATGAGATCCGTGAGGTATTTATACTTCGCAAGACGCCTCTGTTTTGTCTCGTTTGGAGCCCCTCTTCCGAGAGGGATGCCCTTCGCGAAGCTCAAGGGCGTTCGGGAAGGAAGGGGATTACCAAGGGAACCCGGGCAGCCGCGGAGTGTTTATGCTTCACAAAACTCCCATCCCATGCTAGTGATCCCGATGCTAAGGCAGGATCGCTCCATTTTGCGAAGCACATTGCTTTGTAGGACCCTGCTTCGCGAGACACCCCTTCTTCGCGAGGCAGTGCTCCGTGAACACTGTTCCACTTCGTGAAGCACCTTCCACCCACACCTATGCCCCATGCTAAGGCTAAGGAACTCCACTTGGCAAAGCACACTCCTCTGCTTAGCGATTCCTCTTCCCGTGCGACCCTCTAGGTTTGCACGATGTGGTTTCAAAGTCCTATGGACAATACCACCCGTAGCGTTGCTTCGCCTAATGCTTCTTCGCATAGGCATGCTAACAGCTATTGCTTCTTTGCATAGCCACACTAACGTGGTCCACTCGATGGTTTGTTCCACGACCCCCCTTAACCATGGACTTACTAGTACCTTCCCTTCCCCATGGACCAGAGGGTACCGGTTATGTAAGTCCAAGGGGTGTGGAGTGAACCCAACTCGTCTGAGCTGCAGGACGTTAAACTGCCAAGCACCACGTCCTCAGCACATGACGTTAAACTATGACCCAACATCGTCTCCCTCACGAAGGATCCCCCCAGATCGAACAATCTTTACACCACTCGTCTCCACGGTAATGGAACTCTTCCGCACATGGAATGAGATCCTCCTTGTCGGAGTGGCATATGTTCATAGGGGAAGGGCTCCCTCAGAGCGTAAGCCCCTAACCTTTCGTACGGATGATTGCACCCGTGCATCTCTGTACTTCCCCACTACCAAGGTTAGTGGAGGGCGTGATAGGGAACAAGGCACCCCCCTCTGGGAATCCATCCTGGAGTAAGTCCCAGCACCATGGGCCGCCTAATGCGTAAGCCCCTCTTCACTTCTCACAGACGCATCCTTCGCAACGTGATCGGCAGGTCCTTGCAACCTCTTGTTTCTCACACCGAGCATGACTCACGTGGGCTTAGAGTGAGCACCGACCCTGACCCCTCACCCTTATGAACTATGAGGTCTTTGATCCATGAAAAGGCATGGTACGTAGGAAGCCTCCATGAGGTTCAAGCCCACCCGTCTTTTATTCACGTCGGGTCCTACCTACGTCCGGCACGACGCTAAACTGCAATTCCCGTCTGACGGCAAGCCGTTGTGACCACCCTGAACTACGAGGTCTTTGATCCATGTCAAGGCATGGTACGTAGGAAGCCTTCACGAGGTTCAAGCCCACCAATAGTGGACCCCCGGGTCTACTTTCACGTCGGTTCACCAACAAACCCATCTTATGAACTACGAGGTCTTTGATCCATGTCAATGCATGGTACGTAGGAAGCCTCCATGAGGTTCAAGCCCACCCATCGTTTATTCACGTCGGGTCCTACCTACGTCCGTCACGACGTTAAACTGAATTCCCCATTATGAACTACGTGGTCATTGATCCATGTCAAGGCATGGTACGTAGGAAGCCTCCATGAGGTTCAAGCCCACCCGTCATTTCACGTCGGGTCTCACCCCGGTCCAGCATGACGTTAAACTGCATTCTGGTCCAGTGGTAAGCCGCTGCGACCCATTCCCACCTGAACTATGAGGTCTTTGATCCATGTCAAGGCATGGTATGTAGGAAGCCTCCATGAGGTTCTAGCCACATTGCTCGGTCGTTCATTCACGTCGAGTTTCTCCCCCGTCCAGCATGACGTTAAACTGTATGTCCGCCCTTGTCCTGCCCATTATGAACTACGAGGTCTTTGATCCATGTCAAGGCATGGTACGTAGGATGCCCCCCAGAGGTTCAAGCCCACCACTCATTGGACCAAGATCCACTTTCACGTCAGTTCCCCGACAAAGCCCCATTATGAACTACGAGGTCTTTGATCCATGTCAAGGCATGGTACATAGGAAGCCCCCCAGAGGTTCAATCCCACCACTCATTGGACCAAGGTCCACTTTCACGTTGGTTCGCTGACAAAGCCCCATTATGAACTACAAGGTCTTTGACCCATGTCAAGGAATGGTACGTAGGAAGCCTCCATGAAGTTCAAGCCCACCCGTCCTCCAATTCTCGTCCGACGGCATGCCGTTGTGACCACCCCGAACTACGAGGACTTTGATCCATGTGAAGGCATGGTACGTAGGAATCCTCCCAGACGTTCAATCCCAACTCCCATCGGACCAAGGTCCCTCACTTACGTCGGTTCGCCGACACCCACCGAACATCGTTTATTCACGTTAGGGTTCACTATCATCCCGCATGATGTGAAACTGCCTAAACTACGAGGAAACTGATCCATGTCAAGGCATGGTACGTAGGAAACCTTCCCAAGGTTCAAGCCCACCATTAGTGGACCCACGGGTCTACTTTCATGTCGGTACGCTGACGATGCCCATCGTACCAAGGTCCACCTTCACGTTGGTTCGCTGATGATATTCATCAGGCCAAGGTCCAACTTCACGTCGATTTACCGGCACCATCCCGAACTACGCAGACATTGATTCCCTACCACGGGGATACGTAGGAAGCCTCTTCAAGGCTCAAGCCCAACTTCACTGTCTCCCCTGCGATGGTCCCATTTCACTCTCCCTCCACTCCATTCATCAACCTATCCCCCATCCCGATTCTCGCCCGGACCGTCTTATCCCGATGAGACCACGTCGGTACGCACTTCTTCACAGTCGTCCATGGGCTGGCCCCGGTATTGACATCCCTTCAAGGAGGATCCCTCAATCCGATATATCCTAGATAATGCTCTAGTTGGGTTGATCCGTCTCCGCTAGACGTTAAACTCGCGACATACCCTGTATTGAGCATGGGAAGCTGAGGAAAACCTCAGATATGTGTCTACGACATATAATTCCCCGCGCTCGATGTGGGATGCCTCGGGCCTCCACGCCCTGGAGAAGCCTTGTTACCAAGGATAACAGATAGACATGCCAGGTACCCCAGTATCCAGACATTCTACTGATGCCTCAATGTGACTACTCCCCTGGCTGAAGGTTTCTGCCCTGACTGGACACTTTGGAATGTCCCGACAGAAGCAGTGTAATTAACCAGCGTCCATGGAAACATGGAACTGGGAAGAGTTTCACGAACTACGTATTAAATCTATGAGGGAGACCCGGACTAGGTGATGAGTTCCGAGGAGGAATCCACGGAAGGAAGATCCGACATCCCATCATCCAGTTTCGATCAAGGAGCAGACGCCCCTGAATAAGGAGCGGATGCCGCCTGCCTTTGGAAAGCGGGAATGCGGGGCAACAATGCAACGCGTCCTCCCCCAGAGATGGATGTGCGCGCCCCGGTGGAAAGCATCGGAAACAGAAATGGTGAACCCGACATGAAATTCTTCTCCTCAATATGGAGATTAGTAGCATTCGAGACACCAGTAGATTGACGTGTCACCGGATCCAGATATCTGGTGCCTGGTCCCGCCAATCAAATAGCGGGCCTGTCATGAAACTCACCGGAAGTCGGGGCAGTATAACGTGGGGAACTCCGCTCTGCAGCGTGTTGGCATGGATCCTTCTTATAGACGTGGAGAATGGAAGGACGCTGGGGCACTGGCTGTCAATCCTTTTTCCTCTCAGTACTGACGAGTTGATCCCTTCGTTTTCCAGGAACCAGGTTGCTGTTACAGAGATGCGGTCACCATCCGCTCCTCGCCCACGCAGGGGCAGGGGCAACGCCACGACGGCCACCCCACGTAGCACCGCTACCGCCACGATGGCCGCCACATCACGGAATACGGGGCGCCCACGCCCCCTCTCCCCATCAGAGGTCATCCAGCGAAGGGTGATCAACAACCTCGTGCGCAGGTATGGGGAAGAGGAGGTCATCCCAACCCGGGAAATGGCCCGCCTGGACCTGGAGGCCTCCAAGCCCCACCGTCAACACCGCCCTAACAGGCCGCGCAGGGAGCCTCTACTCCCCACCCCAACATTCAACCGTTTCGGGAGCTTGTCTCCGGAACGCCTTGATGACTCCTCGCCTTACGCTGAAGAGGCGGGCGCCGTCCGGCTCAGTCTACTCAGGGCCACGACCCGGGGGCCCCAGCCGAGAGCTCCCGTCCGTCCGCGTCAGCGCCGCCGTCCGGCCCCGCAAGAAGAGCAGGAAGAATACGTCCCTACACCACCTGCACCAGCTCTCCTGAACTGACGTCAGCGCTGGGCACGGGCTGAGGACGCTCGCCTAGGCGGATCAACGTCGACAGCTACAGTGGCCCGAGCCACTGCCGACGTGCATCGTGAAGCCCCTGCATACACTGAGCAGGGTCACTACTTCACCCAACCAGGATCAAGACCCCAACCGCCCCACGGGCAGGCTGGGTTGACTCTCCGGGTTGTAGGCCCAAGTGGTGATCGTCGCGAGCTAACCTGTGGTAATGTCACCCCGTACGGAGGTCATCCCCGCACCACTACTCCACAGAGCGTGGGCCTTCCCCGCTCTGAGGTTCGTCAAGGAGGCATGCCTCGTGCTACCCCCATCCTGCAGGAAGACCTACCCTGCGGCAGTGACGCTCAGCGCGGAAACATTTCACGCGCCCACTATACAGGGTATGGAGTCCATCCTCCTGCCCCCCCTCGCCAACCTGAAGGCACCGTCCATCCGGTCCCTCTCCAACGTGGGGGCCCTCCCTACGTCCTCTCTGCAACCGTCGAAGGTCCTCCACTCCCAAGTAACTCGGGGAGTGAAGGTCATCCTCGCTCCACCCGCAGTGACCATGGAGGTCCTCCCCATGCTCCTGCCAATTCCAACACAGGCCCGGCCCACATGGGTACTGTTCATGGAGGTCCTCCCCATGTACCCTTCTACATTTGCCCTGGTGCCCCTCACACCCCAGCTATCTCGAGTGGGGGACCTCTCCGCCACGGCTCCAGCGCCGCCCCGAGGCTTCCTAATGAGGATCAACCCTATCCCGAAGAGCCGCCCCGGGGCAGAGGAGTGGGTCGTCACCGCCACAAGAAGAATCCTGGGAAGGCCCGGGTGGAGATCAAACATGCCCGCTTCTCCGACTCGGAAGCGGAATGCGATTCAGCGATGGACCCTTCTCCCCGCTCCTCCGTATCAAGGACTGGGGTAGGAACCAGACGCGTTAGCCTCATTCTCCCAGAATTTGAGGTCCATCGGATTCCCGTCTCTATCCGCAAGTACATCCAGGAGGAAGAAATCCTGGAAATTCTGCTGGTCTCGACCACGAAATCACCGCCTCTGTCACCAGAAGAGCCCTCTACCTCTACCAGAGATCACGTGGAGTTATTTTGGGAGCCAACGACGGTAGAGCGATGACATGACCTGTCGCCGGTAGCCGCGGCTCTTGTTCTGAAAGCTTTGGTTATCAGCCCGTCGTATCGTGACATCGTGGCCAGGTCACCTCACTCTTCGGAGGATGGCCCGGAATTCGGCGGCCAGTCAGCTCGTTTGTCGTACTCTCCACCGCTGAGCTTATTATCCCAGAGGTCCGCCTCGGTACCGCTACCGGTTCCTCAGCTGCCCCCGGTCGACGAGAGGGGAAACACAGGGCCAGACCCTGAGTCCGAGCCCAGGAGCTTCTGGAGTATTCTTGCAGCGGATTACTTCCCGGAGAAGTTCCGGCCGACGGCAGCACTGAATTTTCGCGTACCGGAGTCTCTTACCCATGAAGAAGTGGGGTGTTTTTGTCGAATCCTATAGACGACACACTTCCGCCTCCGTTATTAATGGGTGGTATACCCCAGAAGTCGAGAGCACTTCGAAGAAATTGGCGAGCAGTGCCGCCTGATTGATGCAGCTGCACTCCTTGTGGCCTAGAACCCTGAGTCGCCAGGCCACCAGAGCGCCCTTCAACGAAAATGCGTTCACAGTCTTAAAGCACTCCGTAGAATCGTCAGGGAAGCCACCCCCTATGTGAAAGTCCGTGGTTGGGGACACTATACCGCTCTCCTCTTCGACCCTATCCGACGGCAGCCCGATTCGCTATGTGACATCGAGGACATGCCCTCAAGAGGGGTCGCAGTCCACAAGGCCGACGTTGTAGATAAGGAAGATGAGCTTGAATTCCTTGACCGAGACTTACCACCCGAGGGTGTACCGCTGCTGCTCGACCCATCAGGGAGAATTACCCGTCAACAGAGAAACCTGCTAGGCCTCCCCGTACCCACCGAATCGTTGGTGCTCGGTCGAAACACCGGCAAGGGTAAGGAGCACATCGGAGCTGTCAAGAACTCTGACCCGTCTGCCTCTGCGCAGAAAACGGAAGAGGATCCTGAGAAGGCCACGTTACGCCAGCAGCTTGCTGAGTAGAAGAGGCTGGTTGACGAACTCTTGGCTGAGCGCGCCGTAGAGCGGCGACACGACTATGGTAATCCCAGGCCGGGGCAGCAGGGGAAGGAACAATTTCCCCCCAGTGAGATGCCTCTGGGAAACCCTGATCATGCTACTGCCGCAGAAAGGGTGGAATCCGGAACATATGGCAAGAGGGCGCGATACGTCTCTCCAAACCCCCCGGAGCAACGGGGCAATCTGAAGAATCCAACCCGGGTTCCCCCAGTCGCCCCGCAGGTCGACCTGCCAGTTGACCCACGAGCGGCCGAAGCCATCTACCGTGTTGAAGAACCTGGCAATGCACTTGTGGTTAGGGATCCCCGTCAAGACAGGGACCCCCACCCAGAGGACCTTATTAAGGCACTCACAGCCTACCTCGAGGCGTTGGAAACGCGGCAGGTGGTGGTCCCACCGGATGGCAAGCCTTATCCCGCGTCGATGGATGATATGCCCGCATCTCCGGGTTTTGGGAACCCCACATTCTCGCCTTTTAACGGGACAAGGGACCCGCCCCAGCACTTGGATCATTTCTCTTCCATGAGTGGCCTCATGCTGGGGACCCCGGCTCAGCAAGAAGCCGCCAAACTCCGATGTTTTGTACAAACATTGGAAGGTCCGGCATTCGTCTGGTACAGCCAGCTCCCTATCTGATTGGTGACCGGTTGGGAGGATTTTTTCCGGCAGTTCTTATACCAGTTCAGCTCCACCACGCGAAAGACCAGCATTGCAGACCTCTTCAATTGCAAACAGAGTCCTGATGAGCGGGTTGCGGATTTCATCGCTCGGTGGAAGGGACTTACGTATTCCCTCGATATGCCACTGACTCATGAGAAATTACTGACGATGTGTGTGGGGAATGTCAAGACAGAGCTGGTACCCTCCCTAATTACCCAGAACTACCCTGTAGGGTTCAGAGATTTCTCGGATAAGGCCCAGCGCCTCGAGGAAGCCCTGCAACAGGCTAGTCAGGCACGTTTGTTGCCCCCTATGATCCCAGCCAGGAGGACCGCCAGGGCTGAACCCGCCGCGGTGGCCCAAATAGAAGCCCCGAGGCAGCTGGAGTTGCTGCCGGCGGCACACCCCCGCAACCCCACAGAGGTCTTCCACCTCAATCACAGGCCCCTGCCCAGCAGCGACCGCCTCAGAACCGACAGGTTCCCCTGCGCAACGCGCCACCGCCACCTAGGCGAGACAATCAGGCGCCGCTTCCTCGGCAGGCCCCTCCGGGCCCTCGTCAGGGCTAGGCCCCCAGGGCCCCCTGTCCGGAAAGAAGGTACCAGACCTATTCGTTCAACGAAAATCAGGTCCCTGGCTACTTCTGAAGTGCTCTGGAGCAAGGGATTGTGCGCCTGCCTGAGTGCAGAAGGCCTATAGATGTGCATCTCACCGATCACCCCAACTATTGCCCTTATCATCGGATCCTGGGGCACACCCTCAAGCAATGATATGTGTTTAAGGACTGGATTCAAGACCAGGTCAACAACAACATAGTTAAGTTGGGCCCAGCACCAGCGCAAGTGGCAGGTGTCTTTGCAGGATCAGACATCCGCAGCGACAGCGAAGGTGAGTGGCAGTAGGTCCCTGGCCGCGGATCCCAGAAATATGACGATTGGATGGCTCGAAAAACTGTCGTCCGTGCCCATGGCATCATCCGGGCGTGCCTGAAGCAGTCGGAACCTTCAGAAGAAGTAGCTGGTGCCTCCGCATCATCTTCACAGTCAGCCCCTTCCCAAAAGGGCAAGCAGCGGCGACGCAAGAAGAAGCAACGTGCACCACCGGTGCCATCGTCATCCCTCACTCTTGGCGACTTAATGCCCCCTGAAATGGGGATTCCTCCCAGGATCCGCCCATCGGTGGATGACTCCTCGAGCGATAGCCTAGGGTACGCTTCGGTTAACACCGTGGAGCTGGTAAAGCCCTATATGACCCCCGACGAGGGGGAATGCCAAGCAGACCTCCCCATCGTTTCCAGCCGACGTCAACGTCAGCGGAATCGCAATCGTGCCGGTCATCGAGGCACGTCAGCGGAATCGCAATCGTGCTGGTCATCGAGGCACGTCAGCAGGCACTTGTGTCCAAGCCGTCCATGCTACCGAGACCAGGCAGTAGGCTCAGCGCAGATCTCAGCATGCGCAAACCCATCCAACACCCTCGGCTCTACCTCCACCGTCGTTCGTGCTACTGGATCGGGGGGAGCTGCCACGTTCGTATCATAGTCAGTCTTACCCGGCTATAGGCCAGCCTCCGCTGTCCAATCCTAGTCCGGCAATTACTCTTCAGGCTTCTTATGGTAGGCATCAAGATGTACCCAGTACTAGTCAATCGCCGGTTCAGCCAGCCGAACTCGCTGTGCCTCCAAATGCCGAACGACCTCCTGTAAGCAGAGGTTCGCGTTTGGCACAAAAGTACGATGTTCTGAATCACCGGGTCGGCATTCCGGCGAGGTTCTCCATCCTTGAGGCCCTTCGCCTGTCATCTGAAATGCGCGAAGCACTTTCCGAGGCCCTAAGGAGCCCCCTCCAGTTCAAGACGGAGGTAGCAGCTGCAGAAGCCTTCCATACCGAGACGATTGAAAACGTCGAATGTCAGGCGGTTATCTCGTTCTCCGGTGAAGATGAGGACCCTCCCATACAGGGGCACATTCGCCCACTGTATATCACTGGCCACTTCAATGGTGTGGATGTAACGCCCTGACCCCAGTTACCTAGAGTTGGTGCATTATTACATAACATTGGCATGATTACAAGAAAGATCAAATCTCGAAAGACCGATTGGTTTAGTAGCCTTGGAAACACTAGATATATTCATAAGTTTTACATTACATCATAAAATGAAAAACTACTACAACAACATAATATCTCCACAGTCCACACTATTATCCCCTCATAATATCCCTGCAGGTCATTCATAACGTACTTCTTCACATCCTGGGGAAAATAAACATAGAAAAGGGGTGAGCTCAAATGCCCAGTAAGGATAATAATATAGCGGAACATTCAAAATAAGCATAAACATTTAAGTAAATACATTACTAAAACAAAAGCCTTTTAAACTTGAACTTCAACATAGTATGGAAAAAGTAAAATGAAATAATGCCATTTACTTATTCACATGGATATTTTACTAATCGAATAATCACATGCAAAACCAATAACCACTTTCATAATGATGGAATGCATAATGCTAAACTTTAATATCTTTTCAAGGCCTCGTCCCAAGACCTTGGGGCTAACTGTAACCGGAACCCAACCCGGAGTGCCTCTAATAACCGGACACCAACCCGGAGTGCCTCTAATAACCGGACACCAACCCGGAGTGCCTCTAATAACCGGAGACCAAACCGGAGGGCTTACTTTTACCAGTCCTTAACCTGGAAGGCTTACTTTAACCAGTCCCCAACATGGAACATACTTGTCCAACACATTCATATGAAGTAAAGGTTGAAATATAACATAAACATTCTTATTAGAACTAGCATACGAAATGTCAATACTTTACTCATAAACCAAGAATGCTATATAAATGACACATCTACAGTCAAACATATCACAAAACATCATTACAATATGGAAGTTTTAAATCATAATGAATCAACTTCAAATAATCTTAAAATCCATCAAAGGATGTTGACATAGATGAAAATGTTTTTTTTTAAAATTATTGAGGGAAATATCCCTTTTTCATGAAAACATTTTAATGTAACACAATTTAGAAAGTAAGGCATTTAAATACATTTTTGAATCAAAGTGTCCCATACCACTTTGAAACTTTTGAATGGAATTAACACTTTTAAAACATTCATTTTCATATAAATAAATCCTTACAAACCATTTTGAAAACGTGGACATAAATGAGGATGATTTAGAAGAATAAATATTTAAAACATTTAAAATGATGTTTTAGAAAATGTTCCCTTAGAAATAATCCATTTGAAAACTCTTTTATGAAATATGGACATGGATAGTAAATATGTACCTGTAGATACTTATGTAAAGACAACCTCGGATATTAAAGAGATTGTGAAGTAAACCCTTATCAATTTGGTAACTTATGAAACATAAAACCCATTAAATAGGTATCATACAATGAAAATGTAAATACATATAAGGTAAAGTGTATTACACAAATAATACAATTATGGGCAGTACATACACCACACAAAATATAATAGTGGAAATATGGCATGAATCTCACGGAAATAAAGAGTGAGATGAAAACCCCTTACCACGTTAATCAACTGAGTCGTATGGAAAAAAGTTAATAAACACCAAATTATTTACAGAATAACATGAATATAAAGATAATCATGATAATATATATCAAATTCCAGTACACAATACACCACTTTCAATAATTTAGTGGCAAATAATGGAAATCTCACGGAATTGAATGCGAGATAAGAAAATCCCTTACCTTGTACTTTTACTTTGGTTGGGGTAGGTTAACCTCCTGTATAATATTGAAATAATTGTTATTAAATTATACAAGAATAATATATATTAATATGATATCATATATGATCTTTTAATATGTATTTGATAATAATATCTTAGTATTGTCGTTGTTTCGGGTGTTAGCTTACTTGTTTTCTTTTATATGTTTTGTTACGTAAGACATGTTTGTAAAGGATAGGTTTTATATTATTCATATCCATAATGATATCAAGTCCTTAAACATCATTTTTTAAATCATCAAATGATAATTATACTTGAATGGATACGTTGGAGAATGAATCTCATCGCGTTCTTGGAGACGGTAGTCCGTACATACGCACGAGCGACAATATCATTCTTTTGATATTAAAATAATATATAAATGGATGGTATATCATATATACAGAATCATTAACATGTTATATTTATTATTTACAAGAGTTACACATCATTATTATACTCATCCAAATAATATTATATTGAATAACAATTACACCACGACATGGAGACGGTAAGCCGTACGTACGCACGTATGGTGACATGTTATTCAAAGGGTGGATAGAATACTGAATATGGTTGTACCATATTTATAATAACATCACAGTATATATATGATACTGGATTTATTATTTTAGAATGGTAACAAAAAAGGAAGAAGAAGTGGAAGAAGAAATGAACTTAGAAAAGGGTGGTGAAATCATTACCTCTTTTTCGGGTTCTTTCTTTTGATTTGATCAAAAGGGCTCCATAGGTTGGATTTCTAATCAAACTAAGTCCCCTAGGTTGTACTGAGGTAAGTTGCGAGAGTATTTGGGCAGAGTTTGGGCAAACCAAAAGGCTTTGAAGGTGTGATGAAATGAGAAGGAGGAGTGCCCTTTTATAAGAGGGGTGAGGGGCACCTTTGGAAAAGCTAAAAATATTAATTTATAATAAATTCTTATTCGGTTTATAATGGATCCAAAGTTTATTATTCAAAGTTTAAGGTGGGGATGGGTCGAAAACAAATCAACCAATATAATTTATACAGGTTTGGGTACTTATATTAAACTTATCTTTAATTTTTAACTCTAAGTTAATTAGTTTCACTTTTACAATGTCTCTTTGTATTTTTATATAATATGGTTAATAAAATTACTACATACATCCAGGAGACCCCCAAGTGGTCCATTAATGATGAACCTATCATGATATAAGTCTCTTGGCCGAACCTTAGATTTTTAGGAATTTAATATCAATTAATAATATACTATTTGTTTTAAGAACTCTTTTATGTCAATTTTGACACTATTCAATAGTTGATTTTTGTGAAACTCATAACAGATTTATTACTTCAAACAAAGTCAATTAAATCAATCCTAATATATCATATTATCCTATAAAATTAGTTTAATTCATTAAAAGTTTCATATTATATTTATTTGGGTATTTATAATATCAATTATTTTAATTTTTCACTATTATAGTAATTACTGCATCATCATTGTGTCATAAATAAAATAAATTATTTAATGTCTAAAAATTATAAATAAAATATCATTATGTATGAAATCTTTTTATCTTTCTAATTAATATTTATAATCAAAAATCCAACATATATAACCCTATGTAACAATTGTTTTTCTAAAAGATTTATGCTTGTGTCATTTTTGTATTCATTTGAACTTAATTAAAATAAAGTGTCATTATCACTTACAAGTGGATCCATGGGGTCCCAAAATCGACCCAAAGATGACTATGGTCGAACATGTATCAACCAATAAGGTTAGGACACGTTTTAGGGTAATTTAGTATTATTATAATATTATTTTTTTAACCCTTATTTACCGGATTTACCCTTAACCATGGTAAATAAAATTTTTACCGCAGTAATTATTCAAAATGTCTAAAAATAAAAGTTAGCTATTTACACAATTTGAACATCCTGATTCCAAATATGAAATCCATTTTTGTAAATTCAAAACACAGAAGTGGCAGAAATTAATTTAAAATTAATTCCCGCTGTCAAAACAAAAAGCGTGTTTTTAAGAGATAATAACTATCAAAAGATTGACACCTGTTTATGTTCGGTTTAATTGTAAAATTATGTCCAATGACCAAAATTATATTAAATGGTAAAAATATATTCTAAATATACTTTAAAACCACTTAAATTCATAATTTATCATTATTAATTATTTTTATTAAAAAAGTTTTTTTTAATTAAAATTTAGTAATTTTCACTATTCATCAAAATATGAAAGTTATCCGAAATGTACCAAAATTTCACCTTAGGCTAAATTCGATATTCCGAATCCAAAAATGAAGTCCATTCTAAAATATAAAATATATATAATTTCAAAAAGTAGGTATTACTATTCATAACGGCTAGTTTGATTGGTTGTGGTGTGTTAGAACTCGAAGTTGCGTACAACACACGCTACAGTATTATTCAAAGGAAAGTGTACCGTGGAAGCTTGGGATGTTTCATTTTAAATTTTTTTGATGTCCCCATTTAGTCAAAAAGTTTAAAATATTGTATTTAAAAAGGTTTCACTATTAAAAGTTGATAAAAGTGCAATAATGAAAATGAATCTGTTCTTGTATTATGTCTAAGAAACTCATAATATGGATTCTAAAATTATAAGGATTATATAAAGTTTAAAATTTAGTTAATACTATTCATAACCTCTTTTGAATGGCTTGTTTGGTAATTCATGGTGTGCTTGAACTCGGTGTTGCGTGTAGTGCAAGTTATTGTATTATTTTAAAGAAATAACACACTATGAAATCTTGGGGTGTTACATTCTCCCCTCCTTCAATAAGTTACGTCCTCGCAATTTGAAATTGTTCTTTGAAAATAAAAGGTTGAAAATAAAAAATATCTTTGTGGGAAAACCCTCATCGGAAATTGGGTTACTAAAATTTAGTCTTAATATGAGGAAATGAGAAATTAAAGGGTCACCACCAAATTATGATCTCGATTAGGAGAACATTGGTGGCAATTAGAGACATATAATTGGAGGAAAAACGTAAATATTAATAGGTAGTGATTAAGGTCATCAATCAAAAACAAGTACAAAATTGAGGTCCTTAAACTCATCAATCTATGATGATTTGAAATACCATCGGTTCATCAAAATATAGGGTATTAGGATAACACATTTTTGACGTTTCAAAATATCTTAGTTGAAATCCCACATCGAAAAATGAATTAATGAGGCCTCTATTTAAAATAAAGAGTGGAAAGTATGAAGATTACCGAAAATAACACATACTAGGTTTCCATGTAGGAAAATATGGATATGGAAAAGAAATCTAACCATCAATTATCTGATGGAGAGTGGTAGAGAACATGGCTATGAAAAGGCCAGCAATCCCAAAGCCATAAATTAGTGATGATTTAAGGTACCATCTAGGACAACATTTTTGTTCTAAGTTCCTTTTCTTAATGTTGAGGAATTTATTTATGATATTGGATAAGATCATAAGGAGATATACTTACTTTATAATTAGAGTTTTGTCCATTAATTAATTTCTACCACAAACTCATCTTTCACTCGTAAAAAAAATTCTATTTATACTATTCGTACAGGGTTCCAAAATAAATGAATTTATAATTCATCTACAAGATCTTTTAAAAAAACTACATTATTTAATCCAAGACATCTCTTGGGCCAGTGGTAGGTGATACACCCTTGTCGCCCTTCGGTTGCGGGTTCAAGTCTCGCGGCCTTGCCGGACGCGACGGGTTGCCGCCCGACCTCCGGGTTGTCCTTTTATGGAAATCCAAAATTAATTTCAAACTATAATTTATCCAAAATATTTCTGACCAAACTCACAGTCCAACATTTATAAGGAAGTTAAACATAATGTAGATCCTTTTTACCACGTAATAGCATATGAATACCTTCATCATGTATTCTTTTAATACACTGAAACATCCTGAACTACCATATTCCTTATTGATTACATTCATGCTCCCTTATTCCATATAGAATGCTGGATATACCTCATCAATCCAAAAATGTTTTAAACCCAAACAATAATGGAATATACAGATCATTAATCAGTTCCAAGGTAGTCAAGAATATCCAATATAATTTATCCAAAACAATCATGTATTATTCCAAAATCACTAACTCGGTATCAGAACTATATTATGGTTTATCATTCTCTCAACCATATATTTTCCAAAAATTTATCCTGCTGTTGAGTCACCTTTCTTTGTTCCACACAATCTCAAGTCCTTAATGAAATAGTACTGTAGTAAAATCCTTATATACTCCATAAATATTATAACAAGTACATTGTTGATACAACACTCAATTGATATAATCAACATAAGAACTCTAATCATTCCTCTTCATCTGTGGTAGTATCATAACTTGATTATTATCCAATAACATCATTTGCGGCATATTCTGATGACTGGGACATAGGTTCGCATAGTGTCCAAAATCCTTGCAAATGAAGCATTGTACATTTGAAACCATTTTCTTACCCTTGCAGTCACGTACTTTGTGCACTTTCCCTCTACACTTATAACATACTCTCATTCCTTTCAGGCAAGTTCCAGGGTGTTTCTTTCCACAGTTACCACATATGGGAAAATTCTTCTTTTTCCTCTTCCCTTTATCCATCTTTCTCCCTTCCACCCTTTTATTCTCTTGCTTCCCTTCAAAGCCATAGGACTCAGTAAACTCTTTACTTATCTTATCAACACATGATATTATTTCTTCATATGATGATAATACATACGAGACTATTTCTCTTGTAAATTCTGGCTTAAGACCATAAAATATATGATCCTTCTTTCTCTTTGTATCATGTGCATTGCTGGAGTTCTCATTCCTTCTACTAGGCGCCATTTCTAAACATTGGCATACACTAGATTAGTTTATGAATAACAATACCTAATCCCAAACTTTTAAAACACATAACATAAATTAAATAGTTTATGGATATAATCCATAATCATAAAAATGTCTCTTTTGAGGAAGTATATACTCATAAACCCTTCATAATGATTTGTAAAGAAAATGAGTGTTATCTTAAGAATATCCCCCGGGAGTGTCGTAACCAAGAGTGCAGCAAGGCCCGTTGCCGTGCACCAGTTCCCGTTCGAGTCTAGCTCAAAGCGGTGTTTTCGGGTTTTAACCCTAGGTACATCTGTGCCAGAGCCGCCTCTACCTGCTCGTATCCAGACAGGGATGTATTGCTCAGAAAACTCACAAAATCTCTACATTACCAAAATTCTAGGAAGTTCTTCTATACTAATCCTCAAAGTTCATCTTAGGTATACGTGCTCTAATAAGAGTTTATCTAAATCTAGCTTCCAAGGTTTGTACTAAACTTCCTCTGATACCAACTGTAGCGCCCCGACCCCAGTTACCTAGAGTCGGTGCATTATTACATAACATTGGCATGATCACAAGAAAGATCAAATCTCGAAAGACTGATTGGTTTAGTAGCCTTGGAAACAGTAGATATATTCATAATTTTTACATTACATCATAAAATGAAAAACTACTACAACAACATAATATCTCCACAGTCCACACTATTATCCCCACATAATATCCATGCAGGTCATTCATAACGTACTTCTTCACATCCTGGGGAAAATAAACATAGAAAAGGGGTGAGCTCAAATGCCCAGTAAGGATAAAAATATAGCGGAACATTCAAAATAAGCATAAACATTTAAGTCAATGCATTACTAAAACAAAATCCTTTTAAACTTTAACTTCAACATAGTATGGAAAAAGTAAAATTAAATAATGTCATTTACTTATTCACATGGATATTCTACTAATCGAATAATCACATGCAAAATAAATAACCACTTTCATAATAATGGAATGCATAATGCTAAACTTTATTTTCTTTTCAAGGCCTCGTCCCAATACCTTGGGGCTAACTGTAACCGGAACCCAACCCGGAGTGCCTCTAATAACCGGAAACCAACCCGGAGTGCCTCTAATAACCGGACACCAACCAGGAGTGCCTCTAATAACCAGAGACCAAACCGGAGGGCTTAATTTTACCAGTCCCTACCCTGGAGGGCTTACTTTAACCAGTTCCCAACCTGGAACATACTTTTCAAACACATTCATATGAAGTAAAGGTTGAAATATAACATAAACATTCTTATTAGAACTAGCATACGAAATGTCAATACTGTACTCATAAACCATGAATGTTATATAAATGACACATCTACAGTCAAACATATCACAAAACTTCATTACAATATGGAAGTTTTAAATCATAATGAATCAACTTCAAATAATCTTAAAATCCGTCAAAGGATGTTGACATAGATAAAAATGTTTTTTTTTAAATTATTGAGAGAAATATCCCTTTTTCATGAAAACATTTTAATGTTACACAATTTAGAAAGTAAGGCATTTAAATACATTTTTGAATCAAAGTGTCCCATACCACTTTGAAACTTTTGAATGGAATTAACACTTTTAAAACATTCATTTTCATATAAATAAATCCTTACAAACCATTTTGAAAACGTGGACATAAATGAGGATGATTTAGAAGAATAAATATTTAAAACATTTAACATGATGTTTTAGTAAAATTTCCCTTAGAAATAATCCCTTTGAAAACTCTTTTATGAAATATGGACATGGATAGTAAATATGTCCCTGTAGATACTTATGTAAAGACAACCTCGGATATTAAAGAGATTGTGAAGTAAACCCTTATCAATTTGGTAACTTATGAAACATACAACCCATGAAAGAGGTATCATACAATGAAAATGTAAATACACATAAGGTAAAGTTTATTACACAAAGAATACAATTATGGGAAGTACATACACCACACAAAAGATAATAGTGGAAATATGGCATGAATCTCACGGAAATAAAGAGTGAGATGAAAACCCCTTACCACGTTAATCAACTGAGTCGTATGGCCAAAAGTTAATAACCACCAAATTATTTACAGAATAACATGAATATAAAGATAATCATGATAATATATATCAAATTCCAGTACACAATACACCACTTTCAATAATTTAGTGGCGAATAATGGAAATCACACGGAATTGAATGTGAGATAAGAAAATCCCTTACCTTGTACTTTTACTTGGTTGGGGTAGGTTAACCTCCTGTATAATATTGAAATAATTGTTATTAAATTATAAAAAAATCATATATATTAATATGATATCATATATGATCTTTTAATATTTATTTGATAATAATATCTTAGTATTATCGTTGTTTCGGGTGTTAGCTTACTTGTTTTCTTTTATATGTTTTGTTACATAAGACATGTTTGTAAAGGATAGGTTTTATATTATTCATATCCAGAATGATATCAAGTCCTTAAACATCATTTTTTAAATAATCAAATGATAATTATACTTGAATGGATACGATGGAGAATGAATCTCATCGCGTTCGTGGAGACGGTAGTCCGTACGTACGCACGAGCGACAATATCATTCTTTTGATATTAAAATAATATATAAATGGATGGTATATCATATATACAGAATAATTAACATGTTATATTTATTATTTACATGAGTTACACATCATTATTATACTCATCCAAATAATATTATATTGAATAACAATTACACCACGACGTGGAGACGGTAAGCCGTACGTACGCACGTATGGTGACATGTTATTCAAAGGGTGGATAGAATACTGAATATGGTTGTACCATATTTATAATAAAATCAAAGTATATATATGATACTAGATTTATTATTTTATAATGGTATCAACAAAGGAAGAAGAAGTGGAAGAAGAAATGAACTTAGAAAAGGGTGGTGAAATCATTACCTCTTCTTCGGGTTCTTTCTTTTGATTTGATCAAAAGGGCTCCATAGGTTGGCTTTCTGATCAAACTAAGGCCCCTAGGTTGTACTGAGGTAAGTTGCGAGAGTATTTGAGCAGAGTTTGGCCGAACCAAAAGGCTTTGAAGGTGTGAAGAAATGAGAAGGAGGAGTGCCCTTTTATAAGAGGGGTGAGGGGCACCTTTGGAAAAGCTAAAAATATTAATTTATAATAAATTCTTATTCGGTTTCTAATGGATCAAAAGTTGATTATTCAAAGGTTAAGGTGGGGATGGGTCGAAAACCACTCAAACAATAGAATTTAGACAGGTTTGGGTACTTATATTAAAATTATCTTTAAGTTTTAACTCTAAGTTAATTAGTTTCACTTTTACAATGTCTCTTTGTATTTTTATATAATATGGTTAATAAACTTACTACATACATCCAAGAGACCCCCAAGTGGTCCATTAATGATGAACCTATCATGATATAAGTCTCTTGGCCGAACCTTAGATTTTTAGGAATTTAATATCAATTAATAATATACTATTTATTTTAAGAACTCTTTTATGTCAATTTTGACACTATTCAATAGTTGATTTTTGTGAAACTCATAACAGATTGATTACTTCGAAAAAATTCAATTAAATAAATCCTAATATATCATATTATCCTATAAAATTAGTTTAATTCATTAAAAGTTTCCTATTATATTTATTTGGGTATTTATAATATCAATTATTTTAATTTTTCACTATTATAGTAATTACTGCATCATCATTGTGTCATAAATAAAATAAATTATTTAATGTCTAAAAATTATAAATAAACTATCATTATGTAGGAAATCTTTTTATCTTTCTAATGAATATTTATAATCTAAAATCCAACATACATAACCCTATGTAACAATTGTTTTTCTAAAAGATTTATGCTTGTGTCATTTTTGTATTCATATGAACATAATTAAAATAAAGTGTCATTATCACTTACAAGTGGATCCATGGGGTCCCAAAATCGACCAAAAGATGCCTATGGTCGAACATGTATCAACCAATAAGATTAGGACACGTTTAAGGGTAATTTACTATTATTATAATATTATTTTTTTAACCCTTATTTACCGGATTTACCCTTAACCATGGTAAATAAAATTTTTACCGCAGTAATTATTAAAAATGTCTAAAAAAAAGTTATCTATTTACACAATTTGAACATCCTGATTCCAAATATGGAATCCATTTTTGTAAATTCAAAACACAGAAGTGGCAGCAATTAATTTAAAATTAATTCCCGCTGTCAAAACAAAAAGCGTGTTTTTAAGAGATAATAACTATCAAAAGATTGACACCTGTTTATGTCCGGTTTAATTGTAAAATTATGTCCAATGACCAAAATTATATTAAATGGTAAAAATATATTCTAAATATACTTTAAAACCACTTAAATTCATAATTTATCATTATTAATTATTTTGATTAAAAAAGTTTTTTTTAATTAAAATTTAGTAATTTTCACTATTCATCAAAATATGAAAGTTATCCGAAATGTACAAAAATATCACCTTAGGATAAATTCGATATTCCGAATCCAAAAATGAAGTCCATTATAAAATATAAAATATATATAATTTCAAAAAGTAGGTATTACTATTCATAACGGCTAGTTTGATTGGTTGTGGTGTGTTAGAACTCGAAGTTGCGTACAACACACGCTACTGTATTATTCAAAGGAAAGCGTACCGTGGAAGCTTGGGATGTTTCATTTTAAATTTTTTTGATGTCCCCATTTATTCAAAATGTTTAAAATATTTTATTTAAAAAGGTTTCACTATTAAAAGTTGATAAAAGTGCAATACTGAAAATGAATCTGTTCTTGTATTATGTCTAAGAAACTCATAATATGGATTCTAAAATTATAAGGATTATATAAAGTTTAAAATTTAGTTAATACTATTCATAACCTCTTTTGAATGGCTTGTTTGGTAATTTATGGTGTGCATGAACTCGGTGTTGCGTGTAGTGCAAGTTATTGTATTATTTTAATGAAATAACACACTATGAAATCTTGGGGTGTTACAGTGGAAGTCCTCCGCTGCCTCGTTGACATAGGTTCTGGAATCAATCTAATTCCGACCCGGACACTGCGAAAGCTGGGTCTGTCTGAAGGTGATTTAACTCCCTCTGACCTCAGGATCCAGGGGTACGACATTACAGAGCAAACCCCAGTCGGCAAGATCCGCCTGAAGACTCAGTTTGGTGGCTTAATTTCCAGCACCGAGTTCATGGTTGCTTCTCAGGACACCGCCTACAATGCATTGATGGGTAGGCCATGGCTCCATCTGCATGCAGCGGTCCCTTCGTCGTATCACCAGTGCCTCAAGTACTCGCTCAATGGTCGAGTAGGCGTGCTCCAAGGAGACGCGTCCCCTTTCAGTTCTTGTGAGGCCCGCTACCTGGATGCGGGTTATTACAAAAGTAAGGATAAGCAAATCCTAGTAAGCGAGGGTGAACCCGCCCCGGTCACAAGTGACCCCTGGGCAGGCATGGATGACGCCTACATCCTCCTGATCCACCGGTTGGAGGCCACGACCCCCCGACATGGGGAAATGTTTTGTTGTTTCGGGTACGCAAGGAAGGCATGTTCTCGCGTCCAAGAGACGACGGAAAATCACCTCGTACTCTTACATCAACTAGGCTCAGGTGATCCCTGAATCTCCTACCCCTATACGGTACCGGGACTTCAAGCTGATGACAACGGCGGTGCGCCATACGTGTCTCTTCCGCCTGGCTGGAATTAACCGACTAAGGCCGACACGTCACCACTGCTTCGATATCATCAACAGGGGCCCCTGGGGCCAAAGGCCAGATGGGATAGGATCGACTGCTTTCATTGCTACGGTCTCGATGGAAAGCGAGTCTCCTGATGTGATGACCGCTGCTGCCCAAGCTAGCACCAGCTGCCCCATGGATCTTGATAGCCCAGAAGTATCTTCCGTTGCGGGAAGTCCCCCCACGGCTGGGGAGGAAGACCTGGAGGATTCTCCTCCCACCTTTGAAGAAGGCGTCTCCACCACGGTTGATGAATTGGTATAGGAGAACCTTGGAAGCGAGGCAGATCCGAGACCCACATTGATCAGTGCAGCCATGTCCCTCGAGGAGCGGCAGCAGTACGTAGACTTCCTCAAACACCACCGTGATGTGTTTGCCTGGAGTTACGAAGAGATGCCAGGGACGGATCCCCAAGTGTTCATCCACCGTCTGGGCCTCCCAGCAAAACATCGTGGGTTTAAGCAGCCTCCCAGGAAGATGCACCCTTCTCATGGTGCCATGGTTGAGGCTGATGTTGATAATCTAATCAAAGCCAACTTCTTCAAGGAGGTCCAGTACCCCAAGTGGCTTTCCAACATTGTGCCAGTCAGGAAGAAGAATGGGCAGATCAGAGTCTACATCGACTTCAGCGGTCTTAATCGCCACTGCCCAAAGGATGACTTCCCACTCCCGGTAACAGAGCTGTTGATTGACACCACGGTCGGGTTCCAAGCCCTCTCTTTCATGGATGGGTATTCCGGGTATAACCAGATCCGGATGGCCCCCGAAGACGAGCAGTCCACTGCCTTAAGGGCTCCCCAAGGTACCTTTTTCTACCAGGTAATGCCATTCGGTTTGAAAAATGCAGGTGCCACTTATCAGAGGGCCATGCATCGCATATTCAAACCGATTCTCGGGACATTGGTGGAATACTACGTGGATGACCTCGTAGTCAAATCATGCCAGCGCCAGGACCATCTCAAAGATCTTGAGAAATTGTTCGGTTTCCTCCGTTCCCGTCACCTGAAGATGAACCCACTGAAGTGTGCCTTCGGGTTCACCTCCGGGAAGTTTCTGGGCTTTGTTGTCAGATACGGAGGTATCGAGATCGACCCGGAGAAGATCAAGGCCATCAGCCAAATGCCTCCCCCGAGCAACATTCGGGAGCTTCGAGGCCTTCAAGGCCACTTGGCCTATATACACCGATTCATTGCGAATCTGGCCGGTAAGTGTAAGCCCTTTTCCCGGCTCATGAAGAAGGGTGCTGCCTACGAATGGGATGAGGAGTGTCGGACCGCCTTCGAGGAAATCAAGCAGTATCTTCTCCAACCTTCGGTCCTGATGCCACCCATCTCCGGAAAGCCATTGGTCCTTTACGTGCCCGCCCTGGAGAGATCCCTCGGTGCGCTGCTCGCCCAGAAGAACAACGAGGGTACTAAGAATAGTCTCTACTATCTCAGCCGCATGCTTCTCGATATGGAGATTCGATACTCCCCTGTCGAAAAGAGCTGTCTTCCGCTCGTCTTCACCGTGAAGAAGTTGTGACATTACCTGCAGCACCACGAGGTGCAATTGGTCTCCCGGGTAGACCCACTAAAGTACATCCTGAACCGTCCCATGCTGACTGGCCGACTAGCACGGTGGGCAGTGATTCTCCAGCAGTTTGATATCAGGTTTGTACCTCAGAAGGCCATTAAGGGACATGCATTGGCAGACTTTTTAGCTTCCCATCCAACCTCCTCGAATCAATACTTGGACCTGGATTTCCCTGATAAGACAATCCTCTCAGTCGATCATGTTGTCCCGTGTTGGAAAATGCATTTCGACGGTGCCTCCCGGAGCCCCACCGGTAGGAGGCTCAATGATCCCAAGCTCAACAGAGTGGGCCTGGGTATTGTCTTCATTACCCCGGCGTAGGCCATCATTCCATACTCGTCCCTGTTGTCTGAAGGCTGTACGAGCAATGAGGCAGTGTACTAGGCTCTCATCACTGACCTCGAGTTGGCCCTTGAGATCCATGGTCCCCACCTACATGTGAAGGGAGATTCCGAGCTGGTAATCAAACAGGTTAATGGCGACTACGTCGTCATGAAGTCAGAGCTTACACCGTTGCTGGAGTACACCCTCCTCCTAATGGCCTAGTTCTCTTCTCTACTAGAGGTTACCCATGTCCCACGGTCGCAGAACGGCCAAGAAGACGCCCTGGCTGGCTTAGCTGCGTCACTCGCAGAACCCGAGCAAGATGATTTGGTCATACTCGTGGCCCACCGGAGATTCATTTCCCCCGTCACCCAAGAGGACCATGATAGCCTGTGGGTAAGTCATCTCACCGCCTGACCCTCCATATCAGGAGTCCCGGGTTCGTCAGACGCAGTGGTTGAAACCACCCCCGACTGGAGAGCACCTTTTGTCGAGTATCTCCAAAATGGTCAGCTCCCGGACGACCGGGCCGAATGCGAGCGAATCTGACGCCGCGCGCTGCAATTTACCCTCCAGAGCGGCCCCAGTCTTGAACAGATCCTTTATAAGCGGAGTTTTGATGGTGTCCTCCTCCGTTGCATCCAAGGAGGGGAGATACCTCAAGTTATGCAATAGGTTCACGCCGGTTCCTGTGGCGCCCATCAAGCTGGGCCGAAACTATCCCATCAAATTCGGAGGTTAGGGTACTTTTGGCCCGCTATGATCCACGATTGTATTGGATATGCCAAGAGATGACACGCGTGCCAAGTACACGCCAACTTCTTGCTTCGGCCACCGGAGCCCCTCTACCCCACCAAGTACTCTTGGCCGTTTGCGGTATGGGGACTTGATGTAGTGGGACCGTATCCACCGGCAACAGCCCGCCAGTGTAGGTTCATCCTGACTGCTACAGATTTCTTCTCCAAGTGGGCAGAAGCAGTTCCGCTCAAAGAGGTCAAGGCCCGTTCCATCTTTGACTTTGTGAGCTCCAATATTATCCACCAGTTTGGAGTACCTCATTCCATCCTCACCGATAACGGCACCAACTTCCAAGCAGCTGAATTGAAGAAATTGTACGCTAAGTACGACATCCGGTCGAACCATACCTCCCGCTACCACGCGCAGGCGAATGGACAGATCGAGGCGTTCAACAAGACCCTATCTAACATTCTGCAGAATATGGTTGGTCAGAATAAGAAAAGTTGTCGGGACAAGATCCCCAACGCCCTCTGGGCTTACTGGACGACGACTCGCAACTCTACTCAGGTGACCCCATATTCCCTGGTGTATGGAGTTGAGGCCGTCCTACCCATTGAGATCCAGCTGCCATCGCTACACACTGCAGTTTATGATCACCATACATCAGATGAGGTAGCCGAGATCCGTCTAGCTGAACTAGAGGCACTGGATGAGAACTGGCTTCGTGCCCTGCACAATCTGGAAAGGCATCAGGACAAGATAGAGAGAGCCTTTGACAAGAAGGTTCGTCTCTGCTCAGTTCTACAGGTTGACCTGGTACTGGCCCTTCGAGCGCCAATGATTCCCGGTAGGAAACCGCCTAAGTTAGAACCCAATTGGGAAGGGCCTTATATAATCCATAAGGTTTACCCTAATGGAGAATACTCTTTGGTGACCACGGATGGAGAGCGTATAACCCCTCCCACCAATTCCAAGTTCCTCAAGTGATACTTTTCCTAGGGCAAAAATGGTCCAGCACGACCCTAAACTGCGTGAAGGTTCGGCACGACCCTAAACTGCGTAAAGGTCCTGTACGACCCTAAACTGCAAAATGGTCCTGCATGACCTTAAACTGCATCTTCGTCCTGCAAGACGATAAACTGTGAAACGGTCCTGCATGACCTTAAACTGGACACTATGGTCCAACATGACTCTAAACTGTAATGTCCTGCACGACCATAAACTGCATATTCGTCCTGAAAGACGTTAAATTGCAAGCCGGTCAGGCCTTCCTGACCGGGGCTCAGCTTCAGGCCCCTTGGCCTCCTTGGGCCCCTGTCCCCCGTCTTCACCGAGGTTTGGCCCCAGGCCCCCCTTGGTTTTTCCCCGACTTACCCTCTTGCGGGATTGTATGGAATGGTGTAGGACTACGTCCTCATTCACGTCGGATTACTTGTCGTACCATACATATCCCCAAATGAGGTGCTTCTCATCGTCCCGCATGACGTTAAACTGCATTTCTAGAACTACGTGTGGCTTGATTCCCATCTTCATGGGATACGTAGGAGCGCTCGGACGCCTCCTCTTGAGCCCAGCCCCAAGATTTTCTCTTCCGCTATTCCCCATGGGAATAGTTTCCATGGAGAATCTTTGTGTAGCAGGGAGTAGGATTTCATGGCCCCACTCATGCAACCCCGCTCGCACAAGGATTGTAAGGGTCGCACCATGTGCCCACTCCCGTTCTTCTATCCCCCCACGTCCTCACCGCATGACGCTAAACTGCATGGCCTTCAAGAACTACGTATGGCTTGATTCTCATCCTCATGAGATACGTAGGAATGCCCAGACATTTCGTCCGTCGGCCCAGCCCAAAAGCAAAAATCTTCCCCTTGGGTCAAGACATGGCAGGGTGCACACTTTTTCCCCCAACTCACATCGAGCAAGCCTCAACCTGGCTGCACATTTCCCCCTTGAGGTGTTTGCCCCTTTCGTGGATGGATACATCTATTCTTCACCCACTCCTTGACTGGGATTCCATCAATTTTTCACACCCAGAGGGACCCCCAAGAACGGCCTGGATACAACGCCCAAGGGCTCTCCTACCGATACGTTCCTATACCCCCGAGGGTTTTCAAGCAAAAAATCGATACAAGTCCCGCGTTGCGAATTTGGTCAGCGGTCGACATTCATTTGCTGCTCCCACAACGGGTCACCATAGGAACGCTGTGTTTCGAACATGGTCAACAGTGTCCTGGATCTTCGGGTCCACCCCGAGATGTCCCAGACATCGAGTGCAGTGATTCATTCTGCCCCATCCTGAGGTGACAAACTTCTCCCAGGTGGTGCTAGCGATCGGGCCATGGCCCAGGATTCCTCATAGGGGTGTACGGTGTGATGTGGGACTATGTCCTCATTCACGTCTGGATCATGTACCATGTCGTAAAAATCCCCTTACGAGGCCCAGCCTCAGACCCCTTGGACTTTCCGGGCCACATCCTAGGTCCCTTTTTACCCAGAGTGTACAATGTGACGTGGGACTATGTCCTCATTCACGTCGGGATCATGTACCATGTCGTACGACTCCCCTTACGAGGCTCAGCCTCAGGCCCCTTGGCCTTCTCGGGTCCCCGACCCTCGTCCTCATTGCAAGACGTTAAACTACAAGTAGGTCAGGACTTCCTGACCAATGCTTAACCATCAGGCCCCTTGGCCTTTCCGGGCCACGACCCATGTCCCCTCTTATAGGAGTTTACAGTGTGGTGCGGGACTACGTCCTCATTCGCTGCGGCTTCATCGCCATACCGCACAACTCCCTTTGTTAGGGGTACATTGTTCCCCTTCTCATCGAGTATGACGTTAAACAACATATAGGGAACTACGTGCGGATTGATTCCCATCCTAATGGGATACGTAGGACCACCTGAATGTCCAAGGTTCGGGTCCAGCCCCATCTCTCGGGAATCCTCATCCCATCATGGCCCCTTGGCCTATCCTTCCTCCATGAGAGGATCATATGGTGTGGTGTGGGATTATGTCCTCATTCACGATGGTCTCGTAATGACCACGCCATGCCCCCCCCCCCCCACTGAGCTGTTTCGTCAGTCCCTTTTTCGGTAGTTCGCCAATGTGCCTAAGAGTACTCTAGTTTATTACCTGGAATTCCAAGCTTTACTCGGACACGTCCGCACCCACTTTCCAGGCTTTGCGTATCCCTGCATCAGGGCTTTCATTGTCTCTCACACCTGGAGGGACCCCCAACAATGTATTGGATACTATTCCCAAGGGCTCTCCTACCATTACGGGCCAATGCTCTGAGGGTTTCGGACAACAAATCGATCGAATCCCGCGTTGCGAATATTGTCAGCGGTCGATGCTCATTTGTTGTTCCCACCTCAGGCTAACGCGACACGGACGCTGTGTTTCCATCATGGTTTACAGTTTTCCTCTATTGCCACGCCAACCCATTAAGCCCAAATGACGGGTACACGATTCACACCCTTCATCACTTCATCGTGTCCAAGTAGAGTCGCAGAACTCTTGGTACTTTTCCTCCGTGCACGTCTGCGCGTTGGGAGAACAAGCTGCATCAAAGGGGTCCTTCAAAACTCTCTGCCGACTCCCCTTTGATGGACGCCCCAAGTATTGCGATAAGGATCTTCCCCCCTTGTTTCCCACACCGAGTTTATCTCACGTGGGCTTAGGGATTGGGTTGACATTTGTGCTTACTCGGGATTTGTCACCATCCACGGTCCGAGCTCTAAGACCATAAACTAAGACTCTCATCTGGAACTACGTTCAAGACCCCGTGTCTTTGGGTCCAGCTTGAGTTCAGCAAGTTCGAGTTCAGCATGTTCACCTCTCTCGGGTCATACCATTGGGACCCCGACCACCGGACCGCGTGGCGTAGTGTAGGATTACGTCCTCAATCACGTCAGGTTTTCAATAGCTGCACCATGCACACCCCATTCTGAGATTTGGCCCTCCTATTCCTTGTCCTGCATGACATTAAAGGGCACCCTTCAGAACTACGTGTGGCTTGATTCCCATCCTCATGGGATACGTAGGACCACCTGAATGTCTAAGATTTGGGTCCAGCCCCACCTCTTGGAGATCTCCTGATTTCCCGGTCACCTAGGCCACTTGGCCAATCCCTCTCCAGAAGGGGGATGTGTAGGTATGATACAAGGTTTTGGGCACCGTGCCCCCTTCCCCCGGGAACCTTCAATCTCTCGATCACCCTCAAAGTTGAGTCCCATGACTCCTTGTAGTGGTTCACCCATGTATTAAGATAAATCTGGTCTAGGACCAAGAGTGTCAGATTCAACTTGATCAAGTTCCTTCCACTTGTCAAGCTTCGTGTTCCCCTCCATTCTGGCTTCCATCACCTTTCACACCTAGAGGGACCCCCAATAACGGCCTGGATACAATACCCAAGGGCTCTCCTACCGTTACGGGCCAACTCCCCCGAGGGTTATGGACAACAAATCGATAAAATCCCGTGTTGCGAATATGGTCAGCGGCCGATGCTCATTTGTTTGTCCTCATTTCAGGCTAACGCGACAGGATGCTGTGTTGCGAACATGGTCAGCAGTAATCCTCTGTCGTCATGACAGCCCCTTTAGTCCTTGAATGTTGGTTGCATGATTCACATCATTTTCCACCCCATCATGTCCAGGTGGAATCTCGACACTTTTGGTGTTATCCCTCAGTGCACCTTTGCATGTCAGGGGGACAAAGCTGCAATCTGGCGTCCTTTGGGGCTCCCATGGTCCGAGCTCTAAGACCATAAACTAAGATCCATTCGGGACTACGTTCAACTTGATTCCCATACTCATGGGATGCATAGGACCACCCAGACGCCCTGTCTCCGAGTACAACCCATTCAGGAAGCCAGCCTCTCTCCCTGTTTTACCTCTGTATAGGCCCCTCGGGCTAAGGTTTCCCTCTCCGAATGGCGTAAAATTTGATGTGGGATCATGTCTCTGTCAATTGTGTTTTATAACACTGCGCACATTTCCTGCCTAGCATCGTCTCTGCTATGTCTGCGCTGCATGATGATAAAATGCATGCTTGGTCCTATCATACGACCCTAAAACATTGACATTATCAACCTGGCCGCACGACGAAAAATGGCACCGCATTGTTGTGACCTCGTTGTAGAGGACATCACGTTGGGTATTGGTAATGTGCCATGCCATTTGTCAACGCCCATCACGGATTTATTCTTGTGGCGACATCACGACCTACTGTTCTAGGCCTGTCGCTTCACAAAAAATCCATTCACCTTAAAGAACAAACAAGATACATCAAATTCCGCTTCTTTTAGTGCAAGGGCCAAGCCCGCACTCCCCTTTTCCCCTGGAACTGGTATCCTACCATGCCATTTTCCAGAACTACGTATGGCTTGATTCTCATCCTTAAGAGATACGTAGGAGCGCTCGGGCACTTCCCCGTGGGCCCAGCCTAATTTTCGCTTTCGGTCCCTTGACCAAAAACCTCTCCCAAGGAGGTTGTGTGGTGTGATATGGGGTTGTGCCCTCATTCACGGCGGGTTGTTCACCGCGCCGTACACACCTCCTATTCCCATTCACGCCAGGTGTTTGAGTTACTCCACCATGTGCCTCTTATGTTTCCTCTCACCCATGGTCCGAATTCTACGACCCTAAACTAAGATCTCCCCAAGGGAAAGGAATCTACTCCCTCTCTCTAATATGTTTCGTTGCCGTATTCAGATGTGTTTTGACAAAGAGCCCGAAGTGTGGGATTTTCACAGGGACATTCCCCTCGTCCCATGACCAAGCTTCATGAGCCCGCTATTTGGATCCTCACCCTCTTCCACATCCAAAAGGACCCTCGGACGACGTGGATACTAAGCTTAAGGGCTCTCCATGAATGCTGGACCTAAGGGCCCTTCAATCATTTCGGGCCAACATCCCCACAGATATTGGACAACAAATCGATAAAATCCCGCGTTGCGAATATGGTCAGCGGTCGATGCTCATTTGTTTGTCCCCATTCTAGGCTAACGCGACAGGATACTGCGTTGCGAATACGGTCAGCAGTTACCCTCCATCGTCACGCCGCCATCATTGTGATCTGAATCTCGAGCACCATGATTCACACATTTCCACTTCCCCATGTTCAAGTGGAATTCCATCATACTCGGCTCTTTCTCTTCGCGCATCTAGGTGCGCCACAAGATCGTGTTAGTGTCACTGGGCTGGGATTCACCGAGCGTCCCTTTGCCCTAACTATCCCCTCTCTGTGTCGGGAAATACCCACCACTACTGCTTGTTTCCCACACCGAGCACGACTCACGTGGGCTTAGTAGTTTTGGCAGGATGTGTACCAAGACGGTCGAGCTGCTCATCATCCTGCATGACGTTAAAATGCACTTTCAGAACTACGTATGGCATGATTCCCATCCTCATGGGGTACGTAGGAATGCCCGACCACTTTGCTTCGGGCCCATCCCAATCCTCACTCTTGGTCCCTCGACCTGAAGAGTTTCCTCCGGGGGTATGTGGTGTGATTTGTACTCCAAGTCCACATTCACGTCGGCTTTATATATACCGCGCCACACGCTTCCCTTTTATTTTGCGTCCTATCGTATGACGTTAAACTACAAGATTCTATGTGTCCTCAACGCATGAAAATAAACTGTGGTTCTGCCCTGAACAAGTTCAGGATGCCCCAAGACCCCACTGGGAAGTGACAAATCCCCTTGCCAGAGAGGCCCTGTCCCAAAGAAGGAATGATCCATGATCAAACCAATACGCCCATCGGGCGTACTCCCACCACGGTGGTGTAACTACCTAAGTTTTGGATTCTGTTCGGACAGACCATCACTCCATATTCCACGCTTTGCGTGCCCCTTATTCGGACCCTTGTCCTCTTTCGTGTCTAAAGGAACCCCCTAACGGCCTGGTCTCATGCCGCATCGGCTCACCTACCGTCCTGGGCCAACGTTCCGAAAGACTGGTCATGTTTGGAAGGACCCCCTAACAGTATGGATGTTCGACCTATGGTCCGCCTACTGTCATGGGCCAACGTCCCGAAGGATTGATCGACAACAAATTGATAAAATCCCGCATTGCGAATATGGTCAGCGCTCGATGCTCATTTTTTGTACCCATTTCAGGCTAACACAGTAAGGGTACCGTTTCTCCTCCAAGGTTAACGGTTGTCCCTTATTGTCACGCCATCCCCACAGTGATCCGAATCTTGGGTATCGTGATTCACACTTCCCATTTTCATCTGTTTGGACCGATTTCAACGCCCCTGGCGTTGCCCCGTTCATGCATAAGAGCACGTTGAAGAAACGGTAATTCGGCTATCCTGGAAGTTCCTCCTCTGATCAAGCCTTCCCCATCTTTCGGGAATCTGGACTGGCTTGGGGAATTGTCGTGAAACATCCCGCAAACATTGTAGGGATATAACAAGGCAATTCAACAGTGGAAATCATGCTTGCTACGGCATTCAAAACAAAGGTAAAATTTGGAAGCACGAAAGTACCAATAAAAGGGTTTTGGGTTTGTTACAATACTTGGGGGTTGACTTCCCCCATGGATGGGTTGACCCCGTCAAAAGAGCGTTGCAGCTCCGCCACCCGTTGACGTGCGGCATCCAAGGCTTGCTGCTGCTGAATCAGCTCTCGATCCTCCTCAGCAGCGGCGGGGCGCAGTTCGTCAGTTCTGGCTTTGGCCCTCTCTGCATCAGCTTGAACGGCATCCATCTTTTCAGTGGTCTGCCTCATGTGCTCTTTTGCCTCTACCAGCTGGGCCTTCAACCGTGAGACTAGCTCAGATTGCGCATCAAGAGAGGCTGAAAGCTCATCTACTCGGGTCTGCATCCGTTGAACCTCGCCTTCAGCCTCCTAGAGATTCTTAATGCTGGTCGCCTTCCTCCGCTGCCAGCCCACGCTGAGCCCACGATCATGCTCTCGGATCTTCTCAGCCATAAGATCTTGGATGAGTGCATGAGGACGTTGGGCATCCACTCCCCCAGCGCACAGTTCGCGCAACCGCAAGCGAAGCCTATCCATTTCGGCCAGCCATTGTGCTTTGGGAGTGTCCTTGATAAAGCGTGCGATCAGCTTCCATGACCGGCGGCGGACTATGCTGCTGTCTTCCTCGTCGGAGGCCATTTCGTCCCAGTCTGCGCGATTGGAAGGCTCATACGCGGGATACGCCCGCAGGAAATCCACGGCAGGATCAACATCCGGTATTGAATCCAGTGCGACACCTGGCGCCGAAGCAGGAGCAACAGAACTGGGACCGACCGGTTGATCCTCTTCCTCGGAGTCCACCTCAATGATTTCGGGTACGGCCCTGCTGGTGGTCCCGCCAGTAATGATGTGCATCGTGGCTTGAGGAGATGGTGGGACTATCGCCACCATCACCGGCATTCCCCTAGGAGGGACGCCACCAGACATCCCAACCAGTCTTGCCGCAGCCGCCCACGCCAGTCGAAGAACTGTACGACAAAGAGGGACATGAGCGTTAGTTGTCATGGTCTACATGTGGAAACGTGGAGACCGGTGGAGGAGACTTACAGAGATCGACCTCTGAGCGCTGCTCCTGAGCCGGTACTGACGGGACCCCGAGACGAGGCCCCCCGTATATTGTTCGGAGGTCTGGAGATTCCAAAAGTGCCACCTCGGACGCCCTGGTCCCACCAGATGTGGAACTGGACGCAGCCATAGGCGCGGGTTCTGAAGGTCCCGCATCATCACCCTCCAAGGAACGAGAACGAGGCCTACGAACAAGTTCCTCCTGCATGGCTCAAACATTGGTGAGAAGTCCATAGGGACCCAAGAACAGATCGTAAGGAGAGAAGTTCAGAATGCTACCTCGAGAGCCTCCGCGAACTCGTCGGATTCTGAGCCTCGGTCTCCGACCTCGCCTTCCTCCAGCGGGCTCCCTCCTCCAGCCTCATCCTCCCGAGAGGATTCCTCTGATTCCTCCAGCAAGGGGAAGCGCTCCCTCAGATCGGCAGCTGATAACTGTGGGGGGACCGTCTGATTCAACAGTACCCTCACCCGGTCTGTCATTGGGCGAGGGACGCCACTGGAGTGGACGTAGTTTTCCAGCTCTTCCAGGTACTGTTCTGCCTCCGTCGGAGACGCCATGAATCCAGCCCGAACTGGGCCTATACCCAGTAATTCCATCCCGAGGCAATTTAGGTGGGCCCATATCTCGGATGGGATGAGGAATTTCCGGTTGACATCCCAAATATCCCAAGCCTCCGGGAAGACGACATCCTCTGCCATGTCAATTTGATGCAGGCACTTCCCCAGAGCCTGAGTGGATATCCTACGGAATCCCCTCGGTGGCCACCCCTCCGGATGACCCTTCTCTCCCGGAATCACCGGATCCACCGCTGCTGCCATACCCTCGGCCGGTGTGGGTCTCGCCGCCATGGTAGCCCCGCTGCCGCGAGCGGCCCTAGCTGCCCTCCGACCCCGACCTCGAGATAGAGGAGGCCCATCGTCACCAACCTGGATCGTTGGTTCCTTCAGCATCTCCCCCGGATAAGCGGCCTCCCAACTGATGGCATACTCCTTCACTAATCTGAAGGCGGTGGTGGATGGAGGCAATGAAATCCGCATCTTTCCATCTTCCCGTGTGAACATGAGCCACAGCTACCTCATCACACATGGGTGCTCCTCGTGACGCACCTCCCAGTAGACCTGCGGTGTCAGCCACTGGAGGCACCGGAACTGCCTCGCAAACCAATAGGGAGTGTACGGTTCATAGAGCGGCTCACAATCTATTCGTGCCAAAAAAACTCCACCTTGGAAGGCCAGGAGGTAAGCCCGATGTTCTTCCGTTCCCCGTCCGTCATCAGTAAGCATCCCCATCGGCAATGGGAAGGGATGGAAGTTGAACTCGTCCACCCTCCACACCCTATTCAGCACCATCGGAACGGCCAGTTTGAACGGGAAGCTCCCGACTGCATTCAGGATGGAGGGGTGAAAGTTTGATCCCGGCGGCGAAATGGGGTTTGGATATTCGTAAATCCCCCTGATATGCGCTGCGATCCACCCGTACATGAGGTGGAAGGGCCCGCATATCCTTGGCGGCTTCTTGCCTTCGCTAATATGCGGCAGCATTCTGTACAGTTTGGTGAGCATCGGGATCCCCAGGTTGATCCGCTGCCCCATGGCCAACATCGACGCCATGGTAAACGAGCTGGGTCGTACCCCCATGCTTGTATCTCTCACCGGTAGGATCCAACCACAGATGAGAGCCACGATGAATGCCGCCAGCTTGACTATTGGCTGTTGTTCAGTGCTGACACTGAAACCCCAAGTTTTCCATTGGCTGTCCTCCAAGACCTGCCAATACGAGTGCCCCTTTCCCCGTTGGGTCGCCCTTGGACAAGTTCGAGGCCTCGGAGGGAACTCTCGATTCTCTGGGAAATTCAGGAAGCATTTGATCCATCTCCTAAAATGGGCATCCCTCACTGCCTCCTTGTCCTCTCCAGGGACAAGTGCCATCAGTGCCGACACTAGTCGCGGCATTTTCTCCGTATCCCCCCACGCGCTGGCAACGGGGAGGAATTCGTCATACATAGCCCCCAAGATTGGGACCCCAGAAATCTGGTGGACATCCCACAGGCTGATGCCCACCTCCCCGTGATGCAGGTGAAAAGTGTTGGTCCTAGATGACCATCTACTCAGCAACTCCGGCATTAGCGGCTTCCGTTGGTAAATGTGGAATTGGGAGGCCCATGCCGCTTCATACAACCCCACTCTCCTCAGCTCGTCCCCAAACTCCTCGCATGAGGTGCCTACACAGTAGGCCCAGGCCCAGTCATCAGTAAAGTTGCCGCCCTAGCGCAGGTCCCACTCATCGGACCATCCCTTCTTCGAATCCTTCAAGGCCGCCTTCAGCATGGTATGGTAGAGAGGAGGGGACGTCTCCGGTTTTAATGGCCTCCCATCAATATCATTCACATGGTTGTAGAGACAGTCAACGGTGATGGGTGTAAAGTCCTCCCGCAAATGACCATCGGCCGCCCTGAACCATTGGTGCTGGCACGGTGTGCTCCTGAACCAGCAAGCTGGTTCATCCCTACTCGCCTAAGGGATGAAGACGTCATCACTTAGCCCGAAGCTGTACAACGGATGTTTCTTGCACTTTGGGTAACCTTTCTAGCCCTCCGAGAGCAGATCTGTTAATGAAGTGTGGTTCGAGTGGCTCCGGATCATCTCCCCCAAGCCTGGACGGTTGGCCATCTCATCTCGACGAGCAGCATCTGCAAGAACCCCCAATACAGCCTCTTGATGGGCCATTTTTAACTCTGACACTCAGAAAAGAGTTCTCTCGGCTGGATCATGAAGCTCGACCGCGAAGCTGAATCACGAAGCCGGATCGCGAAGATCGGTCGCGAGACCAAGCCGCGAAGACTGGCCAAGGCCGACAAATAGAGGTTCGCTTGACGCGGACGCGTAGTCGGAGACCCGCGGTTCGCCGCGATGCTCGATTCGCGGAGGACTGTCGCGGAGTACGCGGAGCTTCGCGAAGTCGAGAGTGCAAAAAGACAAGGAAGGCACATGAAGACAAAAGAGGTCAGACCCACTATTTATAGGCAGCGACCCCGGAGCATCGCGATGCTCCTCACCAGCGTGGAGCATTGTGGCGCGTCCGGATCTGTGGCCCCGGTCAGCACCGCGGCCCCCCTTCACGAAGCCGCTTCGCGAACCACCGACAATTTTGAAAATTTTCCCTCAGACTTCGACCCTTCGCCCTCCGCGGCTCCAAGTCTGAGGGGGGGCATTTGTTGGCGCCAAAAATGTGGCCCGAAAGAAAGGAACGAAAAAGAAGGTCGGCGCGCTGCCTCGCGAAGCTCCGCCGCGAAGCCCCGCCGCGAAGCGCCCCGACCATGGCGGCACCGCGAAGCACCAGAGGCGGTAATCCTCCCCGAACCCATTTGACGTTCGCGAGCAGCCGCGAAGCACCAGAGGTGGTAATCATCCGCGAACCCATTTGACGTTCGCGAGCCGTCGCGAAGCGCCAGAGGCGGTAATCCTCCGCGAACCCATTTGACGTTCGCGAGCCGCCGCAAAGCGCCAGTGGCGGTAATCCTCCGCGAACCCATTTGACGTTCGCGGGCCGCCGTGAACCCCCAGAGGCGGTAATCCTCTGTGAACCCATTTGACGTTCGCGAGCCGCCGCGAAGCACCGAAGGCGGCGTGCGAGTCCTGCATCACGGCGCCCCTTCCCTATAAATACTGGACTCCCCCTTAGTACCGAGGACAGACGATCCGACCTTTCGGCTTCTCCTCTCCCGAATCACGAAGCACTCTGTGCCCCGATAATCATGAGCTCCACGAGGTATTTCTACTTCGTGAGATGCCTCTGTTTTGTCTCGTTTTGAGCCCCTCTTCCGAGAGGGATGCCCTTCGCGAAGCTCAAGGGCGTTCGCGAAGGAAGGGGATTCCCAAGGGAACCCGGGCAGCCGCGAAGCGTTTATGCTTCGCGAAACTCCCATCCCATGCTAGTGATCCCAATGCTAAGGCAGGATCTCTCCATTTCGCGAAGCACATTTCTTTGCAGGACCTTGCTTCGCGAGACACCCCTTCTTCGCGAGGCAGTGCTCTGCGAACACTGTTCCACATCGCGAAGCACCTTCCACCCACACCTATTCCCCATGCTAAGGCTAAGGCACTCCACTTCACAAAGCACACTCCTCTGCTTAGCGATTCCTCTTCCCGTGCGACCCTCCAGTTTTGCACGATGTGATTTCAAAGTCCCGTGGACAATACCACCCTGAGAGTTGCTTCGCCTAATGCTTCTTCGCATAGGCACGCTAACGGCTATTGCTTCTTCGCATAGCCACGCTAACGTGGACCCCTCGATGGTTCGTTCCACGACCCCCCTTAACCATGGGCTTACTGGTACCTTCCCTTCCCCAAGGACCAGAGGGTACCTGTTATGTAAGTCCTAGGGGTGTGGAGTGAACCCACCTCGTCCGAGCTGCAGGACGTTAAACTGCCAAGCACTACGTCCTCAGCACATGACGTTAAACTGTGACCCAACCTCGTCTCCCTCACGAAGGGTCCCCCCAGCTTGAACATTCATTACACCACTCGTCTCCACGGGAATGGAACTCTTCCGCACATGGAATGAGATCCTCCTTGTCGAAGTGGCGTATGTTCGTAGGGGAAGGGCTGCCTCAGAGCGTATGCCCCTAACCTTTCGTATGGATGATTTCACCCATGCATCTCCGTACTTCCCCACTACCAAGGTCAGTGGAGGGCGTGATAGGGAACGAGGCACCCCCCTCTGGGCCTCCATCCTAGAGTAAGTCCCAACAACATGGGCCACCTAACGCGTAAGCCCCTCTTCGCTTCTCACGGACGCATCCTTTGCGACGTGATCGTCAGGTCCTTGCAACCTCTTGTTTCTCACACCGAGCATGACTCACGTGGGCTTAGAGTGAGCACCGACCCTGACCCCTCACCCTTATGAACTATGAGGTATTTGATCCATGTCAAGGCATGGTACATAGGAATCCTCCATGAGGTTCAAGCCCACCCATCGTTTATTCACGTCGGGTCCTACCTACGTCCGGAACGACGCTAAACTGCAATTACCGTCCGACAGCAAGCCGTTGTGACCACCCAAAACTACGAGGTCTTTGATCCATGTCAAGGCATGGTACGTAGGAATCCTTCACGAGGTTCAAGCCCACTAATAGTGGACCCCCGGGTCTACTTTCACGTCGGTTCACTGAAAAACCCATCTTATGAACTACGAGGTCTTTGATCCATGTCATGGCATGGTACGTAGGAAGCCTCCATGAGGTTCAAGCCCACCCTTCGTTTATTCACGTCGGGTCCTACCTACGTCCGACACGACGTTAAACTGCATTCCCCATTATGAACTATGAGGTCTCAGATCCATGTCAAGGCATGGTACGTAGGAAGCCTCCATGAGGTTCAAGCCCACCCGTCATTTCACGTCGGGTCTCACCCCGGTCCAGCATGACGTTAAACTGCATTCTGGTCCAGTGGTAAGCCGCTGCGACCCATTCCCACCTGAACTACGAGGTCTTTGATCCATGTCAAGGCATGGTACGTAGGAAGCCTCCATGAGGTTCAAGACACATTGCTCGGTCGTTCATTCACGTCGAGTTTCGCCCCCATCCAGCATGACGTTAAACTGTATGTCCCCCCTTGTCCTGCCCATTATGAACTATGAGGTCTTTGATCCACGTCAAGGCATGGTACGTAGGAAGCCCTCCAGAGGTTCAATCCCACCACTCATTGGACCAAGGTCCACTTTCAGGTCGGTTCACCGACAAAGCCCCATTTTGAACTACGAGGTCTTTGATCCATGTCAAGGCATGGTACATAGGAAGCCCCCCAGAGGTTCAAGCCCACCACTCATTGGACCAAGGTCCACTTTCATGTCGGTTCGCCGACAAAGCCCAATTATGAACTACGAGGTCTTTGATCCATGTCACGGCATGGTACATAGGAAGCCTCCATGAAGTTCAAGCCCACCCTTCATCCAATTCCCGTCCGACGGCAAGCCGTTGTGACCACCCCGAACTACAAGGACATTGATCCATGTCAGGCATGGTACGTAGGAATCCTCCCAGAGGTTCAAGTCCAACTCCCAACGGACCAAGGTCCCTCACTTACGTCGGTTCGCCGACACCCACCGCCCATCGTTTATTCACGTCAGGGTTCACTATCGTCCCGCATGACGTGAAACTGCCTGAACTATGAAGACTTTGATCCATGTCAAGGCATGGTACGTAGGAAACCTTCCCAAGGTTCAATCCCACCATTAGTGGACCCACGGGTCTAATCTCACGTCGGTACGCTGACGATGCCCATCAGACCAAGGTCCACCTTCACGTTGGTTCGCTGACGATATTCATCGGGCCAAGGTCCAGCTTCACGTCAATTTACCAGCACCATCCCGAACTACGCGGACTTTGATTCCCTGCCACGGGGATACGTAGGATGCCTCGTCAAGGCTCAAGCCCAACTTCACCGTCACCCCTGAGATGGTCCCATTTCACTCTCCCTCCACTCCATTCATCAACCTCTCCCCCGTCCCGATTCTCGCCCGGACCGTCTTATCCCGGTGAGACCACATCGGTACGCACTTCTTCACAACCGTCCATGGGCTGGCCCCGGTATCGACATCCCTTCAAGGAGGATCCCTCAATCCGATATATCCTATCTAATTCTCTAGTTGGGTTGATCCGTCTCCGCTAGAAGTTAAACTCGCGACATACCCTGTGTTGGGCACGGGAAGCTGAGGAAAACCACAGATATGTGTCTACGAAATATAATTCCCCGCGCTCATTGTGGGATGCCTTGGGCCTCCACGCCCTCGAGAAGCCTTGTTACCAAGGATAACAGACAGACATGCCAGGTACCCCAGGATCCAGACACGCTACTGATGCCTCAACGTGACTACTCCCCTGACTGTAGGTTGCTGCCCTGACTGGACCCTTTGGAATGTCCCTACAGAAGCAGTGTAATTAACAGGCGTCCATGGAAACATGGCACTGGGAAGAGTTTCACGAACTACGTATTAAATCTATTAGGGAGACCCGGACTAGGTGATGAGTTTCGAGGAGGAATCCACGGAAGGAAGAGCCAACATCTCATCATCCTGTTTCGATCAAGGAGTAGACGTCCCTGAATAAGGAGCAGATGCCGCCCGCCTTTGGAAAGCGGGAATGCGGGGCAACAAAGCAGTGCGTCCTCCCCCAGAGATGGATGCGCGCGCCCCAGCGGAAAGCGTCGGAAACAGATATCCCCAAGAAACTATTAATATAAAATTCATTCATAGGATGCTCCATGGAAATTATAGCTCACAATTTTTCTCAATCAACTAAAACTCATGTATTTGAGATAATGTGACATAGGATGTGAATATAATCTATTCATAAGATCCACATTTTGATCTTAACATATAATTGATGTTATCTCAGTGTATCCAATTTGATTTAATGATTTTTGGCATTGTTATTTATAGTGTTAGAATACACTAAGTTATCATCCATGAATACCATAAAAATGAATCTAGATTAGGATGGAAAACAATGTTCATCAGTGCCATGAATTTTTTTGTGTGTATGTGAGACTGAACTGTGTAAAATATACTCATATAGACCATACCTAATGTGAATAGTTGTGTGAGGTATGTCTAATGGTCTAACATGAACCTGATGATAACCCAGTCTCAAATCAATATTTGAGAATACTTGAGCTCCTTAGAGCTGGTAAAAGTTATCATCTATCAATGGAAGAGGATATTTGGTTTAAACCATTATTTTATTCATTTTTTGTAATCCATACATAGCCTATGATTTTTGTATTCCATTTATAAAAAATGTTCATTGAACCCTAGGGAGAAGTACTTGTTTAGATATACACATTTTCCTCTAAATCATATAGCTACCACTGGACCTCTTGAATCTCATTTGTTTCCATCCTATAAAGAGGAATGGATACTAGTGAATCTCCATGAACTAACTCAATAAAAACATTACCTCTCTCACTTTAGCTAATACTAAAAATTATCCTGATAAAGAACCCCTAATTGATCAACAAATGATGGGAAATATTCCAAATGGGCTCCCTGATTATATGTATATAAATTCTAAATCTAGTTTATCTTTCTAGAGAGTCCACAATTCATTAGTCTTTGTCAACTCATCTAGACATCCTATTTTCCCTTGTGAATAAACTCTCCACCCATAAGTTATTTGAAGCTCATCCTTTTCCGATTTAAATCAATGAGAGCGTGAAAGGTAACCAACCATTCTATCATTATAATGATGTTAAAACATTACTTCATTAAGATAAATAGGTCTGATATGTAGTGAAAGCCACAAATATTATTTTGGGAATCTATGCATTGATTCACATCCATTGTTCAAATCCCTTAAATAGTATCAAGAATCATAATTCCATCATAACACTAAAGAATGATCCCAAGTCTCTCTTAATTTGACAAATATATAAATCTATGAAATTATCAAGTATCAAAAAGATCATATAATATCGTATTGGTTACTAGAATATTACCTATCATTGTAGAAGGTCTAGGATTATGCTACACATGTGTCAGTTGCACTGTGTATATCTGTCTTGAACTGTGACCCTATGATATACCCTTGATTCCAAAAGCAGAAGTTCTCTGTTGTCACTGCAAATCTGGTGTTTAACTACAATTGCCATGACCACCGTCGTAGCTTAATAGGATATATGTGAACCATATCCCTTCATGAAAAGATACTATTAGCACTAATAATTCATGTGTATTTAGTGAAGAACGTCTAACTGGATGTATTTGGAATAGTTCTTAAAAAGAACTGTATATGGGTATCTTGCTAAAGGATTAGAAATCAATTGTGTCCCTAGTTCACTAAGGTCTTGTATGTACCAATCTATCAAGCTGGTGGCACCTCACCTAGCTACCAGAGTATGTTCTATGGCTACTAATATCACTACACGGATGTTTGAGATGAAACTACCTAATATTGGTTGATGTAGCATCAAATACATGTCTCTAGCCGTTCTCAGGTTACCCAATATGATAATCACCTGATTCAGTGTTACTATAATTGTTTTTAGTCTAAATAAATTCATCTATTATTTTTTGTCATATCAGATACCATCCCTAAATCCCACGGCTTTTGATAACTCATTACCCATCAAAATAGGTGTGAAGCAGTGGAGCTGTTTATAAAATATAAATAATCCATAAGTGATAACACTCTTTTATCTAAGTACATAACCTCTTAGTCTCTATTTTCACTCAGAAACTCTATATTAAAGTAATCGTAGAAGGACATATAAAAGTCCCTCTATGTAATCTACTAATTTATACTCATATGAGTAATTATATCCCACAATTTCATTGAGGAATCATGAATCATATATGTAGTGATCTGTTCTCTCCTCTTGGGGGTTTCTCTAGATTATCCATGATAGATCGTATGGTATTTTTCAATGAATCAGTAGCCAATGGTCTTCTGCTCCCCAAAAATGTGGCTAGATATTGGAAGTGGAACCCACATGTCAAATCTTCCATAGTTAGGGAAGGTCACAGTGCTCCCTAAATGGCCTACATAAAACACAAAAAGATTTCACACAACTCTACATCAGAACCAATGTATGATAATATAACTTGTGCCTCATATTTCACCAAAGGAATATATATAGGTATCCCTTGTCCCAATACCTTCAAATAATTGTTTTCACTATCCTTTTGGTGTTATAATATAAAAATTTATATGGGCATACTTCAAAAACATCAATGTGACCTCCTCAAAACAAGATTCAAAAACTGATAAAATCATAGATATTTAAAATAATATATGTATAGGACATCCTATATAATATTAAATCCCATCTAAATTTTCTATGATTCAGGTCATCACAATGTACAGATCATAATAAATCATGATATACTTCCAACAACCTCCTAAAATAGTCATTTTTGTGTTAACATAACTTCTATAAGAAATTCAATTTCATTAATTTCACATATATATCATAAATATCTTGGGTGGTTAAATTCTATGGATAGCCATTTCTAATTTATAAGGGCCCATTATCACTATAAATATAAGATCAGCATCCATTAAAAACAAACCATAACACATTCAATCTCAGGAAGTAAATTTTCCAAGAATCAATATATCATAGTTGACTACTTAATCTGTCTGCTGTATCCAAATTGGGAAAATTTTGTTTACGTTATGACATTAGATTTATGTAAAAACCATGTATCTCAACTCCCATATTAATTCTTCTTTAAATTCAGTTGGTATATCAAATATATCACACAGGGAATACATCAAAAATTAGGCATTAAAGCAATGCATTCTATATGGCATGGCATAATGCATGGATGTTGAATCCTATCATTTTCTTAAATTGATTCATGAGATGGAATATACTCATATTATCTATTTTCAAAAACCTATAACCCTTTATCATATAAATTTTAACATCATAATTCATGTTTATCACCCAATAATGGAATCAAATCAGTTGTAATGTCACTAAATCTAGAAAACATCAATTTTCATTCAAGGAAAATTAGATTTTCTATGTACATGGATTAGGTACTCCAAAAGAAAAGATAATTATCAAATTCCATAACATTTGGAATACACTTTCTATTATCTCCAAATAATGTGGTATAAAACAAAACTCCACTGATACCGCTTTGTAACATCCAGACCCTGGTGCCACTGAATGGTGCCCCAGAATGGTGGGTTACATTGAATCAAGTGTGCCTCCACTATGTCAAAGATTTATGACTAGTAGAAATGGTAAAAAGAGGGTGATATTGCAGAGACTATACCCACATATCAAAGCATCTTAGTATATATCAATAGAATGTGATATTGGAAAAATTATATATAAAATAAAAATAGAAAAGAGGTATAAGATACAATGAATTACAAGGCCAATAACCCACTCTACTAGAATCATTCAAGGAAGCTGTAATAAAAAAACCCATTGAAATAATAAGAAAAAAATATAATAGTTATAATATAATGATTATATCATGAACTATTTATAAGATACATGTAATAAAATATTATAATAAATATAAAAAATGTAAAAAAACCCAAAGATCAATCACCAAATATCATCACAAGCCTCATACATGTCCTATAATACAATATTCCTAAGCATTAATCAAAAAACTATAGAAGGGTGGTTTCATTTATCCATACCTGCAGATATATACTATACTCAGGTACCAATGTTGACCCGATTAGGGTATGAGATAAAATCCCATAAGGCCACCACCAACGGTTTATAATGACATCTTATTAGAGAATATATAAAATTACTAGGGGTGAAATAGTAATAGAATATTTAAAATAATTTTTGTATGTAAAACAACTCTCCAAGGTTTGAGTTATCTTGCACACCTGTCTACGGCTACTTACATCTTCATTAACTGGAATGTCTCAGAATAAATAGTCACCCTTACATCATTTTATAAATAAGTCACGTGACTTGGTGTGCAGCCCAGAATCCGCCATAATGATATGTGATCAAGAGATACCTATCTAGACTATCAATAATGGATATAAAATTGATCAAATTGGGTTTCTAATTGTGTCATATAAATCATGCATTAATTTATCAATATTGAACTTGAGTCCATCCTAGGAACTATTTATTTGGAATCCAAGTATCTCTCTTGGAAGAACATGAACCAAACTAGTTAGAATACCATCCATGGTTATGAAAATTTGTATCTAGGTATTTCACTAGGTGTGGTATAATATCCTAGACATTTGAGTATGTCCTTATAATCCCACTAAGGGTTCCCAATTCTAAAAATTGGAATATATAGAATTATCCCTATGAGCCCTTACTTGGTAGTCCATAAGGGGTCCATGTATAACCTGGTCATAAGATAGTCATCGCATTTAATTCATCCTTTATAGTCTACTAAGGAGACCAATTTTAACTCTGGTGTAATTAAGGCAGAATCCAATTTATTTCTCCCATGGAATCTGTATATTAACCCATGTTCCAACAAAGTCATACAATAAACATTCATTCAATATCATTTAATTGTTACAAATTTTATCACTCTGGTCATTTCAATTAAGAATCCCCTCAAAAGGTGAAATTGGGTAATGAATGACCATTGATGAATTAGTTACATGATTATCTCATGTAGGCATATCAACATGAGAAGAAACTCATTCATAAAGAATAACATGGTAAATGAATACTGACATGGCAACCCACCGCCTCTCTTTACTAAATTAAAATTTCAATTTATAATTCATCTATCATCTCTTAACACGAAATAAATGACACAACGCAAGCATGATCAAAAGCATACTACACGAATTGCGGTCGAATTAATCAAAGAACTCACCCAACTTATGGTTTGGATTCATGTTCCATAACCTTCAATCATTTATCAATATGTCTTGATAATTTCATAGGTCGTACCTGTCCATTTTAAATAACGGATAAAATACAACTTCAAGTGCGTCACATTGAAAATACAGCACATAGAACAATAACATGTATATAAACACCAAGAATTTAAGGGAAAAGTATAAGTACACTTACCATAGGTCCATAGTGTAGTTACTTTCTAGTATCAAACTCTATATCCTTATAGATCTAATGAAAAATGATGAACTATTGAAAATCCCAAAAATAGTGCATAATATCTTGAACCTAAATAAATTTTTCAAAAATAATTAAAATAAATAACAGTTCAAAATGAATCGGATTACTAACTGTTGTAGATCCAACAAGGCAAACAAATCTCGATTTTGAGCTCTGAAAAAGAAAATGTAGAAAATATTTTACATTCTCTTCAAGGATATCTCTATTATTCAGGTTCTATACAAAAAAATGAAATGAAATAGTTTTTATTATTAATAAGGTTTTAATTAAAAATGTTCATTTTTCTAATAAATAATGAGTCGCATGGTTTTTGAGAATGATCTTCCAAACCATTTGAAAACCATGATAATTCAGACTATCAAAAGTCTATAGTTTTTTAAAAGTTCATATGCCTCCATCTACATTGTTTCCCCAAACTGTACGACCTGTAGCACTCCACTTTTTCTCCCCAATAGAGATTCCTCAACCATGGGGCTTGGGTTACACGGTTTTTCCTAACCGTGTGGCCTTTAAAATTTTCTCCAAGAGTTGGGTTCTATGCTCTATACAAGCCCAAAAAAACCCTAAAAATTATGTGATCACATTGGAAATTAATACTAAGCTATAAAAATCATTTATAAATGAATATAAGAAATTTTTTCCCATAAGAATATCTAGGTTATTACAAATATAATTTAAATGAAACCATTTTCTGTTTTTCTAAATAAATTCCATTAATAATTTTTTTAAAAAAATATTAAAGGAATGTTTTTTATAACCAATCCAACATGAGATTATTTTTTCACTGTCTTAACACCTTAATAATGTTATGATTCCATTACTTATTTAAAAATATATTTTCAATTAAAGTGTATTCACATAATGTTGCATAGATTTTTTTAAGATGTTATTTTAAATTGGAAAATATATTTTCCTAACGATTTTTTCTTAGTAATATTTCAAAATAATTTCCCATAAAAGATGAAATATATTGATATTAATTACACTTTAATGGGTATATGATTCCTACGTAATATCCTTACTTTTTATTTGGACCATTTATGTGTTTGATGAAAAGTTGAAATGTTTATGAACCCCATTATGTTAATGGGGTTTAATATGATTAATATCTTATGATATTGTGATATAAATATATATGGGTTTCAGTATTCTAAGGGTTGGACCTATATCTCCCACTAATATATTTTAAGGCATTATATATCATCAGATAGTTATATAAAACAGGTTGATTTTCATGATTTTTTATTAGAAAAGTGTTGATGAACTTGATCTGTTATGGGAAACAGGTGTTGATGTCAGATCAAATAGTCTTAGTAGTTAAAATTGATATATGAAATAGTTTCTAAACTTATGATTATTACACATATATTTATGACATAAAATTATAGTTCAATATTGTGTCATTATGAATTCTCATTCTTGTGATTCATGTTGTTAGGAAATTTTAATGTTTTATTCCATAATTCATGTTTATGATCTTTTGTATGTTATGGTAAAAATCTCATTCCCTTATGCTTATATTATGCTTTCATATGATCACCAAATGATATATCCCATATTTAATCTTACTGAGTATATAAGATCACCATTTTTTTATGTTTTATTTTATTAGGATTTTAATAATATATATAGTTTGGTATTCTTATGAGGGGTACTATGTGGGAGGATCTTTATAGTAGATGCTGAAGATATCTCCAAAATAAAAAGCTTTTATATCTAATCTATAAAGACCATTAACCATTATGGATTTGGAAAGCACTTTATTATTTATTAATTAATATCCATATAAATAGATATGATATTTTTTATAAAATCCTTAGTATGTTATATATATATATATTACATTTTACTTGGTTGAAATAATTCTGAAAGCTTGTTTCTTGATGGTCAGGCTCTTATCAGCAGCCATTGGGGATCTAGAACTCTATTCTCGCTATTTATGAATCAGTTGGAATGCATTTTTAGATAGAATTATAATTCAATTTTTTCCAATAACTGTCAATGGAAGGTAGTACTTAGAAGTGTATATAAGATACCTTTTTTGATTATGATGAAAAGTACAATGTAAATTTAACTTTCAATTTGGGGGGAGGACCACATTTCAATTTAATTTTAGGAATGGATTTCCATGTGTTTTAATCCTCTAACATGTTTTTTATTAAACATGTGAAAAGTCCAAAAAGATTTCATGGGGTTCATTTCTATTTTTATTGAATCAATCTCATAAAGCATGTATTTTTTTAAATATTAGGTTTGGCACACAGTTAGCACATGATTAATGTTATCCATGAAGCCATAGAAGTCTATCACATGATTTGAGAAACTAGAAACCCGAGGGATCACATTCAGAAAAAATATAAACAACAAATTATATTGATAATCACACTGATAGTTCATAGTTCTTCGAACCTTGTGCCAAGAAGTGTGAAGGGCGTGGTTTTTTAGACAGTGGGTGAACATTGTTGGCACACATTTTTTTAAACTCTGCAGCCAAATCATGGGCTATAATAAAGAATCCCTTTTAAAAGTGGTAAATTACCTTTTCACTCCTTCCACATTTATTACTTAAGACCCAATTTTCCTTCCCACATTATACACAACATCCCACTGTGGGAGCTCCTCCCCCCTCTACTATAGGATTTGTGGATTCTATGTCATAAAATCTCTTATTCAACTATTATTAGTAACATTGGATCCCTCTCAATAAGACTATGAGTCATCTTTTGTATACTCTTATCTAACTATTAAGAATTTAATTTCAATGATACACAATAAACCCTATATAGTGGGAATATTTGTGATTATTAATTTTATATCATTTCATCTTGAACAAAAGGTTTGTATTTCAGAAGTGACGATTCTTTGGTATGAGGTACGTAGAGCCTAAATTTCTCCAAATTTATACATTTGATTATGTGACACATAATAAATATGTCTAAGTGAGGTTGTTCATGTGTGAATATTTTAATGATGGGTTTTTATTGATCTTAATAGATACAAAAGGGTTGTCTCAGATATTTTTAATTTTTTTGAGTTGCGTATGACATAGAAGAGGTTAAATAGAGTTTCATGTTTTTTTGTTGGATATTTCATGTCATTATTTTTTTTTAAATTGAGTCTATGACTATGTAGGATCAATTTAAATTTGATGGGTATGTCCCATGAGAAATTTATTGATATATATAATTAGTGTTTAAGCAATGAGGTTTTCTAGGATTAGGTGGTTTTTTGCGACTAATTACATAGTTGGGCGACATGGTTCATAGGTTTCTATAGAGGTTCTATAGATGTGTTCCCTACTGTGTTGGTTAGTTTTTTTCACTGATGTTGTATTAGAGAGTCTTTGGTGCCATGTACACATAGGATCATAATATAGTGAGGTGGTTTTGACTAATCAATGATGGTGGAGGATTCTATGATCTAAATAGCCTATAGGATACTGATGACCATTATAAAGGAGGAGGTTATCATTATAGGAAGCCAAATGTGATGGTCTAAGATCATAAAATGTTGGTTGAGGATTGTTTCGTAACTAGGGATGATTGTCTAGGACAATGGAAGGATGGATATAATCATTCTTTAGGACGTCATCCTATTAAGAATGTGATGATTTAATAAATGGATTTCCAATGGAATTATGATTTATTTATGGGCACATCAAGGGATTTTATATTTAATAAGTATGTTGCATGCATGGAAATGGTTAAAACATGGTTCTATATGGTTTGGAAATCGATAGAGACCAATGTATCATATGGAATGAATGAAGGTGGATATATTTGTCCACATCAGCATTGTAAATAGATTATAATATCCCCCATGAATCAATTGAGCACATGTGAACTGGGATATATGATTTTGGGTTTGTTTTTATGTATTTAAATTTTGGATACACTTGTATATTTTTGGATATAACATAGGAACACATTAATGGTGGTCTACATTGTTCATACTAGCATCCTACATGAGCCCCATAAGATATTAGAAAACATTATATATTTAAGTAAGGAAAGGGATCAGGTTGATGTTCTAGACTTTAGTGGTATGGGATATAGTATGGTTCATAATATGGATGACATTGTTTTTGGAAGTTAGACCTGGCGGTCCCTCTATGCCAATTTAGATTTATACTAGTCGTTTTTATTATGTACTTATATGATTGGACCACAACTGATGTTTCCATGTTATTTTTCATTTTAATGACATATTGAAATCATTTGGATACTATAGTATGTTTTCTTTTGGTATTTTTATTGTTATGGTTTCTTAATTCTTTCGTTGGGTTTGGTTGACCACTTCGACAATGTTTTTGGTATGACCATATTTATTATTATTACGATTATTATTATTATTATTATTATTATAAATCTGATCATTGGGTATAGTCTCTCCACTATCACCTAATAGACCCATAAATAATGTTTGAAGGCTTTGGATAATGGGGATTTGGGCCTAAGTCAAGCTGCCACATTATCTTGGAGCATTAATTAAGTGGCTCCGTGAGCTCATAATTACAAGAGGTATCATGGCCTTTGGTAGGTCACAAAGTGGGAAATATGTTTTTTTGTCTTACATGACATATTAAATGTTGGTTTTTGAAATGGTATGTTATTTTTATTATATTATACTGGAGCATTAGAATGTTTATGAACTTGGGATGGGTGTTGTTTCACATGTCTGGAAAGCACTTTCATAAATAAAAGTCTATTTTGTTAGAGAAAAATGGAATGTTGTTTTTTTCATGATTTTAGTTTATTTATTTGATTCTAATGATTTATTTATTTTACATTATTGATTTTTATTTGTTCTATTGGTTGTATTGGTTGGTGGAGGGAATTCATTCATCAAGGTAGGATCTTCAGATTACATTTAATATGAATGTCTTAGTGATTGTTTCCTAGAACATGGAAAACCATAAAATGGGATGGGATATTTAAAGAGTCAAAAATAGGATAAAAAGTGTCTTCCTGTATATAATATTCATGTCATTATACTCATCAAGCATGAGTATGTGGTTCTTGTTGTTATTGTCATGTGATCTTAAATGTGCATCATGTATATGCAACATGACCCTAATATGAGTTAGTAGGAATTAGGATAAGTGGTGAGCTATTTAAAGTGTCAATAATGGGTTAAATAGTGTTTTACTTAAAGCCTCTTAGTCGCATTCTACATAGACATCACTGAATGTATCACTTTTTGTAAATAAAGTATGTGACACTTGACTCTGATATGGGTACGTGTGATCCATAATGCTAGGTGATCAGTGATATGGGTGAGGTAGGGAATTATAATGGAGGTGGGACACACATCCTCTTATATATTTCCCTATTTAAAATATCTTGAATATTATCATTTGTTTTCACCATGAATTTTGGATCTTGGTGACATTCTATCTAGATGAGACATGGTTGAGTGGTAAGAGTGTAGAGATGTGTTGTTGCTTGGGTGTTCCTTATATGAGGCCCATGAGTGGGCATTGATCATGATCTATAGTTTGAGGTGTTGTGGTAGGCAGAAAATCTACAATCGATTAAGGATTTATGGTTGTGGTTGGATGAGTATCTCAGGGAATGATTTGTGTGGTTCATTCAAAGCACTAACCAAGGTGATCAGTGATCTCATCCATCCATTGAATATCTGATACAATAGTAATAGTCTTGGTCCCCTACCCTTTTTAGGGTGAGGGTGGGCTGTAGAAAGCAGTGTTCATGATAGAGTTTGTGCATTGTTTTTTAGTCATTTTTAGAAACCGTGATGTTGTACTGTGAATTTGGAAACATATATGCTGAGCGGATCAATGAATTATTGGTTGAATATACATGTACATGAAGGAATAAAAAAGGGAATGGCATGGTAGGAACTCAAAAAAATGTTTGTTGACCATTTCATTCATTACACATTGAGGGTAGATCCATCTTTTTTATTTATCAACATTCAGTAGGGAGACACAAAGGTCATGAAGTATGTTGGGATGTTAATGGACCTATAAGATTGTGTACCTTCTTTTGAATGAGATGATGTTTATAGGGTGAGGTGGTTTGAAGATGGTTTACAAAATAATATCAATGTACATATGAACATATTTTTGTTGAACATGTTATTAGTGGTTTTGAATAACTTGTGGATAGCCTAGGGAAAATTTTATTATATGAATTTAAAAATTTAGTAGAAAAACATCAGGTTTGTCGGGTAGTAGTTCTTCAAGTAGTTGGAAGTGAGTCTGTGAGGATTCTCAGTAGGGAAGTCATGTCAGGTATTCTTGTTGAAAACCATGGAGTTTATCATTAATGGAATTATTTTAGTGTGGGAGGATATGTTAAATTTAGACCATGTGTTACCAACATCTAATGGAGTTTCGGGTGTGTGGGAATATGGGGAATTTATTGTGGTTTTACATAAATATGTATTTAATGGTCATGACTAGTGGAGTGTGTTAGCAGCATGGATTTGAGGTAAGACTGGAAGAGATACCAGGAGTAGATTTTTGGGATATGATTTTAAACACATGTCATCATAGGGATAGACATACATAGTAATGGGGGAAGTGGCTGATAGTATGTACAACTCCTTAGGGAGGATAGGATTAAAAAAATTCAATTTTGCGAAATGTGTTGGCATTGATATGATTTATTTAGATCTTTTTAGGAAGATAATGACATAAAGAGGCATTACATGAGCATAAATATGCAATTTTATTTTTTCTGAACAATAATGGTGCATATGTGACTAGTAAATTAACAAGGTGTTGTCTAATATATGGGCATAAAGAAAAAATCCTGATTGTTATGAGATTTTTTGGCAATAGCGAACTTTTGTGTGAATATTCCATGATGCCTGATATTTTTGGGATTAGGTTTCATGATATAAATTTATTCATATACAATGATTAATGACCTGAAATGTCTCATATGTGATTTAGATGTGAGATGATCATCTAATGATATGAAATATCAATGTTATGATATGGTTGGGATGTGTGTTTAGGAGGTTTGTTTGATATAGGGACATCAGAATATAGGTTGCTAGTTTGGGGAGTTACCATGTAGGTGATTTCTACAGTGGGGAGTGCCTCAGAGGTCTTTATCCATGATTTAGTAATCAGGATAGTCCAAGATGTCATAAATGAGATGGATATGTTTGGTATCATCACACTATATGGAAAGTAAATAGTGGATGAAAAGGATGAGATAAATGTTGGGTCAGTGTGTGGGAAAATATATTGCGGTTAAGCTATGTTAAGGCACATGAGGTTGAAGGATCTTTTGTTTTGATCATGTTGAAATTTAATGGGGAATTTTATCATTAATTTTTCTAGGAGCAGCAAATATCAATTTGACATTATACAATCAATTTAAATGAGTCTTAATCTTCAAATATGTTTTTTTAATTTTTTTAATGGCCTAAAAAGATTATTATGGAGTTGGTTTAGTTAACATAGGATCAGTATATAAAATCCTTGGATTTGGAAAGGATAGGAGAGTGGCACCAGTAGCATACAGTTAGTGATTACCATTCAACTCAACCATACATCCCAAGAAGGGTGTCACTCATTATTAAAAAACATTTTCTTTTGGGTTCATGGATGTACAAGACCTATAAAATAAATTTTAAATGGTAATTTACATGTGGTTCATGATTTATCTTACCACATTCCTAGTTGTGTGAGTGTGGAGTCCCTTTGGATAGTTTATGCACATGATTGGTGTAAAGATTGTAAAACTATGTGGCCAAATAATGTGTTCTTTTAAAAATTGTGAAATTTCCTTTTTATCGTACACCTCCTTCATCTATAAATCCACACTTTTCATTCCCTCATTCCACATATGATCCCATAGTGGAATCTCTTCTCCCTTCTCCTTGATAATTTGAGTTGTAACCATCATATGAGCTCCAATTCAATTGTTTTCGGACATCTTGGATCCCTCTCTATAAGACTATATGTTCCACTTCTACGTTCTTCCTTTCTCTAACCATATAATGTGATATTATCATAAGATCTAGTACACCTTGTTTCTATGAATTTTTAATTTTCCCTCACATTCACTTATTTTGCATCAAAACAAAGGCATATATTAGATGATAGTGGGTTCTTTAGAATGAGGTATGCAGTTCCAAAATTTATCTTCATCTATAAATGTGTTTATGTAAGGTGTAATAAATAGGCATGAGTGGGGTTTTCTAAGTGTTATTGTTTTTATATTTTTTTCTTTTTCTATTGTTTTTAATAGATTAAGAAGGTTATTCTCATCTATAATATTGTTTATTTGATATAGCTATGGAATGAAATATGTGAAACATAGTTCTCTATTAGTTTTAAAATATGTTTTTTGTTATATAATTTATTTAAATTGAGACTATGGCTCTGTGGTATACCTAGGAACATGATGGGAATGTATAAATGATGCGGATCACTAGAGTAGAGGTGACATGGTTCTTGAGGTTAAGGTTGATAGTGGTGTCCAGTGCTGCAGTTGGGCTATGTGGTTTGCAGGTGGTGACAAAGGTTCACCAAAGTTGTGTCTTAGGATACTGTTGAATTTCTACTCACTGAGGATCGTTGATAGAACCTTTGGGGTCATGTGTTTGTAGGATCAGGATCTAGTGAACTGGTGTTCTCTAATAAATGTGGGTAAATGACTCCATATACTTAGCAGCACATGGTATGATTAATAACATTAGAATAGAAGAGGTTCTCATGATAGGAATCCACAGGTGATGGTGTTATTCCACCAAATGGGGGTTAAGTCTCTCAACGATGTTTGGGTGAATGGTATGGGACTATGGAAGGATGGATATCATCTAGCCTTATGATGTCCAGTTTTAAATAAAATGATGATTTAATAAATTGGAGTTTAACAAACTTCTGATACATTTATGGGTGTGCATAAGGGACATTAGAATTAGTGGATATATTGTAACTATGTTAACGGTTAGAATGATATGTCATCTTGTATATAAATAGAATGATTCTAAGGGTATGAATTTCATGACATGTATAAATTATCTAACATGTATAGAAGGTTTAATTTTAGGCCTATTATTGTTATGGGTTATTATTACTTCCAATGGATATAATTTAAATCTTATAAAGTGTTATTGGTATGCCTGTTATTATTTTTATTATATTTATAAGCATTATTGTTTGTGTTGTTTTTTATATTCCCCCCAATATAACCAAATAAACTCTTTTGGGTTATCAAAATAATTTGGAAGATAAGGTGGTGGGCCTAAATCCAAGGGGAATAATGTACCATAGTACCGATTCATTTTATAACATAGTGAGGAGTTATAAATTCTATTTTTGGAATCTATAATATAGTTTATTCATGTTGAGTCATGGTAAAAATTATATTTTTAATGTGTGGGGAATCAAGAGGATGTTTGTGAATAGATACATAACACACAACCCTTTGTGGAAAGACATGAGTTTATATGTAACAAGGGGACTAGGTTCTATCTTTTGTGTTGTCTTTTAATGATGTGGATAATATTTAGTTCATAGATGATATTATTTAATGTTAGCATTCTATTATGATATTTTACTTGAATCATATAGGTGACCAAAATTTCACAGTGCCTTTAGGGTTTCGTAAACTATGAAGGATAATTATTGTGGATCTAGAAGCCAATTCATGAATTTTTAATGGTTATTACATGTTTTTCCTAACCATAAACCCAATCGATGAATTGTTCTGCATTAACACTGAACATGGAATCTTTTCCACTTTCTTTCCTAAATGACAACATTTTCCTAAGGTAAGATTGGATGGCCCATGTTTATAAATTTATTATAATGTTTGTGGTTTGTTTCATACTATTATTTATAATTTTATTTAGTCCATTGTTTATTTTTTTTAAATTTATCTTAAAATCTAAATATAAAACATAAAAATTGTTTTTAAGTATTTTTAAAAAATTAGTATTTTATAAAAGGTTTGTTTTTCCAAATGTTTGTTTTCAATGTTATTATTCAATGAATATTATGTAATGTTTTTTAAGTAATGTTTCAATAAATATAAATTTTTTTTGGTTGATATTAAACAGAAATGGTTTAAATATTTTAAATTTATAATAATGTATTTAATACATGGAATGAATTCCATGAGTGGATAAATGATTATAAATTTTGATGGAATTATATCAGGATTTCTCATTTTGAAAATAATGTGTAATTTTTTATAAATGGGGAAATATTGTAATTTTTTTTAATAAAATGAGGTTTTTATAAAAGTTGTTTGAGGTTTTATTTGAATTATTTTAGTTTTTATGTGTGTTTTATCTTGTATTTTTCTATGTTTTAGATGATGATGGTTTGTTTTTGGATGTTTAGAATTGAATCCAATAATGTTTTTTTAATGATGATACAGGGTACATTCACCAGTCTGATCATTCCTGTATCCATTTTCATTGTTCAGAAGTGGCATCACAAGTCGACAAATATACCCATACTATGAAATGAATGGTGGATACAAATTCATTAAATCTTTTTGATCCTATCCAGGACATTATGGATCATCATCCACCTTCATATCATGGTGATTGGGGTTCTCTTGAGTAACTGAAGTGGCTAAAATAAATTTAGGGAATCGTCTAATCTTTCTATAATCATGATATACTAAAGGTCATGTATGTTGATTCTTTTTTTGAATGACCTTACTGAGAGAAATGGGAAGTCAAAATTCCTCCACATCCACATCAATTATTTTTTGGGGATTTATTCATGTCATTCTTCATTCAGTGTTAGCATCTTGAATAAGTGAAGGAGGAGAAAATAATAAAGTTATTAAGTCCTAGTCAAGGTGGGTAATCATTTTAAGAGAATGAAAATTAATTTTAGTTTTTTATGATTATCTATTAATCTTGTTTGTTATTACTCTGTTAAGGCTCACTATTTCAAAGGAGGTATTTAGCTAGAACTTAGTGATGTCACACCAGTAGTACACCTAAAAAATATCTAATAGTTCATGAATGGTTCTTGTTAGATGAAGAGGATCTTTATAAGTTAAAAATTGGTTGTTTAATCATTAATAGCTGTATTAGGTGAGGATGTTCAGTCTCATGGATCCCAATAATATGGTTTCAATGATATAGACTCCTAAGGTAATGAAGAGTAATCTCATGTGATTATAATAGGAAGAACTTAGTCATTCTATGTGGCCATGATTGAAATATCTACGAGTTTTTACTATTTGTGGTCACTTTGGTCATATAATAGAGGTCTATAAGCTGGGTTACTAAAAAGGGTTGTTTTAGATGTAATAATCTTTTGGTGACATTAATTTTTATTATCGTTCATATTTGTGTAATTTTGTGGTTGTTACCATGTCAATTGTTAGGTTTTCTTGAGAATTATTTTTTAATCCTTATAGAGATTCTCTCTTAAATGGTGTTATCCAGTTTCTTAACTAGTTTTAGTTTAATGAGTTCTGTTACACAATTGAGGTTAGTATGGAATATTGTAAAGGAAACCTCTTGATGATTTGTGTTTTTGTTTTTTGAAATCCCTTTTGATCCATTCTTTGAAATCTTTTTTCGGTTGGTGTTGTATACAATTTTGGATGGTTTTTGATTTTTTCTTATTCGTTTCTTGATGCCCATTTAGTAAGAGCTCAATTTTTATGTGTTTGGTTATCTCTATTTTAAATATAATTTTTTACCTTACTTGTGCATTGAAAGTTTTGTTTTTAGTTCATTTTTATAGCACATTGCTATTTTTTTAATTTACATAGTTAGCAAGGACTACGTCATTTCTTGTTGAAATATGAAACCATAGGTTCTGGTATTTATTTTACTGATCTCTTCTTGGGGTGATTCTCTATGTTCAAAGTCCTAGGCTTTATTTGAGCACCTTAATGAGGTTAAAATACTTGGTGGTTTTGTGCCTTTCTTGTGAATGGTTGGAATTTTGATGGACATTTAGAGATTTTTATCCTTTGAAATCATTAGGATATTTATACTGTGCCTTTAATTTGAGTCTTTAGTCTCTTATCTTATTTGGTTCATCATGAAGCCTGATCATGGTATCTTTTTTTAAGGGATCTGTTATTGTCATATTCAATCTTTGAATTCCATCATTTTAGTGAATAGTTGTATTTTTGTGAGACCAATTCTATGTATCTCGTCCTTGTTGGGTTTTATTTATAATTAGTGATGGTGGGACGATGCATGGATAAATTTAATGATCATAGTATATCTTCTTTAATATTTATAAATAGATGTGGTCATCCAATCTATTGATGTTTCCACTATGGGTTTCTTTCTTGGTGAGTCAGAATCTATTCCCAGAATTTTCCACCTCATTATTTGGGTGTGGGAGTTCTTTCTCTCGAATTTTTCATTATATTTTATACTAATGTATTTTATAGGTGAAAATAAATATATTATTAATAATTAAAATATCATTTTATCACATTAAGTAGAAGGCTGATACCAATATTGGTTTTCGAGTAGCTCCAGTGGTCTAAGGTTGACCTATAACCTTTAGGAGGGTGTGGACCTAGACCCACAACTTTTGATGTTACAAGAGGTTAGCCTATTGTCTGGTGATATTTATTCGAAAATAAGTTTTCATGTAAGTGTATTCAATACTATATTTCATCCTTATACCCAATGTTCGGTCTCTGCCAGACATAAAATGGTTTAGATAGTGGATATTTTATTTCTTTAGTAGTTATTAGTGGCACCCCACCAGACAGGCAGTGGTGTCACAAAAAGTGACTTTTTATATTTTTAGATTTATAATTGTACAAAGAAGCCATGTTTTTTATATATTATCTTATACCTTTAACAGAGGTCGATCTTTAAGGACCTTATAGGCCTTGTTTGGCATTTCTGGATCCCACAACATCATCTCTTTGCAGATCTTAGTGTTCGTCAATGTGGTAATCTTATTTTGTTTTTTCTATATCTTATATTCCTTCAATAACACTTTTTTATACTAATTCATTATACCTAGGGGATATGGAATCCTTGATATTAATTTTAATGTGAAATTTTGAGATGAATTTGTTATTATGGGATCTCTTCTAGCATGTGTCAATATTTCTATTCTTAGATTTGATGATCAGCATCAGAGAAAACACATCTTTGATCCATTTTAGTTTGATCCCAAATGATCAAAGTATGTGTTTATATACCATTTATTTTTTTCATTATTAATTCATTTCATAAATTCATAATTATTCCTTTCGATTTTGGTTAAGCTGGGATTAATCAGTTTGACGTATAAAATTGTGTTTTAGTGAATATGGTTATTAGAATACATGGTTTCATATTATAAATATATCCTTTGTTTTGAAATGAAATTTTCATTTTTTAATCCTGGTGGTTTCATATTATGAGATGTGTGGCTTATTTTAAATAAAAAATGGGTTATTATTTATGATTGTTCCAAATGGATTGAAATTATTCATTTCTTTTGAAAGTAGTTTGGAATTATATAAAGGAAAACATGTGGCCAATTTTTTTAATGGCTGAATATAATGGTGTTGAAAGAAATTAAATGTATTTATTGGATTTTTTAATGTTCATTACGTAATGGGATATGTATTTTTTTTAAAAAATTAATGGAAACGGATAGGTATGGTCCTTTTGAATGGATGATTCAATGTGATATTTTATTTAATTAAAAATGGTTCGGTTTACTAATTTGGTTTACTATAAAGACAATTTTTTAATATTGTGATGTAATTATATTGTCATGAAAATTCTTCCATAACTTCTTATGTATACCCTTACTTGCTTATTGGTGTTTGAATCAAATAATAAATGGTGTTGAAATCAGGATTGTACTTCTTGAGGGAGCATAGTGATGAGGGTGAGAAGCTAACATTGTTTGTGATGAAATGTTGATATTGTGGGTTGATAATGTTGTGGATCAACATTGTGATCCTATTTTTTCTCACTCAGATGTTTGAATCGACATGGGAAACATGGATAGTTATATGATAGACACTGGATTTAAACTATACTTTCACAGACTCACTCCTTGAATAGCATCTTCTAATAAGATGTGGATTCTTTCTATGGTCACGTTCTAAGGATGTGGGTGTCCACCAAGTCATAAATATTTGTCCTATTGTATATTAAAAATTTTCAAGCATTAATTCATGATCTAATTAAATATAATCGGTGGTCTCATTAAAAGGTAGTAAAACTGCTTTTACGAAAATATTGGTTTTTATGGATAATATTGGGCTTTTTCCTATCATATGCGAATAAAATATATTTGATGATTGTAAAAAATATTTTATTGAATATAAAAAATATATATTTTATTAATATCATTAAAAAATATTAATCAATTTAATTTATTCATATAAAATTATTTTGTGAGCATAAAGTTAGTTTTTATAAAAACATTCCGATTATGGTCGATTTGTTCTTATATTACTTTATAATTAATTTGAAACCAATTAATCAACCCAGTTTTTTCATATGTTGGTTAATAAAATTGAAAAATTCCAACTTAATGGCGTGGTTATATCATATTATATGTAATAATAATATTTTTATAACAAATTATTGTTCATAAAAACACAGTCTTGTTTATCAAGCAAGCCATCGATCAATATTAGTCTTGCATGTAATACAGGCTAACCTTGGTGTTATTTGTAAAGAAAACTAAACTTTATCTTATTAATAGTGAATTATTAATTGGGATTTGTGTATATCACAATCCATACATAGTTATTTAATATAAAAACTATTATTATTCTTGCAAGAAATAAAAAATATCAAAAAGATTAAATTAATTTGATAAAACATTCACTAAATCTAAGGGTGTTATAGGGTTCATGCATAGTTGGACAGGTGAAGGAAGCAAAGGACGTGGTAGGTGGTTGTTCATCACCAAGATACAGGTCGTGGTAGTCTTATTTTTTAATTTTTATTCTCTGTTTTCATTATATCATCTACTTATATTAATTTGTGATTATACCATTTGGTTTAGTTGCTGGTGTTTCCATTATACTGTTGGATTTATGTTTTATTTTATTTATGTAAAATAATTGTAAAGGATATTTTGTATTGTCTATTAGCCTGTCTCTATCCCATGGGTATAGGTAATTCATATTAGGCTAGTAGAGAACCGATTAGGATTCTATATACAACGGTATTATACATTGGTTCATTACAAACTGACCCTTTTGTCCAATAAAAATAAGTCTCGCGGTATAGGACACTCAAATAGAATTATTCCTTTGAATAATTTATCAAACAAGTCATTCTTGAAAATAATTGAGACATGTTTCATAAACTGTCCCTAACTGGGGATTCATATGTATCTAACCCATGCCTGCCTCCATAGGCTAGGGGTGGGGACAAACACCAAAAAGAATATCATAAATATGAGGTATTTGCAAAATATACAATTACACTCAAAGACAACAATCTAAATGGAGAATGATATATGAATAATAATAAAAATATGAAAAAAATAGAATGTAAACCAAGAATGTAAAACCTCTTGGGTGTACAAAAGTACAACAATTAAAACTGAAAAGTAAGGTAAAAAATGCATGCCCCACAAAAAAGATGCCCCAATATGAAATAGTTGTAATGTAAAATACTGAGAGTGACCAGATCGTAATCTCAAATCATTCACCACCATACATATTCTAATGTACCAGGATTCCTTAATTTCCTTTTTATTCATATCCGACCTATTCATCATATTCATAACTCATGAAACGTGTGGGAAAATACCATGTAGTGGTGGCATCATTTCTCAGGACACAAGTAAGTCATCTTAGAAACTCATTCAATTCTCCATAATTTCAATTTTATTATCCCCTTTTTTTATCTCTTCCACTTTATTTTTTTTAATTTCATGGAATATTTCTTTTTATAATCATGTAAACTCAAAAAATATAGTTATGTTGCAAAGACATGAGTGTTGAGTAGTCTGGTGAATCTAAGGGAATCCTCCACATATATCTGAGTCATCCTACAGCTGTGGATTATAATATTGACATCAATAAATATTCAAAAAAAATAAATCGTAATCAGGGAGGGAACCTAAGTGGTCACTAAAATGAGAAGGCCCTTAACATAGGATATTTCTTTGATAAACCATTGAATTATTTCCTAAAACCTAGTGAGATGTTCAATCAATGGGATTATGAATGCTTAAAGGATAAATTTATAGCCCTCTCACAGTTGGTTGAAGATATTAATTTTTTAGAAATCCATGATCTCAAAAATATTATCTAATCTAATCTCCTAAAAACATCTTAAACAATATTTTGAATAAGTGGATAAAATGAATTTGGAATTTTCTCCATTGATATTATAAATAAAAATAATTGAAACTATTTCGGAACTCATTCCCACTCATATATTCCCTCACTCAACATTGATAGAATAGTATTATTATTGAAAAACCGATCAAGAAAAAATAAAAGATGTTTCTACTTCCATGAGTGGTAAATATAATGGAAAAAATAAAAAATGGATTATAAAACTACTATGTGCTCAAAAATAAAAAAAACTATAGGGAGAACATTAGATTCTGATAAAAAAGATCTGGAAATTAAGGTGAATTTGTTAAGGAATATTTAATGTAATCCTTATGAACTATATGGAATTATCTAAGGGTGTATAAATCATGATGAAAATTATTTCATTTATTCCCAAAAGTGAAACATTTATCCAAATCAAGATACAATTAAAGGTCAATACATCCAATATCAAGTCTTCTGTCACAGTATATAATTAAAGTTATTATGTTAAAATATCAAAATATCTTGAATAAAAAAATAAAATTATCCTTGATTTCTTATGAAAGATGAATAAATCAAATTGAAGGAACCATTTGGATATTTATGGTATTATCTCAATAATTTGGACCTATATGATTTTTCAAGAAACAATTTTTAAACCTTTATACCAACCCCAAGGGAGAATCATTCTAAATACTGTTTTAGTGGTAAAAAATGAAATCCTCAAAATGTTAGAAGATGTTATTGGGTAACATGGGGGGTCCTAGTGGATCTAATGTATTTAAACTAAGTTCTTTCAAGGTTGAGACTTGTCTTATGCATTTTTTTTTTATTTTTTATGCTTTTTGAGTTTTTTTGTTAAGGGTACCAACTTGGGGTTTCCAATGTGATCTAATATTTATAATGTATGGTACATAGAGGTTTAATAATTTTATTATTTCCCAGTGAAACCCATGATTCCAAAAGTTCAAACCTGACCATAAATTGTCCTTGAAGATTATACTTGTGATGTAATGATAAACTAACTCATTTATTATTGATGGTCATCAATTCCAAACCAAGTTACGTTGTTCTATTATTTCATTTCAGATCACCTTCTCCCACTTTTTCTTCCCAATTATGATCCCTCTCTTCTCTTACCTTTCCATACTATGGTTATTCTTATTCTATATTAGGGGGAGTGAAAATACGTGATTCAAAAACAGCATGTTTGGGATATTATTGAAAAAATCGGTAAAATTGAACATGTTAAAAAACTTATCATAATTTAAATGTAAATGTGAAATTATTTTTCAGTCCTTGATTATGATTTTGATGCGTGTTTATGTTCATGAGATTAGTTTTTTGAATACGCAAATTCTCGATGTGTTTTTTCACTACTAGAATTTTTACCATTTTAATAAAAATTTCAAAGTGCACATTCATTGGATTTTGATTATATGTTTGATTCCAGGGGTCACATTATTCATAGACAAGAGTATATGACTTTTTTTGTTTAATTTGAGTATCCAAAAAAGAAAATAAAGAAAATATAACTAAATTTTTGCATATAATATGTGGTATCCAATAATTTGGGTTCATGACTCCATAGTTTTCATACATATATATTGGATTTAAATCCTTATTATAGTGCATATAATTGAAAATATGCATTGACGTCAACACTTAGGGATTGTGAAAACATAGTTTCATTGCGTAGAGATAGTCTTTTGATCTCTATAGTGGTTAAAAAAACAAACAAACAAAGTAAAATAAAATAAAAGATAAAATTGTATAATAAGGTTAGGGTTCAATGTTATTCTCCCCTAGTGCTTCCATTTTACCCCTTGAACAATAAAATGGACCCCATGTCTTTTTTGATATACAACACATTGTCATGATTAACTAAAATTAGATAAAATGTGATGTTGAATTTCAACAAAAGAATGGTCTTGGTCTTGGGATATTATTTTTAAATTAAATTGTGAAAAATGATTTTGATAGTATCATAATGTTTTTCACAATTATATCACATGGTGAGCATTTTATGTTTTATTTTTTTAATGGAAATTCAATTTCATATTTTGCAGATACATTTTTCTCGGGAAAAGAAAAAACCTTTTTGGGGGTGTTATTGGTTACTAAAAGTTGATAATATTCTATAATTTTATACTAATAATCATATGTTTTAAAGTCCATAAACATATATTTTAGGGAATTTTATAAATTGATCTCCATTTATCAACATTGTTCAATACATGTTTAATGTGGAACAATTTCAACTCTATTAATCTTCAGAATTTGGAATTAATTATTTTATTTATTTGAATTTTTATTTTATGATATTATTGATGAATTTTTGGGGATAATTTTTTCTTCAAGGATATATGGATGAAACAATAATGAATACAAACATTTTTTTGTCAATGAATGAAGGAAATTCAGGACAACGCAGAATGGGCCTTATGCCAATCAAATAAAGGTGGTGCACACAATTCAATCCCGATGAATACCAAGTTTTAAATTTACATAGATAAAATTATGGTGATAATTTCATTCAACTATTTCTATGGATAATTTTGAATTATTCAAGGATATCCAGGGTTCCCATGTTATGGATTAAATTATCTTCTAAATTTGAACGCCCATTAAATCAGCCCACCAATTTCATCATAACATCTGATTTATATGTCCTATTTGTATTAAATTTCTAAATATATTATCTACCATATTGATGATAATATTTCTTTAATAATAACATCCATGATTTTCCCATCATAAATGTAAAATTTGCACTCCCAAAATGGGGATCAATCTTGTCTGATTTCTATAGTCAAAGATGAGAAGTATAATTTCCCTATATTTCCACATTGATTTTGACTATCCTAGTAAATTATGATGGTATTTAATAATCTTTTCTCAAAATAAGGATCTTGAGTTTACTATTTAATTTTTTTTGGTGATATATTTTAATATAGTTTTTATTATTTTAATTATAAAGTTACATTGTCATTTTTTAGTCACATGTTCAATATCTATCATGTAATTTCTTTTGAATCAGAATAGTTTATTAATAAAAGTTCTTATTTTAAAAAAATTGTATTATTATTCATATCAAATTAATAAAATTCCCTTGGGTAGTGAATCAATTCACAATGTCTCTTCGGAAATTCTTCACACAGCGGTGGACTGATTATTATTCCAATATTTTTTATTATTCAATTCCTCTTTCATGAGTCTACATAAGACATAAATTGATAGAATAAAATAAATGTATGGATAAAAATATAATTTTTTGATCCAATGTAGTATTAATTGGATGTATTGGAAGTTATTTGTCATTTTATTTATTCATAATTAATTTTTTTGTTGATATTTTTCATTCATTGACTTTATTTCTTCCTCTTCATTATTTAATTTTATCACGACACTTTTCATGTTATAATAAGATCCTTTGAATTAGAGTGATAATGAAAATGATCCAAAAGAAGTATAGGTGATTATAATGTTTATTTGAAGGTATTAAATTTCATTTTATATAGTCATATTTATTTCGTTTAATGAATTCTTTATGAGTTAATGAAATGGAAATAATTTAAAAATTAATTTATCCAATCTACCCCAATTTATAACCAAGGATGAACTCATTATCTTAAATAAAATTCACTTATGTATTTAATGTTATTCAATTATAAAGTAAATTTAAACCCAATATATCAACTAAATATCCAAATCAAAATAATAGAATTTTTGTTTCATTAGGTTTATTCTTAGGTCTCTGTGATGCCCAAATTTTCCCCAAGTTATATTGTTTAAGCAATCTCTTGTAGAAAATATTGGGTTATCGAGTACTCATAGACCTAACAAGAAACATAATGAATCAATAATTATATGGGGGTGATTTGGAAATGAACTGTCCATCTTGGTTTTGAATTGAGAGGTTAATTTAATGCCTTTAAGGAAATAAGTAAATTATATTAATAGAATGAGTTTATCCTTGGTTATAACTATGATTCGATTGGATGAATTCCTTTTTAAATTATTTTCATTTCATTAACTAAAGAATAATTCATTAAATTAAATAAATACAACCTCATCATGTAATGTTTTTACACCTTCACATTCACATTAAAATCACCTATACACTTTTGGGATAATTTTCATATGATCTCAAAGTTAAAGGATCATATGAGAACATGAAAAGTGTGGTGAGAAAAATAAATAAGGAAGAGAATAAAAGAAGGTAATTGAATCAAAAACACCAAAATTGAAGGGATTAAGATTTATTATAATTATAAATAAAATTTGGTTTATCCCTTATATTATCACATATATCAACACATAATAGTTACAACTAGAAATTGATGTTATTCAATCAATGTAAGGGGGAAGTAGACTAATGAGGGTGTAATTTAAAAATAAAACCCATGAAAAAAAGATATCTAAACTATTGTGTGAATAATTAAACAAAATATTGTGTCAATTGATTAACTCCCAATAGAACCAGTATCAATTTTCTATAAATAATAAAACAAATTATTAATAAGAATAATTTTTTAGAATCTAAATTGATTATAAAAATATATATGAGAGAAACAGAACATGTGATTAATGTTTGATAGTGTACCATTATCCTTGAAATTATATGAACTCCAACCAATTACTTCCCCACAAACACCACATTTTAGAATATTATGATCCATAGGTAGATACCCCATCATTAAATATATTACCCATTAAATAGGATAGTCAAAAATATGATGGGGAATAATGGGAAATTTTACTTTTCATCTTTTACAAGAAAAACCATACCAAACTCTTCCCCCTTTTCAACGTGCAGATTTGAATTTTATTATGGTCAAATAATGGATAGTAGTAGAAGGGAAATATGATCTTATATATGTAATGTATGTGAATTATAAATATTACCCCAATTGGATATTCCATTAGGATGTTATGAAGAAATATATGGTCGGATCTTATGGCCCTTCAAATCTAGCCCATAATTTAATCTTTAAATTATACTCTCGGGATCTCTTTAAAGACCATAAAATTATCTCACGATACTATGAAAGAAATTATCCCCATAATTTCATATCTTTAAATTTACCCTTTCAGTTTACATGGGCATAAAGTTTGGTCTCTAATATTATTTTATGGGCCTAATGCCCATTTTTCTTTGTCCAGACATTTCTACATTCATGGAAAAATAATAATCTTCCCTTGGAAAAAATTCATTGATCCTAAAAGAAAAAAACTTACACCAAATGTGATTAATAATATATCAAAATATAAAATTATAATAATTAAAATAATTAATTTTAAAATCTTATTACTAATTGGTTCCAAATTAAACCACTTTAAACATGACTTGCACATTGTTGATAAATGAAGTAAAATTTCTAAAATACACTATAATTGGTGTTTATAGACATTGAAAAACATTGATATTAAACTATAATAAATTAATATTATCCTCTATTAATGTATAATAATGGTTTGAGTATAGTAATACCTTCTAGGATGACCCAAAAGATAAAGGGGGGAATTAAGAGTTCCAAAATGAGTTGAAATACAGAAAAATAGTAATCATGACTCAAATCAACCCAATGTAGGATAAAGATTAAACAAATCAATGAAAAAGGGGATCAACAAGGTGAATAGATTGAAAATATGTTTAGTATTTTACACCTATATTAGTAGAGTGAACTCATCTATCCACGAGAATCTAAACACGAACAACACAGGGCATGCCCAACGCGTCACAACATACCGTGATAAGAGACTATCCAAATCAAATGGTAAATATGTGGATGTATATGTATGATAATTAAAAATAATTTAAAATAAAAAAGTAATGGAATCATCATCTAATATGTCAACCTAAGATGAATATTACCCAAATATCCCAAAATTTCCATCAATTTGTCCTAGCATCTCATGCATCCTCCTATAAGTAACCATTTTAAGGCCCACATCTCGCCACTATGTCACACATATGAGGGACTCAAAATCCGATTATATGACCTATGTCGTAGTGATTTAGAGGGTTTTTACTCTATAAATATCCATAGAGGTCCCACACCATGATACATCTAGTGGGTTCTACTCTATATGTAGTTATAGAGGACTCACACACTGATGCATTCAGTGGGTTCCACTCTAGTGTCCCAAGGACCTGCATACTATCCAATATGGGGTTCCACTTAGTAGGTATAGAAATTGTAATAATGATGATGGAGGGTTCCAATCTATAGGTCATTTCCTCATTCCCTAGTGTGATAGGGGGTTCCACTCACTATGTAACTATAGAGGACCAACGCCCATGATGATGGGGGTTCCACTCTATTGGTCGAGGACCCACACGCTGGTGTGACAGGGGTTCCAATCTGGTCGTTGAGGGCCCACTCCCTAATCGATAGTGTTAATGAACTCTGTAAGTAGCTATAGAGAACCCACACTAATACTAATAGGGGTTCCACTATATAGGTCAAGGACATATTCCCTGGTGTGATAGGGGGTTTCACTCTAGTAGTTGAAAAGAATATCCCTCACCAATAGGGGGTTCCACTTGATATGTACCTGTAGAGGACCCACAACCATGCTTGTGGGGGGTTCCACTCTTTAGTTCAAGGACTCATGACCTAGTGTAATATATAGGGTGTAATTTTGAAACCTATTATGTGCATCATATAAGATAATGGGTGACACTCGGTAAGTAAAAGTAGAGGACTCTTTTCCAAGATGATGTGGGGTTGCAATATTTGGTATACATATATCATTTTATAGATCACTATCGTAATCGGGAATCGCCTAAATAAGCACTATGCTTTCAAAGTTTTACATCGTTCCCATAATCCGCAATGGAGGGAATCATCACGTTTTATGTGGGAAAACAATCAGGATAGTCTACATGTTGTCCAAAATTTGAGTTCAAACAAAGGATATATGGGATAATTAGGTTTACACAAAAGAAACCAAGGGGTACAAGGTGTGTGAGGGGACCCACATGGCATGTAGTCCCACTCCAACACATGTTTGTGTCCTTGGAGGTACACAGATCTCGAACAATGAAATAGTACATAGAGTTCAAAAGATATAATTGTTATCCAAATTCCACTCAGGTCCCAATCTTGTTCTTATAAATGTCTATGTACTTTACCCCATGTCATTGAACATTAGTACACAACTTTTCTCTTAAAATGGGGTGATACTTGTGTTCTGTAGTTATGCTCATTTATATTGGTACATTAAGTGTGTCTCTCCATGTGATTTATCATGTGGCTCATACACACGTGGATGGGGGTACATAGTGTGTAGGTAGTCTACATGTAATTCAATACTTATAAAAACATAAAACAATATCCACTATATCCAAGGGTCTTTATGCCATGTGTTCGTCACAATACAATGCGTGTATTCTGGTTTCCCGCAATTTCTCATATCCATGTCCCACAAATTGAATCTAGCAATTTTTCTTCATTTATTTCCTCATTTCTAACCGAGGATAGTGGATCTACTCCCAATTGGAAATTTATAACCCTATGGTTTCTGAAAATTGATTTTATCACCCTGTAGTGGTTCCATCAGAAGCACTGCATATCTCCGAACCTCTAATTTTCAATGGATTGATCACTAATATTCAAAATGATCATCCAAAACATGAATAAATCATATATATTCACTTTATTCCCCAATCACTCAATTTCATGTTGATTTATCATGATTTTGGGGGTCCGGTCAGGCTCGAGTACAATCGACAATGAATCAACGGGACCATGGGGTCTAACTGTTGATAAACATGAAAAAATCTGAGAGAAAGCACAAAAAGAAGAGGTTTAATTGATCATTGCTAGAAATTATTAGCCAACGTGCTATAATAGGGATATCTAGGGCTCAAAAAATATCGAATGAAAAATTAAATCAACACAATGGCACATGCTCAAGCTGTAATTGGTGAATATCATTAGAGTAGTTTGATCTGCTCTATTAATTTAATCTAACATGGTGTAAAACCAAAATTAAAGAGTCATACCTTGATATTGGATCATTCTTCTACCAAGAATGCACTTTATAACAATTGGAGGAATTTTTTTCTTCACTACCCTCTAACCTGCACTGATATGGCATTTCATAATTTTATAAGGTCATTCACCCATAGAAATAGATAAAGAATTTATCTTGTAGAATACAGATTTATGAAGCTAGCCTTCGAAATATTAGCATAAAAATTTATTTATTTTTAATTTTATAAGGATAAATTAATTAATTATATTATATTATATTATTAATTATGCCACTAAACATACCCAAAGAGGGAAAGATTTCTGATCATCCTGCATTGACCTATTTTAGGACGCATATAAGATAATCATCACATTCCAAATCAACTGTGGCCTTGTATTTATGATCAAAGCATCTATTTAAGATTCATCCAATTTTTTTAAGAAACAAAATTCAGTATAAAATATATTTGTAAATTTCAAAAAAAAATTATTCTAGGATCACAGGACCATGGAATCATATGTCATCTCATTTCCTAGATCTTGAAATATATATAGAAATATTTCAAAATCATACAATGAATAAACATGGTTTCTACATCATTACCTCCATAAACATTTTCATCCATTAAAATATACAATAAACAAACAACTCGAGATACTGAGCCATCATCTGGCTCTCCCACTCCCATGATCTCTCTTGTATGATTCTGTGCTACCAGAACATGAAAATCAAGGGGATGTTCTATCCATGTAGGTTCATCTCCAATCGAACCATGATCTCAAAATTTTTCTCCACAATGGTGGACCCATCTACTATGTTAATCATTCCCTAGTCAATGAAGTGAATAGGTTCATGCATGTAGCTCCTCCGATATGACACATGGAAAATTCCATGCACCTGCTCCAACTATGTGGGTAGGGATAGGTGGTAAGAACCATCACCAACCCTCTATATGATCTCAAATGGCTCGATGAACCTCATGGATAGCTTTTTTCAAGGTTGTACCTCTGTAATCCTCATCCTGGGGAGACTTTTATAAAAATTTTGTCTCTATGAATGAACCCCAAGGGCCTAAGATGGATATCTATATAAGATTAATTTCTTCTTGGGACCATCCTTATCCACTCATGGATGACTTGGACCTTCTCTATTGTCACCTGCACTATATCTTGACCCAAAAAAATATTTCATGATGATATCTATCTAGCACAAGTGTATCCTATAGGGTCACCTATAATTGGCCTCAAATGATTCCATGATAATTATAGAGTGCTATCTATTGTTGTATGAAAACATGGCCATGGGAAAGTGATCCTCGTAGACCAAGTTGAATTCTAACATGAAAACCCTTTTCATATCCAACAATATATAGATAATGTGTGGGGTATATCCATTGGTATAGGGGTGGAAGTCTATAATCGTCCAACTCTAGGTCTTGAATGACTCTTACAAGCCTCTCCATAATAAAAAAATAAGCCTTATGTCATGTTCTGTGACAATCATTGAGGGAACCCTACAAGGAGAACAATCTCCCATATGTACAACTACACCAATTTCCCAATAGAACACTTATCCCTAATAGAAATGTAGTGTTCCAATTTCATATTTCAGTCTAATATCATCTATATGGATTCGTATCCCTTCATAGTCTATATAATCCCCCTAACTATGTCCATGGATATTTTGTCCCACATCTACTCTTGGATATCAAGGGTGTAAAACAAACCAGTAAGATTTTGGTGTTATACCCTCACTTACTAATAGGTGTGGCACTAACAGATGAACATAGCTACCCCCCAACTCATTCATGGAAATGTAAACATGTGATGAAGATCTCTCTACATATTATCCACATTAGGATGTACGTCAAAGGGATAATTGTGGAACTCTTGCATAAATTTGTTTTAAATCATTACTCGAACCACTATACATCCCTAGAAAATGATAATGTGATTAACACCATTATAATATCAATTTGGGGAATAAAATATAGATATCTAGTCATGTAAGACCTCGTAGTGAAATTCCCCTATTTGGGATGTCCTCATAAGACTGTGATAAAATGATTCCACACAATCATCTATAGAAAAATTATGCACTTCTGATCCACTAGGATCGGCTGCATGGAATTCAACTGCTCATATTCCACCAACACAAAGTGATCCTTGGAAATCCTCATAATATAATATGCTAATAGTATTCCATTCCATGATATGTAGACTATCTCAAAGTCATTTTCTTATAGGAAAACCAACCTTTGTCTCTATCTCAGGTTCATGTCTCTTTGGAAGAAGACATCCCTGAGACTCTAATTCTCTGAATAATAAAAAATGTGGTCTAGTAAAAGTTACTTCCTCCAAATAATTATGGAAAATAATACCACTACCAAATATTGGTCATTAATTAAATAGTTTTTCTCATGGTTTCACATATTCCTCAACTCGTATAAATTCACTACATTCCATTGCATCAACACGTGGCCATGCCTAGTTCCTGATGCATAAAAATACACTATCTACTCCACACCCTCCTCTGGTAGTCCCAATATAGGATCACTCATCTTCCTCAACCTTAAATACTTTAAAATCTTCTAGGACTAATCATTCTAGGTAAATTAATTCCTCATCCATGCCAGGGTGGTTAGAGTTCATGAAATTCTAGAAACATCTTCCAAAAACCTATTATAGTACCCCTCAAAAAAAGAATGATCTAACCCTTTGAAACATTCTCGAGTTGCTCCCAAAAAAGAACTACATCAGTCATTGATGGTCCCATAACTAAAAAATTCCAAAAAATCATATGACCTAGAAAGTGAACCACATGTATCTAGAATTGGAAAATCAATTGTTTCCCATCATGATAGTTTTCTTGAAGTAAATATATAACCATCCAAAAGTGATTTTCATGATCATCTATGATTAAGATTATAATTGTATGTTGTAAATGATGATGACCAAAAATTTCTACATGTATGGATAGAAGATTAATTTTATTAAATAAATAAACATGTTGAGGTAATTTTTAACAACAAAGGTCATCCCCTAGATTTCATTGTGTCTGTAGCGACATTGGAATGACATTTTAGAAATATCATCCTCCCAAATCATTAACTAGTAGTATATGGACTGAAGATCAATATTTGATTACAATATTTGGGATCAAAACTAGTTAATGAGGTCATAAACACTCAAAAAGTGGTACATGTTCTTTGTTGTGGCCACATATATGTGATAATACACATAATGTTGCAAGATAGCAATCACTTTTTTCACACACAAAAATAATTGTTTCCGAGGAGACACACTGGGTCAAATGAAATGTTTCACTTGGAGGTCCTTCAATGGAAACCGCAACTCCCAAAAAAAATTATGTTATGTCATACATTACATAGAAGACATCAGAGTTTTCTTGGTATTAAATTCAATGACAAAACACATCGCCCACCTCAGAGGTAGTCTCAAAATATCATCACGGAAGACATCCAACAAATCCTCCACGAGTGAAAGAATCTAGAGGCATGAATATCCTACTACACCAAGGGCTATACATTCCAACGGATGGGTGATGGGTTGATTCTTACTACTCATACAAAAAAATCGTCCCTCTAAGAGATCTATTCCACCCATAAAGGTGAATCTCATCCCATCAATGTGAAGGATTCTGACTCATTTATACTAATAATCAATCTGTTCTTGAATCATTAAAAACCAATCCATACCCAAGATAACATCATAGGGTTCCATCATGGTGGCCAAAATGTCCCACCTGAACAACTTTACATCAAAAAAATATCCAACTATTGATAGATAAAATATCCAAAATAATTGTACCTTATCAGAACCCCAAGATAATGTTTATTGGACTGCGCCTCAACTAGGAGATCCAGCTCACCTACTAGAAGTATAGAGATAAAGGAATTATAGGAACTTCTATCTCAAAATACTGATGAAAGAGTAGAATATACACATATTTTACCTCTAATAATATCATGCACTATGAGGTCTTATGACCCAACAGCATGTAGCTTTTCGTAGCCTGGTCCACCTGCTCTCTGAACCTAATGTGGGCCACTCGGTGGTGGTGGTGGATGGATCGCATAGTGTCATCCACCACTCATGGATCCTCCTACTCCTCTGCCGACTCCACCTCCATATGGACTAACCTACCCTCTCCTAAGAGACCCCGGATCATGGAACTGCCTAATCCATGGTGGTATGTAAATTATATGAATGTAAAAATAAGCATGTCTAATCTAGTAGTCACATCATATGTTACCTATCATGTCACAAGAATAGTTCCACACCTCTAGGGGATTCCATATTTCTCTCTTTAGTCCATTTCCCACATGACCTAGTTCTTGATTCTGGACATGGGGTGGTCTCGTACATTAATATCCTTTTGTCTGGTGCATGAATGCTATTGCAGATGACTCATCCCTTTGATTCCCACTACCATCTCTAGCTTCTTGTTGTCCCTATGACATAAATATGTTTTGTCCCTAGTTCGTGCCATAGTGCCCAAGTATAGGTGGGGATTCACATAGACACCACACTGACACAGATCTCTCTGTAGAGTACTTCCTCAAACTCCCATTCTTAGTAGAATCCTTCCTAGATCATGTCAAGGGAGTACCATGTATAGTTTGTAAACATCATTTAATACTCATCAAATATCATCATAGAAGGGGTAACACTCATCATAAAATATATATTTGAAGCAGTACACGTTATTGTCGACTTCTCATGCATATAGGTAATGAGACTCTGCCATATAAAATATACTCTGTGGAAAATGATAGATACCAGTGAAACAACCTACTCCATTGGTGTCTTAATGAATTCAAAAACATGTACCGATGACTCTATTTGATCCTCTATAGCCTTAGGATCTAACTCACCATGGAACCTTAGTGGCCTATGGAACTGGAACTCGCATATCACACTAATAATTCACACATCCTCATCTAGATCTATTGGAATGATCTTCTACTCGACTGGTGGAGGTTATTCTACCATCCCTCCTATAGTAAAAATCTCATGAGACAAACCTTGAACTGATTCCTTGTCACTCATCATATAAACACCAGGATCTAGAACTGCTTTCCTGGTTTTCTTCCATTGTAGAGGCATCCTGAAATTTTATTCAAGACATACCTTTCTTCGATGATAATATATATATATATATATATTATAATGGGAGTCCGACTAAATAATTACAATGGAAGATTAAATCCTATATGATGCATGTGACATTGATCCATGAAACTAATATGTCTGTATGCTTAGTAAAAATGAAGGTAGTCAAGGTCTAGGTGAATTGATACGTTGGCGGCCCATACCATCAGTGGATTCCCAGGCCCAAGAGTCGTACTTTAGGCACCTTAGTACTATTTCACTAATCCCAAAAAAATATCATCAAAAGGTTAATACTCCAAAAATAATCCCAAGGTACTAAATACTTTGATTCTAACCTGTCATGACCCAACACTAATAGGTTCTCAAGCCGTAACAACCCCATACCTGCCGATATATGTCAAGGGGTGGAGATAAGCACCGAATAGAATATCCTAAATGTGAGGACTTTTCCTAGTGTATTTTTATACACACACCCAATCATTATAATGAATAATTGAAGATGATTAATAATATAAATATAAAAAATCAAGAAAGTATACCAAGCATGAAAAAATAATAAGGTATACTAGAGTAAAATAGAGAAAATTTAAATGTATAGCGGAAAATACATGGCCAACTAGAAAGATGTTCGAACCTGAAAAACTAATAGGTAAATTGTTTGGAGATCCCCAACTCCTAATATCAAACCTACGACCACTGTATATGATCCAATGTACTAGGTATTCCTATAACTTCTATAGTCAACACCAACCTGCCCATCATCTGCATAATACATGACATGTGTGGGAAAAGACTGTGTAGGTGGGAGTATATACATACCTTGTATGATTCTATGAAATATGTAGGGAAAATTAAGAGATATAAATTGAATAAAAAGATAGTATAATGATAAATAGGATACAGATAAACCAAATTTAAGTGATAAAGTAGCCTCAAAAAAGAACAAGGGGCTCAACATAATGTCCAGATAGACTACAAGTTGAGTTTTATTATCCAATAGAATGAGACTGAACTCATCCAACCATGAGAAGTAAACCCAAAAGGCATGTGGAATACACCACACATATTCACATATCATGAAAATAGAGTAACCAAATCAATATGTATGGACATGTATGATTATTTATGCTCATAAAAAAGAATCCCAAATGAGATAGTAAGGGTATATTTTACTCACAACTCAACCTAAGAAGAATAATCTCCAATTATACAAAAATTACATGAACAATGCCTAGTTTCTCTTTTTTATTCCCCTAAGTAACCATCTTGTGGTCTAAAAATCAATATTGCGCTACACTGATGAGGGGAAGAAATGTTTGAGTAGAGGACCCACATCCTAGTGTGTTAGGGGGGTTCCACTCTTAAGTATTCATATAGGAAGTATACCCTGATGCATCAAGTGGGTTCCACATTATGTGTACCTGTAGATGACCTTCTATCTAAGGCATTAGGTGGTTCCACTATAGTGTCACGAGGACATGTATCATATACCATAGGCTATTCCACATGATAGGTATAACACTTATTCCCATGATGATAGGTGGTTCCACTCTATAGGTTGAGGACTCGCACCATTGTGTGACATGGGGGTCCACATAGTAAGAAACTATTGAGGACATGCACCCATGATAATGGAGATTTCTACAATATAATTTAAGGAACCATGCCCTGGTTTGATAGTGGGGTTCCACTCTATTCATTGAGTAATCACACATAATCCGAAAGGGGGGTCCACTGGGTATTTAGGTATAGGGGACCTACACCTATGATGATGGGGGTTCCACACTCTAGGTTAGGGACTCACCCATTGGTGTGATAGAGGGGTTCCAATATAGTCATTAAGGACCCAAAGCCTATCTGAAAGTGGGGTTCAACTCGGTATGTAGTTGTACATGACCAACTCCCAAGCTGATGGGGGGTTCCAATCTACATGTCAAGGACTCGTCCACTAGTGCGATTCGAGGATTCCAGACTATTCACTGAAAACATGTGCCCAATCCTATAGTGGGTTCCACTTGTAATGTAGCTATAGATGACCTACACCAATGATAAGTGTGGTTCCACCATTGTTTCTCTAGTGATCATATGTCTTATCAGTGTTGTCATATGGAATCACCTAAATATGTTCCATGCCCAAAACATTTCACACCACACCCAAAAATCCAAAATGGAGTATATCATCTCATTCAACGTAGAAAAACACTTCGAATAGGATACCCTCATGCCAAAATACTATTTCCAAAAAATTATATGTAGAATATTGAGGTTTCATTAAATTGGTCCATGGGGTACATGGTATGTGAGGGGGACCCACAAAATGTGTGGTCCTTCTCCAACTTTTGGTTTTGTCCTTGGAGGTACACATCTCCCTAACTATGTAGAGGTACATGACATGTTCTTGATGTACATTAAATTCCCGTGCCACTCGAGGTCTCATTCATGTTATTGGTAATGATTGTGTCTCCACGTTGTGTCCATGTACTTTACCTAGTGTCTGTGTACTTTAGTTCACGATGCAACTCTTCACCTGGGGTGTAACCTGTGTGCTCTTGTTGTGCCCTTGTACTTGGGAATATAGTGTGTGCCTTGCCTTGTGCACCTTCATAAGATTCATCTACATGGGGAAGAGGTAAAACCATATAGGTATTCTACAAGGTGTTCTATCTATATAAAAACCCAAAACCCAATTCACCTTAGCCAAGGGGATACATGTTGTGTGTTTAATACGGTACGTGGCGTGTAGTTAGGTTTTTCACAATTTCTAAAATATGCATCCCAAACAAACAATATGGCCATTTCTCCATAGATACCACCTCATTTGGGAATGAGATTAGTGGATCTAATCCTCATAAAATTTTTAAGTTTTTTCGTTGGCTGAAAATTAATTTCACTAACCCATGTTGGTTCCACTATATGTACCATATGTCTATTCACCTTAACTCGTTTATAGTTTGATATGTAGTTATCAAAAATATTTTCCAAGGCTTAGAAAAATCCCAAATATTCCATTGAATAATCGATATGTCCCTTAAACATTGATCTATTGAGATTTCAGAGATCTGATTAGGATCAGTACTAATAGATAAAGTCGGGTCAGGACTACAAGGTCCAACCGGTGATGAACATGAAGATATAGGGTAGTGGGGAACAAGAAGGGTTGTTTAATAGTGTTTTACAAGTGTTATAAGACATGTATCAAAAATGGAGATATCTTTTCTTAGAAAAATTGAATAAAAATTTTAATTTATACATGGGGGAATCCTTCGGCCATAGTTAGCACAGATCAATAAAGGGGATTGATATGATCAATCCATTTAATCAACAGGCTTATAAACCAAAAATTGGAACTCCCTACATTGATATTAGATAGTTCAATGTTGAGTAACACACACTCTAATGATTGAACTAAGTCATTCATTTATTTCACTTCGTTCAGCTACAATCAACCATTTCATCTTCAACTTAGTTCAGTCTACTGGTGGAAGGAGGGGAAAATGTAGCTTTGAGATTCCTTGGTTACGAGGATAGAACATAGAAACATGACATTTTAATTAATTTATAGGAATGTATGTTAGGTTAAATGAATTAATGAATTAATATAAATAATTAATTTATCCATTAAATATACCTCCAGTGGGTGAGATATCTAAACACCCCATGTCGACCTATTTTATATCCCACCTAGGGTAAAATCACATTTTGGAATCAATTGTGTCCCCCTATTTCTAATCTAAGGTTTCATTTATGATTCATCCGAATTACATTAAGAAAATACTTGTGTAAAATAGAAAATTTATTTCATATTTTTATAAAATTATTCCCAGGACATCGAACCACGAAATTGCATGTCGTCTCATTACCTGGCATTGGAAATACATATTTAATTATTTTAATGTATTACAATGAAAAATAAATCCTTTTAAACATGATACCTAGGTGATAAAAAAGACATGTAACTCTATTTGGGTCATCGGTAGTGTTAAAAATAGAATGTGGAAAGTCCCCCAAGGAAAAAACTATACTTTTACACTAGACCATTATAGGAGGCCAACATCAAACAAGATCATATATGAGATCAAGTTTGACATGTTTTCAAAATAATAACAAGAATTATTGAAAGCATAGAAGGTAAAAATCAACCAATAAATTAATCTAAAATAATATAATCTCTTTAATAAAATATTATTTTCTATTGATGAGCCTCATATTATAGAGCCCAAAAATCCCCTTAAAAACCATAAAACCATTAAAATTGGACCTTCTTTCAATGATAGTAAAATGAAACCCATTTTTTAATTTCAATCCCAAACCCAATCCCAAATTGTTAAATTTAGAATTTCTCCAAAACTAGTTCACAAAAGAAATTACCAATTTTGAAACTAAAACACCCTTTTGTGTTTCATAAAAAAATATATAAAAAAAATCCATTTTCCATGATTTCAAATAATTTACCCTTTCTAAATGCACACCATGTGTAAAATTCTCAAAAAATCCATAAAATCCAATTTTGTAATATTAGGTTTCCCTTATAATTGGAAACCCACCATTTAAAATACTGGCTTTACTTGATTAAAGAATAAATAACACTTAAATTGTTTAAATTTTATTTTAAAAATAAGAATTTCAAAATAAATATTTAAAGAAGATCATTTTACAAATATTCTATAAGGCTCATTATGAAACTGAAATTATTTATCTCATGAAGACCATTTTTTTCATAGAGAAAATTAATTCACCTCACATGAGTAATAACATAAAAATGTAATAATATTATCCACAAGTAATAATCAATTCTTACAGTTCCAACATACTATAAGTAAAATAACGTATAGCATAACATTACCATAACACATTGGGAAATCTAACCATCATCGAGTCTATGTAAAAAATGAATAGGATATAAGAACATACTTAATCTACATTCATGGATAATATCCACATGATAATCAGAAACTTTTCCTTAAAATGTGTCTTGAATAAATCATTTGATTGTCTCTTGGTTTTTTAGTCCCTATGAACCAATTTCAATTCTTTAATTAAATCTTTATCACTATTCAAAAACATACCATGTGACCCCAAAGGAAAATAATTCCATACACACTCTATAGGTTTAAAACCATGATCTATCAATTCATTCAAATGGAACTCCAAAATCAATGGAATTAAACCATTATTACCATGATAACTAATACAATATGTTGTGAAAGAGTGGGTGAAAATGTCCTCACACTACTTGATAAGTCCAGAAAAATTTATCTTCACAATTTGAACAACCCAAATAACAAGTGGGTATCCTAAAACCTAGGTCCCATGATGAACCCATCCTCATTTGATACTACTTTAAAATGACCCGACCTTTAGTATCCTTCTTTCATTACACAATACCTTGTCTACCATATGGTCTAATGGGTGATGTTGATCCCTATGGGTGCGGAACCATTGTCTAGGCCTTAAAGAACAACATTTTGATATTATTTCTCCATCCTATAAATTTATAAATAATTATTGGAAATAATTTTGGAAAATCAACTGAATATAAAATAGGAAAAATAAATATCATGCATAAAAGAGATAACTTATAAAAAAGACAAATGATAGCTGACGTAGATACAAAAAATTCAATAATGATAAAATCAGAACAAGGAGAAAATAAAAAAACTAGAATCTGATGAAAATTTGGGAACCATCTTAATTGAGCGTCCATGTGACCCAAGTTCATCATCTAACAATAAACCTCCCCAAAAATATCAATAGTGATTAAAAAAATAAGAATTGATATGGACTTATAAAATATCGGTGTATGAGAAATAACCCAACAAGTCACCAACCAATGAGTCTATGAAGTTTCATTAAAATTATATTCCTGAATTTATAGTATATAATATAATATAAATACCAAATTATTTCTTATGGTTACAATAAATAATATAGTAACACATCAAACATATACTAAAACTCTTCTCCTAGATTTATATTCAAAAAATCAACTAAAATAAATTTTTCCCTTGGTAAAAACCCCTTATAAATCCTATTTTTTAACATCCCTCATTAAAAACATCTCATTAATAACTCATTTATTAAATACACATTTCCAACCTAAAAAGTGGCTTCTATTTCTTAACTATTCTTCTAGAAAATATATGATAAACTAGTTTAAAATTAAAAATTTGAATGATGGAATAAAGATCAATTTTTAAAACCCACACATGTGATGGTTTAAAAAACAAGACTATTTCTAATTAAAACACTCCATAACTCTTTGGTTCACCATATTCCACAGATTTACAGAAAAAATCATTCAAACTCAGTTAAAAATATTTTGAAGGCACATTACAAAAATATCCCTACATTAATTTCTTAGAAAATATTCACACATCCCTTTTTATAAAATTTTAAAATCAAGAAACATGAAAATATAAAATTAAACACACATCTAGAATCAATTAGTCAAATTCACATATAAAAAACCTTAAGTACATACATACAAAACAATAAAACAAAAACATTTTGAAATAATTGAGATAAATATAAATTCCATAATTAGATCCTAAATAGGTCCCTAGTTTCATGGGTTCTAACCAACAGGAATTAATAAATGAGAACTAACATGAAATTTAATATCAATAGTTTTATTAGGTACTAAGGTCACATACAAAATTTAGAAGATATCTTTATCTTTCATTGGATCTCTCTATCCCACCTTGGGGTCTCTCTGTCCCCACCTCTGATGATCTCCCTCGGTCTCCTAGGGAGAGTCCCCTATAAGGGCTCTCTCAGTCACATGTCAACATCCCTTAACAAATATTTACCATGTTCATGTCATAAAACACCTAATTCACGTACCCCATTCCCAATTTTAACCATTAAAAGTCTATGGAGGTGACAAAAAATACATAATGACATGAACTAAATAATAATAACAATAAATCACTCGCGCCTCACCTCCTTCACCCACATAAGGAATTATCAACATTAACCACATAAAAATATTATTACAAATGAATTAATAATAAACCTCAAATAATTGAATCATCAGCCACTATTGGTGTAAAATATTCAAAATGTGATAAAGAGGGTATCACTCATTTTTATGGAATATAATTTTTCATAAGGTTACACAAATTGAATTTTTCATAAAAAAATCTTGGAATTCCAATACGACACATTGTTTTCAAAATTTGTCACAATATACAATTAATACCAATTTTATAAATGTATATTTAAGACTATTTGGGAACTCACTATTTCTATAAATCAACCTTGGAAATAAAACAAGGTTAAATGGGGTTCAAATTACTATAAAAATGGTTATAACACTCCCTTAAAAAAACAATCGATTTAAAATATTTATATATCTTTAAACACCACAAATACTCGATTTGAAGTCAAATGATGTGAAGAAAACACATAAACATCTCATGCTGGTAATTTCCATTGATTTTAAAAAAAATCCAACCTTTAAAATCCATTATTTATTTTCACAAACACTTATCATGGAATCCCAGTCAATGTGAAAGGTTAAAATAATTCAATAACAACATTCTTTTTAATTAATACCCAAATCAAAGGAGTGATTTAGATAAATAAACTATCCAAAAATAAAATAATTAAAATGATATGTAATATAAAGGAATAAAAATAAACAACCTACCTAGAATTAGTAGTTATCAAGTTATATATTTTTACCCTTGAATGTGAATACTCTCATAAGACAAGTCACTACCTCTACCACCACTATATTAGAAAATACCAACAAAATGGACTAAAAAAACCTAAAATTTTCAAACATCATGTTTAGTGTTGATGTGAGTATAAAAATCAATGAAAATTAAGAAATAAAGGAGTGGAAGTTGTTTGGAATTAATTAACAAGGAGAAAACCACATGAAGACAATATAGAAGGCCACCAAATTGTACAGAGAATCAAGGAGACTCCCAATTGTTGAACACCTATTTTTTCAAATGAGACAGAGGAAGAAACAACGCGTTGCTAACAAAATAAACAATGGGAAATATAATAATTTTATCAATTAATGAATTTTTATAGGTCAAATATTTTTTCCACAAGGTTTTCCAAACCTTGAACCAACGTTTTATAGGAAAATTTCTATAATAAACCCTCATATTGTTTACTAAAAGATTCTGTATGATATGATTAACAATGTTGCAACAAAACCAAGTGGAACTATCATATTCTAGAGCATATTTTCATAATTGTCGCACATCTTAACATTCCATGACCATATAATTCACTAAATTTTAGACTCACAATATGTCCAACATGGTTTCTCACCGACTAGTACAATTTAAAAGCAGGAGGTGTTCCTCTAGTGCAACAAAAACCATGAATGTTCTAAAGTATCTTTATGTAAGGGTGTACGAGTTCTATGTATGGTTCTTCGCATGGATGACTCCAATCCATACACCTTAACAATGAACAGAAAAAAACTCCAATGTTTTCTAGGTTTTTGGGATAAAACTCCATAAATACATAAAAAGAATCTCAATCACATTAATAACATTAAATAAACACCCCCATAAAAATTTTGGTGTCACGTTTCCCTTTGTCCCATTTTTTCAAGAAGACACAAAATGGAAATCTCATGTTCTCAACCTAAGTAATAGTAATACCCTAAAAAAATTTAATTTCATTCATATCAAAATATATTGTTCCCATTTTTATACAATTAAATCATTATTTTTGGTATTATAAATTTTATTATGTATATAGAATAATCATTATTCCACTTTTCTATTTTGTATTAGAATTTGAAAATGGCGTTCATTCATGCATGTAGACCACCACCTCCACAAACAGATATGTACTATTTCTTCCTTCAATACCATAATAATTTCCATATAAATGGGTAGTTAATGAGTAAATATGTTACTTATAACATTTTTAGTATTTTGAAAATTTTTAATATTTTTTACTCAATTTTTTTTGTGGAAAATGAAAATGACATAAGTTTGTTCATGTAGACTACCCACATTATAGAAGAATCAAATTAATTATTCATCACCACCCTACATGGATGGTTCTATAAATGTATTAAATTAGTTAATATGATATTAATATGAATTTCATTTTTAATTTTTATTTCTCGAATGGTAATATTAGTATTTTACATGTTATTGATATATGATCTTTTTTTCGGAAAAAATTACAAACCAAGATTGTCACTAGTATCCATATTCATGAACCAAGAATAAAATTATCATTGAATGGAATGAGATATTTATAAATAATTGTAAATAATATATTATAGTACCTTGTATAGTATAAGAAATGATGTAGGTGCTAATGAATAGTAATTAACAAAAAACATTTTAAATCTCACACAAAATAATCAAATTTCAAACATATTATAATGAAAATAAACTATAACTAACTAATGAAGATATATTAAATTAACATAATTGAATGGAATAAAGTGTAATATATTATAATTATTTTATAAATTAATTTATTAGTATTTAAATGATTATTATGCAGATAGTCATGACACTTTTGTTAATGTCCAAAGTAGAGGTATGTTGTTTCATCTCAAAGTTTTTTCTTTGAGACACGTTTTGTTTTATAAAAAAATTTGTCTTTATATGTTCTACATGATACATAATTGAAACATTATATAATTTTTCAATTATTATTAGTGGTATTTAATATCTGATTTTGTTTTTTCTCTTTCAAATAGGGTGTGAAATAAAATTATATGATTTATAAGGGATTTTGTGAACTTATACCCCTTTTTTCAGGCTATAATGCTTCTTCTTGAACATATTTATTTTATGATTTTTTTATTTGACAAAATATTTTTATTATATGGCTATTTACTATTTTATCTAGGTGAAATGAATTTTTAATTCAATTCTCCTTCCTTAAATATTTTCATTCCTATATTATTATAGTATTGTTAAGCATAATGTGTATCTTCTTGAATATTCCATTTTTCTTCCATGTACATATTTTTAAATTTCACCAATTTTATCTTACATATTTTAAAACTATATTAATATTTAATTTATTATACCTTCATATTTTTCTTAATCTCAATATAAAATAATTTTTTATTATCCCTTTTTTATTTTTACTCTTACAAAAATATTTTATAATATTAAAATGGTTTACCATCAATGATTGTTTGTTTTATCATTCACATAAAAAAAATTTATGATAGTCATTATGATATTTTAAACAATCCATTTTTTAATATGATTTTTAAAATTAAATTTTTTCACATTTATTTATTTAAATTTACTTTTTAAAGTGATATGTTACTTCATTATTTACAATGTTGTCATAAATGATTTTTAATTTTTTTTTTGTTTTTTCAATGAAAAAAATATATTTTTCTATGATAACATTATTTATATTAAATATTCCTTTCCATGATTTAAAATGATTCATCATATATATTTAATTCCTAAAGATTTTATAATGAAAAGGGGTTTTTCCTTTTATTTTTTATTTGATTTATCCAATGATCATAGGAAAGTATTTTTCATTTATTTCAATATATTTAATGATAATTATGTTCAATCGGTGCTACTATTAACCCACCATCCAACTTCTTTCCATTGATGGATTCTGGACTGTTCAAGAATCATTTTTTATGAATCTCATCTCTTTTCTAGGGGTTAATTTTGTGATTTTTGAAGTGTGAATGTTTTCATGTTCTATTGAAACACATATGTATGGTTGATTATTATTATTATAAGGTTTACAGTTCTAAATTTCTATCTAAGGGATTGGTTATGGATTTAAATTTCCTGAGATAATGATTCTATGCAAGAGTATATGTTTAGTTACCTATGCTCATAAGGATTTGGAATGAATATAAGTATGGTCATCTATGCTCACAAATATTTTTCAAGAGTATGAGTGTGGTTGTTTATTCTCATAGTTTTTCTGCATGATTATATGTAAGGTCATATATTCTCACAATGTCTTTTCATGTGAATAAGTGAAGTTATAAATGATCATAAATTCTATGCAAGAGTATAAAAGTATTTATATACGATGATAATGATTGTTCATTGAAATGATTACAAATGGCTATGTCAATAATGTTACGATTGTATATTCTAGTGTGTGTGCTAGATTTTTATGTTATGTACCTTTGTATTCCACTGTATTATGTTTATTTACACATGAATATTAAAAAAAATTATTTTGACATGAAAAATGTACCTTTATTTTATATTATATGTCCTTATATCATGACTTAGAGAAAAATATAATGCATCCATGTTCTTTATAATATGTTATTTATCCACTTTTCATGATTTCATAGATGTTAATGATCAAACCCCTTGATAACATGTTGATGAGTTTTTTTCCTTACTTAACATTTGAGCTTACCCTTTCTTATGTTTCCATTCCTAAGGTTATGAATATGGGTATAGCATATAGGAAGTCTAAAAGGTATTATAGTGTGACATGATTATGGGAAATTGTTAACACTAATAGTGTAGAGACCCGAAGCATGATGTACATGGACATTACATTACTTTTTCGAAATACTTAATACATAACAAAAACAGACACACAAGGACCATAATAGTTTATTGTCTTTGGAAACATGGAACATAATCTTCTAATCTTGGTGAAAGATCTTAAACATCTCCCATAAAGATCATCCCTTATTTACTTACCTAAAACTTTTCTTTATATCCTACGGAAAATAAAACATATAAAGGGTGAGATCAAATGCTCAGTAAGGGTAAGCATGGAGGAAATAAAACAAACCATAAACATTTGAACTTCAAAACATGAACATAATATTTAAAGATAAAATTCTTGAGCAATGAAATAAAACATGGCAGTACATAAGGAATAGATCATAATGGGACATAAATAATCATAAAATGGAAATAGAATAAAACTTTTAATTGTGGAAAAACATTAAGAACATGATATGATTTCGATATTTGCCAAGGAATTGCTGCCAAGACCATCTTAGTGGACAAAGTCCCTTACTCAACCAGGTTTACTTGTCGTTCCATCCTTGTATTACTGAACCGGATTTTCTTGTCGTTTCATCCATGTCTGTCTCATGAGATATAAAATATTTTCCAAATTAATGGGAGTGATATATAGGTCTCACCCATCTCATATTGAATTCATTCTTATGTGTTCCACAAAACAATAATAAATCATTCATCATAACCCAAAGAATAAATTGGGTTTCATAAACATCATTCCATCATAACATAATCTATATAAAACAAATGCATATAATTTCATCAAAAGATAAGTGAAACCATATAAATCATAGAGACATTATACTTGAAACATACACATATGAAATAATGTCATCTTAGATGGAAAATGGTTTTGATAAATCACTTTAAATGAATTCTTGAGGAAAATATCCTTTCTTCTTCAAAATAATTTTCTTTTCACAAAATCCAATGAAATTTTAAAATAACAGTATTTTGTTGAAAATTGTCAAAAAATCATGTAGATTAATCTTCATGAAAATAAAGCGTTATAAAACTGTAAAAATCTGTTCATGCCGTATAAGTTAAATAAAACATCCTCCTCGTACTTTTTTTCGGAAAGTCAAAAAGTTCCTCATATGGTAAAAAAAGAATGATTCCTTCCATAACACAAAGTAAAAGTCAAATAGGTGTAAAAATGTCATTAAAAATACATGGAATAATATTAAACACTTCATGAAAAACATTTTATGGCCATGGATGAAAAAATATAACCCCAGTAAATACTTACGAAAAAACAATCACAGAAAAAACGAGATTGGAAAAGTTATCCCTTACCTTAGGTCTGATATGCTTCGTATGTATCCTATACTCCTGTATAATGATTTAAATAATTTCATTTAATTATTACAGAATTATATTCATTGTTATGATATCATATATGGTTCACTTATGACTTTATATTACCCGTTCTCTTGTAAATTCCATGTTAAAGCAGCGTTTTGGGTAAAATCGTTTCATTTATCGTTCTTGTTTTGACTTGTAATTGTTTATATGATTACATAGATCATGATTAAATAATTCCATAATATAAAACTTTATTTTTATATAATATATATTCAGAATATACATATATATAATAGATCTATAAATGGAAAGAAATACATCGTTCATGGAGACGGTAGGTCGTACGTACGCATGAACGTTGTTTTCGTTTCCTTATTGAATTGAATGGAAATAAGTAGATGACATAAATATATATATAAATAAATCCAGTAGAATTATTATGTCATATATTTCATGATTACTTATTATATATACTTTATAATCATTCTTGAATTGTTAACATGGAAAATGAATCTCATCGCGTTGTGGAGACGGTAATCCGTACGTACGCACGAGCGATGATATCCTTCATATTTTTATTGAATGGAATTGGATTGAATGATATAATATCTTAGATATCAGTATGATGCTATAATAATCATATTTATTTATTATTTACAACATTATAACCATCCGAATAAGGTGGTGGTGGAAAAACTGATAACACCATGGTGTGGAGACGGTATTCTGTATGTACGTACGCGCGGTGATTTCATTTTCTAAAGGATGGGTAGAAGTTGAAATAGGGTTGTTTCATATTTATAATATCATATCAGTTTATGAGTAATACTGATGTTATTACTTCAAAATGAAACAACTAAAGAAGAAGAAGAAGTATAAGAAGAAATAAATTTGAAAGAATCGTTAACGGATATTGCCTCCTCTTCGACACGCCTCTTTGAAACCTCATCTAAGGGAACTAAGATTGTTATTTGAAGAAGACCAGGAACTATAGTATGTTTCTAGGGAAGTAGAGAAGGGAAATGGGTAGGGATTTTCCGAGATTGAAGGCTCTAAATTGTGTGATGAGAGGGAGGTGGTGCCCTTTTATAAGGGAAGAGAGGGGGACCTTTGGAATTATAAGAAATATTAATTTATAATAAATTAAAAACCCACATAAAACCCTCCAAATGAGATAGGGTCAAAATATCATAAACCAATAAAATTTAGACAAGTTGGGAATTTATTTTAAACATTGTCAACTTGATTTATCCTTATATAATCTATTCAATTTTATTTGTGGTGATAAAATTCTATATTTTAAATCATTATAAATAATTATTTATATGTTGTGAATTGTCCATAATTGGATAATTTATGACATTTTGGACCATATAAATTTTAATTTATAATTTGTAACTATTTTTGTAATTCTTAAACAATTTTATATTATGTTATTTTTATAAAATAACAATAGTGTAAATTTTGACACTATTCAGTTATTTGAATTTAAATAAACTCCTCATGGAAGATATGTTGGAAATAAAAGGTTTAATACATTCATAACATGTCATATGTATCTATTAAATTAGTCATTAACATTAAATAGTTCATATAATATTTATTTTAATATTTTTAAAACCATTTATTTGGTAAATCTCTTAATAAAATCTTTAGTACAACATTTTTGTATAATTATTTAATGTACTTATTTGTTGCATAAAAATTAAAAATAAAATCCTATGAAAAAGATAAATCTCATATATTTCATAATAATACTTTTACTCTAATTTATCATCTTTAAATCACAACATGTAAATTTATATATTTAATAATTATGAAGGTGACAACTTTGGAATCATTTAAAATAAAATAATATAAGTGTCATAATCACCTTTATAAAGATCCAAATGGTCAAATATTAGACCATTGGATGATTAGGGTTTATATTGACACTACCATTAAGTTTTGTTCATATTTGTGTGCCTTTTTATATGCATTACTATTTCAATAAAAACTATATTATTGACTTTTCACTAAATAAATAATTTCTGTATCATTAATGTATAAGATAATAAGGTAATTAAATAACACTTAAAATATACAAATAAATAACCATGATAAAGAATCATATATTTTATTTCAAGTGATTATTTATAACCAAGTTTATATTCTGTATAACCTTATATTAATAATACTTTAATTATTAAAGTATGAGTGAGACATATTTCACTTTCCTTTAAATAAAATAAACTAATGGTCATAATCAAATACAAGTGGGTTCCAATGGATTCCATTTCGACCAAAATATGTCATAGGAGGAAATATAATCATCCAATTATATTAATACAAGTGTTAGGGTAATTTTATAATATTATATTTACCCTCAATTACCCGATTTACCGTTAACTATGGTAAATAAAATTTACCGTAGTTACTATTCATAGTGCCCAAAAATAAAAAAGTAGTCTCTTAACATATTTTAAGCCTACTGATTCCAAATATGGAATAAATTTTTCCTAATTCAAAACCCTGAATTTTCAGTAATTAATTTAAAATTAATCCCGCTATTAGGAAAACAAGTTTTGAAAGTTAAAACATTGCAAAAGATTGATATTATTTTACCTATGAATTCAATGTAAAATAAATGCTAATAACATACATTATATTAAATGGTAAAAATATATTCTACTTATATATTAAAACCGTTAAATATTATAACTTAACTATATAAATTATTACGATGACAAATGTTGTTTTTAATTAAAATATAGAGTGTTTTAACTATTCATTAAAATATGAAAGTTATCAGAATAATATGAAAAATTATACAAAGTAAATTTTAATATCCTGATTCTAAATAATAATTTTATTTTGTCAAATTGAACATATAAACATGTCAAAAACTAGATTTATTGTCGGTTCCCATCAAAAGGCGGAAAACTGCATTTTTTTAAAATTACATATTTTAACCGAAAAAATTATTTTATTCCCATACCATGTTCTAGAAAATGTGTTTGATGAATAATAATGTTATAAAATTAAAAATGTAGTTAATACTATTCATAAAATCTAGTTCATAATAATATTATAACAATATATCGTTGTTTAGTAAACTTGGTATTGCGTACTAAACACACTATTGAGTAATGTCTCAATTGCCTGTAATGCAAGCCATGTCAGGGTTGCATGTAGTGCAAGACTCTTTTGTTGTTTAGTATAATAGAATCCAACCATATTTCATTTATACATTGAATATATATATATATACACACACTCAATGTTGCGTAGAATAAATACTATCAAACGAACTTGAAATTGTGTTTAACACGATCCAAGAATAGTGTTGCATATACTGCAAGCTAATATGGTGTTGCGTATAGAACAAACTAAATTTGTTGTTGCGTATAACACAATACATGAAATAAATTAAATATAATATATATTATAAAATCTTAGGGTGTTACATTTTACCCCCCTTAAAATGAATTTTTCCCTTGAAATTCATCAGGGTTATAAATGGTTTATTACACGAGAGTTTCTTTCATAGAAACCTACATCGTAAAAAGGAATACCAAAACTTTTCTTTAAAAACTAAAGTATGAAATGTAACGGTTACCCAAAGTAACTAATCACTGGGTTTCCACATAGGATAACATACGTGAAAATATGGATATGGAAGAGAAATCTAACCATCAAGTTCTGATGGAGAGTGGTATAGGACATGGCCACGATAAAGCCAACAGACACAAAGCCATAAATTTGTGATGATCTAAGGTAGCATCTAATTCCTCATATATAAGTGCACTAGGAAAACATTTTTGGTTTTCAAGATAATTTCCCTAAAGTTGAATAATTTTAATTAGAATAAATACATACTTTATTTCGATATAATCTCACCGTTGTTCGTGCCTTTAAAAATTTCCACTTCATCTCTTAAAGAAATAAAGTTGAATTTGTCATTCATGAAGTGTTAGAAGATCATGTGATAGAATTATGGGTCATTCCATCTGTCTCAGACAAAAGATTAGCAATAGTTATATACATAAGTCCATCTATTGTGAGATTAATCGTATATCATTCAAAAAATGGACTTATACATCATCAATAATACTTCTTAATAAAATAAAACTAGTTTCTACTAACAAGGGACTTCCTGTAGGCCAGTGGTAGGCGATAAAGGCATGTCGTACTTCAGTTGTGGGTTTGATTCCCGCATCCTTGTCCGACGCGACGGGTTGTCGCCCATCCTGCAGGTTGTCCTTTTTCTAAAACTACATTATTATAATATCCCATAAAAAAAGTTCTAGCCTAAGACAATACTAATTTATGCCCAACATAATCCATTCCAATACTTAGTCTTATCTAAAATACTTCTAGCCAATATTATTGCATAAAGAGAATGATTACAAGAAATTTCATCACACAAGCAAGTGAATACCATCATTTATCCCCCATATATAATACAGTATATCTTATTGGTCACATTCCAAACATGTGAATATCGTAATCATGTATTCTCTTGAAAAATGAATACCCATTGAACCTTAGTGAAAACATGAATGCTGTCAAAATTTTACTCTTTCCACATACCAAAATCCCAAATATCTATCTACTCAATCCATGATAGCTATCATGAGATCATTTCATTTTCTCTTTATCCCTTCATTATGCGCATATTGTCTTCCTTCCAAAAATATTTCAATCAATTTTCATGGTTACTGGTACCATATAATTATTGAAAACCAATACATAGATATTCCAAAATTCCATGAAACCATAAATGAGATTCCCTGATACTATTTTGAAATCCCATTACATAAACACTTAATCATTACACAACATCATTGTCATACTGAAAATCACAAATAGTGATCGCATGTGACTTCACTTTATCCTTTTCCTTAATAGGTTGCTCATGTTGATCATCATTAACCCTTGGATTAGGGAATTTATTAGCATAATGCCCCATTTCCTTGCACTTGAAGCATTGAAGTGTTGGTGGGGCGTTCTCTATATTCTTTTCTTTATTCACATCATTAGCAACCCTTTTTCCATTACTTCGACACTAATATGATCGATGACATTCTTTTCCACACTTAAAATATTTTCTAGTCCCTTTAAGACAATCTACTCCATGCTTCTTTCCACACTTTGAGCATAAAGAAACATTCATCATTTTTTCACCATTATTCTGAGATTTCTCCTTGAACTCCATTTTTTGTTTCTTGTCAAAACAATGGTATATATATGTTACACATAATTCTAGTTCTACCTTGATATCACGACGCATAATTTCTTCATAGCTACAAGAAGTCTCTTATAGCTAATTCCCTTTAAAGACTTGGTTTTAAGCCACTGATGAATCGATCAACTTTACATTCAGGTTGGATGATAAATACAGATGCATACCTTGAATGTCTTATAAATTTCGCTTCGTATATACAAACAGATTCATCATCCTAATGCATAATATCAAGGAACTACTTTTCTATCTTTGTTCAAATAATAAGAGGGAATTACTTACTGAAAAACATGTTCTTAAACTCATCCCATTCCATGGATTCAATTTCATCATGGGGACTTTTATTCTTAATTAGAGTCCACCATTGATCTGGTTCACCTTCTAAACGGTAAATAGCCTGAATTAATTTTTCATGTTCCGAAATAACGGATTATGGAAAATATCTTTTCAATGGTACTGATCCATTGTTCTGCAACAAGTGGAATAGAAGACCCATTGAAAGAAGGCGGACATTGCCTCATGAAGGACTCAATAGAATATTGTTCCCTTTTCTGCTCATTTGGAAGTACAGAATGATTCATAGCTTCTGTAAGTATAACAATAATATTTTTCACTCCATATCCCATGAAATTAGTTTGTTCAAGAGTTCAATAATTTCATTGTCTATTACATTGATCAGCACGGTTCCTTCGGGTTCCAGCCATCATCTAAAACCCAAAAAGAATACTGGGAGAGGCAAAAATCATGCTAGGGAAAAAAATATTAAAGGGGGAGTACCTTCAATATCTAACATCTTAGGATTAATTATAGGATCGTTAGCACAATTCTATAACTATAACCTATACGTATACATAACCTTAGGGACATCCCTATACATACAATAGAAATACCTATAGGGATATCACTAAAGTTTTCACATCCTAGTTTCCAACGGCTAACTAAATGTTTCCTCTGATACCAACTGTAGAGATCCGAATCTTGATGTACATGTACATTACATTACTTTTTCGTAATACTTAATACATAACAAAAATAGACACAGAAGGACCATAATAGTTTAGTGTTTTGGAAATTTGGAACATAATCTTCTAATCTTCGTGAAAGATCTTCAAAATATCCCATAAAGATATTACCTTTTTTTCTTACCTAAAAACTTTTTTATATCCTGGGGAAAATAAAACATATAAATGGTGAGCTCAAATGATCAGTAAGGGTAATCATGGAGAAAATAAAACAGACCATAAACATTTGAACTTCAAAACATGAACATTATATTTAAACATCAAATTCTTGAGCAATGACATAAAACAAGGCAGTACATAAGGCATAGATCATAATGGTACATAAATCATGATAAAATGGAATAGGAATAAAACTTGTAATTGTGGAAAACATTAAGTACATGATATGATTTCCATAGTAGCCAAGGCATTGCTGCCAAGACCATCTCCGTGGACAAAGTCCCTTACTGAACATGGTATACTTGTCGTTCCAAACCTGTATTACTGAACCAGATTTACTTGCCGTTTCATCCATGTCTTTCTCATGAGATATAAAATCATTACCCAATGAATTTAAGGGAGATATAGGTCCCATCCCATCTAATATTGAAATCATTCCTACATGTTTCACAAAACAATAATAAATCATTCATCATAACCCAATGAATAAATTGGGTTTCATAAACATCATTCCATCATAGCATAATCCATATAAAAAAATGGATATCATTTTATCATAAGAAAAGTGAAACCATATAAATCATAGAGACATTATACTTGAAACATACACATATGAAATAATGTAATCTTAGATGGGAAATGGTTTTGATAATGCACTTGAAATGAATTTTTGAGGAAAATATCCTTTCTTATTCAAAATCATTTTCTTTTCACAAAATTCCATGAAATTTTAAAAAAAAAGTATTTTTTTGAAAATAGTCATAAAATATTGTGGATTAAAATTCATGAAAATAAAGCGTTATAAAACCGTGAAAATCCATTCATGCCTTATAAGTTTAAGAAAACATCGTCCTCGTACTTTTGTCACAAAAGTCAAAAAGCTCCTCGTATGGAAAACAAAAGAAAGATCCCTTCCATAACACAAAGTAAAAGTCAAATAGGGGTAAAAATTACATTAAACATACATGGAAAAATATTAAACACTTTATCAAAAACATTTTATGGGCATGGATGAAAAAATTATAACCCTTGTAAATACTTACGAATAAACAATCTCAGATAAAAACGAGATTGGAAAAGTTATCCCTTACCTTAGGTCTAATATGCTTCGTACATATCTGAACCTACTGTTTAAAGATTTAAATAATGTCATTGAATTATTACAGAATCATATTCATTTTTATGATATCATATATGGTTCAATTATGACTTTATAATACCCGTTCGTTTGTAAATTCCATGTTAAAGTAGTGTTTTGTGTAGAATCGGTCCATTAATCGTTCCTGTTTTGACTTGTATTTATTAATATGAATACGTAGATCATGATTAATTAATTAAAGAATATAAAACATGATCTATATATAATATATATTCAGAATATACATATATATAATAGATCAATAAATGTAAGGAAATACACCGTTCATGGAGACGGTAGGTCGTACGTACGCATGAACGCTGTTTTCGTTTCTTTATTGAATTGAATGAAATTAAGTAGATGACATACATATATATATATACATAAATACAGTAACATTGTTATGTCATATATTTCATTATTACTAATTATATATACTTTATAATCATTCTTCAAATGTTAACATGGAAAATGAATCTCATCGCGTCGTGGAGACGATAATCTGTACGTACGCACGAGCGATTTTATCATTCCTATTTTTATTGAATGGAATTTGAGTGAATGATATAATATCTTAAATCAGTATGATTTTAAAATAATCATATTTATTTATTATTTACACCATTTTACCCATCCATGTAAGGTGGTGGTGGAAAAACTGATTACACCATGGTGTGGAGACGGTATTCTGTACGTACGCACACATGATGATTTCGTTTTCCGTAGGATGGGTAGAAGGTTAAATAAGTTTGTTTCATATTTATAAAAACATATCAGTATATGAGTGATACTGATTTTATTAATTCATAATTAAACAAAAAAATAAGAAGAATTATAAGAAGAAATAAATTTGAAAGAATCGGTAACAGATATTACCTCTTCTTTGACACCCCTCTTTGAAACCTCCTCTTAAGGCACTAAGATTGTTCTTTGATGAATACCAGGACCTATAAGATGTTTCTAGGTAAGTGGAGAAGATAAATGGTCAGGGTTTGACTGAACTTTAAGGCTCTAAATTGTTTAAAGTGGAGAGGGAGGAGGTGCCCTTTTATAAGGGAAGAGAGGGGCACCATTGGAATTATAAGAAATATTAATTTATAATAAATTTAAACCCCACTTAAAAACCTAAAAAATGACTCAAATCCTATGATTAGATGATATAGGGTTTAAATATCATCAAACAATAAAATGTAGACGTGTTGGGAATTTATTTTAAACATTATCAACTTGATTTATCCTTAAATAATCTATTTAATTTTATTTGTGGTAATAAAATTATAAATTTTAAATCGTTATAAATAATTACTTATATTTTTTTAATTTTCCATAATTGGATACTTTATGACATTCTGGACCATATAAATTTTAATTTATAATTTTTAAATATTTTTGTAATTTTAAAACAATTTTATAATATGTTATTTTTATAAAATAACAATAGTGTCAATTTTGACACTATTCATTTATTTGAATTTAAATAAAATCCTCACAGAATATATGTTCTAAATAAAAGCATTTATAGATTAATAACATGTCATATGTCTCTAGAAAATTATTGGATCACATTAAATAGTTCATATATTATTTATTTTAGTATTTTTAAAACCATTTATTTAATATATCTCTAAATAAAATCATTAATACATCATTTTTGAATAATTATTTAATATACATATTTTTTGCATTTAAATTAAATCTAAAATCCTATGATGAAGATAAATCTAATATCCTTCATAATAATACTTTTACTCGAATTTATCATCTTAAAATAAAAACATGTAAATTTTTATATTTATTAAATTTTGAAGGTGACAACTTTGTAATCATTTAAAATAAAATAATATAAGTGTAACATTCGCCTTAATAGGGATAGAAATGGTCAAAAATTCGGCCATTGGATGATTAGGGTTTATATATAAATTTCCATTTCGTTTTGTTCAGATTTTGGGGCCTTCTGATATGCATTACTAATTCAATAAAAACTATATTATTGACTTTTCACTAAATTAATAATTTCTGCATCATTAATGTATAAGATAATAAAGTAATTAAATAACACATAAAAATTAAAAATAAATTACCATGATAAATAAAAATATTTTGGTTTCAAATTAATATTTATAACCGAATTTATATTCTGTATAACCTTATATAAAAAATACTTTAATTATTAAAGTTTTAAGTGAGACATATTTCACTTTCCTTTAAATAAAATAAACTAAAGGTCATAATCAAATACAAGTGGGATCCAATGGATTCCATTTCGACAAAAATATTTCATAGGACGAAATTTAATCATCCAATTATATTATGACAAGTGTTAGGGTAATTTTATATTATTATATTTACCCTCAATTACCCGATTTACGTTTAACTATGATAAATAAAATTTACCGTAGTTACTTTTCATAGTTCCCAAAAGTAAAAAATTAGCCTATTAACATAATTTATACCTACTGATTCCAAATATGGAATCCATTTTTACTAATACAAAACACAGAAGTTGCAGTAATTAATTTAAAATGAATCCCGCTATTAAGAAAATGAGTTTTAAAAGTTAAAACATTGGAAAAGATTGAAATTATTTACCTATGAATTCAATGTAAAATAAATTCTAATGAAATACATTATACTAAATGGTAAAAATATATTCTATTTATAATTTAAAACCATTAAATATTATAAGTTAACCATATCAATTATTATGATGAAAAAAGTTGATTTTAAATAAAATATAGCGTGTTTTTACTATTCATTAAAATATGAAAGTTATCAGAATAATATGAAAAATTTATCCAAAGTAAATTTTAATATCCTGATTCCAAATAAAAATTTCATTTTGTAAAATTGAACTTATAAACATGTCAAAAACTAGATTTAATGTCAGTTCTCCATCAAAAGGTGGCAAAACATCATTTTTTTGAAAAATACTTTTTTTACCCGAAATATTTATTTTATTCTCATACCATGTTCTAAAAAATGTGTATGAGGAATAATAATGTTATAAAATACATAATTTAGTCGATACTATTCATAACATCTAGTTCATAATAATTTTATAACAATATATCATTGTATAGTGAAACCTGTTATTGCGTACTACACACGCTATCGAGGAAGGCCGAAATTGCGTGTAATGCAAGTCATGTTAGGGTTGCGTTTATTGAAAGACTCCATTGTTGTTGCGTTTAACAGAATCCAACCATATTTCAGTTATACATTGAATATATATATATATATACACACACTCAATGTTGCGTAGAATAACTATTATCAAACGAACATGAAATTGTGTGTAACACTATCCAAGAATAGTGTTGCGTATACTGCAAGATAATACGGTCTTGCGTATAGAACAATATAATTTTTGTGTAGCATATAACACAAGACATGAAAAAAATTAAAAATAATATATCTCATAAAATCTCAGGGCGTTACATTCTACCCCCCTTAAAATGAATTTCGCCCTCCAAATTCGTCATGGTTATAAATGGTTTATTACATGATAGTTTCATTCATAGAAACCCACATCGTAAAAAGGAATACCAAAACTTTTCTTTAAAAACTAAATTATGAAACGAAAATGTTACCCAAATTAACTAATAACTGGGTTTCCACATAGGATAACATAGGTTAAAATATGGATATGGAAGAGAAATCTAACCATCAAGTTCTGATGGAGAGTGGTAGAGGACATGGCTATGATAAAGCCACCTGTCACAAAGCCATAAATTTGCGATGATCTAAGGTAGCATATGATTCATCAGATATAAGGGCACTATGAAAACATTTTTGGTTTTCAAGATCATTTCCCTAAAGTTGAAGAATTTTAATTAGAAGAAATACTTACTTTATTTCAATATAATCTCACTGTTGTTCGTGCATTGAACAATTTCCACTTTATCTAATAAATAAATTAAGTTGAATTTGTCATTTTTGAAGTGTTATAAAATCATGTGATTGAATAATGGGTCAATTATATATGTCTCAAACAAAAGATTAGCAATAGTTATATACATAAGTCCATCTATGGTGAGATTAATCATATATCATTCCAAAAATGGACTTATACTTCATCTATCATACCGGTTAATAACATAAAACTAGTTTCTACTAACAAGGGACTTCCTGTAGTCTAGTGGTAGATGATAAAGGCATGTCGTACTTTGGTTGTGGGTTCGATTCCCACAACCTTGTCCAACGCGACGGGTTGTCACCCATCATGCATGATGTCCTTTTTCTAAAACTATATTATAATAAAATCTCATCCAAAAAATGTTCTAGCCTTAGACAATACTAATTTATTCCAAAAATAAACCATTATAATATTTAGGATTATCTAAAATGTAACACCCCAATCTTCTACGGTACGCTTCTCTTTGAATAATGTGATAGTGTGTGTTTTACGCAACACTGAGTTCTAACACACCATAACCAATAAAACTAGCTGTTATGAATAGTAATACCCACTTTTTGAAATTATATATATTTTATATTTCAAAATGGACATCATTTATGGATTCAGAATATCGAATTTAGCCTAAGGTTAAATTTTGGTACTTTTCGGATAACATTAATATTTTGATGAATAGTGAAAATTACTAAATTTTTAATAAAAACAAATTTTTTAATCAAAATAATTAATAGTGATAAATTATGAATTTTAGTGGTTTTAAAGTATATTTCGAATATATTTTTACCATTTAATACAATTTTGGTCATTGGACATAATTTTACAATTAAACTGGACATAAACAAGTGTTAATCATTTGATAGTTATTATCTCTTAAAAACATGCTTTTTGTTTTAACAACGGGAATTAATTTTAAATTAATTTCTGCCACTTCTGTTTTTTGAATTTGGAAAAATGGATTCCATATTTGGAATCAGGATGTTAAAATTGTGTAAATAGGTTACTTTTATTTTTAGACATTTTGAATAATTACATCGGTAAATATTTTATTTACCATGGTTAAGGGTAAATCCAGTAAATAAGGGTTAAAAATAATATTATAATAATACTAAATTACCCTAAACGTGTCCTAGACTTATTGGTTGATACAAGTTCGACCATATTCATCTTTGGGTCGATTTTGGGATCCCATGGAGCCACTTGTAGGTGATAGGGACGCTTTATTTTAATTAAGTAAAAATGAATAGAAAAATGACACAAGCATATATCTTTTAGAAAAACAAATTTTACATAGGGTTATATATGTTGTATTTTAGACTATATATATTCATTAAAAAGATAAACATATTTCCTACATAATGATATTTTATTTATAATTTTTATAGATTACATAATTTAATTTATTTATGACACAATGATGATGCAGTAATTAACATAATAGTGACAATTTAAATAATTGATATTAGAAATACCGAAATAAATATAATTTGAGACTTTTAATGAATTTCACTAATTTTCTAGGATAATATCACATATTAGGATTGAGTTAATTAACTTTTTTAGAAGTAATCATTCTGTTATGAGATTCACAAAAATAGACTATTGAACAGTGTCAAAATTGACAAAAAAGAGTTTTTAAAACAAATATTATATTATTAATTGATATTAAATTTTTAAAAATCTAAGGTTCGGCCAAGAGACTTATATAATGATATTTGTATCATTAATGGACTACTTGGGTGTCTCTTGGATGTATATGGTATGTTTATTAACCATAAAATATAAAAATACAAAGAGACATTGTAAAAATGAAACTAATTAACTTAGAGTTAATACTTAATGATAAGGTTAATATAGTAACCCAAACCTGTATAAATTCTATTTTTTAAGTTTCTTTTGACCCATACCCACCTTAACCATTAAATAATCAACTTTTTATCCATTAGAAACCGAATATGAATTAATTATAAATTAATATTTCTATCTTTTCCAAAGATGCCCCTCACCCCTCTTATAAAAGGGCACTCCTCCTTCTGATTTCTTCACACCTTCATAGCCTTTTGGTTCGACCGAACTATTCCAAAATACTCTCCCAACTTCCCTCAATACAACCTAGAGGCCTTAGTTTGATCAGAAAGCCAACCTAAGGAGACCTTTTGATCAAATCAAAAGGAAGCACCCGAAGAAGAGGTAATGATTTCACCACCCTTTTCCAAGTTCCTTTCTTCATCCACTTCTACTTCATTTATTGTTACAATTATAAAATAATAACTCTAGTATCATATATATACTATGATGTTATTATAAATATGGTACCACCATATTCAGTATTCTATCCATCCTTTGAAAAACATGTCACCATACGTGCGTATGTACGGCTTACCGTCTCCACGTCGTGGTGTAATTGTTATTCAATATATTATTATTTGGATGGGTATAATAATGATGTGTAACTCATGTAAATAATAAATATAAATTTTTAATGATTCTTTATATATGATATACCATCCATTTATATATTATTTTAATATCAAAATAATGATATTGTCGCTTGTGCGTACGTACGGACTACCGTCTCCACGAACGCGATGAGATTCATTATCCATCGTATCTATTCAAGTATAATTCTCATTTGATTATTAATAATAGTATCTAAGGACTTTATATCATTCTGGATATGATTAAGATACATCTTATCCATTACAAATATGGATTATGTAACAAAACATATAAAAGAAAACGAGTAAGTTAACACCCGAATCAACGATAATAGTGAGATATTATTAACAAATCAATGTTAAAAGATCATATATGATATCATATTAATGTATATGATTATTGTATAATTTAATAACAATTATTCACCATTATACAAGAGTTTATCTTACCCCAACTAAGGAAAAGTACAAGGTAAGGGTTATTTCACAATCTCTTCATTATCCGAGGTTGTTTATACGTAATAATCTACTGGGATCTCTTTATCATCCACATCCATGTTTCTTAAAAATGAATTTCAAAACATTTTTACTATATACTATAATATGGGATAAAGTCATTTATACCCATGTTTTACTTTTTATAAGAGGTTTATAAATGAATCGTTCTGTCGTTTTCCAAACAAGGTGCTTTTTAACCTTTTCGACAAAATTAAGGTAAGAATGTTTTTTTTAACTTATACGACAGGTGGGGCTATTTTCTGCCATTATAAAATCGTCGAAGCTTCCCTTAAAATATTATAAGAATATTTCTAAAGAAAATGTTTTATTTCATAAATATAAGACACTTAAATGATTTCAAAATATAAAGAGATATTTCTCAGAAAAGAGTTTTGATTTCATCTATGTCAACATCCTTTGATTGGTTTTACGCTTATTTGAAGTTGATTTATTATGATACAAAACTTATACATTGTATAGAAGGTTTTGTGATATGTTTGACTGTGTATGTGCTATTTTTATACCGTTAATAGTTTATGGTGAAAGTATTGATATTTTTATGCTATTTTTAATATGAATGTTTATGTTATGTATAAACCTTTTCATATGGGAATACATTGGACTTAATATGTGACAGGTGGAGCCCGCTATAGCTCCTCGATGCATCAGTAGGTCTCATGAGACAAACTAGTGTCTTGGAACAAGGCCTCGACAAAATATTGTTTGTAGTCTTGGAACGAGGCCTTGGATATGTGGTTATGATATTCTGGCATTATGCATTCCATCATTATGAAAGTGGTTATTGATATTGCGTGTGATTATTCGATTAGTAGAATATCCATGTGAATATGTAAATGTAATTATTTCATTTTACTTTTCCCATACTATATTGAAGTTCATGTTTAAAAGCCTTTTCTTTTAGTTATACATTGCCTTAAATTTTTATTCTTATTTATGAATGTTTTCACTATATTGTTATCCTTACTGGGCATTTGAGCTCACCCATTTTCTATGTTTTATTTTTCCCAGGAAGTGAAGAAATAAATTATGAATGAACTTCAGGGATATTATGTGGGTTTATGAGTGTGCAATATGGAGAAAATATGTTGTTGTAGTAGTTTTTCACTTTATGATGTAATGTAAGACTTACGAATATATCTAGTGTTTCCAAGGATACTAAACCAATCGGTCTTTCGAGATTTGATCTTTCTTGTGACCATGCCAATGTTATGTAATAAATCACCAACTCTGGGTATCTGGGGTCGGGGCATTACAGTTGGTATCAGAGAAAGTTTAGTACAAACCTTGGAAGCTATATTTAGATAAACACTGATTAGAGCACGTAGTCCTAAGATGAAATTTGAGGATTAGTATAGAAGAACATCCAAGAATTTTGGTATTGTAGAGATTTTGTGAGTTTTCAGAGCAATACATCCCTGTCTGGATACGAGCAGGTAGAGGCGGCTCTGCCACAGATGTACCTAGGGGTAAAACCCGAAAACACCGCTTTGAGCTAGACTCGAACAGGAACTGGTGCACGACAACGGGTCTTGCTGCACTCTTGGTTACGACACTCCTGGGGGATATGATTTGAATAACTCTCATTTTCTTTAAAAATCATTTTTAAGGGTTTATAAGTATATACTTCCTCAAAGAAAACATTCTTATGATTATGGATTATATCCATAAATAGATCAATTTATGTTAAGTGTTTTATAAGTATGGGATTATGTATTTTGATTCATAAACTAATCTAGTTTTTGCCATTGTTTAGAAATGGTGCCTAGTGTAAGAAATGGAAATCGTATCAATGCACACACTCCATGTAGGGATTTCCCTCCTCCTAAAGATAATTATAGTGGAGCTGGTGATGCAACTGGTTTCGATCAGCTAATCACTATACTGGGACAACTCACTCAGGTTATGAATAATAACCTTACCTGTATGGAGCACCCTGATCCGCAGCGTGGAGGATCAATGTTATATCGATTCATGAGGAAACAACCAAAAATGTTCAATGGTAGTACAAATCCCTTAGTAGCTGAGTAATGGATAAATTCCCAAGAAAAAATATTCCAGGCTTTGGGGAGTAGTTAAAGGGAAAAAGTTATCATGGTAGTTTACCGAATAAATGGGGATGGTGATCAGTGGTGGTCATTGATTCAAAACATGAAGGAAGATGATGAAGTATCAAATATAGAATTGAGGGAGTTCAAAGATCTGTTTTTAGAAAAATACTTTCCTCATGACCATCGAGCAGATATGGAAAGAAAATTTCTGAGTCTGAGACAAAAGGAGGATAAGAATGGCGCCAAGTATGAGGCTAACTTTACAAGGTTAACAAGGTATGCTGCAGATTATATATGTAACCCAAGAAATAAGATTGATCGTTTCCTTGATGGGTTAAAACCATTTCTCTGTCATGAATTAGTGTCATAATCCTTTTCATCGTATGAAGACATTGTCTCATGTGCTATCAAGACCGAAAAGGAATTCTCTAAGTATTATGACTATAAAGCAAAGAGAGAGAAGAAGAAACCTGCTGATTAATCTGGGAATGGAAATAAGGGGAAGAAGGGAAAGGTTTAATATCCATCATGTGGTAAATGTGGTAAGATACACCCCGGTACTTGCTTGAAGAGAACAGGAGTCTGTTACATGTGTGGTGAAAAAGGCCACCAAGCTCATGATTGCAAGGGGAAGAAGGAAGCTACCAATGTTTAGTGCTACAATTTTTGGGAGATGGGGAATTATGAAAATTAATGTCCTAAGCGTCAGGAGAACTTACCTCAGAAAAGGCCAAGGGATCAAGGCCAAGCTTATGCTATCACTACTACTGAGGTAGAAGCTCTGAAAGACGTGGTGGCAGGTATTTTAATGGTTTCATCAAGTTTATAAAATGCATTATTTGATTCTAGATCATCGCATTATTTCATATCTTCTTAGTTTTCTAAGAAAATTAGATATTTCCAATTTGATTTAACAAGGGAGTTGTCAGTTAAAACTCTTAAGGGATGTATCATTGCAACAATGTTTTGTGAATCAGTCCCCATTAGAGCACATAAATGTTATTTATCCGCTGATCTCATTGTCATACCTATGATTGAGTTTGATATAATCCTCGGTATGGATTGGCTTTCAGATTATGATGTGAAGATATATTATAAGAACAAGGAGGTTACGATTTTTGATGATGATGATGATAAGGAACACCTTATCTTTAGAGAAGAATCGTCACCGCCTAATTCTTATCTAGATCCACCCCCAATAGCTCAACTAAATTCAATTATTGGGGAGGAAGAGAATGAAATAACTGTGGGTGAGGAAAGGAATGTTCAAATAGAGGATGTACCTGTTGTGGAAGAATATGTAGATGTATTTCCGGAAGATTTACCTGGACATCCTCCAGAACGAGAAGTTGAGTTTTCCATAGATTTAATTCCTGGATCAAGGCTTATATCGAAGACCCCTTATATAATGGCCACTGTGGAATTATTTGAACTAAAGAAACAACTAGAGGAATTGAGTAATAAGGGATTTATTCTCCCTAGTGTTTCTCCATGGGGAGCCCCTGTTCTTTTTGTTAAAAAGAAAGACAGATCTATGAGGTTATGTATCGACTACATGGAGATCAATGCTATAACAATAAATAAAAAGTATCACCTACCACGCATTGATGATTTATTTGACCAACTACATGGAGCTCAATACTTTTCAAAGATTGACCTTCGATCTGGATACCATCAGTTGTGTGTGAAGAAGGAAGACATTCCGAAACAGCATTTCGAACCAGGTATGGGCATTACGAGTTTACTGTAATGCCTTTTGGATTGACTAATGCACCCTCTGTATTCATGGATCTAATGAATAGAGTTTTCAAGGAGTATCTCGATGAATTTTTGGTGATATTTATTGATGATATCATGGTATACTACAAAAGATACGAAGATCATGAAAATCACTTGCGCATTATCTTGAAGACTCTGAGAAGACATGAATTATATGGGAAGTTTAGCAAGTGTGAACTCTGGCTTCAGGATATTTCTTTTCTTGGCCATATTGTCCCTAAAGATGGAATCTCTGTTGATCATTCTAAGACCAAGGCAATCCAAGAATGGCCATCACCTACAAGTATAACTGAGGTACATATTTTTATTTGTTTAGCAGGTTATTATCGACGTTTCGTCCAGAATTTTGCCCGATTGTCTAACCCATTAACGAAGCTCACATGTAAAGGGGTAAAATTTGTTTGGATAAAAGAGTGTGAAGAATGTTTCAAAGAATTGAAGAGAAGATTAGTCAATGCTCCTATATTAACTCTACCATCGGGGAATGATGGGTTCGTTATTTATAGTGATGCATCGAAGAAAGGACTTGGTTGTGTCCTTATGCAGAATGATAGGGTTATTGCATATGCATCACGACAGTTGAAGATTCATGAACAAAACTATCCTACTCATGATATCGAGTTAGCAGCTGTGACCATTGCTTTGAAGATATGGAGGCACTACCTCTATGGTGAGAAATATGATATTTATACTGATCACAAGAGTTTGAAGTATATTTTCTCACAAAAAGAAGTCAACATGGGGAAAAAGAGATGTCTTGAATTACTCAAGGATTATGATTGCACGATACACTACCACCTGGGGAAGGGAAACAAGGTGGAAGATGCTTTGAGCAGAAAAGATCATGGAGTTTTGAACAATATGAGAATTGAAAGGGATCCAATTTTCATGGATCTAGTGAAGATGGACATGGGAATAACTAGGGAAGGAGAAACATCAATGCTTTTTCAAATGGTTTCCAAACCATCTATGCTAGAAAGGATTAAGAGTTGTCAGACTAATGATGGAGAATTTCAAGAGAATATTAAAGCTGTGAAGGATGGGATATTGAGATATTTTTTGTATGAAAATGGAATTTTGAAATTCGGTAAGAGGCTTTGTGTTCCCAATATACCTGATATAAAAAGGGAATTATTGTATGATGCTCATAGTTCCAATTTCTCTATACACCTTGGGAGCACCAAAATGTATAGAGATTTGAAGGAACATTTTTTGTGGGACAATATGAAGAGAGAGATTTCTGATTTTGTGTCAAGATATATGGTTTGTCAGCAAGTGAAAGTTGGAAGGCAACACCCTGGAGGAGTCATGCAACCTCTTCCCATAACGAAGTGGAAATGGGACAATATTACGATGGACTTTGTCATGGGGCTACCAAAGACTCCTAAAGGAACAATGCAATATGGGTTATTGTTGACCGTCTTACAATGTCAGCACATTTTCTTACTATAAGAGAAGATTTACCACTCGAACGTCTAGAAAGACTATATATTAACGAATTTGTGCGACTTCATGGAGTACCCCTAACGATTGTTTCAGATCGTGATCCCCGTTTTACTTCAAGATTCTGGAAAAGTCTTCAGAAATCCCTGGATACTGAACTTCATTTGAACACTGCCTACCACCCTCAGACAAACGGAAAATCAGAACAGACTATTCAAACCTTAGAAGACATGTTCAGATCCTGCTCACATGACTTTCAGGGTATATGGGATCAATATTTACCTTTGGTAGAATTTTCCTATAACAATAGCTTCCATTCGAGTATTCAGATGGAACCATATGAAGCATTATACGGAAAGAGATGTTGCACACCAACCTGTTGGGATGACGTTGGTGAAAAAAAACTTGTAGGCCCAGAAATTGTGGAGGAAACAATGGAAAAGGTGAAGGTAATCCAAAATCACATCAAGGCAGATCAAAGTAGGAAAATAACCTATGCCGATAATCGAAGGAAGGATTTGGAATTTAAAGTCGGTGATCATGTTTTCCTAAAGGTATCTCCATGGAAGGGAGTCATACGTTTTGTTAAGAGAGGTAAATTGAGTCCCAGGTACATCGGACCTTTCGAAATTCTAGAACTAATTGGGGATGTAGCTTACTGATTGACAATGCCGCCAAGTCTCTCTAAAGTTCACGATGTGTTCCACGTATCTCTGTTGAGGAAATACATGCCTGGACCAATGCATGTACTCACCTATGAAGAATTAGAACTAGAACCCGATTTTTCTTATTGCGAAGATCCCGTCAGGATTCTTGATATGAGAGAACAAGTTCTGAGAAACCGAACGACACGTCTGGTTAAAGTTTTGTGAAGAAACCATAAGATGGAAGAGGCAACGTGGGAACCCGAGGAACTTATGATGAAGAACCACCCGAGTATTTTCATGCGATAATATCCTAGAAACTTCTAGGATGAAATTATTTGAAGGAGGGAATAATGTAACACCTCATGCTTCTACGGTACGCTTCTCTTTGAATAATGTGATAGCGTGTGTTGTACGCAACACCTAGTTCTAACACACCATAACCAATCAAACTAGCCGTTATGAATAGTAATACCCACTTTTTGAAATTATATATATTTAATATTTCAAAATGGACTTCATTTTTAGATTCCGAATATCGAATTTAGCCTAAGGTGAAATTTTGGTACTTTTCGGATAACTTTAATATTTTGATGAATAGTGAAAATTACTAAATTTTAATTGAAAACAACTTTTCTAATCAAAAGAATTAATAGTGATAAATTTTGAATTTGAGTGGTTTTAAAGTATATATAGAATATATTTTTACCATTTAATACAATTTTGGTCATTGAACAAAATTTTACAATTAAACCGGTCATAAACATGTGTCAATCTTTTGATAGTTATTATTTCTTAAAAACATGCTTTTTGTTTTAACAACGAAAATTAATTTTAAATTAATTTCTGCCACTTCTGTGTTTTGAATTTTGAAAAATGGATTCCATATTTGGAATCATGATGTTCAAATTGTGTAAATAGGTAACTTTTATTTTTAGACATTTTGACTAATTACTTCGTTAAATATTTTATTTACCATGGTTGAGGGTAAATCCGGTAAATAAGGGTTACAAAATAATATTACAATAATACTAAATTACCCTAAAACGTGTCCTAGAATTATTGGTTGATACATGTTCGACCTTAGATATCTTTGGGTCGATTTTGGGACCCCATGGAGCCACTTGTAGGTGATAGGGACACTTTATTTTAATTAAGTTAAAATGAATACAAAAATGACACAAGCATATATCCTTTAACAAAAAAAAATTACATAGGGTAATATATGTTGGATTTTCGACTATAAATATTAATTAGAAATATAAAATGATTTAATACATAATGATATTTTATATTTAATTTTTAGAGATTACATAATTTAATTTATTTATGACACAATGATGATGCAGTAATTAACATAATAGTGAAAATTTAAAATAATTGATATTATAAATACCCAAATAAATATAATTTGAGACTTTTAAAGAATAAAACTAATTTTCCAGGATAATATTACATATTAGGATTGTTTTAATTAACTTTGTTCGAGGTAATCATTCTGTTATGAGATTCACCAAAATCAACTATTGAATAGTGTCAAAATTGACATAAAAGAGTTTTTAAAACAAATATTATATTATTAATTGATATTAAATTCCAAAAAATCTAATGTTCTATGAAGAGACTTATATCATGATAGTTGTATCTTTAATGGACCACTTGGGGTCACTTGGATGTATATTGTATGTTTATTAACCATATAATATTAAAATACAAAGAGACATTGTAAAAGTGAAACTAATTAACTTAGAGTTAATACTTAATGATATGGTTAATATAGAAACCCAAACCTGTCTAAATTCTATTGGTTAAGTGTTTTTCGACCCATCCCCACCTTAACCTTTAAATAATCATCTTTTTATCCATTAGAAACCAAATATTAATTTATTATAAATTAATTTTTCTAGTTTTTCCAAAGGTGCCCCTCACCCCTCTTATAAAAGGGAACTCCGCCTTCTCATTTATTCACAACATCAAAGCCTTTTGGTTCGGCCAAACTCTGCCCAAATACTCTCCCAAATTCTCTCACTATAACCTAGAGGCCATAGTTTGATAAGAAAGCCAACCTATGGAGCCCTTTTGATCAAATCAAAAGGAAGAACCCGAAAAAGAGGTAATGATTTCACCACCCTTTTCCCAGTTCCATTCTTCTTCCACTTCTTCTTCCTTTATTGTTACCATTATAAAATAATAACTCCAGTATCATATATATACTGTGATGTTATTTTAAATATGGTATCACTATATTCAGTATTCTATCCATCCTTTGAATAACATGTCACCATACGTGCATACGTATAGGTTACCGTCTCCACTTCGTGGTGGAATTGTTATTCAATATATTATTATTTGGATGGGTATAATAATGATGTGTAACTCATGTAAATAATAAATATAACATTTTAATTATTCTGTATATATGATATACCATCCATTTATATATTATTTTAATATCAAAAGAATGATATTGTCGATCGTGCGTACGTACGGACTACCATCTCCACGAACGCGATGCGATTCATTCTCCATCGTATCCATTCAAGTATAATTCTCATTTGATGATTAATAATAGTATCTAAGGACTTGATATCATTCTGGATATGATTATGATACAACCTATCCATTACAAACATGTCTTATGTAACAAAACATATAAAAGAAAACGAGTAAGTAAACACCTGAAACAATGATAATACTAAGATATTTGAAGTGCACTTTGTTGCATTTGTTGTCAATGAGGTATGTTGTTGTCAAGGAATGAATGGATGGATGTCAAGGAGTTTCAATATGTGAATGACAAAGGATGTGATGGTGTTGGTGAGGAACGGAGAATGGACATGGTTCTAAGATGCATGTCACTTAGGAGATTCACTAAGTGACATAGGATGTTGTGGTTGAAACATTCTCAATGAATATCAGACGATTGTTGAACTGCTCTTAAGTTCCAAGAATTTGTATCAAGATGATGCAAAGTCACAACATGATTGGAAGTCCATGCACTGTTATGACAATGCATGAGGAGTTAGAAGGTGAACTATCCATAAGTTCTATGTGGATGAAGTGGCTTTAATGAAGTCCATGCACTAACTCTTAGTTCATGTGAATTGAAAAAGTTCCAATTGATCTCTGATTAGATCAATAAAGAACATTGAAGATTATAAGTTATTCAGGAGTTCGGTTGATGAAGATGAACCTTTTGAATTCCATATCCTAAGTGAAGATCATATGAGGAGAAGTAATGGAATTCTTAAGAAGAAGAATAGAAGAAGTGGAGAAGAAATGGCTTGAATGGCACTTGGAATTTGGCTTATACTCATGGGTTACTTTGTTTTTGACAAAGTATTTGTACTTTTCTTTGCCAAAAAAAAGGCCACCAAGGAGGCCAGCCGAGGGATCACCCAAGGCACATATGGGCCTAAGGCACCACGCCCATGGGGAACCCTCAAGGCTAAGGCGACTCCCTAAGGCAAGAGGGGCCGTGTATAAGCCCCCGGAGGCTACGCGGTGGTGAAACCCGCACAGCGTGCGCGCCCGAAAGCATGCATAGTGGCGCACAGCGTGCCCGAGTGATAGGAGAGGGCGAAAGAGCGCGCCCGCTAAGAGAACTCGGTGCGGGGCGGCACCGAGAGGGGAGAAGTGCAACTGAAGGGAGGCCGGTAGCGCGAGGTTGTTATACCGCGGAAATTCCGCGAGGCGTTTCGATGTGGGACGCGGAAAAATCTTCAAGAGCGGATCCTGGCCGCATGATTGATTGCGTGCCAGATCTTGGCCGCACATCTCATCGCGCCGCTCCCGTTCATATCCAGGCCGTCCAAAGTTTTCTAATCACCCGATCCAATGGCTCCCAGCTCGTCTCCTTCCTCGAGCTCACCCGAAGGCCACCCGCGAGCAGCCCCTGAACCAGTGGCCCTCCGAGCACTGGATTTCGAGTTCCTGGCCACCATTTCTGAAAGTAAAGTGTCCAAGGAGTTCTTCTCGATGTAATTAACACATCCATGCAAAAAAATAAGCATGCATGCAACGTGATGAGATTTAGAACAAGGCCGAGGCAAAACGAAGTTGCCGAGGCTTCGGTGAGTTCGTGTTTTGCATGGGATAGAAGAGACGAAGGCCGTGCGTGCGTTCTAAGTCGCATGCACGTGGAGGAGAAAAACAAAAAGAAAAGTACCCACGTGTGAAACAGAGGAAGATATCAAGATTTGCAAAATCTTGAAATACCCGAAAATGTCGGGGATTCAAAAGTTATCTCAGGCGGATGAACCACACTGCCTATGCCTATATAAAGAGAGGCCGAGACCACGATGAAGCTTGCTGATGTGCTGAAGTTTTGTTGAAGATCCGGAGTCCGGTGAGAGCGCTTAGCCTCGCGAAGTAGAAGCCCTGCACGCACCACTTGCGCAGCAGCAGCCCGAAGCCAAACCTTGACTTCGTGAGTCCCTTACGCGCTACTTCATTGCGTGACAAGAAGAAGGATCCTTTTGCGCACTCCTTGCACGAAAGAAGAAAGGGAGGTCCCCTGCGCGCTACCCCTTTGCGCGACAGGAAGGAGAGGTTGGGCAGCGCGACCTTTCCCGCTCCCTCTGTGCACCACGCCCCCTGCGCGGCAGTGGTGCTTGTGCGACCCACGACTACCCCTTGCACCCTTGACACATGCGCGGCCCGTGCTTGAAGAAGACACCCGTGGGCAGTGTGTGTGCATAAGTGGAGAAGGACACATTCGGGTGTGTGTGAAAGAAGGGAAGGAAAGTCCGTAGCCTTGTGCAAACAAAGAAGACCACATCTTAGGCGTTTGTGGGTGAAAAGTGAACAAGAAGGTCGAGGGCACACTTTGTGTGAGTGAAAAATTGAAGAACACACTTTGTGTGTGCAAGTGAAGTAGGTTGTATCCCTTGTGGGGTGCACACTTTGAAGAACAAAGAATACCTTGTGTGTGTGCAAGAAGAAGTGAAAGTCCAAGCTTAAGTGAGTGCAAAACGAAGAATAAATAGTGTGTGCAAAACAAGTGAAGTCCGAACCTATGTGTGTCCACTAATTGAAGTGTGTACACATTTAGAAGAAGAAAAAGAGGATACTCACACAACGTATAACACACATTTATGTGTGTAATCAAAAGGAATTAAACGTGTGAAGGAAAAGAAGAAAAGGTGTGTGCTTAAAGTGACTACACCCTTTGAGGGTTTATTGCACCAAGAGGAGAAAGAGGGAAGTGCATGCATGCATGCATGCACATGCGCACATAATCAAAGTTCAAATGAGTGAGTGTGCATCTGAGTAATCCAAGACCAGTGGTTCTTGAAGAATTTCAGAGTTTCCATGCATTCAGTGCATGAAGTTGTTTTGAAGTGAGACTGGACCAGACTGAAGTTAAAGATATCAGTTGTCTGAGTATTCAGTAGCTGGAGAGAAGCCAGGTCATCCTGCGAAGAAGGAGATAAATCCTGAGCAAGATGAGAAGACCTGATCAACTCAAGTGATCAGAGGTATAGAGCAAGGCCAGCAGCCTTTATCCCAGGCTGCTGAGGATACTTGAAGAGCTGAACAAGAAGAAGAGCTACTCGTGTGACTCGAGGAGCCAGGAGAAGCCCCCTGTGAGACTCAGGGTGGAATAAGTCTTTAGTGGGATTCTGGAGCAGGCCAGTGGGACTCTGGTAACACTGTGGGACGCAGTATAAAGACCCTCCTGTGGGACTCAGGATAGATACAGTGGGACTCTGTATCGACCATTGTAATTCTAATAAGTTATAATGGATAAACCATGTTGGGGCGTATAACCAACATGGCAAGGAAGTAGGCCTTTGGTGCCGAACCTTGTAAATCCTTGTGTCTTGTGCCTTTACATTTACTGCATCATTCGAGGAAAGGCTGATAGATACAAGAAGAGTGGATCGAGGATTTAACCAGCCATAGAGGTTTAATTGATAAGGAATCAATTAGTAAAAAGTTTTAAGGGATCACTGATTCACCCCCTCCCCCTCTCAATGATTCACACTGATCTGGGCACTTCAATTGGTATCAGAGCGAGGTTGCCTCTAAAAGATCCAAGAGAGTCTATATGGAGTTCATATTTGAAGAAATGAGTGACCATCATCAAATGGAGATATCTGCCAAGACTCAGAAAAATAGAAAGAAGAAACAGACCAAGAAGATGATGAAGGCCTGTCCTAGCTGTGATGAAGTTGGAATTATGAATGATCTTCAAAATGCAATCGAATATCTTCAGAAGACAGTCCCCAAGGAAGTGGCAATGTGTATAGCTATAGGCATCCTTGATCTTCAAGAAGAAAAATCACAGTTAGAAGAATAATCCAATGCAATGGAAGATCAATTGGCTAAAAGGGTTGGCATAACCAACACTCTCAGAAAGCTGTTGAAGGCTAAAGATGAAACAGTATCGCTTTGCAATGAAAGATATGAAGACACTACTGAAGAATTGCAAAGAAGCCTTTCTGAGAAAGAATTCTTTAAGACTGTGGTCAAAGATGTTTTCCATGCACTGTAAAAGAGGCACAAAGTTTCAATGAATGTCAGAGATGTTCAACTTGAAGACAAAGTCAAAATGGTGAAGGAGCTTGACAACTCATTGCATGAAACAAAGAAGGTGCATGATGACCAGATGGAACAGCTGAAACAGAATTGGGAAGGTAGGCTAAGATTGGTTGTGGATGAGAAGAACTCCCTCAACAGGAAATGCTTTGAACTAGAGGTGATATTGAAAAATCTGCAATCACCCAAAGCTGAATCCTCCCAGTCAGCTGAAAGTAGAAATGTTTCCACACAATTTTGCATTAAGAAGGATGATTCCAAAAGAAGGACATCCTCTAATAAAAGGGCAACATCTTCTAAAAAGAAGGTACCATCCATACCATCTCGTACTCATGCTTCTAAAAGTGTTTCTACTAAAATTGCAGGATGGAAGAATGAATCCAAACAAGTATTGATGAAGACAGTGAAGAAAGAATGCTCTCTTGAAGCATCACAACAATTCAAGACAAGTACCCTACAATCAGAAAGAATCAAAAAGTCAAGATTTGTGGGTCAAGGTTGGTGTTGTAACAAGTATGTTCATTGTGCAAAGGATTGTTGGTACAATCCACTGAATGCCAAAGCACAGAGGAAGCCCATGCCTAGGGGGAGCAAGCCAGAGGAAAAGAAGCAGCATCCACAGGTCCAGAGACATCTGTTTACTGCAAATAGATTTTGATTACTTGACAACATCTGGGATGATTGAAAAAGTGGTCAAAAAGATACATGTCAATCTCCAACTGTATCCAGAGCTAAAAAGAAGAAAAGATCACAGAACCTGGCTCAGAGAGAATCCTTGGGAAGCAAGCATAAGAAAGTGGATGATGCTCCCAAGAAGATTATGAAAAAGGAAGAGAAGACCTTGGAGTCTAAATCCAAGAAGGGTGATGCATCCAGAAGGACCACCAAGAAAACATGCTTCTACTGTGGAAAGAAAGGACATATCATGGATCTTTGTAAACAAGCCATGAAATTCAATAGAGGCAGACTGGACTCAAACAGACAATCAATCCAGAAGAAGCAGAAGGGATTGATTGAAAACAAGTTGCCTAAGAAAGGTAGCTTGAAAGCATTGAGGGAACCATGTGGAATATCCAGAATTGAGGCAACACTCACAAGTGACTTACTAGTCATATGGCCAAATCAGTTGCAACTTTCCAAATATCTGCAAAGAGCTGAAGATGATGTTCTGGCAATTGCTAAGGCAAAAGGCAAGAAGAATATTTCACATGAAGATGTATTGAGATCCACACCAGCACCAACATCATTGAAGATCAAATGTGCAAGTGTGAAGAATGGTGAAAATGGGACATCTCGGTTGAGAGAATCTTATCAACCTTGTTGTTCACATTGATGAACCAAGGAGGTTCCATCTTATTCCCTAATCACTTGTATTTACATGTGCTAAAATTACAAGGAATTGAAGATGACGATCATTCTCAACTGGAGGATGGTTTGGACAGAATGGAGTGCACCCCTTGAGGGGGAGCCAATCTGAAGAAGATGGGATTCTTATATTAATACCATCTTGAGAAAAGTGAAGTTGTGCAGGATTTAGCAATTCATTGTTATATCTGAAAAATTTCAAGCCCCTTGAAGCATGATCTCACATGTATAGTGAATGTTGGACAACATTGAGTTCCTTGGTTACATCACTCTTTTTTTCTACACCGGGTTAGCCCAAGTAGACTTAGAGTTGATTTACTAAAGGCTCTTTGCTAAAGAGAACATGTGACATCATCCCTCTCTTTGTAGTTGGGAAGAAAATGCTTTTCAAAGGGAGGAAGTGATTTTTTTTGAAGAGAACCACACCACACCTTTGCATTTGATTGCAAATAAGGGGGAGAAATATTGGAACACTTATTGACCCATTCATATGTGCTCTAGTGTATTGCCAAAAAAATACAAAGGGGGAGATTGAAGTGCACTATGTTGAATTTGTTGTCAATGAGGTATGTTGTTGTCAAGGAATGAATGGATGGATGTCAAGGAGTTTCAATATGTGAATGTCAATGGATGTGATGGTGTTGGTGAGGAACGGATAATGGACATGGTTCTAAGATGCATGTCACTTAGGAGATTCACTAAGTGACATGGGATGTTGTGGTTGAAACATTCTCTATGAATATCAGACGATTGTTGAACTGCTCTTAAGTTCCAAGAATTTGTATCAAGATGATGCAAATTCACAACATGATTGGAAGTCCATGCACTGTTATGACAATGCATGAGGAGTTAGAAGGTGAACCATCCATAAGTTCTAAGTGGATGAAGTGGCTTTAATGAAGTCCATGCACTAACTCTTAGTGCATGTGAATTGAAAAATTTCCAATTGATCTCTGATTAGATCAATAAAGAACATTGAAGATTATAAGTGATTCAGGAGTTCGGTTGATGAAGATGAACCTTTTGAATTCCATATCCTAAGTGAAGATCATATGAGGAGAAGTAATGGAAATATTAAGAAGAAGAATAGAAGAATTGGAGAAGAAATGGCTTGAATGGCACTTGGCATTTGGGTTATACTCATGGGTTACTTTGTTTTTGACAAAGTATTTGTACTTTTCTTTGCCAAAAAAAAAGGCCAACAAGGAGGCCAGCCGAGGGATCACCCAAGGCACATATGGGCCTAAGGCACCACACCCATGGGGACCCCTCAAGGCCAAGGCGACTCCCTAAGGCAAGAGGGGCCGTGTATAAGCCCCCGGAGGCTACGCGGTGGTAAAACTCGCGCGCGCGCACGCCTGAGGGCATGCATAGTGGGCGCACAGCGCGCCCGAGTGACAGGAGTGGGCGCAAGAGCGCGCCCGCTAAGAGAACTCGGTGCGGGGCGGCACCGAGAGGGGATAAGTGCAACTGAAGGGAGGCCGGCAGCGCGAGGTTGTTATACCGCGGAAATTCCGCGAGGCGTTTCGATGTGGGATGCGTAAAAATCTTCAGGAGTGGATCCTGGCCGCACGATTGATCGCGCGCCAGATCTTGGCCGCACATATCATCGCGCCGCTCCCGTTCATATCCAGGCCGTCCAAAGTTTTCTAATCGCCCGATCCAACGGCTCCTAGCTCGTCTCCTTCCTCGAGCTCGCCCGAAGGCCACCCGCGAGCAGACCCAGAACCAGTGGCCCTCCGAGCACTGGATTTCGAGTTCCCAGCCACCATTTCTGAAAGTAAAGTGTCCAAGGAGTTCGTCGCGACGTAATGAACACATCCATGCAACAAAATAAGCATGCATGCAACGTGATGAGATTTCGAACAAGGCCGAGGAAAAACGAAGTTGCCGAGGCTTCGGTGAGTTCGTGTTTTGCATCGGATAGAAGAGACGAAGGTCGTGCATGCGTTCTATGTCGCATGCACGTGGAGGAGAAAAACAAAAAGAAAAGTATCCGCGTGTGAAATAGAGGAAGATATCAAGATTTGCAAAATCTTGAAATACCCGAAAACTTCGGGGATTCAAAAGTTATCTCACGCGGATGAACCACACTGCCTCTGCCTATATAAAGAGAGGTCGAGACCTCAATGAAGCTTGCTGATGTGCTGAAGTTTTGTTGAAGATCCGGAGTCCGGTGAGAGCGCTTAGCCTCGCGAAGTAGAAGCCATGCGCGCACCACTTGCGCAGCAGCAGCCCGAAGCCAAACCTTGACTTCGTGAGTCCCTTGTGCGCTACTTCTTTGCGTGACAAGAAGAAGGATCCTTTTTCGCACTCCTTGCGCTAAATAAGAAAGGGAGGTCCCCTGCGCGCTACCCCTTTGCGCGACAGGAAGGAGAGGTTGGGCAGCGCGACCTTGCACGCTCCCTCTGTGCACCACGCCCCCTGCGCGGCAGTGGTGCTTGTGCGACCCACGGCTACCCCTTGCACCCTTGACAAATGCGCGGCCCGTTCTTGAAGAAGACACCCGTGGGAAGTGTGTGTGCATAAGTGGAGAAGGTCACATTCGGGTGTGTGTGCAAGAAGGGAAGGAAAGGTCGTAGCCTTGTGCAAACAAAGAAGACCACATCTTAGGCGTTTGTGGGTGCAAAGTGAACAAGAAGGCCGAGGGCACACTTTGTGTGAGTGAAAAATTGAAGAACACACTTTGTGTGTGCAAGTGAAGTAGGCCGTATCCCTTGTGGGGTGCACACTTTGAAGAACAAAGAATACTTTGTGTGTGTGAAAGAAGAAGTGAAAGGCCAAGCTTAAGTGTGTGAAAAACGAAGAATAAATTGTGTGTGCAAAACAAGTGAAGGCCGAACCTATGTGTGTGAACTAATTGAAGTGTGTACACACTTAGAAGAAGAAAAACAGGATACTCACACAACGTATAACACACATTTATGTGTGTAATCAAAAGGAATTAAATGTGTGAAGGAAAAGAAGAAAAGGTGTGTGCTTAAAGTGACTACACCCTTTTAGGGTTTATTGCACCAAGAGGAGAAAGAGGGGAATTGCATGCATGCATGCATGCACATGCGCACGTAATCAAAGTTCAAATCAGTGAGTGTGCATCTGAGTAATCCAAGACCAGTGGTTCTTGAAGAATTTCAGAGTTTCCACGCATTCAGTGCATGAAGTTGTTTTGAAGTGAGACTAGACCAGACTGAAGTTAAAGATATCAGTTGTCTGAGTATTCAGTAGCTGGAGAGAAGCCAGGTTATCCTGAGAAGAAATAGATAAATCCTGAGCAAGACGAGAAGACCTGATCAACTCAAGTGATCAGAGGTAAAGAGCAAGGCCAACAGCCTTTATCCCAGGCTGATAAGGATACTTGAAGAGCTAAACAAGAAGAATAGCTACTCGTGTGACTCGAGGAGCCAGGAGAATCCCCCTGTGAGACTCAGGGTGGAAGAAGTCTTCAGTGGGATTCTGGAGCAGGCCAGTGGGACTCTGGTAACACTGTGGGACGCAGTATAAAGACCCTCCTGTGGGACTCAGGAGACATACAGTGGGACTCTGTATCGACCATTGTAATTCTAACAAGTTATAATGGAGAGACCATGTTGGGGCGTATAACCAACATGGCAAGGACGTAGGCCTTTGGTGCCAAACCTTGTAAATCCTTGTGTCTTGTGCCTTTACATTTAATGCATCATTCGAGGAAAGGCTGAGAGATACAAGAAGAGTGGATCGAGGCTTTAACCAGCCATAGAGGTTTAATTGATAAGGAATCAATTAGTAAAAAGTTTTAAGGGATCACTGATTCACCCCCTCCCCCTCTCAGTGATTCACACTGATCTGGGCACTTCAATATTATTAACAAATCAACGTTAAAAGATCATATATGATATCAAATTAATGTATATGATTCTTGTATAATTTAATAACAATTATTTCACCATTATACAAGAGTTTAACCTACCCCAACCAAGGAAAAGTACAAGGTAAGGGTTATTTCACAATCTATTCATTATCCGAGATTGTTTATACGTAATAATCTACTGGGATCTCTTTATCATACACATCCATGTTTCTTAAAAATGAATTTCAAAACATTTTTAATATTTACCAAGAATATGGGCTAAATTCATTTATACCCTTGTTTGTCGTTTTATAAGAGGTTTATAAAGGAATATTTTTTTCGTTTTCCAAACAAGGTGCTTTTTAACCTTTTCGACAAAATTACGGTAAGAATGTTTTTTAACTAATACGGCGGGTGCGGCTATTTTCCACTGTTATAAAATCGTAGAAGCTTACCTTACAATCTTATAAGAATATTTTCAAAGAAAATGTTTTATTTCATAAATATAAGACTCTTAAATGATTTCATAATAGAAAGAAATACTTCTCTAAAAATAGTTTTGATTTTATCTATGTCAACATCCATAGATGGATTTTACGCTTATTTGAATTTGATTTATTATGATACAAAACTTCTATATTGTATTGAAGGTTTTGTGATATGTTTGACTGTGGATGTGATATTTTTATACTCTTCATAGTTTATGGTCAAAGTATTGACATTTCATATGCATGTTTTAATACGAATGTTTATGTTATGTTTAAACCTTTTCATATGGGAATGAATTGGACTTAATATGTGACTGGTGGAGCCCGCTATAGCTCCTCGATGCATCGGTACATCTCATGAGACAAACTAGTGTCTTGGCACAAGGCCTTGACAAAATCTTATTTGTAGTCTTGGCACGAGGCCTTGGCTATGTGGTTATAATAGTTTGGCATTATGCATTCCATCATTATGAAAGTGGTTATTGATATTGCATGTGATTATTCGATTAGTAGAATATCCATGTGAATATGTAAATGGAATTATTTCATTTTACTTTAGTCATACTATGATGATGTTCATGTTTAAAAGGCTTTTTTTAGTTATACAATGCCTTAAATGTTTATTCTTATTTATGAAAGTTTCCTCTATATTGTTATCCTTACTGGGCATTTGAGATCACCCCATTTCTATGTTTTATTTTTCCCAGGAAGTGAAGAAGTAAATTATGAATGACCTTCAGGGATATTATGTGGGGATATGAGTGTGGAATATGGAGACCATATGTTGTTGTAGTAGTTTTTCACTTTATGATGTAATGTAAGACTTATGAATATATCTACTGTTTCCAAGGATACTAAACCAATCGGTCTTTCGAGATTTGATCATTCTTGTGATCGTGCCTATGTTTTGTAATAATGCACCGACTCTGGGTAACTGGGGTCGGGGCGTTACATAAAATACTTCTATCCAATCTTATAGCATAAAGAGAAAGATTACTAGAAATTTCATAAAACAAGCATGTGAAAAACATCATTTATCCCCCGTATATTATACAATATATCTTATCGGTCACATTACAAACATGTGAATATATTAATCATGTATTCTATTGAAAAATGAATACCCATTGAACCTTATTGAAACCACGAATGCTATCAAAAGTTAACTCTTTCCTCATACTAAAATCCAGAAAATTTCTAAATACTCAAACCATGATATCTGTCATGAGCTCATTTCATTTTCTCATTATCCATTCATTATGCACATATCATCATCCTTAAAAAAATATTTCAATCACTTTTCAGGGTTACCAGTACCATAAAATTATTGAAAACCAATACATAGATATTCCAAAATTCCATGGTACCATAAATGAGATTCCATGATACTATTTTGAAATCCCATTACATAAACACATAATCATTACACAACATCATTTTCATAATCAACATCACAAATAGTGATTGCATGTGACTTCCCATTATCCATTTCCTTAAGAGATTTCTCACATTGGTCATCATTAACCCTTGGATTAGGGAATTGATTATCATAATTCCCCATTTCCCTACACTTGAAGAATTGAAGTGTTGGTGGTGCGTTCTCTACAGTCTTTTATTTATTCACTTCATTAGAAAATATTTTTCCATTACTTCGACACTCAGCTGCTTGATGACCTACTTTTCCAAACATAAATCATTTTATATTCCCTCTAATACAATCTCCACCAAGATTCTCTCCACACTTTGAGCATAAAGAAACATTCATCTTATTTTCACAGTTATTCTGATATTTCTCCTTGAACTCTATATTTCTTTTCTGGTCAAAACCCTGATATGGATATGTTACACCAACATCCAATTATACCTTGATATCACAACACACAATTCCTTCATAGCTACTAATGTCTCTTATAGATAATTCCCTTCAAAGACTTGGGTTTAAGCCCCTGAAGAACTGATAAACTTCACTTTCAGGTTGGATGACAAAGCCAGCTGCATACCTTGAAAGTCTTGTAAAATTCACTTCATATATACTAAAAGATTCATCATCTTTCTGCTTAAGCTCAAGTAACACCTTTTCTATATTTGTTCGAAGAATATGAGGGAAGTACTTATTGAAAAACATGTTCTTGAACTCGTCCCGTTCCATGGCTTCAATTTCATCTTCGGGCCTTATATTCATAATTAGAGTCCACCATTGATTTATTTCACCTTCTAAATAGTAAATAGCCAGAATGACTTTTTCAAGTTATGAATAGAGAAGTATGGAAAATATATTTTCAATGGAACTGATCCATTGTTCTGCAACAAGTAGATCAGAAGACCCACTTAAAGAAGGTGTATATTGCCTCAAGAAGGACTTAATAGAATATTGTTCCCTCTTCTGCTCATTTGGAAGTCTAGAATGATTCATAGATTTTATAAGTATAACAATAAAAATTTTCACCCCATCTCTCACGACATTGGTTTGTTCAGGAGTACAATCATTTCATTGTCCATTACATTGATCAACACGGTTCCTTCGGGTTCCATCCATCGTCTAAAACCCAAAAAGAATCGTGTGAGAGGAAAAAATCATGAAAGGGAAAACAACATAATAAAGGGGGAGTACCATCAATATCTAACATATTAGGATTAATTCTAAAATCGTTAGCATAATTCTAGGACTATAACCTATATGTATACTTAACCTTAGGGACATCCCTAGACATACCATAGAAATATCTCTAGGGATTTCATTAATGTTTTCACATCCTTGTTTCCAATGGTGAACTAATCGTTTCCTCTGATACCAACTGTAGAGACCCGAATCTTGATGTACATGGACATTATAGTACTTTTTCAGAATACTTAATACATAACAAAAACATACACACAAGGACCGTAATAGTTTAGTGTCTTTGGAAACTTGGAACATAATCTTCTAATCTTGGTGAAAAATCTTCAACATATCCCCAAAAGATCTTCCCTTTTTTTCTTACTGAAAACCATTATTCATATCCTGGGGAAAATAAAACATATAAAGGGTGAGCTTAAATTCTCAGTAAGGGTAAACATGGAGAAAATAAAACAATCAACAAACATTTTAACTTCCAAATATGAACATAAAATTTAAACATCAAATTTTTGAGCAATGACAAAAAACATGGAAGTACATAAGGAATAGATTATAATGGGACATAAATCATGATAAAATGGCATGGGAATAAAACTTTTAATTGTAGAAAAACATTAAGCACATGATATGATTTCCATAGTAGCCATGCCATTGCTTCCAAGACCATCTTAGTGGACAAAGTCCCTTACTAAACCGGGTTTACATGTCGTTCCAGTCCTGTATTACTGAACTAGATTTACATTCCATATCATCCATGTCTATCTCATGATATATAAAATCTTTACCCAATGAATTGGAGGATATATAGTTCCCACCCATATCATATTGAAATAATTCTTACGTGTGCCACAAAACATAAGAAATCATTCATCAAAACCCAAAGAATAAATTGGATTTCATAATCATCATTCCATCATAACATAATCCATATAAAACAAATGGATATCATTTAATCATAATAAAATTGAAACCATATAAATCATAGAGACATTATACTTGAAACATACACAAATTAAATAATGTCATCTTAGATGGAAAATGGTTTTGATAAAGCACTTGAAATGAATTCTTGATGAAAATATCCTTTCTTCTTGAAAGTCATTTTATTTTCACAAAATGCCATGAAATTTTAAAAGAAAAGTATTCTTTTGAAAATAGTCATAAAATCATGTAGATTAAACTTAATTAATTAAAGCATTATAAAACCGTAAAAATTCATTCATGCCGTATAAGTTAAAGAAAACATCCTCCTCGTACTTTTGTCAGAAAAGTCAAAAAGTTCCTCATATGGTAAACAAAAGAATGATTCCTTCCATAACACAACATAAAAGTCAAATAGGGTTAATCCTGACATTAAACATACAATAAATAATATTAAACACTTTATGAAAAACATTTTATGGTCATGGATGAAAAAATATAACCCTAGTAAATACTTACGAATAAACAATCTCGGATAAAAACGAGATTGGAAAAGTTATCCCTTACATTTGGTCTAATATGCTTCATACGTATCTGAACCTCCTGTATATTGATTTAAATAATGTCATTTAATTATTATAGAATCATATTCATTGTTATTATATCATATATGGTTCACTTATGACTTTATATTACCCATTCTTTTGTAAATTCAATGTTAAAGCAGCATTTTGGGTAAAATCGTTTCATTTATCATTCTTGTCTTGACTTGTAATTATTAATGTGATTTCTTAGATCATGATTAATTAATTCCAGAATATAAAACATGATTTATATATAATATATATTCAGAATATACATATATATAATAAATCGATAAATGGAATGAAATACACTGTTCATGGAGACGGTAGGTCGTACGTACGCATGAACGATGTTTTCGTTTCCTTATTGAATTGAATGGAATTAAGTAGATGAAAAAAATATATATAAATAAATATAGAGCATTATTATTTCATATATTTCATAATTAATCATTATATATACTTTATAATCATTCGTGAATTGTTAACATGGAAAATGAATCTCATCGCATCGTGGAGACGACAATCCGTACGTACGCATGAGTGATGATATCACTCCTCTTTTTATTGAATGGAATTTGAGTTAATGATATAATATCATAGAATTGGTATTATGTTATAATAATCATATTTAGTTATTCTTTACCCCATTATACCCATCCAAGTAAGGTGGTGGTGGAAAAACTGATTACACCGCGGCGTGGAGACTGTATTCTATACGTACGCAGGCGTGGTGATTTCCTTTTCCGTAGGATGGGTAGAAGGTGAAATAGGGTTGTTTCATATTTATAATAACATATTATTATATTAGTGATACTGATTCTATTACTTCATAATGAAAAAACTGAAGAAGAAGAAGTATAAGAAGAAATAAATTTGAATGAATCGGTAACGGAGATTACCTCTTCTTCGACACGCCTCATTGAAACCACCTATTAGGGAACTAATATTGTTATTTGAAGAAGCCCATGACCTATATGATGTTTCTAGGGAAATTTATAAGAGAACAGGGCTGGGGTTGGCAGAGCTTGAAGGCTCTAAATTTTGTAAATAGGAGAGGTAAGAGGTTCCCTTCTATAAGGGAAGAGAGGGGCACCTTTGCAATTATAAGAAATATTAATTTATAATAAATTCCAAACCCACTTAAAAAGCTCAAAAATGACTCAATTACGAATATTAGATGAGATATGGTTGAAATATCATCAAAAAATAAAATTTAGAAAATTTGGGAATTTATTTTAAACATTATCGACTTGATTTATCCTTATATAGTCTATTTAATTTTGTCTGTGGTGATAAAATTATAAATTTTAAATCACTATAAATAATTATATATATGTTATTAATTGTCCATAATTGTTTAATATTTGACATTTTGGAAAATTTAAATTTAAATTTATAATTTGAAAATATTTTTGTAATTTTTAAACAATTTAATATTATTTTATTTTTATAAAATAACAATAGTGTCAATTTTGACACTATTCATTTATTTGAATTTAAATAAAATCATCACAGAAGATTTGTTCAAAATAAAATCATTAATACATTCATAACATGTCATATGTTTCTATAAAATTAGTGGATCACATTAAATAGTTCATATAATATTTATTTTAATATTTTTAATACCACTTATTTGGTATATCTCTTAATAAAATCATTAGTACATCATTTTTGTATAATTATTTAATATAATTATTTGTTGCATAAAAATTAAAAATAAAATCCTATGATGAAGATAAATCTCATAGATTTCATAATAATACTTTTACTAGAATTTATCATCTTAAAATCACAACATGTAAATTGTTATATTTATTAAATTATGAAGGTGGCAACTTGGGAATCATTTAAATTAAAATAATATAAGTGTCATAATCGCATTTATTAGGATCCAAATGGTCCACAATTAGGCCATTTTATGATTAGAGTTTATATATACACTATCATTATTTTTGTTTCAGATTTTTGGGCCTTTGGATATGAAATACTATTTCAATAAAAAATATATTATTGACTTTTCACTAAATAAAAAATTTATGCTTCATTAACGTATAAGATAATAAGGTAATTAAATAACACTTAAAAATTACAAATATATTACCATGATAAATAAAAATATTTTATATTTTAAATGAGTATTTATAACCGAATTTATATCCTGTATAACCTTATATTAAAAATACTTTATTTATTAAATTTGAGTGAGACATATTTCACTTTCTTTTAAATAAAATATACTAAAGGTCATAATAAAATACAAGTGGGCTCCAATGGAACCATAACTACCTAACTACTATAAGTAGTATCATCACCACCACCAATGAAACCCAGTGATACATTTGATCGCAGATCAAAATAATGGATATATCTATATCTTACAACTATTACAATGTCATGGAAATCCAAATGGATCCCTTATACATTTTGAAATTATATTGTTGAAACAGTTAGAATGTCCACCTCTATGTATATTCTTCATCGGCATCAACCCTTTGATAATCTGATTGTGCAACTTCATGATATCTTCATCATGAACATAACATGGATGTCATCCTGAATCAATTCCTATAAAAAAACAATTTGTTATGGAATCTTAAACCTAGAATATGTTAATTTTAAAAAAAATTAATGATTTAATGGTCATCATAATTCATAGGTCTACCCATCTAAAAATCGGCTCAAAAAATAATGATGCAAGATCATTTCCTTGGTCACTACCTTGATACATGTATCACTTACTAGAGTTGACTTATTAAACATAATGGTCTATGAATTAAATACCATTGAGCACTAAATACCTTTTTCATGGATAATATATCTTGTTTTCAATTCTTACTAAACATAGATGACACATTTTTTCCACCTACCCATGTAGTACTCACCTATACCTACCTCCATACACCATAATATCATTGAACTGAAATCATTGATTCTACTCTATCATGAACCTGTGTTTCCAAGGTACCGTAATTTGGATGGTAATGAGATAATGGAAATAAGGACACCTAAATTCTACCTCCAACTTGCGATGGATTGGTGGTAGGCATCGAGTGTATATCATACATATAGATGGGAGGAATTACCATATAAGATATGAGAAATGAGAGATGGGATATAAACAATAAACCAATCCTACAAAAGATAAAAGTAAAAAATGACCAAACACACATATAATGTTATACCATTGATGATTTATAATAAAAATAAAATTTCTAAATAATAATCCTTGAGGACAAAAAATACCAAATACTTCCTCAATAATCCATGAGCTATAAATTTATAACCAGATCAATAATAATCTCCTATGGAAAAAATGAACGTTTATATATATTTAGGGAGAGGATAACTCATATACTATATATAATCCTCTTAGAGACCTCCATTTAAATGATATTAAAATAATGCTAAATCCTAGTGAACAACGATTCAAGGTAAATCATTACCTAATCTGGTATGATGTGTTCCCAGTCTCACCATTGATATATCCCACTTGGAATTGCATACAAGAGAACATATAATATAATATAAAAATAAGGTACCCCACTACCAATTCCTCATTGCTCTGATTCTCTACCCCAACATCTCATGTCTTGATCCATCTCTTTATAAGGGTAAGCCATCCCAATGACACATGGGGTAATGTATCATCTCATGCACCTCATCCGTCAAGTAATATCATCACATACCATGAATATTGATCATTAAATCAACACATAATCCAATACCACATCACCACATAGTAACTGATTAGTTTTTGGCATCTATTACAGCTTTTATGTCATGTATTATACCTCAATCCATCATAGATCATACACATCATACCTTTAAGGATACTATATCCATAGATACATGTGTGTAAAATAACCCTGATACAGTATGTCCCTCTATACACATATATGGGAAAATGTAACCATATTACCAAACATCACATAATACTACTAGGAGAGAGGGTACATAAATCTTGGGTAGTCAGTCATCTGTTCCTCACTGACCTAGATGTTGTGGAAAATGCACTCCCAAATTACACTAGGTGTCAGTCAGCCTACCCACATTAGTGGGGTAGTGTATGAGATCACATGACTTAGAAGATATAATATATCATAGATCCAAACTATAAGCATTAACCTAGTATTAGTCTCAACTGTAGATATCATCTCTCAGACACCCAACTACCACTATTATGAACTAGATATCCTATAAGCACAAAATCATTTATGGATCTTCATTTAATTAATTATTATCTTTTGACATTTTAATTTAGTCCAAATATTTCATTGTCCATTAATTAACATTATTCCATTTACACTAAATTATCCACCATGTGATGTCCTTTACCTCTATGAATAATCAATGTAATTTCACTATTCCAAAAGATTATCAATATTTTTATTCCATTCAAACACCAATCCTATTGGTTAAAAAATTATTAATCACTGTCATTCCATATTTTAGAATTATCTATAACACATTCAAAGGAATTATATATGAGACACATATACCAGGTGTAACCATGCACCTCATATATTAGGGAAATGCTAGAAGGTAAATAAGTAACCCAACCATCTAGACACTAAAAAAAATGAATTACCATGAAATCAAAAAGTTTTCCAAACCACAATGAGAAAGTCCTTCTTCAACTTATTCCATAAATCATGGTGTCATCCATAACACCAATATGTATATGAGCATCCATTCATCCCTCCAACACCAGTGTCAACTTATGCCACAAACCCTAGCCTCCCTCGTCATATTTAACAAAACCATCAACAATCCCAGGACCACATCATGTCACAAATAAAGGGTCACATCATACGACCATAAAAAAATAATGGAGAAAATAAATAGTGTTCACATGGAATATATTCCTTAATATTCAAGGCATATATTCTTTAAAATCCAATAGTCATGATCATTCCAAAATAAATTATCAAACAACTAGCTATTTAACATCTTAAATTAAAGAAATTAATTTATCATAGATTACAACTACATGAAACCTAATGAATAATCTATTAAATGTTTAAATCATTTAAACTGCGTATCGAGATTGTATTTATATTTAAACAATCTTATAGGGAGAATAATTATATTAACATTCATCTTTTTTATTATAGAAAAAATAGAATTTCTAGATTCATGTTCTTTATCTAATAACATTAACATAATGAATGTACATTTCAATTAACAATGCATAAAATACCATTTTATTTCCATAATGTAATAATAATCAATGGTTTCTATAAATATTAAACATTAATTATTTAGTTAGAAAAATTTCCATTTTTATATGCATAAACAGTTTGTGATGACCAGGACCAGGATACCACATAATTGGTGCCTCGAGTCTGGTGGGACGCATGGCCTCAAACACATATTCTCCAACGTTGAAGGCTACTGACTAAAAGCGAGGTCCTAGAGTGTGTCCATGGGAAAACTATTCCCTTATTAGAATAGAGTATCATAGCGGAAGGAATATAATGTAATAGTAAACAACTGAAGCAATATAATGTAACAAAATAAGAAAACTGAAGCAAAAGATAAATGAGAACAATAATAAATGTATCTACTGGACAATGGTAATGTAATTTCATGTCACTAGAAAATAGGATAACATGGATTCAAAACAATAGGCATAAGATATTCCACAAAATAAATGAAAACAAAGACTAATCCAGGCATCCCAAGACCCAACTCTATCATCTTCGATCAAGATTTATCCTATCAACACACAATAAATCATTGGAATCTATATGCTTTACATTCTCAACACATGTAGTCATACAATATTCTATGGGTACAAAACAACACCAAGTGAGGGTGTGAGATAATTCTTAGTGGGACACCAATAACAATGTCAATAACATCCAGCCTGTGTAATGTAATATTGCAGTATATAGGAATGAATATATAAAATAATGCAAGAAGTACAAAATAACTAAATTCCCAAGTACATTCTTTAGTGCTTTTATTGTATCTGAACATGTAGACAATTAATATTTTTATTGATTACGATTTAATGTTAATAGGTCACATGATGCATAACCAATAATGATATCACCTCATGATAGTATACATAGTGAAGGTCCTACTACATAACAAGGAAAACAGAAAATGATATCCAGTGAGGGAGTTTCTGGGAAAAAACAAGATAATGTAAATTAATAAAAAGCTAACTCACTAGTATCTGAGTCTAGATATGGTGTAAGAGTTTAATCCAAGGAGTGTAATCCATGGCATTCCACAATAAGGTGCCAACCTAGTCCATGGACTGCATCCAAGGTAAAATGGGGCTTAGCAAGTGTTGGGTCCATAGAGTGTATCCAAGGAACCTATTTGTCAATACTAGATCCAAGGATTGTATCCATAGTATCCTGGAATAATGAAAGAGATCCAATAGTTGTATACTGAGCATCCAATGAATAATCAAGAACTGTAATCTAGTTGGGTATCATCTAAAGAGAACTGAATCCTTGAATCAGAATGGGGTTCGTGAGACCTAAGGTATTTTCCTCTATGAATACATGGAGAGAAAGAGTCAGTATATTCCAATTTGATATTGTAATAATGAATTAATTAATATAGTTAAGGTATTTCCTTCCATCAGTCTTGATATGTTAGGTATAGTTGAAACCATTTACTTATTTTTCCAATCCATGTCTTCCATTAATGTGGATCGGTGAAGTAGCATTGCAAAAAATTTATAAATTCTTAGTTAACCATTAAGGCATATTCAATTATTGAGGTTCACTCTGCTACCATCCATCTACATGGAAAGGGGTGCTACAAACATGTAACCTTTATTCAATCTCTTTAATTAAGGAAAAGTTATATACATAGTATACTTAAAATTACTCATTTTACATTTAATAATCATTTGAAGCACTTACCATAGGTCTATCAAGTGTTCAGAATACATGGTACATTCCATTATGAAATCCTCAATAAAAAGCCATTTATTATAAAAATACTCACCTTTTGTAAGGTCATGCAAAGTCACACCCAAATAGTGGAACATACCTATAAAAACACTAAAAACAATATTATGGCATAAACATCAACATGAGGATGATTGATCTATGGGTGTAACCACAAAACAACTAATCACATATTTGGAAAGATCATATCCATAAACTTCTAACATGTATTAGTAGGAAATGTAAATTTAAGAGGCTTTCCTAGATGGGACAGTCAGGCCCCACAAAAACATTCCAAAAATAAACAAACATAATGAATGAGTTATAGACCACCCACCTATTGGTTGTACAATCCTCTTCCCCTGGTATTGACCCTTGGTTTGCCTCAGATTAGAGTAGATATTAGAAAAGGTGAAAAATAATCACATAAAGATAACTAGGTCGAGGTGAATGTGAAGAAGAATGGTTAAAGTGTACATCAGTACTTACCCTTGTGCATCCAATGTGATGAATGAAATCTCGATCGAATTCTAGAAGAAGGATATCTCTTGATCCCTATCTGTGTCCTTCAAAAATCTCCAGATTGAAAGAGAAATAGTTCAATACTACATAAACTCGAATTAGAGATGAAGGGGTAGACTTAATATATCATTAAGGGCGTTTTGAAAAATTCACATAGGATTTTAGCCTAAGCATGGTTTGTCCGCATGGAATTTCAAACAATGCGCAAACCGTGTGAGACGGTTCTACCTGAAACGTTTTCCTTTACACGGTTTGATCAAAATGTGCTCTGTCCACACATGGTTACCTATGAAAAAGGGGTGTTCTCGTGGTTAGGCTATACTGTCATTCACCAACCATGTGAGCTTCCACTTTTTGAAAAAACTACATCTTCACGGTTTGCAAAATCATGTGGAAATCCTGCATGGTATACTCTATGTCATGTGAAGAGTATTCTTTCACCAAAAATATGGGTTTTGCGCTATGAAAAATCCCAAGAAACCCTCATAACCATTACTAACTAATTAGGCATCCTTATTAGGTCCAAAGAAAATATTTAAATCTAAAAATTAAATGATTGATACCAGATTGAATAACAGGGTTCTTAAAGTCTCCCCCCTTTTAATGAATTTTCCCCATGTGTTTTCCTTACAAGGGTATGGAAAACAACTATCTGAATACAACTCTTTCCACTGAGCATGTTAATCAGCATGTCGCTCCCAAGTCTCATCTTGTACTTGGTCGTGCATCCATAGCACCCATACGAGAGGGACCAACATACCTTAGAGAATATTTGTGCTTCATTCAATGATGCATACTGGATACTCCACATAGGTAGCATCATCATAAAACTCATCTTCATCGGGATCAAAGGTATGAGATGGGTCAGCATGATATTGGCGAAGCTGTGATACCAGAATGATGTTGTGCATGGAATGGTACCACTGAAGTAGTAACAACCTATATGATACAAGCCCGACTCTCTCTAGAATCTCAAACGACCCAACGTAATGAGGTGACACCTCTCCCATCATTCTTAGCCGTCTATTCCCTTGCATGGGAGATACCCAAATAAAAATAAGATCCCCATCCTAAAACATAAGAGGTCATCAACATCGATCAACACCAGATTTTTATCTAGACATAGCAGTATTCATATGCTTCTTGATCAGCAGGACCTATTTTGAAGTCTTTTGAACATGATAAGGACCTAGTAGGGATTCCTCATCCACCTCTAGCCAGTATAAGGGTGAATGGCATGACCCACCATATAAGGCCTCAAATGGATCCATTTGAATCATCACATGAAAACTACTATTATAATTGAACTCAACGAGAGGAATACGAATCTCCCATGAACCAAAATAAAGGACACATCCTCGGAACCTATCCTCTAGAACCTATATCGTCTTTTCATATTTTCCATCAGTCTATGGGTTCAAGGTTGTTCTTAAAAGAACCTGATTCCCCATAGTGTTCTATAAACCCTACAAGAACTGTGAAGTGAAACAAGCATCCCTATCTTAAATGATGTTATGGGAAACCTTATGTAGTTGTATGATATCACAGACATAATGTGGTCCCAATTAATTAACTAAAAAGGTCTCTATAATAGTAATGAAGTGGGATGATTTTGTTAGTCAGTCAATGACTACCCAGACAACATCGCTACCCCTTGGCGACCTAGTTAAGCCATCTACAAAATCCATAGCAACATATTCCCATTTACATTCTAGTACTAGAAGCCATTGTAACAAGCCTTCAGGTCTCTGGTGCTCCACCTTCACCTGCTGATAGGTGGAATACCTAGTGATGAAGCCTGCAATCTAACATTTTATTCTAGGCCACCAATACTAGTGTCAAATATCTCGATACATCTTCAAGATACCTAGATGGAATCCACACTAAGAATCATGGGACTCTTTCATAAACTACTCTATCACATATGTAGGAACCTATATAATTCAATGTAGATACATGACATCATCTTTTTCCACAGACCAATCCAGAGGTGGGTTATCTCCTGATATACTCTCATGGATAACCAAAACATTATGATTTGAAAAATACATACACTTCACCTTTTAATTGAAGAAATAGGTAGCTGTTAAGGATGAGAGGTAAGACTGCCCATAACTACCATTAAATTCAAGAGGATGTTCAGAAAAGAGGGCCTTTAACATCCTTTCATCACTGAATTCTTGTACAACCTATGCTTGAGTTTTTTTTTCTCAGTGTATCAGCGACCACATTGCCCTTTCTAGATGTATAGAAAATCTAAAAATCGAAGGAATGTAGATATTAGACCCATCCTCACTGTCTGATGTTCAATTCACATTGAGAAAAGATATACTTGAGGCTTTTGTGATCTGTATTCACCATAATTCTATTTACCAACAGATAATGTCTCCAACAACATAAGGCACGAACAACTCCTTCAAGCTAGAGGTCTTGCATCGGGTAATTCCTCTCATGAGGCCTTAACTATAGAGATCCATACATAATGAATTTTTCTTCTTTCTTAAGCACTGATCCTAAGCCAATACCTGATGAATCACATTAGATGATATAACCATTACTAGTTTTTGGAATAATCTAAATCGGTGTCAGGACAAGCCTTCCATTATACGTTTAAAAGCCTCTCTCTCTTGCTTCTGACCAGAGTAACATAACACCCTTCATTTTATGTCTAGTAATAGGTGAAGCACGATGTGATAAGTCCTATATGAAATTCAAAAAATTTCCATCCGGCCCTAAGAAACACCTGATATCAAACAAATTTTGAGGTTTCTCTTAGAAAACTACAATAATAACCTTTACAACGCCAATGGATACTCCTGATTCTGAAATAATATATCCAAATAAGTGGACTTGGTCGATCCAAAAGTCACATTTACCAATCTCGGAAAAGTGATTATGCTCTATTAATGAACTTAGATCGATCTCAAGATGTTTAAAATGGTTGTTACGAGTGAGAGAATAAACCAAGATTTAATCCACAATGATCATGACAAAAGTTTCCAAATAGGGGTGGAAAACCCTATGCATCACTACCATGAAAAAAGAAAGAGCATTATTAAGAACGAATGGCATAACAAAGTACTCATACAGACCATTCCATCTATTGAAAGTAGTACGATTCCATGTGGTGATATTAGTGTACAAAAAATTGGTATTGGAATAACCATTTCGTCATGAGAATGAAATTGAAGCCCACTATCTCAAGAAAAATCACATTCCATAAGAATGGGTAACTGCCAACCTCACGGGGACAGTCCCTACACTGGCGTATTCCCTTTGTTCATAATCCCAACGATGATTTGAGGGTCATTACACCATAGTGATATTGTGTATCTATTCCTAGACATTCCAGGATTGATATATAAACTAAATAGTTTGAATAACCTATATCAAAAAAAAACAAATACAACAGTATAGGCTAATAGTATAGTACCTTGTATTGTAGATGGTCTCACAGCCTGATCCTCAGGTATCAACTGTAATACATGCAACTGACCTCATCCACAGACCTGTGCAACAAATTTACTACAACAATCATTACTGGTTTGCTGGGACTACTGGTGATCAGGGATCAGACTACCACAACCACGACCTCCTCCTTGTCCAAACCTGCCAGTTTCATTCTAACTCCCCGCTTGATGTGGCACAAAAGATCTCACACATTATGTTGGAGCTAGCATAAACCCTTTTCTACTCGAAGCTGGTGGAAAGGACATACAAATGCTCTAATGATGACCCATACTTCCACCAGCTCAGTAATATAAAGGGTATTTATCACATTGTGGATTCTTATGAGCTAGTTTTCCACACTGATTACACACCACATAACTATCATGATATATACTCTGGCTACCACTGCCATGATGAAAAACCATGAGGGAACGTTTCCTACCACTGGAAGAAATGTTGGCCTGATGTGGAAGTGATCCATTAAATCAGGTATATGGACCATCCCTTAGAGTATTCTTTGTTATAAGGTCACTATCAACTTTTTTTTAAAAAAAGGTAGGAAGGCGAAATTCATTCACCTGAGGTCGAGTGATGTACTGGATCCCATCCTCAAAATGTCTAGCACGTAAAATATAATCCCCAGATATATGTCGTGAAAAGCACTATAAATCAGTGAAACAAGATGAATATTCAATAAGTTACATAGAACCCTACTCGAGATGCATGAACTATATCAATATGTTAGCCCTCTGTTCTTGAAGAAGGAACTGATCATTGAAGGAATTCATTATGTCAAACCATAATATGCCATGATGACGATCGTCCTAGGTAACCACATCCCACCAATGCCTGGCCAAATCCCAAATCATGTATGTAGAAATATTGACTCTTCACTCGTGAAGAATTTCCAAATGATCAAACCTAGACTGCAGGGATTCTATCCAAGACACAACAGCCTATGAACCACCATCCCATGAAAATGATGGAGTATGTTACAGCCGGAACTCACTGGTCTGCTCAAAAATCATAGGTGCAACCTGTGGAGAAAGTTTCATGGACAGCATTAGACCTATAAAAATATCATGGACCTGGGAATCGGGGCCCAAATTAGGTACAGTAGTTGGTTCCTCATGTGGCACTCCTGGAAGTAAGACTACCAGCTCCGGGCCCACCATGTCTAGAGGGTGGTAGTCACCACCTTCCTGGAAAATGACACGAGGACGATGTGGAAGCATTGGTCTGAAAATTCCAAGAAAACCACTGAGAATAAAAATAGGAGCAAGTATATACCATCACTAAGATGATGAACATAATAAATATCACTACTCAAGGCATACTACCCAAACCACCAGCTTAGATGACCATGTGTCGGCAAGTGCTCAAATATATGTTTCATGTCATTTTGCTGTTAATTTCTAGGTTCACTCCTTTAAATTTTACTAACATGAAATGGTGGGATAAGGATTTCCAACCAATTAATTTTAGGTTTCATGATTTACATTATAATGGCTTGCTATTTTTGATGACTTAATTCCCATAAACCTATCACTAGAAACAATACCCATTTTATTATAGTATAGTGTCTTGAATTGGTAAAATACCCATCCCAAACCATGAGGGCCCATACCCCTCATGAATTCAGATAGAAAATAACTCAATAATAGCCAAATTAATACATATAAAACCAACTATCACATCATCACTCAACAATTACAGTCATATCAAGCAATGAAAAGTAGTGAAATGTACCTATATGACATAGAAATATGCAAGACATCTGAATTCTAGGTTCCTATAATGTTTCATGTTACAATTATCCTTTCCATCATATCATTAGGCCTAGAATGGAAGGAACGATCAATTAGAGTACTTACCAAAAACACCACACAATGTGTTCATCACCCAGTGGTGAAATAATAACAACTATAATAGGAAAAATAGAAAAAAATTTGTATTATGGGTAACTTGGATTTTACCCCGAACATGAGTTCATGATGCCTAAGCACGTATTGTGACCAAGTCCAAAGTGTTACTATTCTCCAATATACTTTCTGCAAATAGTAAACCAAAAAATGAAACTACCTTTGATACCATGTAGTGATGACCCGAACCCGAATGCAACTTAACGGGTACCCAGAGCCTAGTGGGTCCAATGGCCTCAAGCGCATCTTCCTAAACACCATAGGATTCCAACTAGAAGTGAGGGCCTAGGAAGTGTATGTGGGATGATTATGGCCTCATTAGAAGATCGTAGAATAGAATAAGGATTATAATGTAATAGTTAACAACAGAAGCAATATAATGAAACATCAGAAGAAAACTAATTCAAAAGGTAAATTAGAACAACCACATCTATATCAACTGAACAATTATAATGTAATTTCATGTCATTAGAAAACTAGAAAGCATGGACACACGAAAATATAAATAACATGTTCTAAAAAGTATTGGAAAAAAGTACTACTCCAAGAATCCTAATATCCAACTCAGGCATTAACTATCATGCTCGATCCTATCAACATGCAATCTAGTATTGGAAGTTGTATGTTTCCCTTAGTACACACCAGCAGTCATACAATCTACTATGGGTACCAAATAGTTCCTAGAGAGTGTGTGAGATTATTCTTAGTGGTCCACCACCAAAAATGTATATAACATCCATCATGTGTAATGGAATATAATAGTATTTAGGAATGACTATATAAAATAAAGTAACTAGTGCAAAATAACTAAATTCCCATGTACCTGCTTCATCCCTTGGTTGGTGTCTGAAAATTTAACCTTTTCATTTTATTATGTAATTACAATTTAATGCTAATAGTTCTTGAGGAATACCCAACACAGAAATCACCTCGTGATAGTATATGTAGTGAAGGTCACGAAATTGAACAAGGAAACCTAAAAATTATATCCAGTGAGTTGCTTCCAGGGTAAAAATCTAGGTAAAGTAAACTCCTAGTAAGCTAACTTAGAATAATCTGAGTCTAGCTATGGGGTAAGAGTGTAATACTTAGAGAGTAATCCATGTCATTCCACAAAGAGGCTCCTAACGAGTCTGAGGAGTGCATCCAAGGTAAAACGGGGCTTTGCAAGGACTGTGTCCAAGGAGTGTATCCAAGGCACCTACTTGTCAATGATGGATCCAAGGTGTGTATTTATGGTATCCAAAAATAATTAAAGGGATCAATAATAGTATACCAGGAATCCAAGGAATAGACAAGGGCTAGATTCTAGGTGGGTATCATCCAAAACAAACCACATCCTTGAATCGAAATTGGGTTCCCGAAACCCTAGGTATTCTCCGCCTATAATCACAGGAGAGATCCAGTCTGTCCATTCTTATTTGATATTGTAATCATGTTGTAATTCATTTGGTTCTAGTCTTTTCTTCCATTACAGTGGATAGGTCATGTATAGTTGAAACCATTTATTTATTGGTCCAATCCTTGTCTTCCATTGGTGTGGATAGGACAAGTAGAATTGCAACCATTTAATTTTTTCATAGTTAACCATTAAGGAATATTTAATTATAGAGGTTCACTATGATACCATCTATCCACATGGAAATGGGTGCTACATACGTGTAACCTTTATTCAATCTCTTTTAATAAGTCCAAGTTATATACATAGTATACTTTCCATTTCTCATTTCACATTTAATTATAATTTACAGCAATTAACTTAATCAGATCAATTAGTTTGAATACATGGAACATCACATTATGCAATCCTCATTAAACAAAACCCCATTTATTATAGGAAGACTCACCTTTAGTATGGTCAAGAAATGGCACACCATAACTGTGGCTTATATGTGTCAGAACACTAAAAACCCAATTATTCCATAACCTTCAACATGTGGGGGATTGAGATGTGGGTGTAACCACTAACAACTAATCACATATTTAGATTGATCATAACCATATGATTATAATAAGTATAACGATGGCATGTAAATTTAAGAGACGGTCTTTGATAAGACTGACAGGCCCCACGCAAACATTTCAAAAATCAACGAACATTAGGGATGAGTTATATAACACCCACATTATGGTTATGTGATCCTTCTCCTCTGGTATCATCCCTTGATTTTCCTTGTATCAGAGTAGATCTATGAAAAGTTCAAAGATGCTCACATGGAAACAACTAGGTCGACATTGAAAGATTAGAAAAATTTATAGAGAGAACTCTAGTACATACTATTGCACATCCAAAGGGACAAACAGAATCTCGATCAGATGTTAGACAAAGGAGATATTTTGATCCCTAGGAATTAACATAAAAAAGATCCAAATTGAGATAGAAATAGTTAAACCCCACATAATCACTAATTACAGAGGAAGGGGTTGTCTTAATAGATCCTTAAGGGAGTTATGGAAATTTTACACTGGCTTTTATCTTGTGCACGGTTTGTCCAAATTGTTTGTCAAACCACGCACAAATGATGTGGGATGGTTCTGCCCAAAATGAGTTCCTCTGCACAGTTTGATCAAATTGTGCACTATCAATGCATGGTTACCTGGGAAAAAGGGGTGTTCACATGGTTAGATTGCACGGTCATGAACCAACCATGCATGGTGCCACTTTTTGAAAAAAAAACACTATCTGCATGGTTTGGGAAACCATACGAAAATCCCACACTATTTACTCTAAATCATTCACATAGTCTGTTTTCTCTAAAAAGATGGGTCCCTGGATCCGATTAAGACCCAGACACCCTCACAACATTTACTAACTCATTATCAATAATTATTAGGGCCAATGTAAATATTTAGACTGAAAAATTAAGGATCCATACCAAAATGAAAAACCAGGTTCTTATACATTTTCATCAAATTAACATGCTAAACTAATGAATAGAAAACATGACATTAAAATAAAAAATATAGATAGAAAAATATCTAATAAAACAAGTGGAAAATGTTATCACGGAGGAATCACATGTGATCAATATAATAATAAAACATTTGTTTTCATTGTTCCATTTCAATATTTTTTATGGTAAATTCAAAAATCACCATATGTCCCAAAGAATGATAACTTTTTAAATGCATATGAAAATAAGGAGATGAAATCAGACCCCTACCACAAAGATTTCAATATTATTCAATTGAGGTTAGATGAAAACACATATCTCTAATCACCACTCCATTAGTAAAATAGTATCCTTCCGAGGAATTACCACCACAAAACAACAAAGTAACACCATAAGAGAAAAGGAGATCATCCACCATAGTAAAAAAATACATAAAAAATGAACAATACCAATCCAAGAATAAACTGCAACAAAAAGTAGGAAAAATTTCCTTAGGTCACCATTGGTCAAAAAATTGATGTCAATGTTAAATCCCCTACAAAAAGAATTTTAAATTACTTGAGAGAAATCCAATTTTTATCTAGAGTTTGGATAAAATAAGTGGGTTTATTAGAAAAATTAGGGCGTTGTTATATTTATAGGAATAATTATAGATTAATATTCATAGAGTAAATATTTCATTCACACCTTTAATGCATAGAGTTTTAAGAATCAAATAAAAACCAATGACCTGGATCCAAAAAACATATGTCAATTCATGTTCTAACCTTCATGTTTATTTCCTGAATTTTTAGGGAATGATTTATCAATGTTGTTCAAACAAACATTCAAATCATGAATTGATGTTTATTGTCTTGAATCAAACCCTAAAAACCACATATCTCAAGCTATAAAATAAATAAAATATGATTATTCAATTATATTATTAAATGATTTCACAAAATAAAAGATCATTCTGAAAAAAATTACAATTTAAGGTTATTTTATCGAAATTTAATCACAAAATGATTATCTAAATAATAATAATTCAAAAAACATGTTTAAAATAAAATAAATGATAAGATTTAAATTCAGATCATGTTATTTGGTAGAATTTATATATGTAAAGAAAATAATTATTGGATTGACCATTAACTAATCCATGTTTTTTAATCGTGTATTTCTCAAAAAAACCGTCATATGAGGTGATTAATAGAAAAAATATATGGTTTTATTTAGTTTAACTCTATGATATTAATAAATGTTAAAAAAATTAAAATATCATCTATATCCTCTAAGTCAAGGAAAATAAATTTTAATAAAATAGGCCCTAAGATATTGTTAATATCACATATTGGCCAAATTCTATGTACAGCCTATGAAACAATTATGAAATAGATTTTGATTCTTTCATTGAATTAAATAGATCCAATTAGATATTTTTATTTTTTATAATCCCTCTTTTAGACAGGTTTATTAAGAGACTCTTAAATAATCCAGAGGCCTAGATGATCAAGTTTGAGTTATATAACCAGAGAGCCCCAAGGAACTATCCCATTACAATTTTGATCTTTGTTCACTCGAATTGACCCTCCCTAGCTTAAATTCAAGTAGGAATCTAGATAAAAACATGTAATTACTAACAAATTTTAGTTTTATTGTTCATATATTAATGGTCTAATGCCACATCCACCATATCCCTCTATTAACAAATATGAAAAAATCAATCTTTGTACTGTAAATAATGTGATCATGATCCTAAAATAGACCTTCTAATGTGATATTATCTAACATTTAGGGTTATAATAAAATATAATGAAAAATTATTTTTATAATAAATAAATAATTTTTTTAAAACAATGTGTAGTGACCCATTTCATTATGGGATAGAAATTTTAAATAAAATTATAACATTTTTTGGTGAAAATTTTGTTCTGAAAATATGGGATTCGATCCGGTCATAGAGTATTTGATCACCTCCAAATAGTTTTTATATATATTTCATGGAACTCAAAGGATGTCCTAGTGGTTCAAAAGGATATTGGAGGATTGTTCTTGGTTGATATCTTGAAAATAGTATCATTAGGATATTTAATGTTTTAATGGTAAATTTATTCTACGTATTCATTTCATTGGGGGGATAATAGGACATCAATTAGGAAGACAAGTGGAGGGGGTACGGGACCAAAAATCCTTGACATAAACACTTGGTTCACACCGTGGAACACATAGGTCATATTTTCTTATGTTACTGGGGGTTTAAACAATAATACCCACATTCAGTTTCTTCTACTGAATATTGTGCACATAATGTGTGGCCAAACCACCTCTCTAACCTTCATTATCCTATAACCCATATGGGTTCTTGGATGGTTTTCACACAATTTTTAGGTAAGATATCTTCTAGGTTATTCCATTGTTACCCTTACTTATTCTTCGCTGATTTCTACATGATCATTACCATTTTGGGAGGAACTATTTTTCTAATGAATGGATAAATTAGTACACATGATGGTATTTTCATTGATATTACATATAGAATATACCTAGATTCTATAAAAAACCCATTATCTTCACATTGTGATGAGGTTTCTCATTTTTAGAATACATTTTGTATTTTTAATGAATTTTTGGAAAATTAATTTTCAAATTCGGTTTTTAATCTGGGGAACTATTATTACCTAGGATCAACGGTACATATGAAGTGTATCTTTGCAGATTGATAATGATTCTGTCACCCTCAAACTTCCAAGTGAGTTTGAAATCTATTATTCCAAAAAAAAATTAAATTAATGATTTATTTTATTAATAAAATTATTTCAGTTTCCAAGATATGTGTTTTTGCAACTGGTGGTGGTAAATATAAGTTTGGATGAATTTGTGAAAACTCTGGTATGATAGGGGTCCTTGACTTCATTTGAGTTTCTTGGTTTGTTAGTTATTTTATGTTAATTTTCCCAATTGGTATACTTTCTTGCATATTATATATTTTTTTAGAGTTTCCCCTTATGGTTGGGAAGGGCATGAAATAATCTAATAGTCAGTACAGATTTTATAGTTTTCTAAATTTTTTGATGGTGGTACCTTTATCAAATGAGTCTCCATGGACCATTTTCTGGTTTTTTAGGTGAATATTTTTTAATGGAAAAACATGATTTTTTATAAGTATATTTAAAATGGGTTCAATGTAATTTCCTTGAAATTTTTATAATTTTTAAATGTGTTTTCAAATGATATTTCAAAATTGTGATGATAATTTTTTAAATAGATTTTGATGGGATTTTTGAATCTATCCTTGTTTAAGTAAAAGATAATATGTCATGCATTTTAAAAAATGATAAATTGTATTTTTTACTTATGTTTCAAAGGAATATAGAATGGATTTATTGAACTCATTTTTGTATATTGAACTATTTATGCTTGATTCCCAATTTTAAAAAGGATTTAGTTATTTATATTTTCCATTATTGTGATTGTTCGGTGTTCAGGATGTATGATGAGGCATTTTGTGTGTGGGTGGATTGTGAGAAATTATTTTATGGATTAAAATTTAGGGATGAAATATATGGATGCAAAAGACAATTTTGAGTGTAAAAATTGTTCTCTAATGTGTTTGAGACATGGTAATAGATCCTAATATAGTAGTACCCTAATGGTGTGTTGGGGTTCTACGTGTTGGGTTGTTTTCTCTATCATATATTGATTGCCTATGTTTGTTGTTTCCTCCAAAAATACTATGGGGATGGGATGGTATGATTCATTGTGGCCACCTAATAGCCTATTTATATGCAATAATTTTATTGAATCTAACTCCCATATGTCATTGGGATTGGACGATGTCATGAATATTGTCTAACAAGGTTATTGGGTCCAGAAATATTCTAGATGTGTCTTGGTTTAGTGTGTGTGTGGATGAAGTCATACCATACCCAATATGATAGGGAACTATTTTTAAAATGGAAATTATTTTTGAGTGATATGTTTTGGATTAAAATATATTGAGTGATAATGCATGGGTTAACATGATCCTTATATGATAGACCTCTCTTGTGTTATTAGTGGTGGGTTGAGGCTCGTATATGTATTATTGTCGATTATTCATTCTTGTAGTGGGAATATGTTTCAATTACTCCCCACAATGATTATTCATGTGTATGATAAAAAGGGTCTCTATTATAACCCAATTTTGTTTCCTTGTGCATGTGTTAGGTTATAGTATGAGGTGAAATATTGTTTCCGACATGGAACTGAAACAGGTAGGATTACAGGTCACAGAGTCATGGTTATAACATAGTGATATTTCCTGTGTGATTGTATGTGAATTGTGTGTTATTTTTCAAGGTGGGTGTATATAATGAACAATAATGTAACTTATATATTGATTTCAGGCACAATTACTTGATCATAGAATCATTCAGTATCATTGTGGCATTGGGGATACCTACAGAGTGTTTGAACTCACACATACCTATATACACAGTATATATTTTTGATTTATAAGAGTAAATAATACTATTTTATCTTAGAAAAAAGGAATCACATGGAGTATGACTCTTTTTAAGGGTTAATAAGGTTTCATAGGCCAAGGATTCAGTGGAGCATATATGTGATAGATTCTTTTATTATTTATGTTGTTACATTTTTTGTGTTAGGATAAATTTGTAGTTTTTTTAGTAGGTTGATTTATATGTTTATAATATTATATATATTTTTTATGATTGATCGATTATATATAATATTTTACCAAATTAATTATGGGTATGTGGGTCCCATAGGCTCTTATTTTTATTTCTCCTAGTTTTTGGGATGTTTTTTTGAGTATGTTTTATGCCTAATTTTTAGTAGAATTCGAGCATGACCAACAATTCATGTATTAGAGGTCATAGTCTCCATCAAGCCATATTTTAGGATGTCCCATGCCTTGTTGGAAGCCTATGGAATAAATGGAGCTGGACCTGAGGTCACATAAAGCCCCTACTTATAAACGAATCGGATGTCCTAGCCCATGAAATTGATAAATAGTATCATATCATGTCTTGGGATGGGAAAATATATATGGATGTAGATTTAGGTTGTTCTTACTCAAGAGGTATATAGAGAACATTAATGGAAGAATGAAATCAGTTGAAAATCATGTTTCTATGGGATTCTCTCTATTGGGATTGGGAAATAAAAGATGTGTGAAGTTTTGGATTAGACAAAGAATCACATATAAGGTGGATGATACACCGAATGAATCCTAGTCCTTAGCTAGGAGTTGGTGAGTGGTATATTCATTATGGTAGTGGAATTCTAGGGTATGATAATATGTACATATAGTGGTGGTTGTTTGACATGGATCATCATCAGAATCCATATTCACTAAAGAAACAATATATATAAATGATCTTTTCATACATACAATATTAGAGGTTAATGGAGTAATATAGATAAGAGAGTATTTTCATATTTGTTATTTATTATTATTTTAATATTTTTAGAATCCATATGAAAAGAGTATTCATATGTGTGAGAATTTTTTAAAAGAAAAAATTTTTTAAATAAAAATTCATCTGGTGGAATGATATCTGTTTGAAATGGTTTTTAAAATTGGTTTTTATATGAAATGTATTTTGGAGTTGGTAATGTTGAAATTTTTTGGGATATTTGGGTTTTTGAGGATAAGTAGGGAATATAGTTTATGAAATCTGATTTCAAATGTATTTTTTATGTGGGATTGGTTTTCTAGAATGAGATTTTCTATGTTTGGTGTTTTTGTAACATTAATTTGTTATAAAAAATATGGTGATGGGAAAGGTTTTTTTGGAAAAGGTTTTTTGGGAAAATAAATGTGATTGGATATATAGAAATAGATTTTATTGGTTTCTTGAAAAAAAATATAGTATCTATGAATATTAGTATCCTTTTATTTTTTTTTCCAAGAGTTAGTAAGATACATAATTAAAGTTCATTAACTATGGTTCAATTTTTGGGACCTCTAGGGGTCATTGGAAATCATGGTCTTGTTTTGTATGCATTATGGGAAATGAAATTGGTCCCTATTTAGAATTATTTAACATATTTATGGTGGTTTGCCTAGAGAGACACTTTTCATTGATTTATTCTTTTGATGTGTATTTTAAGGGATTTTTGATGGATCAACCATTGATGGACTCATTGGTGGATGATTAATTAGGGAATAAGTAGTCAGATGTGTTCTCATGGGTTTAGATATCGGACCCCTTGTTTATTGTTTTTATATTGTCTGGGTATGTATTTTTGGTATGTGATTCCTACATTGGGGAGAACCGTTTTTAATAATCAACCCTCAGTATTAGAGTCTTATTGCAGGATGAACCAGATGTTTTAGTGAATGGAATATTGACACTTTGGATTTTGGAATCGATGAGTGCAGATGAAACATTCTTGGTGTTTAGAAATTACTATATAATGTCAAGAACAATAGAATAATTAGGTGGAACCAACCATTAGAGTGAGGGTTAGGCTATCATGTTGGTTTTCATTTTGAGTTATAATTTTTCATCACATGATTCATGGCGTGAATATAAGTTTGTGAAATGTTTTAGATGTAGAATCCTATTTTGTGAATTGTTTCTAGGGGTGAACCCCCATTTCATCACATGATTTAGGAGGTGAAACCAAATTTCATCATGTAATTTAGGAGTGATGTATGTGATGAAACATAACTATGTGTTTTTTATGGTTCAATTCATGGGGGAGAATGTGATCTTGATACCATAGAAACTATGTATGAGTGGGAATAATTTATTTCATTGTTTGTGGGAATATTATGTTATTCATAGGATAATTTCATTTGAAGAGAGTCCAACATGTGTTCTAGACCAAATTGTGGAAATTGATATAAGGTAAGGTGGTACCTCTTCTTCAACTATTGTGATTAAGCCTAAATCTCTAAGAGGAAAATTGAGAAATGGGGTTTGAAATGCATGTGTATATTTGTATCTTATTGTATTAATTCTGTATAGAATACATGATTTTTAATTTAGATATTGTCTTTGACAAATTCTATGTATTGTGGAGTCAATACTATTATATTGAGATCAACGTTATAGTTTATGTAATGCAAGGGATTGTTGGGTCCGGAATGCATAATTTATCATAGTGGAGAATGATATTGGATGTTGTAATTTTATGAAATGACCAATTACATAAATAAAATGATGGATTCATACATTAGTGTGGATATTGGGGTGATGTGGAAGTGTCTATTGGATTTGGGAATCATGTTCATGTGATATGGGGATGCATTGATGGGTAACGTTGATCAATTTTAGAGAAATCATATTGGGGACAAATCGAATGGATAGTGGAATATAAGATGATCCAATGAGTTGAAAAAATCATCTAAATTTTTTTTTGAGATTTGGAGGACGTTATATGTTGATTTAAAAAGGAGTTTGCGGCAATGTCATCGTATCAGGGATTGGTTTTTGGAGTTGCATAGAGAAATCTTGTTGGGTGTTTTGAGAATAAATTTGGAGTGTTCACATTGAATAGGAAACTAAGGTAGTTCTTGGTTCATGTTTGGAGGATAAGAAAACTTATTAGGGATGATAATATTTATGGTGGGGAGTTTGTTATGACACACATCATTATAGGTAGGATATTTTTGTGGGAATTCAAAATTTTATTAGGTGAACAGTTTTTTAGAATTGGGGATCATGTCAGGTTGTAATGTATTTTAATTTCTCAAATGGGTGTTTAAAGGCAAGTATTGGGGATTATGGCATGTCACAAAGGTTCAATAGGATATTGTAATAGTGTTTTGGAGAAGATCAATTGAGAAATAGCAGTGGTAGGTCAGTTACATCTTGAAGGGTGTGTTCACCTAGTTAGTGCCTCTCGTGGGGTGATTGAAGGATGTTAATAAGGATAACATTTGAAGAGGTTTAATATAATAAATATTTATAGTTTGAACACTTGGTTAAAAACATTATAGAATTTAATACATTTATTAAGTGACTGTAGAGTTTTTTAAAATATAAACTCCCTTGGTTTTATTCTCCCAAATGTATTGCGCATAGGGGCAGCCTGAACCTCTTATCTTTACATCTTTCGTATTTGATCTAGATGTTTTTTTCTGGGTTTTTTTCATTTCTTTCTGGTATTATATACTCTCTTTATTTCATAATTTTCATCCCTTGTTCATCAATGATTCTGGTTTGTCTTTTAGTGTTTTAGGATGAACTATTTCACATAATTATGGTGAAATCTCTACAATAGATTAGTCTTCCATGTGTGTATCGTGGAGGACAACCCTAGTTTTCATAAATAGATTTTTTTTATTTATAAATGGTGATGTGATTTATTGTATTTATTTATTATTTTAAAAGAATTCGTGTAAAATTGATCTTTGAGTTGGTTTTATAATCTTCTTCATTGTGTTTCCCAACAGCTATATGTTCTTCATGAGTATATTACACCCAGTTACTCACTATTCTGGCATTATTTGACTACCCTGTGATCTTGGTACCAATTAAACCGAATTGATATTTTTCATTTATTTTATTTATTAATTAATTGAATGATTTTTGTAACTCCCGTTGCTTCCATGATATTCTTCCTTTTTTAAATAATTCAATAGCATGTGATGTACAAAACACTGAGTTCAAGAGCACCAGGACTTATCAAACAAGCAGTTTAAAAAGAATTTAAAAATAGTAATACCTAATTTTTGAAATTTTTGAAATTTTATTTTTAAAAATGGACTTTTATTTTTTGATTCAGAATATCTAAATTATCTTATAGTAAATTTTAGTATTTTTATAAAAAAATTCTATTTTTGATGAGTAGTGAAAAACAATGTGTTATTGTTTAAAACCAACTTTTTTATTTAAATAATTTTTTATTTAATTTTTTAAGTCAAAATAGATAATTAATACCTACATTAGTCCAATTTAATTCATTTGAGTATACATAGTTTTAATTAGTGAGTAAAATATGGTTTAGTAGGATGAAAATAAATTTCCTTGAATAGTAACATTTGAATTTTATTAACCACGTTTAAATGTAAATGTGTTAATTAAAGGTAAAAAAATTATTATAATAATATAGAAATACCACAACATGTGTCTTAATTCAATTTGATAAGTGTTTTTAGACCAAAATGAACCTTAGGATAAAAATAAGTAAATTTTTGATCCACATGGGTAAGAATATGTCATTTATTAGATTTTATTTAAAGAATAGTTGAAAACGTTAAATTCAAATTTTAATAATTATTAAATTACTAATGTATTATTATACAAAAGATAAATTAGTTTATAACTATTTATTATAAATATAATATGATTTCAAATGTCAAGGTATTTTATTTATATTTTTTAGACATTAAATAATTAAATTTATTTATGAGACAATGAGGACAACATAATTACCTTATTAACGACAGATTAAAATAAATAATATTATAGATATTAATATAATTGAAAATTTAAACTTTTTATTCAATACAATAATTTTATAATGAAATTTGACTTTTTAGTTTTGATTAAATGTATTTTTTATAACAAATAAAGTGTCTATGACTTTAAGAATAATAAATTACTAAATAGTGTTAGAATTGACCTAAATGAGTTTTTAAAACCAATACCATTTTATTAAATGATATAAAAATAAAAAATAACTATAATTCATCCATATGACTTATATAATGATGAAAATAACATTAAATATCCCATTGACGTTCCCTTTTCATTTTATAACAACAAAATTCATCCTATACTATAAAAATAAAAGAAGACATGGTTAGAGTAAAACTGTTTAACAAAGGGTTAATCACAAAAGATAAGGATTATATTATGACCTAATAATGTCTAAAATATACTAGATTAAATTACATAGACACTAAATAATATTATCCTATAAATAAAATAAATAAATCAAATTGGAGCTATTAGAAACCAAATATAATTTTATAAGAAGTTAATATTTCAAGCATTTCCTAAACTGCCCCTCATATCTCTTATAAATAGGAACCTTCCTTTCCATCTAATTCAGAACACAAAATACATTTGGCTTGGACAAACCCTTCCCTAATATCCTCCCAAATTCCATCACATTATCCTTGTGAAAAAACATTTTGAAGAAAGCCAACACAAAGAGTCATTTAGTTCAAAATAAAAGGAGACACACGAAGAAGAGGTAATCGTTTTATCCCTTCTTTCAAAGTTCATTTCTTATTGTACTTCCTATTACTAAGTTGTTATCATAATAAAATAATAACTCATTATTATACTATATGATGATATTTTTTCAAGATTATGGGACAATAATATTCATATTTTGACCCAGCTAATGAAAAAAATACCACCATACATTCTTAGGTACAGCTTACCGTCTCCACGCTGTGTTATAAATTAGTTTTTGTGTAAACGTTGTTTATATGGGAATAAAGATGAATATATTGATTTTAAATAATAAATATATCATGATATTTTTTCTCTATTATTCATATTCCATCCAATTCCATTCCATTTAACCATTAAAGAAATGATATCGTCGCTCATGCGTACGCATGGCATACCATATCCACTACGCGATGTGATTCATTCTTCACATTAAAAATCCCAAATAGATTATAATATATATATATATATATATATTTCATAATTATGAAATATATGACATAATAAGTCTACTATCACTATATATATGTGTTTATATATATTTCATTCACTTACTTCGATTCAATATTATAAGAAAATTGAAACAATGTTCTTGCGTGCGTACTGCATACCATCTCTATGAAGGGTATATTTCATTTTACATATCAATCAATGATATAAATTTATATCATGAATATATTTGATATATAAATCATATTATACATTTTGAAAGTAATTAAATCGTGATCTATGTAATATGATCAAGAATAACAAGTCAAAACGTGTGCGATAAATAAGTGATATTACCCAAAATGTTTCGTTAACATGGAATTGTTAACAAATGGGTTATATAAAGTCATAAAAGAATCATATATGATATCATAAATATTATTATTATTCTTAAATAAGTTTATAATATGTATAAAATATTATAAAATTCTTTCGGACACGTACAAAGTGTATCAAACCTATGTTAAGGGTTAATTTCGCAATCTCATTATTATCCGAGATTATTTACGCATATGTATTTAATATTTAATATTTATCATCCATGAAAATGTTTCTTAAAAAAAGTTCAAAAGGAATCTTTTTAAATTTTTATATAAGTTAATATTTATCTAAAACAACATTTTAAATGTTTAAAATATTTTTTCTAATAAATCATTCTCATTAATATCCATGTTTTCGGAAAACTTATAAACATTTATTTAAATGGACATGAACGCTTTAAAGTTTTAAAACCTTTCAAATGTTTAAAATTGGTATGTACCACTTTGGTTCAAATATATATTTTCAATGACTTCCTTTATAAATTGTGTGACTATTAACTGATTTCATGAAAAAGTGATATTTCTCCCAAAGTATTTTAGTGATCATTTTCAACTATGTCAACATGCTTTACTAGATATTATTCATGATTAAGGTAGATTTATTGTAATAAAATATTCCATATTGTATATAATGTGATATGATATCTCTTATTATAGATGTTCTATTTTTATACCATTCATGGATTATGGTTAATGTGTTGATATTTTTTATGCTAGTTTTATTACAAATTATTATGTTACGTTTCACACTTTTCATATGAAGAATGCATTGGACTTAGTAAGTGACAGGATGAGCCTTCTATAGACCCATGATTCAGCGGTAGGTCCCATGAGACCAACATGTGTCTTGAAACAAGGCCTTGACAGAATTTCTATTGATGGTCTTGGCACAAGTCCTTGATGAATTAGTTATTATTTTCAACATTATGCATTCCCTCATTATGAAATTAGTTATTACATGTGACTATTATACAAGTATAATATCAATACGCTTATTTATATGATAATTATTGACTTATTTTTAACATATTATGTTCATGTTTAATGTTCAAAAGGCTGTTGTTTTTATTATACATAATTCCTTAAAAGATTATTGCTTTTGCTGAAATATTTAACCATAATGAGCATTTGAGCTCACCCCTTTCTTATGTTTTATTTTCCCGAGATTCAAAGAAGTGTAGTATGATTTATATGCAATGTTAATCTATAGGAATTATGGGGTTATAAAAGGATTATTTAGGATATTTTTTTAGGTTTGAATGTGTAATTTCACATTCATGTTTGTAATAAATTTCCCAAGATTGTAAAACTAATTGGTCCTTCAGGACTTGATTCCTTGTAATCATGATAATGTATTAAAATAAATCACTGGATATGGGTAACTGGGGTTAGGGCATTAAAATTGATATTAAGGGATTATTAGAAAAAAACATTTAAAAAAAATTTAGAAAAATGAGGTTAGGGATAATGAACCTATGATAGACATTGAGGATTAGTATAGAAGAACCCAATAGAATTTTGGTATTGTTGGGATTACATGTATATTCCAAGAAGTAAATCCTTCCCTAGAAACTACTTGTAGTCATGGTTCTATAACATAAGTACCATGAGGTGAAAACTCCAACAAGGTGTTACAGGCTTGACACGAGGTTAACCAAGTACACAACATTGTGGCTTACTGTGCACTTGGTTTGACACTCATAGGGGATATACTTAAGATAAGACCTTTTTTATTTACAAACCACTATGATAGATTTATGAGTAAATAGGTCCTCAAAGAACCATATTTATTATTGTGGATTATATATGCACAATTTTTTAATTTATGTTAGGTATTTTACTAGTTTAAATTTACGAATTATGATTCATAACCAAATTTAGTGAATTCCATTGTTTAAAAATGGAGCATAGTAGAAAAATGGAAATCATATCAATACATGTAATCCATGTAGGAATTTACCTTATATTAAAGATAAATATAGTGGATCCGGTGGCACAACTGGTGTTGAATAACTTAGAACCATACTGGGACAACTAACTCAGGTTTTGAATAATAAAATTACTCATATAGAGCACCCTATTACACAATGCGGAGGATAAATGGTGTACCGATTCATGAGCCAAAACCCACCAAAAATAAATGGGACCAAAAATAATTTATAGCTGAGCAGAGGATAAGTTTCTTAGAGAAATTATTTTTTGCATTTGGATGTAACTAAAGAGAAAAGGTTCTCATGGATGTTTATCATCTCTGTGGTGATGCTGATCAACGGTTATCATTAATTAAAAACACAAAGGAGTGTGAAAAAGTATCCAATATGGAATATAAGGGGTTTAATGAACATTTTCAAGAGAAATAATTTCCTCATGAACATCTGGATGATATGGAATGACCATTTCTGAGCCTAAGGAAAAACAAGAATAAGAATGTAGAAATGTATGGGGAAACATCACAAGGATATTAATAAATTATACAAAATACATGCATAACCAAAGAAGTAAGACTGATCAATTTTTTGATGGTTTAAAACAATTCCCCTAACAGTCTTTGGTCTCACAATATTTCTCATCGTACGATGATATAGTCTCATGTGCTATCAAGACAAAAAATGAATTCTCTATGTCTTATGACATTAAAGTAAATAAAGAGAAGAAGTTAACAATGGATAAATTGATAGATAAATGGAAAATGGGAAAGAAGGATTTTCCGTTATGTTATAATTGTGGGAAGAAAATCATTGGTAATTTCCTAAAAGGGATGGGAGTTTTTGTGAAAATTTAGAGAAAAAGGTTTCCAAGATCATGATTTCAAGGGAAAGAAATAAGTTGTGAACTTTTAAAATTATAAATATATGGGACATTATGCAAATATTTTCCAAATAATCAAGAAAATATTGCTCAGAAAAAGAAAATGAATCAATTTCATGCTTATGATGTTACTACAGTCCAAGTGGATTAATTAATTTATTATTGTTTACAGATTCAATAATTATCTTCAGGTTATAAAAATAATTTGATATTATGTATATGGACTGTACTACATTATTTTTTGTTTTCTTTATGGTTTTAATATGATGAAGGTAATCATATATTAATTTTCTGACAGTAAGAGAAAAATTATGTTGTTTTAGCAATCTGATGTTATAATTGATTTTGGAAGTTCAGAGACCTTTTAGACAGAGATTGGATAGAAGTATTTTGGATAAATCTAAAGGTTGGGATGGATTAAGTTAAGCATTGGATAATATTTTTAAGGTTGAAAATATTCATAATATTTTTTTTAATGTTATCATAATATTTCTTTAGGAAAATTAAAACTAACTAGTCAGGCGATAACCCATCATGTTAGACAAAGATGCGGGAATTAAACCCACATCCAAAGTAAGATAAGGCTTTATCACCTCCAACTACCATACATTAATTCCTTGGATATTATAACATATTTTTATTTATTTAAATGGTATATGTATTTATTTTGAGCCTTATACTATTAATTTAAATAGAATATTTTTGAATTTTATTATCTTTGGAAAAAAAGGTGAGTTTGTGGTTGGAATTAGTTAATGCACGAAACTATACATGTCAATTAATTATGGTTATTTATGTTCTTAGTCTTTGAATTAAAGTAATTTTACAATACTAGGGAAAGGATCATAAAACCAAAAAAATTTCCTATTACTTTATTTTTTGCGATGAATCAAATGATCCTGAAGATCATCACCGATTTATAGCTTTCTTATTGTAAACATTCCCATAATAATATTCTTTGTCACTCTCCATCTGAACCTGTTGGTTAGTTTTCTATTATATATCCTTGTTTTCCTTCATGGAACCCTGTAAAGTGCTACTTCAGATAATCTTCAAATGTACCTTAATTTTTTTTAATAGAGGTATCATTAAACAATTTTACGATATGGTATTTTAACTAATATATTTTGAAATGTCAAACCCATAATTTTAAATCTTGAGATTAAATTGTAAGGATTAAATTTATTCAAATAGGGTATAATGTAGCATCCTAAACTTCAATGGTATGCTTCCTTTTTTAAATAATTCGATAGCATATGATGTACACAACACCGAGTTCAAGAGCACCATGACATATCAAACAAGCTGTTGAAAAAGCTAGTTATGAATATTAATACCAAATTTTGAAATTCTATAAATTTAATTTTTTAAAATGGACTAAATTTTTGGATTTGGAATATCAAAATTACCTTAGGGTGAATATTTTGTTTTTCTCTAAAAACATTCAATTTTTGATGAAAAGTGAAAAACAATGTGTTATTCTTATAACCGGATTTTTTTAAATATTTACTTTTATAATAATTTTTTAAAGTAAAAATAGATAAATAATACCTAAATGAGTCCAATTTAATTCATTAAAGTCGTTTTATAGTAGTGTTTGATATATAATGTTTTTTTTGAAATTTTTAATGCCTTTTACCCACCTTCTAGGAATATTTGCAATTTTTCATAAAATGTAATTTTACCACTTCTGTGAATTGAATTTCAGAAACCCAACATCTGTAGTTGACATCAGTATGTAAAATATGGTTCAATGGGATGAAATTAATTTTTGGTGAACAATAGCTTTTGAATTTTATTTACCTTGATTAAAAGTAAATAGGGTAATTTGAGTTAAAAATAATTTTATAATTATTTAAAATTACCCAAACACATGTATTAATTCAATTGGATAAAAAATTTTCTAACAAAATAAATCGTAGGAACAAGATATGATTCTTTTTGATCTACTTGGGTAAAATTCATACATTTATTATATTTTATTTAAATAAGTGTTAAAAATGTAAAATTCAAATATTAATAATTAAGTCATTTTTAATATAGGGTTATTAATTAAAATAAATTAGAATATAAATATTCATTATAAATATAAAATTATTTCCAACATCATGTTATTTGATTTATAATTTTTAGACATTAAATAAGTAAATTTATTTATGAAACAATGATGATGAAATAATTTTATTATTAATGAATGGTTAAATTAAATGATATTATAAATATTAAAATAAATTAAAATTAAATAATTTTATGTAATAAACTAATTTTATTGGTTAATATGACATTTTAGGGTTTATTAAATTTATTTTTTAGAAGTAATAAAGTTTTAATGACTTTAACAATAATCAATTACTAAATAGTGTGATAATAGACATAAATGAGTTTTTATAACAAATAATTTATTATTAAATGATTTAAAATCCTAAATAAATAAAATTCATCCAACTTAATTATATTATGATTCAATAATACTTTATGATCCACTAGAGGTTCACTTTTTATTTTATTGTAACTAAATTAATCCTATAATATAAAAATACAAGAATACATGTTATCATTTAAACTGTTTAATAAAGGGTTAATTCAAAAAGATAAGGATTATTTTATGACCTAAACATGTCTAAGACATGTTGGATGAGTTTATTTTGACCCATAATCATTATATATTCGAAATAGATCAATTTGGGTCTGTTGGAAATCTAATATCAATTTATAATAAATTAATATTTCATGCTTTTCCTAAAGTGCCCCTCACCTCTCTTATAAGAGGGAACCTCCCTTTCTATTTAATTAAAACCTAAATTATATTTGTCTCAAACAACCCTTACCCAAATATCCTCCAAAATTCTCCAAAATAATTTTATTGGCAAAACATTGGGGCCAAATCCTACTTAAAAAGTCTTTTGTGCCAAACAAAAGGAGACATATGAAGAAGAGGTAATCGTTTTATCCCTTATTTCAAAGTTCATTTATTCTTACACATCCACTTACTAATTTGATACCATAATAAAATAATAAATCCATATTATACTATATGCTGAGATTTTCTCAGGATTATGGGACAACCATAGTTCCCTTTTGATTCATCCTCTGAAAAACAATCCCACCATGTGTGCGTACGTATGGCTTATGGTCTTCACATTATGGTATAAATTAGTTTTCAAGTACACATTGTTTATAAGGGAAAAATGATAAATATAATGAATGTAAATAATAAATATAAAATGAAATTTCTTCTCTAAAATTTATATTCAATCCAATTCCATACCATTTAACCATTAAGAAAATGATATTGTCGCTCATGCATATGCAGGGCATACCATATCCATGACGCGATGAGATTCATTCTACACTTTAACCATATGAAATTGATTATATAAAAATTTATATTATTCAGAATTAAGATATATATGAAATAATAATTCCACTGGATATATATTTATATATATGTACATATATTTTTCTCACTTACTTCAATTCAATATAATAAGAAAATGAAAATAGCGTTCATGCGTACGTACAGTCTACTATCTTCATGAACGGTGCATTACATTTTATATATATTTTTATTTTATATATTTTTATTATGAATATATTTGATATATAAATCATACTATACATTCTTTTAAGTAATTAAATCATGATGTAAGTAATATGATCAAGAATAAAAAGTCAAAACATGTGCGATAAACAAAGCGATATTACACGAAATGTTGCATTAACAAGTAATTGTTAATAATTGGGAAATATAAATTCATAAAATAATATTATATGATATCATTAAAATTATTTGGATTCTGATATAAGTTAATAATATGTATAAAAACATTATACAATTGTTTCTAACATGTACAGAGAGTATCCGACCTATGGTAATGGTTAATTTCGCAATCTCATTATTATCCGAGATTGTTTATGTGTAATTATTTACAAGGAAATATTTATCATCCATGTCCATGTTTCATAAAAATGTTTTTAATGTAATCTTTTTAAAAAGTTATATGATTTACAATTTATCTAAAACATCATTTTAAATGTTTAAAGGATTGATTCTTCTAAATATTTCTTATTAATGTCCATATTTTTAGAATGGGTGGGAAGTATTTATTAATATGGACATGAAAATTTTAAAATTTTAATTCATTTAAATTGTTTAAAAGTGTTATGGGCCACTTTGATTCAAAAATCTTTATTTAATGAATTCCTTTATAAATTGTGTGACTTTTAAATGATTTCATGAAAAACTGATATTTCTCCCAAAGAGTTTTACTAATCATTTTCAACTATGTCAACATCCTTTACTAAATATTATTCTTGATTATGATTGATTTACTATAATAAAATATTCCATATTTTATTGAGTAAGTTATTCTATTTTTTACTATGGATGGGCTATTTTTATACCATTCATGGATTATGGATAAATTGTTGAAATTTTTTATGCTATTTTTATTACAAATTATTTTCATATGTTTCACCATTTTCATATGTTAAATGAATTAAACATAGTACGTGATGGGAGGTGCCCACTATAGTCCCTTGATGCATCATTTCTTCTCATAAGACAAACTAGTTTCTTGGCATAAGGTCTTGACAAAATATTTTTTAATGGTATTGGCATAAGGCCTTGACATAGTAGTTATTATGTTCAACATTATGAGTTCCCTTGTTATGAAATTAGTTATTACATGTAGATATTCAACTAGTAGAATATCTATGTGAGTGTTTATATGGTAATGTTTAACTTATTTTTACCATATTATGTTCGTGTGTTATGTTCAAAATAATGTTATTTTAATTATACATCATTACTTAAATATTGACGGCTTCAACTGAATTATTTACCCATATCGAGCATCTGAGATCACCCCTTTCTTATATTTTATTTTCCCAGGATTCAAAGAAGTATATTATGGTTGATATTCAGGGTAAAGCTTGGGGAATAATGACATTATCAAATGATTATTTTGGATGTGTTTTATGTTTGAAACTATAATGTAATATTCTTGTATGTAATCTATTTTCCAAGATTACAAAATTGATCTATCCTTCAGGACATGATTCCTTGTAATCATTTCAATGTATTACAAAAATGCACTAGTTATGGGTAACTGGGGTCAGGTATTACAATTTTGGTAGATAATATAGTTTCTCATGGACCCGAGGGAGGTCCATATTGAATTTTATAGTTTTTTAATAACCTGAGATTTCCATTTAATTTTTTTAATATAGAATTATTTTGAGACCAGGAGCTTAGACGACATGTGATTGAGATGGCTAGAGTGCCCAAAATGATCAATCAAAAAATGATATGTTTTAAATAGTAGATGTAAGAGGTTTTTTTAAAAAATTATAATAACTCTTAAATATGTTACCCGATCAAAAATATGAGGTTACTGTTATTTTTAGGATGGTGGGTTTACCCTAGGCACAACTTAAGTTTATTCAAAGTAGGCCTCCATTGTGAAAACCCAAAAATGTCATAACTGTAAATGAACTAATTATAGAAAATTATTTTATTTTTCAAATTAGTATAACTCACAAATGGTGACTCGGTTTTAAAATATGAGACAACCCTTGAGTTCATGATGGTATGCTTTCTTTAGGTACAACCTAACATTGGCCAGGGCGAGCCATCAACAGAAGATCATTTTTGGTCTTAATAAAATAATTAAGATGCAATTATTTTATTTTGAAATCCTTCTAACTACTAAGGGGTAACGTAGATTGAAAATATGAAAGTACCGTTGAGCTTGTTAGAGCATGTTTCTCCTGGGCGGAGCATAACCTCGACCGGCATGGGTTGAGGGTGAAAGACGGTTTTTTGGAAATTTTTTAAGAGAAGTTAAATGGATTGCATGTGTGATTTTTGGAAACATTTAATCTGGTTCCCAGATTAAAAATATGATGGCACCATCGCCTCCAAAAAGAAGACATCACATAAGATTGGACCTAACCTTGACCAATACATGTCGGGGGAAAAGGTTAATATTCAGACCTCGCATAAGAGAAATAAAATAAATTAAAAGGTTATTTTATTTTTTCCTCACTAACGTGTGGTGGCCTGTCATCATTGTAGTGTGTCCAGAAGGCATTGAAGAAACACATTAAATGATTTCCATTAATGAGGCTCTTTAACAAAAGCATAACATAGATATCGTTTAATAATGGAAACAATGTAACAATGCAACGACATAGCGTAATAGAAACCCTATGGTATGTTTCTCTTTTAATGAGATAACAGCTTGGATAAATAGTTAGTGACCAGGGAATTTTTCCAATAAATATATATAGAAAAATTCAATACAATGAAGAATGATAAACACATTCTCCTTAAATGTTTCAAAGTATTGTTAGTAATGTGGGAGGCTGACCAAGAATAGTGAACAAACGTGTTAGACCCCACTCTTCCCTAACAAACATCGATCCGAGTTAGGGGTTTACTTTTGGAAGTTTAATTTCCCTGTTCTTCTTTTTAAAACAATAAATGTGGATCAACCCCTGAGAAGGTTGATCTGTGGGTTTCTTATTCATGGAAGAGGGTTATTTTAATTGGGGTATTTTATTGGTATAGAAATTTGGTAAATCCTTAAATCTTCCCCATGATTCTATGCCTCTAATGCGGAGGATGTGGGCCAATATGAATATGGCTTGAGCCCCTCCCTTAATATGTGTCCTTGCATGTTCTTCATTTCCACAACTCCAAATTGACTGAAATATGGTACTGAGGTCGTAGTAGGAATTTTGAGGATCCGAGAAGAATGTTGTTACAAAAGGTTCATGGAACGGACCACCAGAGCGGACCCGCTGGCCTACGGAATGTAGAACTATTGCCCCAACATCAGCAACCATTGGGGGTGTCCTGTAGCAGTGGTCGTTGGTGGGTGAAGGCACACCGAGGAGGCATCCATAGCCGGAATGTACCACGGTGAAGCAGTAGGAGCCGCCAGCTGGTGGAGGTGGGATGTAGCCCTCCGACCACATTAGAATGGTGGACCACACCACATGGGCCACAGTGTGATGGAATTTGATTTAGTGGGGACCATGTGTGGGAGGAAGGGTGGTAGGCTCATGTCGGTCGCATACAGCCAAACATGATGCCCAGCGGGCTTCCAGACTAGATAAGACTATACCTCCACGTAGGGAGGGTTGGGAACGTGATCCAGGTTGTAGAGTGGCCTAGACTAGAATTAAGAGTGCCTTCCATTGAGGGCTGAGTTGGTGGGATAAACTCAGGCTGTTAGGTTGTCCAAGCTGGGAACAACTGGACTGCCTGTTGTTCATCGGGTCAGATATATCATGGTCATTGGACTACTCGTTGTACTGGACCCATGACCTAACTGGGCTAGGTCTTGCAAGGACCAATGGGCCTGGCCTAGTACCATGGATGATCCAAGCTAACCCAGAACCAATATTGTTGTGTTGTGTCAGCCAAGCTGGGTCGAGTCATGCGGGAACCCATGGGCCTGGTTGGTCGGGTCGGTCTGACTGGGTCAGACAGGGCCTAGACTGGACCAGCCCCCGGTTACTAAAATTACAATATCTTTTATAATGGAATTCAATTGATGATATATTTATGGAATCTGATCCCTTACATCTAGGTGGTTCTTTGAGAATACACTAAGGATATTTTCATGGATGTTTAAATGTGAGTAATGGATTGATGAGTGGTTTCTCCTGAAATCAAGCACACTACGTGCGAGAATCCTACATCTAACAAAGACCCGAAGTCTACTGACAATCTACCAAGTGTGGATCAGCTACAAGTGGACCATTGTGAATCACTTATGAAGGCCTAGTGGGATGTGTACCTTTGTGTCTGGCCATTCCAATGTTGGGGAGCTGTTCTGTGTGACTCGACAGACCCATGGTAATCACCAGGGGTGAGTACCTCTATATGGTGGACAGGGTGGGAAGCAGATCTTCATGACCCGACATTCCCACATTGTGGAGGGCCTATGTGTGACCTATAATACCCATGTTACTCATTAGATATGAGTATCACAACTGTCCAAGGTGTTCATTGTACGGCTGACATTACCTTGTGTATACCTTAGTGGTTCAGCAAAAAAGAAGACCTCGGTGGACCAGTAGATGATCAGACCTCAGTGTCTCATAAAAGATGATTCTCTTAGCAATACAAGATGATTCCTCTATATGACTAATAAATCATACATTCAATATTTTGAGTTATATCTGTTGTGATCATCCATTGCTTGGTGGTTTTTATGTGTGGTCTTTTCTTTGTGGTATTTCCTTTGTGTTTTGGGGTCCCTAGTGAGTATTGTGTTACTCACCCCTACACTGGCTACACCCACAAGTGTCATGTCCCATGCAGGGGATCGACACTTCAATGTAGACCTTAGTTGTCTAGGACCAGGTGGTGCTCATTGAGTTGGGACAAGAAGATGCTTCAACGGAGACCTTGGTGGTCCAAGACCAGGTGGTGCTCATTGAGACGAGATATAAATGCATAAATCTACTTTTATAGTTATCTACCCTTCACCTACCCATTAGGTGGGGTCTTGAGTAGATGGACTGTCATAGTTGTACATTCATATTTGGTTTTCTGATTGTATTATGTCCCCTATGTACTTTTATTTTGTACTATACTCTTTATAGTTGTCTCAGTGATAGTTATCATTTAATTCCTGCTTATATTTAGCAGTTTGATCTATGTGTGTGTGTACAAGTTTAAAGACAAATACCTTACCTTTTGGGGGAATTCCTATTTAGTTCTAGTCATCATCCCCTGGCCTGTGGAAGTGGGGGTGGTGTAGTCACAGCACGGGCCCTGGGGGATGGGTAATGACAAAGTGGTATTTGAGGTGGTTAGATCTTATAGAAGAACTAAGTGCCTATAAATTTTTTATCAGGCATCATTTTTAAGTATATCATGTTCATAATTTCGGCCATGAAGTCCATTGTTGGTGCAGTGGTAAACATATCCATACACCCGGACCCTAACTTCTTATTTTTGGACTTGGTACATCAAAACACCGGTTGCATGTGCCTTTAAATTTTTCCACATGCTCTTTCTAAGTTCGTGACAGCTCAACAGGTATAATCAATTAATCATGGTTAATCTTGATCTCTTTCAAGATGCCACCACACAACTAGCCAACCAGGATTCTAGTGCATGACCATGAGGATGGGCCACATAGTGATGAGGCTTCGGTATATAGATCGTTGCCTTAGATGGTACCATCAGGAGGTGTCCCAAAAATACCACCACCAGTTGTTTAGAAGTTACTATCAGTGTTACTATAAGAATATGCATGTTGGATTAGTGAATTACACTAGTTCTAGAGATAGAGACCCCTCAGGTTTGGAGGTGATCCTGAATCACAGGTGGCTAAGGGATACCTTGAGGTAGTGGCCAAGTTTTACATATAGTCAAGGCACCATTATATCAGATGGTACTCCTGGAAATAATCCTTCTATGTAGTTAGGAAGGCCAAATATGGGGCTTAGATTACCAGATCATATGATGAGGTGACATTTCCATCGATAGATCTTGATAAAACCTCTCCGAGAAGGGGCTATTTCCATAAAAGCTAAGGTATATGTGTGCCCAAGATCTTTTGTAGCATCAGCGAGACGACATGTTGGTATATGAGTATTTATCGAGGTGTACTGACCATTCTTGTTACTCGATAAATACGTCATGAGTAGTGATTCAGTGATTGGACCTCCAAGTGAGATGTGTTTAGGGACATCCAAGATAGCATTGTTCCTTTATGAATTCCTAGCTATTCTATGGTATTATAGAGAACCTTTGTGGTTGAATGACCTTTATATGAACAGATAGTGTGAGATTATGTCAGTAGTGTATAGCATGTAACTGAAGTTAGCCTCAGAGACATGGACGTGTGATACGTTCCGAGATGAGGTCCTAAGAAAGGGGATCTATAGATACATGATCATTGGTGAGTCCAGTTGATTGAGCAAATATTTTAAATTAATTTATATTGAATATCACTGTTTTAAACTCACAAAAGTGTTCCTATAAGATGAATTGTTTCATTTTTATGATTTTGGTGTTATTTTGAGCTGAATAGTAAAAATTGGCCATTTTGGATTTTTAACAATTTTACCTTCTTTTTGTAGTTTGGAAATAACATTATCTAAATTGATCCAAATTGAAAAATTCATTCTTTTACAGATTCTACACATCCATTTCTTCATTTAATATTGTTGGACTAAAAGTTGAATCAGCCATATGTAAGCTCAAAAGAAGCTCACAAGTTGGCTCAAGAAAACTGTTTCTAGTTCTGCCTAGTTTTGGTGTGGGATCCATACCTCATCCATTGTGGGCCCAACTCTTGTCAAATTCGGTGGGTGGACGCGCAAGGAGTTTTTGAGCATCTTTTATGAATTAAGAAACGTGGGATGCGGCCGTTTGAGGTTCCATTAAAACTTCCTAATCCGGGGTTCGGCGTTTTGGAGATTCTGACTGGACAGAATAAATGATGAGAGTAAAATGGCCATAACTCTCGGAATACCTGTCCAAATCCGATGAGCGTTTGAGGGGACATGGCCAAGACAATTATGAACATCATTGAAGAATGGATCAACGCGTGAAAATGTCATTTAATAGGTCCAAAACCCGACAACATTCGGAGGACAGAAATCTGTCTATAAAAGGAGGAGAGCTCCTCCTCCTCAAAAAACATCTTACTCTCCATCCCATTCCTTCTAGGACACCAAGGAGAAGAACTTATCAGATTTTTCTTTTATTTATTTTATTTTAAAATTTCTCTCCTCTCCCGCATTATCTCTCTTACCCCATCCATGGAGGGGTAGTTTCATTTGAGTGATCGGAATGAGGGGAGGCTGGACCTTTGTGTTGTGTTTGAGTTTTTGTGCTTGAAATGAATAAAATTTGTTCTTCTTTCTTCTTCTGGTTCTAATTCTTAATTCAGTATTAAATTCTGAATGCGGTTGTGTTAAGGTATTGATTCTGAAATTATAAATTTCTTTGGTCGATGATCACTTCTCCCTCCACCCAATTCTAATCTGTATATGGTGGAACATGATTAGCGTTGGGTGGTGATTGCTCGACGGTTGTCAAGCACGTGTGTAGGATTGTATGTCTAAATCTTGGTTTATTAGGGAACAACAATTCTAGGTCTTGGATTGTTATAATTAATAAAGAGACCATCTACAACCGTAAACACATTGGAAGGAGGATAGACCAATCTAAGGTTTTAGAAAGGAAAATTCTCATCAGATCTCTTTTACCATTTTAAGGAAGAAGAAGAGATAAAATTTTGAAACCATTATGGCACAACACTATGTCTAGCCGAACCCAATTCGATCATCGTCTTTATAATTTGTTAAAATCAATCAATTTCTGTTGTTTGTTTCTCTCATAGTCATTCAAATTAATTAAAACCAACCTTTTTATGAAAACCATCAAAAAGTGACAACCTTGTTTTGTGTGCACTCTTCTTCGGGAGACTACCTAAGATCAACTGCTTTACTATACTTAGGTAAATAAATTATTGTTTTGCCGTGCTCCATGACAGGTGTGCATCAAACTTGGAACTGTTGCCATGGAGGCAGTGCCTCAAATCTTTTTTTTATAAAAAAAATCTCTTTTGAATGATCCGTAGTTCAAATAGAAATTTATTAGAATTAGATCTAGAAATTGAGTGCACAATAACCAAATTGAAAAATCAACATCTTCCCAAATATTTTGAAGAAATAAATCTCACCGATTCAAGTGATACCTTGAGTGAAGACTTTGAATCTTTAATAATGGTTTTAAATCCCAACCGAACCTTACGTCACATCTGTGCACCTCAATTTGTCAATCAAAATTATCAACTTGCAATTCCTGCCTTAGAAAATGATTTTGAATTACAAATTAACCAGATCCAAGTGCTTCCTAAATTTCATGCTATCGCAGGTGAAGACCCGAATCGACATATTCAATAATTTACCTATTTCTGCTTCAGCTTCAAACCTCGAGCAGTCGCGAAAGAACATGTGAAGTGGAGGGCTTTCCCATTCTCACTAGAGGGATCATCAAAGGAATTTTTGTACAATCTACAACCGGGGGAGATCAGTGACTGGGAATATCTAAAAAATGCTTTCTACAAAGATTCTTCCCAACATCTAGGAGCACTGCAATAAATAAAGAGATTTATGTCATCCATCAATCAACTGGAGAAAAACTCTACGAATACTGGGAACGTTTTAAGATGCTATGTGCAAGTTTTCCACACCAAGAAATAGAAGAGGACCAATTCCTAGTTTGATATTACCAATTAAAGCTTGAAAATTATAGGAATCTACTAGATACCTCGTCAGGAGGAGCCCTCATTAATAAATCACTTGCAGATATACAAATTCTGATTGAAAAGATTACACAAAATTCACAGCAGTTTGGAACTCGAGGTACGATCACCAGATGAATCCATGAGGTAAGAACATCTGATTTAGTAGTTTTAATTAGGAATGAAATAGGTGAACTCACAAGGTTGGTGCGACAAATAGCTGTGAACCATGTGAAGGAACAATAAGGACCGAATCGGGTATGTGGTTTATGCTCTTCTAATTCTCATTACACTGATCAGTGTCCAGAAGTGCAGGGGACAGAAAGTTGTGCTGCAGCCTATCAACAAAGGCAATACCAACCGCAAACCCAACCGGGGTATGGGTTTCAACAGAACCAAGCCAGAGCACCTTTTCAGCAGCAATATCAGAACCCGATAACATTCCAACAACCTTATCAGAAGCCCTTCCAACAACAACAAACTTTTCAACCACCACCTTTCCAGCAGAAGAATTATGAGCAACCATCCACAAGTGCACCGAAGAATGAAGAACAACAACTGAAGACAAGAGTTGTGGGAATAGAAGATATGATGGACAAGCTAGATGATCAATTTTCAAGCATTATGGATGCTCTCACCAAGAACCAAGGTAAGCTTCTTGCACAAAAAATTCCCAATCCAAAGGATAATGTTAGTGCAATCACAACCCGTAGCGGGAAGGAGCTCAAACCACCAGAACAATATGAGGAGGATGAATCTAGGGAACCTGCTGAAGCTCGTCCTGTCCAACCAAATGATGGAGTCAATAACAAAGTAGAAAGAACAAGGTTCAAGAATGAAAGACTAGAAACACCATTGGAGAAACAACAAAGGGAGAAAAAGGATATTCCAGTACCATTCCCATCAGCATTGGTTGAGTCAATGAAGGGCGAAGAAGAAAGACTTAAATGGGAAATTTTGGAAACATTTCAAAAAGTTGAGAATAACATTCCACTACTGGATTCAATCAGAAAAATCCCTAAATATGCAAAATTTCTGAAGGAGATATGTACTAAAAGAAAGATGGTGGATGGAAATGAAAGATTAAACTTAGGAAGAAGCGTCTCAGCATTGATCACACCACGGATACCGCATAAATGTCAAGATCCAGTGACTTTCTCTATTCCCTGCACTATCGGTTCATTAAATTTTATTGATGCACTATGTGATCTTGGAGCTTCGATAAATGTGATGCCTCACTCTGTGTTTTCATCTTTTCAGATCGGAGAACTAAAATCAACTCTAGTGGTGGTACAATTAGCAAACAGATCCTCCGTTTTCCCAGCTGGAGTCGTTGAAGATGTACTTGTAGGAGTGAGAGGATTAATCATTCCAGCAGACTTTTATGTCCTTACCATGGAGGAAGACCGAGCACCATCCCAATCTCCCATTATTCCAGGGAGACCATTCCTGAAAACAGTAAGGAAAATCATCAACATGCATGAAGGAACACTCACCATGGAGCTCGGAGATAGTACAGTACACTTCAATATTCTTGATACGATGAAACACTCGTCCTGCAATCACTCACATTATGCAATCTCCCATGATGAAGGTATAGAACCAATTAAAGACTCAGGTATGCTTCATGACTTTTTATATATGGGAGAACACTCTTCATTTGAATTTTATAACTCCCATGAACCTAAAAATTTTGATATCATGTTGGAGGATGAGGTAAAATAAGATTTTCTCAATGATTTGTTAAAAATTAGTGAGCTTATTCTTGAGAATTCAACATTAGAAGTAGGAAACCTAAATGCAATATCATCCCTTGAACAACCTCCATGTTTAGATATGAATCCTTTTCCATGTGACATGAAGTATGCTTACCTAATGGAAGGAGATAAATTGCCAGTAATCATTGACAATAACCTATCCCATTCACAAGAACAAACATTGATTGACCTTCTCAAAAGGAATGTAAAAGTTGTAGAGTGGAGTTTAGGTGATATTCTTGGAATCAACCATAAGGTATGCTATCACAGGATATTTTTAGAAAGTGAATCTCAGCCAGTTAGACAACCTCAAAGAAGACTCAATCCCACAATCATGGAAGTTGTTAAGAAAGAGATTGAGAAATTATTAGCAGCTGATATCATTTACCCAATCTCCGATTCTCAATGGGTCAGCCCAATTCATGTAGTCCCCAAGAAAACTAGTTTGAGCACTGTTACAAATGAAAGAAATAAACTGATCCCCATGAGAAAACAAAACAGGCAGAGAGTGTGTATAGATTAGAGGAAGTTAAATCAAGTTACCAGAAAAGATCACTTTCCTATTCCATCCATTGATCAGATGCTTGAAAGGTTAGCAGGAAATACTCATTACTGTTTTTTAGATGGATTCTCAGGATATTTTCAGGTACCAATTGCACCAGAAGACCCGGAGATGACAACCTTCACCTGCCCTTTTGGATCATTTGCCTAAAAAAGGATGCCTTTTGGGATATGCAATGCCCCAGGTACATTTCAATGGTGTATGGTGAGTATTTTCTTGGACCACATTGAGGATTTCTTGGAGGTGTTTCTTGATGATTTCACAGTTTTTGGAAATTCATTTGATCATTGCTTGGGAAATTTGGAAAAGGTTTTGAAAACATGCATTGAAAAGAACCTTGTCTTAAATTTCGAAAAATGTCATTTCATTGTTGAAAAAGGGATAGTGTTGGGGCACATAATTTCACAAAATGGGATTGAGGTTGATAAATCAAAAGTTTATGTATTAAATTCCTTGCCATATCCAACTTGAGTCAAACATGTTAGATCCTTTTTAGGGCATGCAGGATTTTATAGAAGATTCATCAAGGATTTCAGTAAGATTTCTCTCCCTCTCTCAAGATTACTTTTAAAGGATTCTAACTTTAATTTTGATTGTTCATGTAGGGAATAATTTGATGAATTAAAGGAAAGGTTGATAACACCACCAATAATGCAGCCACCCAATTGGGATTACCCTTTTGAGATACTTTGTGATGCATCCAACCAAGCAATGGGAGCCGCTCTATCACAGAGAATTGACAGCAAGCCTCAAGTCATCTCCTACGCATCAAGGACCTTGGATGAAACACCAATAAATTACAAAACAATAGATAAGGATTTCCTTGCAGTCGTTTTTGCACTAGATAAATTCCGATCATATCTTATAGGCACTAAAGTTGTTGTTTTTTTTATCATGCAGCTCTTAAGTACTTAATGAAAAAGGAGGATTGTAAACAATAGTTGTTGAGATGGATTCTAATCTTACAAGAGTTCAATTTGGAAATCAAAGATAATAAGGGGACTGAAAATCAAGTGGTTGATCATCTGAGTCGACAACCCCACACTGCTGAAACAGAAATACCAAAGCAGAACCCACTTAATGATGAGCTTCCTAGAGAACAAATCTACATAATCAACAGTGAAGTACCATGGTATGCCAACATTGTCAACTATTTGGTAACATCTCAGGTACCCACTCATCTAAGCTCTCATCAACAACATGAACTTAAATCTGAATCAAGATTATACATTTGGGAATATCTGTTTCTGTGGAAAATTTGTAATGATCAAATCATTAGAAGATTCTTGCCAAGAAGTGATATTGAATCAGTGTTTTAATTTTGTCATAAATTATCTAGTGGAGGCCACTTTGGACCTCATATGACTGCCCGAAAATTTTTAGAATCTAGACTCTACTGGCCCACCTTATTCAAGGATGCATATGAATTTTGTAAAAGATGTGAAAAATGCCAATTTTATGGTAACATATCCAAACGACATGAAATTCCACAAAAAACAATAACCTTTTGTGAAATTTTTGAAGATTGGGGCATAGCTTTCATGGGACCATTCCCAATATCATTTGGAAATTCATATATTCGTTTGGCTGTAGACTATGTTTCAGAATGGGTGGAAGCAAAAGCAACAAGAACTGATGATGCAAAAGTTGTTTGTGATTTTTTAGGGCTAACATTTTCTATAGGTTTGGCATGCCACGAGAAATCATCAGTTATCAGGGAACTCATTTCTGCAACGCGAAAATGGATGCATTGCTGAAGAAGTATGGGGTGCATCATAGAACATCTACCCCATACCATCCCCAAACAAATGGACAAGTAGAAGTCTATAATAGAGAAATCAAAGTCCTTCTGGAGAAGACTGTTAAACCCAACCGGAAGGACTGGAGCCAAAAGTTAGATGATACATTATGGGCATACAGAATGGCCTACAAAACACCGATATGGATGAGTCCCTGTAGATTTATCTATGGAAAGAGTTGCCACCTTCTTGTTGAGTTGGAGCATAGAGCCTACTGGGCGGTCAGAGAGATGAATCTGGACCTTGAGAAAGCTGGGAAAGAAAGAAGATTGCAGTTACAGGAGTCAGAGGAAATTAGAAGGGAATATTTTGAAAACTCAATGATCTATAAAGAGAGAACAAGGATGCCCCATGACAAGATAATTCAACAAATAACCTTTATCCCTAGAGATCGAGTGTTACTCTTCAAATCCAGACTTAAGCTTATGCTAGGTAAACTTCGTTTTAGATGGGAAGGCCCCTTTACTATTATTCATGTATATCCCTTTGGTGTTGTGTAGATTCAAAAGGAAGGAGGAGGAAACCGATTCACTATAAATGGGAAGAGGCTGAAGAAGTTCCATGGGATTGTACCTCAAGAACCAGTGGAGGAGATCACACTCCTTCACCCTGAATACAAATGAACACCTACCAGGTTTCATCATTCCTTTACACTTGATTAAATGCAGTAACTCCATCTTTTTTAAACATACATAAAAAACTCCATTTACATGAATTGAGTACACTGCATCAATTAAGTGTGGGGGTGGTAATCTTGTAGTATAGGAGATTTTTAAAAAAAATTAATTTTAGTTTTGTTTTGTTTTGTCGATCCAACGACATTAAACAAAGGCGCTACTGGGAGGCAACCCGCATTTTCCCCCATTTTCCACTTGTCTTCTTAGTCATTTACCTGCATGATTTAACGGGCCTGCACTATCATTTTTTTTATTTCAGGTCCATTAATGAAGAGGGTGTAGTGGGATTATACGTCGTGAAGAAAAGGATCCATTTGATAGGGAAGTAAGAGTTTCAATTCTATATTATCCAACTTTATTCGCTACATTTTTAGACTTTTAAAGAATTAATAAAAAAATGCATGCCCACGCTTGAATTCATGTTCTACTTGACTTCTCTAGGAGACATGAGTTTCATAGAAATCCAGTGATTCTATGTTTTAGATTTCAATGTTAATGAGATTGAATGATTAAAATGGATAATTGGATGATTAAAGTGAAGCAAGTATATTGAAATAAGGACTCATGATTTAAGTGAATTAATTGATTCATGAAAATGAAATTTCCGTTCCATTTTTTATTCTTTGAATTTATGAAATTCATGTGAATTAATTTGTTATTATTAATCATGCCATAAGTGATTTTCCAATATCATATTCTCATTCCTGAGAGGATTTCTAGACCAAATATTTCTTATTTTATCTTGAGCATATTTCTTGAGTGATATTGGGACGTGCCACCTGCTAGAACTTGTATTGAAACTTGTCAAAGCTATGACTATACAAAACCACATTTAAAATGATTGAGGTATCTCTCTGGCTAGCCACATTTTATCCTAAGACCCACCTTTACATTTATCCTTCATAAGCCCTTAGATGCCATGAATTTCCTTATAGGTTTAAGCCACATTACAATCTAATTTTTCATTAACTACCTACACATTAAGTATTTTTGCATGGTTATTTCAAGTTTGAGTGTGGGGGAAGGGCCTTTCATGTGCGTTCCATGGGATATGTATCATTTTTGGGTGGTTTAATGTGTGCATCATCATTTTGGGCAATGTATTATTATAAAATTGGGAATGAGTCATCATTTCATTATGCTTATTTCATTTCATCTGGTTCTCCATAAAAAACAGGAAAAAAAATCAAAATAAAGTTGTGCCTTTCTGGAGCTTTACAAAAAAAAATATAGCTGTGCCTTTCTGGAGCTTTACAAAATTACAGGGAGAACATGGATGATATCATTATTTGTAATCATTTATTTACTCATGACTCATGTCATTGAAAGGGGATTGGTGTTTTGATTCACATTTCAAGGGGATTTGAGTGGGGTTCATCTTATGTTTTCACTTGATTAATCAAGCAATGTACATAAGAGTCAAACCTCATACTTATGGCCTTAAATTATTTCAATCAATGACTAACCAACCCTAAGCCACAGATTCATTTGAACCTTTATAGCAAGTCCTCATGATTTTATGTGTGTTTTGTCTTTACAAAGTGGAGAAAGTAGTTACTTTACAAGCCTATGGGTAAGGAGCATGTTCTCATGAAATGAGAATAACTCCGCTATTAATTGTATCATGAGTGATGAGAGAAAAGATTCAAAAGTGAGGTAGGTCATGATTTGGAATTTTTAATAATAATAAATTGAGAAGCTTGAATGAATGAAAGGAGAAGATTCATTATTTTTCAAAGGGGAAAAGTTAAATGCATGAATTGATTGTTTCTTTGAAAAATGGGAAATTAAATTGTTATTTTTTGTGGAACTGGAAAATTTGATTGGACATTGATAATCATTTGATTTTATTCCATTTTAAATTTAAATATTGGTGACATTGGTTCCCTTTGAATTCCATGTTGAGATTTTTTACTTCAGGATAAGCATAGTTTAAGTGTGGGGGAATTGATAGAGAAAATATTTTCAATTAATTTATACTGAATATCACTGTTTTAAACTCACAAAAGTGTTCCTCTAAGATGAATTGTTTTATTTTTATGATTTTGGTGTTATTTTGAGCTGAATAGTAAAAATTTGCCATTTTGGATTTTTAACACTTATAACATAATTCTGTAGTTTGGCCATAACATTATATACATTGATCCAAATTTCAAAATCCTTTTTTCAGATTATACACATCTAGGTATTCATTTACTATTTTAGGACTAAAAGCTGAATCGGCCATATAGAAGCTCAAAAGAAGCTCACAATTTGGCTCAAGAAAACTGTTTCTAGTTCTGCCTAGTTTTGGTGTTGGATCCATAACCCATCCATTGTGGGCCCAACTCTTGTCAAATTCGGTGGGTGGACCAGCAAGGAGGTTTGGAGCATCTTTAATTAAGGAATCACCATGGGATGCAGCCGTTCGAGGGTCCATTAAAACTTCCTAATCTGGGGTTTGGCGTTTTGGAGATTCTGACTGGACAGAATATATTATCAGAGTAAAATGGCCATAACTCTCGCAATACCTGTCCAAATCCGAGGAGCATTTGAGGGGACACGGCCAAGACAAATATGAACAACATTGAAGAAGGGATATACCCGTGAATAGGTCATTTATTGGGTCCAAAACGTGAGAACATTCGGAGGACAGAAATCTGGCTATAAAAGGAGGAGAGCTCCTCCTCCTCAAAAAACATCTTACTCTCCATCCCATTCCTTCAGGGACACCAAGGAGAAGAACTTCTCAGCATTTTCATTTATTTCGTTTATTTTAAAATGTCTCTCCTCTCTCACATTATCTCTCTTACCCCATCTTTGTAGGGGTAGTTTCAGTTGAGTGATCGGAAAGAGGGGAGGCTGGACCTATGTGTTGTGTTTGAGTTTTTGTGCTTGATATGAATAAAATTTGTTCTTCTTTCTTCTTCTGGTTCCAATTCATAATTCAGTATTAAATTCCGAATGCGGTTGTGTTAAGGTTTTTATTCTGAAATTATAAATTTCTTTGGTCGATGATCACATCTCCCTCCACCCAATTCTAATCTGTATACGGTGGAACATGATTATGGTTGGGTGGTGATTGCTCGACGGTTGTCAAGCACGTGTGTAGGATTGTATGTCGAAATCTTGGTTTATTAGGGAACAACAATTCCAGTTCTGGGATTTCTCTAATTAATCAAGATACCATCTACGACCCTAAACACATTAGAAGGAGGATAGACCAATCTAAGGTTTTAGAAAGTAAAATTCTCATCACATCTCTTTTACCAGTTTAAGGAAGAAGAAGTGATAAAATTTGAAAACCATGATGGAACAACACTAAGTCTAGACGAACCCAATCCGATCACCGTCTTTATAATTTGTTAAAAACAATCAATTTATGTTGTTTGTTTCTCTCATAGTCATTCAAATTACTTAAAACCAACCTTTTTTCGAAAACCAACAAAAAGTGACAACCTTGTTTTGTGTGCACTACTCTTAGGGAGACTACCTAGGATCAACTGCTTTACTATACTTAGGTAAATAAAATATTGTTTTTACATGCCCCTCGTTAGGCGTGCGTCACCAGTCATCCTAGAACGAGATAATAGTTTTAAAGAGATGGTGAGGGAAATATTTCTAGATATTTTCCAGCCCACCGAGCTGACCTTGAATGAGTGGATGGACCACAGGGCAAAGATAGTGGTAGGAATAGAAATATTTACAGTGTAGAATATGTGGAATAAGAGCTAGGAAAGTATTATGAGGTGGTATAATTTTTTAATGTTAGTAGCACCACAAAAATGTGTTCCAAACCAAGAATAGGAAGCAATAGAAAAGGGAAATGGGGTTGTTTTATGCGGCCATCCTTACCCACATGATAATGGATGTTTTGAGTTTTCAGTTCCCATCAGTAGTGGTAGAATGTGGGGACGTCTTTCTAGAAGATGTTTTCCTGATTAACTCCATGCATAAAGATGGACTTCTACATCATTCAGCACCCCGAGATGGCACCAATATCAGCATCATTACATCAGATGTATTTCACATATTTTGGTTTGCTGAGGGTGAATGTTGGAGGATTAAAGAGGAAGGGCTTAGTAAGACCTTGTGATCAATGTCATGTGTGGATTACTATCCACTTTAACAAAAAGGCTAAGGAGAATGAGTACCCAATAAAAAGGTATGATTGACATAATCGATCAGTTTAAAGGGTCGGCCTTTTTATGGATGGAAAGGTGGTCATTGGATTTTTAGTATTTAATACAATGTTTGATGAGAACCCCATTCATGGGTTAGCAGCGGTAGTCTTTACACTGAAGATGTGGTGACACGACCTTATGAGAAAAAAATTCATCATCTAATTTGACCACCAGAGTCTCTTGTATATCGTTTCTCAAACGAATTTGAATCTGAGACATCGATTTTGGATAGAGTTCATCCATTACTATGACTTCATGATGTTCTATACTATTTGAAAGGGGAATGTGGTGGAAAATCATCTCTGTAAGAGATCGAGTTCATTTCTACTGAATGAGGCCTCAAAAAAGTTGGACTTGATTTGGATATCCTTCGTGGGTAGAGAGGAGATAGATTTTCTTCAATTAAGGGTAGTTTCCCCTCCACTCTTACTGCTAGTTAGGGGGCCTATCTTAGAGATGTCTTCTGGGAGGCCCGATGTGCTCAGTTTCACATAGGAAAAGCTCCTGATTTCATTTAGATAGGCGGGGAGCATGTCATCCTTTTCAAAGGGTGAACAATAGTACCGGTGGAATTTCAAGAGGAGGTTTTGATAGAGTTACATACCTCCCCTTGGTTGGTACATCATGCAATGGAAAATATTTACCTGGATCTCCGACATAATTACTAGTGGCAACGGATGAAAAAAAACAATGGAAAAGTTCAATTCATGGTGCCTCACTTGTCAGCAAGTGAAGGATGAGAATAATGTTCTAACTGGCTAGGCCTGGAAACTTGAGGTGCTAGAGTGGAAGTGTGATGACATATTGATGGATTTCGTGGCAATCATACCACATAAGTCGAGTGGGCATGATACCATCTTGGTGATCGCAAACCAACTCACCATGTCGACTATCTTCCTAATCACTCAAGAACATAATTCATTAGAGATATTGGGAAGCCCCTAAGTCCCTGAGATAGTTTTACTCCATGAATTCTCATCTATGATAGTCTCAGATGAAGATTCATGTTTTACATCTAGGTATTGGAAGGGATTGTAGGAGGCATTTGGGACTTTGTTTATCATGAGCACAACCTTTCACATATAGATAAATGGTCAGATATATCATACCATATAGACCATAGAGGACATGCTTCGTTCTGGAATTCATAATTTTGTTCACAGTTGGGAGGACCACCTACCACTGGTAGAGTTTTCGTACAACAATAGATACCACTCAACCATAAGTATGGAACCATTAATGACACTGTATAGATGACCATGTAAGTTGGTGTTATAATTGATATACCTAGGGGAGCTTCAACTCATTGGTCTAGAGTTGGTATGGGTTACTATTGAAGAGATTTAGGTTATGTGATAGAGTGAGAAGACTACACATAGCAGATAGAGTCCTATGCCTATTGGCGACATAGACCCTTGGAGTTTGTTGTGGGGTAATACGTCTTCTTATGAGTCTCTCCTCAACGAGGGATGAAGAGATTGGGCTGGGGAGGAAAGTTATCTCTAAGTTTCATTGACCCTTTCAAGATTCTAAATAATTTTGGCGAGGTGGAATACCATCTAGCTCTTCCCACATAGATGCACTAGGAGCACGTTGTTTTTCACATGACATAACTAATATGGAATGTGAATGATCCATCTCACGTCATCGACTGGGGAGAGCTGGAAATTTACAGTGGGACAATGTTATTGGTGTTCCTGGTGGATATAGATTATCAACATGATAAAATCTTTTATGGACAATTGATTCCTTTAGAGTGTGTTCGGTTGTATCACATGAATCTCTAGGAGAGCTAATGGGATATGGAGGCTCATATTCATGATCAGTACCCCCATTTGTCTTTCCAGCCTTGTTTTGGATTATGCGAAATTGAATCCATAAAGGTGGGGGTAATGTAATTTTCTGGAAATTCCATGTAATATTGTTTATAATGGAATTATTTTGAGACTAGGCACTAAGAGGGAATGCGATTTTGAGGCCCAATGTTGCCAGAATGATCCGCTAATAAATGTTATGTTTTAAATAGAGAACATGGGAGGTTTTCCCAAAATAGTTGAATACTCTGAAACTGGTACCTAGAAATGAAATATGGGGGCACCATTGCATTCAAGATGGATGATTTACCCTAGGCATGACTTATGTTTAGTTGGTGCATGCCTCATGGGAGAAAAATCAGAAAATGACATAACCATAAATAAAATAATTAAATAAAATAATTTAATCTTTCAAAAGCTTATAAGTCACCAATGGTTACTCAGATTGTAAATATTATACAACTGTTGATCTCAGGATGGTATGCTTTCATTAGGTAGAGCCTAACGTTGGCTAGCACAGTCAAACAATGGAAGTTATATTTTATCACTAAATAAAATAATAAATTAACAATTATTTTATTGAAAACTCCTTATAATTGAAAAATGATAACTAGTATTAGAAATATGAGAGTACTGTTCAGTTCATGAGGTATTTTTTCCCTTTGGTGGAGCTTAATCATGATCCTCACAGGTCGAGGGTGACAGATAGTTTTTGGAACTTTTTCACGAGAATTGAAATGGCATGCATGCATGATTTTTGGATACTTCTAAATGGGTGTGAAGATTTAAAATCTGAGGGCACAGTTGCATTTAGAATGATTACATTATCTATGAACGGAACTAACCATGATCTTCACAGGTTGAGAGAAAAAGATAATTTTCAGATCTTTTGGAAGTGAAATATAATAAATTAAAAATGTATTTTTTTCCCTCAACAGTGAGCGGTGTCATGTTAGCACTACGATGCAGTGACATGGTGATGAAGAAACACATTAAATGAATTACATTAATTAGTATCTTTAACTAAATTGTAATAAAGATGTTGTTTCCAAAATGAAATATCGTAATGACATGAGGAAGCAGCATAACAGAAATGCAATGATGTGTTTCTATGTTAATGAGTTAACGAGTTAGAGAAGCAGTTGGGGAACAAGGAATATCTATGATGAATCTACGATGAATAATCCTCTCCAAAACAGAAAGAAGAAAAAAATCTCTTTCCACCCATTGAATGATTTATGGAAATGTGGGCAATAGATAAAGTATTGAGAACGAAGGCGTGCGACCTCTCTCTCCCCTGACCAACACCCATCCCATGTAGGTGTTTGATTTTTTATGTTTAATTACCCCATTATTCATTATAAAACAATGAATGTGGATCAACCCATGAACAAGTTTATCCATGGGTCTCTTATTATTGTAGGACGGTGATTTTCATTAGTGGTTTGGATCGGGATAGAACATTGATAAAGACTTAAATATTCTCCATGCTTCCAAACCACTAGCATGGAGGGTACATGCCGAAATGAACAAGGCCTAAGCCCCTATAACTTTTTGAATTATTGTGTGTTCTTCTTGATTGAAACTCTGAATTAAAGGAAATCTGGTACTGAGGTCATAGTAGGAGGCGACCCGAGAAGACCATTGGTGCAGATGGTTCACGGAACAGACCGTAGGAGTGGACCCGTTGGCCCACGGAAAGCACCCCCAGCACACCGACACCGGTAATCACGGGCGGGTGGTAGGGCACTGAGGTGGAATACATGGTCCGATTAGACCACAGTGGAGTAGTAAAAGTTGTTATCACTTGGGACAGTGGCTGGAGGAGGCAGTACGCAGCCATCCATTCACGTTGGAAAGGAATTAGGCACCGCGTATGTCTTAGTGCACTAAGACATGGTCCAATGGGGACCATGTGTTGGAGGAAGGGTGGATGGGTCCTTCCATCTATGTGTAGCCAGACCAGACATTCGATAGGGTTTCGAGCTAGAAAAGACTGGCCCGCTATTCTGGTTATGCCGAGGGAACAAACTGAGATGAAGAGTGTTCTAGGATAGAATTAATACAGTCCACAATTATAGGCCCGAAAAGTGGGATAAACTCAGGCCACTGGGCAGTCCAGGCTGGGAACAACTGGACAATATGTTGCTGGTGAGACTAGATAAATTGGGTTCCCCTGGTGACTTGGTGAACTTGACCATGGTAATATTGGGGTGGGTCCATCAACTCCCATTGGGCAGGGCCCATTGTCTATGCTAGACCGGGCCAGCACATACACAATTGGGTCGGATCGGGTCGACCAAGTTGGGTTGAGTCATGTGGGACACCAGGGCTGGGTATCTCAGGTTGGTCTAACCCAGTCAGACTAGGCCCGTACATGACCGCCCTCCTAATACTAAAATTCCAATATCTTTCAGACCATGTATTTGATTGATGAGCCGTTTGCAGTGTTGAACCCTTGCAATGAGGTGGTTCTTTAACCATACTCTAATGAGGAATTCATGGAAGCCGAAATTCGATGAATGTCTTCAGGAATGGTTTCTCCTAGAATCAAGTGCACAACATATGTGAATTGTGCGGCTGACTGAGACACGAAGATTGCTGACAAGGGACTCTATATGGATCAACTACTAGAGACCATGTGTGGATCACATACAATGGTCCACTGTGAAGAAACTATGTGTGACTAGGTAGGCCCACGATGGGGAGTAGCTCTGGGTGTCTTGGTAGAACCATGGTACTCATCACAGATGAGTTAATCAGTATGATGGATAATGTGGTAAGTGAATCTATGTGACCCAACATTCCCACGGTGGGGAGCGACTCTGTGGGACCAAGCATACCCATGATTCTTACCAGGGATGAGTACCCCAGCAGTCCATGGTGTTCTGTGTACGACTAAAAATACCTCGTGCATATCTAACTGGTTTTGAAAATGAGAAGACCTCAGTTGTCTAGTAGTTGAGTAGACCTCAGTGTCTCATTAGGTATGAGTCCCTCTCTATTAAAAGATGATTCACCTCAACAACTGATAAATCATACTTTCTATACTTTGAGTTATACACAGAGTCAATTATCTTTTCTTTGTGTTTTTTCTATTTCTTCTTTTCTAGATGGTCATTCTTTTGTGGTTTTGGGTCCCTAATGAGTATTAGGATACTCACCCCTACACGAGTGTCGCCCTCATGTGTCATGTCCTGTGCAGGTGATCGATGCTTCGACAAAGACCTCGGTGTTCCCACACTAGGTGGTGCTCAGTGAGATGGGAAGGGGAAATTATTTGATAGAGACTGTGGTATTTTGGGACCATGTGGCACTTAGTGAGAAAGAATAGACTGAAATACATCTATGGATACAAGTATATAACCATCATCTACCATTCATGTGCGGTCTCGAGTAGGCGGACCACGGTAGTTATACCTTCCTTTGTGGTATTGGTCTTGTATTCTATCCCCCATGTACATTCATTTTGTATTATAATCTGTGTAGTTTTCTCAATGATAGTTTTGGTTTACCTCGTGTTAAAATTCCATAGTTTTAGCTATGTGTGTATGTACATGTTTAAAGTTAAATGCCTTCACTTTATTGGGATACGTCTTTTCGATGCTAGTCACCACCCCTAGCCTATGGAAGGTGGGATTGGGGTAGTCACTACACGGGCCCTGGGGTACGGGATGTGGAATGTTTTATATGAATACTAGTTGAGGTAGGGGTATGAACATTATTTATTACACCACATAGATGATTCGGTCACAATTATATGTATTTAATTGATTATTTCATTATAATAAAATTCTGGGTTATTTTCGATTTATAATTTTAGATAATTTATAAATAACATTAATGAACCAAACTCATTCATTTTTCATCTAAGGGGGATTTCCCCCCTATATCAGAAATTGATTAATCCACCATAATTATTAAACATTTTCTACAAATTATCCACATATGAATCTCTTATAAACATATCTTATGTATTAATTTTCCTCATTACATGGGGAAATGGAAACATAAGATACATGTTATATTATATGCTCAATAAGGGTAAATATAAGAGATACTAATAAAATATAACAAGTTAGAATAAGATAATAATATGTGTATAATCAAGATACATAATAAAATAATTCCCAATAAAAAATATTTCTTAAAAACAGAGTCATGGTCTATGAAATGACATAACATAAGAAATGAATCATGACAGTTTTCAAGAACAGGTAAATAAACTTGACTCGTGAGAGCATATCATAGTCATGGAAAATATCATAAAATTTAATTTCCTATAATTCTATGTATTTTAAAAAATTAAATGGAATTATTTGGAGACTATCCTTTAAGACAAAACTTTATTCTGATGCCTGGAGTGGCCGAAATGTATTTTTGAACTATTTTTAATGTTCATTAATTAATTGTGTGAGTGGGTTTTTTAACATTATAATTAGTGCTTAGGTAAAAATTATTTGGGTACTGTTGAACCGAGAGCATCGAGCTTAACCTAAGAAGAGCCTAACATTGACTATCATGGGTAGAGCGAAAAAGATATTATGAGGGACTTTGAGAAGAAAAATAAAATAACATTGAAAAGATATTTTAGTATTTTTCATCATCATTACGTAGTGAATATTCAGTGTTGTGGTGTTTTAACACGGTAATGTTGAATTCATTAATGAACCTCATTAATGGATAAGTGTGTCTATGTTGAAATACAATGTGCATCTTATTTATAAAATAAATTAGGGACTCATGGATGGAGAAAAACCCTGGAATTACTTTAATTCAACTCTATCGTGACCCGTACCCTAGGGCTCATTCTGTGACTACCAAAATAACTACCTTCCATAGGCCAGGGGATGGAAACTAGCACTTAGTAGACTTATCCTTAAAAGGGAAGGAATTTTCCATAAAAACTTTTCACAGACAGAAATCTCAAACTATGGAAAATTAACACAATGTAAACCACACCTATTACTAAGATATATACTAAGATTATAGTACAAATAGAAATTATAATGGGTCCACAATGCACGCACAAAACCACAATGGAAAGTACCACTGCTATAGTACATCTGCTTGAGACCCAACCTGAAGGGTAGTTGGAGGATATAAGCCTATAACCATAGGATTACACACATCTTCCCCGTCTCACTGAGCACCACCTGGTCCCAGACCACAAAGGTCTTCGTTGAATTCTTAATCACCCTCACAAGACACAACACAAGTGGGCAATGCCCATATATGGGTGAGTAACACAATACTCAGTCTGGTCCCCAAACCACAATGTAAAGTCCACAAAGAGAATATCACAATGAAAAGACAACTCACACAAGGTATAACATAAATTATAGAAAGTATGATTATCTTTTGAAAAGCCAAATCAGATTTTACTACTGAGGGAGTCATCCCTGATGATTAACTATGGGTTAAATGGATACTGGACCACTGAGGTCCGCTCCCCTACTAGACCACTGAGGTCAATGGATCTATTGGACCATTGCGATCTGCTCATCATATCCTTCATGTTATAACCATCTGTAGGATTCCCACTCTCCAGTGTGCTTGATTCCAAGAGAAACAACACCTCAAACAATTTTCCGTATAATGACTTCCATGAAAACTCACTTGGAGTATTCCCAAATGACCATCTCAGCACAAGGTTCCCAACAACACTGAAAACGCATGAACCAGATGCCTGATATGAAAGATATTGGTGTTTTAAAAAATAATGTCTGACTGTGTTCATGCCCAGTCTAACATGGTCGGACCAACTCAACCAACCAGACCCAGGGGTCCCACATGAACTGAACCATTTTGGATAACTCCACCCGACCTGGTTGGGTCTGTCCCGACCTGATCAAGCCTTGAACAGTCGCAAGGCCTATTGGGCCTTGATTAACTCAACCCAGTTCAGTTATTGGTCTAGCTGGTAGGTTCACCCAGTGTCCTGGTTCTCATCTGGTCATAAAGGGACTGACATGCAGTTGAAAGCCGGGTTCATTAGAGAGCTTGGGACTCTGCTACGTGAATGGGATAGTTCAACTCCATGTAATCCCATCTACAATAGTCTTAGATCATGATGCACACTCTACATTCCCATTGTGGAACAGATTAAAAGAGGAATTTGGTAATCAATTATTCTTGAGAAAATACTTTCACCCACTTACATATGGTTTGATGGAGTAGATAATATAGACCTTAGAGGACATGCTTTATGGTTGCGTTATTGATTTTGTTAACAGTTTGTATGACCACATACCATTGATGGAGTATGGGTAAAACAACAGCTACCACTACACAATCACTGTGGAACCATTCGATGCACTGTAAGGACAACCATGTTGGTCGCAGTTATTACGGAAATACCCCAAAGAGTCATCACTTATGGGTCTAGAGATCATAGATTCTACCACTAAGAATGTCCAAGTCATCTGATATTATATGAAGACAGAAAAGATCTGACAAAAGGCCTTTTCTAATATGTGTTGGAGACCCTTGTAGTTCAAGGAGGGGGACCATGTGTTCTTACAAATCTCTCCTCACCATGGGATATAGAGATTTGGTCATAGAATAATTTTATCTCTAAGGTTCATTATACCATTCCAGATACTGAGAAGAGTTATCAAGGTGGCATACCACATGGATCTACTATCGTAGTTAGAGAGTGTGCACTATGTCTTCCGCATATCCCAGCTTAGGAGAAACATTCATGATCCTTCTCTTGTCATCAACCATGGTGAGTTGGAGATCGATGACGAGGAATCATTCATGGAGTACCTAGTAAATATATTGTATCAACCGAAGATGATTCTTTAGGGTTGTTCTATTACTCTGGTGTATGTTTATTGGCACCACACGAATCTCTAGGAGAGCGTGTGACATCAGGAGGCTCATATTCATGCTCAATAGCCCCATTTGTTTTATTATCCATTTTTTTTTATTATGAGGACGTAAATCCCTAAAGGTGGGTGTAACTTAATGTTTCAAAATTCCATGTAATTTTTTTGAAAATTAAATGGGATTATTAGGAGACCAGGCTCTGAGACGACATGTGTTTTTGAGTCCTGTAGTGGTCAGAATGTATCTTCAATCAATTTTTAATGTTCATTAAATAATTATGCAAGAAGGTTTTTATAACTAAAAAACTAGTGCCCGTATCAAAAATAATAGGGATCCATTGAACTCAGTGCATCAGGATTCTCCTAGGAAGGGCCTAACATCGACCAGCATGGGTCGACCGAAAAATATTGTTTTAGGGACATTGAGAAGTAAAAAAAATAACATAAAAACGATATTTTGTTAATTTATATCATCATTACACAGTGAATCGTATGCCCTATGGTGCAATGAAAAGGCCACACTATATCAATTAATGAACTTCATTAATGGATTTGTGTGGTGGAACTGCCACATGCAACACATCTTCCTTCATTAATTATTTTGGGACTCACGGATGATGAATAACCCTAAAATTCCCCTGATTACACATTTTCATGACTCGCCCCCCATAAACCATGTCATGAATATCCCAAGCCTTCCTTCCATAGACCATAGGATGAAGACAATAATCGAGTAGCCATATCCCAAAAAGAGAAGGTTCTTTTCTTTAAAATGGTACACATGCACAAAACAATACTTCTAAAATTATACACAATGAAAACCAAAACTATAATAGAGAAATCTACTAAGATTACAGTACCAAATGAAATCATAATGGGGCTATAATAAAAGAACAAAATGAAAAATTAATGTTCATATTCTATGATCCATCTACTCGAGACCCTACCTAAAGGGCAGGTGAAGGGTAGCTACTTGTAGCCATAAGAGTATACCCATATGTCCAGTCTCACTAAGAACCACCTTGTCCCGGATCACCATGGTCAATTTCAATGTATCAATCACCTACATGAGACATGACATGTGTGGGTGAATCCTATGACGGGGTGAGTAAAACAATACTTAGTAGGAATCCCAAACCACAAAGGAAAGACGAAAAAGAAAGGACCACAAAGGAAAGACAAGTCGCACTATGTTTATCTCAATGCTTAAAATTATGATTATAAGTCGTAATGATGAATCATTTTTTATTGCCGAGGTACTCATCCCTGATTAGTAACCATGGTTTTCTATGATACTAAACCACTGAGGTCTGCACCACTACTGGACCACTGAGGCCCACTGGGCTATTGGACCACTGAGGTCTGCTTGGCTATTGGACCACTGACGTCCCCTAAGCTACTGAACCATGAAGTACTACTCGACCACTCAACCACAAGGGTCCACTAAACTACTTAACCAATGAGGTATGCTCATCAATCCTTCATGTCATATCCATATGTGGAATTCTTGTTCTCTACTATGCTTGATTCCGAGAAAATTTACATGTCAAGACATCGATCATATCCTGAATTCCACAAAGACTCACTTAAAGTATACCAAAATTACTGCCTCTTGGCAAGGGTCCAAATTCCACAAAAATAATTTCAATCAGATGCATGGTCTGAAAAATATTGGAGTTTTAGTAATTATGGTATAGTTGCATCTGAGCCCGGTCTGACATGTTTGGTCCAACCCGAACTACCCGACTTAGGGGCCACACATGACCTGACCAGTTTCTGCCGACCCAACCTAACCTGACCCAATGGGGTCTGGGTTGAGTATGTCTAGTGTTTCTTAGTGGCTAAGCACATTGGGCCTTGCTGGACCCAGCCTAGTTATGTCATGGGTCTGGCATTCCTGGTCGCCCAGTAACCTGATTCTCATCTGGTCAGAACTGGTCTCACACAAATTCAGGAGAAGGGTATAGTAGAGATATTGGGACACCTCTACATGAAAAAATAGTTTGAATCCATGGATTCCCTTCTACGATAGTCTCATATCATGATGCATGCTATGCATGCCTATTGTATGAGGGATTATAATAGGAATTTGAGACTCAAATGTGCTTGAGCATAGCCTTTCACCCACAAATTTATGTGTAGATGGAGAGGACCATATAGACTTTGGGGAAAATTATATGTGCTTGTGTTCTTGATTTTGGTCACAATTAGGATGACCACCAACCACTGCTAGAGTTTGCGTACAAAAAAATCTACCACTCCACCATCAGTATGGAACCGTTCAAGGCACTATACAGATGACCATGTAGGTCATCGTAATGCTGGATAGACCCAGGGGAATTAGTAAAAATGGATCCATATATGGTATGGGATACCAAAAAGAAGATTTAGATCAACTGAGAGTGGATGAAGACTACACATGGCTGACAGTATTCCTATTCTGATAGGAAATGGACCCCCTTGGGCACCATTTGAGGCACTGTACAAATGACCACATAGGTCACCGTTATGCAGTATAGACCTAGGGAGGAAACACTCATGTGTCTATAGATGGTACATGATACCAATAAGAAGTTTTAGATCATACGAGATAATATGAATACTATACAAAGACGATAGAATTTTTAAATTGATAGTTGAGGGAGTCCTTTGGAGTTTTAGGAAGGGGACCACGTGTTCCTATGGGCATCTACTCAAGGATAGATTTAGAGATTTGGATGGGGCAACAAGTTATCTCTGAGGTTTATCGATGCTTTATTCATACTGAGCATAGTGGGAATGGTGGCATACCACTTGGATCTACATCCATAGTTAGAGAGGGTGTATAATGTCTTCAATGAATCCTAGTTGAAGTGATACGTGCACAACCCTTCACATGTCATCAACCATAATGAGCTAGAGATTTAAGACTGTGTGACATTTATGGAGTACCATTGGGAGACTGAGGATTGACATGAGAGTATCATTCATGGAAGACCGATTCCTCTGGTTCACGTTTGCTGGAAGCACGATAATCTCTATAAGATTATGTGGGGGTAGGAAGCTCAAATTTGTTCTCAGTACCCCCATTTGTTTGATTAGCCCATTTATTGGCTTACAAGGACATGAATCCCTAATGGTGGGGGTAATGTAATGTCCCATAATTCCATGTAATTTTTTTGAAAATTAAATTGGATTATTTCCAGACTAGTCTCTGAGATGGAATGTGATTTTGGGTCATGGAGTGGATGGAGTGTATTTTACAACTTTTTTTAAAGTTCATTAAATAATTGTGAGAGTGGGTTTTTCTAACTTTTAAATCATTTCCTGAATAAAAAATATTAGGGTACTGTTGAAATCAAAGCATCAGGATTCTCTTAAGAAGGTCTTATCCTCAATCGATGTAGTTCAACAAGAAAAAAACATTCATGACATTGAGACAAAAAATAAAATAACATAAAAAAGTTATTTTATTATTTTTATTCATTGTTACATAGAAAATAATTAGTGATATAGTGCAGCGATTAAATGACATTGAATTCATTAAGGAACCACATTAATTGATCAATGTGGTGACACTGCAACAAGTACCACTGCTTCCTTATTTAATTAATCAGTGACTCAGGAATGACGAAAAACCCATGAATTCATCTGATTCCAATCTATCATGACTCTTCCACTAAGGATTCATCTAGGACTACCCCTAGCCATCCATCCATAAACTAGGGGCTGCTGACTAGCACTGAGTAGGCATATCAGAAAAAATGAAATCATTTTAGTTTAAACATGTACACATGCACAAAGCTCAAACTATGGAATGGAAACATAAAGATATCCACAACATTCATTGAGATATCTACTGAGAGTATAATACAAACTAAAAGTATAATGGGGGTATAATACAAGACCAAAAATACAATGAAAAGTACAACAATAATGGTCCATCTAATCGAGACCCTACCTGATGGGTAGGTAAAGGGTGGCTGCCTCTAGTAGTAGTAGTATGCCTATCTGTCCCGCCTCACTAAGAACCACCTCATCTTGGAACACAATGGTTTCTGTTGAATTTTTGATCACCTTCATGTGATACAACACATATGGGTGAATCCCATTCAAGGGTATGTAACACAATACTAATTAGATACCCCAAACCATAATGGAAGGACCTCAAAGTAAAGACCACAAAGAAAAGAAATGTCACACCAAGTATAACTCAATGTATAGAAAGTAGGATTGCCAGTCGTAAAGATGTATCATCTTGTACTATTGATAGATTCATCCCTTACGAGTCACTAAGGCTTGGTCTACTACTGAACCACTAAGGCCTACTCCACTACTAGACCACTGAGGTTCGCTGGTCTACTAGACCACTGAGGTCTTCTCTTATGCTGGAAAACTATGGTTTGCTCTGCTACAAAACCACTGAGCTCCCCTTAGCTACTGGACCACTAATTTTAACTCATCATATCCTCTATGTCACATCCATCTATAGGATTCCCGCTCTCCAGTGTGCTTGATTCGAGGAGAATCTACACCTCAATCCATCTGTCATATCTCAACTACTAAAAAACTAACATAGATTATACCTAAAGGAATGTCTTGGAAAACGGGTCCCAACTCTACAAACGACATGTCAATCAGATGCCCAGTCTAAAATATTTTGGTTTTTTAGTAATCATGGGATAGTGGCAGTTGGGTCTGGTCTGACTTGGTTAGACGGACCTAACCTACTCGACCAGGGGCCCCACCGAGTCTGGGCCATCCTAGTCCAGCCTAGACCATTGGCCAGGCCCATTGGCCCTTCTTATACTAAGCTCAGTTCGGTCGTGTGTCTAGCCCGCCGGTTCGCCGATCATCCCGGTTCTCATCTTGTCAAAACTGGTCTGACACCCATTCGAGATCAGGTTTTAGTAGAGAGCTTGTGACACCTCTACATGATGTAAATAGTTTGACTCCCTGGAGTCCCATCTATGATAGTCTCATATCGTGATTCACGCTTTACATCCCAATTCTGGAAGGGATTACACGAGGCTTTAGGGAATCAACTATGCTTGGGAAAAACCTTTGAAGCATAGATAGACGATGAGAAGGAGCATAACATATAGACCATGGAAGAAAGTTTTCATGATTAAGTTATTCATTTTGGTCACTGTACGAAGGACCACCTACCATTGGTGGAGTTTTCATACAACAAAAATTACAACTCCACCATTGATGTGGCACCATTTGATGCATTGTATAGACTAAAATGTAGGTCACCGTTATAATAGATAGACCCAGGGGAGTCAGAAATAATGGGTACGAAGATTGTACATGATACAAATAAGAAGGTGAAAATCATTTAAGATAAGATGAAGACTGTAGAGAGACAATAGAATTCATATTTTAAAAGGCAACTGAGACCCTTGGAGTTCTAGTAGTGAGGCAAAATGTTCATAGGGATCTCTCCTCGACGAGGGATAAATAGATTTGGTAGGGGAGGAAAGTTATCTTTGAGGTTCATCGAACCTTTCCTGATACTGAGAGGAGTTGGAGAGGTGTCATATCTCTTGGCTCTACCACAATAGTTAGAGAGGGCACACAACGTCTTCCACATATCCTAGCTGACAAGATACGTGCACGACCCTTCTCACATCATCGACCCTAGAGAGCTGAAGATTGTCGATGGGTGACATTCATAGAGTTCCCAGTGGAGATATAGAATTCACATGAGAGTTTCCTTCATGTATTGTTGATTCCAATGATGCCAATTCATTGGTAGCACATGAATCTCTAGAAGATCATGTAGGAGAAAGATGCTTAGATTCATTCTTAGTACCCCCATTTGTTCGATTTTATCAGGTTTTGTCTTACGAGGACATAAATCCCTAATAGTGGGGTAATGTAATGTCCTTTAATTCCATGTAAATATTTTTGATAATTAAACGGGATAATTTTGAGACCATACTTCTAGATGTCATTTGATTCGTAGGCCTGGAGTGGTTGGAATATACTTTCAAACTATTTTTAATGATTATTAAATAATCTAGCGAGTCGGTTATTATAACTTTTAAACATCTACCCAGATCAAAAATTTGTGGACACCATTGAACATATAGCATTGGGAATCACCGCGGAAGTTCCTAACATCAACTAGGATGGGTCGACAAAAAAGATAGTTTTTGGACATTGAGAAGAAAAATAAAATAACTTAAAAGTTATTTTATGATTATTTTTCATCATTACAGAGCAACTCATTATCACTACAGTGCAGTCACGAGGTGATGTTGAATCCATTAATGAACTTTATAAACAAATTATTGTGGTGATTTTGTAACACACCAACACCTTCCTTCTTTAATTAATCATATAACTTTAGCTGAAAAACCACCCTGGAATTCCTCTAATACCACTCTATCATGACCTGTCTCCCAGGGCCTATTTCGTGACTATCACAAGACCGCCTTCCATAGGCCAGGGGCTGGAAAATAGCATCATGTTGGAATATCCCAAAAGGGAAGGAATTTAAATTTAAACTACTACACACACAAATCTAAAACTACAGAAAGTAAACACAAAGTCAACCACAACTGTTAAAAAGACATATATTGATTTTAAAGTATAAATTGAAAGTATGAAGGGGCCAAAACATAAGACCAAAACTACAAAGGAATGTACAACTACCATGGTCTATCCACCAGAGACCCTAACATAATACTAGGTGAAGGGTATCACCCTTTAGCCATAGGAGTACGCTTGTCCATCCCGTCTCACTAAGAACCACCTTGTCCCAGACCACCAAGGTCTCCATTGAAGCAGTGATCACCTTGATGAAACACGAAATGTGTGGGAAAATCCACTGAAGAGTTGAGAGAAAAAATACTCATTAGGGACCCCAAAACACAAATGAAATGCCATAAATCAAATACCACAAAGCAATGTTAGCTCACACCAGATATTAATCATAGTATAGAAAGTAATATTATCCGTCTTAAGGATGAATCATCTTGTACTACTGAGGGACTCATACCTGATGAGTCATTAAGGTTTCATTGGATATTGGACCACTGAGGTTTTCTTCATTACAGGACTACTGAGATTCATTAGGCTACTGGGACACTGAGATCTTCTCGGCTACTAGACCACTGAGTTTCGCTTGACTACTGTATCACTGAGCTCTTCTCACCTACTAGACCACTGAGGTTTTCTCATCATATCCTTTATGTCACATCCATCCATAAAATTACTGCTATCTAGTGCACTTGACTATGAGAGAATCTATTCATCAATCCATCAGCCATATCTTGATGACTACAAAAACACACAAAGAGTATACCCAATGGAATTTCCCCTGGAATGGGACCCAAATCTGTAGACGACGCATCAATAAGATGGATGATCAAAATGATATTGGAATTTTAGTAAACATCTATCAATTATGTTACTTCCTTGTCTTATTTGGTCATACTGACACGAAAAAACTGACCTGGGTGCCCCACATGACCCGACCCATTTCAGCTGACCCGACTTAGCCTGGTTGGGTCTGGGAAAATCCATTCTAGCTTGGCTCAGTGACTAGGCCCAATGGGCCTTACATGACCTATCTAAGTTCAACCATGGGTCCAGCCCATCGAGTTTCCCAATGACTCTGTACTCATCTGGTCTTAACCGGTCTGACACCCATTCGAGATCATGGTTAGGTAGAGTTCTTGGGATCACTCTTTGTGAAGTAGATAGTTTGACTCTATGGAGTCCTATCTATGATAGTCTCTGATCGTGATGCACAACTTACATCCTAGTTGTTGAAGGGATAGCATGAGGTGTTTGGGACTATCCTATGCTTGAGAACAACTTTTCACCCATAGATAAATGGTTAAACGGAGCAAACCATACATAACATGAAGGAAATTATTCATTCTTATGTTCCTGATTTTGGTCACAGTTGAGAGGAACACCTTCCACTAGTAGAGATTACGTACAACAATATCTTTCACTCCACCATCATTATATCACCATTGAAGGCACTTTCTGGATGACCCTACATGTCACTGTTATAATGGAAATTCAAAGGGGATTCAGCACTTAGGGGACCCTTATAAATGGTACAGGGTACTATTAAGATGGTGTAGATCATCCGATGGTGGATGAATTTATTATAGAGCCAATAGAATTCATATGCGTATAGGAGACATAGTCCCTTGGAGTTAAATGATGGGGTCCATGTGTTCCTATGGGCCTCTCCTCAATGAGGGATACTGAGATTTGTCTGGAGTTCCATGTTATCTCCGAGGTTCATCATACCATTCATGATACTGAGTAGATTTGGTGAGGTGGTGTACCACTTGGTTCTACCCCCGTAGTTAGAGGGGGTCCCAACGTCTTCCATGTATCCCAACTTATGAGATATGTTCATTACCCATCTCACGTCATCGACCACGATGAGCAAGAGATGTAGGACCAGTCATCATTTTTAGAGTACCTGGTGGAGATCGAGGATCGAAAGGAGGGGATCCTTTAAGGACATTCAATTCCTCTAGTGAATCTTCGTTTAAAGCACATGAATCTCTCGGAGAGCACATGGGTACAAGAGTCTCAGATTCATGATCAGTACCCCCATTTGTTCGATTATCCCTTATTTTGGATTACATGGATGTAAATACCTAATGGTGGGGGTAACGTATTGCCCTGGAATTCTATGTAATTTTTTTAAAATTAAAATGGATTATTTAAACACCAAGCTCTGAGATTACAAGTGATTCTGGGGCCTGATGTGGGAGAAATTTATTTTAAAATTATTTTTATTGTTTGTTAAATAATCATGAAATTTGATTTTTTTTTTAAAATTTATATTGGTTCTTGGATCAAAAAATCAGATGGAATCATTGAACTCAGGGTGTGGATATTCTCCTTCAAAGGGCTAAACATCAACCGGTGAAGGTTGGCCGAATAATATAGTTTTCGGGACATTGAGAATAAAAATATAATAACATAAAAAGTTATTTTATAATTTTTCTCTATCATTAGGTAGTGACTCTTATATGATTTATTGTAGCATCGAGTCTATGATAAATACATTAATAAACCTCGTTAATGGATCAGTGTTGTGATACTGCAACACACAGTGTGTCTTCCTTCTTTAATAAATCAGGGACTCATGGTTGATGAACCACACTAGAATTCCTCTAATTCCACTCTGTAAAAACATGCCCCAAGGGTCTTTTCCATTACTTCATCAAAACATCCTTCCATACTCTAAGGGATGGAGAATAGCACCGAGTAGAAAATATACCAAAACGGAAAGGCATTTTTTATTAAACCTGTACACATGAAAAAATCTCAAACTACAAAAAGTAAACACAAAGTTAACCACAATTGTGACTGAGACATCTACTGAGAGTATAGTATGAATTAAAAGTAAAGAGGTCCTATAATACTAGCCCAAAAACAAAAAGGAATTTACAAATAACACAATTCATCCACTCAAGACCCTACTTGAAGGGTAGGTGAAGGGTAGCTACCTGTAGCTATATGAGTACCCTCGCCCGTCCCATCTCACTAAGCACCACATAGTCCTGAACGACATAGGTGTCTACTGATGTTTCGATCACCTTCATGAGACATGACATGTGTGGTAAAATCCTGTGTAGGGATGACTAAAGAAATACTCAGTAGGGACCCCAAAACACAAAGAAATGACACCAATCAAAGACCAAAAAACAGTGCCCACAAAGCAAAGACAACTCACACGAGGTATTACGCAAATTATATAATATAATTTTATTAGTCATAAAGATAAATCATCTTGTACTACTATGTGACTCATCACTGATGAGTCACTCTAGATTGATTGGATATTGGACAAATGAGTCATGATCCTTTACTAGATCGCTAAGGTATGATAGCTTATTGGACCACTGAGGTCCACTCGGATATTGGACATCTGAGGTCCAATCGGGTATTGGATGACTGAGATTTTCTCATCTTCTGGACCAATGTGGCCTGCTTGGCAAATCGACCACAGAGTTAGGCTCATTGTATCCTTTGTGTCGCATCAATTTGTAGGATTCCCACTCTCTAGTGTGGATTATTATTATAGAATCTAAACCTCAATCTATTGGTCATACCTCCACTACCCTGAAAACTCACTGGGAGTATACCCAATGGGTTGTCTCATTGTAACGGTCCTAATGTCATAGACAGTACGTCAATCAGATGCACAGTCTGAATGATATTGGCGCACTGGTGAGCAGACCTTAGTCCCAGAATCTAGCACACTTGGGAGCAGGAATCCTACAGATTGAAATGACACGAAAGATATGACGAGTGTACCTTTGTGGTACAGTAGCCGAACAGAGCTTAGTAATCCATTATCCGAGCGACCCTCAGTCATATAGTAGCCGAGTAGACCTCAGTGGTCCAGTATCCGAGTGGACCTCAGGTAATACCCCAAAACATCCATGGTACATTTCCCTTTGAATAAAGTATTTGCTTGCGTTGTACGCAAGATGGTGTTTTAACAGACCACGACTAATCTAACTAGCGGTTATGAACAGTAATACCTGCTTTTTTGAAATTCTATAAATTTTATTTTTCTAAATGGAATTCATTTTTGAATTTGACATATCTAAATTAGGTTAGGGTGAATTTTTGGTATTTTTCTGAAACTGTCCAATTCTGGATGAATAATGATAAACAATGTGTTATTGTTTAAAACTGATGTTTTTATTTAAGTAATTAGTTATTTTATTTTAATTTATTTTAAGTCAAATATATATATAATACCTAAATAATTTCAATGTAATTAATTGGAGTCATTTTATAATAAGTTTAGATACATAAAATTTTATTGAACTTTTTACCTTCTTTTACCCACCTTCTAGGAGAATTTGCAAATTTGCATAAAACATAATTTTACTGCATCAGTAAGATGAATTTCAAAAATCCAAGAGACATGGTTGAAATCATTTAGTAAAATGTGGTTCAACTATATGAAAATAATTTTCGGTGAATAGTAACTTTTGACATTTATTTACCACAGTTAAAAGTAAAAAAGGTAATTAAGGGTAAAAATGATATTATATTACCCTAACAGATGTCATAAATCTATTAGACAAGTTTAATTCGAAAAAAACAACCTTATTAATAAAATATGATCCTATTTGTCCAATTGTGTTTGATTAGGACATTTATTATTACTTTATTTAACGAAGAGTAAGAAGAGTTAAATTCAATGTTTAATAAATAAATCATTTTTAATATAGGATTACACTCAATTTAAATTCGACTATAAATATTAATTAGAAAGATAAAAATATGTCCTGCATAATGGTAATTTATTTGTAATATTTATACATTAAATAATTTAATTTATTTATGACACAATGATGATCCAGTAATTATATTAAAAATAAAATATTAAAATAATTGATGTTATAAATATCCAAATAAATGTACACTGAGGCTTTTGATGAATTCCATTAACTTTATAGGTTAATATGACTTTTTAGGGTTTATGGAAAAAAATTATTCGAACTTATAATGTTTTTATGGCTTTCAAAAAAATTAAATACTAAGTAGTTTCAAAATTGACATAATTGGGTTTTTAAAACAAATTCTATATTATTAATTGATATAATATTTCTAAAAATATAAAGATCGGACAAAGGAATTAGATAAATTTATATATATTATTACTAAAACACTTGGGGTTTTCATGGCTTGTAACAGTATGTTTATTGACCGTATAATATAAAATTACAAGGAGACATGGTAAATGTCAAACTATTTAACTAAGAATTAAATCTATAATATAATGTAAATATGGTAAACTAAACCTATCTAAAACCTATTGGTTGATAGGTTTTAGACCCATAACAACCTTATATTCATAATAAATTATTTTTAAGCCATTATAAACCGAAAATGATTTTATTATAAAATAATATTTTAATCTTTTCGTAAAGTGACCCTCACCTCTCTCAAAAAAGGTACTTCCACATCTCTTAATTTCACACCTCCAAAGCCATTTAGATTAGCCAAACACTTCTCAAATATCCTCTCAAATATACTCCCCTAAAATTAGAAGCCTTTATTTGATCAGAAATCCTTCCTGTGAAACCCATTGAATCAACTCAAAAAGAAACACCTAAAGAAGAGGTTATAATTTCACCACACAGTTTCAAGATCATTTCTTATTCCAATATATCTTTCATTGTATATTTCATAACTAAATGATAAATCTATTAACTTTTACATACTTTAATGTTATTATAAATATGTAACAACCAATTTTGTTATTATATCCATCCTATAAATGACAAAGTCACTATACCTTCGTTTGTACTGCTTACCATCTCCACATTGTGGTGTAGTTTGTTATTCAAAAACATTATTATTTTTATGGGTATAAAAATGTGTATAATTAATGTAAATAATAAATATAACATGTTAATGAATCTTTATATATGATATACTATCCAATTAAATATGATTTAACCATCAATATATTGATATTGACGCTCGTGCATACGTACGGATTATCGTCCCCACAAATGTGATGAGATTTATTCCCCATCGTAATAACTCATCAATAATTTTCATTTTATGATTAAAAATATAGATTAGGAACATAATATCATTATGTGTATGAATCAAATACGTCAAATCCTTAACAAACATGGCTTATGAAAACAATCATATAAAGGAAAACGAATCAGTTAACACCCAAAACGATGATAATACTAAAATATTATTAACAAAGTCATATTAGAAGATCATATATGATATCATATTTATGTATATGATTCTTGTATAATTTAATAACAATTATTTAACTATTATACAGGAGTTTAACAGCCCCTTTACTAAGAAAATTTACATGGTAAGGGTTAATTCTACAATATATTTACTTATTTATGCTTGTTAATATGTACGTATCTACAGGGTCCCATATATCATCCACATCTGTGTTTTTGTAAAAATGCAATTCTAAACATTTTTACTATTTACTAGACTATGGGTTAAAGTTGTTTATACCCTTATTTGACCACATATGTTTTGAAAGGATTATTTCTGTCGTTTTCCAAATAAGGTACTTTATGACCTTCTCGACAAAATTAAGGTAAGAATGTCTTTTTGTTAACTTTTATGGTTGGTGTGGCTATTTTCCACCATTATAACATCGTCGAAGATTCACATACAATCTTATAAAAATATATTCAAAGTAAATTTTTTCTTTTATAATTATATGAATTTTAAATGATTTCAAAATAGAAAGAGATATTTCTCTACAAAAGGTTTTGATTTCATCTTTGTCAACATACTTTGAAGGAATTTAATCTTTTTGAAGTTGATTATTATGATAAAAATATTACATATTGTATTGAAGGTTGTATGATATGTTTGACTATGGATGTGTTATTTTTATACCATTCATGGTTTGTGGATAAAGTATTGACATTTTTTATGCTGGTTTTAATACTAATGTTCGTGTTTTGTTTAATACTTTTCATATGAGGAATGCACTAGACTTAGTAAGGGATGGGTATATCCCACTATAGATACTCAATGCATCGGTAGGTCTCATGAGACAAATTAGTGTTTTGGAATAAGGCCTTGACAAAATCTTTTTTTTTGTCTTTCCATGAGGCTATGACTATGTGTTTATGAAGTATGGAATTATGCATTCCAACATTAAGAAATTGTCTATTGATATTACCTGTGATTATTAGACTAGTAGAATGTTGATGTGAAAAATGAAATGGCATTATTTGATTTATCTTTTCCATATTATGATGAATTTTATGTTTAAAAGGATTTTTATAGTATTATACATTACCTTAGATGTTTATTCTTATTCCTAAATGTTTCTTGTATATTGTTATCCTTACTAAGAATCTTAGGTCACCCCTTTCTATGTCTTATTTATTCCCAGGATGTGAAAAAGTATCTTATAATTGTCCTGCAGGGTTAGTCTAAGTGATTAATGTGGTAAATGGGGACAATGATGTTGTTTTTTTATTTCATAATGTAATGTAAATCATATGAATGTATTTAGTACATATAATGCTACTAATCTGATCGGTCTTTCTTGTTTTTTATCCCTTGTGATCATGCTAATGTTATGTAATAATGCACCGAACTTGGGTAAATTGAGTCGCGGAATTAAAATTGGTATCAGAGGAAGTGTTTTACAAACCTTAGAAACTATATTTAGATAAACACTAATTAGAGCACATTACCGTAAGGTAGACATTGACGATTGGTATAGAAGTACATCCTATAATTTTATTAATGTAGATAATTTTTGTATTTTCTGAGCAATACATCCCTGTCTGGATATGAGTAGTTTGAGGTGGATCTAGAACAGATGTAACTAGGAGTGAAATTTCTAATAAAGAGTTTCGTTCGTGACCTGGGGTATCCTGGTACATGACAATGGGCATTTCTCCACTCTTGGTTAGGACACTCTTGGGATATATGCTTAAGATAATTCACATTTTCTTTACAAACCATTATGAAAGAATTATGAGTATATTTTTTTATGATTATGGATTATATTAATAAATTATTCAATTTATGTTAAGTGTTTTACAAGTTTGAAATTATGTATTGTGATTCATAAACTAATCTAGGGTATGCCATTGTTTAGAAATGGTGCCTAGTGGAAGGAATGGAAACTGTATCAATGAATGTAATCCATGTAGGTATTTTCCTCCAACTCAAGATAATTATAGTGGAGCTAGTGATGCTATTGGCACTGAACATCTTATCACCATACTGGGAAAACTCACTCAGGATATGAATAATAACCTTACCCGTATAGAGCACCAAGATCCACAATGTGGAGGATCAATGTTAGACCGCTTCATTAGGTAACAACCACCAATATTCAATGGGAGTACAAACCCATTATTTCTTGATCAATGGATAAGTTCCATAGATATAATATTTCATTCTTTGGGGAGTAGTAAAATAGAAAAATTTATCATGGTAGTTTGTTACCTCACAGGAGATGCAGATCAATGTTATTCATTAATCCAAAACACAAAAAAAGATTAATAAGTATCGAACATGGAATGGAGGGTTTTGAAAGATATTTTATTAGAAAAATTATTTTCTTTGTGACCATCTAGCAGATATAGAAAGAAAATTTCTGAGTTTGAAGAAAAAGGCGGATAAGGATGTCACCAAGTAGGAGGCTAACATTACAAGGTTAGAAACGAATGTATCAAATTATATATGTAACCCACAGATTAAGATTGATCAATTATTTGATGGGTTAAAACCATTTCTCCATCAACTATTAGTCTCACAATTTTTTTATCATATGAAGATTTTGTCTCATGTGCTATCAATACAGATAAGAAATTCTCTATGTCTTATGACTTCAAAGAAAAGCTAGAGAAAAGATAACTGCTGATCTCTCTGGAAATAGAAATAAGGGGAACTATGGAATAGTTGAATATCCATCCTATGCTAAATGTGGGAAGAAACACCCTGGTACTTTCTTGAAGGGAATGGGAGTCTGTTACAAGTGTAGCGAAAATGCCACCAAGAATGTCATTGTAACGGAAATAAAGAAGATATCAATGTTGAATGCTACAATTATAGAGATAATAGAAATTATGAAAATGAATTTCCAATACTCTAATAGAAAATACCTCATAGAAGTCCAAGGGAGAAAGGCCAAGCTTGTGCAATCACTACTGCTGAGGTTGATGCTCTGAAAGACGTGGTGGCAGGTAATTTAATGGTTTCCTCAAGTTTTGAAAATGCTTTATTTTATTATGGATCATGGTATTGTTTCATATCTTCCTACGTTTATAAGAAAATTAGATATTTTCAATTTGAATTAACAAGGGTGTTGTCCGTAAAAATTCCTAAGGGAAGTATCATCGCACCAAAGTTTTGTGAATCAGTTCCCATTAGGGTATATAAATGTTCTTTATCTGCTAATCTCATTGTCAAACTCATGATTGAATTTGATATAATCCTTAGAATGGATTTCCTTTCAGACCATGATGTGAAAATTTATTGTAAGAAGAAGGAGGTTACAATTTCCGATGATGATAAGGAATACATTATCTTTAGACCAGAAATGTAACCATCTGATTCTTATCTGGAGCCCCTAGTAGCTTTACTAAATTCAAATATTAGAGACGAAGAAAATGAAATAACAATGGGTGAGGAAAATAATGTTCGAATATATGGCGTACCTATTGTGAAAGAATATGTTGATGTGATTCCAGAGGATTTACCTGGACATCCTCTAGAATGATAATGTGAGTTTTCCATAGATTTAATTCCGGGTTCAAATCAAATATTGAAGACTCCTTATAGAATGGCCATTGTGGAATTTTTGTAACTAAAGAAAAAACTATAAGAATGGATTAATAAATGATTTATTCACCCTATTGTTTCTCTATGGTCACTCCAATCCTTTTTGTTAAGAAGAAAGACAGATCTATGAGGTTGTGAATTGACTAGTGGGGGATCAATGCTATAACAATAAAGAACAGGTATACCCTACCTTGCATTCTTGATTTATTAAGAAAACATCATGGAGATCAATATTGTTCAAAGATTGACCATCAGTATGGATATCATCAGTTGTGTGTGAAGAGGGGAGACATTCCGGGAACAACATTTCTAACTAGGTATGGGCGTTACAAGTTTACAGTAATTCTTTTTGGATTGACTAATGCACCCTCTGTCTTCATGGATTTAATTAATAGATTTTTCAAGGAATCTCATTATGACATTGTAGTGGTATTTATTTCTGATATCTTGGTATACTAAAAAATATACAAAGATCATGGAAATCACTTGCGCATTGTTCTAAAAACCCTGAGAATAAATGAAATATATGGGAAGTTTAGCAGGTGTGAATTCTGGATTAATAGATTTCTTTTCTTGGAAATATTTTCTCTTTGTATGGAATCTCTATTGATCCATTAGAGACCATGAAAATCCATGAATGGCCATCCCCGATGAGTATAACATGGGTATGCTGTTTTATAGGTTTAGCTGGTTATTATCGATAATTCATCCATTATTTTACCCAGTTGGATAACCCATTAACCAAGCTCACACATAAAGAGGATAAAATTATTTGAAAAAAAAAGAATGTGAATTATGTTTTGAATAACTGAAGAGAAGATTAGTTAGTGCTTCTATCTTGACTCAACCATAAGGGAAAGATGGGTTTGTTATTTATAGTGATGCTTCAAAGAAAGGACTTGGTTGTGTCCTTATGCAGAATGATAGAGTTATTGCCTCTGCATCACGACAAATAAAAATTCTTGAGAAAAACTATCCCACTCATGATCTGGAGTTAGAAATTATAATCATTTCTATGAAGATATGGAAACACTATCTCTATGGTGAAAATGTGAGATTTATACTGATCATAAGTGTTTGGAGTATATTTTCTAACAAAAATAACTCTGCATGAGGAAAAGGAGATGGCTTGAACTAATCAGGTATTATGATTTCTCAATACACTACCACCTGGGGAAGGAAAATATGGTGAGAGATGGTTTGATTAGAAAGGTTCATGGGGTTTTGAAAAAAATGAGAGTTGAAAGGGATCCTATTTTCATGGATCTAGTAATGATGGATATGGGAATAACCATGAAAGGTTAAACATTCATACTTTTTCAAATGGTTGCAAAACCATCTTTACTAGAAAGTAACAAAAGATATCAGACTAATGATGATGATTATCAAAAGATAACTAAAGATGTAAATGATGGGAGATTGTGTGACTTCATATATGAAGATGGAATTTTGAAATTTGGGAAGAGAATTTGTATTCCCAATATACCTGATCTAAAAATGGAATTGTTGAATTATTCTCATAGCTCCAATTTCCCTATACACACAGGGAGCACTAAGATGTATAGAGACTTGAAGAAACATTTTTGGTGGGACAATATTAAGAGGGAGATTCCTGATTTTGTGTTAAGATATATGAATTTTCAACAAGTGAAAGATGCAAGGAAACAGCCTGGAGGAGTCATGCAACCTCTTCCCATACCTAAGAGGAAATAGGATAATATTCTTATGGAAATTTTCATGGGGCTACCATTGAATCCTAGACAGAATGATTCAGTATGGGTCATTGTTGATCGTCTTACAATGTTAACACATTTTATTGCAATAAGATAATATTTACCACTTGAACGTCTGGAAAAACTATTTATTAATGAAGTTGTAAGACTCTATGGTGTACCCCTATTGAAATTTTCCGATCGCGATCCCCATTTTACATAAATATTTTAGAAATATCTTTAGAAGGCCTTGGATACAGAACTATGTTTGAGAACTTCCTACCACCCTCAAACCGATGGACAACCGGAGTGGAATATTCAAACTTTAGAAGTCATGTTGAGATCTATCTCACTTGAATTTCATGGTTTATGGGATCAATATTTACCTCTTGTAGAATTTTCCTATAACAATAGATTCCATTAAAGTATTTATATTCCACCATATGAAGTGTTATATTGAAAGATATGTCGCACCCCAACTTTGTGGGATGATATTGGTGAAAGAAAACTTGTAATCCTAGAACATGTTGAGGAATCAAAAAAGGGGAAGATTATCCATACCCATATCAATGCAGCTCAAAGTAGGCTAAAGTTCTATGCCAATAATCAAAGGAATGATTTGTAATTTCAAGTAATAGATCATGATTTTGGAAGGTATCTCCATGGAAGGGTGTTATACAATTTGGTAAGAAGGAAAAATTGAGTCCCAGGTCCCTCGTACCTTTCAAAATTCTAGAACAAATTGGAGTTGTGTCTTATCATTTGGAAATGGCTCCAAGTATCTCCAAATATTATGATGTGTTCCACATATCAAAATTGAGTAAATATAGGCCTGACCCAATGCATGTACTCACCTATGAGAAAATAGAACTGGAACATGATTTGTATAATTCTGAAGAGCATGTCAAGATTCTTGATACTAGAGAGAGAAGTGCTGAGAAACTGGATGACTCATCTGGTAAAAGTTCTATGGAGAAACCATAAGATGGAAAAGGCAATGTGGGAACCCAATGAACAAATGATGAAGAACGACTAGAATCTTTTTATGAAGTAATATTTTAGAAATTTTGAGGATGAAATTATTTTAAGGAGGGAAGAATGTAACACTCTAAACTTCCACTATATGTTTCCTTATGAATAATGCAGTAGCATTCGTTGTACGCAACATAGAGTTTTAACACACCACGACCATTAAAACTATCCATTATAAATATTAATACCCTCTTTTTGAAATTTTAAAAATTTTATTTTTAAAAATGAACTTCATTTTTGAATTCAGAATATTGAAATTAGCTTAGGGTGAATTTTTGGTATTTTTTGAGAACATTCAATTTTTAATTGATAGTGAAAAACGATGTGTTTTTGTTCAAAATCGATATTTTATTTAAGTAATTATTTATTTAATTTTAATTTATTTTAGGTCAAAATATATAAATAATACCTATATATTTTCAATGTAATTTGTTGGGTTCATTTTATAAGAAGTTTAGATATATAAAATTTTATAGAACTTCTTACACTGTTTTACCCTCCTTCTAGGAGCATTTGCAAATTTGCATAAAAATTAATTTTACCAATTCTGTGAGTTGAATTTCAAAAATCCAAGTGACACAGTTAACATCATTAAGTAAAATGTTGTTCAATAAGATGAATATAATTTTTGGTTCATATTATCTTTTGACTTTTATTTACCACGGTTAAAAGTAAATAGGGCAATTAAGGGTAAAAATGATATTATAATTACCCTAACACAAGTCCTAATTTTATACGATAAGTGTAATTCGACCAAAAACAACCTTAGTAATAAAATATGATCCTTTTAGGTCCACTTGGATACAATTAATAAATTTATTATTATTTTATTCAAAGAAGAATTAGAAGTGTTAAATTCAAAGTTAAATAAATAAAGCATTCTTAATACAGTGTTACCAACAATATAAATTTGACTATAAATATTTATAAAAATATAAAAAAATTTCCTACATAATTTTATTTTATTTATATTTTGTAGACATTAAATAATTTAATTTATTAATGACACAATGATGATTCAGTAATTACCTTAATAATAAAATATTAAAATAATTGATATTTTAAATATCTAAATAAATGTAAAAAAAAGACATCAGATGAATTAAACTAATTTAATAGGTTAATATGACATGTTAGGACTGATTAAATAAATTTTATTCGAAGTGATAATGTTTTTATGACCTTCAAAAAAATAAAATACTAAATAGTGTCAAAATAGACATAATTGAGTTTTTAAAGTAAATACAATATTATTAATTGATATAATATTCTTAAAAACCTATGGTTAATCCCAAGTACTTATATAAGGTTATATATATTAATACTTAATTACTTGGGGTTCTCATGGATTTTTATAGTAAGTTTATTAACCATATAATATAAAAATAAAAAGAGACATGGTAAATGTCCAACTGTTTAACAAAGAGTTAAATCTAAAAGATAAGGTTAATATGGAGACATAAACCTATCTAAAACCTATTGGTTGAGAGGTTTTTGACCCATACCCACATTATCCTCGAAATAAATTATTTTATAACCTTTATAAACCGAAAATTATTTTATTATAAAATAATATTTCAAGATTTTCCGAAAGTGACCCTCACCTCTCTTATAAAAAGGTACTTCCCATTATCTTAATTTCACACCTCCAAATCAATTTGGCTTGGCGAAAAACTGCCCAAATATCATCTAAACTATCCTAGATTCAGTATATAGGCGTTAATGTGATCATAGAGCCAACCAAAGGGCCCTCTTTACCAACTGAAAAGGAATCACCCGAAAAAGAGGTAATAATTTCACCACCCTCAATCATGTTCTTGTCTTCTTCCACTTCCTCTTTATTTGTGATTTTTATACCAAAATAATAAATCAAGTAACTTATACATAATGTGATGTTATTATAAATATGGTACACCCATATTCTTTATTCTATACATCCTATAAATGACAAAGTCACCACCCGTGTGAACATATGGCTTTTCGCCACCTCGTCATGTTGCACTTTGTTATTAAAACACTTCATTATTTGGATGGGTATAACAATGAGAATAAATAATGTAAATAATAAATACAACATGTTAATTTTTCTTTATCTATGATATACCATCCAATTATAAATGATTTCACCATCAATAAAAATATATTGTCGCTTGTCCGTACGTACAGATTACCATCTCCACGAACATGATGAGATTCAATCCCCATCGTAATCATTCAAGAATAATTTTCATTTTATGATGAAAAATAATAGTTAAGAACATAATATAATTATATATATGAATCAAATACATCATATTTATAACAAACATTTCTTACATAACCATGCATATACTAGGAAAACGAATCAGTTAACACCTAAAACGATGTTACTACTATAATATTATTAAGAAATCAATATTAGAAGATCATATATGATATCATATTTATGTATATGATTTTTATTATTATTTAATAAAAATTATTTTAATATTATATAGAAGGTTAACATTACACTACTAAGAAAAATTACAAGGTAAGGGTTAATTCTACAATCTCTTTACTTATATGAGGTTGTTAATACGTAAGTATCTACTGGGACCTCTTTATCATCCACACCTGTGTTTTCAAAGAAATGTCATTCAAAACATGTTTACTATTTACTAGACTATAGGTTAAATTCATTTATACCATTATTTGACCACTTATGTATTGAAATGAATCTTTCCATCGTTTTCTAAATAAGGAACATTTTGACCTTCTCGACAAAATTATGGTAAGATTTTCTTTTTTTAACTTATATAGTGGCTATGGCTATTTTCCGCTATTATAACATCATCGAAGATTCCCATAATAGATTATATGAAAATTTTCAAAATAAATGTTTTCTTTTAAAATTATTTTACTTTTAAATGATTTCAAAATAGATATAGATATTTTTCTACAAGACGTTTTGATGTCATCTATGTCAACATCCAATGATGGATTTTAAATTTGTTTGAAGATGATTATTATGATACAAATATTCCATATTTTATTGATGTTTTTGTGATATGGTTTACTATGGATGTATTATTTTTACACCAATAATAGCTTCTGGATAAATTATTTGCATTTGGTATGCTATTTTTAATCTGAATGTCTATGTTATGTTTAATCCTTTTAATATGAGGAATGCCTTGGACATAGTTAGTGGCGAGTAGATCCTGCTATAGCTCCTTGATACATCATTAGGTCTCTTGAGGAAAAATAGTGTCTTATCACAGGGCCATGAAAAAATCTTTTTTTAGTCTTGGAACAAGGCCCTGGATATGTGGTAATGAAGTCTGGCATTATGCATTCCATCATTATGAAATTGGATATTGATATTATATGTGATTATTAGACTAGTAGAAAATCCATGTGAAAAAGTAAACTACATTATTTTATTTATCATTACCATATTATGATGAAGTTTACATTTAGAAGGTCGGTGTTTTAGTATTATACATTACCTTAAATGTTTATTCTTATTCCTTAAAGTTTCCGCTATATTGTTATCCTTACTGAGCCTCTGAGCTCACCCCTTTCTATGTTTTATTGTTTCCTAGGATGTGAAGAAGTATATTATGACAGATCTCCTGGGATAGTATGAGGGATAAATGTGGTCATTGGAGAAAATGTTATTGTTTTTTTAAATTTTTTAATGTAATGTAAAACTTAAGAATGCATCTAGTACTTATAAGGCTACTAAAGTTATCAGTCTTTTGGGATTTTGATCCCTTGTGATCATGCCAATGTTTTGTAATAATGCACTGACTCAGGGTAAATGGGGTCAGGGTGTTACACCTCACCGGTCCAATAGCCAAATGGAACTTAGTTGTCTAGTATTAGAGAATATAACAGTGGTCCAATAGCTGAGTGAATATTAGTGACTCATCAGGGATGAGTCCCTCATTAGTACAAGATGATTCAGCTTTACGACTAATAATATTACATTCTATAAATTGAATTATACCAGGTGTGGTCTATCTTTTCGTTGTGGTTTTTTCATTGTGCATTGGGGTCTCTACTGAATATTTTCTTACTCACCACTACATGGGATTCTCCCACACGTGTCATGTCTCATGCAAATGATCAATGCTTCGAAAAAGACCTTTCTGGTCCGAGACCAGGTGTTTCTCAGTTAGATGGGACAGACGGGTGTACTCCTATGGATACATGCAGCTACCCTTCACATACCCTTTATGTAGGGTCTCGAGTGGATGAAAAATAGTATTTTTACTTTCCTTTTTGGTTTTGGTCTTGTATCCTGGCCCCTTTGTACTTTATTTTGTACTATACTCTTAGTATATGTCTTAGTGATAGTTGTGGTTTACTTTTTTTACATTCTACAATTTTATCTTTATTTGTGTTTACAAGTTTATAGGAAAATGCCTTCCAATTTTAGTATATCTCTACTCGATGATATTCTCTATCTATTGGTCTATGAAAGGAAGGATTAGGGTAGTCACGACACAGGCCCTAGGGGATAGGTCGTGATGTGAAACTATGACACAAATATAAACATATTATAATATTATGAAAAAAACCTAGTATGTACACCATTTATATTTTAGAAAAATGAAATTGTGTAAACCATTTTAGTTTTCAACATATAAAATTATGTGAACACATTTTTATCACATGAGATATAAGTCCTTACCAATGGATTATAAGATGACATAGGACCCCACCCTTCATAATCCATACATATGTGTGCCACTAAAAATAAATTTATTCATATTATCATAAATAAACCATGGTATAAAAATGGGTTTCAAATTTTTAGAAGAAATCATATAATTAAAACGACTATAATTCAATCAATAATGGTAACATGAAATACCCATAAAAAATAAAAAGATATCAAAATATTTTCCCAAGAATTCTTGTTCAATATCCATAAAAAATGATAATAAATCATATTTTATTTAAAACATATAGAAATCAGTATAAATTTATGTCAGTAATTCCCCCAATGAATCGATCTATAACATATAGGTTAACTATAATAAAAAATGGAGAAAAAATAGATTGTTTACAATGAAAACATATTGTGAGAAAAATCCAAAACATTTAATTACTAGGAATTAAATTTATTTAATGGATTTCCATAAGAAAATCGCCCTTAAATATTATAATATAATTCATAGGGTAACTCAATGTATTAAATTTCTATATAAATAAATATTTTTGAGGTAAATTGAAGTTTCAAAGTTAACGCATAAAAATGAATTCAGCATTGTCATGAAATGATAAGTTGCAGGTCACATTCAAAATTCAATTCTAAAATAGTGTCGGGATAATGATAAAAAAATATTTTATTTATAAAAAATTAAAATAATAGTTCATTTTGAAGATATAATGGTTAACCAAATATAATGTGGGGTTCATGATAAAAAATTTGATTATGAATGGATGTAAATTTTTTTAATATTTTGAAATACCTTATTTGAAAACCCAACGTAATAAAATAGTAATAAAAATTCCTTCTATAAATTGGATAATAGCAATATGATTGTTTCATGAGGTAATAAATAATTTTTTGTCCTAATATAAAGGATGGAATTGGTTGGAAGTAACCTATGTATAAATAGGAGAAACCATCATTAAAAAGGATTGGAATTATTATAAAACACGTATACATTTTGATAATGACACTTTTTTAAAAAACAAATTAGTATTATATGGTATTTTTATACCATTGAAAAAGATAAATTACTATAAAATAATATACTAATGTGAAAGAAAGAAATCTTAAAGGAAATTTTTTTTATAAAGAATAAACTTAACTCAATGAATGGAGTTGAGTTAACAAAATCTAATTCAACTTTGGTATCATTTGAATCGAATGAAATTTGATGAAAGAACCTGAAATGGAACCTAATCCCACAAAAATTACATGAATATATAAAATTAATTCATTGAGAAGTAATAAAAACATATTAAAGATATCATGGTGAACGATAAAGAGTATTTATCAAGAAATTATATTTAACATAATAACCCCTTAATTAATTTTCCCTAATTAGTTGAATAAACTCTATCCTTAATTAAAAATGTAGCAACCTGATCGAAGGAATCGTAGAGTTGGTGTCTAATACTGTTACATTGGCATGAGATACAACTAAATCACATTCCAAATGGTCTAATAGTTTATTTGTCTTTGTAATCCTGATACATTCATGAGTATTGTTTTAAAAATGATTGCCCAAATTATAAAATATTTTTTTCGGAATAATAATAACTCAATTCCATCTGGTGCAACATTTCATATCTTTCATATTACACCTATTATATTATTAGGGAAAGGAAATATAATAAGGGTAATCTTAAATTATTATTAAGGGTAAAGTGTAATGGAAGCAATAATGAATCAATGAGAATAATAGATATGGAAAGGTATATAACTGTTGAAATTCCATTCAATAAATAATATGATAATGAAACATAACCATGTATATTATAAATAATTTCATAATCACATGTATTATCAATAACTGAATACATAATGATGGAATGTATAATGATGGAAATCTAAGAAATATCATAAAGGCTTAATTCTAATAATCTAATAATTTCAAGGATTCATGCCAAGAATCTAATAATGTCAATGATTCCTACTAAGAATATAATAAATGGGTAAGACCTTGGCCAAAACCATATCAATATTTCCTCATAAAACTTACTATTGCATCATGGGGCTATAACAGGTCCCACGTTTCCGAAACAAAATCCAATTCCTTCCTCATATGTTGAACAAATAATATGCCTTATAAATTATCCATATTGAAAATTGGATATATATTTATCATTGTTGCGCCACGTAATCGAATAACTTTCCATATAAATACCATATGAAAAACAGATTATGGTTTTGGAAATAATCACATCCATGAAAAATGATATGGACATTTGGGTGAAATTCAATGTCAATTGATCATAAGAAATTGAATTTTTCCATGGGTATAAAAGGAATCAATAGATTAAATATGAATAATATCCTTAGATTAATCAATCATAACCCATTTAAGGGAACATTATTGGTGGAATCAATTCCTCATTTCCCAATAAGAGTAAAATAATGGGGTTTTTTCATTTATGAAGGGAAATATTATAAAAATAAAAATCATCATTAATAAAATATCCTATTGTTTTCACAAACTATTTCATTGAAAATAACATTTGGAAACATATATTTAATGTAACATTTGAAACAAGCTAGGGAATTTTCAAATAAATTATAGTTGGTAAATTAATACATACTGGACGATGTAAAAGAAATTTCCTTTTTCATTGTAAAATGATTGAAAAATGCTTTATTATAAAGTTAAAATAAGATTCCATTGAAAACATTAGTCATTGAAAAAATATTAAAAATTACTATAAATAAAATAATTTTTAGATGGATAATTTTTTCAATTTTTAAATAAAATACAGTTTTTACATGAAAACAGATTCTTCGATTAAAGAGAGAAATGGTGTCAGGTTTTTATTAAAAAAAATTCTAAAACATTTCAAGTACCAAAGAGTGTAAAATGGTAATAATACTATAAAATGTTAATCAATTTTTATAGGAGAAAAAAAATTAATATTTTTATTGAAAAATGGTTATATAATTTTCTATAATGGACATAAAATTGAAATACCATTGAAATTATTATTCGGTAAAATAATCTCTAAACATTCCAACATTTCTCATACCACTATCAAACATTTTAAATCACAACCCCTGTGAACGAATAATATTAAATGAATGTTTTAAATACCATGAAGATTAAATAATTCATGATACAATGTATCAAATTGGTAAGTAGATAAAACATGTTTTTTAGATAGTGATGAATGGAAATTCCATTGAAATATCCAAAAATATCCTATAAGAAAATAATCTTCAGTCAATCCAAAGTGTATCATACCAAGTTAAAACATTTGAATCATAATACCCATGAAGTAATACATTAAATGAAAATTAAAATATCATGATAACAATAAGTTTCATGATATAACATGTCAAATTATCGTACATACACCATATAAAATAAACTAGGATCATAAAATTACAATATGTCTCAATAAAATGAATGTGAGATGAAATATTATACCTTGAATTTATTATTGGGTGAACATCATTTAAGGTCATGTATAAAGGGATTTAAACATGTTACTAAATTATTCCATAATCATAGTGATAATATCATATATAATCATCTCTTAATATCTCATTACATGTTTCTTGGTCACCTTTCATTATTTTAACTATTTTAGGAGTTAATTTCCTCGATTTTTCAAGTATCTTTTGACTTTTCACTTATTGTTTGCACTAGTTATATCATTATTTGATCATACACATAATTTAAACCATGACTTCAATATCATATATATCCATTATATATGTATTTATAATATTCCATAATATATAGAGATAATAAATGAAATGAACTATTTATGGAGATGGTAGGTCATAAATACACATGAACGCTACTTTCATTTTATTATTATATGAAAAAATGAATATTAAAGGATAAATTTGATTATTATAAATCCAGTATCATATCTATGTCATATATTTTTAATATTGTTATTAAATTCATCCTTAATATGATCCATGTATTGTGTGAATGAATCACATTTCTTTAAGGAGATTGTAATCCACAACTAGAAAAAAAAATGTTATTATTTTTACATAGAATGAAATCTGTAGAGTTATGTCATATAAAATAATAAAAAAAATACATAATAAATATTACATGTATGAGAAAAAAACATAGTTTTAATCATAATTACCACCGTTAGAGGAGATAAAAGAAGAATGAACAATCATTGTTTTTTGAGGGGACTATTCGACGTACTGATAAATGTTAAGTTCATTACCCATTAGATATAAGTGTTTGTAAGTGATGGTATAACCCTTGAAATAATTACATGTATGAATTTTGAGGATAATTTTTTTATTATATAATCATTGAATAAGAATAATTTAAAGAGCAGAGAATGAAATAAAACTGAAGTTCCTGAGGATGTTTGTTAGCTCTTATTCAGGTAACTCCTTTTGGTTTTCACCAAACGGATTCCTTGGATTTCATTATTCCCTATTTAATGCCTCAATGAAGAAGTTATAGTTGTTTCATAATGATTTGGGTAGATATGGGTTGGTCCAAAATGGCATTAGAGGTGAACGGAAGTGGAAGTATACGAGGCCTTTTTATAGATGAGGAGGAGTTCCTCTCTTTTAAAATTTTGGAAAGGGAATTAAACCCACATTTTCATATGTAATGTGGATCAAATAATGGAAAACATTATATGAATGTGATTATTGGATATAAATATATATTGAAAATTTGTCTTGAACAAGTTTCTAGATCATTTTGGGACCATAAGTTTAAGGTCTAATCCTTTATTAAGATTAATTTTACATTAATCATTCTAATTAATTTTAATTACATTTACTAATATTTTTGTTCAAAATCTATTTTGAATTTATATGAAATTATAAATTATTTTTATTATAAATATGGAATACATTACTCCAAATTACAATCAAAAAATTAGAAATTTTAAATTTAATCTCACGGATGGGATGACAATAAGGGTTTTTTAAGTATAAATGTCTACTTGTTTGCAATGTTTTTACAGTCAATTTCAAAGTGAAATTATTTAAAATGACATTAATTTGATTATTTAATTAAAATTATATCTATTTAATCTTCAAAGAAAATTTAAAATTTAAATCATCCTTATAAATAAATTATATGAAAATGTAGGTTTGAACAAAAAATCAGTATTATTAACTTTTCATTAAAAAATAAGTCATCACAAAAAAATTAAAAAATTCCACCACACCCAATTTTTTTATTTTTTATTTCAAATATAATGAATATTTTTACATATATAATCTCTAAGTGTTCCGACAAATATTTTTAAAATAGGATTTCCATTAAATGGAGGTAAAACTTCTTTAATAAAAATATAGGGATTTATGCACAAAATTGGGTTTCTTATTATCCTATTCTTATCAAATATATATGATTGATATAAAAAATATTATATTGAATATATAATATTTATATTACATTATATTTAATAAAAAATTGTAATTAATTTTATTTATTAGGGAAAAATAGCTTTGAAAGAGTATAGATAGTTTTCAATAAAAAATATTCTTTTTATATTCAACTGGTTATTATATTAATCTCTAATTAACTTGTGACCAATAAATTAATTTTATATTTATTTAAACTATATAAATTCATAATATAGTTAATCTTATTCATAACTACAAATTTAATGTCTTTGTAATATCATAATATATTAAATAACATTGTTTTAATAATATATTTTTTTCTAGTAAAACTAGGACTTACATATAATGCATGCCATTGATGAAACTTGTTGTTGGGTGTGATACACAATAACATAGTATCATGCGAATTTTATGATATATCATATATTTAATTTATTTACAATATTAAATATATTTTCTGGTCTTCAAGTATTATATTCCCTTATGCGCTTTGTGATGCGGGTGATACACGCTATAAAATACAATTTTTTTTTAATTTAGATTCTTAGGGTGATATATTTTAACCACATTTATTAAATTTCATCATTTCAATTTAAACATGTCCTGGGAAATAAATTTTGTGATTTTTTTCTATTTTCAAATCCCACATCTTGAGTACGGTTCATAAAACATCCTATAGAAAAGAGTGAATTGTGAGTGGAATGGTTACGTGGACTACCATATAACTGGGTCTCTATCTAATAGAACATTAGTGGAAAGTGGTGGTACGTACATCAAGGAAAAGTGTATCAATTTATAAGGAGTGATTGGGGTAATCAATCACAATCAAGTGAATAATCAGTATAATGTTGAGGGCCTCAAATCCGTGCATTTTTTATGATTTATAAGACCATCGATTAAACAAAAATTAAGGTATTATGAAAAAATATTATTTTTAATTCATTTCTCTAATGTTGGGTAATTATTTTACTACCTATTTATACTTGATTGATAATTTTAAATAAAATATAATTTCATCCTTTGGATGTGCTTCTACAAATTTTCCAATTCTTATAAAAATTAATTTTGATGCTTGGAGAACTAAAATACATTTCTAAAGGATCTTAGGTCCCATAAAAGAGTAAAAAGTCTAACTATTTCCCTAGAACTATTTTTCAAAACATAAATGGTTACGAAATTTATCACTAAACCACAAAATTGATAACACAAGTTTATTATTAACATTTATTCATAATATTTTATGACTAAAAACAACAACATATTAACGTGTACATTGTGTAGGTTAGTGGATGGCATCAAATCCTTATCACCGTTCAGTCATGGGTTTAAGTCTCGTAGCTTCGCCGGCTTCAATGGGTCGTCAAACACTATACATGTTGTACTATTATAAAAAGGTTTCAATTTAATTTCCTAAATAAATATGATGGATATCCTTGAAATAATTTTATTCACAAAAAAAATTTTAACTAAGGTTTTCAATAAAACCAAAATAAATAAATACTTCACCCATTTAAATTCCACATATGTCATTTCTTAATCAAATTTCTAACTTAGGTCATTCATTATCCTTATATATTAAAATCCATCGTAATTATTTGTAAATAAAATTTGAATTATCCTATGAATATCCCCTAGTATTATCAATCTAGGTGAAAAGTAAGGCATGTTGTCAAGTAACTAGTTACACCATGTCAGGCCCAACAGACCATGTAAGATATGTTACTCCATGGTACATATGTTCTAGAACCACAACCACATTTAGAATCCAAACATGGATTTATTTCAAATAATAACCACATAATTTGTGTCTTACAAAATTCTATGATGTTCTTTTATAAATATCTTTAAAATCTTCCTTATGTTTATTTTCTTTATCTCATGCTTTCATAAATCTAGTTCCCAATGTTTCTAATAATCATGGTCTAATAACAACTATAGATACCCAACCCCAGAAAGCCCAATGTCTATGTATAATAATTTAACATTTTCATAAGATACTTGAAATTAATGTCCTAAATAAACTAAAAATTCAGTAGTCTCTGTAAACAAGATACACAAATGAGTCTTATTTTACTAATGAATACACAAATTACAACATAATATTTTTTACTTTCAAGGATAGTAATAAAAATATTCTCTCAAGTGTATACTTTAATATATTTCTTATTAAACATCTAGGATTCCTAGGGAAATAAAACATAGTATGGGTGGGATCAAATTCATAGTAAGGATAAATTCCAATGAAATAAATAAGGAATCAACCAGAATAATTAATATAGAATGGTATATAATTGAAACACATTACATTTAAAAAATAATGGATGAATGAAACTTAAAAATGGATATTATAAATACATAAATAATCATATGAGACAACAATAACTGAATTTATAGTGATGGAATTCATAATGATGGATTTATAAAACACACCATCAAGTCTTCATTCCAAGAATAATATACTGTCAAGGTGTCATGCCAGGAATCTAATATTATTAAGGAATTATTCCGAGAATATAATACATTTTTATGGAATTGCCTAAAAACAAATCTAGATATCCTCATAAAGCATACTGATGCATCTAGAGGTTATAGTGGGCACAAATCTGTTGAGTCAAAAGTTCTCTTTTGACTTTTATATTTTATTTTGGAAATCATAAATGTCTTTTACGATGATGATCGTACTGGTCTTACTGATTGTAATGATCATGTTAATCGTACTGATCATGTTTATCGTACTGACCATGCTGATCTGCTGACCATGCTGATCGTACTAACCATGCTGATTGTACTGACCATACTGATTGTACTGACCATGCTGATCGTACTGATCATGTCGATCGTACTAAATATGCTCATCGTACTGAACATGTTTATCGTACTAACCTTGCTGATCGTACTGACCACATTGATCGTACTGACCATGCTGATCATACTGACCATGCTGATCGTAATGACTATGCTGACCGTACCAACTATATTTTTTTTACTAACTCTAGAAATTGTATTGACTATATTAATCTTACTATGTTTTATTAATTATACTCAGTTTGTATCGTACCAATACATTACACTAAGGGATACTTTTAGTACTCAGAGTTTACATTCATTACATTCTTGTTTTGGTCCTTTATCAAAAACACATGTTTCATATTAATCGTAATCATGTTTATCATCCTCATATATCTTTTTTTAACCAAAATGATTTTATTGAGTTAGCTATAGCTAATCAAAATGATGTCATGTTTTCTGTTTCAATATGACAGTTATAATGCTAGGTGTCCAAGTCCCTCCGTGTTTTCCAGTGAAATATGACCATTGGAGGAAATATGGCCGTTGGAACCTGAGGCCTATAAATAGGAGGTCATTTGAAGCCATGAAATAACATTGACACAACTGTTAGACTTTTCTTATATCATGTTCTAGAGAGAGATGCTGTGACTTCTCTACTTCTTCGTGCGAAAGCCTTGAAACTACAAAATGCGAATGGATCGTTCTAAGATTTTGAATTTCTATAAGTGCTTTGTTTTTCTTTGTGCAAACGATCAGGTGATAACGATCGAGGTCTCTTGGGGATAGGCAGAAGGTGCTACCGATCATCGTATCAACGGATTTCAAGTGATTGAAGACAGTGGTGTCAATTACCTACAAAATCGAGGGCTTACGGAGATAGCAAGATAGACGTACCGATCATCGTATTGAGGGTCTGTGGGGATAGAAAGACAGACGTACAGATCATCATATCAAGGGCTTGCAGGGATATCAAGATAGTCATACCGATCATCGTATCGAGGTCTTACAAAGGTGGTGGTAAGACAGACCTGTTATGCCAGGTGAAAGGATAACCCTTCACTTTGGGTCAAAAGAATTGTAATACTATTAAATTTCCTCTACAGTTTGTTTTAAGAAAGGGAATTGTATTTTTTTACTTTTTTCATTCCATATTCATTTGTAATTGTTTCAATTACAATTATACTGTTACATATTGTATCGATTGATTCTATACGCTTTTTGGTAGAATCCTTAACTATTGTATTACTCTGATTATTGTATTCATCTTGAATACAATTGCTTTACTTTTCTTATAGTATTACATCTTTATATTCAATGCAATTGTGGTTATTTGTGGTTGTTATGAATTGTATTAGTTTGAGGTCATTTAAACTAATTTCTTATGAGTTTAAACACAATTTTTTTAAACCTACAATTCACCCCCCCTCTTGAATTGTTCTGTCTAATATTCATATACATCGTTATTTTGATCCAATAATTGGTATCAGAGGAGGTTTCCACTGATTTGTATTACTAGCACTATTGTTTCCAAATTTCTGTTTCAACTATTTACTACACTAACGTGTGGAGTGGAAACGATTTTGTTTTATTAGGTGACAGGAATGAATATTGGGTCAATTGATAATATAAATCCTTCTAGACCACCTATCTTTGATGGGAATGACTATGAGTACTGGAGAGATCGAATCAAGACATTTGATATCAATACTGGTGTAGACAATTTTATTATACTTACTGGGGGTTACAAAATTGCTGACAAAGAAGTCAGTACTTTCACAAATCAAGAGAAGAAAGAATATCAACTGAATTACAGGGTACACTATACTTTACTATGTTCGATGAACAGGAATATATACGTCCATATATCATCTTGTGAAGCAGCCAACTGTATTTGGAAGAAATTGGAAGTCACACATTTTGGTACATCCAAGGTTATAGAAACAAGAAGAGAAATGCTTCGAGCAGAGTATCATGGATTTCTTTTTCCTTATGGAGAGCCTATATGTAAAGTGCAACAAAGATTTATGACAATTGTCAACAGTTTACAATCTATGGGTGAAAAATGTCTTGATGATGAAGCTCTTGTTGACAAAATTATTGATATAATACCGAACGAATGGGAGTAAAAAAGGACAAATATTGATGAAAACCGAAAAGTTTCCCAGATTACACTTGATAAACTATTTGGAACTCTTTTACAACAAGAAACAAGAATGAAGAGAGATGCGGATTTTAATAAGATTAAAAATGGAAGTGGACGTGTAAATTTTACTACTACGTCTAAAGCCAAAACACCTGAAAGGATAACAAGATCCAAAGCTAGGAAAGTTATTATGTCTGATTCAAGTAATTATGATCTTTCAGATAATGAGTTAGCCAATCTTTCTTGAAGGATGAACAAGATTGTGGGAAATAATGACTTCCAATACATATTCAAAAAGAAATATAGGAAGGATAAGAATGATTCAGAGGTAACTTGTTATGAAAGTAATAAAGTAGGTCATGTAAGACATGATTGTTCAATACTAAAGGGAATATAAAAAAAGGATAATCATTCTAAAAGAAACAATAAAAAGTATTACAAGGCAAATATGAAGAAAGTATTGAAGGAAAATGATACTTGGAGTGAAAGTAGTAGTGATTCATCAGATAATTCATCAGAATTTGAATCCTCAGAAAAGAGGAATGTTGGACTTATTGCGATATTACCAATTGAAGATCATTGTCTCATTTCTAAGGTACACAATGATAAAGCTATTACAATTGTTTCTTTGAATGTGAAATATACTGATAATATGTATTATGAATCTTTAGATGAGTCTTCATCATAAGAAGATAATACATTACCTTCTTCTGAAGAAGTATCTAGGTTTGCTAAATTACTTGAGAATGAAAATTCTAAACTCAAGAAAAATCATGATAAATAAAATTCTAGAATTTCTATTTTAACTAAAGAAGTATCATATCTTTCTAAGGATATTGATACAAAAACTTCTGATTTTGAAAGTATTTTAAAAACCCTTTAGAAAGTCAAATCTAATAAAGACAAAATTTCTAAGGATATTGAAAATTTAATTTCTAAGAAAAATGTTTTATAGCCTAACTATAGTTCAAAATCAATTTTTTTGGAGGATAAAAACTTAGTTTTAAAATTAATGTTCGAAATATTTTCCTTGAAAAAATGTTTGTCAAACTTTACTCATGGAAAGGAAAACTTTGAAAAAATATATTCTGAAATTAGACCTTTGAGGAATCATTCTGGTATTGGTCATACTCATTCTGAAACAATTTTTAGTAATAACTATTTTGTTCCACAAAGTACTCCTTTTTTTCTCTAAGTGTCAATGTGGTGGACACTAGAATAGAGATTGTTCTCTTAATAGAATCCAGTCTTTAGGATTTCATAAAGCCCATTTTGAAAAAAAATTATGGATTCCTAAAATTATTTTACCTAAACATTCTGGATCCAAACAAGTTTGGATTCCGAAGAACTATGTGTTTCTTTTTTAGGAAAATAAGAAGTTTACCAACAAAAACATTTGGTACATGGATAGTGGTTGTTCTCGACACATGATAGGAAATAAATATTTCTTTGAAAATATCATGGAATCAAAAGGTGGAAAGGTTACCTTTGGGGATAATTCTCAAAGAAAAATTGTTGGAATAGGTAATATTATTTTTCATGGAAAATCTATTATTTCAATTGTTTTTTTAAAAGGTCTTAAGCACAATCTCATCAGCATAATTCAATTATGTGATGAATGTTACCTAGGGAATTTTAGAAATGATAAATGTCTAGTTCAAATTTCTAAGGATGAGTTCATTCTATCTGCCCACAGGCAAGAGAATGTATACACTATTAACTTAGAAGACCTTAGAAGCTAAAATTTACCCTGCTTAAGTGCAATAGAAGACCAGTCATGGCTATGGAATAGAAGACTAGGACACTGCAACCTAAGAAACCTTTGTAAACATTCAAAGAAAAGACTTGTAAAGGGAATACTAGATCATAGATATGATTCTTAAAAAGTATTTCATCCTTGTCAATTTGGCCAGAAACATAAAACTAGATTTAAATAAATTAATGAAGTTTCAGCTTCTAATGCATTATAGCTAGTGCATATGGATTTTTTTGGTCCTTCACAAACTAGAAGAAAACACTATGTATTTTTCTTAGTTGACGACTTTACTAGATTTACATGGGTCTATTTTCTATCAATGATATCTAATGCCTTTTTCTATTTCAAAACTTTTAGATCCCAAGTTAAAAATGAGAAAAACCCACCACTGATAACTATTCATAGTGATCATGGTGGTGAATTTCAAAATTATGATTTTGAAACCATTTGTAGTAAGAATGGTATTACTCAAAATTTCTCAGCTCCAATAACTCCTCAGTAAAATGGTGTTGTTGAGAGAAGAAATCTTATTCTTCAGGAAATGAAAGAACCATGTTGAGTGAAAACTCAATTTCTATGAACTTTTGGGCTGAAGCTGTATGTACTGCTTTTTATACTATAAATTGTGTTTTAACAAGACCTTTTCTTAATAAAATATCTTATGAATTATGGACTGGTGGAAAACCAAAATTTTCATACTTCAATGTTTTTGGGTGCAAAGTATTCATTTTGAATACTAAAGAGAATCTTCACAAATTTGCAAAAAAATCTGATGAAGGAATATTTCTAGGCTATTCTAAACTTCTAAGACTTATATAGTTTTCAATAAAAACACTTGTACTGTTGAAGAAACAGTACATGATAAATTTGATGAAACCAACCCTTTTTTTAACCAACCCCAACATACATCCTTGGATGTGTTTTCTAAAGATGTTTATCAACCTCTGTTAAAAGATTCTTCTGATAAGGAAAATGTTCAAGAAAGAGTTCCTGAAGCATTTACCCCAGAATAATATATACCATATGTTGATGAACTGGTTTTACAAAAACCAAATCAATTGTTTCTTAAGAATCATCGCAGTGATAATATCATTGGTGATGTACATCAACCTATAAGGACCAGAAATTCCTTATGAAATGAAATATAAAATTATGGTTTTCTTTCTCAATTTGAACCTAAAAGCCCAAGTGAGGCCTTAGGTGATGAAGATTGGGTTAAAGCAATACAAGATGAACTAAATGAATTTGAATGGAATCAAGTTTGGAATTTAGATGAAAGACCCAAAGAAACAACTGTAATTGGTGTAAATTGGGTTTTCAGAAACAAATGTGATGAAAATGGAATCATTGTAATAAATAAAGCAAGACTTGTTGCTAAGGGATATAATCAACAAGAGGGAATAGACTATGAAGAAACATATGCTCATGTAGCTATACTTGAATCTATTCGTATTCTATTAGCCTTTGCGGCATACTTCAATTTCAAACTATTTCAAATGAATCTAAAATGTGCTTTTCCCAATGGTTCTGTTCAAGAAGAATTTTTTGTCAAACAACCCCTGGCTTCCTTGACTCAAAACACCCTAATCATGTTTTTAAACATACCAGAGCTCTATATGGCCTTAAACAAGCCCCTAGAGCATGGTATGAAAGACTTACAAGATTTATTTTTCAAAACAGTTATGCAAAATGTACTGTAGATCCAACTCTTTTAATAAAAATGGAAAATAAAAATGTTTTGATTGTTCAAATTTATGTTGATGACAACATATTTGGATCAACATAGAAATCTTTAACTGATTCTTTTGTTTCTTAATGAAATTTAAGATTGAAATGAGTATGATGGGTGAGTTAACATTCTTTTTAGGTTTTCAAATTTCACAAAAACTAGAAGGAACATATATATCTGAACATAATTATATAAAATATTTACTCAAAAAGCATGGTTATGACAAGACTAAAAGTATTATCACTCCAATTGGGACCCCAAATACACTTGATCATGATGAAACTAGAAAACTAGAAGATCAAAAAAAATTAGAGGTATGATAGGATGTTTTTTATACTTGACAGCCAGTCGACCAGAAGTAATATTTTCTGTATACTTATGTGCAAGATACCAATATAATCCAAGAGAGTCTCATTGAAAAGTCGTGAAGAGAATCTTTTGGTTTTTAAAAGGAACTCTGGATTTAGGACTGTATAACTCTTCTGGAAATGATTTTATTTTAAAAAAATTTCCAGATGCTGACATTGGTGGTTTTAGAATGGATAGAAAGAGTACATCGGGAACATTTAATTTCTTAAGAGATTCCTTGGTTTCTTGGTCTTGTAATAAACAACACTCGGTAGCACTTTCCACTGCTGAAGCTGAATATGTAGCAGCTAGAAGTTGTTGTGCTCAAGTGTTGTAGATGCAACACACACTCACTGACTATGGATTGTGTTTTTCCAAAACTCAAGTTCTTTATGATAATATTAGTGCCATAGCTCTTAGTAAGAACCCAGCACATCACTCTCGTGCTAAACAAAATGATATTAAGAATCACTTTCTTTAGTATCACACACAAAAAGGAGATATTATTTTACAATTCATTGGATTGCAAGAACAACTTGCTAACATTTTTACAAAACCATTACCTTCCGATAGATTTGAGTATATAAAATATAAGCTAGGAATGATTACATTAAAGTAATCATTCATATCTACTTCATGTTTTACACTTCTCCTTACATTAAACAACTCCTCTTAGAAAGGGGGAGAACATTTTTTTTACTTATTGTGTTTCTTATTTTCTTATGATATTTAATTATTTATTCTTCTGGTTTGTGTTTTTGTCTTTCTGTTTATCATATTGACTGTTTTATCATATTATTTAACTTTCTGTTTATCGTATTGATTGTTTTATCATATTATTTACCTTTCTGTTTATCTTATTGACTGTTTTATCATATTATTTACCATGAATGGTAAGGAATTTCTTTTCCATCGGCTCGTCCGTTCATGGAAATGAATTTCGTTTCCATCGGCATGTCTGTTCATGGTAATGAATTTCTTTTCCATCGGCACGTCCGTTCATGGTAATTAATTTCTTTTCCATTGGCACATCCGTTCATGGTAATGAATTTCTTTTCCTTCGGCACATCCGTTCATTGTAATTAATTTCTTTTCCATCGGCATGTCCGTCCATGGTAGTGAATTTCTTTTCCATCGGCACGCCCGTTCATGGTAATTAATTTATATTTTTTCAGCACATCAGTTAATGGTAACAAGTTTGTTTTCCATCGGCATGTCAGTTCATGGTAACAGGATTGTTTTCCATTGGCATGTCAGTTCATGGTAACAAGATTGTTTTCCATCGGTATGTCAGTTGATGGTAACGACTTTGTTTTTCATCGGTACATTAGTCAATGGTAATGACATTGTTTTCCATTAGCATGACAATTGTTCATATTCTTTCTCTTCATACGCTTCTGTTTTCTTTCACTGATAATACTATTTAAACCAACAATTACCTTACGATCTCTGGCAGGTACATAATTTCCTATTTTTTTAGAAAAAAACGTTTTAATCCTATCTGTTGATTTTTTCCTTCTAATCTCAACCATTGAATACCAACGGTCATTATTTTGTCACCTATAAATAGATCCCCTCCCTCCCCAAACCCACACTGGTTTTTCAAATTTTGTGGCGAAGATCAGACTCCTTGTTTTAAGACTCCGTACAATCTTCCATCGGCTTCACCTATATGTCTTAGTCCTCTACTAACACTCCTTCTGAAATGTCTTCCAAGACTTTTTTAGAAAAAGTCTTTTTTAGAGAAAGGTTAGTTTCTTGAGACTTCTTTGATTCTTAAGATTATACAATCAAAAGAATTGTTTTGTATCAAGGCTGGGAGATTTTTTGTGTTGAAAAACTAGTGTCTCATGATCCGGTTCTTATTGATGAAGTTAGTTAGTTCTACAAGACTGTGTCTTTCGACAAAAACATGACTATCAATTTTGTTGTGTGTAGTAGAAAGATATCAATGTCTGTAAAGCAAGAAGCCTATTTTCTATGTGTTCCTGTAGAAGTTGATTCTTTTTGTCCATCTCATAAACTACCAGAGGATGTTGGAACATTTAACAAAGAAATTGTAGAAAATTATTTGTTTCTTATAAATGAAGAAAATATGAAAGTGGCTCATCTTTCTCTAGATAATTTATTTTTGACTCTTTGGATGCAAGGTTTTCTAATCCCAAGGAAATAGGATAGAGAAACTCTGAATGTTTCTGATATTTTCATGCTTTACTATCTTGTCAACATACGAAAAGTGAATCTCATGGGATACATTTTTGAAACAATCTAGAATGTCAAATTAGGAGAAATTAAGTCCCATTTGATCATGTATCCATCTATTCTTACAAAGTTCCATCTTGAGAGCATGATGTTTTGCAATATTCCTTTGAAAGGAAAATTTAAATATTTGAATCCTTCCTGGATAAGTAAGAGTACGTTGAAGATGTTGAATGTTTGTTTTGATCGGAATTAAAAGATCTTTGTTAAGGATTTAGAAGCCGAACCGGCACAGAATCAATGGGCACCTATGCCATTCAAAGACAATCCATCTGTTTGTGCTCCTAAAAAGTCAAATCCACAAAGCAGTTCAATGCCAAAGAAGAAACCTCTGTACAATAAGAAGGTTGTGGCAAGGTGGATAAAAGAAAGAGAACAGAGAAAGGAAGGTGATCCAAAGTTTGTTCTTAACCCAACTGAAGCCTTTACTGAAAGGATATGGGTTGAGGATACCCATTAGGATGAAAAGAAAAAGAATACTCTTTTAAAAATAAATGCTTAAGAGTTTGATGTTTCAAAACTCAGGAAAATGGTTGATGATGCTATTTCTCAAGTAACTGAAGAAGTATATCAAGAACCCATCGTACAGAGTCTTCCAGAGCCAGAGAAAGGGAAACTAATTCTGGAAGAAATTCAGGAAGATGAAGAAAAATAATGATATTTACTTTTGGAATTCCTTCAGAGCTCAAAGAAGAGTAGAGAATAATCGTTTCAAAAACAGAGTGAAGGTATTCAACAGGCTCCTCATGTCGATCAAGCACCAGCTGAATCTTTTGAAAGTCCAAAAATATTTCTTTCTCAAGGGAATAAATGTCCTCAATCTTCTCATATGGAAAAAACTACCATGATCTGTGAAAAAGTGGAAGAATAAAGAAAGGGTATTGAGAAAGAAAAAGGAAAACAACCAGTAGTAGACTCAAACTGATCAAATGAACTAGATTCGTATGATGAGGATATCGATTCAGTACAAAAAATTTCTCTCAAAAGGAGTGATTATGTTGTTCATGTTTTTTGAAGAATTGAGAAGACCATTCCTTACTTTCCCAGGCTTGAAGGGAAAATTGATTTCATTACTGATAATAAGAGAAAGAAGTTTGGCTCTGTAAGAGAATTGAGAAATAATGTCTTGTCATTTGAAGACGATTTAAAAGTTCTATCTGAATGTTCGGCAGCTCATAAGAAGTCTTGCAACAAAATGACTAAGTGGTCATACAAAACAGAGAGCTTGGTGAATGATCATGAAATGTCAATTGAACACTTAAGGAGGATTTCAAATGATCTCGCTATTGCTTTTAATAATCATGACAAAGAAACTGTTGAAAGGCTAAATTAATTGTCAAATACCCATGGAGCAGATATTCCTTTAGTGAAAGAGTTGAAATAATGAATGCTTTTTAGTCTGAGTTTTTAAAGGATTCGTCTTTTAAATATGAATTAGTCTTGATGATGAAAAAAAATTATGTGTTATCTAAAGACAACAAGAATATGAAAAATAGAATTTATACTCTTGAATAAGTAATCATAGTCTAGGAGGAGACAATCAAGAGTCATGATCAGATTTTTGCTGACCAACAAGAGATTCTTAGAACATAGGGTGATTCTATATCTGAAGACAAGAAAGAAATCAAAAATATGAAAGATGTTCTTCATGTGCTGATAAATAAGGAAAAGGAAAGAGAAAACAAATGACTATTATATTTGTTTTCTTTTCAAACCATTGTTATCTTAATGAGTTTTATAATACCTTTCCCATTGTCTTGAATTTCTTTTTTTTCTAACTCTTTCAGGCAACTAAATATTACCCCATTCTTTTTGTAAATCACAAAGGGGGAGAATGTTTTATAAAGGGGGGGAATGTTTTACAAAGGGGGAGAATGTTTTACAAAGGGAGAATGTTTTGAACAAACACTTCTAAGTCAAGGAAAATCCAAGAATACAATCCTTAGGAAAGTACACACCTAAGTGGGAGTTAGTTTTATTCAATTTCTTATTCAAGATAGTTTCAAATAATTAGGGGAGATAAGTATTTATTTTTGTTTTTTACTTTTTGTTTTGTGATTTCCAATAAGGGGAAGATTGTTGAGTCAAAATATTTCTTTTGACATTTATATCTTGTTTTGGAAATCACAAATGTCTTTTACCATTCTGATCGTACTGATCATACTGATCATGCTAATCGTACTGATCATGTTTATCGTACTGACCATGATGATCGTACTGACCATGCTGATCGTACTGACCATGCTGATCGTACTGACCATGCTAATCGTACTGACCATGTTGATCGTACTAATCATGCTAATCGTACTGATCATGCTAATAGTACTGACCTTGTTTATCATACTGACCATGCTGATCATACTGACCATGCTGATCGTACTGACCATGCTGATCATACTTACCATGCTGATCGTACTGACCATGCTGATCATACTGACCATGCTGATCATACTGACCATCCTGATCGTACTAACTATATTTTTCGTACTGACTCTGGAAATTGTATTGAATCTGTTAATTGAACTATGTTTTATGAATCATACTCAGTTTGTATCATACCAATACATTACACTAAGGAATACTTTTAGTAATCATAATTTACATTCATTACATGCTTGTGTTGGTCTTTTATCAAAAACACATGTTTCATATTAATCATACTCATGTTTATCATCCTCATGTATCTTTTGTTTCAACCAAAACAATGTCATGGAGTTAGTTATAAACTAATCAAAACGATGTCTTGTTTTCTGTTTCAATATGACCATTATAATTCTCGGTGTCCATGTCCATCTGAGTTTTCCGGATAAATATGACCGTTGGAGGAAATATGACCATTGGAACTTGAGGCCTATAGATAGGAGGTTATTTGAATCCAAGAAATAACTTGGACAAAACTGTTAGGATTTTCTTATATCAAGTTCTATAGGGAGATGTTGTGACTTCTCTCCTCCTTCGTGCGAAATCATTGAAACTACAAAACATGAATAGCTCGTTCTTAGTTTTTTTATTTCTATATGTGCTTTGTTTTTCTTTGTGCGACCGATAAGGTGATAACGATCGAGGGATGTCGGGGATAGGCAGACGGTGCTACCGATCATCGTACCAGGGGCTTTCAAGTGATTGAAAGGCAGAGGTGCCAATTACCTTCAAAATCGATGGATTGTGGGGATAGCAATACAGACGTACCGATCATTGCATTGAGGGCATGCGGCGAAAAAAAGATAGATGTACTGATCATCGTATCGAGGGCTTGCGGGAATAGCAAGATAGACGTACCGATCATCGTATCGGGGGCTTACTAAGGTGGTGGTAAGACATACATGTTATCCTAGGTGAAAGGATAAACCTTCTCTTTGGGTCAAATGAATTGTAATACTATTACATTTCCGCTGCTATTTGTTTTAAGAAAGGGAATTGTATTGTTTTACTTTCTTCATTCTATATTAATTTGTAATTGTTTCAATTACAATTATACTATTACATATTGTATCGATTGATTCTATACACATTATGGTATAATCCTTCACTATTGTATTACTCTGATTATTGTATTCATCTTGAATACAGTTGCTTTAGTTTTTCTTATAGGATTACATATTTATATTCAATACAATTGTGGTTATTTTTTGTTGTTGTGAATTGTATTAGTTTGAGATCATTTAAACTAATTTCTTAAGTGTTTAAACACAAATTTTTTAAACCTACAATTCACCCCCTATTGTATTTTTCCATCTAATATTCATATACCTCATTATTTCTTTCCAAAACACTTGTCATATATGAAATCCAATGCATTATTCATATATTGAATAAAGAATTTGCCTTATCAAATATATTAATTGAATAAAGGATACAAATATATCAATATTTCCCCAAATAAAAAAATAACTTCCAATGTAAATACCATATGAAAAATGTTATATGGTTCAGACAATAATCATATCTATGAAAAATGACATGGATGTTTAGGGGAAATTATAAATCAAATGATCATAAGAAATAACATATTTCAAGGGGACTAAAAGGAATCATGGATGTGAAAGTGAATAATATCCTTGGAAAAATCAATCATAAACCATCCAAAGGAAAATGAAAGATGGTTTCAATATGACATTTCCAAATTGGAGTAAAATAAATTTCTTTTATTGTTTATGAATGGAAATATTATAAAAAGATATTTTAAAATAATTATTTATGAAAATATCATTTTCTAAGAACTATTGAAAAACATTTTCATTGAGAATAAATTTTGGAAACATTTTTTTAAGTATCCTTTGATACATGAAATGAAATCATCAAATAAATGATGGTGGGTAAGTCCATACATTCTGTATGAGGTAAAGAACATTCTTTCTTCATAGTAAAATTTTATAAAAATGCCTTGTTTGGAATGAGAAAATACGATTCCATTGAAAAATATAGTAATAGAAAAATAGGGTAAAAATATATTTAAAAAATAATATTGAAAATGTTAAAAATACTTATGAAAACATTTTAATAAAATTTTGTTTTAAAAGAAATGTTTTGTTTGACATAGAAAGGAAATGAAGTCACTATTTCATTAAAATATTTTCTAAAACATTTTGAGTACCAAAGAGTTAAAAAATAGTTCTAATAAATTAAAAGGTAATGAATAACCACATTAGGTGAAAATGAATGTTTTTATTGAATAATGGCCATATAATTTACTAAAATGGAAGTACCATTCAATGATCATTGAAATTATTCTTCGGGTAAATAATCTTTAAAATTTTTGAAGTGTCCCATGCCACATTGAAACATTTTAAACCATAAGCCTCATGAAGGAATGAAATTAATCAAATGTTTTAAATAACACGAATATGGAAGAATTTAGGACATAATATATCAAATGGGGAAGTAGTTGAAATAATTTTTGTTGACTTTTATGAATTTAAATACCATTGAATTGTTTTTTAAAAATTCTCAAGAAAAATATTGTTTTAATATTCCAAAGTGTCCCATAACACTTAAAAACAGTTGAATCATAATCCCCCTAAAGGAATAACATTAAATCAAAAATATAATATCATTAGAATAATGAGATTCATGATATTTCATGTAAAATGTAATTATATAAACCATATAAAATAAACTAGGTGCTCAATATTACAATATGTATTAATGAAATTAAATTGAGACGAAATCTCTTACCTTGAGTTTCCTTTGGGGTGGAAATTTGTTATCCTCATGCATAAGGGGTTTATGCAAGATAATAAATTATAAAATAACCATAATCATATATATAATATCATATGTAATCTTATTTTAATATTTTATTACCTATTTTTTAATATCCTTTCATTATTTTAACTATTTCATGTTTTAATTTCCTAGTTTCCTCATGTATATTTTGAAATTTCATTTGTTTTTCCAAATAGTTATTTCATGATTTAATAATATAAATAATTTAATCCATTACATAAGTATCATATATATATATATCCAGTATATATTTATTTAAAATTATCCATAATATTTGGAGATAAGAAATGAAGTGAACCACTCACGGAGAGGGTAGGCCACACGCACACATGAATGCTACTTCCATTACATTATTATAGTAAAAGAATGGAAATTAGATTATAAATATGTATATTATAATTACATTTTCATATATATTTCATAAATGTTACTTGGTTAAATTAAAATCAACCTTAATACATTCCATGTATACAGTGATTGAATCACATGGCTTTTTGGAGGCGGTAGTCCACACTTCCAAAAATGATGTTATCATATTAAAAAAAATGGATTTTATATAGATATGTGTTATAAAATAATTATATATGTATAAATAATTAATAAATATCATATATATCACATATATACATAGTTTCCATCATAATCGCCTCCATGAGAAGCGGTAATGAAAGAACAAAAAAGCATCGTTATGTGAGGTGATTTTTCACTGTACACATTAATAGTAAGTTCACAAACCATTAGTTTGAACTGTGTGTAACTGTATATAAATACCTTGATATAAAAACGTATCATTATATTTGTGGTTATGGTTTTATTATATAGGAATGTAATAAGATGAGTTTAAGGAGTGGGGAAAGAAATAAATCTGAAGAGCTTAAGGATGTTTGATACATCTTGTTCGGGTAAATATTTTTTGCTTCCAGCAAATAGATTTCATAAATTTATTAATTCCTAATGGGAGGTTTCTAAGATGAGTATAGGGTTGTTTAAAAACTATGTTGAATGATCTTGGCCAAACCAATGTGTCCTGAGATGTGTGTGGAGGGATGAGAGGAGGATTTTTTATAGTGGAGGAGGAGTGACACTCTTGTAAATTTTGGGAAAGGGAATTACACGCATGATTTTTCAAAATAAAGTGTCTCTAATAATTTATTTAATATGGGAAAAGGTAGTATAGGGTCGAAATATGGCTATAAAAGGTATTTTGGACAAGTTTCTAGGCCATTTGGGTCATATGTATAAGAACCTAGCCGTAAACCTTTCATAATCTTGAGTAAGTCAAAAATTAACATTGAGGATATTTTATAGTTTAGTGTAATAATGAATTGTGGAATAACATATAAATTGAAACTGAATTATATATAAATTTAATACCACCAAAACAATATCCCTTTCATAGAAAATAATAAAATTATAAGTAAACATGATTCATTTTTCTTGATAAAAAATTTATTGTCTTGTTCCTTTATCTTACCCTTCCTTATACCCTATAAAAACATTTTAAAAAAATTGTACGAGAAAAAAAGCTCAGTAATGGATATAAAATGTGGGGAAAAAATTTAGTCCATGGATATTTATAAACCCATGAAATCCTAAAAATCCTAAAAAACATCATAGAAATAAAAAATCATAAAGGTAACTTAGGGAATCCATATCATACATACAATTTAGATTTCACAACTATATAGGGAGTAACAATCATGGTTATGTTTGTAATTCCCTTTGGTGTCATTTTTGTCAAAGTGTTACATTTGTCATCCCAAATTGAAATACATAAACATATTACTAGTATAGTTCATTTATGGTCACAATCCAAAGGGAGAGAGGGTCACTGTATTCTATTTCTCTAGTTTTTTATTATATTGGTAAAGATTAACTGAATTCTGATTCAATATCATATTTTTTTATGAAGCAATGAATTATTCAATTTAATTGATGAGTTATCTTATAGATTAAGAAAAATTCTAATTTGATTCTGATGATAAATTTGAAGAATGCATTGGGTCTATGGATTTTTAAGGTCATTGATAAATAAAATTTCTTAGTAAGTTGTGTTTGTTCATAATACCTCACATCTATTGTTTTTTGAGTATAAAGGAACCCACATGGTCTGGTGAGTTTCGTTTGAATCAATGGAGAAAAATTCCATGGTCTAGAATTTGATTCCGATTAATTTTATTAACTGTAGGAAATTTTGAGATGATAAGAATAATCAATTATCATGATAATAAATTATTATAATTCCTATAAAGATCCTAATAAATTTCATTCTTGGTCTGATATATGGTTTCCAATGATATTTATCAATAGATTTCCAGGAATTATTAGAGAAATATAAATAACAAAAATAAAATAAGATAGTTGATTAATAACGGACTGTAATCATCCACAGCCACAAAACATGGGGGTTTTACCTAACCATGGTGTAGCTAATGACTAACATACTATTGATACCTGAAATAAACATCGCAGTTTCTTCAGATTGAAATTTTAGGGGAAGTTAGAGTAGCATCACCTCCTCTCTTATTCTCCCTCCTTTATCCTCAAATTGTGTGTCTCTAATTATCTCCTCTTCTATGTGTGATAATTTGCAGGGACTTACCTCTTATTTATAATATTTAAAAATCACATGGAAGGTAACCTAAATCACATGGTGTGTAGTCAGGTCAACATGAATTGGATCCTCTTTTTCCGCTGGTAGGTGATTTTTCATGTCACCCTTCACTTTTATGGAATCGACAGACAGTTGGTGGGGGCACATGGTGTGTATCGCCTCCCAACATGATGTGTAGTATTAAATTCAGCCACAAACTACTTTTTGAAGGGGGTACATGATGTGTATGTAGATTATACACATCGTGTGAAAAATTCTTGATAACATGGGTCTGTACTTGGTTTTCATGATCCATGTTGGGGCAATGGTACATGGCGGGTGTAAAAATGACACACCGTGTATATTTCTTATTTTGTTCTGATCTTTCCCGTATATTGAATTGGAACAAAAAACACCAAAAAATTACAATTATCATCAACATAAAATATTTTACCCACAAAATGTATGATATTTAGTGAACCCCCGATTTTAATGATCAATAATATGTATGAAAGGGGAATACAGAAATCAGACACATCAAAATCCCCCACACTTAGTCATTTCTATGCCCTCACAAAAAGTCTCAACATCGAATTAAAAGAATTTGTACTCCAAAATACAAAATTATTCAACTAATTTTACATATAAATACTATAGATATACTAGATTATTTTAAAGTAACAAAACATATTTCAATTCCAAATGTGTTTTATTCATGCCTCCTGTATAACCCAATTAAATATTTTTATTCTCTTTTATCCACATTGTTTAACATTTCCTAAATAAACATGCCACTTGATGATTTACCTCACCAAAATGTACCACACTCACCACTCGAGATCATTTAATCAGAGTTGTGCTGAACATTAAGTATATTTACTCCATCCAAAGACCTAAAAGTGTTCTCATTCTCCACATTAGATGTCAAATCACTAAAATTGTGAAGGGGTTTAATATGGTTCAAATGTTTCTGAGGCTATGGGTTGGTAGGTAATGATGTGAAAAATAATCATAGATGATTTAAAATGTGGCTGAATTCTTAAACAATAACGCATGATATTCAAAATAATTATTACAAAAAATGCATCCCCAATAAGATCGCTCAAAATATTCTCATCACCATGATGAAATTTCCTTTCCAATATGGTTCCACAACCATCAAGAATGTACAAGGGATAAATAATTCCCCTTCTTTTCTTCATATTAATGTGACCAGTAAGAATATGATGAATAGTGTTTGGGAACCCTTCAACCCAAGTGAACTAGTGAAATTCTCCCCCACACTTAAATGCATGTTTTCTCTACAAAATATACCATTAATGGAAAAAAATCCATCATTAAAGCTCAAATGAAGAATCATGAAAAATTATGATAGAATTAGTGTAGGAAGGGAAAAGTTATTGTAATGTAGCTTCCTAGCAAGGCAGTTCATGGTTCTTATGGGTTTTACGAAGATTATATGTATGGTAGATCTCATTCTCAAAGGGTATGAAAGATAATAAATAGCATCAATCATTTTAAGGTGATTCAAAAATGTTCTTGTTCTGAAAAGAAATACTAGAATGTTTTTGTAGTTATGCATATCCAAAGAATATCTCATGAAAGAAGGTATAATAATGAATATGTCAAAAAAGTATCAAAATACCTCTTGGGAATCAAAAAAAGTAAAGGGGTTAATCATGTTAGGACATGAGTGAAAATGATTATTCTAATAAATGTAGATGTCTAAGACTTTAAAAAAATAATCAATCTATATCATCAATTATTTTTTAATTCATAGAAATTTAATATAAGTATGTAAATTTTAAAATTCCATTTTATGTATTTATTATTAATAATTATAAAAAATTAAAAAGTTTACAAATATAAAAATATTTCAACTATTAATGATGCCCTCTATACCACTTCATGGGTATAGGCTAGTGTAGTTAGAAACTCTCCCCCACACGTAATATTGTAGATGATCTTCTAAGTGAATCACCACGTTAGAGGATAGAATGTGGGGACACATGGGTGGTCAGGATGAGGGGAAGCATTGAATGAATGAAATCCAAAGGAAAAATGAAAAGGAAACTCTAAAATAATACTCCCCCTATAGTGAGTTGAAAAATATGTAAAGTAGTCAAAAGAAAAGTGCCATGAAATGCTCCATGGTACATGTGACTTGTGAGGAAAATAAAAAATTAATTTGTAGATACAAATAAAATTAGAGCGCATTCATAGAAAATATTAGTGAGATATAATTGGTACAGATGATCCAAAAACACGTCTCTATGTTTCCACAAAAGAGGCTTCATCAACAATAGGATGATCTGACAGAGGGGGCTCATCGACAGTGGAAATTGAAGGAACCTTCTGTATACTATGAGTGAATGGAACAACATGAATACCCATAAAAGAAGTATGAGAAGTAGTTAGAGACACATGATCAACACCTTTCATGGGAGTACTTACTAACGTATCTTGTTGGGAAGTAGTAGTAGTAGAAGTCAGGACGATTGTAGATAAGAATACTGAATCTATGGACAATGTTCTTAATGGTAGTTTTTCTGTAGAAGGCTAAAGAGGAGATGGATGAAAAAGGGATAGGGAATACTGAAGACCATGACATTATAGGAGAATCCCCAATATCTATTGATGTCATGTATGGGACTGTAGGTTAGTAGTATGATGGTTCTCAAGGACATCGAGACGGAAGTCGATCACAGCCAGGTGGATGGTGATAGGGAGATCAACAAAGGGTACTCATGGGGGTGGATATTCGGAGGTCACATAAGAATAGTGAATGGTGGAAGATGGTGGAAGGGAGAAGGAAGTATGGGGAGGTGGGGAAGGAGCATCTCTTGGTAGATGGGGTGGGACCCACTCATCAACACCATCGAGAAAAGATAGGTTATCTCTCACCCTTGTTGGAGCTGGGGTATCCTGAACGACCACATAGACATCACCCCTACACTCGACTATCCCCATGTGGATAAGAATAAGGATGTCGAGATCTTGAGGAGAGCCCTTGGGGTTCTGAGGGAGAGATGGCTCAAAAACACCCAGGTGGTGTGCCTAGCGGGTGGCATAAAAGTCAATGTTCAAGTTCCCCTGACGGCCATGGATCATAGAATTGAAATATGTGGTCTTAAGATAGGGTTGGTTAGGCTAATCATAATGGATGACATATATGAGAAACTCTATGCCCCTCTGATATATGACACCCATATCCTCATGGTAGGGAAAAAGAATGATGTTAAAGCACTAATGGAGGAAATGAAGTAGAGGGGAAAGGATGAGCGTGCTCTACTTAGAGGTGGGGGTGTACCTATGGTTAGGCCAAGAATGATCTTGCCACATATTAATGATATCTGAGTGCTCATGGTGGGTTTGGTTGGAGACATTAGGTGGGGTGGAAGAATGGGGGAAGAAGCTACACCCTTGGACAAACTCAGCCATGGTCAACAAAATGGGTCGACTGCCCAACTGATATCGAACCAGAGTGTTAGTATCAGTGGGCTTCTGGAAGTAGGTGTGTCCTTAAAACATGAACGCCAATATAAACTCCAAAAATAAATATCTTTTGCTCAAAGTGATGACATGGAGTGTCTCGATAAAGTGTGTATGGACACGGAGCTCCATGATTTCCCCCCAGATCTCGAGATGATGTGGAATACTCACATCCAAGAAACGGGTTCCCAGCTATATCAGCTGTCATGGAAATCACTATAATTTGTATGTGGTAGTGAGGCCCTAAGAAAAAATTTGGTAGGGATGTGGCTGAGGTCGGGCAGTAGCCGGTTCTAGCTAAGTTGGGGCTACAACTATTGTCTTGGTTTGGCTAATAGTGGTTACTAGAGGTGGATTTTCCAATGTAGGATTATAGATGGAATGAGTGGGTGTCACAAAATATACCTGACTGTTGGATACCACTGATGGGGGTGTTGTGAGTAGAGGATCCAACCTCACCTACACTGGTGGAACGCAATGTGGGAAATCGATTCTTGGTCTCTTTGAAGGCTAAAGACAAATATGATGGTGAGGGGGTATCTTGCACTCAATAGAAGAAGTGGTACACTTCCCACTCACAAGATCATCACATTCAATAATTAAAATAATGAAAAGAAAAGAAATAGATGAAAAGGAATAATAAGAAAGAAAATATGAGAAATTTGGAAAAGAAAAGTATGCGACGTGTGGACCTAGTGTACACAATGTGAAGTGTGATATGGGTAAGAACATGTGTACTCTGGATAGAAATAATGAGTGTGAATTTGTTTTGGAAAATCCAATACAAGGCCTATGACTGGTCGCACATGCTGTGTCACAAAACATGTGGTGGATCTCATGTAATTTCCCTGAAATTAATCATCTTTTAGGGGTCATACAACACAACACACGCTATGTGGAAGGGATACACATCATGTGTAAATACATGGGGTGCGAAGGAATATACTCCCTCCACATGTATTACACCAAATGGATGGTGGATATGGCATGTAATGATCATACACACCATGTGGGAAGACATGGGATGAGGGACATGTTCCAAATGACACGTGCTTGGCTGGAAGGCTAGGGGAGGCATTGTACATGGCGTGTTCCGAACATACATTACATGTATATTTAAAATTATAATAATGTGCCTATGTTTCCATGTAACTGATGTACACATTTGGAGTTATTACTTTACCATGTATACTGAGAGTCGAATCCAAATGGTTGGACTATAGAGAAAATGACCTACACACTATTAAAACCTTGAAATAGTGGGTATAGAATGGAATACCTTGAATGAGGATCTAAATCCAGAAGAAATTAGGACCAGAAACACACACAAAAATAGTATATTTAATAAGGGGGAGGCGGAGTGGTGTCTGAAAGAGGAAAATGGGAAGAGGTGTGAAAAATGAGGTCATTTTGGGTAGGGTTCCCCAGCTTTATACATGAACCACACAGTGTGTGATAGGTCCCATATTCCATGTATGAGTGTTGTTTATTTAATATTTATTTACAAAAAAAATATTTTAAAAATAGTATATACTCAAAAGTAAACCTATACACATAGTGTGTCATAGGATGACATGTCGTGTGTTCTATTATTGAAAAAGATAACTACATCCTTCAGTCCGATGCTTGGGGCATAATTTGAACCGGCGACCGGTCGATCCAAATATAAGCCCTCAACTACTGGATTAAAGTTTATAGTGCTACACATTTTTATTAACTTATAATAATTATACTATAGGATTAATCATACATGGGATAAATAAAATTCATGGTCTGTGGTTTTAATTATTGAATTATTGGGATGATGTAAGGATATTAACCGAGTTCGAACCCGAGTCTTTTGAATCTTGGGAAGAGACCCTTCCAATCAGCCAACTTCACCAACATGTAATTTCTTATTTTTAAAATTGATTAAATAATTAATTAAAACAAGGTGCACATGGTGTATATAAAAATGCATACCTTGTGGTTTTATTAATATTAGTAATTATGGAACCGGGTTGGTTGTCAGGATTCGAACCGGTGTCTTTTGGATACATGGTTTACATCCCTGGCCAGCCGGTCCATCTCCATCATGGGTTTTCATTTATTTTTGAAAATGTGTTTTTTATTTATTCAATGGTCCTCACAATCCATTTAACTAAATAGAGGCTGAAAAAGGATGAACCTTGTACAGAAGGTTGGTAAGGAGAGATTCAAACTGGTGACAACTGAGATACATTCCAGTGACATTACCATCATCACATACATCATCTCTATTTATTAACATAATTAATATATACTTATACTACTGGTTAAATTTTAATATTCATTAGAAAGGAAATTACATGATGTATAAAAAGGTGATACATGGCGCGTAGTATCTGGGTAGCCTCCCAAAAATCACCCTTGTTTTGTGTCTTTGAATTGACCAATCTAGGCCTCTTTCTGTATAAATTGTATGATGGAGATCATATCCAGCATGTCCCCCATGTTAAGATATGGTTTGAAATGATTTCCATCCACCTTAAATGGATTACCATCTGCTCCATCTACTTCCACCACACCATCGTAGAAGACCTTGATCACTAGGAAATGTCTTGACCCCTAGAACATCATTTTTCCTGAAAATGATCCTAAAAATGAAATAAACAAAAATAACTCATCAATGAGTTAGAATGATTTATGAGGGATCATGCGGTTATGGACCACTGTTATCTTTTCTTTTTATTGTTTGGTATTTTCATATGCCTCCTGCCAATTTTCATCGAGCTCCATCAGTTGAAACTTTTGTTTCTCTTCTACAACCTATAGATCACAATTCAAGGCTTCAACATCCCAATAGGATTTGTTCTCATCTTTCACTAGTAAATGAAATGTCTTTCCATAGATTAAATAGAATGGGGAATACCCATAGGTGTCTTGAAGGTGGATTAGTATTCTAATAAGAAATCATCTTGCTTCTTATATTATTCCTTACTTGAGGTTCCCATAGTTTATTTAATGATTTTCATATGTTATATGTTTGATACCTCCACCTAGAAACTGTATTTTGGAAGATAGGGTGTCCCTGTGATATATATCACACCGTATTTTATGAGAACATTCGGCATCATCACCTTGTCAAAATAAATACCTCTATCACTTATTAAAACTTATGGAACACTAAATCTTCTAAATACATTCCTCTTAAATAATTAAAAGATGACATTTGTTGGTTTGTGTTTCCTAGTAGAAACATCTACCTATTTTGGATACATAATCCAAAAAAAACAAAATATATGAATTTCCATATGATTGATGAAATGGCCTCATGAAATCAGTACACTATATGTCAAAGATATCGACCTCAAGAATGGGATGTTGAGGCATTTTAGCTCGACTCCCCATGTTACCAGTTTTATGACACCAATCACAACATGCTAAAACATATCGGGCATCCTAGTGCATGGTGGGCCAGAAAAATCCAAATTTCAAAATTTTCACTATTCTTCGGTCGGGCCCGTGATGCCCCTAGCAAGGGAATGATGAAAAAACTCTATAATTCCATTATTTTCTTCTTTTGGGATGCATCATGGGTAACCTCATTTCCACATGAATCTAATAACAACAGGACATCCTAGAAATATCTTTTTACTTTGGATAAAAAATGATTCTTTTGTTGAAATGTATGATCAAGATGAATGACTCTTGTAACCTTTTAATTGGAGATGTTGGAATATCATGAGTGAGATGTAACTTCATTTGACAAAATATTCTCATCTGAGAAGTCCTATATGATTTAACTATCATGCTTTATTTCCAAATGAGGCAATAAAAATTAGGAGATATGATCAATGACGACGTTCTAACATGATTTCTTGTCAAGAATTTCCTAGTCAAATTCTTAGAGCAGAAGCACCCAAAAAATGAGTCACTGCTTTGGATCTATCTTATTAAGAAAATATTTAAGTGTTTTAGGGTCTTTATAGATAACATATTTTGAGAGTACTAAATATGAGTTGAACCTTTTGAGTGCAAAGACCACCGTGAGCATCTCCTTGTCGATGGTGGTGTAGTTAATATTTACTTCATTTGGGGATCGGTTGGAATTGTAGATCATCTTAATGATACGATTGATCTATTTTCCAAGAACTTATCCTACCACATAATTACATGAATCACACATGATTTCAAATTGGTCTTCCTAGATAGGGGCAATCACGGCAGAATTTTCAAATAATTATTGCTTCAATAGATGAAACGTTATCATGCATGTTTCTTTAAATTAGAAGATATCAACTTTTGAAATGAGGTTGATTAGTTGTTGATATATCATTGAAATGCCTTGAAAAAATCTTCTATAAAACATGAATGCCTCAGAAAACATCAGATTTCTTGGATAGAATTTGGAATGTGTGGTTGGGATATGACTTCAAACATCATAGGGTCATCTTCAATTCCATTCATGGAAATCTGGTTTCCTAAGACCATACCATTCTACACCATAATTTGACATTTCTCTTAGTTCAAAAACAAATAAGGGTGTCCACACCATTCCTGGAAAAATTGCAAATTTTGTAAACATGTGTTGAATGATTTCCCATTGACTAAAAATTTATCCCTAAAGAATTCTAGAATTTGATCTTCCATGTCATGGAATATCGCCACCATGCTCTGTTAGAAGGTGGATGGAGAATTTCACATGCCAAGAGACATCCTTCGATGGGAAAAAATATCCATTTGGGCTTCTGAAAGTTCAATTCTGTTGGTCGTAAAGAGTAATATAAATTTTGTTGTTGCTATAATAACCATCTAAAATGAAATTCAACTATTTCCCTACCAATCGCTCCAACATCTGATCCATGAAAGGAAGTGGGAAGTGATCCTTCCATGTAGCATCACTAAGATTCCATTAGTCCACACACACTCTCCATCCTGTGACTATTCTTTTATGTATTAGATCATTTTTATCATTGGTATTCTTGGTGATACCCCCCTTTTTATGCACAACATGCAATGGACTCACCCATGGGCTATTAAAGATTGGGTAGATGATTCCGGCATCCAATAGCTTGATCACTTATTTCTTCACGGCCCCCTTCATTGGATGGCTTATACTGAATTGTGTTTGTTTAGAGGGCTTGACTCATTCCTCAGGTATCACCTTAAGGGTGCTAATAGTTGGAATGATCCCATTATGATTAGTGAATTTCCATCCAATATAATATTTTCTTCATCTTAGATACTGTAGAAGTTCATGTTCTACCTCATTCAAGAGAGATGTGTTGAGTGTAACTAGAATAATGTTTTTATCTCCAAATAACAAATATTTCAAGGAATATCATAGTGGTTTCAGATCCGGTTTTGGGGCTTTAAGAACTTATGGAACAATCAATTCAACCTTGTCTCACTCTAGAATATCTACAACAAGTGTATACTGCCAATAATGACTGCCCTGATCTGTGATGAATTACATCTCCTCTAGTTCATATTCAAGCTAGATGTCCTTGATAACAAGTTCATCAGTGATAAGACAAAATCTAATGTCATATTACATGTATTCAAAGTGATCGTTCACTATTTTCAATGCATAACACACCTCATTTTCCATAAGTGACTCTTTCTTAATAGCTTTGAGGATGTTGTGGGATACATTTTCATCTTCTACTCTAATGATCAATTTGCCTTTGTGAACATCGATCAAAATGTTCCCAATATACAATAAGGGTCTTCCCAGAACAAAAGGTGACTATTGGTGTAACTCTATATCAAGTATGATAAAATCATCAGGAAGAATCATCCTTCCCACTTTCACAATCTCATCCTCAATTAGACCGTTAGGGTATTTAATGGCGAGATCTACTAGTTTTAATTCCACTCGACTTGGTTTATATTGTTCATCCCCAGTTTCTAAATAATCCAAAGGGGATAAGGTTGAAACTAGCCCCAAAGTCACAATGTTCATTCCCAAAATCACATGATCTGATTATGAAAGGGATTTCAAAACTTCTTGGATTTGGGGGCTTTGGAGGAAGAGAGTGATAAAGCGCCACAACGCATTCCTTAGTGAGAGGAATGGTTCAAAAATCCTCCAACTTCATCTTATTTTAGAGTATTTTCTTCTTGAATATTTTTTATGTTTAAATTTGAGTCTATTTCTATGCAAAATCAATATTAATGTGAAGTTTCTAGAATACCTCCAAAAAATTTTCAAACTACAGATTCAGCTTCTTCTATTTCGTTCGAGCTAGAAATGGTATTGTGGGTTATTAAGGATTAATAAACTATTTTCATATACCATTGCAGGGATCCTTATCATATGATGGGACTTGTGTTGATGGGGACTCCTTGATCTCAGCTTCATTATCCAAAGAGGGTGTATGTGGAGATGGATTTTTTTCCTCGCCTTGATTTGTAGTTATTTTTTATCGTAGCTCCTTCCCACTTCATAAAGTGATAGCATTGGACTCCTCCTATGGGTTCTTCTTAGTGTTACCCAGTAGTACACCAGGTTTTCTTGAAGAGACCTGATTATCAAGATTACTAATTTTAGTCTCAAGGATTTGAATAGATGCATCCTTACTTGGAAATCTAGTTTCTGCAGTTGTTATGAATATTGACATCATTTCTTCTAAATTTGATGACTATTCTGACTGAGGTTGTTGTGTAGCTGGTTGAGGTTGGGGCTACTAAGGTTGTTGTGCCATAATAGGGTTTTGATACCGTTTTTTCTAGGATAAAAATTTTGATACTATTTTTGACCATAACTGATTGGCCTTTGGGGCGGGGTTGAGAGTTTTTGTCATGCTGCCTTAGCCTGTGTTCGCGTTAACATTCCATTTCAGGATTTGATATTAAGGGTAAATGTATGGGCCTCTATTCTGAGTAACATATCATGCATCACATTTTGAAGTACCGACGCCTGTCTATGATCATTCACCAATGGTTTAATTGTCACCACATTCACTGCATGGGGGGTGATTTACCGCATAAACATGAGATACATTTTTTAGATTCAACTAATCAATTTTCATAGACACATCATCGAGTTAGTAAGAAATCATTGTAGTGTCATCAATTTTATGAATTACCATATTTTTATTACCCCACATAGAATTCTATTGGAATCAATTTTCTTACATATCACTTCGTATATCAAAATGATCCACCCGGGATTTCTTCATAACTATTCCTCCAGTAGTTACATACACCATTTATTTTATGTTTGTCGTTATACTGCAATAATAGTATTGTTCTTGTATCCACAATAGAAGGCCATGACAATGGAAATTCCTCAACATTTCATTGAAATGCTCACAAGATTTATACAATGAATCTGAATCATGTCGTTGAATGTTGTGATTTGTTTTCTACAATGTCACCATCATGGATGGTGGGAATTATTTTCAAAAAAACAAGGGAAAATGCCTCCATAGTGAGGATAGAAAAATAATTCAATACTTTAATCTAGTCATTTTTTTTATCCCTTAATGTGAATGGAAATAAGTGAAGTTGAATGACATCCTCAATTACCCCATGGTAATGGAATGTTTCACAAATCTCTAGAATATACGAGAGATGAGTGTTGGGGTATTTACATAGTAAACAATAAAACTATACCATATTTTGGATGAGCTTCATTGTGGATAACTTGATATCAAAATGTTGGGATTCCATTGGTGGTCTGACAATACCTATATCAACTCCTTGTATAGAAGGAAGTATTTACTCTTTTAAGGGTTTGATGTGGGGCCAGTTGTTCTTGAGGAGGTGGGGGCATAAATTACTGCTCATGAGAAAAATAAATCCCTTGATCTAGATGCATGTATGGAAACTACTTTGGTGGATGGTACTACTGGGGTTGTTGTGGGCCATAACCCAGAAAAAATTGAACTGGTTGTCTTTGATGGTTATATGAAATGAACTCCAAGATATTTTCTGGTGGAAGCAGGTTCTGTACATTCTCAATAGAGAGTTGTTGATTCCAGTTTCCACAAATAATGATCTGATTCCCAACTCCTTGGACAGCATCTGGTTCACCCTAATCTATGTTCTCCACGGGGGAATTTTGTTTTTTCTCACCCATAAGTTCTCAATGTCGCCTCAAAGGAGTTCATTCAATTTCTGGATCATTCTAAAGGAACATCAAAGAATCAGTGCTATTGAAATGAGTGATTTAGTCAATCAAGAACCTATGAGCATACACAACACCAAACAACAAACAAAGCATAAAATTGGAATACTAAAATATTGAAAAATATAAATGATATTAAGAACATGATTTTTAGAGTTTGGGATTTTTATTTCCACTTAATTAATGAAAATCCAATTTTCAAAACAACATTAACTTTTTCTCAATAGAAACGATGCCAAAATTGGTGTTGTTTTTGGCAAAGTGTTACATTTGGTATCCCAAAATGAAATACCAATACTTATTAAGAGTATAGTAAATGTATGGGGTCGATCTAGGGGGGAGAGAGTCATTGTGTTATGTTTCTCTAATTTGTCATTAATAAGTTGATGATTGAATGAATTTAAAGTCGATATCAAATTTTTTTATATAGTAAAAAATTATTCAATTTCATTTATTTGTTACGTTAAATACTAGGAAAATGTAAAATTGATTCTGGCGATAAATTGGAAGAATGCTTCGGGGTTGAGTATTTTTTAGGTCATTGATAAATCAATTTTCTTTTTGGGATGTTTTGTTTATAATAACTCACATCTCTAGGTTTTGAGGTTAATAGAACCCCCAGGGTCTGTTGAGATTTTTTTTGAATCAATAGAGAGAAATTCCATAGTTTTTAATTTTATTCTTATTAATTTTATTAATTATTGGTCATTTTGAGATGATAAGGGTGCCCAATGATAATGATAGCACATTATCCTAATTCCTCTGAAGAAACCTCAAAATTATGTTCTTGGACTGATACTGGGTTTCCAGTGATATTTAGTAAGATATTTCAATGGATTATGAGATAAACATAAATAACATGAATACAATTAGACAATTAACTAATAACAAATCATAATCATCCACAACCACAACAAAAGGAAGATTTATCTACATATGGACTAGCTGATGACTAACATACTCTTAATACCTAAAATAAAAAACATAGTAGCTTTTGATTGAATATTTTTGATAAGGTAGAGCGACATCACCTCTTCTCTTCTTCTCCCTCCTTTCTTCTACATTTATGGGTTTCTAATTGTCACCTCCTTCTGTGTGTCCTAATTTGGAGGGAATTTCCTCTAATTTATAGTATTTAAAAACACATGGTGTGTACCATAAAGTGCATGAAATGTATTATAAAGTGCATGGTGTGTAGTCAGGTCAACTTGACTTGGCCTCTATTTTGCTACTAGTAGGTGATCTTCCATGCCACCCTTGACATTGAAGGCATCGACGGTCATTTGGTGGTTGTACACAGTGTGTATCGCCACCCCACATGGTGGGTAGTACCAACCTCAGCAACCAAACACTTCTTGGAAGGGGGTACAGTGGGGGCTAAAAGATTGTGCATGGCGTCTGAAACCTGGCCAACAACATGGGTGTGTACATGGTCTAGTCGATTTGTTTCGGGGTAATGCTACACATCATGTGTAAGAAGGGCATGCCGTGTATACCCCAAGCCCGCCTCTAAAGGCCAGGGGATGGAAACCAGGGCTGAAGGCACAACAAACTAGGGGAGGCCTTTTCCTAAGAAACTATACAAACACATGCAGCCAACTCAATGCAAAAGTGTAGAGAAAGGAATTAAAGAAACAACACTACAACAAAAGAGAAACCAACATACATGGATCGACCTCTAACTAGTACAAGTAAAGTGATGAAATGTACTGATAAGTAAACTGAACAGAAAAAGGGGAAAATAGGTGACCAACTAGAACGGTGACACAACCGAGCAACAAGTAAAACAAAGGTAAACCGCTTCTGATTCTCACACCCAGAAATCCTCCTACAACCACTAAACAACGCCTAAGATCTTGTGTCCTCCACGCTCTTCTATAATATCGATCGACATGTCTGTCATCTGCAAGGGTACACCAAGTGCGGGCAAAGCCCAAGTAGGGGTGAGTATAATGATACTCAGTAAAATGCCCTGAAATCTCGAGGGAGCAACAAAGGAGGTACTAAAATAGTGAACAGTATAGAGAACAAATAATAGTGCAAGAGTAAAAAGGAGACAGTGCAGCTCAACCCAAAAAAAGTAATAAAGTATACTCGTCCAATCCAGGAGGAGCTAGACATGGAAAGCACGTGGCATACCCCGTGCGTCTTCGTCCCTGTTGGAAGGAGGGTAACTGACCCCAAGGAGTGGGAAAAAATTAGGGTGTATATATATATTCTCAACAAGAAACCCATACGAGTGTGTAAGGGGATCTCTATCTCTGTGCTCAGCCCAAGAAGAGTCACCAACAATTAAAAGGTTATTTGTCACTGGTACCCAACCATCCCGCACTCCAAAGCTGCCTCATTGTTAAACCATTCAACCAAGGTCCCCACTCCAGTAATCATGGAGAAACGTCACTAACTAGCCTCATATAAGGGTCTGAGTCTAGGAGAAGTCATCGGGTAAACCACTGACCATCCCCACTTGAGGGTAAACCCCAATAAGTCAATAGTGACCCACTACCCATCCCCGCTGGAGGGTAGACCATAACAAGTCATTGGGTGACCCACTGCCCAGCCCTACTGGAGGGTAAACCCTAAATAAGTCGGCAGTTACCCACTAACCAGCACCCCTGGAGGGTAGACCATAACAAATCATCGGGTGACCCACTGCCTAGCCCTGCTAGAGGGTAAAACCTAAATAAGTCGATGGTGACCCACTACCCAGCCCTGCTAGAGGGTAGACTGTAAGAAATCATCAGCTGACCCACTAACCAGCCCTACTGGAGGGTAAACCCTAAATAAGTCAATGGTGACCCACTGTCCAACCCCGCTGGAGGGCAGACCGTAAGAAATCATTGGGTGACCCACTGCCCAGCCCCATTGGAGGGTAAACCCTATATAAGTCAACAGTGACCCACTTCCTAGCCCCGCTGGAGGGTAAATCGTAATAAATTATCAGGTGACCCACTACCCGGCCCTACTGGAGGGTAAACCCAAAATAAGTTGACAGTGACCCACTGCACATCCCCACTGGAGGGTAAACCGTAAGGTCAATGGGTATCCCACTGCCAAGCCTCACTGGAGGGTAAACCCAGAACTAGGGTGATATCTCTGCACTACTTCTGCCATCACTGGGTTCCACTAATTCCGCTACTATTCGTTGGTTTAGAGTGCATCATTGGAACCTACGACCAATGCCATTTCATGTTTCCACATTTAATGAGATCTAAAAAGAGGCTTTACACGGCCAAACATATTACACCGTTGTAATCCTCATTAAAAACATCCGAGATAGACTACTTACTCACTAAAACCAGGCTCCCGATGGAAAAGTTATTTTACACCGCTTTATGCAAATACGTTGTCTCGCGGGGCCCACAGCTCTGTCCTAAAAGAGGTCGGGAGAACTACTCCATCGCAATGCACTCGGAATAAAATGTTGAATCGAATATTCATATGCCCTAAACAGGCGCCTGCTGAAAAATTCACAGTTCCCTGCACACAACACAAAAGCGACTAATGGGGGTCAGGCCTCAACTTCGACATCAATGACTGAAACCACTTCGATCAACTTCTTCTCGATGCCAGGGTCACAACGTCGTTGGAGGTGCCTTAAACGGACTCCATACGCAGAGCTGCAACTCCCTGCGTCATACAAACGGGGCCTTGTGGGGCCCACACCTCAGGTCTGAATTTAGGCGGGCAGATTTCTCCATTGCAATATCCTCGTAAAAACACTCAAAAATGAGTACTCAAACACCCCAAATGGATGTGAGGTGAAAAATTGGTTCTTCACCTCAAAATGTGTGAACTAGGCCCTGTGGGGCCTGCACCTTGTCCCCCACACGAATGCTTCGGTAAACATCTCAAAAAGTCTGCACGAGGACTGGGGTCACACTGCCACTAGCAGCACGTCAATTGGACATTCCAAGAACGAGTTAGGTCTGACACAACAATTAATTAATTACTCACATTTAGCGTTTCATGCCACCAAGCAATGAAATAAATCCTCAATGGTTCCAAACCATATTTGGAATGACCGTCTCATCTCCGGGGCCCTCGTGCCTCCGACGGCATGTCAAACGGACATCCTGCTCGAGAGCCACATCCGTCACAACATTAAAAATAATTTAATATTATTAAGATAGAGAATTTTGGGCTACCCGACATCGAATGAAAAACCCAAAATTCCTGGTAACCACTTCAAAAATTACATCTTTCTAACACGGACATGCAATCACAGACGTTGTGTCAAACGGACACGCCGTTTAGAAGATATGGCCCCCTGAATGCAGGGGGCCCAAGCGGGCTGGTTCACCCCTGTCAACCTGGTCCGAACCGTCGGCCCGCGGTCTAGCCACGAGTCCGGTCCAGTCCACCGTGGCCCACTGGTTGTATCCCACCTCAAGCCAATAGACCCGCCTCGGTTCTGGTTTTTCAAACGTACCGGCCATCTTGGTCGGTCTTCTCTCGCACGCCATGTCAATGAGGACCTACAACACGTAGGTCCTATTCCCCGAGATCGCCACCTCGGGTTCCCCCTGCCGAGCGTGATGGACCGAAGCTGTCGACTCCCCGGCCTGCATCAGTCCGCCGCAACACCGCCCAGAGCTCTCTGATCGGCCTCAACCTCGTCCTTTGGCCAGCCCAACTCCTGGTAGTCGCCTCTTCCACCTGGTCCTCCGGTACCCTGTTGTGCCACGTTGTAGCCAACCCTGTCGGCCGCTCCCGAACCCGTTGCACCGGCTACCCCTAAAACCTCCATGGAACCTCTGGCCTCTACCTCCTGGCCATGTTCAGTCAGCCTCCGTCTAGCCGAAGCTTCACGCCCAGCCCCGCATGCCTGGCTGCCAGCTCCGCCAGCTCGCCACCCACAGTTTACCGCTGGCCACTGCCAGCCGAGTTTCTCCGATGATCCATTCCCCGAACAACCGCTACCACCCCACTCATCCAAAAACTATATCGAGACCGATTTCGGAATCCTAGACAAATCCTTCATAGTATCCGACTCCACTGGATGATCGGTCTCCATTTTCAAGTGCCCGAAAATTGAGGAAAAACATGTGAACAAGGGTGATTACATTCATGGTTTGACGGTCACATTCATGCAGCGATCAATGAAGATAATCAAAACAAGCATCAAATGATGATGGTTAAAATAAATTAGGAATTGAAAACAAGGGTTCGGAAACCATAAGAAATCATACCTCGTAGGATCCAATCGTCGTTGGTGATGCCTTCGTTGCGCTCCACCTCTGATCCACCGAGGTCTCGACGAAGATCGCTCTTCATTCCAAAGAAGAATGAGGAAGAACACTGAAGAACGGATGAGAGTGGGAGAGGGAGGGAGAGTGAGAAGGAGAAAATGACCCCCCCTTAATTCCAACACATTGAATTTATAACTTTTGGAAACTCCACCGACGGGCGCAAAATCTGAAACATCCATACCCGCTCATTTTATATCACGCATTGGCAAAAATCCCCATTTTGAACTCAATGGATGTCTTAGATTTATATTCTGAGACTCCGTTTGAATTTTTTTGAATAGAACTCAAGTGATAAAAATCACTAAGTCATTAATTCAAAATGGCTATTTTACCCCTGGGTGACATATCTCACAGAAGGCCCACGCCCACAACTTTTACACCTCGCCTAGGAAAAACAGCCCACTCCGCACTCAACGATGCCCTTGGTTTTCCCATACAAGAAACAGTTGCGGCGTTATTCAGGTTTGAGCTATTAAATTATTAATTTGATAATTTAATTATCCATTTAACACACTGCCAATGAGCGAGGGGTCTGAACGTCCCACACTGACTCATTTTATGTCGCACCTAGGGTAAACACCGCATTCCGGACCCAACTGTGATCTCGGATATCCGATTTGATCATCCTTCTAAGGGATATAAATTTTTCTTAGTTAACCACACTAGTGTAATATAAAAACACTTATGATTTTTATATAATTAATTCCGGGAACACCGGGCCTCAGAATTGCACTCCGTCTAAACACCCTGCTCTGGAATGACATCAAGAATTTTTTCAAAGTATTAGAGTCCCAAAACCCGAGTTCTTACATCATTCCCTCCTTCAATATTTTCATCCCCGAAATTAAAAAGTAGAAAAAAAAACAACTTGAGATATAGAGCTCACACCTAGCTCTCTCGCGCCCAAGAAAACATGAAAAACACCATGCTAATACAACATGCGAACCAAAGGGATGGTTCATACTTATAAGGTCTACTACTCTCGAGGACATGCGTAGGAATAAGATTTCACTTCATTAGATGCGACAGGTTGAATACATCATGCGCCCACTCCTACTGTTGGGAGGGTAAGGCAAGACGATAGGCAACCTCTCAACCGCTTGTACAATTCCCGAACGGCCCAAAGAAACTCAGGGGACTTCCCTGGCCAAATCTCTACTTTCCACGTTGCGACAGAAATCGTGATTTATTCCTAGAACATGGTCTCGTGATTCCCTCATTCAGAATTCCCATCTGGTGAAACACCCAAGGGTATCTGGTCACACAAGTTTCCATAGTCTTTGCTTCACAATCAATATTCTATGGATGAGGACGTACCTGAGACACTAGTGGTCTTAGAAAAACCCAGAGTGATCTCTTAGAGGATGGAATGTCAACATTATCAGGGAAAAGACCACCACTACCAGTAACATATAGAGAATTGCGTAGTTCTATTTATTGGGTTTCCATCACCTCGACATGTACTTGATAATTGTATCAAGGATGACTTTGAGCATGTGAGGTTCCAACGAACAGGGCAGGTGATAAAACTCATCCAACCACTAGAGGCTAGTCACAGAAAGCACATGGAATACCCCATGTGTCTTTTCCCCTCTTGGAAGGAGAGTAATCCCCTAAACAGGAAACTCTTCAAAACCCATTAGTGGCACCTCAAGCAAAGGGAGGTCAAGCAGAAAATCCCCACTAGAAAAACCAGATTCTGCTCTGACGCACCACCACACAACACTACCATGAATGCACACGTTGGAGGGACTCATCCACCGCACCTCAATACTATCCGCTTTTGGTGGAACTGAATCTCCCTCACAGTTTTGATTGCATCACAAAAATGTGTCTTAGTGGGAGAAGAAACCTCTTTCTCGTGCATTCAAAGCATTGCCGGACAACACCAATACAGGGTTACACCGATGCCCTGCGTCGCCCTCGGTAACCCCTCAGACAATGATTTAGAAGAAAATAGTACCTCATGCAGTGTCAAACAATTTCTACTGAGAAAAGTAGAAAAGACACAGAGCATACCTCTTATCATCTCTTGCGCTGTAAGATTGTAGACATCTTTAGTACACAGCCGCCCACGGCCCCATCCATCAGCTCCCTAATCCTGACATGGTCCACCTAGTAGTGGTGTAAGGACCATGAAATGTCATCCTATAACCATAATTCTTCCTGCTTTTCTTCCAACACCGCATCCCGGGGGTAGCTCGATGCTCTACGTTGTCCCCATCCATGTGCCTAAGTCTCAACAAGGGGAGACCTCCGGCGTCAAGGCCCTGCCAATCGAAGTCCCTCTGCCAAAAATTTATCTGTCACCAGTGCCTTCTCCAGCACATTGATATGGGTGAGGATGCACAAGGGAACTACACTAGAACAAATCTCCTCGATAGAGATCTCGTTCAGACTTGTGTGCTCGGAAGTTTCCATCATGGACCGCATCCAAAGAGCATCGAGTAAGGTCTCTGAACCCCGCCACGTACTAATCCACTACCATCACTCCCCTATGAAGGTCCAGAAGATCTCTAAACCATAAAAAGTGTAAGCATGAGATGTAGTACTCCTCACAAAACAGCTTCTAGAAATCATCCCTCAAGAGTACCGACTCATCGTGTATCTGAGTTACCCAGCTCTACTAACGCCAAACTGCTTGGTGGAAAAACTGGATGTCAGGGCCACTATCCAACCTGTCAATGTTTGAACAAGGATGAAGAGGCGAAACACCGACTCTATCCAAACCTTCACTATCTGAGGGTATGGCTCGCCATGCAACCATAGTGGTCTCTGATGCTATAACTCACGTAGCACGCCCAGCCTGTGCTTGTCATCGGCCCCCGCTACCAGTACAATCCACTACTCCATAGGTGGAGGTGCTACTCCCTATCCCCCTATAGAAAAGGGTAGTTGTATGATGGTTCTTGAATTGAGGCCTCATCTCTCATGGAATCGTCATAAAAAATCAGAGCTAGTATCCTGGCTGGATATCATCACGAAGACATCCTAAATCCGACCAAGGAGTACCGCAGTCAAATGAGCATATATATATCAACAACGATGGGGAGATAACTCAAGAACGATAGTCAAAGGCCCGATCCTATATGATGCATTATCCAAATTCCCTGTAACAAGTGTCTCAACATGCTGAGTCGACAAGCGGGTTATCAGGGTCCTGGTGAATGGATACGTCAGTCGTCATACCAACACTGGACTCTCTGTCCAGAGAGCTACTCTCGAGACACGTTGACACTATTTCCCCAAAACTCAACCAATTCCTTTTTAGGGACGTTCGAACAATTCCCCAAGGAATGAACCACCGTTGATACCACTTTTTCACGACCCGACCCATATCGGGGCTCGAGCCGCAACTACCCCAATCCCGCCTCCATAGGCCAGGGGCTGGCGACCAGTGCTTAAGGCACAACAAACTAGGGGAGGCCTTTGCCTAAGGAACTGTACACACACACACAGCCAACTCAATTCAAAAGTGCAGAGAAAGAAATGAAAAACACAACACTACTACAAAATAGAAAACAACATACATGCATCAACCTCTAACTAGTGCAAGTAAAGTGCTCAAAATTACTAACAAGTAAACTGAACAGAAAAAGGGGCAAAACACGTGCCCAACCAGAACAGTGCCACAACCAGTCAACAAGTAAAATGAAGGTAAACCGCTGGTGAGTTTCTCACCCAGAAATCCACCTAAGACCACTGAACGCCGCCCAAGCTCTTGTGTCCTCCACGCTACTCCATAATCTCGATCAACTTATCCGTCGTCTGAAAGGGCACACCATGTGTGGACAAAGCCCCAACAGGTGTGATTATAAAGATACTCAGTAGGATTCCCCAAAAGATCAAGGGAGCAAAAAAAAACAGGTAAAAAACGGTGATCATTAGATATAAAAAAGAACCATGCAACAGTAAAAAAGAGTGAGTGCAGCTCAACACAAAAAAAAGGAAGGTTATAGACTCATCCAATCTAAGAAGAGCTAGACACGGAAAGTAGAAGGCATACCCCACACGTCTTTTCCCCTGCTGGAAGGAGAGTAACTGACCCCAAGGTGTGGGAAAAAAAGTAGGGTTTATATATATATATGCTAAAAAAGAAACCCATAATAGTGTGTAAGGGGATCTATATCACCAAGCTCTACCAAAGAAGAGTCACCAATAATTCAAAAGATATCCGTCACTAATACCCAACCATCCCACACGCCAAAGCTGCCTCATTTATAAACCATACAACCAAGGTCCCCGCTCTAGTAATCATGGAGAAACATCACTGACTAGCCTCATAGAAGGGTCTGTGTCTGAAAGAAGTCATCGGGTAAACCACTACCCATCCACGCTGGAGGGTAAATCCCAACAAGTCAATGGTGACCCATTACCCATCCCCGCTGGAGGGTAGACCATAAGAAATCATCATGTAACCCACTGCCTCGCCCTACTGGAGGCTAAACCCTAAATAAGTTGGCAGTGACCCACTGCCCAGACCCACTGGAGGGAAGACCATAAGAAATCATTGGGTGACCCACTGCCCAACCATTATTGAGGGAAAATCCTAAATAAGTCGATAGTGACCCACTGCCCATCCCCGATGGAGGGTAGACCATAATAAATCATCGGGTGATCCACTACCCAGCCTGTTGGAGGGTAAACCCTAAATAAGTTAATGGTGACCCACTACCCAGCCCTGCCGGATGGTAAACCGTAATAAATTATTAGGTGACCCACTGCCCAGCCCTGCTGGAGGGTAAACCCTAAATAAGTCGAAAGTTACCCACTGCCCTGCCCCACTGGAGGGTAAACCATAAGGTCAACAGGTATCCCACTACCTAGCTTCGCCAGAGGGTATACTCGGAACTAGGCCGATATCTCAGCACTACCCATGCCATCACTGGGTTCCACTAATGCCTCTATTGTGCGTAGGTTCAGAGTGTGTCAAAGGAACCTCCAAACAATTCCATTTCAAGTTTCCGCATTTAATGAGATATCAAAAGAGGCTTTGCACGGCCAAATAGATTACACTGTTGTAATACTCGCGGAAAAACACGAGAGTTGGACTACTTACTCGCTAGAACTAGGCTCCTGATGGAAAAGTTATTCAACTCTGCTTTATGCCCATACATTGTCTTGTGGGGCCCACAAATCAGTCCTGAATGTGGTCGGGCAAGCTGATCAATTGTGATGCTATCTGAATAACACGTAGAATCAGCTATTCATATGCCCAAAAACAAACACCTGATGAAAAATCATAGTACACTACACAAAGCATAAAAGACGGCCTGCGCCTCAACTCCAGCCTCAACATTTGAAACCACCTCAGTCAACTTCATCTCGATTCCAGGATCACAATGCTGGTGGAATCACCAATAACGGGCTCCAGGCGTAGAAGCTGCAACTCCCCACATCATGGAAATGGGGCCCAGTGGGCCCCACACCTCAGGTCCGAATTTGGGTGGGCGGATTGCGTCATTGCAATCTCCTCGGAAAAACACTCAGAAAAGAGTACTCAAACACCCCAAATGGATGTCAGGAGAAAAAATGGCTTTTCACCAAAAAAAAAATGCGAACTAGGCCCTATGGGGCCCGCACCATGTCTCCAACCTGAACGCTTTGGTAAGAATCTCTAAAAGTATGCATGAGGACTGGGGTCACACTGCTACTGATGGCGCATCAATCAGACATCCGAAGCAGGAGTTAGGTCCAACGCAACAATTAATTAATTAATTAATTAATTACTCACATTTTGCATTTCCTGCCTTGAGTAATGAAACCAACCCTAAAAGGTTCCAAATCAACTTTAGAAGAACCGTCTCAGCTCCGGGGCCACCGTGCCTCTGACAGAAGGTCAAACGGACATCTGGCTCGCGAGCCATGTCCGTCACAACTTTTATAATAATATAATATTATTAAGATAGAGCGTTCCAGGCTACCCACCATTGGGTGAAGAACCCAAAATCGTTGGTACCCACTTCAAAAAGCTCTTCTTGATAACACGGACCTGAAACCATAGAGAGCGCTTTAAACAGACCCTCCATTTAAGAAGATATGTCCCCCCGAATGCAAAGGGGGCCAACAGGGCCGGTTCACCCTAGTCGGCCCGGTCCGAACTGCCGACCCGCGGCCCAGCCGCGCGTCCGGTCCGGTCTGCTGCAACCCGCTATCCACGACCCACCTCAAGCCAACAGACCCTCCTCAGGTCCAATTTTTCAAATGGACCGGCCATCATGGCCGGTCTCCCCCCTCGTGCCGCGTCAAGGAAGACCTGAAGTACGCAGATCTTGTTCCCTCCGAGGTCACTACCTCCACCGACCTGCCAAATTGGCCGGTCTTCTCCCACCAATCACGTCAACGAGGACCCACAACATGCGGGTCCTGTTCCCCAAGTTCACCACCTCAGGTTCCCCCTTCCGTCTGTGACGGACAGAAGCTGTCGACTCCTCCGCCTGCTACACTCCACCGTGACACCGCCCAGAGCTCTCTGCCCCACCTCAGCCTCACCTGCTGGCCAACCCAACTCCTAGTAGATGCCTCTACCGCCTAAACCTCTGATACCCTACTGCACCACATTGTAGCCAACCCTACCGACCACTCCCGATTCCGCTGCACCAGCTACCCCTGACACTGTCACTGCTATTCTGGCCATCACTTCTTGGCCCTGTTCCGTCGGCTGTCATCCAGCCAAAGTTGTATGCCCAACCCCACACGCCCGGCTACTAGCTCAGCCTGCTTGCTGCCCACAGTCCACCAATGGTCGCCACCGACTGTGTTTCTCCTGTGATCTATTCCGTGGACCACCGCGACCACCCCGCTCATCTGAAAACTAGACCGTGACGGGTTTTGGAATCCTAGACAATACGTTTACAACATCCTACTTCTCTGGATGATCGGTGGCCATTTTGAAGTGCCTGAAAATTGATGAAAAACACGTGAAAAAGGGTGATTACATGCATTTTTTGATGGTCATATTCTTACGACGATCAATGACGATAATCAAAAAAAGTATCAAATGATGACGTTTCAAATAAATTATGAATTGAAAACAGGGGTGCAGAAACCATAATAAATTTTTCCTCGTTGGATCCATTCGTCGTTGGTGATGCCTTCGTTGCGCTCCACCTCTGATCCTCCATGGTCTCGATGAAAATGGCTCCTCTATTTGATGAAGAAAAAGGATGAAAACTAATGAACAGATGAGAGAGATATCAAGAGAGAGAGATAAGGGGAAATAGCCCCCCTTAATTTTGACACATGGAATTTATAACTCTTAGAAACTCCGCCGACGAGCACTGATTCTGAAACCTCTGCACCCTCTCTTTTTATGTCACTCCTTGGCAAAACGCCCTATTTTGAACTTGACGGAAGTCTCAGATTTACATTCTGAGACTCCTTTTGAAAGTTATTTGAAAAGAACGCCAGTTATAAAAATCACTATGTCATTAATTTAAAATGACTATTTTTCCCCTAGTTGACATCACTCACAGCAGGCATGCGCCCGTAACTTTTACACCCTGCATGGGGGTAAAATTCCCTCTCTGGACTCAATTATGTCCTTGGTTTTCCCATATGATCAACAGTTTAGGAGTTATTCAGGTTGGGCTATTAAATGAGCAATTTCATAATTTAATTATCCATTTAACACACCGCCAACGAGCGAGGGGCCCTAACGTTCTGCACCGACTCATTTTATGTCATGCCTGGGGTAAACTCTACGTTCTGGACCCAACCATGGTCTTGGATTTCTGATCCGAAAATCTTTCTAAGAGATATCACATTTATTTAGTAAACCATGCGTGTGTACCATAAAAACACATATGATTTTTATATACTTAATTTTGGGCACTTCAGGTCTCAGAATTGCACACTGTCTGAACACCCTAATCTGGAATGACATCAAGATATTTTTCAAAGTCTCAACATCCCAAATCCTGGGTTCTTATACTCATGCCCTCTGTCGATCATTGAACCACTCGTATACATAAGCAATTCCCAAGAACCATAACATAGTCATATCACATAATCTATTCATAGAAGAAAAAAATAAAATATCCAAATTCAAATCATAAGATATCAATTCATGATAAACTATATTCATTCTCAAATCCATTTTAAAAACCAGAATACCTAAGAAGAGAATATGACTTTTGTTTTCTTTTAAAAACATTTTTACTCTTAGTGGAATCCCAATACCAAAAAATGGTCCAGGTGGAAGAAAGGCCATTGTCGTAGCGTATGTTAAAAAAATATTCCTTTTGTAATTTAGTAAAATGATTCGTATAAAAATGATTCTTTTTTAAAACCATTGAATGAAATTAAAATTAAATTTGGTTTATTATACACCATATAAAACTAGGTAGTTTATATTTTTGAAATACTCCTCAATGAATAGAGATTTGGATGAAGTATCTTGTCATGAGACTAACTCATATTTCTCATTCATTATTTTCCAAAATAACAAAAATAATTTAATTTATACTTTCTTGAAAATATTTTTCAATTTCTCTATTCATTTTATTTCCCGTTGTACCATGTTATATGAATTGAATAATTAGTTATGTTTATGTTGGACGTTTTGTCAACATTCAGTACTTGAGTCGAAAATGAACATGATTTTGATGTCACTAGTCCATGTGGTCATAAGTCTATAATATAAAGAACAATATTCATGACATAATCATAAATTTTACTCATTAATCATACTTTTTAAACTAACCCATTAATTATGTTTCAAAAAAAATAAACAATGGTATATTCATGGAGAGGGTAGGTCGTACTTAAGCATGAGTAATGTTTTCATTTTTCATTGATCATTAAGGAAGGATGGTATTTTTTGTTCTATATTTAAATAATTATCATAGTATTATTAAAAAAATAATTATCATTTAAATATACATAAATATATCTCATAAAAGTGTTGTGGTGAATAAAAATTATTTCCAATGCTTTGTGGAGGTGATAGTTCACATGTACATACAGAAAACCTTATTTTTTTGTATATAGAAGCTATGAAAATAATTGAAATAGTATTATTTTAAAATGATAATTTTTTAAAGAATATCGTATATGATAATTCATTCCATCATTATAACCAATATTGATAGACAGTAATGGAAATGAACTAAATCAGCTCGTGGAGGTGATAATTCACACGTACGCACAAATGATAAATTCCTTTCCCATTTGATGGAAGTTGAGATGGATTTGTAGGATGATATTAACATAATACATATCAATATATTTGAAATACTATAGTTATTATTTCATTGTGTATTAATAATATTTAAAGGATGTGGAAGAATAAATAAAATAGAAACTCATAAATTATGATACCTCTTCTTCAGTTGATCACCTTAGAAGAACACGTTAACACCTCTAAGAAGGGTGTTATGCCTAAACTAATGCCTCAAGATTGTGGGTAGGAATTATAGGAGGAGATTTGGGTAGATATTGGATAAAAAAAGGCTTTTATGTGTGATTATTAGGGAATTGTGGGAACCTTTTTATAATAGTGGGGAGGGGTACCCATGGAAAGTCTTAAAATATTAAATTAGTATGAAATAATTTCTTTAATAAAATTGTCTCCATATTGGAATATATATAATATAATATAAGTATAATTCTAAATTCTCCCATTAAATAATTTTTTTACATGTATTGATTTTATTTTAAACCTTATCATTAGGTTTTACACTTATTTATTCTATTTTAATTTTAATTGAGGTAAATATATTTTAAATATTAAAAGGCTATAAATTTTACTTATATGGGGTCAATTTCACATAATTGAAAATTTATTTAACGTTTTTACCTTATATTAATCACTTTTGGATTTCAAGATTTTATTATGATATTTAAATAATTTAATAAATTATTATTTGTATAAAATATCAATTATGTTAATTTTACACTATTCATTTTATTGAATTTAAAAAATATATAAATAGAGATATAACATCGAACCAATGAATTTAATAGTCTTATAACATGTTATATTTTCCTATAAAAATTATATATTATAATATTTATAATATCAATATTTGATTCATTTATTAATAAATAAATCACAACATTATTATTGTGTCATAATTATATATATTTTTTTATGGTCTAAATTTTAAAAATAAAATACAATGATGTAGGAAATGTTTTTTATATTTGTAATGAATATTTTCAGTCAAAGAGATAACGTAAATAAACCCATATTAAAATTGTTTTGGTAATATGATATATGTTTATAATATATTTTCCTTTAAATTAAATTAAAAGTTATAACTTTCATAAAAACAACTATGTGGGTTCCAAAGGCTAAATTCTCAACCCAATGGTTTTACTATTCAGACATATCTCATAAAATATGATATGGACAAGTGTTATGATAGTTTTATATTGTTATAATATTATTTTTACCCTTATTTAGCTAATTTACCCTTTAATCGTAGTGACTAAAAATAATTGCAATAGTTACTATTCATAATGTCCAAAAATTAAAGGGACCTATTTAATTAATTTGGAAATTATGATTCCAAATATAGAATAAATTTTCCCAAATTCAAAATAATGATTTGGCAAAAACTAATTAAAAATTTTATCCCGTTGACAAAATAATAAAACAGGTTTTTTAAGTAAAACCATCAAAAGATTGACATGTGTTTATAAAAAAATTCAATGTGAAATAACCTACATTGAACAAAATTGTATAAAAATTTTAAAAAAATAAATTTAATTTAAATCAAATTCAAAATATAGTCTCAAAATAAAATTAAATTAAATGAAAAGGCAGTTTTGAAATAAAATGTATTATTTTTCACTATTCATTAGAATATGAATTTTATCATAAAAATACCAATATTTAATCCAAATTAACATTTAATGTCTTTATTGGAAATAAGAAGTTTATTTTGTCAAATATATTGTGTAATTGTGAAAAAAAATATATTTAAAATTTTTTCTCCATCAAAAGATGGAAAACTACCTTTTAAAAATATTAGAGTATTTTATGCATAAAATTTAATTTATTTTCATTTAAATCCTCTAAATTTATTAGATGACAGTAAAAATATTTAATAAATAAGTCTAAACATAATATAGTAAGTTATTTTCAGTTCCACCAATAAAAATCTAGGTGTTTACTATTTTTTAAAAATAATAATATTAATCATTTATTATATTTCGGTATAACTCAGTCTTGTGTGCAACATAAGATTTCAGAGAAATCGGTTGTCTCGTATCGGGTCTGTAATCATACAAGGCATAAAATTTAATGTAAAATTAACATCTTATTACAAAATATTAATTAATATTAAAATGAGTTATTTTATAATTACCTGGGATATTTTAGTATGTTTAAGGTTTAGTGCCTTATTACTCTTAATTTTGACTTAATTATTGTAATTAATTTTAATTTCATTCACTAATATTTCGGGTCAAAAACTAATTTGAAATTATTATAATTTATATTTTATTATGATTAAAAATATTTAATTCATTTTTCCAAATTATAATCTTATATGTGTCATAAGTTAATATTAATTTATTTTTGTATATGTAACAACATTACGAGTTTTTAAAGTAAAAGTGTCCAAAATATTGATATATTTTATAGATAATTTCAAAGTTAAATTTATTCCAATGACCTAAATTGGATTAATTTATTAAAATTAAATATATTTAAATGTTAAAACTAATTTAAAATTTATTTTTTATATTATATAAATTAGATGATAAAGTGGGTTTGAACTAAAATTCGTAATTTTTTCAATTTTCATTAAAATATAAAACTTCACAATAAAATACAAAAAAATAATCAAAACATATTTTTTTTAATTGTAAAATATTCAGTTTATTTTCACATATTGAATCTATATAAGTTTAAAAAATTGAATTTAAAATAGGTTGACCCTTAAAAGACGGTAAAAGTGAATTAATAAAAATATATATTTTTATGTAGAACAATTGGGTTTTTCCTTATACTAAACCTATAATATCTCATGGATTAATAGGGAAAAAATTTTATTGAATAAATAATAATTTTATACATTAATATAACTCTCAAATTTTAATTAATTTAATTTTTTGGGTAAAATAACTTTGTGAGCATAAAGATAGTTTTCAATAAAAATATCATTTTCAAATTCAATTGGTTATTATATTTAATATAGTTAATTTGACTAAAATTAATTCATTTTATATTTATTTATACCATTTATTTTCCTAATTTAGTTAATCTTATTCATAACAACTAATTTAATAGTTATGTTATATATTAATATATTAAATAATAACGTTTTAATAATAAATTGTTGTTTGGTAAAACTCGGTCTTCTGTGTATTGAAATCCATTAAAAACTCATTTTTTCAGGTGATTCAATCTAAATCAGTATCATGTGAATTTAAATATATATCATATTTTTAATTTATTTAAAATAGTAAATATATTGTATGGTCTCGTGGTATTATTTTCCCTTACAAACTGGGTGGTGTGGGTGATAAACACGATCAAATACAATGTTGAAAAATTAGAATATTATAGTATTTCAGAAAAATATAAAAATATTAAAATTATATTTCATTGAATAAATCTTATACAATAACAATTATATACTTCATTCATGATCATTTATTATTAATATATTATTTAGTTATAACATATTTTTTTCATTGAGTGTTCATAACATTACTTACTTCATGCATGCTTTATGATGTTGATTTATATGACCATTATTTGATAAAAAGTTATTTATTACTACATAATTAAATGTTATATAATAAAAAAATTATATTTTTTAAAAAATATTTTATCTCATTCAATAAGTATTTTTGTAATTTTCTATAAAAATTTAATCGGTGTCGCCTTATTTTAGTTGTTTTAGCGGTTGAAATTTATTTTTATAAATTAAAATATTTAATATTACCTTCCAAAAACCATAAAACAATAATTATTTACTTAATAACATAAAATATTTATTTTTTTACAATATTTATCTCTGAGATTGTTTTACTAAATCGTTTGTGTAGGTTGGTAGACCAACCCAAACAAGAACACACTATATCTTGATATGAAATGAGGGCTATGAATGTTTATAATATCACTATAATATAATAATAAAAAACTATTTATATTAATTTATGTTTTTTATTTATATTTTAATAGTTTTTTATAGATCGTTAAAATCATGTTAAAAAGGGGAAATATATCTTTATAGAGGTAGTATTTCGTACAATGGATAGTTAACATTTTCATTTCCCAACGAATTAGAGGACATGAATGTGGATTATAATTTTCTGTTAAAAATAAAAATTATATTATATATGTCACATTTATTAATTAAATCTATATTTAAAACCAATAAATTGATGTGGTTTTAAAAAAGAAGAGGTTGCTTCATATAGGTGATAGTTTTCACAAACACATGATTGATGTTGTTTTATTTTCCCAACATTATGTGAAGGAATAAATAATATATTTTATACAAATTTAACAAAAATTATATATAATAATTATTCTAATTTCATTCTATTACGTTGGTTGCTGTAGGTTTTAAAGGGAAATATCCAGAATAAATGGTCAAGAGTTAAGCTACATTCATATCAGGACCATCATATTTCTCTAGAATGTCTCATTGTAAATGAAGGTATTATGATAAAATATAGTGAAAAGTGGAATTAGGAAGTGAAAAATAATTCTATAAATGGAAAATTAATCTACAGTTCAATGAAATTTCTAGGGTAATGTGGAATTTATGATAAGAGGAACTGGTCCCCTTTTATAAGTGAATAAAATGGAACTTCTATGAATAAACATTACTTTTCAATGATATCATTATACTATTAATTGTTTAATGACTCTAAAATTTTTAAATAATGGATTTTCTAGTGAGATTGGATCTGTAATCCATCAGCCAAGAAACTCAAAAAATGTTTTAAACACTCATGAAATCATTTTCTCATATATTTATAATTCTCACTTTTTTTGTTTTTATCAGGATAACTATTTTTACTTAAGTAGAATATGTTCTCCTAAAATTATAAAATAACCCATCTAAAAAATAATGGTTTGATTATTCTAAATTTAATAATCATTAGATCTAATAAAATTTGTAATTATTTGAAAATTCACTTTTAAATTGAAACATTTTATATATTAAAAAATATTTCTTGTTGAAAAATGATGTCTTATACATTATATGGTCTTAATACTATTTAGAATCTATTAGAAATTAAATTTGTGTTAGTATAAGAATATATGTTTTTACAATAATATCATACTCATCATTTTAGTTTGATTAATTTAATTTATTAGACGAAAATTACATAATATTGGTAAAAAGTCCTTTTAAATATTAGTTTCACCATTGTCATGGTAATTAACATTAATCATTGTAATTTATTATTTATTATTAGAAATGAAATTAAATTTATTAAATAATATAAAAAATTTGATCTCAAATATTAAATACATTTTTTTATATTTAATCTATAAAAGTGATAATATATAATTATTAATATAAATGCATGAAAATAGTTTTACAATGAGGTAACACTTGATTTTACAAAATTTAAAACATGTATTTTATAATGTAAAAATATTATTTTTAAATTATTTTAATTTATTACTGAATATATGTAAATATAAATAAAATTAAAAATTCGTTAAATTTTACAACATTCTTTTATTAAGATAATATAAAAAATGTGACAGTTTTTATCAATATAAATATTTCTCTATTAACCTAGAAATAAAGTATTTATAAAAAATCACAAAAACATCACCCTATGATAATATTGGAATAATTAATTTCAAAATAAATTTAATTTAATACAATTAAAATTCTATGGTTTTTAAAATTATATTTTGAATTTTCAATATAATGAAAACTGTTTTTATAGAAAAATAGACATTATTTTTTCTTTAAAAGTCAAAAGGAAAATTTTATAAAATATATATGGTAATTAACTTATTAAATTTATAATTACATAAGTATATCATCCTATTTTCTATTTACATATCCTCTTAATATCCATTCATAAGATCAAAGTATGAGTTAAACTCTAGTGGTAGTCACCGGTGGTGCTTCCACTAGCTTGTATCTCATCGAAATTTCCATGATCTTGAAATTCTCTCACATCAACATTTTATTATACCATATTTTTTCAAGTTTAGATTGTAAATTTTCAATAAAATACTCAATATAATCTACCACCTTCACAATATAGGATAGATGAGTATTATAAGGGGAACTTCTATTACCCAATTCCATTTCATTAATATTTAATCATAGATTTTATATTATGGTTACTTACATTAATACCATCTAATTTAATGTTTATATTGTAAATTTTTTTTTAATAGAGAAAATATTATTTTATTTTGTTATTTATTATATAATAATATTTTTAGATAATATTTTTTTAATTAAAATACAAAGTCAAATTTCAGGTCTTTAATTTATCCCCACTGAAATAAATTGTTTCACCATAATTTTAATTATTCTTTATTTGTGAAATAGTTAAGAATGTATATTAGATAGACATAAAATCATATTTAATTTATAATGAGGATCATTCCTTACTATCATTGTTATAATAATTGAGCTCGTTATTTCCCTCGTAATTAGAATATAACTAAGGTTGAGTATTTATTCAAACATTTTTTCAAAATACCCCAATACAGTGGGGGTAATTTTTTCAAGAGTGTTTATAGTCAGTACTATATTAATGTGGGATCATGGAATTATTTTGAGATGTGATTTTATAATATTTTCAGTTATCATTATCAAGAGAGATAATTAATGCATAATATCCCATTGTATTTTACTTATGGAAGAATCATAATATTTTTACATGGCTATTTCTCATAAATGTAAAAATGGGATACAATAATAAATCCAATAGATTTTTTTTTTAAATTTCAACATATAGTCAACAAGCTGATGATTTTATATTCTAAGAAACTATACTAGTTACAAAATAGTGGGCTAAATGAGATATAAATACAACACTCATAATTATTATTCGGTGATCAATTTTCCTCACTCCACATTATTTTCAAAACCCACATAGGTAGTTTTTAGTCAATAGCTATTCTTTATTCCCATGTTCTTCGTTATTTCTAATGTATGTCAACCTTTTTAGCTCTTTCATTGGGGAATTGATTTGGTTAATGTCTTAGTTCACTAAATTTTAGACAATGAACTATTAGTGGTACCTATTTATGATCATTGTTTCCCTTAATCATGTCCACTAATCTCTCCTGTCTTTCTAAACAATTAACGGTTATGTTCCCTCCTCTTCCACATATAAACCTCCTCCAATTTCCATTGAGAAATTTTCCATGGTGCTTATTATCATATTTTTAACATGTAAGAATTTGAAAATTCATGTATCTATCATATTTGTTCCCCGAACATCTATAAGTCTATATCCTTCTCTTCATTGGGTTTTTTAGATTTAAAAATTTGTCACATTATAAATTAAAATTCTTGATAGGTAGATCAGAATAATCCAAAGGTATATCACATCAGTTCTTGCCCTTTTTGGTTTCTTGTTGGGACAATCTCTTTTTGGTCCATGTAATCCATTATTAATATAGTTCCTTCAGGTTTAATTCATTACTAAAATATAAATGGGTTAATGTATGTGATGACTAATTCATATCAAAATTAAACTATAATACATGATCTGATGAAAAAACTAACCTAGAAATTTATTACACTCTAGACCTAGTATATATGATTTCAGTATAACCTAATCAACTCTTGGTTTAATCTAGGTTTCTTTATTTTGGGTTCCATCATATTAATTAACCCAATTTCACTATGTAATTTTTTTTTTTGTAATTACATGTAAAGATAATGTGATAAACGAAATAATATTCCCTCAGAATATCTATCTTGGTGTATAGTACTAGGCCAACTCATTGTGTACCAGAGCGAAGATTGAGTTGATATGAGACTAACCTATTTCTAGGTGACTAACCCAAGATGATATGTGTTACAACCACAACCAATTACAAATATCAATATTGGGATATAATTTTGTGGGATCAAAATAATCATTATTGTTTGAAAACATAATGATATTATCTTATACATAGACTTATCCCATAGACCTATGATTAAGGTTATCAATTATTTTCTCTTATCCTAATCACTAAAATATTAAATATTACCTAAATTATCCTAAATTATTATCTATAAATTTGAAATTGTGATCAATAATTACTCACCATTAATGATGAAATTTCTAATTATTAAATTAACAACCATTGATAAAGTCATAATCTCCAAATTTAGCTAAACCCTTCAATGATAATTACTATAGTGACACATGAATGATACCATATCAATTACCCATCTTAATTAAAATATTTTCTTTAAATTACATCCCCGTGATCTTTTCTATTTAGAGTTTTAGAGAACTTTTGTAAAACATTATCTAACAAAACTAATGACTATTTTAAAAAATAGAAATTTTTCACACTATATAAGAGACTAATTAATCCAAAAAAGTCTTAAAAATACCTCACAAATTATTCATATATGATAGTCATATATATATGTCATATATGATAAATTTATTCATAACCTGGGGAAATAAAAACATTAGAAAGGGGTGATCTCAAATGATCAGTAATGGTAAATGAAAGAGATAACAATCAAAGATCATAACTATGAATAATATGATGATTATATGGGTATAATAATGATATATAATAAAATCATACCCAGTAAATATTAGAATATAAAATATGAGTAATGGAATACAACATGGCATGACATAAAAAATGAATCATGATAGTGTGGAAACATAAGTCAACAAACATTATATATAATAGCATAACATATTCATAAAAATAAGAATAATAATAAGACACAAACATAGTCATAAGAAAAAATTGTGAAAATTACTACTATGTACACTATTTATCTTATGAATTAATCGAAATATTCAAACCCTTTTAATTATGAAATTTTTTATTTATATCCATGCTTCCTTATCTATTAACAAAAAACCATAACTAATGAATTAGAGGGTGATATAAGTCCCCACCCATCATCATCCATATATTTTATTTCCAATTAAAATATATTTGTTTATATTATATTAAAGAATTCATGGGAAGAAAATAGGATTCATTATTCTAAATTTAAATCATTTAAGTAAAGTGATAATAATTCCACTAATAATCATAACATGATATACCTGTGGAAAATAAATATGTACCCAAATATATTCACTAGTTTTCTAGGTAATTACACTTAAACCATTAATATAGAGAATATTATATTTACCCCCCATTGATAAGGGGAAACAAGTTAATTTAATAACATCTCCAATCAATATATTTATGTATTCTAGTTGAACACCCATTAATTAGTGGAAATAAGTATATAGTGTTTACAAAGTAATAAAATTTTGAGAAAAATCATAAATATTGAATGTATAGGAATAAAAAAGTATTTAATGTATTTCTCTATGTTTAATCTCTAAAAATATTATATTTAAATTAATAGGGTAATTCATTTTAATAAAATTTACAAGCACATAATTTTTTTGAGCTAATATGGATATGGGAATGAAATAATAATTTTCATTAACCTTTTCATAAATGATGAATTTATGTGTCATAATCAATATTAAATTTCAAAATGGTGAAGTGAAAACTTTTTGAAACATTTACTTTTAAAAACAAAATTTTAAAATATTTCATTTAAATGATACAAAATTTATAAAAATAAAATGTGTGCTTGAAGATAAAACAATGTATCATGAAATGAAGGAATGTTTTTTTATATTTTTAAATTCACTTATTAAAAACCCATTTCAATAAAAGAGTAATTAAAATTCCATATTAAAAGAAGAGGTGGGACATATATAGGTAATATGAGGTAATAAAATATTTGTTTTCCAAAAATAATTGAGACCATAATAAATAAGTAATAAATTGATAAAGAGGGGAAACCTTCATTAAAGAGAATGAGAATTATCATCAACAATGATAAATTATTTTAGAAAAAATTGTTATCAAGGTAATTGTTTTGAATTAAAAGGTACTTTTACACAAAATACTGAGGTAAATTATAATGAAATAAAATATTTGGGTGGGATAAATCATTCATAGAAGAAAGAAGTTTATGAAGAATTAGTTTCACTCAACAAAGGGAGTTGAGATGGAAAAAACCCCTTACAACATTGGTATCTTTTGAATCAAAATTGATGTAAATAATGAAAAAATATATTGATGTTAAAACCACATAAATTATAGTAATTTTGTAAAATATATTCATTATTATGTAATCATATAATATTATAGATATCATGGTGCACAATAAGAAGTATGGCTCACAAAATTAAATTTGAGAGAATATCACATTACCTTTTTGTCTGCATAGTAAAATATTTTCTAACATATGATACAACCAAAAAACCTAGTTAATATTCTATTTTTTAAATTAATTCATATGAATTAAATTCTATTTACATTATTTATGATTAGTTATTATGAATTTTTAGTTAGTTATATATTAGGTGAATCATCGATTGTTATTAACTTTAATTATTTTAGGACTTCTTTATGATATTGATTTTGGTTATTGTTATTTGATACCAAGTTAATTATTACTAGATAATTATCAGTACTTGAATAGATAACATGTATTTATTGACTAATTTATTATATCATTCCATAATTGTTTTAGTCATTTTCTATGAAAGTTGAATTAGTTCCAACTTAATTCAGGAATTTCTTATATTGAGGTTGATATGTTTATAACATGATAAATAATTTAAATAAAATTTATAGAACCACAAAAAAATATTAAATTAAAATAATTATAGTGTTTATGTTTATATAGACATATATAATTTATATTTATAACATCATTCATGTAGGTTGTTAGACTGACCAATGTAAGAACACATTATATCTTGATGGGTGAGTAGGGTTGAGGAAGTGTATAATTTCACTATAAAATAATAATAATGATATTTATCTTAAGTTTTTTAATCATATTTTCATTTATTTTTATATATAATGAAAATAATGTTTAAAAAAATGTCACTTTGTGGAGGTAGTAGTCGACACAACCTACAATCATGGATTTCACTTCTTAATGAATGAGAGATAATGAATTTGGATTGTAGTTTTTCACTTAATAACCATAATTAGGTTATATATGTTACATTTATTATTTAATTACATCCTTATAACTAGTGACTATAAGTGGTGGTGTGAAATATAAGAAGTCACCTGATGGAGGAGGTATTTTACACAAACTCCTGCTTGTTGTTCTTTTCTATTTCTAATTGGGTGGGAAGGAATAAATAATTATTGTTACATTAATTTAATAATAATGATGTATTCTAATGATACAAAATCCATTTTATTGTAATCATTGGGATTTTATTTGAAGGATTGTAATATGAAAATAAATGTTCAGGCTTCAACAATACTCATGTTGGGACATTGAACATTATTTTTAAATTCACCTTGGAAATAAAGGGATTAGGATATTTTGGGGTAACTTAGATCTTCATAAATAAGAATGGGATTATATAAGAATGAAATTGGTTAGGTTTTAATAGAAATTTTAAATGGAAAGTTGATCATTGAATGGGGGCAAGTGATCGCCTTTTATAAGTGACGAAAAAGGAAATCCTGTGAATACCCTTTACATTTCAATGATATCATTACACCATTCTTGGGTAAATGACATATAATATTCAAAATAATGGTGTTTTGGGGGATCCTAGTTTAGTGAATCCAAAAAATAATAATTTCCAAACAAATTTTATACATGTTTGAATACATTTACTCTTATATTTTTTTTACTTTTTTATTTATTTACACGGTGAATAGTTTTTACCATAGTAACATATGTTTAACTTAATATATAAAACAACCCAAATTAACAAATTTTTGTTTGATAATTGTAAATTTAACATCAACTTAATTTAATTAAACTTTAAAATATTGGAAAATTATATTTTATATAAAAACATTTTATATATAGAATAATATTATTTTGTATAAAAATCATGTTTTAACCATTATGTGTTCTTAATATTATTTATTATTGATTAAAAATTAAATTTTTGATTATATAATTACATATATATATAAATATAATATAATATTAATTATTAAATATATATTATTCTAATTAGTTACATAAAAATTAATCTATATTAATAAAATAACTATTTAAAAATAATAGTTTCACCTTTATCGTTATAATTGACAATAATCTTAGTAATCTTCTTTTTTATCTTAATGAAAACTGAATTTATCATATAATTTGACATGATAATCTAAAATATAAAATCAATTATTTATATTAAATTTCTAAAATTTATAGAATCAAAATTTTAATTTAAGCATATGAAAACTATTTTTATTATAAAATTTTACATGAGTTCCCAAAATGCTAAACATGTTTTTTCTCAATTCCCAATATTATTTTTAAATGATTTATATTTTTTATTAAATTTTCTTATTTTATAAAAAAATATTTAATAAAATTTTAAATCATTCTTCTATTAATATAATTTCATAAAAGTTATAATTTTTAGAAATATCTATATTTTCACTATTTAGATAAAAAAATATTGTATAAAAATCCAAAAAGACTGACCCTAGCATAAATTTGATCGGATAATTTTTTAAATTTTTTTATATCATTAAATTAAAAATCCAAAATTTTAAAATTTATCTTTAAATGATTAAATACAAAGAGAAATTTTTCATAGAAAAATAAACATTCTTTTAAATTCAAAAGTCTAATTGAAAAAGAAGGAAAATGCATGTTATAATTAACTTAATAAATTAGTAATTATATGATTATATCATTCCTATTTCTAGAAACATGGCCCCTAGATATCTTTTTATATGATCCCAGATTAAGGTAAGCTCTTGTGGTTATCAAGGGTGGTGATTTTTCAAGCTTGGATTTTGTGGAAACATCCATCCGATTTACTTACTCTTATATAAAATATTTCCCGTAGCAGAATTTATAAATTTTTGATTTGGATTGTTCTAAAGAAAACCCATGGAAATATACCTACTTTTTCATCATAGATACTTGAGTTTCATAAGAAATAATTTCCCCACTAGATATCATTTCATTCTATTTTCATTATAGATATCGTAATATGGTTACTTCCTTTTATAATGGATTGTTTAATGACTAGATTTTGTTAATCAATTTTTATTTCAAAATTTCATTTTTTTTATTTTAGTTCAGTGTAGAGCATCCAAAAAATATATTAATATAATGTATATTTATGGAGAATATATTTTGAAATTTTTGTTCATTACATTATATGAGTCTTTTTGTTAGATGGATATTTTATACTTATGTGCCTCATTAGTTCACCTTCCAGTATATTTTCAGTTCTCTGTTAGTTAACCCAAAAGGTTGGGAAGGGTTCATATTAGCATAATAGTCATCATGGGACATATATATTTTTAATGGGTTTGTTAGTGGTGCCTTAGTCAAACGAGTGTTGAAGGACCTCCTTTTTGTTTTTGTGAGGATTGTAGAGTGTTTTACAAGAAAAATGTATTTTTTAGTATAAATTATAAATTATTTTCATCCAAAAATGGAATTTCATTTTAAAATTGGCAGTTTTTAATGGTATTTGAAATTGTATTTCCAACTGGAGTTGGGATTTTTCCAAAATATTTTGATGGGATTATAAAGGTTCCATGTATGAGTAAAATATTTGATGTGGTGAATTTTATAAATTATTTGAAAAAAGGGGTTTTATTGGGTTTTATAGGATTCCAGATGGGGTTCTTTGAACACTATTTGGACTATTTGACAGTCTATGGTTGGGGCCTATTTTTGATGGCAAGAGTGCTTTTTATATTCCCTTATTATAAATTAATTGTGTTCTTGACTCATGATGATGCATATGTTTTGTGGGTAACCGATGAGAACACTGAATTTGGTATCAAAGTTATAGTTGGACTAGATAGACACGATATACTCCTTGGAGTTTCATGATGGTTCAGAAATGTGTTCAACATGTGGGACTAGATCTCAAGGGACTAGTTCCAAAATAGTGAGTAATTGAGATAAGATATGGGTTTTAGGTGTTTTTTATTATTTCTAGTGTTTTATTAATGTTTCCTCTCGTAGTTTATTAGGATGGGATGGTGTGATTTTTTGTGTCCTCGCTTGAGTCAGTGTGGATAGGATTCCATTATTTATGTGACCACCAATGTGACTATGGGTATGGGTATGTGTGATAACTATTCCCTGATATGAGTATTGGTTCTTGGAACATTCCAGACATGGATTAGGTAGGTGTATATGAATGAATCTAGGTCATTCCCTATGTGGTAGAGAAGTTTTTACAGAATAAGAATTTTTATTGAGTGATAATGTCATGACCAACCCAAAGAGGGATCACTCCCCTACTACCCCAGTCCTAAATACATAGGAAAAGTATTGGAAACAAGTTCCAAAAAGAATAACTAATATGGGAGGAATTTTCCAAAGTGACAATACACATAAACAATACCGTCTCCTTGAGAAAGTGAATAGGAATAAAAGAAAAAATAGTAACATCTTGAGAAAAAATGAAGCATGTGACATCCTCAAGGGAATAAAATAGAATGACATCATAATATTAAAAGAAAAAAAGGAAAAAATACACACCCAATTAGAATGATTTCCCAACCAAAAAATTTAAAATGTATTTTCTTGGATAGATAAATTCTAGATCTCTAAGCCCCATACACTATATGTGGTCATATGTACCATGGTATCCCTATACTCCTATGAAATCATAACTGACATACCTTTCATCTACATAAGAAAAGACACATGTGGGAAAAGTACATGCAGGGTTAAGTACATAGATATCATGTCAGACTCATTAAAATTTTAGGGTAGATTAAATTGGATACGTGATATAAGTAGACTTCTCAATCCGTTGTATGAAATGAAAACCAAAAATAATTATTCATATATACTCATAAAAGAAACCAAAATGAGAGAGAATGGTGATATTCATATCAAATCCTAACCTAGGAAATGTGTCTACCAATTGTTCTAATAGGCCCATCAACATTTCCAAGAATATCCCTTTTCTATTTGAAGAATCATACCTACTAATCCACAACTCACCACTATGTTGCCCAGTCAAGGGGCACAATATCTAGGTATAGGGCCCACAACCTAGTAAAACATGAGGGTTCCACTAAATAGGTAGTGGACCCATGCCTTGATCCAACAGTAGGGTGCTACATAATAAATAGAGGATCCATCCCCTAACTCCATTGGAGGGTTCCACTTAGTAGACAGGGGAACCATGCCTTGACTCCATAACAAGGTGACACTTTAATGATCAAGGTACCACACCCTAACTCCACAAGAGGGTTTATCTATGTATATGGATGACTCATTCCATGAATCTACAAGAGATTTAAACTATAATGGTCAATATAGAACCATTATTTTTCCCAAGAGGAGGGTGTCACTCAAATATTTGATGGAGGATCCATGTCATATCTCCGTAAAAGGATGACACTCTTATGGTCTATAGGAGACCCATTCCCTATCCTAGTGGGAGGGTGAAACTATAATATATTTGATGATTCTTCCCTATCCGTGATGTCATCAATCATTTCCTAAATAAGTATCACAATTGAAACATTTGAAATCATATCCAAAAATCTTCTATCAAGGAGACCATAACATTATATGTGAAAAACCACTAAGAATAGAGTACTCATGGGAAAACATCTGAGCCTAAATTTATGACATACAAGAGGTATAATCTTCCTCAAAAAGGAGGTACACAACATGTAAGGGAAACACACGTTGTGTGGTCCCACTAATAAACATAGTTTTCTTTCTCTAGTACATGTTTCTTTATCCATATATTCCTACATATCCTATAAGTGGGATACATGACATGTCTCAGCCAACTAGGGTTCAGCCATGTTCTTCTGGATGTTATTTTGTACACTACCCTTAAAACTATAAAAAACATGTGCCTAGCCATGCTTAGGTCCATGTAATACTAGAGTACACACTGATTCAATGTCACTAATTAATAAAATATCTAATACTAAAGAACATTTGGAAACCCTAGCACCATAGATTTCAGAATAACACACCATGTGTTTTTCTGAACTACATGTTGTGTAGTTATTATTTACAAATAAAAATTTGAATCTATCATGAACTCCACTACATCATCCTCCATAGCATCATATCATGCCAAGTGTTTTCTTAAATTAAAATGATTAGGATTATATTCATTGATTCTTGGTCTATGGTGTCTAGAAATTAGTATCTATTAATCCTTATGGGTTCATCGCATGTCTCATACACCTCTCGTCATTTCTAATCAACCCTGGATCCCAAATCCATGGAAATCATCAAGAATGTCATATGGAGAATCCCAAACCATCCTCAAATAATCAATCCATTGAACACATGTTAATATTTAGTGAATCCAAGAGTTATATCACACCCAATCCCACCCAGATATAGTCAAATCATGATTCCATGGTCTAGCGATGAAGAACCTGTAGAATAGTTGGGGGAAAACATAAAAGGAGGGTAAAAAAATATTTGGCCATGAATTTTATGTAAAATTAATATAAATTATGGGTAATTGAGGTGTAAAAAATGTCACCACAGGGATAAATAAATTAATCAATTGAAAAATGTTACACGATTTCATGAAACGACCTAAATTAAAAACGAATCAAAGAAAATGAATCGATCATGCTCAATATTTTAATTATAAGGTAAGGAATCACAAAATTGAATATTCTAACATGATTTTTATCAATTATTGATGGTGAAATATACTTCTAATAAAGGATAAATATCTCTATCATTCATTTCACCTTGATTCACCTAGATCCAGAAGGTCATCATCATCTAATCTTAATATGAAAATGAAAAATGAAGGATTACTCATCTCAACAATCCCAGGGTTATGAGGATGAAACTAGATATTATCATTAAAAAAAATTTATATGAGTTTCAATTTAAGAAATTTAATTGATTAATTATAAAATTAATTAATGAATCTACTAAACGGGCCATCCAATATACACTTTAACTGAACTCTCTACACCAAAAAATCCGGTCACACCTTGTGTAATTCTTATGTTTTGGTTTCATTTATATTGATAGAAATTTTAATTTGAGATTTTTTTTATGATATATCCTATTATTTCTAAAAATCCATGTGTGTGTGATATAAATTATGTTTAATATTTTTATAAAATTTGATCAGAGAGCACTGGGTCTCAAAATCACATATTGTTTTAGCACCTAGATCCAAAAAAATATTCCTTAATATATATATAGTTATTAAAATGAAAAAATAGGGTCTTTAAATAATTAAACTTTTTATTATTTTCATCCTCAAAAAGAAAAAATAATAAAAAAACCATAGGATATTAATTCTGAATCTAGCTCTCCTACTCTTAGGAGCACTCGTACATATTCCCACGTTTTCATATCGTAGAAACTAAGATAAAGTTTTACGATGTAGGATCCCCTCATGCTAATCCTCAATAAGCACATGGTGATCTATGATATGGGCTCCATCCTCAAAGTCTATCATTCACTAGTAAATACTACATGTGGATTCATGCATGTATCACCTCACCTACAACACATGGAAGACATCATGCACCCACTCCAACTATGGGGGTAAGGCAAGATGGTAGTAAAACTCCCCCCCATTCTAAATGATCTAAAATAAATTGATAAACCTTATAGGTCGATTTCATCCCTAGCTGAATCTCTACAATCCTCATCATATAGAGACTCTCTGAAAAATGTGGTCTCCCTACTCAAACTCCATTGGTATATGATGTCAACAAGTATAATATTTCTTCCTTCTCCATGTAATTTTCATCATCTATTGGATCACCTCTACCATCTTCATCGTCATCGATATAATCTACAGCTTAAGAAAATATGCCTCACTGAGCTTGGTCTAGAATAAGGGTTACATATATGTCCTCCCATATAGGGAATCTGAAGGTTTCATGCAGATAGTAGAGTGGTAGAAATTATTAATAGGAAACTCCACCAATATAAAGCTATCATGCTAGGTCCATCCAAAATCTAATATGTAATCCCATAATATATCCTCAAGCACTTAGACAGTCCGCTTGATTTTTCCATTTTTTCTGGGGGTGAAAGGTATCACTCATTCTCATATTGGTTCTAAATGCCTCTTATAGGCCTCTCTACAACTATGGTGTGAACCTCAAATCATGGTTGGGGACATTCATTAAGGGAACCCCACGAATTTTGATGATCTTCAACACATACAACATCCCTAACATCTCCACCCAAATATTCTCTCTCATAGAAAATAGGTGTGTTGACTTTGTAAGTAAGTAAACAGTCACACATACAGAATTATGACATTTCACTATCTGTGGAAGCCCATTCACAAAGTACATGGATATTTTATCCAATATTAACTCTAGGTTTTCATGAGTTTGCAATAAACCAATTGGAAATGGGTGCACATCCTTTACCTACTAACACATGTGGTGATAAAAGATGAAATCTTCTTAGATCCACCTCATTCTAGCCCACCAATACTACTGGTGAATGTATATTTACATCTTCAACATACTATGATGTACAAATAAATGATATTTTTTCTACATTACCATCACCTCATTATATATCATTACTGGGACCACCATCCATTCCTAGAATAGGATGATGTGATTCCCTCCTTCTGAGAATCTATTTAGTGAATCTCATAGAGATATCTAGTCACCAAATACTTCACAGTAAATGCCTCCCAAATGGGACTCTATAACATACTTGAGGAGGATTGGAGTTAATATCATAAAATTATGAAAAGATACACCCTCCTACTCAACTAGGGTCAATTTCAAGGAATCCAACTCAGATGCCTCCTCTACCAAATGGGATTGGCACATCATACTAAGGGAATTCACCACCAAATTTTCTTACCTAGACTAAAAAAAATATCAATTTATTAGTCATGGTGTAACTCCCACTATTTCCTCTTTAATAGGTTCATGTATCTCTATGTGAATAAATACATGAGATTTAGATGGTTTCAGTAAACAAAAGAGTTCTCTCCTAGACGAGTGTTCCTGAACATCATCAGGGTGACTATAGCTCCCAAATACAAGTTGTGAGTCATGTAGTTTTACTCATGGAGTCTCATCTACCACATCCCATAAACGATAACCATATGAATCTACGTCAGCACAAAGTCAAGCCTTTATTTAGAGGCATCGTATTATACAACATACTCCAATCCATCCACTGGTAGTCTCAAAATCAGAGCGCTCTTTAGCCTCAACCTCAACTCCATGAGGCCCTAAATAACTTTTTAGTCTAGGTAAATGTATGCCCTTTCTAAATTTGGTTAGTTGAATGGGATTCAATCATAGAGAATCCTACCATAAAATTCTTATAGTACACATGCAAGTCATTAAAACTCCACTCCTACGAAACAGATAAGGATGGATCACAAGAAATCACTACATCAATCTTCACTATGTCCACACCTAATACATTATCAAAATTTAAATTCTTGAGAATGTGAACCTCACAGATCCATAATTGGTGCATTGAGAGATTAACGTGAAGTTGTTTCTATTGAAGAAATTCTAGGACCATACTCATGTTCTCTTCATGATCCTCTTTTGAGGCTGGGTATATGAGTATGTCATCAATAAAGAAAATAAAAAATATATCCAGATAAGGATGGAATATATAGTTAAACAAATTTCTAAAGGCATCTGGTGCATTTATCAAACCAAAAGTTATTTCCAAGAACTCATAGAGTCCACAAGAACATCATAATTTCAAATTTGGACTATCATCCTTGTGAAATCTCAACTGGTGGTAGCTGGACCTGAGATTGATCTTCGAGAACCTTATCCTTCCTCATAACTAATCAAAGTGTTCATCAATCCTTGGAAAGGGTTAATTTTACATTATCAGGGCTGGGTTTAGGTGATGGTAATCTATAATAATCCAGATGCTCACATCTTCCTTTTCAACGAACAACAACTAATAATCTCATGACGATAGACTATGTCTAATTAAACCATTCACTTTAATAATGAACAACTTCAATCACAACTTTTGGGGACTCATATAGTTCATCTGATATTCTATAGAAAATATCATAGTGTTCCCATAGTTAATGTCAATGAATAACACCATATTCCACTTCATAAAAATTCTTGGAATGTCTTTAGAGAATATGTCCATAAAATCCTTCATTACTGAAGGAATGTAGATACCTAAAGAGCCTTCTAAACTATGGCCTAAACTCACCAACGAATATTTGATATTTTGAAGTATCCTAATCAAAAAACCCACTCATACTTCCATGATATCCCTCTATTAGACAAAGGTGAATCTTGTGCCATTCGTGTGAAGATACGGGACTCATATGTGGTGATAATTAATCTAGGCTCAGATCATAGAAAACTAGTATATATACAATATGTGACAATAAGGTCTAATCATAATGACCAAAAGGTCCCAAAAGAAGCTATATCCAAAAGGAGATTGCTGACACTACCAATAGATTAAATATATGGAAAAATCATTCCCCATAGGAAACTCAATGAAAATTTCTTTGGCTAAAGTCTCAACTGGGAGAACCATATCTCCCAATAGGAGTGAAGATACGAAGTAATGAATCCATAATGTTTCTAATAGTAATCAAGAATGATTATAATATATAGATATCATACATATAATAATCTCATGAGCCCCTGGTCATATGACTCTATAGCCTACATCTTCTCATATTCATAACTTACCGCTCCCAAAGCCTGTTGCGGGCCTCTTAATTATGTTGGAAGAATGAGATAATAATGCCATCCACCTCCCATATATTATCATCTAAGATCCCCAACTTATTCTTTGTCAAATCCACCTCCAAAGGGGTACCCTACCCTCGCCTGGGAGATCTAGGATTAGAGTGATGCCTTTGTAATGGTGGTCCATACACTATCTTTATACCTTCCATAGCATGTTGGGTTGATCAATCACATGAAATCTAATATTTTCCATCACATTCATAGAACTTCACCTCTCAATGATTTCATAATCCCCTATGTAGTCCTTGGGGCACATCACAACATGCCTGAGTCTGATTCGGGTAAAAACACATTTTTATGATCCTGTAAACTAGTGCCCACTAGATTTTGTTGATGAATAAACCCTATAACTTCCACTTCTACAACCAATATCTTGTGGTCCATATGATATGAATCAAAATATCTAAATAACCAACTCCAAAACTTCTCTATAAGTTGTAATTCATAGAGGTACCACACCGGCATGAATGTCTCTAAAAAGACCCTACATTGAATTCCATTCTCAAATGTATCCATTTTGAATAATGTTGAGGGAGTTATATGTGAGGTCTGTAAACCTCTTAGAATATATATAAATTCTCATAACACCCTATTGTATCACTATAATCTCCCATATATGAACTGATCACAGGCATGATGTGTAGTACTCCTCATAATGTAGTAATCAGATGTTGGACCGTGAGATTGTAGAATCCTTATAAATCTATGTAATTTGACTCAATATATTCCCAATTACACCATGGAAATGATTGGATACCAATGCAACCACTTGTTCAGTCAGTGTTTGGATGAGTAAGAAAACAAGAATCACCAACTTTAGCCATTCCTTCACTCCTAGGTATGTGAATGATCATGGAACCTCAGTGGCCTCTTGTGTAATAACTCACAGATTATGCTAAAACTGTAGGAATAATCATATTCTATGATGGTACTATCTCATACTTGATATTTGGGGGTGTTGTGGCGTATCCACCTAGATTAAGGATCTCATGATATAACCCCAAAACCAATGCATCATCACTCATTAAATAATCATCATGATCTTGAATCAGTAAGCTAGATGGATATCTTTGAAAATCCATATAAAAAATATAATCAAGTCAAAATATGGTAAGATAATCATATATTTAAGTGGAGATTCACCATGAAGGAAAATTATAGACTCAATCATTAATGATTCTAGTATCAAATTTCCCTAAAACCAATGTATTAGTATTCCATGTCAAAAAGAGGGTGGTTAAAGACTTGATGTATGGATATGTCAACTGCCACATAAAAAATTGGCTTCCTAGCCAAGAAATATGCACTTGAGATACTTTTAAATTGATTCCCTAAATCCAAAATGAATCCTCATAAGGGGAAACTCAAAAAACTATCCCCAGGAATGAACCAACTTCGATTCCAATCTATCACAACCTGACCCAACTATGCTCATGCCACAACTACCCCAAGCCTGCCACTATAGGTCAGGTGGTGGAGATCGGTGACAAATTTAATAACTTATACAGAAGAACTTTTCATAGGTACTTGTACATAGACACAAAAACACATCCATGTATAAGTGAAAAGAAATAAAAGAAAATATAGTAACATGTTTAGTAAGAAATCATTCATGTAACAACCAATAGGTAATACAATAGTAATACAATATAATATAAAAGGAAAAGGGGGGAAAATAAAATCCAAACCAATAACATGTCCCGACATAATAAAAGCTATAAATGTAAATTATGAGAGAGACTTTCTCCAGTTCCCAATGCCATAACCACCGTGCATGATCAAATTCACTAGGGTATCTCTTTGATCCTCTTAAATCATCATTGATCTATCCTTCATCTGCATAAGACATGAAACATGAGAGAAAATACAGTGAAAGGGTGAGTATATACATACCTAGTTGGATTCCATGATAGTGGAGGAAATATATAATAGGGGACATGATAGTAGTAGGTAGCTCAACCCGTTAAAAGAAATTATATCCAACAACAAGGATACATATATTCTCATAATGAAATCACAGATGAGATAGAAATGGGATCCCTATCCCACTACTGAGCCTGATAAATGAGTCCAATAGCAGTTTCAAGTGGTCCATTAATAATTCCTAGCATCTCACATGTGTGTCTGAATAAGAATCCATTTTGATCAACACCTCTATTTTGTTTTTTGTAGTCAAAGGTACGTAATATCTAGGTAGAGGACCCATTAATTATTACAATATATGGGTTCCACAAAGTGGGTAGAGAACCCATTCCATGACCGAACATGAGGGTGCCACTTAATAGATATAGGACCCATTCCCTCTCTCCACAAGAAGGTGATACAAAGTAGATAGAGGACCCATGGACTAATTCTATAGAAGGGTGAACTCTAATGATTGAGGAACCATGCCCTAACTCTGAAAGAGTGTTCTAATCATTATATATATGACCCATGACCGGAATCCGTAGAAGGGTTCCACTTAAATGGTCAATAGAGGACCTATTACTTAACTAAGATGGAGGGCTCCAATCTGTTGATTGATAGAGTACCAATTCCCTTTACTAGAAGGATGGTTTCACTTTTATGGTCAATAAAGGACCCATTCCCTATCTCAGTAGGAGGGAACCACTCTAATCCATCTGAAATCCTATCTGATTACTGTCATCATCGAGAATTTCATAAATTAATTCAATTCCTAGAACATCGTTCCTCAAATCTCAAAACCCACTATAAAGGATTGAATCATGTTCTACATGAAAAGACAATAAGGATAGTACCCTCACAGGATAAAATCTAATTCAAAATTAATTTGACACGTGAGGTAGAAGTTTTCTTAAAATGAAGGTATGTAGTGTTTTAGGGATCCACGTGGGGTTTTCTAAAGCTTTTCTTCTTGGATTTGTCTTCTCTATTAAATGAATCTATAGAAATTTATCTACACATGGCTTGTACGGGGGATACATGGTGTGTCACAACCACATAGTGCCATCTCATGATTTCCCAGTTGATCCCATGTAAATTTTCAATGCACCCATACACAACATATTCCTAGTCATGCTAATGTCCCCATACTCCCGATGTAAATGCTGGGTCACCACCACCAATTCACATGCCCTTTTGGTTCCCCATATAGTGCTTGATACATAAGATCTCTAATAATCATGAGCCCTTGGTCCAATGATGAATAACATGAAGAATGATTTGGGGGAAAGAACATAAATAAAGGGTTAAACAATCATTGGGAAAGAGTTAATAGAAAAAAATATAAACTGGGGATATCGATGATGGGAAACAGGGAACAATAAGGATAAATAAAATAATCCATTAAAACTTATTTATTAGTACATAAAAAGGCTAAGATCAAATTCACATAAAAGTTAAAGAAATGATCATGTTCAATATTTCAATCATATGTTGTGAAAACCAAAAATAATGAGTCCTACCTCATTTCTAATCAATCCCTCGTGTTGAAAAATGATAAAAATAAAGGAGGAGAATCTATTGCATTCGTTTTTCCATGATTCACTTGGATATGGAATTTTGTTGTCACCCAATCTCAATCTTCATACAAATAATGGTGGATTAATCATCTCAAATGGTCCTATGGTTATGAACCTAAACCTATAAATTCACCAAAAAAATTTATTTATAGAAGTTATTTAGTTTTGATAATTTAATTAATTATTTAGAGAAATAAATATATTAATCCATTAAATGTATCATACAATGACTACATTATCTGAATGCCCCATGCCGACCAACATTAGTTTTCTTATATGGTAAAAATCATATTTTATATTTAAGAATGTTCTTAAATTTCATATTCAAGAATTCATTTATGAGATATCCCATTATTCCAAAAAAAAATTATATATGATATAAAATATATTTAATATTGTTTAAAAAAATTATCTCCAGGCACCCTGGGATTTGGAATCACATGTCATCTCAATGCCTTTATCTAAAAATTTTTCTCAATATTTTTAAAGGTCTTACATATAAAATATTGGACCTCTATAGAGAATTGAAAGATAACTTCTAAATTAGTGAGAGGGTGTGGGTTGATGTCATGAACAGTTGATGAAACTACATTGAGTGATAAGGGATATGTCAAGGATCATGGAAATATGATCATGCCCTATCCTCTTGGGTACTGGGTTGAGATTTGGATGTTGTGTTACATCCCGAATGTAAATATACCATAATTAAATTATATATAGAATACATTACATTACATATTTTCCCATTAACATTAAGGTTAAATTATTTCCAGAATTAATACAACTCATTAGCTAATAGATTCTATGTCTTTCTCAACCAAAATACATTTTCTCACGCTATATAATTAAAATATTAACCTATAATAATCCTTCAGCATATCAATCAAATTCTTCACACACATTATTTTCTTGTTTGCATATTCATTGTAATAATATTATTTATATCATAAGAAAAAAATTAAATATACAAAGGTTGGGATCAAATTATTAGTATGGGAAAACCAATATTATTATCTTTCGAAGTAATAAAATTGTAAGAATAATATGTAAAGAATTATTATAGATCAAATAATTCTATAAAACTTATCAAATGACATTTAAATAAATCCATAGATGATATAATAATATAATAAATAAAATGTATAACAAAAAATAAATTTAGGGTGATGGAATATATATTGCATGAAATCATTATATTTATAATAAAGAAATTCCTCGAGATGTTATTATTTCCATCAAGGTTGTATCGAAGGAATCTTTAATTTAATAGAGGTTGTAACTAAGATATTAGGATTTAATTAGGTAGGCATGAACTAAATACCTCAAACATTAATCTCATGAATAAAATTGATGAATTTTTGAGATATATAATATCATGCCCCACATGTCACTTATTTATGTCCAACACATTCACCAAATGAATGATGTTAGTATCAATAAAATACATAATCAGCATAACTTAAGAACCAATAAACATATGTATTGAGGTACAAACCTACACAATGTAAATACTTTCCCAATTAATAAATGTGATAAAATAAATAAAATCTATCTATATAAATAATTTGGACTGATAATAATTACTTAATTAACTCGCCTTAGAAATAAATACTCTTCTTTATTTGAATTAAAACATACAAGATGTCAATATATTCCTCTATGAGTAAATAATCATAGGCTATCCATAGAGGGAAGGGGATGATTAAAAAATATATTTAGAGGGTAACATGTTTAATTTAAAAATATTTTTTAATTAAATGAAAAAACATTTAAAATAATAATAGTTTGAGTGTTGTCACGTAAGATTGGAACTAGAAGAAAAAATCATTTCTATAATATAGGATGATTTGAAAATATAAAGTTAGTTAAGGTTCATTTTTTCTTTTATAGATTTGATTCAATTATTTTTAAATGATTTAAAAATAATATTAAATTATCTTAATAAGTAATTGTGAAATAGATAAGGAAAACATTAAAAGAATCCATTCAATAAATTCATATAAGGGTAGTTAATCTATATAAAAATAATTGGTTTGGTTGGTTTCTCTACAATGGGTAAATAATGTGTCATGTGGGAAAATAGAAAAGTAATAAAGCACCAAAACACAAAAAATAGATATAGGGGAAGAAAATGATTTGTAATTTTTATTGAAATTGAATTAAAATTCACCATATAGATTATAATTCCAAGGAAATATTAATTTTATCATTGAGATTTCCGAAGAAACCATTATGGCCTAGGTAAAATTCTAATAAAAACTATTTACGAGATGGAGTGATTTAAATTAAACATAAAATTTAATGAATGAAATATAATTCATGATAATATATATATAATTGGTAGTATACAAAACATTTAATTTCAATTGGGTGCATAAAAAACCATGTTTAAAAACAAGGTATTTGAGACAAAATACTGTTATAGTAATAGTAACTTAAGAATGAAGAGAATAAAAGGGGATTACCATGAAATAGAAATTATTATATCATAAAATAATAGATATTCATTATAATTATTAGAAATTTTGGTATTTAATATAATATATAAATTATAAAATGTTAAAATATATCTAACATACCTCATAAAATTTAAAATATTGACAAATAACCCTAAAAACCATGGAATCCTTTGAATGAGAAGAAATCTAAATATAGAATAGAATGTGGATTTTAAATTCCCAATGAACTAAATGAATATTTTAATATAAATTGATTTGGTTTAAATCACACTACATTAAATATATCGTGGTGCATAATATGATACATGTTTTAAGAAGATAAATTTCAGATATAATACCCATTATAGTAATAGTAATGTAATATTAAGAACAATATAAGTGTCTTAACATTAGGTGAACATTATAATATCTTGAAATTTCATATATTAATAATAATTTAAAAAATTTGTATAATATTAAACTATGTAAATTAAATGATGGTTTATAATATCAATCATGTCTTACAGAATTAAAAATAGGGGAAAATAAACTGTACCTATGGTCCTAATGAAATTTTCACATGCTCCTAGAATATTGAACAAAAAAATTATTTTTATTCAAAACCATTATAAAAACCTTTTATCTATATTTTTATTTTACAATCTTCTATTTATAATCCTCTAATATTTATTTATTAAAACAGTTTCACTAATAGTGGTTACTTGTGGTGGTTCGGTCGATTTCTCTAAAACATTTACATTATATTAAATGTAATAAAATTTATTTAAAAATTTATCCTTAATCTAAGTAATTATAAAGGTTTATTTATTTTATTGTTTCATAATATCAAAATTTATATAGTTATATATCACTCCTAATGGACTCAAATTAACAAATGGGTATTGATATGATCATTTAATGTAGTTAAGCTTACTATGACCATTTATTATTATAACCACTAATATATTATAAAATATGATCATTAATGAATTTTAATAGTGTTATAAATATAATTTTAAAAAACTAAATACATTTTTAAATCCATTTATGTTTGGAAATAATGGGAAACAATATATATCATTCTATGGAGGAGGTAGTCTGCATATACACAATTGATACATTCATTTTCCATAAAATGGGAAGGGGTAGAAAAATAAATTAACTATAATTTTAGAATATTTATCATTTTATAAATTTTATATGTTTTAATTTAATAACTATTTTGACCCATCAATTTAATGTGGTTTTTAAAAATAGATTGCATCATTTCTGGAGGTATTACTTCATATATTTGTTTGAGGAAACCTTAATTTTATGAATGGTTTTATTGGAATTTGGATATTTTTTTTCAACATAGTATAATAAAACTTAATTATGATAATTAAAATTTTTTAGTCATACATTCAAGGATGGAAAATATTTTTGGGGTGAATGAAGAAATGAAATAGAGGAGCTAAGTTGATACCATTACCTCTCAAATTGAATGTTCTCTTTTTGTCACACCTTAAGGCTCCATCTATTGTTATTTTTCAAGAAAGGTATTCTATATAATTGGAAGTTGGTTTATGAGATACTATGAAATGATTTTTGTAGATATAGATATTTTTAATTAGTGAAAAAATCATAAGAATTTATATACTTTTATATGAGTTGAAAAAGAAGTTTGGTAAATACCCATTACTTTAACAATGATGACATCGAACAATTCATAGATCAAATGTTCTGAAAGGGTTTACTAACAAATATCGGGGTGATATATAATCCATAAATCCTCTAAATTAAATTTCTCAGATGATTTATAAATACTTCAATTCCTTTAATATTATATTCGTACATTTTACCATCTTGGTTCTTACCTTGATACCTAGTGTTTATCCAAATAATTTATATTCTACTAAAAATGTAAGGTATACCGTATTTTTAATTTTTTTTTTATAAAACAAAATTGGAGCTCCTTATAATCAAATTCAATTTATAAATAATAAAAAATCCTTTTAAAATAAAAAATTTATTATATAGAACAATTATTCTATATATTAATGTTTTTTCTACCATTAAATGATCTTAATATTTTATAAAAATGATTACCAATTAAGTTAGAAATAATTTAATTTAATATATTTTTAAACATAATAAAAAAAATTATATAAAAATAAAACAATTTAATTTATTTGATACAAATTACAAGATATTAATTAATAAATTTATTAAAACCCACATTTTTAGAATTATCAAGTTCATTAACATTAATCGTAGTAATCATACTTGTTTTCATAAAATTGAAATTGAAAATTTATATAATATGAAAATGTGGATATAAAATATTAAAACCATTTTGTGATATTTTATTCCTATAACTATTGGAATCAATTTTTTTATGGGAATAAAAGCGTTTTTAGAGTAAAATATTATATAGGTTTCTAAAACATTAGACAAGTGTATTATAAATTCAACAGAGTATTTTTAAAATGAATAATTTTTCTTATTAAATATATATTTAGTAAATTAAATGTCTTTATGAACATATATATAATTCTTATATAATGATAAATACATAAAACCTGCTTTTTTAGTGAAAACTACATTTTTTCACAATTCTTCGAAAAATCAACTACTTGGGAAATGTCCAAAAATTACTCTTCAAGGTAAATTTATTTATTTTAGATACAAAAATGAATTTCATTTTTTCATATTTATATTCAAATTATTTATAAGTTAATTTATTATAAAATAATAAATTTATAATGTAAAATGTTTTCATAGGAAACCGACTTTTTAAAATATTAACTTTTGTTTTTTATATTTCATAATAATTACTGATCAAAAATGGTGTTAAAGTAATATTCATAAAAAAAATATATTTTATCCATAATATATTTAGTTTCATAAAAAATCACATGAAATAAAATTTTATAAGATTGACATTTTAAATCATAAATCATCCTAATTAGTAATTTAGCTTAAATAATTGAATTTTTATCTATGACTTTGTATTAAAATTGTCCACTATTTTATTTTCAACATATAATAAATAATTATGTCACTTTTATTTTTATAATAAAATACTAAGGCAAAATTTCAATATTTATATACTATTCCATGTATCCTTATGGTTTATTTTTTCATGGGATGTATGTTATTCAACACTTTTGATTTTAATGAAAAATATACTTAAAAATCATGTTGTGTTACATTAACCCCTCATAAAAAATTGTGTCATCGCAATTTTATTTATCAGTTACTAAAAATTTATTTGAGGTCTTATAAAACATTGGTCTAACTCAAAAAATAATTTCAAATGTGGTGTAAACATAAATATCTTATGTATTAGTAGGAAATTCATATTTTCCCCTAATCAAGATAACAAATCACATTATATTTACAATGAAACTTATTTCTCAATTCACAACTTTTCCACATATGACATATCTTTTATTTACATTTAGAAGTTCCTTGATTGTTTCTTCCCACATTTTTTATAAACAGAAAACTAAATCTTCTTTCCATCATCATTTTTATCAACATACTGTCCATTAGACTTCATACATCACTTATATGGGTTGTTTGGATGTCCTACATGGTTCATGTTCTTAATCAGAATTAGTGATATCTTGTTAGGCATAATTACAATATTTATCACTCTTTTTATCCAATTTGGTTTCTCATTTTGATCATCAATTAATTTTCCTTCATTTCCCTTGTTAATTGGGTTCTTCCTTGCTATATCAGTTACAAAACCAAAATCAGCTTAATGTCAGTGATTAATAATTAACATTATAGTAGAATTATTGGAAATAATCTTTTAAAAAATAAATATTGAAATGTATTAATCATTAAAATAGTCACATTATCTTTAAATTTGACTTAAATCACTCATATTTCAATCATGTTTTCTTAAGTTTGGGTTATCTCAAACTCTTTTTTTAATTACTAAATACAAAAAATCCTTTACAAAGGCTCTTAAAGTTAATGTGATGGACCAATTCATATCCCTATGGAGTGGATTGCCATTTTTTTAGTCATAGGCCCACTCATCATGCACCAAGTTATGATCAAGTGAATACTCAACTATCCATTTTCAATGTGATAAACCTAATGTGCATCAATACCATAGATCTATCTACTATTCAGTACCCAGATAGGGATTTAGTGTTTTTTTGAACACACAATATCTATATAACTAAAATTAAAAGATGTTATCCTACCCAAAAAACTAACCCTTATATTTTTACTAATGTTATCTCCACCTTCTCCACAAATAACATAATATATTTAATATTACGTATATCAACCGAAAGGGTTATATATACCTTTGAAATAATTATCAAACATAACTTATAAACACATAACGAAATTTATAACTCTTAAATTATCCTAAAATTTTGAAAAACTAATCACTAAAGTTATATAAAACATCACTCATCCCAATTGTGACAACCCAAACATAAACATAGCATAATTACATGTCTTTTAGAAAACATTTCGTTACATACATTTCTATTACCACTTAGGTTAATCAATTTAGAAAATTTATACAACAAATTAACTAAAAATATGTTTCCCCTCCCAACGAATGGAAATTTTTACACTATTTAAGAAAATAATTAATTCATAATAGGTCTTCAAAATCTCCCACAAATTCACCAGAATATAATTTTTTTTTCTAGACATGCCATTTTTAATACTTTTCTTCTTAACCCAGGGAAATGGAAACATAATAATTTTGATGTCAAACTATAGGTGAGGGACAAATGTATATCAAATTATAAAATTCAACAAATAATATAAAACGAATAAATAAGGATCAAATAATTTCATTTAACTGATCACATGATCTTGAAATAAATCTATGGATGGCATAACAATAAAACAATTACATGGATAATAGTAATAGAATTCTTGGTGATGGAATTAATAATGTCGGCTTTCAATATCATTACCATAAATTACCCATCAAATTCATTATTATTATCATCAATTCCACATTTAAGATATCGTTTTTCCATCAACATCACAAAAAAGACATGATGCTTTCATTAGGTAAGAAGGCACCATATGATCAAATAAATTTCTAATTAAACTAATTGATGCATCAAGGAACTCTATAATACATTTCCAAACCCATCACTTAATTATGTAAAATTAATTAACCATATTAATGACATGAATATATATATAATTTATAATAAATAATCCTTGGGAATCAATAAACACCTATATTGAGATAAAATTATACATACCATTAATACTTTCGTAGCCAATAAATAGAATAAACTATAAATAATCCATTTATAGAAATATAGTGATCAATTAAAAAATATGAAATCAAATTTCCATAGTAATATACTTTAAAAAAATAGAATAATAACATATGGATTGTCAATATTTCTCGTAACAAATAAATAATCATAATACATCCCTATAAAGAATGTATATTGTTAAAAAAATACCCATCTAAGTATAATAAAAATACTATAAAAATATTATAAAATAGATGAAGAATACATTCTTAAGAAAAACACTTTTAATTATGTTAAATAACAAAGGCATTAGAATAGAAATCACTCCCAAAATAGAGGATTATTTTGTAAGATAAATGAAGTGATGGATCTTTTGTCTTATAAAGATTTAATTAAAATATTTTTAAAGGAGGATAAAGTGCTATTAAATTACCTTAATTAATTATTGACTCATAGATAAGGTCATTTTTATTGAAATAAAGTGAATTAGGTAGTGGAATAGAATGATTCCTAGATAAAAATAATAGGTTTGGTATGTTCCATTATATTTTTTGCATAGTGAATCAAGAGGAAAATGAAATAATGATAAGACACTTAAAAACTCAAAAATATCCCAATTTGAAGAAAATTATGGGTTTTTTAGAAATAAAGATCTTTCAAATTCTCTAGATAGATTAACTTTCATTTGTTATCCCAATTGTAAAATTGATATTAGAGAAGAATCCATTTCATATTGGGAAACATTTTAAACAGATACTATAGCACCCTGTCCCCAAAATTCAAGATTTGGTGCATTATTTTATTACATTGGCATAATTACAAAGAAACAAATCCTGATAGATAGATCAATATAGAAGATTTGGAATGCTATATTACATACATGTTACACATAAGAGAATGGTAAATATGAAATATGAGCATGGTACATAAAAATAAAATAATGTGTGCCTTTGAATGCATATTCAAAGAGTTCTTATTCATAACCTAGTGAAAGGAAACATAATATAGGTGAGCTCAAATTTCTAATAAGGGTGTGTAATGTCAAAAAAATTATAAATAAATAATAATAAATTAACATGGAAAGGTTAATAACTGAAAACACATAAAATTAAAATAACTAGATAATGAAATATGAATATGGAAAGGAAAGGAACTAAAACTTATTCCATCTAAATCAATAAACTGAGAATAAAATATATCCATAGATATAATTATTCCAAATCTCATTGGAGAATAATAATTGAATCCAAATGATAAAAATGAATAATTATTGGACTCAATTGTTTCTCGGTAAATGGTAACTTTAACATCAAGACCTTTCATAGGATGGGATATAATATATTGGATAAAAATCTATCTAATTTTTCCAAATGATTTGTTTCATGAGACTACTGATGCATCGAGGGTCTCTCTATGACTAGGCCCCACCCATGTCGTACAAGTCCATATCATTCCTTATATTCATGATCAATGTTCCTTATAAAAATATATAAATTGAATAAAAGATTCAAATTTATCAACAAATATCTAGTTTTAGATAAGTAAAAACATATGTTGTTGAAATTAATGAATGTATGTATCATTGAAATACCACTAAATCATTCTTGTGGAAATTAAAATACAAACATTCCATAATGTTCCATACCACCGTGAAACATTTGAATCATAATCCCAGTAAATTAATAAAATTAAATGAAACTAATAATATAATTATTCTATAGATATTCATTATATAACAAATCAAAGGATTTATATACACTATCAAAAAGAAACAATGTGCATAACTATAAAAAAGTCTCAATGGAATGTAAATTGAGACCAAATCCCTTATCTTGACTTTACATTAGTTGGGTGGTCATTTTCCTCCTTTATAATGGTCTAAAATATGTTAATAAATTTTAATAGAACCATAATTATGTTGATAATATCATATATTAATTTCGTATAATATTATATTAACCTTTCGATAACACTCTTTCATTAATTTGTCTATTTTAGGTGTTAATTGAGTAGTTTTCTCGAGTTTGTTTTAACATGTAATTTTTCATTATAATTAATTAGTTCATGTTTTCATCATATACCTAATGTAAAACACTTCTTTATTGTCATATATAATCAATATATAGGTATTTATAGAAGTCCATCATATTTAGAGATTAGAAATGAAGTTCATCATTCATGGAGAGAGAATGTAATATGTACGCATGAAAGCTACTTTCATTTCATTGTTGTATTAAAAGAATTAAAAATTAATTATACATGTGTATATTATAATTATAGTACCATATCTAGGTTATATTTTTTACATGGGTTTAATAAATCCATCCTCTATACGTTCCATGTATGGAATGAACGTGTCATATCGGTATGAGGGGGCGGTAGTCCACACTTCCTCAAATAAAATTATTGTATTTACACAAGATGGGAAGCAAAAAGTTGTTATCTAAAAAATTTACATAAGAATAAAGACAATATAAATATCATATTTATATAATATATAAGTATAGTATCTACAATAATGGACGCCATGAGATATGGTAAAGGAAAAATGAAGAGTAATTATTTGGGGAGTCTCTAGTTCGCTATACAAAAAACAATATGTTCATTACGCATTAGATGGAATTTTGTGTAATTTTAGTTCAATAAATTATCATAAAAACAACCTACTATATTTATCATACTGTTTTTGTAATAAAATCATTAAAATAATAATATTTTAAGGATTTTAGAATGGAAATAAAACTAAAAAGATTAAGGAAGTTTGTTACCTCTTGATCGGGTAACTCCTTTTGGATTGTAACAAAAGGATTCCTTAGATGAATTTATTACCAAATGGAGGCCTCTATATAGAGTTTAGGTATTTTGGGATATTATTTAGGGATATTTTGGATGATCCAAGGTGTCTTGAGAGGTCTTATGAAAGGGTAGAGTGCTTTCCTTTTTATAGTGGAGGGGGAGTGGTGCCGTTGTAAATACCAAAAGATATTCATTAATTGGAAGAAAAAATATAACAAAAGTTCATGAAAAAATGACCAATAATGGATTAAAGGTGAATAATGGTGGGTTAAAACCTTTTACACACAAAAATTGTTTTATTTTAATAATATGGTTCTTTAACTTCTATTATTCCCCAATTTAATCATTTTGGTTTATATTAAATCATCTAGTTTCCTAGTCTAATTAATTGTAATGTTAAGAATAAAATAATTTTATATTTATTAGTTAATATATATCCACTAAATTATTAATATTATATCTAATTTATAAAATTAAAATCCAATGTGTTTTTTAAATTAATTTTAAAACAAGCGTTTGTGACGCGTAAAAACACTCCTAAAACCCAGACTGTGTTTATAAAGTTTTTATAGTACATGGTAAATATGTTAATTATAAAATATTAATTGGAATTTTAACAGACCATTTATAATATTTATCAACACTTAAAATAAATTTTTTGAATATAGAATTTTTACATATTTTAAATCATTTAATAAAATATTATTTATTGTAAAATAATATTATTGTCAATTTTGACATAATTTATTTAATTTTGATTTTCAAATATCAAAAAAAATTAAAATTAAAATATATTAATTTCTATGTTGTTTAACATGATATATGATTCTAAAAAAATATTTAATACCAATAATTCAATCATTATACATCACTTTTAATATAAATAATATCATTTATTTTAGTTAATTATTAACTAAATAATGATGAAGTTGGTGTTTCTTATGTATTTAAATAACTAAAACAAATATAAAAATTAAAGAACATTTATTATGTTAAAAATAATCCTTTTATATTTACAAATGATACGTATAACCGAAAATATTTTTTTTTATATATCTCAATGTTTTATAAATATTAAAGGTATGTAAAGGTCCCTTTTTTTAATTTTTCCTTACTTAAAAATATTATATTGGAAAATTATATTTAAATATGTCCCAAAACCCCGTAAAATTAGAAATAAGATAAGATATGTTCTAATTATTTTCATCCTTTGGATTTTGGAAAATTTTACAATTCATTTTGTCATTAATATTAAGGTTAAGTCCCTTGTTAATCGTAATCATACTTTAATCCCCATAATTAATTTTAATCACATTCCCTAATATTTTTCTTGAAACATTAATTTGACTTATTATATCAAAAATATTGTTCTTATTTCAACCATTATAAATTTTCTTTTGAAATTAAAATTACATAACTATGAAAAAATTATGATTGATGATACCCCTGCACACATAGTGAGAAATTGGGTTTTTATAGTAGAATCATTCAAAAGTTAAATATGTTTTTATATCAAATTTAAATATATAAATGATTCCAAATAACTGAATTGTGTTAATATATTAATAATTGATTTATTTTGACTTTAAAAAATAATTTAAAATATATTCTAACACTAATAATTATATTTAAAAAATTGTTGTTTTTAATCAAATTACAGTAATTTTTTACATTTCATCAAAAATTGACATTCATCAGAAATATCTAAAAAAATTCTCTATAAGGTAATTTCCACATACTGAATTCAAAATTATTTTTAACATAAAAAATAAAATTCATAAAATTCATAAAATTTCCAAATATAGTTTTAAAATAGGTTCACTTTTACAAGATGGTAAAACTCAGTCTTCTGTGTAATGCAAGGTAATTCAGTGTTGTGTGTAACGTAAGATTAACATGGTGTTGTGTATAAAGAGAGAAAAATAATATTTATTATAACATGAGAATTTTGTAATGTATTGTGGTGATACATTGCCCCCACAATAATTAAATTGTATCCTATGAATTTAAACTTGATCTTAGTAATTAAGAAATTGATATTTGAAAATACTATTGTTGAAAAATCCACAATGTGATTAGTGTAAACAAGAAAACTTATTAATAAGAGATAACGGAATGTACAATGTCCATGAGAATATTTTGTCTAGTAGGATAACATATGTGGTAAATGGAAACAAGAAAATAGAGAAAAAATATAATGATCATGTTATGATAGAGAGTTCTAGAGGGCATGGTTAGGAGAAAATTAACAATCTGAAAGCCCTAAATCCATGATGATCTAAGGGTCATTTGATTCATCAAGAAAATAATGTACTAGGCCAACATTTTTTGTTTCAAAATCATTTTTTCCAGAATTTTATGAATTCGCTCACCCTCGAAGAATATAAGTAAATATACACACATGGTACATTTCTATAAGTAAATTCTTATCATTTGTTCATCCCTTGAAATATTTTTTACTCCATCTCATAGTGCAAGATTCATTGTATTGTGATTTAATATAATAATCACTAAAACAATATTCAAATTTCTATATAAATAATTTCACAAATGGATAACCATTTCAAATTATTATGTTCCAAGAATTTATAAAGATGGACACCAGATTTAAAAAATAAAATTATTATTTCCTTTTAATCAACATGTAGTAGCTCTATACTTTTACATCCCAAACATCTAAATAAATTCATTGTGTATCCTGTTAAAATATGGTAATAACTTGAATCACCACAAAACCTTATTGGGATCATTCATTGTTCCTTATTCCTTAAGTAAGACACATGTTATTAGATATATTCCTTAAATACAAAAGTGTTGTAAACTCCAATAATGATATCATAGACCACTTTTCTTCAAGTAATTAATTAGTTCCATGGAAGTTTTCACTTTTCCAAATCAATCATTTCATCGTCATTATCTCAAAATTAGGAACATATTAAGGGTTTTATTTCCCTTAATCACGCGTTTTATGAAATTTTTATCTTTATATAGAATAAATTTTCTTGGTACCATTTAGTATATGAACTCAAATACTTAATGAAAAATAACTACATTACAATCCTCATATTTTACATAATTATTATAAATTGTAAATTACTCATAAAACAATAAAATGAAATAATTATTTCATATCCATATTGATAATCCCTTGCCATCTATTATAGTTGAATAACATCATCATTATCCAATAACATCATCTGTGGTATATTCCATTGATGCTTCAGATATTCATTTCTATAGTCTCCTACCTCCTGAAGGTCTTAACAATACATACTAGTATTTTTATTTTTTCCCTTTTAATTCTTTAGCATGGTGACCCTTATCTCAAAACTTATAAAAAACCCACATTCCCTTCAATCATTTTCGACGGTGATTCTTTCCATACTTATTACATGTGGATAAATCCTTCTTTACCTTCTTCCCTTATCTATATTTTTCTCTATCATCCTATTTTTCTCTTGTATCCTTTCAAAGTAAGGGGACTTGTATAATTATTTAATTATCTCATTAACATAAGATTTATTACCTTATATGATGATAATACATTGGAGAATATTTTCCTTCATTATTTGGGCTTACGACCATAACAGATATGATCCCTCTTAAACATTGGGCCATTTGAATTGGTGGAGTTCTCATTTGTTCTACTAGGTGCCATTTTAAAATAATGGAATATACTAGATTAAATGATAAAATAGTGTATAATCCAAAAAAAGTGAAACACTTAACATAAATTGGAAAGGATAATCTTATAATCATAAGCATTGTTTCTTTGGTGATATCTTTAATTTTAAATACTTCATATTTGTATTTAAAGAAAATATAAATTTTTCTATCAGTATCCCCCATGAGTGTGTGACGAAGTGCGTTGTAAGGCCCATTTTGTGTACCATATTACCCCGAGTCTGAACGGGAACACATCGATAGAGTTATTAATCCAAGGTACATCATCTCTAGAACCACATACACTTGTAGTATCTAGAAAATGATGTATTTCTAGGAATAACCACATAATCACTACCTTACCAAAATTCATGGATTTTCTTGTATAATCATCCTCAAAGCCTATCATAGGGTTATGTTGCCTAATTTATGTATTATAAATATAGTTTCCAAGGTTATTTCTAAATGTCCTTTGATACCAACTATAATGGCCAGATCCTAGAAGCCCAGAGCTGGTGTATTATTTTATTATATTTTCTTGATTACAAGGAATAAAATCCTGAAGAACTTTTCTGTTTAACAGACATTGAAATCCCTATTACAAACATGATACCCATAATACACTAGGAAATAGAAATTAAAAGCAAGATACATAAAATAAAGACAAATTGAATCCTTTAATTCATATTTAATGAGTTATTCTTCATAACCTAGGTAAATGAAACATAATAAGGGGATGCTCAAATTCACATTAAGGGTAAGTACATCAGAATAAATATTGAATAAATGAGAATAAATTAACATGAAAATGTAAATAAATGATAACACAAGCTATTCAAATAACAAGATAACGAAATATTAATACGGAAAGGTAAGAAACAAAAATTCATTCCATCTAAATATATAAATTGAGAGTGAAATGTATCTATAGATATATCAATAAAAAATTTCATGGATGAATAATAACTGAATCTAAATGAGGGAAATGATTAATTATTTGACAACATGTTTCTTGGGTATTTGGTACCTTTATCATGAAGACCATCTATAATATGGTTTACAACATATAGGGTAAACCCCCATCATATTTATCCAAATGATTTGTCTCACGAGACTACTAATGCATTGAGGGGATTTCTATAACCAGGACCCACCTATGTCATAACAATACAAAGCATTCCTCATATTCATAAACAATGTTCTTTATCATAATATCTACATTGAATAAAATATATGGATTTATAAATAATTCTCTAGTAATGTATATGTAACAACATGGGTTGTTGACATTGATGAATGGAAATACAATTGAAATATCGGTAAAACAATCTTGTGAAAATTAAATCCAAACTTTCCATAGCATCACATACCACCTTCAAACAACTGAATAATAATAACCATTATGTAATAACATTAAATGAAACTTTTAATGTCATTATATTAATAATATTCATGATATAAAATTTCAATGTAAGTATACACACCATAAAAAATAAACTAGGCGCCTAACTACAAATAAGTCTAAATGTAATATAAATTGAGAAGAAATCCCTTACCCTAAAATTCATTTTGTTGTGTGCTCATTATCCTCAACTATATTAGTTTAAAATTTGTTACTAGATTATCATATAACCATACTAATTTTTATAATATCAAATTTTAATTCATTATAATATTGTAATTCTGGGTTGTTAACATTATTTTATTAATTTCACTATTCTGTGTGTTATTTTCCTAGTTTGATCGAGTAAGTTTTAACTTGTAATTTATTTTTATAATTAATTACAATATGTTTTAATAATATACATAATGTAAAACATGTATTAATTATCATATATAATCAGTATATATGTATTTATAGTTGTCTATTATATTTGGAATTTATATATGAAGTGCAATGTTTATTGAGACGGAAGGCAATACGTACTCATGAACACTGCATTCATTTATTTGTTATATTAAAAGAATGAGAAATAAATCTTAAATTTATATATTATAACTATGTTATTGTATATATGTTATATTTTTTAGATAGGTTTATTAAAACTATCCCTTATACATTACATGCATGGCATGGACAAGTCATATCACTTTGAGGGGGTGCTAGTCCACAGTTCTTAAAATGAAATTATCTAACTCAAAAAAGATGTAAAGCATAAATATAGGTTATAAATAGAAAATAAATATTCATATATATTTTATTAATATAATATATATATAATATATAAAAAAAATTCACCATAATGGGCACCGTGAGAGGAGGTATATGAAAAATGAACAATCATCGTTTTATGAGGCATTAGTTTGTCAGACATAAAATAGTATATATGTTACCCATCAGATGAATGTGTGCTTAATTTGAGGTAAAACCTTGTCATCAAAACATCATATTATATTGAAGAAACTATTTTTTATACAATCATGTAAATAATAATATATTATGTATTGTGGAATGGAAGTAAAACTAAAATGATTAAGGAATTTTGTTTCCTGTTAATCAGGTAACTCTATTTAGATTGTACCAAAATGATTCCATGGATGGATTTATGCCCAAATTGGGGATCCTAGATCTTGGTTATGTATTTTTGGAGACTATTTGGTCATATTTTGTACGTTCCAAATTGGATTTAGAGTTCTGAGTAAATGGTAGAGTGCTTTCATTTTTATAGTGGAGGAGAGTGACACTATTATAAATAGAAAAAGGTAATCATTAAATGGATGTATAACTTACCTAATGTTACTCCAAAATAAGAAAAATATTGTATTAAATGGTATTAATGGTCTATTAAAACCTCCAATAAAAAATATGCGCATATTAATAATTTTGTTCCTTAACATCTAAGATTCCTCAATTTTAAAATTTTAGTTTTTTATTAAAGCATCTATCTTTTAAATATAATCAATATAACCCTTATGAATAAATTAAAATTTTATTTATTGTAAAATATTTATCCAATAAATTATAAATATTATATATGATCTATAAAATAAAAATTTAATGTGTTTTGGAAATTATTTTTAAAACAAGTGTTTGTGATGCGCCAAAATAGAACTTAAACCTGGACCATCTTAACAATGTTTTTATAGTATATAGTTCAATATATTAATTATAAAAGTTAAATTATTACATTAACATAACAATTTAATATTTATTAACACTTAAAAGTCACTTTTATTGTTATACCATTTTTATTAATTTTAAATAATTTAATAAAATATCATTTTTGGTTAAATAACAATAATTCCAATTTTGATATTTTTTTATTTATTTTTAATTTTAAATTGTAATATAAATTTGGTAATTCATACATATATTACATTAAACACTATATAACATGATATATTCTTCTAAAAAATAATTAATGGAAACAATTAAATCAAAACTCATCACATTTAGTATTTATATTATCATTTATTTTAGTATATTATTAACTAAATAATCACTAAGTCAGTGTTTCTTAAGAATATTAAGTAACTAAACCATATCTAAAAAATACTGATAAATTTTTATTATTACAATAACCCATTTATCTTTAAATATGATATGCATAACTAAAAATATGATTTTTTTACATATCTAAATGGTTTATAAATAATAATGGTTTGAAAAGATCTCTTTTTTCCGTTTTCCTGACTTAACCTTTTATATAGGGAAATTCCATTTAATTATATCTCAATAACCTATAAAAATTTCTCCATATAGGGATATGGTATAATTATTGGTATCAAATGGATTTTGGACATGTTTTGAGGTAATTTTGGTCCATTTGATTAATGTTTAACCCCATATTAAACTTAATCAAACCTTAATCTCTGTATTTCATTTTAATCACATTCACTAATATTTTTAGTAAAAAAATAAGTTCATATTATTAGATAATAAATATTGTACTGATTATAACTATTCATGTACGTTTTGCATAATTCAAATCACAGAACTATGAAAACTCAGATTAATGCTAATCCCACACACATGGCGAGAAAGTGGAGTTTTAATGTAGAAACGTTCAAAAGTTAAATTTGTTTTTTTATTTAATTTAAATACAAAAATGATTCTAGTGAATTTAATTGTATTAATATATTCATTTTTGATCTATTGTAGCTTTCAAAAACCAATTTAAAATATAATCAAACACTAATGCTTATTTAAATGAAAATTTTGTTTTTAACAAAATTATAGTGATTTTTACAGTTCATTAAAAAAGATGTTTCTTAGAAAAATCCCAAAAATTCAAAGTAATATAATTTCCACATTCTGAATTTAACAATGATTTTTCTTATTCAAAAATAAAATTCATAAATGTGTAATAATTAGTTTTAAAAATTGTTCACATATAAAAGGTAGTAAAACTTTTTCTTGCGTGTAACAAAAGCTAATGTAATGTTCTATTTCGCATATAAATAACATGGTGTGGCTTATAAATAGACATAAAATAATATTTATTCTAACATGAAATAAATTTAATGTATTTGGGTGTTATAAAAACCCTATAATATAGAGCGTTTTCTTGAAATTGAGTATCAAATATCATAAAGAAAATATAATTGAGTATATGATATAAAAATAATAAAATACACAACCTTTAAATAATGTTAGGTTTATAGAACAAAACATATCTCAAATAAATGAATTTCATATGAAAAACTCTTAATGTAATGACAACATAATAATCAAGAAAAAATATGAGTATTATAATGAAATGAAAATTAAACTATCATGAAATGAATGATATTCATTATAGTTGAAGGAAATTTCAAAATAAAATAAACCATATTAAATAAATTTTGGTTAAAAATATCAAAATTTTCTCATGGTATTTAAATAGAGACAAATAAACCACACAAATTTAGTATCTTTTAAATAAAAATCCCTTTTAAAGAAACAAAAAGATGTGGATCCAAAAACCCCATGAATTACATGAATATATAAAACTAGATTCATTCTGAATTAACCACAACATATTTAATACATCATTTTTTATAATATTAATCATGTCTTATGAAGGAAAATTTGTGATAACGATTATTGTTTGGTAATGGTAACAAAATAATATAAAAGGGCTTCCATTAAAAACACTTTCAAATCTCATGAAATAAATGATATTCACTATAATATAAAGAAATATGTCGGTGAAAAAACCATATAAAATAAATTGTGGTATTTAACATCAAACATGTATCATCAAATTGATAACAGACAAAAATAACCCTTACGTTGGTTCATGGTTTGTTAAATGCATATGCCTAACATCCTGAATAATATAAAAAAATTATGAGAAAAATCATTATAAAATTTTATATCAATTTTTTCTATGGACTATTTATTAACATATTTACTTATTAATTAAAAATATTTCACTTATGGTGGTTAGTTGAGGTAGTTCAGGGAATTTCACTATAATATTCTCGTAAAATTTATCTTGATAAAATGAATCATAAAATAGCTTCATAATCTTGATAATTGTATATAAATGTGTATTCTATTATAATCGCATTTATAAATTACTACAGGTTTTCCAAAAATGAACTGAAATTAAGATAGGTGCCCTAAAATGTTCATTTAAGGTGGTTATGTTTAATTTTACTTTTTATTGTTAATATAAATTATATAATATCCAATATTATCATTATATAATTTTAATAGTATAAAAAAATTATTTTTATGTATAAAATAAAATTTCAATTCCATTCATGTTTATCGGTTATGGGGAAACAAAATGCATCATTTCATGTAGGTGGTAGTATGCATGTACATAGATGACACATTCATCATTCAAATAATTAGATGGGTGATGAGAAATAAAATAATTATCATTTTTGAGTGTTAATTATGTAATAAATATTATTTTTCTCATTTAATAAATCATTTGATCTTCTATATAGGGTTGTTGCGAAAAATAGAACACAACATTGATAGAGGTGTTAGTCTGCACGTACCCATAAAAATATATCGATTCATCAATTGGTTTTACAAAAAGTTAGAAAAGTGGAATTAAATTAGTATATTTAAATTTAATAATATTAATAGTACTTATATTAACATCCATCAATGGAAATAAAATATATTAATTTTTTATGAAGAAAAGAAACAGGGGAGAAAAGTTGAGAACATTTCTCATCCATTTGGATGTTCTCCCTTGTGTGACAACATAAGGCTCATTATCATCGTGTTTTTAAAATAATTAGGATTCAAAGAATTTGGGAGAGGGTTGATGAGATACTTGTGATGATATTTATTACAGACAATTCTTCTAATTAGGTTGGGAAATTTGGTGAAGTTGATCCCCTTTTTTAAGTAACATAAATTGAAATTTTGTAAAAAAATATTAAATTTTCAATGATGGCATGACAATATTCAATGGTTAATTGATCCAAAGGTGGTAGATAATTATTTCTTGTTTAGTTAAGGTTGATCAATCTGCATACAATAATTTTCACACATTATTTATTTATTTTAAAAAAAAATTTACATTATAACAATTTTTTCCTACATTGCTAAGTAATTTTCATCCAAATAAATCATATATTTCATAAAATATAAGGAACCCCAAATAATTTGTTTTTTATTTTATAAATATATATTTATTACCCATATGATCTAATTAAATTAATAAAATTTAGAAATTTAACTTTTAAAATGATGTACATAATATGTTGAAAAACTAATATGTAGAAAAATTATTTGTCTAACATTAAATGTTATGAATGTTATATAAAAATGATTACAAATTAAATTTCTGATAATCAGTTTTAATATATGTTTAGAAATAATATCATTTTATTTTTTAATTGGAAAATATAATATATTAGATAAAAATAACACATCATTACTAAAATAACTTTAAAAAATAACCTTTTCATTATTTTCATATTCATTAACCATAATCTAATTAATCGTAATTTAATTACATAAATGAAAATTAAAATATTACATAATATTAAATTCATTTTTTAGATTTTTTTCTATATGTTATGGAAGTTAATTTCTTTATATTAGTGATTGAAATAGTTTTTTTAGTTAAACATTTGTTATGTTTAGAAAATAATAGTCATGGGTGTTATAAATTAAAAATAGTATTTTTAAAATTTAAAATTATACTTATTAAATATATATAAGATCAACTAAAAAGTTTTATTAACCTTTAGGTCCCACTAATATAATTATAAATTCAAAAAATTTACAGTTTTGATAAAAACCATAATTTTCACTATTTATATAAAAGTCTTGTATTTCAAAAAAGCCTCAAAATTTTATCTCAAGAAAATATGGTTATAAAGAATCTAATAATCAAGTTAATTTCATAAAATAAAAATTATAAAAAATTATAATAAACTATTATTTGAAAACATAAATATATAATGAAAATTGTTTTAATAGGAAAGTAACATTTTAAGATACTAACAATTCATACTCATATTTCCAATCAATTACTAATAATATCAGTGTTAATATATTATTCATATAAATAATATATTTTGTCAGTAATAAATTTAGGATCTTAAAATAAATCAAATACAGTCCAATTTTATAAGGGTTATATAATAAAGCATAAATATTTTGTATTGGTTATATAGCTATACTAATTGAATTTTTATTATGGATTAGTATTAAAAATGACTATTATTTATTTTCTTATATGTATTTTATAAATTTTTACCTCTATTTTAACTTTAAAAATAAATGGATACAATTTTCTTATTATATATTGTTTGATTATTTTTTATTGATCAGTGTTGCGTGTAAATAAATACAATGATTCCCCACCTTGAGTCTTTCAATATGGGTTGTAGATCATTTCGGTTGGCACTATATACTATCTTTTTAGGTAAAAGCCATGTTATGGTACGAGGCGACATCTTCCTTCCAAAATATAATTGAATCAAATCGGTTTTGGTGTCCAGGTATCCCGTTTATCACATGATGACATGACTTGTGTGATTTTTATTTTCATTCTATGTTATGTTTCTATGTACTTCTATTGAAAATATTGAAATTCATATCATATATTTGTTTCATGCTCATCTACATGATTATGAAAACAATCAGTATAATTGTAGAATTAGGGGTTTCTAATGCTTAATTTGGACTCTGAAACCACCCAAATATATGACATGGGTTTCTATGTATATGGGTAGGTCTTCCTTATTCTCTCAGAACAGAGGTACCATAAAAATGTTTACTCATGGGATAAGATTAGAAGGTTGTGGAAGGTGAATATTTATTAAATCTGTTATCTGATTCATAGGCATTACTAGATGGTTTTATTCCATGTTTATATTTTTTAAAGATCACATCATTATATAATATTTGTATAACATTCCTTATTAGACAATGGGGCCCCATGAGCTTCCATTTTTATGCCTACAGGTTCTTGGTATGCTTATTACATTGAAATATATTTCCAATTTTTTAATATAATTCTTGCATGTCCCTTGAGCCTTATATTAGAGGACATTGTCTCCTCATGACTATCATGGGCCCTCACAACTTGTCATAATCCATTAGCATAAAAGATGTAATTTCTAAGGTCACATCATTTCCCTACACATGAATCATTTAGGTATACATGGACATGGAATTATGTAATGGTGTTATAAAATGTCATTTAATTAGATAGTGAAGTTATCAGTGTAGTTAGGTTATCAATAATCAAGATCTATATTGATTTCATTCTCGGCTAGCATGAGATTGGTTGAAACTAGAGTTTCTTGTGGATGTATATTGCTGGGACTAGGCACTATAAGATGATTTATGTATTGGTTTTGAATGAGAATCTCGTAAATTTTTTATGATACTCGGGATGATTCATAGGGCTCAGCTGGTAGCCATTGAGATGTGCACACATCTTGGTAGTGTTATGCTATGGGAAAGACACATGCACATGGGGGTTGTTTTGTTTGACATGATTCCTCATTGGAATCCATATTAATTGAAGGAACTGATAACATAAATAATATTTTCTCACATATATTATAAGGGTTCACTATATTAATATGGATATGAATAGATTGTTTCTTTGTTATTCCTTGTAATTATGATATGTTTACTTGTCTTCTATATGGAAATGGGTTTTGGATGTGTGATAATTTAAAAAAAACAACATTTTTATAGGGAAACTCATATAGTGGAATTAGGTGTCTATGATAGTCTTTGAAGAATTCATTTTAATGTGAATGGTATCCTCAATATTGTAAATTTGAAATTGTTTTTGATCATTGTTGTTTAAGAAGATAAAATTAGTTTTTTTTAAATGTATTTTTGAATGGTCTGGAAAATTAGATCCATTTTTGGGAATGTAACATTCTAGGCCTAGGGGTATTAGTGATTTGAATTTTTCAAAAAAATCTTTGTAAACTAAGGGGTTTTTGAAAACAAGATAGAGTTTTGGGAAGTGTGAAATGATTGGAATAGTTTTTTCAAAAAGTAGAGAAACTTGTACCAATATAGAATAGTCTTCTTGTATTTTTTGTAGTAGGGACCCAGATGACAGAATTATGTTCTTATCATATCGTCCATATTGGTTTTGGACCACCATGTGTGATTTGTTATAATGTGACTAGTTTAGATTGATGATGAGAAAAATAAACATCTTCCAATATAGCTCTATTTTCTAGATTTCCAATGGTTTTCCTAGAGAGTCTCATGTCATTAATTCTTGTTATTTTTGGTATTCCATGGATGTTTTGATGGATCCACCTATATTGGGATTGTGGGTGGATCATTAATGTGGGATTGGGTAGTTGGATGTGTTTTTTTGGGTTCATATATTATACCCTTTTTTAGAAATGATGTTTTATAGGTATGTGATGTTTGTAAGGGATTTATATATATTGGATCACAATTAAGCGTAATTTTCCGTCAATAGTGATGTCTTGTAGTGGATAAAACAATAGTCTTTTGTGTATCAATTATTGAATCATTATTTTTTGTAAGTCAGTGGTGATATTGAGCACCATATTGGTTTATAGTAATCAATGTATCATGTTGGAAACTTAGGATTCAGCTATTGGCCTTAACTTGTAGTGTGATGGTTGAAGCACCATGAATTCTTTCACTGGGATATATAAGGATATGTTCCTAATTTTTTTGGGCGAATCCCAATCAATAAAATTAAAAGGGGATTAAATGTGTTTAGTGAAATGTTTCATGGAAAATTTCAATTCATTACATGCTTGAAGGGTTAAACCCTATTCTATCATAATATTTAGTGGTGAATAATGTGATAAAATGTAGAGAATTTCCGTATTTTGGTGTCAATACATAGGGGAGTATGAGATATTGATGTTGAGGCTAATGGGTGTGAGTGGTACCTCTGTATGGGTTTTTTATGAGAATATAAAATTATATATTTGTGCATTTCATTTAAGGATCATACAGTAATTGTTGTGGATCAAAATAAAGAAAGGGATGCAAGTAGAATATCCTCTTATTCAATTAGTGTGATTTCCTGGATATATCCATGAGGAGAATGATATATCATGTTAGAAGTATTATAGGTGGATCTAATTGATCTATTCTTATAGATAATATGATATTATACATTCAATTAATTTGTGGGATGGAGTCTATGTGTAGTGAAATAATTGAACGAGTGGTTAGAGTTATCATGTTGTCATTGCAATCTAGGTTGGGTTGATGTAATATGAGGGTGAGACACATTTGGGATGTTCTAGTTCATGGGGTGGAGTACAGTGATTTTTTCAATCACTTGAGGAATTGAACTAGTAGTTCCATTGAGTATAAGAATTGGACCATGGGGTTGATATTTGGATGATGTCGTAGTGCCTCTTAGAATATGGTATCATGCCTGAATGATCAAGTTTCTCATTAGTGGGTGACTCAAATGCTTCTAGAAAATGTTAATTGATGATATAATGAATTTTGGTATCACGTATATTTTTACTTATTTAGTTTTAAACTGTATCAAAAACATCATTCAGGACATGGTTGATGTTTTTTTTGGAATGAAATAGATATTTTCAACAAATCCTATGTAGCCAAGTTTTGTGATTGGAGTTATGTAGAAAAATATTATTGGTTGTTTATATATGAAGTGTGCATTCTTTTTTATTAATTAATTACCATGTAATGTTGAATTTAATGTTTCGTGTAATACCATGTATTTTTGAGGTTGCAACGAATTATCGTGCAGAGTTTCTAATACCTGCATCATTACGGATAAGAAATTCCAATGGAAATTTGGAATTTTGTTTGGTGAACATTGTTTTTTGAAAAATGGAGTTTGGGAGGACATTTTTGAGCATTTGAAAATAATAAATATCTGTTTATAAACACGTCTTGAAGCTCGATGGCTGTCCGTGGGGATTAGATGGATGTTAGATAATTTATCGGGGCTAGAGCTACTAAAAAATAATAGTACAAGATCATTCACAATTTCCAGGGCTAATTTAAATCATGAATTCCTTTCATGGGGTGGAAAGAATTCATGAGTTTGGAAAAATAAATGGGGATTATTGGCCCAATAAATCATAGCATAAATTTTTTTTCACGTTATGAAAAAAAAAATTAATATTTTTAAGTGTTTTAAGGGTTTCTAAAGTAAAAAACCCCAAACTATTTCTCTTATCAATCACTGTTCACAAAAGGGAAGGCTAAACCCATCATGTTTCTTCCTTACCCTTCAATATAGATTTGTTCTTGTCTATTTTTCATGTTGTTTTAAGTATTATCTCATCATTCTTCTTTATCATTCAACATCATTATTCTTCTCTTATTTCATCTTGGAAGTTAGGGTTTTGAGAGGAACGATTTCATCAGAGTATAGTGTAATCATTTCTCCCATAGGGGTTTTATATGATGATCATAGAGGATATCTCAACCAGATATAAGAAAACATTAATTTTTCATTTCTTTTTTCTTATATATTATTTTTTATATAATATTTATGGTTTACTCAAAATTCGGTTAAATTTTTCATTGATTCACCATTATAATATGTTCATTTTGTGTTTATTATGATTGAGTGTGCATTTGAAGTGGATCACACCCAATTCCTTGAGACTATGGTGTTATTAGAAAAATTTTTGGGTTCATTTCCTATGTTTTATCGTTCTTATTTTGGATTTAATTTGTTAGTTAATTAATTTATGGATTTTTTATGAGACAAAAGATCATGCACTCATTGGAGGTTGTTATGATGTTAGATGGATTTATTAGACCACACAATGAGGTATGGGGTCTTGAATTTATTTTGATCTCTTTTATAGATGGATATTATATGTTCTTTCCTAATTAGTGTAATTTATTTCATAATTCTTATTTAGTGTGAGTTCCCAAAAAATTAGTTATGATGATCTCATCTCTGCCTAATAGTCAACATGGACCGGATAGGTTGTCAAAAAATTTTATGGTGGTTTCGTGGTAGATTGAGTACTAGTGGCCATCTGAATGTTCTTATAATATTATGTTGGTTTTCGAAATAAAAATAAATAAATTTATAAAATGAATTTTCAAATTGGGTCGCTAAATAAACTTAATTTTATGTAAAAAGTATTGGTTTGCAAATGGATTTCGAGACGGTATTTCATAATTGTGAGGAGAGTCTTATAAATATATTTAATAGGATTTTGTATATAGTCCATGTGTTAGTAAAAGATGGAAAATGTAGTCACTTATAAATGGATTGTAAAGAGGATTTTTACTTTTGTTTCAAGGTAATACATACAATTTGGGTTTAACTCATTTTGGTTTTTTAATAGTGTGTGGGTAAGGTCCTATTTTCTAATGTCTATGTTTTCTGTATGTTCCCTTATTGTGACTTGTTTTTCCATGATGTATGATGTTCCATGCTTTTTTGGGGTATCTCCTTGGAAAATTTCATACAGTATAAATGATTTCGTTGGTCCATATGGATGTTACAAACCCCATATTGGTTCAAGAAGGGTCTTTATTGTTTTCAAGACATGGGTATATTCCCCAAGTGGCTAGTTCTATGATAGTGAGTTAGTGATATATGATATGGGATTCACACCATTTTTTATGTTTCATGAAATTTCTTAATGTGACCTCCTCATAGCCAATGTGGATGGACCATTTTATTTGATTGTCTCCTCCCTTGAGTCCTTGGGGATGGTTCAATGTAATTAATGTGGCCACACTAGAGTCAATAAGGATGGGTGAGTGTGGTGATCTTTCCATGAAAATGGTATTAGGGAAAAGATATATCTTGATGAGGTTTGGGTTAGTTTGACTGAATGACATTAAGAAATTCCCTTCGTGATAGTGTTACTATAGTAGAAGGTGACTTTTCCATGATTAAGATGGAATGGTTGACCAGATCATGAGTTATTGGGAATGGGTTGAAATAACAAAAATATAGTGGGCCTCCATTGAGTTCTAATGGATCAATCTAGGCTCATTAACACATGACTTCATCTAGTCTCTTCGTGTAGTCGGTCAAAGTATGGACAACACCCCATAATGAGTCTATGTGAATTGGATGGACAACACTTTTGGTATTCACCATACACTACATCTTAGGATAAGGGTTATTTTAGGGTATTATGTGACATCTTCATTCTGGTATAGAGCTGAAGAAGGTTGGTTCAAGTGTAGTGGTGGCATAGTGAGTATATAATGACATGTTTTATGTGATTGTATATGAATTCTTTGTTATGTATTATGGTAGTTATGTTTTATGAACATGGCTGGACCTTATATTTTTATTTCATGCATATCCACTTGATAACAATAGAACAATGTATCAATAAAGAATTGGGGATACCAAATGGGTCATTACAAGCATAACCCTACCCTAAAATAATCATATGTTTTAATATATGTGGGATGAAATTCATGTTTTTTGTTAGGAAATACATATCTCAAGGAGATAGACTCATGTTACATGTTTTGTATGTTGTGGAAGTTAAGGGTTTAGATGATCTTGTATATATTGAACACTCTTGGTTAGTATATATAATTATATGTTTATATGATTATATTTTTTATGATTTTTGGATCATTCAGATTATTTAAATTCAATATTTACTAGAATATAGGGTCCTTGTGGGATACTTGGTTTTAGTTTATAGGTATTTGGGTTGTCGATTATGCCGAATGATCACAGATAATTTTCATTAGAATTAATGGATGACCCCTAAGCCTTATATCAGAGGGAATTATCACCCCACAACTACTTTATGCCCTCACCATTAGTCATTAGCCTCTAGAATATAGGGTGTAATTTCTGATTTTCCATAAAATCCTTGCTTATGTGTCATTTTATTGGTATGGGCTTGGGTGTTACATAAATGACTTGGAATGAAATTATAAATGGTGAAATTTAAATAAAACTATATTTTTTGTATTATAGTAAATTGAATGATTCTTTGTATATGTATTTTATTAAATAATAAATTTTATTTTATTTTTTACATATCTATATGAGAAATAATTGTATCATTATTTCATATTGATGTTTTTATAAAATATTTTTTCAGATTTTACATGAAGAAAAATAAGAGTTCCATTTTAGATAAATTTATATGTATTATCTTATAAAATTTATTTCTTTATAATTAAATTAAAATTTTAATTTAATATGAACATTTATTGGAATAATTTGGATTACATAAAGAATTTTTAATGCATTCAAAATTATAATCTGATATTTTTTATTTTTCTCATGTGATTCTAATAAAGTATTTTAGTTATAATATTATTTATATAAATACATTGGGTATATTTGAATTACTTATGATACCAACACATGTAGTATAATTTATTATCTATGATAGAGAGAATCCACCATTTATGTGTCCAAATAGAGAATAAAATAATTCAAACATTTAATACAAATAGAACTAGACATAGGTGTAGTTTTTAATCCATGATTTAGTATTTAGAACAGTTATAGTTTTATTTAAATTGAATTTGAAATATATAATTTCCCAAAAATATATAAAATATTCATATTCAATATAGTTATTGGTATATGGGACTAAAAACTACAAATGACACAAACCCAGACATAGTAGTGTAACAAGCCACATCCCTCCACATACATAATGGTAAGCACCCACTAAAAAAAATCCATTACAAGTAACTAGACATAAATCCTTTGATTTTAATAGCCTAAAGTCACATATGAATGTGTACCACATATCCTTAAAAAATATCACATGAACTCTATATGAGCAACCAATCAATAATACGAGTAACAATCCATTCAACTGCATATCCATTCTTTCCAAAATTATCTTGTTGTGTTTCTATATCATAGTGTGGTAGCTCACCCCTATGTCTAATATTATAACCATGTTTGGATAGTGGGATGGTTTATGGGTGCTAGTGCACTAATTTTTGTTTCGAGCCTCCAACCCAAACTACCAAATGTTTCATCAAATTATTCCACATTCTAGTTGGACTTTTACATTTTCTTGGACACAAATATTATAGTGTCCCCAGTCTTTAATCCATATTGAGACCAGTTTTAATGTATCAAAAAATCCATATATTATATTTTAAATTTTATGGAATTATTTTGAGACAAAATGTTTTGATGGAACGTGATTCTGGGGCCCGATGAGTCTGGAATATAATTTGGAACATTATTTAAGTTTGTTTAAGTAAAGGTGGGAGATGATTTTTAAATCATTTGAACTAGTGATCAGATCAAAAATAGGAGGGCATAGTTGAACTCAGAATGTTTTGATTCACATAGAAATGGAATAACATCAACCAATGAGGGTCGAAGCGAATAGTTAGTTCTCAGAATTTTTGGAAAACAATAAAATAATATAAAAGGAAATTTTATTTCTTTTCTCACCATTAATAGGTAGATGATGGTGATGCATTGCGATGATGAGGCACATTAATGGAGGCTCCATAGTGACACATAAATGAAGTGTAACAGATAAGATGTTTAAAAAAGGAAACTGCATAATGACACAACATCGCTACATAACTAAAACGATGTGATGTGTTTACATTTTAACCAGATAACGTGTTGGGGAGACGATAATTAAACCATAGAACTTCTCTAACAAACTAACGCATTGATAGAAACATCGATGAGTTATAAATAATGGGTATGGGAAGTGACTAATGCCAATGGTTCTTGAATCCTTGAGGTTTTAGTGCTTGAACATCAAACGTCGATAGATATAGGGGTTCATTTTGTTACATTTTCCCCTTTTTTATTCTAAAATGATGAATGCGAATCAACCCAAAAATAGGTTGATTCATTGATTTTTTGTTCATGAGGGATGGTTTTCTTCTTGGGTTTTCTACTGGAGGATTAAATTATTATTGATAAAACATCATCCCCAAACCTCCCACTATTTTTATACTCTAATGTAGAGGGTGTGGGCCGTCACGAACAATGATCAACCCCTCCCTGAGTGCATTTTCATGGCCAAGCATTTGAAATGGGTTAAAAGGTTGATTCGGGGCCTTTGTTGTGAAGGAAACACCCCATGGAGACTATAGGCACAATCAGTATGAAAAATCAACACTGGTATGGAACTCGTAGCCCACAATGGTGGCTGCTGGCGGGTGGTGGTGCACCACAACAGTGCACCAGAATCAGCTGCCACAGCCCGCTCAGCCCGCGGCTTAGTAGGAAGAGTCGGCAGCTAGTGGTAGTGACGAGGCCTGTAGCTTTAGGCCATGCATCTTGGGAGCATGGGGTCAATTGATCTTATTGGGGGATTCCAGCCAGTAGGTCACAATAAATAGATCGTGGCAGGAGGCGTCGACCACGCGGATGACCCACAGGGTGAGTGGAGCTAGATGTGGTTTCCAGTCGCGTCCCGGCCTGCTGGACCAGGCATGGTGTAGGCCAGGACGGACCCAGGATTGGCTGTTTTCATATCGGGTTGGTGGACCCAGGTTGGGTCGGTGGACCCCGGGTCGAGTCCGATCGATCTGACTGGGTCAGATCAGACCTGGACCAAACCGGCCCCCTTTTTGAAAAAACACTAATATCTTTAAAACTAGCATCTAATTGATGATCCATTCGGGGGAATTGGGACTCTTGAGATGAGGAAGATCTTTTGGAATACTCAATAGATATTTTCATGTAATTTTTAGTTCAACAAATGGCTTGAGGAGAGGTTCTCCCGATATCAAGCGTTTTACATGTGGAAACCTAGTGGTTGGCGAAGACCTAAACACTGCTGATGAGAGACCCTGTGCGGATCAGATACTATAGCCCAGTGGGAAGTGGCTTTTATAGAACCCGACATGCCTACGATGGAGAGTGTCTTCTATGTAATTGGGGAGATCCACAGTACTTGACAAGAGGAGTACCTTAGTATGGATATAGGTGGTAAGCGACTTCTGTGTGACCTGACATACCCACAGTGGGGAGAAGCTTCTGTGAGACCCACCATACCCACAGTACGTATTATGGATGAGTAGCCCAAAAGTCCTAGGTTAGTGGGAAGTAGCTTTTGTGTGACCCGACTGGCCCACTGTACTCATTGGGGAGGAGTTCTTCAGCAACCCACAGTGTATGATGTTATGATTTATGGTCTTACCTTCCTACTCTATAATATACCTTGTGTGAATTATCTTGCATCATGATCATGAATGGTGATCATGCTTTGTGGTTTGGATATGGATTTCTTTGTGGTATTTCCTTTTTTTTGGTGTCCCGAAAATGTATTTTGTTACCCACCCCTACATGTGCTTTTCCGGTACGTGTTGTGCGTGGTGAAGACGGTTTCTGCCTTGATGGAGGACTTGGTGGCCCCGGACCCAATGGTGCCCAGTGAGACCAGACAGGTGGGGATTACTTCTATGACTTCCACCAACTAATCTATACATACCCATCATTTGGGGTTTTCAGAGGATGGATATCCATATTTTCTTTCATACATTCCTATTTTCTAGTTAGTCTTGTATTGGGTTTGTATTCTACCATTTTTGAATTCAATTGTACTTTTACTCAGTGGTTTTTTAGTGTCTTGTTTGATTAATTTTCTAGAATTGGGACATTGTGTGTTTTTGGATACATGTACTCAGGAAAATGCCTCCCACATGTAGGTTAATGACTTCGTTGCTAGTCACATACCCCTAGCCTTCGAGAGATGGGCTTTGGGTATGTCACAGCATGGGCCTAGTCAACGGGTTGTGACACCAATGAGGAACTTTGGTATCATTTTAACCATAATTACACCACGGTCAGGCACCCCCTCTATCCCCAATCAAGGATATATATTGGTATTGGCATGAATAATATGTTCCAACACACTTATATCAATTTTATAATCTTTCACATAGTTATGCCTATGTTTTTTTATGTTGTGTGGCCTACCTAGCCACGATATTCCATGTTTTGTCCCTCTAAATCTCCTAGCAATTTTTCATTCTTTTCTTAAAGGAATAGTTGTCCAAAGTCCCAAATACATCTACCAAAATCCGAAGTTATTTTAATAGTATCATGGTTATAGTATTTGTTATAATACATTCATGATACTACTACATTAGATATAGACATCCATGCCCCCACATTTGAACATGTGTTTTTTATGAAGGATTAAAATGTGTTTACCCCTATTCCAAACCCTAGCTGCATTGGTAAAATCAATTTTTTCCACCCCAGAATAGATTATGCCATATTCTTATTATAAGTTATTATGAATGATAGTAACTGGAATCTAGATCTTTAAAAAAAATCTATAAATTCTGGCTTATATTTTTAAATCTGGTGATAAATGAATATTTTGAAAAGGTGAAAATTTCTCATCAATATGTGTAAGTAGGATCAATAAAAATTTAATTAAAATATAATTTTTTTTATTCAATTATTATTATGAAATATTACTTTTATTATTACACAATTCTATTGAAATGGTAAAAAAATAGGTAAATAAGTAAGAATAGAATGAATCATATTTATATGGATAAATATTGGATATACTTTCCACACTATAAAATGTAAAATAAAATTATTTTTTATGGGTGATGATATATTGAAAGTGAAGTTGTCGAAATTTTTCACAGACATTTATTGTTTTTTATCTATAAGTTATAAGAGAGGTAATTAGAAGAGATTCCTATAAATTCATGGTAGTTAATATTAAGAAATTTTATTTTCATAATTAGGATATACTTGGATATTTTTATATTTCTTAGGAATACCAGTGGTTACACTCTGAACATTACCTTAAACTATAAATTTATTTATACTATTTATATAAGTTGAAAGATATTTTAGGTGTTTTTAATATCCTATATAATTTTTTTATTGTAAACCCAATATGAGTGAATAATAATATCAGTGTTGGGGTTATTGAATTATATGTTTAAAGTTTGAGTGAGTTTTTTCCAATGTTGGATAATTTTTATAAATATTTATAATTGGACAATGATATATTATTTTGTAAAACCTAATTAATTTATTAATGTATGATTGAATGTTTTTTGAATAAAAATAAAAAAAATTATTGTTTCGATGATATAAAATATAATTTTATGTCATCAATGATTATTTTGTGGAATATCTATAATAATTTTACCATGAAAAAACATGGACCAAATGTTAAATCTTATTGTAACTATTATTTTATGGTTTGAGTGTAAAAATAACACATATATAAACATTTAACTCTCTTGAAAATAATAATAGTTTTAATCTAGTAGGAAAGGATAACTAAATTCTCAATTCCAAATGTTTTCTATAAAATTTTCCCCCACATGAAATAATTATTATTGAATCAACAATTTAATTTATTATTGATCCAAGAAAAAGTATATATAATTATGTATGTATTAAACTCCAAACCCTATTAATATATATTAGAGTAATAGAAATAATTTGGTATCACTTAGAACAATCAAGGCATAGATATCTGGAAGAATAAATTAATCATTGAAAAGATGGAATTCCACAACACACTATAGAACTCCAAAATCTAATTGGAGATTTAATTTATAATAAATGACACTAGAAAAATACAATAAATAAGATAAGATATAAGAAATATAGAAAATGGGGAGAATATGACCCATAATATCTCAATTTAAATTTGAACCCGTAAAACTTCAATGGCCCCAATACCTTGTTCGTAAATGAATAATTTGTTCTACTACCCCAACAACACACCTCAATCACTATGGGATGGAAATAAACCTAGATGTCTCTATATAAATTTAGAGAATGATTTAATTACATTTTATAATCTCTAGTGAATATTAGATTCATCCAATAATCTGACATGAACTACTTTTAAGTGAAACATACTATAAATAAAACACAAACAAAACAATATTATGAAATTATATTATAGAACAACCATGATATTAACCATAAAAATAAATACATTAAAGATCCAGAAAACTATAGACCATTTCATAGAAACTAGTCTATAATGTATGTACAAGACAAGAATGGTATAATCTTGGAGAAACCAAAATAGGACTTGGTGATGATCCACAAATACCTCTTTCCACCTCTAATAGCTTCAACACAAAAGTAAGAACCAATCTTACTTTTCTATCTTACATGAGAAATAAGTTTTTGTGATCCAATTTCCACCAATATACCTATAAGTATCATTAATTAATTAAAAATATGATTTATGGCCGTCAAGGTTTCCATATAGTATATGAGCATAAAATAATCAATACGGAACTAAAAATAGTGTCCTAATGTAGTAATGATAATTGAGTAATTTCATTAAGATTTTTACTCATTTTCATGTGAATCATAAAGTGTTTTTTGTAAAAAATTTGAAAATAAAATGTAAAAGGAACAAATAAGTGGATATATACATTTATTAGAGTCCAATGACTCCCTATATAGTGAGTGTCCATTCTAAAAAAATCCCTTTCACTCTTAACCCATAGTCTTAAAAAACTATAATGTAAAATCATGTATTTACAGTTATCCCATAATAATGAAGTGAAGTTGAAAGATCTATAATAACTCCAAATATAGTAACCCAGAACTACTATATGTATTATTACAATGGCATAAGATACATGTGATCACATCACTAAGGATCAGTTAGTTCAGCAATCATGAAGTAACAGAAACAAATATGATTCTTATATTACATTGGAAATATAAAATAAACCATATAAGAATAATTCTTAAATCATTAGTATTATTCTTAGTATCCTTTATCATATCCCATGAAAAGGAATAAAAATACTTGGTGAACACATTATCTCAGTAAGTTTTATGTACAATGGAAGCTATCATGAATAAATAAGACACAATCAATAAAGCAGGGTAAATACCTAAAAACCTATGCCATTAATAAATACTTCATTATGAAATACATCTATAGATTATATCAACATAGTAATTTAAGGGATAATAATAAATAAATTTTAGTTAAAGGAAATAATTAATATTGGATGTCCTATTCTTATACATCATACCATATTTACTATCAAGGCCTTAGGCAAAAATAGTTTAATAAATAGCTACGTATGGACCCAAGAAAGCATTTACTAAGGTTAGCAAGCAATTTTTCATTATGGGACCTATAGATGAGTTGAGGTGATGTCTATAATTCTCTCCCACTCATTATTTTATGTCAAATTGATTCCATTTATATTTAATGATAAATGTAATTCCCTTACAATATTACTTATCCTCAAATATCTATTTTGAGTAAAGAATACAATATATCAATGTTCCTTAGTCTATTAAATAACTCTCAATGTAAAACACTATATATGGGAATGGTTTATAGTTTAGAAAATAATCATATCTTTGATAAAGATGATATGGATATTTAAGATAAATGTAATTATAAATTAAAAATGATAAAAAAATTGATTGTTTTAATAGAAAGATAATGAAAACAAAACTAATCAGAGATAAAATATGACCATTAATTAATCATATAAGTAAATTTGTTATTAAAATAAACTCTTTTATAGGGTATAATAAAAGAGAAGAAAAAAAAATAATTTAAATATTTAGTAAATATTTTTTTTGTAAAATAACTTAAAATTTTTAAAAAGAAGAAAAATAGTGTAAACTGGTTATAGTGGTGGTAAATTATATTTTATTTGTGTACATGAAAATAAAACATTATTTTTGACTATTTTTCAACAAATAAAAAAGAATATTTCAAAAAACATTAAGAATATTCCATTAAAAACTTTTAAAAATTAAATGATATCATAAAATTTCCTAAATAAATATTTCTTTAAATAAATATGAATTTATTAAAAAGAATTCAAAATATTTACATTGAAGAAAAATAAATCTGGTCAAAATATAAATAAGATCATATTTCATTTTAAACATTTAATTGTTTGATTCAACTTCAAAATATAGGAAGAGATGGAATAAAATAAGAGAATTCCATAAATATAGGATGTTATAAAAATAGTTTAATTTTATGATGGATATATGATAATATTCCTTTGATGAAAAATATAATCAATAGTAATTTTTTTTTTCTAAAATAGATTCTTACCTCTTTAGTAACTCTAAAATTATAACCCCTTTAAAAATTAAAATTGAATTAAAACATTAATAACTATGAATAAATATATATTCATGTTTAATACATAAAAGGGGAAGTATATAAACCATATAAAAATAAAAAGGATCATAATACACAATATATCTCAGTGGAGTGTATATTGAGATCAAATCCCTTACCTCACAATTGAATTTCTTCATAAGTTCTTATATATACATGTTTAATAAATTTATATTTGTTGTAATTATATAATATAAATATAGGAAAATTAATATTATCACATATGATACATTTCTAACATCTTATCACCTGTTTGTTAACAATATTTTATTATTAGTGTTTTTCTAGTGTTAATAGCCTCATTTTTCATAAGAATATTTATTCAATAGTTATGATATTTCTTCATTGATTATTATTCCATAATAAAATGAATTATAATATTGATATAAATATAATATTCATTAATTATATATATAGAGATATTAATCCATGAAAGCTAGAGATAAAAAAATTAATTACACTGTTCATGGAGATAGTATGTCATATGTACGCATGAATGTTATTTTAACATTTTGATGGATGGAATGAAAGAAAGGAAAATTATAATTAATATTTAAAAAATAAATATTATATATTATTCATTAAATTTATCCTTATTACCATTATAGTCAATAATAAACAAAAAATAAATTACATCACTACCTTGAGGTTGTAGTCCACACAGATGCATGAGTGACGTTATAATTTCCCATGGAAGGGAAGGTAAAAAAGTAGATAAGATATTACTATTAAAGAAGCATAATTATATTATATGTATCATATATATATTAGATATTTAAATTATCATTTCCATTCATGTATAGTGGTGATGAAAAATGCTACGTGAAGATGGTATGCGAGGTGTACACATGAGTGATGTCTTCACTTTTTATTTGATGGAAAAGGGGTTGAAAATTATTGTCTTGTAATCATAAAAAAACTCCTTATATTATCTATACTTCATTTATTATTTTATAAAATATAAAATTTATTTATATTAAGTGGAAGAATAAATAAATTTAAAAGAGTCGGTAAAGATGATTACCACCTCTTCAGTAGGATTTTGTTAGATCCTTTCTTAGGGACACTTGGAATGGTATGTTAAGAATACCAGCACATATAATTCATGTATTGATATGTTTTGAGTAAAATTATTCAGGTTTTCTTTATATATATGGCTCAAACTATTGTAAATAAAATTATTTGGGGTTTCCTCTTATAAGTTAGGGGAGGGGCACTATTGGAAGTACTTAAATTATTAAATTCATATAAATATATTTTCCTTGAAATTGAACCCAAATAGATATATTTAAAATATAAAATGATTAATGGTATAAATTATCTCATAAAATAAAAGTTCAAAATTATTTTGTTATTTTTTAACACTTATCACTTATTTTTAAAACCCATTAGTCCTTTTTACAATTATTGTGGTATCATTGTTTTTCACTCTTTAGGGGTTCAGAAATTTATGATAATAGGAAAAGTGACCCATAAATGTACCACGGTTTATATTTTACACTATATAGCACTAAATCTTTTAAATAGATGATTTTTTATTTTTATTTATTTTAATAAAATATTTTTTATTATAAAATATCATTAATTTAATTTTTGTGAATACACGAAATATTATATTATAATTTTTGTTTAACTCATATAAAATGGATCCAAAAAAAATGTACTATAATATAATGAATTCTTGGTCTTAATATATTAATAAAATATAGTTTTCAATGGTTTATATATTATATTAGGCCTTATCTTTTGGTTTCACCCCCTGGTATACTAGATATAACCTCAACCTTGGTAATGACTTTTTCGATACTAAAATGTTATAATATTACTTATATGGTGAAAAATGGCTCATAAATGGTATAGGAATAAAATTTTAGACCATTTAAAATCCAAATTATCCTATTTCTATATATTTTTTGAAATCCAAATAATTTAATAAAATATAAGTTTACATAAAATATCATTAATGTCATTTTTGAAATACATAATTTAATTTGACATTAAATCCATCATGATAGTAATAGAATTCAAATATAAACCTTCAATACGTCTATAATATTTTATATTGATCTACTAAATTAGTGGGACTATATTACTCACCCAAAAATATTAATTTTATTTTTTTTAAAATATTTTTCTTGATTTTACTATACCGTGCATAAGTAATGTGCGAGCATTGCATAATAATTTATGGTAATTATTTCATTAATAAAAATTTAAAGAATTAAAATGATAAAAATAATGAATTAATATTTATATTAAATTTTTATAAAAAATCACCACTCTTATCCCAAAAACAAAATATTATTGATATTTAAACCAAAAAATAGACATTTTTACTTTATCTTTTACATAAATACTAAAATGGAAAAAATAAATATTAAATGGAAATAAAATGTAATATTTTCTTATTTTAGTTTATTATGGATGAATTATAATCATCCAACTAAATAATGGAATGTTTTTGAATTAATTTTACTCTTTATAACATTAGTTTTAACCCTAATTAAACCATTTACCCCCTAAAATGTGATACATTTTACCATTATTAATATTCCTAATACCTTATAATAAAGGGGAACAATTAACCAAAATTTAAACACATGATTATAAATAAGGGATCCATTATTCAAGATTCAATCTGTATAAGTGTATGAAAATTATTTTAAAATAAACCCAATAAATGAAACGAAAAACAGTTTTATAGAAAAAACATTTTCTTAAGTGTAAAAAGTATTGATACCAAAATCCTTATAAAAAATTACAATGAAATTATTTAGATCCTTAATAATAAAAAATATTTAATTAAAATTAAAAAAATACAAAAATATAAATTTCCAAATTCATGAAATAAAAATAAATTTTTTAATAATAATCTATATATTTCACAATTCATTGAACAATCACACTTTTCATAAAATTATAAAAAAGCCTATATGATAATTTTTTCATGATGATTTCAAAAATGATATTATTTTTAAAAAATAAAGTTTATAATGTTTCTATAAATTAATTATAATATTATATTAAAGAAATCCAAAATTTCCATTTAAAAAACATATTTTTGAAGAAAAAAATAACTATTAGAATATTATTAATTATTTCATAAACTTTTTATCGAGTAGGTTCTATATATATTTTTCATAATTTATTTAATCTTCTTCATACAATAAAATTGGAAAACTATGTTATAAATATCATATTTTAATGACAATATTTCTTTTCTCATCCATGATAAGTGTTTCTATTAAACATAGTCTCATTTTAAAATCTCAAGATATTATATTCTACCCCTTAAATAAATTTCACCCTAAAAATGTTATCTCAGTAATAAATGGTTTATCCTTTGTTGAAAAACCACATAATACATAGGGATAATAAATCTTCTTTGGAAATAGGAAATTGGTAACATAAATGTTACCTAAACCATCACATATTTGTATTCTGAAATAAGGAGAGAATTGGTGGGAATTTAAAATATAGACATGGAAGAGAGGAATAACATACACGGACTAATAGAAAGTGATAGAGAACATGGTCAAGATTAATTTAATGACCACAAATCCATTAATTATTGAGGTGTAAAAGGACCATCCATTCTTCACCAATGAAGGTATATGTATAAAAATCTTATTTCAAGATCCTTTTCTTAAAGTTGAATTATTATTTTACTATCAATATATAGAATATAAGAAAATTTACATACATGATTATTTTTCATTTCATAATAACAATTTTAATCGATTAGTTATAATTTTATGAATATCTGCTTCATCTATTGTTCCTTGAAATGATTTTTCAAGATGGAGTTTTCATGCCTAAAGAAAAAATTAACTTTTAATGGAACATGAGATCTATAAAATTATAATAATTCATTTTTAATTTCCCAAAATAATTAATAAAACCCAAATGGGTAGAAAGAGTATTCCAATATGAAAAAATATAATACATTAATCTCCTATAACCTCGACAATAAACCACAATGTTCAACATAATTCATTCTATAATTTGTTAACTGTAAGACCCCTGTAAAATTTTTCCAACCAGTTTAAAAACTCAAAAATTTGAAATATTTAATCAAAAACATTTCCACCGAAAACATAACATGGATCAAAATTTCACATAATAAACATGTGAAGACCTTGAACATATATTCTCTCAAAACATACTGACAACATAAATCGCCATAAAAATCAATGAAAACATATATGATACAAAAAATAAGGTAATATTTACTACATAAAAAAATCACAGACTATTGAATATATTCCATTAATCCGAAAATGTAATAAACTTAATCAAGGATGACCTAAATCACTTTTTCATGAAATCACTAACCAATTTCACAGTTTTCAAAACAATCCAATTACCTTCATGAATTTCAATTATTTTATTGTTCCAAATAAATAGTATTAACTCAACAATATATTTATATTGATGGTTATCATTCTGTTAATCATTTTTTTCCAAAAATGTCATTGTAAATCTAAATCATTTTTCTTGTATATTGGTTTAATTCAATAAACGCAATCAAATAGTTAAATAAAAACATTTTGGAACAGTCCGTTGATATTTCATGATTTTTATTACTATAATTTCATTAAGATAATGCTTATAATTTTCAAATATCAATATATAAATACATAAATCATTTCAATTAAACAATTGGAATAGAATTATTCTTTTGTTGGTATAGGATTTTACTTTTAAATTTAGGAATTGACTCGGATAATTCCTATATTACATATATATAATACATTGAACTATAAATGGAACCTTTGGATGAACTAGATATCCCTCTTTTAAACACTTTATTTTATGTTATAAATCGCTTTCTCTATAACCATCATATGAAAAATAAACGTATTTTCCCATTCCATTGAGACATTCTCCAAGGTAATTATTCCCACATTCTTGACATAATATAAATTGAACATTCATTCCTCAATGTTAATTACCATATAAAAATCCTTAAAATAACTTCCTTTAATTTTTTTACAAGATAGAAAACTCACTCTAATATTTATATTTTTAATCACATATCATGATAAGTGTTTGGTTATAATAACAATGTTTCACCTTTCATATCCCATATCATTAAATTTTCTTATAGAAATCCCATTTCAATGTCTATCACAACTAGAATTAATATTATTCTTCCTTGTTCCAACTATTTACTAAAAAATTATAAATCATAGTGTGAGCACAAATTGTGTAATCACATAATCATGATAAAACACTCAAATAATGACATATTAAATTAAATTTATAACACCATAAGTTTTACATGGGTAATCTATGATCATCATTTATTCCAATCCTTCATAACATATCATAATGGTAATGTGAATTAATCAAGGAATATCATTGGGACAGCCAAAATAGGTGTGTAGTAAGGTTTCATTCACTGTTCACCATAATAATGGATGTAATATAATAAACCAAATATTTTTAGGTTTAATATAACACCCACAAATTTTATGATATAATCCAATATAATTTTTATATTTATTTCATTACACGTAAAATCAAGTTTAAACAAAATGTTTTATACTATTGAAATATTTTTATGTAATATGACTTTTATCACATTAAAGGTGTATTGGAGGGTGTGAATATGAATAAATAAATTATGAAATATATATAGTTTACATATTTATAAAATTAATTCATTACTTATCAATTAATTTTATATGAAAATGAAAATCTTTTTGATATAAAAGGGATATATTTCTGAAGAACTATTTTTATGTGTATAATATGTTTTTACCATAATAAATTAATTTATTCACTATAAGTGAATGATTATAATGAAATTTTAATATTATATATTCATTAATTAAATTTAACATTAATCTATTCTATTTATAGGAATAGGATTTGAATAAATTCATTTTTATGCTAAAGAAAATCTTCTTCCTAAAAAGTTGTTTTTTATACGTTGAAAATATATTCTGAAGCTAATTTATTACAGATATAGAAAAAAAATTTAAAAAATGTTTCCATGTTTGTAATTAGGAAGTCCAAATATGTTAAATATGCCCCTTTTTATTTTTAGGAAATATGAATAGCGACCGTGGTAAAATATATCCCCTCAATAAAGGATATATGAGGTTAACCTTGGTTAAAACTAAATGTTACGGTTTCCATTTTATCATTTTATATATTATAAGATTAATTTTTTTTTTAAATTATCACCTTATTCTTTGAATATAATTTTTTATGGGAACCTTTTCCTTTAAAATTACCTCTATAATATTTAAATCAAAGACAAATACAATATGACATTTTGTTACATTTAAATATCTCTTATGTGATCACATAAGTAAAAAAGAAAGTAATTAATGAAGAATAATAGTTATTTATATAATAATGAAATTATTTACATAATTTAATTTTGTTTATAGTTTTTATATATTATATAATTACTTAAAATCCTTATTCAATGTCGACATAGTCTTTCATCGATTAATATATAAATAAAATACATGATTTTATAAATATTAATAGTAATAAAATTTTAGTTATTTATGGTTTTAAAATAATTTTATAGTTTTTTGTAACATATTAGTGAAGTATTAAAGGATTATATTCTAATTCCATACCTATTTTGGTGTCGTTGATGTCAAAATGAATGAGTATTGTCAAATGAAATTGATGATATATTTATAAAAATAAAATTGATTAAATTATTTAAAAATATTTAAAAATATTTTTAGAGTGAAATATTGATAATATGTGTTCTAAGATTTAATATCTTCTCCATTTAGCACCTAATTTTCTCTTTATATGTATAATTATACCCTTTTATGTGTGAAAAAGATCTTATTAGGGTTGTGGTTAAAATATGCTAACTAAGGGGTGTAAATAAATGATATGGTTCAAAACCCTACCAAACATTATCCAAATTATAAATTATTATTTAATTTATACTATATCCGACAATATATATTAATATATGTTTATTTGGAGGAATTTTTCTATAGAATGTTTCTATTTTATTTTAATCTTTTATGAAATTCAATTAGTGCATCTCTCCTCTCTTATAAATGGGCACAACTTCTATCTCTTACTTACACAACATTTATCTAATTTGAATGACCCAAACTGTTGAAATTTTATTTTTTACATCCTTATATAAACTATAGTTGTGCGTGTCTTCCCAAAATACCAACCCTGGTACTCTTAAGAGGAGATATAAAAGTGTTCTTTCAAGGAAGAAGTAATCGCCTTAAACAATCATTTTATATTTTCACTTCTTTTCCAACCTCATATAGTCATGAATTTTTATCATAAAATAATGAACTAATTATATTAAATATAATAAAATTTTATTAATATTATTAACAAACCATTATTCACCCACTTTTTCATTAAATTGGAAGTGAGAGTATCTCTGATGCATAAATACGACTTACCATATCCACAAAGCAATGCAGTTTATTTTTCACCACCATATCTTATTGATGGGTATTATGATTAGTTTGATGTTTACATATAATAATTACTACATTATTTTTATTATTTAATGATAACATAGTATCAAATTTGTTTTCTTCCAATATTTTGGAAAATGATAACGCCACTTGTGTGTGTGTGTGTGTATACTACTACCTCCACAAAGAAATCTAATTCATTTTTCATTTTAGTTTCGAAAAGATGGTAATAAGTATGTATTTGATTAATATATATTATTTATATGATATATTAAATTGTTTTTAAGGATAATTATTATTTTCATATTTTTTCATCCCTCAGAAAGTGAAAAGAGTGTTCATGCATACATAAAGCCTCCCATCTCCATGAACAGTGTAACTCATTTTTATGTCTCTAAATATTGAAAATAAATATATATAAATATATATTTAATATATATTATATTTAATTCATTATTATAATTGTATAGGTGATATATCAATTATTAACTTATAAGTAGCAAAACAACAGAACCAAAACATACATGGAAAATAAAGTAACTATCATTTGTAAAGGTGATTTAAAAAAATAAAAATGTTGTGAAAGGTTATACTTAAATAATATATTGTATGATATATTTTATTATGTTTCTATAATATATTCATAATAAATCTATATTTATTATAAAAAAATTCAAACATATAAGAAGAAGTTTATACCCAAATTAAGGGTATTATGTTATGATCTCGCTGTTTATCAATATTATTTATGGTTAAGTTTCTAAAGATAAAATATTATAATATAACTATAATTAAACATAAAAAAATTTCAAAATCTGGTTACTTATTTAGAATAAATGTTTTACATTCATTTTACTCACATTATGTACTTAAAAAAATATAATAAAATGATTAATGAAAACCTTTTTTATATCTCTCTTCGGCCAAAACAATTATTCTTCCATATCCATAATTTCTAAAAAAATATTTTATAAAATATATTTTAATATTATTCGATATTTTTTTAAATTAATTTCTATATGTGATTTATTTTTTACAAAAGGTTTTGAGATTAATAATTTTAACTTTTATAAGTAAAGGACTTTTCTAATTTGTTTATGAAAGAGTGAAACGAATTGTTCCTTTTAATGTATATGGCATGAAGAAAAATTCATTCCGTCATGATCCCTCAGTGTTTTAATGATTAAATTGTATGTTTACATGTTTATTTTAAAATAATCTGTATTCCTTAATATTTGTAAAAAAATTATATATTTAATATGTGATTTCAAATGGAAAATTGTATATTCCTCAAGAAATGGTTTACGTTATATTTAAAAAAAAAATATTTTATGATAACATCCTTTGATGTTACCTATGATTTATTGGGAATGTGATCCTTATATACCATCCTTATTATTTATCTAGATGGGTTATGATTATGATAATAAGATTATTATGAAACTAATTCTTTTGCATGGGTTATTTTAGGATGAATTAATAAAAATTTCATGAAACATATTTATTTTTCAGGGTTTATGATACGATGATTGTTTTCATGATCTTTTAGAACACATATGTATGTTTTTAATTATGTGATAGGTTCTTTATGAATAATATTTACGTCCAATTAATTGTGTAAATATAGATATCTCATAATATAAAAAATATTTTGAAAGCATGTGATCCTAATTCAGTAATGGACCCTCTCTACTATGAGAGTCCTATGAGTTATCCTTGAATACTATGATGGTTTGAGGAGGTAGTCCAATATAGTATGATAGTATTATTATTTATCCTTGGTTAAAATGGATATTATTATTTATTCTTATGTGTATAAAAAAATCGTATGTCTTCTTTTAATGTTATTCACTCATGGATCATGTTCTTTGATTGCCTTGTGATTCATGTCACATGAACTCTCAAGCATTATGTCATGAGTCAGGGTTGTGATATATAATGTACAAGGTATGCTCTTTTAAATTTTATTACCATGTTCTCATACATGTATTTTCATGTTATGTTGATATCTCACTTGTTTACCCTTACTGGGAAACTAAATCTAACATTTCTTATGTTTTAATTCCATGTTTATGACGAAATATATTATGTATAATTTGTTTAAAAAAGCATCAATTTATTAAACAAATAGTGAGATCTTTTTTAGTTCCCTAATAAACTAGTTATTCATATATCCAAGCTTCAAAAAAGAAAGTATTTTTTTATTTTTGTTTGGTTATTTATGTTATTTAATAAATATTCATATTATAATATGTAATATCTACATAAGAAATGTATGGGTTGATATATTTGGTATCACAAAAAGGTTTATATGCCTTTGGAAACTAGACTGAGAGGAGATTAATGATAACTTTGGAAATAGGTCTACGTATATGATAACATAATATTGGTAATGATAAATTATTAACTAGGTTATACATATGGTGTCATATATTTAAAATATCATTTCTTGATTTGGATATACTGTAAATGATTTATCGTGATTATGTAGTTTCCCACTATGATTATTGTTTCCCATGATATATTTTTTTCTTTGTTGTAAAAAATGGTTGGAGCCTGATGTAATCATTTAAATGATGAATATGAAGGAAAATGAAATGATTTTCCTCATAAGAATTTTCTTTATGGGAATTGGAATTAAATGTCTCATTTTTATGCTTACACAAAATTCTGAAGATATCAATCATGCAGATACTCTAATCAATCAAATGAGGTAACAATATTCTATTAAGTACTTTATGAGAAAACTTTCAACATATTTCTGTGGTTTCATTGATCCATTGTTTACTATATAATTGACCACTAACATTTAAAATATTTTTTATACTCTCCAATGTTTGGTTCCTAAAAAAGACATTTTTTTACTATCATTGGGATGTTGAAGCTGATAAATGGTGGAATCTTTTCAAAATTTTGGGGTAATAAGAATAAATTGAATCTACTGAGTGGGATGAGTTCACAATTTTATATGTATATAAGTACATTAATTGAATTATTCTTATAAAAATTGATAAATAAACCATTAAGATAAAGTAGATAGAGGATGAATCCCTTGGTATATATGAGGAAAATTTTACATGACTTTGGAGGTATGCATTAAGTATTTTCACTGAATCAGAATGTAAGATTGATGAATTATTCAGTGGCATAAAACCAATCCTCTGAAGGGTGTTCTAAAAAAGATACTTCATTAGCTATGAAAAAATAATTCGATGTACTATTAATATTGATATAGATATTGGATCTAAAGATAAATCATAGGGTTTTGATAAGAAGATAAAGATGAAATTCAAAAATAATTCTAAAAACAACTGGGAGAAGAAGATAAGACTTCCTTTTTGTTTGAAATGTAGAAGGGAAAATCATAAAAGTTTTATTAAGTTAAGGTAAATAATTTTTGTGTGGAAAGAATGTTTATTGGTATTTTTAATGGAAAAGGGATGGGATTAATGTGTCTATTGATGTAGGAAAAGAACCAATGAATGCACCACACACACTCCAGTGTTTCCAAGTCAAATAGTATGATAACTATAATAACCAATGATCAAACATGAAGGTTAATGATGATTATAGAAGTTATAAACTTATCAATCCCAGATATAGAGCTAAATCTAATGTGATCACTCTTACTGATGTACAAAAATAAGTGGTTAAAGTTACACTTAAAAAACACTCCAGAACTACAAATCTCTTATTTCATTCGAGATCTATCAACTCTTTTATATTTAAATAAATTTTTAATGGAATCATAGTACCACCCTAATTATTATATTTTGAATTAGAATTGAAACCCTATAATGGAAAAATGACTACCTCATAGGACTAAGATTTATATCCAATTAAATTTTATCGGAATGTGATTCCATCTAATAACGTTATTCTCACTATAGTTTAATTCTATGTGAATTTTTTTATGTATTGTATTGCATTACAAAAATTTATCATCAATTGTCAAGGAAGGGAAGTCTCATTATACATTTCAAAAAAACCTATGAACTCTTATCAGAGTGACGATATATATGAACATTCAATGGAAATATCGTCCATTCTATGGATTTGATTTCTATTCAAAATGGGGTTTTATCTCATATGGTTTGGAAGAATCTCAACATTAAAGATATTCCTATTGTGTGGGAGTTTTTTATTTAATTCCATAAATGTTTCCTAATCTTCCACTGATTCATGAAGTTAGGTTATTAATTGAACTCATACCTAGTGATAAAACTATTTAAAATAATCCATAAGGAATGGACTCAATAGAATATCAATAATGGAAAAAAACACTAGATATTATTGAAAAGTTGTTTAATTTGTCAAGTGTTTCAACATGGGGTGTACTGATACTTTATTTAGAGGTAATATTAATCAATGAATGTTTTATTTATTATAGAGAACTTAAAAGATCACAATCAAGAATATATATCATCTTCCTTGAATTGATGACTTGTTTGATCGTCTTTATTGAGCTCAATATGTTTTCATGAGGGATCATCATTATATATATCATCAGTTGAGTGTCGAGAAGGAAGATATAACCATGAAAACATTCCAATCAAGGTATAGTAACTATTAGTATATAATGATTCCATTTGGTCATATTAATTAACCCACTGTATTTATAGATTTAATGAAAAGAACCTTTAGAGATTTCCTTGATAATTTTCTGATAGTATTTATTGATTACACACATATATATTAAAAAAGAAAGTATGAGCATAAATATAACTAGATTTTTTTTGACTAAAGACCCAAATAAAGTTTTTCATGTGTGAAAAATTTATTAAGATTGAATTTGGGATAAATAATGTATCAATATTTGTTCCATATAATCTCATGGGAGGTTAAATTTATAGATCCATCGACGATGGATGTTATTGAATATTTTCCCAGACAATGCATTGTGACTGTGATCCATAGTTTTTTGGGTTTGGATGTATATTATTGATTATTTGTGGGTAATTTATCCTTACTTTAAAATCCACTCCATTAATTAACTTACAAGGAAGAGATGTACCTTTGGATGGATGAGTGTAATAAAAATTTGAGGAACTAAAGAGAAGGTTAGTCAATATACTTGTGAAAACATTACCCTATACTAGAGATGTATTTATAATATATAATGATGAGTTGATAAAGGTATTGGGATGTAACCTCATTTAGAATTATATGGTTATAGATTATGCATCATCCTAATTTAAGGTTCAGGAGAGAAACATCATAACTCATGATTGGAGTTATATATTTTAATTTTCACATTATAGATAAAGAGTAATTGTCTTTATAGTGAAAGGTTTGATATATATACTAATCATAATAGTTTAATGTTTATATTCCCATAGAAACTATTGAATATTTTCTAGAAAACATAGGTAGAGATGATTAAATATTATGGCTACTAGATACATTTCCACCCAAGGAAAGCAAACAAGGTGGCTGATTCATTGATTCAAAAGGATCATGTTGGATTTTCAATGACGAGGATCACAAAAGATCCAATATTTCATGATTCTGAAATGATAAAATTAGAAATATTGAACGAAATATAGATATATTATCTTTCTAAAATTACTGTTAGTGTTCAGCCATATATCCATGTGGGGAATTAAGATCTGTAGAAGGATGGAATGGAACTGTAGAATAAGGTCATTAATTATCCTAAATTTAACCTTTATTATGATGGAATGATTTTTTTATATAAACATGTATGTGTTCTATTCATAAATATTTTTTTGGATTAGTTTGATGAGGCCTATAGTTTATCATTTTGTAGTTATCCTATAAATACAAAGATGTATAGTGATTTGAAAGAGTTTTTATAGTGGGTAAACATGAAGAGAGATATTGTAGAATATATATCTCAATGATTGGAATGTAATCAAGTTAAGGTTGAGAGTTGTAATTATGATGGGATGTTAAAACCTTTACCAACACATTAATAGAAATTAGAAAACCTCACCATGGATTTTTGTCATTAAACTCCATAAATTTATAAATTCCATAATGCAATTTGAGTTATGATCGATTATATTACAATGTTATCACACCCCATTACTATTTGAGAGGATTTATCTCTTGATTACATTGTAATAATAATCATTATAAAGCATTTAATGTTTCATATAGTACAACAGTCTATTATATGAGATAGATAATTGAGGTTCAACTTGATGTTTGGGCTAAGTCTTTGTAGGCTCGAGATATAGAGTTCAGTTTTAGTATGGTGTGTCATCCCCAGATATATGTTTATTATAAGATAGCCATTAAAACCATGTAGGATGTTGTGATATCTTATTCCATAGATTTCAAAGGTTTTTGGGATCAACACTTTCCTTTGATCAATTTTTCACACAACAGTAGATCTAACTCAGGCATTCAAATGGATCCATATGAATCTGTTAATTTAAATAAGTGTAGAACTCCAATGTGATGGGATGAAGATAGGGAAATAAAGCTATTGGGAGCTATAGAAGATGTGGGAATGGTATATAAAGTTACATCTATTCATCTACACATCAATTTATCTCATTGTCTATAAGAAATTTATGATGATAATCATCAGTTCAATAAAGAGTTTAAATATGGAGATAAGATGTACTTACTAATTTCTCAATAGAATACGATTGTGAGATTCCTAAATACTAGGAAGATACTTCCTAGGTATATTTTCCACTTCATGATTCTTTATTATATAGGGATGATATCTTTTCAATTTCCTCTTCCACTTAATCCTCTCCCAAATTGATGATCTCTTCAATGTATCTCTTTTAAGAATGTAAAAACTTGATCATTCACATTTATTGATCTTAGAGGTAATATTGTAGGAGAAGTATATTTATTTTATAGAATAACTTTTATAAATTTTTCACAATTGTGATTATTTACTACTGAACAAGACTACGAACTTGGTAAATGTTTTATGGATGAGTAATAAGTAATAAAAAACTATTTTTCAACACGAGGATTTATGATCAAAATAATGATGTAGATGATCAAAATACAAGAGGGATGAATTGTATACTTTAAAAAATTACATTGGAAATTTTAAAGATGGTAATGTTTAACCATGTTAAACAGGGTAAATTTACAAGACCTCTTACTTCTACAAAATTGTTTGATTATAGAAATATGGTTCCAGAAATGAAACTTGAGAAAATTTTACAAAGATAAAGATTCTACCTTAAAGCATATAGAATCTTACTAATCAGAGTACAAGTTCAAGAAAGTATAAGATAGTTATACTTTCCTTGTTAATCAAAATTCAACAGAAAACATGAAACCATACAAGTAACAAATAGTACATCTTTTAACCCAAAGAGTAGGGCATCCAAAAACTTTGGGTAAAGGTCCCTTGATTTATACTTTCAAGAAATTCTGTCTTACCCACACTAGGGTAAGCCCTCGATACGAATATCAGAATCTATCTTGCTACCCCTGAAATCCCTCAAACATCAAGGTAGTCGGAACCTCTATCTTTCTATCCCCCGAAATCCCTTGAATTACTCAGCTACATTTAGAGTCTCACGAATCAATTTTGAACAAGATGTTCAGTACGTACAAATCAATAAAGTCTCTCTCTCTCTCTATAAATCACATCAGAAACATGTAATCTCTACATTGATCAACATTTCTAAGCTCGTTCAAATGAACTTCTATTTATAGGCACATCATCAACGGTCAGATCCCTCCTCCAACGGTCATATTTTTCCTTGAATTTTGGAGGGACCTGTACACATGTCAGTCAAACAACAATTGGTTGGAAATAGAAAGCATGACATCATTTTATAACTAAAGCAAGAGTATGCAAAAATATGGTTTCTTAACCAAATCCATTTTTCGGAGTGTAAGGAAAACTAAAAGTTAAGAGTCTATCCAAAATCATGTTTAGTGTCTATAATACACGAATATTTGGATTCTGTCTTCAAAAGAATTGAGAACCTAAATTCTATATAATTTTGGAGTCTGAATTTCAAGAAAATTTTATGTTTGAATTCATAAGAATTCAAATTCTGAATTCCAAAGGTATTGATTCTAAATTTTGAGAATTCAGAGTCTGAACATAAAATGTTCGGTGTCCGAATTCAGAGAATTCAGAGCCTGAACTCAAAACGTTCAGAGGCTAAAATCAGATAATTCAGAGTCTAAACTCAGAAATTTTGGAGTCTAAATTAAATGAATTTGGAACTTGAATTCAGATTATCAAATAAAAATTCTCTATATCTAATTATTTATAATATTCCATGGTTTTAGATATAAAACCGAATTTTATACGTAAAAAAATGATTTAGATTATAATATGAACAATAAAAACATGGTAAGGAGAAATTTCCATGGGGAAGGAAAATTTTCCTTATGAATAAAAAAATATAGGGGAAAAGAAATTTGTCTTAAGATAGAGTGTTTGTGATTTTCAAACAAGAAGGAATTGAAAAGTCATAAAGAAACATTATTGACTCAACAGTCTATCCCTTTTTGGAAATCACAAACATCCTTATGAAAAAAAGAATATAAGGACTTATAAAATATTTTTTTGTACATTGGAAAAAAACTTATATCCCGTAACACATGGGAAAATAGGAATACAACAAACTCCCCCTTAGGTTTTAGAAACACGGAGGATCATATTCTTGATATATTTATTGATACCTAGAATTTTATTGCATACAAAAATATCTATCGATAAGAACTCCCCCATTGATGATCACCCCCTTAGGTAAATTTTGTTCTTTTACATTGTATTCATTTTTAACATTCCTTTCTCCCCCTTTGTGATTTTCAAAAAGGATTAAAGGTAACAGAAAAGAAAATATGGTACCAGAAATATTAGTACTAACCAACCAAAATAAAAGCAAACAAAAATTTCATTAGGATTGGAAAAATTTATTCAAGGAACAAATACAACAAAAGATCATAATTGAACAAGATTATCCTTCTTTATCCTTCAGAATCAACTTCTTTACTATGGTTTTGAGCTTCTTGAGTTCCTTGTGATCCTCCTATTCCTATTTGAGAAGCTGATCCTGGTCTTCTATTTTCTTTTCTAAGGATTTCATTTTTTCTTCCTGAGCCTTAAGAGATTCTGCCTAACCCTTTAGAACATCTTCGTACATAGAATTTTTTTTCTCAAGTTCGATTCTAAGATCTCTTTCTCTCTTCCATCTCTGAGCAACTGAATATAATTTACCATTCATGTCTTTGAATTTTTGCATCCGATAATTCTACTCTAGAGTTAGTATTTATTCAAAACTATTTGTGAGATCCTTGATCTTCACATATTCGGTGTCAAATTCATCCTTGAAACTTTCTTGGAACTCATCTAGTATTCTCCGGTCTTATATAGTTTTTTTTACCAGCTAGTCATTTTATTGAAAGATCTTTTGTGGGATTTTTAGTTTATGAAAATGGTTTTGAAATCAGCCTCTTGTTTGATGCACTTATCCATCACCATGGATACTGAATCTAATTTCTGATTTAAGGTGTGTGGAAGCATCTAGAATCTATATTCTATTCTTGTAAATAAAGGGATAGTTCCAAAAATATTGTTAAAATATTGGACAACAAAATCATGTCCAAGAGAGGATGATTCCGAATCAGAGAATTTTCTTGGTGAGGATTCTTTTTGAATATTAGCAGCTTTACTCTTTGATGAAGCATCCACTTCTTTCTTCTTCACCACTTCTCTACTAGGTGTATCAAAAACCACATGTTTACCCTTATCAGCTTTCATAATGACTTGTTCTAGGTTGGGTGATTTGTGTTCACTATTAGATAGTTGCACAATTTTATCTTCACCTACATATTCTTTCTCAGCTCCCGCCTCAGCATCCTCTGGCTGAATGAAATCATGGTTGGATCTTTCTTCTTCAGACACTTTTTTTACTTCTTCTCCACTTTTATCATCTTTTCTTGGGGTATCATGTTTTGAAGACTAAAATTCAGAGGTTTGGAATGATAATTTTATAGAGGGCCATTCCTTCTCATAAAAATCTGTTACTTTTTTATCAATTCTTCAGTATCACCACTATCTTCTTCTTCTTCTTCCAATTATTTTTCTTCTACTTATTTTTCTTATACTACTTTTTCTTGGACTTTTTGAGAGTCAAAAACATCTTTTCCAGAGTCTCTGTTAATGGTTCTATAAGAAAGGATTCTTGTACTGGAATACTCTCGGATGCTTTCTCAGCATCCTTCAGAAGAGATTGGACTGTTTCTACCTCAGATGAATTTTTCTTCTGCTTCTTCTCTTTCTCTTAGTTCTAAATCTCTTCAGATGCCTTTTATTTCAAAGATTTTTCCTAAGTAAGGTCCCATCCAAACTTAGGGTCCCCTACATTATGATTTTTTGTTTCTTCCTTCCACTTAGCCACAACCTCATTAGGATAGGTTTTCTGTTTCTTTGGATTTGGTGGTGCAAATTGAGTTTCCTTTTCTATTTTGGATTTTTCATTCTCTTCCAATTCCTTTACCTTCCTCTTCCTTCAAAAATTTTTATAGGTTTTGGCCACCTTTTATTTATTTGAATGAACATCAACTTCTTCTTCAGAAAAATCATGTAATTCTTCTGATTCTTTGAAAAAACCAAATTTCATCCTTCTCAAGGTGTCATCACTCAACAACATAAATTTTCAATTCCATGAATTAGAATTGAAAAGAGTTTTCAAGGATTATAAACATCAAAAAATCATATTTGATAGAATGGTTGTATACATATTAATCTGATCCTTCAAATTTCCATTCTTTATGTTCTCAATCGTAACCAAAATATACCTAACCAAGATTGTCTTTCTTAAGATTCAAAGAAATCTAGAATGTAGATGTCACTCTTCTTATCCTTATTACCTTTTCTCGGAATGATTAATCCTTGAACCCAAAAGTTCATGAATCCGAAAATTTGTACACAGGTGAAGAATCGTCGGAGTCTTTACTTCTGAAAGACCAAGACAAGCCATGGATTTTTCTTCGGTAAAACATCCTTGAACATCATGAAGATTATGTGATCAGAACTCTTCTTCTACTTTATAAGGAATACCAACCAAGATTGAAGCCTTGGTGTTTGAAACTGAATATTTCTTCCTGTAACACTTGAAAAAAAACATGTTCCGGCCTTCTTCCATGAAGAAAGTTGTAGTCTCATACAATTCAATCAGCAACTCTGGATACACCGGATCTTGTGCTTTCAGTTTCGAAATACAAACACTCTCCCACCCATTCAGCATTATATTCTTAGAGATAATGGAATCATAATTAGTGAATAAATTTCAATGAACCAACCTTACATTATAAACCTGCCATTTAGAGATTTCTTTTATGGATGGAATTTCTTTTTGAGATGAAGCTTCAATAGACATTCAGAGCTGAGGAAACATTGAATATCTAGAACGAGCTTATGTAGGATGGTTAGTGATTCAACATGAAAAGGATTTATTTTTAATGTGGGACAACCATTTGGAGTCCTTTATATAGGATTTTGAGGCGACGGCTCAGCTTCCCTAATCAAACAAGTGTTTGGAAAACGATTTTATCATATCTAAGAGCTAAATGGATGACTGAGGAAGAATTTTTATAGATTCTGACCTTTTGAGGTTTTTTAATAAAAACATTCGGATTCAAGGAAATGAGAATACTAAATTAAAAAAAATAGATGAAAATACCAACAAGTAAAAGATGATTACGCAAATTTAAGAAAGGAAACATACCTTTCGGATTACTAGGAAGATTATTTGTAATGAATAAAATTCTTTTTGATTCACTTTAGATTATGAAGATTTGATTACGAATACATTGACTATGAAAAATTTTAGAACATTGGATAAAAAATTTAGAATACAAAGATTTTCATTAAAAAAAATCAACGAAGATTTTCTATTACGAAAACTTTATACTACAAAAATCATCATTATGAAAAATTTTGAATTACAAAAATCATGATTACAAAACATTTTGAACTAAAAAAATGTTCATTACAAAAAATTTTGAACTAAAAAAATCATCATTACAAAAAATTTTAAACTACAAAAATATTCATTACAAAATAATTTGGAACTAAAAAAATCTTTATTACAGAACAAATTTGAACTACAAAAATCTTCATTACGAAAAAATTTTAAACTACAAAAAAAATGAACTCCCCCTATGAAAAAAGTTTATTACTATAAAAAGATTGGTCTCAAAAATAAGTTAATAAGGATGATTACCTTATGGTTATCATTCATATCTTTTGTTTAATATATTCAAATCTATTAGATGGTAATGATTTTGTGAAAATATCAGTCTGTTCTGATAATTTAAAGAATGATGTCTCCTTTTTGTGTGTGATCCCTAAGAAGTTGATGCTTAATATCTCTATGTTTTTCATGAAAGTGATGTGCATGATTTTTACTTAAGGAAATGTCACTAGTATTATGGCTCAAAATTTTTGTTTTGGTAAAACTCATACCATAGTCTATGAGTGTGTGTTGCATCCATAACAATTGAGCATAACAACTTCCAGCTTCTACATATTCAGCTTTAGTAGTGGAAAGTGCTACTGAGTATTGCTTTTTGCATGACCAAGAAACTAATGAATCTCCTATGAAATGAAAAGTTCTTGATGTACATTTCATGTTCATTCTACATCTCCTAACGTCATAATTCGAAAAACTTTTTAAGACAAAATCATTTCAAGAAGTGTAAAAGAGTCCTAGATCCATGGTTCCCTTTAAGTAGAGAATAATTATTTTCACCACTTTTACCTCATATTCTTTATGATTGGGTTGATATCTCGCACATAATAATACTAAAAACATTATGTTCGGATAACTAGCTGTCAAGTAAATTAGACTTCCTATCATGCCTCTAAAAGATGTTTGTTCTACTCGTTTCCCAGCTTCATCAAGATGAAGTGAATTTGAGGTACCTATAAGATTACTTATACTCTTATTGTTGTCATATCCATTCATTTTAAGATGATATTTTATATACTTATGTTGGGATATATATATTAATTATGGTTTTTGAGAAATTTTAAAACCATGTAAAAATGTTCACTCACCCATCATACTCCTTTCAAAGTCAGATTTCATTAGATCCGCAAAAGAATTAGTTAGAGACTACTGAGTTGAACAAAATATAATGTCATCAACATAGATTTTTACAATCAAAACATTTTTCTTATCTTTATTTATAAAAAGGGTTGGATCATCATTTCCCTTAACATAATTATTTTGAAGCAAAAATCTTGTAAGTCTATCATATGATGATCGATGGGCTTTCTCAAGTCTATAAAAATCTTTGGTAAGTTGTTAAACATGTTTAAGATGTTTTTATTCTTCAAAACAAGGAGGTTGATAAACAAAAACTTCCTCTTATACAAAACCATTAAGGAATGAAAATTTAACATCCCGTTGAAAAAGTATGAAATTGAAGAATACTGCAAAGGCATGTAGAATACGAATAGATTCCATACTAGCTACTGGAGCATAGGTTTCCTCATAGTTTATTACTTCTTGTTGATTATAGCCTTTAGAAACAAATCTTTCTTTATTTCTTACTATGATTGCATTATCATCCCATTTATTTTTGAAGATCCATTTTACTCCAATAACAGAATATTCCTTAGGTCTTTTAACCACGGTCTAAACATTATTCCTTTCGAAATCATTTAGATCATATTGCATAGGTTTTATCCAATCATCATCACCTAAAGCTTCATCAGTGCCTTTTGGTTCTAATTGGGAATGGAATGCTAGATGTTCAACTACTTTTCTTAAAGAAATACTAGTCCTTACAGGTTGATTTAAATCACCAATGATACAATCACTAGGATGATTCTTTAGAAACAATTGATTAGGGTTTTGTAAAACATGTTCATCAACATGGGGTAGGATATCTTCTTGGGTAAATACTTATGAAATATTTTCTTGAACATTTTCCTTATCAGAAGGATATTCTAATAGAGGATGATAATTAGTTTTTTAAAACACATCTGAAAATGTAGGTTGAGAATGTTTAAAAACAAAAGGATCAGTTTCATCAAATTTGACATGTATTGATTCTTCAACAGTACAAATATTTTAAATGAAAACTCTATAATCCGTAGAAGTTGTGGAGTAGCCTAAAAAAATTCCTTCATCGGATTTTGGTGTGAATTTGGATATATTATCTTTAGTATTCAGAATGAATACCTTGCAACCAAAAACTATGAAGTGGGAAATTCTAGGTTTTCTAACACTCCATAACTCATAAAGAGTTTCATTAAGAAAAGGTCTAATCAAAATCAAATTTATAGTACAACAAAGAGTACTTACAGCTTCAGCCCAAAATTTTTTTTCTATCGAATATTCCCTCAACATGGTTCTTTTTATCTCTTGAAGAATTCTATTTCATATTTCAACAACATCATTTTTATGGTGTTCTTAGTTCTAAGAAGTTATGAGTAATTCCTTTTCTACTTTAAAAATGTTCAAAATCATAATTTTATAATTCTCCTCCATGATCACTATGAATAGTTATCAACGGAAGGTTTTTCTAATGTTTTTCTTGGGCTCTAAAATTTTGAAATAAGAAAAATATTCATATTTATTTTCTAGAAAGAAGACCCACGTAAACTTAGTGTAATCATTAACTAAGACAAATACATAATATTTTCCTCCAATTATTCTAGTTTCTGATAGACCAAAATGATCCATATACAATGGCTGTAATGCATCAGTGGTTGATACTTCACTAACTTATTTAAAACTTGATTTATGTTCTTTTCCATTTTGAAAAGGATCACAAACTTTTTAAAAATCAAATCTAAGCCCTGATAGATCCTTAACTAGTCTTTTTGTAGATGGTTTTCATAGGTTCCATAGGTTACAGTGTCCTAACCTTCTATGCCACAACCAATAATGATCTTCAATTGCACTAAGGCAAGATAGATCTTGGCACCTATGGTCTTCGAATTTTAGTGTGTATGCATTCTCTTTCCTTTAGCAGAAAGAATAAACTATTCCATGGAATTGTGTACTAAGCACTTGTCATTCCTAAAATTCACAAGGTGACCTTCATCACATAATTGACTAATACTAATGAGGTTGTTCTTATGACCCTTAAAAATAAAAAATTTTAAATAAATTTTTTTCCTAGAATAATAATGTTACTTATACCAATAATTTCTCCCTTAGAATTATATCTGAATGTTACTTTTCCTCCTTTCGTCTTGATAATATTTTCAAAGAAGTTTATGATACCAGTCATATGCCAGGAACATCGACTATCAATGTACCAAGTATTTCTATTGGTACATTCTTTATTTTCCTAAAAATAATAGTATTTGAATTTCGAAACCCAAAATGTATTGGATTCAGAAACTTCAGAAAGAAAAATTGTAGGAATCAACATTTTTGTTGAAAAATAATATTTATGAAAGCATAAAGACAATGTTTTTTAAAGAATAATTTTTTTCCCAATGCGCATTGCACTGACACTTAGTGCAGAATAGATCACTTTGATATACAAAATAATTGTTACTAAAAATTCCGTTTAAACAAGTATAACAAAAACTAGAATTATTTCCTAGAAGTTGAATTTTGGAATACATTTTCTCAAAATTTTCCTTACCTAAGGTAAAGTATGAAAAACAATTCCTTAAGGGAAAAATTTCATGACTTTAGTCTAATAACTATGTTCTTATCCTTAAAAACATCCGTTTTTGTACTAGAGTTAGGCTCAAAGACGTTTTTCTTAGAAATTACTTTTTCTAGATCCTTAAAAAGTTTATCCCTCTCAGAATTAATATCCTCAAGGTTTCTTATAATTAATTAAAAATCAAGGGTTATCTTATCAAGATATTTCGAAAGATTTGATATTTACTTTGTACGAATAGAAATCCATGAATTTTCCTTATCAATATTTTTCAAGAATTTAGAATTGTCAATCTCAAGGATCTTAGAAAACCTAGAAACTATTTCATATGTAGGTAAAGTATTACCTTCATCAGAAGAATATTCTCTATCTGAGGATTCATAGTATTTATTTTCACTATAATTAGCATTCAAGGATACATTGGTGATTGATTCATCATTGTGTACCTTTGTTTTTAAACAATGATTTTCAATTGGTAGTCTGTCTATTAGACTATGATTCTTTTGTCCAAAAGATTCATAATCTGAGGATTCATCATAAGAGTATCCACTATTGGCACTCCGGGTGTCATTAGCATTGAAAGAATTCTTAGTTTTAGAATTATAATAATTCTTTCTATTCCTCTCAGAAAGTTTATTCTTTCTATATTTTCTCTTAAGCATATGAAAATCTAGCCTTATATGTCAAGCGTTATTTCATTCATAGCACGTGACTTCAGATCCATTATTATCCTTTATTTATTTATTTGTCTATCTATACTGAAATTCTTTCTTCTCAACTATCTTGTTCATCCTTTGAGAAATATTATCTAATTCATTCTCAGAATGTTCACATTCACTTGATTCAGACAAAATAGTGACCTTTTTAGATTTAGATCTTATAACTCTCTCAGGAGTCTTGGATTTCAAATGATTAGCAGTGGTTGTAAAATCAACACTTTCATTCCCACTTTTCTTTCTAATATTATCTGTATCTCTCCTCATTTTAGTCTCATGTTGAAGATTAGTTACAAAAATCTCATCAAGATTAATCTGTGAGACTTTCCTAATCTCATCAATAGTGTTCTTCTTGGATTCCCACTCATTAGGCATGATGTCTATATTATTGTCTACAAGTGCCTCGTCACCCAAACCTTTTTCACCCATGGATTTTATGTTACTGAAAATATTCATAAATCATTGTTTTACATTTAAATAGCTTCTCTATAAGGAATGAAAAACTATGGTACTCATCTCTAAGCATTGCTATTCTATTTTCTATAACTTTGGAAGTTCCATAATGAGTTACTTCAAGATTCTTCAAAATACAATTTGTAGCTTCAAAAGAATGAAATATAGCTATATATATTCCTCATCATGGAACACAAAAAAAGTATTATGTACCTTGTAGTTTAGTTAATATTTTGACTTCTCTTGATTAATGAAACTTCTTACTTCCTTATCAGGGATCTTGTAATCACTAGTAAGAAAAAAAACATTTTCCACATTAGTGTTAATAACAAAAGTCTTCATAAAATCTCTCAAATATTCATAATAATTCCCATCAAAAATAGGTAGTCTAGTAGGATTAAGATTATCAATTGAACCAACATTCATTCTTGTCATCTCAAAGGAAAAAATCATTCCAAAAAAAAACTAGTTAGTAATAAACGTTTGTAAAAAAGGAAAAAAATATCCTAATCAAGGAAAATATAGAACAATGAAAACATGAACAAGAAAACTTATATGTGAATATAAGTATTTCAGAGACCTTCCCTGATACCAATTGTAGGATTGAAATAATGTTGTAGATGATCAAAATACAAGAGGGGTGGAATGTATACTTTAAAAAATTAATTTGGATGTTTTAATGATGGTAATGTTTAATAAACTTAAACAAGGTAAATTCCCAATACCTCTAAGTTCTACAAACATGCTTCGTTCAGGAAATGTAGTTCTGAAAATGAAACGTAAGAAACGTTTACAAAGATAAATATTCTACCTTAAGGCATATATAATCTAACAAATCAGAGTACAAGTTCCTCAATTTATAAGACATTTATACTTTCCTTGTTAATAAAAATGAAGTGGAAAACTTGAAACAATACAAGTAACAAATAGTAAAACTTTTAACCCAAAGAGTAGGGTATCCAACAACCTTGGATAAAGTTCCCTAGATTTATACTTTCATGAAATCTGTCTTACCTACACCAGGGTAATCCCTCGATACAAATATCAGAATCTATCTTGCTATCTTCGCAAGCCTTTGAACTTCAAGGTAGTCAACACCTCTGTATTCCTATCCTCAAAATCCCTTGAATGTACTCAGCAACATTCGGAGTCACACAAAGAAATTCTAAAAATGATGTTCAGTACGCACAAAGTAATAAAGCCTCTCTCTCTAGTAATCACTTCAACAGTATGTAATCTCTAGATCGATAAAAAGTTTTGAGCTCGTCTAAATTAGCTCTTATTTATAGGAAAATCTTCAACGGTTGGCTCCATCCTCCTATGGTCATATTTTACCTTCAATTTCTTAGCGACCTGTACATGTGTAAATCAAACAACGATTGGTTATAATCTAAATGCACGAAATTGTTTTATAATTCTAAAAAGAGTAAGAAAAAATATGGTTTATTAACCAAATCCATTTATTTGAGTGTAAGGAAAAATAAATGTTCGGAGTCTAACCAAAATCACATTCGGTGTCTATAATAAAAGAATATTCATATTATACCTTCCAAAGAATTCTAAACATGAATTATATAGAATTACAGAGTCTGAATTTCAAGGAAATTCAGAGTATGAATTTATATGAATTCGGAGTCTAAATTCCCAATGTTCGGATTTTGATTTCAGAGAATTCAGAGTCTGAACTCTAAACATTCAAAGTATAAATTCATAGAATTTGGAGTCTGAACTCAGAAAGTTCGAAGTATGAATTTAGAGAATTCAGAACCTGAATTCAGATTCTGAAAACATAATTCTCTATATCTATGTATTTATAAGATCCCAAGGTTTTAGATATGAAACTGAATTTGATACTTAGAAAGAAAATGTGTTAGATTATAATATGAACAATGAAAACATGGTATGGATAAATTTCCTTGGTGAAGGAAAATTTTCCTTACGAATAAAAAAATATAGGGGAAAAGAAATTTTCTTTAAGATATAGTCTTTGTGATTTTCAAAAAAATAGTGAATGGAAAATTCATAAGGAAACCTTATTGACTCAACAGAGTATGTAATGAAATAGAGATATCCATATTTTTTCATTTTGATGCTAAATAATTTCAAGGGAAAACATTTTAGGGTTTTCATTTTTATCTATATTCTTATTATATGAGAATAATTCAACCCTTATCATATTTTTATTGAAATTTTATTATTTAAGGGACACATGTCCATGAAAATTACCTATATAATATTTAATGTAGAGAAAAATACAAAATATCACACTTTTATGATTAAATATCTATTATGTGTTCACAGGTGACAAAACTAAAGTTATGAATAATATTTAATTGTTATTTTGAAAATAATGAAACTCTATTCATTATAGAAGTTTATTTATAATTTCTGAATACTATATAATTACATTAAATTCTTACATAGTATCGATGCAATATTTCATGAATTATTTGAAAAATAAAATAAATGTTTTTGAAAATACTAAAAGTGATATAATTTGAGTATGTAGTAGTGTTACATCAATTTAATAAATTAATATAGTGTATCTGTGATACATTAAATTATTATATTTAAATTTAATTTTATTTCTTTGTTCCATTAAAGACCAGATAAATTAATAGGGGAAAACATGAGATTAATGAAATTTTTTGAAAATAACATTTTATTAAAATATTAAAAAATAATAATAAAACATTTAAAGAGAAAAATTTGATAATATTTGTTCAAAAATTTAATTCATTTACCATTAATGTGATTATTGACAAATTACATGTAAATTTATAACCCTTAAAGAGTGAAAAAGTTGTTACGACAACTAAGGATAAAATATGCTAACTAAGGGGTGAAATGAAAAGATAACATTTAAAACACAATTTAAAGTTATCCAAATTTAATTGTTTGATGGGAATTCAACCAAATACTATGTTATATTTGAATCTTTTTCCCTTTTGAATCATTTATCTAGAGAATTAATTTTTTAAATTTTAATATTTTAAAAAAATCCAAGAGTACCTCTCCCATAACTTATAAAAGGGTACCCCTACTTTCTCTTCATTACACCATATTTGACCTTATAGTTTGAGAAAACCCAAAAAAATGTATTATAAACAACATGATAAACATTATGGATGCTTAGGTCTTCCCAAAGTACCTACCATGTGATCATTAATAGGATATCTAAAGTAATTCATTCAGATAAGAGGTAATCACCGTAGGTGATCACATTTTTTCTTCTTCTTTTAACTACTATAAATCTTAGATATTTCTAAACAAAATAATACCATATGTATAATAAATACATTAAAATTTTAATATTATTATAAAACAACCATTTCCCACCATCTTTCTCATCATATTGTATTTGAATGTATTGATCTTAGGAACATATGACTTACCATCACCACATAGTGATAAAATACATTTTTCATCTCCATATTTTATGGGTGGTAATTATGAAGAAATTAATATATATTATTTATATTTAATATATAATTATGAATTTATATTGATAATATCATATCTAAATTCATACCATCAAATCCATTGGAAAACGATAATGTTATTCATGCTTATGTGTGGACTACCACCTCCATGAAGCGATGTGATTCATCTTTCATGTCTATTTTACATGTGTAGTAATAAGGATGGATTTGATGAAAATATATGATGTATGTAACATAATAATTACTTTTTAATTGTGAATTATTACTTACCTTTATTTTATTTTATCTACAAGAGATGTGAAAACAACATTTTCGCATTCGTACGACCAACCATTTCCTAGAATGATGTCATTAATATTTGGGTCTCTATCATTTATGGCTGTATATATACAATGAATGTATATTTTATTTATATCAAGATTAAAATTATATAGATGATGGAATCATGGTCAATGTAAATGGAACAAAACTACTAAACAAAAACATACACAAAAAATGAAGTAGATATCATCCATCATTGTGATTTTAATAAATATTTTTTAACAAATGGGTGATTAAAAAATAAAAGAAAAAAATATATTGAATTATATATTTTATTTTTTCCCTAGAAGATATTTTTAATTAATATATATTTATTATATATTATGTTTGAATATTTATTAAGGAAATCACACTTGATTTAAGGGTTTTATGTTACATTATCTATTCTTATTGTGATTTTTTATGATTAAGTATATAAAAATGATATATTATGATATTACACTCAAGAAAATTATTAATTATATCATCATCCAATTATTTATTAAGGATGAACATTTTCTTTTCATTTTTCTCAATTTATGAACTTGAGATAAGAAAATAATTTTTTTATGGAAAACAACATTTATTTCTTTTCTTTGTTGAAAACCTATTTTCATCCATATCCATGTTTACTAAAATATATTGAATTTTTATAAATATTTTATAATAATTTTTTAATTTCATTTTTACTCAAAATTGATTTCAAAAAAATTAAAATTAATCTTCATGTCATCTTCTAAATGAGAGGTTTTTTTTCTTTTTTGTACAAAAGGTTGAAATGAATGTTTTATTTTAACTAATGTGGCCTTAATTGAATTTAAAACCATCTTGGATGCTTAATGTTGTTAATATTCCATTAAATTTTACTATGTTTATTTTCAAATAATTTTTTCTTTAATATTTAGGATGTATTTATATGTTGAATAACTTATTTCAAATATAAAATGTAATTTTCCTTATGAAATGTAACATGTAAAATTTTAAAGAATCTTTTCTTTTATGATGATGTCCTTTATGGATACTTATTATTTAATAGGAATATAATCCATGGATATAAATATTATTCTTTCTATATATGGTTTATGATTATAAAAGTAAGATATTTTTGAAACTCATTCCTTTTCCATGGGGTTTTGTATAATAAAATAGTGAAATTTTTATGAAACACATTTCATTTTCATGGTTTATGATATGATGAGTTTTTTATGATCTTGTTTAACCCATATTTTGGGATTTCCTAATGTGATGGGTCATATAAAAATTATTTATCCATCCAATGAAATGGGTAAAGGTGGTTATCTCATTAGTAACAAAAGATTGTAATAGAGAGTTTACCCAATTCTGTAAGGGGACCATTGCTCAGTGACAGTCATGGGATTGAACCATGACTACTATGATGGTTTGCAGAGTGAACCCAATATATAATTATATTATTTTAAATGAGCCTTGAATTCAAATTAAATTATTTTTTATGCTTATGTTTATGAAATAAACTTATGTCTTATTCAAATGTTTTTCTCCCATAGCTCATGTCTTTTTCATCTTTTGTGATTAATTTCTTATAAACTACCAATATTTATGCCCTGATTCAATATTATGATCTAATTTATGAAGAGTATGTTATTATTAAAATTTTATGCTTCTATTATCATACCATTATGATTAGGTATTGTTGATATCTACTATTTTTAACTGTATTAATCATCAGATATAACCATTTATCATGTTTCCTTTCATTCATTTAGAAAGAAATGAATCAGGTATAATATGAATAATAAGGGTTTCATTATTGAAGAACATAATGAGAGATGATGTAGTTCAGTTATGAACTAGTTTTTTATGAATCCATGATCCCAAATATACTAGAGATATATGATTCAAGGGTGGATCATAATGTTATGTAATGAATATTTATCTTATATTATGTATCATCTATTTATGAAAAGTATAATCCATTATAGTTATTACCCCTAAATGAATATGTTCCAAAACCAAGTCAACATGTTGTATCCACAAAAGTATTTTTTTATATAAAAACAACATGATGTCTACCTTACCAATGATTTATGATAATATCTTATAGTTTGACTTATCATTAAATTATTACATATTGTTAGGTTCCCTAATTATTGTTTAACTAGATATAGTTATCATGGTTTCTATTAAACATGCTATGATGCCAATTTTTAATACTACAAGAATATAATTCTAGATTTGGTGTCTAATTTATTACATTAGCATTAGATATAATGGATCATATCACCATAAATTGATCAGTTTAGAAGTTTTTAAGAAACAGATACATACTTTATTCCTATATTCCAATGGATAAATAAAATATAGAGCATAAGAATCATTTCCACATCTTTGGAATTATTCACAATATCATTATTCATATACTGGGGAAAAGAAAAAAAAAATAAATGGGGAGCTATTTTTCTTATTATGTGTTATATACAATAGAGGCTATCATTAATAAATAAATCATAATCTATTTGAAATGTAAAATAACAGGAAAAACATTGAATTTAATCAATATAACGATCATGAAATACATCTATGGATAATATCAATGAAATAATATCAAGGATAAAAAAAAATTTAAATGAAGGAAATTATTAATGATGGACGTCATGATCACATACATCATGATTTATTTACAATCAATCCCTTGTGTCAAGACTGTTTAATCAATGAGCTAGTATACATCCAAAACCACATTTAATGAGGTTATCCAACACGTTTGTCATTTGATATCTACTAATGAAATGAGGGATATCTATAATCTATCCCCACTCGTCAATACATGTCCAATTAATTCCTCATACATTGGACGATAAATTTAATTCATAAAAAATATTCCATTTCCAAAAATGTTTTTATTGAATATATAATATGGAATATCATTATTTACCTAGTAAATCAAATAACATTCATGGTAAAACACTATATTTTGAAATATTATATACTATAACAAATAACCATATCCATAATATAAATAATATGAATATTAAATTGAAATATCATGTGTAATGGAAATTGATCATAATAAATTGAATGTTTCAATAGAAAGTTAATAATGAAAAAATAATAAGAGTTAAAATATTATTATTAATTTATCATAAAAGATGATTTCATAGTAAAATCAAGTATTTGGGAAAATTGAATAAATTATAAGAGAAAAATTTAAAATAAATTTTCATTAGTGAATTATCTTTTTAAAGCAATTAAATACATATAGAATAATCTAAACATTCAAAAATAGACATGGTGGCAGTAATAACCATTAACACCTAGTAAGTTATAAAGAAACAACCCATTTGACTTTTTAAAAGAAATATGATAATGATCCTTTCAGAAACTATTATGAATATTTCATTGAACGGATGAAATTTTTTTGCGATAATATGAAATTTTCGTAATATACTGTTTGAATGAATAAAGTAGAATTCTTTAGATTAATTTTGTAAAATTTTGATTATGATAAAATATATAATTTATGAAATATTAAATAAAACCAGTATATATTTTAAACATTTTATTTTGTGATTATAGTAAAAATAGAGGAAAATTTGAACTAATATATGCAAACTCATTAGATATGAATAGAATAAGAAATTATTTTAATTTTATGAAAGATGATTTATAAGTTTCTCAAATGAAATATATAAATAATCATAGAAAATTGATATTTTCACATAAATTCTGTGCTCCTTGGTAAATTTAAAATTAATATCCATTCAAAGAGATAACTTTAATAAGAAAATTAATCATTCTAAATCAATATTTAATCATGTTAAATTCATAAAATGGGTAGTATATATTCCACATAAAATTAATAGTTGTATAATACCAAATATGTTTGAATAGAGAGAAATTGAAATGAGCTATTGTACCTCGAGATTGGATTTCCTCTTAAGTACTTTTAAATTCTAATATTAGAAATCTATATTTTTTATAATTACATAACATAACCATATAAAAATCTATAATATCATATATTATCCATATCTATCATTATATCACTTGTTTGTTAATATTTTTTTTGTTATTATCATTGTTTTAAGAGTTAATTACTAAATTTTATATGTGAATTTTGGATCGATAGTTTCAATATTTGTACTGTAACTATGGTTTCAAAGTCTCTATAATTAGAAAAATTATATAAATCTTCTATATATTTAATATATATATATATATATATACATCCATAAAATGTTGTGATATAATACAAATTACATTGCTAATGGAGATGGTAGGTCGTACATATGCTTGAACGTTGATTTCACATTTAAAATGAAAGAAATAAATCAAGGTAAATAATAATTCATCTTTATATACTATTTATTATATCATATATCATTTATATATTCAATAAATATTTCATTATTACCATCTATATATAACATAAAAGAAAAACGAATCACATAACTTTCTCGAGGTGGTAATCCAGACATATGAAAGAGTGACGTTATCATTTTCAATCATATGGGAGGATAATAAGGTAGATATTATATTATAATTACATAATTATAATTATGTCACAAATATATTATATATTAATTATTTCTATCATTGAAAAAATCTAAGTAAATTGGTGATTAATAATTAATTACACTACTACATGGAGATGGAAAGTTTTACGTACACATGAGTGATGTTTTCACTTTTTATAGGATATAGAATATATAGAAAAGGGATGTGTAATAATCATAATAACATATCATTACAGTTATTATACTAGACATATTATTTTTCGATGGTGATGAAGGATTTATTGGAAGTGGAATAATAAATAAACATGAACATGTTGGTAAAGATGATTACCTCTTTTTGGGGTGAATTCCATTAGATCATTTCTTAAGGAAACATTAAATTGCGTTTAAAAAATACCCTAACATATATTTAATTTACATAAAAATTTTTATGAAAATTTTTATGGGTTATTAGTGATATTTGGCCTTGAATTCTGTAAATTAAATGATAAAATGGATTTCTATTAAAAAGTGAGGAAAGAGGAACTCTTGTAATTAGGTGTTCTATTAAATCAATATATATTAATTTTATTGGAATAATTTTCCAAATTGGTATAATTATAACAAAATACATTAATTAGTCATAATTATCTAATATAATAAGATTTGGTCAAGTTGTTTTTATATTTTTCACCTTTATCTATTTTGTTTTAATAACCCGTTAACCCTTTTGATAGATACTTTGATATTAATGTTCTTCACTTTTTTGGGGTAAATAAAGTTACAATAAAAGGACAAGTGATGCAAGAATGGACAATTCATTATATGATAAATCATATCCCATTCACCTTTCTGAATATATGATTTTTTTAATCTGAAATCATTTATTAAAATATTGTTTATTATAAAATTTTATTAATGGCATTTTTGTACAAACATGAAATATTATAACACAAATTTTTTTGAATCATATATAATAGTTCCAAAACTATGTGTAGTAAAATAAAATGAATATTTGGTCTTATTATAATCATAAAATAAATTTTTTTAAGAATTGATAACATTTTAAACATTGTCTTTTTTTAACACCATAGATAAACAATTTTAACATTAACCTCACTAATTACTTTTTCAATATTAAAGTGTTATTATTTTAATTATAAGATGAAATTTGGAACTTAAATGGTCAATGGATGATATTTTTAACAATTTATAATAATATTTTTTTATTTTATGTTTTTTATGTTTTCGAAATATTTTAATAAAACAGTATTTAATATAAAATATATTTTTTCAATATGGATACTATTCATTTAATTTGAATTTACATCCATAAATATAGAAATTGAATTTGGTTATAAGTACCTAAAAATTTATATTGACCAATAAAGTTATTATAACAATTTAAATCAACCAAAAATATTACTTTTATTGTTTTAAAAGAATTAACATAATTTTTCTACTGCTTGAACATGTATTATGTCAGCATTTCATAACATTTTGAGATAATAATTTCATTAATAAAAATTAAAAATAAATTACCATTATAAAAAAAATTATTCATATTTAAAATATAAATTTATAACTAAAATTGTGTTGTTTTTATCCATGTCAAAAAATATTATAGTTATTAAAAGAAATAATTTGACATTTTTTATTTTATCTTTTAATTAAATATTAAAGTATAATAGTCAATGTTAAATGGAAGAAGTTGTATTATATAATTTTAGAATATTATGAATGAAATAGGATCATCAAATTAAATAAATTCATCCATTTTAATTTATTTTAAGCCTTATCACATTAGTTTTAACCCCAATAAAACTATTTACCCATTCACTAAGGATATAAATTTTAACACTCTTACAATTCAAAATTCCTAAAAAATGGGCCTATTTACCAATCTAGAACCTCCCAATTCCAAATTTATAATAATTGTTTTAAGATACAGACTATATAAGTGGTATAAATTCATTTGAAAATAAAACCACAAAACACAATGAAAAATTATTTTCTAGAAATAAATTATTTTAAAGTATAAAATGTTCTTATAAATAATCCATATTAAATTTTTTTAAGCGACCTTGACTATATTATTTTCACAGAAACTGAACTAATTTTACTTTTAATACAATTTTAAAACAAAATGTATCTTTTAAATTTCTTGAAACAAAAATATTGTTTTTATTGAAAATCTGAATTTTTCAATACTCGTTTAAAAACCTATCTTCTCCGAAAATTCCAACAAAATCCTGTGTAAGAAAAATTGTACATGAATGAAATAATTATATCAGTTTATATAAAATATAATATTAAAAAAAATTAGAAATTAATTATAACATTCCCTCAAAAAAATAAATAAAATCCATTTTGGAATATGCTTTATTTTTTACAAATAAAATGAATTTTCTAAAAAATGAGTTCCTCTTTCCTTAGAATTAATAAAATATTTTATATTGATTTGAAACATTATATATATATGTCATAATTTGTTTAATATTATATATACCTATGAAATTTATGGCTATGTTATAAAGGTCATATATTAATAATAATATTTTTTGGATCATTTAAGCTTGGTGTTTCTATCAATAATAGTCTTCCATTAAAATCTCAATAAATTACAACACTAATCATATATGGGGGGAGGGGTCATATATAATATATTTTTGTCAATAATTAAAATATTTCAATTGAGTTATATTGAAAAAGTCTATAAAATTCAGGGTAAAAACATTTCGTATTTAACCATAAGAAAAAAAGGATAGTGAACCTACTATAGATTTTAATAATAATAACCGCAATCCTCTTATAGAAATAATATAAATTATCATTTTTGTACCCATGGTCATTATATAAAAACTTATTACATCAAATAACATGCTCACTTGATAATGAAATAATACACTCAAGAATGAAAAATTGTTTGTATGATCAGGAAATATTTTTGAAAACATCACTCATCATGATTTTTTGAAAAAGGTAATAACATTATTATCACAACATAAGGTTGATATCCATGCTCACTATACCTAATTATAAATTTTCATGATAAATAATGAAACAATTAATTTTTTACAAAATATAAAAATGCATGTCATTAAAAATATATAATATAACATGTTATTATTTAAATGATTCTAGTGTCAATCTAAAGAGAAACCCAATGCATGACATATTTAATCCAAATAAAAAAATATTTTAAAGTATAGATAAATAATAGATATGGTCCCTATATTGGAATAAGGTCCCACATTAACATAAATATTTATTTATTAATATTAAACTATTTTACAATTGAAATTAAGAGTGGGTTTTCAAGTATGTTCAACTTAATATGTTTTATATAAGTATACAATTTATTACATACAAAACCCATGACTGTATTAAATTTTGGAAATTCACTTATTAAACCATTGTTTCATTTGAAGTTCTATGAACACATTCTTATGAAGTCTTGAATTATAAGAGGTAAGTGGAAGGATAAAATGGTGGGAGGATTTGTATACAAGTTTTTGTAAATAATTTTAATGAATATGGAAAAGAATAAATCCGGATAAAATTTTATTTAACAGGTAAATTCATTGAAAAACAATTATTTATATAAAATCTAACCAAACATAATCTTTTATAAATATTAATTACATTTTCATGTCTAATATAATCTATAAAAAACTAAAATCTTTTGGTATTTAATTTAAATCTCACCCACTCATTTAATCAACCAAACCACAACATTTCCATAAAATCAATCACTTAACCCAAAGATAAGTGTGGTTAATTGACATATAGTTTATTTGATTTTTTATAGGCAAAGGTTATTGATATTTTAAACATAAATTAAAATTAATTTTATACATTAAAAGATGAATTTAAAAAACCCAAAAGGTTTGGTTCAAGTGAAAATCCACATATTATAAGATTTCATCATATGGTTTGATGCAATGTTCACCTCCCAAGTTCTCATTTCAACCCAATATTATTGATAAAGTTTGGTACATAAAATAACGAAACTTTATGTTTGTGTGATATAACTTGGATAGGTAATACAAAATTAATAAATCAAGGAAAAATATAACCATAATAATAATAATTAATATTATATTAACAATCAAAAATTTGTATAATTAAGTACCCAAGATAAACAAGGGAAAAATAATTTCAATATGTTATAATTTATAAATCCCTTATAACATTTTTTATTACAAAAATCATTAGAGTTATTTCCATTAATATTTCAAATATATGTATTAAACATTATTAATAAATTTTTGGGAATATATTAAGAGGTTATGCTGTAGGAAATGCATTAGTATCAATTAGTGGGTTGATACCAACATAAAATATTAATTTTGAGATTCAAAAATTTCCAAAATCCTCAAATAGTTCATATGATTTACCCCAAAAAAATTCACGACTTATTAAACCAATAAATAATCACTATAAATCAATAATATATTAAAATAAATGAAAATATTATAATACCAACTCTTGTAATTACCTTAAAAACATAGTGTCCCTATGACATAAAATCTATAATAATTAAACCCCTTAATTAAAACATAAAAAATTAAAAACCACTATAACATATCATACTTCAATAACCTTCAATAAAAAAGTGTTGAATAGAGAGTAATCAAAGAATATGCACCTCCATGGAACAAAATTACTGGATACCCTATGATAAATATGACTTATACTATGATCTAATGAAATTAAGCTTAAACACCCTAGTCTATAAAGGTATATTAGAAGAAAAACAACAAAGAGTAAAGAGGAGAGAAGAAGAGAGGCCTACCCTTGGAATTTTCTTTGCACCATGAATCTATAATTTGGAAGTGGAGGAAAAAGGGCACCTCAAGTAACAATGAAAATGTCACACTGTCAGCTGAGGTGAAGTGAATTCGAAAGGGGGAGGATGTAAGATAAAAAGTGGTTAGGGGAAAAATAAAATAATTCCTTCAAAAAACAAAATAATAAAAGCAATCTAGGTACCCATTTTATGAAAAAATTAGTCTCCCAGTGGAACCCCCAAGCTACTAAGGACATTTCCTTGTCTAGCATGAAACCAGTGTCATACAACCTTGTACTTAATGTCACTTATTGTTGTAAGCTATAGGTAAAACCTATTTGTATGTACCTAAAATCACCAACACCAAACTGAACCTTAAAATTTGCAAGAACACCGAATTATTGATCCCCATATTATCAAATTTCCATGTAAATCGTTTAATAAAAGTTGAAGCTTTACCTAAACATGAAAATTCAAATGAGTCTCTAATTTAAAAAATAAAATTTTCTAATGAATACCTATATGACACTATAAGCTAGGTAACTGAGAAATAGGTCATTATAACCTCCCTACAATATAACTACTCATCCTCGAGAAGAAATAAAAGATTTTAACCTAATAAATCACTACTCATAAGTATCAAGTACATAATTTGAAGTAGCAATTATGTTAATGATACAAAATACATATTTACAAATCAAATCACCAAAACCACGAAATTTTCAATCATAAATCACATAACCAAGATCATATCAGCCATACATGACCCAAGAAGCATCTTATATCATTACACAAATCATTCATCTTATTTTTTATTCATATTCCCAACTATGATTCAAATCACCAAAGACCCTCTAAATTCCATATCAATAACCATTGAGAACACTAAATATTGATAGATAAAATAAACCAATGTTGTAATTATAATTCATCCCTAAATTATTCAAAACACATTCACTGCCTCTTAGAAAAAAAAAGTAAACATGTCAACACAAAAATTATAAATTAATGATAAATTATTTAATATAATTATTATGAGTTCTAAATACCATAAAATAGTAAAAATACAACCTTAGGTATTCCCCACAAAAAAAATTTATACTAGGTAAATCCACATCCTACTATCCTTTTTGTTTCAATTATTTAAAATACTTGATTTACTAAAGTATTATATAAATATCTCTTTATTTTAGTGGGCACGTACGATCATATTCATAAAAATGTCACATTTTAAAAACCCAAGTCCTTATAAAAATATAATTTAAAAAAATATTATCCAACATTCATTTTTAAAAGAAAACCATGTTTCTTTAAAAAAATATGGATTATAAATCAGAATTCTATTATATAACATTTTATTTTTGCCCAATTAAAATCATAGATACATATAAAATTGTTTTCAAGATAAGACCCATTCTATTTTTAAAAATATAAAACCATATTTCTAATTAAAAAACATAATATTCCCTCCTTATGAAATAAAATGAAATGTTGGTTTTTAAATTAAATATGAACCCCTTTTTAAAATATACCTCCACTACATACCCACATATATTAAATAACATTATACCCTTAAAAAATATAATATGAAAAAATAAATCCCAATATATTATTGAACTGATATACTCCTCAGATATAATAATACCAAGTGATATAGGTTTCCCTTTGATATGATACAAAACCATGAGCGGGTTATTTAACAACTTCATTTAAAAATAATAATTCCAAAACCATATAAATATATACTGAGTAAACAACATTCCCATTTATAGGATATCAACATGCATATTGATATATTAAAATTCTAAAACAAATATCATGTTTCATAATAATACATTTATTTAGAAGTAATATGAGTTTTCTATATAGAAATAAAATATGAACATAAAATATGGAAAATATCAGTAAATAACAATAATAAAAAAGTATGTTTCATAATCATTGAAAAAAATCAACGTAATACATAAAACATGATAAATAGTAATAATATAAATAGAAGACAAATGAATTCATTTTTAAGAAAACATTAAACATGGATTACTTCATATTTGAAAAATAAGCATATTTATCTCAATTTGAGGAATGAGTTTTTTGTTCATTTTAACTTATTCATCACTGATATATTTGTATATATATATATATAAACATATATATATATATATATTATTGATGTTTTAGGTAATAAAAACAATCATTGGTCCCCAAAAGAGAGTCACAACCATAGGTAGGAATAAAATATGTTATAATATCTTATATGTATCTATTTATTGATTCCTAATGTGATTCATAATCCCCAAATAAAGGTTTACTCGTGGTCAATTTCAAGATGCATTTCCTGAGTTTTTTTTCATTAAACCAATTATAGAAATATAAAATCCTCACTTATACCAATATTAATACATCCTAAGTACAGTTTTTCCCCAGTTAACCCAATCATTCTTTTAAAGAGGCTTAAAGATAATTTTTATAGGTTACTTATCATGTCCATGTTGTCCTAACTCATGTATAATAATAATAATAATCCAAAATAAATCCTTAATATGATACAAAATTATACAATTTGTTACCTCAATACCTAGTATAAATTCAAATCACATGTTCTACTACCCCAAGAGTACTCTCTGGTACCTAGGGTCTAGATACTAGCACCCTCGATTTTGATATTTTTTTGGGTAATAATTTAAATGATTTCTATGATCACCAATGAAAAATGTATTTTTTCAGAAATATAGAAGGAACCATGCATAGGTTTGACATGCCTAATATAAAACACAAATAAAATAGCATATAAGAATGTAAATTAGGCATTGATCAAGACATTAACCGATTAAAAAATCATTCTAGAACAAAACCAGGATGTTATCTCATATAAAACATTTCATAAAGATTTTTTCAATCCAGAAATAGAATACAGTTAGTGATATGAAAATAAGATAATGAGATGAGCTTAAAACATCCTCCAAGCACTTCCAATATGTTTGAACAAAAAGTGTGAATTGATCTTTATTCTATGAATAAAATGATAAACTATTTTTGGGGATATAAAAGTTCATATTATTCTTTCACAAATGTGAAAATCAATAATAAAAGTTTAATATGTCCAGAGAGGTGTCAATATTAGGTTTGAGCATAAAATACTCAGCAGCGCGCTATTAATATTGTGTCACTAAAATAGAAAAAATGTGTATATCCAAAAGAAAATCTCTTTATTTATATACATAAATGAAAAAAAATTAATATCCAAATATGATAATCATATCATAGAAATTATAAAATGAAAATGTATATATTAACTTATATTATTTACCATTAACCCCATATACCAAAAGTGTCTATATAAGAATAACATGCTCCCTATATAACTCAGAGTCTAGGATAAAACATATAGTGAAGTCGGGGTCAAACACCCATTGTATTTTAAATAATTCAAGGTATTTCGTGATTCCTCTCTGGGGGGGTGGGAAAATGGTATCATGTATAATAGAGTTAGTTCAACCAAGTTAGTTTTCCTATTTAGGGATAGGGGAAAGGGGAATATCATAGTCAGGTTCAATAGCCATCCCATTCATCACATTCTGTTAATGGTTGGTGGACCTATATTTATCATCTATAATTACATTAATATACCTCATCTAGTTAGGATATTAATTATCAATATAGTAACCATGATCATGTTATCAATACTAGTTATGTCAAACAACATTCTTACTTCTCAAAGAGACAACATACTCAATATAAGAAAGATATAGTCTTTCTCCAGAACAATGATCTAGAATATGACCCATAATAGTTTTGCTCAAAGGTATTAACATGATTATTAAAACCTATGGTAGATTGCCATGCCCAGTTTAGCTAAATACTAATTTACACAATCCGGGAGTCCATTATCATAGGGGTCAAACATGTAAATAATATATTTCATTCCAAAAAATAATAATTTGTAAGCATTCAAATTATGTTAATTTTAACACAAAAGGGATGCCATTGTATAAAATACTACATCCTTATGACACAATAGTTGACATCATAACTATATACTATATATGAAAACAAGGTATTTCAAAAGACATTTTTTAAATTCCAAGCCTTATTTGTATATTTTAAACCATTAAAATTTTGAAATTAATTCTTATTTTTATATGGGAAACCAAATAATACAATTTATATAAGTAAATAGTTATTTATATACTAAACCCATTATTATAATAATTTTCATAAAACCAATTATTAAATAAAAATTTCTATAAATTTTTTTTAATAAGTATTCATGGATAAGTGGGTTAAAATAAAGGGGTGAAAGGAGAAATGGGTGGGTGAATTTAATATGTGTTTTTTGTAATAAATTTAAAATAATATATAAATGAATAAATCTATTAAAAAATTCTTTATAAGGGGTCCCCATGAAAAAAAATTATATAAAACACTACCCAATTTTTGTTAAAAACCACGTTGATTTTAAATAATATAATATTTAGGTTATAATTGAAAAAATTATTTTTTAATTTTCAAATCACTTCCTCTCAATAGATCAAGCCAGTTAGAAAACCACCAAAAAAGAAGTCACTTAAATAAATGGTAAGTTTCATTAAGTGACTTATGGTTCATCCAAGTTTAATTATTAAAATAAATTTTTTAAAATATAAATAAAACTCAAGTATATACATTTTATCCAAAATTTGAAAAACCATGAAGTTCTAGTTTTAGATTAAATCATCATCTTATATGTTGTCCATATATGGTTTTACATAGAGTTCACCGTGTATGATATCATTTAATCAAATGATTAGATATAAAGGGTTTTTTATAACTTAATTGGATTTCTATGTTATAAAACATAATATAAAAATGGGTCACCCAATTCATATCTCATGAAAATATATTACCATAAAAATTAAATTTGACATAGATCAATAAACAAAAGTTAGTATGAAAATTTTCCCAAAATAAACATGTTAAAAACAATGTCTCTACTTGATACTGTATGAACCCCATAAAAATTAAATATAACAAAACAATTAGAAACATTTTTAATAATATTTTCAAAATATATATTTTATTTTATTAAAAAATTAGGGAAAACCATTTTGTTTTGTTTTAAGTATAACCCATGTATCACTAGAGGGTTAGAGACCACCTAGAAATATTAATGAAGATATTAAATAATTCCCACAATCATTAATAATAATTATGTATCGTCTAAAAAATAATCAGGAATAATTAAACCTAATACATAATCATCATAAATCAAGAAGCCACTAAAATCCATGAAAAACTAATTCTAATAACTTAATTAAATACCTCAATAAAATATAATCACTATAACCAAAATTATCTTTAAGAAATAAACCATCAATTTCATCCTAAAAAGTGAATAAACCTATAAAAATATTACATTAGTCTTTTTTAATAAAAATAAATCTAAACGATAAGTAATAATTCCATACAAGCTTCCCCAAAATAAAAAAGAGGATTCCCCATGATCTTGGGTGAATTCCACCATTTTATACTATAATTATACTATAAATCCCTATAATAATAATATATATTAGAATAAAAGTGTAGTATAGAGAATATGATAGTAGAAATGAGTCTTACCAATTGATTTTGTATGGAAATATTTTATTGATCTTCTTGGAAGGATATTATTAAGCGGACCTCAATGTTCAATGAAAGGGGGTCTCCATATAACTTTTTATGCGCACAACTTAATAATATCTTAATAAATTAAATTAATATCTATTATTGAGTTAGATTAATTAAATTTTTATATAATTCATTCAAATAAATAAATTAGCATTCATTTAATAGTTATTACATGGAATATAATGTTTTTAAATTTATATTGTGCTTTAAAAACATTTCTCTCACAAATTATATTTGCATTGTTTGTGCATAAATATTAAAATTAATAAATTCTACCATTAGAAATTGAATCTGATAAAAATGTATTCTTTATTTTTAATTTACACGCCAAATGTTTTTATAAGACTTGTCTTATTTTCTATCCCAAAATAATACTTTTCATTTTAAAAGTTAAGCCATAACAGAATGGTATAAATTGAGATAAAGGGGGTTAAACAAAATCATAATGCTGTAAATATCCCATATTATTATATATAATCTTATTTATATTTTATTTACACCTTTATCACCTTGTATTTGAATATAGTTTGTTCTTTTCTGCTCCCATTTTGAATACATTTAACTTTTTAAAATATTCATTATATTTAGAATAGTGTCACACCCTTCAAATAGAAAAGGGTACATAATATTCTCACATCTTCAGAAACATTGTGAAAATTATCTTAAAAATGTTCTTCTCAATGCACTTCCCAACACATTATCGAAAACCAATATCTTCTATTCTAAATAAATTACATCCCATAGTGCCTTAAGGAGAGGTCCAAAAGGGGATACCCAAGGAAGAGGCAATCAACATAACCAAGTTCTTTCAGGTTTTTTCTTTATCAACCTCCTTGAAATATTCTATAGGAAAATAATGATAATTAAATTAGATTAAATAGTATACTTAGATATTATTACCTTTTTTTATAGTCATTATCTATATTATTTTCCATATAATGAAAAATAAGAAGGAATATTGTTCATACATACTGACTACGACATCCATTGAGTGATGTATATAATTTTTCATCACTACCTCACTTGGATAGTGAAAAATATGAATTTAATTAATATATATTATATTTATAAAATAATAATTATTTACAAATATAACTATTCTCTACCTTCCCTTCTTTCTCTCTATTAAAAAGTTAAAACAGTTTCCTTACGTATATGCAGACTACCTCTTCCACAAAGTGATGTTATCAATTCTTCATAATCACCTTAAATGGTGAGTTTTAAAGTTGTATATAATAAATTGATATATTTTTATTCTGAAATTAATAATATTATGTAACAATTAACAATGTGAAAGTACTATAAGAATCAAACTGAAACATACATGGAAAACATAATGGTTAAGACTAAAATTCTAGTTTTATGAAAAAATTATATACAAATGGGTGATTTGAAATTAAAAGTTAATAGTATATTGTAACATAGATGTAAATATGATTATAATATTTATTTATAATAGATTTAAATTAATTATATAGGAGATAAAAGTGTGTTCAACTTGGATAAAGAATGAGATATAGGTTAATGGTCCAATCTCATTTTTAATCATGATTGTTTATGTATAAATTTACATTATAAGAATTATAAGAGATTTCCATCTCAAACACCATAATGTTTATTATTATATGGTTATTATTGCATTTTATATTTCATCATATAATTGTTTTCAAATTTTTTTCCAGAATCAACTAATGATAAATCGTATTGTAGAAAGGATCCATTTTTCTTATTTTAGGTTATAAATTTTTTTATCCATATCCATATTCTCTATATTGAATAAAGAATATTATTAATAACATATTAATTATTTCTTATAGACATTCCCATATATATTTTACTATATTTAATTTTTTTAAAGGTATCTTATCAATATTTTCATACATATAGATTTTAACTTTTTCTTTAATAAAGTGTGAAACCAATATTGGTTAACATTTAACTCTTCACTACCTTTTCCCACCATCAAGACTCTTTTCTATTATCAATAATACTTTTCATGTTTACAATATTTTTCAATGAAAACAATATTCCCATTGTAATGATAATTTTTATTTACATTATATACCAAAAGAAAAGGGTCTTACAACTTATTTTTTCAACGATTTTTTCGAGTGCTTTTTGAAAATAATTTTTAATATATGTCAACATAATTTATGGATTATTATAATTCAACATGGAATATATCTAAGTATATAATCCACCATCATTCTATGGATGTATTATAAGGTTATACTAAGGAAATATTTGAGAAAGTTTTTTCATTTAAGGTGTTGATAGAGCTATGAAAAATTATTACTATTTTAATGACCATGAAAAGCACATATATGTAGTTTTTTATTATATAATGGGTATATATCCCTCAAATTAACTTTTTAAATCTTGATATATTAGGATATTACATGAAATATATTTGGTAATGAGCCTAATAAACTATGGTACCCTATCAAATATGTCTATGGTAATGGGGAGTGAACTAAATCTACTTTGAGACTATATCCACTTTTTATTAATGGTCTTGGTGTTGAGAATTTTATTAAGTAAATTATTTTAAATAGTTATGTGTATTCCACAAAAAATATATAAAATATTTATGATATTCTCTCGGGGATCATGAATGATTATTGATAATACCACATGCTTATGACTAATGTCTTTTATTATAATAATGAATCATGATTTAAGGTCTATGGAATGTCGGTATGTTTTCATAAGTCATGGTCATGTTCTCATGCCATTATTAACATCTCATTATTACTTATAATATTAATTTATTATATCCCATGTTTACCCTTACTGATAATCTGATCTCACTCTTTCATATATTTCCATTTCCATAGTTTGGATGAAAGGTATTCAGTTTGATAAGTAATGAAGGGTACCATTTGTGTTGAATGATAGAATGATATGATGAGTATTATTCATAAATACATTAATATAGTATCTATTATCCAAATATAGTAAACCATTATGGTTATTATTCTTGGAATATTTTGAGATGTATTAATTTTAAATCTAAAACAATGGTATATAAATATTTTTATACATGAGTCTCCTCTGTTAGTATCAAATAAGGGTTTTGTTATTTTTTGGATTAGGGTTATAAAACATTAGTGAGAACCCAAGGGATAAGTATTGATATATTAAATATACTAAAAAATTATATTATACGTTTTTTTTCTTCCTTTCAGTGTCATCTCTATCTAGAAAAAAATAAGTGGATGCAGGCTCTGGTACGAATTTACCTTGTGGTAATAACCCTAAAAATGTTTTTTTGCTATTAAATAAATATTCACTAGGTATCAGACAATGTGTCATTACTACACACCATATTTTATACTCCTGGGGTATAATATTTGACTTAATCACAATATCTTTAGGGGGAATTATTAGGTATTTTAATATATTTATGATAGAAATACTACTAATAAATGGTCATGGAAAACAAATATTGGAACCTATAACATCATAAGTTATGATATAAACTATATTTATGAATTATTTAATCTATGTTCATATTTCATATTTTTTAGGTATTTCCATCTCTAAATTTACTTTGTTTTAAGAAATGGATTTCCCAAAAGACTCAAATAATAAAACACATGAAGGAAATAAAATTAATATTACATCATTCTAAAAGTGTTGAAAGAGAATGGGGAAATTTTATTAAGGGTAATAGTAAATTTTTTATGTTTGGAAATGAATAAAATCTGGAAAATGAATGTGGATGTTATGTGGATAGGTTAACAAGTGAAATGAATGGAGGTAAATTGCAATGGAATGTGTTTCCCACACATCAATGTTATAATTACAATAAATATAGATATTACTCCAACTAGTGCATAAATCCAATGTTTAATGATTACAATCATTATTAATTACCTCATAAGAAAAGGTAAAAAGGTATGTATCATGAAATAACAATTTTTGAAGTTAAACATGAGAATTAAGTGGTGAAATGAACACTTATAATCTACTCTAGAATTAAAAATGTCTAATCTAATACTGGTTCTATCAACTCTATTAATTATAATTAGTTTTCTATGTCTATAAAATTACCACCTCAACATATAGATACTGAATTATCAATGAAAACTCTTAATGGTATGATAATTATATATCAATTCTATAACACCTCTCTGATGGAATTTTTTGGTAATTAATTTCAAAAAAAATATTCTTATTCTCTCTTTAGTTAAATGTGATGTAATTTTAGGAAAGGATAATCTATCTATATATAGGGCCCATATCAATTTATAATGGATGGAAGTCATATTTTTTATTTAAAATATACCTATTATAATATATTAGTGTATGGATGGAAATGTACTTCCAATGAAAATTATATCCATTATATTGGTCTTTCTACCCATTATTTATGGATATTTTTCTCAAATGGTTATGTAGAAACACAACATTGAATATATTCCTCATTTTTGCAAATATGTATATGTATTTACTAAAGGTTTGTTTAGTCTTCCCTTGAACTGTGAATATTGTTTTTTAATATAACTCGTACCTGATGTTGTGCGTCTTTCAAAGACTCCTCGTAGTATGGTCCTAATTGAGTGGTAGTAATTTATGAACAAACACTAAGAGAATTTAAAAAAATGATTTATATCCCCTAGTTTATCAAAAAGGTATTAATCGAATTTTTATTAAAAATAAATATGGTTCATTGCATCATTCCATTAATTATCCAAAATTTAACATGATCAATATCATAAAAAAAATATCCTCTACCTTGTATCAATAACTTATTCGATCAACTACATAGAGAAAAATAATTCACAAAGAATTACATTCAATCTGGATAATATTATTTAAGATTCATAAAGGACTATATATAGAAGATAGTTTTCTATATGAGGTATGGAAACTATGGATTTATAGTAACACTATGTGAAGTTAGAAATTACCATGTTATCTTCATGGATATGATGAATATAGTGATTAGATTTTACATTTACTAGTTTTTTATAGAAATTACTAGTAATATTCTCATATTTTCTAATATAAAGATAGATAATGAAGATTATTAGAGGAATATTTTGAAGTTTTTAAGAAAAGATAAATTGTATTCCTAATTTATAAAATATAAATTTCATCTAAACAAATTATCACTTATAGGTCATGTAATAATAATAGAGGGAATATATATAGATACATCCAAGAGATGGATTATTGATCATTTGACCATGTCAACTACAACAACATAGATCAATAGTTTTCTTAGATTGACTAGATAATATCAATTATATTATTAAAATATTCTCACATATATCAAATCCACTAACCAAGTTGACATATAAGGGAGTTAAGTTCCTTTGTATAGATGAATGTGAAGAAAATTTCATTTAATTTAAAGGAAGGTTGGTATGTGAACCTATTATGAAACAACCTTGTATAGAAGAAGGGGTTTTAATATAAAATGATTAATAAAATAATGGATTGGGACTTTTTTCAAGTAAATTGATATGGAAGCTGAATATGTCTCACACTAATTTAATATTCATGAGAAAATTTACCTGACCCAAGATTTGGATATGGCAGTGTTAAATTTTTCTTTGAAAATGTAGAAGAATTATATTTATAGTGAATGGTTTTATTTATATGTTAGTCATAAAATATTTTAGTATATGTTAACAAATATATATATTAATTTTCCAATATATCTGGTTGGAAATGATTTAACATTACAACCAGTCAATAAATTACCACCCTATGAAGGTGAACAAGGTGGTTTATTCTCTAAGTTGATATGAACATGCTCGTTTTTCTATGATGAGGATTGAAATAGATATAATATTTTAGATTTTTTATACAATGTCCCTTAAAACATGATATTGGGTAATAAATCCTATATTTCTCATATAAAGCCTCAACCATTTATTCAAGTGAAGATTAAATAAGTGTTGAAGGGTGATTTGGAACTAAATTATAAGTTATGGAATGTTTCATAGTTCATCCTTGACCATGATGGAATGATAAAATCATGAAATTTCATAGTTATTCATTAAATTTCATAATAGAATGATGAATTTTTAGTTGAAGCATAGATCTCATCATTATTAATAGATATTAAAAACCCAATGTTGTATAGAGATCTCAAGGGACATTTCAGGTGGGAAAACATGAAGGGGGTATTGTGGAGTTGCATTTGGTTACCTGGTATGCAAGAATTTTAAGGTTGGATGTTAGTATTCTAAATCTATAATGAAACTGTAGCATCCTAGGACCCTAAAGCCCAGAGCTAGTGTCTGTTATCAATTACATTGGCATGATTACAAGGAATAATGCCCTGAAGGACCAATTAGTATAGTAGTCTTGGAAAACATGATATATAAATGAGTATTGTATTACAAATGGATATACTGATTACAACATATTTTTTTCTAAAAAAGTAGACAAATTCATGGATAATTGTAATCCATCTATTATATTAATTCATATCGTTCATAGTATATTTCTTGGATTCATAGGGAAAGATACATAATAAGTGTGAGATTATATTCTTAGTGAGGGAAATTTATAGTTTTTGAAATAATGAATCCATGAGAATAGCCAAAATGGAAAGGTAAATAATTGAACATACATTCTATTTAATCAATAAACATCATGGAAGTACCTAAAAAATATAGTAATTTAATAACTGGAAATACATTACATTCAAATAACATGATAATTCAAAATAAATATGTCAAGTTATAAAACTAAAACATATTTCATTAATCAATTCACTAAAATTAAATGTATCCATAGATATGTTGACAGAAAATCTAATGTAAGAATAATAACTGAAGAAATTATAAAAAAATGCATAATTATTGGACACCATGTTTCCTAGGTTCAACGAACCAGTATCATCAATACCATTGACATTATTGTTTAGATATTAGTTAAAAACTCCACCTAAGGAGGATAGCCTATTATATAATCTCATTAGACTATAGAATCATTGTGGTCATTTCATTAATATATCCCCAACTTGTGTCTACTTGTCCAAAATATTATTCATATTGAATAATCAAATAATTTATATTCCTTATTAAATAACTATTTTGAATGAGAAATACAGATTTATCAATAATTCCAAAATTATTAAATTTACTACAAAAGTAGAAACTGTATGTAAAAGGGAATAGGTTTAGGCAATAGTAATATCTAAGAAAAATGAAATGGATAATAAGTGTAAAATAACAGTTTAATGATCATAGTATATTGAATACATCAGGGTAAATAACAATGAAATCAAGGAAGTGAATGTGAATATAATCCTTGTAAAAAAAATAATAAACCATCCAGAGGAAGAATAAGGTTGATGTCATCAAAAAAAATCCATGTGGTGTAAAATAGAGGGTCATTTTAATTGATGAAATAAAAGAATGAATTTTAAAACTATTCTTGAGGAAAATATCGCTTTCATTAAAAAAATATTTTAAAAATTGTTTTCATTGAAAATACATTTTTAAATATGTTTTTAAAAATAAACATTTTAAACTTGAGAAAGAGGCTTCAAATAAATTATGATTGATGAATCTATACATATCTTATGAGGTAAAAAAATACTTATTGTACGGTAAAAGGGTAGAAATTTTTTTTTGTTAAGAGACAATAAGATTCCATCGAAGAGATTTGTAACATAAAAAAAGGGTAAATTTTTCTTTTAAATTTTATAGGAGAATGGAATAATATTCTTGAGAACCCTTTCTAGAAAACAGTGTTTTGAATATATTTCTTACCAAAGATATGGTAAAACCGGACATTCTGAAAAATATTTTCTTAACAATATTACATACCAATGTGAAGATAATGGTACCAATACAATATTCTATCGTGAAACAACCATGTATAAGGAAACCCATGAGTTTTATTGATATATGGATTAAGATATCTCACTGGAGGAAGCAAAAATATAAACAATCTTGAAAAGGCAATAAGATTGTCTCAATAAAGTCACATAACATTGTAACATGAATCATACACTCAATGTAATAAGGGTAGGTTAAATTAAGAATATAATATATTTAAAATATCAATAATTGTGCTATATCATGTAAAATGTAAATCTATAAACCTTTAAAAAGTGTTTAGGTGCATAAAAAATATGATTACAAAGAAGGAAAATTGAGACAAAATATTTTACCGATTCGGTAACTTTTTATTCCTAAACCCTATGAAATAAAGATAATAAAATGTATATTTTAATACCCTTAAACTTAATTATAAGATAAATATAAAATAATTTAAGTATATACACCTCAAAAATGGAAGGAGTGTATAACATAACATGTATCTCATAAGAATTAAAAGTGAGATGAAATCCACATACATTGAGTTTTCATTCACATGAACATCCTTTAACAATATATATAATAAATTTATGTAGTTTTTATACTTTATTAAGAACAATGATAAGGTTTATAATTAATTTTATTTTACTTATTAACATATTGTGTACAAAACTTATGAAATTAAGATTACGTTGGGTATTTTTGACCAAAATCGATTTATATATCAAAACAGCTATTCTTGGTCAACTATGCTTGAAGGGATAATTATATAACATCACCAGAATAATAAACATGAAATAATTACCATATTTTTATGTCAACAATACATTTATAATCTATAATTAAATATGGTTAGGAAAATGTCATAATGTTACAATCATGGAGACTGTAGGTCTTACGTACGCATGAGTAACATTCTCATTTTTAAATTATTGTTGTGGAAAGAAGGTTAAAAACCAAAATACTTCTTTAATGATAAATATATAATAAATAAAATATTATATAATCATATATACTTATATATATAATTATGTGATGTAAACAATTCACATCATGTCGACGAGGCGGTAGTCCACACCTCCACAAACAATGTTATCTATTTTAATGTGTGTGAAGGGATAATAAAAAGAGATAATATATATATATATTGTGTTTAGAAAAATATAATTGTGTCATTAATATATTATTGATGTTTTTTATTTCACTTATTTTTTATTATGAACATTTATTTATACATTCCATGTATCGTACGGACGAATCACAACACTTTGACAAGGCGGTAGTCCGTACTTACTAAAATGATATTATCATATTTACACAACATGGAAAGAATAAAGTAATGTTTTAAATAAACAATATAGAATAATAAAACATTATAAGTAATATATATCATATATAAATATATTTTACATCATAATGGCCTCCACAAGAGGTGGTAATAGAGAATTGATCAATCATTTTTTCATGAGGCAGTAATTCACTATTCACAGGAATAGTATGTTCATTACCAATTAGATGGAGGTTTGAATAAGTGTATGTAGAACACCTAGACATAAAAATACCAATATATTTATTATAATTGTTTATTATTTAATCATATAATCATAATTTTATAGGTATTAGAGAATGTAAATGAAACTAAAAAAGCATGAGAGAAGGTGTTACCTCTTAATCAAGAAACTTCTTTTGGTTTGAAGCAAATGATTTTTTGGAAGGGTTTATTCACAAATTTATGATTATAGGTTGAGTATAGTAATTATGGGAGACCATTTGGGATGTTATTGTTTGATATTATGTGGTTTTATAGGACTGAAGAATTGGTAGAGGTGGTATCCTTTTATTTGAAAGGAAAAGGACCCACTTTTTATTTTAGAAAAGAAGTTAGGTGTGCAAATGTTATTAAATAAAAAAGTCATAAAAACAAATAAAAATAAATAATTTAGGTTTAATTTATGATATAGTTCCATAAAAAGGATTCTACATAATTGGATAGGTTATTTGGGCCCTTAAGTTAAAGTTGTAGTCCTTTATTAAGATAAGTTTTACCTTAATAATTGTAATTAATATTATTCATATTCACTATTAAATTTCATAAAAGACTAATTTAGTATTATTAGAAATTATAAATTAATATTATTACAAATATGGAATCTAATTTTCCCATTTTCCCATTTATAATCACATTACGGGATGATGATGTTGGTTTTTAAAATAAAAACGTCTGAATGTTGGCTATGTTTTTATAGTAAATTTCAATGTGAAATTGATTTTAATGACCTAAATTAGATAAATTGATAAAACTATTACCTAATTAAACATTATCACCAATTTAAATTATAATTTTATTATATAAACAAATTATATTAAAAATAATTTTGGAACTAAAATTTGGTATTTTTAACTATTCGTTAAAAAGAGAAATATCTTAAAAAAATATAAAAAATTCACCCTACCATTATTATTATTATTATTATATTTCAGATAATAATTTTATTTTTAAATATTAAATCTATATATGTACTAATATTCATATTTAAAATTGGTTCTCCATTAAATGGTGGTAAAATTTTCTTAAAAAAAATATACGTTTTATGTGTAAAATAAGGTTTGTTCTTATCTTATGCATCTAAAACCTAATGGATGAATATAAAAATTATTTAATTGAATATAAACTATATATATTTCATTATAATAATTATCTAATTGTAATTACTTTAATTTTTTTTGTATAAAATAGCTTCATGAGCATAAAAATTGTTTAATATAAAAACATTTTGTTTATATTCAGTTGGTTCTGATATTTATTTCTAATTAATTATTAACCTATGAATTAATATTATATTTTTATAAAAAATATATTTTCATAAATTAATTAATTATATTAATAACCACTGACATAACATCTAGGTATGTCATATTATATTAAATAATAATATTTTAATAGTATATTTTTATTTAGTGAAACATGGTTTTGCAGGTAACGCAAGCTATCGAGGAAGGTATCTCCTGATAGGAACACAATATATCGAGAAAGGTCACTCTTTCATGTAACACATTTTATCTTGGTGTTTCATGCGTGAAATCTATTGTATATAGTAACCATATTATAATGTATATGGATATTATATTACCTTATGTTCTTGTTGTCGCAAGTTATACACGCTATGATATACAAGGTTCTTACTTCAATTTTATGAGGCCTTACATTCTCCCCAACTTATTTAAATTGCATCCTCACAATTATAACTCGATCATGGTGATAGATTTTTTATACATCTTGTGTTTAAAATTTATCATCATGATAAGGTTTCATAAGTAATCCTCAATAAATGTGATAATTTAAAGTACAAATGTCACATGATATACCATGTAACTAGGTCTTGAAGTATGAGATCATAAGTGGAAATTATAGAGACATACATGGAGGAAAATCATAAATATTTGTCGGTATTGAATTTTTTCATCAATCATAAAAAACTGAATGATCAATTTAAATTCTAGAACCTCAAGGCCATAAATATTTTCTGATATAGAAGACCATCAATTCAATAGAAATTTAGGCTTCAGGAAAACATTTTATTTCTATGACATTTTACGAATGTCAATTAATCCTTTTACAGGAAAATGATATAATGAAATATTCTTAAATGATAGGTTTCAATCTCAAATGATCAATCCTAAGTTTTTTATGAGCTTTGATCAAATTATAATTCATCCAATTACTCCCCAAAAAAAGTATTTACCATTAATGAATTTTATTTATGCCTAAAGCATTGTAAGAAACATCTAAAGAATCATAATACCTATAAAATACTGAAATGTATTACTATTTGTATTTTCCTATTTACAAAAATAAATATGGTCAATATATTAATTTATAATCACCAAAAGTGTTATTATTGGTTCATCATTGATATTTAAATGATAAATTGTTTAACTAAAAGTAATGAAAATTTACAAGGATGTTGCGTAGGTCAGTGGTTGGTGTGAAACCCTTGTTTTCCTTCGGTCATCGGTTCAAGACCCACAACCATGTCAATATTGATTATTGGTCACCCATTGTATAGGTTGTCCTTTTATAAAACCATATTAATAAAACCTCCAAAATATATATGATAGAATTCCATGAAATTAGGTTAATATCTAAATAATGACACCTTATATTCAATATATAACTTATTATGTTTCACATATGTTAATTATTTTCAAAATCCTATCAAGGTTTTCATAATGGTTTTTAAAGAAAACATGGATTATGTTTAGAATATACCCTAGGAGTGTCAAACCTGGTTCACAGTAAGGCCTGAGTCAAGCCCAGAATAGCTTGTCGGAGTTGTTACTCCTAGGTACATCTATTCCAGAACCACATCCACTTGTAGTATCCAAATAGATATATATTTTCAGGAAGACCCACATAATCTATACATCATCAATATTCTAGTTTCTTCATCTACACATATCCCAAAATAATATCTTTTTGTTATGTTCCATAAAAATAGTTTTCCTAAATTTAGTTCCTAGTGTTGCGACTAAACTTCGTTTGATACCAACTATAGTGACCCTGGCCACATAAGCCCAGTTCTAGTGCCTACTATCAATTATATTGTCATGATTACAAAGAATCAATACCAAAAAATTTTAGTTGTATTGGAAAAAAGTATATTAATTATAATTGTATTACATATAAATACACTAATTACAATATATATATATTTATTCTAAAAAATTATCAACTTGGAGGATAAATTTAATCTATCTAGTATATTCATGCATATCATTCATTTTATGCTTCTTAAATTAATGGGGAATGATACATAATATGGTTGACCTCAAAAGCTCAGTAAGGGAAAATTATATCATAAGCAATAATAAATCAATTAGAATAGCCATTATAGATAGTCAAATAACTGAACACAAGTGCCAAGTAATCAATAAAATGAAAAAAGTACATATGTAAAATGGCTAGGTAATAACTATAAATACATTACATTCAGATAACTAGATAAGAAAAAATAAATATGTCAATGTATGAAACTAAAACACATGCCATTATTCAATGAACAAAAATTAAATGTATCCATGGATATGTCAACCCAAAATCTCATGGATGAATAATAACATAAACTATTATAAATGAAATGCTTAATTTTTAGATGTGAGGTTTTTTAGGCATATAGAACCAGTACCATCAAGACATTTCACATGATGGTTTAGTGATTGGGTAAATACCCTTCTATGGTGTCTAGACAACTATTTTGTCTTATGAGACTATCTATGCATCATGGGGGTTTCATTAACCAATCCCCAACCTGTATCTACCTATCCAAAGAATTCATCATATTAAATAATCAAATAAATAATATTCCTTATAAAATAACCATATTTAATGATAAATACATATTTATCAATAATTACCCAATTAATTAAATTCATTCCAAAGTAGTAACTGTATGTAAAAAGGTATATGGTTTAGGAAATAATAATATCTCTGAAAATGAAATGGATAATAAAGGGGAATTCCATGTTAAATGATCATAGTATATAGAATACATCACGGTGACTAATAGTGAAATCAAGGAAGTTAATTTGAATACTAACCTTGTCCAAATAAATAATAAACCCTCCAGAGGAATAATAAAGATGGTATCAACACAACAAATCCGATGTGGGGTAAAATATAGGGTTGTTGTCATTGATTAAATAAAAGAATAAATTTGAAAACCGTTCTTGAGGAAAACTCATTTGATTTTCTGAAAATAATTTTTATTTAAAATCCCTTTATAAATATAATTTTAGAAAATAATCAATTTAAACTTGATATAGTTGCATTAAATAAATGATGGCGGGTGAATCTTCACATGTCGTATGGGGTAAAAAGAATATTTCTTTTGTCTGGTAAAAGGGTAGAAAATGCATCATTTGGGAAGTGACAAAAATATTACTTTTAAGATATTGGTAAAAGAAAAGAAAGGATAAAAATGTATTTTAAATATTATATGGGAATTTAATAATATTATTGAAAACCCTTTTGGGAAAACATGGTTTTGAATATTTTTCTTACCTAAGATATGGTAAAGTCCGGCTTTCTGAAAAACACATTCTTAACAAAATTATGTTCCAAAGAGTAAATAATGGTACCAATACATGATTATGTCATGAAATAATTGATGATAAGTAAATTTAAGAGTGTTCTTTAGATATGGATAAAAATATTTCATTGAAAGAAGTATAAAGATAATCAAGATCCAAAAAAAGCGATGAGATTGTCTCAAAAAAATCATATAACTCAGTAAAATGGATAATAATATCCTTGTATGAAAGGTAAGTTATATGAAGAATTTAATATCAATAAAATATTTAGATTTATGATATATCATGTAAAATTTAAATATATGCAACATGAAAAAGAGTTTAGGTGCATAATAAAACATGATTTCAAAGAAAGAAAATTGAGACAAAATACTTAACCGAATTGGAAACTTTTTAATATTAAATCTCATGAAAGAAGGATAATAAAATGGATATGTGAATATAATTAAATTTAATTATAATATACAAATAATACAATAATGTAATTATATATACCACACAAAAGTAATGAGTGGGGAATATAACATACATCTCACATAAATCAAAAGTGATAAGAAATCCTCTTACCTTAAGTTTCCATTTGGTTGAATGTAATTCAAAATAATATATAATAAATTTATGTTATTTTTATACATGATTATGGAAATTTTTCATGATTATAATTACATTTATTTTAGTTATTACCATGTTTATTACACTACGTAAACAATTAAGTTTGTGTCAGGTGTTTTTGACCAAAATCAGTTTATGTGTCAAAACAATAATTGTTGGTCATATATGGTCAAAGGTATCATTATATAACATCTAAATATTAATAAACCGGAGATAATTATCATATTTTTACATATATTATACTTTTAAAATCAATAATTAAATATGGTTATGCAAATGAGATAATGTTACAATCATGGATACGATAGACCATACAGAAGCATGAGTAACATTCCCATTTTTACATGATCATTGTGGAAGGAATTTTATTAACTCAAATATTTCTAGAATAATAATTATATAATTAATATAATATTATTTTATCATATATACTTATATATATAATTTTTTATGTAAAATTAATCACATCATGTTGAGGAGAAGATAGTTCACACGTCCACGAACAACGTTATCTCTTTTAAAGTGTGTGAATGAGTATTAAAAGAGATGATATATATATATATATATATATATATATATATATATATATATATTATCCAAAAAGATAAATATTTCATGAGTATATAATTTATGTTCTGTATTTCACTTAAGATTACTTATAAGCATTCATTTATACATTCCATGTATCGTGCGAACAAATCACATCCCTCTGAGGGGGCAATAGTGCACACTTCCCCATAAAAGGTCATCATATTTACACAAATGGGAAAGCATAAAATTATGTTATAAATAAAAATTAAAGAATATTAAAAAATTATAAATAACATATATATCATATATAATTATATTTTCATCATAATGGCCTCCATAATTAGTGGTAATGGAGAATTGAACAATCATCATTCCGTGAGGCAGCAATTTGTCGTTCATAGAAACAATATTTTCGTTACCCATTATATGAAGGTGTGTGTAAGTGCATGTCAAAAAATTGGAATAAAAAATCTGGTTATATTTATTATAAGGGTGTTTTTATTTAATAATAGAATAAAATTATTATAGGTAGTGGAGAATGTAAATGAAACTTAAAAGCATGAGAGAAGGTGTTGCCTCTTAATCGGGTAACTTCTTTTGGTTTGAAACAGAAGGATGTGTTGGAAGAGTTTATGCCCAAAAGTATACTTCTAGGACTATGAGAGGAATTATAGGAGACTATTTAGGAAGGTATTTCTAGAAGATATGTGGTTTTATAGGTGTGATGAATGGGTAGAGGAGGTGGCCATTTATAAGAAAGGAAAAGGACTCACTTGGTATTTTTGAAAAGAAGTTAGGCGTGCACATGTTATTACATAAAAACGTAATAAAAATATAAATGTAAATAATATAATTTTTATGGCCTATATATGACTATACAAAGGGTTTTGGACTAGTGTATTGGTCATTTAGGCCATTAAGTTTAAGGATTTTTTATTTAATAAGCGCAGTTTAACCTTAATTATTGTAGTTAATATTAATCACTTTCACAAATCCTTTTAGTAAAAAAAGTTGGTATTATTAGACCATATATATTATTATTATTCAAAATATGGAATCAATTTTTTCCAATTCAAATCACATAAGTTTCATTAATTAAATTACAATTAATCCTGCAGACGGGATGACAATTTTGGTTTTTAAAGTTCAAATGTCCAAAAGCTGGCTATATTTTTATATAAAATTTCAAGGTTAAAATACATATAATGAACTAAATTCGATTAAATGGTAAAAATTTTATCTAATAATAATTAAAAAACAATTAAAATTAAAATTTAACCATATAAATAAATTAAATTAAATATCAGTTTTGAAGTATAATTAAGAATTTATAACTATTCATTAAAAATTGAAATGTCTTATAAATATATAAAAAATTCACCCAAACCTAGTTATTTTGATTAAATTTAACATAAGAAGTTTATTTTTACAAATAAAATTTAAAAAGGTATCAAAATTTAAATTTCAATTGGGCTCTCCATTAAAAGGCAGTAAAATTGCCTTTAAAAAAATATAGGTTTTTATGTGTAAAATACGGTTTGTTCTTTTCTTATTCATCTCAAACCTAATGGATGAATATTAAAAATATTTTATTGTATATATAAAATATATATTTCATTAGAATAATTAACTTATTATAATTACATTAATTTATAAGGGTAAAATATAACTATGATCACAAAAATGGTTTATATAAAAACATTATGTTTATGTTCAATTGGTTCATATATTAATTTCTACCTAATTTAAAATCTATGAATTAATATTATTTTATTATAAACTAAATATTTTCATGATTTTGTTATTAATATTCATAATATATAACATAATTGCTAGGTTATGTCATATTATATTAAATAATAATCTTTTAATAATATATTTTTATTTGGCGAAACTCGGCCTTGCGTGTAATGAATGCTGTTAAGGATGTTCACTCATGCATGTAACATAACCTATCGATAAAGTTATCTCTTGTCTATAACACATGTTAACATGGTTTTTCATTCATGGAATCTATTCTAAATATTAAACATATTATAAATTGTCTAGATATTATATTACCTTACAAGCTTGTTGTCGCATGTCATACACGCAATCAAATACAATGTTCTTAATTTAGTTTTTCAGGGCATCATAAAAACCATTACCCATTCCTATGTGGAAATTGAAAAAACGCACCATGGATTTAATAAAAAAACCCTAATAAATTTGAAGGGAATAACACTATCTATTTTCTATTTGATCACCTTACAAATTCAGTTAATTTTATTAGTATCAATGAATATTTATCACTTGACAAAATTTCCTGAATATATATTAAGAAAGTGTTTTGGATTCATGGAGTATTACTCTCAAATATGTTTTATTGAGATATGAGGTTTGCCTTAATGTTTTAGATAAGTATTTAAAAATAATTTAATATAATGTTGAAATTTTGAATTTTATATCAACCATTGATAGATAGTTAGTCTAAGGGGGCCATTTAATCCATAGAATATATCTTGGGATCCTTTTCTAGGGACTTAAAAGGTAGTTGGGATAAATATCTTCCTCTTTTCATGTTTTATTAAAATAATATCTTTCTCTCAAGAATTTAGAAGGATCCTTTTTAATCCCTCTATGAAAAGAAGTACAGTATGCTAAGATTAAGTCTGTGAACATAAGTTATTAGGACATGAGCTAATTTTAGAAAAAAACAATTAAGGTTAGATTCATTTAGTAAATAACCAGAGCATATTAGATTCAATATAAATTTTATGATGAAAATAATTATGGAGATCGATATTTTGAATTTGGAGACATGGTATTCCTACAAATATATCTTTGTAATCAATTCTTGATATTTATAAAGGAGGGGAAGCTGAACCCAAGATATATTAATCCCTTTGATATTCTTAATTGTATTGAGATGGTAGTTTATCACCTTTTACTTCCAAACAAACACTCCCATTTTAATGATTTATTCCTTGAATTTCTTATAAATAAGTATATTCCTGATCCTTCGCATATACTAAACTCATAGGTTGTACCACTAGAGTGTTACATTTTTTATGACGAATAAAAGATTGAGTTTTGGTAATGAAGAGATAGAGTGTCGCAAAATAATAAAACTCACCCAATAAATATTTTATGGTGAACCAAAAAATATGAGGAAGTTATTTCAGAACCCAAGAATGTAATGAGGTAAATGGAACATCATTTTATCCATCATAGTAATGTAATTTCAAGGCTAAAATTCTTAGAATGGGTGTAGAATGTAACACTATGTGGTTTTAAAAAATATTTTCCTTTGAATTTAATTATATATGTTTGATTGATTCATTATACATTAAAAACAAAAAATAAGTGAATAATTATTTACAACCATAAAAATGTATTATATTACTAGATAGTTAAATGAAATTGCTAAATAAATGACTTGGTCATCAAATTCACTTGATAAAATGTAATTGATTTTAACTAAACTATTTTGAACTAAATTATTCAATTATGTATTTTTTAGATTAAATAATTTTTAGTAATGATATAAATAAAATATATTGATAAATATTAAATTATAAATTAGTAAAATTAAATAATTACATGAATAAAACATTTATATAATTAAATTAAATACTGGTCTAAAAGTTCATGTCTAAATGGAAATCATTTGTTTTAAAAAATTGTTCTTATCATATATTTTTTTAGATAAAAGTTAACTTATATTATTTAGATTGTTATACATATGTAAATATATTATTTTAAATTTATTAAAAATGATTTCATCAATTATACATAGGTTATAAATGATGATAATGTCATTTAAATGTAAAAAGAGTTATTTTTTCATAAGACTATTTCTATGAAATGTATTTTTATCTGAATATATTAAATTAATCACTATTGATTAATGATTTTTTTGAAATTTTTAGAAAAAATTAGAATTAGGAAAATAACACTCATTTAATGGTTATTAATAGGAAATAAATTTGTATTAGATTTTTTTAAATTTTAAAAATACATTTTTTCTCAAAATTGTATTTATTTCTTCTATGAATGAAAATTTGAATTAATTTATTATACCATTATTAATTTAATTTGATTAAATAGATTACATATTAATGGTTATCACCTTCCATTTTGGTTATAATTTGAATCTTATTTCTATGTTCGTAATAAATAGATACATTGGAAAATATAAACCATCAAGAGAAGGGTTAAAAAGGTGTAAAAGTGGTTAAACTAAAGTATACATATTTAAATCTCTCAAAAAAAATCTCTAATATTATTTCCTGAGACTATTTCAACCTCATTATCCATGTATTTGATTTTTTTTGGTACCACACACATTTATTATGACATTTATTATGCTTAAAAGCTCTTTGTATTTACAGGGATGCCACTACCCTCACTTATAAAAGGGAACATCCTATCCTCACTTATTCACACGCTTTGAGGAACATAGATCAACTAATATATACAAAAATAACATCAGAAAACCCTTATTCATGACTTATATCTACTAGTAACACCAAAATACAATCAGAATAAGTCTTAATAAGTGATCTAAAGGATGATATCTGAGGAAGAGGTAATTGAACAGACTGATTTCTTGCATGTTTATTTATTCTTCCAAATCCTCAAAATATTTTATAAACAAATCAAACTAATAAAATTAGTATCTTTTTTAAAATAAATTGTTATTATATTGATTTAAATGACAATACCACCTCCCTCCAAAGGTACCTCTCATGGGATAAACAACTATAGTGGGAGATAATGATCACGTAGTCCCACACCCATTAAGCCCTAGCATGGAAACTAGCTCCAAGGGTATAAATAATGTCACAATTAAGGTAAGAATAAGTCTTACCATAATTAAAATTAGGTTCATGAGATCCAGGTTATCAACCACCAAATAACTCTATAACATTGGAAAATAATAAAACCCACTATATTCCATAATGCATATGACTTTATATGAATTCATGTGAAAGCATCCAAGAATAATTATATGGTAGAAACACTACAACCACTCTAATTTATAAGCTACAAATGTCTAGAATGGATCATTCTTTCCTCCTTGAAAGATAAAAAAATTATAAATACATAGTGTGAGCTTAACGAGTATACTTGGAAGGATCATTCCTAAGGACCCTTTTATAAATTATAGATGAGAATTCTAATTCCATATTGAAAAAAATAGTAGAATCAACAGGCACCTAATAGGATGACTAGTTCTATGCCTCCCAAAGTATTTCACATCAAACAAAACATCCATGTATAGTAATATAATAAGAAATATATCAATAAAAGTATATAATACACCCTTTTAAACTTATTTTATTCTTTCTCATTGCAATTTCATATATCCTAGTGCTCTTATTTCTTCCGTAGAATCCTACCACAATACACTTTGGAAACTGTATAACATCTCACCTGAAGTCACTTAGTCCATAGCATCTCATATTTTCTTAAGAAACCATGGGAACCAAATCATATCTTAACCACTTCTATAACTATAATAATAGGGTATCCTAAACATGATGGAAATCAACCTCATTCCATCCTCCTATATTGAATTACCTCCAGCATAAATTTCCTTATCAACTCATCAAACATCAATTCTTGTTCACTTTTTATTTCTATCTATCACAGACCATGCATATCAAAATCACCTAGAAGAGAAAGTAGAGAAGAAGGGGTGGCTAACCATCTATCCTGACCATCTGGATGTTGGAAGAAACACGCAAAAAATAATTACCTTTCAACACATAGTTCTCAACAAGGGTGGGGCATGAATAGAAATAAAAATGAAAATGCAATATGTAGTTGTTACAAACAGTAACAACATATATGTTAACATAAAAAAAACCACCCTACTACCACAACAAACACACAAAAACTATCGCATGCCAACATCACTACCACAATTAATGAATTAAAGAAAAAAACCGCCAAACACAATCTCGCATTCTATTTCATGTAACTATACTTCCATAACTACTATGTTTTTATGAACTATATTTTTCTAATTGATTTCATTTAATATTAACTTAACTAATTTTTTTATCTTTTGAATATTTTAGGTCACTAATCACACATCAATTTAATAGTTCTTGTTTATCAATTATGGTTACCTTCCATTTTTTACGTATATTATTATCATTCTATATTAAAATTAAACATCTTAATCATATTAACCATTCATTATTTCAATCCCCAACCATTTCCATATTAAATTGATTTATATTTCAAAAATTTCATAGCAATAAGGAATCTTCCAAGCCAGTTCATAGTTCAAATAAATAATTCTATACAAACTATGTATTCCTACATATCACATCACCACCATAGCCCCATAAGTTAAACATATCAAACAACAGCACCCATAATTTCATCATTTATACTTACCATCACATTAATCAATTTCATGAGATAGGCGTAACATAAAAACTTCATTCATGAAAATAAATATTAATTTCAACATGTGAATATAATTATACATTAATTATTTAAATGTTAGATCATAAAATTATAACACTACATGTAATTCCAAATTTTCATTTTAAATAACTATAAAAAAATTTAATTTTGTTCATGTGATAATGTATTTATATTTCCAATATAATATTTTGATTATATAGACTAAAAAGTTCATGATATAATAAGAATGATGACTATTCGTTCGGTTAATAAAATTCCCAGGAGATTCAAATATCTTCAACATGAAGAAATTATTTAAAATTGAACAAAAACTCACAATATCCTTCAATTTAATATTTAATCCAATTAATTATCATCATTTTTCAAACAATTACCATCCACCCAAATGAATTAATAATCACTCTAATGTCAGAAATTCCTAATAAATAAAGATAGAATATAGATTGCATACCCCTAAGAATCCTCCCTCTCTATAGCATCAAATTGGAGGTGAGAGGAAGAGGGAATATATAAATACTAGAATGAATAAGAGTAATGGAAAATTTCAATAAGACTTTACAAAACAATAATTTTATGGTTTTTAGTCACAAAAATTCCTAAAAAATAAGGTGAAATGTAAAAGAGATAAAGAAACTCATTTTTAACAATCATATATATCCCTCCCTTTATACGCCATAAAATTTCCATCTATTCACAATTTAATTATCATTTAAATAAAATCATATTTTTAATCGATTTAAAACATTCATAACATTAAATATAAATCAAATGAGTCAAAATAAATCAAAATAATTGCTTCAACATTTTATAACATTGAAATATAATTTTACATGTTGACAAAGTAGAAATTATGCTAAAGTGGATAGAAATTGATACCCATATGCAACTCATATACACTACCTAAGGGTAATGAAATTTTACCCTTATGAAGCATGTTACCCATATATGAGATTTAAATTTTTTTAATTTACTTACATACAAGGTGAACCTACTTTACATATCCTACATAAGAGCTCATATACCCTTTCATGAGATTTATTATACCTTTATTTAAGAAGGATACTACCCTTATGTAGCCTTAATAATTTTGGTTATACCCTTAAACAACTAAGAATTTACCTTTTCTCAGTGAATGAGAGATCTTTCTTACCCTTATTCAACATTTAAAAACTCTACTCTATATTCTTGAAATAAGTAAAAAAGGTGGATTACCCATACACTAAACAAAGACTATACCCCTTACCCTTACACAACTTATATAAAAGTATCCATACCTTCATGAAACACTAAAATCTTTTAAATGGGTAAGTATATTATTGAAAATGTTGCATTTTTTAATTACAATTTCAAATAAAAACTTAATAAATGTGATTTTTGTTACATTAAAAATTCTAAAAAACATAAAAAAGAATCACCGTAAAACTTTCAAATTAATTTCCAATTAAGTATTTAACACCATGAAATTTATTATTTAATTGGTAAAAACATTTTAAAACCTCTTTATAAATTGAAAAATTATTTTTCAAATGACTTATAAATTTATGTAATTTCTCTCAAACTACCTGACACCCCAAAATAACAAAGAACGTTCTCAGGATAATTTGGATTATACATTAGATACATCTCAAGCTATTATCATCCTTAAGAATTAAAAAAATATGAAGGATAGGGGGATGATTGGGAATAAATCAACCACCCAATGAGATACCACTAATGGAGGTCAGTTAATTTATAACACAAAAACCACTAAAAATATTCATAGGGAAGATGCCTCTGAAAAAAATTAGCTCGCCTAGATGGAAATGACAAGCTTAGAAAAAAAATATATAACAATTAATAAATTACAACAAATAAAATAATATAAGGGGAAACATTGAAACACATTTACTTAATATTGACTTAAATAGAAAACATTATTATATTTCTTATAAAAATACTTAGGTTTGTACTAAAATGAGGATATATACATTCATTACCCTTATTTCTCATGATAGCAGATAACATTCACAATATATCATGATTAACATAAAAAAGTAGATTAGAAATATTTCATAATAATTTATTGATAATATCATATATTTTACGCACAAAAAAAATAAATGAGATTAAATTAGGATTTCAGAATGTTAATAATTATTTTCAAATGATCCTTTTCATTCAATACAAGCATCAGAACATTATATGTTTAAAACATGTTATGTTAAAAGGTATACTGATAAAAAAAATACCTCTACGTCAATTGAACTTATGAAAATATGGTTTATCAGAAAACCATTTTAAATGAAATTCATTATTAATAAATTCTTTGAAACGTTATTTATGAAATCCTCTTTGTGAAAATATATACAACACCCTTTTAAAAACATCATTTAAAAAAACAAAAATTTAAAAAATATATGCTACTTTATTCAAGAAGACTTATTTCAAAAAAATAATTTCTTACTGAGTGGGTATCACTAAATTGTAGTACACAGTATAGATGGGACTTAGAATGATGATGTATTAAAAGTATATATATTTTTTCAAAAATAATTCATACAAAGTAAAAAAATATGCTGAAAAAAAGTATTATCTAATTTAATTCACCAATCACCACAGGGTTTAATTAACCCATCCCTATTTTCCTTTATAACTCAAAAATGTTTCATATAAAAAAATTTATTTTTATAAGAAAATAAAAAAATTCCCAAAATATATATATCCTTTGATATATAATATAATTCCAAAAAAATATATTCAATTAACATGATATCATACAATCTTTTTTATTCAACTAAAAAACACTAAAATTCTCTTTAGCAGGTTAGTATCAGTACACATAACATCAAAATTTTATATCTCAATTAGAAATATTTAATTCATTAAAAAAACAATAAGTTGAAAAAATACAATTTATCCATCTACAAAATAATTCCATGTTTTCAAAAAAACATTAATTACTATGATAATAATCGTGAAACAAATTCAAGGTATTTAACGTTCAAATTTACATTTTCCACAAGTGCATGAAATTCCCACAAATATTTTCACATATTGTTTCTTAACCTACTCAGGAACATATATAAACATATATAGAGATTATAAAATCAAAACAATAAAAGGAACCCATCCACAACACAATGATATCGTCTATTTTGGGCTGAACTAAATCACCCACAAGCTATTAAAGCATTTAGTGATATAATATGAATTGATTTTGGAAATGGTTTCCCTCTATTTCTATTCATGAATCCACAATACATGACACCAAAATAAGATCATTTACAACAAACCCAACTAATGTCATAGCTGTCAAACACTTTTATCACTTCATTCATAATAATTTATATGTGTAAATCATGCTAATCATCATCAATTTCAATATTTTCAAAAAAAACCCTTCTCTTTAATTACAAAAATTTAGTGATTAACCTTTATATGGGAGATTAATGACTCCATAACTAGAACACATGTTCATAGAAATTTTTTACGTTATCAATAGAAAGAAACTTTATCTCAAATATCACATTATTTTATAAGTTAATATAATATATGGGTTTCATGGATTAGGTTTCATTATGAAACATCTTCATACAAAATATCATTTAAAAAGTCTTTTAATAATTGAGAAACATGATTTTTTAGAAAGTTATATCAACACAATAATGTTGCAATCAATAAACAAATAAACCACAAAAAAACAATCAATATTTTTAATTCACTTATTTGAAAAAATCATGCCATCTATTTAAATATCCTTAACATTTGGTATGTTAATGATAAAAACATTACATTTTTTATGTCATGAATCAATTTTAACATGACGAAAAAATAAATTCATTAAAAAAATTATTTCTTAAGAAAGAGTTCTTAAACACTCTAATAAGGGTAACACAATTTGGACTTAAAATTTTAAAAAATTATTTTTTATATGACATTATTTCATATGTTAAATATAAAATGTAAAAAATTATACATTCTCAAGATTAAAATATCAAAAACTCCATAGCTACTACGTAAATTTTATCAACATCAGACCCGATACTCATAAAATTCTTATGAGAAACCATATCATAAATACACATTAATTAATTATTTTTTATATAATGATACAAATGGTATAATAACCAAAGATCATTAGGACTATTATATTTATTAAATTAGGTACAAATAACAATAATTAAAAACATGGGTATAACAAAATTATTTAAAACATATTATAAAGATCTTATAATCATATCCCTCTTCTAACACTGAATGGGATAACCTAGGGATGTATATATAAATGGTTTAATCCATAAAACCAACTAAGTAAATAATAAAATCATGAAAAAGATGAATTTAATACATTTTAGTCAACAGGAATATCAAGATGACATAAATTGGGTGATAATAATAAACATGATCATTTAATCAGGATATAAGATAATAACATCAAGGTTACATTTGAATGTGGAACCAAAATAAAACATGATAACATAATCATATGTTAATGATAACTAAAATGACATCATAACATATTGTTATTATCCTTCTATGCACCAAACTAATTATCTCATGAGATGAAAACATTACCCAATTCATTAGAGTGCTATATTATTTCATTCCCACCCAACACATTTATATCATGTCCATGTGATTATGAGAAACATTTATCATTAAAGATATAAATTTCTTTAATCACATATAACCCCATGATTAATAAGTGAGAGTTACATATTCCAATTAATGAAGTATAGGGACAACTAGGTGAATACCCTTGAGTGGAAATGGAGCTGAGTATTCACTACACAAATGTTAGGCATGGAAGATCATTGGATAATTTTAATTGCATAATGGTTGTACATTATTGTTTATTAGAGGGGTTAATGGGAGTGTAATGTGGTATATAATTACATATTATTTATAAGGATTTTCATGTTATGTGTAAGAAATATTACAAAATTTCCAATCGGAAATCAAAATTTCCCAGTATAAAAAAAGTACATGAAATACGAAGAAGAGTAGAGAGTCTCTTACCATGACATGGTTCTTCTAAAATATTGGGATAATATTTATAAGATCATTAAAAAAACTTTTAGGTATTAAGATAGGGATATATAGAGTAACATTATGATCAATGGGTTTTGAGTGAGGAGGATAGGGAGGAAAAGTATGCATTTATATAAAAATAGTGGACATTTTTTGTTAATTTCTATAAATAGGTTTTGGACTATATGTTGTAAAATAATAAAATCCGCAAACATTCTAATGGGTTTTTTCCAATGGTATCTACCAAATAGAATTACTTTTAAATATTTTACAAGACCATTAAATGAAATCTTTAAAAAAATATCCTGGTGATGTGGAAGTGTTTAAAGTTTATAAAGAATTTATTTTTAAACATTAAAATATATTATATGTTTTATATCATTAATTAGAATTGTTAAAATTAATAAAATAATATTAGAACACATTATTTAAAATGGGAAACATATTTTTCATGTATTCCCTTTTTAATATTTATTACATCATCTTTCACCTTTTATGATGTCATAATACATACCATATATTTATACCGTATTTAATTTTTACACAAAAATTCGATTATCTCAGAATATTATGAAAAAAACACCATTGAAAATTTTCAATTTTATGATTCTAATTTTTTTATCTTTTATAAAAATTATTTCTCTAAATATATTAATTTATAATTTTAAATCAAAATACTTATTTATTTAAAATAGTGGTTTTTACAATCATTACATTTTTCTGACCCTTATAGAGATTATATTGGACTTTACTAAATGATATTTTCATTATTTTCATAAATATTATTTCTTAAGGATATTATATTCAAATAATATTAATTTAAAAATTATTGAATTGTTCAAAAATAGTTGTTTAACTAAAACCGTATAATTTTCAAAAATTTAATTTGGGTTTCTTCATATCAAAATCTCAATTTTATCGACTCATATAAAACTATACCAGTGAAAAGGATGAAATATAATTATTATTTTATAAAAAAGAATAATACAACTTTATTCTATTAGAGTCCAGATATAGAGGCCCTCATTACACCAGTGTACACCCTAAGGGTATAGTGTGCAATTGTGGGGAATTCTTGGGGTTGTTTAATGAACATGGTTTGCATAATGATCTTGATAAGTTTGAAATTATCCTTTAAAAAGTTTCATTTATAATTTAGTTGACGAATATTTCTCTTGGGATTGGTCATGGGAAAAGAATAGTGAGGCCACCTCCCTCAGAATCTCTGACAGATGGGCTTTATATAGTATAATCATACTAATCCAGTCCATCAATCGTTACATTTGTAAAAATTTGACTTTATCATAACACTTATAATATTATAATCTTATCGGTCTCTATAAAAAGGCTATATTAACAGTGGATAAGATGCATAGTGGTCATTGAAATCTAAAAGGATATAAATTATAATTATTTCAAGGAAACCAAAGTAGTTCAAGAGTTTTCTATAACTATATTTCTTAATAAATAAACTTATTTATTCCAAATGGGAGTTTAATTTTTCAAATTTTGGGTCGTTAAATTCTTCACATATTAAAACATTTCACACTAAAAATATCATTTCATACACTAAAAATGATATGTTTAATTCTATTTCTTTTCATCTTCTCATTTTATTGTCACCACCTCAAACATATGGTTCCTTCATAACTCTTTAACCATGTGAGCTATTTGGTTTCATAGAACATTGTCTCTATGATCTAACATCTTCAAATGATTCTCCTCATATTAAAGTGATCATTCTCTAAGGGTACCACCTCTTCATTCAGTACATTTGAGGTTACTGGTATGTACCTCATAAATATGTATACAGAAAACACATCATGTATATAGGAATAGTTATGAGGGAGTGTTATTACATAGGACACATATCTGATGAGATCAGAGATCTCAAAGGGGGTGATGTTTCTTGGACTAAGATTTCACTTCTTCCAAAAACTCATAAATATATTACACTAATATATAAAATGGAGAACCTTATCTAAAATCTCATACTCATGGTTTCATTGATGATTTTTTCATATATTTTATATTGAATTAGTGAAAATTTCATATGTATTTGAATCATTTAATCCATCTCTGTAGTATCTTAGATAATATTTGGTTCCATAAGCATAAAATCTCTAACTTTATAGAAGCTTGTTGGAGTCTAAAACCTCTTCCCATACAGAGCCTTATAAGGTGTAATTTAAATGCTATAATAGAATCTTTTTTAATATGATAATATCACTAGGGTAAGGTTCTAGTCTAAACTACTTTATAAATCAATTGAAAATGATCTTATCATATTTTTTATAGTTTTAATGTCTCTCTCATATTGACCATCCATATATGGGTGATATGTGGTTCTAAAACTCCACCCTATATCCAACGCTTACTGAGGGATTCAATAGAAAATCAATAAAAACCTTTTATATCTATATGAAACAATGTGGAGTTGAACTCCATGTAGTTTTATTACTTATCTTATATATATAATGGATATTTGGTCAATATAGGAATAAAAATTAATATAAATTAAATGCAGAGTCTTAGAAAGGTGGTATACTACCACCTAGATAGAATTATTGCCTTCAGGTGTCCTGAGGAGTCCTATTATGAAGATCATGGTTATGTTTTCCAATTTCTATATTGTTATAGGATATGGTTTCATCATACCCTTATATATATTTCTTTTAAACTTGACGTGTTGTCATACTATGTATCAAGATACCAATTCTACAATCTCCCTCTATGATATCCCAATATAAGTTTTTCTTCTGATCTTTATACATATTTGTACTTCTCAGATGAATAGAGATCAATGATATTTATGTATCATCTATAAGTTTCCTCTTTATTTTTAGTTCTTATAGAACACATATCTTAGTCTCAAACCTAATAACTTAGTCTTTAATAATGTTGAACACTAGAATATTTAACACCATTTTTTGTAATGTTACAACATCTTTTTGGGATTATTTGATCCTTCCAAGAATGGATCCTTGATAAATTATTTGATCATGGTAGTATGAATATAAATTTATTATAACCATTTCTATCCATTTATTTCACAATAATATTGATTCCCCTTCAATCATCATCATAGATAGTGTTTCCCGATTCATTCTAATTAGAGCGTCAACCACTTTTTTTCCTTTCCTGCATGGTAATGGATTCAAAAATCATAATCATTGATTATATCTAACCACCTTATTTGGTTCATATTTATATCCTTTAGTGTGAGTATATACATCAGGATTTCATGATCTTTATATGTATCACATTTCTCCCAATAGAGATAATGTCACTAAATATCAAACATGAGGATCACTATATCCATTTCCAGATCTTGCATTGGGTAGTTCTTCTCATTAATCATGAATTTTGTAGATGCATAGGATGTCACATTTTTATCTTGTATTATTAATCATACCAAGACCTTTATAGATGTGTTACTATAAATAACAAAACCTTCCCACTAGTGCATAATGTGAGAACAAGTGCAAGGATTAACTTATTTTTTAACTCTTTTATGCTTTCCACTCATTCAAAATTCCAGAATACATTCACTCCCTCCTAATTTTTCTTAATTAATTGGATATATAATCTTTATAAGTTTATATCAACTCAAATATAGTACCCATGTTATCCAAGGAAACTGTATATATATATATCAGAAATGTTTGTTTGGGCCATACTTCAATTTCCTATCTTTTTGGAGGAACTATATATATCCCTTTTTAGTGAAAAGTTTCCCTATAAATTTTACATTCTCCATCCCAATCATTAATTTATTATAATTCACATATAAATATTACATTTTAAATGTTTTCAGTATATCATTCAAATTCTCCCATGTCCCTCCTTACTTTTTTAGTAGATAAGAATAACATCTATAAGGACTACCACAAATTTGTTGAGTTAATCCATAAATATTCAATTAAATAAGTCCATAAAAATAGAAAGAAAATTTTGGAGTAAAAATGTAATAATTATGAAGACATAGTGATCATACATTTTAAATAATGTTTTCTTGGGGAAAGTATCCTTTTTACCTTTACATGATAATATTCTGACCAAAGATCAACCCTAGATAAGTACTATGCTTCAAATTATTGATTTAAAAAGTCATGAACCTATTTTAGATGATAATTTTTCTTTTCATGATATGGTGGAGCTCATGATAATTAATACATAGGATAATTGACACATCTTTTTTCTTAATGAAGAGGACCAGTTCACCCCATAATGAAGCACTTTTGCTTATAATCCCTTCATCCAGATTCTCTTACAGTTTCTTTTTTAACCCCTAGGTTTAGAAAAGTCCATTCTATATTGATTATTAGAAATTTGTAAATATTTTTTTATAATATCGATTGACAACTCAACCTCACAGAATGGAGGAAGAACACAAAATTATTTGAGAAACATGTCATCATATTGTTTAAAATAGGCATGTCATTAAGGATTATATTTTCCTTAGTATAAATAATTTTATCTATTTATTATTACTCATAACAAAATGATACAAAAAGTCAAGATAATGATACCAAAGGAGGATCATACTCCTCCAATGACTTTTATATAATTAGAGAGTGATTTTTGATAAAGAGGGTGATTTCCTTCTCTCGATAACTTATGATTTATCTATACAAGGTAATCTAATAAAAACCTATAATTAAATTGAATTTAACAAAAGGGAATGTTAAGAGGTTCATTGGGAGTTTAATAATATAGATATGGATAGGTGATGATTTATATTATTGGGATAAAATAATTGACTCATTTTCCGTCATCAGTGATAACATTACATACATGTTTTCTAGTGGTTTTTGAATACTTATACTAAAATTTCAGGATACAAAATATTACATATAATCACAATCAAATAATAAATTTACTAGTCTGTAATAAATAACTAGTGTACCTATCAATACATTGTAATAGGGATCCACTTTAGCAGTTGTGATGGATAATATCACAATATCTCATTTGGCCATAGTGGTTGTTGGAATCAGTTATCCTTGAAAACCCTTGGCATAGTGCATTAATTCAAATAATATCCTTGTTCTTTACAGTTTATACATTTGACAAGAGTCTGAGTGTTAAATAGAGTATCCATTTATTCCACCACATTGTAGGGTTTCTCCTAATGTAAATTTTTTTCTAGGTATCCCTCTTTGTCATTCCTTAATCATTTCCATATCCCCTTTATTAAATATTAATTATGGATCATCTGAATTTTTTTTGACAAGGAAGATCCTCTACATTATTTCCACCATGATATTTCTCCATCTCTTTACCCGAATTAAAATCCATTCTCTGATTCCTATCTAAAAATTTGTGCGAACACATAGATTCAATAACCTCCATTTCAACTTTTTTGGATCATTATATATTTTTATCATATATTACATTATATTTAATCTCCAATGTTTTTTTATATTCAACTCTATCCCTCCAAATAATCATTTTCATTCACATTCTAGGAAACTAAATATGTTAAAAGTGTATTGTAAAAATCATGTGAAGTTCACCTCATTTCCATAATGGATTCATCATCCTTTTTCATGACGTTAAATAAATCACTCTCAATTTTATGTTAGAGAGTGTGTGAAAAAAATTTATTGAAAACAAAATTGGTAATTCCTTCCACTAGATCACTTAGGTCCCTTCCTCAAGCTTCTGATTTTTTTAAAATGTCTAAAATTTAAAAACATCCACTTCAATATATTAAAAATCCATCACAAATATATTTGTTATAGAACATTAATGGATGGAAATTTTTTTATTGGATTTGATACATTTACCTATGATTAAGGGATCAGACGATCCAATGAAATTCATAGGCCATTTTAACATAAAGGTCTCAATTACAAATTCCCATTTTTATAGGGGTTGTGGTTTTTCTCCATGATTCAATATTCTATTCAAAACAATACTTAACAAGGAAAATATTAACACGGATTTCCCAATTAGTACTCCATTTGGGTTAGGTATCTCATTTGGGATGTCATCACAGTGCCTCTCACATTGGGTGTTGAATCAATTCAACCTATTTACATACATTAACAAGAATAAAGGGATAATTATAGATAATTTTTTAAACTACTAAACACATAAAATGGAAATTATTAATATTAAATAGATAACTCAAAAATGAAAAAAAATTCTTAATGTTTAAATTTAGAGGTTTCAATATAAGTTGTCCATGATCTATTTTATAGCACAAAATATTAGAGGAATATTATTCCCTTAATAATGGTTTGTAAAGTGCTTATAAATTTATAAAATCATATCTCCTAAGATTTTCTAAATAGGTGTAAGGAAAGGAAATTTTTCATGCACGAAGTGATGGTCATGTTAATGTCCAATGATCTCCCTTCAAGTTTATTACCCCTTTGTACAACTTTCCTAGATCCATATCCACTTATATTATCTAGATTGTAATTTTGTTTATTGGAAACCACTTAATCAATGAAATTCCATAATTTATATATACTTTACTATGTTTTGTATTAACCTTGAGTATTAAATTAAATATTTATAATAACAATTTCCAAAAATAACTAGGATTTCATATGATAATAATTATGATTGATCATATCTTTAATACATAATAATTCATGATTAATTACATAAAATACACATATTACAATACCAGATGATTGTGAGGCCTAGTGTATTTTGGGAGATTAGTTATATATCACATTAATCTGAAACATGGGTACACCAATATTATTTAAAACTCCTTATCATCCTCCTAAGATTACATCTATCTTTTAAAACTACATATGATAAGCTAGGGATATTCATAAGAAATGGGTGAGTTAGTGGTAATAGAAAGTGAATAATCAAAGTATACCACAATTAATTTAATACATTTTAGTTTAAAGGAATATCAAGGTGACATAAAATGGGTGAGAAACGTAAACATGAACATGAATTAATGATATAATATGGTAACCACAAGGAAACATTGGTATGTAGAAAAAATTTAAAATGCTACACCATAAGAATAGGTCAAGGTTGTTGATTCCTTCCAAATATGAAACAACAAAAACAAAAATGAAGAACACCCAAACATGGATATCATTTCCACATAAGGGAAAGGATGAAAAATATAGTCAAAGGATCTTGATTATGTGACCACTACATGGTCAGGTAAAGTCTCCACGCAAGGTTCCTAACCAGCAGAATGTCCTGCAGAGCCCTCCTTAGTCAGGAACCTCGTTCATCAAGGGTAAAATGGTGAAAAATGGATGAGCATCCCCCAAAACGCAAGTTTTTTCATTGTAATGTACATGAAAAACTGAATGAAAACCTTTGAGAATCATGGGAAGAGGAATTTCAATGAAGAAACCAGTGGTGGTCCCAAAAATCATGCACCAAATCATTATTGGGATTAATAAAAACCCTAGATGAAATCCAACCCATCTTGAAAGACCCATGATCATTTATCCTAATGAATTTAGTAGATAAATTTGAAGAGTTGAGAGGATATTTTTATCACTAAAGGATACACGATGTGTGCTTCGATCAATTTGTGAGACACCATGAGAACTCAGCATCATGACTACCTCACCTTGTGAAGTCCGTTTTTCTTATAATCCACACCACTTGGAAGCCTTCATGTGCATTTAGAAAAATACAAGGATCTCTATAGAGAAATGGAAAAACATTTCCCCAACATGTTTGCATGATATCTATAAACCCCATATTGTTTAAGTGAAATGTCTCCAAAAAACAGGTATAAAATCCCGACATTGATCATGAAATCCCAAATGACCCCAGACCTTTAGGAAATTATTACAAGGATGTAGAAAAAGTGAAGGTGAGTGGGGACTGTGATCAATGAAAAAATGAAGCATGCCCCAAAAGACAAGTGAAACACCATGATCCCTTGGTGACATGCCCACCTTGCCCCGTAGAAGCCCTTTGGCTGAACGAATTGTCCACAAAATTCTCAAACACCACAAAACCCATAATAGTCACGCATAGAATCACCAAAAAATAGAGTAAATACACCAAATACCATATAAACAATCTCACATGAATCTTGAAGTTCATCACATAAAATGAAGGATATAATAAAGGAGAAGGTGAGTTTGTTTTGTCGTCACCAAAGGGCGTGAAATTCACCCAATTCACCCTCGGCATTCTCCCGTGATTCCCCAAGACAATCCATAAAAGGACTCATGTATGCCTTCCAACAATCATTTTGATTTTTTGATGACCCTTGGACATGTCAACATGATTACATGGAAGTACTTCGAATCCCAATTCATTAATGGTCAGCAATAATCTGATAAAGGACGGATTGACTTGCGGCCACTGAAAATCAAGCGGCACCCTTGATGACATCCACTATAGAGACTCACAAAAACATGTAATGCCAGACCCCAAATCGACTCTAGTATAGAGTTGTTCTAGATTCCCTACACAAATATGTGACAACGTGAATGGATATGCCTATATATTCCTAACTCCAACTCAGGAAAAATGGTTTGGTTGGTTCGTTTTTTGGTTGGCAGATCAAACTCTAGAAGTTTGGACCTAGACAGCTACTACACACATCAGCACTTAGACTCTGGGATTTTTCACACATTCAATCACATGACTAGTCAACATTACATGAGGTAATAGACTAGTGGACCATTAGAAGAGTCATGCGCCAGATAATAAATACCTATGTGTGATCAACTAAAGATCACGCGAAGGACATCTGATGAGTCTTGTGAAAACGATATCGCATGTCCTCCAGACCACTTGAGTCCCAAAAAAACTGACACTAAACTAAACCAAGGCACTAAAAAACGAGGGAAAAACCAGGATTCAAGGTGAAAAAACCAAGTGGCAGACCTGATCATGGCCCTCTGTGTTCTTCACGAGTGCTAATCAAGAATATGTGATGGTACCAAGTCATGCCACTCGGACCTCACAACATCCCTTTGTCATGTCTTATGGGATATAAATAATGCCCTATACATTCTAGTAAAATCCTTGATGACCCATCGAGGCCAGCACTTGGATCGTGAGAACCCTCTTGGTTCGTCATCTTAGAGTTGTGACACCCTAAGGACACACTGCCTAACTCGTAAAATGGCACGCACTCATGTCAGTTGAGTCTCATCGACACATATGTACATGATAATCTAGCTCTTTTGGTGTACCACCAAAAACCTTATCCTAGTACCATAATGTCACCCTATGGTGTTAGCCAAGACAAGAGACACCCTCAAACCACTCCATTATGGCTCTCACAACACCCTCCTCATGTGTCAAGCCAGGTCACCTGATGAACTCCAAGGAATTCCCACAGGATCATGTGACACCTTTCCGATTGAGAGGCCTATTAACCATGTCATCCTTAGTGTGAAATCCCAAACATATCCAAAAGAACTACAAGGACTCTGATTCTCACCATAATTAGGATATGTAGGATTTTTCCATAATGGACTGATATCTATATCAAATACTCAAGGGACTTCCCTAATCTACAGATCCCTAATCCACTCAACCTGAGGCTGATCATGCACTCCCCCTTGTTTTTCACAATGATCATTGCCCAAGTGGGATTAGGGGTATATAAAAAACACCTCAATAAGCATAAAATACCCATCCACCAAGGAAGCCTCAGTATGTATGCCTCAACATCGAATGATCTACAATGACTCTGATTCCTGTCATAAATAGGTTATGTAGGACATCTGTTGCAGGATTGAGCTCAAATATTGGTTTTTTCAACACCACCCATATTTTTCTTTACCACATGATGTTAAACTCTTCAGATCAACTGAACAATGTAGGTTCTGATTCCTTCCATAACCAAGATATTTAGGACATCTCTTTCAGACTCAAGCTCTAATATTTGGTGTTTTGACACCCCTCCCATATGTGTCCTTACTACATGTTGCTAAACAGCATAGATCGACTGTAATATGTGTGTTTTGATTCTAGTAATAACAATGATACCTAGGACACATCATAATGGCTCAATCCCACCATCGGAATATCAAACGCCTCCATAAACGGGAGCATGGCCAAAATCACTTGTACAAATGGTTTCATTATATAAGAAACAACTCATTATTAAAAAAATGATGAAGAACCTTGGATACATATATATGGATAAAAAAAATATATCCCATTTTATCGCACATAAAAACTGTTAACCCATAGCCATTATATTAGGTTAACCAATCCCACATCAGGAATATGAAGAGATTCTCGAACATTTATTAAATATATAATAGAGTCCTAATGTAGGAAATAATTCCCCTCAAAATGGTGTAATGAGACCAACCACTCATCCTATCGACCAATGTGAGTCTGCAAGAGTCCCTAGGCTTGAAATATCAGACGACTGTAGACCGTTTGGAAAGAAGGTTCATAACAAGCTATTAATGGGGGAACCGTTATGAGTTTCTGGGAAAAGTGAAAATGTTAACACAAAGAGAGGAATACATTCAACACTACGAAATACCGATGAAATAAAAATATTGAACCCAACATGAATCCTTGAAATAAGATAATGATCAAGTTATAATTTATTAGACGGTTTCATTTTTCCCCATACACAAACCAAAATGATGAATCTGACCCAAATCCCTCTAATAACTGACAATTGGGATACAATCCATCAAGCCATGTTTCTTTCCCCCTATACACAAAAAAAATTGATTAGATCATTGTGAGCATCATAGGCCACTTTTCTTTGTAAACCATATATAGACATAGCAATAAGAACATCATAAACCAAGACTCATATAAATCCATCATTATGCTAACAAGTCCATGCGGACAGAATGACCAGAAATGGAATATAGAACAATTGTGTTGACTTTGCATATCTGATTGAGAATTATTATGCCTATGATATTGCACAGACTAGTGTCCTTTTTCCCTATTGTATGAATGATTTCATACTCCCAATCTGAGAGAACTTCTTCATCCTATAGCACACATTCTGCTACTCCATTTTCTCCACGACCCCTGTGAGTCATAAAATGGTCTCGCCTACCAAAAAACTCTAGTAGTAGGCAGAAAACATGATTATTTGGGAGTACCACCGATATAGTAGAATCTCGACTATGGAAGATACTTTAGGGATTCTATTATCATGAAAGGTGATGAGTTCAAATCACTTGATGAAGGTTGTCACTAAACTAGTGGGCCCCATTTCCATGACTAGTCACATTGGGAGACCATCCCCAAAGCATGGAAACCACCACCTTCTTTACCTAATGAAGGTAGATTAGGGGGAAGGATCCATCTTCCCCATGGTTCAGGCACCACAAAAGAGTGAAACTTCTAATTAAGGTCACCATCATTATCATACTTATACCTATCAGCTTCCTACTGAGAGTACCTACCGATAGATCACCACCTCGAACACCCATGAAAGGGATCCAATGAGGAAGACCCATCAGACAAAGAATACACTAGATACCCAAGAAAGGGATAATACCTCCAATCTTGGTGAAATCACCTGCCAACATACTCTGGCAGGGACTAGTAGGAAGGCTCATATCTGTGCTCTGTCAGAACAATTTTGTGGGCATATTCCTATAGAAAAAATGAGAGAGGTTCATACTCTTACCCTCATTCGTGAATCCCATCAGAATATCCCGACGTTACATGGAGGAATGAAGTGGGAACACATCCCCATTTCAATATAATATATCTATAAATAGGTTGTGGAGATGGAAAAGAAGCGGGCTTATATCTCCACACACACATTTCTAAAATTCCAATACATTTTAACCATAGCCGATGAACTCCACTGGCATATTCTGGAACTGTTGCAGATCAAGGGATAGGCAATACTCTTATCCCTATCTCTAGGACAACTCAAATCTATGATCATCATGATCAAGTGGTTATATCGAATAAAGCACACAATATTTCTCTCACATGGGAATATTATCAGAATATCCAAATGAAGCATAAGGAATATGACTGGGATCATAATCTCATTATAACTGGGGCCAAATAGGTGAGAGAAGCACATTCCTCGAGATAGGGGCACATGCCAATCAAAGAGGACTTGTGGCATAATCCAGAGGCATATGATCAGGCTCATATCCCCGTTCTAGTCGAGGCTAACTAGGTGAGAGTGTAACAATCCTCAGAACATACTCATTTTCTTATTAATGAATCTTCTCTACATACTCCATCAGCTAAAATAATCAAGGTGCATATTCCATCTTCCGCCAATGAAAAACTGCACTAGCATCATTCCAATGCAATATAAGAGGAGGCACATATTAATTCTCCCATTCTAGAGGTCTATTGACATATTCTAATAGGGAATATATATCCAGAATAAGAATATACCCCTAATACAACTGGGGCCAACCAGGTGATATTGGAACATGAATTAGGATGGGCGCATACTTCTACCAGCAATGGCCAATGACATATCCCAATGGTTCAAGATTGGGACCATGCCCCCTTCTTGTCTGAGGCTCACCAAGTTAAAGTGTCACCTGCCTCAAGACAGGCTAATATCCCTATTGACAATGAGGCACCATAATGACATATTATGACAACTCCTCATTTGTGCACTCATATCCCAACAACACCAGCCGATAATAAAAAAAATTATGAAAACCATCTTATAGAAGAAATATATCCCTGCACAACCATGAAAGGTAGGTCAACATATTTATTCCACGATGTAGACCATGACTTGTATTTCCAATTATCTCAATGCCATTTTCCATGAAGTTGTTCGAGACACACTCGTAACACCACGAGGTTCTATTGAAACTTTTATCGAATCAGAAATAGGAGATGTTCATTACCATAATAATCATCATCATGGTAATGTGGAGATGGATTGCAAGACTCTACTCCTGACATCTACAATGGTCAAAATCCCCATGATGATATCTATCATGGGAAATATAGTCTTACCTTTATATAGAAACCTCTATACAGAGAGGTGGAAAAAACACAAACACCTTTGTATAGAGAGGTTCTTGAAACACTAGGGTACACTGTATATAGTTTCCCATTAGAATCTTGTAGCACTCCACTCCAGTCTGCAAGTGACCATCAGGGTCATCTTATATGGCCTAACCGGATGGAGGTGTATAATTATAATGAAGAATAGGTCAACATTAACATATGGAGACAGTTAACTGGAAAAAACCTCCCCATCATGTTCTGGACCCTCTCCACTTCCAGCTATGAGATCCTTGATGATCTAGTAAAGGAGTTCATTCCTTATCTACGCCATAATGTGTGGGATACTCATCAATGACTAAAGGATTGGAACCTCCCTCATCCAAGATATAAGTGTCACCTTCATATGATCAAGAGACTATGTTTCCAACTTGACCTATCTACTATCTCCATGTCCTATGATCCAAACCCAAAAAAGTATAGTCCATATTTTCAACACACCATCCACTATTGGATCATCACAGTTCATCAGTTGATCTCGGAATCCACATTAGGCATCATAATTCAAGGATGGGTATATAATAGAGCATTACACTATGTTTCTTTCCTAAAAGATCATATCCCCTCAAACATGAAATACTACAATGTTATAGCCTCTGATGAAATTAGGGGATCAGAAAATGCTTGTGCTAGTTGGTCAGTGAAACAAAATAACCCCTCTCCAACAATGCCTATACAACATAGATAGAGAGAGAGGATAGCCAAAATAACTTCAAACTAGTCCCATCATGACAATATAAGGATGTAATGATCATGGAGATTGATGTTACGATCACCTAAACGACTACCTATAAGGAACAATCCTCATAATGGGCTGCCATCGCACCCAGCTCTCATGCAAGAACAATTTTGCCGCATCATAGAGACCACATTAGCATCTTCCATAGTTTCCATCAAAGAATGGACTCAGACCCCTGGACCAATATAACATTTTCCACTTCCTACACCCCTCTGGTCATCAGTTCCCATGAAAATTCAGGACATGCTTATTGTAGTCCCAGATAAGCCATATCCCATAGGTCTGGGGGAATTTATATCTAAATCACCATCTCCAAATTCATTTTCCCCTAAAAAGGTATGGGATACATCAACATAAATTCTAGATAACCTCAACCGAAATAGGTTGGGGACAACTACTTCTTTATCTCTAATGATATCCCCAGATAAACCCCAGCACATAGGGATGGGGTTATTTTTATCTTCATCAAAACCCTAGATGGAATTAATATTCTCTAGGTTGGGAAGAAGAGATCAAAAATAAATGTCTCATTAGTTCCTCCCACCATAAGAAAAAAATATATTGGTTGGATCTTGTTCACAAACCCAAATAAAAATTACCATAAGGTCACCATTCATAAACCAAGAGAAGATAAGTGTAAATTGAAAGCAATCAGGCCCCACTAGGGTCGCAATCCAAAATGGCACAATAAGGCCATGGTTTTGAATAATAACCCCAATAAAATCTTTATAGATCTGGATTTCCAAGTGGAAAGTACTGCCATAGCCCCCATTGCATGATATTCCTCTATAATTGTCATAACTATTAACATCGCTAAATTGGGTCAAGATCCAAATGCATAGGTTCGCAACAAGGAAGACATACCCAAGGAGGAGGGTGATTTGGACACAATAAATACGGGTTTTCACACCTAGAATCAAAGAAGACTATAGAATTTGGCACCACTAAATAATGATTTTCCACCTCATCAGAGTAATATCTCTAAATATAAATGTAATGAAGTGACAACACCTAGGTTTCCTTATTATGAAGAGAACTTGTCATAATATGAGTGTGAAATATGAGGGCTACGATAGCTCTATGAGGAGCTACATAAGAGAAAAATTCCCATTGTATATCATCTCTAGCCAGAGGTGAATATTCTCCATCCTATGGTTGATCTGAAAACTAGAGTAGTGTTTGATTATCATATTGGATTCAGTTCTAGGAAGAATATCTATATAAATGAAGAAGCTAGAAACGATCATGTATTCCCCCTACTATTGTGATATCCTCTCCCTCACCAGGGTAACTCCTTAGTCATATAACAAATAGAGGATCAGTAGGAAAGGAATTTTGACCACCTTATCATCCCCCACCCTCTCCCTACAGATGGGTGACGACATAAACAATAGGACCTCTTGAATTGTTCACTTCCATTGAATCCCTTTCTACTCAGATGGAAGCTAGGGAAGGGCAGCATAAACCAGTGGAGCTTGAGAAGAATCCATATCCTGATTGGGTAGACGATACCCCACCTACACCAAACACCAGAAATCCTACATTTTCCACCTTCAATGGTGTAGGATATACATAGAATTATATCACACACATCATGTCTCGATGCACACCATTGATGGACCCTCGAGATCAGTAGGAGGTGACCATGACAAAGTGTTTCAAACAGGCATTGATAGGTCCAGTATTTTTCTTGTATAACAGTCTACCTATAGGATATGTCATGGGATGGTACAATCTTCATCATTAGCTCATTCTATTATTCAGTTCATTACTTGGGAAAATTACAATCATCGACTTGATGAACTGAAATAAGTGTAATAATGAAAGGTTTTCCAACTTCATAGATAGGTGGAAGGGTTTGAACTAATCACTCAGCATCCCTGTCATGCAGGAAAAAAAACTAGAACTCTATACTATAAATCTTAGGGATGAGCTCTAGACACCCCTAATCCCCATGAAATATCCAGAAAGATTTATACATTTTTCTGAAATAGCACAAAATCTTAAAGAGTCTATCCAACAAACCCAATCGATTTCTCATCCCATTCTCACAACACAAGGAAAAATCTAGGAGGATCGGATGTTGTAGCTATCACCATTAAGTCCATAATAGTCCAATAAGCTAGGAAATCTCCAAACATCCCAACACCTCCTACTAACTGATAGAAGCCACATAATCACCATCAACTTGAATCACATAGAAAACATGACCACCCATGATTTAAGGAATGAATAAAAAAGGTTTACTCTTTCTAAAATGAAAAATTACCTTGATACTTCATGGTATCCATAGAAAAAAACATACTCACACTTTTGATTCCCAAGAAGCCTAATGAATTCGACCTCATCGATTATCCCATTTATTGGCCTTTCCACAGAAGGCTAGGTCATAATATCAATAAATGTTTTTTCTTTAACAACATCCTTCATGTCATGGTCGACTTTGGATCTGTGGCATTAGATGGTCCTATAGAACAAGTTTCTTGTATAACCACTTCCTGGTCAGAGAAAAAGAAAGGATGGTCGAATGTTTCTTGCAGGAAAGGATAGAAGTCCAACAACTAGATGAATCATAAGATAGTTCATCATGCTCAGGGAACCTTTAGGATACAATTTCAGAAACACAAAAAATCTACACCACCAAAAAAGGAGAGGTCTGATGTACCTTTCAAGGTTGGGTGTGACCACTAGAAGAAGAAATAAAAGAGTAAGAGTTATGTTCTTCTCTAAAGTAGACTCTAACTCTTGATTATTTCTTCCTCGTAGAATCTGTAGCATGGGTACCACCCTACTAAATCGAATCTTTATATAGCGAAGAAATCATATTTTGTTATGCCAACACAATACACATGATGAACCCCTTCTCTTATGATGATTATTCACCCAAATTTAGTATCTCACATATAACAGTGGAACGAGACACATCATACCTTTGTACATATCAGGAAACTCAATAACATCAATGCCCAAAGGGTGTTGATTGAAAATGGATCCAGGTTCAATATCATCCTATCTTAAACCCTCTGATGTTTGGTGTATATAGAAGGAGAAATATCCCAAACAATGTTGACAATTAGTGATCTGATAAGAATGAGAAAAGGCCCCCTGTAAATATTAAGGTGGAGACCCAGTTTGGGGAGCTCACATTAGATGTCGAGTTCATGGTCATCCGACAAGACACTACATATAATTTATTTCTTTGAATGATATGGATCTATATCCACTCAGTGATACCATCAACATTCCATCAATGTTTAATGTACCTCATCAATGGAAAGGTCAGCATACATCATAGTGACAATTCCCCCTTCGAGGGATGTGAAACCATATATGTGGAAGTAAAATTATACATGAAGGAATGAATATAGCTGTTGGGGATGATGTTATATAGGATTCATAGACAATTTTTTAGGGACCACCCATATAAATCTGTAGAGGATGCTCAATAATGATTATGTGCTCCCTATAAACATGGTCAAAATAGGAGACCCAATCCCATAGGTCTAGGCCACCACTATGCTCAGGAAAAATCATCTTTAGCGTCTCTCTGTATTGACTCAAATGATAAGATATGACATGGAAATAGAAGAAGAAGAAGATGATGGGGTCAAAAATTATCCTATAGATTTGGAGGAATATGTATCTACCACCATAGTTAAGCTCCATCAGATAAAAGTAGGGATAGAGGAAGACCCACTCCCTACCTTGATTAGTTTTCTCATGCCTCTTAATGAGCAAAAGATGTATATCGCATTCCTAAAGTAAAAAATGATATGTGTTTTCATTGAACTATACATAAATTCCTTGATTAAATCCATATGTGGATATGCACCATCATGGACTACCTGAAGAGTATCGGGGTTACAATTAGGTTGCCAGGAGAATGCACCCCTCTCATGCTTAAAACATGGTTGTGGATGTAAACATGTTGATCAAGGACAACATTGTTCATGAAGTGTAATACCTGAAATGGATTTCCAACATCATCTCCATCAAGAATAATAATGGAAATTTTAGGGTCTGCATTGATTTAATATACCTTAATCAGCATTTCTTGAAGGATGATTTCCCACTATTGACCACAAAACTCTTCATCGATGCCACTATAGGATTTAAAGCCATTTTCATCAGGGATGAGTACTTGGAGTACAGTAAGATCAAAATGTCACCCAATGATGAAGAATCCACCACCTTTAGGCCACCCTAGGGGATATTTATGACCAGGGCATGCCCATCAGATTAAAGAATGCAAACATCAAATATCATCGCAACATGAATCGCATCTTTTAGCCATTTTCAGGAAGGATAGTTGAGTGTTATGTCAAAGACATGGTCATCAAATGTCGAAAGTGATGTGATCACTTTACAGATATTTGAGAAATCTTAGACAAGTTGTGTCATCATAGTATAAAGAGTAATCCACTAAGATGTTATTTTTCTGTAACATTATGTAAATTCACTGGTTTTGTAGTACACCACTATAGTATTGTGGAAGACTTGGAGAAGACTGGTGGTATTATAGAAATGTCATCACACTAGAATATAAAAGAACTAAGGGTGATCCATGGGAACATCACCAATATTCATAGATTCATAACCAACCTAGTTGTCAAAGAGATCCACTTCATGACGCTATTGAAGAAGGGGGTCACTTAATAATGCAGTGATGAGTATAAAAATGATTTCAAAAATCTCATACAGTATTTGCAACACCCAAAAATTTTTATTCCTCAGGTGGAAGGGATGTCACTATTGTTATATTTGGACACTATAAAACACTCAATAGGTTCCCTCCTTGCATAAAAGAATGATGTGATGAGAAATACTAGTCTCTACTAAATCAGTTGGACAAATCTAGGTGTTGAGACTAGATATTCTGATGTCAATAAGAACTACACTGCACTCAAAACCACAGTGAAAAATATGAGGCATTACCTGAATTACCATGAGGTCCACCTAGTCTCTCATATCAACCCACTCAAGTATATCCTTGGACACCCTATGTTGACTGGGCCCTTGGATCGATTTGTGGTCATTCTATAGCAGTATGACATCTAGTTTATTTCCCAAAATTCAGTAAAAGGTCAAGCTATGAATGACATCCAAGTAGCACATACCACTCTAGATAATACATAATAGTACCTTGAGATCCTAGATGAGGATTTCTTTTAATCCCATGACACTCCCTGGACATGGTATATGTATTTTGATGGAACCTAACGGAGTCATATCAGCACAACAATGGAAAAACTGAAGCTCAGTCGGGTCCGACTAGGGGTTATATTTGTCTCTCCGTACAAAGTAGTTCTTCCTTACTATTTCTTACATTTTGAAGGCTAAAAAACAATGAAGATGACTACCAAGACCTCATCACTGGGTTTGAAGTAGCTTTACAGCTACACATAGCTTACCTGAACATCTATGGGTATTCATAATTGGTGATAAATCAGATCAACGACAAATATTCCATTAAGAAGAAATAACTAGCCCCCCTAAAATTCTATTTATGGGGGAAAATGGATGAATTCCTCTTTGAGACAACATTTCATTATATCCCTTTATCACAAAATTCTTGTGTCGAAGAACTGGTAATGCAGCTGCCATCTTTACTGACCCTGATTAGGAAGAGGAATCATTCCACATAACACATTGAAGAATGGTCTCATCGATCATCATATGTGATATTAAAAAGATCAATATGGTCAGCACCTACCCAGAGCATGAAAAACCAACTTCCTCATCTGGGTGGAGGGATTCCATAATCATATATCTTTAAGATGGAACTATCCCGATAGATCACACTTGAAAGGAACATATTCAACGATGGAGGGAAAACTTCACCTTGAAGGACGGACCAAATGATCGGAAAATACTATACAATTGTGGTTTTGACAGAATTATCTTTATGATCATAATGGAATGAAAAATCATCACTATCATGGAAGAGGTCCATGTAGGATCCAATGTTGCCCACCGATCTGGATCTAGGTTATCCTATCATACGAAAAGGTTGGGGTATTACCGGAAGACCATGATACAAGATTTCCTTAAATTCACCAGAAAATGTCATAGATTCTAGATTCATGAAAACATAATCCATCAATCCTATAAATTACTACATACATCCAAATATTCTTGTCCATTCTTTGTTTGGGGGATGGATGTTGTGGGACCATATCCCCCAGTCACCGCAAAGCTATTCAAGTACTTCATTAATTCTACTGAATTCTACTCTAAATGGGTAGAGGAAATACCCCTTAAGGAATTTGGAATGTAGAATATCATTAACTTCGTAATGTCTCATATCATCATCAGTTTCAGAGTCCCTCACATTATATTGATGAAAAACAACACAAACTTGTATTCTGTAGAGTTGAAGAAGCTATACCAGGAATATAACAATGAATTAAATCACTCATATCACTATCATATGATAAAAACGGTAAGGTATAGGCCTTCAATAAGACCCTATTGGAAATACTCTAGATGATGAAGAACAAGAATAAGAGTTCTCAGCTATAAACACTCCGCAATGATTTATTTTCTACTGTACCACCATATGTACTACTACACAAGTGAAGCCATACTCATTGGTCTGCGGGACTGAGGTGGTGCTACCAATATAGGTATACCTTCCTTCACTCTAAATATCTATTTTCAAAAAACAATAAAATTATTAATAATCATTGAAAAAATTGGATGAGTCGGAGAGGCTAGATGAGAAGAGGATGCACACATAGCACAACCTTGAGATCCACCAGAACCAAATAGCATGGGATTTCAATAAAAAGGCCCACCACATTTCATTCCACCTGGGAGAACTCGTGAAACCACTCTAATACCTAATGATACCAAGAATGAATCCCTTGAATTTTCTACCAATTTTTTAGGAATCTTATGTCATATATATTCTATCATAATAGAGCTTATTCGTTGGTCGTCGTGGATGGGGAGTGTGTCACAACACCCACCAATGTGAGATTTATCATGAAATAACTAGAATTATCACTAACAATAGAGAATACATGAAGGTGTAAGTCCCACAATCATCCATTGCACATCAAATTAAACATCATGGAATGTCATGAACATAACAATAAACTGAGCAGGATTTTCCTCACTGCATTATGATAAACTAAACATTGCCTTGGAACTATGTAAGGATTGATTCTCATTTCTAATGGGATATATCGGGACACCTTAATCCTATATCATGGACTAGCCACCAAATAGAATAAAATATAGTTATCCTAACCTCCTTTCCTCTGATTAGTGGAAGGAACCCCTGTCAGTCCTTATTTCTCACACTGATCATAGCTCACATGAGTGTAGGAATTCCAGTAAGAGTTTTCACCTACACAAAGAAGGGCATGAAGGTTTGGGATGACAATTAGTCCATACAACATTATGTTAAACTAGATGGTCAATTTACCCTACACAACATGAAATTGTACGCCCCTATGGACCTCACCTAAGATGGACACCATCACTGATGTCTGTCTCTTATGACATCGGATGTTCCAAAACTATATACAGCTTGATTCCCTTTTTTATGGGATATGTAGTGATGTCCAAACACTTTTTCTATGTCCCAGGCCACATGTAATCCCTTGGAATGTATAGAAAAACACGGGATTTTGTGGCCCTCATTCACATCATGTTATAGAAGGTTGTGTCACACATACTCGTATAAAGGTCCTCACCCATCATGTCTATAACATGGGTTGTTAAAATGGATAGTTCTCTAAAAACTACATATGGATTGATTCATATCATCACAGGATATGTAGTGACACTTGGACTGCCCTTTTTGGGCCCATCAATATGATTGTCTTCCTTTCATTTTTGGAGATCCATTGTCTTTTCTGTGATACATTCAACCACATGGCCAATTTCCTCACTGCATGACATTATACTACATGGAAATGTGACATCAATATCCACCCACTTCAGGTTACCCACTTCCTTAACACACAATATTAAAATATATAGAAATTCAACCTTTCATCATAATGTTAAACAACACAGTGCTTCAAGAACTACTTGTGTCTTGATTACCACCCTTAATGGATCTGTAGAAATTCCCAGGCTTTTAATACTTTGGTATTGCCAAAGGTACCTTATAAACTACTTTATTTTAGGAATCATGGAATGAACCCCTTTTAAGTATGTATGGAATGTTTTATATCTCTTTTCTCTTCATTCATGTTGGGTTTTCATTATCATTCCATCCACCTCCCTTTCGGGACCTCATCCCCCCAATTACGTCTTTACCACATGACATTGAACTGAATAGAATTATAAGAACTACATGCAGTATGATTCTCACTCCCATGAGATAGGTAGTGATTCTTGGATCTCTAATCCCAGGCCCAGCTTCAACGATCAATAAGAGATAGTGCCCACCTCTGTGTATGGGCTAGACTTGTGTAGAGTACCTCCTTTTCCAAGAAATACATGAACTTTATTCCCAAAAATCTTGGATACATAGGAAACCTCCCAGGGGTTCCGACACAATGTTTCATGTACCTTATCTATTCTAAAATCTTCACATAGTTTTTCCCTCTTCCTCACTGCATGATATTAAACTACATGGAATATCTTCATCCATATAACATGATGTTAAACTTCATGGAATTAAAAGAAATACATATGGCTTGATTCCAATCATCACAAGATAAGTATTGATTCTCAGACCCTACATCTAGGCCTATCCATAATATTTTATTCCTTTCATGATAGTTGATCCTTTTTCCTTACCACATGATGTTAAACATCATGGGAATTCATCCTGATTGAATGGAATTAGATATCATGGAACTCTTAGAACTTTATATTGATTGATTATCATCCTCGTGAGATATGTTCTGATTCCCAAAAAAAATTCTTCGGTCCAATCCATGTGTATAACCTCCTTGGGACCCATTGTCTTGGGTTATATCAGAACTATGTGTGGTGTGGTTGATACCTCTTCGGTCTTCAATCACATCTTGTCGCTTCATAGAATCCCATTGTGCATCTCCGTCAGAGACTTCATCTTACAGTATAAATCACATGACCATAAACTATCCACATATGTCTCTACAACATGTCATTAAAATGTGTTACATTATTTGTAACACCCCGAGCTTCCACGATACGTTTCTCTTTCAATAATGTAATAGCTTGCATTGTACGCAAGTTCAAGATTATAACACACCGCGACCATTCAAAATAGCCATAATGAATAGTAATACCCACTTTTTGAAATTATATATATTTTATATTTCAAAATGGACCTCATTTTTGGCTTCGGAATATCGAAATTATCCTATGTTGAATTTTTTCTATTTTTTTGAGAACATCCAATTTTTTATGAATAGTGAGAAATACTTAAAAACAACTTTTTTAATCAAAATAATTAATAGTGATAAATTATACTATTGAGTGGTTTTAAAGTGTAATTAAAATATATTTTTACCATTTTATCCAATGGTGGTCATTATAATTAATTTCACTTTGAAATTGGACATAAACAATTTTCAATCTTTTGATATATATTGTTTCTTAAAAACACGCTATTTGTTGTGACAACAGGAATTAATTATAAAATTAATTAATGAAACTTATATGTTTGGAATTTTTTAAAATAGAAATCATTTTTGAATTCCGAATATCAATTATAGCTTAAGGTGAAATTTTGGCATTGTTTTGAAAAACATCAATTTTTGAAGAATAGTGAAACCACTAAGTGGTAGTTAAAAAACTGATTTTTCGTTTAAATGAAACATTACCACTTCTGTGATTTGATTTTCATAAATCCAACATACATGGTTATCATTAGGAAGTTAAATTTGGTTCAATGGGATTAAAATAATTTTTTGTGAACAGTAACTTTTAAGTTTAATTAATCGCGATTAAAGGTAATTAGTGTATTTTAAGGTAAAGATAATGTTATAATATTATTAAATGACCTAGACACATGTCCTACCCTCATTGGATGAGTCATGGCCGACCAAGAAAATCCATGGGTAAACTTGGAGACCCCATGGAGCCACTTTGGGAGGATAATGACATTAAAAACGTTTTATTTAATGTTAAAATATAAATGTCACAAACTTGAGTTGTTTTACTAAAACAATTTTTAAATGGGGTTATAAAAGTCATATTGTTTACTATAAATATTTATTAGAAAGATAAAAATATTTCCTACATCATGATATTTTTTTATAATTTTTATACATTAAATAAATGAAATTATTTATGACACCATGATGATGCACCAATTACCTCATTAATTAATTATTTAAATAAAATGAAATGATAATGTATAATCTTAGACATAAACGTTTCAAAAACCTATTGTATGAGTATAGTTTTAACCCTTATAACCATATCCTAGAAATATAAAAGTTTGGGACCTTTAAAATATTAAACTCATTATATAATAAAGTAACATTTCAAGACTTTCCAAGAGTGCCCCTCCTTTCCACTTATAAAAGGCCCCCACCACTACAACCTTATTCACACATTAAAAGCCTTTTGGCTCATCCAAACTCTGCCCAAATACTCTCTCAACTTCCCTATATTACTCCTAGAAGCCTCACTTTGGGCATAATTCTTCCCAAGGAATCATTTGAGCTCAAATCAATAAGAGTTACCCGTTTTAAAGGTAGTGTTTTCTCTTGTGTTCTTATGTTTTATTTTTCCTCTCCAACCCCCTAAACTCTTTTTATTCATTTATTTGTACAAAAAACAGTATCCTAAATATACTAGGATATGTTTATGAGAAGGATTTGATTTACACTTACACACACCTTCGTCTAATGGTTAAAGAACATACTGTTTCTGTGGTTGGAAAATTTCTGCCTCACGAAATGATGATTGTTCAATCTTCTTTTGACACCTATCACGGTGGCCATTATGTTGAAACTATTTTTATATATGATATATATTATGTTTTTGTTTTCATTATGATTCTGTATTTTTCATTTGTGGCATACCTTTACGATTTCCATTATGGGTAATGTGATAATTTCATTTTAGGAAGTGCAGACTACCGCCCCCTCAAAGTGATTTGAAACGTTAATGCCATATTTGGGAGTATAAAGGATGGAGTAAATGATATTATATATGATATTATACTGGAATTATAATATACCTTTATATCATTATAATTTCATTCCATTAAATATGAAATAGAAATGAAAGTAGCGTTCATGCGTACGTACGGCTTACCGTCTCCATGAACGGTGCATTTCATTTCATAACTCTAAATGTTATGTAATATTATGAATGAATGTATATACTAGATATATATTATATATATGATATCTAAATCATGAATATAATTCTGGATATAATGGATATTTCACCACAATAACAACTTGTAATTATAAGAAGTTTATTTTTGACTCAAGTACCAAAGATCGACAAAACGATCATTATTAACTTAAATGACTACATAATTTTCGTTACATTGTAATAAGTGATATAAAAGTGATAATGAACTTGAAAAGGGTTATTAAGAAATTATAGATTAACTATATTTTATTATTCAGGAGGTTAAAGAGCGGTCTAGTCATGTCAGACACGATGTAAGAGAATTTCTTAACCCAATTTCCATTCTTTGGGTTAATCTCATACATTCAAATTATGTCATGATATTATCATGTTCTATCCTGTATTTGTACTTTATTTATGTGTACTTATAGTAAATACACATAATAGATCTATTTTATTTTAAAAATTATCTTTGTAAGGACTTCATCTCAATCTCTTTTCATTGAGGCATATTTGGTTTTATACACAACTTCCATTAATACGGTGTATAAACCCCTTTGACTTTTACTTTTATTCAAAAATGAATCTTTTTATACGAAGTATTCTTACTAAATGAAAAAAGGAATGTTTTTTCTTACGTATGCGGTGACAATTACTTCTCCGCCACCGTGACTATTATTTGATTTTCGGCTTCCTCTATAAGCCATAAATTTTTTTTAAAAGAAAAATAAATACCATGTTTTACTTTTCTTTTATTTTTCTATTAAAAATGGTTTTGATAATGTTTTTATTATATCAATGTGTTGTATTGATTAAAGTGTGGAAATCTTATGTTTCCTTTATGCACGTTTTATGTGATACAATTATGTAATGGTTTATGATATGTTTAAACTTCATCATATGAGGAAATAATTAAACTTAATAAGTGACGGGTGGAGCCCACTATAGCTCCTCGATGCATTGGTAGGTCTCATGAGACAAACTAGTGTCTTGGCATGACGCCTTGACAAAATCTTATTTGTAGTCTTGGCACGAGGCCTTGGCTACATGGTTATGATAGTCTGGAATTATGCATTCCATCATTATGAAAGTGGTTATTGATATTGCATTTGAATATTCAACCAGTAGAATATCCATGTGAATAAGTAAATGGCATTATTTAATTTTATTTTTTCCTATTATGTTGAAGTTCATGATTAAAAGGATTTTTTTTAGTTATACATTTCCAGAAATGTTTATGTTTATTTATGAAATCTTCCGCTATATTGTTATCCTTACTGAGCATCTGAGCTCACACCTTTCAATGTTTTAATATTTTCCAGGATGTGAAGAATTATTTTATGAATGACCTGCAGGGATAGTCAGAAGAGGATATGAGTGTGGACTATGGAGACTTTGTTATTGTAGTTTTTCTCTTTATGATGTAATGTAACATTTATGAATGTATCTAGTGTTTCCAAGGCTACTAAACTAATCGGTCTTTTGAGACTTGATCTTTTCTGATCATGCCAATGTTACACAATAACGCACCGACTCTGGGTAACTGGGGTCTGGGCGTTATAGTTGGTATCAGAGGCAGTTTAGTACTAACCTTGGAAGCCAAATTTTGATAAACTCTGATTAGAGCATATATCCCTAAGACATACTTTGAGGATTAGTATAGAAGAACTTCATAGAATTTTGATATTATAGAGATTTTGTGAGTTTTTTGAGAAATACAACCCTGTCTGGATACGAGCAGGTAGAGGCGGCTCTGGCACTGATGTACCTAGTGGTAAATCCCGAAAACACCACTTTGAGCTAGACTCGAACGGGAACTGGTGCACAACAACGGGCCTTGCTGCACTCTTGTTTACGACACTCCCAGGGGATATGCTTAGGATAATTATCATTTTTTTACAAACCATTATAAAGGGTTTATGAGTACATACATCCTCAAAGAAAACATTTTTATGATAATGGATTATATCAATAAATAGTTCAATTTATGTTAAGTGTTTTACAAGTTTAGAATCATGTATTCTAATTAATAAACTAATCTAGTTTATTCCATTGTTTAGAAATGGAACCTAGTGGGAGGAATGGAAACCGTATCAATGAACGCACTCCGTGTAGGGATTTCCCTCCTTCTCAAGATAATTATTGTGGAGCTGGAGATACAACTGTTGCTGATCAACATATTTCCATTTTGGGACAACACACTCAGGTTATGAATAATAACGTTACTCGTATGGAGCACCCTGATCCGCAATGTGGAGGATCAATGTTAGACCGCTTCATGAGGCAACAACCTCCAACATTTAATGGGTGTACAAATCCATTAGTAGCTGAGCAATGGATAAACTCCTTAGAGAAAATATTTCTGGCCTTGGGGAGTAGTGAAAGGGAAAAGGTTGTCATGGAAGTTTACCGCCTCACTGGAGATGCTGATCAATGGTGGTCATTGATTAAAAGCACAAAGGAATATTATGGAGTATCGAATATGGAATGGAGGGAGTTCAAGGATCTTTTCTTAGAAAAATACATTCCACATGACCATCGAGCAGATATGGAAAGGAAACTTCTGAGTCCGAGACGGAAGGAGGATTAGAATGTCACAATGTATGAGGCTAACTTTACAAGGTTAGCGAGTCATGCTCTAGATTATATACGTAACCCAATAAGTAAGAATGATCGTTTCTTTGATGGGTTAAAACCATTTCTCCATCGAGCATTAGTCTCACAAACCTTCTTGTCGTACGAAGATATTGTCTCATGTGCTATCAAGATAGAAAAAGAATTCTCTAAATCTTATGACAATAAAGTAAATCAAGAGAAGAAGAGAACAGTGGAACAAGAGATAGATAAAGGGAAATAAGGGAAATAAGGATTTTCCATTATGTGATAATTGTTGGAAGAATCACCCCAGTACTTTCCTAAAAGGAATGGGAGTTTGTTATAAATGTGGAGAAAAAGGTCACCAGGCCCGTGATTGCAAGGGAAAGAAAGAGGCAATAAATGTTGAATGCTAAAATTGTAGGGAAATGGGGCATTATACAAATTAATGTCCTAAGCGTCAGGGAAACATACTTAAAAAAAGTCCAAGGGATCAAGGATAATCTTATGCTCTTACTATAGTTGAAGTGGAATAATTAATGTATTAGTGGTTTTGGAAACAAGGATTATATTCTGGTTATAAGAATAATGCGATATATATAAGTATTGTACTGCAATACTTTTTTTCATTAAGGTTTTAATTTGATGAAGGTAATCATATTTTTAGTATGTGACAATAAGAGAAACATTACATTGTTTGGGGAATCTAATGATACCATTGATTTTTGAATTTAAGGACCTTTTAGAGAAAGTCTGGACAAAGGTATTTTGGATAACTATAAAGGTTGGAATGGATTAAGATGAAATTTGGATAGTATTATTTAAGGTTAACACATTTATGAAGACTATTCTTGGAACATTATGTTATTATAGTTTTAGGAAAAGGCTAAACTTTTGGTCGGGGGATAACCCGTCGCGTCGGACAAAGCTGTAGGAATCGAACCCACAACTATAGTGTGACAGGCCTTTATTACCTACCACTAGCCTACAGGAAGTCCCTGGTTATTAAAAAATAGTTTTCCTAATCTAAATGGTATGTGTTAATATTTGGAACCTTATACAATTAGGATAAATATAATATTTATGAGTTCTATTATCTTTTTGAGTGAAAGATGAGTTTGTGGTAGAAATTAGTTGAAGGTTGAAACTCTACCTATTAAGCATAAATATATATATACCTATCTCTTATTCTATGAATAAATTAATTCTTAAAATTTAGTAAAGGGATATTAAAACCAAAAATGTGTTATCTTAATACCTTATGTCTTGTTGAACTGATAATATTTTAAATCAACATAGATTGAAGGCTTTTAGGCCCTGAATTTTACACTTGTCTGTGATTGATGACCTCAATCACTCCCTACAAATACTTACATTTTTCCTCTAATTATATGTCTCTAATTTCCACCAATGTTCTCCATATCAAGTTCATAATTTGGTGGTGACTTTTTCATTTCCCTTTCCCTCTTATTAAGGATAAATTTTATTATCCTTATTTCCGATGTGGGTTTTCCACAAAGGTATTTTCTATTTTAAACCTTTTATTTTCAAAGAAAAATTTCAAATTGCGATGACACAATTTATTGAAGGAGGGGATAATGTAACACCCCGAGCTTCCACAATATGTTTCTCTTTCAATAATGCAATAGCTTGCATTGTATGCAAGTTCGAGATTCTAACACACCGCAACCAATCAAAATAACCATTATGAATAGTAATACCCACTTTTTGAAATTATATATATTTTATATTTCAAAATGGACCTCATTTTTGGATTCGGAATATCGAAATTAGCCTATGTTGAATTTTTGGTATTTTTCTGAGAACTTCCAATTTTTTTATGAATAGTGAAAATACATAAAAACAACTTTTTTAATAAAAATAATATATATTGATAAATTATACTAGTGAGTGGTTTTAAAGTGTAATTAGAATATATTTTTACCATTTTATCCAATGGTGGTCATTAGAATTAATTTCACTTTGAAATTGGACATAAACAATTGTCAATCTTTTGATATATAATGTTTCTTAAAAACACACTATTTGTTGTGACAGCGGGAATTAATTATAAAATTAATTAATGAAAATGATATGTTTTGAATTTTGTAAAATATAAATCATTTTTGAATTTGGAATTTAAATTATTTCATACAGTGAAATTTTGGCATTGTTCTGAAAAACTTCAATTTTTGATGAATAGTGAAACCAATAAGTGGTAGTTAAAAAACTGATTTTTCGTTTAAATGAAACATTACCAATTCTATGATTTGATTTTCAAAAATCTGACATACATGGTTGACATTAGGAAGTTAAATTTGGTTCAATGGGATTAAAATAATTTTTGGTGAATTGTAACTTTTATGTTTAATTAATCGCGATTAAAGGTAATTAGTGTAATTTAAGGTAAAGATAATGTTATAATAGTATGAAATGACCAAGACACATGTCCTACCCTCATTTTATGAGTCATGGACGACCAAGAAAATCCATGGGTAAACTTGGGGACCCCATGGAGCCACTTTGGGATGAAAATGACATTAAAAACTTTTTATTTATTGTTAAAATAAAAATGTCACAAACCTGAGTTGTTTTACTAAAACAATTTTTAATTGGGGTTATACAAGTCATATTTATGACTATAAATATTAATTAGAAATCTAATAATATTTCCTACATCATGATAGTTTTTTTATCATTTTTAGACATTAAATAAATTAAATTATTTATGACACCATGATGATGAAGCGATTACCTCATTAATTAACGATTTAAATAAAATGAAAAGATAATGTAACATCTAAGACATAAACTTGTAAAAAACCTATTATATGAGTCTATTTAGAACCCTTGTCACCTTATCTTCGAAATATATAAGTTTGGGACCTTTAAAATCCGAAACACATTATATAATAAAGTAACATTTCATGACTTTCCAAGAGTGCCCCTCCTCTCCTCCTATAAAAGGCCCCCACCACTACCACCTTATTAAAACCATAAAATCATTTTGGCTCGGCCAACCTCTGCCCAAATACTCTCTAAATTTCCCTCTCTTACTCTTAGAAGCATCACTTTGGGCAGAATTCTTCCCAAGGAATCCTTTGATCTCAAATCAAAAAGAGTTACCTGTTTTAAAGGTAGTGTTTTCTCTTGTGTTCTTATGTTTTATTTTGCTTCTCCAACCTCCTAAACTCTTTTTATTAATTTTTTTTTGTAAAAACACAAGTATCATAAATATACATGGATGTTTTTATGAGAATTATTTTATTTACACTTACACACACCTTCGTCTAATGGTTAAAGAACATATTGTTTCTGTGGTTGGTAAATTTCTGCCTCAGGAAACGATGATTGTTCAATCTTCTTTTAACACCTATCATGGTGGCCATTATGATGACACTATTTTTATATATGATATATATTATGTTTTTGTTTTCCTTATGGTTATTTATTTTTCATTTATGGAATACCTTTATGATTTCCATTATGGGTAAGGCGATAATTTCATTTTAGGAAGTGCGGACTACCGCCCCCTCAAAGTGATTTGAATCGTTAATTCCATATGTGGGATGTATAAAGGATGGAGTAAATGATATTATATATGATATTATACTGGAATTATAATATACCTTTATATCATTATTATTTCATTCCATTAAATACGAAATAGAAATGAAAGTAGCATTCATGCGTACGTACGGCTTACCGTCTCCATGAACGATGCATTTCATTTCTTACCTCTAAATGTTACGTAATATTATGAATGAATGTATATACTAGATATATATGATATATATGATATCTACATAATGAATATAATTCTGGATATAATGGATAATTCACCACAAGAACAGCCTGTAATTATAAGAAGTTTATTTTTTACTCAAGTAACAAAGATCGACAAAACGACCGTTATTAACTTAAATGACTACATAATTTTTGAAACATTGCAATAAGTGATATAAAAGGGATAATTAACTTTAAAAAGATTCTTAAGAAAGTATAGATTAACTATAGTTTATTATTCAGGAGGTTAAAGAGCGGTCGAGTCAAGTCGTACATGAGGTAGGGGAATTTCTTATCCCAATTTCCATTCTTTGGGTTAATCTCCTATTTTCAAATTATGTCATGATATTATTATGCTCTATCCTTTATTTGTAATTTGTTTATGTTTACTTATAGTAAATACAAATAATATAACTATTTTATTATAAAATTATCCTTGTATGGACTTCATCTCAATCTCCTTTCATTGAGGCATATTTGGTTTTATACACAACTTTCATTTATACGGTGTATAAACCCCTTTGAATTTTACTTTTCTTCAAAAGGAATCTTTTTATACGAATCATTTTTACTAAACGACAAAAGGAATTTTTTTTCTTACATATGCGGCGACAACGACTTCTCCACCGCCGTGACTATTATTTGAGTTTCGGCTTCCTCTATAAGCTATAACTTTTTTTAAAAGAAAAATAAATACCATGTTTTACTTTTATTTTATTTTGGTATTGAAAATGGTTTTGATAAAGTTTTTATTATATCAATGTGTTTTATTGATTGAAGTGTGTAAATATTATGTTTCCATTATGCACGTTTTATGTTATACGATTATGTTATGGTTTATGATATGTTTAAACCTGTTCATATGAAGAATGCATTGGACTTATTAAGTGACGAGTGGAGCCCGCTATAGCTCCTCGATGCATCGGTAGGTCTCATGACACAAACTAGTGTCTTGGCATGAGGCCTTGACAAAATCTTATTTGTAGTCTTGGCACGAGGCATTGGCTACGTGGTTATGATAGTATGTCATTATGCATTCAATCATTATGAAAGTGGATATTGATATTGCATGTGAATATTCGACCAGTAGAATATCTATGTGAATAAGTAAATGGAATTATTTCATATTATTGTTTCCATATTATGTTGAAGTTCATGTTTAAAAGGGTTTTTTTAGTTATACATTGCCTTAAATGTTTATGTTTATTTATGAACGCTTCCACTATATTGTTATCCTTACTGAGAATTTGAGCTCACCCCTTTCAATTTTTTAATATTTTCCAGGATGTGAAGAAGTATTTTATGAATGACCAGTAGGGATAGTCAGAAGAGGATATGAGTGTGGACTATGGAGACTTTGTTATTGTATTTTTTCACTTTATGTTGTAATGTAACATTTATGAATGTATCTAGTGTTTCCAAGGCTACTAAACTAATAGGTCTTTCGAGACCTGATCATTTGTGATCATGCCAATGTTACTCAATAACGCACCGACTCTGGGTAACTGGGGTCAGGGCATTACATTATTCTTTCCGCATAATGTTAAACTACATGGAAGTAAGTCCTTTTTACATGATGTTAAACTGCATAGTCCTTCAAGAAATGTGTGTGGATTGATTATCACTTACATTGGATACATAGTGACTCCAATGTTCTCATGCATGGGTCTAGGCACCACATTAACACATTTCACATTGGTTCTCACATCCTTACCACATAACGTTAAACTGCACAGAGATAAATGTCCAAATCAATTCATGAGGGGTCCCCTTCATCCTCACCCCATGACATTAAACTACATGGAATCTTCCAAGTACAACATGTGGATTGATTCTAATTCCCAGGGGATATGTAGGGACACACAAGTCCCTATTTGAGGCCCATCCACAATAGTACCACCTTTCACGTCGATTCGCATGATGTTAAACAACATTGAAGCGTCCTCACTCTATGATGTTAAACTACATGTACCATTTTTCATACCACATGATTTTATACTGCATGGAATCATTTCCCTAGTATATGATGATAAACTTCATGGGTAATCATCTGTTATCCCTTTTTATTAAAGAACTATAAGTGACTTACCCTAGAAAATAAGGGAACAGAGTACTTACACCATCTTCTAAAGCACCCCAACCCATAAAACACACTTCATGCTTAGAGTCTCTTAGATATTCATAATATTTCATGGAACCTGGAAAGGATATATGGCTTTAAGGACCTTTTTAATAACATTGAATACATGCCTAGGGCTCCTGAATATGCACCCATAGCTCTCAACCAAATGCATCACTCTGAAAAGGTACATTCCAATCATTGAGAACCTAGAAATCGTCATTGTGATAACACACAAAATCTCAGTATGTATGAACTACTATGGGAATGATGTACTGTTTCATTTATCATGATATGAGGAACTCGATACATGATTTACATACATCTCTATTCCCAGCTCAATGGGATGTTGGAGTATTCTTGACCATAGGTATCCTAATGATCCGCTTGTGTAACATCCCAATACCAGGTCCAAGTGGCACGACCCTAAACTGCTAACACCTTGGTTAAAGCAATACGATCTTAAAATCTTGTACGCAGTGGTCTAAATCGCAAGGCTTTAATTTTCCAAAAAAAGGGACACATGATTTGTCATGTCAAAAACCTGCAAAGAGAAGCCTGAGCAAAAGTCAAGTCTCCACCCACTATACTCTTCACCTTCAGAGTTTAGAAAAAATTTTGGGCACAAGTAAATATTTAATAAATAATGTAGGGTTTATTATATATCCTATGTAATGTCAAAGCAATGATCTCTAGACCCATTGTTCTATGAAAGTATTATAGTATTGATTCATAACATCTTTTCACCATGAGAATGTGTTTGATAGGTGGTGGTACATCTTTTAGGGTGATTAATCCCTTATTGGATCTTATATGTTCCATATATCCCACTTCATGATATGAAGAATCTCAGGTCATTGACCCCTAAAGAAGAAAATAGATCTCTCCTCTTATCCATGATAATTATGTGAGTGCATAAAACCACTAACCAGAGACATCTTGGCCTAGTGTAAAGGGATTGATGATTCTTGTGAGCCTGGAATTATCGCGGTGGAACCGAGCACCCCATTATTTTATAGGTTCCCTCTGGGGTGACTTTCTCATACCTTCCTAATGACCTGAGCACTTTGGAATATGATTTATAGGATCTATATTAGACAATCAAATAATATCTTATATCCTCGACATTGCATCACCATATTTTGTAACCATTCTAAAAGATGGAATGCGACCCTTCATTCTTGAACATTTTGATGGCTCACACCTTGTGATTCAAAAACACAAGGTGTGAGGGCTCAATCTATTGAATTGAGAGATATGTTTTCTTATGTTTCTATAACCCTTCATTGATATACTTCCTTCCATAACCAAATTCTAAATTTTTAGGTTTGAGCCTTAATAAATAATTCATAGCCCCCATAAAGGAAAAGGGATCTCTCTGATTGGCTATGCTATTGATCAAAGGGCTCAGGCCAACCAACAAGAAACATCTTGGCCTGGTGTAAAGGGACTCATAATCCTCATAATCCTAAAAGACACCATGGAAGAACCTAAAACCCCCTTACTTTCAAGTGACATACCTGGAATGTCTACCCTATTTCATATTACCTGTTTTAAACATTTGGATTCTTACTTACATCACCCACATTCCAACTATCCAGTCAGACCTAACTACCTTATTATTTATTCCATCAGCCATATTCACTAAAAAAAATCCTCCATAGCCCCTGGAAAAGAGTGGATATCATCTCTCCTTGTCTATTATATTGATTAATAAGGTATTTTACCTTCTATCTAAAAGTATCTACCTCTATACGTAAAAGGAACTGCTCTCCTTGTGGGCCCTGTTAGTACCATGGAAGAACTCAATACCCCATATTGTTTTGAGTCATTTTTGGCCTTCTTGAATCATATTATATGATTTTATGAGCAAAAATACCCCAAAAAAATTTATATAATGTCCAAGAAAAAGTATCTAAACTAATGAAATAGATGGTCTGAACTAAAAAATCCTAATCTAAAACAATAGAAGGTCTAAGTTAAATTCCCCTAAACTAAAGCCACAGAAGGTCTGGGCTAAAAGACCATAAACTAAAGCAATAGAATGTCTATGATAAAATTCCCTAAACTATTGAACAATAAGGTATGATCTAATTGACCCTAAACTAAAGCAATAAAATGTTTGATCTAAAATACCCTAACTAAAGCATGTGATAGTTGTTGTAGTGCCTGCTATACGACCCTATCGCACACCACTAACTCTCTGTAGATATAAAAAAAAACTAATCCTTTGGGAAATATCCATTCAAATCCATGACATATTTTAAATTAATTTTTCATTTAATTTAATTTCGTTCATTGTTTTAGGGGTTTCTCATCCATTTTTTGGAGGAAAGGATGGGTTTTAAGATTTGGGCCAAACCGTGAGCCCATTTCAATAATTAAAAAAATCTTTTATAACTCCATCATTTTTTAATAATTTTCACCCATTCCTCTTACTACTTGTCCTACCCTAACCTATGAAAACCACCATATACATTTTTATCCCTTATTAAATCATTATAATTTTGGATTTGGGTGATTTATTTAGGCATTGGGCTAACCCATGAGCCCAATTCCTCTATTAAAAGTTTATTTTAATTCTTTCAAATCATATTTATTTTTACTATTTTTCCTTGATTCAACCTCCCATCCAAACACAAAGAACCCTAGTCTCACCACCAATATTAATTTATCCACTTTGGAGATCATTGTATTCTTGTATTAGGGGAAAACATCTTAGGGTTTCTCAAATCATTCATATTTTTAAAGGTAATTTGTTTCCTTCATAACTCTGTCATTTTTTACTCTTTTCCCCCATTCTAGATTCTATATGACCTAATAATTCTTATTATAACCTAAAATTATTTTTTGGATGTTTTTTAATTTAGATAATGGTGTATTTGGGGCATTTTATTCAAGATATCTCAAGTAAGTGGGTTACCTCCCATGTTCTTCCGATTTTCTTAGGGTTTCTTTCACTTTTCATGATGTTGAAAAATGTCCAGAAGCTTGGGTTCGTACCTAGGGATTGATTTTGTGTTATTTTGGTGGAATATTTTGGATTAGGGATTGATTTTACTTCCTTGTGGTGTGTCAGTGCTGTGATTGGTGTTTTGCACAATAGTTTGGAGTTTTTGGCACAAATGTTAGGTGATTCTATGTGTAATAATTATTGGATGAGTTAGTTTTTTTTTATTAATATTGTTAGCATGATTATATTCCATTTTTTGGTGAAAATTTTATATTTGGTAGAATTTTTTAGGAGGTTGGTTTTTAAGTGACATTTTTTGTGCAAAAATGAATATTTTTGTTGTGCATTCCATGTTGTGTTCATTGGGGTTATTTTATGATTCAGGGAATAGTTTTATTAAATGATGTTATGGATTCCAATTCTAGTTTTTTGTGATATCAGTATGCTTTTGGTCTTTAAATAGAGGTTTTATAAGATTTTTATATTAAAAATATGGTTACACTCCTTGGAATTGTTTTGTGAAGGTTTTAAATGGTTTCTTGATTTATGTAAGAGGTGAAACTATGTTGCCAAACTGTCTTGGTAGGAGTGTATTTTTGAAATGGACTATTTTAATGTGAAAGGGTTGTTAGGTGATATATACTACCATGGAATGGTTTTCTGAATTTTTAAAGGATTTTTTGAAGTATGAAATATAGGTGAAACGTGTTGTGGTATTTTTTGTTGTGAGTATGGTTTCCAAAATAAATTTGAATGAAAAAGAGGATAATTTGATATGTGTGTGGGATGTTTGGTGTGTGTATGACATGGAAATGGTATTTGAATGTGTAAATTATATATCATGGATTGTGTAACTTATTTGAGTACAAGAGGGAAAACCCAGGTATCTAGGTGGGTGTACGTGTACTAGTAGGCTAGTGATCCCAAGGGGTTTGGCCCCTATTTCACATAGAAAGTTTGACGATGAAAACACTAACTAAACTATGATAATGATGATGTTGGGGAAACACTAGTTAATTGGTGTGATACCTACTACTGGATCATGTGTATGAGAATGTATATTTGTATGGTTACATTCACTGAGTATGAGGTACCTGGGACCCACATCGATCTTGTGCATGTGGTTGTTTTCATGTTTCTTCTATTAAATATATACATCATACTTACCATCAGAATAAGGTATGTTTGGTTGGAAAATTTAGTAGATTTGGCATTCTGTTTAAAATTTTTGATATCTTTTAATGTATCCCACTTGAAATATTTTTTATTTAAACTTGCATCTTTTAGAAATTGTTACTAGCATTTCTAGTTTACAAAACCTGTAAACTTTTTGTCTTATAATGATTATCACATGGCATATTTTTGTGGTGAAATCATGCTGGGATTTTCTTCACACCATAATTACATCTTTTGGGGTAAGTGGACTTGGTTATTTGGTCATAGGTTTGGGTAAAGATTTTAGTGCCAATGGTTTAGGGTTATATCGGTCCTTCTTGGTGAAGTGTCATAAATATGGCTTGTGGTTGGTTCCTCTTTCCATGAGGAGGTTCTTAGGAAGTTCTTTTTGAAATTGTCCATTTGTTTTAGTCTTTGATTATTTTTCTAAATTATGTAATTCAATTCTTTGTTTTTTTATAGAAGTTTTGGTTTGAAAAATCCAGATTTGGTTTATTGGATTTGTTTGTTGTTTTCTGTTTAGATAATTAGGTGAATTATCCTAAAATTTAAATTTTTTGAAACCTGAGCACCTGTTCCCACCTGTGGGGATTGGGAATGCCCTTTGGTTATTTCCATAGGCAAGGTTTGGTTCCGGTTTTGATGGAAAGCGAATTTGGTTTGTTAAAAAATGGAATCAAAGGGGTCAGGTTCACTCTTTGGGTCGTGTTATTTGGGGAAGAGTCGGGATAGTCCAGAGTTAGGATTATCGAGACATGACATTCCGATAATGATTAGGGTGCCTATCCAGCACACATTGTGACATGATTCAAGTCACCATGGGAAGTCATGTTTTTTCAGTTGTTTTGTTTTCATGGGTCATCGATGATTGGGGAAATGAAAAGAGAGTTGGTTTAATGGTCTCAGTGAGCTCACAGGGCCTGGAACGTCCTATGGAGCTAGATATATTGCCCTAGAAAACTGTCCATTATGGTGATGTGATTGGAGTATGTCTTCCAACTATAGGTCCTAGTCACCCACCAAAACAAGTTTCCTCTCGCATTGTCTTGGGTCCTTTTGTTTTGGAATCATGGAATCATGGTTTTAAAATTATAAATAAGACTTCATTTAAGACATGAGAAATTTTATGAAATGTTTTTTCTATAAATCTGAAGAGGATTGATTTCTAAAATGGGGGAAATGAATTTTCATAACTATTATGAAATGGTTAATGGTGTTTTTACACCTCTTTTAAAATTATGGATTATGTTAGAGTGGGTTTTCCAAATCTATTCCAAATAGACTTTGATGAATTATTGACAAGTGTGTTGAGTTGAATAAAGTATTTTAGGAATTTATGTGTGGGTTTTTAAGATAAATTTTAATTAGGTAGCTAGTTTTCATTTGAAAATATTTATGAATCATTGGAATCCTATTTAAATAAGAAGAGATGCGTTTTCAAAGGAATTGGGGGTTGATGAAAAAGAGTTTCAATAAAACCAGGATTTTTTTGAAATGGGATGAGATGATTGGAAATTAATGTGTATATATTGAAAGTGAGTTTTATTTGAATGACTGAGGATTTATGAAATTTTTTGTATGATTAGAATTTGTTTTTTGTTCTGTGGTTAGAGGTTCTGAGAAAAAGGGAAGTGTCGGTTGTATGTTTGGGTTTTGAAAAGTGTTATGAATTTTTCATAGCCTTTGGTATTTCCATGAGTGACCAATTTCACGAGGTTATACGGGATGATGGAAGGTTAGTGGAATTAATGGATATGTTCTAGGATGGATATGAGGATGGTACCTAGTGTGCCATGGAAACATGCTTGTATGAGGCCCATATGATACCATTGGTGGGTATGCTAACCACCGAAACATTTATTTTAAAAGAAGTGACTTCTTTAGAAGTAAAACTTTATCTCTTGATGAATAGTTTGGGTGGTGTGTCTTATGTGTTTTTGGAAAGGTCATTGTGGTGGGATGTTTTGAGTTCTAGAACCCCTCTTGTTTTAAAGTTGTCTTGGGTTTGTGTTTGGTCGGTATGTTGGGTTGAAGGGCTAATTAGTGGTCTCTTCTGAGAAAATTTCATGAGGCCCTTGTCCTATCTCCCCTCACTTGTTCGGTTTTGACAAGTGATATTTTTTTGAAGAATGTACCAGCTTGGTTGGGTCCTTGGGTTCTCTCATTGGATAGGGTATACCCCCATAATGATTAAATGCATGACTGAAGTATAGCCCAGATTTCTTCTTCATTGGAAAGTCCTCCAGTTGATCAATGCTAGGATTCTTTTTATCAAGATTTGGAGGTTGAGTCCAGACTATTTCATTTCCAGGTTTTTGGATCCTCTTATAGTGAGAGAGTGGTAATGGAAGGATGAAAGATACCATTGTTCCATAATTTATCTATGTTGCCAATGGTGGAAGAGATTCAGGGTTGTTGGTGTAAAATGTTGTCTCATAGGGACTCTCGGTCAATCATCAATCTCCTTTAAATGAGGGTTCTAGTTAAACCACATATGTGCAGAATAAGGTCAATAGAGGCTGATATGGCCATTTGTAATAAATTGTGTGTTGTTTTGGACTCATTATAAGGTCTCTATCCATATATTGTTTTTATCAATCACAATGGTCATGTTCGGTGATACCTTAGGATGTCATGTGCTCATTTGACTGAAAATGTGAAGGTTGTGAAATCTTATAAGAGTCTCTATTTTTTCGGAAGTGTTCCACCCTTCAGAAAATCTTGACATCCTCTATTTAGAGTAAGGTGTTTTCATATGTCTGTTCATTTTTTCATTTTTCATCCAAAGAAACAAGGGGTGATGTGTGTGAATCTTCAAATATATTACTTTTGGAAAAATGTTAGGATTTGGTAAAGAGAGTATGGAGTGTTCTTTGTCTCGTTGAACCCATCTGGAATCATAGTGCGGTTATTTATGGCACCAAAAAGGCAATGTTCAGTTTGGGGGTTTTCGGAGGCTTGACTACATGGTCGAAGATTCTTCAATCATTTGAACTCCATCCATTGGTCTCGGAGTGAATCTAGCATGTTTTTAGGGAAATCCCCGGGTCGTTAAAAATTTTAGTCTAATTCTAGTCCTTCATTGGAATGATGGGAACAGTTTAAACCTCTTTTATTGTGGTATTTCTCCAATTGTTCTCGTTTAGTGGAAAGAGGTGGGGGAATATCATTCCCATGTTATCTTTTATGTTAATTCCTTTCTCCCTTTGGAATCCATTTAGTTTTTAGTGAAAATTATGATATTTGGGCTAGGAATATGGTAGTCCATGGTTTTCACACAGTAAGTAGTAACCATGCACCAACCTAGGAAATTGTGCGATAAGAGAGAGGAGATACAGCACGGTCTCTACATGGTTATGCACATTGGCCAATGTAACCCGGAAAAGATTACCTTTGGACAGAATGCTCCACCTAGTTGTCCCATGGTTTCCCAAACTACGTGGACTAACCGTACAGTCATACCAAATCTTTAGATTTTTGGGTCTTTTTGTGTCGACCCATGCTTGTTGGTTAAGATGGATGGTTCCTATGGTGGGGAGACCCACTAGGGGTCTCGTGTAAGTTTTTTTGGAATGTTATTAAGAAAGTATACCCCTTTTTCTACGGAATCCATTCATGCCTCCCCTTGTTAGTGTGTTGATTCTGTCTCAGGAAAATTTATGTTGTCTCTTATGGTGGGGATACCATTTTTGTCTCCCCATATTAGTAACTCGATTTTATCCTTGGTCCAGTCTTGGAATTATGTTGTCTCATTCAAAGATATTTAACTACCAACTTACACCTTGGGTAAACATTTGAATTGGAGTGCACGCAATAGTTTCATTGAAGTGAGACTATGGTAACCCTGTTCGATGTTGTTGTTCGTTTAGGTAAATTGTTTGTGTCTTGTTCGGATAGTGTTTGAGGGGTTTTGTTTTGGGATGAAGTTTGAATGTGCTTGATCATTTTAGGAAGTGGTGTATGTTTTGGTTTGTTAGATTTTTAATTCTTTTGTTGATAAATTAGATGTGTTTTGGGTTTTTCGGTGGTGGTAGAAACTTGGCAACGAATTCTATTTTGGCCTTTCAGTTGGGTTTGATTTTTCCTTTTGGCCTTACTGTGGATTTCTGAGGGTGAAAAGTTTTATGGTTGGTAGAATTGTCTCATCCATGACATTTTTAAAGGTATTTTTATTTTAATTTCATTTATATCTTTGTTTTGGGGGGTTTTCCATGCTTGTTTTGAATAAATTATGGGTTTTCAAGATTTGGGAAAAAAGGTGAGCCCATTTCCATATTTAAAAACATAATTTGATTATTTTATAAATAATTTTTTTTTTTTAATATTTGTCACCCATTATACTTCCAAATTGGCCTCCCTTATCCTATGAAAACCACTATAGCCATTTTGACCCCTTAATAACTCATTATCATTTTTGGATTTGGATGATTTATTTAGGCATTAGGCCAACCCATGAGCACAATTTTTTCTGTTTTTTAATTCAGATACTGGGGTATTTGGGGCGTTTTATTCAAGATATATCAAGTAAGTGGGTTTCCATATATGTTCCTCCCATTTTCTTATTATTTCTTCCACATTTCATGAGGATATAAAATGTCTAGAATCTTGGTTTCTTACCTAGGGTTTGATCTTGTGTAATTTTGGTGGACTTTTGTGGATTAGGGCTCGATTTCACTTCCTTGTGGTCTGGTGGTGGGGTGATTGATGTTTCGCACAAAGGTTTGGAGTTTTTCGAACAAATGGTAGGTGATTCCATGTGTAAGAATTATTTTTCGAGTTATTTTTTCTTGATTTATATTTTTAGCATGATTATCATGCATTTTTTTGTGTGAAAATTATATATTTTATCATTTGTTAAGAGGTTGGGTTTTAAGTGGTATTTTTTGAAAAAATGAATATTTTGTGTGTGTACTCCTTGTTGTATTCATTGGGGGTTGTATTATGATTCTTTTAATAGTTTTATTAAATGATGTTATGGATAAAAATTCTTGTTTGATGTGATTTTGGTATGATTTTAGTCTTCAAAGAGGGTTTTTAGATGGATTTTATGTGGAAAACATGGTTACACTCCTTTGATTTTTTTGGTGAATGTTTTAATAGGATTATTGATTTATGTGAGAGGTGAAACTAATTTTCCATATTGTTTTGGTTGGAGTGTACTTTTTAAATGGCTTATTTTAATGTGAAATGGCTATTTTGTGTGGTGTAATATAATGGAATGGTTTGTAAAAAAATTAAAGGATTTGTTGAAGTGTGAAAGAGAGGTGAATCATGTTGGGGGCTATTTTTTTATGAGTATGATTTCCAAAGTTAATTTGAATGAAAAAAGGGGATCATGTGACAAGTGTGTGGGATGTTTAGTGTTTTTGTGACTTGGAAGTGGTATTTTCATGTGCAAAATTGTATTCCATGTCGTGTGGAACATTTTTTATCACAAGAAGGAAATCTTGTGTATCTAGGTTGGTAGATGTTTACTAGTATGATTGTGATCGCATTGGGTTTGGCCCCTATTTCAAGAAGAATGTTTGATGATGACAACACTAACTAAAATATGATTATGATTTTGTTAGGGAACCACTTAGTTATGGGTATGATCCCTAAAAGTGTCTCATGAGAACAAGAAGGTATATTATTATGGTTACTTTCACTGAGTACGAGGTACCCGGGACCCACAACGATCTAGTGTAAATGGTTGTTTTCCCATTGCTTCTGGTCAATATATACATTATACATACCTTTAGTATATGGTATGATTGGCTGAAAAATTTAGTAATTATGGAATTATATTTAAAAGTGTTGATTTTGTTTAATGTATCACACTTGAAAGCTATTTATATTTAATGTTTCATCTTTTAGAAATTGTTACTAGCATTTATTGTATACTAATGCATGCTTTTTGTCTTATAAGGATTATCACAGGGAATATTTTACTGGTAGAATCCAACTAGGATTTGTGTAACATCTCTGGTAAATATAGAATAAGTAATTTTCATATTTGATAAAATTTGGGAATTAAATATTTATATTACTTTAAAGGGGATGCTATGTTTGATGGAATACCTAACACAGAACAATATGTTTCTCCAAAGTCTAATGTTGCACACAGTGCTTAGTCATATTGAAAAATTTTAATATCATATTATTTTAAATGGTATATAACACCTAGCCATTTTATTGCTGGGAATGAAAGGAACTAACTAAAATATCATCACACATGTTTGTTAAATGTTTTTACATTTACCCAATAAAATTTTGAGGCTTAAAATAGGAAAGAATCTGATTTTAAGTATAAATACTCTAATATTCATTAAAATTTTGATTTACCGCCTTTTGATGGAAAACCCTTTTTAAATATAGTTTTGGTCACTTTTATAAGTAACATATGACAAAATAAAATTCTTATTTATAATTTGGACATCAAAACATACTTTGGGTAAATTTTCTGTATTTTCCTGACAAAATTCACTTTTAATGAATAGTAAAAAACACAGTATTTTAATTCACAACTTCCTTTTAATATAATTTTTTATATGGTTATATTATCTTTATTAATTGGTTTTAAAGTGTAATTAGATTATATGTTTACCATTCAATCCAATTTTGGTCATAGGAAGTAATTTCACATTGAAATTGGACAAAAACTTGTGTCAATCTTTTGATAGTTATTATTACATAAAAACACACTTTTTGTTTTGACAATGGAAATTAATTTTAAATTAATTATTTCAACTTATATGTTTTAAATTTTTTAAAATATACATTATTTTTGAATTCAGAATTACAAATCTAGATTTGGCTGAATTTATGTTATTTTTCTAAAAACCTTCACTTTTTGATGAATAGTGAAAACACTAAGTAATAGTTAAATAACGGAATTTTTCATTTAAATGAACTTGTACCACTTATGTGAATTGAATTTCAAAAATATGAAATACATGATTTTTATTAGTAAGTTAAATTTGGTTTATAAAATTAAAATAATTTTTGGTGAATAGTAACATTTGACTTTTATTTACCGTTGTCAATGGTAAATAGAGTAATTTAATGTAATAATATTATTATAATAATATTAAATTACCCTAACATGTGCCTTATTCATATTGGATGATACATTTATGACCATTGGAATAATTGGGTCGATTTTGGGACCCCATTGAACCACTTAAGAGTGATAATGACACATTATATTAATTAATTTAAAGTAATGACTAAAATGACATAAACATGTATCTTTTAGTAAATTAATTCTTACATGGGGCTATATAAGTTATATATTTGACTATAAATATTAATTTGAATTGAAAAAATATTTTCTACATCATGGTATTCATTTTTTATTTTTTAGACATTAAGTAAATAAAATTATTTATGACACTATAATGTTGTAGTGTTTACCTCATCAATGAATGATTTAAATAAATTAGATTATAAAAAATAAAACATTAACCAAAACCTATCTGATTCTTATTTGATGATTTTATTTCAAACAATAGTCATCTATTATTCGTCTTTAATATGTTTTGGTCCTTTAGAAACCGAAAATCATTTTATAATAAAATAATAGTTTCAAAATTTCCAAAAGAACCCCTCCTCACCCCTAAAAAAAGCCCTAACCTCTAGTGCATTACTCAAACCTCTCAAGCCCCATGTCTCATGAAGTATCTACCCAAATAAGCTCTTCAAATCCGTATATTCCACCTAGAATCCTCACCCTATGCATAAGGCACCTCAAGAAATCCTTTTGGTTCAAACCAAAGAGGGTTACCTGATTTAAAGGTAATGTCTACTCTTAAATTCTTTTATTTTATTTTACTTATCCATACCATAAAATATTTTTACTACTTTATGTTATAAGAAAAAAACTATCCTAAATATACCATGTTTTTTATGAGAAGGAATAAAACTACGCTTACACACACCTCCGTCGAATGGGTAAAGAGCATACTATTTCTGTGGACAACGAACTACTGCCTCACGAAATGATGATTGTTCAATATTTTCTTACCACCACTTATGGTGGCCAATATGATTGAAATGTTTATATGTGATATATATTATATCAGTATTGTCTTTAAAATTCTGTATTTTTCATTTATATCATACCTTTATGGTTTCCATATTTGGTAAACGCGATAATTTCATTTGAGGAAGTGTGGTTTACCGCCCCCTCAAAGTGTTATGACTCGTCCATTCCATACATGGAACATATAATAGAGGTAGATAATGAAATTATATATATATGATATTATAATGGAGTTATAATATACCTATATATCATTATGTTTTCATTCCATTAAATATGAAATAGAAATTAATTTAGCGTTCATCTGTACGTACAACTTACCGTCTCCATGAATGGTGCATTTCATTTCTTAACACCAAATGTTATTTACTATTATAAACACATATATATATTAGATATATATGATATATATGATATCTAAATCATGAATATCATTCTTTTTATAATGGAATTTTGACCACATGAACAACTTGTAATTATAAGAAGTTCATTTTTGACTCAAGTACCAAATATTGACCAAATGACCATTATTAACTTAATTGATTACGTAATGTTTATAACATGTTAATATGTTGTATAAAATGAATAATAAACTTGATAATGTTTATTAATCATGTATAAATGAACTTTATTTTTTTATTCATGATATTTAAGAACGAACGGGTCAAGTCGAACATGAGGTAAGAGACTTCATCTCAATCTCCTTTCATTAAGGCATATTTTGTTTTATATACAACATTATTTTATACAATATATAAACAACTTGGAATTTTCATTTCATTCAAAGGGATTCTTTTTCTATATACTAATTTTACTAAAATTAAAAATGGAATATTTATTTTTAACATAACTGGTGACGATGACCTTTTCCACCGTCATGAGTATTATTTAATATATAGCATCCTTAACAAGTTGTAATTTTTTTAAAAAGGAAAATAAATACCATATACACTTTAATGTATTTTGGTATCAAAAATAGTTTTGATAATGTATTTTTTTGTCAATATATTTAAATGATATATTGTTATTGAAATGTGGAAATGGTATCTTTCCTTAATATTTGTTTTTTGTGTTTTGAATATGTTATGGTTCTTGAAAATTATTTACATATACGGGTGGTTCTGTGATAATCCTAGGGTGGGAGAGCCCAAGATAGCTCTCTAATGCATTGGGTAACATGATGGCGGTAAATGTGAATGTTTCTCCTAAGAGATTTATGGAATATATTGTGATGGGTATTCCAAATGTAACTTCCTATATAGTTGTGAAAGCTATCACGTAAGTATGTTATAGATGCCACAAGTTACCTTTATGATTTTTGATTACTATGTGTTATTCATATATCTTATTATTTCATGATGTGTTTTAAAGAGCATAAGTTATGTATTTATTGATGAACTAATGTTTTTTTCTTTTTTTATAACTTTTACTGAGCTTTTTATGCTCATCCCAAGTTTTTAAATGTTTATCACAAGACTTAATGATGAATAGGGACAAGGATCAGATCAAGGAAAAGTCATTCTATCAAAAACATGGAACTATACATGAATATTTTTTAAGATTTTTTATTTTATGAAAAAAATGGAAACTTAGTAGAAGTATAAAATTTATAATTTTGAGATGTAATGTAATTGTTATGACCTAGTTATCTAAAATTCTAAACCTGAAAAGATCCTAAATGTTAATTATTCAATTAATTAAAGAGTATGTAATGTTTTAAGGTTGGGTCCATATAATTTTCCTCACACTCTATATACACTATTTGGTGTTAGTAGACTTTTTAATTTTGTCATGGGTTTAGGGAATGCTTTTAGTTCCAATAGTTTGGGTCTCTGTCGATCTTTCTTGGTGTAGTGTTGTAGAGATGGCTTGAGGGAGGCAACTCTTTCCCTGAGAAGGTTATTGGTCTTTACTTTTGGGCTTTGTTCCTTTTTTATAGTCTTTGAGTTTTTTTTTCTAAAATATGTAATTGAATTTTTAATTTTTTTAAAAGATATTTTGGTTTGAAAAATCCATATTTTGTTTACTGGATTTTTTTTATTTGGTTATGTTTGAAAACTTGGGTAAATCATACCCAAATTTCATTTTTTTATAACTGAGCACTTTTTCTTGCCCATGGGGATTGAGAATGCCCTTCTGGTCATTCCACGGTCCAATTCTGGTGCTATTTTTGATGGCAACCAGATTCAGTTTAGGACTTGTCTCTTGCTCCGACGATTTCCATGTACATCAAACATTCAAGCTCATATATCACAATGTAAGAGCTGGGCCCTCACAATGATTCCTAATGCAACATAATTGTAAAGAATCATACAAATAAAAAAGATTGGATAGTAAACTACACTCATCCATTCATAGTACGGAAAACAGGAAGGAATATCTAAATTTTGTAGTACCTCCTAAAACATTAATAAAAATTTGGTGTAGTGAAAAAGTATGGTTTTGGTGCAAGAAAACTAAATTATGAAAAAAATGATCAGCATTGTTAACAAGATCGGAAAGGTTTTGGCCGGATGCATCAACTAAGAATTGATTTGTTACCCTCCGCGCTTCCTCCACCTATACCGTAGGAAGAATAACATCTTCTAGAGTAGTTATCTATTCAACTCTCCTTTAAGAGATGTCCACAGAAGCTGATGTTATTGAATGATTAGACAAAAACTATGCAATCATCTCATTATGCCTACATATTTTCATTGTCTAAGAATCCATTTTGGCTTGAAATCTAGATGGAATATGATGAATTTTCTACATTTCCCTCATCGTCTCTTTAAATTTTAGCTCAAGGGAGAACTCATTTGAAAAATCGTGAAAGCTCCTCTCTTGTGAAGAAAAGTCTCTCTTAATTAGAATGATATATTCTATAATTTAAAATAGAGGATGCTGATAAAAACCGTCATCACCCAAATCATGGAATTTTTTGTGTTGTCACTACACTTAATAATAGAATTTTTCTAGAGGGGTATCAATAATCAAGCCCTAGATATTCTCCAAGACCAAGATACAGTGTGGATGAGACTCAATATCTAATGAGGTGGGTATAGAAGAAGGATCACCAACCTCTTGAATCAATGATGAAATAAGAGAGAAGGAACCATATTCCCCCTTTCGATAGCAGAATCATTCATATCCTGCATGAAGGGACTAATTTCCTATATAAAATTTGGTTCTCTATCCGAACAGATACCATCAGAGGAAGGTAGTTTCTAGAAGCCTCACCCAAATCTGCAATCAGATCCATCGATTCCATGGATAATAGAGTCAATGCTGGAAGAGGCTTATCCACCTGATGAACCAGCTGTCCCAATAAACCTTTAGGGTATACCTTCATCCAAGCCCAATAATAATCATGGGTGAGCCAATTTGGAGCATCAAATGGTGGAAATATAATTACAGCCCTAATGTATTCATGATATAGAATCTTCCAAATTGCAGATTATTCTAGGATGTCGTTCCCCCTGAAAACTGTACAAGGGAATGTAGAAGACACATTACACATAGCCATGTTTTCAAGAAAACTGATATGGTGAGTATAGTTCGTAGATAATAATCTCATCTGCCCTAGAAGAAAAAACCTTTCCCAAAGGGAAACCATATTAGACCTCTCATCGATACAGCCGCTCCAATCATCAGTTATTAAACTAGTCGGTAAACGTAGGGTAGAAAGGTCAAAAAAAATTAGATCCATACAGTGTGCCTTTTAACTCTACAGGTTTCGTGGAAATATGCCCAACACCTGATATGTACAATTGTATAGGGTAAGATATGGGTACTAGAATCTGGGATGTATTGTAGTACTCATAGAATTAAAAGTGGTCCCCTAGCCAACAAAACAAGAACTGAAGGGGACTGCCAATTATGTAGGGGGTGCTTCTATTCTGGATATGGCCCAACATCTAGTAAAGTCACTCATGGAAATGAACTACCAAGTTGAAATTCCACCCCTCCTGAAGTCATTCTTCCCTCATAAGGGTTCTAATTTGGATACGGTAGGGTGCATATCCAGCTATGAAGAGCTACATATTTACAAACATATCTAAAAAAAGTTCAAGACTAAGGTTTATAGAAACCTCTAGGTTCACCTTATAGCCCCATGAAGTAAGATCCCTAGCTTCCAGAATGGACCAAAATGAGTCAAAATGGTCGCAAACATGCCGGGAGGGACACTAAAGAGGGTGAATGATTCTTGGTTTCACCCCACATCTACACAATAATATTACAATCCAATCAGTGAAGGAAATAAGAAAGCACACTATTAGCCCTATCCCTGGTTTCTGCCTCGCAAGGAAAATAATCTATTTCGCTAAAACCAGAGTCTATAGTGTATCATCCAAAATGTTAATAGAATAGATATACTTGAAATAAACATCTCTAAGAGCAAGGATTCCACCCAACTAATGAATATCCCACAGACTAATACCCACCTCACCATGGGGATGTTGTAATGTGTGTGTCCCATGGAACCAATGGATTATAATTTCTTGAAGAAGGATAGAATGTAATTATAAGATGAATTGAGATATCCACAAAGATTCATAAAGATGAACTCTTTATAGATCATCAGATAATTGTAGATAGCTTTGATGTACCCAGTATTTGCATGCCCCTTCATCGAAGAAGTTACCACTATTTTGAAGGTCCCACTTCTATTACCAACCACCAAAAGGAGAATATATGGAAGAGAAATATATTATTGAATATCTTTGAGTGATAGCTTGTTCGGAAAGATCAGATCCATCTGGGATCAAGAGGAGTAGGCTGGTAGGTAGGATAATCCCTAAGGTTGGGTAGTTTCCAGCTGAACATCCTCAATAATCATCATTTCAACACAATCGGAGGAACTAAAAACACAAAGAGATGGAAGATTGTTGTCTGGGGATGGAATAACCACATCTTCCACCAGAACAAACTCATACAATGGATGTCGGTCAGATATGGGTAATCTAGGATTCATAATGTACGAAACATCCAAAAAATATCAATATCGTTATGCACATGATAACGGGGACCAACATTACAATTTTTAGAAAGCACGGAATTTTGATTAGTCTCGGCCAAGGAAACTTGATGTGATCCAGAAGCCATCTAAAAATAAGTAACACATGTAATACATAATAATAAAAAATTGTTGACGAAGATAAATGAATGAGAATGCCTCGATGGCATCATGCGCATCTCATGGACCAACCAAGGGTCTATGAGCCACATTATGATATCTGCGAACCACCTAGTATCTAGAAAAACTCATAGGGAACATATCCCCTACGGGACCCAAGTGCATCACATGACCAGCTAGAGGGCTTGCGGTCACGTGACCTAGACATGGTCCTGGAAAATAGATTGAGAGGCAAAGCCAGAAGAGCTCCAAAATCCTTCATGACAACTACCTATGTTTAAGGAATTACTGAAGATTGGTCCAAAATTTGGATACATGTGTGTCTGAGTAGAAATAAATATTGAGCAATTATGGGACTCATGATCAGGGCATTCCGTGCAGACTCACAGGAAGGAATCATGATTAGGGTTTATGGAGAGGTCTTACAACAAGACAATAGAGGGACCTCTCGGGAGAAGGAGGAGGCTAGTGGAATGAAATATCTTATGCACCCCCAATATACAGGGGGTTTGTGGAATACCAAAGCTCACCTAGTAGACTGAATCTCAACTGATATCCTGGGTTTTCCACACCATAAAGAGAAATGGTGGGCATTTATTGGTTCTCAAGACTAAGTCCTTATCCCATCAGACATTTCTCATGAAGGAGGTGGTGGAATTTTTTAATGCCCTTTAAATAGTAATAAACAAACCCACTAAGTAAAAAACATCCAAACATATATATTATTTTCCCCATGAAAGAAAGGAAGGTGGGTAAGGTTAAAGTTTTACTATTGAGTGACCATTTCAATGTCACACAAAGTCTCCACGCAAGGATCCTAACCCGCAAAAATTCCCACATAGCCTTTCTCAATGAGCACCCTTGTTCACCAGTGGTAGAATGGTGATAGCAGGATGAGAATCCCCCATTCCGTGTGGTTTTTCATTGGAAAGTACCTGAAAAACAATCTACAATACTTCAAAAACCATGGGATGTGACATTTAATATATGAAACCCTTGGTGGTCATATAAATCATGCAAAAAATAATCATTGGGAATAATGAAAACCTAAGATGATACCCAATCCATCTCGCGAGTCCCTCGAGCCTTAATCACAAAGAATGAAGGAGATAACTTGGATTATCCAAGAGGAGCTCATGGTCACTTATGTAAATGGGTCTCACACCATAATCAATCCATGATACGTCATGAGACCTCAACTTCATGACCACGTCACCTCACGAAGTCCCTTTTTCTTGAAAACTTTTCCGCTAAAAATATACACATGCATTCAGATTTACTTATGGCACTCTAAAGTCAAACATAAAGACTTTTACCCTACATGCTTGCTTGATCTCCATATTCATCATATTGGACAAGAGAAACATCACACAAAAATCGGGCATAAAACAGAGAAATTTAAAATGAAATCCCGCATGACCCCTAACCATTGTGAAATAAAACAAAGTATATAGAAAAGGAGGAGGCGAGTGGGTTCTAAGATCGCAAAAAGACATGTGGTGCACCCCTAACAACCCACATAGAACCATGATCCCTTGGTTACATGACCTCCTCACCTCATAGAATCCTTCTATCCACAAAATTCTCTCACACCACATGACCCATACTAGTCATGTGGTGAATCTATAAAAAATAGAGGAAATACCCTCAATACCATTTGTATAATATGTGACTCCCAACCTATATCACATAAAATAGTGGATATAGGAAAAAGAAGTTTAGTAGGGTTCATGGTCAGTGAAGGGAATGTGATGCACCAAACGCACCCTCGTTGTGGTCCTGCGAGACTGTGAGACAAGATATAAAAGGACTCACAGATTCCTTAAAACAGTCATCTGGATTTTTCAAAGTCCCTTTAATATGTCAACATGACAATGTTGAAGTATTTTTAAAAAGAAGTCCTCAATAGTCAGCAATAACCCAATAAATGATGGATAAAATTTTGGCCGCTAAAAACCAGGAAACATCCTTGACACGGTCCACCACAGAGACTTCTGAAACTGCATAATGCTAGACCCCGATTCGAAGCCAACCTGGGCTCACGCCAGATGCCCTATAAAAACCGATGAGTACACAGATGGATATTCCTATAAATCCCCTAATCAAACTTAGAAAAAAAGGTTCAATTTTTTTGAAGATCGAATACTAGATGTTTGGAACTTGATCGCTACTAAGAAAGTTGTTGCTTATACTCTAGCCTTCTTCACGCATTTGATCCCATGACCAGTCGAATTTCTGCTAGGTAATACACTGGTGGACCACTAGAATAGTCAGGAACAAGGCATAAAAACCCCCTCATGATCAATAAAATATCACATTAAGGAATTTTGGGGAGACTTCTGAAAACCATATCGCATGTGTTCCAGACCACGCCTGACCCAAACTAGCAGACCCTAAACCGAACCAAGGAAATGAAAACACAAGGGTAAAAACCCAGTATTGAAGGTGGAAAACCCATGAGTAAGAAATGATTTTGGTCCTCCACATGCTTCGAATGTGTCAATCAAAAATATGTGACAGTACCATGTTGCACCACCCATACCCCATTACATACCTTAGACATGTCTTCTGGGATATGTAGAATTCCCCAAACATGTCAGGAAAAGTCTTGAGAACCCTTCGCAAAAATCACTTTGATCTTACAGCCCCTCTTGGATCGTCAACTCGGATATATGATGCCCTTATGTAACACAACCCAACTCATATATCGGCACCCACTAATGTTAGCCAAGTCACATCAACATATCTGTACATGATAATCCATAGCTCGTGGTGTACCCTCGGAACGTGTCAGCTTGGTCCTATAATGTATCTCGATAGTGTCAGCCAAAACATGTAACACCCCCTAGACATGTTGGTTTGGTCTCGCGATGTCCCCCTGGGTGTCAGATGAGACACACGACACCATCAGACCAAGCCACCAGGGCATTCACAACACCCTCTGCATGTGTCGAGCCATGTCATACGATGACCTCTAGGGTATGACAGAAATATCATGGAACAGCTTCCAGAAAAGAAGGCATATTCTCCCGGGAAGCCTCAGTGTATACGCCCCCAACATCTCTAAGATAACAATGAGAAATCTAATTCCCACCATAACTCGGATACATAGGAGGCCTTTTATAGTCCAAATATCCTTATGCAACACTACAAGGAATTCCCCGATACGCAGATCCCATATCTATATTCCATAAGGTTGATCATGCACTTCCCCTTGTTTCGCATAAGGATCATGGCTCGCGTGAGCTTAGTGGGTTTCAAGACACACATCATTAGGCATAAAATACTCATTCCCCATGGCATCCATAGTGTGTAAGCCCCAACATTGACTGAAATACAATGAATCTGAATCCAGTAGTAACAAGGATACGTAGAACGTTTTTTCTAGACTCGAGCTCAAATATTTTGTGTTTCAACACCCACATATTAGTCCTTACCGCATGTTGTTAAACTCTACAGATAAACTGATCTATGTGGGTTCTGATACGTACCATAACCAGGATACATGGGATGTATATTTTAGATTTGAGCTCAAATATTTGGTGTTTCGACACCCCCATACTAGTGTGTAATGCATGAAATTAAACTACACAGATCAAACTAACTATGTGGGTTTTATCCCTATAATAACTAGGATATATAGGACCCTCATAGTGGCTCAGTCCCATCCTTGGAACATCATCTGCCTCTATATGTGGAAGCATGGCTTGAAGCACTTGATCATATGGTTTTAGCATATAAGCGACAACTCGTTACTAAAAAAAGATTAAGAAACCAAGATAAATACAGATGGATTCACAAAATATATCATAGTTTGTTACACTTAAAATAGAGTTAAACGATATCCATTTTGTGAGGGTAATTGATCCCTCGTTGGGATTAGGAAGGGATTTATGAACAAGTATTGAATCTATATGTGAGTTCTGAAGTTGGCCATAATCCTACCCCCAAGGGTGTGATGAGCTCGACCACTCATCCTCTCGACCAATGTGAGTCCCCAAAAATTACTAGGCATGAAGTCCCAAATGAACACCTGTCATTGGAAAGTAGGTCTGTACCTAGCTATAGATGGGGGAACCATTGGGAGTTTCAGGGAAAGGTGACAATGGTAACATAATTAGCGAAATCCATTCCACACAAGGAAATCCTAACAAAACAAAGGTTAACCACCAAAAAATCATAACCTATTGTGATTAAGATAACATGTCATTCACTAAACCTGGTATCTAATGAGTTGAAATCATTAACCAATTCATTATAGAGATATATAATTCCAGGCCCACCTACAACATTCATATCACATACATGCATTTTTTCCAAAGAGAACATAAAACATAAGAACACCATTCAAAATTTTTAACCCTGTGATTAAGGAGTAGAGGTTATGTAAATGGTTGTATAAAATAAATTAAGTATATATACAACTTGGTGAATACCGATGATTGGATATTAGGATGGGTATTAACTATATAAATTTTTGGCATGGAAAATTGTTGGCTAATTTTGGCAGTATAATGGATGTTCATAAAGGTTTATGGGCGAGGTTGATGGGAGTGAAAGGTGGTATATAATGTCATATGAATTATAATTATAGTAAAGGTATGTTTAAAAACACAATAAAATATATTCAATTAGAAATTAAAAGAACTAAGTACAAAAAATTAATTGAAATATAAATGAATAGGTGAGAGTCCCATAACTTTAGAGGGAACTCCTAAAATATTGGTATGAGATTATTAAAAACTTTGGAACACCTTGAGAGGGATTTATAAAGGTATTGTGAGTTTAAATTCATGGTCAATGGGTTTTTAGTTCATATAAATGGGTGGATGGGTGGAAATTTGTAGCAAATGAGGGGAAAATGTTTATTAATTTCAAAACATAGATTTTAGGCTCTATATTATATAATAATTAAAACCAAAAACTATCCCATGGTTTCATTGAAAGAGAAGTAGTTTTAAATATTTTATATGGCCACATGTTACACCCCGAGATTTTGTGAGATATATTATTTTTAATTTCATTGATGTCTTCTAATATACACTGCACAAAGATTAGCTTGTACTATACACAACACCGTATTAGCTTGCAGTATACGCAACACTATTCATGGCCCGCGTAACACACAATTTCAAGTTCGTTTTGTGGAAATTATTATACACAACATTAAGTATAGATTTTGTTTAATATATAAATGAAAAAAATATTTGATTATGTTATACACAAAACTAAACAGAGCTTTCACTACATGCATCCCTGACATGTCTTGCATTACATGCAATCAATACATTCTTCAATAGTGTGTGTAGTACGCAATACCGAGATTCACTAAACGAGATATTATTATAATATTATTATGAACAATCCGTTATGAATAGTAATCCTCACTTTTTGAAATTTTATAAATTTAAACTTTTAAAAATAGTCTTCATTTTTAGATTCGGAATATAAAAATTATCCTAGGTTGAATTTTTCATATTTTTCTGAAAACCTTCAATTTTTGATGAATAGTGAAAACATTGGGTTACTATTTAAAAACCGACTTTTTATTTAAATAATTATTTATTTTATTTAAATTTATTTTAGGTCAAAATTGATACATAATACCTATATAAGATCAATGTAATTAATTGGAGTCATTTTATAATAATTTTAGATATATAAAAATTTTATTGAACTTTTCACCGTCTTTTACCCAACTCCTAGAAGAATTTGAAAATTTACATAAAACATAATTTTACCGCATCTATGAGTGGAATTTAGAAAATCCGCGAGACATGGTTAATATCAAGGAGTTAAATGTGGTTCAATAATTTAAAAATATTTTTTGGTGAATAGTAACTTTTTACGTTTATTTACCACGGTTAAAAGAAAATAGGGTAATTAAGGCTAAAAATGATATTATTATTACCCTAACACATGTCCTAATTCTATTGGATAAGTATAATTTGACCAAAAACAACCTTATAAATATAATATTATCATTTAGGTCCACATGGATTAGATTAGGACATTTATTATTATTTTATTTAAAAAAGAGTTAAAATAGTTAAAATCAATGTTTAATAACTAAAACATTTTTAATATAGGGTTATACATAAGATAAATTCGACTATAAATATTAATTATAAATATAAAACGATTTCCTACTTAATGGTATTTTATTTATAATTTTTAGACATTAAATAATTTAATTTATCTATGACACAATGATGATGCAGTAATTACCTTATTAATGAAATATTAACATAATTGATGTTATAAAAACCAAAAATAAATGTAATATTATAGTTTTTATGAATTAAACTAATTTTATAGGTTAATATGACATGTTATCATTGATTTAACTAACTTTTTCGAACTAATCACGATGTTATGATTTTCACAAAAATCAAGTACCAAATAGTGTCAAAATTGACATAAAATAGTTTTTAAGAAAATTATTATATTATTAATTGTTATTTTATTCCTAAAAATTGAAGGTTCAGCGAAAAGACATAGATAAAGATATAAATATTAATAATGAACCACTCAGAGTACATTTGATTTGTTATAGTACGTTTATTAACCATATAGTGAAAGAAAACAAGATGACACCGTAAAAGATAAATTATTTAACTTAGAGTTAAATATAAAAGATAAGGTTAAAATAGTAACCTAAACTTGTCTAAAACCTATTTGTTGAGAGGAATTAGACCCTTACCCGCCTTATATTCGATATAAATCAGTTTGGAGCTATTAAAAACTGAATATGACTTTATTATAAAATAATATTTTATGTTTTTCCAAAGGTTCCCCTCTCCTCCCTTATAAAAAGGGAACCTCTTTCCTCTTCTCTTCACACCCATTTGAGCCTTGAATCTCGGACAACCCCTACCAATTCCTTTTCCCAACCTCTCTAGTTATATCATAGAGGTTCTGTTCTTCTCAAAAGACCAACTCTATTGCCCTAAGAAGATGTTTAATGGAGGTGCGTCGAGGAAGAGGTAATCTCTTCTACCGACTCTTTCAAGTTTTTTTCTTCTTATACTTCCTCTTATTTAGTTGTTTCATTATAAAGTAACAACATAAGTATTAATTATATACTTATATGTTATTATAAATATGAAACAACCCTATTTCGCCTTCTATCCATCCTACGGAAAATGAAATCACCACTCGTACGTATGTACGGAATACCGTCTCCACCTCGTGGTGTAATCTGTTTTCGACCACCACCTTACATGGATGGGTATAATAGTGTAAATAAATAACTATATATGATTATAGTAAAGTGATATTGATTCTGAAATATTATACATACAATTCAATACAATTATATGATCATGATAATGATATCATTGCTCGTGCGTACATAGGGACTACCGTCTCCACGACGCGATGAGATTCATTCTCCATGTTAATCATTCATGAATGATTATAAATTATATATAATGAATAATAATTAAATATATTACATAATATTGATACTAAATTTATGTATATATATATGTATTTCTTCTACTTAATTACATTCAATTCAATAAGCAAATGAAAACAGCATTCCTGCGTACGTACGGCCTACCGTCTCCATGAACGGTGTATTTCATTCCATTTATCGATCTATCATATATATATATATATGTATATTCTGAATATATATACTTTATATATATAATTTTTTACATTTTGGAATTAATTAAATCATGATATAAGTAATAATATTAAGAACAACATGTCGAAACACATACGATAAATGAAACAATTTTACCCAAAATGCTGTTTTAACATGAAATTTACAAAAGAACAGGTAATATAAAGTCATAAATGAACCATATATGATATCATAACAATGAATATGATTCTGTAATAAGCCAATGAAATTATTTAAATCATTATACATGAGGATCGGATACGTACGAAGCATATCGGACCTAAGGTAAGGGATAATTATTCCAATCTCATTTTTATCCGAGATTGTTTGTTCGTAAGTATTTACTAGGGTTATGTTTATTATCCATGTATATATGTTCTGAAAATGTTTTCATAAAATGTATAGTTTTCTTCTATTTATGTTTAAATTTATTTTTACCTTTTTTTACTTTTACCACATCGTTTGGGAGGAATCTTTCTTTTGTTTACCATACGAGGTACTTTTTGACTTTTCTGAAAAAAGTATGAGAATAATGTTTTTTTAGCTTATACAGAATGAATAGATTTTTATGGTTTCATAACACCTTATTTTAATGAAGTATACTCTACAATATTTCATGGTTAATTTAAATAAAATCTTTTTCTTTTAAAACCGTGTGGCATTTTATGAAAAGAAAATGATTTTTAATAAGAAATGATATTTTCCTCAAGAATTGTTTTCAAGTGTTTTATCAAAACCATTTTCCATCTAAGATGACATTATTTCATATCTGTATGTTTCAAGTATAATAATTCTATGATTTACATGGTTTCAATTTTCTTATGATGAAATGATAACCATTTGTTTTATATAGATTATGTTATGATGGGATGATGTTTATGAAACCCATTTTTTATTCTTTGTGTTATGATGAATGATTTATGTCTATGTTGTATAACAAGTAAAAATGATTTCATTATGAGATGGGTGGGACCAATATCTCCCTCCAATGAATTGGGAAACGATTTATATCTCATGAGATAGACATGGATGGAATTGTAAGTTAATCTGGATCAGTGTTAGATGACTGAAACGAGGAGTGAACTCGATTGACAAAGGGACTTTGTCCACTAAGATGGTCATGGTAGTAATGCCTTGGATACTATGGATATCATAACATGTGCTTAATGGTTTCCACAATTACATGATTTATTCCCATGATATTTTATCGTTATTGATGATCCATTATGATATATGCCTTACGTACTTCCATGATTTATGTCTATGCTCAAGATTTTGATGTTTAGATTTTATGTTCTTGTTTTTGCATTCAAATGTTTATGGATTGTTTTATGTTCTCTATGTTTACCCTTACTGGGAATTTGAGCTCACCCTTTTTATGTTTTCTTTTCCCAAGGATTTAATGAAAGGTTTTAGGTAAGAAACCCAAAAGGGGAGGATCTTTATGGGAGATGTTGAAGATCTTTCACCATGATTAGAAGATTACATTCCGAGTTTCCAAAGACACTAAACTAATACGATCTTTAGGTGTCTGTTTTTGTCATGTATTAAGTATTTCGCAAAAGTAATTTAATGTCCATGTACGTCAAGCTTTGGGTATCTACACCACATACCTAACTCCTTAAAATAATTCCTTTGGTGATGTGGGAGTGAGTCTTGTTTATAAAGAATTGATTTTAATACCTTAAAATAATATGGGTTTTGGAGGGCTCATTAAGGGATTATAAAATTAATCAAATAACTTAAAAAAATATTACAATAAAGTGGAAGCATATTTTTCTTCATTGATACACTTTTTTACTATTTCTTACATAATAATTAGGCTGTTATTATATCATAATACATACTATATATTTATAAAGTATCTGATTTTTATCTAAAAAATGGACTTTCTATGGAAATTATGAAAAAATAAATAATGGATATTTTGGATGTACTAGTTTCAAGAATAAAAATTAATTTATAAAAATAATTCAATAAATATGAGAATTTTCACATTTAAATTAAAATCCTCATTTTTTGAAAAATTATGTTTTTTACTACCATATCAGTTTTCTAAAAATTATAATGATTATATTGGACTTCACTAAATTATATTACCATTTTTATATAGATATAATTTAATAGTAATATTATATGAGAATAAAATTTATTTTAATGTTTTTGAATTTATCTAAATGAGTGATTTAAATAAAACAATATATTATCCAAAAAAATTGGTTTCTTCATATCAAAATTTCATTATTATTAACTCATATATGAATCTAATAATTAAAAGGTATATTTATAATTATAATTTTATGAGAAAGGAAAATATAAAACTCATAAAAATACATTCTAAATGCATAACCCCTTATTACACTATCATACACCATATTGTAATGTGGTTGATGGTTGGGATTTATTAGTGTTTCTCGACGATCATAGTTTAGGTTGTGATCTTGATAAAATGGAACTTATAATGGTCTTAGTCATGATTCAATTATATAGTTTCAACATGGTCTTAGTCAAGATTAAACCCTAGTGATGATGTATACCTTGGAAACTATGATAGATCAGCTTCATAGGGTATGATCCTACTAGTTGAGGCCATCTCTCCTTCCATCTATGAAAATTATATCTCACTATAACCCATAATATATACTAATCTTAATAGTCACTATATAATGTCTATATTATAAACGGTTTATATTTCTAATGGTATTATAAATATAACAAGCTATATTTTATAATTGTTCTAAAATAACATAAGTAGTGAATGTTTTTCTATAAATACACTTCTAACATGACATTTATTCATTCAAAAAATGAGTTTAATCTTGGAATGTTTAATTCATTACAAAATTACTCATACATTACCATGATAGGTACAATAATTTTGGTACTAAAAATTCATATTAGTATTAAATATAAAAAGTTCAATCAGTTAAAAATTTTCAATAATCAATAGGTAACCATATGGAATGCGTATTATTATTAAAATATTTAAACAAAATAATTCTATCCTTACAATAAATTCATAATGTTTAAAAATCATATATTGTTATTATAAAGGTAACACATGGCATGAAATTCAAATTTTTATGTTAAATCATATAAATAATCTAGCATGAGAAATTTTGTATCCAAGATTGTTTAATGAGATATATTTTTAAATTAAAAATACTACAAACTTATAATGGTTTTCACTAAGAAATCTTAAAAGATTCGAAAATTTAGTAAAACATGTCCAATAATTTCCAAACTAAAACATGCTTACAACATATGATTTTTTTAATACTATATAATAGTAATATTACCAAAAATTTGGAAATGTTATTCTTGTAAATGTTTCCAAATATATATATTAACTATAAAAAATCATGACGGTAATTTTTTAGAAATTTTAAATTTTAAGTGTAAAAAACCATGTTTTACAATAACTCTATAAAACAATATAAAGATAAATTACAAATTAAAAGACATGTGTTGCATATTATCTATAATAGAAACCAAAATAAAACTAAGAATGGTTTTTAAAATAGTTATTTCATTATGATAGTGTGATATCTAATCAGGCTAACATTATTTATTAGGGTTTTCAAATTAAAATGGTTATTCATAAAAAATTAACTAAGAAATATTTAGTAATAAACTCAAACATTAGAAAAAAAAATATAGCATGTTATATATTTTTTTTAAAATTAACCTAAATTAAATTAATGAATAATCATGATATAATATGTAAGTTAATTGAACATTCAATTCTCCATAGGGATTTTGGTAAATATCATAGGCCAATTAATGGCCATTTTACTCTTTACCCCTGGATTATATGTCTAATTAAACAAATTGTGGTAGTTTATTAGAAACCACATCATGTTTACAGTAAGAGAAACACACATATATTTTGAATATTTATTTAATTAGATTAATTATATAAACCAACTCATTCAGTCAGAACTATAATCAATCATGATGTGTGTAACTATAATAGATCTCTACCCTAAAAAAAGTACCATCTCAAATGGGAATTCAGTATGATCATAGTCCTTGCATCAGATCAAGGGGTACCTAAAATTCCATTTCCTAAATAGTCACCCTAGTTTATGTCACTACCCAATGTCGACTGAAATTGTTTCCCTACGAACCCATGAAATCCTTATAGTTATTACCTTCTATCTCCATTTTATATCCAAACCGAATAATTTGATACCACTTTTTCATATCCCCTACTTTTAATGGTACTCCACTTGGGCCTGAAAAGAATAAAGGTAGATAATGATCCTTAAGTCCTGCCTCTAGTAAGACCTAGATTTATGACCAGAATTGTGGGTATAAATAAAGTTACACATATGTAAGGCATTAACCTCAGCTGAGAGAAATTTAGAATTGTGTGATCTAATTTTTTAACCACATGACTACTCAATAAAATTATAAAATGGTAAAACCCATAATATTCTACAATTTATGTGATATCATAAGAATAAAAATTAAATCCTCTAAGAATAATCCTATGGAAGAAACATCACAACACCACCAATTTCCTTGATAGAAATGCCATGCATAGAACCTGAAGTCGTATTGGAAACCGTAATAATAGTTTATATATATATGGTGATCATAACATGTATACTCAACAGGATCATCGCCATGGACCGTCATGAAAATGTGTAAATATAATACTAATTCCCCAGTTAAAAAATATTTGATTCAACATGAAACTATCAAGTCAACAAGTTCCTAGCCTTACCAAGGATCTCCATCCATGTAATGAATCAATGTACATTAAAATTATATGAACTGTATCAATAAATGGGTACCATAAACAACTTTTACACTAATTTTACACTCTCAAGACCCAAATAAAAATATTAGGGAGTTCCAATAACTTTCATATAATCATGCCTAATGAAACCTTTATAACCACATCGTGTCATACCCATAGACACATGGCCCATAAAATCACATAATTTCTAATGAATCCTTGGAAAACTACATCGCATCTCTACCAATTCCATATCTAGAATAATAGTTTATCATAAAAATGAAGTATTTCAACCTATTTCCCTCTTATTGTGGATATCTCCAACTGTGATCCACCATTTCATCACATTAAAATCAAACTAGTCAAATTTTATCTTCTATCCATCACAATAGTGCATATAAAAATCTCATAGAAGAGAGAGGGGGAGTGGGGGAATCCAACCATCTATCATAACCATTTTGATATTGGAAAAACACCCCCCAAAACATTTGGGTGTTAGACAATGGTGCTCTATGTGGGTGGGTTGCATATAGAAATCACAATGAAAATAAAAAAATATAACGTTTTAACACAATCCCAACATATGGTTTCACACAACTAATACCACCAAGACATCACAACATCTACTTTACCATTATTGATCATCAACATTGATTCCATAAATAATGTGTCACACTACACAACAACCACACTCAATCAACACAATACAATTTAAATTTCATTTTCATACATTTATAGATTTATGGATTGTATATTATCCCTAATTCTCTAATCCATTACATTTCATATTAACACTACCTGTTGGTCTATCATTAATTTTTTTAGGTTAAAAACAACACATAAATTTCATAGTTATCATTTAACTATTATGATTTCAAAATATTTTCATGTCTATTATCATATTCCAGTATTAAAATTAAACATCATCATCCAATTTACCAGTAATTATTTCTATCCCTGACCATTTCAATATTAATAGGATTTTTATTATGGGAATTTTATAGCTATAGATAATATACCTAGATAATTCACAACATGACCAATCATTCCCATATCAACTCAGTATTCTTACATCACACATCACAAACCTATCCCCGTAAGTAAAACTCATAAAACAGTCACACCCATAATTCATTCCATTACACATACCATCATATTAATATATTTTAAAAGGGAAAAATAGAACAACTTTTTTAAGGAAAATATATTAATTTCAATATGTGATAGTAATTATACATCAATTATTTAAGTTTAGTATTATATAATTATACAACATGAAATTCAACATTTTTATTTTAAATAAATAAAAATAATATTAATTATTATCATCTGAAAATAAATTTCTCTTTCTAGTACAATTATTTTTTTGTCTAAGTTATCGCTATATAAGATAATATAAATAAAAACTCTTGATGCATTGAAAAATATGTTTTATGGAACCAAATTTCTACAACATGAATAAATCAGGTAAAATATGGGAAAAACTAATCAACCACATCAATTTAAAATTTAATATAGTTAGTTATTATCATTTGGAAAACTCTTACCATATATAAAAATGAGAAAAATCATGAAAATATCACATATGCAGAAGAAATAAAGAGAGAACTCCTATCCCACACCTTTTATAGTCATCTCAAGTTGTTTCATCAAAATAGGTGGGAAGAAAATGGTATGTACATATATTTTAAGTTAGATTAGCATCATAAAATTTAGAAACTAAATCACAAAACATGAAATTCGTGGTTTTTTCCACTAAAAATTGAAATAAAGGAGGAACTCAAAAAAGATAAAGAAAGTAATTTTTAACATTCATAGATATCCCACCCTAGAAACACTATAAAATTTTCATTTCCACCATTTAATTTTCAGTTAAATAAAATCTTAATAACAATCCAGTTTAAAACATTAAAAATGATAGATATAATTTCAATGATTCTAAAGAAATAAAAACCATGATTTTATGTTTTTAAATATTTGAAACGTTCCTAACATGTTAAAGATGAAAAAAATCTAAAAAACAGGTATAATTGGATACACATATGCAAACCATAGACATTTCATAAGGGTAAAAGGGGTTTACCCTTATGAAACTTTCTAACCTTATGTGATCTTTGGGAATCATGGATAAAACTTATGTAGGTAGAAATTAACATAACACAGTCAGTTTAGAATCTTATATAACCTCACTTGACCTTCATATTACCCTTATGTGAATAAGGGACTATGCTTACATGGACTTAAGAATTTTAGTTCTACCATTATGCACCCAAGAACATACCTTTATGCACTATTCAAAAATCATGTCTTAATGTTACGTGAGGAACAACCTACCTTTATGCAGGACACATAAAATCCATGTTACCCTTAAATAACCTCTAGAAACTCATGTTTACCTTTATACAACAAGGTGAAAAATGTTATTACCCTTTCAAAACACATAATAAGATACCACTTACCCTTATGCAGCTTATAGAAAACTCTTCATACCTTTTGTACATCTGATTTCTAGTGTATTGGTAATAATTTTGTTGAAAATGTAACATTTTTAAATAAAATATCTTATCACTAATGATTAAAATAGTTTATTATTACATAAAAATTCTATGACACTTTGAAAAATTAAAAAATTATTCTATAACTTCTAAATTAATTTACAAATATGATTTTAACACATTGAAATTACTTTCATAATTTGTAAATCCATTTTAAAAACACTTCATAAATTATAAAATAATTTTTATAACAACATTTAATTTTATATAATTTCTCCAAAACACTAAAAATTATATAAAATATTATTGGATCATTAAACTATTGACCTCTATAGGAATAATCATTTTTTATGCCATTCCTATCAAATGTATAATGAAAACATTATTAATGCATACATATGGAAGACCGCCTCCATGGAATTATTTATTTCATTTTTCGTCACCACATCACATGGTGGGTTATAAATATTTTTTTAGTTAATATATATTATATTGAATGAAACACAACTTAGTATGTGCGGACTACCACCTTCATGTTATGATTTAATTTATTTTTCATCACCTGCTTAAATGTCTGGTTCTAAACATTTACATAATAAATTAATATTATTTTAATTAAATGATAATGATTATATAACTATGACCAAGGTACAATGACTTGAACTATTGAACTGAAATTTTCCTGGAAAATGAAATATTTAACACCCAAATATTTATTTTAACAAAGATTTATTAATAATTAGGTGATAAATAATATTAGTGAATGTTATTGTAACACCCGAAATATTTATAAGAAATATTTTGTTTTTATAAATCATCAAAGGAATCTTTCGTTACACAGAACACTAGCTTTTCTTGCTTTACACGCAATCGTGGCCTTCCTCGGTAGCTTGCGTCGTATGCAAAACCGAGTTTCACTAAACAATGATTTGCTATTAAAATATTGTTAAAACTAGCCGTTATGAATAGTAATAACCACTTTTTGAAATTTTATAAATTTTTATTTCAAAATGGACTTCATTTTTCGATTCGGAATATCGAAATTAGCCTAGGGTGAAATTTTGGTATTTTTCTGAAAACATTCAATTTTTGATGAATAGTGAAAACACTAGGTTACTATTTAAAAACCGTCTTTTTATTTAAATAAATTTTTATTTTATTAAAATTTATTTCAGGTCAAAATTGATACATAATACCTATATAAGTTCAATGTAATTCATTGGAGTCATTTTATAATAATTTTAGATAAATAAAAATTTTATTGAACTTTTGACCGTCTTTTACCCACCTCTTAGGAGAATTTTCAAATTTACATAAAACATAATTTTACCGCTTTTGTGAATGGAATTTAAAAAATATTAGAGACACAGTTTATGTCAGTATTTAAAATTTGGTTCAATGAGATGAAAATATTTTTTGGTAAATAGTAACCATTTGCTTTTATATACCATGGTTAAAAGTAAATAGGGTAATTAAGGGTAAAAATGAGATTATTATTACCCTAACACATGTACTAATTCTATTGTATAAGTTTAATTCGACCAAAAACAAAATTAGTGATAAAATATTACCCTTTAGGTACACTTGGATTAGATTAGGACATATAATATTATTTTATTTAAATAATAGTTAAAATAGTTAAAATCAAAGTTTAATAACTAAATTTTTTTAATATAATGTTATAAATAGGATAAATTCTACTATAAAAATAAATTAGAAATCTAAAAATATTTCCTACATAATTGTATTTTATTTATAATTTTTAGACATTTAATATGTTAATTTATTTATTACCCAATGATTTTGCAGTAATTATCTTATTAATGAAATATTAACAAAATTGATGATATAAATAAATAAATAAATGTAATTTAAGACTTTTTATGAATTACACTAATTTTATAGGTTAATATGGCATGTTATTATTTATTTAATTAACTTTTTTCGAACTAATCATTCTGTTATTATTTTCACAAAAATCAATTACCAAATAGTGTAAAAATTGACATAAAATAGTTTTAAAAAAAAATATTATATTATTAATTGTTTTTTATTCCTAAAAATCTAAGGTTCGGTCAAATGACTTAGATAAGGTTATATATATTAATAATAAACAACTTGGGGTTCATTGGGCTTGTTATAGAACGTTTATTAACATTATAGTGTAAGAAAACAAGAAGACATGGTAAAAGTTAAATTATCTAACTTAAAGTTAAATTTAAATGATAAGGTTAAAATAGAAATGTAAACTTATCTAAATTGTATTGTATGAGATTATTTCGACCCATACCCACTTTAGCTTCGAAATAAATAAATTTGGAGATATTAAATATCAAATATGACTTTATAATAAAATAATATTTTTAGTTTTTCCAATGGTTCCCCTCTCCTCCCTTATAAAAGGGCACCTCCTCCCTCTCCTCCTCACACCACTTTTACCAATCAAGCTCGGCCAAACCCTACTAAATTATCTTCTAAACTTCCCTAGAAACATCCTAGAGGTCCTTATCTTCTTAAAATACCATCCCTAGTGCCCTAAGAGGAGGTTAAGAAGAGGCGTGTCAAAGAAGAGGTAATATCCATTACCGATCCTTTCCAATTTCTTTCTTCTTCAAATTCTTCTTCATTAGTTGTTTCATTATGAAGTAATAACATCAGTATCACTCATATACTGATATGTTATTATAAATATGAAACAACACTATTTCTCCTTCTATCCATCCTATGGAAAATGAAATCACAGCGCGTGTGTACGTACGGAATACCGTCTCCACGCTATCGTGTAATCTGTTTTCCACCACCACCTTACTTGGATGGGTATAATGGTGTAGAGAATAACTATATGTGATTATTTTAATGTGATATTGATTCTGAAATATTATACTTACACTCCAATACAATTCCACGATCATGGGAACGATATCATCGCTCGTGTGTACGTACGGAATACCATCTCCACGATGTGATGCGACTCATTCTACATGATCTCCATTGCATAATGATTATATAAATTAATTGAATGAATAAATATGATATATATTATAGTAATACCATTATATAAATGAGGTATCTATAATCTAAAAAGAAGAATAAGAATTTATTCTACAAAACACGCATATGAACAAAAAAAAAGAAATAAACACCCGAATAACAAGTAGCAATGAAATATTACTAATACAAAGATAAGATTAAGACCATATATGATATCATAACAATGTGTAAAATTCTGTAATAAGTCAATAACATTATTTAAATCATTATACAGGAGATTCGAACACGTATGAAGCAAATCGGACCTAAGGTAAGAGAAAATATCAATCTCATTTTTATCCGAGACTGTTTATACTTTGGTATTTACTGGGGTGTATTTATCATCCACATCCTTGTTTCCTCAACATGTAATATTATTTCTATCCTCCTAAAATTGTTTAAATCCAATATTACTTGTTGGTGAGTTTTTAGTAAAATATATGAAAGGAATCTTTTGTCATTTTTAGTATAAGGTACTTTTTGACTTTTTTGGCCAAAGTATGAGAAGATTGTTTTTTTAACTTATAAGGAATGAATGGATTTTTAGAACATTATTTCCATGAATATTACTTTACAAGTTTTCAAGTTTATTTTTAATCAACATCTTTTTGTTTAAAATTATTTGACATGTTAATAATGGAAAAATTTTTTTGAAGTAGAAAGAATATTTTCCTAAAGAATGGAGTTCAAGTGTTCTATCAAAATTATTTTCTATATAAGATAATATAGGGTTCTGTTTATATCCCTATTTTCACATTGTTTTGATTATGTTATGATGGAATTATTTTTATGATGCCCTTTTATCTTCTATGGATTGTGTTATGATGGCATGATGATTAAGAGTTCTATTTTTATTACATGGGTTATGTTATGATGTATGATTTATGATCATGTGGCACACATAAGAATGGTATCATTATGAGATGGGTGGGACATATATCTCCCTCCAATTCATTGGGTAAAGATTTATATCTTATGATATAGACATGGCTAGAACGTTAGGTTAAACTGGTTCAGCGATACGAGACTGAAAAGAGGAGTGAACTCGGTTCAAAAATGGACTTTGTCCGCTAAGATAGTCTTGTAAATGAGTCTTGAATAATAAGAAATGATTCTCTATGATTATGTGTGTATGCAAAAAAGTTTCATGTTTTAAGTTATGATTAATTGGGATTACATTTAACCAGTATGATTTATCCCATGTTATGATATTATGATCTCTTTTACAGGTAAAGTTTTCCAAAATTTTATGTTCTTATGAATATGATGTGATTGATATTTCTTTTGTTTACCCTTACTGAGCATTTGAGCTCACCCTTTTTTATGTGTTATTTCCCCAGGTTAGGAATAAGGGTACTAAGTAGAATATGCCAAAAGGGACTCTAGATATTATGAAATAAATGGGAGACAGTGTAGATGATTTATGAACCAGTTGTTTATATTTCCCAGTTTTTAAAGATACTATACCTATACAGTCCTTTCATGGTTTTGTTATATGTTGTAATAAGTGTGCTTCAATTTTGACATAATAACAATGTATGTAAAGTATGAGTTGTTATAGTTTGTATCAGAGGGAGGTTATAGTCGGCCTTTAGAAACTAGGATGTGAAAGACTTAGTAAGAACCCTATGGATAAGTATAAGCATAGAACACAATCTTAGTGTTTTAGAAATTGCCATGAATAACCTATGATAAAACCATAAGTGTGAAATTTATTCTTGATTATGTGGGTTACCTATTATAATTAGTGTTGCTCACACTATTCGTCTTGGTTTTATTCAATGGCTGGAACCTGAAGGAACCGTGTTAATGCGGAATGCTACGGGCAATGCAATGATTGTCCCCCTGAGCAACCAAACGTTATGGGAGCTAGAATGAAAAATATTGTAGCAATCCTTACACAACATTCTCAAGATATGAATCATGCAGGACTTCCAAACGTGAAAATGAAGGAGCAACATTATGTTGAATCTTTCATGAGGTAGTGTCTACCTTCTTTCTGTGGGTCTACTGATCCATTAGTTGCTGGACAATGGATCAGTACTACGGCAAAGATATTTTCAGTTCTTCAATGTTCTGAGCATGATAAATTCATCTTAGTAGTATATCATTTGGAAGGTGAAGCTGATCAATGGTGGAATCTTATCAAGAATACGGGGAAAAGGGATGAAATTGAATCCATGGAATGGGATGAGTTCAAGAACTTATTTTTCAATAAGTTCTTCCCTCGTATTCTTTGAAAAAAGATGGAGAAGGAGTTTCTTGAACTGAAGAAAAAGGATGATTAATCTGTTGGTACCTACGAAGTAAATTTTACAAGACTTGCAAGGTACGCTTCTAGGATTATTATCCAACCCGAGAGTAAGATTGATAGATTATTTAGTTTCTTAAAATCAAGTCTTCGAAGGGTGTTAGACATAAGGGACTTCAATAGATATGAGGAAATCGTTCTATGTGCTCTGAAAGTTGATATGGAGATTAGAGTAACCCATCAGTCATATGTGTTTGATAAGAAGAGGAAAATGGAATTCAAAGTAAAATCTAAATACCACACTAAAAAGAAGATGATTTTTCCCTTATTCTAAAAGTGTGGAAAGAAACATGGAGGGATTTTTCTTAAAGGGACAAGTAAATGTTTCAAATATGGAAAGGAAGGTCATCGGGCATTTTAATGCCACAATGATGGGAAGAAGATGTCCAGTGATGCGAACAAACAAAAGGCCACACAGAGTGAACCTCTTACACATCAATGTTAAAAGTTCAAGGAAATGGGGCATTATTCTAATAAATTCCCTAATCCAAAGATTTTTTATGATGATCCACGTCAACAAACTCTTAAGGATAAAGACAAAGGAAAGTCACATGCAATTTCTATCAGTGATGTGGAGTACGATAACGAAGTGGTGAAAGGTATACTTTCTATCCACACTAAAGTAGAAAATGTTTTATTTGATTCTGGATCCAACCACTATTTTATTTCTGAATAATTTTCTAAGGGTATTGTCGTATTACCTCAACAATTAGATATTGAGTTAGCTGTGACAACCCCTAATGGCACAACAGTCGCATCAAAAGTTTATAATTCTTATCTGATTGAAGTTTGTGGGAAAGTGCTACCTGCAAATCTTGGGATCCTTCCTATAGTGGAATTTGATGTGATTATTGGCATGGATTGGATTTCTTTATATGGAGCTCATATCAATTTCCAAAGAAGGGAAGTCACATTTCATATTCCAGATCATTCTATGATCGTCTATCGATTGAAGGATGAACATAACCTTCCAGTGGAAATTTCTTCCATCTTATGGGTATTGATTCTACTAAATGAAGGTTATTTATCTCAAATGGTTGGTGAGAAACTCACGATTAAAAATATTCCCATTTTATGGGAGTTTTATGATGTCTTTCCGGAGGAATTTCCGGGTCTTCCACCAAATCGTGAAGTTGAGTTTTCAATACAACTCGTATCGGGTGCTTTACCTATTTCAAAGACACCTTATAGAATGGACCCAATTGAGTTGCATGAATTGAAGAAGAAAGTCTAAGAGAATCTCGATAAGGGATTCATATTCCCTAGTTCGTCACCTTGGGGAGCACATTTTCTGTTTGTTAAGAAGATAGATAGATCAATGAGACTCTGCATTGATTATCGAGAACATAAAAAGATCACTATCAAGAAAAAATATCCTATCCCACGCATTGATGACTTATTTGATCAACTACGCGGAGCTCAATACTTTTCCAAGATTGATCTTTGTTCAGGGTACCATCAATTAAGGTTCATAAGGGAGGATATACCAAAAATGGCTTTCCGTACTAGGTATGGACACTAAGTATTTATAGTGATTCCATTTGGTCTTACTAATGCCCCTGCTATCTTCATGGATCTGAGGAATAGAGTCTTTAGAGACTATCTTGATCAGTTTGTGGTAGTCTTTATAGACGATATTATTGTCTATTCAAAGAGAAAGGAAGAACATGAAGATCACTTGAGAATTGTATTGAAGACCCTGAGAAAGGAGAAGCTTTATGCCAAATTTACCATGTGTGAATTTTGGCTTCAAAAAGTTTCATTTTTGGGTCACATAATCTTAAAAGAGGGGATATCTGTAGATCCATAAAAAATAGAGGTTATAGAAAGATGGTCGAGACCAACAACAGTTACTAAGATCCAATGTTTTCTTGGTTTGGATGGATATTATCGACGTTGTGTGAAACATTTTTCATGATTATCTAATCCACTCACCAGGTTGACTCGAAAAGGACTAAAGTTTGTGTGGATGGAGGAATGTGGAGAGAATTTCAAGGAGTTGAAAAGAAGGTTATCCAGTGCACCTGTACTCACACTTCCTTGTAGTGGATAAAGGTTTGTGATCTACAGTGATGCATCCAAGAAGGGGTTGGGGTGTGTTCTTATGCAAAATGATATAGTGATATCTTATGCCTCACTATAGTTGAAAATACATGAGCAAAATTACCCAACTCATGATTTGGAGTAAGCTGCGATAATATTTGCGTTAAAGATTTGGAGGCATTATCTTTATGGTGAAAGGTGTGATATTTATACTAATCATAAAAGTTTAAAGTATATTTTCACACAAAATGAGATGAATATGCCCCAAAAAAGATGGTTGGAGCTGATTAAAGATTACGACTACTCAATTCATTACCACCCTTGGAAAGCAAACAAGGTGGCAGATGCATTAAGTCAACAAGACCATACTAGCATATCCATAATGAGGATCACAAAAGATCCAATATTTATGGATTTACAAAGGATGGATCTTGGAATTATAATGGAATGGGAAAAATCTTATCTTTCTCAAATGAATGTTCAACCATCTATACATGTGAAGATTAAAGAGGCACAAAAAGAATATGTAGAGTTACAAAAGAAGGTGAGAATTTTTCCTGAATTCAACCATGATTGTAATGGGATAATAAGGTTCAGGAATCGGGTTTCTGTTCCTCCCATCCTAGAATTAAAGGAGCTGCTGGATGAGGCTCATAGTTCTTCATTCTATATTCATCCTAGAAGCACGAAGATGTATAGGGACCTGAAAGAGTACTTCTAGTGGGATGGCATGAAAAGAGATGTTACTAAATATGTGTCTCGATGCTTGGTTTGTCAGAAAGTTAAAGCTGAGAGATAGAAGTCTAAGGGGATGTTACAACCATTACTCATACCCGATTGGAAATGGGAAAACATCACTATGGACTTTGTCACTGGACTTCCTAAAACATCCAATGGAAATAATTCTATATGTGTTATAGTTGATCGTCTTATGAAGTCAGCACACTTCATTTCTATTAGAGAGAATTTCTATCTCGATCATCTTGCCAGGATATATGTAAAGGAAGTGGTAAGATTGCATGGAGTACCACTTTCCATTATATCTGACCAGGATCCAAGGTTTACCTCGAATTTTTGGCGAAGTCTTCAGCATACTCTAGATACATAGTTGAGCATCAACACTGGTTATCATCCTCAGACATACGGTCAGTCTGAGAGAACAATTCGAACTCTAGAAGACATGTTAAGAGCCTTCTCTATGGATTTCAAAGGTGGTTGGGATAAACACCTACCTTTGGTTGAATTTTCTTATAATAATATCTTTCACACTAGTATTCAGATGGCTCATTATGAATCTCTCTATGGAAAGAAATTTCGAACTCCAATTTGCTGGGATGAAGTTGGGGAAAGAAAGCTATTAGGACCTGATCTTATTGATGAGATGGCAGAAAAGGTCTGATCTATTCAAAAACACATAATAGAATCTCAAAGTTGACAAAAAATTTATGCCTATTACCGAAGAAAAGACCTAGAGTTTGAAGTGGGTGATAAAGGGTTCTTACGAATATCTCCTTGGAAGAGAGTAATGAGATTTGGAAAGAAGGGAAAGTTGAGCCCTAGGTATATCGGTCCATTCGAAATACTGGATCGTGTTGGGAGTGTAGCTTACCGATTGGCACTTCCACCGAATCTCTCTCAAGTTAATGATGTGTTCGACATATCTCTCTTGAAAAAGTACATACATGATCCTTCACATGTACTCATCTCATAATTTGTACCGCTGGAGCAAGATCTTTCTTATGAAGAACAGCCGAAAGAGATTCTGGATCGAAGCAAAGAAGTTCTACGAAACAAACCATTTGCTTGGTGAATGTTTTATGGAGGAACAACCAATTAGAAGAAGCTACATGGGAGATTGAGGATATGATGGGGGAGAGGTATCCTCATCTGTTTGTTACGAAGTGAAGAATTTCGAGTGCGAAATTCATTTTAAGGGGGGTAGAATATAACACCCAAAATTTTTATGAGAAATGTTTTGTTTTTATGCATCATCAAAGGTATCTTTCACTACACACAACACTATCTTGGCTTTCTTTACATGCAATCACGGCCTTCCTCGATAGCTTTCATTGTACGCAATACTGAGTTTCACTAAACAACAATATGCTATTAAAATATTATTAAAACTAGCCATTATGAATAGTAATAACCACTTTTTTAAATTTTATAAATTTGATTTTTCAAAATGGACTTCATTATTGGATTTGGATTATCAAAATTAGCCTAGGGTTAAATTTTGTTATTTTTCTGAAAACTTTCAATTTTTGATTAATAGTGAAAACACTGGTTACTATTTAAAAACTGGCTTTCTATTTAAATAATTATTTAATTTATTTAAATTTATTTTATGTCAAAATTGATACATAATACCTATATAATTTCAATGTAATTAATTAGAGTCATTTTATAATAATTTTATATATATAAGAATTTTATTGAACTTTTGACCATCTTTTACCCACCTCCTAGGAGAATTTTCAAATTCACATAAAACATAATTTTTCCGCTTTTGAGAATGAAATTTCAAAAATCCTAGAGACACAGTTGATGTCATTATGTAAAATGTGGTTCAATGAGGTGAAAATAATTTTTGGTGAATAGTAACGTTTTACTTTTATTTACCACGGTTAAAAGTAAATAGGGTAATTAAGGGTAAAATGATATTATTATTACCCAAACACATGTCATAATTCTATTGGATAAGTTTAATTAGACCAAAAAAACATTAGGGATAAAATATTACCCTTTATATCCACTTGGATTAGATTAGGACATTTAATATTATTTTATTTAAAGAATAGTTAAAATAGTTAAAATCAATGTTTAATAACAAAAACATTTTTAATATAGGGTTATACATAGGATAAATTAGACTATAAATATTCATTAGAAAGATAAAAATATTTCCTACATAATTGTAGTTTATTTATACTTTTTTTACATTAAAAAATATTTTTTATTTATGACACAATGATGATGCAGTAATTATCTTATTAATGAAATATTAAAATAATTGATGTTATAAATACTCAAATTTATTTAATTTGAGACTTTTTATGAATTACACTAATTTTATAGGTTAATATGACCTGTTAGTATTTATTTAATTGACTTTTTTCAAACTAATCATTCTGGTATGATTTTCACATAAATCAATTACCAAATAGTGTCAAAATTGACATAAAATTGTTTTAAAAAAATATTATATTATTAATTGTTATTTTATTCTTAAAAATATAAGTTCATACAAATGACTTAGATAAGGTTATATACACTAACAATAAACAACTTGGGGTTTGTTTGGTTTTTTATAGTAAGTTTATTAACCTTATCGTGTAGGAAAACAAGAAGACACTGTAAAAGTTAACTTATCTAACTTAAAGTTAAATCTAAATGAAAAGGTTTAAATAGAAACCTAAACTTCTCTAAATTCTATTGGATGAGAGTATTTCGCCCCATCCCCACCTTATATTCTATATAAATCAATTTTAAGCCATTAAAAATCGAATATGACAATATAATAAAATAATATTTTTAGTTTTTCCAAAGGTGACCCTCTCCTCCCTTATAAAAGGGCACCTCCTCCCTCTCCTCATCACACCACTTTGATCCATCAGGCTCTGCAAAACCCTACCAAATTCTCTTATAAACTTCCCTAGAAACATCCTAGAGGTCCTGATCTTCTTAAAAGACCATCCTGAGTGCCCTGAGAGGAGGTTAAGAAGAGGCGCAACAAAGAAGAGGTAATATCCATTGCCGATCCTTTCCAATTTCGTTCTTCTTCAGCTTCTTCTTCCTTAGTTTTTTCATTATGAAGTAATAAAATCAGTATCACTCATATAATGATATGTTATTATAAATATGAAACAACACTATTTCACCTTCTATTCATCCTATAGAAAATAAAATCACCACGCGTGCGTACGTACGGAATACTGTCTCCACGCTGAGGTGTAATCTGTTATCCACCACCACCTTACTTGGATGGGTATAATGGTGTAGAGAATAACTATATATGATTATTGTAAGGTGATATTGATTCTAAAATAGTATTCTTACACTCCAATACAATTCCATGATCAGTGGAATGATATCATCGCTCGTGTGTACGTACGGAATACCGTCTCCACGATGTGATGCGACTCGTTCTACATGATCTTCATTTAATAATGATTATATAAATGAATTGAATGAATAAATATGATATATATTATACTAATACAATTTTGGAAATGAGGTATCTATAATCTAAAAAGATGAATAAGAATTTATTTGACAAAACATACATAAGAACAAAAAAACAATAAACACCCGAATAACAAGTAACAATGAAATATTACTAATACGAAACTAAGAATAAGACCATATATGATATCATAACAATGCGTACAATTTTGTAATAACTCAATAACGTTATTTAAAGCATTATACATAAAATTTAGACATGTACGAAGCAAATCAGACCTAAGGTAAGGGAAAATCTCACAATCTCATTTTTATCCGAGATTGTTTATACTTTGGTATTTACTGGGGTGTATTTGTCATCCACATCCATGTTTCCTCAATATGTAATATTCTGTATATCCTCCTACAATTGTTTAAATCCAATATTACTTGTTGGTGAGTTTTTAGTAAAATATATGAATGGAATATTTTGTCATTTTTAGTACGAGGTACTTTTTGAATTTTTCGACCAAAGTACGAGAAGAATATTTTTTTTAACTTATACGGCTTGAATGAATTTTTAGAACATTATTTCCATGAAGCTTACTTTACAAGTTTTCATGTTTATTTTTAATCAACTTTTTTTACTTTAAAATTATATGACATGTTAAGAAAGGAAAATGTTTTTCAAGTAGAAAGGATATTTTCCTCATGAATGGATTTCAAGTGTTCTATCAAAATTATTTTCCATATAAGATAATATAGGGTTCTATTTCTATCCCTATTTTAACATTGTTTTTAATATGTTATGATGGAATTATTTTTATGATATCCTTTTATCTTATATGGATTGTGTTATGATGGCATGATGATTAAGAATCCCATTTTTATTACATGGGGTATGTTATGATATATGATTTATGATCTTGTGACACACATAAGAGTGGAATCATTATGAGATGAGTGGGACCTATATCTCCCTATAATGAATTGGGTAAAGATTTATATTTAATGATATAGACATGGATGGAATAGAAGGTTAAATCGGTTCAGTGATACCGGACTGAAACGAGGAGTGAACCCGGTTCAGGAATGGACTTTTTCCGCTAAGATAGTCTTGGCAATGAGTGTTGACTAATAAGAAATGATTCTCTATGATTATGTATGAATGACACAAAGTTTCATGTTTTAAGTTATGATTAATTGGGATTACATTTCACCACTATGATTTATCCCATGTTATGATATTATGATCTCTTTTGCAGGTTAAGTTTTCCAAAATGTAATGTTTTTATGAATACGATGTGATTGATATTTCTTTTGTTTACCCTTATTGAGCATTTGAGCTCACCCTTTTATATGTTTTATTTCCCCAGGCCAGGAATAAGGGTGCTAAGTAAAAGATGCCAAAAGGGAAATAAATGGGAGACAACATATATGATTTATAAACCAGTTGTTTATGTTTCACAGTTTCTAAAGACATTATACCTATACGGTCCTTTCATGGTTTTGTTATATGTTGTAGTGAGTGTGCTTCACTTATGAATTAATAACAATGTATGTAAATAATGGGTCGTTATAGTTATATAGTATCATATATGTATTTATTAATCTAATATAGATGTATAAAAAATTTAAATTTTTTAAATTGGATTGTAAGTCATGTTTAACTAATTAAAAGACTTAGTTTAGGGTTTGATTACCAGTCTCATTTTTAATTCGGATTGCTTGGGTTTAAATTTACATTAAGGTAATTATATGATCTTTCTATATTAACCCCCATCAATTTTATTATCCTCTTGTTATTATTAGGGATTAAATTAATTATTATGATTTATTTCCCTTTTTATCAAGAATTGATTGAAAATAATTCTTATAATAGAAACTGAAATTACTGCTATTTTAGGTTGCGAATCATTTTCTTCCCTATACATATTAATGGTAGTGTTTCAATAATTTTATTCATTATAATTCTGTTTTTTTAATTTATCTTAAACTATATTTTTTTATTTAAAATGATTTTCGAAGTAATCATTTCAACAATTTCTATATGGTCTACTTTTGTTTTTTTTCTTTATGCAAGTTTAAAAATAATGTTTTTAAATGACTACCACTTGAATTTATTTTCCTATTATTGTGATAATTCATTTTTATCTTGATTCATTTCATTTTTAATGTGGTTTTAAAAGAAAATACTATCCCTAATATTCTAGAAAAACATTTATGTTTCACAATGAAAATGATATTTATTCATATTTTTTAAATCTTATTTATAATGTTTTTATAAAAATGTGTTTCCTATATTTCAAAATTATTTATTGATTCTAATTTTTAATTAGGGATATGAAATTATTATACCATCAAAATTATTTCTCCATATAAAATATGATGATATTTTAAATATATATTTTTTGAAAATAAATTTTTTTCATCGGTTAATTAAGCTATGGTGAAATAATTAATATTTTTTTATATTATGGCCCAAATATGTATAGTGTTATTTTTTTATGGGTGGGAATGAAATTATATATATATATATATGATTACTTAGGTAGAGAATGATATCTAATGTAATAATATGAAAAATGATTGGAAGTGATCCCAATCCACTATAGGGATCTATTGATTGTGTTTGTGGGAATGGTGATTGGAACCCAATCCATTATAGGACTCTATCCACTCTGTTATGATAGTATTAGTAGTGATCCTTGACTATGGAAATTATTTTCAATGCATATTTATTTTACAAAAAAATATATTTCATATGATTATGATATGCTATTATGATTCATGACTGATAATTGATGATACACACCCTTAGGAATCAGGTATTTTTTTATGATAAAGACCCATTACATGACTCATGATTTTTGCGCTACGAATTTTTTGATATGTTTTTGTTATTTATGATCATGTTTTCATTCCCATATTCTCATATTATTCATACTTATTATATTAAACTTTCATCTACCATGTTTATCCTTACATAGCATTGACCCCACCCTTTCATATATTTCTATTTCTCAAGGTTATGAAAAAATGTATCAAGTATAAAAAGTCTTAAAGGTATCCATGGTTGAAGTATAATAGTGGGATATAATGAATATTTGTTATTAAAAAATTGGTTATGTATATAGTCTACAAATACATTAAACATTTACGGTTCCACGGTGTGAATTATTATAGGATTTATTATCCCCACCTGACCCATTAACTACTACCACAACCAACCTATCCCACTATAAATTCTAAAAACTAATCATTTTAATAATTAATTTTGATTTAAATCCTTTTGTAAAATATATAGTTGATATTTATATGGGGTTTTCAATTTTCATATGAGAAAATTTACTAATAATTGTTCATGTCTAATCCCCTAAGTAAAAAATGACCAGAATGATCCACTAAATAACATAAAATCTATGAAACTAATTTTATAAACCATTATAGATTATTTTTAATTTAGATTAGTTTTTTAGGGATTTTGATAAAATAATTACCAAATACATAATTAATGGAATGAACAAGGTATAAATCAGGGATAAGAAAAAAATAAATTGATGAAAATTTAAATGAAGTGGTTAATTGGATAGTGAATCTACAATATTGAAAATTACATAATGTGAAGTGTATGTTAAAATGAAAGTTTTAAGATACTAATTTTTAATATATGGAAGTGTGATATATTGTGGACAAGTTTCAAGATAATCTTCTTGATAAAGATTGATAGTAAGTAGAATATATATGATGGAATAGAAAATAAAATAACTAAAGGTTTAATAAAAAGATAAATAAAAACAGGAATATAAGGAAATCATTGTAGTCTTTTTCAAAAGAATATTATAAATAAAATAATCCAAATTTGAACAGATAAAAAACTAAATGGTATACTTTTTAATATTTTTTATTTTTTTATTGATAAAAACAATGTTAATAATTGTATATAAGATTAAAAATATTTACATGATGGTGTGGTGAACCTAAAATAAAAATTGGAGGCATTAGTATAAGAAATTGGTATTTAATGATTGTCTACAAATAAAGACATATATCTCTTTTGAGATTCAAATTTTTTTGTTAAAAAATAAATTTCTAATAAATATAATGTTTATTTGATAAAATATATTTCAAAATTTATATTTTTATGTTTAAATTAGGTAATGGTGGTAATATTCTTCTTTCTTAAAAATCTTAAATATGTTAATAAATAGTAAAATTTAGTAACATTTGATAAAATATGGTATATATGAGAATAAAATAATGTTATTATGAATAAAATATTTTATAAAATATTTTAATATACATTAAAATTAATATAATAAATTATTTTATAACAATAATTATTTTTTGAATGGCATACTAGTTTAGGTAAATTGAATATTTTATTAAATAATAAACTATTTTTTATACTATTTTATTCAAAATAATTTTAGTATTTATGAGTTTAAAATGAAAATACATATAAATAATTATTATTTATGAATATAATGGTTATAATAATAAAAAATAAATTATATATAATATAGTGATTACTTAAACATGTACACTATATCAACCTAACTTCTTGTACTAAAAATGTTTTTACAAAAATAATGATCTATGAATTATTTCATATTTAAAATTATAATTTACAAATATATATTACTTTTAAAGAAATTATGGGTCAATTATGATGATTCATGTAAGGCTATAGATGTTAGACTCGAATTCCAAAAAAAAATTATTAAATTTTTAAATATGAATTACCAGAATAAACGTAAAATATTCCCAAAAATCTATAATTTTCTATCATTCCTAAACCTATAATTTATAGGAATGAATTAATATAATTTTACATATATTTCCAATATCTAATTTCCTACCATTTATTTAAATATCAAAAAGGTAACAAGACGTTACTTTTTATAATTTAATTATTTTCTTATCAATTTTTATATTTTAATAATGGTACAACATCCTTGGAATTTTTATGATGACTATAAAATTTAATCCCTACCATTTAACTCTTATAATATAAAGCATTAAAATGATAATTTTACTATATATAACATTCATCTTTATTCACCTTCCCTCATACTCTATTCTATTTCTTTTTTTCTACCAATAACCTCCAATTAAAATTCCTCTTGAATAGGGTTTCATAATATTTATTTATATTACTAATAATTATACATGTCATCATAAATTATTTCCAGGATGTAAAAAAGTTCATATAAGTATATATTACTATGAGTTTACTAAATCCCCAAAAATTAATCTTTGTGAATAATTTTTGGTTATTTTTTCCTTTGAATTAACGAAATTCCTATGTGTTGAAATTTAATCTCCATTGTTGAATTCTCGATGTATATAAGTATATGTTCATCTATAATCTATTTAATTATTTTAATTACTCTTATAATTACATATATGTTCAATTATATAAATATAAAATTTATAAAACCATTAACACGTGATTAAAAAATGTATTATATAGTTGATTAATAAAAATTATAAATATAAGTAATATTATTATGGTAATTGGAACTTTATAATAGTTACATGTACCATATAGAACTTTAATATTTATAATAATGGAACTATAGGGACATTGGATCACATAAGGAAGAAATTATTAACTATAGGGATATTGGAACATTAATAAAATCAGACACTATAGATGTAGAAAATTAAATTGAAACTCAAAAAATATATTTACATTAAATAAATTAATGGGACTATATAAAATTTATTAACAAATTCATTAAATTTTATAAAAATTTAAAATATATTTTTATATGTTTTAATGTTAGAAATATGTCATAGAAGTATAAAAAATTTAAAAAAACATTTTTCAAAGCTTTTTACTTGTATATATCTATAAACTAAGATTAGTTATCCTTAAAATATTATTTAAATATAATTTTATTCAACTTCTTATTGATATAATTCCAGTGATTATAGATTATTTAAAATTGTATTTCATTATAATCTCAACATCTATTAGGTTAACTCATTAGATTTATTATCCTTTTTTAGCGTTAATATTTGTTACAATAGATATTATTATGGATTTATATTAAAGATCAAATGTTTTATATTCATATTATAGTTATAGTACATTTTATATGTTTAAAGGTTGTACTAAAATCATATATTCCTTTAATTAATTTGATAAATAATTAATTAATTGAATATATTTTAGTGGGATTGAGTGGTAAGGATTTTCCATCATGATAGAAAGTTGTTTTATGAGTCTTGGATATATAAATATGAAATTAATAATTATAAAATGATTTACCTAATGATTGTTTTAATGAAAATATATTTAGTTTTGAACCAATTTTAATTAATTTCATCTCATTACTACATTTATGTTTACAATGTTATGTTCAATGTATGTTTTACCCCATGCTGGGATTATTGAACTCACTCTTATTTCATATTAAATAAATATTGAAATATTTATTATTTATAAGTACATATAAGGGGGTATATCCTAAGTTATGGTCACTACATTGGTAATAGAAAAATGAAAATAGTCTGAATATGTATTGGGGAAGAACGGTATTTCTAGTAGGATTAGACTATGTAGTTCCCGTTGCATAACTATTAAGGTTTTGAAGTATATCCTAAACCTCTAAAACCATAAATGCAGTTGAAAAGTGAAAAAATATAGTAATGATTGAATTAAAAAATAATGGTGTGTTTTTTTTATTTAAATATACATATTAAGTAGAGAAAATGTTCATAATATTAATTTTTTAATGAATACAAGGTCATACACAATGTTTGTTTTGTTCTTAAGTGAAATTTATTTAACTGATCCAAAGGATAATAAATAATCAGAATGGAATTATTTTTGAGATATATCAAAGTGGCCAAAAAGTATGGATTATTTTATTCATAAAACTGATAATAAAATATTTTGACCATCACTTGTATTGATTATTATGGTTTTCGGAAAGATATGGAGCCATCTCTAGATGAAAAAATTATTAAATTGATAAATTAAATCATTATTCGTTAAAATATTAATAAAATTTATTTAATTGAAAATGATTTTAAATATAATGTTTTAACACAATATTACACTCAGCTAACATGAATAAAGTAACATATACATTGAATAAGTATAATAATAAATTTAATTATATTTTTTATAATTAAAGTGTTATTGATTTGAGTAATAATTTTGTTGATACCTAAAATAAAATATAATTTATCAAATATTCTGTAAATAATTAATGTGAAAGAAAATATGAAAATTTTGATTCATGTGATAATTGAAAATAAAATTGATAAAAAATGAATAAATCATTTTTGAAACATTTTTTTAGAAACACATGTTGGAAATCATTGTTTAAACTCTCTATAAAATATAAAATACTAAAATTTTCATTGTTTCTTGTAACATTATTATTTTATGTGGTTGTGTCATTATAAGTTTCAGTATGTCTTTAGTGATGTTTTTTTATACTTATGATGTTTAAACATGGTTTCATTTTTTTCAAAGTTTTTTGAACGTTAAAATTTGGTTTTGATGTTTTTCAATACAAAACAGGAAACACCATATCCTGGTGAAAGTTGTGATAGCCCTAGTGTGTGTGACTTGGGGTAAAATGGAATGGGGTAAATGGATTGGCTAAGACATGGTTCTTGTGTAATTTTGTTATCATCATTGAAATGGGTAACCACGGCACACCCATTTTAGACAGTGTGGTAATGTGAAATTCCTTATCATTGAGATAAATTCTATATACCATGTTATTTCACTCATGTTGTTCAATAACATCATAACCAAACCAAATCCATGGTGGAGGGTGTCGTAATGGTTGGGCAGTATTTTTGAAAGCATGAAATATCCTCCCTTATTCTTTGATATTGATTTAATCAAAGTACAAATACATGTATATTATATTTCGGGTTTTTAATTAGTAGACTAATAAATTATAACCCACAATTAACTAAATTCCCCCAACTCATGTTTGTTCATTCCATCTATTGAGTTATAGGTATGTTCTAGATTCTCTTGTTGAAGCTTCATTCCTTGTGGCTTATTCTTGGGATATCCCTTATTCTTAATCACTTAAGAACTATCTTATCTATACTTAGGTTAACTTATGGGTTAATTCCATATTATTTTGGTGGGTTTTTTAGCTTCATAAATTTAGTTGAGAACTATGGTGAATTTTTTATTGTATCATCCATCTCCCCCCCCCCCTCTTTAAATGATCAAAAAAATTTCTAATATGGTTTTGACCATGATATATCATAGGATCTAATAATATATTTAAGAATATTATTTTGATAGAATAATATTACGAGGATCATTACCATTCTACGGTGTCTCAATAATGTTTCTCTTTATAAATGTTATTTGGTTAATCTCCTAACATATTTCATTGATGTTCCTCTGTTTGAATCACCATTTTCAAACAATCATATGATATTATATATGGTTCATAGGTATTTTGTTGTAATCTTAATTTAGGTGAATACCTTCTTATTGATCCTTTATATTGACATCTATGATTTTTAGGTAGGAAGTTCCAACAATATAATTCAATGTGTATAATATTTTCTGTATTTGAAATTTATTTCTTAATTCAATTCTTGATATATGTTGTATTCAAGTTTGTGAGTGAAACTTAAGACTCTTCTTTAATATGAGCATAATTTATTTTTGTGTACCCTATTGAGAACTATTCAAAACATTCCTTATTATTCTTCACTGTGATAAGTATTATTTGTGGCCTTTCATATCCCATAGAATGTTTCTTTTGGTATCAAGATGAATATGTGGCTCAGTTTAGGTTGGACAACCCCTTGGAGGGGGTTCTTGATGTGGAGGAAAAGCTTATTGACAATGGATTGTTTGATTGTATGGGTTGGATCATGGAAATTTTAGTTGATGTGGGATTATACCTTGTAGGAGAGTTTTGTATTCTTTAGCTATAGGCCTATATGATATAATGTTGTGTAGGTGTGATGTTTGTTTCAAAATATGGAATACATTTCATATGGGACTTACCATTACCAAATTATAATGAACCCCATCAGGGTGGGGAGTGTAGTGTTCCTAATAATAACCACTATTAGGGTGGGGTGTGTTGTGCTCTTTAAAATAGATACATTGGGAATGAACTAACAATACAAGGGTTCCATCGTATGGTGGGACATGTGGAATGTTTTGTGACATGTAGTCATAGATATTTACATCTTTACCGGCATTATTCCAAAGTAGGTTGGGTCATAGTTTGTGGATTCTTGGTTGGTTCATGTTGACTTAGCTCATTTATAATTGTATGTTTACTTTTGAATTTATATTATGTCATGTAATAAACTATTATATATTTATATGAACTTTTATTGAGAAAAAATTGGTGTTCTGCTAAATGGTTTATACTCACAACCTATATGGGAATCTCGATGTTTGGATAGAATTTATGATAAGGGACCCAAGGAAGGGAAAGGTACCAATAATAGGGAGAAGGGAGACCAATATTTTTATTTTTAGGGGGGGTACTAAGATTGATTTTTGAAGAACTCTATAGTTTTTTATTCACGTTCCATTATTTATTTTACTCATGTTTTATCTACCACTTTTGGATTCCTCTGTTATTTATTTCGTATAACTTAAGGTACCTTATAGTTTTTTATGTCCTTTTTTGTTTAATCTACAATGTTTATTTTTGCTAGTATTTATACTTTACATTATTTATATTAAAGATATAGTCTCCCCACTCACTATACTTTGACCATTTCATCTATTTAGATACCTCTTTAATATAAGGAGGCATGCATGAAGATACATAAAATTCAGGATTGGATTTGGTGATCTGTGTTAGGGAATTAGATTTCCCACTCAAATTTTTGTATAAATGTTAACAAAATGTGTTTTAAAGTGTTTTTCAAGAAACAAATTTATTTTTTATGCTCAGAGGAGTTCATAATTTCTCAAAAAAAGTTATTAAAAAATTAATATTTATAGATTATCAAAAAAGAATTTATTTGTATCAGTAAACTAAATTTTAATTTTTTTTTTTTTGAAAAGTAGTACACAAACATACACAAAGGTTTTTAAAAGTGTTTCTTTTCATGGGGTTCATATAATTTCACATATTATTTTGAGCTGTAGTGCAGGAAAAAATTTTCTTAAACATTAAATAATATTTTAATAAGGGTTTGACCAATTTAATTTTTTTAGAATAGCATAATGTATATAAGGGATGAAAACTATATAAAGTTTGAAATCATATCCTTAAAGGGTATATATGAAAAGTTCTCATGATTGGGGAGGTCATATCGATCTTTTTTGAAATAGAAGTATTGAAATGGTTTAAAATTTGGAAAAATTATAATTGGTAAGATAGTTATAAACTAACAATAGTTTGAGTTAAATTTTATTTTAAACATATTTATTAACTCTTTAGAGTAATTATAGGGGTTTGGGGTCATATTTAATGGGTTCTATAAGTTTAGGTTAAAATATATTTTCTACATATAATATAAGAATGGTTGTATAATTTATGTGTGACAAAATACGTGTAAAATTAACAATATAAATAATAAGGGGGTATAATTGAGAGATATATATGTATATGGAATAATGTAATTTGGTATATTCATTCATAAATGTAATATATAAGAAGAAATTATTTTAGGAAAGGTTTTGTGAGATACATCACACTTAAGGATGAATAAGAATTACCAACAAATTTTTCATATCCATCAATAGAACATCCATGAGAATATTTCAAGCATATGAATGAGATGAAGATATTGTAACAACCTCAGTTTTAGATTGATTACTATTTTGTTATGTATTATTTGGTTATATAATTATTGGGTTGAGTTTTCTGAGTTTATGGATAGTTTTTTAAGGGTTTTTATTGTGAATGGCTTGAGCCTAGTAAGTGGAAACTATGAAATATATCTAGAAAAACATGTAACATGGTTTTGGGATTCACTATTATGGAACATGATTAGATAATGATTTTTTCAAATCATACATGTTTGTGAAAGAAAATTTGTGGTTTTAGAGACTTTTTAAAGTGTTATGTGCATAGTTGGTGAACGACATTCCAAATCGTGGAACAAAACCTTACGAACCTCTCCTTAATGGACAATACCATCACATGGATGGAACATGGTATTATAAACCATGTAGTACTATGGTAGATAGATAATATCATGTGAATGGATGTCATATGATTTTACAAACCGTTTTACCTAACTATGATACATGAATTAAATGATCTTGAAATTATATTTCAACTAAAATGAAGTCCATAAGATCTCAGAATAATTTTATTCTCTAAGGATCTTGACATCCTCTCCTTCCCTTGGAATCCTTATAAATTCCATTTCTCCATAAGAAAGTTTTTTCAATTCTATGTGTGTTTGATCTCCAAAATTAATGGTAAGTATTTATTTCTTCTCTTCCTATCTAGATCTTTTCATATCCTCATCCAAAACATTAGATGAAATCTTTTATAGATAGATATATGATCCATGATGTGTTTTGACGATATTTCAACTATATATATATTAAAAAATGGTTTTTTGATTCCTTTTCAAGAAGGTTCCTTCTATTGTTCTTCATTAGTATCAACCATTGAGAGGTATGGTCCATCTCTCTCCCTTCCACTTAATATTGAACTTTATGACGTAGTTTTAATGGTATTTTATTATTTTTATGAAAAAAATTATTAAATAACATGAGGAAATAAAAAACATTCATTGGGTTTATAAATTTAAAATTATGGATTTTAAAATTATGGTTTGGGAGATATGGTAATTTTATTGGAAATTTAAAACCCATATGAATTGTAATTTAAAATTATGGTTTTATAATTATAAATTTTTTTCAATGAATGACATTTGTTTTATGAAATATTTTAAATATAATTTCTAGTTTATGTGGATTTGAATTTTATGGAATATAGTCTTCATAAACATGGTTAGGGGAGTTAATTTTCATTGGAAATTAACCTGAATAAGGGGAATGTATTTGTGTTACTAGTCATGATATTAGTATAATTGAGATGAGGAGATATTGAATTAGTTATATCTTTTTCTTTTACATTTACTTCCTTTTGAATCAACCTTATACTCCTGTTAAGGATTTTGGTCCATACTTAAATAAGAAAAGAAACATCCACAAGAACAAAAGAATTTACAGGGTTCACAACACCTTAAGAGTAGTAATATCCTTGGTATGGTTTTAAAATTATCAAATACCACACAATACATAAGAAAACAATATTTTTTTGTGAACTAGAATCAATAGGACATGCCCGTACAATCATGTAGCACTATGATCAATAAAATAGTTCATGTGCTTCAAGTAGAATGAAATGATATAAGAATATTTTTTCAACAAACATGTTATTGTGATTCTTTATAAGATTTAAAAAATATGATCTTTTTCTACAATTATTTCATTTCTTATCCATAAGTTGGTAAGAACTTCTTAGACCTTATAAGGATGCTCATTTCGATTTCCTAGTCTGATTTCCTAGCCTGATTTCTTAGTCTATTTTCTCAATATGGAATTAATACTCTCACATAACACTACTAGAAACAATATAAACTTCTTCTTCATCAGTACAAAAATCCCAGACTGATTTCTCAGTTCGATTCTATAAACCTTGATTATGATCTTTTCTCTTCTCATTTCATCTTATATCCAGTGAACATCCTTTGGTAATCCCAATCCAGAAACTTATTCTCTCTAAAACAATCCTTATCACTACGCCATCTCTATAAATTTCATGAAAAATAAATTTTTCACAAATTACAAAGTACTTTATCCTTTATAGTTGATCCCAATATGTTTTGGTTGGGATTATGAAAATGTTTCCTAATCAAATTTGTTTTCATTAAATGGGATATCTCCTAGAATTTCAGGTGTATCTTGACTACTTCAATTCTTTTCTACTCTTCTTGAAACATCTTTAGTATTCAAATATATTTATCTCCCTACATTGTATTTTACAGTATTAAATCCAAATATGATCCTCCATTATTATTTAGAAATATAATTTCTTTGTTATGGTGTTTTTTACCTCCTACATATATGAATAAACAGACAAATTCATTTTTTTAGAAGAATTCAATTTGATTCTGATTCTAATTTTCCATTATGATTACCTTATTAGGATGAGGTCATTTCGTCACTCTGATTTTCTTTCCTAGCTCGTAATCAAATCATAACTAAATATACACCCCTACATTTCCCTATTAAAAATGAAATACATTCTGCTCAATCTGATTTCCTCATTATGATGGATGAATATATTCAACAATAGTTCAATTATTTGGATTCTCTACACCAAATTTATGAATGGAAAAACAATTCTCATTATGGATCTTGGATCCAACTCTAATTCAATTTTTTCATTAATATGGAGACTTGTGTTCAACAAAAATTTCTTCATTTCGTTTATTGGCATCAAATTTTGGAAGGAAAACAAATTTTTTCTCATTATGATTCTCAGAACCAACTCTCATTCTAGTTTCTCCATTATAATGGAGATAGAATATTCTTTCAAACTTATTTAACTTCATCAAATTCTTATTTTCCCCAGATAGATGAATCTCTATTAACATTAATATGATGTCTTTTTTCTCACATGTGAATGTCTAAAATTTTAAGGAAAATCTTCTTTCTCATGATCCACATGAAAAAAGAACAACCAAAATTTTATCTTGATGGAAATGGTTTACTATATTTTTTATTGTTCTTTAAATTTCTATACTATCAGTCTAGAAAAGAATTACATCGTTTTTCCTATTCCTTGATTCCATAAAATGTCACTTTTTTCTATCTAATGATTACAATTACATATTGAATCTCATTGACTAGTATTAGAAGCTTCATCTTTAGTAACTTTATTATTTTTGAAATGTGATATCAAGGATATTTCATCACTCAAATTGTTTCTATTTTCTAATTTTGATTCTCATAATCACATTTATATAAATAATTATATAATTTGGTTTTTTGGTCTAACTGAAAACAAAAACCTTTCTTTCTCAAATTTTCATCAAACCATATCAATATTTAAAAAATATTAATATTATTCTCTCACAACAAAAAATTCAGATAAAAAATCTTAGGCTTCAGTAACATCCTTCTTTTAAAAAATTTGTCTTGTAATAATGATTTAATTCGTGAATTAGATTAATTTTATGATTACCTTCAGCATCATCTAACTTTTAGTTGAAAGTATTGTAACTTTACATCCTTCTTAGTAACTTATTTCCATTAAAATATGATCATTAATGTTATTGGTCTGAATATGATTGGACGAACCTTTTCTCCTCATTTCTTTCATCTAGGTTGCATCCTAAATTTCACCTAATACATATGATTTTGGTGAATTAAAAATCACCCAAGTATTCTAATACTCACATTCGCAGTATGATCAATATTTTATTATATACTCAAGGTGAGTCTAATGATCCTTTTCTTTTAGAAAACTTCTACCAAATTCTATTGACTTTCTTAAGAATTTTCATTTTGAAATCTGGAATACAATAGTTAATCCAATTGTCCAAAACGTTTTATAATGGGAGTTGGAAAATCCTATTTAACAACAAAAGACAATATATTTCAAAAAAAAACCTTTTCATTATTCCAAAAACCATCTCCACCCAACTTGGTCAATATATCTTCAATTGGATTGTTTTCAATCCCGATTTATAAATCACTGAACATTGTGACCTCAAGATATGGATTAATTATGAGAAATTATAAGCCTATGTGAGGTAACTCATTGTAGGAAACAATAATTAATGACTAGAAAACCATTCTTTCCAAAAGTATTGATCATGAATCATATTCACATTTTCTTCACAACATCCTTATTCATCCACATCTATTCATCAACATTAATGAAAAAAATGATTCCTACAACCACTAAAACAAAAATTTATAATAAATCACACATAAACATGGTGAATTCATTGCATACCCAAAAATACTAAAATTTACATACTTCTATAAGGATATATTTATGAATCATTTCTCCCCATTAAAAACTATCCAAAACTAAGATGAGATAGGGGACCAAAAAACACATACATCACCATTGATGAAAAAGAGGTTGGACACCCATGTTAAATATCAGTTTTGAAAAAGGATCATTTGATAAAGGATTTTTGAAACTATTAGCAACTTATTTGGATATAGGAACATACTCCAAATTCATTTCTTTAGTCATTACATGCTCTTTTATGAAATGATATTTTATATCAATATATTTTAATTGATAATGTTTCACTAGATTCTTGGTAAGGTTTATTTCACATGGATTATCACAATCCAAGTGAATGGGTTATTTTTCTTAAATAAGCATGTCTTCCAACTGAGTGTTCATCCAAAAAATTTGGGTAGTTTCTTGAGTGGTAGAACCATAAAAATATTTAATTATGCCATAAGTTACTAAATTTTGTTTCATTTTATTCCAAATAGAAAAAAATTCCCCTTAAATGAAACTCTACCAGATATTGATCTTCTATGATCAAAATTTACTAAACAACCAGCATTTGAATACACAAAAAATTCATTACATTCTGAGCTATCATACCAGATTATAAAATTTGGTGTGCCATTGATATATTAGAAAATTATTTTTCCAGTAAGTAAATGTAATTATTTTTTATCACTCTAAAATATTTTAAATAATGTAATAACATAAATGATATTAGGTCTTGAGATATTAAAATATAAAAAAATCTTATTATATTTTTAAACTCTTTCAGGTCAACTTTAGTTCCTTCTCCATCTTTATAAAACATGGTTCCCACAAAAAAATATGTGGTAACTAGTTTCATGTTTTCTATGAATAACGTCTTAAAATGTTACTTAGCATAGTTTTCTTGAGAACAAAAATTGTATTTCTCCTTTTGTAAAATTTATAACCTAATTAAACAATTCATTTCCCCAATCATGGTCATATCAAACAACTTATCAATATCTTTATAGAATATTTTTAAAGTTATTTCATCATTCCCAGTAAAGATAATGTTGTCAACATAAACTATTATAATGAGGTAAAACTCTTAACTTTATGTAATGTAAATATTGTTATCAACTCTTCCTTTATTGAAACTTAATTTTCAAAAGAAAGTATCCTATTTGGAATACATATTATCTAGAATATTATTGTATTCCATAAAAGGTTTTCTTCAGCTTATATACATAATATTAATTTTTTTCGAACAAAAAATCCATAAGCTTGATATATATAAACTTCCACATCAAGAACCCAATTCCAAAATTCCTAATTTACATCAATTTGAAAAAACAGCATCATTGTTAAATAATATAGAGAAATATTCTGATTATCTCTAACATTTACACTTGAGAAAAAATCCCATCAAAATTCACACCTTTAATATTTGAGTAACCATTTAATAGTAATCTGTCTTTGTTCCTTATCACATCACCTTCTTTATTCATCTTATTCATGAAAACCAAATTTGTACCAATAAAATTTCTTTATCTATATTGGGTATGAAATAACAATTATCATTCATTTATATTTGATAAATCTCTTAATTCACATCATTCAAGTTTACTTTTGAATACAAAAATGTTTGTGTAACAATTTATTAAGTTCTTCTTGTTTGAACCTTATAAAGTTGACCACCAATAATATAATATTCTCATGCATTCTTTTATTGAATGGGATGTGATTTTATGAGTTTCATCCCCATCACTTCAGATAGCTAAGTCAAATTATTTTTCATGAGTAGTATTACATCTTTCAGTATCCTTATCGTTGTGTTTATCAAAACATTCCTTATCATTCCCAACATCCTTATCTACATGATTATTATTTTCATCCATAAAATTTTCAACCAATTTCACATTATCATAGTCAAAAAATCCTTCCTATATATTTGTTGAAACATATGTATCCTCTTCCTTTCCAATAATAACCAATAAAAATTCCAACATCACCTCTTTTCTCAAACATTCTATGTTTTCCAACATTCTTAGTTATGATGCATGGACTCCCAAAAACTCAAAAGTGTTTCAATAATGGATGTTTTTAATTAAACATTTAATATAGAGTCATATTAGAAGATGATTTTTAGAAACATATATTTTGAATATACACATGAGTACTCATGGGTTTCCTCTAAAAGTAATGAGAAGGACAATGGTCAAGTAACATAGTTATCCAAATTTTCACTAGACTTACGTTCTTCCTTTTAGAAACCCCATTTTTTAGGAATGTATGGTGAATGATACTCATTAAAAATTTCATGATTCTAAAGATAAATAAAAAATATTAATCTATGTACTCACCTCCATTATCATTTCTCATCATTTTCTGTGAAAACTTCCATTCATTCTCATCTTTCTTCCATAAAGTTTAAAAAAATTCAAAGCATATAACTTATGTTTCATATACATAACACAAGTAATGTGTGTAATGTCATAAATTAAAGTGATAAAGTACATATATACATCAGTATATTTTTTTCTCATAGGCCCATTGATATTGGAAATGATAAGTTCTATGGTTATTTAAACAAATGTAAACTTTCTGATATATAGAATTTGTAATATTTTTTTCCAAAAAAATAATGCAACAGCAATGTTTTATTATTTGAAAATATTTAATTCCATGGACACTTTCTCCCTTGGATATCATTATCATGTGTCTCTAACACATGCACACTCTACTTTTATTCCATATTTGATTCTCATCTTCCAATCCCATGTAACAGTAATTTTGTATTTCACTAACCTAAAATAAATATTTATTTTTTCATTGGCCTCTTGTAACTATCATTACATCTTCCTCACTCATCATAAGAAACCCATATTTTTTAAAATGAATTTTTATCCTTCATCAAAATGTTTTGAAACACTTATAAAGTATTGTTTAATCCCATCAATATACAAATATTTCATGGACTTTAACTTTTATTTCCCTATGATGGACAATCCAACACATTTGATTCTCATAGATTCATCATTACCAAATGTCATTGTTCCTTATTTAATGTCTTTCATATTATTTTGAAATTTAAATATCCTATCATATGAATAGAGCACCAACTATCAAGAATCTATGGTTGTTCTACTTTCATTGATTTCAAATCTGTTTCAACAATAAGATCTTTTTATTTTCCTTTTTCTTTCTTGGCCTCGGGATTTTGATATAGAGACCATAACCCAAGTAGCCCAGATCCAGTTTTTCACTTTATTAAATTTACATAGATACAAGACTAACATCACAAATGATCAAATATTTTAGTAGCTTTGGAATCCAAATTACTTACAAAAACCTTATATTAAAACATTAAAGTAAAAACATCATAGAAACTCTATTTTAAACAGCCAAAATCCCGTAGACTATCCCTACAATACTTTAATAATATATATCATCACATCCTAGAGAAAAATAAAACATAATAAATTGGTGAGATAATACTATCAGTAAGGGAATGTAATATATAAAAATCTATCATAAATAAAAGGAAACAACAACTCATGGTGAATAACAAAAAACTCGTGTCTTTAAAACATAATCTTCAGCATAATATAGCCAGAATAAAAGACAATTAAATAATTCAACAAACTGTCACATGAGAAATAATATTAACCATGGATATTTTACTAGTCAAATAAAAACATCGATTATCAATTACTAATATCATAATGATGGAATGCATAATTATGGATATGATAACATATCGTCAAGGATTTGGCCAAGACACCATATATAAATAGGTAAAAATTTAGTCTACTTTGTTTCATGAGACCTACTGCTGCATAAAGGGGATATAAAATGCCCCACCCATCACTTACTAATTCGAATTCATTACTCATATGAATGGGATGAAACATAAAAAATATATACATATTACGTTTAAATAACCTTCCCCAATCAGTAAACATAATCACTAACCATTTTGAGTAATATTGTGAATGGTATGAACATAGCACATCCACAATCAAACTAATCATAAACCATTAATAGAACATGTTAAATTATATCATAAAATATAAATCCAAATAAAGAAAAATATTTAATTTAGTGGTTTTAAATAGATGAAAATACTCTAATAAAATCCCCAAGAAATTCTTGAGAGAAATACACTTTTAACATTGGAAAGAAAAGTTCATTAGGAAAAAAAATTATTTTTTGTAAAATAATATTGTAACATGTATATCCCCTAAAAGAAAAGGAATGGGAATTGAAATTAATTTTTAGGCAAAATTTATTTCAATCGTAAGTGATAACATGTAAAAATATCATTTATGAAACATTAAAAATGAGATGCTTTAGTATGATTTAAGGGAAAATGATAAAAATTATTTAAAATAAATAATGACAGAATTTTTTTAAAATAAAAATGAAAAAAAAGTATTTTTTCAAGAACAAATTAGTGATTTTATAAATATATTTTTGTCTCAAAATATATTATGGAATGTACTTGAAAATTGGTATGAAATCCGGAAGTTCCCATCAATTGAGCATTCTTAATGGGAAGAATTGATAAGGAAAACTCATAAAACATGTATTTCCCAATAAAAAAGGATAGATGATATGGGTAACTAATTTGGGATAATATGCATAGAATTTAAAAATAGTATATAAAAATGATGAATAATTATATTGGGGTCAAGAGAGATAAAGTGTATCGTAAATGAAAAATGGATGTTCCTGACAAAACCCATACCATATGTCGGAAAGTGTCATGGACTTGAACTTAATATCCCAGATAATCAAATAAAATACATTAATTAATTAATTAAGAATATTTTATGTATTTTTTTAATTTATAATAATTTTATGAAGTTCATTTATGTATTCATATATGAGTTATAGAGTTCAATTTCATTGTTCGATAGTGTCCATTTCATAGTTTTCAGGATTGGTTTACTTGTATATGAGTATGGATGTTCATATAAAATGAGAATAATTATATATAATTGAAAATATATTTAATTAATGATCATAAAAAAGTTAAAAATTTTCATAGAATTAATTTTTTTATATGGGGTGAGGATGAATCATTAGATAAGACAATAGTGATAAATGTTTATATTATTTGGGCATCTATTCGATCATCATGAACTAGTTTTGATTAATTAATGGATGTTATGTATATATACTAATTATAGATCATTATATAATATTTTATACATATATTATAATCTGGTTTATCAATAAAAAATGTTTTATGACTGTATTTGAAGGAGGAATAGAAAAATGAAAACACGTTGTCCATGAAGGAGGTAAATCAGCACCAATAGGACGATGTTTCAATTTTTAAAATGAAAAAGAAAATGAAAAGAGGATTGATTGTGGATTTTCCACTGTAATAATAATGAAATTATATTATATATAATATAATATATTTTATATTTTAGTTTGGATATAGGTGTTGAGGATATTATATGAAATTAAAATAATGTAAAAAGAAAAAATAAAGAAAGTGAAAAACGATTTTACCTTATAAATTCTTCTAATTGATTATCTCCTTTGGTAATTTTTTTCTCTATTTTTGAGAGTAGAACATCCTAAATGTGGTTAAGATACTTGGGAAGAGTATTGGGATGAAATTGTATAATCTTTAAGGCTTAAGAGATTTTAGGAGATGAGGTCGTGAGGGATGTATTTATAGTAGAGGAGATAGGTGTTTTCTAATTATTTTTCCATTAGTTTATTATTTTTCCTCAAGACTATAAATTGTTTTAGAATTATCATTAATATATTAAAATAATCAATTATAGTTTGATATTTTGGGATTACATCAGACATATATCATCAATGACTCAATAATACATGTATTTGGATAAAATTGTAAATTACAGTATTTCACTATTCAGAAAAAATGCAGTTATTTTAGAAATATACCAAAAAGTCACCCTACACATATTTTAATGTTTAGAATTAAAATATGAACTCTATTTTATGAAAATAATTTTATAATTATGAGAAAATTAATTTTTAAATAGAATCTTCATTTACTTGAAAAATAACAATTTTAATATTATAAATATTGTAAGGACACATTAAAAAATTCATTAAGGTCTCAAAAAATTATCTAATAATTACAAGAAATAAAAATATTAATTTATGATTCTATTTTATGAATATAAATTTTCTTTTAAATTTTCATTATTATTTAAAAAATTGAAAATAAATAATTATGATTCGTAAAAATATCAACACTTATTTTTCATTATTAAAACATTTATTTACTAACTCTGTTATATAGATATAAAATATATTCATTTACATGCTACCCAAATTTTATTTATTCTCTCATTGTTGAGTTTACTACTAAAATCATAAATAGTGTATTAATATAATGAAATTGGAAATTTTATAAAAAAATGGGATTTTTACTGTTCACAGGAAACTAAATATTTTCATTAAACTACTTAATATTTTACATATTATAATTTTGACAATAAACTTTTAAAAATGAATTTTATTTTGTTAAATAGAATTTATAAAAGTTTCAAAATTTTGTTTTAAAACATTAAGGTGTTGAAATTTCCTTATTGATAATATATCTTTTGTTTTTTAAAATAGGATTTATTCTTATCCAACCCCAATGAAAAATATTGACTGAATTTTAAAAAGTTTTATTTAATATTATATATGTAAATTTCCTCATGAACATTCAATAATAGTTATTAATTTAATTTATTGAGAAAAAATTTTATTTTGGTCATAAATATAATTTTTTATTAAAACACATCCTTTATGGTCAATTTTTTTTATTTAAAATTATAATTAATATGTAACCAATAAATTCATTTTATAAACATGTGTAAATTATATTTTTATAATTTACTTAAACCCTTTCATTCCTACTAATTCATTTCTAGGTAACAATTAAATAATAATACTTAATCATGGGTTTAAGCTCAATGTTTTTTCTAATGTAGCGTATTGAATAAGAAAAATTTTACATAACAAAAAAATCATGAGGTTATACATGATCCACTCCTTAAATAAATATTTTCCTCACAATTTTAAATTTAACATCAAAAAATGTAAAGTTTACTACTTGAAATTTTATTTGTTGAAATACCACTTTGTGAAAAGGGTTTTTAAAACATCCTCTTAAAAAGAGGGAAAGACAAATGTATAGGTCACCAAAAAACAATGATTATGAAATAGAAGAACATTAATTAATATGTTAACATATAAAATAAATATAACAATCAAATTCTGATGGAGAGTGATAGAAAACATGGTCATTAGAAATTCTACCATAAATTTGTGTTCGGTTAAAATAACATTGATATCATATAAAGAAAAGTGAATAGATAGAATTTTTGACCCCAACTATTTTTCTTAGAATTGAGAGGTTATTTTAATATTTAGATTATTACTTTATAAAATAAACTTACTTTATTACTTTCCATTTAAAAATTATAATCCCATTCATTGGTTGTCGATCGATCTATTCTCACTTCATCCCTTACACCAGGAAGTGAATATTCAATAGGGATTTTTCATGCCTAAATCTCTATTAATAAATCATATTGTATTTATGTTCTTCCTTAACCCTTTAAATTCATACTGAAATAATGAAGGTTTTCATATATTATCAATGAAGAATAATTTCCAAATTTTAACTTGATCCATTACAAAAGTATTTAATTTTAATAATTGTCTAAAAAATGTATATCCACATTGAAGGATCAAATTATATAAATAAGGTCACTAAATTTAATAAATAAACATGACATATGATTCAATAAATAATGTAGCTATTAATCCCACATACCAAATATAAAAATAACTTTGTCAACATAAAACCATATTGAAAACATACATACTTCCAAATCTATAATGAAAACGTGTTGTTGTACAATCCTTATATATCTCATGATTCTTATTAAAATAATATCATAACATAATTCTTATATCCCAAAACCCAAATACATTAGTTATTTCACATTGATTGTAGTAATATCATAAGCTTGTCCTTGATTCCTTTTCTTTTTCTGAGCTATATTTTCTTAATGCTTGGAACATTCATTTTCGTAGGGCCCCATCTCCTTAGTGTTAAAATATTTCACATTTAAAGCCTCTTTCTTTACCTTACTTTCATTAGCATAGTTATCATTCTCTACACACTTGTAACAAAATCCCATTCTAGTTTGGAATGTATCAGGGTGATTCTTCACACAATTATCAAATGTGCGAAAATCCTTCTTTCCCATTTTCCCTTTATCCGTCATTTTCTCTATTTTTCTCTTCATCTCTTTTTTCCCTTAAATTCAAAATATATAGTTAATTATTTATCTTTCTTGATAGCACATGAGATTATATCCTTATACAATGAGAAATTTTTGGAGACTAGTTCCCTTCATAGGAATGGTTTTAACCCCTCAAATAATCGATCAATCTTCCTCTTTAGATTTTATATGTAATCCCAATGATGACTTAACACCCTTATAAAGATGGATTCATACTTAACAACATTATACTCTAACGTTTTCCTTAAATTCACAAACTGTCTCTCTATATTCGTTCTCTATTCATGTATGAAATATTTTTCACTGAAAATTTATTTAAAATTTATCCATTGAATATTTTTTATTTCTTCTTCCTCTTTCATGTTTTGAATTATTGACCACTATTTATCTTCATCTCCGAAGAGATGAAACATTCCCATGAAAATCTTCACCTTTTTTTACTTCCCAGTGAAAGAAATATCCTCTCTATGAAAAATATCCATTTCTCAGCTACAAATGGGTTTTTAGTCGCCCTGAATGACTGAGGTTTTTGTCTAATGAATATTTCGAAAAAAATTACACAAAAGGGGGATCATGATGCTCCATGAGAGTAAGGTTAGTACTCATAACCTAAGATAATTTACCCAATATTGTTAAAATTTTCTCATCTCTCTATCCCACATCATTATCTTCCATAAGATATAAATCCCTACATTGAACTCATATATTGATATGGTTTCCATTCCATTCACTATGTGTTATTTCTAAAAAATAGAATACATAGAATTGGGTTACGAATCATAATGTATAATTTCAAAATAGAAAAACATATAACATAAAATGGATATTTACACATAGATAATATGATAATCATAAACATAGTTTCATTAGGAAGATATTTAATTTTAAATCCTTCATAATGGGTTGTAAATTAAATTTGAATTATCCTATGAATATACCCTAGGAGTGTTAAAACCTGTTCATAGTAAGGCTGTTTGTCATGTACCAGGTTACATTGAGTCAGGCCCGATGCACCTTGTAGGATTTATTACCCATAGGTACATCTATTCTATAAACACATCTACATGTAGTATCCAGACATAGATATATTTATAGGAAGACCCATATAATCTATACCTTACAAAAATTCTATTATATTCTTATATTCATATCCTTAAAGTCTAACATATGGTTATAATCCCAAATATATGTTTTCTAAATCTAGTTTACAGGGGTTCTATAGGACTTTCACTATTACAAACTATAGAGACCCTGACCTAGTATCCTTAAGATGATGCCTCACTTTATTACACTAATATAAAACAATACTCGAGTCACAATGGACCAATAATTTTAGTAGTTTTGGAATCCATATTACATAAATTATCATTACATTACAACTTGAATAGAAAAACAACATAGAAACTCCATTTCAAACACCAAGAAACCCCTAGATTATCCCTATAATTCATTTATAATATACATCATTGCATTCTGGTGAAAAAAACATATGAAATGGGTGAGATCAAATACTTATTAAGGTTAATAAATACAATAGAATATATCATAAACCCACCTAAATAATATATCATTTTGAATAACTAAAAAGACATTTCACTAAAAGAGAATATTAAGCATAATATGGTAGTAGTAAAATCTGATTAAATAATTTAATAAATAATTACATGAGAAAGAAACATAACCATTAATATTATAATAGTGTAATAATTATAAGGATTATCAATTACTAATATTTTAATTATGGAATTCATAATTTTAGACATCTTAAAAATAAAATCATAGCTTTGTCCAAGAAAACATCTATAAATAGGAAAAAACCCCAATCTAGTTTGTCTCATGAGACCAACCGATGCATCGACTAGCTATAGTAGGCCCCACCCATCACAAACTATTCCAATATATTCCTCATATAAATGGGGTGAAACATAAAAAACATATATATATATATATATGTATATATATGAAATGTATATAACATTCCTAAATCAGTAAAGATAATCACTAACCATTATGAGTAATGTAGTGAATGGTACCATGATTACATATCAGTAATCAAACTAATCAAAAACCATTTAATGATATATTTTTAATGGTATCATATAAGATAAATCAATATAAGACACAAGATTCAATAGAGGTTTTTGAAATAAGTGAAAATAATATAATAAAATAATTAAGGAATGCTTGATAAAAATACTTTTTTTACTTCGAAAAGGAGAGTTCCTTAGGAAAATAATTTGTATTTTTCATAAAATCTGATTGAAACATGTATTTCCCAAAAAATAAAGTATATGGGAAATGAAATTATATTTTAGGAATAAATTATTTCTAACATAAGTGAAAACATGGAAAATAACATTTTAGAAACATTAAAAATGATATTCTTTAGTGTAGTTTAAGGGATAATAAAAAAACTCATTAAAACAAAAAAGGCCTATTTTTAAAAAAAATAAACATAGATATTTTTTGTAACACCCCAAGATTTCATAGTGTGTTATTTCTTAAAAATAATTCAATAACTAGCACTACACGCAACACCGAGTTCAATCACACCATGACTTAAAAAAAGGCCATTCAAAAGAGGTTATGAATAGTATTAACTAAATTTTAAACTTTATATAATCCTTATAATTTTAGAATCCATATTATGAGTTTCTTATACATAATGCAAGAACAGATTCATTTTCAGTATTGCACTTTTATCATCTTTTAATAATGAAACCTTTTTAAATACAATATTTTAAACTTTTTGACTAAATAGGGACATCAAAAAAATTTAAAATGAAACATCCCAAGATTCCATGGTACGCTTTCCTTTGAATAATGCAATGGCGTGCATTGTACGCAACTTCGAGATTCTAACACACCACAACCAATGAAACTAGCTGTTATGAATAGTAATACATACCTTTTAAAATTTTATAAATTTTATATCTCAAAATGGACTTCATTTTTTGATTTGGAATATCGAATTTATCCTAAGGTGAAATTTTGGTACATTTCGGATAACTTTCATATTTTGACGAATAGTGAAAATTACTAAATTTTAATTAAAAACAACTTTTTTAATCAAAATAATTAATAGTGATAAATTATGAATTTGAGTGGTTTTAAAGTATATTTAGAATATAATTTTACCATTTAATATAATTTTGGTCATTGGACATAATTTTACAATTCAACCGAACATAAACAAGTGTCAATCTTTTGATAGTTATTATCTCTTAAAAACACGCTTTTTGTTTTGACAGCGGGAATTAATTTTAAATTAATTTCTGCCACTTATGTGTTTCAAATTTAGAAAAATGGATTCCATATTTGGAATCAGGATTTTCAAATTGTGTAAATAGGTAACTTTTATTTTTAGACATTTTGAATAATTACTGCGGTAAATATTTTATTTGCCATGGTTAAGGGTAAACCCGGTAAATAAGGGTTAATAAATAATATTATAATAATACTAAATTACCCTAAAACGTGTCCTAGCCTTATTTGTTGATACATGTTCGACCATAGGCATCTTTGGGTCGATTTTGGGACCCCATGGTGCCACTTGTTGGTGATAGGGACACTTTATTTTAATTAAGTTAAAATGAATACAAAAATGACACAAGCATATATCTTTTAGAAAAACAATTTTTACATAGGGTTATATATGTTGGAGTTTATATTATAAATATTCATTAGAAATATACAAAGATATCCTATATAGTGATAGTTTATTTATAATTTTAGACATTAAATAAGTTAATTTATTTATGACACAATGATGATGAATTAATTACTATAATAGTGAAAAATAAAAATAATTGATATTATAAATACCCAAATAAATATAATATGAAACCTTTAATGAATTAAAATAATTTTCAAGGATAATATGATATATTATGATTGGTTTAATTGACTTTTTTCTAAGTAATCAATCTGTTATGAGTTTCAAAAAAATCAACTATTGAATAGTGTCAAAATTGACATAAAAGAGTTCTTAAAACAAATATTATATTATTAATTGATATTAAATTCCTAAAAATCTAACGTTCGGACAAGAGACTTATATAATGATAGTTTCATAATTAATGGACCACTTGGGGGTCTCTTGGATGTATATAGTATGTTTATTAACCATATTATATAAAAATACAAAGAGACATTGTAAAAGAGAAACTAATTAACTTAGAGTTAATACTTAAAGATAAGGTTAATATAAGTACCCAAACCTATCTAAATTCTATTAGTTGAGTTGTTTTCGACCCATCCCCACCGTAACATTTAAATAATCAACTTTGGAGCCATTAGAAACCGAATAAGAATTTATTATAAACTAATATTTCTAGCTTTTCCAAAGGTTCCCCTCACCCCTCTTATAAAAGGGCACTCCTCCTTCTCTTTTCTTCAGACATTAAAAGCCTTTTGGTTCGGACAAACTCAACCCAAATACTCTCCCAACTTCCCTAAATACAACCTAGAGGACTTAGTTTGATCATAAAGCCAACCTAAGGAGCCCTTTTGATCAAATCAAAAGGAAGAAACCGAAGAAGTGGTAATGATTTCACCACCCTTTTCCAAGTTCCTTCTTCTTCCACTTCTTCTTCCTTTGTTGTTACCATTCTAAAATAATAACTCCAGTATCATATATATATTGTTATTTTATTATAAATATGGTACAACCATATTAATTATTCTATCCACCCTTTGAATAACATGTCACCATACGTGCGTACGTACGGGTTACCGTCTCCACGTCGTGGTGTAATTGTTATTCAATGTATTATTATTTGGATGGGTATAATAATGATGTGTAACTCATGTAAATAATAAATATAACTTTTTAATGATTCTGAATATATGATATACCATCCATTTATATATTATTTTAATATCAAAATAATGACATTGTCACTCGTGCGTACGTACGGACTACCGTCTCCACGAACGCGATGAGATTCATTCTCCATCATATCCATTCAAGTATAATTATCATTTGCTGATTTAAAAATGATGTTTAAGGACTTTATATCATTCTGGAAAAAAATAATCTACAACCTATCCATTACAAACATGGCTTACGTAATAAAACATATAAAATAAAACGAGTAAGTTAACACCCGAAACAACGATAATACTAAGATATTATTAAAAAAGCAAAGATAAAAGATCATATATGATATTATATTAATATATATGATTCTTGTATAATTTAATAACAATTATTTCACTATTATACAGGAGTTTAACCTACCCCAACAAAGTAATAGTACAAGGTAAGGGGTTTTCATCTCACTCATTATTCCCGTGAGATTCATGCCATATTGCCACCATTACCTTTTGTGTGGTGTATGTACTGCCCATAATTATATTCTTTGTTTAATACACTCTAATTTATGTGTATTTACATATTCATTGTATGATACCTCTTTCATGGTTTGTATGTTTCATAAGTTACCAAATTGGTAAGGGTTATTTCACAATCTCTTTATTATCCGAGGCTGTTTATACGTAATAATCTACTGGGATCTCTTTATCATCCACATCCATGTTTCTTAAAAATGTATTTCAAAACATTTTTGACTATTTACAAGAATATGGGTTAAAGTCATTTATACCCTTGTTTGACTTTTTATAAGAGTTTTATAAAGGAATATTTCCGTCGTTTTCCAAACAAGGTGCTTTTTAACCTTTTCGACAAAATTAAGGTAAGAATGTTTTTTTTAAACTTATACGGCGGGTGCGGCTATTTTCCGCCATTATAAAATCGTCGAAGCTTCCCTTACAAGATTATAAGAATATTTTCAAATTGAATGTATTATTTTATAATTATGTTACTTATAAAATGATTTTAAAAAAAGAGATATTTCTCTAAAATAGTTTTGATTTCATCTATGTCAACATCCTTTGATGGATTTTAAGCTTATTTGAATTTGATTTATTATGATACAAAACATCCCTATTTTATTGAAGGTTTTGAGATATTTTTGACTATGGATAAGTTATTATTATGTCACTCATGGTTTTTGTCTAAAGTATTTACATTTTATAAGTTATTTTCAATCCAAATGTTTATGTTATATTTCAATCTTTCATTCAGATGAATGTGTTAGACAAGTATGTTCCGGGTTGGGGACCGGTAAAAGTAAGCCTTCCGGTTTGGTCTCCGGTTATTAGAGGAACTCCGGTTTGGTCTCCGGTTATTCGAGGAACTCCGGGTTGGTATCTGGTTATTAGAGGCACTCCGGGTTGGTGTCCATTTATTAGAGGCACTCCGGGTTGGGTTCTGGTTACAGTTAGCCCCTATGTCTTGGGACGAGGCCTTGACAGAGAAATTAAAGTTCATCATTATGCATTCCCTCATTATGAAGTGGTTACTGATATTTCATGTGATTATTCGATTAGTAGAATATCCATGTGAATAAGTAAATGACATTATTTCATTTTACTTTTGCCATACCATGTTGAAGTTCAAGTTTAAAAGGCTTTTGTTTTAGTTATACATTGCCTTAAATGTTTATGCTTATTTTGGAATGTTTCTGCTATATTGTTATCCTTACTGGGCATTTGAGCTCACCCCTTTTCTATGTTTTATTTTTTCCAGGATGTGAAGAAGTAATTTATGAATGACCTGTAGGGATTTTATGTGGGGATATGAGTGTGGAATATGGAGACTATGTTGTTGTAGTAGTTTTTCACTTTATGATGTAATGTAAAACTTTATGAATATATCTAGTGTTTCCAAGGCTACTAAACCAATCGGTCATTCGAGATTTGATCTTTCCTGTGATCATACCAATGTTATTTAATAATGCACCGACTCTGGGTAACTTGGGTCGGGGCGTTACAGTTAGTATCAGAGAAAGTTTAGTACAAACCTTGGAAGCTAGATTTAGATAAACTCTAATTAGAGAACATAGATTTAAGATGGACTTTGAGGATTAGTATAGAAGAACTTCCTAGAATTTTGGTATTGTAGAGATTTTGTGAGTTTTCTGAGCAATACATCCCTGTCTGGATACGAGCAGGTAGAGGCAGCTCTGGCACAGATGTAGCTAGGGGTAAAACCCGAAAACACCGCTTTGAGCTAGACTCGAACGGGAACTGGTGCACGACAACGAGCCTTGCTTCACTCTTGGTTACGACACTCCCGGGGGATATGCTTAGGATAATTCTCATTTTCTTTACAAACCATTATTAAGGGTTTATGTGGAGTTACTTCCTCAAAGGAAAATTTTTTATGATTATGGATTATATCCATAAACTATTTAATTTATGTTATGTGTCTTACATGTTTGGGATTATGTATTGTTATTCATAAACTAATATAGTGTATGCCATTGTTTAGAAATGGCACCCAGTATAAGGAATGAGAACTCCAGCAATGTACATGGTCCAAAGAGAAAGAAGGATCATATCTTTCATGGTCTTAAGCCAGAATTTATAAGAGAAATAGTCTCCCATGTATTATCATCATATGATGAAATAATATCATGTGTTGATAAGATAAGTAAAGATTTTACTGAGTCCTATGGCTTTGAAGGCAATCAAGAGAAGAAAAGGATGGAAGAGAGAAAGATGGATAAAGGAAAGAGGGAAAAGAAGAATTTTCCCATATGTGATAACTGTGGGAAGAAACACCCTGGAACTTGCCTGAAAGGAATGGGAGTTTGTTATAAGTGTGGAGGAAAAGGGCACAAAGTACGTGACTGCAAGGGTAAGAAAATGGTTTCAAATGTACAATGCTTCATTTGCAAGGAGTTTGGACACTACGCAAACCTATGTCCCAGTCATCAAACCATGCCGCAAATGATGCTATTGGATAATAATCAAGTTATGATACTACCAAAGATGAAGAGGAATGATTAGAGTTCTTATGTTGATTATGTCAATTGAGGGTTGTATCAAAAATGTACTTTTTATAATAATTATGGAGTATATAAGGATTGTACTGCCATACTATTTCATTTAGGACTTGAGATTTTGTGGAACAAAGAAAAGTGACTCAATAGCAGGATAAATTTTTGGAAAATATATGGTTGAGAGAATGATAAACCATAATATAGTTCTAATACCGAGGTAGTGATTTTGGAATAATACATGATTGTTTTGGATAAATTATATTGGATATTCTTGACTACCTTGAAACTGATTAATGATTTGTATATTCCATCATTATTGGGGTTTAAAACATTTTTGGATTGATGATGTATATCCATCATTCTATATGGAATAAGGGAGCATTAACGTAATCAATAAGGAATATGTTAATTCAGTATGTTTCAGTGTATTAAAAGAATACATGATGAAGATATTCATATGCTATTACGGGGTAAAAAGAATCTACATTATGTTTACCTTCCATATAAATGTTGGACTATGAGTTTAGACAGAAGTATGTTGGGTAGTTCTAGTTTGGATTATTTTGGATTGCCATAAAAGGACAACCCAGAGGTCGGGCGGCAACCCGTCGCGTCCGGCAAGGCCGCGAGACTTGAACCCACAACCGAAGGGCGACAAGGGTGTATCACCTACCACTGGCCCACGAGATGTCCTAGATTAAATAATGTAGTTTTTTTTAAAAGATCTGGTAGATGAATTATAAATTCATTTATTTTGGAACCCTGTACGAATAGTATAAATAGAAAAAAAAATTACGTTCTATAATCTTTTAGAGTGAAAGATGAGTTTGTGGTAGAAATTTATTAATGGATAAAACTCTAATTATAAAGTAAGTATATCTCCTTATGATCTTAGCCAATCTCATAAATAAATTCCTCAACATTAATAAAAGGAACTTAGAACAAAAATGTTGTCCTAGATGGTACCTTAAATCATCACTAATTTATGGCTTTGGGATTGTTGGCCTTTTCAAAGCCATGTTCTCTACCACTCTCCATCAGATAATTAATGGTTAGATTTCTCTTCCATATCCATATTTTCCTACATGGAACCATAGGATGTGTTATTTTCAGTAATCTTCATACTTTCCACTCTTTATTTTAAATAGAGGCCTCATTAATTCATTTTTCGATGTGGTATTTCAACTAAGATATTTTGAAACGTCAAAAATGTGTTATCCCAATACCCTATGTTTTGTTGAACCGATGGTATTTCAAATCATCATAGATTGATGAGTTTAAGGACCTCAATTTTATACTTGTTTGTGATTGATGACCTCAATCACTACCTATAAATATTTACGTTTTTCCTCCAATTATATGTCTCTAATTGCCACCAATGTTCTCCTAATCGAGATCATAATTTGGTGGTGACCCTTTCATTTCTCTTTTCCTCATATTAAGACAAAATTTTAGTAACCCAATTTTTGATGTGGGTTTTCCCACAAAGATATTTTTTATTTTCAACCTTTTATTTTCGAAGAACAATTTCAAATTGCGAGGACGCAATTTATTTAAGGAGGGGAGAATGTAACACCCCAAGATTTCATAGTGTGTTATTTCTTCAAAATAATTCAATAACATGCACTACACGCAACACCGAGTTCAATCACACCATGACTTAAAAAAAGGCCATTCAAAAGAGGTTATGAATAGTATTAACTCAATTGTAAACTTTATATAATCCTTATAATTTTAGAATCCATATTATGATTTTCTTAGATATAATGGAAGAATAGACTCATTTTCAGTATTGCACTTTTATCAACTTTTAATAGTGAAACCTTTTTAAATACAATATTTTAAACTTTTTGACTAAATGGGGACATCAAAAAAATTTAAAATGAAACATCCCAAGCTTCCATGGTACGCTTTATTTTGAATAATGCAATGGCGTGCATTGTACGCAACTTCGAGATTTTAACACACCACAACCAATCAAACTAGCCGTTATGAATAGTAATACCTACCTTTTAAAATTTTAGAAATTTTATCTCTCAAAATGGACTTCATTTTTGGATTCGGAATATCGAATTTAGCCTAAGGTGAAATTTTGGTACATTTCGGATAACTTTCATATTTTGATAAATAGTGAAAATTACTAAATTTTAATTAAAAACAACTTTTTTAATCAAAATAATTAATAGTAATAAATTATGAATTTGAGTGGTTTTAAAGTATATTTAGAATATATTTTTACCATTTAATATAATTTTGGTCATTGGACATAATTTTACAATAAAACCGAACATAAACAAGTGTCAATCTTTTGATAGTTATTATCTCTTAAAAACACGCTTTTTGTTTTGACAGTGGGAATTAATTTTAAATTAATTTCTGCCACTTCTGTGTTTTCAATTTAGAAAAATTTATTCCATATTTGGAATCAGGATGTTCAAATTGTGTAAATAGGTAACTTTTATTTTTAGACATTTTGAATAATTATTGCGGTAAATATTTTATTTACCATGGTTAAGGGTAAATCCGGTAAATAAGGGTTAAAAAATAATATTATAATAACAATAAATTACCCTAAAACGTTTCCTAGCCTTATTGGTTGATACATGTTCGACCATAGGCATCTTTGGGTCTATTTTGGGACCCCATGGTGCCACTTGTAGGTGATATGGACACTTTATTTAAATTAAGTTAAAATGAATACAAAAATGACACAAGCATATATCTTTTAGAAAAACAATTTTTACATATGGATATATATGTTGGATTTTAGATTATAAATATTCATTAGAAAGATAAAAAAGATTTCATACATAGTGATATTTTATTTATAATTTTTAGACCTTATATAATTTAATTTATTTATGACACAATGATGATGAATTAATTACTATAATAGTGAAGAATTAAAATAATTGATATTATAAATACCAAAATAAATATAATATGAAACTTTTAATGAATTAAACTAATTTTCTAGGATAATATGATATATTAGGATTTATGTAATTGACTTTTTTTTAAGTAATAAATCTGTTATGAGTTTCAAAAAAATCAACTATTGAATAGTGTCCAAATTGACATAAAAGAGTTCTTAAAAAATATTATATTATTAATTGATATTAAATTCCTAAAAATCTAAGGTTCGGCCAAGAGACTTATATCATGATAGGTTCATCATTAATGTACCACTTGGGGGTCGCTTGGATGTATATAGTATGTTTATTAACAATATTATATAAAAATACAAAGAGACATTGTAAAAGTGAAACTAATTAACTTAGAGTTAATACTTAAAGATAAGGTTAATATAAGTACCTAAACCTGTCTAAATTCTATTGGTTGAGTTTTTTTCGACCCATACCCACCTTAAAATTTAAATAATAAACTTTGGAGCCATTAGAAACCGAATAAGAATTTATTATAAACTAATATTTCTAGATTTTCCAAAGATGCCCCTCACCCCTCTTATAAAAGGGCACTCCTCCTTCTCTTTTATTCACACCTTAAAAGCATTTTGGTTCGGCCAAAATCTGCCCAAATACTCTCCCAACTTCCCTCACTACAACCTCGAGGCCTTAGTTTGATCAGAAAGCCAACCTAAGAATCCCTTTTGATCAAATCAAAAGGAAGAAACCGAAGAAGAGGAAATGATTTCACCACCCTTTTCCAAGTTCCTTCTTCTTCCACTTCTTCTTCATTTGTTGTTACCATTATAAAATAATAACTCCAGTATCATATATATACTTTGATGTTATTATAAATATTGTACTACCATATTCATTATTCTATCCACCCTTTGAATAACATGTCACCATACGTGCGTACGTACGGCTTACCGTCTCCACGTCGTGGTGTAATTGTTATTCAATATATTATTATTTGGATGGGTATAATAATGATGTGTAACTCATGTAAATAATAAATATAACATGTTAATGATTCTGTATATATGATATACCATCCATTTATATATTATTTTAAGATCAAAAGAATGATATTGTCGCTCGTGCGTACGTACGGACTACCGTCTCCACGAACGCGATGAGATTCATTCTCCATCATATCCATTCAAGTATAATTATCATTTTATGATTTAAAAATGATGTTTAAGGACTTTATATCATTCTGGATATGAATAATATACAACCTATCCATTACAAACATGGCTTACATAATAAAACATATAAAAGAAAACGAGTAAGTTAACACCCGAAACAATGATAATACTAAGATATTATTAATAAAGCAAAGTTAAAAGATCATATATGATATCATATTAATATATATGATTCTTTTATAATTTAATAACAATTATTTCACTATTATACAGGAGGTTAACCTACCCAAACCAAGTAAAAGTACAAGGTAAGGGGTTTTCATCTCACTCATTATTCCCGTGAGATTCATGCCATATTGCCACCATTACCTTTTGTGTGGTGTATGTACTGCCCATAATTATATTCTTTGTGTAATACACTCTAATTTATGTGTATTTACATATTCATTGTATGATACCTCTTTCATGGGTTGTATGTTTCATAAGTTACCAAATTGGTAAGGGTTATTTCACAATCTCTTCATTATCTGAGGCTGTTTATACGTAATAATCTACTGGGATCTCTTTATCATCCACATCCATGTTTCTTAAAAATGTATTTCAAAACATTTTTGACTATTTAAAATAATATGGGTTAAAGTCATTTATACCCTTTTTTGACTTTTTATAAGAGGTTTATAAAGGAATCTTTCCGTCGTTTTCCAAACAAGGTGCTTTTTAACCTTTTTGACAAAATTAAGGTAAGAATGTTTTTTTTAAACTTATACGGCGGTTGCGGCTATTTTCCTCCGTTATAAAATCGCCGAATCTTCCCTTACAAGCTTATAAGAATATTTTCAAATTTAATGTATTATTTTATAATTATGTTACTTTTAAAATGATTTCAAAAAAAAGAGATATTTCCTTAAAATAGTTTTGATTTCATCTATGTCAACATCCTTTGATGGATTTTAAGCTTATTTGAAGTTGATTTATTATGATACAAAACATCCATATTTTATTGAAGGTTTTGTGATATTTTTGACTATGGATAAGTTATTATTATGTCACTCATGGTTTTTGTCTAAAGTATTGACATTTTATAAGTTATTTTTAATCCAAATGTTTATGTTATATTTCAATCTTTTATTCAGATGAATGTGTTAGACAAGTATGTTCCGGGTTGGGGACCGGTAAAAGTAAGCCCTCCAGTTTGGTCTCCAGTTATTAGAGGAACTCCGGTTGGGTCTCCGGTTATTAGAGGAACTCCGGGTTGGTGTCCGGTTATTAGAGGCACTCCGGGTTGGTGTCCGGTTATTAGAGGCACTCCGGGTTGGGTTTCGGTTACAGTTAGCCCCTAGGTCTTGGGACGAGGCCTTGACAAAGAAATTAAAGTTCAGCATTATGAATTCCCTCATTATGAAAGTGGTTATTGATATTGCATGTGATTATTCGATTAGTAGAATATCCATGTGAATAAGTAAATGGCATTATTTCATTTTACTTTTGCCATACCATGTTGAAGTTCAAGTTTAAAAGGCTTTTGTTTTAGTTATACATTGCCTTAAATGTTTATGCTTATTTTGGAAAGTTTCCGCTATATTGTTATCCTTACTGGGTATTTGAGCTCACCCCTTTTCTATGTTTTATTTTTCCCAGGATGTGAAGAAGTAAGTTATGAATGACCTGCAGGGATTTTATGTGGGGATATGAGTGTGGAATATGGAGACTATGTTGTTGTAGTATTTTTTCACTTTATGATGTAATGTAAAACTTTATGAATATATATAGTGTTTCCAAGGCTACTAAACCAATCGGTCTTTCGAGATTTGATCATTTTCGTGATCATACCAATGTTATGTAATAATGCACCGACTATGGGTAACTAGGGTCGGGGTGTTACATTTTTCATGATAATATAATTAATTTTATAAATATATTGGTGTCTTAAAATATATTATGGAGTGTATATGAAAATGGGTATCGGGATGTTCCCTTTAATCGGGCATGCTTAATGGGAATAATTGAGAAGGGAACCTCATAAAACATATATTTAACCATAAAAGAAAGAAGAAATAATCTAGATGCATGCATTTGGATCATATAAACATAGTATATAGGAATTATACAATAATAATGAATAATTTCATTGGGATAAAGAGAGTGAAAGCGTAACCCAAATGAAAAAATGAGGTCTGGGAATAAACCCTTATTGTATGTATGAAAGTGTTCTACAATTGATCTTAATGTCCTAGATAATCAAATTAAATCCATTAATAAATTAATTAAGAACCATTTCTATATTTATTTTTTTTATTATAATTTCATTAAGTTCATTTGTGGATTTTAATATGAGTTATTGTGTTCAATTCCATCATTCTAGAGTGTTCATTTTCTAATTTTTCATCATTGGTTTATTGTATAGGATTATGGACATTTATATAAATTGAGAAAATTCATTAGAATTAAAATTATATGTTATTAATTATTATCAATATGATAAAATTTTTATATAGTTAATTTGGTTAAATGGGATTCAGTTGAATCATTAGATTATACAATAGTGATAATCGTTTAGATTATTTCGGTGACTTTTCTATCATCACGATCTAATATTTTTTTATTAAGTAATATTATGCATATATACTGGTTATACAAAATTAGATAATATTTAAAACATATATTATAATCTTTTATAAAAATAATAACTGTTCCATGGTGAGACTTGAAGGTAGAATTGAAAAATTAAAACATGTCATCCACGACGGTGGTAAATCGACACTTCTCAGATGATGTTTTAATTTTTACAATAAAAAAAATATGGAAGAGACTTGATAGGAGTTTTTTATTTTAATAATAACATTAAAATTTATATTGTATTATTTATTTATCATGATTTTTTGGATAGAGGTGGTGATTAGATTATAAGAAAATAAAATAAAGTGAAATGAAAAAATAAACAAAGTGAAAAATAATTTTACTTCTTGTATTCTTCTCCTTGAGAACCTCCTTAGGAAAATTGATTTTGGTCTTTATTTTAGAAAAAAAATCCTTTACAATGATAAAATACTTGGTAATAGTATTGGGATGAAATTTTACAAGCATCAAGGCTTGAGAGGGGTGAGGAGAAGAGGCGGTGAGGGATGATATTTATAGTGGAGGAGAGGGGTGTTTTCTCATTATTTTATTCATTAGTTTATTATTTTTCCTAAATACATTAAATAAGTTCATAATTATCACTAAATTTATTAAAATAATTTATTATAGTTCAATATTAGAGGCTTACATCATTCATACGTCCCCAATGATTTAATAATTCATGTATTTGTAATATACCATAAATTATTGTATTTCACTATACACAAAAAATTATCTATTTTAGAAAGATCACAAAAATTAACCCTAACAATTTTTAGATTTTTAGAATTCAAAAATGAACCATATTTTATCAAAATAATTATCTAATTATGATATAATTAATTTCTAAATAAAATCACCATTTTCTCAATGATTATGTGTGAAATAAGGTATTTTTTATTGAAAAAAATATAAAATAACCATAATATTATTTAATTGTTATGTTATTTGGTATTTTTTATTGAAAAACAAAAAATATTGTCTTTATAAAAAATGATAATAAAAATAATATCCAATCAAAAAAGAAAAAAAAATTATCTGAAAAGGTGATAAAAAATAGTTTCTGAAAATAAGTGATTTTAAAGATAAAAAAATAATTATTTTGACAAAGGATTTGGAAGAAGATTAAATATCTATAAATGTGTGAGAATTTAAAGTGGATTAAATTAATAAAAAATATTAACCCTTAATGTTAATAATTTTAAACGAAGATAAAACATTAAGAGAAGAAATAGAAAAAAAGAAGGATACTTTGGATACAATATCAAAACGAAATTTTAATCTTTCCTTAATCTCCATTTGAAACTTATAAAACATGTAAATATTTTGAAGAAGGAAACAAAAACTTTTAGAAGTAATGAATCATAATTTTAAACTAAAGGAATTAGATATATTGAGAAACATGTACTTTTCAAATATTTAATATATCAAAAAGATAATATTAATAAATTCCTTGATGATAATGTTTATTATAATAATAATGAGTTATTTGATACACAATCAAGTATTTTTTAAATACAATATACCCTAAATAAGTTTGGGGAATATTTTAATGAAGATAGAGGTGATGGAGGTAAATCCATTATAGTTTCCTTGAAAATAATATTATCAAGTAAAAAATTAGAAATAACTAAATCTAAAATTTAAAAAAGTTATTTAATAAATATTTAGATTCTCTAAATTCTCAAGTAAATAGGTAAAATTTTACATTGAAAATTCTCAAACAATTTTACCTTGTAGTAATTGTTATAAATAATATTTCTTGAAATCTTAGTAGAAAATAAGGGTTAATTTCTCACCTCTATAGTGTAAGTTAATGGAAAAAATACTAGAAATGTTGTTTTACTAAATATATTGTATTAAAAAAACTCATATTATCTAAAAATAGGTGAATATGTTTCCAAAATGAGACATAATATTTCAATAAATAAAATTTTCCTTTTAGGTATAGTCACATTTTTTTGCTAATATTGGTTTTCTATGTGTAAACACAAATATTATAATTGATGGTACAATATTTAATTTCAAAAATAATAAATAAGTCTAAACTGAGGGAGATTAATTCTAATTATATATAAAAAATGACAAAGAAATTTTTTTTATTCATACATAGATCACATTCAATAATACATAAGATATGTATAGAAGATGAAAAAAATCATTTTATTAAAGATTAGTTGATGATACTTATTGATAAACTAATTAAATAATATTTAAATATATATTCATAATGAAGAAAAATATTTGATATTTCAAATATTATGGAAGTTATTTTTAAGGCTAAAAAGAAAGATAAATATTGGATGTTATAATTTTTTTTCTCTTCACATATTACAGGAGATATCAATATCATCAAAGACATTGTAGTTAATTTTGGAAGATTAATTAATTCTATAAATGATATTTCCTTGAAATTTAAATAAGTTGGACTAAATAATATTGATTCTCAAAAATTAAAATTAAAATAATTTGTTTATTGATGGTTTGAAAAAAACTAATATTGATTGTTAAAACATTTTATGATAGTTTTAATGATGTAATTTTTAGATCAATTTTTACATTATCAAAAGGCTAAATATACAATATTTTTCATTAAATTTGATAGAACATGTAAATTGTTTTTCTGAATTAAAAATTAAATGAATTTACATTATTTCAACGAAGGTAATGAGAACTAGTTTTGGAATAGAATATTTAGTCATGGTTTATTAAATATAATGAGAAAAATTAAGTTGTTGAAAGATAAATGCATATACTAAAATTTTATGCAGAATATGGAATTTTATATGAAACATTATCTATAAAGGAATATGGTTACGTTAATTTATAAAACAAATTCAAATAAAATCAATAATAATACTATAATTAATTTATCCCTATTTATATAGTCCCTTCAGAGTCTAAGATACCACATGTGAGTTTTATTCTGTCATATTCTTTAATGAATATATTAAAATGAAAAATATAATTATTTAAGATAAAAAACATAATTTGTTAAAAAATTCAATATTTATAGATGATACTTTTGAGAAAAATCGTAATATTTGAATCAAAATAATAAGGAAACATGATGGAAATAAATTTATATCAAATTTATTTAATTATTATTTTCTGAATCATAGAATGGAACATGAGTATATCATTTTATGTACATAACCCAAAAAATGGAGTGGCTGAAATTAGGAATCATTTCATATTTCAGATGGGTGGAACAATTTTTAATAAATTAAAAAATAATGTTTATTGAGTCTAAGTTCCAATAAAAATAGTATTTTAGTTGTGGTATAAAATAGTACCATAAGAGAAATATTTTTTATTATTTTGAGTCCCAGGTTTGGTTGGATTCAAAAACCAAAATTTAGTATGTTTTATGAGAAGGATGGTGAAGGAATATATATGTAAGATTTATTAAATAGATGAGTAAATATATTATAGAATAAAAATAATTATAAATTAGTGTTTTATTATGATCTCAATGTAATTAAAGATACCATGATAAAAAAATTTCTAGTTAAATACAATATGAAGATATAATTTTATTTTGTATAAGGGAAATAAGATGAAAATAAATTTATGGATGGTAAACTACAAAAAATGGTGATTTTGATTACACCATTGGTAATTATGAACCAATTAATAATGGTTCAAAATTTAATTTCAAGAAAAGTAAAAATTAATTTGATGATAGTAACATTGTTACGGATAAATACAATAAAATTCAAATAATAATAATACATGAATTATTTTATCATACTATGTTTATTTCTCAAACAAACCACATTTTTTTGGTAAGGATATTCATAATAAATAAATAGTAAATTTGAGGAAAAAAGAGATAGATAAAATTCAGAAAAAAAATATTACAGGAAATATTTACTCCTGAAAAATAAGAAAATATGATTTTAACCAAGTGGGTATTTATAAATAAATTTTATGATAGATAATATTTTAAGATAAATAAACCAATGATAGTCTATACGGGATATTATAATGTCTATTGAATTCATTGTCAAGAAATGTTTTACCCTATTTCAAAGATGAATGCTATATGAATATTCTTATCCATTACATCCAAAAGAGATTATAAATTTTATCAAATGGATGTTAAATATACATTCATGAATAGTATGCTACAAGATGTTATTTATGTTGAACAACTTTAGAGGTTTATCCATGTTAAATATGAAACTATAGACTGAAATTTTAATAAGGCCCTCTATAGTGGAAGGAAATATACAAGGTTATGGTACTCTAAACTATATATTTATCTACAAAACATGAATTTGAAGAAAAAAATTATATTTTGATAATAATTTTTATCTAAATAAAATAAGTATTTCTACTTTTATTATAATTTTATATATTAAAGGCAATATTTTTTATGTGATAGGGTGAAAACATTCATGGGGGTTTTTGAAAAAATTAATAAAATTATTTAAATGTGCATTCTTGATAAGATGTATTTTTGTAATACTTAAACAAAACTAATAGATTAATTATATTATTATATACGGGAATATTATTCTAGGGAATTGTTAAAGAAATTTTGAATTTATGAATATAAATAAATAGAATGGCTTAATAATTATTGGTGTGAAACTATGTTAAAATGATGTTTCCCCATGTGTTAACAAAAAATTGTACTGGAAAATGATTAAAAATATAGTATACTTTACCGTATCTAAACCTCATATAGTCATTTTTTTATTATTCATGCAAGATATCAATGTGAACCAATGGAAAAACATATAATGCATACTCAAAGAATTCATATATATATCAAGAGAACAAATGAACATGGGTTGTTCTATAGAATATATGAATTGAATGAGTTGTTTAGTTATACAAATTTTTAATGGAGAGGGAATATTAATGAAATCAAGTCTACATGAGGTGAAATATTTTTAATTATATAAAAAATATGTGAGATCGCAATGTATGAAATAAAATTAAGTGAAATTAAGTAATAAAAATTTTAGTATGTTTCTTATTACACAGGATCATAAATAAATAGTGTAATTGAAATATAATCTTAATCACTCAAAGGATAATGTAAATTTTTTGTTAATTTTTTTTATTTCAACCAAATTACAATTAAACAATATAAAATCTTTTGCATCACTAAAAACAAAAAATCTATATATTTATTATTTCCTTATCAAATAGGATGATTAATATGTATTTTAAACATGAATAGGTTTCTGAAATACATATTACTTAAATATTTATTAAGTAATTATAAAAGGATATATTTTAAACATTTTGGTTGATGTTTTATGTTTATACTTCCATACCTTGGATCAAGGGTATAGTGAATTTACCCTTTGATATATATTTATTTAAATATTGAAGATATAATTTTGTGTTCATGTTATGATAAAATGGTGATTTGAATTTTAATTTATAAGGGGTCCTTAAGGGGGAGGAAAAATACTTTTGGAGAAATGAATAGTACTATAGCTAAAATGAAATAATGAATACTTCTCATGAATAATGTTTTCTAATAACGACAATGGGAATGGTATCATCGATATAAAAACATTGTTGGAATATTAATTTGAGGGTGGGTTATTAAGGATAAATTGCATTGATTTGTAACATTGAGTGTTGAGTAGTCTCTAATATTTTCTATAATGAGTTTTCCCAAATAGAATTATAGATGATTAATATATATTTTTTATTAGATAATATGTTATATTTCTAATTTCAACCAAGTTCTTTGAATATATTATTAATAAGGGTTATAAATTTCAATGACAAAGAGAGATCAAAAAATTATCAACATGATAAAAGATATATTGAAAATGTCAATTTAATATTAATTTTTTATTTCTAACAAATAAAAAGTGTGTAATTTATGAAATCACAAATTTAATAATTTATTTTTATAGGAGATTAAAGTACCCTTGGATTTTTTATAATCTATTTATTTTCAATATGTTTTCAATATATATATTATATACTATATATAATGTTATTTAAAGCATAACTAAAAAGAACAACGAATATAGTGAGTTAAATAATCATTAATAAGGTGAAGATAGATTAATAATCCATGAATATATTATCAATATTATTTTTTGCGGATATATATGTCGTTGAAATGATATTTTTAAAGACCTTTTTTATAGTGAGATGATATTTCTAAAGACTGAATAATAGTGAGAATTGATTTATAAATATTATATAACTTTTAACTAATATTTGACAAGTTTATATAAGAGTGGTTTGAATAACTATACAGCATTGAAGTTGAATTTTGACTAATTATGTAACACTGAAATGAATTTTGGAAGTGTTATCTAAGATTAATTTTGATCTTATGTAAGAGTCGACTTATTATTTCTAAGGATATATGGGGATGATCAAAATAGTGTGTGTGGTTGAAATACTAAATTTGCGGATTTTGTGATTTTATGTTTTTTTATAATTAAAAAATAACTTTATGTTTTTACAAAAACATTCATCAATTTCAATTATCTAAATATTGGTAAAATTTTGTGAATTTTTTATAGGATAATAAAACAATTTATGATTATTTGAGTTAAATTATTAATAATAATGATTATGTTACTGTGATATTATTTAATATATGAAGAAATAAAATAAATAATTTTTATGAAGATTTAGGCAGATATATTTAGGGATAATTATAGGGATTTAAATGATGATTGACATGATTTATGTCATACATTTTTCTTTTAGATTCTATTTATTGATTCAGACAAGATATTTGAAAAGTAAATATAGAAACAAGTTCTCATAATTTGGGTAATGGATATTGATAATGGATCCAATTTTTTCATGAATAAAAATTGTAAATTTTCTATCCAATATGTCTAAATGTTACGTAGTAAAAAATATACATAGTTATTAAATTATTTGGTATTGACTCATACAATGACGGTAAATTATTAGGGAATGTTTTTTGGATCCCTAACATTTCATTTTTCCCAAGTCTCAGAGGTGTTGAAAGAGATATGAAGGGACTTTTAGTGGTTAGCGTTGACTTATATATATATATATATAGTGTCCACATATCATGGAGTTGCTCATAGTGATACCTATGGTGAAGCCATTTTGAGTTTGACCACAGGGAATAAAATATTTTCATTGTTTCTTTGAGGCACTGGGCATTTGTACTTGGTAGTTTGGTTCTTAAAACACGATTGAGATTTAAACACCTAGGGTGGAAATTTTGGTATACATTTTTGTATAGAAGTTACATGGTTATAAATTATGTATGGATTTATGTCCTAGAGGAGGTAGTGGGGTCATTAATGGTCTTGATCATTTTCTTTTGAAAATATAAATTGTTTAAATTCATGAGTTATAGGTGTTTTAATGGAGAGTTGAAGAGATCCCATGTTTCCCACATGGATGGAAATAGAAGTAGAGGTATCACAATGTCATAGAATTATGTGTGGTGTGCTGAAATGGATGAGTTCTATTCACTATTTCATAGAGGGTGGTCTTTGTGGATTATTAGTGGATCACATGGTATCTACCACATTAGGGTGTAACGAATAGTTTCAATCAAAGATGGTTTAATACATTCTTCATTATATAAAAATCTCAGAGGTTTGAATTCTTGAAATCTAAATAAAAATTTGAATGGGGTAATCATGAGTATATTTTCAGTCACTACACCATGGTAGATGTTCTTAATAATTCCTTTTCAAATAGAGGGTCCTTAATTCCAAATAAATATTTTTAATCTCTTTATTTGAACCCTATCTAACCATAACCCCTCTTATCCAGATTCAGATATTTCTCTTTATAGATTAACCCCTTATTTCATTGGGATAAAATTACAATGGATCATGGTATTATACTCTCATATTCTCCATATATTCCTTGTATATTTATTTCTAGAGGTTGTTTTGGTAATTTTTGTCCATTTTTGGTGATTATTTTTTTGCATGACATGATGATAGATTTGTATAGATTGGTTCTAGTGTGGTTTTTTATATAAGTAAGTATTGACCCTTCATTACATCATAGATTTTTTAAAGCCTCGAATTAGGGTAGGGGATCCATTATTTCTCCTTTATATGAGTCAATGTGAAATTATCATTATTTTTTATCATTGGTTAATGGTATGATCAACCTAATGAAATATAATAAGTGGAAATAAATTGAAATCAAAAGTGATGTCATGATCACATGTATTCATTATTTTATAAAAATTCCTCTTGTTATTTCTTAGAGAGTGTGATATAAATTTTATTTTATTTTTTAAAATGAGTTATATTCTTGGAATGGGATAAACACTATAAATTGAGTAAATATTAAATGAATAATGAAAGATTCACGAGGAATTGATTACTGCTCCTCATTATAAATGGTTTAATATGAAATTATTTCACAAAGAATTTTTTTGGTTGATTATAATCTTTTATTATAAGGTTATTATAGGTTTATTATTGCTGAATTCTATACAAAATGAATTTGTGACTTCAATAAGGTCATAAAAATGTTTTTTTATAGAGATAAATGTTTTGGTCTTTGAGAGAATATAATTTTTTATAATATTTTATTCCTTGTTTTTGTGGACTTGGTTTCCCCAAAATTTTGTGTTTTAAAAATACCTTTGGCCTTCATGCATATGTTCTCTGAAATAGTATATATTTGATATGTTGTTTTGTGTGGCGTTTGGTATGGTTGTTATGGATGTTATAATTTGATCTACGTTCTTACTTAATTATTTTTTGTTGAGATGATGTAGATATTCTATATGGAGGCTCAGGTAAATAGCTTGGATTTCTTACTACATCTTTATTATGTTGGGTTATTTTTTTTTCTTTGTTTGTGTTTAAATTTAGTCTTTCTAATTTTATTAATTTTTCTGATAGAGGATTATTGGATAGTTTTTTATTTTAGATTTCAACTACCTATTATAATAGGATTATACACTATGAGTTAATCTTTATTATGGAATATAAAATAAAATCTTAGAATGTAGAGATTATATAATGGTAAATAAATTGAAAATAAATTCATGTGATTGTTGATGGTGTTTGAAATATTTAAAAAATTAATTGATGGTACGGTTTGAATGAAATCTCTGATAGCGTGGAATGGAATAAGGAAACTGTAATATGAATTACAAATAATTCTATATTGTAAGTAAATGAAATGATTAAAAATAACATTGTAATGGGGTTAAATTAATTAATATTAATTTCTAATTACTAAATTAATATGATTAATGGGGTTTAATATTGGTTCTTATGTGCTTATTTGAAATCTAGTTCCCATACAATGGAGTTTTTAGATTAGTGTTTGGTATAATGATCATTAATGTTTATTATAAGGCTATGTATTTTACTATAGTGTGTTTGTGTGTCGAATATTTTTATATTTTATGATTCCAAATTCTTAAACAACTGAGTTGGGAATCTATCCAATACCCAATGATTTTATTTTCAAAGTGTTTCCTCAACAATCAAGGTCAGTGATGGAATGGATGGCTAAATTCTCCCTCTTCCCACTCTCCTTTTGGTGAATCGTGATGTATAGGTGTATATGTGTTTTATTGGATTAAGGTAGAGGGTGATTTTTTAGGTTGGTGGTGATGGATCTGAATTTTACTATACATGTGTGTGCAGGTTGTAGTATCTTGAGTTTATAGCACACAATTTTATCTATTTGTGTTAACTATGGTTTCCCATGGTTGTACATGTATGGTATATAGTGTCTTGAAGTGTAATTAATGATACATGATCTCTAATGTATTCTATATTTACTATTGTTTGTGTATGTGATGTAATGATATGTTTTATGAATTCACGAGGTGTGGGATGACTTAGGGATGGTAAGGGAGCATATAGTGTTTGATATTGAGGTTTGAGAGAGATAACCAAATGGGTAAGTGGATGTTGGGTATCTGTCTAATTTTTATGTATTGATATGGGTATGATTATGTGTATTCATTACCTAGTGAGAGAGATATGGTGGGGAAATAATAATGTTTATCTTTTCAGGTAATTCTTTGGTTTAATTTGTTTATTCACTTACAATTATTAGGATTCTTTCACATTTTTGTGTTAGGTTTAGAGGAGAATATTACAGAGAAAACTTTTATCCTCATTCTATTTTTATATGAACTATTTTTTTATGTCTATAGGAGATGTTTAGTTATTCATCTATTCATTACAATATCAGAATGGTTTTTAGAGCTTTTTGAGATCATGGTCACCACCTAGGCTCATTTTTATATTCCATTTTTTGTTTATGTATGTCATTAAATTATATATTTGTATTTATTTTTTATTTATTCTTGGAGATCATTGGTGAATCTCACATTACCACTTATAATAAAATTTATAAAAATTGACAATACCTCCCATTTATGAATTTTATACCGTTGTTGTTATTCATAAACTCGTTCCATATTTCATGTGGGTTTCAAGGTTCATATGTATCATTATTATCATCCCATAATTCATGAGAGATACGACAGAGTTTGTGAATTGGTACTTGTGAGTATTGAATGGGTTGGTAGGGAAACTATATCAACTAAACCGATTTTGTGATGTAAATAGGGGAGACTAACTAGGTTGTAAGATTATAGGGCCCCATTTAATATATCACATGGACCTAAAAGTTTACTAAACATTATATGAAATGTGATTCAATTTGTGGGTTAGAGACGTAAGTAAGTATCATTAATCGCAATTTTATGTGAATGTGTTTGAATTGAGTAGAAAATGGGAATTAGGTAGAACTTTAATTAAATAATTATCATTAATCCATCCATGTTTACTGGTAGGATTCCCTATCTTTTCTTCATTTGTTGGAATATAATTAGTTCAACATCCCCATTAGGTTCACACTGAATAGTTTCAATAAGATATCCCAAAAAAAACTCTATATAGTGGAGGTTAATGACGAATATTCTTTGAAGAGGAAACCCTAAGAGATTCCATTCTAGGTTCAACTTAAGTATGATGGATTTTTATTAAATTAGGATAGTGATTCATTACTAGAGTTGGTGAATATTTATTTCTATTCTATTAGATATTGGAGGGAGAAATAGGTTTCTTTGGATATGATGATTCTATATGGGAAGCATGTAAGTGATTTTTAATATCCCATTAGGATCATAGAGAGTCAATCCTTATGTGGGAGATGTTATGTGACAATATTTAGACTGAGTTTCATTCATTGATAGTGTTGGTAGATTGATAGAAAAATATTCTTACTATCTTCATGTGTAACTTCAGTGTATAGGATATCAATATCTGGTATAAGAATCTATATTTTTTATGATTCAGACCATCTTCTAGAGGAGGAGTGGAGGGAGGTTAATTTTAAGGAGGATTTTTATCAATAGATCTTGCTCTAGGTCACCCCTTTCCTATTTTTGAGATATCTCGATGTGATGGAAGGGGAAGAGGATGCTGAGAGGGTGAAAGAAAATACTAGATCATCACTTGAGGGGGTCATCATGACTCTCTATGGAGAAACTTTATCACCAAAATTTATATGATTCTTGGTCAGAAGATGATTTAGATGGTAGGGAATCAATTACCAGATTAATTATTTTACTTTATTGGTTCTAGTATCCATTATACCTATTCTATGGGATTGAGCATGGTTTTTTCATGTGGATATCATGACCACTTTAATATGAAGTTCCTAACTTTCCTCTATCATTGGTGTTAAGATAGATACACTCTTTAAGTTTAAATGTTATAGTAGTTTCCTCTAAGGTAGATATAATAGTAGGGTTATCTAGGTTTTGATCAGTATATATGGGACATGGATAGTAGAGGATAACACTATGATTCCCCATATCATTTGGGCTAGTGAGTAGAGGGAAAACCTAGAGTTGGTCACCATTTGAGGTAGATAGTCCTTAAATCAGGATGGGGTTAGATTCATATGTTATAGTTTCCAATACCAAGGGATCCAAGGATCATGTGAGGTATTGTCCTATAATATTCTACTTAGTTGTATTCCTTAATTGATTATTGATCAAAACAATCCATAATTTTTTCCACAAACCCCATGCCTTGGGCCATGAGGTAGAGAGACTAATAGTTCCCTTGGAATTGACTATATCAGTGGAAGTTCGAGCTATATTATATGAATTTTTTAGATATATTAATTTCATGTTGGGTGGCATTACTACTGGGTATATTTTTTATGTTTTTAGATATAGCCATGTGACATCATCCACATCATGTACTGGAAATATTTACAGAAGGATATTATTTATTTTATTAGGAGGTGAGTTATATTATATGATACTAATAGAGATAAGGATTTGTTTCTTAGGGGCGAGGAAATCAGATAATTTGACAGTGTTTTGATTACATTTCTTTCATGATGTTCAAGCTGATGTTGAGTTCATTGAAGGATCTATTGGTGGTGTATCCCAAGGCTATATAAGACTGCCCAAATTTATATCTCAAAAAGCTTTTTATGAAACCCCATTAACATAAGATTGATTTTGGGATATAATTATATTTTGATTTCACTCTAATATCTAGTTCCCCAAATAGGAATTAACCTTTTGAGTTGTAGGAGTTATGGATTTAGATTTATGGCCTTTTGTATAGAGTATTCATTTTTCCTAGTGTATTTCTTTGGGGTTCCCTAATTCTATTTTCAAATAAGGAAGTTGGATGTATATGTTTGTATATCTACTATCATCACTTGAATATGGGTTTTAATGAAAAATATCAATCAAATCCCATGGACTAATGATCTATCCAATCAGCTTAAGGGAGAAAGATAGTTCTCTAAAATTTATTTTCTGTATGAGTATCATTAGATGAGAAACAATTATAATGATATACCAAATACAATAGTAAAATATTAATATAGTATTTATGAGTTCATCATGATATCATTAGGTGTTTAAAATGCTCTATTTTTGTTCATGATATTGTTGAAATATATATTCTATGAGTTTCTAGATCAGTTCATGGTGTTTTTTATCGATCAAATCCTTGTTTGTTTGGGCCTTAATGGGGATAACACATATAATTATCATGATATTTTTATAGTTATTTAACATTAAATGTTTTTTGGGAAGCTATAAAGGAGATATTTTTGGGCTAGTAAGTTCCATTTCATAAGATATGTTATTTCACTTTATGGAGTATTCGTGGATCCTTTAATGATTGAGGTGGTTATTTCTAGGTTCACCCTTAGTATATTTCCCAGGTGTTGAGTTTTCTTGGTCTTGTATGCTATTAGAAAAGGTTATTACCTTATTCATATCATATTTAGACTCATATTATATATTTTACTAGGAATTATTTGGGTTGTTTATGAATTGAATTATTTCCATCTACTTTCAAGTGTTAGAAGGAGAAGTTAGTATGTGATTATATTAATTATTCTCTGGAAGAGGGTGTTGTGTTTGAGGTTAATAATGACACCAAATGTGTTTTCTTGGGTTGGTTTATCAATAATTAGATATTGGTTATCTTTTAGGGGTCTCAGTATTTGTGTCCTCATGAATATAACTACATTACCCTTGATATTGATATTTACTCAATTGTTTTTCTCTAAAGTTGTGGTTTCCATACCTCCTGGATGAATGTTTTTTTGTCTTCCTCAATCATAATATTTTTAGTTATATCTTCTAGGAGATAAATTTAAATTTATGATTGAGATAGTTAATGGAATTATTATGAGATTATGACTTTGATATTTCATATACACTATGAAGAAGTATTTTTTTATTTATTTTTAAGCAAAAAAGTCATTTTGAGATGTCATGTATGAGTCTTATAATGTTTTGAGGGTAATTATGAACCCTTGTATAAGTTTTTTTGGTGATAGAGGTGGTTTTTATCAAAATTAGGTGAGTAGTATTTGGTATATTTTGTGGATGAGTCTCTGTTATGGGATTATGAGGTGGTGGGTTAGTGATACCATGTTTTTTGTGGAAATACTCGTGAGGGATTGTCAAAGGATGGCCAGTATCTTGTGTTTTTTCAAGGAAGGATCTTTTTTCCTCTTTTGATGACTTTTATGGTTCATTGTGAGTACCCTAAATTCTCATTAGTGGTACATCCTAGTGATATATGTCACAATTTTCCTTACTAGTTGAATTATTGTGGTCTTCAATGAATAGTTCTATCAAAGATTGTTTTCTCTCAATGTTAGGTTTTCTAAAGGGTGATCCATAAGAACCGTAATACTTGTGGGTTTATTCAGCTGCTTGATATTTTTTATTGTAAGTGGGAATAAATATTCATGGAACTCATCATCAATTTTCCTAAATCCTAGGGTGGATGAGATGCATTATGGGTAATCATGGACTACGTGAAAAATTCCACTCCCATCTTAGCAATCAAAGAGATGAGTTGGTATCTATAAGATGTGGTAAGTCTTTATAGGGTTCTGAAGATGATCATCTATGATCATGATCTAAATTTTACCTCTAGAGTATATAGAGTTCTCCAACATCCTTTTGGATCTCATTTATCCCATAGAAAAACTTTTCATTCATAGATGGATGTCCTGATAGAGTGGAATATTTATACATTAGAGGATATATTGCACACATGCCTTATATATTATGGATGTTTGTGGGTAAGAAACCTTGCCTTGGTAGATTTTTCATTCAATAATGGTCATAAATACACTTTAATATGGATCCATTGAAATTACCCTAGGTCCAAATATTCAAATCTATGTTGTGTTTGATCAAGGTTAGGGAGTTAGTGATTCTAGAATTGGAATTAGTGTCTATAAATATGATGAAGGTTTAGATGATCCAATAGTGAATGAAAGAAGTATAGAAACATTATATTCCATATGTTGATTATAGTATGAGGCTATTGTGTTCAATTATGGAGATCAAGTCTTCCTGAAGGTATCTCTTTATCATGGGTATTGAAGGTTTGGTTAGAGGAGTATTTTTCATATCGGTTTTTATTATTTTTCACGTTGTTGGAAAATGTTTTAGTAGTTTCATATAGGTTATCACTTTCCCCAATTATGATATGGACTCATTATGTCTTTCATGTGTTTTATAAACACCTTTATCTTCATAATTATTCTGAATTCATTTATTGGGGTGATTTGGGATTTGATGTTGATGTGACCATTGCGAGAAAACTTATTAAGATTTATCACATTTAGAAGTAGGTGTATCATGGGTGTGATATTACTTTGGTTCATGTATTATAGAGGCATGATGGCTCAGAGGATTTTACATGGGAGGGGGAATAATAGATTCAAGAGAAATATCATGAGTTATTTTATGTTTCATTTTATTTCTATTAGTATGATATGTGTGTTATTTTTTTATGAAAATGTTTCTATTGTTTTCTTTTTTATGTGCTCCTAACTTTTTAAGTGTTAGTTGAGTATATTTTTAGTGAGATTATTGACATGTATCTGGTGGTGTATTTCTTTCAATCACTCTTTCTCTTTCCTTAATGGTTTTTCTTTTACTTCTTTAGGTTGAGATAGTTTGAGAGGTATTTGATGTCAGGGACCAATATTAAGGATCAATCCCTTTCTTTATACTTAAGGCAAGGATGCGTTAAATGTGATTTTAGAGGTTTTATTAAGGTTAGAGTAAAGATTTGTATATATTTATTATCACATGTTCATGGAAGTGGGTGTGGTGTTTGACATAGTGAAGTTTATTCGAATTTGGCTATGGGGTATACCATTTTGAGTTATCTATTTTGTGGACATGGATGTTTGGAGTGGATCAAGTGGTTTTTAGTGTACCATGGAGATAAAAAAACCCGCTGTTTATTTTTTAGAAGTAATTTTTTCTTCGAAGTTTCTTTATAGGAAATTGGTAAAGACTACACACTATTGAAGTGGGAGTGGTGTTGCAGGATTCCTTCAATGTTTCCCTATGTGAAATAAAGAGTGTGGAAATACAATATGTTAATTTTTTTTATGACCAGTTTAGGAGGCACTTATTTTTTCAAGGGGATTGAAATTGAGAGTGGGGACACCCCACACAATAATATTTTAATATGATGTAGGATTTTGGAATATACATAAGCATATAAAATCATATTTCAAGGATACCCACCAAGACAATCATAAAATGTTAGGCTTGGGGTAACGACTCATGTACCTACTTTGGGATTGAAAAAACCCTGAATGTACCTTATTTTGGGATTGGGTTAACCTCCCATGTACCCTATTTTGATCTTGGTATAACCTCCCATGTACCCTCTTTCATTATTGGGATAACCTCACTTGTACCATATTTCAGGCTTGGTATAACCTCTTGTGTCCCCATTGAGATCACATAACATTAATCATTACCCAATGCAGTGGAGGAAGATATAGGTCCCACCCATCACATAATCTATATATCTATGTGCCACAATATCATAGAACATTCATTATATCATAACCAGGAAAATTAATTGGTTTTATAAAAATTAAATCATTTCATAACCTATATAAAATAAATGGGTTTCATATACATTTCATCATAACACAACCCATGGGAAATATATGGGTTATACAAAAATATCTTTATAATAGTCACAAACCATCAATAAAACTAATAAATATGATATCCTTGAATAATATCTCTAGTAAATATTAAGTAATATAAAATTATTCCATCTAATAAGGAAACTTATTTTGACTGAAAAATCACTTCGTACATTTTTTGTGGAAAATAAAAATTATTTGATAAGCATATTTTTAAACTATAAATTCATAAAATGTTGTGGAAATCCTTTTCTTTGAAAATAACCTTGAAAAAATGTAGAGGAATATTATAAAACCATTTAAAATGATAATTTATTAATATAACATTTCTTTGATAATATTATTTTTTAAAAAATAAATTCACATGATATTTTGCTAATATTTTTCTATTAAAATAACCTTTAAAACATATAAAATAATATTTAAAAATAATTTAAGACATTTCATGAGAGAAATATACTTTCCACATTTATTTTTTAAAAAACTATAAATTTATGTAATTTAAAATAACTTTTAAAACCTTTAATGTAATCTTAAAAACATTTACTTTTCAGGATGGATGAAAATACCATTCATGTTGTGCAGTTAAAACAAATATTCCTTTCAAAAAATTTTAAAGGACAAATGAGGCTTGTTTTTTAATATAACACGAAGATTCATTTTATAAAACACTTTAAAAATTAAATCATGCCAAAAATACATTAATAAATACTTTAAAAAATGTTAAAGCATCTAAAAAAATTTAGAAAACATGGATATGGAAAACAAGGTTTTCATCGGATGAGATAAATAAAGTTGATATTCATTGAAAAAATGTCAATAATGTTAAGTAAAAAGTAGAGTAAATAATTGTATTATTACATTAATAATTAATTAATTACTATATGAGAATAATATACATGATTTTCTTGAGAGATAGATCATAATATTTTGTCATTGAAAGAACAATCAGAACAAATCCTGATAATTTATGAGATTGTAACATAAATTATGTACCGATTTGGTAAAACTATATCATAATCCCCATGGAAGAATAAACTCAAACGAAACATTTAAATTTTATTTAAATAATTATATTAAAGATAAAAAATTTCATGGTGTAGTATATACACCTCATAAAATAAGGTTGGTTTATAATAAAAGTAATGTTCCAAAGAAGACACATTAAGACAAAAATACCCTACCCCTTTGGTAACATTTATGTGGTGTTTCCCAAGAAATAATAATGATAAAATGGATTAAAATTCTCCATTATTTTATGAAAAAAAATAATAAAATACTTTTTTTAGTATATAAACCACCTAAAATAAACATTTGGTGAAAATGGCATGTGTCTCATTGAAAATATTAGTGTGACTGAATTACCTTACCTTAAGTCTTGACTTCCTTCATAAATGATTAAACCACTAGTATAATAAATATAATTTTATTATACATATATTAAAGAAATATAATTATATATATTAAACCATATATTATTTACTTATTAAATTTTATTACCCCTTTATCAATGATTCCTTTTTCAAATCATGTTTTGGGTAATAACTAGTTTTTTCATGTATGTTTTGAGTATTAATTCTTTATCCCCTTAAACTGATTATTGTTCCATCATATTAACAATCATTAACATTATATAAATATAATATATATTTATTATATATTTATTTATTTTAATCCGTCTATGTAAGAGATAGAAACTCTAATACACCATTCATGGAGATAGTATGTCATATGTATGCATGAATATTGTTTCTATTTTTTAAAGGGAATGAAATTAATACGGAAAAATAAATTATTATAATTATATAATAATTTTTATTACATATATATGATATATTTTTATTTAAACATTTCCTTAATACCTTCCTTTTAAATAATACATGCTTAATGAATCGCATCGCTTCGTGAGACGGTAATATGCCGTACACATGAGTGATGTTATCTTATTCTTATAGAATGGAATGTAAAGCGGAATATGTGACCTAAAAATTCCTTAAATATAAATATTTTAACAATATAATATATATTTATTAAATATATCCTTATTAATATACAATTAAAATTGAAATGTAATCACATCACATTGGTTCATGAGGCGGTAGTTCATCGTATACATGAATGATGATTTTTTATACCTTTTGAAGGAATAGAAGAACAATTTAGGTAATTGAATTTATATAATAAAAAATAATTATTTATAATATACTATGTTTATTATAAGAAAATGGTTTAAATTTAATTTAAGAATGTGGAGGATGAAATAATTTAAAATTCCCAATTAGGGATGTTACCATTTCTCCTGAATACTTATTTTATTTTCACCAAATGGCATATTAGGTTTGATTTTTAAAAAAAATAGAATTCTAGTATGAGATGATGGAAGTAGTGATGTTATTTGTTTTGGTACTAGATAAACCAAAGGTTTTTGTAACTGTGAATAGGAGAGAACATGGGGTGGCCCTTTATTGGTGAGGTGAGTGCCACACTTCTAATTTTTGAAATGAAAAAGGTGTACAAACATTTTTCACATGCCACCACACTAAAAAATGGTTCATTATATAACATATAATATATAAGGTATAAATATGTAAATACAATGTGTTTTTAAAGTTTTTATGTCATTTTAACCCATATCCTTTTAGTCGAACTCCCCCCCCCCAATAGACTCTTTTTTACCTTAATTGTGATAATTATTTTTAAATTATTTTACTATTCATAATTTTATAAAATTATGTTGAATTTATAGAAAATTTAAATTATCATTATTAATAATATTTAATACATTTCTCTAAATTCCTTTAATAAAATTTAAAATTTGATAATGAAATTAAACCAATAGATGTGATGATAAAGCGGGTTTTTCAAGGTGGAAAATGTTCGAAAACTAAAAATGTTTTTATATAAAAATTAAATATAAAATTATTTTCAATGAAATAAATTGTATACATACATATTTTACTGGAGTAATTTTACTTTTAACACCATATTAAATAATTTTTACGTTATTAAATTCTTTAAAAGAATTGATACTTCTTAATAAAAACAAGTATTTTTCATTATTCATCAAAAAAAATTCCTTTCATAAAATTATCCAAAATTCCTTAAAATGTAATTGTGAAATTATAATTTAAGAAATTAATATTATTTTTTCTTTTGAATAATATATAATGAGAAAAATAAATATATCTTTAAAATAAGAGAAAAAATTAAACAAAACTATTATTTAGAAAAAATATAATTTTAAGTGTAAAATTGGATTTTTATTTATACATTCAGTAGAAAACACATAAGATGAATGATGAAAATTTTATCGGATATATAATATATTTATTTATTTAAAATAATCATCATAACTTATTTTTATAGTTTATTGATGTAAAACAATTTTTTGCACATAAAAATAGTTTTCAAAAAATGATTTCTATTATTTTTAAATGGTTCTTATTTTCATTTCAAATTAGTTGGCCAAAAACGAATTAATTTTATATAAATGTGTAAAAAATATATTTTCAATATTTATTGAATCTTAAGAATAAACTTTATTCCAACTTCTAAGTGATAATTATCATCTAAAATAATAATATTTTACTTATATGTCATGTTTCACTAAACTCGGTGTTGTGTGTAATGTAATATAAACTCGATTTTTCCTCTAACATTAGAGATACTCATTTTTTTGTGTAACACAATATAAATTCGTAGTTTTTTGTAATAAAAATATATAAAATATTAAATTTATTTTAATAAAAAACTATTTCAAAAAAATTGATAGTGTCACATTATAACCAATTTAAATAAATCATGTCCTCTTGATTTAAACTTGTACAAGGTAAAAAGGGTTTAACGTTTGAAAATCACATTATTAGAAACCCTACTAGTATAAAGGGTTAATAAAACATCCAATTTAAAAGAGATAAATGGGTGTATTAACATAAACTAGAATGACCCATAATTTCATTCTCATATAAGAAAACATTGGTGGGATGAGAAAACATGGACATAGATGAGAAAACTATCACCCAAATACCAGTTTATAGTGTTAGAGAAAACCTATAAGAGAAAGTAAATAACCAAAATTCCTTAAATTCTTGATAGGTTAAAATACCATTCATTCATCTTAAATGAAGATAAATGTGTAACATTTTATTTCAAGATCCATTTTTTATATTTGAATAAATTTCATGAGTAGATGGAAATAGTTAATTTCATTCCTTTTCATAACAAAAATATAACCATTTGGTTATGCCTTGATCAATTTTCACTTCATCTCTTACTCTAGGAGATGATTTTTTTCCTCTCTAATGTAATAACAGACAATTAGATGTATAAAATAAAGATATTTCATTAATTTTATCTCTAGTTATTATAAAAAACAAAATAGTTAGTAAAGGTTCTCCAATATTAAAAAATTTTAATATACTAGAATAATAAATTACTCTCCAAAAACCTCAAACAATGTTCAAATTAAACCATTCCATAAATGGTTAACCATATAATCATTTCAAAATTCATAGTTAATAAATATTTTCACTCAATTTATCAAACTCAGCTTAATATTAATTCCCCAAATAACATAATGTATATATTCATTTTCACATACCAAATATATGGATAACATAATCATATATATTCTTAAAAAATGAAAATAGCTAGAATTACCATTAACCCTTAATAGAAAAATTCATAATTCCTCATACCTGGAATAAATCCATAGATTATTCAATACATTATATAAATAAAATAATTTTAAAAACTTTATGAATTATAAAATAATCCAATTTATCTATAAATCACGAATTGATTCAATGTTCATAAATACTATCCAATTTAATTCATTTATATCCATCATTTCTTTTTCCAAACATTATTACCTGAACATAAATAACATATTAAGGGTCATATTCTCTTAATCATGTGTTTATTTATAAAATATTATCCTTCCATTAAATAACTTATCTATATCAACATAACCATTCAATATATTCTTGAAAATCCATAATCAAGAAAATTATACTTAACTATACTTATATATTTCATGATTCATATAAAATAAATCTTAAATTCCAATACATAAACACTTCAATCATGCCACTTCTTTCTCAAACCATTAACAGGGTTTCATTATCTTATTCCTTGATACCGTTTTTCAAAAATATGTGATATGAACCTTATATTAACATTCATCAACAACAATTTAATCATGATTCTTATGTTTAATATAAAAAATATGGTTAAAATCATTCATGACATTTATATTCTATTTGTATTCTCTTCATAATTTGGAGTATAACTATTACTCGTATAAGGTGGAACGTAACATTTTTCTGATGGTACATGATATGTATTAAAGAAATTTTAAAACCTTTCTGTTGATATATAAGGGATATTTTATATCTCTGATGTTATATTTATGAAATAATATTTCTTACATATTATAAAACTGAAAAATATGATAATTCAAGACAATTAAAATAGATTATGATGAAGTTATTCTTAAAAATTTAAATATCATGATTCTTTTGGAGATAAATCCCTAATTTATTCCAATGCTTTTGATGTTGATATTTGAATGAGAATATTTCATATATGATCTATTATTAATATAAGTAAGTAGATAATGTAGGTATTTTTTGATGATCATTTAAGGAATCTTAATGGAATTGGAAATAAGATTAGATCTTGGGGGGGAACCCATGTAACTATTAGAGAATTAAAATTTCATGATCATGTTGAACATATTCCCATGATTACTTTTAGAAGTTAACTGAGAATATCTTAAGGCTAAATTTAATGGCATTTATATATTTCAAATTATAGTAAAAATATTTTTAAGTGATATTATTCTTTATTTATAAAGAGGATATTATGAAAAGAACAAATATAGAATGAAGAGATGATAGAATAAAATGTTATAATTAAATAAATATTATAAGAATTGATAAATAAAAATGGAGATACTATTTTTATCTAAAACTACTATATATTTTAAATATTAAAGGATAATAATAATATTAAAAGAGATTGGTTCGTGTTATTCTATTAGAGTTAAAGATCATATAAATTAAAATTATTAGAGAATGGGGATCTAAATCCATTAAATATCATTATAAATATCAAAGAGTATTGATTAAGAAAAAAGAAAATATGTAAGCTATTGATATATCTATCCATTTAACATTATAAAATATTTATATGTCATTGATGTTCATGTTTTTGTGTTGAAAAAAAAATAGTAGTAAAGGTTCTTGATTAAGGATAAAGATCTCTTTAATTTAATTTCTGACATCCTGGAGTGGATGAAAAGATCTTGTTCATGAGCTGGGGTTTGGTGTTGTATTTTAAAATTTTGGAATCTACTATAAACTAGTGTGAGTGTGTAGCCATTGGGAAATAATATTCTAGGTTATGTAGGATACCTTCCTAATGTATTCACTTTATTAAATTTTTTTATATTTGTGTATCGAACTTATCCCAAACACAAAAATGAAGTATTCACCCATATTAGGGGTAACATTATAAAGACTATGTTACACTGTATTTTTTTATTTAGTACAAGAAATTTTTTATTCTATTTTAGTTATTCATAATAATATATATTAATCATAACAGTTGTATAGGTTAAAATATTAAGAGGTATAATTGAAATAGATTGAGATTTTAGTAAAATTTGTTTCCACAGATTCACCCCCTCTTAGAGTTCCTACATGTGATAATTAAAAAACTAAAATGTTATTAATTCAAAATAATACACCTCTGATTGGATCTATTTTTATTATATTCTTTTAATATATTATATAAAAATTTCATATTTAGAGAATTCAGTGAGTTCACTGTCAAAAGATAATATAGAGGTTTTTGAAAAAACATTTAAAAGTGGGAAGATTAATGAATCTATGAATTTAGGAATGAAATATTCTATGTGAAATGATAAAAATGATTCAATAATAGTTAATTGTAAACAAAGTAATAATTTATCTATTATGTCTGTTAATAATTATCCTCTTGAATAATCAAGTACAAGCTATAAAGAGTGTGTAAAAATTTAATTACACAGTGGTTTTTACTATAAAATAAAGAATTATTTGAAAAATAACCATCATTATGTTGTAATGTATATATATATATATATATATATATCCTATTTTATAGGGGCTAGAAGATGAAAAAACACAGTTAGAGTTGTAAACTGATGAAATGGAAAAGGAAATTCTAGGAAATATTTAAACCTCTAATACTCTCATCAAACATGTTAAGGCCATATAACAAACATCATTATTATATAAATAAAAAATATAATTATAATAATATTTATTTCTAATTAACATTCATGGGAAATATAATATATGTAAATTCATAGAGGAGATAATTCATGCATTAGATTAAACTCAAAGAGCATCCATGAATTTCTTGAATACTCAAATTGATATCAATGCTCAAAAGGATAATTTACCTTGAAAATTCTTAGCATGAATAAAATGAGATATATTAGAATAATATTGAAAAGATATGGAATGAATATGAATAATGATCAATACCTATCAAAGATAACAAAAATACCCAAAAAAGTGCCCTGAATTTGAATACAAACATATAAACATTTAAGTGACACATGATAAATATTCATAAACTTCCAAAAGAAGAACTATTTCCATGTATTTTTTTTATTAGAGTACTATTTAAAAAAGGAGTCATTTTATTTAAAATAATTTATTGTAAATATTCAAGGACACATCTTCCACATGAGTAAAGAAAAAGGTATCCCTTTATTTAGAAAACATTATTTTGACTAATTTTTTTTCTTGAAAAGTGTGTCATATAATTAAAATTATAGATAATCATTGATGAATTAATTTTATAACACCCATCATTTAATCATTTGTGAATGAGAGAAAGAGAAATATCTTTTTCCTCTAAATAATATCAAAGGATGGGTTGTTCATTCAAAAAATGGAAATGTAGTTTTACTTGATAAATTGCTACTAAAATGAAAAAATAATATTTATTGGTCATTTTTCTTGTTGTGGAATGTTTGGAAACAATTTCACTGATTTATAGAATAATATTTTAATCATTTTAAGTAATATAATCCTATAAGAAGGGGGGGTCTAAATTCAAGAAAGATACTATTGAGTTCAAGAATTATACATATAAAAATATAAACCTTTCTATCAAGAACAATTTGGATGCCTATGCCATTTCTAGTACAATTTAGATATAATTGGTTAGTGTGATGATGAATGATGGTTCAGATATACCAAGAATGATTCACATTTTTTGGAGAAAAAATACCATTAGTGATGTGAATGAAATAAATTAAAAAATAAATTGAGGCTTCCTAGGGGTGAAAACATAATAAAAGTGTTTAAAAAACACACCTAACAAGAGTATTGGAAAATACTATACAACAAAAAGTATACGATTCTATTATAGAAGAATATAAGACAAAAAATTTTAAAATAATAAATCCATGATCATTATTGTTATTGGAATAAATATTGATAATTAAATTTAATAAATCCATGAAACAAAAAAATGGATTGGTTTATTAGAAAAAATATGTGAAGAAAGATTTGATATTTTTGAAAAGATTAAAAATGATGATGACCTAATAATCCTAGAGAAGTCATATGGAAAATCCAATAAAGCTCAACAAGTTACTAAATAGTGTATTATTATTAGGATAGCCTAGTTTGTCATGAACCAACCTGGGTTTACCCTGAACTGGTCACCTGAGTCGGTCTTTGGCATGTCCCATGTGCCGCTCCCGATCTCTCTAGGATAGAAACTAGATCCACGCATGAAAAAATAAACCCTGGGAATGATTTAAGAAAAATAGAAAAGAGACATGGAGTAGAGATATAAATGAAACAAACTAAAAATTCAGCAAAGCTAAATAACTGAATCAAAATAAAAAAAACAGATCCTGATACAAAGTACAACAAAAAATACTAAAAATAGAACAAACACAACTAAACCACTACCCAAAATCACCGTGTGACCTCTTGGTAACCTCCAACCATAATGTCGACCTTACTCTACAATAAGTTTATGAGATAGGAAACCTAAAAAAAGATGAACCTGCAATTGAAATGGTAGGATATGCATAATCACCGAAATGCTCTGTATGGATGCCAAAATAATCCACGAAATCCATTTGTTTCCATTCCCAATGCAGTCCAATGACACTATTTTGAAATATAGTTACAAAGAAAAGGTTTACCATGTTTTATATAAAACACTCAACACATTTAATTTCAAAAACCATCATCCATTTATTAATCAAATTCCAAAGATAGGAAAACCAGGGTAGTGAAAAAAGGAAACAAGAAAAAATAAAGGTATATAACCTGTACCGTTGAAAGTAAATGAGAAATATAAATAGGAACCATGGGTGATCCTAAAAATACCCATACAACCCATATACATAATCAGTTTGGAACCAACTGATGGTATATGGTGAATCCCCATAGTTTATAACCAACTAATCACCCCCATGAAAAACCAAGGGTACTCCCCACCTAGCCTATATATCAAACAGGGGGTACCAACCTATCTAATAAGGGCTGTTAAGCTACTATCACATGGTTATCAATAAGATTTCTATGAGCCCACAGTGGTAATATTAATACTGTATAAGTAGGAGGACAACACACACGTGACTCAGCTTAGTTGTCACCACTACACTGGCCTTCCCTTAATACGGACACCAATATAAGATAACCCCTAAGATATATCCCTCATATAAAGGTACCCAATATAAATATACATGCATTTAATGTGAGATGAAGGTTCCAAATGGGCTACAATACTACATAAATTTTGAAACAATTTCATAAACAATTTTATGTTTCCAATCAAGCACACACCTTTTCTAAACCTTAACCCTTCCAAAAAGCTACCACAAACATCACCTTTAAATTGAAAGATCCAAATGGGCCTATAGTTAATCACACCCCAAAAACCATTCACCAATAATATTTTCAATTCCTTCTTTAAGAAAACATGCCACTAGTAAAACCTGACATACTCCCCTTTAGAACACCCATTCAACAAAACACACACAACAAAATCAAAATGGACATACACTCAATGACTTCACATTAATCCATTCCTTTAAAAACACATAAGGAAACCCACATACCATGGAATCCAAATAACCATTTTATGAGACCATGATTTTTAAGAAACTCCATTTAAAGGTCTCATTATCAGTTGAGGTAACATCCAAGGGTGTACCTAGTGCACCCATGGATGTTCTAATATCTAGTGGCACAAAATAACTACCAAGTGGTCATTTCAAACCATTTTACAAGAAACCCAATTGCTCTAAAACCAAAACCAACCATTCAATGCCTTAAAAGAACAAAACCCATCCTATTAAAATCATATAATCCACTTCCAAATAATTTAAACATGCCAAACAAGATATCCATTACCATGTTATATACTACACACCTAACTGATAAAAAAATAATTTGTAACATAACATAATAAAGGATTCACATTTTATAAAAGGATCAATTCCATTTTAGACAAATAAAGGAATTTAAAAGAAACCCTATGTGTGTGTTAAACCTAGGAAATTCACACAAAATACTTTAAAACATGTTTTATCCAACCGAATCAATTCCAAAATACCATAATAGACTAAACAAGGGTACCATGGTGGTTAAAAAGCAATTTATAAATTTATTTAAAACACCAAGTATTAGAAGAAGACCCTTTGGAAATAAAAAATCAGAAACACCTACCAAAAACATGTGTGGATGGAATAAAACATCAAGGAGAGGGAGATCGAGAACCTATGAGAGATCTGCAACCCTATACTTAAGAAAAATGAACCCAATTTTAGCTAACCAAAACCCTAGGTTTTGAAGAAGAAGCCATACACCAATGAAAAACAAGAAAAGGAAGGTGGAAAGAAATAGAGGAAGAAAAATGACTCAAAACCCCAAAATCTTACCTTAGATGAAATTGGAAGTCTCAATAGAGGAAGGGAGATCCATGCAATAGGAGTTTGGGGCCCCATTGGTGCGCCAAAATGAGAGGTAGGAGAGGGAGCCTGACCTAGGGTAAAAAGTGAGAAGATAGAAAAAAATACCATGTCTTTAATGACATGGTGAACCTGGATGGTTTGGTTTCACATTTTTTCAAACCTTGCGGAAACCATACAAGCCTCTCTACATAAGGGTTAACTACCACATGTTTTCCTAGAATCTACCTCATGGATGTGCGTAGTTTATGAGGTTGGTCATCTCTAGCAAGAAATGGATGCAGGGTGTCCACATGGTTACTACTCAACGTGCTATAATCCTGCTTTGCCCACAAAACTCGCCATAAATCTCCAAAAATCAACATTTTGGACTAGGACTCGAACCTAGAACTCGACCAAAACACTAAAGACAAATAAAAGGATAAAAATAAGGTGATTTTGAGGTTGTGGTGTGACAATTACCCCCACTAAATACACTTGATACCCCTAAAAAGTCACCAAGACATTAGATAATGAAAACTTGAGTCCACTCCCCGACAAAATGGGGAAAACTAAGGATCCAAAATTGACCTCACTTTACACAAGTCACACTAGAGTGATCAAATAGAATCCACAAGTCAACAGAATTTGATAACACGAGGGGGTTCTCCCCATAGTAAGAATTCCCCTGATGCAGGAATTTAAAACTCAAACATACCACCCCAGGGTGAGGATGATGTGGGAACATCAAACCTAGACTTACCCAACCTTTATAATGAAAAAAAATCCACCCAAATGAACCAATAAAAAGAACATAATATGGAGAAACCCAGCATACCCGGTGCTGAAACGTGGAAACATCCAACAAGGACTGACAACCATCTGTGCAACTATAAACAACACACCACCAGAACTCAAAATAATTCTCCACACTGGATAATTTTCTCCAAAAATAGGGAAAACTCATGAAAAAAATCAAACTAAAACCAACCAAAAAACTGAATCTATTAATAAAACTTTTCAAAAAATCCTGACATTTCCAAAAATCTGCACTGAGGAATCCAAACCCAAAACCAAAACCTAATAAAACTCTTTCATTCACATGCCAAACATCTATTGAGAAAAGAAAATTATTTAGAGGGACCATATTTAGAATAAACGAAACCACTTACATTGTTGTACAACATGTCTATCACACTATTACAACCAAATATGAACAAAACACAACTAGAAGAATGAAAATTTGGAAACATAAAACTTGGCTCTGGCTTATACTACCCCATGTAACTCCTGATTATGTGTGAGCTTCACCCCAAACCCCACGGCTAGGGATTTGAAGACTAATGTATATCCTACCTCATAGTTAGGTAGTTCATCCACTGATCAAGACTTCTTTTAAAAGCAATGATTCCTAGAAAACATCTCTAGATGACCTAAACAGGAAAAGTGAAGTCATGTCTTCATAGGAATACAACAAGATGGCTTTGAGTGTCCAAACCAGCCACACTAGAAACATACAAGGAAATTTTCCGATGAACCATAAATTGGAACTGATAAAGAAAAATTTACAAAAACATGCCCATATGACATTCCCCACTCACCAGAAGGGGATTCTTTACAAGATCCAACTACCACTGTCTTCTCCTTGAAAACCAGCTCGGCTATTAATGCCTCATCCACCAACATCATGATACAAGTTTATCCAGATGAGGGCACTTTCTCTTCAATTTAAGGATAGAGACCCTACACAATGAGAGGGGATTTCATTTTATCCTCTGATGCTAACTCCTAAGATAATGGAACCAACTCTTTAAAATGGTCAACATAAAACTTTGTTGACAGCTGACCCTACTGAACACCCCATAACACTGCCACCTTCCTCAACTCTACCTCCTACAGAATGAAGCATTGGACGGAAATGTCCTTAAACCCCTCCCACTTCATCGTAACTTGGATCGATGATGGGGAAACCAAATACCACTTTCCCAAAGGTAGACCCTCAAACAACAGTTTAACTGTATAGACTCTAACAGCTTCAGGAGTTCCCAATAACATGAAAACATGCTTGAATCCCTCAAGTCGCTCCACTCCCTCAAGAATTCCTTGATCACCAAAAAATGCTACACCCAAGAAGGACCAAGAACAGGGTAAGACTCATTAGAGACCTTGGGGACCTTTCTAGGTGTCATTTATTGAGAAAAAAAAGGAAACACAATACATATCCAACACCAAACTAAGGTATAACTAAAAAGAACCTCTCAAGCCATTAACAACTAGCATGGAGTCCAATCAAACATAAACACCACCCAACATACCTTTTCAAGAACCAACATTTCCCATTTAAAATTTAAACCTTCCATATTTTATGGAAAATTACCAACTACTAAAAAACCCATTTTTTAAGAAAAACAAATTTTTTAAATCATCTTCTCATTCAAATCTACTTTATGAAAACTATGCCAAACTATTAATTCCATAACCCAACCCATGGTGTCTTTTGAATTGTTACATGTGTGTCCATCCATTTCCATCCTCATCTTCCCTCACACACATTCCACCCATACCCACACACATGTCAATGTCCATATGGAATACCAAGGGCCGCCTCCATTCTATATTCCCAACCCAAAACACCTTAAATTTTAAAATCCACTACTCCAGTTTAAAACAATTTGAAAGAAAGCACTTTCATTATAAATATATTTTCAATTCAAAATCATCACAGAATTTTAACATACTCTTACACCAATAGAAACCATAATGAAACACAACCAACCCCAAACAACCAGATTGAGGGACTAGTTCTTATTCCTAACCTGATAATATGATGGTGGTTCATGCCCCATATAAGGCATATCATTCATAGGACCTTGAACTAGACACTTGGACTCCACATGGGTCCCCGCCCTAGGTTAGGTAGCAACATGATGTTGGTTCACCTATATTTCCATCCATAAATCCAAAACAACTGAATAAATAAGACTCTAATCTCAGGCTACCCCTGGTGAATCGAGGTTAAGAAGGGGAAAGGGTTCATGGAACCCTTCTCGCACCTACATTATAAGCCCCTAAAATATTAATCTTCATATAACAGACACTCCAAATAACAAGAACCCACTTTTATACCATTTTTTTCATGAACTAACCTAGGTTGACCCTAAATCGGTCACCCGAGCGGGTCATAGACATGTCCCGAGGGGCATTCCTAATACCCCCCAAGATGGAAACTAGTGTCATGCATCAAAACATACACAATGTGAATGATTTAAAAAAAATAAAAGCAACCAAGACCATAGATATAAATGGAACAAACTAAAAATAAAAAAAAGATTCACAACTAAATCACAGTAAACCAACAACTGATCTAGATACAAAGTACAACAAAAACACTGAAAAATTAATACAAACAAAACTAAAATTCTACCCATGATCTCCATGTGACCTATTGGTCACCTCCAACCATAATACTAACCCTAATCCACAATGAGCATCTGATCTAAGAAACTTTAATAAAAGATGAACCTACAACTGAAATGGTAGGATAGGAATGAGTACTGAAATTATCAGTGGGGATACGAAAATAAAACACAAAATCCATGTGTTTCCATTTCCAAATCAGATCAATGACACAATTTTTAAATACAGTTACAAAGATAGGTTTTTCCACATTTTATTAAACAACACTCTACACATTTCATTTCCAAAACCAAAAACCATTTATTAATAGAATTCCAAAGCTAGAAAAACCAAGGTAGTGAAAAAAGGAAATAAGGAAACAATTTAGTTTTTGATCTAGTACTACAAAAAAGTAAACAAGAAATATAAAAAATAATAATGGGTGATCCTAAACATCCCTATACAACCCTTGGACGTACATCATTCCGAACCATCTGTCGGCATATAGTGAAGCCCCATAGACTAAAACCAACTGATCACTCTCATGAAAACACTAGCAGTACACCCCACTTGGCCTCTATATCTAGCAAGGGTACCAACCCATCTAATCAGGGCTAGTAATCTACCATCACACGGTCATCTATAAGAATCCTCGGAACCCATGGTGGAAATATCAATACTGGGTATGTACAATTCAAATGCGCATGTGACTCAGCTCCGATGTCACCACTGCACTTGCATTCCCTAGACAAGGACACCAATATATGATAACACCTGAGTGATATCCCTCTTATAAATGTTACCCATATAAATATACATTCATTTCATATCACACAAAGATGAAAACTCGGTCGTTATACTATATAAACATTCAAACCATTTCGTAAACCATTTTATGTTTCTAATTGGGCACACACCTTTTCTAAATAATAACACTACCCAAAAGCTTCCTCAAACATCACCTTTAAATTGGAAGAGCCACACAGGTTTTTAGTTAAACACACCCCAAAAACTGTTTAAAGTGAACATTTAAAAATCCTCATTTAAGAAAACATGCAACTAGTAAAATGTGCCAAATGGACCTTTTGGCCACACATTCACCAAAACACACACACGAAAATCCAAACAGACATATGATCAAGGACTTGAAATTAAACCATTTATTTGAAAATACACAAGGGAACCCCTATCTCCTAGAATCCAAAGAACCATTTTATAAAACAAATATTTTTAAGAGACACCATTTAAAGGAGCCATTATCATTTGAGGGCACATACATGTGTGAACCTAGTACACCCATTGATGTACCAACATCAAATGGCACAAAAAACCAAGTTTCATTTCAAACCATTTCTAAAAGGACACAAATTACTTTAAAACTGAAACCAAACATTCAAAATCTTAAAAGAACACAAATAATCCCTTTGAAGTCATTGAATACCCTTTAAAATCATTCAAACACACTAATAAAGCTACACCATTACTAAGTTATATACACCACACCAAACTCACAAACAAATAATAAATTAATCAATATAATTAAGGATTTACATTTCACAAAAACGCTCAATTCCATTTTATATGAACAAAGGCATTTAAAAGAAACACTCTAGGTGCCTTAAACCTTTGAAATTCACATAAAATTATTTGGAGACCAATTTTTAGAAAACTAAATCAGTTAAAAAATAGCATAATATACTAGAAAAGGGTTCTATGGTGGTGTAAAACTAATTTATAAATTTAATTAAAACACCAAGCATCAAATGAAGATCCTTTGGAAAGAAAATTACGGAAACACTTACTAAAAACATGTACAGATGGAATAAAACATCATGGAGAGGGAGATCGAGGCCCTAAGAGCGATCCACACACCCTAGCCACAAGAAAAACGAACCAAAGGTTATACAACCCTAAACCAAGGGTTCTTAAAAGAATAAATCTCCTAAAGAAAACCAATAAATGGAAGGGGAAAGAGAAAGATGATGAAAGATGACTCAAAAACCCTAAGTCTTACCATAGATCCAAAGGGAAATCACCATGGTGGAAGGGAGATCCAAGGAAGAGGAGTTTGGGGCCCCTTTGGTAAACTAATATAAGATGGAGGAGAGGGAGACTGACCTAGGGTAAAAAAGGATGAGAGAGAAAAGAGAAAAACATGTTTCTAATGACCTGGAGAAGCCTCTTTGTTTGGCCGCATGGTTTTCAAAACCATGCAATAACTTTGTGGGACTCTCAACTTAAGGGGAACTACTGAACAGTTTCTTGGAACCTACTACATGGACATTCAAAGGATATGAAATCAGTTTAGTATGACCAGAAACTATTACATGGTGTCTACACGGTTACTACTAATTGTGTGGTAACCATGCAACAGTCGCAAAACTCCCTATAAATACACCAAAAATCAAATTTTTTTACTGAGACTCAAACCCAAACCTCAACACAAATTTCAAAAAAAATTAAAGGATAAAAATACGGAGTTTCTATGTTTGGGGTGTGACATAGTTATAAATCTGTAACAAGATGAATAAATCATAATAAAATGAGAGTTATTTTATAGGTAATGTGAATACAAGAATTCCAAATAAGAAAAAAAATAAAGAACTAATAAATATCATGTTGTCCATGTAAATTAATATTTAGGAAAATATTGGAGAATCTATGAAGTGTTCTAAAAAACATGAAGTTGAATTGAATGGATTTTCTAAATTTAGTAGAAACTCTCATACTTTTTCTCTCATTAAGAAGTTATGGAGAAGCTACCTTAATCACATACATCCTCTACTTTATTTCTTTGTAATTAAATGAATGTGATGCGTGTAATGGGAGAAATAAAAATATATAAACACTTTATAAATATATGGTATATCCATCATTAAGTTCATCAATAGGTATCATGATTACTTTTAGCATCATTCGCATGTTTTGTCACAAATATTGATTAGGTGATCATTTTTAATAAAGATCAAACATAATGAAGAATGATTTTGGAGTTTGTATCTTTAGGGGGGGAAGAGTTTGTAACCTACTAGATATCATTATTTCAAGAAAATATAAAATATTTGTAACTAATAAATTCTATTATGGTGGGGTATGATTGATATTTTTTCTCATCATTATGTGAGGTAACTCAATTATAAATTTAAGGGGGAATTTTTATTGATTAATAAAACAAAAAATAAAGAAATTATAAAAAATAAAAAATAAGGAATCTAAGAAACATACATGATATAATTTTGTTTAATCATTTTTTAGATGGGTCCAAAAATTAAATTTATAAAATAAATTAAAATCTTTTTAAAACCCATTAGAGAGACATTTTTTAGTTTAAATCACATGCTAAGTTATTTATGGACAGATTTTATGTCAAATTAATTCTATATTATTTTCAACATCATTAAATTCATATATAAAATTAGAGTTGATTAATCCATGACTCATTACCTTATGAAAATTGATTTCATAAATCTATTTAATGAATTGGGTTCTATAGTTAATATTAGGGAGAATATAAACCTATAGTAATGATCAAAATATGAGATGAGTACGAATTTATCTTACCCTTAAACCTTTTTATTTATTATAAATAAGGGGTGAATGATATTGAATATTAAATATAAATGGGAATTGAAAATAGATCCAAAGTGTAGATCAAAGTACTCTATGGATTGTGATAAAGAGTGGTGTAATGGTTATAAATAAGATGTAATGTTTATATGTACATAATAATGATGGATAATAAAGAATATGATCCCAATGAATGGGGTGAGTATTCTAGGATACAACTTAATGTTTCCATTGATTCCTTTTTTTGTTCCATGATACAAACTGATAGAGATTAACTCAAATATTGGTAATAAATATTTAAACATGATGTATTATTTTCTACTATAAGGTTGCTTGAAAATTAAAATATGTGTATTTTTAAACATTGATTTTTTGGAAATATGAGCATATGGAAGAATGGTTTAATTATATGATGAATGCTGACATCGACTTATATTGAATTAATGATAGTTTTCATTATTAGTTGATGCACTATCTACTGTATGATCATGATGGGTTTGAAAATCTAGTTGTGTGGTGACTAAAAAGGATAACAACTAACAAAAATTATGAACTAAGTTTTCGATTAAAGTATATTTCCATTAAATTATTTTTATTCATTAAAATAAAAAAAATTATAGAAATTAACTTAAATGATGATTAAAAATTCTGAGAACTAAACTGAGTATGGTGTTGTATTTATTGGTGGTTAATTAATGAACTATTATTTTGGATATTTTATTACTATGGATTTTGTAGTTCCCTTGGAGTTAATTTCATTTTTTTTAAGTTCTTTATAGAATATATCAATATGTTTTGAGGATATTAATTATTTTTATTTTAGAATTGGTTTTAAGTTCAATGACATGTGTCATGTGTTTTTAATAATTAAATGTATATCTCACAAGAATGAAAGGAAGGATGTTTGAGAAGTGGATATTGAATGTTGGTTTCTATCCTTATGTGACCAAGTTTTTTTTAATGGAGTTTATTAAAAAATTATTCTAGCATACCATCCTACCAAGAGGAATGTATCCACTACTTAGGTGGGAAGTCAACCCCTAGCTAGCCAGCATGGAAGGCAGAAGGGTGTGTATATATGGGACGCACAAAAAGGCTAAAGGGAACATGAGAGCCATCGTTTGGAGGGGCATGGAGGTGGAAGAGGGTGCAGGCGTATGGTGGTACCGTTATATAATCAAAGTGGACCAATAACCAATTATAGTCAATTTAAGTGGTGCATTATATTGTATAGAATTATGCAACTGAAGGAATAACTTATGTGGGACTTGTTCTCATCAGATACTTTGGACACATCATTAATGATACGTAATCAATTTGTCCCATTCAATTCAATCTCCCCATTGAATTAAATCATGTCTAATGATCATCTTCTGCCTTTACTTCATGAGAGGATCTACTATGGGTCAGTCTTCCTATATGGTACATCATTAGATTGAGTGATCCATGCTTCCAAAAACCACCTGAATGTCCTTGGGATTATAAAGTGATTGAATCATCATAAAAATTTGTTTTCAAATTTTATTGAAGAACAAACCAAAAAAAATAGAAATTAATCAAAAATAGATTTCGGTTTTGGTGATTCACATTATCACATGAATCCTTTGCTTAAAGTAATGAGAATTTTATTGTGTTTTTCAGAGCATAGAGGTGGTGGAATGTTGTCTATAAATTCCCCAGACTGAGTTTTTCTGTACAATCATGTTATCACACATCATAGAGAGAATTTTGAGAAATATATTGGCACTTTATGTGCTCTATATTTTCGTATATTTTCCATGTTTTTGATATTTTATTTACAAATTCTTCATGATCACATTAATTATTCATGCTTCTAAAATTTTTGTAAGCAACCATTCTTCATATTGACAAGTAGAAAAAGAACCCATGTAAAAATTTATGTGAATAAGAAAAAATCCCACATATTCTATTACATGATGAATAATGATAACTCTACATGAAATGATATTCATGTTTAATGATTCTCCACATGAATGGATTGATTTTGAGAAAAGTTTTATTTTATTTCATTTCAAGGAGGTATTACGAAAACTAATAGTGGCTTCACAAGAGTCATGCGAAGGAAAAATGAAGATGTATTATTTTTTAGGGATATATATGAGGACTAAGTGAGAAACACATGTGATATCATTTCTTGAAGATAGTTCAAAATGATGTAATTTTTATATTAGATATCCTTTCATGAAAATTAAGTGCATTGGAAATGGAATATATGTGGGATATTCTAACATATGAGTAACGTGTGAATGTGCATGTGAACCAAATCTCCACAAGTATATGAAATATGTTTATTTTCCAGAAAATTACATAATTCTATAATATGTAATAACTCTTCCATAAGAAAAATTATTGAAAATATTATGAATTTTTTATACATGAATATGGAATGGAACATCCATGCATTTCGGTTCATGCATGAAGGTTGCGTATATGTAAAAACAATATACATTTCATAATCCATCTAGAGTTTTTTTGTACTAAATCCCATAAAATTTCTCAATCAGAATTTTAGAATGAATTCATATCTGAGTTTTCAGTATAAGGTGAGGTGGAGTCCTTAGCAAAAATAATAATAATTCTCTCTCGAGTAGTGTTGCACTGAGGCGGTGGATTATATACTATGATCATAATTTATTTGGAGAAGACCATCATTGGGGAAAAGGTACATGATGTTTTTGATGATCTACTATAATCCAAAAATCTCATAGAAGATGATAATTTGAAGTTATTTATACAATGGATCAATATATATTATGAATAATCCTACCACTGGGGTTCTAAAAAATTGTTGTAAGATTATGATTGGGGGTCTAACCAATCATTGTAGTTAAGGTGTAGTTTGTGGGGTCTAACTAACTATTTAATGCTTTTTGAAACTTGGGGTATAAATAGTTTTTAATTGGTGGTTCTAATTAGTTACTTTTGTAATCACCTTTGTTTATAGTGGAGAACCCACGTTGGGGGGTCTAAGCAACACAGAAATGAGTAAATTTTTTTACAAAAACCTTAAAATCCTTTTGTGTTGTTATTTATTTTTTATTATCTCTTGTAGGGTGATATTAAATATTATAGATTATGGATCAATACTTTAATCTAGTAAAGAGGATCAATCAAATGTAATATATTTTTAAAAACTATGGACAATTGATTAACCCCCCCCCAGATGGACCAAATTGAGCCTTGGATACTAAAATTTGTGTCTAATTATAGGTTCACCTATGTAGATCTATAAAAAACATTATGAGAAATAGATAATTTTAATTGAATGAAAAACCAAGAAATTACAATAATTATGGAATAAACTATCATAACATTAGGAATAAGATTCTTATTTACCTTTTATATCATGTCCTGGAAGTGAAAAATTCCATAACAGTGGGTTTCCCACCAATTTATGATAATATTTCTATGACTCAAGATGATAAGAGAAATGTTTAAATTGATTTTAAATATAATAATGAAATCTATAAGGATTTATTAGAAATTTTATAAACTAATGTGTGGGTCTCCAAACTATTAAAGAGATCTGGGATAAAAAGATAATCATTTATGAAGGAAATCATAAAGTCAAATAATCCAAGTTGAAAATATATATAAGAATGTTTAAAGATATCAAAATGGCTGATGATGAAACTATTGATGACTACATTACAATAGTAAATTATATTTTTAGTAATATCAGAGATTTTGGTGAGAATATGGATGAATATTCAACTATAAAGAATCTTATGAGAAGTTTCCCAACTTGATTGAACTCAAAGATTTCAACTTCTGAAGGATGAGAAGATATAACATTTTATGAACTTCATAACACTCTCATATCATATGAAATGAGAAAAAAAATGTTTTTTGCATTTCAGAAAATGTCAAGATATGATATAAACATTTAATCCATGATAAAATGTAAAACCTAAATTAGAGAAGAATCATAATCAAGTGATTATAAAGATGAGAAAACTAAGAATGATACCATTCAATTGATGGAATTGTTTATAATAATGTTCAAAAGGGTAAAATGTTAAGGAAATATAAAATAACCACAAAAGTGTTAGAATTATCACAACAAAGTAACTTCTTAAGAAACTATCCATGAATAATTCTAATGACACTATCTATGATGAAGAGGATAAAAATTCCTATAAAAGGAAATTGAAGAAGCATAAGAAATAATTTTACTGACAAGAAGAGATATACGATGAATTGGGAAATGGATTGATTTTCATCATAAAATAATGAGTCATAATATTGAAGATATTTTATGAATAATATGATTCTTATGGAAATATTGAAGAAATATAGAGACTCATTTTAAGGTGATTAAGGAGATGAGAGAACTAAATTAGAAAGCATGTTAAAATAAACTCTAGAATCTACTCTTGTGGATAGTATAAAACTCATTAAAGAAAAAACCCAAGGAAAGAAATTAACAAGATCTCTTTTGAGAATAAATAATGTATCAAGAAAGAAAATATTCATTATAATGAAATAAGATAAAATAATTGGAAGACAAATAAGATGGAAGGAATGAATAAAAAAATTGGGAATAAAAATCATGACCAGGAAGAATCTGCACTTGATGAAAAAAATAATCAAAACAAGTTGAAATTATATGAATTTGAAAATATGATGAATTATCTTTAATAATGACTTGTTCATATAGAGGATGAATTTTATTAGACATAATATATGTTACTTGTAACTCAAAGTGAGTTGAATAACATGAAATAAGATATCATAGATACTGTAGAGATTAAGGGTGAATCTTATAAAGTAAATAAGAATATGGGTCCATTGAAAATTTATGATTCTATACCAAATTAATCTCAATGTACCTTTGGTATTACTAAAAATGTAGGTCTGAAAGACAAGACTTGATCTATCTAGAACAAAATAACAAATGATAAAATATCTTCCATAAATGAATTTTGAAATAATTCATCTAGAAGGTTTCCTCTTAAGAAGATTCATCCACAAAAATTGAAAAATAAACATAAAAGTAGAAATATAGTCATCTTAAAATATCAAGTTTTGTATGATAATTTTTTTTGTATAGTTTTTTGTAATAAATCTTATTCATGCCGATATAACATGCCACTAAAAAGAAAAATGAATGAATCAATGGGGACCAATGTGTTAAGACCAAGCCATGTCTCAGTTGTATTTGTTGTCAATAGGTTAATATAATTATTATGTTGAATAAAGTGTGTTTGTTGAGAAGGAGATGTAAAAACAAATATAATAAAGGTGTGTGTATAAATATATCAATATTATCCAAAACCATTTACATGAAGATCTTCCTAACAATTTGAATCAGATAATTGGATGGGAAAATTCTAAAAAAAGTCCATTGGGTTGGGAAGATTTTTTTTGGATGAAAAGTCTCATCATACTCACCTTGGTTATTGAAATAATGATTCAATTGTAATAAAAAAAGGAATCAAAGTTTTAATGACTCAAATTAAAATATGATGAATATTTTCTGATTTTTATTCCTCACATATCATATGTCTTTTGGAACATATAATGCTATATTTATGAGGGAAAGGGGAGTTTTTTCCACTATATTGTGGTTTGGTGAGGAATAAATAACTTTATAGAAGAATGGGAAGTTAAAATACATTCCATTGCAATTTAGATGGGGATACATCATTCGTAATGTTATCAAATTCATAAAGAAGTCATGATAATAATAGAAGTTTTTGGAAGAATAATGTTAAAGTGTTTCGGTCTTAGGTCATCGGTGCGATACCATTGGATAATGAATTGTCTGATGGCTGAGATGGTTTGTTTATAATGTGAGAAAAATAACGTGATTGTTTTCAGTTATACTAGTAATCCATAAGATATATATCTTCAAAAAAATTAGAATATTTATATTATCATGAATAAAAATAAGATCTTGTAGACACTAGTTCATCGAAAATGGTGTGACACCAACAATCAGAGTAACACTAACGTCAATCATCATACACTATGATTGTTTCAATAGGGAATCATAGGTAGATTTGTTTTGGGAGTTGTTGGGACTGATACGGAGACAAATAAATTGGATTAAAATCAATAGTGTAGTCAACCATTTTCATCAAGTAAATAGTTTTGTTTTCCAATAGGTTCAGCAATGAAATATGGATATCTAATATGCTTATAAAATGGTTCAAGAGTCATTAGAAATTATATGTTTCCAACCATCATAATAGTGGTTAGACTGATCCAAAATAGTGATATAGAGAACTATTTATCAAATTTATTATAACACTGATAACATCATCGGACACAAGATCATCGATCAGTGGAAAATAATAAAAGAGTTTTGAAAAATGTGTTCCTGATATGATCTTGAAGGAAGTGTTTATCAAAGAATTTTGAATTAAATTCTAAAGTGATATTAAATAAGTGAATAAATCTTTTTAAGTTGTGACTATGCTTATTGAAAAATAAAGTCAACTAATATACAACGTTTTATAAACAATGTAATGGCCCATACCCTCATGACCCCTCCCTTTGCCAAATTCGGGCGCGACCGACCAACGAGACCGATCAGTTGGACCGATCGGCGGGACTAATAATCACGACCAATCGGCGAGACCGATCGGCGCGACCGATCAGCAGGACAGATTAGTCGGACCGATCGATGTCATCCATCCTTAGCGTGCTTTTCTTCTATAGCCTCCCCCGTAACCCCACTTTTAGGTCTTTTTAACATTTTGAAGCGTTTCAAGGCCATTTTCAAGCCCATAATTTATATCTAAAAATCAAAGAAACCTCCCTAATAAATAAAAACTAATCCAGTCATGTGTAACCACCCAACCGCGTGGAAGAACCATGATCTAAATTCCAAGGCGTTCAAATTTATTATCCCATAACAACGAGATCTTATCTATATATCGCAGAAGAAGTTCTCCTCCCCCCTTCTTCCTTTTTGGACGACTTCTCTATTCTCCCTGGTGCGCTTGAAGTCCCTCTTTCCCGAGACTTGTGGTGCGCCTAGGATGAAGTCGTTTGCTCGTCCTTGGAGTTCCTGACATCCCTCCCCTACAAATCGTGCATCCCCTATTCTTGGCATGTGGAGAAAAACATTGATCCTTGATCAATCAAGTAGGTATTTTCTCCTTCGTCTCCCCTTTATGTGTAACATGCAAGGTGTTCATGCTTTTGCCTTTGTGGAAAATGATAAAACCGAACTTAATGAAGATAATGAACCGACTTTAAAGAATGAAGGGGGTGTGATCGATGTTTTGTTGTACTCTTTATGTTGTTATGTGTTGTGAACTGTACAGGCCTAGATCACTGAAAATCATGGTCGTTGGTGGTCCTTCTCTATTAACTATTTAACCTCAATGCTCCTTGATGTTTAAATAATAGTAACATGGAATTTGTTAATTACGTATACTCAGTTAAATAAATTGAAAGCACCAGGATCAAACCTTTTCTGTGATAACCCCGGTTAAAGAAAAGTGGAATTAAAACCATGGAGTGTGTTAAATATTTTAAAACTAAAAATACCTACATGGGCATGCCTTGTGTTGGTGGTAGTGGTTTGGTTGTTTCTTTCATGGGCCGATTGCTGGGGTGATATGGGTAAGGATGGGATCCCCTATTGTTTTACATTTTCTGGTTATGAATTTAAGGCTGTGTGATTACTCTGCTTATATCACGAATTGGGGTGGAATCCTCTATTATAGAGAAACAGTTGGCTCCTAGATTTCGGGAACATGGGGCTATATCTCTGGGTTTTTCTTTGGTTACAGTACTTCGAGGGATCTCACTTTTCCTTTGTTGTTGTGACTTTGCAAGAGGACCAGGTGTGAATGCTTAAATTATTATTGGCTGTAACTTTTTCCCTTGGTTTGTGCTTATGCTGTTAATTGCCCAGTAGTGCATAACATTATTTAAATTAGATTACTTGAACATGGAATCAAGGAAAGCTTAAAAGGAAATTGGTTTTGGGGATGAGTTGTGACTATGTTGTGAGCAGTGTGCTTCCTATGAATAGGGACGAGTGTGCTTGTGCTTCGATTGGCATTGGAAACCCTAGGTTGGGTTGAGTGTTTGTTACTTACACATATATTTGTAGTTCTTATGTTTCTTATTCGTGCCCCACCCAAGTTGAGCACTTAGTGCCGAACACCCTCATTTCATGGGGGAGGGTATTTTTCCTAACACTTCTATTAGTTGCTGTTATTAGCTTCTTTCTGCTCCCTTTCTCGGATAGCCCAAATATCTTCGGGTAGGCTGTGATTGCCTGAGGTCCATTATTAGCCTATGAATCTTCATCCGGGGTAGTTTTGGTGGTTGGCCCATGTTTTTACGGGCAGGTTGTCTCCCAAGTATCTTCAGGATGAGGCACAGGTGTCTTCAAGCATGATGATAGCTTTCTGGCCAAAGTGTCTTCGGGCGTGGCAGTGGTTGTTCTGGCCTAGGTGTTTGCAGGCTTGGTTATGTGAGGTTGTTGCGGCCCAGGTGTCTGCGGGAGAGATAGCAGTTGTGGCCCAGGTGTTTGCAGGCGGCATGTGTGGTTGTGGCCCAGGTGTGTGCGGTTGGGTGTGGCAGTGGGACTGTGGTGAAAATGGCAGGATTGGCCGATGCATAGGATGTCATCAATAACCAGTGGGAAAGTGGCATGGGGTAGCCAAATATCGATGTTAAATTACTATATGTTACTTGACTTGCGTTATTTGGGGAGCGTGCCTTGGTGAGGTTGGGTGGATAGCATTTCCTTGTTGGGTGTTTGGTTATTTCTTTTTCCACAGGGCCTTATAATGTCTCCTTACTTGTGCACGAGAGTCTTTGGTTTTCCCTACTGAGTATACTTCTATGCTCACCCTACATATATAAAACTATTTTCAGGTTTCCAGGAGGACATTAGGGATCATGAGGGACTGTACTTGCTTGGACCTTGGGGCAGTTGCTATTTTCGTTTTCCTTTTATTGGAACTTTACCTTTTGGAGTTTTGTGGCTTGTATCCCTTACTTTTGAAAACGCATATGGGAATGGTTTACTTTTGGCTATACCTTTACTTTCAGCTTGGGTGTTGTTGGGTTTGCTATCTTATCTCTCGATCCTATAAAATATAAAAATGGTAATTCCTTCCATTTTTTTTGTGTGAGATTCTATACCCTTGGCGATGGTTCCCACTCTGGGACCTATTGAAGGCGGGTTTCGGGGGTCATTATCTCTCCTTCAACTTAATTGAGGAAGGTCTTAGCAACTTGGTGAACCTTCCCTCCTTTTGGTGAAGGTGGGTCATGACAGAATGGTATCAGCGGCGGAGGTTGAAAGATATGATGGAGTCTGGAGTTAGGCACAGTGAGGATTGCATGGGATGGTAGGGAAACGGGGTTGGGTGACCGTGGTGTGTGGATTAGGCCAGGGAAGACTGGTTAGGACACAGGATTTTAGGGCCCCCCGTGATTTGATGCACGGACTCTGGACCTACCGAACGACCAAGTGAGGCTACATTGATTATAGGGTAGAGACCCTAGGAAAGGTACATGCATTATAATGACTTCTGTTCTCGTGTTTCTGGGTTTTTTGGGGATTCAAAAAGAAATAAAGAATTCAAATAAAATGTGAGAACAATATTCTGCACTACTTGGGCTTAGGCATTCCTTGTTTACCTGGCAGCTATGGCTCCCGGGAGATGACCACGAGTTGTACGGGAGATCAAGGCCCATGAGGTTGACTTGGAAGATCAGCAAAGGGCTGATCAAGAGGATGAGGATGGCCAGTGGCAGAAGATTCTCTGAGCCTTCCAGCGACAGACCCTCGAGAAGTACGAGGGTATAACCTCGACATGAAGACGGAGGGCTTGCAAGAGGAGCTGGTGATAGACTTTGGCTTGATCCGGGCTCCGACCAAGTACTGGGTTCCTCTAGCCGTTAGCTAGATGTAGGGAGCTGCACGTAAGTGGTGGACACTCTACCTGGGGGAGAGGAGAGAGGCTGAGGTGGCAAGGGCTGATTTCAAGAAGGAGTTCCGAGTGTATTTCCTCTCTTATATGATTAAGGTAGAGAAGAGGTAGGAGCTACTCTCCCTCTATCAGGGGAGTAAGTCGGTAAGGGAGCTGGGGATCAAGTTCAAGGACCTCCTCCGCTTTTCTCTGGACCTCTTTCTAGATTAGGAGTCTCGGGTGTGACGTTTAGAGGAGGCGCTCCGACCCTCCCTCCAGTATGTCATTACCCCCTTCACCTTATCGACATACTTGGAGTTCCAGAAGAAGGAAGAGGTGGTGGAGAGGATGCCCACGCAGGGAAGTGTGTCATGAGAGGGGATTCATCTAGTCCTGTCAAAGAGAAATGTCATCAGCACCAGACCTCTAGCATCGGGACCCTCTAGGCTCCGACCAGCAGGGAGCAAGCCGCAGCAGTTCTAGTTCCAGTCCTCTGGTCCTCGCCCTTTCCCTTAGGGCCCAGGATCGAGGTGCTTCATCTGTGGGAGCTGTGGACATCTCTGGAATTAGTTCCTAGACCGAGTTTAGTACGGTAGTGGCGAATAGGACTAGCACCCGCCGCAACAGCATCTTCCAACTAGGCCCTTTCAGCAGCAGCAGCAGGGGCAGCGAGCTCCCGCTTCTCTGAGGGCAGACGTTGTAGGGGGAGGCCGACCTCAGGGCGGTCCTCAGGGACCTCAACCAGGGTGTGGTCAGGGAGGTGGCTGACAGTCGAGGGGTAGAGGAGCTGGGCATGGAAAGTTGCATGTCGTGGAGGCAGCAGTTCCAGCGGGACCAGAGGTTGTTCGAGGTACGATCAGTTTTTTCGGTACCCTTGCTTACGCCTTGTTCGATACCAAAGCTTCTCACTCCTTTCTTGCAGTCGGTCTAGCCCGTGCTCTAGGTCTGGATGCCGAGAGACTTCCAGTGCCCCTAGTGCTGAGCACACCGGTCAGAGTTCAGACTGACTTTTTATATGTTTGTAGAGGATGCAGACTGATGATAGGGCCACATTATTTGGTCAGGGATCTACTAATGCTACAGATATAGCCATACTATGTCATCCTAGTCATCGACTGACTATTCTATATGTGTGCCATCATCGACTGCTTCCGAGGAAGCGTTGTGTTATCAAACTTGGGTGGCTGACGTGTTACTTTCACCGGCGAGCGGAGTGGCCAGAAGGGCAGCAGGCGAGAGGAACCCCTCCTCTCCTTGTTAGCTGAGCTATCAATAGAGTCAGTGGATGCTGAGATGGTGGAAGTACCAGGGATCGTCAGTGAGTTTATGGACGTCTTCCCTGAGGAGGTGACAACTCTTCCCCCTTGACATGATATCGAGTTTGGGATAGACGTGCAGCCTGGTGCTCATCCAATTTTGATGGCTCCCTACCGGATGGCGCATTTGGAGCTACGGGAGTTGTGGATTCAGATCGATGATCTGATGAAGAAGGTTTTTGTTCAACCGAGTACGTCACCATGGGTTTCTCCAGTCTTGTTTGCAAAGAAGGCAGATGGTGGTCTCAGGTTGTGCATAGACTTCAGGAGGATAAATCAGGTAACGATCAAGAATCACTACCCTCTTCCGAGGATAGATGATCTCTTTGACCCGCTGAAAGGGGAAAATGGTTCTTGAATATCAACATATAGTCTGGATATCACCAGTTGAGGGATAAGGAGGGAGACATCTCGAAGACGGCCTTCAGATGCAGATATGGGCACTTCGAGTTTGTAGTCATGCCTTTCGGTGTTATGAACTCCCTGGATGTATTCATGGGGCTTCTGGACTCTGTCTTCCGGGAGTACCTAGTTCGGTTCGTAGTTGTGTTCATCAACGAAATCCTAATCTATTCAAGATCATAAGAGGACCATGCAGATCATCTACGGACAGTTTTAGAGGTCCTCCGACAAAACCAGCTCTATGGGAAGTTGTCGAAATGAAAGTTCGGGATGCAAGAAGTACACTTCCTTGGGCACGTAGTGTCAGAATAGGGGGTAGCAGTGGACCCATCAAAGGTTGAGGCGGTTGTTTCTTGGGCAGCACCCAAGAATGTGGCATAAGTCCGTAGTTTCCTTGGGCTTGTAGGTTACTATCATAGGTTCGTACCCAACTTCTCCCGAGTTGCAGCACCTTTTACAGCCCTAACCAAAAAGGACCAGACTTTTGTGTGGAGTGAGCAGTGTAAGGTAGCCTTTTACTATCTGAAGGAGAAGTTGTTTAGTACACTAGTTTTGAGGTTTCTAGAAGAAGGGGCAGTATATAAAGTATTATGTGATGCTTCGGGACAAGGCCTCGGGTGTGTGTTGATGTAGTGGCAAGGGGTGATCTCCTATGGGTCTAGGTAGTTACGTCCCCATGAGTGTAATTATGCCACCCATTATCTATAGCTTGCGGCGGTCATTTTTTCACTAAATATTTGTTGGCATTACCTCATCGGATAGCGCTTTGTTGTCTTCACAGACCACAAAAGCTTGAAGTATTTCTTCTCCCAGCGGAACCTGATCCTACGCCAGTGAAGGTGGATGGAATTCCTCAAGGATTACGATTTTGAGATTTCCTACACCTCAGGGAAAGGAAATGTGGTGGCTAATGCCTTGAGCAGGAAGCCACAGAGGGATGCGTTCCGAGAGTCGTCGGACTCTTGGAGGGATATGGAGGAGTTGGCTACCCTACAACTTGATGCGAGGATGGATAGTGGAAGGGGTTACCTGTATCAGATGACAGTACAGTCATCTCTGTTACGTCAGGTGGAGGAGTCTCAGTGGGGAGACCCAGAGTGTGAAGTGATGCATGACCGAGTTGACCAGGGAAATGCTCTGGAAGGTTGGACGAAGGATGGTCAGAACCGGATGCTTTTCCAAGGAAAGTTGTTTGTTCCAGAGGCTATGCATGGCCATTTTCTTAGTGAGTTCCACAACTCACCCGTAGGAGTGCACCCGGGAGTTTCTATGTTGTACCAGGGTCTGAAGAGACAGTTTTGGTGGCCCGGAGTAAAGTGGGAAGTGGCAGAGTCTGTGGCCAAGTGCCTAGTGTGTCAGTAGGTGAAGGCTGAACATCGTGTTCCAGGTGGTTTGTTGCAACCTTTAGATTTCCCCGAGTGGAAGTGGGATGACATCTCTATGGATTTCATCACGGGGCTACCCAAGGTTCAAGGAGGGGTGACTCCATCTTGGTAGTAGTGGACTGGTTAAAGAAATCGGCTCACTTTCAGGAAATCAATGAGTCAAGTGCAGTAGATGCTTTAGCACGAAGGTACATCGATGAGGTGGTGCGGTTACATGGAGTTCCGAGGTACATAGTCTCGGATAGGGATGCACAATTTACCTCACGAGTCTGGAGGGGTTTGCAGCATGCTTTTCGAACCCAGCTATGCCTTAGCACAACCTTCCATCACCAGACAGATGGTCAAACAGAGCGCACCATCCAGACCTTGGAAGATATGCTATGAGCATGCACCCTGGACTTCAGGGATCGTGGGTGTTACACTTTCCTCTGGATGAGTTCACCTACAACAATATCTACCACTCTACCGTTGGCAAGGCTCTGTTCGAAGCTTTGTACGGGAGGTCGTGTCGCTCACCCGTGTGATGGACATAAGTCGGGGAGGCAGGTGCTCTTGTCCCGGAGGTGGTGCAGAGCACGACAGAGAATTTTCAGCTTATACGAGAAAGGATGAAGGCGGATTAGGACCGGAAAAAGTTATATGTAGATGACAGGAGAAGGCCCTTGGAGTTCGAGGTTGGGGACCATGTGTTCTTGAAGGTCTCCCATTGGCGTGGGCAGTGGAGGTTAGGAAGGGGAAGTAAGCTCTCTCCCAGGTTCATCAAACCCTTCGAGGTGTTGCACCGGGTTGGAAAGGTGGCTTATCAGCTGGCGTTACCACCACACATACAAAGGGTTCCCAAATTCTTCCATGTGTCCCAACTTCATCGATATATACACGACGACTCCCATGTCATCGATTGGGGAGAGTTAGATATCTAAGATGATGAAACCTTCATGGAATGGCCAGTTATGATTGAGGGTCGTGAGGAGAAGGTGCTTTGTGGATGAACCATCCCGTTGGTTCACGTGTTATGGAGGCATGGTGGGATTGAGGAGAGTACCTGAGAGAGGGAAGCGCAGATGTGTTCCCAGTACCCAGAGTTGTTTTGAGTTTTATCCTGTTATGTCAGTACTTGTTTTCTATGTAAGGTTTTACCATGTTGACTATGGGATGTGTAGTTTACTTTTCTGTGAATGTGTGTGAAGTGTCCTAAAGGATGGGGAGGGGAGGACCTGATTCCTAGTTAGGATGCATTAAAGTGGATGCGCCTAAACCCATGAGGGTGAGTCAGTGCCGCCCAAAGCGGATAGTATCTTAACACAGAGGAAAGGAAACCCCTATCCCACCTGGCTGGATGGTTTAGTCTTTTTTTTGCGTGGTTTCACGGGGAAAAAAGCGACAGGGTGTCCGTGGTTCTGTAGGAGATAAGTTGTTCCTATGTCAAAGAGGTTCACTCTTGAGAGGTATCTTTTGTGGTGGTAGTTTGGACACCCCCCCCCTCTTTCCTTCGGGTCTGTTTCTGGATTCTCGAGGGAGAGAATAGTTTGACAGGTATCTGATGTAATGGCCTAGACCCTCATGACCCCTCCCTTTTCCAAATTTCGGTGCGACCAATCAGCGAGACCGATCGGTTGGACCGATCGGTGGGAAAAATCGGTCGGACCGATCGGTGAGACTGATCGGCATGACTGATCGGCGGGACCGATTGGCGTGACCGATTTGCGTAACCGATCGGCGAGACTGATCAGTGAGACCGATCGGTGCGAATGATCGTGAGACCGATCGGTGGGACCGATCGGTGTCATCCATCCTTCGCGGGCTTTTCTTCTACAGCCTCCCCCGTAACCCCACTTTTAGGCCTTTTTAGGTTTTTGAAGCGTTTTAAGGCCATTTTTAAGCCCATAATTAATATCTAAAAATCAAAGAAACCTCCCTACTAAATAACAATTAATCCATTAATTTGTAACCACCCAACCGCATGGAAGAACCATGATCCGACTTCCAAGGCATTCAAATTTCTTATCCCGTAATAATGGGATTTTATCTATATATCACAGAATAAGTTCTTCTCCCCCCTTCTTCCTTTTTAGCCGACTTCTCTCTTCTCCCTGGTGTGCTTGAAGTCACTCCTTCCTGGGACTTGTGGTGTGCCTAGGCTAAAGTCGTCTGCTTGTCCTTGGAGTTCCCGACGTCCCTCCCCTATAAATCGCACATCCCCTGTTCTTGGAATGTAGAGAAAAACGTTGATCCTTGATCAAACAAGTAGGTATTTTCTCCATTGTCTCTCTTTTATGCTTATCATGCGGGGTGGGCATTCTTTTTCCTTTGTGGAAACTGATGAAACCGAACTTAATGAAGATAATGAACGGACATTGAAGAATTAATGGGGGATTTTGATCGATGTTCTGTTGTACTATTTATGTGGTTAGGTGTTGTGAACTGTACGGGCCTATGCTCACTGAAAATCAAGGTCGTTGGTGGTCCTTCTCTGTGAACTATTGATCCTCGGTGCTCCTGGATGTTTAAATAACCATAACATGGAATTGGTTAATTACATATACTCGGTTAAATAAATTGAAAGCACCAGGATCAACCCTTATCCGTGATAACCCCGGTTTAAGCATAGTGGAATTGAAACCATGGACTGTGTTAAATCTTTTAAATCTGAAAATACTTGTATCGGCTTGCCTTGTATTAGTGGTAACTGTTTGGTTGTTTCTTTCACAGGCCAATTGCTGGGGTTATACGGGTGGGGATGGGATCCCCTGTTGTTGTACTTTTACTAGTTGAGAATTTGAGGTTGTGTGATTACTCTGCTTATACCACGAATTGGGGTGGAATCCTCAGTTGTTAAGAAACCGTTGGCTCCTAGATTTCAGGAACATGGGGCTGTATCTCGGGGTTTTTCTTTGGTTCCAGCACTTCGTGGGATCTCACTTATCCGTTTGTTGTTGTGAATTTACAAGAGAAGCGGGTGTGAATGCTTAAATTTATCTTGGCTGTAACTTTTTCCCTTGGTTTTTTCTTATGCTGTTAGTTTCACTATAGTGCAGAACTTTAGTTAAATGAGATTACTTGAACATATAAGCAATAATAGCTTAAATGGAAATTGGTTCTGGGGATGAGTTGTGACTCTATTATGAGCAGTGTGCTTCCTATGAATAGGGACGAGTGTGCTTGTGCTTGGATTGGCTTTGGAAACCCTAGGTTGGGTTGAGTGCTTGTTACTTACACATATATTTTTAGTTCTTATGTTTCTTATTCGTGCCCCACCCCAAGTTGAGCACTTAGTGCTGAACACCCCCATTTCATGGGGGAGGTTTTTTTTTCAACACTTCTATTAGTGGCTGGTTATTCTCTCCTTTTTCTCCCTTTCCCGGATAGCCCAAGTATCTTCGGGTAGGATATGATGGCCTGAGGTCCATTATTAGCCCAAGAATATTTGGGCGGGGTAGTTGTGGTGGTTGGCATGGGTGTTTATGGGCAGGTTGTTTCCCAAGTATCTTGAGGATGAGGCCCAGGTGTCTTCGGGCGTGAAGATAGCTTTCTGGCCCAGGTGCCTTTGGGAGTGGCAGTGGTTGTTCTAGCCAAGGTGTTTGTGGGCATGGTTACGTGAGGTTGTTGTGTCCCAGGTGTCTACGGGCAGGATAGTGGTTGTGGCCCAGGTGTTTGCAGGTGGGATGTGTGGTTGTGGCCCAGGTGTCTATGGGTGGGTGTGGCAGTGGGACTGTGGTGAAAATGGCGAGATTGGTTTGATTCATAGGATGTCTTCAATAACCAGTGGAAAAGCGGCACGGGGTACCTAAATAACGATGGTCTATTACTATATGTTACTTGACATAAGTTATTTGGGGAGTGTGCCTTGGTGGGGTTGGGTGGATAGCATTTCTGTGTTGGGTGTTTGGTTATTTCTTTTTCCACAGGGCATTAGAATGTCTCCTCACTTGTGCACGAGATTCATTGGTTTTCCCTACTGAGTGTACTTGTATTCTAACCCTACGTATATAAAACTATTTTCAGGTTTCCAGGAGGACATCAGGGATCGTGCGGGACCGTACTAGCTCGGACCTTGGGGTAGTTTCTATTGTCATTTTCCTTTTTTCGTACTTTACCTTTTGGATTTTCATGGCTTGTATCCCTTAATTTTGAACATGCATATGGGAATGGTTTAATTTTGGATTTACCTTTACTTTCAGAATGGGTGTTGTTGGGGTCGCTACCTTATCTCTCGATCCTATAAAAAAGGGTAATGCCTTCCATTTTTTGTGTGAGATTCTATACCCTTGGCGTTGGTCGCCACTCCAGGACCTATTGAAGGTGGGTTTCGGGGGGTCATTATCTCTCCTTCAACTTAAAGATGGAAGGTCTTGGAAATCTGCTGACCCTTTCCTCCTTTTGGTGAAGGCGGGTTGTGACAAACAATGTTTATGGTAGAATATTTTCAATGTTAATATGTAACCCGTTAGTATAGATCATTGAAATGAGTAGTTTTATTTAAGTGGATTATGAGAATCATCATAATATGTATTTAGTTATGATGTATTAGCATGTGGGTCAGGAAAATTGGAGTGACCATACATCTTTATCTTAATAAATAAATCGTAATGAGAATCAAAATTAGAATTTGAATCTATTATAAGAACGATTTGAAAGAACAAATCATATTGAAGTCATGAGAAGAGTCAAGAAGGTTAAAGAAGACTTTATATGGTTTAGGATGTTATAAATAAATAATAGATGTATCTGAAATGTATGGTTATTTGAGTTTTGAGAAATATAGTAATGCTGGAAAACCTTTTTATATTCCCGCCAAAACAAGTTTTTTGTGAACCTATGAAATGGGGATATTACTTTTTACATTCTAACAAATGTACTGTTCTTTGGTGAGGAGAGAATATAGAGCACTAAAATATTCTAGAGTGAATAATTTTTTGGAATGATCATTCATAAAAAAGATAACTGGATAGAAGAAGTAGATGGAAGATTGTATTCAAATGATTATCATATTAGACTAGATCATTGGTCTGGGAAATCAGATTGATATTTTTGGACTGAGGTAGAAGAAGTTCAAAAAAATCCAACGGTTTTCAAGAAAACATATCTAATTGAGAAATTGGGATTAGGAATCAGATTGGAGAATTATAATAAGTATCATTATGAATTCTATATAATTTTTTTCCTACTTCTCGGTAGGAAAGTTAAAAACTTTTTCTAAATATTATATTTTTGAATATTGAAAAGGTATCATAGTAACATGTTTTTATGAAATTAGTGAAGGATTCATAATGTGTTACAAAAATTGTATTATATCATTTCATGCTACATAAATAACATGAATTGGTGTGCTAAACATGGTTCTACACAAATATAATGGAATATAATAATTTTTGTAACAAAACAAATAGATTCATTTCTAGTGGATTGTGTGGTATTGGATTTTTTCCATACCATACCAAGTAAATAACTACACTTTTTGAGTATTGAACATTGAAAATTCTTATCCTCCCATGGATGTGTGATTTTTTTTTCGACAAAGTGATAATTCTTTAATAGGTGGTGAAGTTAGTTCTAGAAGAATAGAAACATAAAAGAAAAACAAAGTTCTAATTCAACCCTCCCACTCTCACTGATGCATTAATCCTTGTTTGGAATTACAATTTGTATCAAATAGGAGGTTCCCATCATTTTCTCTTAGAATAAGTATTTGAATAATTTATTATGGAATGTATGAGTTATGTGAATAGTAAGAGGATTCCAATCATAAATGATATAAATTATTATATCTATAAAGATAGAATGTTTCCATATCTTTTGACTACTGGGTATTATGTTTTGAAAGCTACTACAGATGGTTTTCCTCCTCGTATTGAGAATTATCCTCCTACAACTACAAATAAAGAAAATCATGAGGATGACGGTAGAGTTAAATTTATTTTTCTCTCATCATTATCTTAAAGATTGTTTATTATAGTGAAGGGGTTTTCCACTTCCAATGGTATCTAGGATAAGCTTAATATTATTTAGGAAGTCAATACAAAAGTAGATAAGAAAACTCATAAATATGGAGATTAAAGTATGGAGATCTCAATATGGGTGACTATGAATCGATTTATGACTTCTTTACTAGGGTCAATGACATTTTTTCCACTATTATATTTCTTAGTGAAAATTTGGTAGATCCTGTTATTATTGAATAGATATTGAACATTATTCCTCATAAGTTTGATACCAAAGATTCTATATTAGAAGAGAGAGAACTAGAAAAATTATCTCAAAATGATTTGTATAGTGCCCTCATTACTTATGAAATTAGAAGGGAGAAAGTTATGAAAGGAAAAAAACAAAAGCTGATTAGGAAATTTCCTTAAAGTAGTCCACGAAATAAAATTCTAGAAAATCCTTGAAGAAGAAGAAGCTAGAGATTCAAATTATGAAAATTATTCATTTAACAATCCTGAGTAATTCTTATCCTTGTTTTCTAAAAATGTGAAAAGTGTTTTAGGAAAGTACAAAGGGAAAATTCCCATTAATTTTTTTTTATGTGGGTCCATTGGGAACATTCTTTCCAATTTTCCTCAAAGACTTGATGAAGAAAAAAGTGATGAAGAAGGAATTGATGAAGAAGAAAAAATTCCAGGAATATCTTAGAAGAAGTAGGGTGATGAGGAAAAATTAATTTTCGATGAGAAAGATAATAATTTATCCTAGTCTAAAAGGAATTTTTTCTAAGTAAGATGATAGTGATGAGTTTATAAATATTACTAAGGAAAACTTGTATATTTAAATAGTTAATGAAAAATGTTTTGCATGCTGTGAAAGAAGTTATTCTTAAGAAGAAGTGACTCAGTTGGAATATCATATGATGGTATAAATTGAAGGATATCTATGAAAGATTATAATTCTTGGGTAAGGAAATTAGGAAATTTTGAAATGAAGTTTCTTTAGTAAAAAATAAATATATTCTTCCTGATATGATAGTTAATCTCTTGGAAGACATTTATGACTTAATGAAATATATTGACAAAAAAATGAATTGAAATTAACATCAGGAATTAATGTTTAAGGCTAATGAATAAGACTTCAAACTTGTTTAAAAACATTCTAAAACTGATTATAGGGTTACAAGTTTAAATAAATAAATATCTCAATTCAGTGAAAGTTATAGTAATGGAAAACCTAATAAGGAACAATTGTTACCTTAAATGGTTATGAAGAAAGATAGAATTTTTTAAAGGAATAAGAAATCCATGTATGTTATGTTTTTGGACAAGACCAAAAAAGTTTAGAATTTATATATTTCTAAAAATCATATGCCTGAAAAATTTTATACTACTACTAGTTTTGGAAATTCATGAAATAAATCCTAGTAAAAGAACAGAATTTGGGTTCTATCAGAATGGTTTATGGTCAATAATGTTTTGATGTGATAGGTTGTAATGTTAATGAGAAACATGTTAATAATTTCATAAAATATGGATGTTATAGAAGAAATTATTCCTTCTACGGGTACTAATGGTATTGTGGTGGAGTTGGTCATATGGATAATATGTATGGGTTTATCCAATAACATTACAACTATTTCATGAGTTATATGAGGAAAATATTTATGGAGAGTCAATCTTCTCAAAGGAACAAAATCAGAGAAAGGTATTTTGAAATTTCAAAAAAAATAATTATACTGCGTCCGAAAAGAGAGAGTGTTATGTTATTTTTCAAGAACTTGTAATAATTTCTACAAAGTTGGAAGAAATACTAAAATAAGTTGAATCAAAGGGGAATAAAAAGGTTTTTGAAAATGACAAAAATTTGTTAAAAAGATATCAACAAATTGTGAATTGAATAATCATAAGAGATACAAGATATGTGAGAAAGAAAATAATATTAATAAAATTTATTTGAATATATTTCTATCCCAAGAAGAAGACATGAAGAATATGTTACATTATAATTGTAACAAATATATTTCTAAAGGTGGGTATAAGTTGATAAACTCATCAGAAGATTATATATATGAGAAGAAATTTTTTATAAAATATGAGAAGGATGAACATAAGGAAGAAAACATATATAATAAAAAATACAAGAAAAAGTTGAAAATTTCAATACTGAGATAGGAATCTCAGTATGATTTTTGATTCCAAGAAACATATAAGGTTCCCCCTTATTCACAATTTTTTTACTTGTACTAACCTACATAGAATTTAAGGAGTTGAAATAAGGAATCTGTTTTTTGAGTGTCATACATTTAATGAAAAAAAATTAATGAGGTTATGAAAAATATTTTTTTGAGAAAGTTGTGTTTTTAAACATGATATATTATTGTGTGTTTCTTGATATGCGTCAAGGTTACATTGATCTTAAACAAAATTTCTATGATTTCCCAAGATATGATAATGTTGAAAGATACATGAAAAGGCATTGCATGAATGCTATGTTATGGACAACATTGATTACCTTGATTACAACCTCTTGCTTTCTACACTAGGTTCTCCCAATTAGACTCTGTGTTTTTTAATTAAAGGTTCCTTGTTATAAAACACATTTCATACTTATATTCTACTAAATAAGGGTTTGAAGATTCTGGGATTAAGAAATATTATCTTTATTGGACCCTTTTAATTTTATTTCAAATATGGTGGAGAGATAAGGAATAAGGGGAGAAATAAAAGAATACATATAAAGGGATAATAAAAAGACATTATAAATGAAAACAATAAGTTATATTATTTTTTAATAAATTGGATATTAACAGAAAAAAAAGGGGAGATTCTTAAGACATTTTGTGTTTTGGTTGTATTTTTTAAATATGTCATGTATTGATTATGTTGAAGAAATTAAGTATACTGAAAAGGTAATTGAAATATAGATAGAAGAATGTTGTGTGTGAAAAAATTTCAATTGGTTCAAGAACCATCGACATGAATATTTAAATTATAATAAGAATTAAAATATTGTATTAAAATGCTTAAGAATTTCTATCGGTTTGCGAAGATATTTTCTAGAATAAAAGACTTATCAAACTCACCTTGGGTCTAGAAAGGATATTCTGATCATAAAGAGGAGGTGAATCAATACATAAATGACTGTAATAAAAATCTGATGATGGTTTACTAATTTATATTTCTCATATATCATATGTTTTCTAGTAATTTTGATAATATACTTATGAAGGAAAGGGGATTTTGTACTATAATATTGAGGTTTGGTTGGCAATAATGAAGTTTATTGAGGAATGGGAAGTTAAAATAGTTTTCATTTCAAGTCATACAATGCTACATTGATCCTTTTATTATCAAATTCATCATTAAGTTAAGAAACAAATTGATGTTTTTGGAACAAGAAAGTAATATATTTATAATCATAGGTCATCGATGTGAGGACACTAGATAAATAATTTTTTAAAGTCTAAGAATGTATGTTCATAAAATTAGATTAAAAAGATGATTATTTTCAGTAATACCAATAAGCCACAACATAAATATCTTTGGAGAAAGATATTGGAATATATCCTCAATGAATAAAGGAACAAAGATACTACTGACACTGGTTTATTGGTTGTGGTGTCCAACCGATCATCTGATTAATATTGACATATATTGTCATATGTTGTGATGGTTGAAAAGGGAATACAAGGTAGATTTCTTTTGGGAGTTGTTGGGAACCATGCAGAGACCAATCAATCAAATAAAAATCAACAATGTAGTCAACCATTTCATCAAGTTTAATTATTTAGATTTTCAATTAGGTAAGGAATGAATTAAGTAGCTCTGATATTTTTACCAAATGGGTTAAGAGTTATCTGACATTATATGTCATCAACCATCGTATTTAAGGTAATAATGATCCAATAATTTTATGTAGAGATCACTTTTTCAGACACATTCAAATATCGATAACATCATCAAACACTAGATCATCAATATAAAGAAAAAGTGTAAAAGAGTTTTTGAAATTTTGTTTTCAATAGTATCTTGAAGGATGTTTTTCCTAATAATTTTAAATATAGTTTTAAAGTATCTTCAAATAATTTATGCATCATTTATAATTTGAGACTATGTATATGGAAAAATAATGGTAACAGGATTATAATGTAGTAGCAACAATGTTTATGGAATAGTATTTTCAAATATAATATATAAAAACTTGGTACTGAGCATCATAATTAGTACTATGTTTTTAGTAGATTTTAAGAATCATAATGAGATTTATTTAGTTCTAAGATATTAAAAAGTGGGTCAAGAAAATTAGAGTGACCATATGTCTTCATTATATTGAATAATATGGAATGGGAATATGAATTAGAATCAGAATTGGACTAAACAATGGGTATGAAGTATGATGTGAGTTTAATCCATGAGAAGATTATATAAGGTTTGATAAAATTTTATATGAGTAAAAAATTGTAAATAATTCAAATAATTATTTAAAAAGTAAGGTAATTTGAGTTTTGGGAAATTTTGTAAAGTGGGAAATCCTTTTCAGATTCAGTTAAACCATTTTTGGGGCACCTATAAAAGGAGGTTAATACGTTTTACTTACTAATACAAGTATAATTCATGGTTTAAGGAAGAAGTTACAACGCTGAAGGATTTTATAGTGAAGAATTTTCCAAACTGATAATTCCTTAAGAGGATATCTAGAGAGATAAAGTGGAAGGATGGTCATATTTCGCTAATTGTCATATCATATTCTATCTTTATACTAGGAAACAAGATAGTGATTTCAGTACAGAATAGAATAAGTTCATAATTATTTCATTAGTTTTCTAGAAAACATATCAGATTGAGAAATCATACTTGGGAATTGGATTGGGGAATTGTAATGAGTATCATTACAAAGTCTAGATAAGTTCATACCTACTACTTTGTAATAAAGTGAAGAATTTCCTTTTAGGATTATATTTTCCAAATTTAATATGGTATTAATTAACATATTTTGAATTAATTAGTGAGAGTTTCTTAACTTGTGAAAAAAATTTATTTCATCATTTCATGCTATTTAAAGCACGAGAACTATTGTTTTGAACATAGTGCTACACAGGTTTAGGGAAATATACCACATGTTTTATCCATAAAAAGGATTATTTTCATGGGTATTGTGTGGTATTAGATTATTTCCTTACCATACTTACGATGTTGCTACTCTTTTTGAGAAGTGAACATTGTAAATTATTGTTTTCATGTGGACATGTGATTGGTTTGTATTCAAAAATGTGATAAATCATTAACCGGAGGTGAAATTTGTTTCAAAATAAAGGAAACATAAAATAAAAACATATCATTGGTTCACCACCTACCCTCTAAATGATACATTAGTCATGGATGGTCAATTAAACAATAATACTATGAAAATGATATTAGAATATCCAGAGGAGAATCTGGTGTCCAAGATGTGATAGAAACATTTGATGAATAACTTATAAGAATGTTTGAATGAATTTTCTAGAATATTTCTTCAAGAAGGTCACAAATCTAATAAATTTATATTTTTTACTATGTGAGATTCCTCATAATTCATGTTATAATAGAAGTGATTTAGCGAAGAAATCTGCAGTCACCAGTGAACTGTGTGAGAAGTTGAAGCAATTTGAAAAAGATAAAAAGATTATAAAAAAAAGAAAATAAATTTGTGACATTTAAAGGATTTAATTATGATTAAGAGTCATATATAAATGATTAATTGAATATTATAAATATTTAAAGGTGTGAATGAATTGGGCATGGCACAAAGCATATCATTTCTCTCCAAAAATCCTATGAGATGAATGATAAATCATCCAAATATGAGTTTAAAAGTAAGAAGGTAAAAGAAATTTTGGGATAAAACTATCATCTTGAATTCTATAAATAATGAAAAAATGGGTTCCTCCTTATTATCTCAAATAATTTCTGATGTATGAACATTCAGCAAATTGAAGTAGATGGGTGTATCTTTTAAGGGGGAGCATAGATGATTTGAAGCTGTTAAATCTTCAAATTTTTCGAAAATGTAGATCACTCTCAATTTCATAAAATAAATATTTTTTAAAAACTTTTATCATAAGAGAGTTGATATTCCTCTAAAAAGGTAGATCTATATGTCTTTTCACTTGAAATTTTGGATGTGTTTGTTAAGATGTGTGTAGGATATGTATTATGAATCCTTCTCAAATATCCCATTTAATGATGATGTTGAAACAAGTTTTTGAATGTAATCACAATAAAAAATTTGAATATCCAAGATTCTTAAATGACATCACTCTTTCTCTTTATATATTTCATTATAATGTAGACTTAGGATTGATTAAATGATAGTTAATTTCTTTTATTAAGTGTGGTTTCATTCTTTGAGAAGAAATTTAAGTGGAGGTGATGTTGGTTATAGTTATAACTCTAAAATAATCCATTGTTTTATATCCAATAAAGGGTAGAAATAAATTTAAAAACAATTAAATTAGAGTAGTTACAAAAAATATAAAGAAGGGAATTGAAGTTACCTTTGAAAAAATTTCATTTTTTGTCAATAAGTGTTTAGGAGAAGATATAAATATGATTTTAAATTCTTAATTGTGATGTTTATAGAACTGGTTTTATGTTCAATGACATGTTTTGAGTGTTTTTAATGATTACACATTGATAAAAATAAGAAATAAATGAATAATGTTGCAGAAGTGGATATTGAATGTTGGTTTTTCTCCTTATATGGCCAAAGGTATTTTAAGGGTGATTACTAAAAAAACATTTCCTTGTATAATAGCCATCCAAGGGGACTAAAACCACTACATAGGTGGTAAGTCATCCCCTAGCCAACCAGCATAAAAGGTAAAAATTCATGCATACATGGGACAATCACAAAGGTAACAGGGAGTAGGTGAGCCACTATACATTGTGACATGGCAATGGAAGAGGGTTCCAGTAGGGGCAGTGCCTGTTTTCATTTGGAGAAAACCAATAACCAATTACTATGCAGTGCCATGTATTTTATAGGATCGCACGACCGAAGGAAAAAAAGTAATGTGGGACACTTTCTCGTCAGTTATTGTAGTCATTTCATTAATGATACATAAATAATCTGTTTCATCTGATTCAATCTCTCTAAGTCAATAGATAATTTCCAATGGTATTATTCTAATTTACCTTCATTGGAGTATCTATTGTACATTGGGATTCTTCCATTCAACATCATCTAATTGACCGATCCAAGATTCCAATCACCATTTTAATTTCATGTTGATTAAAAAATGATTGAATCATCACGGAACATTGTTTTTATGATTTATCAAAGAGAAAACCAAGGAAAAACATAAATGAATAAAAAATGGTTTTTGTTGATGGTGATTATCATCATCGCATGAAGCGATGTCTTCATGTAATGAGTGGTTTTCTGTGTTTTTTGGATCATAATGGTTGGGGTGTGTTGTCTATAATTACCCAATAAAGAGTCCATTTGTATAATGATCTTATCACACATATGATAGAGATGTTTTAGAGAGAAATATAGTCTGGGTGAGCGCTATATTACTGATATGTTTCCACATTTTTATGATGTGATATGTAATGACCTCAAGATTTCAAGAATGTGATATGATTTTATGATCCAATGTAAACCATCATGCAATGTTTTGAAAAGTAGATAGAGAACCCACATAAATAGTTATGTGAATAATAAAGGATCCTATATATTTTATTATGTGATGTAGAATGAGAAACCTACGTGAAATGTTATTCATTTATGATGGTGATTCACATTAATAGATTGTGTTAGGGAAAATATTGTATTTGAGTTCTTTTGAAGAAAGTATTATGACAACTAATAGTAGATTAAATGGTTTTGTATGAATGAACAATAATTATATATTTTTGAACATTTATATATGTGCATAATAATTGGGAAGTGCATGTGATATCATTTAAGCAGGATAGTTCACGAATAAAGAGCATGATATAGAAAATATGCATTCATGGAAAATATGTTCATATTAAATGAAATATCTTTGAAGTATTATAACTTGTGAGGAGCCTATTAATTTTTATATGAAAAAAATCACTAAAATTATAGGAAGTGTGTGTATTTTCATGAACATTAAATAATACATGAACATTCAATAACACTTGCATTAAAAAAGTGTTGAAAATACCATGAATTATTTATAAATACATGAAGAATAATACATCCATGCATTTATATTCATGAATGAACGATACATAGATATACCTGAAATATACATTACCTGAACAGTGTTCCCTATTTTTATTCTTAATCGGGGACATAATTTCAATCAATATTTAAAAAAAGAATTTATATCTTAGTTTTCCTTAGTCAACAATGTAGGGAATTTAACATAAGAAATAATTCTTTCCTGAGGAGTATCTCACTGGGGAAAATAATAATATATTGTGTTCAAAATTTATTTGAGTGAGATCAACATTAGTGAAAAGGTATATGATGTTTTACATGATCTAATTATATCTAGTAAGTTCAGGGAGTATGAACACCTAAATATCTTTCTATAGTGGAACAATTCATCTTAAGAAGAATGTTGCGGCAGAGGGGGGGATCTAACCCATTACAGGAATATTATGATTGGTAGGTCAAACCAATCATTATGAATAAGGTGTAGTTGGGGGGTCAAATCAATTATTGGAGTCATATTGAAACTGGGGGTATAAACTATTTATAACTGGTGGTTCTGACCAGTTACTATTGTAATCTCCTTCTTTTATAGTGGAGAATCCATTTTGGTTTGTATAAAAAACATGGAAATGAGTTGATCTTTGTATCAAACCTTGTATATCCCTCTATGTTGTGATTTTTGTTTTATAACTTATAGGGTGAGAGTGGGGATTAATGATGAGGTATTGAGACTTTAATCAGTCATAGAGTTTACCTCAAAATTTATTGAATTTGTAAAAACCATGTACCACTGATTTACCTCTACCCATCTTAGTGGAAGTTAACTAAAACATAGACACTACCATTGGTATCATAGACCATGGTCCCCGATGTAGTTCAAGGAAAAAATTCTAAGAAATATATAATTTGAATTTAGTGAATATCCTCGTAATTCTTACTCTTTATGGAATGAACTATCATAGTAGGAGGAATATGATGCTTATATACCTTCAATATATTGTCCTAGAAGTTGGATATGCAATAATTGATGGTTTCCCACCTATTTATGAAAATGTTTCTATGACACAAGATGAAAAGATAAACCTAGAAATTGATGTAAAGGATCAGAATCCAACCAAGATGAATTTATTTGAAAAGGTATAAACTTAATTAATGGGTCACAAAACTACCAAGGAGGTATGTGATAAACTGGGAATCTGTTATGAGGCAAATCATAAATTCAAGGAATCTAAGAGTCAAAATCTGGAGAAGAAATTTTCCAGTTATAAAAATGGATGATGTTGAAACTGTTGATGACTAATTTACCAGATTAAATGAGACTGTCAGCAATATCATATATTTTATTGGAAAGATGTATGACTCTACTATATTAAAGAATATTATGTGAAATTTTCTATATAGATTCAACTCTAATATTTTATCTTTAAAAGATTAGGAATATATATGATTGGATAAATTATAAAATATTCTCATATATAAGAAATGATAAAAGTTATAACATTAAAGAAATATTAATGTGATGAAATTTATTTTGAATCCATGGTAAAAGGTATAACTGGAATCAATGAAGAACCCGAATCAGGAATTTATAAGGATGATGAAGATGGAAGAGACTTCATTCAAAGGATATCCTTGTTTACAAGAATGATCTATATGTGAATATAAGAAGAAAAAATTAAACAACCCCCAAAGTTCTAGAATAGTCACAGTAGTGGTCATTTTGGGAACAACTATCCAAAGAAGTCTGATGACACTGATTCATATAGAGAGACTAATAATACTCGTGAAATGAATTTTAATAAGAATAAGAAGAGGTGTACATCAAATAAGAGAAATATTTTTAGTATAGAAATGGATTAATTTTCGTCATCAACAATTTATCTAATCGTTGGAAGATATTCTAATAATCTTATGTTCTTTATCAGAAAATCCATGAAATATAGAGACTATTTTGAAGGTGATGAATGTGGTAAGGGAACTAAATTTAAATAGATGTTAAAAAAAATCTGGAAGCTACTCTTAAGGAAAATATAAAACTCAATAAGTAAAAGAAAAAGCTAAGGAAATAAATTGAAAAAATATCCTTTGAGAAAAAAGAATGTTTTATGAAAGAAGATATTAGTCATAATGAAATAAGAGAAAATAAGATGAAGATATCTGAGATAGAATGAAAATTGAAAAAAATATAAACGAAGATCTTGACCTAGATGAATTAGCACATGTTTAAGAAAATAAATAAAATCAATTAAAATTAGATAAATTTTAAAAGATGTTGAATGATCATGTACAAAGACTTGTTATGAAAGAGGAAGAATTATCTAAGACAAAATTTATGTGCCTTGTATATCAAAGTGATTTGAATGATATTAAAAAACATTACTAAATCATTTGATCTTAAGGGTGATTCTTCTAAAGTTTCTAAGATAGGGTTCCACATAAAAAAGATGATTCTAAACTAAATTAATCTTAATGTACACTTGGTATTTCTAACAATGTATGTCTTAAAGAAAAAGAGGGATTCAACTGGACCAAAAGAATAAATGAGAAAATATCTTCCACAAATTAAGAGTGTTCTAATTCATCCAAAAGGTCTCCTCTTATGAAGATACATCCACAATCTGCAGAAAAGAATCAAATACAATATTCATAGTAGAACTACTATTATCCTAGAAGATCTAGTCTTGGAATCTACAATAGGTGTTGTTGATTTTTTGTTCATAAATATTAATTATGCTTCTATAACATTTCATTACAAAAAAAAGCATGAATCAAGGGGGACAATGCTGAGTAGATGAGATCAAATTATTAGGAAGATAATCATGTGACCAAGACATCATCTAAACTGTTAATATAGAACTTGTATTAATGTTTAAATGATGTTTTTGGTAGATTGTTTCAAGAAGTTCATAAATCTAATAAATGAATATTTTTTTCTAGTGATGTTTCTTATAATAAAAATTATAATCTAATTTATATAGTGAAAAAATTAACAGTCACCAATGAGTTGTGCAACAAGATTATTTTTTTAAATATAATAATCTTTTTAAAGAATATGGAAAGAATATGTAAAATTTTGCAAATTTGAAGATGATGAGGATTATTCTACAAATTAAGACTTAAATATTTGGAAATTTGAATGGTCTGAAAATAATAGAAATTCAATAAAACATTTCATTACACTCCAAACATCACAAGAGATAAAGGAGAATTCTTCCAAGTCTGAGTTTAAAAAGAAGGAAAAAAAGAAATTTTGAAAGGAAACACTTATCCTAAGTGCTATTTATAATTAATTAATAAGATCCAACTTATTACATTATATTAATACTTTTATACTAACATGTATGGGTTTGAAGTAGATTGGTGCATCCTTGGAGGGGGAGCATAAGTGATTTGAAACTGTTAGATATTAAAAAAAATTGGAAAATTATGTTCACTCTATAATTCATAAACTGAATATTGTTGAAAAACTATTATCATAAGAGAGTTTATTTTAGTCTAAAAACTGAGAGCTATATGTTTTTTCACATAAACATGATGATGTTTTTGTTCGGATATGCATAATAAATCTCTTAACAATCTTGCTCAAGTATCCCCTATAATGAAGTTGTTGAAAGATGTTTTATAATAGTATCATATTAGCCTTCATGATTATGTGACATCACTGTATTTTTCTACACTGGTCTTTCCCACATATACTTGGAGTTTTTTAACTAAAATATTATTGATTTTATTGAGTTTGGTTTCATTTTTTGAGAAGATATTGTAGTGTAATAGAAGTTTTTTATAATAAGAAATACTAAATACACTTTTGTATTCATTTATAATAATGGGGATAGAGAGAATAAAACAAATTAAAATTTTGGTATTGAAAGAAAAAGGTAGATTGACATGGGCTTTGAGAAAACACCATTTTTAAATATGTTTTTGGCAGAAGATATCAATATGTTTTTTGGTTTCAAATTTTGATGATTGTATAACTAGATTTAATTTCTAAGACATGCGACATGTGTTTTTAATGATGACACATTGATCTCAACAAGAATGAAATGAATAATGATTGAGAAGTGGAGATTTAATATTGGTATTATTCCTTATATGGCCAAGTATTTTTTTAATGGTGTTGATTAAAAAAATTATCCTAGTATATCAGCCAGCCAATGGCACTACATCCACTACTTAGGTTGGTAGTCAACCCCTAGCTAGTCAGCATGGAAAGAAGAAGTGTGTATGTAAATTATGCTCCCACAGAGGCTCAAATGAATAGGTGACCCACTTTGCAGAGTATTACAGTGGTGAAAGAGGGTTCCAACATGGGGTAGTTCCATCGGATATTCATAGTACACCAGTAACCACTTTTGGTCGGTCTATTTGGAATGGTATTATATTAGATCATGCGACCAAAGTAAAAAAGGTGATGTGGGACTTTTAATCAACAATTAATGTAGCCCTATCATTAATGATACATAAACAATATTTGTTCTTTGATTTGATTACTCTAAGTCGTTGGATTGTGTCCAACGGTTATCTTCTACCTTACCTTCATCAGAGGATCTACTATATATTAGGCTTCCTTTATAAAAATTCATCTATTTGATCAACCTATGATTCCAAGAACCATTGTAATTTCATGGTGATTCTAAAATGATCGAATCATCTAGAATCATTTTTGGAATGATTTTTTGAAGAAAAAAACAAAAATGATTCAAAAATGTTTTCTGGGGATGGAGATTCTCATCATTGGAAATAGTCATTCTTTGAAGGAATAATAGGATTATTAGGTTTCTAAGATCATAGAGGTGCCTAAAGATACCCCAGACTAAGATCATTATTAGAATGATCTTATCACACATCCGAGAGAGATTTTTGAGAGAGAAACAGAGGCTTGAAGAACTTTTATTTTTGAGTTTTTTTCATGTTTTTACAATGTGATTTTCAAATCACTCTCATTCGCATGAAGGTTTTTTAATTTAAAAAACCAGCGTGAAACATAACACTATGTTTTGAAAATCATAGAAATAACCTGCATAAATAGATATGTGAATAATAAAAGATCCTGCATATTCTTTTACACGATGGAGAATGAGAAATCTATATGAAAAGATATGCATGTGTGAAGGTGTATCAGATGAATTACATGAGTCTGAAAAAAATTTATTTGAGTTCTTTCAAAGGAGGTATTGTGAAAACTAATAGTACCTTCATGGGTGTTTCTCAATGTAATAGTGAAGATATATTGTTATGTAGTGATATATGAAAAGAAGAACTGACCAGAATAGGTGATATCATTTAAAGATGATATTTCATGACTGAAGTTCATGATATATATAATATAAAACCATGAAAATTATGTACTTATAAAATGGAATATCCTTGAGTTATTCTAACTTGTGGGAAAATTTTGAATATTCATGTGAAACAAATAACTACAAGTATAAGTAAACTGTGTATTTTCATGAACGTGAAATAATACATGCATATGAAATAACACTTGAATAAGAAAAACTATTAATAAAACCATACATCATTTAAAGAAATGAATAATGGGAAATCAATGAATTTGTCTCCATGAATGAAGGTTACATATATTTACATGAAATATAAATTGAATAATCAATGTTATGTGTTTTCAGACTGAAGCTAAGAAAAAATTTCAATTTGAATTTCAACTGGAATTCATATTTTAGTTTTTAGTTTTCATTTATGTTGGGTCCTTAGAAGAGTAATGAATTATTTCACGAGTAGTGTTCCACTGAGGCATCTTATTATGTATGAGGATTATAATTTAGTTGTGAAAGACGAGCATTAGTGAAAATGAACATGAAGTTGTACGTGTAGTTCTGTATTCCATAAATCTTGTGCAGGAGGATCATATAAAGATATTTCTATTGTGGATCGATCCATCTAAAGAATAAGTTTGCAATCTGGGGTATAAAAAGTTTCTAAAATATTGTAATTGGGGTCTTACCAATCACTGGGTAGTATGTAAAGTTTAGGTTCTAACCAACTATTGAAGGTAGATTAAAACTAGGGGGTATAAATAGTTTGTAATTTGGATTCTTACAGGTGAATATTTCAACAACCATCTATTTTAGTTGAGAATCCATGTCTCGGGGTCTAAACAGCACATAAATGAGTAGGTATGTTTACCAAACCATTTAATTCCATGTGTTTTGTGCATTATTTTTTATCATCTCTTGAAGTGTGGGAGTTAATATTAAAGATAGGGGATCATGGATTTAATCAGTCAGTGAGGATGAATAAAACATAAATGAATTTGTGAAAAGTGGGTACCACTGATTCCCACTCCCTCACATTAGTACCTAACTGAGCCTTGGACACTATGGATTTTGGGTTGTTATGCATGTTATAAATTCTATATAGTACCCCAAATTGAGTACTTATATGTTGGATGTAATTTTGGAATTATGCTGATAATATTTTTGAAGGTTTGATAAATTTTTAAATTCATTTAAGTTGTTTTGAGATAATTTTGAGTATATGGATATTCCATGATATTATATGAAGAATTTTTTATTGGAGTTAAATAATTTAAGGAATTATTTGTTGGAGTTACATAATTATAAATGGAAATATGTAAGATCCCTTGGAATAAAATATTAAAAATGTACTATAGTTCACTGAGGTAAGTAATATTCTTTGTATGATATGTAATATAATAATGGAAGTCACATAGTGAAATAAAAACATCTTTAATATGGTATGTAAGTTTTACTTGCAGATACAAAATACCTCTTAGAGTACTGAGAAGAAAAAAAAAGAATATTTTTCTATCAAATAAAAGATAACTCAGACCATGCATAAAATATACAAGGTGATACCTAACCTATTTTATATTATATTCAATATGTATTAAAGAATGTGTAATATCATTATAACGATAAACAAGAAAAATTTGATCTTTTAGAAGTAATATATACAAAAAACTATTTCATTGTTAGACTAAACATGAAGAATGTGAGAATGTTGGAGAATTCAATCAGGTGATGTTTAATATATTTTTAATTATTTAAATATATATTATTTTTAATAGTATTTCTTTATTAAAACTAATTATTTTAGTAGAATATATTAAAGATCCATGTATGATCCTAGGGAACTACAGTGTCATTTTATATTTTCATAAAAATATTTGTTTGAATTTCTTATCCACTACTTATAGAGTGTATGATTGATTCATTTTTATATATTATTTTATTCAGGTCATCTTGATTGGGGATAAATATAAATTTTATATAAAAATATAAATATAATTACTATAATTAAGATTGATAGATATTTTAATAATTCTAAGGTTCTAGATTTATAGGTTTGAATCTCTTGCATGACTCTCCCCATGTTGAATTCCAACCATTATCCCATCCTTATTACTTTTTCCATGAACTCTAAAAGAGTCCAAAGTATTGTATATTTTTCAATATATGGATCACTAATGAGAAGTGTAGAATGGTATTTAATGATAAATGGGGTGTTGTTAACTATAATAATGATATGTTTACCTAATCCACCAAGTTGAATATTCATAAATAAAATCATAAACCATGGAGGATTGAAATGACTACTTATTCCTTGATTTTATTTTCTACTATCTAAATTTGAGTTTATCAACATAGATAGGTAATTTAATTCATGTTTAACAATCTGATTTTATGAATATTATATAGTGGAATAATATTATTAAGAATAAAAATGGCCATAAGGTTCCTCTCGGTATTTCCATGTTATATAATCTAGATATAGTGAGAGGATCTTGTACTCTCAATAAGGGATGTTTGTTTAAAAAAATTCATGACTTCTTAGTTACTAAAAATACGGGAATTAATATTAATTTTTTTTATATAAGGGTGTTATTTTTATTTCTTATTACCCTCCCATTATAGGTTGGATAAAAATCAATGTGTATAGTTTTTCCATTGGTATTATGGATCTTACTAGTTATGAAGTAATCATCTGTAATGAAATTGGTAATATAGTGAAATTATTTTACAAGTGTAGTAAAATTTTAGTGTCTTTAAAAGTATATCTTGATGGTTTCCTAGAATATATCCACATAGACAAGAATGATGGATGGTGTAATATCTAGATCAAACTTGATTCATTAGATATGGTTGAAATTTTCTAAGCAAAAATTTTAATACCCTCATGGAGATTCTTGGTTATGGGTATTAATACTTAATTTATCATAGAAGTAGAAATTGGTGAATTAAAAATGAGTACAGACTATCCAATTACAATTAACGATTCTCTAAAGAGTATGTGAATTAATTTTAATGTTTATTCATTATTTATAATCTTCCATTTGAGATTTGTATCATTTTTTCCTAAACATAACTTCAACCCTTCTACTTTTTGTTCATGTTTTTTTTTCTTATCCTTAGAGTTTCATGTTTTAATGGTTATCTTACATAAAAACAAGTTATCTAAGTGTTGTGGTTTGAAGTGAAACATGCCACATATGAATTTCAACACATAGATAGTGATAAATGATGTAGGTATTTATTGAATATTAATTAAGGAATAATTTCAAAATAAGAAATAAGACGATATCATGGGGAAACCTGTATTATTAGTTGAGGATTAAAATTCAATGGTAATGGGGATCTAGTCCATGTAATTTTGTTGAGATATTAATTGAGAATATCACATTTATAAATTTCAAGGATTTATATATTTTGAAATATAAAAAATATATTTTAGATGATATTGCTCTATTTTTATAAATAGAAAAATAAGATGAGGAATATGGAATGAAGGGAGAAGAGAACCCAAAATTCTTGTTCCTGGTATATTTTTTGCATTGAAAAAGAAGAAAGGGGAGGATATTTCAATATGATATTATCATAGTTCTGATGTTTCAAAGGAGAATAAGAATATTAAGATATATATATTAATGTTATTATTCTACTTTGGTGATCCCATACATCAATATTGTTGAAGTTTGATGAGCTACTAATAATAAAGATCATTAGAAATATCAAAGAATATAGATGTGGAAGAAGAAAAAATATAGGATCTCATAATTCATATTCATTGATCAATATAAAATTATTATATGAGACCAATATATAAGTTATATTTCTGAACATCAACTAAATGTTTATGTTCTCAGTTGGTGAAAATAATCTATCAAATTGATGCTTTCAATATCCTTGAGTGGAGAAGAAGATGTTATTCATGAAGTGAGGTTTGGTGTTACACTGTAATCTAGATATAGCTCATATAACACTATTCTAAGGTTTTAAATATTTGGAAACAGTATTCTATGTTATCAATGATACCTTCTGGATATATCCCCTAAATAAAATTATTATATATTTATGTCTCGGACTTGATCCAAACACCGTAACTATGTAGTCACTCGTCTTTAGGTGGAACCCCAATAAATGTCATCCGTTTTTTCCATTGTTAATTTACTATTTTCCATGTGTATTATAGCATTATGATTTTAAAAGTAATATTTTTTCCTTATCATGGTTCTAGGTGTTTAAATATTAAGAGGTATAATTGAAAGATATTGAGGATTCTGTGAAATTAGTTCACACTAATTCACCCCAATCTACCTATGTGACTACACGGGATCACTTGGAATCCTAATAATCTTAATTAAATTTAAAATATAAACTATCACAATAGCATATAATAAAAAATTGAATAATTATAGAAAAATAATTCAAATAATATAAAAAGATAGTGACATAGCATATTAATTTTTCCATAGAATATGTTATTAGTATAAATATTTAAATATATTATAGGATATGTTTCATGGATTGTATTTTCCTCAAGTAAAATTTGGTTTCATTATGTTCAATATAAAAACTTTTCTACCTCCATACATTAAATTAATAATTAAAATAGGTGAAAATAAAATATAAAATTAAAAATTTGAAATAAATAAAACCATGGAACAAATCATGTGTCTTTACATTGAAAATTTTATATACCTATAATTTCATATAAAATTCAGTACATATATAATATATTTTTTTATTAATTTTAATATATAAAAATTTATTCATATATATATATAATATATTATTGTATCATATAGGTATATGTTGGTCGGAGTGGAATCTCAAGAGGGGGTGAATTGAGTTCTAACATAAAATTTCTGTTAAAAACATTATTATAAAGATCCCCCAAATTTTGAAATGGCCTAGATAATTAATGAAGTAGAGATATAAATGTCTAGTTGGTCAACATGTTTATCAAAGGGTGATTAGAACTCGGTATAATTAGTGTGAAACACTTCTTTAACATTTGAAACAAGTTTACAGAATTAATCATATACACACACTAACCAAAACTAACTATCAAAGTGAATGAAAAACAGTTTAATGTTTTAGAAATTATAAGCAGTGTAAAATAGATAAAACAGTGTATAAAAAAATATAGTACACATAAAAGTTAAAAAAGAGGTTCAGTCTCAAGATGAGACTTAATCCTCTCCACTTGGTGATCACCTGCCACCAAGCAGTTTATATTAACTATGAACTTGATACACAGCTTGTATTGGGCTTTACAATAGTTTTTACGAACTGTCAAGGGTTCACACCATCTACTAGAGTTCTTTGTGGTAATGTTAAACAACACATACCACACACAATCTCTTCCATAGTTATATGTTGGAAAACAAGATGTAAGAGAAGTTTGATGTGCGGATTTTGGTATCCTCCTGTTCAAGCACATGAGATAGTGTGTATGACACAAAAACACACTTATTAGAAATGTAAAATAAAATAACACAGTAGATAAAATATGATGAGATTCAGTTTAGAAGGCACTAGGTATTTTCAATTCAACTCTTGTCTCTATGAAGTGATTAATTTGATTATCAAGTCTTTCTATAAATGTTTTCTCCAAAACAAAGTGTGGAAACTATATGCTCTAGATTTTATGAAATGAGAGTTTTGATTGTAGTGTTGATCAAGAGTTAATGATGTACAGAAAAAAGAACTGAGTTTTTTCCAAATTATCTTCGTTATGCTTTTGGGTTCACAGTGTAAGTGATGGATGGTTTATCTTTGATATGGTGAGTAAGTTTCTTCATATACTCAGATGCGCTTCTCTTCCTATTCCTTATATGTTCTTCTTTTTGGTCTTCACTTATATACCTGAGGTCCAATAAAAGTAATATGTACATACTGTGCAATATTTCCCATACCTCGTATTTTCCCCAGATACAGTCTCTCGAGAAGTCTACAATCGGCATTAATTAATGTCAGAAGCATTAAAGTTAGAAAATACGACCGTTAAAATAATCATAAAAATTTGACAAAGTATGGAGTAGAAGAGTATGGTAGACTGGTAATGGTAGCCTTCTCAATGGTAGGCTTCAAAAGTAAGTGCGCATCAACAGCATTCATCGGTAACCTTCCCAATGGTAACCTTCCATCTATAACTCTCCATCGGTAACCTTCGGTTGGTAACCTTCCATTGATAACTCTCTATCAATAACCTTCCCATCAATAGTCTTGCTTCGGTGACCTTGCATCGGTGACCTTGCATCGGTGACCTTGGATCAGTGACCTTACAATGGTGACCTTTCATCTATGACATGGCATTAGTGACCTTTTCATTGGTGACCTTTGCATCGGTGACCTTTGTACTTGGAGAAATTTTGCAATGTGAGCATTAAACAAGAGAACAATGAGATTAAAAGTAAATAGTTATCACTTTGATATAAACATAATTTTCACATAAATGATTATCTTGTAAGAGAAACATAATTATCAACTAAATAAAACATCAATTGGGATTATCAAAACATGATTTGGGATTATCAAAATAGGTTAATTGAATAATCTCCCCCTTTTTGATAATAATAAATTATGTCAGTATTTTCTGAATTATGGTTAAACACATTTTATAATATCTTAAGAGGTGTGTATAATAATATTTGAACCATGTTTGTTATGGAAAAATATAAATAGTATATATATGAAAATATTTCAGTCTACATAAAAAAAGTCTCATTCCTTATGTTTAGGCAGCATAAAACATTATCCTGACCTGTTTCTCTCCCATTGTGGTTAATAAAATGAATGTAAAACAAAAAGAGATAGAAGATGATTTTCCATTAATGATGAAATAGTAAAATTTAAAAAAATGGTACAAATATCCCTATCAAATATGACATCCCACATTCAATCCACATCACAGATGTCCAAGGGATCTTTGTCTTTGGAAGTGGAGGAAGCCGGTTCAGAAGATAGAGGGATGGTCCTAGAGATGGCATTCAGTAAGGTAGGAGGAGATGCAATAGAAGAATCAGTATACCTGTAGTGAGTAGATCTCTGAGGAATGGTGGGGGTTAAGCTTTTGAATGCCTATGCAGGAGTCATCAATGGAGCAATACTGGTAGATCCTGAGGCACCTGAGGTAGAAGGTAAGGCTGGATGAATAATGATGGGAGTGAATTCCACATGGAGGAAGGCCAAAAGAATATTTCGGAAATCTATAATAATAATTCCTCATTTCTTCCTAACTGAAATAAAATCATCCTTATTCTCTATAAATTTCTCTAAGGCAGAAGTCAACTCTTTAGCCCTGCTAACCTGATCCTTAATGTCTTGAGTGACAGGTGGAATCCTCAAGTTCTCCAATAGTAACTTGAAGTGGCCATCCATTTTATGTTTATTGTATACCCTTTATAGTAGAAATTAACTTGTTCTTTAATGGCCTTCTGATCTTGAGCAGCTTCCCTAAAATAATTTCCCACAAGATTATGAATTTCTTTGGTAGTGGAAATAACCTGAGTCATAGACAGAGGATCTGAGGTACTGGTACTAGATATCTTCTCAACTTCTTCTCTAATAATTGTCCTGAAGGCTTCTAGATCAATAGTAGGAGAGGTTAAAGATGAAGCAGATGCGCACAGAGGTGACCTAGTGAAATCCACTACCACCTTAAAATATTTAGTCAACCCACTGATCAGTCTCTTTACATCATCATCTTGGCCACTCACATTTGTCTCCATAGACTTCTTAAAGTTCTCAAACACAGTGACCATTTTCTGAACCACACTTTTAACATATCCAATATCTTTTTCCACCTAAAACCTTGAAACAATGTAGTATTATAATCTAGAAATAGACGACTTCATAGATTCCCTAGAATCTGCTAAAGTTTATATCTAATTTTGACAGTCCTTTTCCTCCTTTAGTAGGATGGAGTGAGAGGCAGAAACTAGTATTTCCACTGTAGAAGTGAAAAATTCATGATTGTGATTCATATCCCTCTCTAACCCAACAAATCTCTCATTAAAGTGGATCTTAAAGTATGATTTAATTGATTCCAAATCATCCTTCTTCACATAGTCACAAGGAAAAATAATCATTAGCTGCACAAATAGTGGTTTCTGAAATAGTATGAATTGGAAGAATTCTAATAGGCTGGTCATCATCAGAGTCTCCATAATCTAAGCCTAAGACCAAAAATCCATGGTATTCTAACCAATCCTCTATTCCAAGAGCTACAACAACTGAACCTGTGGAAATAGGATCCTCCCTTTAACTTGGAGCATTCTCCTGATCAACCATATCCATCTCTGTCATACCTCCTTGAGCAACTTCATCAACATGAGGGTCCACTGCCACATCTTCTACTGAATCTTCAACTATTTCCATATCAATTCCATATTAAACTGAAACAACAACCTCTTCATCTATAATTTTTACCAATTATGTATTTCCTATAAGAGGTCTAAGACTCAGACATTCTACTTCAGTTATATCAGTAGCAGTCTCAAAGACATCATGACTAGATTTGGTGTCCTCCTCCTCATCTAAGGTCCCTCAAATGTCTCTTAAGAAATTTTCTACCCCTTTTTCCTCACTAGTCTCTTAATCATCATTGTCCCATAGAACAGTCTCCCTCCTAGGAAATCTCTTTGGTGGGATAGGCTTGCCAAATGATATAGTATTTTCACAAGGACTAGAGGTAAGGTCAGGATCTCTCACATTATCTATATGAGAGTCCTCCCTTTCTTGCACAGCCACAGCTTCTCCTTCTTCATCTAAATATGCTAGCTCTACTTCACCAAGCTTTAGAACAGGATCTCTCTTATCCTTAGGCCTAGTAGGATGAGTGACAAGGTTTAATTCCTCATATATCTTAGCCTTATCATGTCCCCATCTTTTTTTCCAAGGGCTCCAATTTATTTTCAACAACTTGAAAATTACCATTGTAATGCAGAAATTGTTCCTTTCTATAACAATTTCCTTCTTTTCTCTAAAAACTCCTTTCTCCTTAAGCATCAAGGATATAAATCTAGCATGAAATAAGGCATTGGATTTTGAATTGGTATTTGTCATATCTTCTAATTGAATCATCAGCAGCCTACATAAATTAATCTTTTGTCCACACTTCAATATATTTAAAGGAAATACATCATGAAATTTTAATGTAGTGAAGTCCCCACTCCTAGGTCTCAAGAAATGATAGCGAAACATAAATAGCATATTTTCTTCTCTTTCCATTTCAGTATAAATGACTTTCCTAGGGATTACACTCCCTATCATTTTGGATAAGGCTTATTCATAACAGAAGAACTCAGTAGTGGGAGGCACCACCATGAGTATTAATCATAGATCCCTTCATGTGGTACTATCAGACACTCATCTCATTAAACAGTGGAGGAGCTTATACTTACTTCATTTACCTTTGAAGACATTCTGGTATCATCCTCAGTCTTTTCAAATTTCAAAAACTCATAAAACTTATTCACTATCTTTGGTTAATAGGGTCCATTGTTGTTTTCAAAGAATTAAACCCATCCTTGAGCTTTAAGTGCCTTCATCACTAGAGATATGCTCATTATCAACCATTCAGAACAAATCTCTTTTCAACAAGGATGTATATCTTCGATAGATGAGGGTTGATTGGCTTTTCCACTTCATTGATTCCACTACTCAACTCAACTTAAGGTCTCTCTAGATTTGTCACATCCCCTTTATCACTGACCAACGGTCTCTTCACTCTTGCAATGCAATCTGAAGCGATTTGAGGGTTTCAGAAGAGGGTTAGGTTCTGAGGTTAAGAAGAAAATAGATTCAAGAGAGAATATGTGGTGGATCGAAATGTTTTATGATCATTTAATTTAATCATTTAGGGATTGAAAAAAAATCAAGTAAAAGAAATAAGTAAAACATAAAATTTTTCAACTTCTGACAAAAAGAAAATGCGAAGTCCTAGAAAATATACACTATCAGTAAGATCCCAACGGTGTAAGGACCCGGCCTTAGTTTCTTAGAGCCGGTGCCTTATTTCATTACGTTGGAATACATACAAGGAATGTGAATCCCGAAGGACCGAGTAGTTTAGTATTATAGGAAACAAGATGCATACATAAGTTCAATATTACATATTGAAGAGAAATACAACATGGAAACTCCTTAGACAACACCCATAACTCCTAGGTTATTTCAGCATGTCATTCATAATAAACTTCTTCATGTCCTGAAAACAAATGATACATATGAAAGGGTTGAGCTCAAATGATCAGTAAGAGTAAGCAATACAGCTGAAGATAGTATAAACATAAGACATGGTGAAAAATTGAAAACACATGCCTTTAATAATAAACTTGAACACATTATGGCAGGAAAATGAGCTGAGTAAATAATTCCATAATAAAACATAATCATGGGTATTCTACTAATCGAATAACCACATGAAATATCAATAGCTGAACTCATAATGATGGAATGCATAATTCCGTACATTCTGAAACATTTTTTCAAGGCCTCGGCCAAGATGTCTAATGATTAAGGCCTCAGCCAAAATCCATATCACATTGGGAAAGGCCTCTGCCAATTCCATGTCTATTTGTCTCATTAGACCTACTGATGCCTAGAGGGGATATAGCGGGCCCCACCGATCACATAATAAGTCAAATTCATTCCTCATATGAGCAGGGATAAACATAAACAACAAATACATTCATATTGAAACTATCATATGAAATGTAACTATCTTTCCCCAATCATTAAACATAAAAGACTAACCATTTGGAATAATATGGTGAATGGTTTTAGGATAGATCAACCACAATAGAGTTAGTTATAAAACATTAAATCAAATATGGTAGATGAATTTATAAATGATTAAACCCAATAATAACATTTAATCAACAAGAGTGTTGAATTAGACAAAAACACTCTTATAAAATCATTAAGAAATTCTTGAAATAAATACTCTATTATTTTGAAAAGAAGAGTTCATTTAGAAAAATATTTATATAAAACCAGAAGTGAATTAAGATATTATTTTCATTATAAAATGACTGATTTTATAGGGATAATTCTTCCCAAAATATATTATAGAGTTCCCTTGAAAATAGATAAGAATTTGAGAAATTCCCTTGAATCGGGCTTATATTTTGGAAACTACTTTGATTGTTCCTTTTAAAACATGTAACTGTCCATAAAATAAGGAAGGGTTCAGGTTGGTAAACATATATATGATACTCACACAGAATATATTATGAGTACATAACAATACACAAGAATATTTTGAGGTAATTAGACAATGAAAGTATCTTGAATGAAAATGGATGTTCGGGTGGAAAAACCCTTACAACTTTGTAATCAAACGATTCGAATGCCCCAAAAATTAATAATATAAAAATGATGGATTTAATACCATGAAGATAAATATATTCATGATATTTGATATCAATGGTCTGTGTACATTCACCATACAAAATTATTAGTAGTGAATATGGAAAATCTCATGAAAATGGAAGTGAGATGAAGAAACCCTTACCTTAACTCCAAACATGTTCCGCTATTGTACTTATGCTCCTAGAATATTAATTTATACTTTTTAATAACTTATTTCAGAACCTATTTGACATGTATTTAGTTACCATAATTCTGGTTAGTTCATTTCTGTCTTTATTGAAAAGTTATTGTATTGAATTTCGTCGTTCTTGAGTCTTCGTTTCCTTTATTTTCATATTCGGTTCACTTGTTTTTAAGTAATGAAGTAGAATGGATGTGAATCTCCAGAATTGAAATTATATATTATTTATGAACATAAATAGGTGTTATTGTTCATTTATAGAACTTGGTTACATGGAATGATGATGAATTATCATATAGAACTTTAATGATAATTGTTTCGGTTAATTTGTGGGTTTTGATTACAACGAACTCATTTTTCTTTATAAACTAAAACCATTTGAACAAAGGGATTAAAGAATATTGAATAGGATATATTATATATAATAATCTGGTTCAACCATAAAATTAATGGTTTCAGGACTAGAATTTAGAATGATAAAAGAAATCAAAAGTCCATCATCCTTGAATGTGTAAAATTGACAAATCTCGGATAGTGTTCTTGCTACTAGTATAAAAGAAGGTAAAAAGGGGGAGATGATGATAACTTATTCCACTATCATGAAAAAATTCAAGTACATATAAGGTAATGGAGTCATCACAAAAGTTGGATAAATAGAGGTAGTATAAAAATACAAATGAACTTGAAAGGAAAGACAAAGAACTGAAAAGAGCAATTTACCTCTTGAACCAAACATCCTTGAGAACCTCCTTAAGGGAGAGGTTTTGGACTTTTAATGGGACCAGAGGTTTCTGGAGGTGGGAGAGGAGGTTGGGATGGTATTTTTCCAGAATTTGGATATGGCACATGGATTGAGAGAAGTGATTGAATGAGGGGTGAGAGGGGGTTTTTATAGTGGACGAGAGAGGGGATTTCTTAATATAAAACTCATTAGTTTATTATTTCTTCACAAGACAAGTAATAGTAAGTATTCCATGACCAAGAATAGTACTTTTATCATCTCAATTCGGATTAAGGGTGGTGACATCATCCATGATGCTAGGAATAGTCTATTTAGCTTATAATGTATATATACGGTAAATTACCGTATTTTACTATTCATCAAAAAATAAAGTATTTCAGAAAAATCCGAAAAATTCACCCTAACCATTTTTCGACCTGTAGAATCCAAAAATGAAGTACATTTTTCAAAAATAATTTTCTAAATATTTTTAATTTAATATTTAATTAAAATCAAAATTTATTATCAAAAACCAGTTTTAAAACATTCATTAACTCATTCTAAAATATAGGCATATCATACTTTCAACATGAATATTATTTAGATATTATCATAGGTAAGTTTACTATTCATTAGGGTATATCACTATTCATAAGGGTATTTTACTATTCCTAAGGGTAGGTTACTATTCACACAAAATTATGTTTTTCTTATTGGACTCTAAATAACTTACTAATTGCGACTATGTATGTAGGATATTGAAAATTCATATCACAGAAGTGAAAAACATATGTTTTAAGGGTCCCATAGCACTTATTAGTTAATGTGATTGTGACATATTTATAAGAAAGCAATTTCCTTCAAAAAATATTGGGTCGTTACATTCTCCCCTCCTTAAAAAAATTCGCCCTCGAAATTTAATTTATAATCTTGGACAAGAACAGTTGGGGGTACTTCTCTTTCATTGATTCCTCTAGTTCCCAAGTTTCCTCTTTGTAAATATGGTTTCTCCATAGTTCCTTGAACAGATGAGTAGTCTTGTTGTTAGAACTTTGTCTCTATGATCCAAATTTTTCACCGGCTGCTCCACATTGGACAGATCATCGTCCAACTGTATCACCTATGAAGAGAGTACATGTGAAGGGTCTGGTATATACTTCCTTAAGCAGGATACATGAAAGACATCATGTACCTTCGACAAGGTTGGTGGAAGTGCCAGTTGATATGCCACAGCTCCGACTCGGCCAAGGACCTCGAAGGGGCCGATATACCTAGGACTTAGCATTCCTTTCTTCCCAAACTGCATGACCTTCTTCTATGGAGATATGCATAGAAATACCAGGTATCCTACTTTGAACTCTAGGTCTCGTCAATGGTTATCCGCATAACTCTTCTATTGACTTTGGGCTACCTTGATATGTTGTTGAACGGTTTTCATCTTCTCCACCATTTCCTCAACTATTTCAGGTCCTAGCAGCTTTCACTCACCGACTTCATCCCAACACGCCGGTGTTCTACACCTTTTCCCATAAAGGGATTCATATGGTGCCATATAGATGCTTGAGTGGAAACTATTATTGTAGGAGAATTCAACTAGTGGAAGATGTTGGTCCCATCCTCCGTTGAATTCCATAGAACATTCCCTCAACAATTCTTCCAGTGTTTGAATAGTCTGCCCAGATTGGCCATTAGTTTGAGGATGATAGGCCGTAATGAAGTTCAATTCAATTATTATAGCATGTTGGAGAATTTTCCAGAACTTTGAGGTGAATCTAGGATCACAGTCTGATACAATAGAGAGTGGTACTCCATGTATCCTTGCCACTTCTTTGATGTAAATCTGTGCAAGTTAATCCAATGAGAAGTCCTCTCGAATCGCTATAAAGTGAGCTTTCTTTGTAAGACGATCCCCAATGACCAATATAGCATTTTTTTCCTCTAGATTTACTTGGGAGTCTAGTGAAAAAGTCCATGGTAATGTTCTCCCACTTCCATGATGGTATGTGTAGTGGTTGCATCATCCCCTAAGACTTTTTCCTCTCAGCCTTCACTTTTTGACATACTAGGAACTTTGACGTATATTTAGAAATATTCATTTTCATATTGTCCCACCAAAAGTTCTCTCAGAGATCTCGATGCATCTTTGTTCTACCAGAATGTATAGACAAATTAGAGATATGAGCATCATCCAACAATTCTATTTTTAGGTCAGGAATAGCGGGAACACAAAGCCTCTTCCCGAATTTTAAAATGCCATCTTTATATGGGAAGTTAGTCACCTTTCCCATCATTTATTTCATTAATTTTCTTTTGAAACTCCTCATAATCAGCCTGAGAACATTTTATTCTCTCTAGTAAAGAAGGTTGGATAACTATTTGAAAAATTAGTGATGTGCTACCTTCCTTAATAATTCCCATATTCATCTTTAATAGATCCATGAATATAGGATCCCTTTCAAAGCTCATCTTGTTTATAATTCTGTGGTCTTTTCTACTCAATGCATCTGTTACCTTATTTTCATTCCCTGGGTGGTAGTGTGTTGTGAAATCATAATCTTTGAGTAGCTAAATCCACCTCCTTTGTCTCATGTTGAGTTCTTTCTATGAGAATATATACATAAAACTCTTATGATCTGTATATATCTCACATTTTTCTCCATAGAGGTAATGTCTCCAAATCTTCTGATAAAATATTACCGCTGCTAACTCAAGATCATGGGTTGGATAGGTTTGTTCATGAATTTTTAGTATCTTAGATGCATAGGCAATCACTCAGTCATTCTTCATAAGGACACAACCATGTACTTTCTTTAATGAATCACTATAGATAACAAACCCATCATTCCCCAATGGTAGGGTTAGGATCGTATAATTCACTAACCTCCTCTTGAATTCTTCAAAACACTCTTCACATTCCTTGGTCCATATGAACTTAACCCCTTTTCATGTGATCTTGGTCATTGGGTTAGCTAAAAAGGTGATGTTCTGAACGAAACGCCGATAATAACCTGCTAAACCAATAAAACTACGTACCACAATTACATTCATTGGAGTAGGCCATTCTTGCACAACCTTTGTCTTTGTAGGATATACAGATATTCCATCCTTAGAGATAATGTGGCACTAAAAGGAAACTGATTGGAGCTAGAAATAACACTTGCTGAACTTCCCATATAATTCGTTTCTTCTCAGAGTCTTCCAAATAGTGTGCAAGTGATTTTCATGTTCTTTATAGCTTCTAGAGTACACCAGGATATCATCAATAAACACCACCACAAAGTCATCAAGATATTCCTTCAAGACTATATTCATAAAATCCATAAAAATAAATGGTGCATTAGTTAGTCCAAAAGGAATTACTGTAAACTCGTAATGCCCATATCTGGTTCAGAATGCTATTTTTGAAATGTCTCCCTTCCTCAAAAGCAACGGATGATATCCAGATCGAAGATAAATCTTTGAAAAATATTGAGCTCCATGAATTTGATCAAATAAATCATCAATTCATGGAAGAGGATACTTATTCTTTATTCTAATAGAATTTATTTCCCTTTAATCAATGCATAGCCTCATGGATCCATCTTTCTTCTTAAAAAAGAGGACATGGGCTCCCCATGGAGAAACAATAGGTCGAATAAATCCTTTGTCACTCAATTATTCTAGTTGCATCTTTATTACCACTAACTCCACAGTGGTAATTCTATAATGGGTCTTTGATATGGGTCTTGAACCAAGAATTACCTCAATAGAAAACTCAATTTCCCACTCTGGAATATGTCCAGGTAAATCTTCAAGAAAGAGATCACTATACTCTTGCACAATAGGTACATCTTCTAATTGAACATTCTTTTCCTCACCCATTGTTATTTCATTCTCTTCCTCCAAAATAATTGAATTCAGTTGAGATACTAGGGGTAGATCTATATAAGAATCATGTGGTGATGATTCTGATCTAATGATAAGGTGTTCTTTATCATCGTCATCAAAAATCGTAACCTCCTTCTTATTATAATAAATTTTTTCATCATGATCTGAAATCCAATCCATACTGAGGATTATATTGAATTCAATGATGGGTATGACGATGAGATCAGAAAATAAAGAACATTTTCATGCCCTAATGGGAACAGATTGACAAAACTTTGTAGCTTTGATACTTCCCTTGGGAGTTTTGACTAACAACTCCCTTGTTAAATCAAATTGGAAATATCTAATTTTCTTAGCAAACTGGGAAGATATGAAACAATGCGATGATCCAGAATCAAATAAATCATTGGCTAATCTTCATGAAATGATCAAAGTACCTACCACCACATCACGCGAAACTTCAACCTCTACAGTTATGATCTCATATGCTTGTCATTGCTCCCTTGGCCTCTTTTGTTGCATATTTCCTTGATGTTTTGGACAACTATTAGAATAGTGCCCCATCTCCTGAAAATTATAGCATCGAACATCATTGGATTCCTTCTTTCCTTTGCAATCACCAGCAATATGGCCTTTTTGACCACATTTTTAGCATACTCGTTTTCCTTTTAAGCACGCTCCAGGGTGTTTCCTTCCACAATTGTCACATGGTGGAAATTCAACTCATCCATTCTTCCATGTTTCCTTATTTCATTTCCCATGGTTCTCATTAGCCCTCTTCTTTTCTTGTGTTCCCTTAAAGTCATAAGACTTCGAGAATTATTTTTCGGTCTTGATAGCACATAAAACTATGTCCTCATATGATGAAAACTTTTTGGAGACTAGTTCCCACTGGAGGAATGGCTTTAGGACATCAAAGAATAGATCAATTTTTTTCCTTGGATTTCATATGTTGTCCAGAGCCTGTCTTTCCAGCCTTGTAATGTTGTCTTCATACTTGGCAACATTTTCATCCTCCTTTTTCCTCAGATTCAAGAATTGCCTCTCCATATCTGCTCTTTGTTCATGAGGGAAATATTTTTCTAAGAGGATTCCCTTAAAATCCCTCCATTCAATCTCTTCTATTTACTCGTACTCTTTGGTGTTTTGGATTAATGACCACCATTGATCTGCATCTCCCAATAGACGATATACATCCATGACAACCTTCTCTATTTCATTACATCCCAAAGAAAGAAATATATTCTCGAGGGAAATTATCTACTCCTCTGCTACAAAAGGGTTTTTAGTCCCATTGAACGATGGAGGCTATTGTCGCATAAAGAGATCTTGCATAGATCCTCCACGTGATGGATCTGGATGCTTCATACTGGTAAGGTTATTATTCATAACCTGCGTAAGTTGTCCCAATATATTTATGAGTTGTTCAACACCAGTCACTGCACCATAGCCATCATCATTATCTTGCATCGAAGGAAAATCCCTACAAGGGACACGTGTGTTCGTGTGGTTTCCATTCCTTCCACTTTGCGCCATCTCTAGATAATGGCATACACTAGATTAGGTTATGAATCACAATGTATAATCTTAACATGAAAATACTCAGAAAAATTGATATCCTACGCATGGCTAATCCCATATACACAAAAATGGATTCTTTGAGGAATATTTACATTAAACTCCTTCATAATGGCTTATAAAGAAAATTTGAATTATCCTATTCGTATCCCCCAGGAGTGTCGTAACCAAGAGTGCAGCAAGGCCCGTTTTCATGCACCAGTTCCCGTTCGAGTCTAGCTCAAAGTGGTGTTTTCAGGTTTTACCCCTAGATACATTTGTGCCAGAGCCGCCTCTACCTGCTCATATCCAAACGGGGATTTATTACATAAAAGATCCATATAATCTATTCCTTAACAAAATACCAAGACATTATTGTATGTATATCTTCAAAGACTAACTTAGGGGATCTTCCATAATTCTATGTTTTCTAAATCTTGTTTCCAAGTATTCTACTAAACTTCCTCTAGTACCAACTGTAAGGACCCAACCCAAGTTGCTCAAAGTTGGTGCCTTGTTTGATTACGTTGGCATACATACAAGGAATGGGAATCCCAAAGGACCAAGTAGTTTAGTATTATTGGAAACAAGATTCATAAATAAGTTCAATATTACATCTTGAAGAGAAATACAACATGGAAACTCCTTAGACAACACCCATAACTTCTAGTTTATTTCAGCATGTCATTCATAATAAACTTCTTCATGTACTAAAAAATGATACATAAGAAAGGGGTGAGCTCAAATGCTCAGTAAGAGTAATAAATACTATGGAAGATAGTATAAACATAAGTCGTGGTGCATAATTGAAAACACATTCCATTAATAATAATCTTGAAAACATTATGGCAGGAAAATGAGTTGAGTAAATAATTCCATAATAAAACATAATCATGGGTATTCTACTAATCAAATAACCACATAAAATATCAATATCTGAACTCATAATGATGGAATGAATAATGCCGGACATTCTGACACATTTTTTCAAGGACTCAGCCAAGAATTCTAACGATTAAAGCCTCGGCCAAAATCAATATCACATTGGGAAAGGCCTCGGCCAATTCCATGTCTATTGGTCTCATGAGACCAACCGATGCATATAGGGGCTATAGCGGACCCCACCTGTCACATAATAAGTCCAATTCATTACTCATAGGAGAGGTGATAAACATACACAACAAATACATTCATATTGAAACTACCATATAAAATGTAACTATCTTTCCCCAATCATTAAACCTAAAACACTAACCATTCAAAATAATATGGTGAATGGTTTTAGGATAGATCATCCACAATAGAGTTATTCATAAACCATTAAATAAAATATGGTATATGACTTAATAAATTATTAAACCCAATAATACCATGGATTCAACAAGTGTTTTGAATTAGATGAAAACACTCTTATAGAATCATTAAGCAATTCTTGAGACAAATAGTCTTTTATTTTGCAAAGAAGAGTTCTTTTGGAAAAAATCCTTATGTAAAAATAGAAGTGAATTAATATAGTATTTTCATAATAAAATGAGTAATTTTATAAGGATAATGGTTACCAAAAAATTATTATATAGTTCTCTTGAAAATAGATAAGAATTTGAGAAATTCCCTTGAATCGGGCTTGTATTTTGGGAACTACTTTGAAAGTTCCTTTTAAAACGTGTAATTATCCATTAAATAAGGAAGGGTTCTGGTTTCTAAACATATATATGATACTAAAATATAATATATGACGATTACATAACAATACATAAGAATTTCATTGAGGTAATTAGACAATGAAAGTATCCCGAATGAAAATTTAAGTTCGGGTGGAAATCCCTTACAACTTTGTAACCAAACGATTTGTATACCTGAAAAATTAATAATATAAAAATTATATATTTAATACCATTAATATAAATTAATTCATAATATTTTATATCAATGGTATGCATACATACACCATACAAAAGTATTAGTAGTGAATATTGAAAATCTCACGAAAATGGATGTGAGATGAATAAACCCTTACCTTAACTCCAAATGTGTTTTTCTCTTGTACTTAAGCTCCTGGAATATAAAATTATACTTGTTAATAACTTATTTCAGAACCTATTAGACATTTATTTAGTTACCATAATTCTGGTTAGTTCATTTATATCTTTATTGATAGGTTATTTTATTGAATTGCGTCATTCGGGAGTGTTCGTTTCCTTTATTTTCATATTCGGTTCAATTGTTTTTAAGTAATGAAGTGGAATGGATGTAAATATCAAGAATTTAAATTATATATTATTTATGAACATAAATAGGTGTTATTGTTCATTTATATAACTTGGTTACATGGAACAAGGATGAATTTTCATATACAACTTTAATGATAATTGTTTCGGTTAATTTGTGGGTTTTGATTACAACGAACTCATTTTTCTTTATAAACTAACAACATTTGAACAAAGAGATTATAGATTATTAAATATGTTATATTATATATAATAATCTGGTTCAACCATAATAATAATGATTTCATGACCTGGATCTAGAATGATAAAAGAAATCGAAAGTTCATCGTCCTTGAATGTGTAAAATTGACACATCTTGGATGGTGTTCTTGCTACTAGTATAAAAGAAGGTAAAAAGGGGGAGATGATGATAACGTATTCCAATATCATGAAAAAATTCCATTAAATATAAGGTACTAGATTCATCATAAAATTTGGATAAATAGAGGTAGTAGAAAAAGAAAACAAATGAACATGAAAGGAAAGACAAAGAATTCAAAAGAGGAATTTACCTCTTGACCCAAACTTCCTTGTGAACATGCTTATGGGAGAGGTTTTTATCTTTTAATGAGACCAAAGATTGCTGGACCTAAGAGAGGAGGTTGTGAGGGTATTTGGATAGATTTTGGAGAAGTCATAAGGATTGAGAGTAGTGATTGGAAGAGGGGGTGAGAGGGGGTTTTATAGTGGAGGAGAGAGGGGATTTCATAATATAAAACACATTAGTTTATTATTTATTCACAAGACAAGTAATAGTAAGTATTCCATGACCAAGAACAGTAATATTATCATGTTAAATAGTATTAAGGGTGGTTACATTAGCCATGATGCTAGGAATAGTCTATTTAGCTTATAATGTATACATATGGTAAATTACCGTATTTTACTATTCATCAAATAATAAAGTATTTTATAAAAATATCAAAAATTCACCCTAACCATTTTTCAACGTGTAGAATCCAAAAATGAAGTCCATTTTTCAAAAATAATTTTCTAAATATTATTTATTTAATATTTATTTAAAATCATAATTTATTATCAAAAACCAGTTTTAAAACATTCATTAACTTATTCTAAAATATATGTATATCATACTCTCAACTTGAATATTATTTATATATTATCATAGGTAAGTTAACTATTCATTAGGGTATATCACTATAAATAAGGGTATTTTACTATTCATAAGGGTAGGTTACTATTCACCAAAAATTATTTTTCCCTTATTGGACTCTAAATTACTTACTGATTGCGATTGTGTATGTCATATTTTTGAAATTCACATCACAAAAGTGAAAAACTTATGTTTTAATGGTCCCATAGCACTTAGTAGTTAATTTTATTATGAAATATTTATAATAATGTAATTTCCTTTAAAAAATATTGTGTCATTACATACGGTGAGGTCTTAACGGTGAGGTCCCAATGGTGAGGTTTCAACGGTGAGGTCCAACGGTGAGGTTACAATAGTGAGGTTTCTATCAGTGAGGTTCCTAACGGTGAGGTCCAATAGTGAGGTTCCTAATGGTGAGGTCCAATGGTGAGGTTCTTAATGGTGAGGTCCAATAGTGAGGTTCTTAACAGTGATGTCCAATGGTGAGGTTTTTATCAATGATGTTCCTAACAGTGAGGTCCAACGGTGAGGTTCCTAACAGTGAGGTCCAATAGTGAGGTTCCAACGGTGAGGTTTCTAATGGTGAGGTCCAATGGTGATCTTGCAACAGTGAGGTTCCACCAGTGAGGTTCCTAATGGTGAGGTTTCTATTGGTTGGGTTCTTAATAGTGAGGTCAAATAGTGAGGTTTCTAAAGTTTAATAGTTTATTATACCTAACTCATGATTGATGTAATTTAACCTCTCAGAATTCAAAGTCTTTGTGAATATATCAGCCAATTGGTGTTTAGTACCAATGAATTCAAGAGTGATATCACCTATTTGATAATGATCTCTCAAGAAGTGATTTCTCACATCAATGTTCTTTGTCCTAGAAAGAGATACTAGATTTTTAGAGATGTTAATAGAACTTGTATTATCACACATTATAGAGACATGTTTTAATTGATATCCATGGTCTTGTAAAGTGTGTTTCATCCATATAATTTGAGCACAACAACTCCAAGAAGCTATATATTCAGCTTCCGCAGTAGATAGTGCAATAGAAGTATGTTTCTTACTACACCATGATAAAAGTGACTTTCCTAGAATGTGACATTTTCATGAGGTTCTCTTTCTATCTTACTTGCAACTAGCAATGTCTGCATCAGAATGACTTATTATATCAAATGACTATCCTCTTGGATAAAACAGTCTTAAGTTTGTAGTATACTTGAGATATTTAAAAATCCTTTTAACAACAATTAAATTAGACTCTTTAGGATTGGATTTAAAGTGAGAAAACATTCATACATTGAACATAATATCATGCCTACTTGCAGTAAGATAAAGTATACTTTCAATCATAACTCTATAATTGGTTTGATCCAATGGATTACCAGTTTCATCAGCATCCAACTTATTGGTGGTACTCATAGGTCTATCACAACCTTAATTTCATTCCAAACCAAAAATTTTCAAAATATCCATTGTATATTTAATTTTATTTAAAACAATACCATTTTTATTTTTGAAAAAATTGAAATCACAAGAAAAAATTATGTTCCCCCATTAAACTCATTTCAAATTCATATTCCATCATTTTTGAAAAATGAGTACATAAAGAATTTTTAGAGGATCCAAAAACAATGTCATCTACATAAATCTATACTATTAAAACATCATTATAAATCCTTTTCATAAAAAGATTAGGATCTAATATTCCTTTAGTAAAACCTTTTGAAATAATAAAAGAAGTAAGTCTATCATACAAACCTCTTGGAGATTGTTTTAGACCATATAAAGATTTATAAAGATTATAAACAAGATTTAAAAATTGGGGATTTGTAAAACCAGGGGGTTGTTCAACAAATACATCTTAAAATATGTACCCATTTAAAAATGAACTTTTGACATCCATTTGATAAATTTTGAAATTCAGATGTGCTGCATAAGCAAGTAGTATCCTAATGGATTCTAGACTAGATACAGGTGAAAAAGTGTCCCCCAAGTCTATTCCTTCCTCTTGAATATATCATTATGCAAATAGTTTAGCTTTATTTCTAAATATGTTTCCAGATTCATCAACTTTATTTCTAAACACCCATTTAGTTCCAATGGTCAATGTGTCTTTAGGTCTTTCAAATAATTTCCAAACTATTTTTCTTTGAACCTGATTTAATTCTTCCTGTATAGATATTACCTAGAATTTATAATTGATTTCATCATAAATATTTTTAGGTTCAATCTGTGAAAGAAAGGCTTAAGGTTCAACTTGTTTTCTCAGATAAGATCTATTTTGTGTTCCTCTATTTAAATCACCTACTATATCATCTAATGGATGATTCTATAGAGTTCTAATACCTCTATGAAGAGTTGAACTAGACTCCTCATGAATGTCTATAGGTCCTGATTCACCATGCACATATTCTAGAGAATTTCCAGAACTGGTTTTTTTCACTAAGGTCTCACTATCTTTATCATTAAGGTCCAGAATTGACATAACTTCTCAAGGAGTTCAAAAGAGTTTTTGGGTTCATGAGGATCAGTCTCATCAAATTTGACATGAACTGATTCTTCCACACATGTGGATTTATTATTAAATATTCTATAAGCATTACTAGTTATTGAGTATCCTAAAAAATTCCTTCATCACTTTTGGAAGCAAAATTGTCAACATTTTCCATAGTGTTAAAGATGCAGATTTTGCAACCAAAAACTCTAAAGTAATTAACCTTAGGCTTCCTATTATTCTAAAACTCATAAAGGGTATTCTTAAGAACAGGTCTAATCAAGACTCAATTGATAATGTATCAAGCTATATTTACAGCTTCATCCCAAAAATAGATAGTTATATTATACTCATTAAGCATAGTCTGGGAAATCTCTTTAAGTGTCATATTTCTTCTTTCAACAACTCCATTTTGTTAGGGTGTTCTAGGAGTAGATAAATTGTGAGTATATCCATTATGTGAGTAAAAATATTCAAATTCCTAATTTTCAATCTCACAACCATGATCACTTCTAAAGGTCTTAATTCTATGTCCACTTATATTTTCTATAGACTTGGTGTAATACCCAAAGATTCCACGGTATGTTTCCCTTTGAATAATGCAGTAGTTTGCGTTGTACGCAACATAGAAACACTGCATTATTGTTTAAAACCGACTATTTATTCAAGTAATTAGTTATGTTATTTTAATTTATTTTATGTCAATATAGATACATAATACCTATATATGTTCAATATAATTCATTGGAGTCATTTTATAATAAGTCTAGATATATAAGATTTTATTGAATTTTTTACCGCCTTTTACCCATCTTCAAGGAGCATCTAAAAATTTTCTTAAAACATAATTTCACGGCTTATGTGAGTTAAATTTCAAAAATACCAGAGACACAATTGACATTAGTATGTAAAATATGGTTCAATCAGATGAAAATAATTTTTGTTGAATAGTATCTTTTCACTTTTTTTTACCACAGTTAAAATTAAATAGGGTAATTAAGGGTAAAATGATATTATAATTACAATAAAACATCTCCTAATTCTATTGGATAAGTGTAATTAGACCAAAAAACCATAGGATTAAAATATGATCCTCTTTGGTCCACTTGGATTATATTAGTACATTTATTATTATTTTATTTAAAGAATATTTAAAAGAGTTAAATTCAAAGTCTAATAACTAATACATTTTTAATATAGGGTTACACTCAATATAAATTCAAATATAACTATTAATTAGAAAGATAAAAATATTTACTACATAATGGTATTTTATTTATAATTTTTAAACATTATATAATTTAATTTATTTATGACACAATGATGATACAGTAATTACCTTAATAATGAAATATTAAAATAATTGATATTCTAAATATCCAAATAAATGTAAATTGAGACTTTTTATGAATCATAATAATTTTCTAGGTTAATATGACATGTTAGGTTTGATTAAATAAATTTTATTTGAATTGATAACGTTTTTATGGCTTTTAAAAAATCAAATACTAAATAGTGTCAAAATTGACATAATTGAGTTTTAAAAAAAATACTATATTATTAATTGATATAATATTCCTAAAATCTAATTTTCAGCCAAAGGAATTAGAAAAGGTTATATATATTAATATTGTACCATTTTGGAATCTATTGGATTGTTATAGTAAGTTTATTTTCCATATAATATAAAAATATAAAGAGACATGGTAAATGTCAAACTATTTAACTAAGAGTTAAATCTATATGATATGGTTAATGTGGTGGCCTAAACCTATATAAAACCAATTGGTTGTCAGTTTTTCGACCCATACCCACCTTATCATCGAAATAAATCATTTCTGATCCATTGGAAACTTAAAATTATTTAATTATAAAATATCATTTCAAGCTTTTCCTAAAGTGACCCTCATCTCTCTTATAAAGGAGCATTTCCCCTTATCTTAATTTCACACCTCCAGAGCCATTTTCTTTAGCCAAAACCTACCCAAATATCCTCTCAACTATCCTAAAATCAACATAAAGGCCTTAATTGTATCAAAAATCCAACTTATGGATCCCTTTTGATCAACTCAATAGAAAACACCTGAAGAAGAGGTAATAATTTCACCACCCATTTTCAAGTTCTTTTCTTCTTCCACTTCCTCATTCTTTTGTGTTTCCATAACAAAATATTAACTAAAGTACATTATACATAATTTGATGTTATTATAAATATATTACAACCATATTATTTATTTTATCCATCCTATAAATGACAAAGTCACCATACATGCATACGTACGGCTTACCGTCTCCACGTTGTGGTGTAGTTTATTATTCAAACACATAATTATTTGGATGGGTATAATAATGAGTATAACTAATGTAAATAATAAATATAACATGTTAATTATTCTGTATATATGATATACCATACAATTACATATGACTTCACCATCAATATAATGATATTGTCGCTCGTGGGTACGTACGAATTACCACCTCCACGAACACAATGGGATTCGTTCCCCATCGTAATAATTCAAGAATAATTTTCATTTTATGATTAAAAATAATGTTTATGAACATAATATAATTCCTTATATAAATAAAATACATCATATCCATAAAAAACATGGTTTCTGTAACCAATCATATAAAGGAAAATGAATCAGTTAACACTAGCAACGATGATACTAAGAAAATATTATTAACAACGAAATATTAGAAGATCATATATGATATCATATTTATGTATATGATTATTTTATAACTTAATAACAATTATATAACTATTATTTGGGAGGTTAACATACCCTTTACTAAGGAAAAGTACAAAATAAGGGTTAATTTTACAATCTCTTCACTTATCTAATGTTGTTAATATGTAAGTATCTATTAGGACCTCTTTATCATCCACATCTGTGTTTTCTTAGAAATGTAATTCAAAAAAAATTACTATTTACTACACTATGGGTTAAAGTAATTTATACCATTATTTTAACACATATGTTTTGAAAGGAATCTTTCTGTCATTTTTTAAACAAGGTACTTCATGACCTTTTCGACAAAATTAAGGTAAGAATGTCTTTTTTTAACTTATACAGCGGGTGCGGCTGTTTTCCACCATTTTAACATCGTCAAAGCTTCCCTTACATTATTATAAGAATATTTTTAAAATAAATGTTTTCTTTTCTAATTATGTTACTTTTAAATGATTTAAAAAAAATAGATATTTCTCTCAAATAGTTTTGATTTCATCTATACCAACATCCTTTGATGGATTTTACACTTGTTTGAAATTGATTCATTATGATACAAATATTCTATATTTTATTGAAGGTTTTGTGATATGTTTTGTTGTGGATGTGTTATTTTTATATCATTAATGTTTTATAGATATTGTATTGACATTTTGTATGCAATTTTTAATACGAATGTTTATGTTATGTTTAAACCCTCTCATATGAGGAAGGTATTAGACTGAGTAAGTGACGAGTAGAGCCCATTATAGCTTCTCGATGCATCGATAGGTCTCATGAAACAAACTACTGTCTTGTCATAAGGACTTGAAAAAATATTATTTGTATTCTTGTCACAAGGATTTGACTATGTGGTTATGAAGTCTGGAATTATGCATTCCAACATTATGAAATTTTCTTTTGATATTACATGTCATTATTATACTAGTAGAATATCCATGTGAATAAGTAAATGTAATTATTTGATTTATCTTTTCCGTATTATGATGAAGTTTTAGTTTAAAAGGCTTTTCTTTTAGTCTTATACATTTTCTTAAATGTTTATGCATATTCTGGAAAGTTTCTGCTATACTATTATCCTTACTGAGCATCTGAGCTCACCCCTTCCTATGTTTTATTTTTTCCCAGGATGTGAAGAAGTATATTATGACTAAGCTACAGGGATAGTGTAAGGGATGAAGGTGGTCAATGGGGACAATGTTGTGGTGGTTTTCCATTTTATAATGTAATTTAAAACTTATGAATGTATCTAGTACTTCCAAGGCTACTAAACTGATCGGTCTTTCGAGATTTTCATCCCCTATGATAATGACAATGTTATGTAATAATTCACTGACTCTAGGTAGCTGGGGTTAGGGTGTTACATTTGGTATTAGAGTAAGTTTAGTACAAACCTTGGAAACTAGATTTAGATAAACTCTGATTAGAGAACATTACCCTAAGATAGACTTTGAGGATTGGTATATAATAACTTCCTAGAATTTTGGTAATGTAGAGATTTTGTGTATTTTCCAAGCAATACATCCCTGTCTAGATACGAGAAGGTAGAGGCGGCTCTGAAATAGATGTACCTAGCAGTGAAAACTCTGATAAAGAGTTTTGGGCTTGATTTTGGGTATCTTGGTACATGAGAATGGGCCTTGTTGCACTCTTGGTTACGACACTCCCGGGGTATATGCTTAAGATAATTCACATTTTATTTACAAACTATTATGAAGGATTTATGAGTATATTTGCTTATGATTATGGATTATATCCATAAATTGTTCAGTTTATGTTAAGTGTTTTACAAGTTTGTAATTATGTATTGTTATTCATAAACTAATCTAGTGTATTCCATTGTTTAGAAATGGCGCCCAGTGGAAGGAATGGAAACCAAATCAAAACATGTAATCCATGTAGTGATTTCCCTCCTATTCAATATAATTATAGTAGAGCTGGTAATGCAACTGGTTCTGAATAGATTATCACCATACTGGGACAACTCACTCAGGTTATTAATAATAACCTTACCCATATGGAGCACCCAGATCCACAATGCTGAGGATCAATGTTCTGACACTTCATGGGGGAAAACCCACAAAAATTCAATGGGATAACAAATTAATTTTTAGCTGAGCAATGGATGAGTTCCTTAGAGAAAATATTTCAGGCATTGGGGAATAGCGAAAGAGAAAAAGTTGTCATGGGATTTTATCTCCTCAGGGGAGATGCAAATCAATGGTGGTCATTAATTTAAAACACAAAGGAATATGAAGAAGTATTGAACATCTAATTGAAGGAGTTTGATGAGATTTTCTTAGAAAAACGTTTTCCTCGTGACCATCGAGTGGATATGGAAATAAAATTTCTAAGTTTGTGGAAAAATGAGGATGAGAATGTCACCAAGTATAAGGCCAAATTTACAAGATTTTTAAGCCATGCAGTAGATTATATATGTAACCCAAGGAGTAATATTGATCGATTATTGGATTTTTTAAAACCATTTCTCTGTCGAGCATTAGTCTAAAAATCCTTCTCATCGTAAGAAAATATTGTCTCATGTGCTATCAAGATGGAAAAGGAATTATCTAAGTCTTATGACTTCAAAGAAAAGCAAGAGAATAATAGATCTATTGATCACTCCAGAAATAGAAATATGGGGAAGAAGGGAAAAATTGAATATCCATAATGAGGTAAATGTGGGAAGAAACACACCGGTACTTACCTAAAATAAATGGGAGTCTATTACAAGTGAGGTGAAAAAGTACACCAAGCTCGTGATTGAAAGGGAGTGAAAGAGGCTGGAAATGTTGAATGCTACTCTTGTACAGAAAATGGACATTATGAAATTGAATGTCCTATTCACCAAGGGAACTTACCTCAGAAAAGGACATGGGGGCAAGGCCAAGCATATGTGGTCACCAATATAGAGTTTGAAGCTCTTAAAGATATGGTGGAAGATAATTTATTGGTTTCCTCATGTTTAGCCAATTATTTATTTGATTCTGGATCATCTCGTTGTCTCATATCTTCCCTTTTTTTAAGAAAATTAGATATTTTCAATTTGACTTAGCAAGGGAGTTTTCAGTCAAAACTCCTAAGGAAGGAATCATCGCAACAATGTTTTGTGAATCAGTTCCCATTAGGGCATAATAATGTTCGTTATCTCCTGATCTCATCATCATACCCATGATTGAATTTAATTTAATCCTTATAATGGATTGGCTTTCAAACCATGATAAAAAAAATTTGTAAGAAGAAGGAAGTTACAATTTTCAATTATGATAAGGAGTACCTTATCTTTAGAGAAGAAACATCACCACCTAATTCTTATCTAGATCCACACTGAGTAGCTCTACTAAATTCAATTATTTTTGAGGAAGAGAATGACATAATTATGGTTTAGGAAAAGAATGTTTGAATATTGGACATACCTATTGTGCAAGAATATGTTGATATGTTTATAGAGGATTTACCTGGACATCCTCCAGAACAAGAAATTAAGTTTCCCATTGATTTAATTTTTATTTCAAGGCCCATATTGAAGACTCCTTATATAATGGCCACTATGGAATTAGTGGAACTAAAGAAACAGCTAGAGGAATTGAGTATTAATGGATTTCTTCGCTTTAGTGTTTTTTCATTGGGAGCCCCTGTTCTTTTTGTTAAGAAGATAATTGGATCTATGAGGATGTGCATTGACTACAGGGAGATCAATGTTATAACAATAAAGAACAAGTATCCCCTACATCGCATTGATGACTTATTCGACCAACTTCATGGAGATAAATATTTTTAAAAGATTGACCTTCGATCTGGATATCATCATTTGTGTGTGAATAAGGAATAAATTTCGAAAATAGCATTTTGAAACAGGTAGGGGCATTATGAGTTTACAATAATGCCTTTTTGATTAACTAATGCACCCTTTGTCTTCATTGATTTAATGAATAGATTTTTCAAGGAATATCTTGATGAATTTGTATTGGTATTTATTGATGGTATCTTGATATACTAAAAAAGCTACAAAGATCATGAAAATCACTTGTACACTATTCTGAAAAATCTCAGAAGAAATGAATTATATGGGAAGTTTAGCAAGTTTGAATTCATACTTCAATAGATTTTTTTCTTGGAAATATTTTCTCTAAGGATGGAATCTCTGTTGATCCTTCAAAGACCAAGGCAATCCAATAATGACCAGTACCGATGAGTATAACTAAGGTATGCAGTTTTATTGGTTTAGCAGGTTATTATGGATGTTTCATCTAGAATTTTTCCAAGTTGGCTATCCCATTAACCAAGATCACATGTAAAGGGGTTAAATTTGTTTGGAAAAAATATTGGGAAGAATGTTTTGAAGAACTGAAGAAAATATTAGTCAATTCTCCTATCTTGACTCTAACATCAGGGAACGATGGATTTGTTATTTATAGTGATGCTTCAAAGAAAGGACATGGTTATTTCCTTATGCAGAATGATAGGATTATTTTCTATGTATCATGACATCTAAAAATTCCTGAGAAAAACAACCCCACTCATTATCTTGAGTTAGCAGCTATAATCTTGGCTCTGAAGATATGGAGATGCTATCTCTTTGGTGAAAAAAGGTGAGATTTATACTGATCACAAGAGTTTGAAGTATATTTTCTCACAAAAAGGACACAATATGAGGAAAATGAGATGGATTGAACTACTCAAGGATTGTGATTTAAAAATACCCTACCACCCAGGGAATCCAAATTAGGTGGCATATGCTTTGAGCAGAAAGGATCATCGATTTTTAAACAAAATGAGAGTTGAAAGATATCCTATTTTCAGAGATCTGTTAAAGATGGATATGGGAATAACCATGGAAAATGAAACATCAATAATATTTCATATGGTTGCCAAACCATATTTACTAGAAAGGATAAAAAGGTCTCATAATAATGATGAGGAGTTTAAAAAGAAGATTAAAGCTGTAAATGATGGGATATTGAGTGACACTATATATGAAGATGAAATTTTGAAATTTGGGAAGATACTTTTTGTTCCCAATATAACTGATCTAAAAAGGGAATTTTTAGATGATTCTCATAGCTCCAATTTCTCTATACATCCTCAGAGTACCAAGATGTATAGATATTTGAAGGAACATTTTTGTTAGGACAACATGACGAGGGAGATTGCTACTTTTGTGTCAAGATGTATGGTTTTTCAATAAGTGAAAGATGGAAGGTAACATCCTAGAGGATTCATGCAACCTCTTCCCATACATGAGTGGAAATTGGATAATATTATGATGGGATTTGTCATGGGGATATCAAAGACTTCTAGAAGGAATGATGCAATATGGGTAATTATTGATCGTCTAACCAAGCCAAAAAAACTTCTTGCTATAAGAGAAGATTTACACATTGAACATCTAGAAAGACTATATATTAATGAAGTTGTAAAACTCCATGGTGTACCCCTATTGATTGTTTTTTATTAGGATCCTCGTTTTACATCAATATTTAGGAAAATTATTCAGAAGGCATTGGATACTGAACTTCATTTGAGCACAGTCTACCACCCTCAAAATGATGGAAAATCAGAACGGACTATTAAAACCTTAGAAGACATGTTGATATATTTCTCACTTTACTTTCAAGGTATGTTGGATCAATATTTACCTCTGGTATAATTTTCCAATAACAATAGCTTTTATTCAAGTATTTAGACGGTACCAAATGAAGCATTATATGGAAAGTGATGTCACACACCAACTTGTTGGGATGATGTTGGTTAAAGAAAACTCGTAGGCCCAGAACTAGTTGAGGAAGTAATAAAAAAGTTGAATATTATCCAAACCCACATCAAAGCAACTCAAAGTTGGCAAAACAGTTCTGCTGATAATCTGAGGAAGGATTTATAATTTCAAGTAGGAGATCATGTTTTAATGAAGTTATCTCCCTGGAAGAGTGTTATACAATTCGGTAAGAAGGGTAAATTGAGACCCAGGTACATCGGACCTTTCGAAATTCTAGAACGAATTGGAGTTGTGGCTGATCGTTTGGAAATTCCTACAAGTCTCTCCAATGTTCATGATGTGTTCTATGTATCATTGTTGAGAAAATATATGACTGAACCATCGCATGTACACACCTATGAAAAAATTGAACTGGAACCTAGTCTATCATATTGGGAAGAACCTGTCAATATTCTTGATACCAGAGAACAAGTGATGAGAAACAAGATGACTCATCTAGTAAAAGTTCTATTGAGAAACCATAAGATACAAGAGGCAACATGGGAACTCGAGGAACTTGTGATGAAGAACCACCCAAATCATTTTATGTAGTAATATTTAAGAAATTTAAATGATGAAATTATTTTAAGAAGGGTAGAATGTAACACCCCAAGCTTCCACAACATGCTTCCCTTTAAATAATGCAGTAGCTTGCATTGTACGCAACATAGAGTTTTAACACACCACGACCAATCAAACTAGTTGTTTTGAATAGTAATACCCACTTTTTGAAATTTTATAAATTTTATTTTTTAAAATGGACTTCATTTTTTAATTCAGAATATCGAAATTAGATTAGGGTGAATTTTTGGTATTTTTCTGAAAACTATCATTTTATGATGAGTTGTGAAAAACAATGCGTTATTGTTTAAAACTGACATTTTATTTAAGTAATTAGTTATTTTTTTTAATTTATTTTAGGTCAAAATAGATACATAATACCTATATATGTTCAATGTAATTCATTTGATTCATTTTATAATAAGTTTAGATATATAATGTTTTATCGAACTTTTTACAGACTTTTACCCACCTTCTAGGAGCATTTGCAAATTTTCATAAAACTAAATTTTACTGCTTATGTCTGTTTAATTTCAAAAATCTGAGAGACACTATTGACCTCATTAAGTAAGATTTGGTACAATAAGATGAAAATAATTCTTCATTGAATAGTAACTTTTGACTTTTATTTACCAGGGATAAAAGTAAATAGGGTAATTAAGGGTAAAATGTTATTATAATTACCCTAACACATGTCCTAATTCTACAGGATAAGTGTAATTAGACCAAAAAAACCTTATGCATAAAATATGATCCAATTTGGTCCACTTGGATTATATTAGGACATTTATTATTATTTTATTTAACGAAGAGTTAAAAGAGTTAAATTGAAAGATTAATAACTAAACCATGTTTAATATAGGGTTAAACACAATATAAATTTGATTACAAATATTTATTATAAATATAAAAAAATTTATACTTAATGGTTTTTTATTAATAATTTTTAGATATTAAATAATTTAATTTATTTATGACACAATGATGATGTAGTAATTACCTTAATAATGAAATATAAAAATAATTGATATTATAAATATCCAAATAAATGTAAATTGAGGCTTTTGAAAATTTACACTAATTTTCTAGATTAATATGACATGTTAGGGTTGATTAAATAAATTTTATTTGAAGTGATAATGGTTTTATGTATTTCAAAAAAATCAAATACTAAATAGTGTCAAAAATTGACATAATTGATTTTTTTTAAAAAAATACCGTATTGTTAATTGATATAATATTATTAAAATTCTGAGGTTCATCCAAAGGACTTAAATAAAGTTATATATATTAATACTGAACCACTTGGGGTTATCTTGGCTTTTTATAGTAATTTTATTAACCATATAATATAAAAATACAAAGAGACATGGTAAATGTCAACCTAATTATCTAAGAGTTAAATCTAAAAGATAATGTTAATATGGTAACATAAACCAGTCAAAAATCTTTTTGTTGATAGTTTTTCGACTCATCCCCATTTTAGACTAGAAATCAATAATTTTGGAGCCATTAGAAACCGAAAATGATTTTATTTTAAAATAATATTTCAAGCTTTTCCTAAAGTGACCCTCACCTCTCTTATAAATGGGTACTTACACTTCTCTTAATTTCACACCTCCTAAGCCATTTGGCTTGGACAAAACCTACCCAAATATCCCCTAAACGATACTCTTTTTAACCTAGAGCCATTTCTTTGATAATAAATCCAACCTATGGAGCCATTTTTATCAACTTAAAATGAAACACCTGAAGAAGAGGTAATAATTTCAAAACCCTTTTTCAAGTTCTGTTCTTCTTCCACTTCCTCTTTCATTGTTATATCCATACCAAAATAATAACTACAGTACCTTATTCATACTATGATGTTATTATAAATATGGTACAGCCATATTCATTATTCAATCCATCCAATAAATGAAATATTCACCATACGTGCGTACATATAACTTACTGTCTCCATGTCGTGGTGTAGTTTGTTATTCAAACACTTTATTATTTGGATGAGTATAAAAATGAGTATTACTAATGTAAATAATAAATATAACATGTTAATGATTCTTTATATATGATATAACATCCAATTACATATGATTTTACCATCAATATAATTATATTATCTCTTGTGCGTACGTATGGATTATCATCTCTATGAACGCGGTGAGATTCATTCCCCATCGTAATCATTCAAGAATAATTTCCATTTTATGTATAAAAAAAATTTTATAAACATAATATCAATCTTTATATAAATCAAATACATCATATCCATAACTAACATGTCTTACGTAACCAGGTATATAAAGGAAAATAAATAAGTTAACACCTAAAATAATGATACTACTAAAATATTTTTATCAAAGAAATATTAGAAGGTCATATATGATATCATATTTAGGTATATGATTCTTTTATAATTTAAAAACAATGATTTAACTATTTTCCAAGAGGTTAAAGTACCCTCAACTAATGAAATTTACAAGTTAGGGGTTAATTATACAATCTCTTTACTTATCTGAAGTTGTTAATATGTAAGTATCTACCAGGACCTCTTTGTCATCCACATCCGTGTTCTCTGAAAAATGTAATTCAAAACATTTTTACTATTTACTGGAATATGGGTTAAAGCCATTAATACCCTTATTGGACCACATATTTTTTTATAGTAATCTTTCTTTCATTTTCCAAACAAGGTACTTTATGACCTTTTCTACAAAATTAAAGTATAAATGTCTTTTTTTAACTTATATGGAAGGTACGGATGTTTTATGCTGTTTTAACATCATTGAAGATTCCCTTAAAATCTTATAAGAATATTTTCAAAATAAATGTTTTCTTTTATAATTATGTGACTTTTCAATGAATTCAAAAAAAGATAGGGATATTTCTATCAAATAGTTTTGATTTCATCTATGTCAACATCCTTTGATGGATTTTACACTTGTTTGAGATTGATTCATTATGATCCAAATCATCCATATTTTATGGAAGGTTTTGTGATATGTTAGATAGCGAATGTGTTATTTTTATATCATTCATGGTTTATGGATAAAGTTTTGACATTTTTTATGATAGTTTTAATACGAATGTTTATGTTATGTTTAAACCTTTTCATATGAGGAATTCATTGGACTTAATAAGTTGTGGGTGGAGCCTGCTATAGCTCCTTGATACATCGGTAGGTCTCATGATAAAAACTAGTGTCTTGGAACAAGGCCTTGAAAAAATCTTATTTGTAGTCTTGGCATAAGGCCTTGACTATGTGGTTATGAAGTCAGGAATTATGCATTCCAACATAATGAAATTTTTTATTGATATTACATGGGTTTATTCGACTAATAAAATATCCATGTGATTAAGTAAATGACATTATTTGATTTATCATTTCACTATTATAATTAAGTTTAAGTTTAAAATCCTTATGTTTTAGTCTTATACATTCCATTAAATGTTTATTCTTATTCTTGAAAGATTCCATTATATTGTTATCCTTACTAAGAATCTGAGCTCACCCCTTTCTATGTTTTATTTTTTCCCAGGATGCAAAGAAGTATATTATGAGTGACATGTAGGGATAGTCTAAGGGATGAATGTGGTCAATGGAGACAAATTGTTTGTCGCTTTTCATATTAAAATGCAATGTAAAACTTGCGAATATATCTAGTACTTCCATTATTACTAAACTGATTATTCATTTGGGATTTTGATCCCTTGTGATCATTCCAATTTATGTAATAATGCACTAACTCTAGGTAACTTGGGTCGGGGCATTACACATATAATATTTAATGAAGTAAGAACATGATTCACTTTTTTGAGCTAGAAATTATACCCATGTATATCAAGAAATATCATCTACAAGAACATAAACATAGTGCTTCCCATTTAAACCTGAAACTCTAGATGGTCCAAACAAATCCATGTGAACCAACTCAAGCAGTTGCGAAGTAGAAACTTCCTTCTTTAGTTTGAAATAAACATTGTGTTGTTTTCCCATTTGACAAGGATTACAAACTTTGTTATGTGAGAATTCTAATTTAGGTATGTCTTTAACTAAACCTTTTCTAGTTAGTTTCCTAAGTGAGTACACATTGTAGTGTCCTAATCTTCTGTGTAATAACCAAGATTCCTTATGAAAATAATTTAAACACAAAACATTTTTCTAAGTTAATATATTTAAATCAACAGCATATACATTTTCATTTCTAAGAGTATTGAATATTAAGTCATTTTTGGAATTAAAAACATTGCATGAATCATTTTCAAATTTAGCATTGAAATGATCATCAAATAACTGAGAGATACTTAGTAAATTGTACTTTAACCCATCAACAAAAAGTACTTTTTAAATTAATACAGTATTAGGGTTACCAATTTGGCCAAAGATGATGATCTTCCCTTTTGAATTATCACCAAATGTAACATGTAGACCATCAAATTTAATTATGCTCTTAAAGCATGAGTAGCCTCCTGACATGTGTCTTGAACATCCGTTGTCCAAGTACTATATAGTTTTATATGATCTCTTTAAATAGTTTTCCTGTAAAATAGAATAAGTATAGTGGAAATTTGGTACCCATGTTTTCTTAAGTCCAGAGAGGTTAGAATGTAAAATTTTGGGAACCCATACTTGTCTCATAGGTTTCCTATAACAACAGATATGTTTTGTGACATGAAAACTTTGTTCATTACCTTAGAGAATTGTTTTTTGAAAGATGGCCCAGAACATGAAATAATAGTGAACTATCCAGATTTTGGAACAAATTTATTCTTAATAATTATTCACTGTTCTAGATGATATCCTAGACCAGTTGTGTATTTTGGAGCAATCTGTTTTCCTATTAACTGATTCGAGGTATTTCATCCTGTAGTAAACTTTTCAAGATCTCTATTTACTTACTCTTGGATAATTTAAGTTTAGTATTTTATTCTAACAGATAAGCACATTTTTCTTTTTCAATATCCAGATCAGACTTATAATTGTCATTTAATGCAAGTTGTCTTTTCAATAATTTATATTTATCCTTGAGTTCATTAAAGGTGACCTCAAGAATTCCACAGCATTCAAATAGTTTATCCTTAGTCATATTTTCATCATTGTTTGATTCACTTTCATTCCCAGAATAGTAAGCATTATGTACAGGAGAATTGGGTGTTACCTTGGATGTTTCTATCATGAAACACAGGTTTTCATGTTTTTTATTTTCAAAATCATAAGTGTCAGATCAACTTGAGCTATATTCTGAGGAACTCCAAGTATATTTCATGGAATTTTTATATCCCTTTCCCTTGTCTTCATACTTCTTCATAAATTTCTGCTTCAGGCAATCAGCTTTCACATGACCTTTTCATTTACACTCATAACAGACTATCTCATTTGTGTTATCATTCCATTTTATATCCTTTTTCTTCTGTCCTTCATTATCATACCTTCTTTTACAGTCTGACTTTCTAAATAACTTCTTCTTTCAGTATGTATTCTTGAATCTCTTAGAAGGATGAGCCATCTCATCATCACTGTCAGAGATTGAGTCTTCCCTGGTAGATGTATCTAGAGGAGTTTGAACTTTTTCATTGTCCTTATTCTTTGAGGAAGAATTCATGAATGATATATACTTATTTCTTGGTTCTTAATCTACTTCTTGATTTACCTTATTCTTTTCTTCATATATCATATGTCTACTAATTAATTCCTTCACTAGAAACTTGCCTATGTCACTAGATTCTCGAATAGAAACAGAAGTTCCTCTCCATCTTCTAGGTAGGCATCGAAGTAGTCTCATAATCTGATCCTTGTTGTCCACTTGTTTTCCAAGTAGAATCATGGTATTCACTATTTCATTGAACCTAAGATACATTTCAGATATAAGTTCATCATGCTTCATCTTAAAATTATCATTTTTAATAGTATAAGTATTTAATCTCATTTCTTTAACATTGGTTGTTCCCTCATGAGAAATAGCTAAAGTATCCCAAATTTCATAAGCAGTTTTACAAGAAGATAATATATTGAATTCTTCATCACCTAGAGAATAATACAAAGCATCCATTGCTTTACACATATTGTTATATATAGATTTAGTCAACTGAGACCATGTGTCTCTAGCAGTAACAGGTTATACATGTTGTTCTTCAATTGTGTCCCAGATTTTAGGTCACATTCTCTCTTGATACATTTTCATTTTAAATTTACACTAAGCATAGTAATGTCTATTAAATAAAGGTTTAATGTTTGTAGCAGCACCCTCAACTCGGTTATCAATTTTTAATTAGAATTTTATGGAACTGAAAATTTAGATATGACAGAAATTTTAAGATCATTAAGATACAACTAAAATCACAGTTAAAGAATTTGAGGATTTGCACAATGTTTAGGTAGTAGTAATAAATACTAAATTAATACCTATGATTCCAAATGTTGGTCAGAGTGGAATCTCAAGAGGGGGGGTTAATTAATTTCCCACTTAAAATTTATGTTAAAAACATTTTTATAATGATCCGCCAAATTTTAAAACATCCCAGTTAATTAAGGCAGTGGAGATATAATTGTCTAGTTGTTCAACAGGTTTCTCAAAGGGTGATTAGACCTCAGTTGAATTAGTGTGAAACACTTCTTCAAATTTTGAAACAAGTTTATTGAATTAAACATACACACACACTAACCAAATCTAACTATAAAAGTGAATCCAAAAAAGTTTAATTTTTTAGCAATTATAAGCAGCGAAAAATAGATAAAACAAAGTATAAAAAAATATAGTGCACAGAAAAGTTAAAAAAAGGTTCAGTCTCAAGCCGAGACTTAATCCTCTCCACTTGGTGAACACCTAACACCAAGCTGTTTATATTAACAATAAACATGATACACATCTTGAATCGGTATTTACAACAATTTTTACAAACTACCCAGGGCTCACACCCTCTACCACAGTTCTTTATGGGAATGATAAACAACACAAACCACACACGGTCTCTTCCTCGGTTATACATGGGAAAAAAGACGTAAGAGAAGTTTGATGTGAGGATTTTTTTATCCTCCAGTTCAAGCATAAGAGATAGTGTGTATAACACAATCACACCCTTCTCGGAAATGTAAAATAAAAGAACACAGTAGAGCATATATTATGAGATTGAGTTTAGAATGCTCTATGTGTTTTTAGTTCATCTCTTGGCTCCTTGTAGTGAAGAACGTGATGTTAGAGTCTTTCTATGAATGTTGTCTCTAAAACAATGTGTCACAACTCTGGGTTCTAGCTTTTATGAACTGAGAGTTCTTCTTCATGTGTTGATCGGGAGTTGATGAAGTATAGAAGGTAGAAGTGAGTTTTTTCCAAATGATCTTCATGATGCCTATGGGTTCACAGTGTAAGTGATGGATGGTTCATCATTGATCTCATGAGTGTGTTTTTTTATATGCTCAGATGCGCTTCTCATCCTATTCCCTATATGTTATTCTTTTTGTTCTTCTCTTTTATACTCGAGGTCTGACAATAGTAGTAAGTACATCATGTGCGATCTTTCTCATACCTCTTTCTATCCCCAAATACGGTCTCTCGATATGTCTATAATCATCATTAATTAATGCCAAAATCATTAAATTTCAAAAATATGACCTTTAGAATAATAATTAGAATTTGACAAAGTTTGGAGTATAAGAGTATGGTAGACTCATAATGGTAGCCTTCAAAATGGCATGCTTCAACAGTAAGTGCACATCGGCAGCATTCATCAGTATCATTCCCAATGGTAACCTTCCATTGATAACTCTCCATCGGAAACCTTCCAATGGTAACCTTCCATCAATAACCCTCCATCGGTAATCTACCCAATAGTAGCCTTCCGTCAGTCACCTCGCATCGGTGACCTTGCATCGGTGACCTTTTCATCGGTAACCTTTGCATCGATGACCTTTGTACTTAGAAAAATTTTCCACGATGGGATTTAAACAAGAGAGTAATGATATTTATCATACATAGTTATCACTTTGATATAAACATGATTTTCACATAAATAATTATCTTGTAAGGGAATAATAATTATCACTTAAATAAAACGTGATTTGGGATTATCAAAATATGATTTGGGATTATCAAAAAATTATTTGGGATTATCAAAACAGGTGAGTCCAATAGTATTTATATCAAATATCCTTTCAATATATCAAATAATCCTTAAACATATATCACATGTGATGTGCTATACTTATTAATATATCAGATGTTATGTTGACATGTATCAGTTTTTTTAAAATATATATCAATGTTATACGATTTATATTAATAAATATCAAAGGTTTTTTTATCATGTGTCGAATATTTTGTAAATATATATCAAATTTTTTTTGACCACATATGAAATACATTATGAAACATTTTTTAGGTGAATTGTTTAGATTCATAAAATAAGTTTTCACCAAACATATTAATTCTAGTATATGAAATTTAAATTATTGTACATAACATTTAAAATCTAGTAAAAATATTTATTGAATGAATTAATTTGATATTTATAAATATTAACTGAAAAATAAATCATAAATGGGTCGGTATAGAACATTTTATGAACATGGGTATAATATATTAAGACATAATATTTTTTGTCTTATAAATAAATAACATAAAAGTAAAAAAGAACAAATGAAATATAAAATCATTAAACACTTATATTTTGACATATATAACTATTCGAAAAATACCTATATTATGAAAAAACATTCATTGTGGTTGTATATTTGACCATGAGATTTTTTTTATGTAAAACATTGGAAAAACATTTGGATTTCAAGGAACACTTGAAATATTACACAACATTTTCCAACATACCATATAACAATCTTATAGAAATGATTATTTTTCACCATGGAACATATATTTATTCATAAAACAAAAAATATTTGTATAAAAATATTTTATGTGTATATAGAACATGTATTTTTAAATGAATACTTATAAATTATATATACATGTTTATAAAAGATATTTTCTATTAATAAAATTTCAATATATGGAGAAAATAAAACTTTTAATTATAATTAAAATGAATAATATTTTATGAATGTTTTAATAATTTTTATTGCACCATCATTATATGGTATAAGAAAGAAAACATATGTTATGTGTTTAATCAATGAAACATATAATCTATGTTAAAATACATTATAATAAAAAAAATTTATATATTAAAACAACATGGATTATGTAAAGGCATGAATTTTCAACACATACATTTTTTGATGTTTAGGATTGTGGGGAAGGAAGACAGAGAGATAAAGAGTTGAGTGTGTTATATAATTTTATCTAATAAAAGCATCATGTTGTAATAGGTCCCATTACATATTGAGTTTCTATAAAATTCGATGATATTTATTAAGTGTTAGAGCCAAGGAAATGTATTATTATTTGTAATTATAGACTATATATTATGTTGTAATTTTGATAATTATGGCGTAATGGTTTAAACTATGTCATAATGTGATGTAGTGATGATTTTTGTTTCATAGATAATCATTATGGTTGAATTATTATGGAATAGTTTTAAGAAAATATTTTCAATGATTTCTTTTATTTATTCATAGTGATATTATCTTCATATGAATCTTTTATGGGTTTGAGTTTAAAAGGGGATTTGTTTATGAAAATTTAGGATAAGATCAATTTGTGAAGGTACATTCAAGTTAATACTTTTAATAGGTTAATAATTATGTAATGGAATAAATTATGTTGTAATGAAATTTTATATCATCAATTGGAAGATTGTCTTGATTTAAAAGAGATATTATAACTAGATTGTAAATATTCTTTATAGACCATGGCCTTTGACCTAAAAGAACCATCATTTAGTCATTCAGGAAATGGAAGCGCTGATCCACCTTTATGGTGATGATATTTAAATGGATATAATAGGTTTACACTATGATTTTTAGAATCATGATTAGTTATCCCTCGTCATGTTCTATTGAATATCATTGTACTTTGATTTTTTATTCTTATAATTGATTTATAAATTAAATAGGTTTCTATATTTATAATCAAATTTATTTCTTCTTAGGTGACCTTTCATGATGGTAGAAATTTTCTTGGAACCATTGAGAACTCAATCGAAAACATTAGATTATATTCCTCTCAAATATCATGGTGACATAAATCATGGAAATCCTTCCAAGATTTTACCTTCCTTTATCTGTCCCATATTTCAATTTGAAACCAAAAATAGTGTAAGAAAGGGGATTGGAAATAGGTTTATAGACTCTATATAAAATGTGTAATCTTTGTGGGAATGTGGGAATTTTTGAACCTAGAATCATCATTCAGTGATGTGATGATTCATGAATTGATTAGAGGTAGGTGATTTGCAAACTCATTTTTATACATTTTTTTGATATAAAAATATAATTCTTTATAATCCTAAAGTAAGAATATTATATTAGATTACTTAAATAAAATAAATTGAATCCTATAAGGGTTGTCGATATTATTCTAAATAAGTGATTTTTTTATTATTTATTTTATTAAGGTTATGGAATGTGTTATAGTGATTTATTTCTAAAAATTTTGAACAAGAGGTACTATAATATAGATTTTAAAGTGTAATTTTGTTGGTGTGGTGAGATTGATGAGGCTAGTTATGAATTCAACATGGATATTAAATGAATGTTAGAAAGAATCAATGACCTAAATTATATTAATAGAATGGGGTTTGTTGAAAAATAAAATTAATAGAAAAGTGATAATTTAATTTCTTAATCAATTAGCTAATTAATTATTAATTGGTAAAAAATTATGGTCTAATATATGATGTGTTCAATTATTAAATTGAATTATTTGATATATTTTTTACCATGTTTTATGATTTGAAGATTAGGTGGTCTTTTGGGGGTGGTTATTCCATAGGTGAAAGGATAGTTATAGAGGTGATTTTTAGAGGATGTATAAATTTGTATTTTATTTTTGAGATATTATACATCATTTTAGGTGTTACTATTTATTTTTCACCGAAACCCAAATTGGATAACCTAACCAATTCCCACATAAGGTTTTTAGTATTATAAGAACCCCCAATAACCTAGATGCAATTATAAAAAATGGATAACTACTCCCTTTATCCTACTCTCCCCCATGCCCATGGATTTGGTTATTTAGTAGTGATTATGTGGTGTTGGATATGTGGTTATTGTGTGAGTCATATAGGATATTTGGTTATGGTATGAGGACTATGGAAAAATTCTTCATTTCTGGAATTACATGGAATTTTGAATGGGAAGCGATGGAAGTGTAACAACATAAATCTTTAAGATGTGAAGGAGACTATATTATTTGGGAATTTAGTTTGGGTGACCTTTATTGATATATTTTCATAATTTACTATATATATATATATATATATTCTATATGGATTTTGAGAGTGTATTTATGGTGATATGGGTTATTAGAATGACCAAGAATGGGATCACATGTCAGTTTTATAATTTATTCACCAATGCTTTAGTATCCCCTTTCCACATATATATGAGTATTGTTTGGAATAATGTACATATTATACATGTATATTCATAACTACAATATCTTTTTTAACATATTTAGAGGAGAGTGTTGTAAATCAGGATAGAACCTACTACATTTCAATATTTATGGTCAATGGATTATGGATGTGTTATTTACTATTTTTGGAGAGTATTTTTTAAAATTGGAGATGTTATGTTATTTTGACTTCTTATAAAGTGTGAATCATAGTAGAATATTTTTTATGGTTGGATTATTTTTACTTGTGATTTTTGGGACTAAAGAGTGGTTTTCCTTTCATTACTATGATTAAAGAAATTATTTCCTCCCATACTACATTTATACACACTTTGTGTTATTCATCATACCATGTCATATTGGAGGTAGGTTTCAGGGGTTACACTCAGATTCATTACATTCCAAGGAAGGGTTATAGTGGGGTAAATTCATGATAAACTTGTATTAGAGTGGGTGAGTTTTTATAATATGGAGTGAAATATGACCTATTGAGGCTTTTATTAGTTCGATAAGACAACTGTATCATTTGATATTAGTGTTTGATATTGTGTGGGGGGATAAACTATGATATATTAATAACACTACAATATAATTTGAGGACCATGATAGTCTACTTAAAATTAATAACAAAGATTGTAATAATTATGGGGTTTGATGATATGTTTTGTATATGAACCAATCTTATCTTCACCTATTTTATAATTTTCTGATTTTTTAGAGGAGTTAAAATGAAACTAAGGTACATTAAATTAATTAAAATATAATTGGATTTAATGTTTTATTTTATTCATGAACTCATTGAAGGTATATTATAGCCTCATGTAGTTCAGGTTGTGTAGTCTTATCAATATTTTATAGATATTCGTCAGTATATTGACCAGGAAGAGGAGAATTCATAGAGGATAAAATAGTGTGAGTATCAAAAACATAATTTTTAATAATATACGGAGTTAAATATAAACCAATATATAAATTCATAACTTCATGTGGTGTATATATAATTTGTATATATTCGTGTGTTGGTAGATAATTAGATTCTATTGGAAGTAATTTTTTTGCGAGTGTGGATCAAGAGCGGTGGACAAATTATTCAGGTTATCATGGTGCTTCAAAGGTCATATGAGAGAATTTTAGGATTCATTTATTATTATATAATAATTATTGATGCTTTTATAAGTGCAGTGAATATCAGTAACAATCATTACAAATTACATAAACATGATTATTAAGAAAATAATCCAATCTCTTAAATTTTAGGATCTTTATTGTTTATATTTTAAAATTATTAGTCCAAAAACATTTCATAAATATATATCAAATCAAAAATTTCAAACATATACTTAGTATCCATTTTTTATAGAAAAAACACTTTTATTGTATACCGTGTTTTATTTTCCTAACATATCTTCATAGTTTTCTTCATAACTGTATATTTAGCCCTACTCTTTATTAATATCCTATGAAAATAATTTTGAAATGTCATATGAGCACAAAAAACTCATTTGGGATCATAAAAAAGAAATAAAAAAACTTATTTGTTCATGAATACTTATATAAGATATTTATTTTTCAATGTTAATCTTTGAGCATAAATTAAACATTTTATTACTCAAGAAAACTAATTTTCAACCCAAATTTTTTCAAAAAACATTTCAAAATAAATAATAAAGTAGAAATAAAATTAATGAAGGTTATTTTTTATTCATGGAAAACATATTAAAATTAAGAAAAAGTTATCCATTTCACCCTTATAGATTAGTATATAACTTCCTTTAAACATTAGCTTATGAATAATAACATGGGAGAATAACATAAAGTACATGTTATCATAAGACCATTGAAATGTAGGAAATTTGGATGTAACATATAACATGAAATAAAAGCAAGTAAATTAAAACTATAAATACAACTTCACATGGATAATTTTTTTCCAAAATGTTTTAGGTTTACTCCCAAATCCCATATATAACCTCTCATAAGACAAAAACATTACCTAGCGAATTAGATCACTATCTAGTTTCACCCATCATAACCTGTTTATGATTTTTTTGCAACAAAATTAAATAAATCATAAGGAATATTCATTAAAATTACCATGGTAATAAATGGGTTTCATAATATTTCCTCATATCATAATTAATGTAAATTTCATAAATATTCTATAAAGATAAAGGGTTCTTCCCAGAAATCCATTAACAAAATAAAATTTCAATAAATAATGAAAGTGGGGCTTTATTTTTTTAATACATGACATATATTAATGGAATAAAAATATCAACTATTTTTTTCAGTGATGGGAAAATCTGTTGTCACCATATATGATAAAATAGAACATTCCATTTTCCTTTTTTAAAGAAAGTAAAAATGTTCTGTATAAAATTTTTAATAAGATTCTAATTGAAATATTTTAAAATAAATTAAAAAGATACATAAAATTCCCATTATAATTAGTTTATTATCAGATAAATATATCAAAAAATAAATTTAAGAATATGGACATGGAAGATAAATATTTAGAAAAAAACATTAAAACATTAAATATGAAGTTGTTATAGTAATGTGTCCATTATCTCGAGTCTAAATCATCATGTACATTAATTATATTATATAATAATAAATATATGTTAATTATTTTATTGTTTAGTAACCCATTTAATGTTTATTAATCCTTTAATTTATAGGTTATAGTCAATTACTTTAATCAATTAACTTCATATCGAAGGTTTTGATGATATTCAGCTTATATGTGTATAATGAATTTGGTAGAGAGACTATGGTAAAAGTGATCATTATTAAATCATCTCAATTAAAATAATAATTACATAATTATCATTTTTATTTATCAATTATAAATTTAAAACCAACCAGGAAATACTTTTATGAAAAATGAACTACGCTACAATCCGGCAGATGGTGGGTTTTACGTATGCCTGAGTAATGTTTGCATTTTTAAATGATCATTATGGGATGAAGTTAATAATAATTTATCTTTAAATATGTATAATTATATAATAAATATCATATTATTTTTGTATATTCACTTACATAAACCATCCATGTGATACGGGAATAAAAAAAATCACATTTCCTAATAGAGGTTGTAATCCATGTGTACGCACGAACGATGTTATCATTTCTCCATAAATGAAAAGGTAAAAAATAGAGGATATATTATATTGAAAAAATGATAAATATTTTTTATTATAATATTTATACATTAAATCCATAATTATATCCTTATGGGACAGGTGGTGATGGAAAATGAATTATATCAGTTTGTGAGGCGGTAGTCCTCCATACACACGACTAATGGTTTCCTTTCCCTCTTGATTAAAGAAGGAAATAGATATAGGTTATGAAATTAAAATAATAATGCATTAATATAGGTTACATACCTGATTTATATTATCATCATGGTTAATGAATATTTGAAGGAGGTACAAGAAGAAATAAATCCAAAACATTCGGTTAAAGACTATACCACTTCTCGAGATAACTTCATTTTCTTTACAACTTAAACCCTATAAGGATGTTGTTATTCCCATACTAAGACTTATATACCATGGTATGGGATGTTATTAAGGTATTTTTTTCATATATTTGTTGATGTAAATGTTTCTCGAAGTGTATAAAAGATAATAGGGGTTCCCTTTTGTAATGTGGTGAGAAACATTCAAGGAATTTATTAATGTATTAAATTTATATTAATTAATTCTCATTTTCCAAAGGATACAAAATAATATAATTATAATATGTTATTATTATGGGTTTAAATACTATCAATAAGTAAAATTTTTATATGTTTAGAATACATTTTTACCTATATCAGTTTTTATTACTTATGTTAACTGTTTTTGATAATTTCTAGGATAATAATGTTTTTACTCTTTAAGGGTCAATATATTAATTATAAAAGTAAAATTGGACCATAAATATTAAATATTTGATATTTATAAAAATATAAAAATCACTTTTTAGAATATATTATTTTTATGAATTTTGAATCATTTAATAAATTATTATTTATTGTAAAAAAATATTAATTTCATTTTTAGACCTAATCATTTAATTTGACATCGAATAAAACATGAAAACAATGTAATTAAAATATAATATATTAAAATCTCTATAATAAGTTATTTTTATCAAAAAAATTATATATCACAGTAATTCATTAATATTATATTAATTTTAACATTTTTAAGGTCATTTATTTTATTTTTCAATTAATTTAATAAATAATATATCAGTGTTGCGTAATTTTTTGAGGTAATTATTTCCTCCATAAAAATAATATTATAAATTCCATGATAAAAAATTAATTTACCTTTAAAATTAGTATTTATAATATGAAATAATTTTTATCCACCATTATCACAAAGTATTATTAAAATTAAAATCAAGAAAGTGACATTTTTTAAATTATCTTTTATTTAATTATTATAAAGGTCAATATCACATCCAAATAAAAAAAATCAGAATTTGGGATGATTATTGACCAAATAGACTACTAAAATGAAATTAATTCAACAGTTAGGGTTGTTTTCCAGTCTTTGTCTCATTTTTTACCTTAATTACTCGATTTAGCATTATTGTGGTGATAATTATTTACATAGGTAATTATTCCTAACAACCTAAAATAAAATGGAAATATTTAATAAAATTACATATTGATTCCAAATATGGAATAAATTTTTAAAGATTCAATTTCTTGAAGTGTTGGAGAATAATTTAAGAGTAAAATGAAAAATGCATTGATATGAAGTTTCTCATAAAAATACCTTTTAGGTATAATATTTTTTATACCAAATTAGACCATAAAAGAGATTAAAATAAAGTTAGTTATATTATTCATAACAAAATATAACTTTTTTAAATTTTTAAACCATTTTAAAACAAAATGTTATTTTTTAAATTCATGAAACAAAAATACAATTTTCAATAAAAAACCTTATTTTTCACTATTCAATAGAAAATAAATATTTCCAAAAAATTCCAAAAATTCTAGCCTTAGATAATTTGGATATATGATTTGAATAATTATATCCTTTTTATTAATTAAATTTTTTAAGAGTTCTATTAATTAATTATAATATTCTCACATAAAAAAAATTAAATACATTTTTTAAGAAAACTTACTTTTTTGAAGAATAAAATGACTTCTCTAAAAATTAATTGTTTATTTTCTAAGAATTAATTAATAAATTTTCATTAATTATAAAATATTTATATATTTCATTATGTGGTTAATACTTTTCAAAACTTTTAATTTAATAGCTTTGGGATAATGATAATATTTAAATAATATTATTTCATGGTTTCTTTAGGATTGGTGTTGTGTGTTGTGTACTTTATCAAACATAATCATCATATTTTAAAATATTAAGGTGTAACATTATCCCTCACCCCCCCAGTATAAATTGCATCCTTTCAGTTTCAACTTGATCTCGGTATTCAAAGGATTAAAATTTGAGAATACATTCTTTTAAATCCCACATCCTAAAAATGGTTAATAAAGCATCCTACTAAAAAGAGGGAAAAGGGAAGTATAAATGTCATCTAGAATAACACATACTAGGTTTCCAAATAGGATAAAATTAGTGGGAATTGAAAACATAGACATTAAATAAAAAATAATGTCAAAAAAATGATTGATAGTTACATAGAACATTTATCAAAATAAAGTGAATGATCATGAGAAAGTTAATGGCCACAACACAAAAAATCATTGAGAAAAAGACCATAAAAAATAATGAAAATATGATATATATATATATATATATATGTTTATTAATATTTTTTTCCTAGAGTTCAGTTATTCATTTATAATCAAGACTAACAGCTTTAAAAAATAAACTTACTTAACATGTAAAAATTCACCATTCGATCAATTTTCATCATAATATCATCTTTTTCCCTAAACAATGAGAATTCTAGATGATTTTTTTTCATTCCTAAAGCACTAAAATCAACATCTAATGGGGTTTAATAATTCATAAATTGGATAAAAAAAATTAATCGTGTATATAAACATTAAAAAACCCAAATAAATAGCACAAGGAAATATAATTCCAAAAATTAATAAACCATACTATGAATAAATACAACATTAATCTTAAAAACCTTGACAATAACACCCAATGATTGACATATATCATATGATATATAATTATCCATAAAATTATTCAAAAAATTCTTGAAAAATATTTAATCTATCACACTATTACTATATTTTTTCTTTTATTTTATTCTTTTCTTTGGGTTTAATCTTTTGGTTGGGGTTTGGGTTGAGTCCCTGATGAGATTTTTTGTGTTTTGGAGTTTTAGGGTGGTTTTCAACATAGTGAATGCTCAATGTACACATTTTGAGGGTAAATCATACTTCTTTTCAAGGATGAGTTTGTTTTTAGTTCATTTTTTCATGAATGGTTTGACTTTCATGGCATGAACCTTGTTTTGGAGAGTCTGTTTAAGGAAATGGAGAAATCATGCAACTCTTGGGCGGTGTCTATGATAATGCATAAGGCTATTGAACGATTAGAGGAAACCATATGTTAAGCATGGGGGATCTATAATTTTAAAAAACTATTTATCATAGTTGGTGCACGCTCTCCCAAACCATGTGTCTATCCCATGTAGGTTTCCTCATTTTATAGTAGGGTGCGTACAGTTGGCATGGGTTTTGTCAAATCATGTTTCCAAAACATGAGTGTTTCATAGGTGTCTTGTAAACATGATTTTTCATGGTTTCTCATCCATCTATTTTACCCATTTTGGATTTTCCACTACTTTCTCTTCTTAGTTTCATGATAGGGATTCACATTTTCCTCTCTTCTAGTTTTCCTCCTTCCATGGAAGCCTCTATATGCTTCTATGGTGAGTTTCTCAGGTTTTCTTGATTATTTTCTCCTCTAATTCTATTACTCTCTTTATTTATTGGATTATCATGGTTTGGGTCCTTCTTTGTAGAAACATAAAGGGAGTTTTGGATAATTTTGGTGGATTTCATTTATTTTATGGTGTTCGGATAGCCTCTTGGGGTTCTTTCTTCCCTCTGTTGGCATTTCATTATGTTTGCACACCGATGAGGTAGTTGTTTCCTTCCATTTCCTTTCCAGAATATTCTATGTGATACTTGAGAATTAATAATTAATTTATAAATGTGTTATTAAGGATTTTGGGTAGTTGGTGTAAATTTATTTTTCAATTCGATGTAAATTTAATGAAGATTATTTTTCAAATGGTTTTCTTAACTATTCCTATAAGTATATGTATACTTGATTTTTGTTAAAATTTCATTGGACTCATTAAAATATATTTATATTTTTTGAGATAATTATTTTCCCTAGATGGGTTTTAATAAATTTTAATAAATTAGTATGATCTTGGTGGGAGAGTTTTGGTGTTTTATATGGTTTAAATCTTGTTTGCAATTCCTTATCATTGATCATCATGCACTTTGTGTTTATTTAATTGGTACCTTTTCACTTTAAAAGTTTATAGCTACAATTCCATTTGATGGGGGAATATCTATATGTTTATAGGGTGAATATATAGATAATCTCATAAATGATGATGGTATTACATGGAAAATGTCCCCCTTGAACCTAGTTTTCCAAAGTGCTCCACTTTCACTCATTATTTTCTTTAATCCTCTTCTTTCCAAATGGTTCTTCTAAAACCTCAAGTGCTTTAAAATGGATTATTTTTTCTCAAATTAATTCAAAAGATGTTTCAAATGTTCAACCTAAATAATGTAATTCTTGTAATATTTATGTGTGGTTTGGTTTCTAAATGACAAAAATGCCCATTTAGAATCTTTTGTACTTTTATAGAGTTTTCTCCTTTATTTTAGTAATGGTTTAGAAATAGAATTGGTTATGTAAATTATAATGAATGGTTCATAATTTTTGATGATTTTGAAAGTGAATTTAAAACAAGTGATGATTATCCCCATTTGGTATTTGGGAATGGAATGATGTGTTATGGTAATCTCTACGGTTGTCCCTCCGAGGATAGGTCCTTTTTATAGGCTCTGTCAGATTTTGAGATAAACAATAATGATGCAATATGTGGGTTATAATTTTATGCCATGTGTTGGATTAAATCATCATTCTCCTTGTATTATTATCATTGGATTTCTACAATTCATCTATATGGATTATTTTTGGTTTCTTTCTGGTCTTGATTAGATGAGTTGGTACCCATGGATTTATCGAGAAGTCAGTGGTTTATGCCATTGGGGAGGATAGTTTTTACTAGACAGTTGTTGATTGACAATGCAGATGCACCATACACTGAAAGGTTAGACAAACCCAAGAAATTACATGGATTTATTCTATATATGTTTAGTATGTTCCCATGATTATTATCTATATGTTTTTTATTACATTATACTTGTTTTTCTTCTATATTAGTTCATAATTATTTTCCCCTTTATTTTTCTGATATTATTTTCGATCACCAAGTTTGGTATCTAATTTTTGTATTGGATTTTTCAATTGGGTTTTAAGATGGAAATACATTATGAAAAGTTGAATGTGGTGTGTATTGTTTTAAAAATGGAATGTTTTGTTTGGTTCATTAAAATTGTAAAATCATGTTTTCTATATGTATTTAAAACTATCATTTTGGGATTTTTTTTTGGGAAAATAGATGTATGGAAACTAATTTTTTACCTACTGATGTTTTTATGCTCACACCGTACATATGCCACTTAGCATCGGTAGTCTATACCTATTTTTTAGGTTTATCATCTATTCAGGTTTCCCATTGAGTGGTTTAGTTATATGGATAGTGATGACCAAGATGTCATGTGGATATCATATTGCTTATGGTTTGGTCTCAATTTGGTTTTAGTTTTATTTGTAGTTTCTGTTTTTCTAATTTTTGGTATATCTGCATTGGTTTATGTATTTATTATTATTCATATGTTATTGGATTGTTGAGTGCTCTATTTGAATAATTTATTTCAGTTGTTTATTGGGAACAACATTTCCCTTATAGGTTAACATTTATGTATAATTTTATTTGTAATGTCCCCAGTCTGGAAGCCACTAAATCGATGCTTTGAGCCGGTTCATCACATGACCACAAACGCACCTCCCCATATGCCAGAGGTTGTCGACTAGCAGCGTGGATCTAATGATTCATGTGAGGATATAATACTCTCTTTACTAGTATAAGCCACGGAAGAACATAATATAAATATCAGAAACAATATGAACTACCAATTAAATAAAAATATCCAAACGTTTCCCAGATAGGGTACAAATAAAAAATTAAATACAACCATGTCATATCATACTAATAGTTCTAGTGAAAGAAACCCAAAATAAAAATAATGGACCAAATCCCCCAACGGGTCAAGACTCCAAGTCCAGGTCCTTCTCCATGTTCATCCCAATCCCAACTCAACATATTAATGTAGGGCCTTTTCACTTGTCCTGACCTACAACCAAGAGATCTATTCAGGTACCCAACAGCGGCCGAAAAAGGGTGTGAGTACAAAACTCTATAGGCCTCCAACAAAGGTGTCTAAAAAATATCAAGTCTAATAGATAGTTTATGCAAGTGAAAAATGGTAAGAAAGAAATGGATAGTTTGGGTGACATTAGTTAACAAGGATCATTTAATTCATAACTATCATTTATCCCAATTCCATTTCTTATTACATCTTCATTACATAAGCCATATTGATCAAGTGTTCCATGGGTTAGGCATAAATATCATCTATATAAGGGTCTAAGGAACTCATTCAGAATGTATAGAGAAAACAAAGCAAGTCCCTATCTCACTAGGAATCTACATATCACATCAATACATTTTCTTCACCTCAAAGCCTCAGTCCGGGTGGAATGAAATCAATACAATAACCTCACCTTGGAGCCTCAGTCCAGTGAAATGGAGTTAATACAATAACCTCACCTAGGAGCCTCATCCCAGGTGGAATGACGTTAATATAGTAACCTCAAATCAGAGCCTTAGTCCATGTGGAATGCAACAGTTTGGGAAATATTTCATTAATCCTCATCCCTAACCCATGCATTCAGGGTGGAGTTTAGAGCATCAGTCCAACCCAACCCATGGCTGTAGAACCTTAGTTAATACCCCACACTACCAAGACATGTTCACATTCATATTTATCAAATCACCACAACCATACCATAACACAACCAATTATATTCAATTCCATTGGATATCTCAATTCATAACACAAAATAACATAACCAATGCCATTGGGAATAATTATTAACAATGCATAACAAACAACATGGGAATAAATACTATGCTACAACCCCTTAACAAATTTTCTAATTAAAATTTATATACATCAATCCAAATTCCCATTTACATGCATTAACCCATTAGGTGTATTCAAAATCCCCTTTTCCTTATCCAAATTCATCATTGGCCATTCATTACTAGGACTCTGATTCACATACTTCAAGCTTAGTATCATATTCACCCTGGGCTCTATATTCTCACACAATGGACCTACATTTACTTAGCTAAAATCTAAGTCTGGGAATGTGGGAAAACCCCATGGGTGTCGCTAACATAGGTCGAAACGTCCTCCGTGCATCCCACAGGGATCACAAGGGTTTCATTAGGTTTTCTAGAATCCCCAAACATCACATCACAATAATGGGATGACACACTATTCATAAGAGGGTAAGAATCAAGACACTTCATGCACAAATATCTATAAAACTCAAGGTATATAACTTGTAAACCACCTACCTTGAATCGGATGATGAACACACTCTTAATCGTGGCCATGGATCTGGATTCAAGAACCCCTTAAAACCCTAACCTAGGTTTCACCAGAAAAAAAATGGGTTTAGAGATTCAAAAGAAGATGGGAGAAACCTTAATACCAAATCCAAAAAAGAGAGGGGTGGGAAGGATTAGACTTAACCAAAGCATCGATCTGCAACCAACAGCACTCCAAATGGACAAGAATCGAAGGAAAACCACCTCTTGGTAGCTTGGTTCAGAATGGTTCATCACTAGCATTGAAGGGTATGAAATTTAGGGCAATCCCGAGTTGGGTTTTAAATCCCGAAATGGAAAATTTGTAAATTTTCCAACTTTTCTGTGTCGCACAGTTTACCCGCATGTTTTTCCATAATGTGTGAAAATCGTCTGGAAGATACTTTCTGAATACACCCATTTTTTCACAGTTTACTGGGATCATACATAGTTTTCCACAACCATTCCCAGACTATGTGAAGGATACTATCCGAGGATGGTTGGTCTGTACAGTACATCCACACAGTTTACCCTAACTGTGTGCAGACTGGTTGCCTTACACTACTTGTTATAATTGCTTTTATCTTCACACCCAAATCCCCCCAGGGCACCCTCGAGTCCCCACTTGAACTTAGGAAACACCTATGTAGCCTTAATGGGGATACCCAAGGCAACACATAAACCAAATCATTCTTAAAGAATAATTGGGACCTTACAACCTTCCCACTTTATAACAGACCCTTATTTAGCTACTCTTCTGAGAATCACTAACTTTCATAACAATGGACCATTCCACAAGTCATGTCTATCAATTCCCACCTTCCATGATTTCAGTTTTACATTACAATCTTATAGAACATGAATAAAGGGTATATACATGCCCCACAAGTCTTCCTCACAAAAACCACAATAAGAGCAGAAAACTCCTCAAGGATTCATCCACTTCAACCGTTTTCTCTACGAAAACTTCATGTTGAAAACATAGGTGAAAACACATAACTCAGAACACAAGGAAACTTAGAACACAACATTACATCTTCACGGAGGAACCAATCGACACATCATTGGCCTGATCCTATTCACAACTCATGAACCAAATTACATGGCATCATTTTCCTACTCCCCCAACTCTAATGGTGACCAAACCCAAAATCACCCAAGTAAGAACCAATGATCATTCCAACCACATTTCTTGTCAATTCAACTCCAAAATTTCAAACCAAATGCCACCCAAAACTCTCGGGTACTAAACAAACTAAAATCATTCCAAGGTGCACTTATAGGGCTGACTTACCCGAACGGTGACCACTCGTGTCCTTCCAACCCTAAACTCTAATGACTTAATCAACCAACCATTTATCCGGTATGGTACTCTCTTCCATTTCTAGTTACTTAGAACCTCCCCCATCGACAATGGACCATTATAACTCAACCCAGCATTCCCATCATATAATATGTTCCCACTCACCAAGCCTGATCATCCATAGGAGCATTATCATGGCTTGGCATCCAACTGCACTGTCATAACCAGTGGGAATACATCCCTACACTATCCATTCATGGACAAGATCATCCTGACCTCACTCATATACAACTTCATTTCCAAACTGTGCTTTCATCTTCAAATCCCAGAGGTGGGTCACTCTCACCTCACCCGTTCAATTTTATCATCTTAGGTCAGACCTCCTTCGACTGGCTTTCCCCAGAACACCCACCTTCCACCAAGGGTACGCTACCCCTTTCTCAACTTCCCAAGGTTCTTACTAACTTGATTTCGTTCATTGTCATTCCATACAACCACTGAGGTCATTTTCTGAATTCTTGTAGAATTCATTATCATGGAATTACCTCCCTCAATACTGTCATCGACTTCATCCTTAGCATGACACCACATCACATGGCCAAGGTTCACCCAACATCACGATGTTCCAAAACCACACAAGGGAAATTGACCTGAGTCTACCCCCAAACTCCATTGGAGATATAAGACACCAAATTCTCTTTCTGTAGCCTATTTTCAAATCCAACCACATCCTCCTACGACCCAACACATGTCTCAAAAGATTCACTTGGAACCACCTTGAGCTCAAGTCAACACTTGTCTCATTTTTCACCACATCCATGTTCCACATGCCTCTCCAAGTAACCTAACATGCATCTCATCAGTTCCTCGTTGCTACCATACTGCCACTATGTTGCCACGATGTTCTCTTTACAATATCCATGGATGATTCATCACTCCTCACCTTAGGAGTGTCGTTACCTTTGCTCACCATGAGGGATTCCAACCACCACATCTTAAAACCTATCACAAATTGAACCCCAAACATAGATATGGTCATCCAACCTTTTATCCCAAAAAAATAACATCACCTAGTGCCCATTCATGGCTTCCATGAATAGAACCCAAGGAATTTGTCGACATTCTTCCCATCCTGAGGTCCTCAACATACGCCATCGAGGGTGTACATGTCATCATCAAACTCCACGCATACTTCTTCCTTGTGCGTAGACTCTATGATGTCCCTCATCCAAACAAACACCTCCCAATATCATGGCATGGTCCATATATTCTAAATATACCTTGGATGATGTCAAGATGTGGTTCATGCTCATCACTAGCTAAGGTACACTAATATGTTGTTGAAGAATACCACCACCAACTTATTTGTTTCTGATGTCAATCTATGGGACACCATATCCTGCCCGAAATCATGGGCTTCGCTACTGAACGTGACACATCAACACTTAACCATTACCACACAGGTCTGATTTCAAACCAGGTTCAACCATATATCCACAACCAAAAATTCATACACACAAGTTCAGTCACATGACCACCCTTACCTCAGGTGTCACCATTGAGTGAAATTATATAACCACACATTAGCCACCCTCATCTTTTCTATTCAAAACAATTTCTAGACCTCCATTAATCCTCACTAAAACGGGTGAGTTGGGCATTCTAGCAATAAAACCATTCGAAACAAACCTTACCTCTTATCACAAACACTAGGGTTCCCTTAAGAAATAACCATACACAACTAGACCATCAGCCTTCCCACTTATCCTTACGTCACAAAACTGCACCAAGAAGCACTCTATGTCCCACTTTCAAAGTCCAAAACATCCACATGTGTGAAACACATCCAATAGTACTAGAATCCTTCTCTGACCTCTCTCATAGGTCACCTTGATGGTTGAACAAAACGAACTCCCTTGACTAGAGTCACAACCAGCATAAGCCATTGGCCCTCTCTTCAGGACACACTTTTCATGACATGAACAAAGAAAAGATCATGAATGGAACTCTCACTCCCATTCCAACACAAACATTGCTTTGCATACCAAACAACCATCTTGTCCAGGTTCCACACCAAAGGTGTACACATTCATCAGTACTACGGAAAAACATACTCTAGGAATTCGAGTCACAACTCGCAAGGTCTCTACTCACAAGGTCACCAAGACCCTGGCACTATCCTTAGGTTCCATCATTCTATCCATACGGTCATGGACCACGAAAGATTACTCATTCAAATTACCAAACAACACCTCGCAACCCAATGTCCACATCCCTACCAAGGGTTCACTAACCACACCACCTAAGCCATATCATGAACGGAAAGGACTCACAATACCAGCCTAAAATCTCCACTATGGAACTCTCACTGCCCCAACCCATGCATACACAGGTCAAACTAGCAACCCCATGGATACCCACATTTGTACCCAAATATTATCATTCCAAACTTGTCATTCACTTGACACTTTGATGAACAACCGATAGAATTTTACCACAGATCTAAAGATCCCATGCGATCAACCCTAAAAAACCATTCTTCATACTTTACCCCAATAGTCATCATCACACTTATAACACCACCCCCTACCATACCTATCACTCTCATGGTCAACATGGATTAACCAACTTTCTCAATCACAAGTCTTTCATCAAAACATCTTCAAACAAATTATTCTTTCACAACATGATACATTCTTCTTAAGAATATTTCCCATTTCACAACATGTTAAAATCATCATTTTAACACATTTACATATTTTATTAGGCAAAATTCCTTAAAAATTTTACCATCATTATGCAACCATTTTTCTTTTGGACACCAAATCAACCATTAAAATTTATTACAACCCAAAACATTAACCCTATCACAACATTTATCATTTTCATTCTTTTCATTCACCCACATGAATTACAATTATTAGGAATAATTTTATTTATATTTATCAAGGTTGTAAAAATTCATTCCACCCTCTATTCCCCAGACACTCATCCCATGTGTGTGCCTATTCTGATGCATGCCACTGATATACTTAGGTGCCTACAATGATGCTTGAATGCACATCCCCATGTCATTCCGAAAATGAGAGAAATATTATAAATCAATAAAATCACACAACATGTGCATCACCCAACAGTGAAATATCATTCAACTGTAACAACACAAATCAAGAACAACAACTCCCACCCAGGGTGACTTTGGTTTTCCCTCGTACATGGGTTAGCTACTCCCAAGAACGATGTCACTACCAAGGCTCGACACTGTAAAAATCTCTTGTCTACCATCCCCAAATAGAAATAAAGAGAAAATAACTCCTCTGATACCACATTGTCACATCCCCAACCGATAATCCACTAAACCGGTTCTCCGAGTAGGTCGTCACAAGACCTCAAGCACACCTCCTCGTACGCTAGAGGTTATCGACTAGCATCGAGGGTATAATGAGTCACGTGAGGAGACTGTACCCTCTTTACCATAGTAAGACACAACATGACACAATATAAAAAGAGTAAACAATATGAACTAACAATTAAACAAGTATATCCAATCGTTTCCCAGACAGGGTACAAACCACAAATCAAACTCAACCATCTCATGTCGTAATAGTAGTGCTAGTGAAAGAAACCAAAAATAAGACAAATGGACAAAAATTACAAAGAGGTCCTGAATCTAAGTCTGGTTCCCTCCCCATGTATTCCCTGAGACTAACTCAACATCTTAGTGTAGGGATTTTTTCCTTGTCCTGACCTATAACCATGAGTTCTGTTTGGGTACCCAACGATGGCTCGAGCAGGGTGTGAGTAGAAAACTTAGTAGGCCACCACCAATGGAGTCTACAAAATATCCAGTCTAATTGATAGTGCATGCAAGTACAAAACAAATGGTATGAAAGAAAGGGATATTTCAAGTGCCATTAGTTAATATGGTTCATTCAATTCATGGCTAGAATTTATCCCAATTCCATTTCTTATTCCATATTCATTACATAATCCATATTGATCACATGTTCTATGGGCTAGGCATAAATATCATCTACACAAAGGTCTAAGGTAATCATTAAAAATGTATAGAGAAAAAAATTCCCTATCTCACTAGGTATCCACATATCACATCAACACATTTTCCTCACCTCGAATCCTCAGTCCGCATGAAATGACATCAATAGAATAACCTCACCTTGGAGCCCCAGTTTGGGTGGAATGACGTCAATACAATAACCTCACATCAGAGCCTCAGTCCAGGTGTAATGATGTCAATAAAGTAACCTAACCTTAGAGCCTTAGTCTGGGTGGAATGAATCCATTAGGGGAATAAAGCATCAGTCGCCATCCCTAACCCGTGCATTCGGGGTGGAGTTTAAAGAATCAGTCCCACTCGACCCGTGGGCATAGAAACACAATCAATACCCCACACTAACAAGCCATTTTCACATTATTATTTATCAAATCACCACAAAAATACCATAACACAACCAATTATATTCAATTCCATTGGATATCACAATGCATAATACAACATAACATAACCAATGCCATTGGGAATCAACATTCACAATGCCTAACAAACAACATGGGAATTAATACTATTCTGAAACCCCTTAACACATTTTCTAATTACAATTCATATCCATCTACCCAAATTCCCATTTCCTTGACTTAACCCATTAGTTGTATTCAAAAAACCCTTTTACTTGGCCAAATTCATCATTTTCCATTCATTAACCCATTTATCCCATTTATAATTTCACAAGAATCTACCCGCTAATGCATTTCAAACATAATTATCATATCATAGAACATGGTCCCTTCATCTCATTCAATCATTCAGGTGCACCACCTAATTCTCATGTATTAACCCTTTCCCCAATTCATCCCCAATTATCATTTCCCATGATTATCTCACTAATAATAATCATGTATAAAGCTAACCCCCTTAGTTTTTACCTTCATCTCACATAAACCTTTTTAAGCGCACCAACACCCACATAGGTCACTACCCAACCCAGGTGTGTTACTAGGACTCCCATTCACATCCTTCAAGCTTTATATCATATTCATCCTGGGCTCTATGTTCTCACACAATGGCCCAACATTTACATAGCTCAAATCTTTGTTCAGGAATGTGGGCACACCCCATGGGTGGCCCTAACATTGGTCACAACATCCTTCATGCAACTTGTGGGGATCATGAGGGTTGAATTAGGTTGTTTAGTCTCCCTAAATATCACATAAAAATAATGGAATGACAAACTCCTCATAAGATGGTAAGAATCAAGATACTTCATGCACAAATCTCTATAAAACTCAAGGGATATTACTTGTATACCACCTACCTCGAATCTGATGATAAACACACTCTTAATCATGGCCTTGGATCTGGATTCCAGCACCCCTTGAATCCCCAACCTAGGTTCCACAGAAAAAAAGGGGGTTTTATCTTTAGAAGAAGATGGGAGAAACCACAAGCCCTAATCTAAATAAAAGTGGGCTGGAGAGGATTAGACATACCCAGAGCGTCGATTTGCAACCATCGGCACTCCAAACAGCCAAGAATCGAAGGAAAAGTACCTCTTGGAAGCTTGGGTCAGAATGGTTCATCACTAGGGTTTCAAAGGATGAGATGGAGGAAAATCCTTAGTTGGGGTTTTAAATCCCCTGATGGAAATTTTGTAAATTTTCTAACTTTTCTGGGCTGCATGATTTATCTGCATGGTTTTCCAAACTGTGCGCAAACCATGTGAAAGCTACTATCCGAAAACAACCATTTTACATGGTTTTGTGGGATCCCACATGGTTTTCCCTAACTGTGATCATACCGTGAAAATGCTACTATCTGAGGATGGCTGGTCTGCACGGTTCATCCGCATAGTATCCCCTAACCCTGTGTAGATCATCTACATTGCACTGCTTGGCCTGATTTCTTTTCTCTTAACACCCTGATCCCTCAGGGCACCCCCAATCCCCCATCAGAACTTGGGAAACACTTATCTATCCCCAAAAGAGATACCCAAGATAACACATAAATGAAAACATTATTTATGAAAATTTGGTATCTTTCAACCACCCCACCTTATAACGACTCATCCTCGAGCCGCTCTTTCGAGCATCACTAACTTCCATAATAATGGACCATGCCACAAGGCCTATATATCCATTCCCACTTTCCATGTTTCTAGTTATACATCAAAATTCCTACCGAACACGAATAAAGGGAACTGACTTCCCCAAAATCCTTCCACGCCACAACCACAACACGATCTTTAAAACTCATTAATGATTCATCCACTTCAACCGTTCTCACCAAGAAAAATTCATGGGGAAAACTTAGGTGACAACACCTAACTCACAACACATGGAAACTAAGCACACAAAATCACTTCATCATGGGAGAACCAATTGGCACCTTATCATCCCAATCCTCTACACAACTCATGATCCAAATCACTTGGATTCATTTTCCTCCCCCCCCCCCCAACTCTAACGATGACCAAACCTAGTATCACCTAAGGAAGAACACAAGATCCTTCCAACCACATTTCTTGATGATTCCACTCCACAATTGTACAACCTAACTCCACCCAAATATCTCAGGTACTCAACCAAATAAACCGATTCCAAGGTGCACTGTTAGGTCTAACTTACCTGAATGGTGACCACTCAAGTCCTTCCAACCTGAAACTTTGATCACGTCATCAACCTACCAATTATCTGGTGTGGTTCTCTCCACCATATCATGTAACATGGAACCTTCTCCATTGATGATGGACCATCATAACAAAACCCTACATTCCCATCACCTAATATGTTCCAACTCACCATGCCCAATAATCCATAGGATCATTACCTTGGAATCCAGCCACACCATCACAACTAGTGGGAAGACATCCATACACTATCCGTTGAAGGACTAGATCATCCTAACCTCACTCAGGTACAACTTCATTTCCAAAAGGTGATACTTGGTACAACATTATCCCAGAGGTGGGTCACTCTCAGCTCACCCATTCAAGTTTACCATCTCAGGTCAGACCACCTTCATTTGTATTTCCCTAGAACACCCACCTTCCAATGATGGTACGCTACCTCTTTATCACCTTCCCAAGGTGCTTACTAACATGAAACATATCATTATCATTCCACAGACCCGCTAATATCATTTATTGAATTTCAGTGGAATTTATTGTCATGAAATTACCAGCATCCATACTACCATCAATTTCACCCTTGCCATGACACGAAATCACATTGACAAGGTTCACCCAACTTCACAATGTTCAAAAACTACACGGGAGAAAATTGACTTGCGTCTAACCCCAAACTCTGTTGGATTTATAATACCCCAACTTCTCTTTCCACAACTAGTTTTAATATCCCACCACATCCTCCTACGACCCAGCACAGGTCTCACAATCTTCACTTGGAACCACACTGAGCTCATGTCAACACTTGGCTCATTTTTCACCACATCCAAGTCCTTAATGCCTCACCCAGGAACTGTACACGCACCTCACCTGTTCCTCATTTCTACCCCAGTTCCACTATATCATATCGATTTTCTCTTTCCCGTATACAAGGATAATTTATCACTCACCACCTTATGAGTGTCGTAACCTTTTCTCACCAAGAGGGATTCTAACCACTGCATCGTAAAACCAATCACAAACCGAACCCCAAACATAGATATGTCCATCCAACCTTTTCCCTAAAATAAGAAAATGAACATCCCCTAGTGCCCATTCTTGGATTATGTGAATGGAAACCAAGTCATTTTTCAACATTTGGCCCATCTTGTGGTCCTCACCCTATGCCATCGAGGGTGTACATCTTATCATCAAACTCCACACATACTGTTTCATTGCGTGTAAACTCTATGATGTCCCTCATCCAACCAAACACATCCATGTCTCTTAGAGATATCCAGAGCTTCTCAACATACCTGGGATGATGTGAAGATGTTGGGCATGCTCGTTACTAGCTAAGGTACGCTAAGAAGTCATTAAATAACACTGCCACCAACTTATCCATTTCTGATGTCATGCTATGGGACACCATGACCTGTCAGGAATCTTAGGCTTCCCTACCAGTCGTGCCACATCAACACTTAACCATTACAACTCAGGTGTGATTTCTAACCAGGTTCAACCATCCCTCCACAACCAACCATTCATACACACAAGTCCAGTCACGTGAACACCCTTACCTTGAGTTTCACCATCGAGTGATGGTATATAACCACACATTATCCACCCTCATCTTTTCTATTCAAAACAACTTCCATACCTCCATTAATTCTCATTAAAACTGGTGAGTCATGGATTCAAGTGATAAAAACATTTGAAAAAAGCCTTACCTCTTATCACAAACACTAGGGTTCCCTTATGAATGAACCAGGCTTAACTAGACCATCAACCTTCACACTTATCCTTACATTACAAAACTACACCAAGAAGCACTCAATGTCACACTTTAAAATTCCAAAACATCCCCACGTGTTACGAACACCCAATAGCACTAGAAGCCTTGTATGAACTTTCTCATTGTTCACCTTGAAGGTTGAACAAAACTGACTCCCTTGACTGAAGTAACAACTAGGATAATCCATTGGCCCTCTCTCCAGGTCACACTTATCATGAAACGAATGAAGAAAAGTGCGTGAATGGAACTCTCACCCTCATTATGACACACAGTATGCTTTGCGTACCGAACAACCATCTTCTCTCGGTTCCACCCCAAAGGTATACGAATTCTTCGGCACTACGGTAAATAATCCCCTCGGAATTCGAGTCACAACTCACAAGGTCTCTACTCAATAGGTCACAAAGACCCAAGCACCATCCTTAGGGTCCAGCATGCACTCTGTACGGTCCTGGACCACAAACATTTCATCATTCACATTACCAAACGATGCCTCACAACCGAAATTTCACAGCCCTACCAAGGGTTCCCTAAACACACCACCTAGTTCATATCATGACTGGAAAGGCCTCACAATCCAAGACCAAAATCTCCACTAGGGAACTCTCACTGCCTTAACCCATGAATAAAAGGGCCAAACCGAAAACTCCAAGGATACCCATATTTTCAACCAAACATTCTCATTCGAAACGTTTCATTCACACGACACTTCAAAAAATGACCGAAAGAATTTAACCACATATGGAAAGATCCCATGCGGTCAACCCTAAACAAACCATTCTTCATACTTTACAAAAAATTTCATCATCACACATAGAACACCACCCCTACCATACATATCAAAGTCATGGTCAACATGGGTTAACCAACTTACTCGGTCACAAGTCTTTCATCAACACATCATCAAACCAATTTTTCTTTCACAACATAATACTTTCCTCTTAGGCACATTTCCCATTTAAAAACATGTTAGAATCATCATTTTAACAAATTTACACCTTTCATTAGGAAAATTTCATTAAAAATTTTACTATCATTATGCTGTCGATTTTCTTTTGGATACTAAATCAACCCTTACAATTTATCACAACCCAAAACATTAACCTGGTCACAACATTTCTCATATATAATCTTTTCATTTACCCACTTTCATTACAATTATTAGGCATCATTTTATTCATATTTATCAAGGAAGAAAAAAAATAAATTCCACTCTCTATGCCCTGTACACTCATCCTGTGTGTGTTCCTATTCTGATGCATGCCACATATATCCTTAGGTGCCTAAAATGATGCATGAATGCACATCACCATGTAATTATGACAATGATAGAAATATCATAAATCTATCAAATCACAGATCATGGGTATCACCCAATAGTGAAATATCATTCAACTATAACAACACACATCAAGAACAACAATTCCCACCTAGGGTGACTTGGGTTTTCCCTCATACAAGGGTTAGCTACTCCCAAGCACAATCTCATTACCAAGGCTCGACGCTATCCTAATTTCCTATCTACCATCCTTAAATATTAATAAAGAGAAAATAACTCCTCTAATATCACTTTTTAACATCCCCAACCCAAAATCCACTTAACTGGTGCTCTGAGTCGAGTAGTCAAGTGGCCCCAAGCGTGCATCCCCATATGCCAGAGGTTGCCAACAAGCGGTGAGGGTCTAATGAGTCACATGAGGAGACTATACCCTATTTAACAAAGTAAGTCATGGAAGAACACAATATAAATAGTGTAAACAATATGAACTACCAATTAAACAAGCATATACAAGTGTTTTCTAAACTGGGTACAAACCATAAATCAAGTACAATCCTGTCATGTCGTACAAGTAGTGCTAGTGAAAGAAACCCAAAATAAAAAATGGCCAAAAACTCTCAATTGGTCACAACTCCATGTCGGGTTCATACTCCATGTACGTTGTGATCCCAACTCAACATGTTAGAGTAGGACCTTTTCCCTTGTCATGACCTGCAACCAAGAGATCTATTGGGGTACCCAACAGCGGCCCGAGCAGGGTGTGAGTACAAAATTTAGTAGGCCACCACCAATGGTGTCTACAAAATATCCAGTCTAATAGATAGTTCATGCAAGTATAAAACAAATCGTAAGAATGAATGGGACATTTCAGGTGTCATTAGTGAACAAGGATCATTTAATTAATGACTAAAATTTTTACCAATTCCATTTATTATTCCATATTCATTACATAAGCCATATTGATCACATGTTCCACGGGTTAGGCATAAATATCATCTACACAAGGGTCTTTGGAAATAATTCACTATTTATAAAGAAAACAAAGCAAGTACCTATCTCACTAGGGATACAAATATCACATCAACACATTTTTCTCACCTCAAAGCCTCAGTCCATGTGGAATGGCATCAATATGATAACCTCAACTTAGAGACTCAGTCTAGGTGAAATGATTTTAATATAATAACCTAATCTTGGAGCCTCAGTCTGGGTGGAATGATATCAATACAACAACCTCAACTTAGAGCCTCGGTTTGGGTTGAATGCAACTGTTAGGGGAATAAAACATCAGTCCTCATCCCTAACCCATGTATTTGAGCTAGATTTTAGAGCATCAGTCCAACACGACCAATATAAGTAGAACCTTGGTCTATACCACACACTACCAATTCATGTTCACATGCTTATTTATCAAATCACAAAAACCATACCATAACACAAACAAGTATATTCAATTCCATTATATATTACAATGCATAACACAACATACCTTTACCAATTCCATTGGGAATCAACATTCACAATTCACAACAAACAACATCGGAATTAATACTATGCCACAAACCCTTAACACATTTTCAAGTTACAATTCATATCCATCTACCCAAATTCCAATTTCTATTCCTTAACCCTTTAGGTGTATTCAACAACCCTTTTCCTTATCCAAATTCATCATTGGCCATTCATTAACCCATTTGTCCCATTTATCATTTCACAAGAATCTACCCACTTATGAATTTCAAACACAATTCTCATATCACATAACACAATCCCATCATCACATTCAATCATTTAGGTGCACCACATAAATCTCAAGTATAAAAAAATTCAACAATTCATCCCCAATTATCATATCCCATGCTTATCTCACTTAGAAAAATCATATATAAAGATCACCAGCTTAGATTTTCCCTTTATCTCAACTAACCCCTTTTTAATCCCAAAAACACCCACATAGGTCACCGCCCAACCCATTTGTGTTACTAGGACACCCATTCACGTCCTTCAAAATTAATATCATATTCACCATAGGCTCTATGTTCTCACACATTGTCCCTACATTTACTTAGCTAAACTCTAAGTCTGGGATCATGGGAACACCCCTAGGGTGGCCCTAACATAGGTCACAATGTCCTCTATGCATCCCAAGGGGATCCTGAGGGTTCCATTGGGTTATTTAGACTCCCTAAACATCACATCACAATAATATCACGATAAACTCCTCATAAGAGGGTAAGAATCAAGACACTTCCTGCACAAATCTCTATAAAACTCAAGGGATATAACTTGTATACCACATACCTCGAATCTGATGATGAACACACTCTTAATTATGGCCTTGGATATAGATTCAAACACCCGTTCAATCCCCAACCTAGGTTCCATAAAAAAAACAAAGGGGTTTAAAGGTTTGGAAGAAGATGGGAGAAACCACAAGCCCTAATCCAAAGAAGAGAGGGGTGGATAGGATTACACTTAATCAGAGATTTGATCTGCAACCAACGATGCTTCAAATGGCCATGAATCGAAGAAAACCCACATCTTGGAAGCTTTTGTTTGAATGGTCTGTCACTAGGGTTGTAAGGATTGAAATTGACAAAAATGCCGAGTTGCGGTTTTAAATCTCAGGATGGCAATTTTTTAAATTTTCCAACTTTTCTGGGCCACATGGTTTACCCACACAGTTTTCCAAACTATTCACAAATAGTGCATAATCTAATTTCCAAAAACACCCATTTTTCATGGTTTCAAGGGATCCTGCATGGTTTTCCCTAACAGTGCTTAGATCGTGCGAAGGCTATTGTCTGAGGATGGCTAGTATGCATGGTTCATCTGCACAGTTTCACCTAACCATGCGTAGACCATGTGCCTTGCACTGCTTGGCCTGATTACTTTTCTCTTCATACCCCAAGCCCTCAGGGCACCCCTGATCCCCCACCTGAACTTGGGAAACACTTATCTAGCCACAAAGGATATACACATGCCAACACCTAAATGGAAGCATTCTTTAAGAAAATCTAGGACCTTACACTATTTTCTATCCTGGGAGGATCATGAATGCCTCTTAGGCCTTGTCACGGACCATGTCAAGTGTTGGGTTGGATGGAAACCCATACTGGTTCTTAACAAAATGGTATCATAGAATCCCTTTGTTATTTGGTGCATCATCTATTTTTGATATTATTACTTTTGGTGTATGATTTGTAGGTGAATAAAGGTATCCATGAACCATTTCTCATCCTAATCCTATTTTTTCAAAGAATAATTCGAGACTTAAGTCTTTTGATAGATACATATGTATAGGGAAATAAAATGGAAGTGACCTGGTTTTTTATAATGGTCTTACATGTATTATTTACCCATGTGGATTTGATATCTTGACTCAAGATATTCTTAATTGTAGGTTCTTTCTTATGTCATTTCCAACTTACCCATTCTTTAGGTTATGCATGGACACTTGTTCTATATTTTATATATTTTCTATCAGTTATATCATGGATTGATTTTGGTTTGAGTGCATGGATTTTAAAATAAAAATTTTATTTTGAGAAAATGGGGAAATGATTTTCTAGAATGTGGTGTATTTTATTTTTAAAAGTGATTTTGGCATTTTAAATTTTATTTTAAAATGTGTTTGGTAATTTATTAAAAGATTCCATAGAATATGAGGTTTTTCATAGTAGAATAAAAATGGTGGTTTTTAAAGATTATTTTTGGTTTTGGTCTTTGTTTGGTTTATGAGTTGATTTTTTGAGGTAGAATGTTCTTTTAGTTAAATTTTTGGTTGATGATGAATTGGTTTTTTCATTTTTTTTATGGATAATAGTATGCCGCCAAGAAAGATCCCAATGGTTTTCAGTGATTTTTCTCTAGTTGTTTACCCTTCCCATACTCATAGTAGGGTGGCATAGTAGAGCGATTATTAGTTTTACTTATTATCCATTTTTTTAGGTTTATTAGAAGATTTTTAGTGGATTGAGTAAGTTTAAGGTTTCTTCAGATCATTGGGAACTCCAAAATAATTAAGGGTGTGAACTGTTATGGGTTCATGGAAAGGTCTAGGTTTGGATCAGTGAAAGATGATCATCCCATCATCATTACATAGTGAGACGGTGTTGGAAGTCTTTAAGACCTCTATTTTTAAATGGTTAATTCAAGAGGAGGTTAAGGATATAAAAGTGGCATAGCACCTAGGTATTTAGTAAGGTCATTAAATAATGGAGTCCTATGTTGATCTCTTTAATGAGATAATTTCTTTTTATCCTTAGATAGCATTGGATGACTTGTTTAAAACCCCTCTTTTCAATTGTGGTACTATTATAAAGGTTAAGATGCATGTTATTTCATCGATGTAAGTTCTATTTAGGAAGCTATTGGATTAGGAATTTTCACCGAGTTTGTTCCTAGAGTGATTTCTGTGGCGTTGGATGAACTAGTTTCTCTCAATGCTAGTGATGGTTCCTCATATGGTGAGATGTTTGTGCTATAGGAATATATTTTTTAGTAATATCTTTTTTAGTTCTGACTTTTCACTCATTGGACTTCTCACTCTTATGCTTCTAGTGTGGTATGTTCGGGTATACAAAACCATCTTATCGTAATCCATTGATGGTGTGTTGGTAATGTGTTCATTTGGGTCACATGAAGAAACTTTTCATAAAGTTATCCTAGAAGATGAACTATCAATGGAAGGTTGTATAACCCTAACTCTGGGAAAATATATGATTTAATAAACCCAAGCTCTATCCATAGGTCTCAGAGTGAAGCTCCTCATGCAGTTCGGAATTGGTTAGTGTAGGTAACATTGTTCTAGATTTGGAATCTGACATGAAAGTTGAGAAATTTTATGTTTTCCTATGGTATTTTTCTTTGTTGTGGAATGTTTCTCACTTTTTTTTTGTTAAAAAAACATTGATGGCCTTGTTCTCGTGTAATTATATTTGGTCTATCTTTTTGGACATGGGTCTTTTATGAGTTGTCCATTCTTATGGGTGCTTAGAATTTTCACTAGATGATTTTGGTTTCTAGTTGTACTCACTTTATAGATTCTCATTTATTATGTAAATTATGAATTACGTTTTCAGTAACTTATTATATTATAGTTCTATTTATTGGTGCCCCATGTGGTAGGGGTTGATCTGTGAGAGTTTTCCTGGGTTGATTTGTGTTAGGTTTCCCAATGTTTGTGTTGTTTGGTCTTTTCTGGGTTCCCTTGGTGGTTTTCTTGTGTTAGTAGGTCTTTTGTGGTATGGAGAACACTTTTATCATTTCTCTAGGGTTCCCCTTATTAGTGTTTTCCATAGAGTTGGTCAGGTGTGACTTGTGGTGTGATAGTTAACACTGAGGTATGCAGTTTCATTTGGCCTCATTCAGTTTTGAGATCAAGTTTTAGTTTTCATTTGGTTGGGTGACTTTCTAACTGCAGAAGGTTTTTTCATGTTGGTAATTATCACACCCCAATCACCATTTTTATTTTATTTTATTCTTTTTTTAGTGATTGTTCTTTTGGATGAGGATTGGGTTGAGTCCCTTATGATTTTTTTTGTGTTTTGGAGGTTTTGTGGGGATATTAGACCTATTCATTGTTTGTGTGTGCATTGTGAGAGTAAATCGTGTTTCTAGTTAAGGATGAGGGTGGTTTTACTTTGTATTTTTCTTGAACGATTTGAATTTGATTACCATTTCATGGTTTGTTAAAAACCATGCAAGAAAAAGGAGAAAATGTGTGTCTCTTGGGTACTATCCGGGACAAGGAACACGATTTTTGTACAATTAAAGGAAACCATGATTCAAGAAATCATGGAGGCTTTTCAATTTTATAGAACCATTTTATATGGTTACTTCATTGTTTCCCAAACCAAGCATCTAGCTCATTTGGGTTCCCTCCTTCTCTAGTAGGTTTCACACTATTGGCACTTGATTTTTCCAACTATGTTGCTGAACCGTTTGAGTTTCCCATGTGTCTTTAAATTTTTAATTTCCAAGTTCATAACTCCCTCTTTTTAATACATTTTGGGTTTTCCTCTACATTTCTTGACCTAGGTGCATGATTGGTCTTCCCAACCACCACTCTGTTGGTTTCCCTCCTTTCATGGTTACCTCTCTAAGATTCGAAGGTGAGTTTCTATGGATTTCATGGTTGTTTCCTACTATACTTCTATTCATCTCTTTCTTTATTCGTTTCTCTTGGATTGGTTCCATATTTTTCAAAACCTATAGGGTGGGATGGATAATTTTGGTTGATTTCATTGATATTATGGGGATTTAATCATATCTTAGTCTTAGTTATTCCATCTCATAGAGTCTCATTTAATTCCCAAACTGTTTTGTAGTTGTGTTCATATATTTCCATTCCAGAAAAATCCATGTGATACATCAACATTTGTAATTAATTTATAAATTTTTTATTAATTATTGTCAGGTGTTAATGTAAATTATTTTGGAAATTCAATGTTGGTAATTTTATGTAAATTATTTTTCAAAGGTTTTCCCTAATTATATATATAATTATATATTTTTAAGGAGTTTATTATAATATCAATGGACTATCTACAAAGTATTTAGGTGCTTTAAAATAATAATTTTCCATGGTTGGGTTTTTATAAATGGTGATACATGGGAACGAGTATGGTGTGTGTGTTTTTTTTTCATGAACTAACCTGATAACTAAGATGGTCTTCAAATATCCTAAAGGTAATTCCCAATCCTTACGAGTTGGAAACTAGCATGTGGAATCATACAAAATAGAAGTGGGAATGGTTTGGCCACAAAAATTTTGGAAGTAAGGAAATAATAAAGTATTCATATCAAAGTAAACTTCACTAAAAGTAAATTACTAGATGTAAAACAGGAATTTAAAGCCCAAATTATTGCATCTCAATTACCATATAGGGGAAAAAATCCCAAGTCCCTAAGGAAACAACTCATCAAGTCCATGGTTAAATAGCTAGATCCACCTCTAAGAGATCCTTTCACCCTGCTCAAACATGGAAGGAGATAATCTAAAAACACATGAAGGCACATGTAGGCTATGAGCCAAAGCCTAGTAGGATTTCAAAAATATTCCATAAGAAGATTCTAATATCAAGATTACCAATAATTTTCATTGATTTTTTTAAAATATAATGGTTTGGAATTCCAAAAATGAATTTCTAAACAAATCGGTATTTACAATTTAAAATATGAAAATAAATTTATCAATTCATGCTTCACATTCCGAATGATGGAAGAACATTTCAAAATATATGATTTTCAATTTAAAAAAGGATACTTTACATAAATGGCACTTTTCAAAAAATAGATCCAATAAACACTTTTATATAAAACATTTTATATCAATATGAAAGGCATTTAAAACAATTTATAACAATTCTATATACATTTAAAATACAAAAAATAGAGAAACAAGGTCATGTTCCAAGTAGGTAAGATAGTTCTAGGATAAGGGACCCAACACTTTGAGAATAGAAAAGTATGTGCATACATCCCTTAAACTAAGTCCAAGATGATTCCTCACCATCACCTAAGGAATGGGATGTGGTGATATAATATTTTATAATTTTGTAAGTCATGAAAGGTTTTCCAATATAACACACTAACTACCTAAGGATTGCATGTGATCTAGTAAAAAACAATTATGGAACATTTATTTTAAGACTATGTAAAATACAATTATATCTTATACTCTATTCTAATATGCCAATTTTCCCTTCAAAATCCATAATAGGTTATAAAAAATAACATGCCATTTTCAAAAAATGAAACCATTGGGTTTCTATCAACCCCTTTTTAATTCATTTTTCATAAAAAGGTATTTGAAACCAATTAATACAATTTCATAATCGATTACACAATTAAATACAATAATTTAATTCTAAAAAAAATCTATTAATTTCATAAAAACCCCAATTCACTAAAATTGGGTTATTTCACAAATTTTCTATCAAATAAGTTTCAAATCATTAATTCAAAAACATAAATTTCTTAATTTTAATCTATTTTTTTTTAATTTAAGCAATTTAAATCTCACCAATTTCAAATTCAATGCCAAAAAACCATTTTTCATAAAAGCCTTAATTCACTAGAATTCGGTTTTTCCCAGAACTAATTGAAATACATATAATAAAAATACAAAGAATTTAATTTATAGTAAAATAATTGGTATTTAAATAATTAAATTAGGGTTAATATAATTTGTTAATAGAAATGGACCTACCTACCTTGGGGCCAACGAATCTCGAGTGGCCAATACCTAATTGGGATTCATTAACAAATAATGAAAAAATGGAATCTAGATGAAACAATAATAATCCTTGGATTAGATCCATAAATGGGGGTAAAAGTTACACTAATAGAATATAGTTATCCATAAATTATTTGTAAGAAATAGAGAGATCATGGAAGATCAAGTATGAGAGGAGGAAACAAACTAGAGGAGGATCAAACAACATTCACCTAGCTTCAGATTGCTTTTGGGAGGGATTTGAGGGGACAATAATCATCCTTGGTATATCTAAGGATGGGAGAAACTAATTTGGGTTGAATTATATATATCCGAGATATAAAAACCGGGTTTGGGAAATTGAAACTAAAAATAGGATCTCTTAAAATTTCATATGCACTGTTTCTTGGGAAATGACGCATGGTTTAGACAAATCATTACCAGTTCATGTGTCTATTATAAATGGGACTGACTATTTCTCTTAAGGGGATGAATGGATTTATTAACCATTCTAAATATATGTAGAGCTCTCTTTCTAAAGCATTCTACTTTCCAGTAGTAGGGTGCATAGTATGGTAAATCGTGCACTAGCCGAGTGGAAACCATGCACCAGCATAGAATTTTAAACATTCATTAATTTTTAACCTGAAACATCATAAAAAACCCCAACAAAATATCAATTAAAAGTAGGTTTTATGAGTAACATAAAATTTTAATAGGATGTCATAGTTTTTTTGTTTTAAATTGTTTAAATACTGTTTATAATTCCTCGTAATTGATCATGATGCTCTTTGTGTTTCATTAATTAGAACCTTTGGTTCTTTAACTATTTTTAGATAGTGTTCAATTCGATGTGGGAATATCCATAGGTTTAGGAGGTTTACATAAGGATATGATCCAAAATTATTATTTATATCTATGGAAAATTTCCTTCTTCAACCCGGTTTTCCAAAATTATCCTCTTCCACTAATTATTTTCCTTTACCTGCTATTTCCAAATGGTTCTTCTAAAACCCATAGTAATTTCAAAATGGTTTATTGGTTCTCAATTTAATTCAAGTTTGGTTTTAAATTTTAATCCTAAATAAAGGCATGTTTGGAATCTTGAAGTGTGGTTTCATTTCTAAATGACTTAAAGGTTTTATTCGCATCTTCTGAACATAAATGGTGTTTTTCCTTGGTTTTAGAAATGGATTGGAAATTTAATTGGATAATTAAATACAATGTCTTGGTTGATAATTTTTTATTATAAGAAAAGTGTTTTTAAAACTCATGATGTGTAGGCCTGTTTCGAACTTGTGAGTTGAATGATGTGTGATGGGAACCTTTATAGTTATCCCTCAGAAGAGAGGGCCTCTGCAAAGGTGGTGTCATATTTTGGTTTAGGAAAAAAAGGTGGAATATATGATCTATTGGTTTATTCCATGTGTGTGATGTCCTCCTTGTTATCCTTGTATATCTATCATGGGGTTTTTAGGCCTCATATTAAAGGTTGAGTGACATTTTATTTCTTATCCCAATTATACGGCGGGTACCCACGGGATTTATAGAGAGACCAAGTGGGCTTTTCCACTTGTGATGCTATTTTAGGGAATCCAGTTGTTGGTGGACTAAGGATTTTCACAATACACAACCATGTGAGTCCAACCCATGTACTTCTAGTTATTTCATCTAAGTATTTTCATAAAATTCTCATGATTATAATTTGTATGTTTAATTTTATTCCACTAAACTTGTTTATTTTCTCCATTAGTTCTTTCTTATTTGTACTATTTCTTTTATCTTCATAGTATTTATTTTTATCACCTAGTTTGGTATCTCCATTTAGTTATGTGTTTTTAAACTGGGTTTAAATATAGAATTTTTTTTGAAAAGGGAATGTGGTGTGTGTTTTTAAAAAAGGAAAATATGAGTTTGTTTCATTAAAAGAAACACTAACTTATTTTTTATATGTATTTTGAACTAGAATTTTGAATAAAAAAATTAGAAAATTAAATGTATGCACTCTTTGGTGTTTACCTATAGGTATTTTTTTGCTCACACCATACATCTTCCACTAAAAATCAGTAAACCCAGTCTATTTTATAGGTTTAGATACTATTCAGGTCATCCATATAGTATGATAGTTATATTGATGATAGTGAACAAAAGATCACATGAATATCATGTTAGTTTTAGTTTGGACTTAGTTTTTTTAGTTTTGTTTTTAGTTTATTTTTTTGTCATCTGATTTATATCTAGATTGTTTTATGTATTTATTTTTGTTCAATTGTTATTGGAATGATACATCCTCTATATGATTTATTTATTTCAATTGTTTATGGGAAAAAAATTTTCACATCTAGATTAATTTTGATGCCTGATTCTATTCACCAGGCCTAGAGGAATGGGAATACCTCTCGGGCCTTGTTGCGAACTAGTTTGGGTGTTGGGTTGGACGGAAGCTTATCCTAGTTCAGGATAGAACCCTAAAAATTTCAATTATTTAATCACATATTTAACATTTTTTTATAAATAACATCAATCGATATTAATTTCTCATACCAAGAATATATATAATCTTTAAAAGATGATAATTATATCCCTAGATAATTTGAATCATCGTAAAGACACACACAAATCATAAATGCTTCCAAAAATATAATTAAACCTTTATTTCTCATATAAAATCACAAAATATTCTATTTTACTTAATCATATAATGTTCCATTAATTACAAAATAACTTTTCAATCCAATTGATATCTATAAAAGAAAATATCTCTTCATAAAATCAATATAATCTATATTTATCATAATTTTATGTAAAAGTTTTTTGTACAAACCAAGATATCATGTAGGATAGCGGTAGCCATTTCACCTTTGTTGACCATGTTTTATGGGTTCAATCCATGTGGTCTTAATGTATGTGATGTGTTGTCCTTTTACTAAAACTATAGTAGTATAATTATAATAAAATTATAAAAATATGATAGACATACTCAAAAATAAACTTTATTAATTAAACATTAAATAATTTTTTATCCTATAAAGTATATCTCATACCTTTTAGCTTATATCCCCCAAAATGTATGTTTATTATGGTAAAATAACCCCCAAATTAATCCTATGGGTTATATGCATGTCAAACCCGAAAAAAATATCCTAAAATATCATTAATTGCTTTAATATCCCATAAAATAAATCCTCAAAATGACTATTTATGACTTTGACTTATAATCAAACTCAAACATATAAACTCATTATCGTATTCATAACTCTAAAGTTAACCTCACATGAAAAAATACAAGACTCCAATGTTATCTAAACATTTCCTCTGATATCTACTATAAGGAACTATCCATAAACATTAAATAATATGGAGTTTTAGGTCATGAATTCATTCTCTTCAATTTTAGGATCTTTATATTTTAGATTTTTAGAGGATAATTATACCACCCATACATAAATAACTATTACATCACAATGTGTATACTTAAACTTACTATCCATTTTCCTGATAAAATAAAACATTTATGATATAACATGTTTTGTTTTCAAGGAATATACTCACAATTCTCATCATGAACCATCCTTACGAAGCACGTCATGCTCGTTGGGAGCCCTCAGTCGCGGAGGCCGCCGCCATTCTTGCTGGGTTAAACTTCGCGAAAGATCGCGGTTGGGAGTCCATTCACATCGAATCCGACTGCCTTACCGTAATCAATGCTATCAATCTCACTGACGGCGGGTTTCAACCTTTCGGCCCCATTATCCGGTGTATTCACGCGCGGAGACAAGGCTTCAACTCCTGCAAGTTCTCATTTATTAGAAGGGAAGCGAACGAAGCCGCTCACAAGATGGCAGGCATTGGCCCTCCTTACGAGGATTTGCTTTGGTTCAATCATTTTCCATCGTGGTTACGCTGCTGTATTTCTGCTGATCTACACCATTAATGGATCCGCCTTATTTTGTCAAAAAAAAAAAAAATAAATAAATAGGCATGATATTTTATAAATAATTATAGAATATTTTTCTTTTTCAATTTTAAACTTTGGTCTCAAATTAAACATTTCATTTCCCAAGAAATTAAATTTTCTACCCAAATATTTTCATAAAATGTTTCATGATAAATATTAAAGGAGAATCGAAACTCATAAAGGTACATTATCAACCATGAAAAACATTTGAAAACTTTTTCAAAATTTATTTTACATGTTACCCTTTTGAAGTATCATATATATTCCTTTAAAAAAATCTCATGCATAATCACATGAAATAATAACATAAATAATACGGTATCGTAAGATCATGGAAACAATGGAAATAAGGTAGAAACATATAACATGACATAAAAATACGTCATGGTAAACTGTGAAGAAAACATCCCATGGTTGAAAGAGTCCCATAAGTTATTAGTTTTACTATCTAATCCCACACATAATGTATCATGAGACAAAAATATTACCCAATTCATTGGGGAACTATCTGAGCATACACATCATAAATTTCTCATGATTATGTGGAAAATATAGAAATTAATCATCAGGTGTAGTAATAATAATTACCTATGGAAAGAAATGGGTTACATAATCTTTCCTCATATCAAAATAAAAGGACATTTTGAAAAGATTATAAAGTCAATAATGAATTAAATATTATGTATTTTCATATCTGTGTAAATAATCATATTTCTAAAAATACAGTTTTTATTTTTTAATAAAAACATTAAATGAATGTTACATAACATGCGTAAGGGATAAAAAACGTTCCCCTTAATCAGGTTTTTTTTAAAGAATGAGTTTTAGAAATGAACATTTGGCATGTACTACCCCATAAATTTAAATTATAATGATCTCTATATAATTTTAAGATATATATATTCATAATTTAGAAGAAATAAATATTATTAAATAAATATATAAAGTGATTTAGAGTGATAAAGTCATAAACCAAAGAAAAAAAGGGCGGTTCAAAAAGATCCCTTAACAAACATAGATTGCTAAAACAAAGGAATGTTGTGTTTTTATTTGGATAACACATGAGATGTTTTAATGGGATATAAAAATAAAATAATGGTTTTGGTAGTGGGAAAATCAATTTTTTTTATATGTTAATAAAGAACATTCCTTTTTTCCTTTTTTAAATAAAATGAAAATGTTACATATAAAATAGGAAAAAGGATTCATTTTTTCATACATTTAATAAAAGTGAAAAATTAGATCTAAATTTTACTGTATAATTCATTTAGGTCTATTTAAATATATTAATAAAATAATTTTAATAATATAGACATGGAAAGGAAATATTTAGAATAAAATTTAAAATAATAAAAACAATTTTTTTAAAATAAAGTTTCTCTTAACTCAATTATGATTCGTCATATACATTATTTATCTTATTGAAAATTAAACATATATTATTTAATTAATTTTTTTAATAACCCTTTTAAATTTTATTTTTTATGTTATAATCAATTACTTAATCAGTGAATATCACATCTGACATTTTGATGACATTCCGCTTATATGTCCAAAATGACATCAGTGGGTTTACTATACTCAAAGTGGTCATTATTCTATCATCTCCATAATAATAATCATTAAATATTTTTGATTTTTATTTATAAATTATAATTTTCAAACAAACATTAATGATGGTTAAGAAAAATGAACTATGTTACAATCATGTAGATGGTATGTCATACATACGAATGAGTAACAATACCAATTTTTAGTAATAATTATGGAAATAAGATAAGAATTATTTTACCATCACAAAATGATAATAATATAACAAATATCACATTATTATTTTAATTACACTTATTTATACCATCCATGAAATGCTGTGAAAAAATAAAATCACATCACTACAAGGAGGTGTTAATCCACACATACACATGAACAGCGATATATTTTTTCAATAAATTAAAAGGTAATGAAATATATGATAGATTATATTTATATAATTATAAATATAAAATTAATATCATATATATATATTAAATAATTATATCATGTTTTGAGAGGCAGTGATGGAAAATGAATTATATCGGTTTGTGAGATGGTAGTTTGTCATACATACGATTGTTTGTTTTGTTTCACACTTGATAGGAGAATGAGATAAAAATAGGTAATTAAATTAACATAAAAATAGATAATTATATGTTATATATTTATTTTAATATATAATTATGGTTGAATAAAATTATTTAGATTTATAAGAAGAGATAAAACTAAAACATGTAATTAAAAACTATACCTCTTCTTCAACAAAAATCCATTGGTTTATACCTTAATCCCTTTAAAGTTATAATTATACCCAAACTAATACTTATAGAATGTGTGAAGTGATATTAGGAATGTATTTGGATTGATATTTTCTAAGATAAATTCTTTATGAATTGTGTAGAGAAGCGAAGAGGGGGTTCTATTTTATAATGAGGGGAGGGGAATTCTTGGAATTTATTAATTAATTAAATTAATACAAATAAATTATCATCCAAAAAAGGATAGAAATTAATATAATATTAATATATGATGATAATTTATTAAAATAATATCATAAAATAAAATTTATACAAGTTTATATTAGGTGTCTACCCATATCTCTTTGTGTTAACTTGTGTCAACCATTTTTAACAATTACCATGGTAATAATGTTTTTTATATTTAGTTGTCCATATAGTTACTATAAAAGAAACATTATTTTATGAATGGGTGATAGTTAATATTATTAAACATATATAAATTCCTTGACCAATGATATTATATTTAGTAATTTTAAATAATTTAATTAAATATTATTTATTATAAAATAACATTAACGTCATTTTTGGAAATATTAACTTAATTTGACATTGAAAAAAACATTAAAACTATTTAATTTGAATATAATCCACTAAAACATCTCTAATAAGTTATTTTTAACGAAAATTATCTGTAAAAATATAATTAATTAAAATTATTTTACTTTTGAAATTTTAAATATTATTTATTTTATTTCTATATTAATTGAATTATTATGGTTTCGGTGTTGAATAAGAATATTAGGTAATTATTTCATCCATAAAAAGTTTAAATAAATATCCATGATAAAAAATGATTAATATAAAATATTATTTTTTATAAAGAAACAAAATTTTTCCATATCCTTGACACAAAATATAATTGGAATTTGAAGAAATAAAGGGATATTTGTGACATTATCTTTTACTTAATTATTATAATCGTAAAAATTAAATCAAATTGGAAAAAAGTTTATATATCTAAATATTGGATGTTCATTGATTAAATAGTATGTTAAGATGAATATAGGCATCTTTAAAGGACATTTTCTAGTCCTTATTATATTATTTTTAGCTTAATTACATATATTACCCTTATTGTGGTGACAATTATTTACTAAGGTTAATATTTATAATGACAAAAAAATAAATTGGTCCAATTTACAAAATTTTAAACACCTCATTAAAAATATTTCACTAATTTTTTTAAGATTTAATTTATAGATGTGGTAAAAATTAATTTAATATTAAAACACAAAATTAAATGAAAAATAGTTTTTCAAAAAAAATGCCTTTTAAGTAAAAAAATATATATGAAATTCAATAATAAAATATATTACAATGTACTTAATTGTATTATTGACATCATAAGATAACAACTATCTTTTAAAACTATTTTTTAAAAATGAATTTTTTTTAATTCTTGAAACAAAGATAATGTTTTCAATTTTAATCAATGGTATTCAATATTCACTATATAATCAATCTTTCAAGAGAAATACAAAATTTTAAATTTTAGATAATTTTGGTATAATGATATTAAAATTGAAATATTTTTCATCAAAAAAATCTATTATTTTAATAAATTGTAATAATATTCTCTAAAGAATGAAATATATCAATTTTTGAAGAAAATGTTTTTTCATAAAAAGGTGGATTTAATTTAAATTTAGTTCTTATTTCCAAAGAATTAATAAATACATTTTTATTGATTAGTATATTTTATTATATTTCATAATTAATTTATTATTAGTTATAACCTCCAATATAATGGTAAGGTTATATCAGTCACATTAAAATAATAATGTTTCATGGTTTTTTAGTCTTAGTGTTACATGTTGTATACATTATCAAACATAATGTTCTTATTTTAAAATCCTAGGGTGTTACAGTGAATGGAATTACAAACTATCCAGGAGTTGAATTTTAACATGTACGTGTTTAGGGTGAATACCATAGACCTTATATGCTATTATTTTGATATCTTACAAGATTAGGTTGTGCTGGCATAAAATTTTGAGTGGCCTTTGTGCCCAAAAATTCATTGTTAGGTTTTCTCTTTCATGTTCTTGATTTATACTAAGTTGTTCATGAAATTAAAGGTGATTGAGAAGACCTTAGAATGGATAGATTCACTTTAAGATGAGAGTCATCATAACATTCTATGGAGTGGAGTTATAGATAGAGGATTATATTTATTAAGACATTTGTGGTTTTAACCCACTATGAGTTACCCTCAGTGCTATTTTTCTCATTTATCTAGGGTTGGTAGATCTTAAACTTCTACTGAAAACTCATAATAATAGGTTACTTCTATTATAAATGATAAATTAGATATTAAATGCTTATAAAATATCTAATATTTCAATATATAGTCGAAAATATGAAAGTGGATGGTCCTTGGTAGGTTAAGCATCATTTACCTCTTCAACCTAATTAGCAACATCCATATCCCTATAATTTTAATTGAATTTGTGAGATGGGTATAGGGAGAATGTAATTGGGATGTTCCTCAGACTTTGGGTCTCCTAGATGAGAATGGTTATGGTGGTGTTTGAAATAATGGAAAACAAGGTATTGGTTTGGGATGTGGGTTAATTCTTACTAAGGAGTTATCAGGGCTATTAAGGATGAAGATCATTTGAAGTACCTTTTGTTTATATTCCATATTAACTTATTAACTAGTAAATATGATATATTTTCACACTATTATTTCAACTTCCTTATTCAATGAATTTAATCTTAATGTGGATCAAGTCCCTTGTCCCTTACTTTTATCAACAACAAATGGGGGTTAGTATATGTCAATAAAGAAGTATTTGGGATGTGATCTAACAGTAGGGTGGTATCGATCAGTTGGATACTTATTCTTAATAATGATATGCCCATATCCTTGGAATAGATTGTGTTACATCTTGGCATACCAATATGTGAACTCCCCAGTCCCACCTCAAATAGGTCAAGGGATAGTGACGAGTAGTGAGGTATCCAATAAAATAGAGTTACTACAGCTTAATATAACATGTCATGTGTTATCATGAAACATCATCCACTGTAATATAAATTTGTAAATAAAAATAAAATACAATATAATATAATATTAAGAGAATATAAATAATATAATGCATAAAAATAGTTAAATTACTACAAAATAGTAACATATCTTGAACATATGTAATCCTTGATATTGATTTCATTAATGTTACCATCATAATGAAAATTCCATACCATCGTCTACCAATCCACAATCTATATACAACCTCATAAGTAATCCTCCATATTCATTTATTTTAATTCATGGACTTAAGGAAAAACTACACATGGGCTCTCATTCAAAGTAGAGAAAAACTATATAGTGTTTTTATCCCAATATGTGATTAAACCCCAGGAACAACTAGTGTCTATGTGCATCATCAACAGAATAATTTGTAGAATAAAAATGTTTACATATGTATATATATAATCACATTACCATATATAAGAATAATAATTTTCCCCATAAACTATGTTGTACTAGAGAACCACTAGGAAGTCATAAATTTTTTCTGTACCCCTATCAAAAGAGAGAATAACCAGATCATAACACTATGTCCATCCATTTACACTATATCCAGGATGTTGAAACTCATCCGCTCTACACATATATAATAAATGTGAAATAAAAAAACAATATTGAAATAATAGTTTCCTCTTACATACTATTGCAGTTTTCGAACAAATGATTCAACCATGATACACCATCATTTAATTTTGTAGAATACATTAAAATTAATCCAATACCAAGCCCAAGATTTATATCTAATGATACCAAATAATTAGAAATATATATATATAATGATTTCAAATAATTAGTTATATATCTAATATACCTCAAATCCAGAGATATGGGTAAAAAGGAATAAGTACTTGGAGTATTATTGTCAACCTTGATCACAAAGTTAATGGAAAGAGAGTATGTATACACTTAGTTGAATCATTATTTATCTCAATCCCATGTGTTTTTTATAAAAATTAACCTAGATCTATGGGTTAATTGTAATATATACACATATAGATCATCACTAACATCTATAAAAAATTCTGGGTAAGAAGATTCAATACACATATATCATCTTTTAACTCAAATTCAAGTCATTCAGTGGTTATGAAAATAATATATGTAGTAACAAGTGTCCATTGACAACTACAATTAATTGGAATACATAACACATCAATGTAGATAAGATAATAATGTAATAACAACATCAAATCAATGATCCATATGCCAGTCACATGAAACTTCCACATAATAGTTTACAATGTTATAGTATATCTCTTAGTGAATTTCTATATTATTATATCATTTTAATTAAATAATTAATAAATGATAGTTTTTCAATTATTCAGTTCAAATAAAATCACAACACTAAAATTGATATTTTATGAATTAATTATTTCAATTTTATCATGAGTAGTATAAAGTAATTACCTCACACAATTACCATAATTTATCTACCTTCCCATAATCAAAATATTAAATTAAAATAAGTTTTTTTAATCAATGATATATATATAAGTATGTATATCAAAAATATAACTATATTGGATTTCCACCTCAATAAAACTATTTAAATCACTAAGCTTTCTTTTTAATGAAATTCCTTACTTAAGTAATAGGATTCTATCTTTTTACATTATTTAATATTATCATAATTCTTATCCAAATTATTAAATACAAATTGTTAATAAATAAATATATCTTATTTAATTTAAAACCCATTATTTACGTCATTTCCATGTTAAAATCCATCTTATTAAACACATTTCATCATTATTAATCAATATTTACTTTTAAATTCATCCAGAAATCATAATGGAAATCACGAATGATTTAATTATTTCTCCTCCTCATTTCTATTTCTATTTGTTTATCATCATTATGTTTATATTTTTCATATTATTTGATGAAAACATATGATTATTTAATCCTTATTATACCTTTATGATTATACCCCAATTATAATCCATAACACCTCAAATGAAGTGCATGCCAACATAATAATTTAACAATTAATTTTACTACTTTTCATAAACTAGTCAAAAAATTATGATTATAGTGAAATATTATTTTATGTTTTTTCTACACCGTAGTTAGTCGATAATAAAAATAAAAATATTTATTTGATTTTTATCATGGGAAAAATCAATATCAGTGTCTATTTATTTAAATTCCCCAAAAAATAATTTAAATGATTCAAAATAGATTTAAAAACGTATTGAAGTTATTTATATGGAAAAAATTTAGTAAAATGGACTATTCATTTTTCCAAAGTTGTCATCAGTTAAATATTCCACATTTAACTGAAATTTAGGCAGAAAGGGTAAAAAATTTGGACTAGGACTCATGATAGAGTTCATAATTACCTATCACTTATTGGTATAATATTATTCTTCTCATGGTAATTTTCACATTATTAAAGATAAATCATAAATTTCAAATCATACCAAAAAATCATCAACGATGGAAGATAGAGTAATATTGATAATATAGTTTTATATTATTATTATTATATAACAATATATATAATACAATATATATAATATTTATTTTAACATAATATTTTTTTTATTCAACTAAGAGAGGGTGTCTCCTAACACATCACTCAATTTAATGTTTTTTAAAATTTAACTAATTAGTGTTTTAATTTAATTATTAAATTATAAAATTAAAATTAAATAACATTAATCTAAAAGGGAATCTCCAATTACTATTTATATTTATAAATTTCTTGAATAGTTTCATTTATAAATATATTTATCATCATCATCATCAGGATTACTATTAATATTTATAAAAAACCTAAAATTTGAAATAATAAAATTACCAAATGTTTGTGTTAGATTATACATGAAATGATATTCAATTTTATCTTCTAAAATTAATTAATAATTCTAAATAGTATTGAAGATAGTTACGGTTAAAGTTAATTTTTTCATAATATTCAATTTAGTTCCAAAAAATATATTTCCTATTGGTTGAAAAAACCATATATTATTATACTCTTCTTATTATGAGCATCATAAAAACATAATTTTTGAAACATAAAACAAAATCTAAATCTGCCAAAAGTTAGCAAGAATATAAAACTTTTCTCTTTAACAATTTTAGAATCTATATACTTGATCATCACATTCTGGAAATAGTTAAGTGTGGTTTAATGTTTTCTAAAAAATGTTGTATAATTTATAAGATAATTCTTCATGAATTTATTTAGTTATCAATTTAATCAAATATGATAACATAATTTTCTCAAGTGTATTATTAAAAAATAATTTAATTTTAAAGAAATATTTTGTCAATAGATCCATATTAATACAAGGTTTAATGATATATAATTCAAGCTTTTTGAATTTAAATTCTAATCACTGAAAACATAAAGATAGTATTATGAGACTAAAATTTCTCCCCAATATTAATGTAAACTTGTACTATGAATTTATATCAATCCAATTTAGATATATTTTTTTCTTATATTGATCATCATATGTAAATCCCATGGTTTGGATTAAAAAATAAGATATAAAACATCAGGTAATACTTTAGGGCTTGAAATTAATTTCATATTTGGATGTTATATTAAAGAATAGTCCCTTTTTCCATCATTTTTTTATAGTAGAATATCTCACACCAGTGGTGGATACCATACTGAGAATATCCTATAATAGTAGAATCTATAGCAATTGATCTAAAGAATAAATTTATAAACAATTTTTATGTTAAAATAAATTTTTAATATGTTATAATATTTTACTTGAATTATATACACCATCACCAAAAAATCAAAAATCACTAAAAATGTACCAAAATATTTTCCATGTAAAACTCTCCAATATAAACTCAATGAAAAAATTATTTTTCCAATATGGAACATCATTAAAAATGAAATTAAAATTTTATCCCTCTTAAATAAAAAATATCATTTTTAAAAATATTTAATATTGTTCAATTAAACAATTGAAAGACTTCATTTAATTAAAAATATTATTGTTAAACCAAATAAAACTGAAATGGGAGCCTGATCCAATGTACCAACAAATTCATTATCATAAAAAAACATGTGATATTTCATTATCCATTCCATTAAAACATTTTCTTTATAATAAAATAATTCATAAATATTGTAATCAATATATATATTCCTGTAAACCATTCATTTTATAAAGAAAAAAAATATTTCTTACATTTATTTTATATTAAATTGAAAATTACAACCTAAAACTATATATATTTTAAATATACCACAAAAAAAAATATTAAGAAATTATATATATATAAACTAAGTTATTCTTTATAATGATTCCATTCATTAAAATTTCAATTTCCTAATATATGATAGGAATAAAATATCTTGTATCTATATACAATTCATATAATAGAATTCCCACTCACTTAAATAAATTCATCATGGTTTTACTCTTATACAATTGAATTTTAGAAATGTACACACAATTCACCATCAAACAACACCATTATACATTATTAAGTATTTAGATACAACCATTCAAATTATTGTCTTAATGATTCTCTTTACTCAACTCCTCATCTTATAAAATCATTAATCAACATTTATTATCCTCAAAATATCAAAATTAAAAATTCTCAAGCTTCATATCAAAACATTTAAAACACTACCACTCAGAAGTGTAAGACAAGGCCAACAATTTCATTCATAGCTTTATATATTCAACCATTTATCACTAAGACCGAATGTTTTTATCCTTTTTTTAAGAAGAAACTCAATGAGTTACGCCTGGATATCTGATTAGAAATAATCCTTCATCAACTCTTAGTAATATATAAAAATTCAAATAAAAATAAATAAAAACTAACAGGTATTACTTTAATTGATAAATTAATGCTTTGAAATTTATCAACACCACAAAAAAAATTAAACATTTTATTTAATTAAATTGATCACTAATTAAAATTACATGTGATCATAATAATGGATCATCTTCACATGTGATTACCTTTAAAGAATTAATTAAATATTTTATCCTCTTTTAGAGTTCACCTTCAAAAACCAACTCTTCATGGAAAAAAATATGTCTAAACTATTCTAATAGAACCAATGAATGGAGCTCAATTTCTTAAAAGGTAATGATCTCAACCATAAAAATATTTTCTCAAAAAAAGGTAGAAATGTAACTTAGTTTTAGATTGCAATGATTAATAAAATAGTAATAGATTGTCACAATGACAACTCCCCCTCTACCACTTTATTTTATGAAAAGAACTTCCTATTAAATTAGAATACCTCTCATTTAATTAACAATATTTACTAAAAATTTATCAAATAAAAATATTTCTACAATAAATATAGAAAAATATGAGAAAATTCATCTTTTTCCCCTTGATTAATCACAAACATCATATGATAATGAATATAGATGTTTTAAAATATTTTCATTAAATAATGAGATATAAGGTTCCTTTAAGCTTATTACCGTTATCCACCCACAAGTCAATATGATCATATCAACATCGCCAACATTCCAAAAAATTGGAACATCAACCGCAAAATTCCCCCACTATCAGTACAAATATAATGAAGACAAAATATTTCACATCCATTTAATATAATTTTACTCTCTATAAAAACTAATTCAACTAGATTTAGTCAATCAAGATTTAATTATCCAAGAAATTATTTTTCCCATTCATTTTCTCTATTATGGAAGCTACTGCCAGGAAGGCTTGTATTTGTACCTTTCCTTCATAAGACATTGTATAAAATGGATGAAAATATTATGGGGGAACATCTCACAATATCTAAAGTGTAAAATCACATCCATGTATATATTACCACAATTAATCTATCCCAAAACCCAAAATAACAACTGAAAAGGGAAAAACATCACTAATGCTAAAACCCTCACCACTAATCTACTTACTAACATTATACTAATTTTCATAATACATTCCCAGTAACTAAAAATAACATATCAATAAGAAAGTTGTATTGAATGAGAATCGTCATAGTACATAAAATATAGATTCCCTATATATAGAAATTATAAATAAATTCACTACATACGCCCCTTTTAAAAATAACTTTTATGTTAACCATGAGGTAATCATTATTAAAAAATGAATTACTTATATTTTTATATGCCACTAAGAGAACATAATATAACTTAAATTTAAAACATATCATAAGGTTATACTAATAAAACATTCCAACATTTTTTCTTTACACCACTCAAATCAAAAATAATTCATTATATAATAACCATCTAAAAGTGTAAATCTAATTAGTTTTAACTATATGTTATTATCTCTCAAATTCATGAATAAGTCCCTAAATTTTCTAAATAGAAAATAATAATTAAATAAAAATTAAAATCTACTTATGAAATAGAGAATGGATAATTTTAGTTAAAAAAGATGAATTTCCATGTCTAACACAAGGAAATCAACCCCTTCACATTACAAGACAAATATATATGTCTGATCTGGTATCTCAAAAATCTCTATCATAACTTATGTCATAAAAAATTAACTTTATCTCAACTCATCATCCCAAAAACTAATATATAATAAATCATTACAATATTAGTAAGAAATATTAATTATTATGATAAAAATTTTAATCTAGAGTTCATTGAATATAAGGTATATATTTATAGATCTTTCATAAATACAGTCCCTGAAAAATATCCAAATTTAAATAAAATAAAGAAAACATATAATCACATTATCAAAAATTGGATCTAGATGATGTGTCTTCCCATTAATTAAACACAAGGTTTTTTATAATAAGGCTTTTCATTCATTATTCATCAGTAATATTATTTCTCACGAGCACTTTTGTTACCCACAACCATTGCAAAATTCATTTTTATTACTTAGTAAACCAATGTTACCAAGTAAAATTTTATTCTAAAAATCTGAATCAATACTTACATGTGCCTAACTGGAAAATAAAATATATAAATTTGATTAAAATATTCCACATCCAAATATATTAATAGGTGAACTCCCTACACCAGCCTCTAATAGATCAGGAGATAAAAACCAGTGATGAGGTATCAACTCAAATTATATGAGGCATTACCACTAAATATAACCATCCACCTACTATCACATGACATCACACACCATAATATAAATTTATAAAATATAATTATATCTTTATTTCATCACTCTTTCATTATAAAAAAATGTACATATTTGTATATATACTCTCACTTATATATATAATAATAAGAAAGAAAACCTAACAAATTGTCATGTTTAGAGAACCATTGATAAATTTTTTCTTTATGTACTAAATAAAGGTAAGGTCCAAAGTTATATCACATTATACATCCATTACCACCGCATACTAGTTTTTGAAACTCATTCACCCTACCAAAATATTGTATTGGTTAGATAGATTTATTATCTCAAGAATAATAATATCCTCTCACATTTCATCATATTTTTCTTACACGATGATTAACCTTAAATTAAACATCATGAAATGCTAGATAATACATCAATAAAAATCTAATACCTAGGTTTTAATTATAAATATGATATTCCTCGAACACAATGTTATAGGTAAAAAGAAACAATTACTTGATGCATCATCATCCACCTCAATCCTATAGAACTGGAAGAAAAATATTGTAAAAACTCTTGTGAAACAAAATTATATTAATCACATGTATCACTAATATCCTATAACCCTAAAATATGGGTGGATAGGAATACATATATGCATATATCATTTTCACTCTACCCAAAATAGTGTGTAAGAAGTGTAAATACCTAAATATATTTGTCTATCTAAAACCTAGGTAGTGAATGAGTATGAGAGTTATCTCTATAAAAAATTGTCTCTATCGATGATCACTAGTAAATAGACTACATAACATGTCAAAATAGATGAAAAAAATATATTCACACCAATAAATCAATGATCCATCTAACATTCACATGAAACATCAATATAATTGTAGACAATGTCATTGTATCCTTCTTCACAAATTTATACATGTTTTGTTTATTATAATCAAACAATAATTAAATATTAGTTTTTTTTATTTAGTTGACACGTCATTAAAATATAAATATAAATATTCATGTATCATAGTTATTTACAATTATAATGAGCAATTTATAATAGTAATCTCATACCATTACCATATTTTAACTACCTTAATAACTAAAGAAACCCATCACCTTAATTAATAATTTTGATATCTTATTTTATTATAATACTCATAAAAATTTCATCATTTACTAATTATTTATGATACAACTAAGGAGACATAATTTCATTACTAGAATATCATATTCTTTATTATTATTTATTTATGATCCCCATAAGAAATATATAACACTAGATTCATGTAATCTATATTTTTATTCCATATTAATTTTCTTAATGAATGAAATATAAATTTATATATATATATATAAGATAACTCTATTGTATTTCCACCTCAATCACACAATTTAAATCACAAGGCCTTTATTAAAAAAATTGCCTTAGTTATTAATTAAATTACATGCTTTTATGATATTTTATATTATCCAAAATCTTATGATATTTCTATTTAATTTTCATTAATCATTAAATATATCCTCTTTTAGGGAAAACCCATTATTTATATCCCTTACATGTACTTAATATCATCCTCTTAAACTCATTTATCAGAATAAATCTATATTTCCTTTTAAAATTTTCATAATGTCTTAAAATAAATAAATAATTATTTTTTGATTTCCCATTCTCATTTCCATTCATATATAATTATTATCCTGATTTATATATATATCATTATTACTTAATTCACCTCTTAATTTAATCTATATTATTATATTAAAATCATACCCCAATGATAATTTATTACACCTCATATAAATATCATGAAAATATAATAATTAAATAATTAATGTTATTTATTTCAATTAATAATTAATCATAGCATCATGATTATGCCAAAATATTATTATAAGTTCAATTCAACACCATATTGAGTGTGCATTTTAAATAAAAATATTTAATTTATGTCTAACAAGGGGAAATTTTAATATATATCTCTAATTATATATAATGCCAAGAATATCCTCTAAATGATTCCAAATAGATATTAAAGACTCGTCATCATGATATATACCAAGATATGGGTATTCATTTATCCCAAAAAATATAGAAATTAAAAATTACTATCCTAATATAAATTTAGGTGGAAAGGGTCTTATGGAAGGCCTCAGGATTACATCATGGATAATAATTACATATCACACATTTCACATGAATTATTTATGTCGATGCAACTATCGTAAAGAAGGTTAAAAATCCAACGTCGTATAAAGAAGTGATTATAAATGGAAGATTAATGAAAATTAATAGTAATATTTATATATTATTGTTATATATATATACATATTTCACCTACACTACAACATATTAACCTTATATCCATGGTTAAAATTGGTGACTCTAGGACATAAAACATCCATTATAGACTGTAGTCATGGTTTAACAAACTACCAAAGTAATCATCATCATGATGGGTCTATAGTCACTATTTGAAAAAAAAATATTGAGTAAAATCACTTATTGTCTAGATTTAAAAACTTATAGTTATATGTATCAAAAGAAATATATTGTAATGATTACAAAATAATATCATTATATAACAATTATGGTTTTGGTTTGATAAAAATATATAACTACAAATTACTTATAGTCATGTTTAAATAACTAATAACTTTATGTTTTTTATAAGGATGGCCAAACATCCCCTTAAAATGAGAAAATAAGAATATAATAACCAATGTATATCTAATCAGTAATAACTGAATATATTAATTAATTAATTATTGAAAGATTAAATGATATGTGGTGATAACTTTTTTACAAAATTAAACACCTGGAGAAATTCATCCAATAATTAATAGTAATAAAGTCGTTGTTATTGAAGAACTCAATATATTAAAATCATAACTCACTACCAAAAAGCGTAAAATTGTTTCCTAGTAAACTAATTTAGTCAAATTACATGTATTATAATATATTATTATATTTATTAAATCCTTATAAAACTCAAAATGATCAAAATCCACAAATTTATTAAAAAATCAAAAAGAACAATTTCAAGTAATACTCTTTCAATCCAAATACATTTTAAATTCAATGACTCATTGTAAAAAAATAAACAGTTATCAAAATTCCCTCATATATATAATGATTAAAACCACACTTATACATTTTTTATAAAACTAAATATATTAAATCTAAATATAATAATTTAAAATATTTATATTTCAAAACAATTGAACCATGAAAACATCTTTTAGGAAATGAAAAATAAGAAAAATAATGTTTTACTTTTCACGGGCATCATAATTTCATTATATAACAATCAATATATTATCATATTATTAGTTTATGGGTTTATATTGATGATTATATAACTATGAGGAATTATATTTGGTACAACTACTGCATGAAAAAGTATAAAAAATCCAAATCTCAGACAAGTAATAATAATAATGACATATTTATTGAATAAATTTACATGAAAATATCATAATTCATAACCAAAAAACATCAAACCATGTCCAAATATTTCTATTTTTATAGATTACATATTATTAAATATCGAAATATAATTTTTTAATCTATATGAATCACAAGAATACTTATCCTTACAAATTCATTGAAAAAAATTCAAAAAAATAATAATTTGAAGTGACACCATTTCCATCCATACAAATTTTAATATCAGTGTCTCATTATATAAAATGAAATCCATTATCATAATTCAATCGTATTTTAAATATTGAAATCATCCCAAAATAATTTTTTATAAAACCAATTAATTTATAAATTAATATACTATTTCCAAATAATGAAATATAAAATCTTCAAATATATGAAAATATCCTTTTTCAAATAAAAAATCACTCAAAAAATGTTATAAACATCACTTACATCATTATTTCGTCATTATTTTTTTCAAATATTATACCAATGGGTGATGATTTAATATTGAGGATCAGATATACATTTTTATTCATCTTTTGTTCAACTATGGTTAAAAAATAAAAAAAAGTTATTTAGAACCTTAAATAAGTAATAGTAAAAAAACATGGCTATTAAAGAATTAAAAATTCCTAAATCATACATCACATCCAATATCGTTCAAACCAAATACCAATATACCTATTTTATCATATTCCATATGGATCAACCTTGGCATAGAATTTTTAAATCCATATGAAACTCAAACTAACATATCCCAACCAATATCATGAAAACGACTCAAAATGAACATTTTTAAATAATACTTCTTCAACCCAAAAAAATTAAGTATTAATGTCTCATCATAAATATTGGACATTATAATCAAAATTAAATAAAATAAATAACTATTAAAACCACCCCTAAATCTTTTTTCATAAACACAATGAATTTTCAAATTAATATAACAGATTAAAATATTTAAATTTCAAAACAACTAAACCAACAAAACATCCTTTTTATAAATGAAAAATCAACCAAGAAATTCTATAAACCTAATATACTTTCACCATAAAAAAATTATAAGCTGTAATATTGGTGATTGGTAAGTTTTTATTGAGGATCATATGTCTATTGTTATTCATAGTTATTTTAACTACTATTAAAAACCCATAAAAATAATTAGAACCTCATACAATTAATAGAAATAATGACATGGATATTGAATAACATTAAGGGTTTATAAGGATCAAGAAACACGTTTTCATTTTAGAGAGACACAATATAAGCCTTAATTACATGATCACCATGCTATGACATACTGAAATCATGTAAAGGATAAATACAGAACTTGAAGCACTAACAATTAATAGACACTTATATTTTTCTCCAGTACCTATGGTTGATGATTATCACTAAGGAATATCCAAACATATCATTCATTATAGGTTCAACCCTAGATTAACTTATTCATGTAATTATTTGGTGGTATTTTCCATGAAAATATGATATGCTAGTATATTTTTCAAGCTAATGATAGAGAAGTATGTGAGAATTGATAAGGATAAATAATTGTATGAGTGCAGACCATATCAATGAATATATAATATTTATATATGCTTTGGTATATCCTAATCCTTGTATAACATATATTAGAAATTCATATATAATTTGAGTATAAATATCTATTTATAATGTTTCTAAATGTTCAAACATGAACCTAACATTTAAGTGAATGTGATCTCTCATTCATTTTATTTAATAAATAATAGATATATATAGAAGATTCCATAATGTTAAAACATAACATTAAGGTTATTATATTAATAATTGAGTCCTTATATTAATTTTATAATATGATTCTACTCATAACACTGTTTTATGACATAGTTTAGTCATATATTACGATTGTCTTAGCAAGGGAATGAAATAAGAATATCTCTGCATTATGATATACACTTATCATAGTATATAGTATACCTTATTTCCCAAATTTCATACCTTAAGACATATATATATCGTAAAAAATGATATATCAAAAAATTCATATTCCTTGGGGTATAAATCTATCAATATACCACTTTCACTAAATCCTAATAGACTTTATAACATTTCACACAATATAATATTGTATAAAATTACTAATGAAACCAAATCCTAAATTCATTTTGGATATTTTAAATAAAATTTTTGAAACCTATGATTAATTTCATCGTGTATCGTATCATATGAAAGACATCTTGAATAACCATCCAAAACTCCTTTTACATAAACTCTAATATATTTTAAAAGAAGCACTCTATGTTTTGTAAAACTCAACCCCAATTTATTTAACACAAAAATGTTTCTTGAAAGGCCTTTTTGTGATTGAAAACAAATATGAAATCCCAAATTCATAAATCTAAGAAAATTTCATATCTAGATAAGAATTGGTAGGATATTATGTAATCTCTATCAAACATATATATATCTATATACCTATGGCCACCTATTGTTTCACAACCCGCATTCACCAAGATGAGAGAAGGGACAGCAGATTTCCTGACCCTTCCATCATCTAGTTGAAGTAAATATAATGACCCCCGAGACCTTACATCAATAGGTCCTGGAGTGGCGAATAGAACCAAGGGTATATAATCACACACAAAATGGAAGGCATTACCCTTTTCTTTAATAGGATCGTTAGATAAGATAGTAAATCCCAATAACACCAAAACTGAAGGTAAAAGTAAATCCAAAAGCAATCCATTCCCATATTCATCTTCCAAATGTAAGTGTTACAAAAGTACCATAAAACCCCAATGGAAAGTACTGGAAAAATAAAAACAACAATAGCAACTGTCCGATCATCCGACCTAGTACAGTCCTGCAAAACCCCTGATGTCCTACTAGAACCTTAAAAATAGTTTATATACATAGGATTAGTATATAGGTATACTCCATAGGAAACAACAAAGGCTCTCATGCACAAGTGTGTAGGAATTATAATGCCCCATGAGAAAAGAAGATAACCAAAGCACCTAGCATGGAAACTATCCACCCAAACCTTACTAGGGAACACTCCCCACATAATCCAACTCAAGTAGAGTAATAGTAATATCACATAGATATTTGGGTACCCCGCGCCACTTTCCCACTGGTTATTGAGGGAATCCTATGTGTTAAACCTCTCCCGCCATCCTCACCAGTGTCCCACTTCCATACCCCCACCCGCACACACCTGGGCTACCACAATCACACATCCTGCTCGCAAACACATGGGCTATCACTACCACACATACCGCACACACCTAGGTCCAAAAAACTACTGCCATGCCCGAAGACACCTGGGCCTCATCCCAAAGACACTTGGGAAACAACCTGCCCGCACACACCTGGGCCAACCACCACTACGTACCCTGATTGAAGAATCTAGGGCTATAATGGACCTTAGGCCATCACAACCTGCCCAAAGGATCTTGGGATACTTGGGAAAGGGAGTAGAAAAGGAACTAATAACCAGCCACTCATAAGAGTGTTGGAAAAAACACCCTCCCCCATGAAATGTGGGTGTTCAGCACGAAGTGCTTAACATGGGTGAGGCGGGAATAAGAAACATAAGAACAAAGATTATATATATAGGTAACAAGCACTCATATTAGCCTAGAGTTTCCAAAACCAGCCCATACACAAGAACCCTCGTTACTATTCATTCATAAGAAGCATAACAGCCACAACCTTGTCACTACTCATTTCCAGAAAACAATTCCCCATTGAACCCATTCATGTTTTCATATTCAAGTAATTCCATTTATGTAAATTCTTCACTACTGGGAAGCTATCAGGCAGAACCACAGGCCAAGGAATGGAAAAAATCCAAACATATAATTAAGCATTCATAATCGGTTCTCTTGTAAAGTCACAACAACAAAAGAGATATGTGAGATCCCTCAAATTATTGGAACCAAACCAAGACCCACCATATATCCCCACATGAACTCAGATCCAAAATCCAACAATGGCACCACAACAAAGGATCCAATCCACATCCACTTTGCTTCCTAATCATCAAACATCAACATCACCAAAATAGAGCAAGGGAGTTTCGAAATTTTAATATGCCATTAATTCAATTCCATCTTTCCGTTTGGTTAACCGGGGTGATCGCACAAGGATTCCTATTCACTATCCATCCATTTAATCAAACGAGTTTACATGATTAACCAGTTTTCATGTTACACCCATTAAATCACATAAATATCCATAAAAACAGAGGTTCATTAGTATACAAAAAAAGACCACCAACGACCATTATTTTTAGTGGGCATAAGCCCATACAATTCAGAACACATAATCAAGGATAGAGAGTACAACATAAACATTGATCACATGCCCTTCATTCATTAAAATTTCGTTTATTATCTTCATTAAGGTTTGGTTTCATTCATCCCCACAGAAACAATAGCATACCCACCCCACATGATACACGATAAGGAGTGACAAAGGAAAATCCCTACTTGAATGATCAAATATTTATATTTTTCTCCTAGCACCAACAACTGGGGATGTATGACTTGTAGGGGAGGAACTCGGAAGACTCTATGAATGAGTAGGAAAGGCTCCAATACAAGAGCACTACTCACCTCAGGAAGGGGGACTCTAAATGCACCAAGAAGAAGAAGGAAAAGAGACTAGCTGGGAAGAATGAATTCTCATGCGATAAAAAGGTGAGATCTTGCTATTACGGGATATGAGGATCTTGAGTAGGTTTAAAGTTGGATCGTGGTTTCACCTCATAGTTAGATGATTACACAAAATGGAATTAATTATTTATTTAATAATTCTCATCGGAGGGGTGGCCAAAATAGTTGTGCGTTAAAGGATTTCATTTAAGAGAGAAAAACGGGTCCATTGAGGTTCTCCCCACTCCTAGGGGATTTAAAATATTGTTTATGGCACTAAAAACGTCTTTGAACCACATTAAAAAGTTTAAGACATAAAAGTTGCGTTGCCAGAAAAACTGGGGAATGAAAATCCCGACACCCCTCTGTGGCTGATTGGTGAGACTGATAGTTGAAACCGATCAGTGGCGCTAATCGGGTGAAGCTGATCACATGAAACTGATCCTATGAAGCTGATCCTATGAAGCTGATCCTATGAAGCTGGTCAGTGAAACTGATCTATGAAACCAATTTGTGGAAACAGATCTGTGAAACCAATTTGGTGAAACCGATCTGTGAAACCGATTTTGTGAAACCGATCTTTGAAACCGATTTGGTGAAACCAATATGTGAAACCAATATGGAGAAACCGGTCTATGAAACTGATTTGGTGAAACCGGTGAGTGAAACCGATTTGGTGAAACCGATATGTGAAATCGATTTGGTGAAACCGATCTCGAAAACTGATTTTGTGAAATCGATCAGTGAAACCGATTTGGTGAAACCGGTCTGTGAAATCGATTTGGTGAAACTGATATGTGAAACCGATTTGGTGAAATGGATCTGTGAAACCAATTGGGTGAAACCGATCTGTGAAATCGATTTCGTGAAACTGCTCTGTGAAACTGATTTGGTGAAACCAGTCTATGAAACCAATTTGGTGAAACCAATTTGTGAAACCGATTTTGTGAAACCGATCTGTGAAAATGATTTGGTGAAACCGATCTGAACCTATTTTGTGTAACCGATATGTGAAACCTATTTGGTGAAACCGATTGGGTGAAACCGATATGTGAAACCGATTTGGTGAAACCGATCTATTAAACAGATTTGGTGAAACTGATCTGTGAAGCCGATTTGGTGAAACTGATCTATGAATCTGATTTGGTGAAACCGATCTGTGAAACCAATTTGGTGAAACCGACATGTGAAACTAATCTGTGAAGCTGATCTGTGGAGATGATCAGTGGAGCTAATCAGTGGAGCTAATCACTGGAGCTGATCTGTGGAGTAGATCAGTGGAGCTGATCAGTGGAGCTGATCAGTGGAGCTGATGGGTGGGACTGATCGATGAGTCCAGGAAACCCCAACACTTAGAATTTTGGCAAATTAATTAACCAGGAGGGTCTGGGCCATTACATCAGATTCCTCTCAAAATTATTCTTTCCCTTGAGAATACAAGAGTAACCCAAACAACCCCTCTAGAAGATGCCTCTCAAGGACAAAGCACCCCAAATTTCTATACGAATCCCAAGGATTGCATTGTCCCAACACACGTATTGGGGAGTTCTTTCTTCCATGTCAAGATACAATCCGCTTTGGGCAGCACTGACTCACCCTCATGGGTTTAATCGCATCCACCATAATGCATCTTGGTTAGGGATCAGGTCCTCCCTTCCCCACATATCCGGACTTTTCATAACCATTCACAATGTAACTAAACAAAACATCACATAAAATAACAAGGTTAGCATTATATGACAGCGGGTCACAAAAACAAGAACAACAAGGAAGTCTCGGAATAGCAACTCAAAACAGATTTGGGTACTCGGCGTGCATCTGAGCTTCTCACTCCTAAGTACTCTCCATAAAGCCACCATGCCTCCACCACACACGAACCAAAGGGATGGTTCTTCCACAAAGTAATTTCTCCTTTCGATCCTCGATCCTCACTGGTCACTCCACGAATGTAGAATCGTCCCCTATATCCAATTCTCCCCAGTCAATGACATGGGAATCATCGTGTAGATATCGACGAAGCTGGGAGATGTGGAAAACATCGTGGATCCTTTCCAACTGAGGTGGAAAAGCCAACTGATATTCCACCTCATAGACATGCCCCAACACTTCAAAAGGCCCGATGAACCTGGGAGAGATATTTCTCCCCTTTCCAAAACTTCGCTGCCCACGTCGAGGGGAAACCTTTAAGAACACATTGTCTCCAACCACGAACTCCATGGGCCTTCTCCTATGATTGGTATATGACTTCTTATGGTCTTGGGCTGCCTTCATCCTATCACGCAGAAGATGAAACTTCTCCATTGTGCTCTACACCACCTCTGGGCCAATAATACCTGCCTCCCCAACCTCGGTCCAGCACACGGGTGAACGACACGGCCTCCCGTAAAAGGATTCAAATGGTTTCATGCCAATAGTAGAGTGATAGCTGTTATGGTATGCAAACTCTATTAAGGAAAAATTTCATTCCAATGATCCCCCAAAGTCCAAAACACATGATCGTAGAATATCCTCTAGTGTCTGGATGGTTTACTCTGTCTACCCATCTGTTTGGGGGTGGAAAACAGTGCTAAGACGTAGTTGGGTGCCAAAAGAATGTTTCAATCCCCTCCAAACTCTTGAGGTAAACCGTGCATCCCTTTCCAAGACTATGGACCTCGAAACTCCATGACACCACACCACCTAAACTACGTATCTCTGTGTTAAGGCATCCACTGCACTCGACTCCTTGATCACCAGAAAGTGAGCTGATTTCATCAATTGGTCTACCACTTCCCAGATAGAATCGCAACATCCTTGAACCCTAGGTAGTCCTATGATGAAATCCATTGACATTTCATCCCACTTCTACTCAGGGAAATCTGAAGGCTGCAATAATCTTCCTGGTATATGGTGTTCATCCTTCACTTGCTGACACACCAAACACTTTGCCATGAACTCTGCCACTGCCCATTTCAACCCGAGCCACCAAAACTGTTCCCTCAGGACTCGTTACATCTTGGAAACTCCAGGGGGGATAGCTACGAGTGAGTTATGGAACTCACGGTTAACTCAATCATGCATCTTCTCTGGGAAAAACAACTTTCCTAAGAAAAGCATCTGATTATAACCATCGTCCGACCACCCTTCAGGATAATTGCCTTGGTTAACCTGATCACGCATCACTTCACTCTCTATGAATCCCCACTGAGACTCCTCCACCTACCGCAGTAGAGAGTATTGTACTTTCATCTGAAACAGACAACCTCTACCACCATCCTCCCTTACATCTAGGTGTAGGGAAGCCAACTCGTCCATTTCCTTCCAAGCATCCACAGATTCCTGAACAGCTTCCCTCTATGAATTTCTACTGAAGGCATCAACCACAATGTTCCCCTTACCATCAGTCTAAGAGATATCGAAGTTTTAGTCCTGAAAAAACTCCACCCACCTTCATTGTCACAAGTTCAAGTCCCACTGGGTCAAGATATGCCTCAAAATCTTGTGATCTATGAATATCACAAAGTGCTCCCCAATGAGGTAATGCCGCCACAACTTCAATGCGGACACTACTGCGGAAAGCTCTAGGTCATGGGTGGCATAGTTATGCTCATGAGGATGTAACTTCCAAGACCCATAAGTTATCACTCCCCTTTGCTTCATTAGAAAACACCGTAGTCCAAGTCTAGAAGCATCAAAAAACACCTCAAACAAAAGCACTTCCTCTGGTAACCTCAGCATTGGGGCACTAACCAACTTCCCTTTTAGATAATTGAAGTATTTTTGGCACTACTCACTCCACACAAAGGTCTGGTTATTTCTAGCCAATGCTATCAATGGGGATGCAACTCAAGAGAAGTTGGGTACAAACATCTGATAATAGCCTTCCAGACCCAGAAAACTAAGAACCTCTGTAACATTCATGGGTGATTCCCAAGAAACAAACACTTCCACCTTTGACGGTTCAACTGGTAACCCTTGTTGAGACACCACATGTCCAAGTAAATGCACTTCTCATGTCATGAACATACACATGGATAATTTCCCATAGAGTTGGTGATGTCTAAGGATTTCCAAGACCATCCAGAGGTGCTTAGTATGTTCCTCCTTTGATCATGAGTAGATCAAAATATCATCGATGAAAACAATGAAGAACCGGTCCAGAAACTTGTGGAATATAGAGTTCATGAGGCCCATGAACACATCAGATGCATTTTTAACACTGAACTTCATGACTTTGAACTCAAAGTTCCCATACCTGCACCTGAAAGATGTCTTTGGAATATCACAATCCATCACCCTTACCTTGTGATACCTGGACCGTAGATCAATCCTAGAGAACCAACATGATCCCCCCATCTAGTCAAAGAGATCACCTATCCTCGAAATAGGGTAATGATACTTGACCGTTACTTGATTCAGTCTCTGGTAGTCTATGCACAGCTTGAGACCACCATCTTCCTCCTATGAGAACAAGACCGGAGAACCCCATGGCCACACGCTGGGTTGGAAAACCCATTCTTCATCAAATCGTTAATCTAGATCCACAACTCCCGCAGCTCAGAAGGTGCCATCCTATGAGGAGCCATGGAAATTTGATGGGCACTGGGTCGTAAGTCTATCCCGAACTCAACGTCGCGTCGATGGGGTAGAGTCACAACATCCTCGGGAAAAACATCTACGAACTCTCTAAAAACTCTCGGAACATCCATCATCTCAACATCCACTGATTCTACTAAAATCTATGCCAACATAGAAAGAAGTGTCTCCACGCGTTGTCTCCCCACCTGACAACTCTACTCTCCAACAAAAGCCACATGTTGTCCATCCCCATCAGAGAACATTACTCTTCTCTAGAAGCATTCGATAACAGTGTGAACTAAAAATAGTCATTCAATGCATAGAATGACATTATATGGATGCATTTGTAATAGAAGAAGGTCCCCACTAGACTGATGCGGCCCAATCATCAATCTGCATCCTCGAAAAACATCAAACAGACTGGTATGACCCCCAACTGGTGTACTCAGCACCAGGGGCATGGAGATTCTCTCTATGTATAGACTCAAGGCATGGTCTAGACTAAGTGTAAAAAAGGAGTTTTATTCCGCTGAATCAAATAAGGTGAAAGAAATAGTGCTAAAAAAGTTGATCGTACCTCGAACGACTTCCAGCCCTACTGGAACTGCTGCCTCTATGGTGTGAAACTCCCCACACCCATCTCCTCCGCCTCTCAGTTGTCAGCCACCTCCCAGACCACCCCCTGGTCGAGGTCCTTGAGGAGAACCATGGGGTCGGCCTCCTCCTTCCAGGTCTACTCTCAGAAGAGCAGGAGCTTGCTATCCCCACTACTATTGCTGAAAGGGTCTGGTTGGAAACTGCTGCTGCTGAGGTTGGCATGGAACTTTCCCACCCCCAGTGTACTGCACTCTATCCGGGCACTGATTCTTAAGGTGCCCATAGCTTCCAAAGATGAATCACCTTAGTTCTGGGCTCGCAAGGAAATGGAGTGGACCGGGAGATCAAAACTGGATTTACTAGGGCTTGCTCCCAACTGGTCGAAACCTAGAAGGTCCTGACACTAGAGGCCTACTACTGACGGTCTTCCCTTTTGACAAACTCCGTTGGCTCCCCTCTCATGGCACACCTCTCAGCGTGTGCATCCTTTCAACCACTTCAGCCTTCTTCTGGACCTCCAAGTACGTAGGTAGGGTGAAGGTAGTAATAGCATACTGAAGAGAAGGTCGGAGTGCCTCCTCTAAACATCTCGCCTGAGACTCCTCATCCGGGAAAAGGTCCGGATCAAAACTAAGTAGATCCTTGAACTTGATCCCCAACTCTATCACTGACATGCTCCCCTGCTGAAGGGAGAGTAGCTCTTTCCGCTTCTCTGCCTTCATCATGGAGGAGAGGAATTCCGCCCGGAATACTCTCTCGAAGTCGGTCCAAGAAACTTCAGCCTCCCTCTTCTCCCCATGATATAGAATCCACCATTGACGGGCTGCTCCCCGCATCTGTCTTACAGCTAGAGGAACCCAGTAGTCCATCGGAGCCCGAATCAAGCTGAAAGCTATCACTAGCTCCTCTAGCTAGCTCTCTGTCTCCATGTACGAGGTATTTCCCTTGTATTTCCCGAGGGTCTGCCACTGAAAGGCATGAATCATCCTCTTCCACTGACCGTCCTCCTCCTCTCGGTCATCCCTCTACTGATCATCCTCCTAGGCCCCAATCTCCTGCACTACTCGTGGTCGTCGTCTAAGTTCCATTTCTACAACGTAAACAAGGAATTCCTAAGCCCGAGTAGTGTAGAATATTTCTTTTAAATTTTTATTAAACTTCTTATTCATTTTAAATCCCTAAAATACCCAAGACACACAAGAACACATGTCATTATGATGCATGTACCTTTTCTAGGGTCTCTACCCTACAATCAGTGTAACCTCACTTGGTCGTTCGGTAGGCCTAGAGTCCTTGCATCGGATCACAGGGGGCCCTAAAATCCCATGTCCTAGCCGGTCTTCGTTGGCCTATTTCACGCACCATGATTTCCTAGCACTATTTCCCTACCATCCCATGAAATCCTCACTGTGTCTAACCTCAAGCTCCATCCTATCTCTCAACCTCTGTATTTGATACCATTCTATCACGACCTGCCTTCACCGAGATGAGAGAAGCGACAATAGATTTCTTGACCCATCCTTCATCTAGTTGAAGTAGAGATAATAACCCCTGAGACCCGCCTTCAATAGGTCTCGGAGTGGAGACTAGCACCAAGGGTATATAATCACACACAAAATGGAAGGTATTACCCTTTTTTAATAGGATCAAGATATAAGATAGTAAATCCCAGCAATACAAAAATTGAAGGTAAAAGTAAATCCAAAAGAAAACCATTCCCATATGCATTTTTCCAAAGTAAGTGTTATAAAAGTACAAGAAATCCCCAATGGAAAGTACCAGAAAACGAAAAAAAGTAATAGTAACTGTCCAAATGTCTGAGCTAGTACGGTCCCGCATGATCCCTGATGTCCTCCAGGAACCCTAAAACCAGTTTATATACGTAGGATGAGTATACAAGTATACTCAGTAGGGAAAACCAAAGGCTCTCATGCACAAGTGGGGAGGCATTCTAATGCCCCATGAGAAAAGGAGATAAACAGAGCACCTCACAAGGAAACTATCAACCCAAACCTTACCAAGGCAGACTCCCCAAATAACATAAGTCAAGTAGATAATAGTAATATCACATTGATATTTGGGTACCCCACACCACTTTCTCACTGTTTATTGAGGATATCCTACGCGTCAAACCTCTCCCGCCATCCTCACTACAGTACCATTGTCATCCCCCTACCCGCACACGCCTAGGATACTACAATCACATATCCCACCCGCAAACACCTAGGCTATCACTTCCACACATCCTACACACACCTAGGTCCGAACAACTACTGCCAGGCCAGAAGACACCTGGGCCTCATCCTGAAGACACTTGGGAAACAACCTTCTCGCACACACCTGGGCTAACCACCACCACGTACCCTACCCAAATAATATATGGCTATAATGGACCTCAATCCATCATAGGATACCTGAAGGATCTTGGGCTACTCGGGGAAGGGAGTAGAAAGGAGATAATAACCAACCACTCATAGGAGTGTTGGGAAAAACACCCCCCCCATGAAATGTGGGTGTTCAACACGAAGTTCTTTACATGGGTGGGGCATGAATAAGAAACATAAGAACTAGAATTATATATATAGGTAAAAATCACTCATCCTAGCCTAGGGTTTCCAAACCCAGCCCATACACAATCACCCTCATTACTATTCATTCATAAGAAGCATAACAACCACAACACTGTCACGACTCATTTTCAGAAATCAATTCCCCATTGAACCCATTCATGTTTTCATATTCAAGTAATTCCATTTATGTAAATTCTTCCCTACTGGGAAACTATCAGGAATAACCACAACCAAGGAAAATAAAATAGCCAAACAACAAATTAAGAATTCACACCCTGTTCTCCTGTAAAGTCACAACAACAAAAGGGATCTTTGAGATCCCTTGAAGTATTGGAACCAAACCAAGCCCCACCATACAGCCCCACGAGACCTCAGTTCCAAAATCCAACAACTACACCACAGTAGAGGATCCCATCCCCATCCACGTCGCTTCCCAAGCATCAACCGTTAACATCACCAGAATAGAGCATGGGAGTTTTCAAATTTGAATATGCCATTAATTCAGTTTCTTTTTTCCATTTGGTTAACCAGGATAATCACACAAGGATTATTATTCACTGGGCATCCATTTAATCAACCTATTTTATGTGATTAACCATTTTACATGTTACACCCATTCAATCACATAAATATCCAGAAAAACATAGGTTCATTAGTGCACAAAAAAATGCCTTCAACGGCCATGATTTTCATTGGGCCTAAGCCCATATAATTCACAACACATAATAAAGTACAATGAGTACATCATAAACATTGAGCACACCCACTTCATTCTTTAAATTTTTTTTATTATCTTCATTAAGGTTTGGTTTCATCCATCCCCACAGAAACAATAGCATACCCACCCCGCATGATACACACTAAGGAGAGAAAAACGAAAATACCTACATGAATGATCAAATATCGAAGTTTTTCTTTTGGAACCAACAACTGGGGATGAACAACATGTAGGGGAGGAACATAGAAGACTTTAAGAATGAGCATGAAAGGCTCCAGCACAGGCGCGCCACTTGCCTTGGGAAGGGGGACTCCAATTGCACCAAGAAGAAGGAAAAGTGACCATTCAGGAAGAAATAATTCTTGTGTTATAAAAAGGTTAGATCCTAGAATTATGGGATATGAGTATCTTGAGTGGGTTTAAAGGTAGATCATGGTTTTACCTCGCAGTTAGATGGTTAAACATTATGGAATTAATTTTTTATTTAATAATTCTCATCAGAGGGGTGGCCAAAATAGTTGTGCGTTAAAGGATTTCATTTAAGAGAGGAAAATGGGTCCATTAAAATTCTCCCCACTCCTAGGGGATTTAAAACGTTGTTTATTGCACTAAAAATAGCTTTGAACCACATTAAAAAGGTTTAAAAACTTAAAAGTAGCATTACGGTAAAAAATGGGGAAGGAAAATCTCGACACCCCTCTATGAATGATTGGTGAGACTGATAGTTGAAACCGATTGGTGGAGCTGATCGGGTGAAGCAGATCCCATGAAGCTGATCCTGTGAATCTAATCCTGTGAAGCAGATCTTGTGAAGCTGATCAGTGAAACCAATCTGTGAAACTAATTTCGGGAAACCAATCTGTGAAACAAATTTGGTGAAACTGATATTTGAAACCGATTTGGTGAAACCGATCTCTGAATCCGATTTGGTGAAACTGTTCTCTGAAACTGATCTGTGAAACTGATTTGGCGAAACTAATCTGTGAAACGGATTTGATGAAACCGATCTGTGAAACTGATTTGTTGAAACCGATATATGAAACCGATTTGGTGAAACCGATCTGTGAAACCGATCTGTGAAACTGATTTCATGAAACTGATCTGTTAAACTGATTTAGTGAAACCCATCTGTGAAACCAATTGGGTGAAACCGATCTGTGAAACTGATTTGGTGAAACCGATCTATGAAACCGATTTGGTGAAACCGATCTGTGAAAACGATTTAGTGAAACCGATCTGTGAAACCGATTTGGTGAAACTGACCTATGAAACCGATTTGGTGAAACCGATATGTGAAACCGATTTGGTGAAACCGATCTGTGAAACTGAATTGGTGAAACTGATCTATGAAACTGATCTGGTGAAACTGATCTGTGAAACTGATTTGGTGAAACTAAGATGTGAAACCGATTGGATGAAACCGATCTGTGAAACTCATTGGGTGAAACCGATCTCTGAAACACATTTGGTGAAACTGATCTGTGAAACCGATTTGGTGAAACCCATCTGTGAAACCGATTTGGTGAAACCAATCTATGAAACTAATTTGGTGAAACCAATCTGTGAAACCGATTTGGTGAAACAGATATGTGAAACTGATCTGTGAAGCTGATCTGTGGAGCCGATCAGTGGAGCTGATCAATGGAGACGATCAGTGGAGCTGATCAGTGGAGGTGATTAGTGGAGCTGATCAAGGAAGCTGATCAGTGGGGCTAATCTGTGGAGCTAATCAGTGGAGCTGATCAGTGGATCTGATGGGTGGGACTGATCGATGAATCTTGGACACCCCAACACATAGAATTTTGGCAAAGTAATTGACCAAGAGGGTTTGGGCCATTACATCAGATACCTCTCAAAATTATTCTCGCCCTCGAGAATACAAGAGTAACCTAAACAACCCCTCCATAAGATACCTCTTGGAGAAAAACCACCCCAAATAGTCATACGAATCCCAAGGATAGCATTGTCCCGACACACAGATTGGGGAGTTCTTTCCTCCATGCCAAGATACTATCTTCTTTGGGCGGCATTGACTCACCCACACGGGTTTAATCACATCCACCTTAATGCATCTTGATTAGGGATCAGTTCCTCCCTTCCCCACATATTAGTACTTTTCATAACCATTCACAAGGTAAGGAAACAAAACATCACATAAACTGACAAGGTCAGCATTACATCACAGCGGGTCACAAAAACAAGAACAACAAGGAAGGATCGGTACAGCAACACAAAATAGCTTTGGGTACTCAGCGCACATCTGAGCTTCTTTCTCCCATGTACTCTCCTCTAGGCCACTGTGCCTCCAAAACACACGAACCAAAGGGATGGTTCATGCATGAAGCACTTTCTCCTTTCGATCCTAGATCCTGTAAAAAACGGTAATGCCTTCCTTTTTGTGTGTGATTCTATACCCTTGGTGCTAGTCACCACTCTGAGACCTATTGAAGGCAGGTCATGGGGGGTCATCATCTCTCCTTCAACTAGATGAAGGAAGGTTCTGACAATCTATAGTTCCTTCTATCATCTTGGTGAAGGTGGGTCATGACATATTGTATAACGTAAAATCATAAAATCTTTAGATGATCCATTTTTATGTGACATTAAGTAACTATAGAACATAAAGTTTTAAAATCTCACATAGATACTCATTAATTACTGAATCCTTGAGTTTTAACCAACCAGGTGGATGAATATATCACATATAAATTAACTAAGAATATGAGAACATCACATGCTTCTTATCCAATGGATAAGTGTATCACATTTCTCATCCAACTACAATCATGCACTCCTCCAGTCTATCTCAATCTAGGACCTATATTTCATACTGATCATTTGAGAGTAAAAATCAAATCTTATATAAGCCTTAATAGATTATATTTTCATCAACATACCCAACCACCCATAAATATTCAAGCATCAAGGAATTCATAAAAATGGTATCAAATTATGAAGTTTATCATACTAGTTTTCATAACAAACTCAAGTATTGGTAAATACCTATATGGTTCAAGAACCATTAGTATAAAAAATAAATAATGTATAACACTCCATGTGGTATACATGGGGGTCATCTAAAATAAAAAACATCAATTATAACCCATGAGAATATTTTATATCATTATATTTAAATCACACCCACTCTAACCTTATTATTCTTACACCAACTGTAATACACTATGATAAACATGTTCTAGGGATAACTCAATGTCAAAAATGGAGTGTTTAATTTTAGTTTCACATCTAGAGTGTATACATCCCACATAAAATAATAATAAAATAGAGACTATCTTTTTTATAAAATGATATATTTTTTTCTCTTAAAATATTTTAATATTATTATCAATACTATGAATACTCACTCATATAATCATATCTTATATTATAGACCTCCAAATAGGACTTGTTTTTTTTACATTTAGAGGTATCTAAACTCATTAAATCTCTATATAACTCATAAAATATCTCTCTATAACCATTTTATAAAACCCTCCCACTAAAATATTTTGTGATTAAAATATATAAATCAAGTATGTTAGAAAAATGATAAGATTTAATGAATAATATTCTTGATGTTCAACTCAGTGAACATTGTATTCAAACACCATTACACCCAAACATCCAAAGTTAGAATGTTAATAACTTATATTGTCTTCTTATAACTTTTATAAGTTCATCATCAACATCATTCTTAGAACAATTTCTATAAAACGTTTTCATTTAAATATTTTTTATGAAATTTAACTCTTTGCATTATTATTTTACCAACACATCCTAAACTTATTTAGGATATAAAGTGGAATTAACATCATATTTTGAATGTAGTAGTATTTTATTTATTGTACTTGAACTTTTTAACATAAAATATAATCCCAATAGCCTCTTAGAGACTATAATATTTTTATAATAACATAATATGATACACAAACTCATTTTTGATAAGGAACAATGTTTATTTTCTCTTAGTTGGATATTTAAGAAATAAAATATTATATTAATATCTTATATGGTATTCTATTTGTATTGAGACTTATTCTAAAAATAAGACTTTAATCACACTAATGTGCAATGGGATCACATCCTTTTTATTTTAACAAATGTGTCAGATAAACTATTTATCTTAAATAAACAAATTTTATCCCTATATTCGTTATAAAAAATATTATAAAATTGGATCATTTATAACCACCTGTATCGAAATGATCATATTTTTTATTAAAAACAAAAAAAAATCACCTTTTTTCATGTAAGTGGATATAAAGACCATAAAAAACAAAATATGTATTTTTTAACATCTCTATCATGTGACTACTCATAAATGTTAGGATTATTGATCCCACTTAGTCCTAAATTTCCTTCCCTCAAATACTATAGATTACCTACTTGTAGTGGGGGTATAGGGTGTTTCCATGGGGAGAATATACCCCCTTATTCAACATCTCAATAACAGGTAAATAAAACAAACATCGTCCATAATATAATCATTTGTCCAATTAACTAAAATCGATAAACATAATAATAAATAATACAAGAATTTTGAATCAAATGGTCATACACACTCAAGGTCCTACAAGAATATATCAATTAATCCAAACTAGGATGATCACATATATAGAAATAACTAAAATCCTAGTACTTCACAGAGGCTTTACTACCTTTCCTATGCCTCAAATCATCTTGATCTCTAGTTCCATCTAATATATACTACTCAATAATGCTATATGAGGCCTCTACTAAACCTGATCCTATGATCGGTGATGTTTTCTTTGGTACCTTAGTATCATGGCCACCAAATCATGGTGTAAGTATAACTCGCTAGAGAACCAACAATGTAGTCTCATAATTAACTAATATTATAGTGTATATATGCATGTGACATGCACAAATATAATGTAAATATAGTGAGGAAGTGTAATTAAATGATCATTGTTGATCCTTAGGTCCAATGTAACACTCGAGATCGACCAAAACCTACTTCGACTAGTGAAGTGGGTATCTAATCATTTTATACAACCATTCCAACCCATATCAGTACTATATAAGATTCCTAGGACAAAGCATTATAATGTGAAGAAGAATTAGAATCAAAGGTTGATTCATAAGAGGATAACCTTAGGAAACCCAGTAGTATCAAGACCATGGATGATTCTTAGTAGAAATTCCTAATTATTATAGAGGAATAAAGATCAAAGACTGATCTCTAGAGATATGACCCTAAGAAATCAAATAGTATTAAACTAAATAGTAAATTACTAGGGGTAACCCTAGGTAATACAAAAGTATTAGGGACACAGCCAACCCCTAGGTGGTAATCCTAATGAATCAATCATTATTATGCATAATCACTCATTCCTAACGGGTTGTCCTAAGAAATCAATTAATATAATGAGTTAACACTAATTCTTATAGGGATGGAACTAGGAAATCCAACATTAGAATCATGCATATAGTCAATAATTAGGAGGTAATCATAGGTAGTCATTCATCATTAGGAATCATCATCAATTCTTATTATGTGATCCTAAGTAATTAAGTAATATCTAACAATGTTGTTGATTTATCAGGGTGACTATAGGAAATTCAATTGTAGAATTGGGTATACAACCAATTCCTATGGGGATAACCCTAGGAAATCCAATAATTTCAAGAATCAGCACTAAACAGAAGGTGATATCCTGAGTTTTTAAGGGTAGTTGGCTCAAAGGAATGATCCAAAGATCTTTTCCATGGAATCAATGTGTCTTAATACATCTTTATGGGAAGCGTGTCCCACAAAAATCATCCCATGTCAATATAATTTTAGAATACTGGGATCACATCATCTATATGGGTTCTAAGGTGACACATGGGATTATCACTACCCATTTCTATACACACACTCTCTGAGTGTTATCATATCATTGGGGCCCCAACCTAGGTCCCCTAATTCACATCATAACATAGACACCCTATGTAGGTCTCTCTATATAATTTACATCACTTGGTTTTAAGAACATTACTCAAACGGAATGGTGTCCCTTAGTATTATCATAGACATGAACATCTGAGCATCTCAATGGACTCACAGGGTAATCCATATTGTCATCAACTAGAGAGATGGAATATATCCCATTTTAATTTTGAAATTATTATAGGTTGAACCCCACACACTCAACCCATCTGAACCTCACCCAAGAAACACCTACTTTGGTGATCATATCTCAAGGATGAAGGGACACAAACCCCTATTTTCATCTCAAATATACATAAGTTTTGAAGTCATCTCAAGGTATTATCAAGGCTTACTCAAGCCTATAATTCCAATTCATTACTAATCCCTACTTAAGGGGACTAATGACACCTAGCATGGTCTTCTCTAATTAAAAAAATTATTTAAGTCTCACCTCATCTGCGTTCATATTTCAAAAGGCATACAATTATAATCCAGAGTTAACCCATTATATCACAACTTGAAAAATATCACATGTACTCATTCAAGTCCGAGTGTTCATTATTCATCATCATGTGTCCCTAACTCATTCCAAAGAATCTAAATTAAATATTTATAATCATTTATATTTATTTAAACAATTTAAAATTAATTTTTCAATTAAATTCAATTTATCATAAATTCCTAATAACTAACTTGAAAAAATACGCTCACCAAGAAGATGACCAACCACACCCAGAAGGTATTTGGTGTACTCTTGACACAAAACTAATAAATGTACCTAACAATTGACAAAATTCAATATCTATTTATTAAAACAATAGTAAAAAACATCCAAATAAATTCAAATTATTGAATACATTCATTAAAATGGTGTATGAAGGCATGTAATCGTCATTTGGAGATGTCCTCCTGATAATCCAAATGAAATCCCCAAGAAAATTAACCGATCCCTCCATGATCTAATGGAATCAGTGTCGGTCCTTAAAAAATTGTAATAATATCAACCTGTATGGGGGGATGGAAGAATTGAAGGAAGAGAAACAAGATCTATAATTCATAATAAAAAAAAACATCTCTAAGTAAACCACCCAGGATTTAGGGGAAACAAGGTATGAAGGGATGGGTTTGACTAGATGAAAATGGACTCTCCTATGTGGCTATTCGATAAAAAATGAAGGAGTGGGAAATCCTAAAATTTTGGTTCTACAACTCACCAAATTAATGCCACCCAATATCATTCACAGTGTGAGAAAAAGGTTCACTCTCTAAAATACTCAAGGATAGGTCTACCCAAGTCAAAATATATTCATGAAATGAACAATGGTTCACATAGAGAAATATTTGGTGCGGGATACCCCGCTTTTCAAGCCCCATTCACAGTGTTCACTCCATGGTTCAAAACATGTATGGTTACAACTATAGAAAATTATCTCTTAATCTAGTCGACCCATCTCTAATGATCAAACAAGAGCCAATAAAACAAATTGGGACTAAATCCACATCAAAAAATACACCTATTAATATGTCCCAACACCTTCAATTGAAATTCTAATATCAATTTTTCAAACAACCCTCTTATTGATAGAAAAAAAATTTCTCAATAATTATCATCCAGAATGTGTACAGGGATTTAAAAAATCCTAACAATAAAACTTCTCATTCCCAAGAATAATAGTCAAAATTTCAACCAAAAATGAAGACCCACCAATGTCTTCAATTCACCATCCACTCACCATGTTCTTCCTCAGAATACCGAAAGAGATTCCACTATGCAACTCTAGACACGAGGCACATAATTCACCAAAACAAATCCGATGATATATACTATCACGAAAAGTCCTTATAAAGCACTCCATAACACCTATCTTTCTTAAGTAACTATAGTTTCTTTGATCAATTCATCTCCAGGCTCATAGCGCTCCCCATTATAGGCCTCTACACATAAGGTCTGATTTTATGCTACGGTGCTCCTCGCCAACAAAATCACCTACTAAAACACAATATCAATGGTCATATGACCTACTCAAGGTGGTGTCTAGCTCACCATACACAATTATACATGAAAAAATAGATCATATCTATTTTGGTTGAACATACTCATAAACGATCATCCTCAACTGCTGAAACACTATCTCATTTCTCAATTATGATACCTAGACTCATGAAGGCATCTTGTTATTTTTAAAAACACACATGCCAATGTACAAACATGACTTATAATGTAACTAAAGGATGGGATCCTCAACCATCCAAAAGAGACTACAGGCTCTCACCATGAGCATCAACACACCATTAATCTGAAACACTCTAGGATCACATCCAAATCATCATGAACTCGATGCCAATTATTAGACCCTATTAAATACCATATCTGAATCCCAAATCTGGTATTCTCTATGGAACAATATATAATTTTATTTACTTACTCACACAACTATAAATAAAACCTTTAACTACACTAATAAGTTTTATTTATTAGATCTATAGAATTACTGATAATTTTTGTGATAAAAAAGGGTTATCTTTAATAGTGCTCATAAAAAACACTGATAAAGTCCCCCTTTAACACCAATAAATAATGTTCAGATAAAGGGGGACCTTATCAATGATTTTAATAGTGCTAAAAAATCATTGATAAAGGGGGCCTTTATCATAACTTTATTTAGCACTTTCCCACCTCCCCACCCCACCCCCCTTTTTTCAAGTTTCCCCCACCACTTTATCAAAACTTTAGAAAATCCAACCACTAATCGTGCACCCTTTTCTCGAGAAAGTTTTGAACCTGAGCCCTCCATCTTATACACCAACACCTTTTTCAATCCCCTATACTATTTTGTTTTACATTTTATGATTTATCTAAATATTTATATATTTGTTCTTTATATTTTTTTCATGTTAATTTATATATGTTTATATATATATGTATATATATATATATATGTATATATTTAAAAATAAAATTTTATTTATATATATATTTTAAAACGGATATAATTTTTTAGATGAGGTTTATTTATTGACAAAATAATTTATATGTAAATATGTTTAATTATTTACTTATAAAATTAAATTTTTATTTGTGAATACATAAACAATATGTATATATTGTTATGTATTTGATTATTAATAATAGTACATAGTGAAAAAAATAAAAATTCAAAGACATAAAATCAAAATGAATTTATTCCCTATGAATAAATTTAGTCCTTACTAAAAAAGGGAAAAAGTACCTCCCTTAAATGATTCTTAAAATACATAAATTGTTACAAAATTTAGGTGTCTAACAAAAAACATAGTTTTTCATGACTTCAAGGCATACTTTCTTGTTGAAAAATGGGGAAAATCATAGAGCTTAGTTCATCCATATGAGATGTAGATCTCATCGTACACTTTGATTTGATATGTGGTAGAGCTCAAACAGACACCCCGATGAAAATTTATGGTTGTGTAAAGATCAAGTTACATTTTAAACTTAATTTATATTATTTATATATTTATATATTTGATTTTTCTATTTTCAAATATTCATTAAATGGCTATTACTTAATAATAATTATCAAAATATTAATTAAAAATATTTTTTTAATTACTTTATAACCCATTTTAAATAATTATCTTATATATTATGTGTAAATGTCTATTTAACCTTATCTAAAACATATTAAAAAAAATTATATTATATTTATATATTAATATATTATTTTTAATGAACTATAATTTTTTTGAAATATATCATTTATTAGTGCTAGAAAAAAATGGTGATTAAGGGGATCTTTATCAGTGCTTCGAAAAAAGCGCTGATAAAGCCCCCCCCCCCATTATCAGTGATTTTTTAAAAGCACTGACAAATTCCTTTTTATCGTCACTTTTTTACAACCTATGATAAAGGGTGGGGCCTTTATCAGGGCTTTTTTATAAGCACTTACAAAGGAACCCTTTAACATTTCTTTTTTTAGAACTGTTAAAGACCCCCTTTAACAACACTTTTTTTAGCAATGTTAAGGACCACCATTAATAGATCTTTTTCTAGCACTAATAAAGGGTTTTTTAACATTTATTTTAGCAAGAACTGTTAAAACCCTAGCTCTAAAAACCCCTAGTTTTGTGGTATTGTCATTGGTATCCAAGCACCACATTAGCCATCAAATGGTCGGTCTCCAGTATTTTTGACCCTAACCACACAAGGACATTATTTCATGGACAATGCAATATCGATCACCATAAATAATGACTGGATGAGGATATCCCATTCATAAATGAGTACCAATAAAATACATCAGACAATAATCATTACTGAATCCCTAATAATGTCATCATTATCATTTGTTGAACTTTTATTCTTAATGAGGGTCACACCCTCAACCAAATAATGTTGAGCCCCAAATAATATAGATTTCATTATATCACTCCTTGAGAACAACCTCTATAGGTTCCATAAATACCCTCATGTCACTCATAATTCACAGTTATCCACTATCAATTTTGACACCATGGATTCCTAACAATACATGTCTATGACCAACCTCAGGTCGGCCATTCCCCCACACCGGAACCATTTCTAATGTCACCCTTTACTTGGGGGGATAATTATCATTTCATCAAACAACATCCACGTAAGCCAACAAGAATCTCATCAAATTTTTTCATCCTCATCTCATATATGGACACTCACTAATCCATAACTCAACATCACTTCATGTAACCAGTTCACACTACTTTGATGTCATATTAACCTAATGGGTGCATGCTGCTATACCACCCAGTATCCAAACCAGAATAATGATCCCTAGAGTTTTATGTCAATGCGCCAAGGCCCAAATTCATAAATCAATAACCAGTCTCATGAAATGAAAATATCATACATCCAAAAGTAACTTTGGCACTCCTCTTCAAAATTAAGGACTTCACTTATTTCATGTTTTATCACAAAATCCCTCACTAACCGAAATAATTACAAAAACATTATGAATATTTATATGCACCCATTATGCCATTAAGTTTACATACAAGATCAACACTGTCAGGAACTCAACCGTTCCTTCACCCTAGAACCCAACCTTGATACGAAAGCACTGACATTCAAGGTGCTTGTCATCATGGAAACATAGGGAATTGTTATTCTTATATCACATACCTGATAGAACATCCAAAACACTATTCTCATGCTCTGAAGCATATATCAATGATTTTTTATCTTAGATAATCCCCATGCCCAGATAACCCCTTAATATGGTTACCCTCACATATAATTTCTATTTTCATCTATAATACCTAGTTCACCAATATTTTCAACTATATCTCAAATAATTAGGCTCTCCTTCATAACCCATAGTTCATATTTATCATATTCATATATTATGGTCTAAAACTCTATGTTATTATCTCAAATATCACATGGTATCTCATGTTCTAAACCACACACTCTTGGTTTATCACATATATAAATATCATGCATCACATGCCAAGTCATTAGCCTACTAGTCAGGTTCTTCTAACCAGGAATCTATATATGAGACTACCCCATTAAAAACACATTCTAATCTAGGTACACACATAGAAATATATATATATATATATATATATATATATATAACGGAATCCCCCACCAATGGTTCATGTCTCATGCACCATAGGAATACAGTTTGGGGAAGTATATTTCTTCTATGAATCTATATGTAAAACCAAAATTTAGGTTATTATTGAAACATTAAATAAGTGAACCTATTTTAGTTCTTGTAACCATTTTCAAAAGCACCCATAATTGTTTTATAATTAAGGCATCACAAAATTATACTAACCTACTAGGGCCGTAATACATCCCATATAAGAGGGATTATAGATCCATAATCAAGGATTATCTTATTGTAGAGCAACATAAACTTTCATTAAAAGGAGATATAATCTGGTCTAGTTGACAAGAATTCCACCAATATGTTATATGGAAAAAACCATATAATGTTTCACAGCTACTTGAAATAACTAAACTCTATCATTATTCATATCAATCACACATAAGAAAACATATGTTATGTGAATACTATGTTCTAAAAATGAGGAATGAACACTGATCTCATACCATTGGTCCATGATCCAAAAACAAATAAATCTTAAATATCATGAATTGAGTGTATTATGATTGGTGAAATTATATATCCATAAAATAAACATCCCAGAACAACAATATTGTTCCTTGGTAACCAATACATACTACTAGAGAGGGTGTTCTTGAAAAATATGTTTAATATCGAGTGTAATCTTCGAAATACCCCTAATCACTATCTATCATATCTCCAAATAGTAATACAAAGTTAAACTATGATTAATTCTATGATGTTAGTCAAATAAATTCTAATACCACATTTTAAAATACCCATAACATGACCATTCATTAGTGTCTGGAACACGAATTATACTAGGACCTTAGGCATGACTCTACATATTCTAGTGGTTTCTTATTTGCATCATGGGTATATGGCGTTATTTTTGGTGACTTTAACCCCATATCAGAGTGAACAATAACTAATAAATACACTAAAAATGAAAAATATCCTAAAAACCATCAGATTACATAGAATAAATAAAAAAGAATCATAAATAATACATGTATGTGAAAGGAAAGAGTCATACAGACTCAAAATCATGCCAACATAAATCAATTGAACTCCACTAGGCCAATCACATATAAAAAAAATACACTAGGGATCTACTACCATGCCTATTCCTCAACTCATCCCATTCTTCAGTCTTTCTTGAGCTATCCATCTTCATCATTGTATACTAGGCCTCTTCCCAATCCAATCTTTTGATCAGGGCAGTATGATGGGGTTCCCAATTTTCATAGCCACGTGAGGAGGGTGTGAGTAAAACAAATTATGGAACCACGAACATGTTCCTCTATATAACTTGAAATACCTTGTAAATATACATTTTACATGACTATATAGAAATTAAATACAATTTTGAACCATAATTAAATGACCCTTATCCATCATATGGTCATGTGTAACACTTGGGATCAACCTAAACCAGGTTTAGCTAGTGTTTAGGTGTCTCTAGGCATTTAAATCAACCATTACAACCCATATCAGTCCCATGTGTAATTACTAGGATTAATTACATGAAAATATAGTAGTTTTAGGATCAATGGAAAATTATAAGGGGAATAATGCAAGCAAACCCATAAATATCAATCCCATGATAGATTCCTAAGAGTAAGTCCTATAAAATATAGTAGTATCATGATCAAAACCCAATTACAAATGGGTTGAACTAAGTAAATCCCATAGTATTAGGCTTAATGGGAAGTTAAATGGGATTAAATTTGGAAATCAAGTTTTTATAGGAATACATTTGATCCCTTAGATGTAATCCTATGTGATAAATTATTATCAGATGCCATCATCCATTCTAAGGAGGTAATCAAGTAATACTAGGTGTCATCAATGATTCTTATGGGGGTTAACCAATGAAATACTATATTCAACTCAAGAATATAGCTGATTCCTAGGAGTTAATCCTAGTTAATAAATTATAAATAGGAATTCTCACTGATTCTAAGGTGGTGATCCTTGGAAATCAAGTAACATCGGACAAAATTGTTGACTCCTGGGGGGATAGCTCTAAGAAATATGATAGTAGAAAATAACCTAATGTAGGATCCTAGGAAGATAACCCTAAGTAGTAAAATAATATCTAGATTCATAAATGAACCCTGGATGATATCCTAGGAGTTCCATAGTAATAGGATCAATGTAAGAAACCAAATAGATAGTCCAAGGGATTCCATGTATCTCAAAACATCTATATAGGTAGTTCATCTCACCCAAATCATCCCACATCATTTTCACTACAACTTTATCAATCTCAAATAATTGACCTATAAACTAAGTTTATACATATTATAATCACATCCCATTTTAATACACACCCTCTCTAGGGGACGTTATGTCACTGTGGAACGCATCTGGATCCCCTATTTCACACAACACTATAGACACCCTACTTGGGTCTCTCTATCTAATTTCCATCACTCAATTCTGAGGCCATTATTTTAAGGGAATTTCATCACTTGGTATAATTGTATACTAAAACTTCTCAATGCCTCAATGGAATCTTATTTTAATCCCTCTAGAAATCAACTAGAGATTTGGAATAGTGTTGATATCAAATCTCAAGTCCTTCTAGGTGGGTCCTCATACAACCAACCCATCCAAACTATACCTAAGGAATACCTAACATTATGACCATATATCAAGGGTAAAATAACAATCTCTCTTATTCTCATCTCCAATATCCCATAGTCTAGAATAAGTCTCAAGGTTCTATCATGACCAACTCAGGACAATCACTCAAATTCATTACTTGATCATACTCTAGGGGACCAAGGAAAATTATTTAGGTTTGCTATTAATTCTATGTTTATTTATGTCTCACCCCATTCATTTCATTATATCCCATGGAATAAAATTATATTCAAGGCCTCAACAATATGTATCAAATGTAATAAAACCAATTTTTAAGGGTTTATTATGGCCCTTACGACTTTGTTAAGAAAAAGCACTCTATTTTCATTAAAAAGATATTTAAAATAGAGAGGTAAATTTCCCTCTACATAGATACCACACATCACGTTCATATAAAAAATAATGTGCATAATACAATATGGGTATGTACAAAGGACCACCTACATCATTTTTGGAGTTAACCCCTTTGATTGCAGCCTGACAACTCTCACCCAAACTCATCCAAGTCCAACCAGCCATCATTCATCATAATGAGGCCCAAACTCATGTGAATTAATCCATATTAATTAGTTATTATCATTTATAATTTATTAAACCATTTAAAATTAATTTACTAATTTAATTTAATTAGTCATAAATGGATAATAACTCACCCAGGGATATTCTCTCATTAAAACCACGATAAATGACACTGAGATGTTCTCTGGTGTACTCCTAACACCGAACTGAGAAAATTTCCTAAACCCAACCATAATTTCAATCACCAATATTATTTCATTTAGATACATAACCCCTACCAATAAATTATTATTATGATGTATATTTTCTTTAATGGAATGTGGTCATATGAGATCATCATCTTGAAGTATCCTCTTTCTAATACATATAGAATCCCCCTTAAAATCGGTTTATTCCAGCATAATCTAGTTGAATAAATGTCAAAACATATCCAAAACTATAATAAAATAATTGGTGATAAATGGCATAGAATAACAGAATGAAAATGAAGAAGATTCATACCTCAAAACACCATAAAATTGAAAATGAAACCACCTCAGATCAAGAGAGAAAAAATGAGTAAGATAGTGGGAAAGGTCATCTCAAAATAGCTTCCCTTGAAGGGATATTTTACCAAAAATTATGTGGGCCCCTGAAATTAGGGGTATTTACCTCACTAAAAAAGGCCACTCAACATCATTCCCAGGGTTACCAGGAAGTTCAATCCATGAAATACCATGGTAGAGGTAACCCCTTCCCCCACCCTTAAAAAATCTATTCACCACATGATAGATCAATATTTAAAATATTTAATTCATAGGATCAAACCACTTAATAATCACCATTAATGGTGTGAACTTGGTGGTTCTTGGTGTGATAGGAAGAAGCAGTTAAAAATTCATCTCCTGAGCCACACAGGCCTTCTCTAATTCTTATATGAGCACCATTACCACAAACCATGAATTAAACCACATCTAAAATAAATCTCTTAATATTCTCAATCAATAAAAATTTAAATCCAAATCCAAATTTTCAAAACAACTATCCTCTCAGAATACAAACTGAAATTCCCTCTAAAATTCGCACTCTAAAGGGGTATGAGGTCTTATAATTTTTATTCAACAAATATTTAAAGTAATCCCTGAGATAAAATTTACTAATTTAATAACTCATTTATCTTAAACATGAAAGATGATATTAATCACAAATTTTCAATTCTCCTTTAACTTTAAACATATATACACATTTACAACACATTTATATTGTAAAATTGGTATCATATATCCTTAAAAGTGTAATAATTATATTATATAACATCAATAAAAGATGTAGACTCTTCATGGTGATTATTATAACCCTTCAGGTGTTTTATAAAATTCCTCCTCTAGTGACCAAACTTTCTATACTGATATCATTGTCTATCCTTAGAAAATTTCATCTTCCATTTAAAAGTATGTGTATACTCTTCCCAAAACCTTCACTTATACTTATGAATAGAAAATATACTCTTTCCATATTGTACCCTAACAATGGAACTCAAACAGAGAGCTACCAAGTCATTCATAGTAAACCTTGATATATTAAGAAGATCAGGTAAACTTTTCTCAAACTCATTCATGTTATAATTTATGAAAAAATATATAATCCATTTTGAATGTAATTACATAATAATTTTCATGTACATATTAATAATGATTTGTGACTTAGGTGTATATAAGTCATTTCCATACCCAATTATATTGAGTACATGAAAAGAGTAAAAATTACACTTACCATTTCTCATTGAAACAATTATTTTTGAACTTTTTTATCTTGCATTTATTTCTTTCTCTTATTACAACCAATTCAGGATATATATCAATTTATAAGAAACCACGGTTTTTTTATTTTTTGTATTTAGGATCCCCAAAAAAAATAATTAATGTAGATATATCAAGAGATTAAATTTTATGTTAATGATAAATATTTCTCTTTTCTTGACCATCTTCATCAAAAAGAGTTTTCATAGGATGTGGTTTTTCTTACATGTAGAACATATCATATTACATAATACAAATTAGAATGTTCTTATATCAATCATGAAAGTTTGTTCCATTAAGATTATCTTTCTATATACTTGATCACAAATTCATGATTGATGAAGACGATGTAATTATGTATAGAAAAATACTTTTACGAATTGTCTATCATGTTTCATAAACATTTAATAAGACCTTTTATTATATGTTTTCCCATTAAAATTATGTACCTATTAAATTTCATCATTTCCATTAGTGGACCAGGATCCTTATTTCACAAAGACATGGGTGTATTTATTTCTTAAGCCATAACACTATTGTATAGATAGACTATCATATGAATCATATAAAATAAAACTCTTGAATAGTTAAGTATGAAACTTGTTATCCTCATCCATTATATATATTCATAAAACATTATTCATTAGGTAACTGAATTGTATTAGGGTATCCTGAGTAACTTTATTAAAATAATGTTCAGAAAAAGGAACCCAATCCTATTAGGGTCACCAATTACTTTATTTCCATAGATAATATAATCTAGGGTAACCCATAAGCTAATTTAAATTCATAACTGAATTTTTCAAATAAGATGATTCTAAACCCTGAATATCCCAAACATTGAGAATTCACATAAACTACTTTGAATGGAAGTTTAATTGATGGATTCTATGTTTTCTAAAAAGTGACACCTATACCTAATGTATAAAGAGTTTATATTTATAATTTTATCATACCAAACACCTATAAATAGCAGAACAATGAATTAATTAATAAATATAGGCTCGAAATTAAGTTCTTACTTTATTGAGTGTTCAATACCAAAATTACTTGAGACATTTTTATTATATATGTTTTCAGTCTAATCTTATTGATTTTGATTTTGTGTAATTTCATTATAAAATATCTAAGTTTCCTATTTTATTCAATTTCTTCCAATGCTATATGATCAAATATATTATTAATATTGGAATTTTTGCTTCCTAACATTTTGTTAAAAGAATTTTAGGGATCACACTTGTTTTACATCATGGAAGTAAAGAGGGGATCAATGATAGATATTGTTACTATTGGTTTCTATTGAGTAATTTTATAGATAATACTTTTTCTTTCATTATTTCAGATTGAGGAAGTTATATATTTTTAGAATAAGGTTCATTTAGATCTGGGTATTGATCCTTCTACCACTTCAGTTTAAAAGTGAATAGTTCCATTGATCGTAAATATTATATCCTCCAATAGTATCATTTAAAAGGGTTTATAGCTTTTCATCTATAAATCCATTGAATTATTTCATTAAGAGTTTTTTATAAGGGTATTTTATTTATTTACTGAAATTAAATATTATTCAATTGATTATCATTAATGCAATTGATTACAAATATTATAGAGAAGAGATAGAATATTATGTTTTAACACTGGAGTTTATAAATATCTCTTGTTGATTAGAGGATAAAATATTCGACAAATTTTGATTCTGAACACCAGTCATGGAGAGGAATCTAAGCATTAGTTGAATTTTATTGTTTATGAAACAATTTTATATGTTATATAACAGAATATATATAGTGAAGTATCTTCTTATAAAAATGATTATGGTAATTTAAAGAAACTAGAAATTACATGTCCTCAAATTTCAAGGGTTCATGAGACTAAGTGATCCATATCATAATAAAACAATCAATATTTTTATTTTCTATTTGGATATTTGATGTCATAGATGTATCATATCTTTATAAATATCATGAATAAATTATAAACTACTATAGATAAGTAAATTATATATGATTAGTTTTTTTTAAAAAAAAATCATTGATATTCCTCTAGAGGATATGGATTTGAAGAGAATTGTGATTGTTGATACTAATAATATAACTATTATGAGTTTCAAATAATATATTAGAAAATTGATTTAGTATGATATTTTTTTTAAGTGATATGGTTAGAAAAATATTCATAAGAATGGTAATTATTTTTATATAACTAATTCTAGTGATACTATATCTAAAGAGAATACTTCAAAGAATTATAAAAATTGTCATTTGATAGTGAGAAAGAGTTTACTAATGAAAACATTATATAATGATCTAGACAAAATTTTAGGAAGTAGAACTTTCAAAATAATAACAATCGGAACAAAAAAATTGAAAAATATGAAAATTTTGGTATAAGGGGTGATAGTGATGTGATCTTGTTATGAGTCTATGAAAAATGGTAATATTAAGATAGATTATTCTAGGTTAAATTAAATGGATAAACAGTATAAAAAATCTATTATATGTAGTGTAAAGAAGTTATTGATGCTGATAGAGACTTAAAACAGTAGTAAAGATACATCTTCTAAGAGTTCTATAAAATTTAAAGATATTTATGATATCACTTCCTTATATTCTATAATTTCTTGGAATTATAATTTTTATAGAAAATATAACTAATAAATATTTAAAAATAATGTATTTATATTCTACATACATTTACACATTGAAAAAATAAGATAAAATATTTGTATCATATCAAGAAATAAAGTAGTATTTTATGGAAGTGGGAATTTTCTATCAAAAGATTTTTATGAAATTAATTCAGGATAAAGAAAAGATTTCTATTGCTAAGGGGGTTAATTATAAGATTAATTCCTTGTAAAATTTCTAATTTATTTTATTTTCAAAAACATTAAATGATCATAATGACGTTTTGAAATTTAAATCCAAATTTTAATATCTTAAAATATTTCTTTCAAATTTTTTTTATAAGGGAGAATTTTTATAAGAATCTAGGATAGATAAAATCACCTAATATTTCTTCCAATGATTCATTTATATATTCTAGTAAATTATAATTTAATACATGCTATGGTTTTTGAAATTTTCACCCTTTTCACCAAAATTTCAATGGTGGGTTACTAGAGAAAACAAAATCCTGTAATACGATAAAATAATTTAGAACATGTAAGGATTTTATTTCAAAATAAATAGAAACTATTAAATATTAGTGAGTTCGGAAGATGAGGGTTTTGAAAGTCGTGTTTTTTAATCAAGTTTTTATACTAAATTATAAACTTTTATTTTAGGATAGAAATATATGTATTGCTAGTTGAACCAAATGGTAACTCACCATAGGTGATTAACCTCTACTGTTCGGTATAAGATTAAATCTATTTTTTAATGCTATATAAGATTATTTTTTTTGTTCTTATTTCCTTGTAAGATTAGTTATATACTCTATTTCTCTCCTTGAGAAAGGTGTAATTTTACTTATACTAAATTTAACACAATAAATAAATAATTTTAAAAAAAATTATAAATTATGGATTCTTTCAATACATCTTTGGGATTCATCTTCCTTAGGTGAACATCATTTGTGTGTATCAGTGGATAATTTTCATAAGGGTATTTATATTAATATTATCTTATGTAATGAAAAAACCCTCAAAGAAAGTTTTTTAAAAACTTTCAATAATTAGAGATATATTTGAAAAAATTATCATTTTAATTAGAGTACAAAATATGGCACATATTGATCTAGAATAAAGGATTATTTTCTAGTAAATTCAAGGATTTTTTATACTAATTAAAGGAGATAAAAACACAATGAAAATTAAAGATGTTTATTTTATATATTTTCATTATAGAATATATAATGTCAATATCATCAAGCTCTTGTGGGAGTATATTGAATGAATTTATATTGGATTAATAATTTTTAATATGTTATTGTATTCTAGGATTTTAAATTAGGTTTTTTGAAGACTTGAGAGAAATTTGTTATGAAGAATTTCCAATCTCCAAAAATTTAATAGGAGGTTCTGTAGAATGATGAGACTATATCATTTATGAAATTTGTTAAAGTTTTCATAGGGAATAAATATGTTGTGAAGGAAATGGATGTTTTATTTCTATTTGTAAAAACTGTGAAAATGAGAAATGGAATAAATGTAATGTTTCTAAGTAACATACACTTACTTAATCCTTGAATCCTAATAAAATGATGGTTTTTAAAATTGTATATAAAAAAGATTGATGGATAATATAGAATAATGGAATAAAATTATAGAATAAATCTAAAAATTTTGTGAAAATTATTGGTGAATAAATACCAGAAAATCCACTTTTGAATTAATAAAATTGGAAATTAATTTTTTAATAGAAGATGAAGATAAATATAAGTGGCTAAAAGAGAAAAGAAAGTTTTATTTTAAAATTAATAATTCTTGTATTATGTTGAAATTGGTTAATAAAAGGTAATCTATTCAAGATGTTTAAAAACACAATTTATGAAGTTGGAATTTTCAAATTCACTGATAGGGAAAAGGAATGATAAAGGTATAGAAGTTGATGTCCAACCATAATTGAATCCATTTTAACACCACCTTTTTAAAAAGGTGGAGGGAGATAAATTAACATAAAAATTTAAATAATAGGTTACCTATAAGAGTTCTAAATGACATGATGTTTCATTTTCATCATCTAAAAGACAATTCGACAAAATATTTGTTTGAGTTTGAAAGTTATTTATAAGATGGGGCGTAGAAGACAATATCTATGCCCAATGATGTATAGATATTATAGGTTTCTACATCATAAGATGCTTATGAGAAATAGAATATTGTATAGATATTATAATCTAAAAAATTAAATTCTTTGAATATCATATAATAGAATTATGAAGAATTATAAGAATCAATTAATATTATTGATATTGAAAATTCTACACCAGATAAAATTACTTATCAAGATGATCAATTAGAATGAATTGTTATTGAATCAAAGTATTATCTTAAATTGATTTATAGGATGAGTCGTTTTTAATTTAATTTGTCTTTTTTATAGAGGACATGGATAATGAATCAATGGGGGTGTTTACACTACCATAAATTAATTATATATTAATTATTTTCATGATCAATTTGTGGATGTCCAAATGTATTTATCATTAAAATGGAACATAGATTAGTATTTACAGATTAAGACTGGACATTTAAACAATATAGAAGAGTTTTTTAAAAAAATTATAAATAATTAAATATATATATATATATATTTAAGAGAATAAATTTTAATTTCATCAACTTTAGGATGAGAATAAAGGTTTAAAGAATGAATTAGATGAGTTTATGTGAGTATCAGAATAATAGAAGAACAATATGAATAAATAATATCATAGTTTAAAAACAATTGAATAATTATTTAAAAAATATGAAACGAAATAATAAATTTAAAACTTATATGAATCATTAACTTTTGATGAGATGATGAAATTGATTTTCTTAATCTATCGTATATATTATTATTTCATAACTCTCTATTTATTATTTTTGAAAAACAATTATCGGGTAGTGTGTATTATTTATTTAATGGAATACTGTAATGATTTATATTTAATAAAAGGTTAAAAGTTTTCCATATTAGTATTCTTAAGGGATATTTTTTTCAAATTTATAGAGAATTTATTTCTTTTCATTTAATTTAAAATTACCGCTTATTATATTTATTTTTATAATTAAAAGATGATATTTTTTGAGTTATTTCCTAAATAAATTCTTTTAAAACCATTATTACTTGACCTAAAATTTAGGTTTTTTATATGTTCTATTTATACTCATTTAATTTCTAAATGAAAAGTTCAAAATGATTTGATTCTGAATAAGGAATTCCTAAAATATTGGTATGTCATTTGAACTATATTGAATGAAGTATCTTGTAAGGGATTTTGCATTTTTATAAAGAGACATTTTTTTCTCAAATTTCATGTAGTTTACCATTGAGTGTTTATTATATCACACACCTAATAATTTCATACCATGGCCTTAAGGAACAAATTTCTCCTTACACTAATGTTTTTAATTTCAAGGGTATTCACTACCTCAGTTACATGATATATTCTAATTAATTTGGTATTTTGTGTAATATTATATATTCTAATTATATTACTTTCATTATAAAAACTATTTGTTTCTAATTATAATAATATTCATTCAATCATGTTTTATCGAAGATATTCTCAAGATGGAAATATATTCTTCCAAGATTTTAGTTTGAACAAGTCTATGGACTGGACATTTTGTTGATCATATTATCAAAAATGAGCTCAATGATAGACCTTACTACTACAAATGTTTCTCATAGAATAATGGGGATAAGACTTGTTATTATAATCTTCTAGATCATGGATGTTACAATGTTTTTGAATTTGGTTTCTCTAGATCTAGGTACTGATCACCCTATTGCTTTGGATTAAAATTAGATTTTCTTTGATTAGAAAAATTATAAACACTAAAAATATATTTTAAAGGAGTTTATATATATAATCTTTGAAAAATACATTTCATTTATTCATTGTGATTTTATTCCCATTATTTTTTGTTTATTTACCCCAATTTGGTGTTAAATTCCAAGTTAGTTATTTCTATCTTATTTTTATCATTTTTTCTGATATTAGGTTGAACCTCATAACTTCTAGGATACTCATTACCTATAGTGGAAGAAATTTTAGTGTTTATGAAAACTAAATTACCACCCCCCCCCCACTTGAAGCTTCTTTACTAGGACAAAAGTAAGTGTAATCCTAAGAAAATGCTAAAAATGGGAACCTAAACCTATTAGGGTCACCCATTTCTTTCTTAAATTGCACAATATAATCAATGCGAACCAGAATTTAGTATGACCAACCCATTTGGATGATTGACATCCTAAAAAGAGTTATCTATGGAAGTAATATAACAAGAGTTATTATTTTAAAGGGATATTAATCTCACCGTCATATATCATGTTATTAAATTTACATATATGCCTAATTTCAATGATTTTTTTCATACATGCCATGAAAATCCAAAAATGAATGCATAAAAATTTAAAAAAATTATGTAATCACTTTTTAACTAAATATTAAATCAATCCATAATATAAAAATTATTGAAAAAAGATGGGGTCAAGCCCCTTTTTAATAAAGAATAAAACCACTTTTTAATTTGGTTGAGAGGGAACCCTTATATAACACATAATCCTAGAGGTATTAATACATAGATAACTCATATAAGGTGGATCAAAGTCCCAATATAGTCCCTAAAGACCCTATCAATTTTTTTGAATTATATTTTTAATCCCTGAATTTTTTAAGGGGTGTTTTTGTATGGGTATCCCTACCTATCGTTTGTCACCCAACTACCCACGGCATGAGCCCACCACCCAACACCTCCCTATCATTGTGATCCCATTTCCAAAGAACTCAATCCTCTCCATCAATACAAATCATCATGGGATACTGTCACATACATTTATTATGTCCTACTAAAGAGTGGGAACTCCACCTCCCAATTAGTATCAAGCTAATTCTAGTGGCATATCATGCACGATTCATGTTGGAGAATGTGTAACCACCACCACAAAATAAATTTATAAATTGAGTAGTGAATAATAAAAATAAATGAAAAATTTGTATATTTATACATGGTATAAACATTTATGAAAAATTCATGAAAATTTATAAACACTTTATCATTTAACCATGCTTTATGAAAATTGGATAATTAAATAAATATAGATAATTTAAGTTTATTCCCAATATGAACTTTTTAATATTGATACTTATATGGAATTTTACATAAATATATGATAAATAAAATATAAACCTTATATATATAAATTATTCATATATTATGTAAATATATTGAATACCACATATTTAATATAATATATACTTTGATCATATCAATTATCAAAACTACTTTTTGATATAGTTTACGTAATTTCATAAATAAGTCATTTACTTTGTGATTTCAAACTAAGTATTATGAAAAATTCATAATTTAATAAAAACTCATTTATATTTAGTGTTTTTTTAAATTTTACAAACACTTAGTAGTTACCCTTATAATTTCCATATATGAACATTGTATACAAATTATAAGTCATTTCATATAAAATATATGTATTTTAATATTAACTAATAATATAATTAACAATTTTTTAATAATTTTTTATAAATGTTTAATTAAATAATTAAAAACACTTAACAACTTTATAAATTAAATAAATATAAATAATAACTTTTCCATTATTTATAAGAATTATATCAATTATATAATTCAATTCAAAAAATAAAAGTAGAAAAATAAAATATTTTATGTATATCATATTTTATGATATATTCTCTATCTTAAGGTGTGTATTTGTTCATTATCTATTGAATTTTATGATAGATAATTCCTAACAATGACATAAAATTTGGAACTTTTTATGTCATATGTTACGATATATGGTATTTATAATGATGATATGATGCTCTATATTGCAATCATAGATCATCATTATCATCCAATGTGACCCCATTAATTTTATACTATAATATGAATAAAACTAAAGGATTACATTATGTAGTTTCCCAAAATATCCCATATCATAAGGAATTATGATATCGTGTATTATGATAACCTATATCATATAACCAAACATTATAAAAGTTTTATATCCTTTCATATGATATTTAATACGATATCAAAAATTATATACATCTTCTTCATTATTCAAACAATATTTAATGAATCAAAAAAAATGTAAAATATTTGATACCACCAAATCATTTATAAGGATCAAACAACACTTGTTTCATATAGTTGAACAAAACATTAACCACAATTCTAAGATCATCATGCTGTGTGGAACTGAAACCATGTAAATAATATATGATTAACATGCACATTACACCATTTATAGTCACTTATCATGTTCTCCAATCATTTTGGTTGATGAAGATCACTAAGTAAAAATCAAATGAATCTTTCCTTATTAGTGTATTCAAGGATGAACTAAATCAATTAATTACTGAATGGTATTCTCCTCACAACCACAATATGCTAGTATATCTCGAGAGAAAATGAATGGGAAGGAAACAAGCATTGACATAAATAAATAATGGGAAGAGTTCACACCGTCTCAGTGGAAATTTATTGTTTATATAGGACTAAAGATATCCCAATACTTGTACAAAATATACTTAAACCTTCCATAATGGTCAATAATTGTTTTCTGTTCTCAATTTTTTTGAACATTAATACATGTAATTAACATTTAAGTGTGTTTGATATCCCATGGGTTTTTTTTAATTAATAATATCCATATATGTAAGATTCTTTAAAGTTAGAACTTAATTTTGGAATAATAATATTAATTTTAGAGAGTTTAAATGAATAATATAATATAATTATACTCGAAATACTTTCATATGATATATTTCAATTGTATATTTTGATTAGATTAATAGTAGCATTATATAAGGATATTTATGCTTTAAAATATAACCTTTACAAAGAATAAGATATGCCTTGTTTCCCATAAACCACACCATATGATACATACATATCATATAAAATTATATTTGAAAACATCATTTTCTTATGGGAATATCTCTATTATAAATCAACATTCCAAAATCACAATTCACTACCAAATAACATATGAGAATTAAAATTTAATAATATTAAATGGGGACAATGATTGATTATAATTTAATGACCCGTATGTGTCCCAAACTGACCTATCCCAACAAATTTCATGTCAAAAATTTAAATCAAACAATTTCGTATAATACTCTTTCAATCCAAACACATTCCAACTTGACTACCGCATCCTAAACAATAGAAATTTTTACCATAATTCAACCATATTTATAAATATTTTAATTACTTATAAACCATTTTTCATAAAACTAATTAGTATAAAATTAATATAAAAATAAAAATAATAAAATTTCAAAACCATTGAACCATGAATCCATCCTTTTTTAGAAATGAAAAACCCACAAAACAAAACCTAAACCTCACAAGCAGCAAACTTCCATTATAAAAAAATTCATTATCTATAGTATCAATGGGTCCTAAGTATATATTGAAGATAATATAGCTATTTGGATTTACCTTTGGTTCAAATTATAGGAAAAATAATAAAAATAATTATAACCTCATACAAGTAAAAATAATAACAACATGGATATTGAACAAAAAAACATGCCAAAATCCTAATTAATGACCCAAAAACATCAAAACACATCGTAATATACCTTTTTAGCCATGTTACATGTGGTTAATTCTGGAATTAAATTATTTCAATCGATATTAATTTTAAATATACCTAACCTTAAAAATGTTAGGAACAAATTCTAAATTATTGATTTCAAATAATACTCCTTTATTTCAATCACAGTTAAACATCAATGTCTAATCATAAACAATGAAAAACTATTTTACAATTTAATTACAAATATAAATATTTAAATCACCCACAAGAAATTTTTATAAAACTAAATTATTTACACATGAATATATTAGTTTAAATTATTGAAATTCTGAAAACCATTGAACCATTTAAACATCCATTATGAAAATATAAACCCACTCAAACTATACCTTACAACTCAATAACATAAAACATGAATTATAAAATAATTTATCATCTATCATATTAGTGACTAATGAGTTTCTATTGATAATCACACTACTTATTGTATTCATCAATGATTCAACTACGTAGAAACAAATAATAAACAAATCTAAACCTAATAAAATTATTAGTAATAACGACACCTATATTGAAAAACTCAACATTATAAAGTCATAATTCACAACCAAACCCATTAAATAAAATCCCAATATGTTTATTTAGACTTATTACTTGTGTTTTAGTCTTGAGTTTTAATTTCCCAATCCATATGAAACTCATACCAATATATATTTCCAAATTCCATGAAAATAATTCAAAATGAACAATATTAATTATTAACATTTGAATCCAAACACATTCTCACACCAATGATTATTCATAATCATTGAAAACCATAATCACAATTCAAATATATTTCTAAATCTTGAATTTACCCCAAACTAATTTTCATAAAACAAAATAATTTATAAATTAATATAATGGTTTAAAAACATTGACAACTAAAAACTATTGAACCATTAAAAACATAATTTTTTTAAATAAAAAATCACCTAAAAAACATTTTTTCTACCATCCATGAAATCATTTATTAATACCAATATTGTGGTTATCAATAACTACCATTCACATCCTTTAAGAATATATAATTTTTAGAAAATAAAAAATGCCATCAAAATATTATTGGTTGTCCGCTAAAATAGGATGAATCATATTGTAAGATTAATCCTTATCATAATCAATGATATTAATATGATACATATCTATAATATCCTTGATAAAAGGTACGGCCTCTTTTTTTTAAAATAGTGGGTTCTCAGGTTCAATGGGAATTGAGAATTTTGTATGGTAGTTTTTTAGTACAACCTATGATGGTTTAATCTTTCAAGGTATATTTATGGTGTAAATGTGTAGTTTACATTGTAAATGGCTCATGGGTATCAAGCCATGAAAATGTTTTTTGGATTAATTATATTTAAATCATTAATCCTCTTTAATAGTTTAAATATATCAACTATGATTTTTAACCTGAGTTGATGTGTTTTTTGGCATACATGGTTCATGGAGATTTTACATTGTAAATCCCTTGTTTACAACATAGATCCCTTCATGACATTAGTTTTAATTTTCCATAATCCTGAATACTATTTTATTCTCTCTTGATGTTACTTTCCTTAATCCCAAGGATCTTTTAAGGGGTTTTGGGTGTCTCTAATCCTTCCATATCACTTCAGTCATCACTTGATCTCCATGGTGGTTACATTGCTTCTCTCCAGGTAAGTGAAATTTATTCTTCTTCATTTCCTATATTCATGATTATGGGGTTGTGATTAATTTTTATATTTCTTATCCATGTGACACTAATTCTAGTTTTATCCTTATAAATCTTTTAATCAATATTATTTCAAAGGATGACCATTATGTTTGTTGTGGTTTAAAATGTGAGTTCTTTGAGGTGTGTTGTGATATACCTTATCTACCATCTATTTTGTGGGTGAAATGTGATTATAATAGGTGGTAATAAATTCTAGGGTCTCTTTTTTTCTTTTCATTCCTATTAGTGTAGGTAGATCATATTACAATCGTGTGAGACCAAATTTTGAGGTGGGTTGTTCCATTTCTTTAATTTGTATAATGAACTATGATTTCTCCACATTAATTTATTGATTTAGACAAATTCCATGATTTTTCTGTATAAAAAATGGATATAAATATAATATGGTTTCCCCTTAGTTTTGTTAAAATATAATTTGTGTTTTTAAAGCATTATAAAATGGTTTTTCAAAACAGGTTTGATAAAAGAAAATGGTTGTTTGAAATTGATTATGAAAAAACATTTCAATTGTTTTGGGAAAATGACCACATGCGATGCATTGGGTGCCTAGGTGGGAGGTGTATCTAGTGTCCATCATCCATTTTTACTTTTGGGGGGTTCACTCATGGTATGTTCCTCGGCTTCTCAGTCCCATTATTTTACGTACTTCATTGACATTGATGGGGGGATCACTCATGGGCTGTTTATCTTCTCCTTAATACAATGTTTTAGGGAATTGTTTGTTAACTAGTAATTTATTATGGTACAAGTAGTCTACTGGCCTTTCTTATTGTGATTCCTTAGATTATTTACCATTTGGATTTGGATTTTCATTATTCTATTTCTGATATACATGTTTTGATGTTGATCAATGTAAATTTAAATTATGATTTGAAAAAAAAATAACTTGGCTAGTTTTCAAACTCTTGAAATGGTGAAAATTTTAACATTTTTTATGTATTACTAATTTACTACTTATGATTCCATATTTTATTTAAAAATATAATATTTTTATTTTTTATATAGAGACTTGATATGGAATAACTTGGTTGAATATTATTGGGACAATTTAGCTCACACCCATACACCTCTTCAATGGTGTGTATACATAGTTATTTTATTCAATTTTGGGAAAGGAAAGGAACCATAGTGATATGGTGATGTTTCTATTATTTGTTTTTGGGTAGATGGTGGTGAGATGGTGGGATATTTTCCACAATATCACATTTGGTAGTTAGTTTATATTTTAGTTTTCCTATGTTATTGGACTTGTAATTTGGGTTTGTTATAACTGATTATGTTTTATCGCTTTTGTCATATTCTTTCCGTTATAGCACACATATTTTTATTCTAGATATTATTCCTTAATTTATTCCTTATTTTGATATATATGTCATTTCATCTATTTTTGGTTTGTTAAAATCATTACCTCTGGTATTTTTGGTGTGTGGGTGCTTGTTTCCAGCCCGTGGGGATCAGAAATGCCCTTCAGGAAGTGATGAATCAAGTCGGGTTCCCATTTGTAAGGATATCTCAGGTTGGTTCATGACATGTTGGTATTAGGGGATAGTTCTTCCTCAAGATTCCTTTTCTTGGGATGTTTGGTATAATAGAAATAGGATTTTTAGAACTTAATATTTATGTTATGGTGATATCTTGACCCACTCTTTTAATGACATAAATCAAGTTACCACGGGATATTAGGATGTGTGTCTCCTATGTTGATTTCTTAATCCCAAAATCAGTTTTTTCTTGTGGTTTTATGGTTTTAAATGATATAATTTGGGATTCTAATTGTATCCCCTTTTTTCAGCATGCACTGATATGCCTCTAGGACGTCTTCTAAAAGTTCCCTAAGAGGGTACAATGGATGCTCCTCAAGGAAATATTCCCTTGGATCAGAATCATATAGATAGTATTGTGTAGGAAGTTCATGTCATAGAATAAAACGTACCACATTCCCAGAACTCATTTTTTGAGGTACAAAAAGGAGATTTAGGTCAAATGGATTGATCTCGAGTGTTCATACATGAAAATCCCAGATCCTTTAAGGGTAAAAATGATCCACAAGAGGCAAATTATTGTATAGAAAAATAATTATCATGTATTAAACTACCTGGATACACCTCATATAAATAAGGTTAAGTTCACATTGTTAATTCTCAAATGTCCCAGCAAGTGTTGGTGGGAATAAATGATTTGAGAATATAGATCCATGGGCTTGGATATGAAGGGTTTCAAGACCCTCTTCTTCTAGTAGTTTTTTCTAAAGTCACTGAATATGTAAAATTTTAAGTAGTTACACACATTCTAGTAGTCAGAGTACTCGGTTTTGGAATACACCAATTGGCTTAGGTAGTTGGTTCTTTTTTCTATAGAGGTTTTGAAAAATTATTAGATGATGGCTCATAAGTACTTGCAAGGTTTGTGAGTAGATATCATATCACGAGAATTTACGATGTAGATTTTAACCTATATTGTAACACCCGATATTTTTATGAGAAATATTTTTTTATCATCAAAGGAATCTTTCACTACACACAACACTAGCTTGTCTTTCTTTACATGCAATCACAACCTTCCTCGATAGTTTTCTTTGTTTTCAATACCAATTTTCACTAAACAATGATATGATATTAAAATATTATTAAAACTAGCCGTTATGAATAGTAATACCCACTTTTCTATATTTTAAAAATTTTATTTTTCAAAATTGACTTCATTTTTGGATTAAAAATATCGAAATTATCCTAGGGTAAAATTTTGGTATTTTTCTTAAAACTATCAATTTTTGATGAATAGTGAAAACACTAGGTTACAATTTAAAAACTGACTTTTTATTTAAATAATTATTTATTTTATTTAAATTTATTTTATGTGAAAATTGATGCATAATACCTATATATGTTCAATGTAATTCATTGGAGACATTTTATAATAATTTTAGACATATAAAAATTTTATTGAACTTTTCACCGTCTTTTACCCACCTCCTAAGAGAATTTGAAAATTTACATAAAACATAATTTTACCGCTTCTATGAGTGGAATTTTGAAAATCCTAGAGACTCAGTTAATATAAAAGAGTAAAATGTGGTTCAATAAGATAAAATTAATTTTTGGTAAATAGTAACTTTTTACTTTTTTTACCATGGTTAAAAGTAAATTGGGTAATTAAGGGTAAAAATGGTATTATTATTACCCTAACACATGTCCTAATTCTATTGAATAAGTTTAATTAGACCAAAAACAACCTTAGGGATAAAATATTACCCTTTAGGTCCACTTGGATTAGATTAGGACATTTATTATTATTTTATTTAAAGAAGAGTTAAAATAGTTAAAATCAAAGTTTAATAACTGAAACATTTTTAATATAGGGTTATAAATAAGATAAATTAAACTATAAATATTCATTAAAAAGATAAATATATTTCCTAAATAATGGTATTCTATTTATAATTTTTAAACTTTAAATAATTTAATTTATTAAAGACACAATGATGATACAGTAATTACCTTATTAATGAAATATTAACATAATTGATGTTATAAATACCCAAATAAATGTAATTTTAGACCTTTTATGAATTAAACTTATTTTATAGGTTACTATGACAGGTTAGAATTTATTTAATTAAATTTTTTCGAACTAATCATTCTGTTATGATTTTCACAAAAAACAATTACCAAATAGTGTCAAAATTGACACAAAATAGTTTTTAAAACAAATATTATATTATTAATTGTTATTTTATTCCTAAAAATCTATGGTTCGGCCAAATGACTTAGATAAGGTTATATATTTTAATAATTAACAAATTTGGGTTATTTTGTCTTGTTATAGTAATTATATTAACCTTATAGTGTAAGAAAACAAGAAGACACGATAAAAGTTAAATTATTTAACTTAGAGTTAAATCTAAATGATACAATTAAAATAGTAACCTAAACTTGTCTAAAATATATTTTTTGATGGTATTTCGACCCATCCCCACATTAGCTTATAAATAAATCAATTTGGAGGTATTAAAAACCGAATATGACTTTATTAAAAAATAATATTTTATGTTTTTTCTAAAGTGCCCCTCTCCTCCCTTATAAAAGGGCACCTCCTCCTTCTCCTCCTCACACCACTATGAGCCTTCAAGCTAGGAAAACCCCTGACCATTTCACTTCTCAACTTCCCTAGAAACATCATAGAGGTACTGTTCTTCTAAAAATAATAATTTTAGTGCCCTAAGAGGAGGTTAAGAAGAGGCGCTTCAAAGAAGAGGTAATGTCTGTTACCGATTCTTTCAACATTATTTCTTCTTCTACTTATTCTTATTTAGTTTTTTCATTATAAAGTAATAACCACAGTCTAAATAATATACTGATATGTTATTATAAATATGAAACAAACCTATTTTACTTTCTATCCATCATATGGAAAACGAAATCTCGGCACGTGCGTACGTACGGAATACCGTCTCCACGCCGTGTTGTAATCTGTTTTCCACCACCGCCATACTTGGATGGGTATAATGGTGTAAAGAATAACTATATATGATTATTTTAAAGTGTTATTGATTCTGAAATATTATACATACACTTCAATAAAATTACACGATCATGGTAACGATATCCTCGCTCATGCGTACGTACGGAATACCGTCTCCACGATGTGATGTGACTCGTTCTACATGATCTTCAATGCATAATGATTATATATATGAATTGAATGAATAAATATGATATATATTACACTAATACCATTCTGGAAATGAGGTATCTATAAGCTAAAATAATAATAAGAATTTATTCGATGAAACACGGATAAGAACAAAAAGCAATAAACACCCAAATAACAACAGTGAAATATTACTAATAAAAAGTTAAGAATATGACCATATATGATATCATAACAATGAGTAATATTCTATAGTAAGTCAATAACATTATTTAAATCATTATACATGAGGTTTGGACGCGTATGAAGCAAATCAGACTGAAGGTAAGGGAAAATCCTACAATCTCATTTTTATCCAAGATTGTTTATATTTCAGAATTTACTGGGGAATATTTATCATCCACAACCATGTTTCCTCAATATGTAATACTATTTATATCCTCCTACAATTTTTTAAATCCAATTTTACCTTTCGGTGAGTATTTAGTAAAATATATGAAAGGAATCATTTGTTGTTTTTAGTATGAGGTACTTTTTGAATTTTCCGGCCAAAGTACGAGAAAAGTTTTTTTTTAACATATACGGCATGAACGGATTCATAGAACATTATTTCCGTGAAGTTTCCTTTACAATTTTTCAAGTTTATTTTTAATCAACTTCTTTTATTTTAAAATTGTATGACATGTTAATAAATAAAAAATGTTTTTTAATTAGAAAGGATATTTTCCTCATGAATGGAGTTCAAGTGTTTTATCAAAATTATTTTCCATCTAAGATAATATAGGGTTCTATTTCTATCCCTATTTTTACATTGATTTGATTATGTTATGATGGAATTATTTTTATGAAGTCATTTTATCTTATATGGATTATGTTATTATGGCATGATTTTTAAGAATCCCATTTTTATTACATGGGTTATGATATGATATATGATTTATGATTTTGTGGCACAAATAAGAATGGTATCATTATGATATGGGTGGGACCTATATCTCCCTCCAATGAATTGGGTAAAGATTTATATCTCATGAGATAAACATGGCTGGAACGGCAGGTTAATCCGGTTCAGTGATACAGGACTGAAACGAGGAGTGAACTCAGTTCAGAAATAGACTTTTTCCGCTAAGATAGTCTTGGCAATAAGTCTTGACTACTAAGAAATGATTCTCTATGATTATGTGTGTATTCCAGAATGTTTCATATTTTAATATATGATTATTGGGATTACATTTCACTACTATGATTTATACCATGTTATGAAATTATGATCTCTTTTGCAGGTTAATATTTCCAAAATGATATGTTCTTATGAATATGATGTGATTGATATATATTTTTTTTACCCTTACTGAGAATTTGAGCTTACCATTTTTTATATTTTCTTTTCCCTAGGTCAGGAATAAGGATATTAAGTAAGATATGCCAAAAGGGACTCTAGAGATGATAAAATTAAAGGGAGACAGTGTAAATGATTTATGAACCAGTTGTCTGTGTTTCCCAGTTTCTGAAGACACTATACCAATATGGTCCTTTCAAGGTTTTTTTATATGTTGTAATAAGTGTTCTTCAATTTTGAATTAATAACAATGTATGTAAATTATGGGTTGTTATAGTTGGTATTAGAGGAAAGGTATAGTCAACCATTGGAAACTAGGATGTGAAAGCCTTAGTAAGAACCCTAAGGATAAGTCTAACCATAGAACACAACATTAGTGTTTTAGAAATGGACATGAATAACCTATGATAAGACCTTAAGTGTGAAATTTTATTCTTTATTATGTGGTTTTCCTATTATGATTAGTGTTTCTCAAACTATTCTTATTGGTTTTAGTCAATGGATGGAACCCGAAGGAACTATGTTAATGCGGAATGTGACAGGAAATGCAATGATTTTCCCCTTGAGTAACCAAACGTTATGGGAGTTGGAATGCAAAATCTTGTAGCCATGCTCACACAACTTCCTCAAGCCATGAATCATGCAATTCTTCCAAACGAGCAAAGTAAGGAGATACATTTAGTTTAATCCTTCATGAGGCAGCGTCCACCTTCATTCAGTGGGTCTACTGATCCATTAGTGGCTGAAAAATGGATTAGTACCACTGGAAATATATTTTTAGTTCTTCAATGTTCTGAACATGATAAAGTCATCTTAATAGTATATCATTTGGAAGGTGAAGCTGATCAATGGTAGAATCTTATCAAGAATATGAGGCAAAGGGATGAAATTGAGTCCATAGAATGGGACAAGTTCAAGAACTTATTTTTAAATAAGTACCTCCCTTGTATTATTTGAATAAAGATGGAGAAGGAGTTTCTCGAACTAAAGCAAAAGGATGTTGAATTGTTTGGTACCCATGATGCAAATTTTACAAGACTTTCAAGGTACGCTTCTAGGATTATTATCTAACCTAAGAGTAAGATCGATCGATTCTTTAGTGGCTTAAAACCAATTCTTCGAATGGAGTTATTCATAAGGGACTTCAATAGGTACGAGGAAATCGTTCGATGTGCTCTCAAGGTTGAGATGGAGATTAGAGTAACCCATCAGTCATATGGGTTTGATAAGAAGAGGAAAATGGAATTCAAAGGGAAATCTAAAGAGCACACTGAAAATAAGATGAGTTTTCCCTTATGCTCAATGTGAGGAAAGAAACATGGAGATAGTTGTCTTAAAGGGACAAGTAAATGTTTCAAATGTGTAAAAGAAGGTTATCGGGCATTTGAAGGCCGCAATGATGGGAAAAATATTTCTAGTGATGCGAACAAAGAAAAGGATACACAGAGTGCACATCCTATACTTCAATGTTAAAAGTGTAATGAAATGGGTAATTATACCAATCAATGCCCTAATACAAGGGTTGTTAATGATGATTGACATCAACAAACTCTTATGGATAAAGAAAAAGTAAAGTCACATGAAATTTCTATCGGCGATGTGAAGTACGATAGCAATGTTGTAAAAGGTACACTTACCATACACTCTAAAGTAGAAAATGTTTTATTTGATTCTGGATCACCCACTCTTTTATTTCTGAAGAATTTTCTAAGGGTATCATCGTATTAGCTCAACAATTAGATGTTTAGTTAGCTGTGGCAACCCCTAATGGCACAACAGTCGCATCAAAAGTTCACAATTCTTCTCTGATTGAAGTTTGTGGGAAAGTGCTTCCCAAAAATCTTGTGATCCTTCCTATATTGGAATTTGATGTGATTCATGGCATGGATTGGATTTCTTTATATAGAGCTCATATCAATTGCCAATGAAGGGAAGTCACATTTCATATTCCAGATCAATCTATGATTGTCTATCAATGCACGGATGAAAATAACCTTCCGGTGGAAATTTCTTCCATCTTATGGGTCTTGATTCCACTAAATGAAGGTTATTTATCTCAAATGGTTAGAGAGAAACTCACGATTGAGAATATTCCCATTGTACGGGAGTTTGATGATGTCTTTCTGGAGTAATTTTTGAGTCTTCCACCAAATCGGGAAGTTGAGTTTTCAATAGAACTCATACCGAGTGATATTCCTATTTCAAAGACACCTTATAGAATGGCCCCAGTTGAGTTGCAGGAATTGAAGAAGCAACTCTAAGAGACTCTTGATAAGGGATTCATAGGCCCTAGTGCGTCACCTTGGGGAGCACATATTCAGTTTGTTAAGAAGAAAGATGGGTCAATGAGACTCTACATTGATTATCGAGAACTTAACAACATCATTATAAAGAACAAATATCCTCTCCCATGCATTGATGACTAATTTGACCAACTACACAGATCTCAATACTTTTCCAAGATTGATCTTCATTCAGGGTATCATCAATTAAGGTTCAGAAGGGAGGATATACCAAAGAAGGCTTTTCGTACAAGGTATAGACACTATAAATTTATAGTTATTCCTTTTGGTCTTACTAATTCCCATGCTATCTTCATGGATCTAATGAATATAGTCTTTAGAGACTATATTTATTAGCTTGTGGTAGTCTTTATAGATGATATTCTTGTCCATTCAAAGAGCAAGGAAGAACATGAAGATCACTTGAGAATTGTATTGAAGACCCTGATAAAGGAGAAGCTTTATGCCAAATTTACCAAGTGTGAATTTTGGCTTCAAAAAGTTTCATTTTTTGGTCACATAATCTCAAAAGAGGGGATATCTATGGATCCAACGAAAACAATGGTTATCGGAAGATGGTCGAGACCAACAACAATAACTGAGATCCGAAGTTTTCTTGGTTTGACTGGATATTATCGACGTTTTGTGAATGATTTTTCACGATTATCTAATCAACTCACCAGGTTGACTCGAAAAGGAGTTAGGTTCATTTGGATGGAGGAGTGTGAAGAGAATTTCAAGGAGTTAAAAAGAAGGTTATCCAGTGCATCTGTACTCACACTGCCTTGTAGTGAAGAAAGGTTTGTGATCTACAGTGATGTGTCCAAGAAGGGATTGGGGTGTGTTCTCATGAAAAATGATATGGTGATAGCTTATGCCTCATGACAGTTGAAAATACATGAGAAAAATTACCCAACTCGTGATTTGGAGTTAGCTGTGGTAATCGTTGCATTAAAGATTTGGAGGCATTATCTTTATTGAGAAAGGTGTGATATTTATACTAATCATAAAAGCTTAAAGTATATTTTCATACAAAAGGAGTTGAATATGCACCAAAGAATATGGTTGGAGCTGATTAAGGATTAAAACTGCTCAATTCATTACCACCCTAGGAAAGCAAACAAGGTGCCAGATGAATTAAGTCAACAAGACCATGCTAGCTTATCCATGATGAGGACCCCAAAAGAATCAATATTTATGGATTTACAAAGGATAGATCTTGGAATTATAATTGAAGGGGGAAAATCATATCTTTCTCCAATGAATGTTCAACCATCTATACATGTGATGATTAAAGAGGCACAGAAAGAAGATGTAGAGTTACAAAAGAAGGTGAGAAATGTTCCTGAATTCAACCTTGATTGTGATGGGATAATAATGTTCAGGAATTGGGTTTCTGTTCCTCCCATCCCCGAATTAAAGGAGCTGCTGGATGAGGCTCATAGTTCTTCATTCTATATTCATCCTGGAAGCACGGAGATGTATAGGGAACTGAAAGAGTACTTCTGGTGGGATGGCATGAAAAGAGATGTTGCTGAATATGACTCTCGATTCTTGGTTTGTCAGAAAGTTAAAGCTAAGAGACAGAAGTATAAGGGGTTTTTACAACCATTACCCATACCCGAAAGGAAATGGGAAAACATCACTATGGACTTTGTCACCAGACTTCCTAAAAAATACAAAGTAAATAATGCTATCTGGGTCATAGTTGATCGTCTTACAAAGTTGGCACACTTCATTGCTATTAGAGAGGATTTCTCTCTGGATCAACTTTCCGGGATATATGTAAAGGAATTGGTAATATTGCATGGAGTACCACTTTCCATTATATCTGATCAGGATCTGAGGATTACCTCAAAGTTCTGGTGAATTCTTCAGCATACTCTGGATATAGAGTTGAGTTTCATCACTGCTTATCATCCTCAGACATACGGTCAGTCTGAGAGAACAATTCAAGCTCTATAAGATATGTTAAGAGCTTTCTCTATGGATTTCAAAGGTGGTTGGGATCAACACCAACCTTTGGTGGAATATTCTTATAATAATAGCTTTCACTCCAGTATTCAAATGGCTCCTTATGAAGCTCTATATGGAAAGAAATGTTGAACTCCAACTTTTTGGGATGAAGTTGGGGATAGAAATCTATTAGGACCTAATCTTGTTGATGAGATGGCAGAAAAGGTCTGATCTATTCAACAACACATAAGAGCAGCTCAGAGTCGACAAAAAATTTATGCTGATAACCGAAGAAAAGACCTAGAGTTTGAAGTGGGTGATAAAGTGTTCTTACTAATATCTCCTTGGAAGAGAGTAATGAGATTTGGAAAGAAGGGAAAGCTGAGCCCTAGGTATATCGTTCCTTTCAAAATGTTGGATCGTGTTGGGAAGGTAGCATACTGATTGGCACTTCCACCAAATCTCCCTCAATTTCACGATGTGTTCCATGTATCTCTCCTGAGAAATTACATACCTGATCTTTCACGTGTACTCAACTTAGAAGTTGTACCGCTGGAGCAAGATCTTTCTTATGAAGAACAGCCGATAGAGATTCTGGATCATAGGGAAAAATTCCTACGGAACAAGACCACTCTCTTGGTGAAAGTTTTAAGGAGGAACCATAAATTAGAAGAAGCTACATGGGAACTTGAGGATATGATGAGGGAGAGGTATCCTCATCTGTTTGTTACAAAGTGATGAATTTCGAGGGCGAAATTCATTTTAAGGGGCGTAGAATGTAACACCTGAGATTTTTATGAGAAATATTTTGTTATCATCAAATTAATCCTTCACTACACACAACTCTAGCTTGGCTTTCTTTACACGCAATTGCGACCTTCCTCGATAGCTTGCGTTCTACGCAATACCGAGTTTCACTAAACAACGATATGCTATTAAAATATTATTAAAACTAGCCGTTATGAATAGTAATACCCACTTTTTAAAATTTTATAAATTTCATTTTTCAAAATGGACTTCATTTTTGGATTCTGAATATCGAAATTAGTCAAGGGAGAAATTTTGGTATTTTTCTGAAAACTTTCAATTTTTGATGAATAGTGAAAACACTGGGTTACTATTTAAAAACCGACGTTTTATTTAAATAATTATTTATTTTATTTAAATTTATTTTATTTGAAAATTGATACATAATACCTATATAAGTTCAATATAATTCATTGGAGTCATTTTATTTTAATTTTAGACATATAAAACTTTTATTGACATTTTCACCGTCCTTTACCCACCACCTAGGAGAATTTGAAAATTTACATTAAACATAATTTTACCATTTCTGTGAGTGGAATTTTGAAAATCCGAGAGACGTAGTTAATATCAAGGAGTAAAATTTGGTTCAATAAGATAAAAATAATTTTTTGTGAATAGTATCTTTTTACTTTTTTTACCACGATTAAAAGTAAATAGGGTAATTAATGGTAAAAATTGTATTATTATTACCCTAACACATGTCCTAATTCTATTGTATAAGTTTAATTCGACCAAAAAGAACCTTGGGGATAAAATATTACCTGTTAGATCCACTTGGATTAGATTAGGACATTTGTTATTATTTTATTTAAAGAAGAGTTAAAATAGTTTAAATCAAAGTTTAATAACTAAAACATTTTTAATATAGGGTTATAAATAAGATAAATTCGACTATAAATATTCATTAGAAAGATAAAAATATTTAATACATAATTGTTTTTTATTTATAGTTTTTAGACTTTAAATAATTTAATTTATTTATGACACAATGATGATGCAGTAATTACCTTATTAATGCAATATTAACATAATTGATGTTATAAATACCCAAATAAATGTAATTTTAGACTTTTATGAATTAAACTAATTTTATAGGTTACTATGACATGTTATCATTTATTTAATTAACTTTTTTAGAACTAATAATTCTGTTATGATTTTCAAAAAAATCAATTACCAAATAGAGTCAAAATTTACACAAAATAGTTTTTTTTTAAATATTATATTACTAATTGTTATTTTATTCCTAAAATCTATGTTTTGGAAAAATGACTTATATAGGGTTATATATATTAATAATTTACTACTTTGGGTTCGTTTGTCTTGTTATAGTAAGTTTATTAACCTTATAGTGTAAGAAAACAAGAAGACACGGTAAAAGATAAATTATTTAACTTAGAGTTAAATCTAAATGATAAGGTTATAATAGTAACCTAAACTTGTCTAAAATATATTGGTTGAGGGGATTTAGACCCATCCCTACCTTATCTTCAAAATAAATTAATTTGGAGCTATTAAAAACCGAATATGACTTTATTATAAAATAATATTTTAAGTTTTTCCTAAAGTGCCCCTCTCCTCCCTTATAAAAGGGCACATCCTCTCTCTCCTCCTCACACCACTTTGATCCTTAAATCTCAGCCAACCCCTGACCATTTCACTTCTCAACTTCCCCAGAAACATCTTATAGGTACTGGTCTTCTCCAAAGATCAATTTTAGTTCCCTAAGAGGAGGTTAAGAAGAGGCGCTTCAAAGAAGAGATAATGTCTGTTACCGATTCTTTCAACATTATTTCTTCTTCTACTTATTCTTATTTAGTTGTTTCATTATGAAGTAATAACACCAGTATCACTAATACACTAATTTGTTATTATAAATATTAAACAACCATATTACACCTTCTATCCATCATACAGAAAACGAAATCACCTCGTGTGCGTACGTATGGAATACCGTCTCCACGCCGTCGTGTAATCTGTTTTCCACCACCACCTTGTTTTGATGGGTATAATGGTGTAAAGAATAACTATATATGATTATTGTAAAGTGATATTGATTCTGAAATATTATACATACACTTCAATAAAATTCCACGATCATGGTAATGATATCATCGCTCGTGCGTACATACGGAATACCATCTCCACGATGTGATGCGACTTGTTCTACATGATATTCAATAAATAATGATTATATAAATGAATTGAATGAATAAATATGATATATATTACACTAATACCATTTTATAAATGAGTTATATATAACCTAAAAGAAGAATAAGAATTTATTCGACGAAACACACATAAGAAAAAAAAGCAATAAACACCCGAATAACAAGTAACAATGAAATATTACTAATAAGAAGCTCTGAATATGACCATATATGATATCATAACAATGAGTAAAATTATGGAATAAGTTAATAACAATATTTAAATAATTATACAGAAGGTTTGGACACGTACAAAGAAAATCGTACCTAAGATAAGGTAAAATCTTGCAATCTCATTTTTATCTGAGACTGTTTGTAACACCCCAAGCTTCTACGGTACGCTTCTCTTTGAATAATGTGATAGCGTGTGTTGTACGCAACACCGAGTTCTAACACACCATAACTAATCAAACTAGCCATTATGAATAGTAATACCTACTTTTTGAAATTATATATATTTTATATTTGAAAATGGACTTCATTTTTGGATTCGGAATATCGAATTTAGCCTAAGGTGAAATTTTGGTACATTTCGGATAACTTTCATATTTTGATGAATAGTGAAAATTACTAAGTTTTAATTAAAAACAACTTTTTTAATCAAAATAATTAATAGTGATAAATTATGAATTTGAGTGGTTTTAAAGTATATTTAGAATATATTTTTACCATTTAATATAATGTTGGTCATTGGATATAATTTTACAATTAAACCGAACATAAACGAGTGTCAATCTTTTGATAGTTATTATCTCTTAAAAACACGCTTTTTGTTTTGACAGCGGGAATTAATTTTAAATTAATTTCTGCCACTTCTGTGTTTTGAATTTAGGAAAATGGATTCCATATTTGGAATCAGGATGTTCAAATTGTGTAAATAGGTCACTTTTATTTTTAGACATTTTGAATAATTACGGCGGTAAATATTTTATTTACCATGGTTAAGGGTAAATCTGGTAAATAAGGGTTAAAAAAAATATTATAATAATACTAAATTACCTAAAACGTGTCTTAACCCTATTGGTTGATACATGGTCGACCATGGGAATCTTTGGGTCTATTTTGGGACCCCATGGATCCACTTGTAAGTGATAATGACACTTTATTTTAATTAAGTTAAAATGAATACAAAAATGACACAAGCATATATCTTTTAGAAAAACAATTGTTACATAGGGTTATATATGTTGGATTTTAGATTATAAATATTCATTAGAAATCTAAAAAGATTTCCTACATAATGATATTTTATTTATAATTTTTAGGCATTAAATAATTTATTTTATTTATGACACAATGATGATGCAGTAATTACTATAATAGTGAAAAATTAAAATAATTGATATTATAAATACCCAAATAAATATAATATGAAACTTTTAATGAATTAAACTAATTTAATAGGATAATATGATATATTAGGATTTATTTAATTGACTTTTTTCGAAGTAATCAATCTGTTATGAGTTTCACAAAAATCAACTATTGAATAGTGTCAAAATTGACATAAAAGAGTTCTTAAAACAAATATTATATTATTAATTGATATTAAATTCCTAAAAATCTAATGTTCGGCCAATAGACTTATATCATGATAGGTTCATCATTAATGTACCACTTGGGGGTCTCTTGGATGTATATAGTAAGTTTATTAACCATAATATATAAAAATACAAAGAGACATTGTAAAAGTGAAACTAATTAACTTAGAGTTAATACTTAAAGATAAGGTTAATATAAGTACCCAAACCTGTCTAAATTCTATTGGTTGAGTGGTTTTCGACCTATCCCCACCTTAAACTTTGAATAATAAGCTTTGGAGCCATTGGAAACCGAATATGAATTTATTATAAATTAATATTTCTAGCTTTTCCAAAGGTGCCCCTCACCCCTCTTATAAAAGGGCACTCCTCCTTCTCATTTCTTAACACCTTCAAAGCCTTTTGGTTCGGCCAAACTCTGACCAAATACTCTCCCAACATCTCTCACTACAACCTAGATGCCTTAGTTTGATCAGAAAGCCAACCTAAAGAGCCCTTTTGATCAAATCAAAAGGAAGAACCCGAAGAAGAGGTAATGATTTCACCACCCTTCTCCAAGTTCATTTCTTCTTCCACTTCTTCTTCCTTTGTTCTTACCATTCTAAAATAATAACTCCAGTATCTCAAATATACTGTGATGTTATTATAAATATGGTACAACCATATTCAGTATTCTATCCACCCTTTGAATAACATGTCACCATACGTGCGTACGTACGGACTACCGTCTCCACGTCGTGGTGTAATTGTTATTCAATATAATATTATTTGGATGGGTATAATAATGATGTGTAACTCATGTAAATAATAAATATAACATGTTAATTATTCTGTATATATGATATACCATCCATTTATATATTATTTTAATATCAAAAGAATGATATTGTCGCTCGTGCGTACGTACGGACTACCGTCTCCACGAACGCGATGAGATTCATTCTCCATCGTATCCATTCAAGTATAATTATCATTTGATGATTTAAAAATGATGTTTAAGGACTAGATATCATTCTGGATATGAATAAGATACAACAAACATGGCTTATGTAACAAAACATATAAAAGAAAACTAGTAAGTTAACTCCCGAAACGACGATAATTCTAAGATATTATTAACAAATCAATGTTAAAAGATCATATATGATATCATATTATTATATATGATTCTTGTATAATTTAATAACAACTATTTCACCATTATACAGGAGGTTAACCTACCCCAACCAAGGAAAAGTACAAGGTAAGGGTTTACTTTACAACCTCTTCATTATCCAAGGTTGTTTATACGTAATAATCTACTGGGATCTCTTTATCATCCACATCCATGTTTCTTAAAAATGCATTTCAAAACATTTTTACTATTTACTAGAATATGAGTTAAAGTCATTTATACCCTTTTTGGATTTTATAAGTGGTTTATAAAGGAATCTTTTGGTCGTTTTCAAAACAAGGTCCTTTTTAACCTTTTCGACAGAATTAATGTAAGAATGTTTTTTTAACTTATACGGCGGGTGCGGCTATTTTCCGCCGTTATAAAATCTTCAAAGCTTCCCTTACAAGCTTATATGAATATTTTCAAAGAAAATGTTTTATTTTATATGGATATTAAATTATTTCAAAATAAAAGGAGATATTTCTTTAAAAAGAATTTTGATTTCATCTATGTCAACATCCTTTGATGGATTTTAAGATTATTTGAAGTTGATTTATTATGATACAAAACTTCTATATTGTGTTGAAGGTTTTGTGATATGTTTGACTGTGGATGTGCTATTTTTATACCATTCATAGTTTATGGTGAAAGTATTGACATTTCATATGCTAGTTTTAATATGAATGTTTATGTTATGTTTAAACCTTTTCATATGGGAATGCATTGGACTTAATATGTGACGGGTGGAGCCCGCTATAGCTCCTCGATGCATCGGTAGGTCTCATGAGACAAACTAGTGTCTTGTCACAAGGCCTTGAAAAAATCGTATTTGTAGTCTTGGCACGAGGCATTGGCTATGTGGTTATGATAGTCTGGCATTATGAATTCCAACATTATGAAAGTGGTTATTGATTTTTGCATGTGATTATTCGATTAGTAGAATATCCATGTGAATAAGTAAATGGCATTATTTCATTTTATTTATGCCATACCATGTTGAAAGTTCATGTTTAAAAGGCTTTTGTTTTAGTTATACATTGCCTTAAATGTTTATTCTTATTTATGAAAGTTTCTGCTATATTGTTTTCCTTACTGGGCATTTGAGCTCACCCCTTTTCTATGTTTTATTTTTCCCAGGAAGTGAAGATGTAAGGTATGAATGACCTGCAGGGATATTATGAGGGGATTATAGTTTGGACTGTGGAAACATTATGTTTTTGTAGTATTTTTTCATTTTATGATGTAATGTAAAACTTATGAATATATCTAGTGTTTCCAAGGCTACTAAACCAATCGGTCTTTCGAGATTTGATCTTTCTTGTGATCATGGCAATGTTATGTAATAATGCACCGACTCTGGGTAACTGGGGTCGGGGCGTTACAGTTGGTATCAGAGGAAGTTTAGTACAAACCTTGGAAGCTAGATTTAGATAAACTCTGATTAGAGCACGTAGACCTAAGATGAACTTTGAGGACTAGTATAGAAGAACTTCCTAGAATTTTGGTATTGTAGAGATTTTGTGAGTTTTCCAAGCAATACATCCCTGTCTGGATACGAGCAGGTAGAGGTGGCTCTGGCACAGATGTACCTAGGGGTAAAACCCGAAAACACCGCATTGAGCTAGACTCGAACGGGAACTGGTGCACGACAACGGGCCTTGCTGCACTCTTGGTTACGACACTCCCGGGGGATATGCTTAGGATAACTCTCATTTTCTTTACAAATCATTTTGAAGGGATTATGAGTATATACTTCCTCAAAGAAAACATTCTTATGATTATGGATTATATCCATAAATAGTTCAATTTATGTTAAGTGTTTTATAAGTATGGGATTATGTATTTTGATTCATAAACTGATCTAGTTTATGCCATTGTTTAGAAATGGCGCCTAGTGGAAGAAATGGAAACTGTATCAATGCACGCACTCCATGTAGGGATTGCCCTCCTGCTCAAGATAATTATAGTGGGGCTGGTGATGCAACTGGTGCTGATCAGCTAATCACCATACTGGGACAACTTACTCAGGTTATGAATAATAACCTTACCCGTATGGAGCACCCTGATCCGCAGCGTGGAGGATCAATGTTAGATCGATTCATGAGGCAAAAACCACCAACGTTCAATGGGAATACAAATCCCTTAGTAGCTGAGCAATGGATATTTTCCCTAGAGAAAATATTTCAGGCTTTGGGGAGCAGTGAAAGGGAAAAAGTTATCATGGCAGTTTACCGCCTCACTGGAGATGCTGATCAATGGTGGTCATTGATTCAAAATACGAAGGAAGATGATGAAGTATCAAATATGGAATGGAGGGAGTTCAAAGATCTGTTTTTAGAAAAATACTTCCCTCGCGACCATCGAGCAGATATGGAAAGGCAATTTTTGAGTCTGAGACAAAAGGAGGATGAGAATGTCACAAAGTATGAGGCTAACTTTACAAGGTTAGCGAGGTACGCTGGTGATTATATTCGTAACCCAAGAAGTAAGATTGATCGTTTCTTTGATGGGTTAAAACCATTTCTCCATCGAGCGTTAGTCTCACAATCCTTTTCATCGTACGAAGACATTGTCTCATGTGCTATCAAGACCGAAAAGGAATTCTCTAAGTCTTATGACTTTAAAGCAAAGCAAGAGAAGAAGAGACCTACTGATCAATCTGGGAATGGAAATAAGGGGAAGAAGGGAAAGGTTGAATATCCATCTTGTGGTAAATGTGGGAAGAAACATCCTGGTACTTGCTTGAAGGGAATGGGAGTCTGTTACAAGTGTGGTGAAAAAGGCCACCAAGCTCATGATTGCAAAGGGAAGAAGGAAGCTACCAACGTTCAGTGCTACAATTGCAGGGAGATGGGGCATTATGCAAATGCATGTCCTAAGCGTCAGGAGAACTTACCTCAGAAAAGGCCAAGGGATCAAGGCCAAGCTTATGCTATCACTACTGCTGAGGTAGAAGCTCTGAAAGACGTGGTGGCAGGTAATTTAATGGTTTCCTCAAGTTTAGCAAATGCATTATTTGATTCTGGATCATCGCATTGTTTCATATCTTCCCAGTTTGCTAAGAAAATTAGATATTTCCAATTTGATTTAATAAGGGAGTTGTCAGTTAAAACTCCTAAGGTAAGTATCGTTGCAACAAAGTTTTGTGAATCAGTCCCCATTAGAGCACATAAATTTTCCTTATCTGCTGATTTCATCGTCATACCTATGATTGAGTTTGATATAATCCTCGGTATGGACTGGCTTTCGGACTATGATGCGAAGATTTATTTTAAGAAGAAAGAGGTTACGATTCTTGATGATAATGATAAGGAGCACCTTATTTTTAGAACAGAATCATCACCACCTAATTCTTATTTAGATCCACCCCCAGTAGCTCAACTTAATTCAATTATTGGGGAGGAAGAGAATGAAATAACTGTCGGTGAGGAAAGGAATGTTCAAATAGAGGATGTACCTGTTGTGAAAGAATTTGTAGATGTATTTCCGAAAGATTTACCTGGACATCCTCCAGAACGAGAAGTTGAGTTTTCTATTGATTTGATTCCTGGATCAAGGCCTATATCGAAGACCCCTTATAGAATGGCCACTGTAGAGTTAGTCGAACTAAAGAAACAACTAGAGGAATTGAGTAATAAGGGATTTATTCGCCCTAGTGTTTCTCCATGGGGAGCCCCTGTTCTTTTTGTTAAAAAGAAAGATGGATCTATGAGGTTATGTATCGACTACAGGGAGATCAATGCTATAACGATAAAGAACAAGTATCCCCAACCTCGTATTGATGATTTATTTGACCAACTGCATGGAGCTCAATACTTTTCAAAAATTGACCTTCGATCTGGATACCATCAGTTGTGTGTGAAGAAGGAAGACATTCCGAAAACAGCATTTTGAACCAGGTACGGGCATTACGAGTTTACTGTAATGCCGTTTGGATTGACTAATGCACCCTCTATATTCATGGATATAATGAATAGAGTTTTCAAGGAGTATCTCGATGAATTTGTGGTGGTATTTATTGATGATATCTTGGTATACTCCAAAACCTACGAAGATCATGAAAATCACTTGCGCATTATCTTGAAGACTCTGAGGAGGCATGAATTATATGGGAAGTTTAGCAAGTGTGAATTCTAGCTTCAGGAGATTTCTTTTCTTGGCCATATTGTCTCTAAAGATGGAATCTCTGTTGATCCTTCTAAGACCAAGGCAATCCAAGAATGGCCAGCACCTACGAGTATAACTGAGGTACGTAGTTTTATTGGTTTGGCAGGTTATTATCGACGTTTCGTCCAGAATTTTTCCCAATTGGCTAACCCATTAACGAATCTCACACGTAAAGGGGTTAAATTTGTTTGGACAAAAGAGTGTGAAGAATGTTTCGAAGAACTGAAGAGAAGATTAGTCAATGCTCCTATATTTACTCTACCATCGGGGAATGATGGGTTCGTTATTTATAGTGATGCATCGAAGAAAGGACTTGGCTGTGTCCTTATGCAGAATGATAGAGTTATTGCTTATGCATCACGACAGTTGAAAATTCATGAACAAAACTATCCTACTCATGATCTCGAGTTAGAAGTAGTGATCTTTGCTTTGAAGATATGGAGGCACTACCTCTATGGTGAAAAATGTGAGATTTATACTGATCACAAGAGTTTGAAGTATATTTTCTCACAAAAAGAACTCAACATGAGGCAAAGGAGATGGCTTGAATTACTCAAGGATTATGATTGTACGATACACTACCACCCAGGAAAGGAAAACAAGGTGGCAGATGCTTTGAGTAGAAAAGACCATGGAGTTTTGAACAATATGAGAATTGAAAGGGATCCAATTTTCATGGATCTAGTGAAGATGGACAAGGGAATAACCAGGGAAGGTGAAACATCAATTCTTTTTCAAATGGTTTCCAAACCATCTTTACTAGAAAGGATTAAGAGTTCTCAAACCGATGATGAAGAATTCCAAAAGAAGATTAAAGCTGTGAATGATGGGAGATTGAGAGACTTTGTGTATGAAGATGTAATTTTGAAATTCGGGAAGAGACTTTGTGTTCCCAATATACCTTATCTAAAAAGGGAATTGCTGGATGATGCTCATAGTTCCAATTTCTCTATACACCCTGGGAGCACCAAAATGTATAGAGATTTGAAGGAACATTTTTGGTGGGACAACATGAAGAGGGAGATTGCTGATTTTGTGTCAAGATGTATGATTTGTCAACAAGTGAAAGCTGGAAGGCAACAGCCTGGAAGAGTCATGCAACCCCTTCCCATACCGGAGTGGAAATGGGACAATGTTACGATGGACTTTGTCATGGGGCTACCAAAGACTCCTAGAAGGAACGATGCAATATGGGTTATTGTTGATCGTCTTACCAAGACAGCACATTTTCTTGCTATAAGAGAAGATCTACCCATGGAACGTCTAGCAATACTATATATTAATGAAGTTGTGAGACTTCATGGAGTACCCCTATCGATTGTTTCTGATCGTGATCCCTGTTTTACTTCAAGATTCTGGAAAAGTCTTCAGAAATCCCTGGATACTGAACTTCATTTGAGCACTGCTTACCACCCTCAGACAGACGGACAATAAGAACGGACTATTCAAACCTTAGAAGACATGTTGAGATCTTGCTCACTTGACTTTCAGGGTATGTGGGATCAATATTTACCTTTGGTAGAATTTTCCTATAACAATAGCTTCCATTCGAGTATTCAGATGGCACCATATGAAGCGTTATACGGAAAGAGATGTTGTACACCAACCTGTTGGGATGAAGTTGGTGAAAGAAAACTTGTAGGCCCAGAACTGGTGGAGGAAACGGTGGAAAAGGTGAAAGTAATCCAAAATCACATCAAAGCAGCTCAAAGTAGGCAGAAGAGCTATGCCGATAATCAAAGGAAGGATTTGGAATTTCAAGTCGGTGATCATGTTTTTCTGAAGGTATCTCCGTGGAAGGGAGTCATACGTTTTGGTAAGAAAGGTAAATTGAGTCCCATGTACATCGGACCTTTCGAAATTCTAGAACGAATTGGGGTTGTAGCTTACCGATTGGCAATGCCGCCAAGTCTCTCCAAAGTTCACGATGTGTTCCACGTATCTCTATTGAGGAAATACATGCCTGGTCCGACGCGTGTACTCACCTATGAGGAATTAGAACTGGAACCCGATCTGTCTTATTGCGAAGAGCCCGTCAAGATTCTTGATACGAGAGAACAAGTGCTGAGAAACCGGATGACGCGTCTGGTAAAAGTTTTGTGGAGAAACCATAAGATGGAAGAGGCAACGTGGGAACCCGAGGAACTTATGATGAAGAACCACCCGAGTCTTTTTATGCATTAATACCCTAGAAATTGCGAGGACGCAATTATTTGAAGGAGGGGAGAATTTAACACCCCAAGCTTCTACGGTACGCTTCTCTTTGAATAATGTGATAGCGTGTGTTGTACGCAACACCGAGTTCTAACACACCATAACTAATCAAACTAGCCGTTATGAATAGTAATACCTACTTTTTGAAATTATATATATTTTATATATGAAAATGGACTTCATTTTTTGATTCGGAATATCGAATTTAGCCTAAGGTGAAATTTTGGTACATTTCAGATAACTTTCATATTTTGATGAATAGTGAAAATTACTAAGTTTTAATTAAAAACAACTTTTTTAATCAAAATAATTAATAGTGATAAATTATGAATTTGAGTGGTTTTAAAGTATATTTAGAATATATTTTTACCATTTAATATAATTTTGGTCATTGGACATAATTTTACAATTAAACCGAACATAAACGAGTGTCAATCTTTTGATAGTTATTATCTCTTAAAAACACGCTTTTTGTTTTGACAGCGGGAATTAATTTTAAATTAATTTATGACACTTCTGTGTTTTGAATTTAGGAAAATGGATTCCATATTTGGAATCAGGATGTTCAAATTGTGTAAATAGGTAACTTTTATTTTTAGACATTTTGAATAATTACGGCGGTAAATATTTTATTTACCATGGTTAAGGGTAAATCCGGTAAATAAGGGTTAAAACATAATATTATAATAATAATAAATTACCTTAAAACGTGTCTTAACCCTATTGGTTGATACATGGTCGACCATGGGAATCTTTGGGTCTATTTTGGGACCCCATGGATCCACTTGTAAGTGATAATGACACTTTATTTTAATTAAGTTAAAATGAATACAAAAATGACACAAGCATATATCTTTTAGAAAAACAATTGTTACATAGGGTTATATATGTTGGCATTTAGATTATAAATATTAATTAGAAAGCTAAAAAGATTTCCTACATAATGATATTTTATTTATAATTTTTAGACATTAAATAATTTATTTTATTTATGACACAATGATGATGCAGTAATTACTATAATAGTGAAAATTAAAATAATTGATATTATAAATACCCAAATAAATATAATATGAAACTTTTAAGGAATTAAACTAATTTTCTAGGATAATATGATATATTAGGATTGATTTAATTGACTTTTTTCGAAGTAATCAATCTGTTATGAGTTTCACAAAAATCAACTATTGAATAGTGTCAAAATTGACATAAAAGAGTTCTTAAAACAAATATTATATTATTAATTGATATTAAATTCCTAAAAATCTAAGGTTCGTCCAAGAGACTTATATCATGATAGGTTAATCATTAAGGTACCACTTGGGGGTCGATTGGATGTATATAGTAAGTTTATTAACCATAATCTATAAAAATACAAAGAGACATTGTAAAAGTGAAACTAATTAACTTAGAGTTAATACTTAAAGATAAGGTTAATATAAGTACCCAAACCTGTCTAAATTCTATTGGTTGAGTGGTTTTTGACCTATCCCCACCTTAACCTTTGAATAATAAGCTTTGGAGCCATTAGAAACCGAATATGAATTTATTATAAATTAATATTTCTAGCTTTTCCAAAGGTGCCCCTCACCCCTCTTATAAAAGGGTACTCCTCCTTCTCATTTCTTCACACCTTCAAAGCCTTTTGGTTCGGCCAAAATCTGCCCAAATACTCTCCCAACATCCCTCACTACAACCTAGAGGCCTTATTTTGATCATAAAGCGAACCTAAGGAGCCCTTTTGATCAAATCAAAAGGAAGAACCCGAAGAAGAGGTAATGATTTCACCACCCTTCTCCAAGTTCATTTCTTCTTCCACTTCTTCTTCCTTTGTTCTTACCATTATAAAATAATAACTCCAGTATCTCACATATACTGTGATGTTATTATAAATATGGTACAACCATATTCAGTATTCTATCCACCCTTTGAATAACATGTCACCATACGTGCGTACGTACGGACTACCATCTCCACGTCGTGGTGTAATTGTTATTCAATATAATATTATTTGGATTGGTATAATAATGATGTGTAACTCATGTAAATAATAAATATAACATGTTAATGATTCTGTATATATGATATACCATCCATTTATATATTATTTTAATATCAAAATAATGATATTGTCGCTCGTGCGTACGTACGGACTACCGTCTCCACGAACGCGATGAGATTCATTCTCCATCGTATCCATTCAAGTATAATTATCATTTGATGATTTAAAAATGATGTTTAAGGACTAGATATCATTCTGGATATGAATAAGATACAACAACCATGGCTTATGTAACAAAACATATAAAAGAAAATGAGTAAGTTAACTCCCGAAACGACGATAATTCTAAGATATTATTAACAAATCAATGTTAAAAGATCATATATGATATCATATTATTATATATGATTCTTGTATAATTTAATAACCACTATTTCACCATTATACAGGAGGTTAACCTACCCCAACCAAGGAAAAGTACAAGGTAAGGGTTTACTTTACAACCTCTTCATTATCCAAGGTTGTTTATACGTAATAATCTACTGGGATCTCTTTATCATCCACATCCATGTTTCTTAAAAATGCATTTCAAAACATTTTTACTATTTACTATAATATGAGTTAAAGTCATTTATACCCTTTTTGACTTTTATAAGTGGTTTATAAAGGAATCTTTTGGTCGTTTTCAAAACAAGGTCCTTTTTAACCTTTTCGACAGAATTAATGTAAGAATGTTTTTTTTTAACTTATACGGCGGGTGCGGCTATTTTCCGCCGTTATAAAATCTTCAAAGATTACCTTACAAGCTTATAAGAATATTTTCAAAGAAAATGTTTTATTTTATATGGATCTTAAATTATTTCAAAATAAAAGGAGATATTTCTTTAAAAAGATTTTTGATTTCATCTATGTCAACATCCTTTGATGGATTTTAAGATTATTTGAAGTTGATTTATTATGATACAAAACTTCTATATTGTATTGAAGGTTTTGTGATATGTTTGACTGTGGATGTGCTATTTTTATACCATTCATAGTTTATGGTGAAAGTATTGACATTTCATATGCTAGTTTTAATATGAATTTTTTTGTTATGTTTAAACCTTTTCATATGGGAATGCATTGGACTTAATATGTGACGGGTGGAGCCCGCTATAGCTCCTCGATGCATCGGTAGGTCTCATGAGACAAACTACTGTCTTGGCACAAGGCCTTGACAAAATCTTATTTGTAGTCTTGGCACGAGGCCTTGGCTATGTGGTTATGATAGTCCGGCATTATGCATTCCAACATTATGAAAGTGGTTATTGATTTTTTCATGTGATTATTCGATTAGTAGAATATCCATGTGAATAACTAAATGGCATTATTTCATTTTATTTATGCCATACCATGTTGAAAGTTCATGTTTAAAAGGCTTTTGTTTTAGTTATACATTGCCTTAAATGTTTATTCTTATTTATGAAAGTTTCCGCTATATTGTTATCCTTACTGGGCATTTGAGCTCACCCCTTTTCTATGTTTTATTTTTCCCAGGAAGTGAAGATGTAAGTTATGAATGACCTGTAGGGATATTATGAGGGGATTATAGTGTGGACTGTGGAAACATTATGTTTTTGTAGTAGTTTTTCATTTTATGATGTAATGTAAAACTTATGAATATATCTAGTGTTTCCAAGGCTACTAAACCAATCGGTCTTTCGAGATTTGATCTTTCTTGTGATCATGCTAATGTTATGTAATAATGCACCGACTCTGGGTAACTGGGGTCGGGGCGTTACACTGTTTATATTTCATAATTTACTGGGGAATATTTATCATCCACATACATGTTTCCTCAATATGTAATATTATTTATATCCTCATACATTTTTTTAAATCCAATTTTACCCTTCAGTGAGATTCTAGTAAAAGATATGAAAGGAATCTTTTTTCGTTTCTAGTACGAGGTACTTTTTGACTTCTCCGGCCAAAGAACGAGAAGAATGTTATTTTAACTTATACGGCATGAACGGATTCATAGAACATTATTTCTATGAATCTTACTTTACAAGTTTTCAAGTTTATTTTTAATCAACTTCTTTTAGTTTAAAATTGTATGACATTTTAAGAAATTGAAAATGTTTTTGAAGTAGAAAGGATATTTTCATCAATAATGGAGTTCAAGTGTTTTATCAAAATTATTTTCCATCTAAGATAATATAGGGTTCTGTTTCTATCCCTATTTTTACATTGATTTGATTATGTTATGATGGAATTATTTTTATGATGTCTTTTTATCTTATATGGATTATTTTATGATGGCATGATGTTTAAGAATCCCATTTTTCTTACATGGGTTATGCTATGATATATGATTTATGATTTTGTGGCACACATAAGAATAGTATCATTATGAGATCGGTGGGACCTATATCTCCCTCCAATGCATTGGGTTAAGATTTATATCTCATGAGATAGACATGTCTGGAAAGGGAGGTTAATCCAGTTTGGTGATACAAGACTGAAACGAGGAGTGAACTTGGTTCAGAAATGGACTTTGTCTGCTAAGATAGTCTTGGAAATAAATCTTGACTACTAAGAAATTATTATCTATGATTATGTGTGTATGCCACAAATTTTCATGTTTTAATATATGATTGTTGGGATTATATTTCACTACTATGATTTATCCCGTGTTATGTAATTATGATCTATTTTTCAGGTTATGATTTCCAAAATGACATGTTCTTATGAATATGATGTGATTGATATATCTTTTGTTTACCCTTACTGAGCATTTCAGCTCACCCTTTTGTATGTTTTCTTTTCCCCAGGTCAGGAAGAAGGATATTAAGTAATATATGCCAAAAGGGACTCAATATATGATAAAATAAAAGGGAGATAGTGTAGATGATTTTTGAACTAGTTGTTTTTGTTTCCCAGTTTCTAAAGACACTATACATATACGGTCCTTTCATGGTTTTGTTATATGTTGTAATAAGTGTGCTTCAATTTTGAAGTAATAACAATGTATGAAAATTATGGGTCGTTAAATATATATATATGGAAGATAGTAATGTGATGTAATAAATAGACATGGTAGGAAATATTTGATATTCTTCCCCTTCTCTTCCACCCAATGGAAACTTCAGTGGCACAAAGGGAAAAAAGAGTAAGAGGCACAATAATCACATGATTGGTGGAGGTGATTCTCAAAATAAATCCTCCTATACACCATTAGTTACATCCAGTACCATTCCCATGACTTTTTATCATTTTGGTATAGTTTGATATATCTGGAATTATTTTTCCACCCCAATATATATGTGAAATGTTTTGGGCAACTACGGTTATCTAAAGATATTTTGTTAGGATATGTCTATGTCTCATTACGGTTTGAGATCATTGGATATAAAGTTTACTGTAGCATAGTAAGAAGCGTAAAAGTTCATAATAATTCATCCTTAGGCCTCAATATTTAAGCACATTCATATAGTGGATGAATTTCTTATGGAGGATAACAAGGTTCTAGTGATAGTGGGAGATGCCATATTTTTTCATTGTCCATAGAAACTTCTTTTTTTGATAATGGTGCCTCACACTTTTTTATATCTAGTCATTTTTTGATCTGTTGAAAATTCAATGGAGATCATGTCCTTTATCATGGAACTAGATACACCACCTAGAAAGATGAAAGATCATGGGATTCAATTATCTTAATGTTCTATATGAATAACTAGCATGAACATAGTCATTGATTTTCTCATTCTTGATCTTGATTTTTTTACATCATTATTAGAATAGATTGGTTTCTTTATAATCATAATGATGTTGATCTTTATCATTGTAATTTCATGTTCCTTACTACTGATATGATCTATTAGGTTTTTTAGGGACACTCATATATGATTTTTGGTTATGTAGGACCTTCCTGCCCAAAGCTCAAGGGTTTTTTTTTCTATTGGTGTTCTTAATCACAATGTTTTTTCTTCACTTGTTCATATTCCCAAAAAAATTAGGAAATACCTAATGTTTTCCCAAATAACATATCTAATATTCCTATAAAGAGTGAATTATATTTTAATATTTATCTAGTTTTGGGTTTGTAACTGATATTGATTCATTTGTATTTTATGGAACTAGCAGAGATGAAAGAGCATAATATTGAGTCATGTGATCTAATAGACATATGTTTTTTTCACCATATTTTTTCATCATGGGTAGTAATAGTACTCTTTTCCAAGAAATATGATAGTTCAATTCGATTATAAATGCACTATCCAATGTTAAACTTGGTGGAGGTTAAGAATAAGTATACTTTTCATCATGGGGATAATTTATTTTATTAGTTAAAAGGAGGAATTTTGGTTTTCAATGATCAATATTTGGTTGAGTTATCAATTTCTCAGGTTTTGGGATTCTAATTAACTAAATATGGATTTTGGGAGCATGTAAGTGCATTAAAAATATCTTGTGATTAATTTTTATTAGAAAGATGCTCTTAAATTTTTCATGCCTTTGATGAATTGGATATTCCACCAATATACTAATAATTTTTTCATCGTGTTTTTTGGATGATATTATATTTTAATCATGATCCAAGCATGAGAATGAGAACCATATATGTTTAGTTTTGTAAATCCTGATGAATCATCATTTGTATGGAATTAGTTTGAAATAATGTTTTCGGATAAAAAAATTGATGTTCATAGAACATGTGATTTATAATTGTGGAAAACTAATCAATAATGAGAAGGTGAAGGATGTATTTTCATGGGAAATTCCATAGAATTTCTTTGAGATTTGAAGCTTCCATGGTCTTCCAAGATACTATTGATAGTTTATCAAGGATTTCTAAAAATTGGTGTAAAATTTTGATTCTCTTACTAGGAAAGGGGTGAGATTAATATGAGATGAAAAATGAAAGACATATTTTGATGAGTTAAAACAGATTCTGACAAAGATATGTATTCTGATCTTACCAAGGCCCAATAAGTTTCATGTGGTGTACTATGTTTCTTTTGTAGTTCGTTTGGGTTCTGTGATTATGTAAGATGATCAACAGGTGTCCTATATTTCTTTTTATCTTTTTCCTCATGAGAAAAATCACCCCACTCATAATTTTATGCTTTCCATAGTTATAAATTTTATCAATTGTTAGAAGAACTATCTTTTTGGAGATATCTTTATAGTATTTTCTACCCACAAGATTTTAAGTTATATATTTTCATATAAATAATTTAATATCTAATAAAGGTGGTGGTTGGAATACCATATGATTATTAATTTCAATATTTCCTACACACCCATGGAAGGGGAATATCATTCTGGATTATCTATGTAGAAAATTTCTAGCAAAGTCTATCTTGGAATCAAATGAAGAGTTAAGACTAATTGGACTCTTCTCTTAGTTTCATATCGATGATCTATAGGATGTTATATGTATGGTTCTAAAAAATATGGAGTTTTAATCATATCTCCTTAATTCTATTCTTCAGGGTCATTAGTAGGATAATGATTCTTGAGTAATTAGATAAACCCTTTATAGTGGAGAGACCATTTCTGGTTAGTCCCTCCCTTTTAATGGTATTCTCCAATTTGGGGATCAGTTTGTCGTCCTAGCATATTGAGGAGTTCAATGTTGTATTACTATCATAGTTGTTTGTGGTAGATTCATCAAAAAAAAATATGCATTATGATATGATATGGTGATTCTGGTGGTCGGTTATAAAGTGTGAAATTAATAATTATGTGTATTTAACACCCAGATATTTTTTGAATTATTTGTTTTCAAATTAATCAAACATTTTTTATCTTTTTCATTTAACACAACACTGAAGATAGATTATTTTATATTAAAGAACTATGTTTGGCATGAATTATATGCAACACCTAACTAATTTTTCACTCCAAGTAACAAAAAAATTACCTTTCTCTATACAAAACACTGAGGTTAGTTTGAATTATAAGAAATAATGACTTTCCTTGATGGTTTATGTAACATGCATGGCCGAGGTTTTCTAAACAAAAACAAAATTTTAAAATATTATTATTTAATATAATAAAATATAACATATTAGTTAAATTAGTAGTTATGATTAACTAATTTTTAAAATATATGGTGAATTCATAAGTTACCAATTAATTTTAATTGAATATGAAAATTTATTGAATATAAAGGAAAATATAAATATTTTTCCATTCATTAACCTATTTTACCCAAATAAATTAAATTAATTTAAATTAGTGTGTGGTATTAATGAAATATATATGTTATATATTCAATAAAATATTTTTTTTATTCATCTAACAGATTCTATAGACCTATGAAAAAAACAAACCTAATTTTATGCATAAAAACCTATATTTTTATAATGGTAGTTTTGCCACCTTTTAATGGAGAATGCATTTTAATTACAATTTTTGGAAATTATATAGATTTAATATGTCAAAAGAAAATTTATATTTTCAGTGTAAACATAAAAATTAGGTTAGGATAGTTCATTGGTATTTTTTATAAGGTTTCATTTTTTAATGAATAGTTAAAAATACTGGATTTTAGTTGAAAATTGCTTTTTCAAAGAATTTATTTATAAGGTTATATTATATTTTTAATTGGTTCAAAAGTTTATTGAGATAATATTTGAAAATTAATATAATTTAGTTCATTTAGATCAATTTCACATAGAAATTGGATATAAAAACTAAGAAAACATTTGGATGTTTTTACATTAAAAATGCACAGTGTCGTCCTGTCAGCAAGATAAATTTAAATTAATTTTATTCTCTTTGGTGATTGGAGTTTGAAAAAATTGATTCCATAATTTTAATAATAATAATATATATTTTCTAATATGGTAAAATGAGTTTTTGACCAAAAATATTAGTGAAGGTAATAAAAATAAATTAAATCGCTTAAGGTAAATTTAAGCTCAACTAAGGAAAAACCTTAAATTTAAAACCCAAAATGACCTAGAAACTTATACAGAACCCATTTTATAGACATTATTAAGACATGAACCTTTAATTATTAAGTTTATTATTTTCTATGACTTTTTTCAGGTAAAAACGTTGGTATAACTAAATTATTTTCAAAAATGAAAAGTGTGACATTTCCCATCCCTATAAAAGGATACCACATCTCCATATTCTTCACAACTCTCAACCCACTTAGATTTAGCCAATATATGTCAAATATAATTCCAAAAATCCCTCACTTACCCTTATAAGCCTTCTATTTGGTATAAGGTAATCTAAGGAATCCTTTTGGAAAAAACCAAAAGGAGTTAGCCAATTTAGAGGTAACTTCTTATCTCAAGCTTTTTTCTGTTATTATCGTTATCCACCCTCTCCAATATCTTTATTACATGATTTCATAAAAATTTTATACCCTAAAATAACTAGTATGTTTTTATTATGATGTTTTGACATACAATTTACACATTTATCTATTGATTAATGAATATATTGTTTATGTGTACAGTGAACTTCTGCCTCCTAAAACGATGACAATTCAATTTTCATTACCGCCAATCATGGTGGAAGTTTTGACAGATACTATGTTTATATATATTATATATTATAATTATTATTTATTTATTCTTCTTTATTACTTTTACAACACATATCTTTTTTACTTTACATTTTGTGTAAATATGATAATTTTGTTTGCGGAAGTGCGGACAACCGCCCCCCCAAAGTGATGTGATTCACTCACTCACTACCTGGAATTTATTACATATGGTTTTAGTAAAATTATAAGATATATATTAAATTCTAATTCAAATTTAATGATATTATATAAATATATAAAAAAAATTTATATACTTCGTTATTTCAGTACGAAAATAAAAACAGAAACAACGTTCATTTGTACGTATGGCTTACCGTCTACATGAATAGAGTATTCCATTGGATACGTATATATTCTATATATTATTATAATACACAAATACTAGATGTAAATTATATTTATATCATGTTTTTAATTATGGAATCATGATATATGTATAAGGACTAACGATATAACAAATTAAGACACATTCGAAGAATAAAGCGAATATTATCCAAATTTAACCCTTAACATGGGATGGTAAATAAGTGAGAAATATAAGGATGTAATAAAACCATATATGGTATTATATATAATAATATGGATATTTAAAATATTTATAATAAATTTATATTTATTATACTATTTTTTTGAATGAGTACAACAAGATTCAAGACACTGGGTAAGGGGATTTCATCTCAATTTTTATTTCTGTGAGATACATTATTAATTCCCCACTCATTCCTTTTTAGTGGTGTTAATACTACCCAGGGAAATATTCAATTATAATTATACATAAATTTATGGGAATTTAAATATACATATTATGATATTTAATTCATGGGTTTTATGTTTCAAAAGTTATCAAATCATAAAAACAGTTTTTCTCAATTTGCATTTATTGAGACTCATACTTTGTTATGCACCTAAATTCCCTTTTCAGGTATATATAAATTCATTTTGAAAGTTGTATCATGAATTTCCTTACATTAATGAATTTTTTAAGCTTCATGTAATGTTATTTTCTTACATGGAGAGTATTATCCCAAGTAACTATGTTATAAGAGTTTATTGAGACAATCTCACCGCTTTTCAAGATTGTGTATGTTTATGATTCCATTGATGAAATATTATGACCAATATCTCAAGAAAATTCATCAATTTTCTTATCTAGTGGTTATTAATCTGTTATAAATATTTTGGTACCATTTCTTACACTCTTTGGTACATAATAATGTTAAGGAAGTGTTTTTCAGAAATCCCCACTTTACCCTATCTTCAGTCAGCAATCTATGTTCCTTTAAAATAATGTTTTCCAAAAAAGGATTTACACGAATATTCCAATATTATCCTATTATAATTAAAATAAATTCTTAACCTTTTTTCTTTTTCCAATGTTTTTAAAGGAATATTCTTAAATGATGATTTTTTCAACCTTTTTATCATTCAAAAGGAATGTTATTTTTACCTCGTACACCATGTATATATTTTTTTACCATCAATCCTTTGAAGAGTTATTTCTATGTTTAATTGTTTATTTTTAAATTAATTTCTTTAGAATATATTTTCAATGAATGGGTTTTCAAAATGTTTTCAAGATTCTTTTAAAAAAATTCAAGGAAAATTATATTCAAAAAAAATATCAGGCTTATTTTAAAAGTCTTCAAGGAAAAATACTTTAAAAATGATTTCAAGCCTCATTTATATGTTTGAAAAGTATTTTAAAATAAATATTTTTCTAAAAAATCAATATCCTTTAATAAATTTTCAACGAAAATGACTTTTAAAATTTTTCCCAGCTTATTTTTTAAGTATTCAAGGAAAAAAGTTTTCAAAATGTTTTCAAGCCTTCTTTCTAAGTTTTCATACTATTTACAAAAAATGGTTCTTGAAAGGTTTTATGTTTTAAAGATAATTTCTCAAAGACGAAAGGATATTTTCATAATGAAATGTTTTCAAAATACAATTAAAAGTTATTTTCCATTTAAGATGAAATGTGTTGATGTTACTCATTCCCTTATAAGAAATAATCCAAAGGTTCCATTTATATTATTTCTTTAATGATTTATGTTTTTATGGAATGATTATTATCACACCCATTTATCTTTCATGGGTTATATGATTTTAAAAATGGATTATTTTCATGGGTTATGATTATAATGAAATAATTATGAAACATGTATCATTTTTTCATATGTTATGATATGATTGCATTTTATGATACCCATTTAATTTTATGGGTTATGATATGATTGTTTATGATTTTTTGAACAAGTAAGTATAATTTCACTATGATTTTGGGAGACCTATATATCCATAAAATTCATTGTTTAAAGATTTATATCTCACAAGATAAACTAAGATGGCCTTGGGAATGAACTTAAACTGCTAAGATGGCTATTGGATGGAACCATAACTACCAAGATGGTATGAGGAGTGAACTCATGCTACAAATGGCCATGTTAGTGAACCATGACTACATAGATGGTATGGGAAGTGATTCCTCAGATACTATGGAAATTATATTTTATATGCTTATGTGTCTACCACAATTCAATGTTTTATTCGTATATTATGATTTCATGGCTTCTGTTCTTTATTTTCTTATGATTCATGTATTATAAACTTCCATGATTTATGTAAATGATTTATGTAAATGATATTTGATATGTAGAGTACAATATTTTATTTTCTTGATAATGTCTGCATACCCTTATGCTCATGATTATGCTTAAATATCTCCCTTATTTACCCTTATTGAGAATTTGAGCTCACCCCTTTTTATGTTTCTTTCGCCCCATGTTATGAATATTTGTATTATGTTTGATGTGTCTATAAATGGTGATAGTCAATAATAACCTAGTGGGAGATAATTTAGCTCACTTATGTAGTAGGGTTCATGTTTCTAGGTTTCCAAAGGCACTAGACCGGTTATGGTCTTTTTGAGAATCTATTTATATAATTTTTTAAGAATTACAAAAATGTTATGTAATGTTAATGTATGAAAAGTGAGGGTCTCTAAATTTGGTATCGAAGAAAAGGTTTCATTAAAATTTTAATACTAGTATGAGAAAAAATTAGAGAGATCCCCAGGTATATTTCTAAGGATATGTCTAGGGATGTCTCTAAGGATAAGTATAAGGATGAGTTAACATTTAGGAAAATGTCCTAGAATATTGGTAAAGGATAGAGTTAGTTGTTTAATGGAAATACATATATTTATGGATACTAGAATTGTATGTGGCTCTATAATATATTTAACTTGGGTAACAACTCTGAAAAGTTGTTCTGGGCCAGACTCAGGGTAATCTGTTGCACAACAACAAGCCTTATTGCACACTTGATTTGACAGTCTTGGGGGATATACATTGGGAATTCACAAAATATTCATGAACCATAATGAATGATTTAAATATAATTTTATTATGAATAACCTAGGATTGATATAGTGCATGATAGATTAAGGAATGTTTCATGATTTAGACGTCATATAAGTAATTATTTTTAGGACTATGTGATTTTCTGCTATGATAAGTAATGGTCACACTATGCTTATGGTTTTAGTAAATGGTGATAAGAGGAAGGATATAGATTAAATTTGAATGTGATGGATCATATTATGATGATAAATCAACGTGGATGATCACTAGAGTGAGAAATTTTGTGATCATGCCTAAATAGTTTTCATATAACATAATTAACAGCATGTACCTTAACTAACTCTTAGACTCACTAAGAAAGAGAAAGAAGGAGTTCACTGAGAGTTCAGGTAATGGATACCATGGAGGAAATAAGATTTGTTTTAATTTGTGTTAAGAATGTGGAAAGAATCATCTAAGTGAATATCTTAGAGGAATAAGATGATGTTTTGATTGCAGAAAATAAAGACCCAATGCAAGTGACTGTATGGGGAAAATGGAGAGTTCGGTAAATAAAATGGATGATAATATTGGTCTCCTAAGGTGTCATCAAAGGTTAAGTGTTTTAATTTTGGAATAAATGGTCATTATGAAACTCAATGTCCCTAGAGGAAATATCTTGAATAGAATCATCAAGGTGGTATGATTAAGGGTTACAATTCTGATGATGAAGATACTATATATGAAAGGTGAAAGGAAATAGGTATTGGGTAATAGGATTAGGTACCCTTTATATTTAAAAAGGATGAAGTGTAATAATAAAATATTTTATTTGTTTTTCTTCAAGAAGTATGTTACATGAAAGGGGAAATATATAAAGACTGTTTAGTTTATGTTTTTCCATACATATTTACCAAAACACGTTGAATAGTTATGATGGAATAGAAATATGATATAATAACAAGGTGATGTCCATGTAAAACACATGATTAAGGGAAATATAACACTTAATATGTTCCATATATTATGATAATGTTGTTTGGATAAAGATATGATGCATATGAATAAGTAAGTTTGAAGGTAATGATTAACTTGGAACTAATTAACGACTTGTTGACAGGTAGTTTATGATATCATAGATGAAGATTTAAACTTCTTAGATTTATGTAATATATCCATTAATCTATGGAATAAGGAAGAATTTGTTTTTTCCTAAATTCTTTATCGTAATTTAGGTTATTACCATATTTCAAGAGAATATATGATGAGGGTAATAACATGTTTGGAATGTGACAACCAATAGCCAATTTGTGCTATACAGGGGAATCAATGTTAGGAAGATATCATGACACTATTTATTAATTTTTTTATTTTAATCTTTGATAATGTTTATAAGGTTAAAAATTCATTAAAATTTTATGTTAAACTTTAGAGTAGGTATTTATGCACTATGTTTCTATTGAAAACATTGGTTAAAAGGAAATATAGTGATTAACCATATTTCCAAGAAGTCCATATTATTTATTTTTGAAATTACACTATTGTGTTTTTAGTAAAGTAAATCATGTATGTAAGTTTACATCCAAAAAATAACAGAAAGTAAAAGGGTCTTGAACCCAAGTCCGAATGATGATAAGGGTTTCACACCTACCACTGGCCTACACAATGTACTGGTTAATGTATAATTTTGTTTGATGAATAACTATTTATGATGAAACATTAGAGATTAATTTATTAACCATGTTGATTTTAAAAAATATTTATAGATAAATAATTCTAATTTTTATTCTTTTATGGTCCTTAAGATATGCTAAAAGTATATTTTATCTCTTCAGGCATCAATGTTAATTTCTTAACATCCATTAAAAGATGTAATAGTTGAATTTGAAATTAAAAAAATAATAACTAAAGAATTAATTTTTTTATATAAATATATCAATTGTGTATATTTAATTATATTCCTTATCAATAAAATAATTACTCAATGTTAGGATAATGATCAAATGAAAATGTGTTGTGTTCCTCCATGTACAATCTTCACTTCCAACCTGTGTTCTCTTTTGTGGAAACTCAATTATAAGTTACTTTGGGTAACCTATATGTTTCTAACATTCCCTTTTAAGGAAAGTTTTGGTATTTATTTTAATGATGTGGGTTTCTATGATTGAAAACATAAAGTAATAAACCTTTGATAACCAAGAAAAATTTCTAGGGAAAAATCAATTTAATGGGGGTAAATTGTAACACCCCGAGATTTTTTGAATTATTTTTTTCGAATTAATTTATCTTTTTTAATATTTTCCATTCCATGCAACATTGAAGATAGTTTATTTTATATTAAATAACTATGTTTTGTGTGTGTTATAAACTACACTAATTTAATTATACACTACATGAAACATAAACATTAGTTTTCACTACATGGAACACTGAGGTTATCTTGCGTTATACGTAACAATGACTTTCCTGACTGTCTTTTGAAACACGCAATACTGAAGTTTACCGAACAATAATATATTTTTAAAATATTCTTATTAAATATTATAATATATAACATATAAGTTATATTAGAAGTTATGATTATATAATTTCTAAAAATATATGGGGAATTCATAGGTTACCAATTAATTAGAAATTAATATGAAAACTGATTGAATATAAAGGCAAATATAAATATTTTTATGGTCACAACATTTTTTTACAATAATAAATTAAATTAATTACAATTATTGAGTTATATTAATATAATATATACTTTATATATTCAATAAAATGTTTTTGTTGTTTATATAATAGATTCTATAGACATAATATAGAAACGAGCCAATTTTATGCATAAAACCCTATATTTTCTATAAAGACAGTTTTACCGTATCTTAATGGAGAACATATTTTAAAACCAATTTTTTCACTTATATAGACATAATATGTCAAAATAAATTTTATATATGGAATAAAAACATAAAAATTGTGGTAGGATAATCTTTTGGTTTTTTCTATAAGGTTTCATTTGTTAATAAATAGTTTAAAATACTAGATTTTAGTTCAAAACTTCTATTTCATGTAATTTATTTATATTGTTAAATTATATTTTAAATTGGTTTAAAATTATAATTAGATAATATTTTTATCAATTAATAAAATTAGGGTCATTTAGATCAATTTCATATGGAAATTTGATATAAAAACTTTGCAAACATTGAATGTTTTTAATTTAAAAACCCACAGTGTTGTCTCGTCAGCAAGATTAAATTTAAATTAATTTTTGTCACTTATGTGATTTTAATTTGGAATAATGGATTACATATTTAGAATGATCATGATTTTTAGTTTGTAATAAGTTCAACTTAGTTTTTTACCAAAATGATTTGTGAAGGTAATTAAAATTAATTACATCGCTTAAAGTAAAAGTATGCTTAACTGAGGACAAAACCTTTAATTTAAGACCATAAAAGTCCAATAAATTTTTCAAAAAACAGTTTTATGGAAATTATTCATCCTTTAACCTTTAATTAGTTATTTATTTTGGGTTTTTATTACTTTTATTTGGTAAAAACGTGGGTACACCTAACTTGTTTTCAAAAATTCCAAGTGTATCCTTTTACTTCCCTATAAAAGGCCACCACCACTCCCTCTTATTAACACCTCTAAAACCCATTAGGATAGTAAAATATATGAATAATAAACTTCCCAATTTCCTTATATTCCTCTTATAAGCCTTCCCTTTTTCAGAAGGCATTCCAATGTAGCCTTCTGGAACAAACCAAAAGGAGTTACCCGCTTAAGGGGTGACATCTTCTCTCAAGCTCCATTCTTTTATTTTATTTCATCACCCCTTACATACTATATATTACATGATTGTATAAAAACCTAAGAATAAAAATATACTAAGATTTCTTTATTCTAAGGGTTTGACCATCACTTGTACACACCTCCATCTAATGGGTAAAGATCAAACTGTTTATGTGTATGGTGAACTTCTACCTCACAAAATAGAGATTTTTCAATTTTCCTATAAAAATTCCATGGTGAATCTTATGATGGAAAATATATTTATATATATTATATTTAATATTTAATATTTCATTAATCTTATTTATTCCTTTTACAACACATTTATTTTTTACTTTTTATTTGGTCTAAATACGATAATTTCGTTTGAGGAAGTGTGGACTTCCACCCCCTCAAAGCGATGTGATTCAATCACACACTACATGGAATATATTAAGCATGGTTTTAGTGATATTTTATGATTTATATAAAATTATAACTCTTAAGTAATGATATTATATACATATATACATATATATCATTTTCTTTCTTTTTTTCTATGTGACTATAAAAACAGAAATTGCATTCATGTGTACATACAGCTTATCATCTCCATGAACGATGTATTCCATTTAATACTTCTATATTATATATATTATTATAATAAAAATTTAATGTATATAAATAATAATTATATGCTGTTTTAAATTATAGAATAATTATATAAATATAAGGATCAATGATATAACAAATTAAGACACATGAGAAGAACAAAGAGAATATTATCTGAAGTGAAAACATAATATATGATGGATAACAAGCGGGTAATATAAGGTCATAATAAAAAAATATATTGTATTATATATAAGAATATAGTTATTTAATATATGTATAATAAATTTATATTAATTATACAGGTTGTTTTAATGAGTACGACTAGAGTCAAGACGCAAGGTAATAGGATTTCATCTCACTTTTTATTTCTGTGAGATATATGTTTATTCACCACCCATTCCTTTTGTGTGGTGTGTATAATTCCCATTGATGTATTAAATTATTATTATAATTAAATTTAATGGTTTTTTCAAATTAATTTTATGATATTTCTTTCATGACATTTATGTTTAAAAAGTTATCAAATTAAAAAAATAGTTTTGTTGCAATTTTATTTCTTTGAGACTCATGTTTTGTTATGCACCTAAATTATCCTTCGAGGTTTATACACTTTAATTTTACATGTGATATCATTAATATAATTATATTCAATATATTTTAAACTTAATTTAATTTCCTTTTCTTATATGTATATTATGATCCCAAGTTACCATGTTATAAGAGTTTATTGAGATAATATCATCGCATTACAAGATTGTATATGTTTACGATTCCTTTGATGAAAACATATAATCCATATCTCAAGAAAATTCATGTATTTTCTTATACTATGGTTATTATTTATTTATTCATATATTGGTACCATTTATTCCACTCTTTGTTATATAAGATAGTTTGCAATGTGTTTTTAAGAAATCCCAATTTTATCCTCTCTTTGGTCGGAAATATGTTTTTCCTTAAAATCATGTTTTCCAAAAAGGGTTTCCAAGAATATTACACTATTATCCTATAATCATGAAAATAATGTTTTTCACTTTTTTTATTTTTCCAATTCTTTCAAAGGAATATTATTTTTACTTTTCCAATAAGTCATTTTTATAACCTGTTTACCATACAAAATGAATATTCTTTTTACCTCATACTACATGTACGAATTTATCCACCATCAATTCATTGAAGCTTTATTTTCATGTTTAAAGGTTAAATTTTATGGTTTTTTTTAAAATAAATTTTAAAAGAATTGGTTTTCAAAAAAATCAAGCTTCTTTTATAAGTTTTCAAGGAAAATTATTTTATAAATGTTTTCAATATTATTTTATATGTTTTAATAGATGTAGGATTTAAAAATTATTTCAAGACTCATTTATAATATTGAAAAGTATTTTAAAAGAAATGGGTTTCAAAAATTTATCATGATCCTTTTATAATTATTCAAGGAAAATTATTTTTAATGTTTTTTCAATCTTATTTTATAAGTTTTCATGGAAAAGGGTTTCAAACGGTTTTCAAGCCTTCATTATATGTTTTAAAGGTATTTTCAAAGGAATTTTTTTTAAAAAGGATTTATATTTTAATCAATTTTTTTCCAATAATAACTGATATTTCCCTCATGAAATTTTATCAAAATATCCTTTAAAGTTATTTTCATTCTAAGATTACATCCTTTTATGTTACACACTCCCTAATAAGAAGTAATCCAAAGGTTCAATCTATATTCTTTATTGAATGATTTATGTTTTAATGTAATGATTATAATGACACACATTTATCTTTCATGGGTTATATGTTTTCGAAAAATGCTTCTTTTCAAGGGTTATGTTTATGATAAAATGATTATGAAACCTGTATCTTTTTTCATAGGTTATGATATGATTAAATTTTTTAGACACCTATTTAATTTCATGGGTTATGATATGATTATTTATGATTTTCTGGAACAAGAATGTTTGCTTTTACTATGTGATGGGTGGGACCAATATCTTCTTCCAATTAATTAGATAAATATTTATATCTCATGAGATATACTATTATGGTCTTGGGGATGAACCTTGACTACTAAGATGGCAATGGGAGTAAACCATGACTACCAAGATGGTATGAGGAGTTGAATTGTGTTACTAAGATGACCATGGGAGTGAACCATGACTACTAATATGGTATAAGGAGTGAATCTATACTACAAATATGTTCTTGTAAGTGGTTACTTGGATACTATGGAAATCAGATTTTAAATCCTTCTGTGGCTTCCACAATTCCATGAATTATTCTTATATTATGTTGTCATGGACTATTTTCATTATTTCCTTATGATTCGTGTCTTATGAACTACTAATCTTTATGTAATGATTATTATATATGATCTTTGATATATAGGGTATGATCTCCTATTTTCTTGATCATGTTCTTATACCCATATTCTCCTGATTATGATTAAATATCTTAATGGTTTACCCTTACTGAGCATTTGAGATCAACCCTTTTATGTTATGAAGACATGCATTATATTTTATGTGTATAAGAAGGGTTCTAGTCATAAATAAACTAATGGGATATAATATAGCTCAATTATGTACCAGTGTTCATGTGTCCATGTTTCCAAAGGCACTAGACTAATTATGTTTTTTGGGAATCTATTTGTATAATGTTTTATGTATTCCAAAAAATTTATATAATGTTAATGTATGAAAAGAGAGGGTATCTATAGTGTCCCTTTATTATACAAACCAACAAATAATGGTAGATCATTTGAAACTTTATGGTTTTATCCATCCTCTTTTGATTATAGTTTATAAATGAGATGAGGTTTCTATAGACTTTTTTGTTGGATTACCATGTACTCTCCTAGGGAATAATGCTATATGGGTGGCAGTTGACCAGTTGATGAAATCATACCATTTTATTATTATCAGAGACTCAATAAAGTTGAATGTATGATAAAGCTATACATATAAGAGACTTTGAGGTTACATGGGGTTTCATCTAACATTATTTTTTATAGGGATCCTTGGTTCATCACCAAGTTGTAGAAGAGTCTCTAGGATGAGATGGGGACTCATGTAAGTTTGAGTAAAGATAATTATCAATATATGGAATGTTTGAAAGAGTACTCTGTTTAGATATTGTAGGATATTCTCCATGACTGGATATTAGATTTTAGGGGATCAGGGTATAAACATATAAAACAGGTTTAGTTTTCTTATAATAACAATTTTATCAGTCCTCAATCAAAATGGATCCCTATAAGGCTTTTTATAGTCTCATATGTACATCATCTATTTCTTGGGGAAACATGGGAAATGCCTATCTTCTTGGATCATGTCACATTTAGGAGATTTTGGTGAGGATTCAAGATATATGATGGTGTCTGGTTATACCACAAATTCATTAAAAATATTATATAGATAACTATTGTTATTCATTGTTGTCTTCCATAAAAGACCAGGTGTTCTTGAATATTTATCCTCATTTGGGTCATAGTTAGTTTGGGAAACAAGGGCAGTGAAATCTATGATATTTTGAACCATTTTAGTTCATTGAGTGTCTTGGGAAGGTTTCACATTGGTTGGAATTACCATATTAGTTAATGTGTGTTCGTGATTTTTTTCACATATCTCATATCATTTTGTATCGTATTGATCCCTCTTATATTCTATTTTTTAAAATATATAATTTTGGAACTATATGTTTTATTTATTGATAAACCATTGGATATCAGGTATTCTTAGGTGAATATATTTCGTGATAATTATATCTGCATGTTTATTGTGTTATAGTGACAAAGATCGGATTCTCACAAGACATGGGAGCATGATTCGTCAGTAATAAAAAAGTGGTATCAACTCTTTTAGGAGAACCCTTATTCTTTACTAATTCCTAGGGATATAAATTTTAACAATTGGGAGATTATAACATCTTGGATGAAATATATTCCCTATTTTATGTTTGAGAATGTCTTCATTAGTTTTAGGTGTGACAACCCGACCCCGGATAGCCTGTACCTAGTGTCTATCACAAATTACATTGTAATTATTATAATGAATTGAATCTTCAAGGAACAATAGTTTAGTAGTCTTGGTGAACTAGATAAATAAATTAGTATTTTATTACAAAATAATACACTAATTTCAAAAAAAATTATCTTCTTTGTAAATAAATAGCTTCAAGGATAACTCTAACCCATCTATTAAATACCTTCTTTTCTTTTATAGTACTCTATATTGATTCATGGGGAAGGAAACATATTTAGGGTGAAGTCAAATTCTCATTAAGTGAAAAATATCACCGAAGAAATAATGAATCAATGAGAATAATAATTATCACATGGTGAATAACTGAACTCACATTAAATATAATCAATAAACTAAGAAAGAAGGTTATCAACAATATAGTAAGGGAATAAATAGAAAAATTAAATTTAAATAACTATATAATTCAAAATAAATATGGAAAGGTAAGAAACTAAAACACATGTCATTTAATCAACGAACTTAAAATGAAATTTATCCAATGATATATTGACACAAAATCTCAAGGATGAATAATAACTAAAACTAAATTATGGAAATGATTTCTTAATGGATGTTATATCTGAGGCATAGGAAATCCTAAGTTATCAAGGCCTTTCACAAGATGGTTTAAATTTAGTTTAAAAACCCATTTCCAAAAAATATTGTCTCATGAGAACCTTTGAATGCATTGAGGATCTATATGAATTCTAGGATCCACCTATCATTTCCAGTACAAAACCTTCCTCATATTGAATAATAAAAATAAAAAAAATGCCTTATCAAATATCTATATTAAATAATGAATAAATAATTACCAATATTTCCCCAAATAATAAAATATATTTCAAACTAGTCACTGTATATAAAATGGTATATGGTTTAGGAAATAGTAATATCCATGATAAAAAAATGGATGATTATGGATAAATTTTATGTGAAATTATCATAGAAGATTTAATATTTCAAGGGGAATAAAAAATGATTCAAAGAAGTGGATGTGAATAATATCCTTGGAAAAATCAATAATAATACATCTAGAGGAAGAATATTTATAGTATCAATACAAAAAATCCCATGTTGAGTAAAAATGAAGGGTTGTTGTTTTTGATAAAAAGAAATACTATAAAAATTCCTTTTAAAATAATTCTTGGGGAAAATATCCTATAGTTTTGTAAAAAAATTTGAAAAAACTTTTCATTATAAAAACATTTTGAAAACATTTTCTTTAAAAAGTAACCTTTCATACATGAAAATTAATCTTCAAATAAATGATGGTGGGTAAATCTGTACAAGTCATACAAGGTAAAAAAAATATTCTTTTTTCATTGTTAAAGGTTATAAAAATGTCATGTCCAAAAAGAGAAAAGAATATTCATTTGGAAAAATTGGTAAAAGGAAAAAAGGTTAAATATTTATTTACAAAATCATTTTCAAACCATTTTTTAACACATTTTAATAAAATATGGGTTTTAGAAGAAAATTAGTTCTCTGACTAAGAGAGTAGTAAAATCTGGTTTTCTAAAAAAACTTTTTATAAAACATGTTGAGAAAAAATGAGTGGAAAATTGTTACTAATGCTTAAAAATATTTATGAATAACCATAGAATAATTAAAGGTATTATTTAACAATTTTTATATAATTTACTCAAATGTAAATTCTATTTAATGGTCCTTTGGATTAGTCTTAAGGAAAATAATCATTAAACATTCCAAAGTGTTTCATACCACTTCGAAACATTTTGAATCATAAACCAAATATAATAATAATACAAATGAAAGTTTAAAATACCATGAATATAAAAGGGTTAATCATATAATATAATATAATGTTCAGTAGATATACAACACAAAATATGTAAGCCGTGAAGATGACATTAATCTCACGAATGTAAAAATTCATATGAGAAACCCTTAACTTGAGTTTCCATTCAGGTGAATTTTCTTTAACTTCCTATAGAAAAAATGTAAGGCCCAAACCATAAACATAACTAATTCTAGAGTAAAGTCAATAATTTTACTTTATTTCACATTGATGGTCTTTTCAGGTTTATAGTGTTAGAGAATTATTTCATAATTATTGCATTATATCTCAAAAATTACAAACTAGACACTTCTACTCTCTAAATTTTTTCCCAAAAATAAAACTCCTTAAACAAAACATGAATTATTTTCTTGAGATAAATCTTCTTTAATTCTTACTTTCTCTTATTCTTCCTTATACCCTATGAAAAACATTTCAAAAACTTGGGATGAGTATAAAAATCTCAATAAGGGCCATAAAATAATAAAAGAAAACATTAGTCCAATAATACATGCAAGTCAATGAAATCATAATTTTCACTCAAAAAACATAAACTCTTTAACATACCTCATGAAATCATAAAATTTATTAATAACACATAGATTTCATAAATAATAATGGTAACTTGTGGCATCCATAACATACTTATATTCTAGCCTTCACAACTACATAGGGAGTTATGTTTGGAATACCCATCACACCATATTCCCTAAATCTATTAGGAGAAAAATTAACATTTACCTTCATCACTTTACCCAATTCATTGGAGATCTATCTCGGGCTCACGAACACTCATATTTTCATGAAACCACATGTATATGTAAACAATTTTTAAGAGCCATAACATAATCATAACATATAAAACTAGCATAAACAAAAGATAACGTTTCCACATTCTAATCACAATATAAAATTTTAAGATATTGACATAATAAATACTTTCTCAAAACCATTTTCAATACCAAAATACATAAAAAGGGTTTTTGGTATTTATTTTGTTTTTTTAAAACTTTACGACTTGTTAAGGAATCCATATATCAAATAATTCTCACGGCGGCAGAAAGGTTATTGTCGTCGTGTATGTTAAAGAAAAAAATTCCCTTTTTGTTTAGTAAAATGATTCGTAGAAAAAATATTCCATTTAAATGAAATGAAAATTCTAAGGTTTTTATACTCTGTATAAAGGAAAGCCATGTATAAATCAAAATATTCCTCAATAAAAATAGATTGAGATGAAGTCCCTTACCATGAGTCTGACTCGTTAAGTATGTTACTTTTTCTTCCTGAATAATTAACTTAAGTTAATTTCAACTTGATTCAGAAAAATTTCCCAGTTTATTATTCCTTTTTATATCACTTATTACCCCATTATAAACACTATATAATTATTAAAGATAATATCAGTTGTTTTTCCAATATTCGACACTTGAGTAAAAAATAAACTTGTAATAATTACAAATTGTCCATTTGGTTAAAATTCCATTATCTCCAGAATGATAGTCATGATTTAAATACCTTATATATCTATTATATATTTATTTATTTATAATAATACAAAATATGTGGAGATAATAAATGAAATGTACCATTCATGGAGAGGGTATGTCGCACGTACGCATGAACGCTACATTCATTTATTTTTCATATTTAATGGAATGAAAACATAATGATAGATAGGTATATTATAATTCTGGTATAATATAATATTTTATATATTTTACATAATTTCATTAAATTTATTCTTTATGCATTACAGGTATGGCATTAATTATTCATATCACTTTGATGGGGCGGTATTCTGCACTTCCTCAAATGAAATTATCATATTTACACATCATGGAAAGCATAAAAGTATGATTTAATTAAAAAACATAATAATAGAGACAATATAGATATAATATATAGAATATATAAATATAGTTCCATAATAATGGTCTCCATGAGAGGTGGTAGGGGAAAATTGAACAATCATCGTTTCGTGAGGTAGTAGTTCGTCGTCCACAGAAACAATATGTTCACCTCCATTGGATGGAGGCATGTGTAAGCGTAGTTAGAATCCATATCCTAAAAACATCCTAGTTTATTTAGAATATTGTTGTTGTTATGTAATCAAAGAATAAGAATAGAATACCGAGTGAAGAATTAAAATAATGGAAAGGAATTTTATAGAAGACGCTACCTCTTAAAACGTGTAACTCACTTTGATTTGAGCCAAAAGGAATTCTTGAATTTACTTCTTCCCATGTTAAGGATTCTAGAAGGAAGATAGAGATGTTGGTAGATTATTTGGGAAGATTTTGGATTAGCCCAGGTTCTTTATAGGTGTGATTAAATGTGTAGAGGTGGTGGATTTTTATCATAGGGGGTAGGGGTACATTCGAAAAGATTGAAAGTATTATTTTATTATAAAATGATTTTAGGTTTAAAAAAGACCCAAGGTGGTTTATTTAAAATATTATATTTTTTGGTTATAAAACCTCTCAACTAATAGGTTTTAGACAAGTCGAGGTCCCAAATTTTACCTTGTCTTATATCTTAAACCCTTAGTTAACTAATTTAACTCTTATCATGTCCTGTTGTATGTTAATAATATTTGGTTAATATAGTTAGTATAAAATACCAATATAATCTCAATAGGTTCATTGATTACATTTTAAATATTATCTAAGTCATTTTGTCGAATTTTATATTTTTAGGACTATTATATCATTTAATAAAATAGTGTTTTTTGTTAAACTCACTTGTGTCAATTTTTATACAGTTCATATTAGGGCTTTTTAAAAATCCATAAACCATTATTATTTTGAAAAAACTTCATTAATTCAAATATAAAAATCCATAAACATCCATAAAATTATTTTAGGGTATAAAAAGTTTCAAAATAAATTTATTTTAATATTTATAATCTCATTTATTTAAATCCTTCATTAATAAGGAAATCACTACATCATAATTGTGTCAAAGATAAATTTTTTTATTTGATGACTAGAAATTATAAAAAAAATACGCTAATGTAGGAATTATTTTTATATTTATAATTACTATTTAGAGTTAAAACTATCACTTAAATAACTGCATAAAAAATTGTTTTAATAAAAGATACATTTTTTTGTTACATTTTTCATTACATTAAATTAACTCTTATAAAATGTCGTTTTCACATCAAAGTGACTCCATGGGGTCCCTAAATCGACCCAAGGATGCCCATGGTCGGACATATCTCATGGAATAGTATTATGACACATGTTAGGCTTGTTCAATATTATTATAATATTATTTGTTATCCTTATTTACCAGATTTACCCTTTAACCACGGTGAATAAAATATTTACAGAAATTACTATTCATAATGTCTAAAAATAAAACATACCTAGTTAAAAATTTTGGACCTCCTAATTAAAAATATGGAATCCATTTTTCCAAATTCCAAACATATGATTTTCTTAAATTAATTTAAAATTAATTTACATTGTTAAAACCAAAAAGCGTGTTTTTAAAAGTAAATAATATCAAAAGATTGACATGTCTTTATGTCAAATTTGAAAGTGAAATTACTTAAAATGATGAAAATTTGATTAAATGAAAAAAATATAATTCAATGACACCTTAAAATCAATTAAAATTAAAATTTAACTATATAAATAAATTAAATGAAAAGGCAGTTTTGAATTAAAATGTTGTATTTTTCACTATTTATGAAAAAATGAACTTTATTAGAAAAATACCAAAATTTCATTCAAAATAAATTTTGATGTCCCACTTCTAAAGAAGAATTTTTTTTTCAAAAAGGACATATAAAAGTGACAAAAACTAGATTTAAAAAATGTTCACGATCAAAAGGCGTTAAAACAGCATTTTATAAATATTAGAGTATTTCATGTGTAAAACTGGATTCATTCTTATTTTTAACCTCTAAAATTTATCAGATAAATGTAAGGAAATTTAATAAAAATGTATAATCATATTGTATTTAGTTCTTTTCATTTCTACCAATACAAATTCTAGGCATTGACTTCTATTTAAAATAATAATAATATATTTTTTAGTATAACTAAAATTTGTGTGCGTCATAAGATTTCCAAGAAACCCATTGTTTCTTGTTGAGTACCCTATCAGATGAAGAATCCCCTTTTATGTAAAAATAATATCTTATTCATATGTATTAATAGAAATAAAAACATATTGTTCTATAAATATTTGGGTCCTTGCATCCTTCCCCCCTTATGGAAATTGTGTCCGAGCAATTTTAAAATTGGGCACAAAACTTCATTGAAAGTACCACATCATAAAAAGAGTCAACAAAACTATCACTTAAAAATAAATAAGGAAAATTAAAAAGGTCACACAATATAACACATACTAGGATTTCCTGAAAACATGGTTATGGAAGAGAAAACTAACCATCACATTCTGATGGAGAGTGATAGAAATCATGATTAGGATAAAGTTAACAAAAATAAAACAACAAGATTTTGATGGGTTAAATGTTCTTTGATTCCCCAGTAGGAAAATTAAATGGAAAACATTTTTGTTTTATGTTACATTTCATAAAGATGAGGAATTTATTTATGAGCTTGACTAAGAACATAAGGAAAGATAATTAATTTTCAAGTATAGTTTCATCCTTTAATAAATTTCTACCACAAACTCATCTTTTCTCCAAACGATGACTACACAAGATGACTTTGTCATAACTAAAGTGCTAGAATCAACTTCTATAGAATCACATAATCCATAAAGATGAACTATAAATTTCCCTTATCAATATATATTATCCAAAATCACAATATTTTGTACAAGATCAGATAATCCCATGAAAAGAATAGTCCTTTAATCTCCAAAATTCAAAAAATAGTACCCAAATTTCTACAAAGACCATTCAATAAACGATTGTCCTTAATATTCATTAAAATAATCCAATCTAATATGTAAACACAAAATTCAAAAGGATTTGATCACGTATCCTTCCAGGATAAATCATAATGTTTATCTCCAAATAAAATAAATTACTCATAAAGCCACATACTGAAAAGTAATTAAACTAATCATGTATTCATGATAGGTTTATCATTTCCATAAATAAACTAAATCACCATATTTCCACAATAAAAACATCGATTATTTCAAAATAAAATTCAACCATTACTCCTCAAATGAAATCCCATAGTATTCTATTTTCCTTAGGCATATAGTGTTCCCAAAAGAGTGAACGTCTTCCAAAATAATGTTTATCACTTAATCACCAAATCATTTTCCTTTACTAAGGATATCCATTTGATAAAACATAAGTTCCCAAAATCAAATTATTATTAATCCATAAAATCATTTAACTAAAAATAATAAGTCATACTAAACAGGGACTTCATGTTTGTTTGTGGTAGTTGATAAATCTTAGTCGTACATTGGTTGTGGGTTCAGTTCACATAGCTTTGTATGACGTGGTGGGTTGCCACACAATCTGCGTTTTGTCCTTTTTCAAAAACTATTTAATTTTATAACATTAAAAAAATGAGATAAATTCATTAAAAATAACCATAACATATTTTAACCTCAAATGTTATCTCATACCTCACATTTGTATCCCAAAAAGTAATAACCTGTAATTACATCAAATTCAAGGGTCATATAAACCCAAGTAGATCTTTATAACTACATCGACAAAAGAAAACATAATTATTCCACAAATAGAATTTTCAAATAAAATAATTTATGGTTACACATAAAAGATAAACTTCTTCCAAATTAATCCCATGAATATAATAGAATTAATAATTTTAAATATTTCATCACCAATATATCTAACATAACCCTTGAATTTCTAAAATGTAAACACCCTAATCATCCAGAATTAACCATGATCCCTTAAACATTTTTTCAAAATTATTCTGTAATACTTCTTTCCTGCAAACAAAATCATTAATCATATCCTATGATTCAATAATGTCAAAACATCAGCTAAGAAATAATCCATACATTTAATAGGTCATTGTCTGTTTCTTCATCCTTGATTGGTATGGAATTTGGTATTGGTAAACATATATTTATATGGTCATGATGATATCATTCCCTAACCTTCTTTATAGGACTTGTATTTTTGTAATGACCATGAACACCACATTTAAAACATTCAATTTATCCCTCTGAAAAAACTTCTTTCCCTTTCATGGAGTCAAATAGATGCTCCCATTTTCACCAGTAGGTTATTACTTTATGACCATCCTTACAAAATCTAAAACATCTACCCATCCATTTGAATAATTTTACAAGGTGTTTTTTTCACATCCTTAACACATAGGTTTTTCAATGTACTTACCTTTATGATTATTACCTGAACTTCTATAGGGATTCATTTCTCACATATTCGATGCTTTAGAAAAAACACCAAGGTTCGGGTGGTTAATCACAACTCTAGATAGTTGGTTAAGAATAAATACAATAGTTCTCATTGCATATACCATTTCATTTGGTTTCTTATTCATAAAACCACCACAATTTCCTTCACATCCATTTTTTCTTTGGTGCCTCCTAGATCCATCCATTTACTAAAACTAGAAAAGGTCAGTGATTATATCAGTAAAATAATTATATACTATCTTATGAGGAGGGTAAAAACTAATATATAATTATTCATGTTATCTTAAACTCGTTAAATTTATCTTAAATAATTATGAGTCTTTCTAATATTCTATCAACTATGGTTATGTAAAACATGTCACCTATGTTTAAATAATACCCTAACCTCTAAAGTAATATAAACCGACCTTTGATACCAACTGTAAGTACCTAGATATTGTCATAACTTATTCTAGAGTTAAGTCAATTATTTGACTTTATTTCACAACAAGGATCTTTTTAGGGTTAGTGTTTTAGAGAATTAATCCATAACTATTACATTACATCTCAATAGTTACAATGTAGACACTTCTACTATATCCAAATTTTTTCACAATAATAAAACTCTTTAAAAACAAGAATTAATTTCATGATATATATCTTATTGAACTCTTCCTTTTACTTACCCTTCCTTATACCCTAGGAAAAACATTTCAAAAACATGGGATGAGAATTAAAAGCTCAATAAAGGTTATAAAATAATGAAAGAAAACATTACTCCATCAATACATGCAAATCAATGAAATCATACTTTTCACTCAGAAAACGTAAACTCTTTAACACACCTAATGAAGTCATAAGATTTATAAATAACACATAGAAATCATAAATCGTAATCGTAACTTATGGAATCCATAACAAACTTACATTACATCTTTCACAGCTACACATGGAGTTACGTTTGGAATACACATCACAGTATATTCCCTAAATCTCTTAGGAGAAGCACTAACATTTACCTATTTCACATTACCCGGTTTATTGGAGAGATATATCGGGCTTAACCTCCCTCGGTTTATCATGGAACCATCTATATATGTAAACAATGCCGAAGAGCCATAACATAATCCTAACACATGAAACAAGCATAAAGAAATGACAAAATTTCCACATTCCAATCACAATATAACATTTAAATATATTGAAAAAAAATACTTTCCCAAAACCATTTTCAATACCAAAATACATGAAAAGGGTATTTTTTTTATTTATTTTCTTTTTAAAAACGTTATGGATTGTTAAGGATGCCAGATATCAAATAATACTTGTGGAAGCGGAAAGGTCGTTGTCTTCGTGTACGTTAAATAAAACATTCATATTGTCATTTAGTAAAATGATTAATAGAAAAAATATTCTCGTTCAATGAAATGGAATTTCAAAGGGTTCTATACTCTATATAAAATAAAGTCATGTGTAAATCAAAATATGACTCAATGAAAGGAGATTGAGATGAATTATCATACCTTTAGTCTGACCCATCATGAATGTTCTTTATTCTTTCGTAATAATAAACTTAAGTTAATTTATACTTTCTTAAAAACCTTTTCTAGTTTATTATTCCTATTTATATCACTTATTTCCATGTTATAAACATTACATAATTATTTAAGTTAATATCAGTCATTTTGTCGATATTCAATACTTGTGTCAAAAATGAACTTGTTATAATTACAAATTTTCCATGTGGTCAAAAGTAAATTATCTTCATAATGATATTCATGATTAAAATATAATATATATCTAGTATATGTATTTATTTATAATAGTACATAAAATTTGGAGATAAGAAATGAAATGCACTATTCATGGAGATGGTAAGTTGTATGTACGCATGAATGATACTTTCATTTCTTTTTCGTATTTAAAGGAATTAAAACTACATGATTCATATGTATATTATAATTCTAATATAATATCATATTTTATATATGTTAAATAATTTCATTAATTCCATCCTTTATACGTTCAATATATGGCATGAACGAGTCATGTCCCTTTGAGGGGGTCGTAGTCCGCACTTCCTCAAATGAAATTATCATATTTACACATTAAGGGAAGTATAAATGTATGATTTAATTAAAAAATAATAATCATAGAGACAATATAAATATAATTTATAGAATATATAAATATAGTTCAATCATAATGGCCACCATGAGATGTGGTAGTTGAAAATTGAAAAATCATCATTTCGTGAGGCAGTAGTTCACTGTCCACAGAAACAATATGTTCATATCAATTAAATGGAGGCTTGTATAAGCATAGTTAGAATAATTCTTATAAAAAATCCTATTATATTGAGGATATAGGTTTTTTTATGTAATTAAATAATAATAATATAATATGGAGTGAATACGTAAAATAACTGAATGGAACTTTAGAGAAGACCCTACCTCTTAAAAAGTGTAACTCCATTTGATTTGAGACAAAAAGAATTATTTAATTTCCTTATGCCCAAATTAAGGATTATAGGAGGAATATAGGGATGTTGGGAGCTTATTTGGGAAGAGGTTGGACGAGAAAAGGGTCTTGAGAGGTATGATTAAATGGGTAGAGGTGGTGGATTTTTATAAGAGGGAGGATGGTTACTTTAGGATTGATTGAATGTTTTATTTTATTACAAAAATATTTTTAGTTTCAAATGTTCCCAAAGTCATTTATTTAAAATATATGATTTTTTTGGTTCTCAAAACGCTCAATCAATAAGTTTTAGAGAAGTATAGGTCACAAATTTAACCTTGTATTTTAGTTTAAACCCTTAGTTAACTAATTTTACTCTTACTATGTCTTCTTCTATACTCATACTATACGGTTAATATAATTACTATAAAATTACAATAGAACCTCAAGTGGTTAATTAATATAATTTGCAACATTATCTAATTCATTTAGATGAATATTAGATTTCTAGGACTATTGTATCATTTAATAAAATATTATTATTTTTGAAAACTCATTTATGTCAATCTTTTTACTATTCATTTCATGACTTTTTAAAAATCCATAAAGCATGATTCTTTTAAAAAACATTACTAATTCCAATATAACATGTTATAAGAATCCATAAAATTATTTTATGGCATTAAAAGTTTCAAAATAAATTTATTTTAATATTTATAATCTCATTTATTTATATTGTCCATTAATAAAGTAATCTCTATATCGTCATTATGTAATAAATAAATTTATTTATTTGATGTCTAAAAATTATAAATAAAATATCATGATGTAGTAAATATTTTATGCTTTCTAATTACTATTTATAGTTGAAAATATCACTTATATAACCCTTTAAAAATTTTACTAAAAGATACATGTTTGTGTTACATTTTTCATTACTTTAAATTAATTCTTATAAAATGTCATTTTCAAATCCAAGTGGATCCATGGGGACCAAAAATAGACCCAATCATTCCCTGGTTAGAAATATCTAATCCAATAGTATTAGGACACGTTTTAGGATAGTTTAATATTATTATAATATTATGTTTTACCCTTATTTACCTGATTCACCCTTTAACCGTGGTGAATAAAATATTTACTAAAGTTGATATTCATAATGTAGAAAATTAAAAGGAAACTATTTACAAAATTTAGACCTCCAGATTAAAAATATGGAATCCATATTTCCAAATTCAAACACAAAAGTTTCGGTAATCAATTTAAAATTAATTGTCGTTGTTAAAACCAAAAAGCGTGTTTTTAGGAAGAAAAGACTATCAAAAGATTAACATGTGTTTATATCCAGTTTCAAAGTGAAATTACATTCAATTACCAACATTGTATTAAATAATAAAAATATAATCCAATTAAATTTTAAAAACAATTGAATTTATAATATAACTACATAAATAACTTACATGAAAAGGAAGTTTTGAATTAAAATGCGATACTTTTTACTATTCATTAAAAAATGAACTTTATCAGAAAAATACCAAAATTTCATCCAAAGTTAATTTTGATTTACCTATTCTAAAAAATTATTTTTTCAAATAGAAAATTTAAAAGTGACAAAAACTAGATTTAAAAAGGGTTTTCTATCAAAAAAGCAATAAAACGACCTTTTAAAATTATTAGAGTATTTCATTCTTAAAATTGGATTTATTCTTGTTTTAAGCCTCCAAAATTTATCAAATAAATGTAAGGAAATTTTACAAATATGTATAATCATATTGTAGTTAGTTCTGTTTATTCTTGCCAATATAATTACTAGGTGTTAACTTCCATTCAAATTAATAATAATATTATATTATTTTTTGGTATAACTCAACGTTGTGTGCAATGTAAGATTTCAAAGAAACCTATTGTTGCATGTTGAGTATGCTATCGGATGAAGAATCCCATTTCATGTAAAAATAATGTCATATTCATAATTATTAATAGAAGTAAAAAATTATTATTCTATAAATACATAGGTTGTTACAACCTTCCCCCCTTTTGGATATTGCATCCTCTCAATTTTAAAATTATGCTCAGAAACATCATTGAAAGACCCAAATCAGAAAAAGAGTCAAAAAACTATCACTTTAAAAGAAAAAAGGATAAGTACAAAGTTCAACCAAGATAACACATATTCGGATTCCATGAAAACATGGATATGGAAGGGAAAACTAATTATCAAGTTCTGATGGGGAGTGATATAAATCATAATTACGATAAAGTTAACAAAAATAAAACAACAAACTTATGATGGGTTAAATAGTCTTTGATTCCACAGTAGGAATAGTAAATGGACAATGTTTGTGTTTTATGTTCCTTTTCAAAAATTTGAGGAATTGTTTTATGAACTTGACTAAGAACATAAGTAAATATACTTACTTTTCAACTAGAGTTTCATCCTTTAATAAAGTTCTACCAAAAAACTCATCTTTTCTCCAAATGATGAGTACACAAGATGACTTAGTCAAATCTGAAGTGCTGGAATATTTTTCTAGAGAAGCACATAATCCACATAGATGAACTATATATTTCCCCTATCATTATACATTAACCAAAACCAAAATGGTTTGTAAAAGATCTGATAATCCCATGAAAAAATAATCCTTTAATCTCCAAAATTCAATAAACAATACCCAAAGTTCCACGAAGACCATTCAATAAACAAGTGTCATTAAAATTATTTAAAATAATCCAAATTAATATGGAAACCCAAAATTCATAAGTATTTGGTCACATAGTATTCCAGGTTAAATCATAACATTTAGTTCTAAATAAAATGGACTACTTTTAAAGTCTCATACTGAAAAGTCTTCCAAAGTAATCCCATCAACAAAAGATCATTAATACTTTTAAACATTTAATCACTCAGATATCTAATATAACTCTCGAATTTCTATAATAAATAAATATTAATTATCCATCATTCTACATGATCCCTTAACTATTTTTTCCAAATTATTTTTTAATACTTCTGTCTTACAAAACAAATCATGAATCATATATTAAGATTCAATGATGTCAAAACATTAGCTAAGAAATAATCCATACCATTCATAGGTCGTTGTTAGTTTCATCATCCTCAATTGGTTTGACATTAGGTATTGGTAAAAATATATTTGTATGGTCCTACTGATCTCATTACCCAACCTTCTTCATAGGAAATATATTTTCATAATGACGATGCACACCACATTTAAAACATTCAATTGATCCATCAGAAAGAACTTCTTTCCCTTTCTTAGAGTTAACTAGATGTTTCCTTTTTCCATGGTCAGTTATTGCTTTATGATCATCATTACCAAATCTAAAACATCTTCCCATACCTTTGAAGCATTTTCCTTGGTGTTTATTTTCACATCCTTGACACATAGGTTTTTTAAGATACTTAACTTTGTGATTATTACCTAAACTTCTATTGGGATTTGTTTCTCTCATATATGATGATTTATAAAAATCACCAAGGTTCAAGTGGTCAATCATGACTCTAGATATTTGGTTAAGAATAACCACAAGAGTTGTCATTATAACTCACATTTCATTTGGTTTTTTATTCAGAAAACCACTATAGTTTCCTTCATATCCATTCTTACTTTCTTACCTGCTAGATCCAGCCATTTACTAAAACCAAAAAGGTGAGTGTGTGTATATCAGTGAAATCATCATATATTGTCTTATGATAAGGGTAAAAACTAAGATATACTTATTCATGTGATATTAAACTCATTAAATTTATCTTAAATTACTATGATTTTTTCTAATGTGAAAACCATTGTGGTTATGTAAAACATGTCACTTATGATTAAATAACACCCTGACCTCTAATGTTATCTAAACCAACCTTTGATACCAACTGTAAGGCCCCATACTTAAACATAACTTATTCTAGAGTTAAGTTAATAATATTAATTTATTTTAAAATGAGGATCTTTTCATGTTTAGAGTTTTAAAGAATTAGTCCATAACTTTTACATTAAATCTCAAAAATTACCAAGTAGACACTTCTACTCTATCCAAATTTTTTTGCACAATAAGAAAAATCATTAAACAAAACAACAATTATTTTCATGATATAAATCTTCTTAAATTATTCATTTATCTTACCCCTCCTTATACCCTATGAAAAAAACAGTTCAAAATAATAGGATGATTATAAAAAGATCAGTAATAGTTATAAAATAATGAAAGAAAACATTAGACCATCAATACATGAAAATCAATGAAATCATAATTTTCACCCAAAAAACATAAACTCTTTAACATACGTCATGAAATAATAAGATTTATGAATAAAAAATATAAATCTTAAATCATAATGGTAACTTGTGGCATCCATGACATACTTACATTGTAGCTTTCATAGCTACATAGGGAGGTACGTTTGGAATACCCATCACAGTATATTCCTTAAACCTCTTTGGAGAAACATTAACGTTTACCTTTTTCATGTTACCCAATTCATTGGAGATCTATCTCAGGCTTACCTGCCCTCGGTTTATCACAGAACCACCCATATATGTAAACAATGCCCAAGAGCCATAACATAATTATAGTATATAAAACATGTATAAAGGAAATATAACATTTCCACATTCCCATCACTATATATCATTTCAAGATATTCACATAATCAATAATTTCTCAAAATAATTTTCAATACCAAAATTCATGAAAATGGTATTTGGTATTTATTTTATTTTTTAAAAATGTTACAGCTTAATAAGGATACCAGATATCAAATAATTCTTGAGGCGACAGAAAGGTCATTGTCATCGCTTACGTTAAAGACAGCATTTACTTTGTAATTTATTGAAATACTTCATATAAAAATATATTCACTTTGAATGAAATGAAATTTCAAAGGGGTTTAAACTTTTTATAAAATAATGTCCACTATAAATCCAAATATGGCTTAATGAAAGGTGATTGAGACGAAGTCCCTTACCTTGAGTCTGAATCGTTATGTATGTTCCTTGTTCTTCTTGAATAATAAACTTAAGTAAATTTATACTTGATTTAGAACATTTTTTATGTTTATTATTTCTTTTTATATCACTTATTACCATGTTATAAACATCAAATAATTATTTCAGTTAACATCAGTCCTTTTTTTGATATTTAGTACTTGAGTCAAAAATGAATTTGTTATAATTACAAATTTTAAATGTGTTCAAAAGTACATTATATCCATAAAGGTATTCATGATTTAAATATCACATATATCTAGTATATATAATTATTTATAATAGTGCATAACATTTGGAGATAAAAAATTAAATGCACCATTCATGGATACGGTAAGTCGTACATACGCATGAACACTGGTTTTATTTATTTTTTATATTTAAAGGAATAAAAACTAAATGATACATTGTTATATTATAATTCCATTATAATATCATATTTTTTATATTTCACATAAGTTAATTGACTCCATACTTTATATGTTTCATGTATGGAATGAATGAGTCATATCACTTTGAGGGGGTGGTAGTCCGCACTTCCTCAAATGAAATTATCATATTTACACATTATATAAATAATAAAGGTATGATTTAATTAAAAAATAATAATAATAGAGACAATATAAATATAATATATATCATATATAAATATATTTCCATCATAATTTCTCTCATGAGAGGTGGTATGGGAAAATTGAACAATCATCATTTCGTGAGGCAGTAGTTCTCCATCCACAGAAATAATATGTTTACATCAACTAGATGGAGGCATGTATAAGTGTAGTTATAATAATTCTCACAAAAAAATCCTAGTATATTGTGAATAAATATTTCATTATGTAATCAAATAATAATAATATAATACATAGTCAAGAAGTAAAATAATGGAAATGAACTTTAGAGAAGTCGATACCACTTAAAACGTGAAACTCCCTTTTATTTGATCCAAAAGGAATTTTGGAATCTTTTTATACCCAAGTTAAGGCTTATATGAGTAATATAGGGATGTGGGGAGCTTATTTAGGAATATTTTGGATGAGCCAATGGGCTTGAGAGGTTTGATTAAATTGGTGGAGTTTTTTGATTTTTATAAGTGGGAGGAGGTGTACATTAGGAAAGTTCGAAAGTATTATTTTATTATATATTTATTTTATATTTAGAAAGGTAAAAAAGTCATTTATTTCTAATATAAGATGATGTTTTGTCAAAAACCTCTCAACCAATAGGTTTTAGACAAGTCTAGGTCACACATTTAACCTTATCTTTTAGCTTAAACCTTAGTTAACTAATTTAACTCTTACTATGTCTTCATTTATATTCATACTATTTAGTCAATATAGTTACTATAAAATTAAAATATAACCTCAAGTGATTAATTAATGACATTTTAAACATTATATAAGTAATTTGGCTGAATATTTCATTTTTAAGAATAATAAATCATTAAATAAAATAGTATTTTTTATAAACTCATTTATGTTAATTTTATATTATTCATATCATGACTTTTAAAAAATCCATAAAAACTTGATTCGTTCAAATAAACATCATTAATTCAAATATAACAAGGATTACTCATCCATAAAATTTGTGGATGGCATAAAAAGTTTCAAAATAAAATTATTTTTACATTTATAATCTCATTTATTTAAATCATTCATTAATAAGGTAATCGATATATCATCATTGTTTCATAAATAAATTTATTTATGTGATGTATAAAAATTATAAATAAAATAAATGATGTAATAAATTTTTAGATATTTCTAATGAATGTTTATAGTAAAAAATATAACTTATATAACCCCAAAAAAATTGTTTTACTAGAAGATACAGGTTTATGATACATTTTTATTACTTTAAATTAATTCTTATAAAATGTCATTTTCACATCCAAGTGGCTCCATGGGTTCCCCAAATCAATCCAAGGATGACCATGATCGGAAATATCTCATAAAATATTGTTAGGACACTTGTTATGGTAGTTTAATATTATTGTAATATTATTGTTTACCCGTATTTAACATATTTTCCCTTTAACCGAGGAAAATAAAATATTTACGGAAGTTGCTATTCAGAATGTCTCAAACTAAAAGGTACCTATTTACACATTTTTGACCTCCGAATTCCAAATATGGAATTAATTTTTCAAATTTTAAAATATCAATGTTTTATTAATTAATTTAAAATTAATTCCAATTGTCGAAAGAAAAAAATGTGGTTTTAAGAAGTAAAGACTACCAAAAGATTGGCATGTGTTTATGTCCAATTTCAAAGTGAAATTACTTCCAATGAGAAAAAATTTATTAATTGATAAAAATATAATCTAATTAAACTTTAAAACAAATTAATATTACAATATAACTATATAAATAAATTAGATGAAAAGGTAGTTTTTAATTAAAATACAGTATTTTTCACTATTCATTAAAAATGAACTTTATTAGAAGAATGCCAAAATTTCATCCAAATTAAATTTTGATATCCCTATTCTAAAGAAGAATTTTTTTTCAAATAGAACATATATAAGTAAAAAACTATATTTAAAAAGGATTCACCATGAAAAGGTAGTAAAATGCCCTTTTAAAAATATTAGAGTATTTCATGCTTAAAATTAGATTAATTCTTATGTTAAGTCTCTAAAATTTATCAGATAAATTTAAGGACATTTAATAAAAATGTATAATGATGTTGTAGTTAGTTTTTTTCATTCCCTACAATATAATGGCTAGGCGTTAACTTCCATTTAAAATAATTTTATTATTTTATTATTTTTCAATATAACTCAAAGTTTTGTGAAACGTAAGATTTCAAAGAAACTTGTTGATGCATTTTGAGTATGTTATCAAATGAAGAATACCCTTTAATGTAAAAATAATATCTTATTCATAAGTATTAATAAAAATCAAAAAGTATTATTTTATAAATACCTGCGTCATTAAAATAACTTTATGTTAATTTTATACTTGTTTGACGACCATTTTCATGTTTATCATTACATTTATTTCAATTTTTACTATGTTTTATGCATCAAATTAAATAATCTTGTTTATGTTGGTTGTTTTCACCAAATTTGGTTTATGTATCAAAAATAACATTAGTAGGTCAACTATGGTTATATGGTTTATTACATGAAATATTTAGAATAATAGTCATGAAATAATTATCATATTTATACATCAATTATACTTTTATGTTCAATCATTTAATATAGATAAAAAAGGAACCAACATTACAATCATGGAGACGGTAGTTCATACATACACATGAGTAAGGTTCTTATTTTTCAATGATCATTATGGAAATATGGTAATTAATACTATATCTTTCTAAAATGGTCATTATATCATGAATACCATATTATTTAATAATTTATACTTATCTACAGAATTATTGTGATGTAAAATGAATCACATCATATCGAGGAGGCAGTAATCCACATGTCTACAAATGATGTTGTCACATTGTGTGTGAAATATAAATAAATAAAATGATATATATTTATATATTTATTGAAATTTAGTTGTTCCATTAATATCATATTGATGTTGTGTATTTCTCATTTCTTTAAATATATTCATCTTTTACACATTCCAAGTATTATGTGAGAAATCACATCGCTTTGAGGGTCCGGTAGCCCACACTTCCTCAAAGGATGTTATTGTATTAACATATAATGGAAATTATTAATTTTATGTGTTATAAAATGATTAAATAAGTATGAAGACATAATTAATATCATATGTATCGTATATAGATAGATTTTCAATCATAATTGCCACCATGATAGGTGGAAAGGGAAAAATGATCAATCATCATTTCGTGAGGTGGTAGTTCTCCATACACTAAAATAGTATGATTGTTACCCATTAGAAGAAAGTGTATGTAATTTTAGTTCTAACCCTAAGCATAAAGACATCCTACTATATTGAGTATATTTTTTTATTACATAATAATAAAATAATATGATATTAGGGGTTGGGGAATTGGAATAAAATTAAAAATATTGTGAGAAGATGTTACCTCTTAATTGGATAACTACTTTTGGTTTGTATAAAAAGGATACCATTGAAAGATTTCTACAGAAATAGAGGGTTTAGGGTATAGGGGATAGATGTTGGGAATCTATATGGGATGATATTGGATAAACCTAAGTGGGTTCAGAGGTTTGAGGAATGGAGAGAGGTGGTGGCATTTTATAGGGACGGAAATGACTCACTTGGTATTTCCAAAATTAATTTTGGTGTACACATGTTCTTACCTAATAAAAGTCATAAAAACAACCAAATTCAATAATGTAAGTTTCATGGGTTCTTTATTAAAATAGGTAAAACTATCTTTATAAACATATAGGTATTTATGTGTAAAGTGGGGTTTTTTATTGCCCTATGCTTATCAAACCTAATGGATGAGTATTAAAAATATTTTATTGAACATATAATATATATATTTAATAATAATGATCTAATTTTAATTTATTATTTTTATTAAGACAAAACTTCTTTGGAATCATAAAAATAATAATATTACTTTTAATATCTAATTAGTTCTTATTTTCATTTCTCATTAATTGGTAACCCAAATATTTATTTTATATTTATATAAACCATAATATTGTAAATACTATTAATAACCTCTAAAATAATAGGTTGGTTATATCATATTATATTTAATAATAGTATTTTAATAAAATGTCATTATTTGGTGAAACTCGATCTTACATATAATGAAAAATATCAAGGAACGTCTCTCATGTGTTTAAAAAAAGTTGTCGAGGAAGGATGCTCTTTCATGTAACACAAGCTATCTAGGAATTTCACTATTTCATGTAACCAAAGCTACCGAGGATTTTCACTCTTGCGTGTAACACAAGCTAACTCGATGTTATGTGCATTACAAGATATATAATAATTTGAATTTATTTAAAATAGTAAATATATAGTAGAGTCTCGGGATATTGTATTCCCTTATGCACTTGTTGACGTGTTCCATAAATTCTATAGAATAAAAAGGTGTACTTTATAATTTTAGGGTGTCACATTATCCCCACCTTAATTATATTTTGTCCTCGCAATTTAAACTCGATCTTGGTAATAGATTGTATGATATTTTATTTCATATCCCACATCCTGATAATGGTTTGTAAAACATTCCTCTAGAATAGAGGGAATGGAAAGTACAAAGATCACATGGAATACCATGTAACTAGGATTTTAAGAAGCAGAACATTTGTGGAAAAGGAAAATACATACATAGAGGAAAAAGTGTAAATATTTACAGGGAGTGAATGAGGTCATAAATCACAAACAAGTGAATGATCAATGGAAGGTTAAGGCCCTAAAATCCTTAAAATTGTGATGATTTGGAAGACCATCTATTCAATATAAATTATGTTATTAGAGAAAAAATTTATTTCTAAGTCATTTTCCTAATGTTGGGTAATTATTTTACTAACCAAGATTGTAAAGAAGTATTCCTAATTTATAGAAATCAAGTTCACATGACCAATCTTAAATTTTGGTTGTGCATATATCAAATTCTAATTCATACTTTTACTACTAAAAATTTATTACCAATAATGAATTTTTTATTCCTAGATCACTAAAAGAAACTTTTAAATGATCGTAAGGCCTATAAAAGAGTGACAAGTATAACTATATGTCTTTAACAATATTTTAAAACCAATATAGTTAACACATTAATTTATAATACTCAAAAGTGATATTATTGGTTCATAATTAACATTTATTCATCAAGTTTTTAACTAAAACAACTAAAAATTAACCCGGACATTGCGTAGGACAATGGTTGGTGTGAAACCCTTATCATCATTTGGTCTATGGTTCAAGACCAGTAGCCTTGCTTGATTTGATTGGATGTCACCTGACTTAAAGGTTTTCTTTTTCTAAAACCATATTAATATATTTTCTGAAATATTATGGACATACATGAAATAATTTTAATCAATAAATATCCTTTTAACTATGGTTTTCAATACAACCTCAATTAAAAAATACATCATCCGTTTATTTTCCCCATAGGTCCTTCCATTGTCTAGGGTTTACTCATAATATTATTTCTAGGGATTCTAAATCATGACTCTTTATTTACAATATAAAACACCTTAGGTTTAAACTACAATATTCATTTTAATTATCTATGCAAATTATTCAAAATTTCTGTATAGAAGACATGGATTATCCTAAGAAAATCCACTAGGAGTGCTAAACTAGGTGTACAGTAAGGTTCGTTGTCATGTACGAGGTTACCCTGAGTAATGCTCGGAATACCTTATCAAAGTTATTACTCCAAGTTATATATGTTCTATAACCACATCCACTTGTAGTATCTACATGGATATTTATTTCTATTCCCCAAGGTTTCCACTAAACTTCCTTTGATACCAACAATAGTGACCCTAACCCAGAGAGACCAAATTCAATGTTTGTTACTAATTAAATTTCCATGATTACAAGGAATAAAATCTTTAAGGAATAATATTTTATTAGTCTTGGTTGACTAGATACATACATGAGTATTTTATTATAAAATAATACACTAATTACAACATAATATTTTTATTCTTTCCAAATAAGTAGCTTCAAGAAAAACTATAATCCATTTAGTAAATCCCTGCATAACATTCATAGTATGTTTATTGGATTCCTTAAAAAGGAAAAATAATAAGGTATAGATCAAATTCTCGGTAAGGGAAAAATATAGTGGAATAAATAACAAAGTCAATAACCAAAATAATTATGACATGGTTAAACTCGCAATCCATATAATCAATAAACTAGGAATGAAGTGTATAAACAATATAAAAAGTTAATAAATAGAAACACATTCCATTAAAATAAATAGATAAGGAAACATAAATATGGAAAGGTAAGAAACAAAAAAACATTCCATTTAATTAATTAATTTGTAATGTAATCTATCTATATATATGTCGATGAAAAATCTCATGGATGAATAATTACTAAAACTAAATGAGGAAAATGCTTTCTAAATGGACATCATGTATGAGGCACATGAAAACCTATGAAATAAAAGAAAAAAAGTTAATCATTTCTTAATGAAATCATTTTTAAAACATTTTTGGGAACATTTTAATGAAACATGGTTTTTAGAAGAAAACATGTTGTCCAACTAAGAAATGATTAATGTATGGTATTCTGAAAAAAAAATTCTAAAACATTTTGTGCACTAAAGAGTGGAAAAAATGGTACTAATAATTAAAAATGTTCATTAATAACCATATAATAATGATATTTTTTATTTAAAATTTTTTATACAATTTCCTCTAATGGAAATTTTATTGAAATATCATTAGGTTTAGTCTTAGGGAAAATAATCTTTAAACCATCCAAAGTGTCCCATGCTACTTTGAATCATTTTAAATCATAAACCTTATGAAAGAATAATATTTAATTAAATTTTAAAATACCATTAATATAAAAATATTAATCATATAATATAATAAATCGGTATTAGATACACCACAAAAAAGTTGTAAGTGGTGAACATGGAATTTTTTCACGTATTTAAAAAGTGAGATGAGAATCCCTTACCTTGATTTTCCTTTTTGGTGAACATAATTTAATTTATTGTATAATATAATTATATTAATTTTATACTTTCTTGATAAAATTTTTCATTCTTATCATTACTTTTATTTTACTTTTCAATATGTTTTATTCAACTACTTAAATAATTATGTTTACATTGGGTGTTTTGACCGAATTTGGTAGATGTGTCAAAAATGACTTCGGTAGGTCAACTATGGTCAAAGGGTTCATTACATGACATATATAGAATAATAATAAGGAAATAATTGTCATATTTATACAAAAATTATACTTTTAAGATCAATAATTTAATATGGTATTAAAAATGAACCAACATTACAATTATTGGAATGTTCGGTAGTACATACGCATGAGTAACGTTGTTATTTTTCAATGATCCATATGGAAATAAATTAAGTAATACAATGTATTTCAAGAATGATAATTATATCATAAATATAATATTATTTAATCATATTTACTTATCTATAAAATTCATGTTATGTAAAATGAATCACATTGTATCGAGGAGGAAGTAATCCACACATCCACAAACGACGTTATCACTCTGTGTGTGAAAGAGTAATAAATAAAATGATATATATATATATATATTATTTCCATAAAGTTAATTATGTCATTAATATAATATATATGTGTGTGTGTGTGGGTGGGTGGGTGTGGGTGTGTGTTTGTGTTTTATGTCTCGTATATTTAATTATAATAATGTTTTATACATTCCATGTAGCATGTGAACGAATCACATCACTTTGAGGGGTTGGTATTCCACACTTCCACAAACGATGTTATCATATAAACACAACATGGGAAGTATTAAAGGTATGTGTCATAAAATGATTAATGAAGTATAAAGGTATAATTAATATCATATATATCTTATATATTATATATATAAATATTTTCCATCATAATGGCCACCAAGATAGTTGGTAAGGGAAAAATGAACAATCATTGTTTCATTATGCAGTAGTTCGTTGTACACAGAAATAGTATATTCGTTACCCATTAGATGAAAGTGTGTGTAATTGTAGGTAGAAAAATCTAAATAAAAACATTCTAGTATATTTAGGATACTTTTTCTATTATATAATAATTAAATAATAAGAGATGAAGTGTTGTAGAATGGGAATAAAATTAAAAGTCTTGAGAGAAGACCATACCTATTAATCAGATAACTACTTTTGGTTTATGAAAATAGGCTCCCTTGGAAGGATTTATTCCCAAAAAGAGGCTTCAAGATCTATGGGAGGGATTTTTGGAAGCAATATGGGAAAATAATGGTTGAGCGTATGTTTTTTGAGATGCGTGAGGAATGGGGATAGGTGGTGGCCTTTTATAGGGATGGAAAAGGACTCACTTTCTATTTTTGTAATGAATATAGGTGTAAAAATGTTCTTACCCAAAAAAAGTCATACCAAACCAAATAAAAACTAAATAATGGAAGTTTAATGACCTAATCTACGATATCCAATTGGTAATGTACATGTGGATAGTTCATTTGGACATATAAGTTAATTGTTTAGTCATTTATTATGATTAGATTTTCATTAATATTTTTAATTAATTTTAATCACTTCTAAAAATAAATTTTTTCAAATACAATGTTGGTATTATTTTAAATTATAAATTACACTTATTAAAAATATGGAATAAATTTTTCCAGTATTAAATTATATAATGGGAAGAAATTAATTTAAAATTTATCCCACATGTCGGACAACAATGTCGGTATTTAAAATAAAATTATTTGAAAGTTTTTTATGTTTTTATAATAAATTTCAATGTGAAGTGGACTCAAATTCCATGAATTATATTAATTTATAAAAATATTATCTATTTAAAATTTAAAACAAATTAAATGTTGAGTTAATATTATAAATAAATTATATGAAAAAGCGCATTTGTATAAAAATTCAGCATTTTTAACTATTCATTAAAAATGAAATGTTTCTGTGAAATATAAAAAATTTACCCTAACCTGATTTTTATGTTTTTATTTCATATATGAAGATTATATTGACATAATAAATAAATTAAAGTGTAAAAATTCAAATTTAAAATGGGTTCTCTATTAAAAGGCTGTAAAATTGTCATTATAAAAATATAGGTTTTTATGGATAAATAAGGGTTTGTTATTGTATTATGTCAATAAAAACTAATTGATGAATATAAAAAATATTTTATTTAATATATTTCATATATATTTCATTATAATAATTGACTAATTTTAATTAATTATTTTTATTAAGACAAAAATCCCTTGTAAGAATAAAAATAGTAATCTCGCTTTCTTTATCTAGTTGGTTATTATTTTTGTTTGTCATTAATTTTTAACCCACGAATTAAATTTATATTTATATAAAATATAATTTAGTTCATAATATTCATATCTTCTAGCATAATGGATTATTTATATCATTGTTTGGTGAAACTCAGTCTTGCATATAACACAAGCTATCGAGGAAGGTCTCTCTTGAGTGTAACACAAGATATAGAGGAAGGACTCTATTGTGTGTAACATAATCTATTGAGGAAGGGACCTCTTGTATGTAATGAAAGCTAATTCGATGTTGCATTTATTATATTATATATCATGTATTTCATTTATTTAAAAAAAGAAAATATATAGTAGAGTCTCATGATATTATATTCTCTTATGTTCTTGGGATGCATGTCATACATGGTATCAAATAAAAATTTGTACTTTAGAATTTTTGGGTGTCACATCAGATGCCATCGAGAATTTTTTTACATGTTTTTAGTGGAACCTAGTATGGTTGTTGAAAGAGCGCTGTCATGGGCACCCTCAGATGATTAATGTGATTTTGGGGAACTTAGGTGCAGCATAGTGGCTGACCAAGGTCGTCTCTCAAAGGAGGAAGTGAATTTAACAACTTATTAAAGGTATTCTAAAAAAATAGAATAGAATAAAAACACTACTTTAAATTATTGGGGTTTTTTATAGTTTATGCATCTAGAAGAAGTTTGCTGGAAGAATATTGTATATTTTTTTGTTTTTAGTTTTGAAATTAATTTCGATTAAAATGACACAACAAGAAGATGTTTTTTTAGAAATCTATTTTAAAAGGGGTAATCAATCTAACTCTACCTATTCATTCAATTATTAATCATTATCATTTAAATCAATATCCAGTTAATTATGATCCTCTAATTTTTTATCCCTTAAACCCTACGATAGTTAACTTAACCACAAAGATGAAATTTATTAAACCCCAGGCTAGCTTCGGAACACGCAATCGCAGCACCCTACTTTGATTGTTGTTCTAAGGATAGCTTATGGTCAGTGGTTAATTAGAGCACAGATCCATTCTGGAAATGTGGATGAATTTTGTTTAGGGATTATATTTTAACTCTACAAATTTATCCCGTGTGGTCTTGTATTACCGATTAAGATCGCGCTCTCATAATTTACACAAAATCTCGACCTCGCGTGTTTAGTATTAATTGTTCAATTGCTTACTTAGTTTCTTGTAATTTAAAAACACAATTCATGGATCATATTATGTGAATTACAGTGGCTCATTGATTCAAAATAAATTAATTAATAAGGATAGAGGTCGATCGATTACTAAAAATAATTACTCTTCCATGGGTGGCGTAGTCATCATAGAAGCGTTTTTCATGTGCAAAGGTTTAGAATGGGTATAACCCAATCATGATTCTGCTCAAGAATTCCAACCCAAATAGGAAGATTAAGAGAAGAAGAAACTTATACAAAATAGAAGAAAAGATAAGAAATAAAATAAAAACAAAGAAGTTTATTACACAAACAAAATCATTACAACATGAAGGAGAAGAAGAAGGCTTCATCGAAGGGATCCTTGGTTCAAGAGCTACCCTTATTGAAATGGGTGGATAATTGGAGTGGATACACTTTTCCTCTTCTCTCAAATTCCCAATGCACGTCCCAACCCCACCAAATGAGAAAAACACTAATTTATAGAGTGGTGGGGAGGCTAGGTTCAAAATGGTTTCAAGTGTGAATGGGGAATCTCGGCCAAATATTTTATTCCAACTTGAACCACCCATTTGACCACCAAATCTCGTGAATTGACAGGCCTTCTAGAAGGCTTATTTGTTCCAAATCATGTCCCAGAGCTTTTCTCAAACTTTGGGCTCAATCCAAGCCTTGATGAAGAAGACATGGCCCAAATACAAAACCCATGTCCATTCTTCCGAGTCCAGCACACCATTAGATTAATGTCCCATTTACTCCATCAAAATGCACTCTTTAGCTCTAGTGTCTTGAATAAGAGTTGTAGAAAATTAATTATAAACACTGTTACAAAATTTCAAATTCAAATAATAAATATAAAAATATTTATCTTCGAAATACTACAGTGCACTATAAAGGGTAAAAATGGAATTTTCACCAAATTTTCAAATAAATGATCAAATCCCAAATATTTTATAAATAAACATATTTAACATAATGTGAGGAAATTATATCATTTATTATCAATAAAATATTCAACAAAATAGTGTTTTATCAACTCCCCCACACTTACCCTTTTGCATTCCTCGGCAAAACCTCATGTCAAGTAAACATCAATATCAAATCAAAACCAATTTTAAAACACATATCATTGGGATCCATCAATTCCGCACCAAGAATAAAAAGATATAATTCCTTATAAAAAATCTTATTTAAAGTTCTATATTAATATCATTCAATATATTTCCACTTCATTTATCCTCCCATGCACAAAACACTTACCTCACTTGAATTTTCTCTCATCACTCAAATATCAATTTTTTTGCAATGTCTTTCTCATCCAAACTCATACAAGGGTCACCATAGGCTTGATAGATTCCTAAATCACCACCCGATGTGATTCAAGGACATATGTTTATCATGAGGAATTTTCAGGGTTGTTCTGTGGCTTTCGGTTGGTAGGATTTAGATGTGAAAAATTTTGAGGCTGAATGAGGAGGGTTTGACTCTTTTTAAAGCAAAATTGCATTAATCTAATTTTCACTTAAATATGGTCTTCTCCACAATCCCCATAGTATCAATTCAGCTCCATCATCATGAAAAGGCATGAAAAGTTTACACAATTCATCATTTCAACATCAAAAATGTCAATCTTCCCAAACATGATTTTCTTGAAAGCTCCAGATGGGCACAACTTTCCACCTCAATTAGAAGCTCCAGAAAAGGCACAGCTTCACTTGTCATGAAAGCTCCAGAAAAGGAACAACATTCAATATAATGACTTTCTTCAGTAGAAAACACATCTCTTCATAATTTAATTTTCCACCCAAAGTATCATAGAATGTGGTGGCACAACACATGATAGATTCCCCCACACTTAAGCTCAACTAGATTATGCAATTTCACTTCAAGAGTTGGTTGGATATGGAAAATTGGCTTGTAATGTGGCTAACCTAATAGGTTGTGCATGTCTTTTAAGGGATACAAGGATTAAATATTCAAGGTAGGCCATTATAAAAAAGGATTCTTTGAAATAGGGGCTTTAATACCAAACAAATGCCTCAATCATTTAAACATAAGTACCTCAAACCCTCAAGTTTTGACAGAAATAGATCAAATTCTGGTTAAATCAAGCATGGTTTGGTTCTCTCAAGAAGTGAGGTGAATGTAAAGAATATGAAAATAATGGTTTAGAAGCCTCACAGGAAAGTCATTTCAAATATAAAGACAGTGATATGTGGCATGGGATTCAAAATTCAGTGTACTTTTCATGAAATTACTAAATATTTGAACTTGAAACAAAGTCATTTCAACATTCATTTAAGCTTAGTTTATTGGGATAAATTTTTCACTCATTGATATTCATTTCAAAATTGTGATTAGAATCATTTCAGCTCAAAAATTTTAGAAACACAAAGAAAATTTAAAAATAAACACACAAATTTTGAAAAACACACAAATTTTTTTTAAACAGGAAAACAATTGAAATTACTAAAATAAAAGGTTCCCTCCCCCACACATACAATATTGCATTGTCCTCAATGTGAACCCATGAGATAATATATGAACATGAAATACAGAATTTTTAAATAGGACAAATAATATAAAAGTGAAAGGGTTAGGAACAGCCTGATGTGCTCAAGTGATGATGGGGTCATGCAGTGTGATAAAATCCACTGCATCAGTAGGAAGTCCCTCAATGTATCTCTTCTAACATTGCCCATTGACTGTAAAGATCCTTCTAGTGTCCTCTTGTGTGATCTCCACTACACCATAAGGAAAAACATTAGATACAATATAAGGACATAACCATCTGAAACGCAACTTACCAGGCATCAGCTTCAGTCATGAACTATAGAGAAAGACTTTCTCTTCAACATGAAACTCCCTTTTCTGGATCATTTTTCGTGAGCTAATTTTGATCTTTCCTTGTAGAGCCTTAAGTTCTCATATGATGACAGTTGAATCTCCTCAAGATCTTGAATTTTCAACTTCCTTTGAATTCCATCTTGGGCCAAATCCATGTTTCATTTCTTTATATCCCAATATTCCTGATTCTCGACTTCCACTGGGAGATGACATTCTATCCCAAAAACAATCCTAAATGGGGACATACCAATGGGTATCTTGTATGTTGTCCTATAAGCCCACAATGCATCATCCAAGCAATTGCTCCAATCCTTCCTATTTGGTTGCACAGTTTTCTCCAAAATTTGTTTCAACTCACGATTTGAAACCTCAGCCTGGCCATTTTTTTTGGGGTGGTATGGTGTTGATGTTTTGTGTGTGACCCCTTACTTTCGAAGGAGGGAAGAAAAATTACTATTGCAAAAGTGTGTCCATTGGTCATTGATGGTGGCCTTTGGTACTCCAAACCTGCAAAAAATATGTGCTTTGACAAATTCCACAACAACATTAGAATCATCAGTCTTGGTGGCCTTGGCCTCTACCCATTTACTCACATAATCAACAGCAACCAAAATATAAAAAAATCCAAATGAACTAAGAAAATGACCAATAAAATAAATTCCCCATACATCAAAAATCTCACAGAATAGTATGAGTTTTTGGGGCATCTCATGTCTCCTAGAAATATTCCCAGTGTGTTGGAAATGAGAGAATGACTTACAAAACACATGTCCATCATAGAACAAGCTAGGACAATATAATCCAGAGTCTAAAACCTTCCTAGCTGTCTGTTGGGGTCCAAAGTGTCCACCACAAGCAAGTGTATGATAGAAATGCAAAACAGACTCAAACTCATGATCGGGAACACACCTCCTAATGACTTGGTCACTACACATGCGCCAGAGGTAAGGATCATCCCACACATAATACCTAGACTCACTTTTTAATTTTTGGACTTGATGCTTCTTCAAATTTGCTGGGATTTCAGAGGAAACAATGTAATTAACTAAATCAGCATACCAAGGATGCGTACCTAAGATGGTATAGAGATGCTCATTGGGGAAAGTGTCTCTAAGTGGTACCTGGTCCAAGGTGTCATCCTCTAGTGTGTGAGTAAGCCTACTCATGTGTTCTGCCACCAAATTCTCTGATCCCTTCTTGTCCTTTATCTCAATATCAAATTCCTGAAGAAGGAGCATCCAAAAGATAAGTCGTGGCTTTGCATCTTGCTTCTTTAGAAGGTACCTCAAAGCTTCATGGTTAGAAAAAACAACTACTTTAGAGCCCAATAAATATGAATGGAATTTATCTAAAGAAAATATGACAGAAAGAAACTCTTTTTCCATGGTTGTGTAGTTTTATTGGGATGAATCTAGTGTCCTTGATGCATAGGTGATCACATGTTAACGTCCCTCCACCCTCTGAGATAAGACAGCTCCAACTACAAAGTTGGAGGCGTCACACATAAGCTCAAATGGAAGGTCCCACCATGGGGGCTGTATGATCGGTGGAGTGGTCAGAAACTTCTTTATCCCATCAAATGATACCCTGCATGAATCATAAAAATTGAAGTCAATATCTTTTTGAAGCAATCGAGATAAGGGTAGAGCGATCTTACTAAAATCTCTGATGAAGCGTCGATAAAATCCAGCATGTCTAAGGAATGATCTAACATCACTCACACATATAGGATATGGGAGGGATGAAATAATGTCTACCTTAGATTTATCAACTTCAATGCCATGTTGTGAGACTATATGACCTAAGAAAATTCCCTTTTCGAGCATGAAATGACATTTTTCAAAATATAAAACCAGATTCTTCTCAATACATCAATTCAACACCTTTCCCAAACTAATTAGACATTAAAAAATTGAAGACCCATACACTGTAAAATCATCCATAAATACCTCCATGCAGGTCTCAATAAAATCAGAAAAAATACTCACCATGCATCTCTGGAAGGTACCTCGGGCGTTGAAATGTCCAAATGGAATCCTTTGGTGGGCAAATGTGCCAAAGGGACAGGTGAATATAGTCTTCTCCTGATCCTCCAGAGCTATAGGAACCTGAAAATATCCAGAAAATCCATCCAAGAAACAATAGTGTGTCCTCCCAGCTAGTCTCTCAAACATCTGATCAATAAATGGGAGGGGAAATGGTCTTTGCGAGTGGAATGATTTAGTTTCCTATAATCAATACACACATGCCAACTATTTTGTACCCTCATTGGAACTAACTCATATTTCTCATTTTTAACAACAGTAACACCACTTTTCTTAGGCACAACCTGAATTGGACTTACCCACTAAGAATCTGAAATGGGATAGATTATACCTGCCTCGAGAAAATTTTCAACTTATTTTTTAACAACCTCCAGAAGGGTTGGATTGAGTCTCATTTGTGGTTGTCTCACTGGTTTAGCCCCATCCTCCAAGAGAATCCTATCCATGCAAATGGAGGGGCTAATACCTGATATTTCAGCCAAGGTCCACCCGATTTCCATTATGTTCTCCCTCAAAAGATTCAAAAGTTTTTCTTCATGTTCAAAAGGGATATTGTTAGCAATGATAACGGGTAATATCTCACAACTCAACAAGTATGAGTATTTTAGATTTGGTGGAAATGGATTCAGTTCTAATGAAGGAGGGTGTAGTATGGATGGAGACATTGAAGGAACTGAAATATGTGCACAAAGAGCATCAGTATCAGAATAGACATCATCAAAATCAGAGAATAAAGCATAAAATCCCTCAGCATACTCAACAGCCATGTCATAATCAGAGTGAACATGATCAAAATCAGAATATGAATCGAAATAAAATCTAAGAGAGGATTGTGTATCAGCAACATGTGTGGAAGTGCTCTTAGACATCAAACTTGAACCAATATTCATAATCTCCCTAAGCATAGGACAATCAAATTCCAAGGAGTTTTTATTTGGTGGTTCAAAATGGGAGATAACAAATGCAGAGTGATCCTCTGATGGGTACTTCATGGAATCCATAACATTAAATATCACAACATCATCTCCAAACTCCATGGAAAGTGTACCCTCATTGACATTTATGATAGTTTATGCAGTTTTGAGGAAGGGACTACCTAAGATTGTGGGAGCATGAGAACTTACCTGTTCATCCTCCATTTTAAAAACATATAAATTTTCTGGAAAGATCATGTCTCTTACCAGAACAAGTATATCCTCAAGGACTCCCACTGGATATGTCGTAGCTCTATTCACCAACTGCACCACTACCCTTGTTAGCTTGAACTCACCAACCTACGAGGAAGAGAATACAGATTGAGGCATCACATTTATGGAAGCACCTAAATCACAAAGTGCATCAGAGAAGTGCAACTCCCCTATGGTACATGGGATGGTAAATTTCCCTGGATCCTTGCACTTTTTCGGCATTGCTAGAGTTGGTGTAATGAGTGCTAACACATTCCTTCCAAGATTGATCCTCTCATTTCACTTGAGCCCTCTTCGATTGGTGCAGAGTTCTTTTAAGAATTTGGAATACCTTGGAATTTGATTAATGGCTTCAAGTAGAGGAATGTTGAACTCCACACGGTTGAATGTGTCCAAAACCTCTTTTTGCATTGCTTCTTCAGCCATCTTCTTGGTTTGAACAACCCTGTTTGGAAAAGGAAGGGGTTTAGGAGGAACATCATCAATATTTTTCTTACCTTTATCTTTCTCCTTGGATTTCTCATCAGTTGGTATGGAATGTGGCTTCTCTGAAGTTGAGGTGAAACCCGATGGAATGGTAGGTACATATGTATCGTTAATTTTCTTCCCACTTCTCAATGTGATTCCACTAACATTCCCCTTTGGATTTGGAGTGGTTTGGGAGGGTAGATTTCCAGAATTCTTACTTACATGTTCATGGAGGGCGGTGGCAATCTTTCTCATTTGAGTCTTCAACTCCCTCAGCTCTGAACCTTGAATCTTTAGCTCATTATGTTGATTAAGAACAATTTTCTTCAAAAGGTCATCATTGTTAGAATCTACCTTGGGTGGGGGATTCCCTTGTTACTATCTTTCTGATGCTTGGGCTTCAAATCACCTTTGGGGTTGTTGGAAACCCTGGTGGTAAGGCGGAGTCTGCTGGAAGTTTTGTTGAAAGGGTGGACTTTGTTGTTGTCCAGAACCATACATCATGTCCAGTTGATCTTTCCACCCTTGGTTGTATGTTGTAGAAAATGAATCAAACTTCTTTTGGGGATATGGTTGCTATTGCTACTGAAATGGTCTCCCTGGGAATACTGCTGCACAATCTTCTGTTTCTTGTTGTTGGGGGAAACAGTCAGTTGGATGGCTTGTATCAGCGCAAATGCCACAAGGCCTTGAAGGAGTGGGTTGGGATGTCTTTTGAGCCAAATCAATCTTCCTCACCATAGTGGTCAATTCTTACAACTTTGTATCAATCAAATGAATTTCAAGAGAAGAAGTACTTACCTGGTTTACTCCCCTGACATGTGGTGTACCTCGATCACCAAATTGTTGGGAGTTTTGTTCCATCTTTTTGATCAATGCACATGCAGCTTCTGGTGTCTTGTCCCCCAATTCCCCTCCTACTACATCATCCATCATGCTCCTCTCCATGGGTGTAAGTCCTTCGTAGAAGTATTGGATGAGTAATTTCTCACTGATTCGGTGATGTGGGCAGCTTGCACACAACTTCTTGAATCACTCCCAATACTCATACACTGACTCCCCTTGTGCTTTCTTGATCCCATATATCTCTTTACGAATGGAGGTGGTCCTCGATGCTGGAAAAAATATCTGCAAGAAAAGGCTTTTCAAATCGTTTCAACAAGTTATATCTTCGGGTTGTAAATAATACATCCAGTCTTTCGCAGCTCCATCAAGTGAGAATGGGAATGATCTTAATTTAATTTGATCTTCAGAAACATTTCTTGGTTTCAAGTTTCAGAAAACCACATTAAATTCTTTCAAATGTTTATTGGGATCCTAAACAGAGAGTCCATGAAACTTTGGAAGTAAGTGAATTAACCCAAATATTAGTTCAAAGTCCGATTCGAGATTTGGGTATGCAATACAATTTGGTTGACAGTTAATATCAGGTGCAGCCAATTCTCGAATGGTTCTATTTAGCTCATTGTTATTACTTCCATCCATTTCTTCTTCTTTTATGTTTGAATTTGAATATCTTCTAATTTCAATGTTTCTAGAAGAGATTAATTCACCAACTGGTTGAATATTGAAACTTCCCGTAGACTGAGAATGTCTGATTTGTGCCCTAAGGCTGCGTTCAATCTCCGGGTCAAGATCTAAGAGATCTTCGGGATTAGTTCATGTCATAAATCAAATAAAAATGAAAATAAAGAAAGTGGACTATAGTAAAATAAAAATGATAAGTTTGAGTTGATGGTCCAAAAAGAAAAGAAGAGGATGAAAAAAAATGAAAACTTGACAAAGGGGAAAGATGAAAGAGAGAGGTGAAGAAAATAATAAAATGAAAAATACAAGAAATACCTCTGAATAGTTGAATAAATTACTTTCCTCCCCAAAAACGGATCCAATTTGAAGGAGTGATGTCGTGAGCGCCCTCAAATGATTAATGTGATTTTGGGGTACTTAGGTGCAGCAGAGTGGCTGACCAAGGTCGTCTCTCAAAGGAGGAAGTGAATTTAACAACTTATTAAAGGTATTATAAAAAAATAAAATAGAATAGAATAAAAACACTATTTAAATGATTGGGGTTTGTTATAGTTTATTCATCTAGAAGAAGTTTTCTGGAAGAAGATTGTATATTTTTTTGTTTTTAGTTTTGAAATGAATTTCGATTAAAATGGCACAACAAGAAGATGTTTTTTTAGAAATCAATTTTAAAAGGAGTAATCGATCAAACTATACCTATTCATTCACTTATTATTCATTATAATTTAAATCAATATCCACTTAATTATGATCCCCTAATTTGTCATCCCTCGAACCCTACGAGAGTTAACTTAACCACAAAGATGAAATTACTTAAACTCTAGGCTAGCATCGGAACACGCAATCGCAGCACCGTGGTTTGATTGTTGTTCTAAGGATAGATTATGGTCAGTGGTTAATTATAGCACATATAAATTCTGTAAATGAGGATGAATTGTGTTTAGGTATTATATTTTAACTCTACAAATTTATCCCGTGTGGTCTTGTATTATCGATTAAGATCGCACTCTCACAATTTACACAAAATATCGACCTCGCGTGTTTTGTATTAATTGTTCAATTTCTTGCTTAGTTTCTTGTAATTTAAAACCACAATTCATGGATAATATTATATTAATTATAGTGGATCATTGATTCAAAATAAATGAATGAATAAGGATAGAGGTCGATCGATTACTAAAAAGAACTACTCTTCCATGGGTGGCGTAATCATCGTAGAAGCGTTTTGCATGTGCAAAGGTTTAGAATGGGTATAACCCAATCACGCTTCTACTAAATAATTCAACCCAAATAGGAATATTAAGAGGAGAATAAATTTAAACAAAACAGAATAAAATATAATAAATAAAAAAAGAACAAAGAATTTTATTACACAAACAAAATCATTACAACATGAAAGAGAAGAAAAAGGCTTCGTCGAAGGGATCCTTGCTTCAAGAGCAACCCTTATTCAAATGGTTGGAGAATTGGAGTGGATCCACTTATCCTCTTCCCTAAACTTCCCAATGCACGTCTCAACCCCAAAAAATGAGAAAAACACCAATTTATAGAGTTTTGGGGAGGCTAGGTTCAAAGTGGTTTAAAGTGTGAATGGTGAATCTCGGCCAAATATTTTATTCCAACTTGTACCTCCAATTTGACCACCAAAAATCCTGAATTGACCAGCCTTCCATAAGTATTATTTGTTCCAAATCATTTCCCCGATCTTTCCTAAAAAGTTGGGCTCAATAAAAGCCTGTAAGAAGACGATATGGCTCAAATACAGAACCCATGTCCATTCTGCTGAGTCCATCCCACCAATGGATTAATGGCCCATTTAATCCATCACAATGCACTCTTTAGATCTTGTGTCCTGAATAAAAGTTGTAGAAAATTACGTTAGGAACACCGTTACAAAATTTCAAATTCAAATGATAAATATAAAAATATTTATTTTCGAAATACTACAGTGCACTATAAAGGGTAAAACTGGAATTTTCACCAAATTTTCAAGTAAATGATCAAATCACAAAAATTTTATAAATAAACATATTTAACAGAATGTGAGGAAATTATATCATTTATTATCAATAAAATATTCAACAAATCGTGTTTTATCAGTTGTAGCTTGGATGGTACATTTATGGCATAAATTTGTATTTCATTGTGTAAATGGGTCATTGGTATCAATACATGAAAACAATTTTTCGTTTAAGTATATTTACATCAAAAATCATGTTTTATGTCATAAATATATCTGCCCATATTTTTCACATGTGGTGATGTTTTTTTTTAGACATATAGTAGGGGGATTTAAGGTTATAAATCCTTAGTTTACTACATAAATCCCTTATACCTAGTAGTTTAATGTTCTGATATCTTGAATCCTAATTAATTCCCTCTTGATATTACTTTACTCAAACCCTAGTATTTTTTCAGTGATTTTGGGTGTCTCCACTCCTTCTGTATTTCTTCGGTCGTTTCTTGATGTCTTTGGTGGTTGTGAAAATTCTCTCCGAGTTCATATCTATTATACTTCATTGTTTCCATTACCCTCTATTTTGGAATTATTATGAATTCATTAATCAATTGATCATGTGATGTTGATTCATGTTTGATCCTTCTAGATACATTGAATGATATTATTTTAGAGGCCAATCCTCATATAGGTTATGGTGTGATGTGTGAGGTCTTTGAGGTATATTTTGGTCTATCCTCTCTTCCATTTATTTTGTTTTTGGAATGTGATTATTATAAGTGGGAATAAATTATAGGGCCTCTATTTTTCTATGTTCCTTCTAGTATTGGTGGATCCCTTTATAGGCATGTGCATCCCAATATTAAGTTAGGTGGTTAGATCACTATCCTTTTTTGAAAAAACTGTGCTTGCTCATGATTTATATATTAATTTATAAATAAATTGGTGTGATTACTCTGTGTGTGTAAAAGGATTTGGAATAAAAAGATATATTTTTCATGGATTTGGTAAAAGGTAATGTGTGGTTTCAATGCATTATGAAATGATTTTTCAAAGAATTTTAGATAAAATAAAAGGGTTGTTTAAAATTGATTGTGAAAATACCATTGAAAAGTTTTCGGAAAATATAGTATATGGAAAGGCTTAGGTACTTAGGTGGAAGGTGAATCTAGGGTACATCATTATTTTTTTTTACTTTTTGGGTGTTCACTCCTAAATTTCCCCCCTACTCCCTTTTACCATTATTCGAGGGTCTTAATTTAGATTGTTGGGGGGGTCACACATAGTGCATTCCTATACTCATGAGGCCTATGTTTTAATGACTTGGTTGTGAACTAGTGGTTGATTATGGTATGAGTAGTATACTTTCCTAAACTGTTATAATTTCATGGCATGTTTACCATTTTATTTGTCTTTTAATTTTTATGGTTTCGATATACATATTTTTACTTTGATAAATATTTATGGAAATCATTAATTGAAACTATTTTATTAGGCTTCTTTTTTGAACTATGGAAAAAAAGGGGAAAAATTCCATGCTTTTGATATAAAAATGCTTTACTAATTTTCAATCCCTGACTTCTTTAAAATTAGAATAAATTAATTTTTTAAAATAAAATAGATACAAACAATCTATATAGTCTACTATTGAAGAATTTTATCTCACACCCTACACACCCTTTCATTGGTGTGTAGACCTTGTTATGTCTATTGATGCAGAGAAAGGTATGGTGACCTAGTGAGGCATTGAGGCTTATGTCAGCTGGGTTTGGGTAGCTAGTGGTAAAAGGGTGGGATGATAACCACACTAAAACATAGAGTAGTCTACTTCTATTTTTTGTTTTCCTTTGTTGTTAGATCTGTACTTTGGGGTTGTTCTTACTTCTTGAGTTGTATCATTGTTTCTATCCTCTTTATGTTGTGGTATACATATATTTCTTCAAGATATTATTCTATTGTTTCATTATGTTGTGATTATATATTTCATGTCATCTATTTCAGGTTAGGAAAAATGGTTCTCTATGTTTTTCATTAATTCTCAGGTTCTAGTCGTCATCCTATGGTGATCAAGAATTCTCTTTGAGTATATAACAAATCAGTTTGGGTTCCAATTTGTAATGTTATCCAAGTTTAGTGCTTAATAATATCATTGAATGAAATGTTGTTATATTATTAAAAGAATATGATTCCTATAACATATTTTACAATTCTTCTTATAATATGATATATCAACTACATCACTACTTCCATGTCTTCCAAATTATTTTTATCAGCTATGAATCAAATATTTAATTCATTAATGGTGTGTAAAACTTGTTATAATCATTAAAAAATTTAAGGATCATAACACTCCAATATTTATAAAATTTGGGAAATGTATTTTGGTAAAAAAAACATTGGATTCTGACACTTGAAGTCCTTTATTAAATAAATGGACCCTATATTAAGGATTGGATCCTCCATTTGAGTGTGTGAGATGTTCCATCACGAAAATAAAAAAAAACTCTATTTCTCTCTCTTATCTATTTTCTTCAAGGGGATGGTTATAACAAGAATTTTAACACTGAGGTTTATTTATGTAGAGTATGTGGAATCTATTTTTTGGTGTACTGCATGTGCAGGAAATATCCCAGGTTTTGTTACTTAGTGACATACCTTAAATATACCCCATTAAGATGGATAAAATTGGAAATAAGGTGCACCAATTTGTTTTTATGTTTTTTTTTTACATTTTTATTTTATGATGATAGATCCAACTATTTATTAGGTTTACTCTATTATTATATACATGAGATGTTCCTAAAAAACCCATTAATGGTATTAGAGACACATTCATCATTAGATAGACATTTTTTCATACTTAATTTGTGATGAACCTATACATTTTAATGTGCATATAGATATATCATAAGGTATGGTATGATGTGGATGTGTTTTAATATTTGGACTGATTTTTAGATATATATGATATATGGTATCATAATATGTGATTCTATGTTTTCCATTACTGTTGGGTATGGAGGGTGGTATCATATCATATAGTTCATCAAAGTTAGTAGTTTTACACTCTGACATAAGTTATGCTAATAGTTATTGGATGCTATGATTAATAATCTATGTTTCACAATATAGAGAATTGAATCGTAATGTTGATATTGTTGATATCACCAATTATGATATAGTTCATATGACGAACTATCCTATGTGATAGAACATTTCTTTAAAAATGATAGGCCACTCTTAATAGTTCCTATTGTATGTACTGATAAAAGATTTCTTTAGGAAGTTAATATAATGCCTTGACCCAAAACATCATGTCTGATCTGTAGAGTCACATGACCTCATGCATGCGTCTATGTATAAAAGAGTCTACCGACTCGTTGTTTGGATTTGATCATCATCAGTGAGGATACTATACCCTCAGTATCATGAAATTTCATAAATAATCATAAATATATTATGGAAATTGGAGTGACATATAGAAAACTAAATAATCATAATGTAATAATAAATTCCACCCAAATCATACTAATAAAAAAATGATCTCCCTATGTTTACATCAAAATAATAATAAAATAGTTCTAGGTGATAAATAAATAATTTTTGGTAATCCTCCTAAGTCAATCCTGAATTTCCACATGAACCATACTCTATAAATCTATTATCTTCCATTATCCCCTTACCCTTTCATGGATCTTTATTCATAAACTATATATGTGCATTGAGATACATGTGCATGGTGTGAGTAATAAAACCCAGTAAGACACCACCAATGTGCCCTTAACCAAGTGTTCCCATGTATAATAAGAGCATTCCATGATGATAATAAATTATAAACTAATTATAAACAATCATCTATTGAGAATACATATGCTAATCAAGCCACCATGATCCCCAGATGTAACTACTTCATCTCCATACTAGAAAGATAGTTAAGATGTTTGAAATGATTAATATATCACCACATTAATGGAAATGTGTCCCTTATAATCTCTAAGGTATTGAGTGGGAATGGTTCCCCACATCCACAAGTAATTGAGTTCTTGCACGTTACTTAAAATTATAAAGTCATTGAGTTTCATTCAGTCCATATGGATATCATTCTCTTACCTTATATTGGGGTCCACCCTCGTCATCATTTCATGTTATGCTAACTCCCCCTATAAGGGGGTAATTACACCACAATAGTCACTTTTCATGAAATACTATTAATTTAATCCAATACAATGGTAATAGACATAAAATGGTAGAGCATAATAACACAATCATAGTGTAGCCTCATGAGAATATAGTAGCATCATATAAAAACATGTTATCATCATTAAGAATTGTAACAACTAATTGACAATAATCATGGAAAAAGGATCATATATGGGTATCATGACAAAGCACACACCCACAAACAATCACCATAAATAAAGAAAAATAATTTATTCCCACAAATTTGGAATAAAGGAAATAAATGAATACAAGGTAATCAATTGATAAGGACTATCCTTACTTATTTTTTTTTATGAAGAAATCCAAGTTTCCTCAAAGGATTGAAGACCATACACATATCACACCCACATAGAATGAGCTCACACATATAGGATGTATATTTGTATTTAGGTTCATCAATAAAGAGGTTTAGAATGATGTATCAAGAGAATTCCAAGTCATGATAGTCATTCTAAAATCACATACCATAAGGATTCCCTAAATGAAATCAGTTTTGAGGTATATTGATGGAAGGAATTCCTATTCATAAGATTTTTTGTCAAATCAAAAATGAATAATTAATTCATCACCTGTTCTAAAAGTGATCCTCAAGTCTAGACAAATATCATTGAACCATCATCAATCCATCAACATAAAAGATATTCCAGATGAGATTCAAGAATAATAAGGTCTTGTGATTGTCGTTAAGAGAAACATTCCCAGAAACATCTAGAATTCATGAGAAATCTAGCTTTAATCAAAGGGGGTTGTCATTGACATGTCAAATAATCCAATAATATGCCATAGAAAGGTCAAAATATTAACAATACATCCCCAACCCACCATCAAGAAGGGTTTTTGGATGATGATTCATAATAACATACCCATTGAATGTTCATTGTCATTGGTAGATCTTGATCTGATCAGGAAACATTGTCAACATAATAGATCCACCACCAATCAATAAAGAGAGTAAGAAAACATCCTTGGATATTCCTAGAAAATACAGATCTGACATAGATCCATGTTCATCTTATAAGAAGGAATATTGATTTGGAATAAATCTGACAAAATATAACCATTATAGAAATAATGAGTTGATCATAGGTTAGAGAGGAAATGGAGATGAATGGGATATATTTTTTATCCAAATAGGAGGTCTCCTATTTGAAATGGGTGCAATGGGGCCAAAATTTTATATTAAATAGTGGTTCAAACTGTATGAAATTAAATCCCACAGGGTTCATTTAGTGAATCCCTAGAGTGGGTGCACTGGATAACTAGTGTTCTTACAATAATGTTGTAATGAGTCTAATTTTTTCATACAATTATTTAGAATATTATATAGATTTTGTTTGGATCTAGGCACTAAGACTATGTGATATTTCAAGGCCCAGTGTGCTTAGGATCATTTTTTTAAATATAATTAATATATTAATATAATTAACATGTAGTTTTTATTGAAAAGGTAGAATAAATCCCAAACAAGGGCCTGGATCAGAAATATGAGGCAATCATTGAGTTTAGAATGTGGGTTTTACCTTAGGAATGAAATAACCTTTATTGGCATCAGGTTTTTGTCAAAAAAAATTATGCATCCATGAATTAATTAAATAAAAAATTATTAATTTATTTAATTTTTCTTAACACAACAACTAAGATCTTATATTTAAACATGTTTATGCCTCAACTTTAGGGTTATCATTATAACCTAGTGATTGAGAGGAATTACTAGAGAGTAGATGTTGTGGGATCATTTGAAAATGAAATTATATAAAATCAGATTGAGAATCCTCTGCTAATAGATTTCATAGAACTCACCAACTATGGAAATGAAGAATTTTTCTTCATTATTGATTGATCCAAACACTGGGAATGTTGTTTAATTTTTGATTTTTATCCCATTATTTATCCCATGTCAAATTTACTTCAACCCCACCAACAATAAATGATTCTCATATCAATGTTTTATTTATCTACATTTTATTAAACCATTCATTGAATGATTCTTTTTCATTCATTTAAATCAATGACAATGAATTTAGGATGAATGAAAAAATGTGTAGGTTTGTTTCTTACATCTACTGTCTTATTTATTTCTCCCCCATTTCAAGTTCATCACGAGAATTTTCATTGGCATATGATTCAATTATTACCAATTATTTGATCATTATTCCCCCATTTATTGGCACAATATATCAATACCACAAGTGTGGGTTGTGATCGAGGGTGATATCGAGGTGAAATTATGTCAATGGATGATCATAGGTAGATCAGAATGCATTTTCATTTTCTATTCATCCCAAATTCAATGATTTGTCTATAGATGGTGCATGGGGGAGTTTCCTAAGTGGATTCTAAGCCTAGAATCCTGATCTCCAATAATAGGAGTGTTGTCCAACCCTGGATATACATTCTCCATCAAGGTTTGTGGGAGTAGTGATAAGTTCAATGATGTAGAGGAAGAACTTGAGGGTTTTGGAAATTTCAAGGTTACACAGCATGTAATCTAGGATCACACATCATGTGGGACCCCCAAGCATATGGCTCATGGGTTTTCATGGAGAGAGAAACATCACATGCCATGTGACCCAGTCACATACTGTGTGACTCATTCTATGTGGTTCAACAAGTAACTCTAAGGTAACAAGGGAATATGAAGGATGAAGTACATGGACATGGATCGTGTACATAGATACAGTCTGATGTACACGGGCATGGCTAGATGGAAATGGCATGGTTCTAGGAAATCTATACATGTAATGTATAACCACTTATAAGTCGTGTATTTTTATATTTCATTCTATTTATAGTAAAACCACGCAGGCATACCATGGGTTGGAGGGATACAGCGTGTACACCCTACTACAATCCATGTACACCCTTTGATGGTGTTTAGAGCCCTTCATAACTTCATTTTGAACTAGTATCTATTGAGTGTGTTCCCTTAGTCCATCCCCTCAAGGGTATGGTGAAACATTACATCCACATCTATGGATTGTGATCCCCTCTAGATTATTGTGGTCTTTAGAGACCGGTGTGGTTTCTTGGGTGGGGCCTAGTTATTATGACCTATTGGATGAATGTATTTGATCATAGAATCATTCACGGAGTGTATTCTCCCTGAATGAGAAATTCTCCATGAATAAACTATGGCTGGAAGTTTGGTTATGACCACCTGGGGGTGCAATTTCCTTCTAGATTATATATGGGTTTCTTGTTAATGCATTGATTATTATATCAATGTTATGAGTTGACTATCTTGATACTTCGTGTTTAGTATTTTAGAGTTGTCCTACTAGGTATTTCTATACTCACCCCTCCATGGGTTCTTCCAAAACGTGTCACGTATTATGTGGATAATGACTCATTTGCTGATGTAATGGGAGTAAAGGTGGTTGGTGGATAATTGGTTGATCCTAACAGACTGATGTGTTTTTTTGGGTTCCCTCATTTGATAGTATTCCTCACCCTTAGAGTAGGTTCAAATGTTTGTATTTTTTGGTTGGAATTGTATTTTTTTCTTTTTCACTTTTATTACATTACTATTTAACTATGATTAGGGGATCATATATTTATGCATTCATTAGTTTTAATTGATTTACATTTAGACATTGTGTGGGCTTTGAGATGTTTGTATGTGTGCATACATGTACATTTGGCTAATGCCTCCCATTTTTTTATATGCCTACTCGATGAGGGTCTCCAACCCCTAGCCTATTGAAGGTGGGGTTGGGGTTGTCTTAATTTGGGCCCTATTGGTTTGGATCATGATAGAGTGGTATCATAGTAGGTTTATGCTTCTACCTTTGGAACAGAGTCTGTGAGTTTGGTTTCTGGAAATAGTGTTATGTGTTTTGAGTTGTAATTTTAGTCTAGGGACTCAAGTGTTTGTGAAGTAGACAACATATTCATACAATATGACATTGATCACCTACCCATTGACTCTGTACATATAGAAATTGATTGTAGGAAAAACATTGGTATGTGCATCATGTAGGAATTAATTTTGGTTTCCTTGTCATTCTTGATTCAACTCCCCAAATATACTCATTGATCTTGGAATGTCTTGGTTATTTTAGGATGACTATATGAATACATCCATTCAATATTCCACTACATGATCATGAGGATGATCTTCCAAGTGATAGGGCTTCAGTATAGGGGCCTATACTGGAGATAGCACCTATGGGTGGTTTACCAAATATACCATCACCCGTTGAGAAGAATCTAGCTCTAGAGGTTCCTTGTGAGGATTCATGTAGGATGAGTGTGATATAAGAGTTCCAAATGCAATGACCTCCCAGTTTTCAGGGTGATTCAGACCCCCAAGTAGTATAGGATTGGCTAGAGGCAATCACTCGAGTTTTATGCCCTATGAGGATGCCAGCAAATCAGATGGTGGTCACCTCCTTGAGTCTTCTTCAGGGATCTTTTGGGTGATGTTGGAGTTTTTTGAATCAGTTATACTATGATAAAACTAGATCCTAGTCAAACTTTGAGCGTCTCTTTAGGGGTGAGTTTTATCCTTTCACATTGAGATTAGTGCACATCCACGAGCTTCTATAACTACAGTAGTGTAGTATGACTGTGGTGGAGTATTCAGTGATTTTTATTAATCTCTTGTGATACTCCATGGATATGATGAGGGATACATTCTTCGTGTTGTGGACCTTTGAGTAGGTATTACGTTGAGATATCAAGGCTTTAGTGGTATCTCTCTACTATCCCACCTGTGTTGGGGTGCTTGAGTGGGACTTATTGGTGGATGGATTCCTAGAAGAATATGCACCAATAGTGGGTTCTAGGAGTGGGAACTCAGGAGTTAATACCTCAAAACTAGGTAGTCGATGGTAGTCACAGGAAACTGGTCATACCAGATTCTTCATGACATGATCCAAGGATAGATGTTAAGTGTTGTAGTGCTCTCATGGTGTCTTGAGTCTTCCAAGGGAAACATGTTGTTTCTCCTATGATGGTCTATGAAATCATGCATATAATTTTCCAACCCATCATAAAAATGATCAGGATATGGATGAGGGACCACTAAGGTAGATCCAAAGATAGGATCAATGTTGTCTATAGGGAAGCGAATGTGGTAGAGGGGATGATAGAGCATCATGAGGTGGTTAGAGGTTTGAAATATTACCACCACCACCACCCCTAGGTATACCAGGCTAGTCTTAGGGATATTGTAGTCATGTATGAGGATAACTATAGGATATAGAGGCCTATGAATCCAATTCTCCAAAGGTGATACATATTAGGATTTTTTCTACCTTAGATGTAATTTTGATAGACACAGGTGTGTTTCATTCCATTCTTTACACTTCTCTATTTCGAGACTTATAGATTATGGTTGATCCATTGGCTCGACAATTGCACTTGGAGACTCCAATAGGAGGTGACATGGTGAATTCTCACATATATCGATAGTATTATATGAATATTATAGACGATATATTTGTATGGGATCTATTTCTATTAGTGATAAGGCCTAATAAAATCATCTTTCATAAGTAATGGATACCCATAGTTCATTCCCAAGTAGTGGATGTGGTGTATCTATAGTGATGGGATGATTTTTTTCCTTTGTGGGTGAAAAGGAAAATTTGGTAGAGTAGGATGGGCCCATTCGTAGGATAGTGTATCTAATTACTCACCAGTTAGATAGCATGACTCATGGAGTAGTGGATTCTTTGGGCTACCAATTTCATGCAGTAGTAATGGAGTATGATGAATTCTTTCCTGAGTATGTGTTGGGATTACCTCCCTATTAAGTTATATACTTATTCATTTAATTACACACCAATATGGACACAAAATCTAGACTATAAAATCATATGTCCTTCATAGATCATTGTGTGTTTAGGGTGAAATTAGAGGACTTCCAGAGAACGAGCTTTTTGGGACCCAATTTTTTCCCCCAAGTAGCCTCAGTTTCTTCTCCAAGAAGGAGAATAGCAGCTTGAGGTTATTTTTGGCTTACCAAAACTTAACCCAGTGAAAATGAAGAATATGTACTCACTACCAAGGATTGAATACCTCTTTGATCAGTTGGTAGGGGTGTGATGGTTCTCAAATATTGACATTAGATCAAGTTATTAAAAGTTGTGAGTACGACATGAGGATATACTGGAGACAAAATTCAGATGACACTACAGTCACTGTGAGGACATTTTTGTTCCATTTGGTATGATGAACTTCATAGAAATGTTCATCGGACTTGTGAACAAGATATTTCAACCTTTCTTATATCAGTTTATGGTGGTATTCCTCGATGATATCCTAGTGTACTCATCATCTGAGGAGGAGCATGTGAGACATTCAAGGATGGTCCTAGAGACACATTGAGTCACTAGATTTATGGGAATATCTTGAAGTGTTAGTTTTTTATTCAATAGGTACACATCTTATGACACGTCATCTCAAAGTCAGGAGTGGTAGTTTTTCCACCAAAGGTTGAGGCAGTGTCAACTTGGTAGCCACCCAAGATGGTTTTCAAGGTGCATATTTTCCTTGGGTTGGAAGGGTAATATTAGAAGTTTGTACCTGATTTCTCCAGAGTGTAATCACCCTTGTAATCATTGAACCAAAATGGGAATCCTTTTATGTGGATTAAAAGGTTCTTGATGTGTTTTCATGAGTTGAGATAGAGATTAACAAGCATAAAAATCATGAGATTTCCAAAGGAGTGTGTCGAGTACACAATGTTCTGTGATTCATTAGGGATAGAGATTGGTTGCATTATGATGCAGATGTAGGTGGTGATTACCTATGGTTCATATCAATTGAGACCACATGATCAAAACTACACAACCCATGATCTTGAGAAAGGATTGGTAGTCTTCACAATGAATTTGTGGTGACAATACTTGATGGGAAAGTGTTTTATTTTCTACTCATACCACAAGAGTCCCATGTATATCTTCTCTCCAAAATATTTTTACTTGATATATAGGTGAAGGATAATGTTCCTCTGGGACTGTTTCTTCAAAAAAAATTCCACTCGTGGAAAAATAACTTAGTGGTAGATTCCCTTATCATGTTCTTAGTTGTTGGATTAGGCATCAGAGTAGTTTGCCTCATAGTAGTTTTCCTTAGTTGAAAAGGATAGTGCTTCTTATATTTAGTCGATGAATGTTAATTAACTACTTTAAAATAATTTTTGTGAAGCACAACAGGGACTTATGGGATATGAGACATTGTGTACTTAGATATCCACATGATGTTCTCTTTATAGATATTCTGAAGGGGAGGAGAAAATTTTCCTTTTTATAGGCTGGGGTATTGTACCACTGATGTTGTGGGAGGAAGTGAAGAAGGAGTTTCTTACATCCCCTTTAGTGGTACATCCAAGCATGGATAATATGTTCTAGGACCTCTGATAATTGTTTTTTTGGCTAGTCATGGAGAGAGGTATTGCAAATTTTGCCTCTAGATGCCTCACTTATCAGTACATGAAGGCTTAGCACCAGGTCCCAACAGGTTTAACTCATCCCCTTAAGGTTCTAGAGAAGAAGTGTGATGGGATATCTTTTTAATTCTTAATGGGGTTACCATTTATGTCTAGGTTACATGATTCTATCTAGGTTATCAAAGATTGACTCACCATGTCATCCCACTTCCTAGCCATTTCAAAGAATAGTTTATTAGAGGTATTAGGATTCTTGTATGTGTAGATGATAGGTAAGATCCATGGAGTTTACTAGATGATTATTTCATATCACAATTCATTATTTACATCATGATAATGGATAGTATTGCAAGAGTCCTTTGGGACTCAGTTTCATTTGAGCATGATGTTTCACCCCTAGATTGATGGTTATAATGAGAAAATCATTCATGTCTTGGAGGACATGTTGCAGGCCTACATGTTGAATTATGGATGTTGTTAGGAGGACCATCTACCCTTGGTGGAGTTTTCTTAAACCAAAATCTATTATTACAGCATTGATATGTCACTATTTGAGGCCTTGTATGGGTGACCCTGATGGTCACCACTTTGTTTGACTGATCCCTGCAAGTCAGTAGTCATGGGATCAAAGTCAGTGAAAGATACTATAAATAAGTTTAATATCATCTACGAGGGGATTAGGACTACACAGTGACATCATAATTCCTATGTGTACTGATAACAGACACCTATAGAGTTTTAAGAGGGACACCATGTGTTCTTGAGGGTCACACATCGATGTGGATTATAGATATTTGGATATAGCATAAAGTTATCTCTGAGATTCAATACCCCTTTAAAGATATTGTGTAGATTTAGAAAGTGGAATATTTATTTTATCTACATATATAGTTTGAGTAGGTATACAATGTCTTCTATGTGTCACGACTAGGAAGGTACGTGCATGAGTTGTTTCATGTTATCAACTTGCATGGGTTGGACATTGAGGATGGGAATACCTTTAATGAGTACTCAGTGGATATTGAGGATCGGAAGGAGGGGATCATTCATGGGTGATAAATTCCCCTAGTGAATGTCTAGTGGAAGAAATAGAGTCTTTATTAAAGAACCAGGGAGTAGGATACCCAAATGTGGTCCAAGTACCATCATCTATTTGAGTAGGTTTTTTTCTTTTCATGAAAAAAATCTCTAAGATGGGGATAATATAATGAATTTTATTTTTCCATGTAATTATTCAGAATATTGTATGGATTATTTTTAGATCCAATAACTGAGATGACATTATATTTTGGGGACTAGTGTTCTTAAAATTAATATTTAAAATATATTAAATATATTAATATCATGTGCATTCATTTTTCCTAATAAGGTAGAATAACTCTTGAATAGAGGCCCGTGTAAGAAATATGAGGGAATCATTGAGTTCAAAACTTCGATTTTACAATAGTAATGACATAACCTTTGTTGGCGTCATATATATTTGAAGAGGTTATTGTGGGTGTGAAATAATGAAATTTATTTATTTATTTATTTATTTTCTTTGATGGAACAAATGAGATTTTTTATTTAAACATCGTTATGCATTAACCTTAGGGTTAACCTCATAAACTAGGGATTGGGAAGAACCATGGGAGAGGATCTCTTAGAGTATCATTGGTATATGCCATTGGATTATATCAGATCAAGGATCGTGCACCAACATATTTCATAGATCTCACTAATAGTGGAAACATAGAACTGATCTTTTTTATCGATTGATCCAAACTCCATGTCAGTTGTTTGATTTGTGATTTTCATCTCATTCATTATCTTGTTTCAAATGTTGATCAATTCATAGAGAAATAATTTAATCGTGAATCTATTGTTGATTTATTTACTATAGATTAAACTATTCATTAATTAATTACTATTCATTAATATAAATATACAAAAATGGTTTGAGGTTGGATGAAAAAAGTTTAAGGTTCATTCATCAAATCTTGTGGATTATGGAATTTTCCTCCATTTTTTCAAACATTCATCAAGTTCATTTTATTTGGCATGTGGTTTAATGATTACCTTGTATTCGATCATTTTTTAGACTATTATTCAGCACAACAGATCAATATTGTGCTTGTGCTTAACAATCAAAGGTGTGATCAATATTCGATAATGAATAAAGAGTATTGGACTTATATCAAAACATATTTGAGGTTTTTTCATCTATTATTTGACAGGGCGGTTATGGATGGTTCATGGAGGAGTTTCTCGAGTAGAGTCAAAGCCCAGAATCTGGATCTCCCATGATGGAAGTGTTGGTTGACCCAGAATATGTGACCTCTCACAAGGTAGGAGGTGTATTTGACATGCGTATATTATTCATGGAAATAACACAAGGTTTCTATAAATTTTTGGGTTACGCAGTGTGACGTTAGGGATCACACAACATGTAGGAACTCCCTGGCTATAGTGCTAGGGTTTCCATGAAGAGTTAAATATATCATGTTGTGTGACCCTATAACATGTCGTGTGACTTAGTATTTGTGGATCGGCCTGTGAATCATAGGTTACATGGGCATGGGCAGGCCGAAGTACACAGACACTACTAGAGTACATAGAAACGGTTTAATGTACATGAGCACAACCAAAAGTCATGATCAGGGTATCATGTGATATCTTCATGCCATGTATGACCACTTTCATTATTTTTATTTTAATATTTACATATCATGTGAGGTTTCATGACCCAGGAAGACTAGGGATTAGCTAGACGCACTGTATACCCCCTCCCCACCTTTGTATGTCTTGTACCCCTTTGAGGGTGTTTGGAGTTGTTTGTTTCTTCAGTATGGACCAATATTAGTTGAGATATTTCCCATGGTACATCTCCTTGATGTTAAATTGATGGATTCAATCCAAATATATTGATCTTGATCCGCAATGGAGGATAGTTATTAAAAAATGTTTGTCATGTCCCTTCCTAATTTTGGAGTTTGATCCTATATCATTTTCATACCCTAAGTGGGTTTTGGGGAATTGGTGTGACCTACATGAGTTGGGAATTTTTCCTCCATCTAGATGGCCATTTCAATTGGGTTCATGGTATCATAGGATTATGATCCCCTGCATAGCGGAATGATCTATATTGGGTTAGTGGTGTCCCCCAATGGTCATGGGTGTGATAACCTATCTGAGTATCAGGATCTTTAGAGACTATTGAGCTTTATTGGGTAGGGAACAATTAAAATGACCCTTGGGTGAGTGTTTCTGGTGATGGCAAGAATTGTGGAGTGGATTCTCTCTAAACGAGCATTTCTCCAAGAAGAATCTTATGGCCAGCAGTTTAGTTGTAATATCCTAGAGGCATGGTGTCCTTCTTGAGAATATATGGGTTTCTTATTTATGTATATATTTCTATATCATTATCATTTGATGACTATCTTTATGTTTCACATGAGCCTCAACCCTGTTGGTGAGGACTCCTTAAGTGCATCCAGGACAACATGGATCCAATCCAAGCAAAGGCTAATTTATGGTACTATAACAGTACTGTAGCAGTATTGGAGCAGTGCTGTAGTAGGTACTGTGTAGAACTATTGCAGGTACTGTAGCGGAACTGTAGCAGGCACTATTTGGCACTGTAGTAGATGGGAATATTCCCCTGTTTGGGCCTTTGGGCCACCAATTTGGTCCCCGAGTCCTTTAAGTCCTTCGGGCCACCCAGACCTTTGGGTCAGTAAGGCCTTCGTTCCACCTCAAGGCCTTCGGGCCACCTTAAAGTGCAGATGCAAACCAGAAAACCTAGAAGGAACCAGCTTCAGAAGGAGGAGTAAGGAGCTTTCACCATAGCATAATCTAAACGGATTTCAAGAATGTGAGGGTATGGCACCTGCCATCGGGACAAGCCTGTGCATGCATGGGAAAGCCTATCTGAACAGCCATGCAAAGGTTGAGGGCTGATTTCACGATGAAGATGCTGGGGAGGTGCAGTTCTAAGTAGTTATTATGGGTTGTATGTAATGTTTTAAGCCTACGGGCAATGAGTTCCTCTAAGGCCTACGGTACATGCAATACTTATGCCTACGGGCCTTGTAAGGGTTCCACCTCACCCCTTGAAAAGTGGATTATCAAAAATCAATAAAAAATGAAGGCCTCCGGGCCATTGGAGATGGAGATAACTATCTTTAATCTTCATTTTTAGTGTTTTAGGGTGTCCTATTGGGTATTGTTATGCTCACCACTATATGGGATTTGCTCGCACGTTTTTTGTATTATGAAAATGATGGGCCATATGATGGTGTCCTGGGAGGACATGAATCTAATATATCATAGCTTGACTTTGATAGACCAAGGTGTTTTCTATGATGTTGAATTTGATAGTATTAATCTCCCTTAGAGAAGTTTGGACTCTATAAAGATTTTTTTTTGGGATTGTATTTGGACCTTTGTCTCTTTCAGTAATTCTATGTAAAACTCGAATTGTGGGATCAAAGATATATGAATGCATTGGTTTTAGTTGTTTTACAGTTCATAATTTAATGGGCTTCGATATTTGTGCATGTGTATAGGTACATTAGGTTAATGGCTCACATTTGTGTGATATGCCTACGCAGTGATAGTCGCCATCCCATGGCCTGTTTAATGCGGGCTTGGGGTAGTCACAGTTCAAGGACCATTGGGCCTGGTCCTGAAAAATTCCATTCATTCTACCTCATCCAACAACTGGACCCTAGGGTCTATAGGAACATAAATACCTATAGAAACACCACTAGAGAGCTAGTTTAGTCCACCAACTAGGTAATGGAATTCTTTAGCCATCGTTCAGATATTATTCCTCTCAATCCTTTAAATACAAGATCTCAAACCCATTTTCAATAAATAAATAACCTCTTAAACACACAAAACAGAGATAAAACATCAATGGAATGGAAAATATACAACTTTAATATCCCATACATCATTAACAAGAAATAATGATTCAATTATCCCCCTCCAATTAATTCTTATCCAGGGGAATTTTATTCAATTGTTATTCTTAAAAAAACATGGGCAATAGAGCCCAAACATCATCCTATCACTTCCAAGTCTCTTTATGGATCTATCTATTACACCATAGAATCTATAAAAGTTGTAATATATTACCATGAAGGAATTTATCACCTTGATCTACAATATGCAAAAAACACTTCATGTTTGATGCATCCGGTTCAATCCCAACATCCAAAATTTTTTTGACATGTATAAGAGTATGCACATACTTCAATACTTGCTTGGGTTTTTTTCCTTCAGTTTCATTCCCTCTCCTCCTCCAGAATTGTGCGGCACGAGTCGGCAATGATGGCCTCGTCTTGGCATCGGTGAGCTATGGTGAAGGCTGGTGAGGCTCTATTCAACCGCACTGGCTTAGTGAGGGTTAAGGAGACACTTCGATTCTGGAAGTGTTGCCTCAGCGGAGGGTCGGGCATGGATTCTTCCATTATTACGAAGGCTCTGATGGCATGGATCTGGCTCTGGCTGCCCTACTCGGTGAGTTTCAGGTGCGTGTTTTGCATTGGTTCTCAGAATGGCGTCAGCGGGCGATGGCTACGGCTGAGCTGGTTTCCTTTCGGGTGAGGCTCGGTGTTGGCCCCAGTGTAGCACAAAGGTGTAGGGGCTATAGGTTCTGGATTTCGGCATCCTGTGTCATCCTCATAGGTTTGATTTCAGTTTATTTCTGGTTTGGTGTTGATTGAGTTGTTGTGGTGGTCTAATTCATGTCTTTCCTTGGTGTTTCTGCTCCCCGGTATGAATGTTGTTGCATGCGGCCTGCTATTCAAGGGTTCTTGATTCCAGATTATCCTCAGAGAGTGCCCAAGATTAGGTTTAGAGCTGAAAGTGTTCACCAGTATAATGATTTTTAGTTTTGAATGTTTGAGAGGGTATGGTCTTGGCCGTCGGTACCGAACCATCTTTGTATGGCGCAGATTTTCATGGAGTGTTGGAATGGTGGAAATTTGACTTTATGTTGTAGATGCTGGGATAAGCATTTATTTGTTGTTTGATCTGGTTTTTTGAATTTTTGACTATTGGAGCAAGGTGTGAGGTCTTAAGTCGTTGAAGTCATGTATCTTGGTTTCTCACTTTTTTCATAAAAGTGTTTCCTTAATAAAAAGGTTAATTTCTAGTCATCAACCTCTTCTAAATTAGTTACACTCTCTTGGAGTTCTTCTATACTATACTAATCCCCATTACTATTGTTTCACCTTCCTTGTTTCAATAGAGTATTAAATAACAAGGAATATCATAATGATCCTTATATGGATACATATTAATTGAAACATAGTAACTATTACAATATGTGAACTCAACCAAGGTAACATGATTATATCATGCCCCCCCCCCCAAATTTTAGGGAACAAGCCCGAAGCATATCCTTTAGTATGTGAATCATTCACTCAGACTGACCGACTATCTTAGGATAGTATATTATGATCAATATAAACTGATTCCCTAAGTACTTCTATAACCCCTTCCAAAATAGTGAAGTAAAACATGCATCACTGTCAAATAATATGCTCAATGGAACTCCATGTAAGTTATAATGAACCAACCTGGGTTGCCATATGATCCAATTCTTGAACCAGCCACTACTTACCTGAGTAAAATCCCCAATCCCTTTGGGCTGATGAAAAACATCAAGGATTACAAACATAACCCCTGGGGATATTTTTACCCTCCATAATACAATATAAAAATCCAAAAAAGGGATCTCTATAAAGAAACAAGGATACAAGCCAATGGATGGATTAATAAATAAAAAAATAATATAAAGGAAAAAATAAAATGAAATATAGAATAAACAAAATGGAAGATCAAAGATATTGGACCAAATCTTGATCCAACGGGTTTTACAAACTAATTGTCTGATCACAAACACTATGTGACACTTAATTCACCACCATGATCCCTACAACCATCTGCTTCCCTTGGAATATGGAACAAGATCCACCCTAAAATAAAAGACCTAAAGAAACATACAAATGAAATGAATAATACATACCCAATAACATGAGTATCTAGGGTGTGAGAAAAATCTATTAGGATTCCCCCATGATTCCCTTTTAGTTCTTTTATAAAGAAACCAATAAATCTAGTTTGAAAAAAAGGTGTGGAAAATGATATTTCTTTCCCTTCCCAAATACATAGAGTACATTGAAATTAATACATACACTTTTACAATGTATTCCATTTGTAAAACCATTTCAAAAGTATATTTCTTTTCAAAGTCAATAACATTTTCAAAGGAAAAAACCATTAACTTTGAAACATATCACTTTTGAATACAAAACAACACTTGGTTTCAAATGTTTCTAAAAGTGAAAACTAAATAAAACACCATGATATCCATTTCCCTTTTTCCTAAAATTATATTACACACTAAACTCAGACTTAAAAAAATTAATAAGGTCTATAATATTGAAAAAAATCATAGCTGGTCACAAACAATTCTCATAAATGGATGGAACAAAACTGGCCAACAACAAGAATAAGCCATAAAAAGGACCAACAAAATAATTAATTCCATCCATACATGAATAAATAAATATTCCAATACATATAATAAATTCATAACATAGATCCATATTAGGATTCAATATCATTGAGACAAATAGGGAATCCCAATACATATACAAGTGAACTAATTACTTGAATGTTAATGGTCACATATTTATAAATCATATCAGTCTAACCAGCCTCCTCAACAATATCCCCAAAGTGAGGTATTATTTACAACTAAGTGGGATGATCCAATGCATAAATCTAAACTATCCAAACATCTCACTAATACTTCTCACTTAGTATCCTTAGTTTCCACATAGAATATATACTATAGTTCAGCCATGAAAAAAAATTCATCACATGAAAATAAACCCAGGTGATAACATCACAGTTATGTCCTTAGCACAACCCATTTCTATTAATATAATCTTCGACCCATAATCACATTATGAATCCATTAAAAACATCCATCACATGGATACTCATAAAATCATTAACAAAATCAAAGGGTATCAACAAGGGAACAATCAATTTCCCCTTATAAAGTTACTACTGGGCCTTCATGTATCACATTTTATACAAATAAATTTGGAAATTACTATAAAACCATTTAGAATCCAATCACAATTACAAATAAAACATGATTATCAAAAATAACAAATAAAAGAATCAAGGGAAACTCCAAGACATTTTATAAAATAACACCACCCCTTTATAAATCAAGAAAACCCCATAAACCAAAAAGGGGACCCACATTAACAAACAATTCTCTATTTAAACATAATAAATAATTTTTTTTCTCAATAAAAAATACTCTTGTCATTTTATCATACATGAAAAAAATCATAAAAACACCAATTTAAAACATGTAATTCCACCCATTTCCACATGAAAACCCAACTAATCCATGAAAAAATTTATAAAATAAAACCTAGATAATCTATAAAACACTTATATAGGGTAAAAATGAATATAGAAAAACTAAGAATTAATGGATCTCTTAGATAAAAAAATGTAACTAGAAACACCTACCTCAATTTGTGGAACATTATTTCCTTCAATTAAATCCACTAGAAAGAAACTCCTACCATGTATCACAACCATTTTATGAAAAAATAAAAAATTCATAGAAACCATAACCTTTAAAATCATCCAATAATGTCCACTAGGGTTAGATTAACTTTTAGAAAAAGAGAGAAAACAATAGGAGAGGGAAGAGAGATTTATACCTCTTGAATTGGGTGAAAACCACCAAATAAACACTCCAAATCCAACATAGAGGGATTAAATAAATAGAGAGATCCTCTTGGATGGATTCATAGAAGAGAGGGTCAAATGGGGAAGTCCTAGGTAGAAACACAAATTTAAAATATGAGAAAATAAACAAGTACCCCAAACAAGGAAGGTTACATGGTTGTCTCATAGGGTTTTCTAAATTGTGAATGGACTAAGCCTTTTCCACTCCATCAAGACCCACGTGCCTCACACAGTAATCTAGTATGCCTTCTATAACTATATGCGGACCTGGAACTCCCTTTTTGCCTCTACATAGGGTAAATATTTTCCCCTGTATGGTTTCCTAATTGTACACCAAAACCCTGAACCCCATCAAAATCCTCCAAAACATCAAAAATTCAACTAGGGATACCTCAAACCTAAGGTAAAAACAAATAATAGATTACTAACAATAATTTTTCACCTCAGGGTGTCACAAACGCCCCACCATTCCACTTTCTATAATGTTCTAGACCTTTCTATTCCATTACTTTTGGAAAATTTGGTGGTTGAAGTGTTCTGGGGGGTTATGAGGACTTATTTCAACACTTCGTGATGGTCACTCACAAAGGTAAGTCACAATGGTGAGTCATGGTGGAGACTGTAGCAACTCTGATCCCATAGTTTTAAAAAAACATAGAACTCTTCGTGGAGACGTTGACCCGGGTATCCGAGGCGAAGTCGGTGCCAACCTGTTGAAAAGAGGGGAAAAGCGGGGTCTACTGGATGGCCTACAAGAAGAAGACTAAGCCCTAGTTGCTGGTTCAGCGTGAGCAGTGAAGAAGAAGAAATTCTCGGGGTGAAGAAAACATAAAAACGGTGGATGACCAAGATTATAAGGGAGTTGATCGGACGGCTCAGATGCTATGTGGCTAAAAAAATGGACGGCCGCGATTGGGAGGGAAAGGATCGGATGGTCTAGTGGGTGTGGTGTTAAAAAAAATAAGAAGATATGTGGGTCTCCCATGGTTTCATATATATATATATATATATATATATATATTTAAACATCAATAATTTTATTAACCTTATTATATTAACTTTATTATTATTAATCCATTATTATTGATCACTTATTATTATATTTTGAAAGGTCAATGGTTCATTTAATATGAAAAAAAACATTGATTAATTAAACCTTATCAAAACATATTATTATATATATATATATATTTAATTTCCTTTATTAACTAATTATCTTAATTTCATTAATTAAAGATTTATATTTTTATTAATACAATTAAAAATTAAATATAACTACATTTATAATTATTTTCTAAATCACACATAAGAGTGCGTTGATATCATTATGAAACACATAAGTAAATAAAATCATAGTTTTCAAAACTGTTAATTAAAATTATAAACAGTCGCATTAATATTATTACTTATATTTAATTTTGAGATAAATATAATACATTTAATTTAAGCTTTGATGCAACATATATATATAACTCAAGAGTTTGAGTACATATTTTATTAGACAACCTAAAAACCCATCAGATTCAATATAATTTCAAAATAAAAGTTTTAACTACTCAAGTTAAAAACATGTATAGGACATAGTGGGAAAAAATATTAATTTTCAGCGTTTTGAAACATAAAATATAATTCACATTTTGGGGAAACAAGAAATAAATTAATTATATTATTATTGATGTCATTCTTTAAATATTAAAGCAAATTACATAATTAACTTTTCGAACCTTTTGGGGGAAAACCATTCTTATCTCTAACGGTCCAACATTAGTGGATAGGAGAATCATGGGGAGCCAACGGTTATATTTATAGCCTTTAGGGTCCAATGGGCGAATTAGTGTTCTTATAAAAATTCTGGTCTCACGGTATCCCTCACTCAAGGTGACTGCAGGAGAAAGGAGGAGATGGTTCCTGTGATTCCTTTGGTTCTCAGCACGGTTGCAGTGGATTCGGCCATCCTCGTGTTTATTCTGATGGATGCCAAAGACCCTTACTGCCTTCTTGGTGTCCTGGTGGTTTTAAGAGGTCTCCCTATAATTGTAATCGGGTTTTTAATTGGGATTTTTGGTTAGCTTAACTTCTTGTTCGATCAGTGTGAGTTGTAGTCACCGAGATATTACTCATTTGAATAAAAGGCCCTTTCATTCATTTGATGCGTTTTTCTATTTTATTATTATTATTATCTTATAAGATAATTGTTTTTCCACTTAATGGGTGGCATTGTAAAACAAACTTGTCATTACTCAAAACATGGTTTCTCAGGTCGTTACATTACTTCCCCCTTCAAAGAATTGCGCCCTTGCAATTCTATTCATAAAAAGAAAAAAACTGAAACCCCACACGTACAACATTACCGAAACAGTGGATCCGGCCCGGTTAACGGAATACCAAAGTTGGCACATAGTTCTTCCATTTCCCTGGCCCAGATACACTTCGAACAGTAGGTCTTGAACTCTTGCTCGTGCGTACTGCACACAGGCTTCCAAAGGGAGGCTCATGTGGTGAAAAGCTCGGAAAAATATGAGTAGATGAACTCCCTGATAAATCTTCGGGCCATATCACGCTAGAGGTAGTCGAGAGGAATGATGCGATTGAGGAGACTGAAAATCAAGACCTGGAACATATAGGCTGCACTAAGGTGGCCATCCTGAGCAGCTACGAGGAAGCACGCTCTGGCAGAGAAGTTCTGCGCCAAAGTAAAACACTGGAAGAGTCCTTCGTAGTACCTTCCCCTTCACCTATAGCGGGGGAGTTGAGTAGTGTAAATGAGGTTAAAAACACAATCATCCTCTTGAAACAAACGAAGAGTCTTAGGACTATTTTCTAGATCGAGCAGACGCTGGAAGGACCCTCGCAGGTGGAGAAAAGATGGATAATCCATTGTGCATGCCCTGATCATGGTAACCTCTACTAACTCATCGGGTAGTGATGTGATGTTTTTTTGACCAGTCATCTGAAAAAAAAACATTCTAAGGGAAACTCTTAACAACAATGATAAGGTAGATGCAGGAAAGGAAACATGAAACTTTCATTTATGCAAAAGTTTAAATAACAAAGCCTGAGTTTACTAAACATACACCACAAAGAGTGGCAAAACTCCATAACTCTTCAAACCACACACAATCTGAACAGACAAGACTAAACTCATGGGAACATCTATGACGCCTCCTGAGTTTAGTGTGAGGGGTATAGAGTTGGGAAACATCAGTATACACCTCTTTCCTAAGAGACAATCGGGTGGACTCATCTTCCAACACTCTAAGGTCCATTAACTGGCCCCAAAAGCCGTAGTGCAAAATCTGGCATAGGTAAGCTGCTCGAAGGTCTCCGGTAGCAGTAGCTTCTTGGAAGGGGTTATCAAGCATCGTACCAAATTTTTCCCCAGTTGTGAACACTCGGAAGAGTCCCTCGTGATACTTTCCCCGACGTGCATAAGAGGGAAATTGGGTCATCATCATTAGGAGATAATCCATACCCAATCCCCGGTGAAGACTAAGCACCCTAGGCGAGTTTTACAGGTCATACAGGTGCTTTCATGTCATGCGAATTCGAGCATAATTTAGAAATTTCTCATGGCTAGCTAGAGATACAATGTTCTCCAGACCCTCAGTGGGAAGTGACAGTAGGTCGGTAGGTATATTTTCATCATCCATCTGAAAGTTATAACATTTTTACTTAGTCAATCATAGCAATATGTTCATACCACCTAGTTTTCCAGAGTTTCTTGAACCCATCCCCTGATACCAACTGTAGCAACCTTGATCCTAGGGTTTTAAAAAAACATAGAACCCTTCGTGGAGACGTCGACCCGGGTATCCGAGGTGAAGTCGGTGTCAACCCGTGGAAAAGAGGGGAAAAGCGAGGTATACTGGCCGGCCTACGAGAAGAAGTTAAAGCCCTAGATGTCGGTTCAGCAAGCGCGGCGAAGAAGAATAAATCTACGGGGTGAAGAAAATGGAAAAACGGTGGACGATCGAGATTATAAGGGAGTTGATCGAACGGCTCAGATGTTGTGCGGCTAAAAAAACGGACGGCCGTGATTGGGAGGGAATGGATCGGACGGTCTAGTGGGTGCGGTGTTAAAAAAAAGATATGTGGGTCTCCCGCAGTTTCATATATATATATATATATTTTAAAACATCAATAATTTTATTAACCTTATTATATTAACTTTATTATTATTAAACCATAATTATTGATCACTTAATATTATATTTTGAAAGGTCAATGGTTCAATTAATATGAAAAAAAACATTGATTAATTCAACCTTATCAAAACATATTATTATATATATATATATATTATTTTTTAATTTACTTTATTAACTAATTATCTTAATTTCCTGAATTAAAGATTTATATTATTATTAATACAATTAAACATTAAACATAACTAAATTTATAGTTATTTTCGAAATCACACATAAGAGTGCGTTGATATCATTATGAAACACATAAGTAAATGAAATCATAGTTTTCAAAACTGTTAATTCAAATTATAAACAGTCGCATTAATATTATTACTTATATTTAATTTAGAGATAAATATAATAAATTTAATTTATGGTTTCATGAAACATATATATATATATATAACTCAAGAGTTTGAGTACATATTTTCTTAGACAACGTAAAAACCCATCAGATTCAATATAATTACAAAATAAAAGTTTAACTGATCAACTTAAAAACATGTATAGTAAATAGTGGAAAAAAATAATATTAATTTTCACCGTTTTGAAACATAAAATATAATTCGCATTTTGGGGAAACAAGAAATAAATTAATTATATTATTATTGATGTCATTCTTTAAATATTAAAGCAAATTACATAATTAACTTTTCGAACCATTCAGGGGAAGGCCATTATTATCTCCAACAGTCCAACATTAGTGGATAGGAGAATCATGGGGAGCCACCGGTTATATTTATAGTCGTTAGGGTCTAAGGGTCTAATTAGTGTTCTTATAAAAAGTCTGGTCTCGCGGTATCCCTCACTCAAGGTGACTAAAGGAGAAAAGAGGAGATGGTTCGTGTGATTCCATTGGTGCTCAGTATGGTTGCAGTGGCTTCATCCATCCTCATGTTTATTCTGATGGATGCCAAATACCCTTACCGCCTTTTTGGGGTCCTGGTGGTTTTAAGCGGTCTCCCGATAATTGTAATCGGGTTTATAATTGGGATTTTTAGTTAGCTTAACTTCTTGTTCGATTAGTGTGAGTTGTAGTCACAGAGATATTACTCATTTGAATAAAAGGGTCTTTCATTCATGTGATGCGTTTTTCTATTTTATTATTATTATTATCTTATAAGATAATTGTTTGTTCACTTAACGGGTGGCATTGTAAAACAAACTTCTCATCACTCAAAACATGTTTTCTCGGGTCATTACAGAGACTCACAATGGTGATTACCAATGGTGTGTCATGATGGTCACTCCTAATGGTGTATCGAGATGGTGAGTCACAATTGTGAGTTGTGATGATGAGTTGTGATGGTGACTTTCAATGGTGAGTCAGGACAGTGAGTTGGAATAGTCACTTAGGATTGGTCACTCTCAATTATAGCTTGCGATGGTATCTCGTGATGGTAGCTCGCGATAGTAGCTCATGATGGTGACTCTGAACTGTGACTCACACCGGTGACTTCAACTGGTGACTCACCTAACGATGATTCATTTCCAGTAGTTTTACCTTTTTTCTATTCTTTTTAGTTTCTCCACTTTAACATTTTCTTCGAAGTAAAATGAGTTAAATACCACATTTAATGATTTTTGGAGTCGTTTTGAATAATATTTTACTTCTAAAAACATGAATCTTCCTTTGACTTCCAAAAAACATGGTATGGGTCATGATCTGCCATTAATGTATTTTAAAAACCATTTCTTTTATTGATTTAAGATCTTCCCTTTCTAAATTCTAGATCTTATCTTCCTTGTATGCTTTCTTTACTCTTGGTGTGATCCTCCTAGAACATTTCTTCCCCGATCAGTCTTTCATTTTTGTTGTAGCATTTGGATTTCATTTCCCTTGAGTCTTTGCCTAATACATTTTCACCCCTTTTTTGTGTAAAATATAGAAGTGTTGATTTATTCTTCCTTTATGTAAGTTTCCTTTACTCTCTTTTTATTTTTTCATCTTGTAGGGTGGGTATATCAAGGTTTCTTGAGAATATATTTAAATTTTTATTAATGAAGATAATTGAACCAAAAAAATAAATCTATGGGGTTTGGGAATAGTGAATTATGATATTCTTTTCTTTTTTTGGGTTTTTGTGAATTAAAGGGGCTAAATGCCCCGCTGAAAGTCATGTCCATTGCTGGTCCTCATTATTGAATTGTGTAATGATTTTGGAATGCAATATTTTTTATTTTCTGTTTACAATTTTTTATGAAAACGTTTAACTATACACACTTGAATAATAAATGGATTCCCTAGTATCGAACAATTTCTATGATAACCTCAAAAGATTACAAGTGTAATTAGAGAATAGATGACTTTTTATATCTTAATATGCCTTGACTAGGTTCGTGTGGTGGTGTGTTGTGTGTGAGGTTGTTCCAACTTGTTCTATAGTAGGTTTTTGGGTATGACTATGTGATATGGGGTGGTTTGGGAGGTGTAATGGAATATCAGGTTGATATATTGTTTCATTTCCGAATTTATGGGAAGTGTTGTACAACAGGGCTATGATCGGGTTGTGTGATTATGTCTTGTAGGGTGCAGCTATGAGTTGGGGGGTTTGATATTTTGAGAGGATGGATTGGGCATAATGACATTGAAGTATGAATCTTGCAGTGGTTTTCATGGGTTCTTCTCCATTAATAATGTGTGGAATGATTTCCCATATCATGGGATCGGTATGTTATTTCTTGAATTGGTGTTAAATAGAGAGGGATATGAAGGGGGTTAATTTACCAGGGTTATTCATCCTCTATGTTTCTTTTTTTATATAGATTATTATGTGTATTTATTGGTAGTTTCTTAGGTAGATTTTGAATGAGTAAATTAGTTGTTTAATAAATAATGAGGATTGGTTAAATGAATTCGTTGGGAGTATGATTTGGGTTTGTGGCTTATCGCATGGAGATGCATTTCGTGGTAGCAGTAAAGGTGGTATTGTGAGTGGATTTTTGGTTGAAACACCATAGGTTGGGCTTGAGTGTTTGGTATCATATAATTATTACTTTTATTTTCCTTTTTATTTCTATACTTACCCCATCCTAGTTGAGGACTATGTTCCAAACACCCCCATCATTATGAGGGAGGGTGTCTTTACCAAAAATTCTAGTGGGAGGATGGATGGATAGCCACCTGCACTTCCCTACTAATTCCAGCTGGAAGTAGCCCAAGATTATTAAGGTAGGTTGTGTTTTGTGGGGCCCAGGTGTGTGCGGGTGAGTTGTGTTTTCAAATGTGTCTTCAACATGATATGTGTTGTTCTTTCCCCATTGTTTTTGAGATGTGACGTGTTATGCGACCAAGGTGTCTGTGTGTGGGATGTGATGTAGTATGATTCCCAAGTGTCTTTGGGCATGATATGATGTGTCTCATGGCCCTGGTGATGGGATGAGGTGTGGTTGTGAGTCCCATGTGTGTGCGAGTGGGTTGTGATGTGTTGTGTTCAAAAGAGTTGGGAGAAAGAGGATGTTTTCCATTAGTTAAGAGCAGTTAAACCAGTGGTAAGTGGTGTGGAGTACCCAAATCATTTATGTTCTTACTATATTACATTACATGACTTGTGTTACTTGGTGAGTGTTCATTAGTGAGGTTGGGATTTCTAGTATACCTTTTTAGGTGTTGTTGGCTTCTGTTGTTTTGTCACAGGATCATTGGTATGCTTCTCACACTTGTTCATGAGATATTTTGGTTTTCCTACTGAGTATACTTGTATGCTCACCCTATTTATATAAAAACTATTTTCGTGTTTCTAGGAGGACTTCGCAGATCATGTTGGACATTAATAGATCAGATCTTGATAGTTGTTGTGTTTTTTCATATCTATACTCTTTGTATTTAATTTGGAGACTTTTGTTTTGTGTCAGTTCTATTTTTAAACATGAATGTGGGATAGATTTTGGTTTATATATATATATATATGGGATTTTTTGGGGATGAACCATCTTAAATCATGATCTTGATTCCTAAAAAAAGGTGATGCCTCTGAGTTTGTGAGATTTGTATACCCTTGGTTCTAGTCGCCACCCAGGGGCCTACTAGAGGCAGAACATGGGGGTTATTATATCCATTTAATCACTGTCATCCTTGGAGGGGAATCTTTGTAGGGAGGATATCATGACACATTCTTCCCATAAAAAGTACTCAAAAATATGGGGAAAGCTTTAATTCTAAACCCACCACTCATATAAGGTGAACTCAAGCACTGAAAAACTTCCCAAAACCATAAAACCAAGAGAAACAGACACCAACATCTCATCCTTGGGTTAACCCCAAACAATGAAATTTTAAAATCACCAAAAATGAAGCACATTGGAATCCTTATGAATACAACTCCCCACTGAATAAGATTAAAGGGATAATAAAAGAATATGTTGGGATAGCCACTCCTATTATCTACTTTGAATTTAAAATAATCAATACTTCTACCACTACTCCTAAGAATATTTCAAATCCCAAAATACATACTAGGAAAAAAATAGAAACAACACTTCCACACATCCAAGGTCACAAAATCCAAATGACAACACATCCCAACTAAAGTAATCTCAAAGCTTCACTTTAAAATAACATGAAAAATGAACTCACTAAGACCAAAAATATATCTCCCCACAATTTATAATTTCTCTATGATGGTGAAATATTATCTAAACACATCCCAAAAAAGAAATATCATCACAAAAGAGACACAATACCACACACCACACCAACCAAGGAAATAATAAACCCAAGATAAGGAGACTGACCATCAAGATCCTAACCATTTAGAATTTATCTAGAATGGTGAGACAACTGACATCCCCTTCCCATGAAATAATTGGATTCCATGAGAAACCATATTCTCAAACTCTCTAAATGTAATGCACCATAAATAAATGGATAAAACAAGAACGGGAAACAAGACTTACTAAAATTGGCAGGGTTCTATCCTAAAGATCAAATCTGTCATATGAGGGTCTCTGGATTTTACTCCTCATAAAACCATCTCATGATAGTCTCGATGGAAAACAATACCTAGTATAATCAACAACCCAACTATAAATAAAACCACACCCACAGTATCCAAGCATGAACCTCAGGTTCTTCCCATGTCCAAACCCAAAAATGCTAAACCTAGACAATAATCAAGTATTCATGGGGCTCAATGATATCAGAAGATATAGTATCATGTTCCAAATCCCTTTTAATTCATTATACATATGGGAAATAGAAACAGAAAACATGGTACAAACCCAGAACCAAAAAAACCAAAACCACAAAAGAGGAGGATCCTAAAACTACACTCAAATTCTGACACTATCATGGAAGAGACAACCCTAGACACAGACTAGCTCCATGATAGGCCTGATATTTCTACTTCTCATGCCCAACCATCTTATAGAACCTATGAATAAGAATTTTTAATCTACATATATGGAAGGTTTTTGTAGATGGAAGGTAAAAAGATCAAATGTCCATAAATTTCCCACACTAAAAATATACAAAAATTGATGTCACTTAACTGAAATAGGGTCAGTAGGTTGTGATGACAACCTCAAATCACATTTGACTTCCTATATCCCCATATTTCTAGCCAGATTATCTTTACCATATATAGAGGAAACGAAATAATTTTCAGTCATATTTTTCCCTTCTAATATTTATTCAACAGTAACATCCCTATAAACCACTTCTATAGAGGTAGTTGGTCTAGATTAATGATCTTATAAATGAAACTCTAGATTAAGTACCCTAATAAAGAACCATTCCTTCATCAAATCATTGGTATCTAACTCGATAGAGAAAGTCACAAATCCTATGAAATGATCAATATAGTCTTTTAGGGACTAATCACTCTAGAGAATACTTAAAAATTCCATTTCCATATAAACTCTTACTTATTCAAGGTAAAAATACTAAATGAATTCATCCTTGAAAAATCCCCAAGAGGGTGCCTCAAACATTTAGTATTTAATGGAGAGCTTCTGCAATTCCAAGACTAAACCTTTAAATAAAGTAATGGTTCACCACACCCTAGAAACATCATGAGTTGGTAGTAAGTAAATAAATTATTCAACCTTAGCTAACCACTTGATCACCTCATGGAATCCTCAGTCACCAAGTAAAACTATATGGTATTAGTTCAAGAACTATCATTCATGATCCATAAGCTGAGAGTAAAAAAGCACTACCACTCTATCATGAGTATGGGTAGAGTTTGAAACTAGAAAGACAACCCATAGATTGCTAGAACAACCACCTAAGTCATTACCATCCCAAATTTTTGGTTCTACCCCTAGGGACTTATTCTAAAACATCGCTAACCCAAACTTCAATCAGACCACTTTGAAATTAAACACTAATAAAATAACCACAACCAATCCAAGGAAAAGAAGATCACAAAACCACCTCAAAACACCAACAAAAGGGAAACACTACTCAAGGAAACCAAATTGAGGTCCTAAAACCCTTTCAAAAATTCACCTAGAATCTTTGTAAACCTTTCATACCACAAAACCAAATAATTTGGAATCTAACACATCCTCAAAATTACTTTATTTTTAAAAAACACATTCACCGAGGTTAGAAACTTTTTCAAAAAAAGACTTCAACTTACTCAAAATATTTTAATAATTTCATCACATAAGAATGCATATAATTATTTCTTTGAAAACCAACACAACCAATAAACATTTTTTAGAGTTAAAAAACTATTTACCCCAAAAATTTAATGAAATAAAACATGGTTTTTAAAAAATTCCAAATATGATGGCATAATAGCTTGCTTGAAAAAAAAATCAAAAGCCACCAAATATTTCTTAAAAAACCCCAAAAATAAAAATAAAACACAAGAAGGGATAACATCAACCAATGATAGAAAATATAAAAATTCCTCAAATTTCCCCATTGTGTATGGTTTGGTTACACAGTTTTTTAGAAAATGTGGAAAGCATTCAATTTCTACTAGAACATTTCCAGAGTGGTTTTCATGGGTTGATCAAGGTTTTATAGACTGTGTGTGTTAACCATGTACCCGATGTAATCTTTCAAAATTAACTCTAGAATTTTGAGTCTCTCGAGACATATCTCAAGGAATTCCTACATATTAGAGTAATGGAACTCCACATGAAAATATAACACGAACAATCTCCCTAGAATCTAAAAATTCAAAAAAAGACTCATGACCACCCTAGAAAACTCAATATATGACATAAAGAAGAACTGGGAAAGAAATTCCCCATACCTACCACCCATGTATTGATGGTACTATCTTTGTTCTTCCACTAACATCCAAATAATAAGAAGTTGAATTTTAAAAACCTGGTACCCTTTAAAGAAACATAAATCCTATGATACCATTTTGTAGTGAACTAAACTAGTCCACCATAAGAACCGTCACATGAACCACCACGCCATATACCTAAGGATTGCGCCTATTCTCCATAGAAAAAAAAAATTAGCATTAAGGGAACCAAACATAACCATTGGGGGTGGTTTCACCCTCATAAATCCAACAAAAATTTCTAAAAAAGGAATAACTATAATGAAATGATGATACAGTCCAAAGAACAAATGAATAAATAACTAAATATTATAGAGTAACAAAACTAAAATGGATGCTGAGAAAAAACAAAACATAAGACCAAATTGGACATAACAAAGATTTATCTAATTTGTTCTATGAAACTGAAGTTCTAATTACCAACTCCATGTGATGCTGAATTCACCAATATGATACCAAAAAACCATCCCCTTCTCTAGGAATACAATTCTAGATCCAACCTTAAATCCAATTCCAAAAGAAATCTATAAAATACATGAATACTATATACCTTGAAATGTGAGTATATAGGGTGTGAGACGAATCCATTGGTATAACTCCATAATTCCATTTCATTTATTTGATAAACACCCAATTATCCTATTTTGAAAACATGTTTTAGAAAATATGGTTTATTTCCCTTTCCCATGACATGGAGTAAACAAAAAATGAGACATAAACTTTCCCAAAGTGCTCAATTTGTAAAATTATTTCACAAGGATGGTTATTTTTTAAAACAAATAACACATTAAAATGAAACAAAACCTTTAAATTTATTCAAATAGAGAATTGAAAACAAACCCATACTTGGTTTTAAATATTTCAAAAATTGAAAACTAAGTAAAACACATTGTAAACTATTCAACCTTTTTAATTAAAATATTTTTCACACCCAAATCAATGTTAATAAAGAAAATAAGGGAAAAAATAATGAAACCCAACCATAGAAAGTCACAAATAATTTCCAAAAATGGATAGAACAAAATTGGAAAACATTAAGGAAAACCCATAAAAGGGAGACATAAAATAAGAAATTATCTTCAACAAATAAGAAATATGAATTCCAATCCATATAAAAAAAGTTCATAATAAAGATACATTCCATGAGGCAAAACAATAGAGGCTAATGATACAGCCCAAGACATATACAGGTGGAACAATTGTTGGAAGGTTTACGGTCAAACATCTATTTACCAAATAAATCTAACTAGTATCCTTGGTGATATCGCCGAATACATGTGTTATGTATAAATAAAGGGGACTAACCAGTTCTTAAATCTCTACTATCCAAACACCTCCCATGTACTTCCCACAAATTATCCTTGGTTTTCCCATGGAATAAATACAAGAGATGGTCCATGAACAAGCAATGTCATCACATGGAAATAAAAATCCCCAAGGTCTAATATCACAATCATATCCTTATGACCTCCCACAACAATTAATATTATACCCAAACCATAAGTGCATCATTAATCACTTCAGAACATCCGTCACATGGATACATATAATATCCTCAAAAAATGGTATGGGTGTTCAACAAGGGCATAATCAATATCACCTCACAAACATCCAACCAAGTTTATTATTATAACATATAAAATATATTCATTTTAAAATCACTTTAAATATATTTGGAATCTAATTACAATTTCAAAAAAAGTATGATTATCATAATAAAAAACAAACCACTCAAGGGAAACTCCAAGCTATTTTATAAAACAACTCCCCTATAAAAATCATACATTCCCATTAAACAAAAATTAGTACCTACTTTGAAAACTAAATTTGGCTTAAAAATAGTAAAAAAGATATTTTTTCATTGAAAACCATTACTATAATTTTATGAAATTTGAAAAATTCATTAAAACACCTATTTAAACCAATAAACCAGTTAAAACCTGGAATTCCACCCATTCCTACATGAAAAAAACCTAGTCATGAAAATATTTATCAAAGTAAATAGAGATAATCCATATAACACTTATATAGGGTAGACATGAATTTATAAAACTGAACCATCAATGGAACTCTTAGATATAAGAAAATAAAATGGAAACTCCTACCTCAAGTGTTGGAACTTTTTCACCTTAGATGAAATCCACTGGAAAGGAAATCTTGCCATGGATCACAAACATTACAACCCAAAATATCAAAATCATATAAACCTTAACAAATAAAATAATCCATTAATGTAAACGAGGTTTATAAAAACTTGGAGATAAAGATAAAAAACAATAGGAAGATGAAAGGCAGACTCATACTTCTTGAACTGGGTGAAGAACCACCAAAGAAAAACTTCAAATCCTATTTTATTAGATTGAATGAGATATGATACCTTAGAATGATTCATGGATGAGAGTGCAAAATAGGGAAGGAATGGGATGGAATCCTTGATTAAAAATAAGGGGAAAATAAAAAAATACCCCAAAATAGAAAGTTTTCATGGTTGTCTAACACGGTTCTCCAAACGATGCACACACTATATGTATTCCACTACCTCAAAACCCCTAAAACTTATACAATTGTATAACATAGTTTCCTTTCCCATGCATATATTTTTCTCTCCCCTTTGTTACTCTATATTAGGAATATGATTTTTCCCGCACTCTTCCAGAACTGTGGGCCTTAACCGTGAAACTATAGAAAAGCCTCCAAATCATTAAAAATGAAACCTTGGACAACTCATAATCAATGAAAAGGTCCACTAGATTACTAGAAAGAAACTGAAATCATATGGTTTATATAATTATACAACCTCATAGACATAAAACATTTTTATATCTTCTACTGAGTGAGTTTCATTAATCGATAAGAAATGAGAAAAAAACTCAGTGAATCGAAAATAACCCAGAAGGACTCAAAAATAAATATGGACTTGAGAAACCTAATCATGAATTATTTCATGATATCCTAAAAATTCTATAATGGAACAAGAATTTTTCAGAGTAACCCACTAGGATGATAGTGCTTGACCTTTATCCTCTGGAAAGTAAGGTAACAAAAAAAACAAGTAATGTCCATCTCTATCTGTCACCACCATAACATCTTCCTGAAGTCATGGTACAAATTCATCACACCTAGATTAACCACCCACTTAGAGGAATATAAGTCCCTTAGAACCTCATACTTTATGGAAGTGTGGACTAAAACTCTTTCATCCACAAGGATCACATCATCATTGTCCAATGACCACTCAGGTATCTGATTACCACTAGCTAGCTATTCCTGTATAACAACACAGTCTAGTTTAGTGTCCTATCTAGAATTTATCCATTCTACCAAATAATATATGACTACATCTATATATAACATCATAAATCCTTGATCCACATAAGAAACCATCCTCTACTTGGAAAACAAGCTCATCAAGAACCATTGTTCCTCAAAAAGTCGTTCGCCAAACTCTTGAGCTAACAATGTATTGCGACTAAGAGTTTCTGTAAAAAAGTTTCATTTACCTAGTGTATAATCCATATTGGAGTTAAATAACTGTTTATAATATACCTATAACATCTTCCTCACATTAAGTCCCTTTTATATGGAGATATAGAGAAGGATCTTGTAGTTATTTTAGAAAAAGAACCACTCAATGAAGAGATAGTGTACCCAAGACTTCAAATCATTAAATAACACTACCATATACAATTCATGGTTAGGATATTATTATCATGTGGTCACAACTAGAGTGACCCATAAGCTATTACCCACACTTGTTGCATCAATGTTTCTCTCAAAACCATGTTGGATGCACTAAACTATGTCTTGGGAAGTATCAGTACATGATCTATAGTCAAACTCCTCTAATGCTTAACAAATTCTTCTTCACATTAGTCTAGTAACTTGAACTTCATGTCCATACTCATAATTGTATTCATGGGTGCCGAAAAATGAGATAGGTTATGGATAAAACATCGGTTGTATCCTACTAAACCTAGAAAGCTCTTAATCTCAAACATGTAATGAGGATTTTTCTATAGAATCACATCCTTGAAATTCTCTTCTTAGATAGATATACCTATCTCAAAAACCACATTCCTTTATAATTTCACCTCCTAAATCCAAAAATTGCACTTTGATATCTTGAAATCAATATAATGTTCTCAAACTGTATTCAGGACTATCTGGAGATGTCTAGTATGTCACACTAGGGTTGAAGAGTGGGTGAGGACATCATTAAATAACACCATGATTAATGAATCTAGATATGGGTGTAGGATCATGTTCATGAGATCCATGAATACTATTGGTGCATTCATCAATATAATCATTATAATCAATAACTTGTAAATCTAATACCTGCTCAAAAACACCATCTTCATGATATCCACTATAATACCCTAATATTTTATGATATATTTCTCTTAAAATAAATTTAATTTCTTTATGTATTTGGACACATGACACCATATGTCTAAATAAACAATAATATAATATAATGTTATAACATAGTCGTTAAATTGGGGAAATGAATACTAATATACACATTTTTAAAAATACGTATAAATTTTTTATGTAAATAAAATATATTGATAAATAATTACTCAATTTTTAGAAAAGTCAGTATATGATTTAAAAATACATTTTAATCAAAAAGGGTTTTATTTCTTTTTGTGAGAAAATAATATAAATAAATTACACCAATTTTATAAAATTTATTTAGAAAAATGTAATTCAATTTTGAAATCAGCATTTAAAAATTATCTTAGAGTTTAATTTTGATAATATTTTAGAGAATATTAATTTCTTTAATGAATAGTGAAAATACTAACTGAAAATTAACTTTTTATTAATGGGAAGTAGACAATACAAATACAAATCCATACCTAATTCTACGCGGATAGAAATAATGAATCCAAAGAGAATCACCTCTATCTATGATTTTATAATCATTTGGTAGGGATATCAATCCCATATAAAGAATAATTCTCACCCATGGATTACCATTGTTGGACAAAGTGTTTGCCCCAAATTTTCATTCCCTCTAGGTGTGACCAACACTAATTCCCTGGTTAACAATAATCATGCAATTCCTAACAAGGTAATTCATATCCCATAATTATTCATCTTTACTATGGAGTAACCCAAGGAGCATAGTGGAATTAGATTCAAATTATGTAATATAGATATTTTAAAGCATACATAATAGAAGGCCAGTTGTCGGGGCTCTTTATTCTGCTCTAATAGAATTATCAAACCCATAAAATAAACTAAATCCCAGAATAAAAAAACTCATATTGTCTCCAATTGAACCCCCCCCCCCCCCACCCCACATCGCTCTAGAGACACATGAACCATCTATATTAAATATCATCCCCATGATTGGTGGATTCTATTTATCTAAGTAAACCTGGTAACCACTTCCACTATCTAGATTAAATTTTATCCTTGGATGAAATCATATTAGTATATCAGAGGACCCACATCATTAATAAGGGCATAGATTTCCACCATAATAGCCTTTACACAAACCAAAAATAAAATTTGGGAGTACCTTTATCCCTCTATTGTCTGGTACCTTTCCACCTAAAGCATCCAACAAATATCTATAAAATCCACACCTTGATACATCAATTTCACCCCTTACTATCACTCTACCTAAAACTATAAACTAATAACCTCCTTAATTGAACACCCAATACAATAAATATTCATACACTATCCCATGAATTCCAATATCCCCTTTCCCCAATCACCTTTTAAAAAATGTCCCATGTTTTTTCCTTTATTATCGTTACATAACACTAACATCAGGAGGCCAAGGATGTACGCTTCTTTTGTACATTCTCATCTTTAGGAAGTTCTTGATTCCATATTCACCAAACCAGAAAGGTCATTTTCACCAGTATCTCCTTGAACCAAATTTTGAATTCCCATTAATTTATATGTTTTTTTCTTATGTCATCATTCTAAAATCTTGACCATTCAAGATACTTAAAGACAATCCCAAAGAAATTCATATGTTTAGTTCATCAACCAAACTGATACTCCTATGGATTTTGTTTTTTTATTGATTAAAAAAAGAATTAATAAAATTTGGAAACATGTTTTCCTCCTTATATGAAATACATGGGGTTGGGATCCCCATTAAGTATATTTTTTCTCTATCCCAATTAACATTCTAGAATTTAATATCTACATGAACAACAATCCAACAAAATTTTCCCATAAAATCATCTTTTTGATCTATCATGCATTGTATAATACTTGGAAATCTCTTGGTTCATTCTGAACACACCCTCCAATCATCCCCATATATCTCTCTAATATAAATGTACCATAAATAATTCCATGTAATGATGTACTATTCCAATATTGTCTACATTTCAGGCATGGTTTCAAACACGCAACATAGGCCAATACAGCCTTTATCAATCGGCCTCACCATTCACTTCCAAGATGCTGAGTAGAAATGTTTGGATTTTTTTCAATCCCATAAGAAACCTTTCAGGATCATATCTAGCTTATCGATAATTCCCTTATGTTAATTTATAATATATATTACATGTATTGGTATGGAATTAAGTAAACTATTAATCAAATTAATATATACAAAATGAAAAAAAAATCTTCTAGTCACAAATCCTTTGTGTTATTTCATTAATGATACAATAAAACATTGCCTTTTTAAACCTTCCATTCTATATAGTATCTCTATGATACTTCATTATAAGATTACATCTCTTTATTCCAAATTTTTCTTGAATGATCTTGTTAAGACTATTTGAACACTTATTAATCTACTGGTGTGGGATGGGAATGAGAGAGGTGGGATGTTTTCTCTCTAAGACTCTATTCCCATAGGGGTTTTCCATGGAGATTTAGCTGATGTCTGGTGTGGATCTTTTTTCTCGAGGTCGGTTTAACTGTTATAGATATGTTGTAGTGGGAATGATGTGATAAGTGTGGTTTTGGTTGCATATAGATCTATGAGGACGGTACCCAATTCAAACTGTGGAAAACATTCGGTGGTGGGTGGGGATGGTGAAGGCGGTGTGATGGTAGTGACATCTGGGAATGCGAGGACGATGGTGCCCATCGGGGATGGAATGAGTGGAGTGATGGATTTCTTCAATACGGTGGGGAGTATGGTGGCCCTTGTGAATTGTGAGGGAGATTGGATGATTGTGATGCTGGATTATGTGAATATGGCAGTGATGACTGGTGTGGGTGGTGATACCTTGTTGTCCGAGGTGAATCACATCATAATGGACCAGATCTATGGATATAAGGTAGTAGATGTGCCTAAAGAAATTAAAGGTGTGGTAAACATGTGTCATTTTTTGGTTGTGGCTGGGAATAATGGTGTAGTAGTTGAGAATCCACCTCAAGAGGCTGATAACTTTGATCTAGTAAAAAGATACTTTTCTCATGTTAAATATGTTTCTCTGGATATAATGGTCAAGAAAGGTGACACTGCTCGCATGACTTCTAGAATTTAAGCGATTCTTCACAGATTTAAAATTTTTGAACACCCATAATCCTTGGGCATGTTCTTCCTGATGGAGGTAAGCCTTTGAAGCTTGTTGATTTCGTTCGGAAATTGACCTCTATATGGGGTTTTTTGGTCTGGAGGTGTATTTCCCTGGGCCACATCTATTTTCAAATAACTTTTCCATCAGAGTATCTAAAGTAAAGGCCATGTGGGATTGGATTAATCACCTTAAGTCTAGTTATGTTGTGCTTTCAAGAGTGAGATTTTTGGTTTAATCCTTTCACCAAACATAAAACTAAAGTTCAAGTGTGGATAAATATTATTAGCCTTAATTGGATATTTTGGCATCCTAAAATCTTATTTGATATCACATATTTTGTGGGGATCCCAAGCAAGATATATAAGAATATTGAGAATGTCAGATTTGGTCACTGTGCTAGAGTTCTGGTAGAGGTTTCCTTGAGAACTAGCTTGATTTATAATGTTGTTTTTCAATGCTGGATGATTATATTCCTTTAAAAGTGGAATATGAACTACTTCCTAAATTTTTTCTAGAGTTTCAAATGATTGGTCATCGCAAGGATAAATTCCCCATGTTTATGGTTTGGTCGTTTTTCTGCTCCAAATGGAACCATGAGGATTCTTATAGAATGAAGTTTTGGATGTAGTCAACATACAATAAGGTGAAATTGATTGGTGTTTCACAAACCACTCTTTATAAGGGAAATGTGTGGATTAGATATGGTTTGGAGAAGGATATAACATAGGAGACTCATAGGTTATGGGATATTTCCTAGAATATTCAAACGGATGAGGGTGGACTTGTGACTTCAGAACAAAAATATGCCCACGAAATTGAGTGGAAACAAAATTTGGGTAATGAGAACAATTAAGGATTTAGGGGGAAATCAAAAAAATGAGACAAAATCTGGGGATCCATGGAATGTGTTATAACATTGTGGATGAATACCCAAAAAATCCTCATATAGTAAATTATTTTACAAAGGGAAAGATATTATTGTTGATGATGAAGGTTTTCAACCTATTCCTCCTTGGAAAGTGAGATAGAGGAATGATTATTCCTACCTCAAGACAACTATGGTACCCAGGTGACATGGTCCCTTAAATGACTATGACTGGTATGATGACTATGATGTTTAATGTTGGTATGATTTTTAATTTTAATTTCTTTCTTATATTGGAATGAGGGAATGATTCTTTTATGACCCCTTTCATCCCCTACATGTACCTACTTTTTATTTTCAATAAGCGGGATTTTCCTAAATCCTTGCAAAAAAACTACTTGGACACTTATTGGAGAATAAAAAATTATTAGTGCTATAGTTGACACTCTATCCACTCAATTCTCAATAACTTTATATAATATTAATGAACCTATTAATTTACCTTTTTTGGTCACTAAAAAATAATTACATGTTACCAGGAAAAATAAAATGGTAAATAATTTTATTCCTCGACATATTTCTAAATGGAATAATCCTTCCTTGCTCCATAATTATTTTAATGTTCCTTGATGGAGTCTCCGGAACAAGAATAAATAGTCTGATAGAAAATGGGTATCCTTTCCTTACTCTATAGACATATTTCAAAAAGACAAATCCTCTTACTATTAAAGAAATAATCATCCAGGAGAAAGCATAATATCTGAAACATAAATCACAAAACCATTCATTGAATCCATGTTTCCTGAGGACCCTTATGATGAAGCTCCACTCTAACCATTCATGAGACTTATCTATGTCAACCTTTATCATCACATTGTATCCATGTGTATTTATATTCATATCCTCCACCATTTCTTTAGTGATACCAAATGCCTCTTGAATTCTTCTCCATTACACAAATCCATGTTTCTCCTATGCGATCAATAAATAAATAACACATCTAAGTCTTCTATCAATGAGATAGGTGATGATTTTATAGGTAATTTTTACAAAAAAATTGACCTATAATGATTAAGAGTATAGGGTTATTTGATCTTTGGAATGAGAATCACCTTGGAGGCACTAACACCCCTATTTAATACCCCACCTCTAAAGAAATCATGCACCACTTCCCCCACCTGAAACATAACAATATCCTAAGAATCCATATAAAATGTCCCAAGGAATCAATTAGGTCTAGGGGCACTTTCATGATTTATTCTTAACATAGCATATTTGATCTCTTCTACCCCCAAAATATCTTCTAAAATACCATTGTCCCTGTAACACCCCGAGATTTTATGAAAAATATTATTTTTAATTTCATTAATGTCTTGTGTTATATGCTACACCAAAAGGATATTTCACAACACACATCTCTGACCTGGCTTGAATTACACGCAATCGCGACCTTCCATGATAGCGTGTGTTGTACGCAACACCAAGTTTCACTAAACAACGATATGCTATTAAAATATTATTAAAACTAGCCATTATGAATAGTAATAACCAGTTTATGAAATTTTGTAAATATTATATTTCAAAATGGACTTCATTTTTGGATTCGGAATATCAAAATTAGCTTAGGGTGAAATTTTGGTGATTTTCGGATAACTTTCATATTTTGATGAATAGTGAAAATTTATAAATTTTAATTAAAAACAACTTTTTCAATCAAAATAATTAATAGTGATAAATTATTAATTTGAGTGGTTTTAAAGTATATTTAGAATATATTTTTACAATTTAATACAATGTTGGTCATTGGATGTAATTTCACATTTAAACCAGACATAAACAAGTGTCAATCTTTTGATAGATATTGTTTCTTAAAAACAGGCTATTTGTTTTAACAGTGGGATTTAATTATAAAATTAATTAATGAAACTTCTATTTTATGAATTTGGTAAAATAGACTTCATTTTTGAATTCGGAATATGAAATATAGGTTAGGATGAAATTTTGGCATTGTTTTGAAAAACATCAATTTTTGATGAATAGTGAAACTACTAAGTGGTAGTTAAAAAAACTGAATTTTTCATAAAACTTAATTTTACCGCTACTGTGAATGGAATTTCAAAAATCTGAGAGACACGGTTTATGTTAGTAAGTAAAATGTGGTTCAATGAGATGAAAATAATTTTTGTTGAATAGTAACTTTTTACTTTTATTTACCACGGTTAAAAGTAAGTAGGGTAATTAAGGGTAAAAATGATATTAATATTACCCTAACACAAGTCCTAATCCTATTGGACAAGTGTATCTCGACCAAAAACAACCTTAAGTGTAAAATATTATCATTTAGGCCCACTTGGATTAGATTAGGACATTTATTATTATTTAATTCAAAGAAGAGTTAAAAGATTTAAAATCAAAGTTTATTTACTAAAACATTTTTAATATAGGGTTATACATAAGATAAATTAGATTGTAAATATTAATTAGAAATATAAAAAGATTTCCTACATAATGGTATTTTATTTGTAATTTTTAGACATCAAATAAGTTAATTTATTTATGACACAATTATGATGTAGTAATTATCTTATTAATGAAATATTGACATAATTGATGTTATAAATACCCAAATAAATATAATTTGAGACTTTTTATGAATTCCACTAATTTTCTAGGTTACTATGCTATATTAGTGTTGATTTAATCAACTTGTTTCGAACATATAATTTTGTTATGACTTTCACAAAAATCATATATCAAATAGTGTCAAAATTGACACAAAATAGTTTTTAAATCAAATATTATATTATTAATTGTTAATTTATTCCTAAAAATCTAAGGTTCGCCCAAATGACTTAGATAAGGATATATATATTAATAATAAACAATTTGGGGTTCGTTTGGCATGTTATAGTAAGTGTATTAACCATATAGTTTAAGAAAACAAAAATACATGGTAAAAGTTAAATTATTTAAATTAAAGTTAAATCTAATTGATAAGGTTAAAATAAAAACCTAAACTTGTCTAATTCCTATTGGTTGATAGGATTTCGACCCATCCCCACTTTAGCTTCTAAATAAGACCATTTGGAACCATTATAAACCGATTTTGACTTTAATATAAAATAATATTTTGAGATATTCCTAAGGTACCCCTCTCCTCCCTTATAAAAGGGCACCTCCTCCCTCTCTTCCTCACACAACTTTGAGCCTTCAAGCTCGGAAAACCCCTGCCAAAATCCCTTATCCACTTCCCTAGTATCATCCTAGAGGTCCTGGTCTTCTTCAAAGACCATCCTTAGTTCTTTAAGTGGAGGCTAAGAAAAGGCGCGTCAAAAAGAGGTAATATCCATTACCGATCTTTTTCAATTTCTTTCTTCTTCAACTTCTTCTTCTTTAGTTTTTTAATGATAAAGTAATAACATCAGTATTTCTTATATACTGATATGTTATTATAAATATTAAACAACTCGAATTAACCTTCTATCCATCCTACGGAAAAATTAAATCACCGCGCGTGCGTACATACGGAATACCGTCTCCACGCCGTGGTGTACTCTATTTTCCACCATCACCTTACAAGGATGGGTATAATGGTGTAATGAGTAACTATATATGATTATTATAAAGTGATATTGATACTGAAATAGTTTATATACACTTCAACATAATTCCATGACCATGGGAACGATATCATCGCTCATGCGTACGTACGGACTACCGTCTCCACGACGCGATGATAATCATTCTCAATGATTAACCATTCATGAATGATTATAAAATATATATAATAAGTACTAATGAAATATATGACCTAATAATGATACTGGAATTATTTATATTTATATGTATGTCATCTACTTAATTCCATTCAATTCAATAAGGAAACGAAAACAGTGTTCATGCGTACGTACGGACTACCGTCTCCATGAACGGTGTATTTCTTTCCATTTACTAATTTATTATATATGTATATTCTGAATATATATATATATAAATCATGTTTTATATTCTGGAATTAAGTACTCATGATCTAATTAATCATATTAATAATTACAAGTTAAAAACACGAACGACAAATGAGACGATTTTACCCAAAACGCTACTTTAACATGAATTTACAAAAGAATGGGTAATATAAAGTCATAAGTGGACCATATATGATATAATAACAATGAATATGATTCTATAATAAGTCAATAACATGATTTAAATCATTATACAGGAGGTTCAGACACTTACAGAGAAAGTCGGACCTAAGGTAAGGGATAAATTTTTAATCTCATTTTTATCTGAGATTGCTTATACGTAAGTATTTACTGGGGTTACGTTTATCATCCATGACCATGATTTCTAAAAATGATTTCATAAATTTTTTACCATTCTTCCATGGATTTTTAAAGTCATTTTTACCCTTTATTTACTTTTTACCACATTGTATTAATGAAATCTTTCGTTTGGTTACCATATAAGGTACTTTTTGACTTTTCCGACAAAAGTACGAGGAGAATGTTATTTTTAACTTATACGGTGTGAACGGATTTTTTACGGTTTCATAACGCCTCATTTTTAAGAAGCTTCCTCTACAATATTGCATGATTATTTTCAATAAAACCCTTATCTTTTAAAATTGCATGGAATTTTGTGAAAAGAACATGATTTTAAAGAAGAAAGGATATTTTCCTCAAGAATTCATTTCAAGTGTTTTTCCAAAACTATTTTACATCTAAGATGACATTATTTCATATGTGTATGTTTCAACTAAAATTTCTCTATGATTTAAATGGATTCAATTTTCTTATGATGAAATGATATCAATTGTTTATGGATTATGTTATGATGTTTAAGAATCCCATCTTATTTCATGGGTTATGCTATGATGTATGATTTATGATTTTGTGGAACACATAAGAATGGTATCATTATGAGATGGGTGGGACCTATATCTCCCTCCAATGAATTGGGTAAAGATTTCATATCTCATGAGATAGACATGGCTGGAATGGTAGGTTATACCGGTTCAGTGAAACAGGACTGAAATGAGGGTGACTCGATTCAGAAAGGGACTTTGTCTACTAAGATAGTCTTGGAAATGAGTCATGACCAACAAGAAATGATTCTCTATGATTATGTGTGTATGCCAAAAAGTTTCATGTTTTAAGTTATGATTATTGGGATTTCATTTCACTACTATGATTTATCCCATGTTATGAAATTATGCTCTCTTTTGTAGGTTAAGATTTCCAAAGGTTATGTTCTTATGAATATGATGTGATTGATTTTTCTTTTTTTACCCTTACTGAGCATTTGAGCTCACCCTTTTATGTTTTCTTTTCCCCAGGATATAAAGAAAGGTTTTAGGTAAAAAAAAGGGAAGATCTTTATGGGAGATATTGAAGATCTTTCACCATGATTAGAAGATTACATTCCGAGTTTCCAAAGACACTAAACTATTACGATCCTTGTGTGTGTGTTTTTGTTATGTACTAAGTATTACGCAAAAGTAATGTAATTTCCATGTACGTCAAGCTTTGGGTCTTTACAGGTGGTATCAGAGGAAAGGTTTAGTCAACCTTTGGAAACTAGGATGCAATAAATTTAGTGAGATCCCTAGACATATTTCTAAGGTGTGTCTAGGGATGTCTCTAAGGTTAAGTATACGTATAGGTTATAGTACTATAATTACGCTAATGATCATAGAATTAAACCTAAGATGTTATATATTGAAGGTACTCCCCCTTTATTATGTTGTTTTCCCTAGCATGATTTTTGCCTCTCACACTATTCTTTTTGGGTTTTAGACGATGGCTGGAACCCGAAGGAACAGTGTTGATCAATGCAATGGACAATGAAATGATTGCCCTCCTGAACAAACAAATGTTTTGGGAGATGGAGTGCAAAATCTTATTGCTATACTTACACAATCTATGAATCATTCTGGACTTCCAAATGAACAGAGAAGGGAACAATATTCTCTTGAGTCCTTCATGAGGCAACGTCCACCTTCTTTCAATGGGTCTTCTGATCCACTTGTTGCTGAACAATGGATCAGTACCACTGAAAAGATATTTTCAGTTCTTCAATGTTCTGAACATGATAAAGTCATCTTAGCAGTATATCGTTTGGAAGGTGAAGCTGATCAATGGTGGAATCTTATCAAGAATACGAGGCCAAGAGATGAAATTGAGTCCCTGGAATGGGACGAGTTCAAGAAATTGTTTTTTATTAAGTAATTCCCTCGTATTCTTCGAACAAAGATGGAAAAGGAGTTTCTTGAGCTGAAGCAGAAGGATGATGAATCTGTTGGTATATACGAAGTGAATTTTACAAGACTTGCAAGGTATGCATCTGGCATTATCATCCAACCTGAAAGTAAAGTTGATAAATTTTTCAGTGGCTTAAAACCAAGTCTTCGAAGGGCATTAGCTATAAGAGACTTCAGTAGCTTTGAAGAAATTGTGCGTTGTGCTATCAAGGTAGAAATAGAAGTTGGTGTTACATATCCATCTCATGGTTTTGACAAGAAACGAAAGATGGAGTTCAAGGAGAAATCTCAGAATAATGGTGAAAAGAAGATGAATGTTTCCTTATGCACAAAGTGTGTAATGAAGCATGGTGGAGATTGTCTTAAGGGGACTAGAAAATGTTTTAAGTGTGGAAAAGAAGGTCATCGAGCAGCTGAGTGTCAAAGTAATGGAAAAAGGGGTTCTAATGATGTGAATAAAGCAAACACTGCAGAGAACGCACCACCAACACTTCAATGCTTCAAGTGCAAGGAGATGGGACATTATGCCAATAAATGCCCTAATCCAAGGGTTAGTAATGATCCACATGAGCAACAACTTAAGGCAAAGGACAAAGGTAATTCACATGCGATCACTATTGGCGATGTTGAATATGATAATGATGTGGTGGAATGATTAAGTGTTTATGTAATGGGATTCAAAAATAATGTTGTATCATGGAGTATTGGAATATTTATGTATTGGTCTAATGTGGTATTCAAAGTGATTGCGATATTTTTGGAAATAAGATGATATGCGCATAATGAAGGGAAAACGAGAAAATGAAATGTTTAACAGTATTCATGAGCTCATGATTGATATAAGGACTAAGTGATATCATGGTTTGATTATAATGAATTTTGAGGATTTTGGTATGTGGAAAGTGCTAACGTTTAACTGCATTCATGTTTTCACTAAGGTTCAATGGGTATTCAAGAGAATACATGATTAAGGACTTTGAATGTTTAGAATGTGACCAACAAGACATATCTTATGATATATGGGGATCAACGATGGAATTAAATCTCTGGTAATTGTTTTCACTATATTATGAGAGTGGACTGCAGTATTATGGGTAAGCCTAAAGATTGGAATGGATTATGTTGGACATAAGTTAGTATTGTTTAAGGATAGAAGTTTTTTTTTCGATATTATTGATGGGATGTTATAGTAATATAGTTTTAGAAAAAGGACATCCTGCAGGACGGGCGACAGCCCATCGCGTCGGACAAGGCTGTGGAAATCGAACCCACAACCGAAGTGCGACTGGCCTTTATCACCTACCACTGGCCTACAGGAAGTCCCTGTTTAGTATAAACTAGTTTTATTATATTAAGCAGTACGATATATGAAGTATAAGTCCATTTTAGGAACCATATATGATTAATCTCACTATAGAATGACTTATGTATATTTAATAACTTTTGCTAACCTTTTGTTTGAGACAGATGGAATGACCCGTCATTCTATCACATGATCTGCTAACACTTCACGAATAACAAATTCAACTTCATTTATTTAAGAGATGAAGTGGAAATTGTTTAAGGCACGAACAACAGTGAGATTGTACCAAAATAAAGTAAGTATTTATTCTAATTCAAATTCTTCAACTTTAGGGAAACGATCATGAAAACCAAAAATGTTGTCCTAGTGCTCTTATATCTGATTAATCAGATGGTACCTTAGATCATCACAAATTTATGGATTTGTGATTGTTGGATTTTCTTTAGCCATGTTCTCTACCACTCTCCATCAGAACATGATGGTTAGATTTCACTTCTATATCCATATTTTCACCTATGTGGAAACCCAGTGATTAGTTTATTTGGGGTAACCATTACGTTTCATACCTTTGTTTTTAAAGATTGGTTTTGGTATTCCTTTTTACGATGTGGGTTTCGATTAAAGAAACTTTCAAATAGTAAACCATTTATAACCCCGACGAATTTCGAGGGCGAAATTCATTTTAAGGGGGGTAGAATGTAACACCCCGAGATTTTATGAAAAATATTCTTTTTAATTTCATTAATGTATTGTGTTATACGCTACACCAAAAGGATCTTTCACAACACACAACTCTGACCTGGCTTGAATTACACGCAATCGCGACCTTCCATGATAGTGTGTGTTGTACGCAACACCAAGTTTCACTAAACAACGATATGCTATTAAAATATTATTAAAACTAGTCGTTATGAATAGTAATAACCACTTTTTGAAATTTTGTAAATTTTCTTTTTCAAAATGGACTTTATTTTTGGATTCGGAATATCAAAATTAGCTTAGGGTGAAATTTTGGTGATTTTCGGATAACTTTCATATTTTGATGAATAGTGAAAATTACTAAATGGTAGTTAAAAAAACTGAATTTTTCATAAAACTTAATTTTACCGCTACTGTGAATGGAATTTCAAAAATCCTAGAGACACGGTTGATGTCAGTAAGTAAAATGTGGTTCAATGAGATGAAAATAATTTTTGGTGAATAGTAACTTTTTACTTTTATTTACCACGGTTAAAAGTAAATAGGGTAATTAAGGGTAAAAATGATCTTAATATTACCCTAACACATGTCCTAATCCTATTGGACTAGTTTATCTCGACCAAAAACAACCTTAAGTGTAAAATATTTTCATTTAGGCCCACTTGGATTAGATTAGGACATTTATTATTATTTAATTCAAAGAAGATTTAAAAGAGTTAAAATCAAAGTTTATTTAATAAAAAAATTTTAATATAGGGTTATACATAAGATAAATTCGATTTTAAATATTAATTAGAAATCTAAAAAGATTTCCTACATAATGGTATTTTATTTGTAATTTTTAGACATCAAATAAGTTAATTTATTTATGACACAAAGATGATGCAGTAATTATCTTATTAATGAAATATTGACATAATTGATGTTATAAATACCCAAATAAATATAATTTGAGACTTTTTATGAATTCCACTAATTTTATAGGTTACTATGATATATTAGTGTTGATTTAATAAACTTTTTTCGAACATATAATTCTGTTATGACATTCACAAAAATCATATATGAAATAGTGTCAAAATTGACACAAAATAGTTTTTAAATAAAATATTATATTATTAATTGTTATTTTATTCCTAAAAATATACGGTTCGGCCAATTGACTTAGATAAGGATATATATATTAATAATTAACAATTTGGGGTTCTTTTGGCATGTTATAGTAAGTGTATTAACCATATATTGTAAGAAAACAAAAAGACACGGTAAAAGTTAAATTATTTAACTTAAAGTTAAATCTAATTGATAAGGTTAAAATAATAACCTAAACTTGAATAAATCTTATTTGTTGATAGGATTTCGACCCATCCCCACTTTAGCTTATAAATAAGACCATTTGGAACCATTATAAACCGATTTTGACTTTAATATAAAATAATATTTTGAGATATTCATAAGGTACCCCTCTCCTCCCTTATAAAAGGGCACCTCCTCCCTCTCTTCCTCACACAACTTTGAGCCTTCAAGCTCGGCCAACCCCTTCCAAAATACCTTCTCCACTTCCCTAGTATCATCTTAGAGGTTCTGGTATTCTTCAAAGACCATCCTTAGTTCTTTAAGTGGAGGCTAAGAAAAGGCGCGTCAAAAAGAGGTAATATCCATTACCGATCTTTTTCAATTTCTTTCTTCTTCAACTTCTTCTTCTTTAGTTGTTTCATGATAAAGTAATAACATCAGTATTTCTTATATACTGATATGTTATTATAAATATGAAACAACTCTAATTAACCTTCTATCCATCCTATAGAAAAATGAAATCACCGCGCGTGCGTACGTACGGAATACCGTCTCCACGCCGTGGTGTACTCTATTTTCCACCATCACCTTACAAGGATGGGTATAATGGTGTAATGAGTAACTATATATGATTATTATAAAGTTATATTGATACTGAAATTGTATACATAAACTTCAACATAATTCCACGACCATGGGAACGATATCATCGCTCGTGCGTACGTATGGACTACCGTCTCCACGACGCGATGAGATTCATTCTCAATGATTAACCATTCATGAATGATTATAAAGTATATATAATAAGTACTAATGAAATATATGACCTAATAATGATACTGGAATTATTTATATTTATATGTATGTCATCTACTTAATTCCATTCAATTCAATAAGGAAACGAAAACAGCGTTCATGCGTACGTACGGACTACCATCTCCATGAACGGTGTATTTCTTTCCATTTACTGATTTATTATATATGTATATTCTGAATATATATATATAAATCATGTTTTATATTCTGGAATTATGTACTCATGATCTAAGTAATCATATTAATAATTACAAGTTAAAAACACGAACGAGAAATGAGACGATTTTACGCAAAACACTACTTTAACATGAATTTACAAAAGAACGGGTAATATGAAGTCATAAGTGGACCATATATGATATAATAACAATGAATATGATTCTGTAATAAGTCAATAACATGATTTAAATAATTATACAGGAGGTTCAGATACTTACAGAGCAAGTCGGACCTAAGGTAAGGGATAAATTTTCAATCTCATTTTTATCTGAGATTGCTTATACGTAAGTATTTACTGGGGTTACGTTTATCACCCATGACCATGATTTCTAAAAATGATTTCATAAAATGTTTACCATTATTACATGGATTTTTAAAGTCATTTTTACCCTTTATTTACTTTTTACCACATTGTATGAATGAAATCTTTCGTTTGGTTACCATATAAGGTACTTTTTGACTTTTATGACAAAAGTACGAGGAGAATTTTATTTTTAACTTATACGGTGTGAACAGATTTTTTACGGTTTCATAACGCCTCATTTTCAAGAAGATTCCTCTACAAGATTGCATGATTATTTTCAATAAAACCCTTATCTTTTAAAATTTCATGGAATTTTGTGAAAAGAACATGATTTTAAAGAAGAAAGGATATTTTCCTCAAGAATTCCTTTCAAGTGTTTTGTCAAAACTATTTTACATCTAAGATGACATTATTTCATATGTGTATGTTTCAAGTAAAATTTTTCTATGATTTAAATGGATTCAATTTTCTTATGATGAAATGATATCAATTGTTTATGGATTATGTTATGATGTTTAAGAATCCCATCTTATTTCATGGGTTATGCTATGATGTGTGATTTATGATTTTGTGGAACACATAAGAATGGTATCATTATGAGATGGGTGGGACCTATATCTCTCTCCAATGCATTGGGTAAAGATTTCATATCTCATGAGATAGACATGGCTGGAATGGTAGGTTATACCGGTTCAGTGAAATAGGACTGAAACGAGGGTGACTCGATTCAGAAAGGGACTTTGTCCACTAAGATAGTCTTGGAAATGAGTCATGACTAACAAGAAATGATTCTCTATGATTATGTGTGTATGCCACAAAGTTTCATGTTTTAAGTTATGCTTATTGGGATTTTATTTCACTACTATGATTTATCCCATGTTATAAAATTATGCTCTCTTTTGCAGGTTAAGATTTCCAAAAGTTATGTTCTTATGAATATGATGTGATTGATTTTTCTTTTGTTTACCCTTACTGAGCATTTGAGCTCACCCTTTTATGTTTTCTTTTCCCCAGGATATAAAGAAAGGTTTTAGGTAAAAAAAGGGAAGATCTTTATGGGAGATATTGAAGATCTTTCACCACGATTATAAGATTACGTTCTGAGTTTCCAAAGACACTAAACTATTATGATCCTTGTGGGTGTGTTTTTGTTATGTACTAAGTATTCCGCAAAAGTAATGTAATGTCCATGTACGTCATGCTTTGGGTCTTTACAGTCCCTATCCTCCACCAGTCTAGGAATGGAACTCATGAAAAAAAACTTATTTTTTATGCATTCCTATTATTTCTTCATTGAATAAATAGGATCATGCCACCAGGTCATCAAAGTTCTCCAATTCCATCTTCTATTCCACCTCAACATCTCCTATAAAAGATCTATTAGTCACTTTTAAATTGATCAATCTAGTCACATTTTTTCTTTCAGAAATGCTTGTAGGTAGGTGATATTACTATCCCCCTCTTTTAGAAAATGAGTTCTTGATTTTTTTCCTACACACCTGTTCAATTTCAAAATTCCTCCCGGCCAAAATATTCTACTTCTAAATCATAATATTGAATGTTCCATCATATGAATTATCCTAAAGACACTCCTCTATTATTTAAATGTACACTATGACCCCCTCTAGAATAAAATCCCAAACCATTATTTATGAAAACAAACTCTGTTCATCCCTTTCTAGTAATTGAGGTCACTTCATAAGACCCAATCATATAGTTCCCCTCTCTGGATTCTCTTAAGACGTTCTAATCATTTGTAAGAAACAATCCATCTAATGCCAGTTTGTGAAATAATGGAAACTTTCTTCCATCTAATACACTTTATTTAATGCCAAAAAATTAGGGAGTGGTCTAAAATTGATATGGTAATGTGAGTGACTATGGAAAAAAATTAAAAGAATATAGCCCTTGAATATTTAGAAGGCATCTATCAAGACTACTCTAGATTCTTTTTTTCCCTCTCCAATTATTTCACCAAGTGTATTTACTTTCATGGAATCCCATATTCCCAATACCATTATGAGTCACGAAATCATTGAATCATTTCATAGATTTAACATATAAGTCATCTAATCCTCTTTACTCCAAATCCACAGTAATAATATTAATGTATCCCCCTAAAACCATGGTAGGTTGCCGGGTTGAAACATGGATAAATGTTTCTATAAGGTTTTCCTTTCTGAAACCTCACACTTAGAGTAGGAGAAGTAGATGTAAATATTGGTGTCCCAATTATTAATTTTCATGGTGATATTTCATCAAGAATAATCCATTTAATCCATAGATGTATATTTTTTCTTGAACACTAAAATATTCATGTTGTATGGGTTTTTATACAAGTATTCAACAGAACCCATACTCTTCATGAAGGAGGAGATACGTTTGAACCCTATTTAGGGTCAAGAATGACAGAAATTGAATCATGACATCGTTAATAATTATTTTAATTGAAGGAAACCTCAAAATGTTCCTCTAATACTATATCATCAATATGAGAAGAAGAATCATCAAATAGGATGCATAATTCTCTTACAACCTAGAATACCTTACGTAGAATCCAAACTAGAAGCTGACACTTCTCTCTCTCTAGATCAAATGACACATCCTCTATCAACCATAGAAGAATATATCTTCAAACTTTTTTTATCGCTAACACATTTTCAATCATACTCTTACATGATATTCTCTACTTCTACTAGAATTGAGAATTTTTTAGAAGAGAGGGCCAAAGGATTCTATGTTTTCATTGACACTTCATCCAAAAAAAGAGTGATGATCAGAATTCTCTTGGGTAAGTAATGAGATGCACTAATATATTCCAAGACTCCCTTAAATGAATTATTTTAAGCATAATGTCTGAAACCCCCAATGGAGATCATAGTTATGAGACATTGAAATTGATTTTCATGTTCGATATGGTTGAGGAAATAGGAGACGATAATGCACAGGACTACTAATGTCCTTAAAGGTTTAATTTTAAATTAAATTTTTAAAACTAAATGATATTAATTTGAAAACATTAATTACATATTTGGGATCATAATATTTAATATTATTTAATAATTTAAAATTAATATTTTTTCATAATAAATACTAAAAAAATTAAAAATTTGTTACTGTGGTAAAGGTTAAAAGAGATTTACTGAGGGATTAAACCAAGATATGATTGTAATTTTACCGATGATACTGGTATAAAACCTATTGTGTGACAATAGTTTAACAAAATACTATACCATATTAAAATTTATAGACATTTGGAATCATTTCTTTTAATTGTGACATTATTATATTTTAATCTTTTAAGAAATTCCTGGTGTGTCATCTCCCCACATATAAATAGAAAACCCACATTTCTCTTTTATACACCACTATGAGACATCTAGATCAAACAAAGACTATAAAAATTATCTTTTGAACTTAAATATACCCTATTTATAGGTGATGGTCTTCTTAAAAGTAAATTCCAATTGTCTTTAACAAAGGATCTAAAGGAGGCCTATCGAAGAATAGGTAATCATCCTACCCCACCCTCATTAAATTTATTTATTCTTATACCACGACTAATTTTGTGGTGTTCATCACAAAATAATAAATTACATGTCCTAAATATACATAAATGTTATTATTATTTTGTAACATCCATTATTCACCCTATTTTCCAGCAAATTGGAAAGTAATGGATCACTTGTGCATATGTGTGGACTACAGCCTCCACATATCTATATTATTCATTTTCCATCATCATATTTCATGTTTGGTTATTATGATGGATTTAATATTTATATATGATATTTATGATATAATTATTTGTATTTAATTATAATATTATATTGACCTTCTTACCTTCCAATCTTTTGGAAAACGATCATATCAGTCAGGCATATGTGTGAAATAACACCTATATGAAGTGATGTGATTCATTTCTCATTTTTTCTTTGCATGGATGGAAAATAGAATATATTTAATGAATATAAATTATATTTCTGATATTATAGTGGTTCTAGGAAGGTGTATTGTTTTTTAACTTTCTTTCTCTCTATCCATTGAAAAGTGAAAATAGTGTCCATGTGTATGTACGACCTACCATCTCCCTGAATGGAGTAATTTATTTTTATAACTCAAACATTTTTTATGAATCTAAATATATATATAATGAATATATATGATATTTATATCATTATTAAAAATACTGAGATTATGTTACCATGAAAAATATGAAAGGATGGAACTGTAGAATCAAAATTCTCATGAAAAATGAAGTAGTAACACAAATAAATAATGAGTTTAATATGGAATAATTAAAAAATGTGTGTTGAAATGTTTTAAATGGATCATTTATGATATTATAAGTATTTCAATTACTATGATATATAATTATAATCATTATAATTCTTTATACAGTAGGTCATATCACGTTCAAAAAAAATTCTTACTTGATATAAGGGATTTAGGTTACAATATCATAATTATTTGTGATTTTTTATGATCAAGATTTTAATGAATAAATTTTATAAAATATAGATAAAATCCCATGAATTTTCTTCTCCATTTCTTATTTCTATGTATTACATGTTTTTATCTCATTTTCCTCTCACTAACAACTCAAGGTGATAAATGAATTTTTTTACGGAAAAATGGTTTCATTTCTCTCTTCAATCAAAAATACATTTTATCCCATAATAAGGTTTTCTAAAAAAATAATGAATGTTTTTTATAATATAAAATGATTTTTATATTCATTTTTACCCATGATTTTCTTTTTACAAATTGTTTTAAATGGAATCTTATTTTCATTGTTTAAATGACGTGCATTTGACTTCTTACCAAAAATGTGAAAGGAATATTTGTTTTTATGTGCATGATATGAATGGAACTTCATATATTCAAGACCACTCAATACATTTTAACTTACTTTATAAGTTTACAAGGTTTATTTTAGAGAAACTTTTTTCCTTACTATTTGAGAAATTATTATATTTGAAATAAGTGGTTTCAAAGTAAAATGGGTATTTTCCTCATGAAATGTTACAATGATCTATTAAAGGCATTTTTCATCCATGAAAACATATTTTAATATTACATACAATTTATTGCGGTTATGATCCAAGGATAGTATAATTATTTTTCTCTCGGTGATTTAAGATTACGTTGATCATATTTTTAGGAAACTGGTATATTTCTCATGGTTTATGTTATGATGAAATTGTAAAAATTTTATTAATCATGCTTCCTTTCTATAGGTTATGATATATAAAGAATGGTTTATGTTATTATGGTAAATATATTGATGTATAATTATTGTGTGATGGGTTGGATTGGAACTACATATATCTCCAATTGATTGAGTAAATATAGTTATCTCATGAGATAATAAAGACTGGAATGGGGACTGAACCCACTTCAGTGAGGGAATTTTTTAACTATAATTTTGAAAACCCTTGTCTTTTAAAATAACTTATTAAACTTTAAAAGGTATATTGGAAAAATTTAGAATTTCTTTTACATTGAAAACTCTTGGAAAACTTAAAAACATATTTAAAACATTTTACATGAAACAAATTAAAGGGGATTGAAATAAATTTTTTAAACGTAAACCATTTTTTAAGAAAACATGGTTTTGAAAGAACATATATTTTTGTCAGAAATGGGAAATAATGTCAGATTTTCATAAAATCATTTCTTTAAATATATTAAGTACCAAAGAGTGGAAAATGGTAATAATAAATGCATATATAAAGGATAAAATAATATAACAAATTTTATTAGTTTTATTGAGACATATATCCTATGATTTCATTAATTTAAGAATAATCATAAATAATCCAGATAAATGGTGAGATTGTTGCAATATACTATTACCACTTTGGTAACATTGAATCATACTCTACAAGAGAGAATAAAATTATATAGAGATTAAAATATCATTAAAAAAATTATATTCCTGATATAACATGTCAAAGGTAATTATATACACTCTATAGAAAAATATAAGTTCATAACATGGCATATATCTCAAAGAAGAAAACTTCAGAGAAAAAATTCTTTACTGATTTGGTAACTTTTAAACCATAAACCCCATGAAAGAAATATCATCACATGGAACTGTAAATAACTATAAATTTATGTATAATAATCATATACCATATTCATGGGTAGTATATACACCACAAAAAATTAAATTAGTGGTGAATAAGTCATGTATCTCATGGATATATAAAGTGATACGAGAAAACCCTTACCATAAGTCATTACTTTCTTTGTACACATTCAGAACTCCTATATAATAAATATATGTTTATTATAAATCTATAACATAACCATATTCCTATATATAATACCATTTATTACTCACTTCTGACTTCATATTAACAATTTATTATCAATTCCATGTTAAATAAATATTTTGGTTAGTACCCACTTTGTTTATTGTGCGTGTTTTGGCTTGTTATTCTTGATCCACTAACATAGATCATGATTTAATTATTTACATAATTAAAACATGATATATATATACATATATCTAGTATATATATGTATATTAATATTTATAATAATCTATGAAATATATATAAATTAAAGGGAATATATCGTTTATAGAGATGGTAGGTTGTACGTACGTAAAAAAGTTATTTCCATTTTATTGTTTGATTGAAAGAAATTAAAAAAATTACATGTGTGTATAAAATAATTTAATTAGAATTATTATTTCATATATAATATATAATTTTAATAAACCCATCCTATATACATTCTGTGTAATGTGTGAATGAATCACATCGCATTGAGGAGGTTGTAGTCCACACTTCCACAAATAAAGTTATCGTATTTACAAAAAATGGAAATACTGAAGGAATGTTTTATATATAAATTAAATAAGAATGAGGACATAATAAATAAAATATATATCATATAAAAAATTAGTATCCATCATAATTCCCACCCATTATTGGTGGTAATGGAAAAACAAATAAAATGGTTCCTGAGGCGGGGGTTCTCCATACACAAGAACGGTAGGTTCGTTACCAATTAAATGGAAGTGTGTGTAATTTTAGGTCTAAACCTTATATTAACAAAATATAAGTATATTTAGTTTATTATTTTATATAATCATGGAATAATAAAATTTTCGGGGGTGTATAATGAAAATAAAACAAATGTGATTGAGGAAGGATATTATATATTCTTTGGGAAACTCTTATTGGTTTATACCAAAAGGATTCCTTCGTTGGATTTATTTATGAAAAGAGGCTAATAGGATGAGATGAGTGATTTTGGGAGATTATTTTTGTATATGTTTATAGATAAAAAGTTTTTTATAGATGGGAATAAGTGAAAGGGATGAGTTCCTTTTTATATTAGAGGAGGAGTGGCATTCTTGTAAATTCTTGAAAAGGGAATTACACTCATGATTTTTCCATTAAAAGTGTCTCTAATAATGAAAAATATTTTGTAAAATTTATTATAGCATATAAATATGGAAATTAAATGTATTTTTGACAAGGTTTTAGGTCATTTTGTCCTTTAAGTGTAATGTTTAGTACCTTGTTAAGCTAATTTTTACCTTAATCGATGTAATTAATTTTAATTACATTCACTAATATTTTTTTGTAAAAAACTAATTTGAACTTATTATAAATTATAAATTATTATTATTATAAATATTGAGTCCATTTCCACAAATTTTAGTCATATAATTGGAAGAAATTAATATAAAATTAATCACGTAGATGGGATGACAATGCGGGTTTTTAAAGTAAAAATGTTCAAAAGGTTGCGAAGTTTTTATATCTAATTTGAAATTGAAATTGATAAAAATGGACTAAATTTGTCTATTTTATGTCTAATTTATATAATTAGACTCTAAAAAACCAATAAATTTAATTTAACCATATAAATAAATTATACAAAAAACCAATTTTCTATTAAAATCCAGTATATCTCATTATTCATCATAAAATGAAACTTCATAGAAAAATAAGAAAAACTCACCCAAAAAAAATTTTTATGATTTTATTTCACAAATTTTGTTTATTTTTACATATAAAATTTATATAAGGTCCAAAATTAATATTTAAAATATAATCTCCATTAAATGGTGATAAAATATTTTTATACAAATATAGGTTTTTACGTGTAATATTGGGTTTATTTATATCTTATGCCAATGGAAAATATTTTATGAATGTAAAAAATATTTTATTGAATATTTAAAATATATATTTCATTAATATAATTCATCAATTATAATTAATTTAATTTAATATGTTAAAATTATTTTGTGGTCATAAAATTAGTTTTTATAAAAACATTCCCTATATATTCAGTTGTCTCTTATATTCATTTATAATTAATTTTTAAACAATAAATTCAACCAGTTATTTTCATAAGTTGGTTAATCATATTCATAACCTCAAACATAACATCTAGGTTATATCATATTATATTAAAAAATAATATTTTTAATAATATATTATTATTCAATAAAACTTAGTCTTGTGTGTTATGAAACCCATTGATGAAAGTCAGTATTGGGTGTAACGTAAGATAAAATCGATGTTCTTTTTAGAGAAAGATAAACTTTATGTTGAATTTATTTCACTATTAACTTGGTTTTTCATATAACATAATCCAAAAATAGTGCTTTAATATATAATAAATATTACTTTTACTGTTGTATAAAATGAAAAATATCAAAAAGATTAATTTAATTTGAATTATTTTTAAGAAATCTTGGGTTGTTATATGGTACCCCCTTAAAATTAATTTCACCCTCAAAATTCATTAAGGTTTTCGAAGGTTTAATATAAATCCACATCTTAAAAATAAATACTAAAAAATCATATTAAAAAAATTTAGAAACATTACGATTACTTAGAGTAACACATTACTAGTTTTCAACATAGGAGAACATTGGTGGAATGCAAAAATATTGACTTAAAGTAAAAGCATAAATATTTATTGGGTTTTATTGAGGTTATAAATTTAAAGCACATTAAGGATGAATTAAATGTTTAGGATATCAATTTCATAAATATGTGATGATTTAAATAGCCATTGGTTAAATAAAAATTAAAGTATTATGACACAGTTTTATTTCTAGATTGTTTTCCTAAAGTTAAATAATTTTCATGAAAATATATACATGAATGACTTTATGAAAACGTTTCCCTTTTTTACCTTATCAATTTTTACTTCATCTTTTATTTTTATAAATGAATGCGAATTTTTAATTCCCCAATCATTATCATATCATGAGATTCATCAATTGAATAATAGGTCTTTCCATCTGTCTTTATAAAAACAAAACGGTTATCACATGTTATCAAATATGATAAATCTTCATATGGATAGATAATATTTTAATCTCTAAAACATCATCTAAACTTTAACATAAAAAATTCCTTTAATAGTTAACCTTATTATCATTCTGAGATATAATTCACCCTCTATTCCTTAAATATCCTTAAATAATCTCTTATATCATTCCAAAAATATTTTAATTGGAAACATGAGTTCATCCTTATACAAATAGAAAATAAAATTTTCTTTCCTTATTCCATTATCTAGGTAGAGGGATATAATCCCATGAAAATTCATTAAAGTATGAACAATAATATTTTCATAGGGATTATTTTTATAAAATCAAACATGAAATTATAAAAATAGAAGTTGAGGATAAGTCTGAAAAAATTATCATGATTCAATTCATCCATTGTGATTGGATAAGATTTACATTTTTTTCATTGACTTAATATATTGTTTATGTTGACCATCATTATTAACCTTTAGTTTTAAGAACTTTCTATCATAATTCCAATACTCCTTACATATGAAACACTAAATTGTTGGAGGTTCATTCTTTGGATAATTCTCTTTATTCCCATTACCTTAGTATTCATCTACTCGATGAACATTTTTTACACACATAAAACATTTAGTAGTTCCACTAAAACAATTTCATTTGTATCCCATTCCACACTTTGAGCATAAAGTAAATCTAATATTCTTATTTTCATATTTTTTAGAACTTAATTTTAATTATATATTTCTTTTCTTATCATATCCATGAGATTGTTGGGAAAATTTAATCTCTATTTTTTGTAATAAGAATACAAGAAAGGTACTTACTAAAAAATATTTTCTTGAACTCTTCCCAATACATAGAGAAAATTTTATCTTCTTGCCTCATATTCTTGATAAATATCCACTACTTTTTCTCTTCACCTTCCAAGAGATAAGTTCCAAACATATATTTTTCATCTTCTAAACAAGGAAGAATGAAAAATATATTTTCAATTGTATATATACATTTCTTAATAACTAGTGGATCTGTCTTTCTACTATAATATGGTAGAATTTCCCATAATAAGAATTTAAGAAAATGTTTTCCCCTCATTTGTTTATTTGGAAAATCAACATTATTCATGGGTTGATAAGGTTGTGTGTTCACATCAATGAAGGTTTTCACTCCATATTCAATAACATTCAGTTTTTCAGGAGATCCATCATAAAATTTTTTATTTCATTACTCATTAACAGGGCTCCATTGGGTTCTATCAATTAAATAAAACCAAAAATAATATCATGAGCAATAATTATCAAAGCGTAAACCCACATAATCATGAAAAATCACTTATAGAATGTCTAAAATCATGAAACCTAATTATATAATCTATGAAACCTTAGGTTTAACCTTGTTTATTCATATTAATATTCTATTTTAATATTTTATTATGGTTTGTAAAGGGTTTTTTAATTTCAAAAGATCCCATATTAGTTTCAAACCAGGTGTGTAATAAATCCCATTGTTGTGCACCAGTTCCTGGTTGAGTCTAGATCATTATGGTTTTTTTTAGGGTTGTTACCTCTATGTACATATATTCTAGATCCATATTCAATTATACTATCTAGACATGTATGTACTTCTAAGAAACCACTATCTGTATCCCTTACCAAAATTCTAATAAATTTCCCTATTCTTTAACTTATCATTAGACTTATCCTTAGAGACATCCCTATACATATCCTTATAAATATCCCTATGGATATCACTAATGTTTTCTCATCCAAGTTTCCAAAGGTTTACTAAACCTTTAATTTTATGCCAACTATAGAAACCCAAGAATAAAATATATAGATATTGCATCATTTTATATAAATATTTAGAATATTACAAAATACATGCCCTGGGACCATAATAGTTAAGTTTATTTGGAAACATGGAAAAAATTATTCTAACTTGTTGATATATCTTCAATATTTTTCCTATTCCAAATATACCAAATAGTGAACCCAATTAGATAAAAGGTTGTATAGGGTCAAAAAATGGACATATAAAGGATTTTTTATATGTGTATAGGTTATTTTGGGCCTTCAGTTTAAGGTTTAGTCTCTTATTAAGCTTAATCTTAATTTAATCATTTTAATTAATTTAAAATACATTTAATAATATTTTTTGGTCAAAAAATAAGTTTACCTTATTAGAAATTATAAATTTTTTTATTACAAATAATTAATCCATTTTCCCAAATTCTATCCTCATAAGTGGCATAAATTAATTTAAAATTAATCCCACATATGGGATGAAAATGTGAGTTTTTAAAGTAAAATTTTCCAAAAGCTTGCAAGGATTTTTTATCTAATTTAAAATTGAAATTCATACCAATGACATAAATTGTATTAATTGATTTATAATTGATATAATTGGACTTTAAAACCAATTATAAATATAATTTAACCATATAAAAAATAGATGAAAATTTGGTTTTGAATTAAAATTCAATATTTTTCACTATTCGTCAAAAAAATAAACTTCATAGAAAAATAAAATCAAATTACCAAAACCTAATATAAAAAATATATATCATTAATTTCATACACCAATATTAATAAATTTATTTTATTAGGATCAAATTCTTTTATGATCATAAAAGTAATTTTTTTATAAACATTCCATTTATATTCAGTTTGTTTTTATAATAATTTCTAATTAATTTGGAAATAATAAATTTTAACAAGTATTGTCATTAGTTAATTAACACTATTCATAATCACAGACTTAATGGAAATATTATATTTTATTAAATTATTTAAAAATGTTCTTAATAATTTATTATTGTTCAGTAAAACATAGTCTTGCATGTTATGTAAGCCATCGAGGAAAGTCATTCTTGCATGTAATGTAAGCTAACCTCAGTATTATTCGTATATAAATATAGTTTTTTTGCTTTATTTAGTGAAATTTTAACTTGGTGTTGCATATCACACAAGCCAAACATAGTTCCTTAATATAAAAAAACTATTTTCAGTGTTCTGTGAAATGAAAAATATCAAAAATATTAAATTAATTCAAAATTATATACTTCAAAAAATCTCAGGGTGTTACATAAAACCACCAAAATTTATGAAATATTTCATTAAAAAATATTTAACTTCTTCGATAGCTTTCTTTACATGTAATAATGAGCTTAAATGAATCATGATATACTATTAAAAATATTGTTATTTAATGTTATTACCTAGCCTCTAAATTTGTGGGTATGAATAAGATAAAATACTTTATAAAATATATATGAATTTCCTATACAATATAAATTTATTGAAATTTTACTATTAATTAATCAATAAATTTTTAAAAAAGTCATTTTATTCTTTAAAAATATGATTTCTTCAAAAATTATTATATTATTTTTCATTAAAAAATATTATAATTATTTTTTGGAACTTTTGTAAATTTGATTTTATAAAATGAAATTAATTTTTTAAACCATCAAATCTAAATTATATAATGGTTAATTGTTTTGAAAAAATTGATTTTTCAATGAATAGTGAAAAGTACCCATTTTTGTAAAATTATCTCTTCTTTTCATTTAATTAATAAATTTATAGTCTAATTGAATTTTTTATTTTTTTTAAAGTGATATATGATCAATTTTATTTTTAGTAATCAAATTATTTTCATTTTAGTAAATAATTTTCAATATTTTCTTATAAATCAATTTTATACTTACAAAGGTATTTTTCTCAAAATTGATTTTAAGTGCATAATGTTTTTCAATTTTGATTAATTAAAATAAATATTAATGAGGAATGATTTAAAAAAAATATATATTACATCTCTATATATATGAATTTAAATTAATCTAATGAATAATATCGGTCGTAGAGTTAATGTAAAGTCGCCTCTTACTTGAAAAATGCATTTTCATGAAAAATCACTTTTCATCAAGTTTAGTACTCTTATTTTAAAATAAATTTATTCTAATATAACTTTTTTAATTTTATAATATTATTTAAATAATTATAATAATTAGGTTCAAATTTTTTAAATATGATCATTTTTTTTCAATATGAATAGTAATTGTGGTAAAATTTATCACCTTGGTAATGGCTAAATCAGATTATCCTTAGATTAAACTAATTGATAAGGCCATAATTTTTTCTGATAATTATTATTAGATTAATTTAATTCAACCCTTGTCACCTTAGTTCTGAAATTTATTTTTTTTATGGATATTATTCCATGAAAATGTCCTCTATGGTATTTATTGTAAAGAAAGTTACAAAATGTCACTCACTTAGTTTTAAATATATCTTATGTGTCCACATAAGGAAAAAATCAAGTTATTAATGAATATAAGTATATATTTTTATCTTAATGAAATTATTTCCATAATATAAATTTATTTTTAATTTTTATTAATAATATAATGACCTATAATTCTTGGGTAACATTGATGCAATATTTCTCCAATTAATAAAAAATGATAATAAATTACTTTAAAAATATAAAAAGTAATATAATTAAGGTGATTTAATACATTAAATGAGTTTTTTGAATTATTATTGCATATTAGTTTTATGTTAAATAATTATATTCAAATTTCAACTTTTTCATTATACCTTTTAAGTCAAATAAAATAAAGAATGTCAAAATTTGAAATAATGATATTTTATGAAAAGAATACTTTTTTAAGTTACTTGTAAATCATACATATATTAAAGTAGAAAAAATGGGGATAATATACAATCCAAAATTTCATCCATTTCCCATTAATAATCCATTTTTTACTATTTTTATTAAAAATTACTTTAATATATTTTAATCTTTTATGAAATTCCAAGGGTGCCCCTCCCCTTCATTAAAGAAGGTCACTCCTAATTTTTATTCTTCAAACCAATTTAATCATTTTTTATCAATAAAATCTAAAAATATATCTTATACACTTTCCTTTACACATTCTATATGTTCTAGTATTCCAAAAAACCAACCTCGAATCCCTTAAGAATATTTCTAAAAAAGTTATTTCAAAGAATAGTTAATCACCTCAATCAATCAGTTTTTTAAAATTATTATTTTAACAATAATAAATATGTTATATTATTAATAAAATAATAAATTAATTATAATAAAAATAATAACATTTTATTATGATTATGAAATCTCATATATTTAGCCTCTTTACATCAAATGAGAAGAGACTGTATCACTCGTGCGTACATACGGCTTACCGTCTCCAAATAGTAATACAATATATTTTCCATCAGTATCATTCATATATGGTTATTATGATGGGTTAAATGTTTATATAGAATATTTATGACATATTTACTCTTATTAAATTATAATATCATACCTACCTTCCATACCTTTGGAAAATGATAATGTCGTCCATGCGTACATGTGGACTAACACCTCCATGAAGTGATATAATTTTATCTTTTGTTTCTTTTTTAACCGGGTAGTAATAAGGATATATTTAAGGAATATATATGATATATATTTTTTTATACTGATTTTCTAAATTTAATTTATTATTTACCTTCCTTTTGTCACATACATCGAAAAATGAAAGTTGTCTTCATGCGTACGTATGGTCTACTGTCTCCATGATTGGTGTAATTATTTTTTATATCTCTATATTTTATGAATAACTCTAAAAATATATATTTTAAATATATATTATATTAATATAATTATTAAAATTCTATATCATATGGGTTCATGATCAATATACATGCACCAAACTATATAACTAGAATATACATGAAAAACGAAGAAGATATCACATGGAACAGTGATTTTAACGAAGAAGTGTTAACAAAAAGTGATAAAGGGATATAAATAAATTATGTAAGGTATGATATAAACTATTATAATCATATTATATAAATATAAAACATCTATATTTATTATACTAGAGGTTCCAACATGTTTTACGGAAGTCAAACCTAAGGTAATGAATTTTCTTCTCACTTTTGTTTCCCTGGGACACATGCCTTGTTCACAACTTATTCTTTTATGTGGTGTATATACTACCCATGAATTTATTTTATGATACTTATTATTAATTTTATGTTTATTTTAATATCCATCTAAAATTATTTATTTCATGGTAATTATGATACAAATGTTACCACAGCGATATAGTTTTTATGTTGTAATCTCATTATTTATCGGGAATGTTTGTGTTTAAGTTATAATGATTAAATATTTTGATATCTATCTTAATAAACTGAGTAATTTCTTTATCTTATTGTTATTTAAAAAAAATATATGTTTTATTTTCTTTCTCATTTCCTTAATTTGTCATGAAACCAAAAAATATGTTTTTAAATAAAATCGTCTCTATTTCACTATTAGGTCAAAAATAATTTTTCTTCCTTATCCATTTTTTATAAAAAGGTTTTTAATATTATCAAATGATTGTTTAAGTTTATATTTACACATTTTTTAATTTTTAAAAAATAAAATAAAAAAGAATATTCTTTTCATTTTCTAAATGAGGTACATTTTGACTTTTTCTAAAAAAGTATGAAATGCATTTTTTATTTTAATGTATATAGTATAATCATAATTTCCCAACATCATGATAGATAATTTATTTGAAGATTACTTTTTAAGTATTAAAAGTTGTTTTTAAATAAAATTATTTTCATAATAAATGGGAAATTTTTAGGCTTTAATAAATTTATTTTAAAGTGAAAACTATATTTTTCTCAATAAATATTCAAAGTGATCTTTCAAATTCATTTTTCATATAAGATAAAAATATTTGATGTTAATTATGGTTTAATGTGGATTTGATATAATGATACTATTCTTAATATTACACTGGGTGGTTAATATTTTTTATGAGATGTAAATGAGACCCATTTATTTCCCATAGTTTATGCTATATTGAATAGATAAAATGTTTATAAAACATTTTTTTCATTTCACAAATTGTGATATGATGATACGATGAGGGTTTTATGATGTTTTTGAACTCATAAGTATGGTTTTAATAATTTTATGGTGGTTATGTTATAACATAGGATTATAGTAATGTTATAACCAAGGACGGTGGTAACATTATAACCAAGGATGGTGGTAACATTATAATCGATGATGGTGGATATTTTATATCTGAGAATGATAGTAACATTTTAACTAAGGAAAATCGGAAAGTTATAACTAAGGGTGGGTGGTACCTATATCTCTCTTCACTAAATTTGGTGAATATTTAAATTTCATGAGATAAATAGGATTGGAATGGGAAGTGTTACTTTTTCAGTAAGGGACATTATTCACTGTGATAGTCTTGGGAATGAAACATGAAAACTATGATGGTGTGTGGAGTAAAACCATTCCACTATGATAGTCGTGGAAATGATACTTTAATACTAAAGAAAATATTTTTTATGCTTATGTTTATTCCATGATTCCATTTATTATTCCAATGTTTTGATCTCATGGCATATGTTCTCTGATTCCTTTATGATTCATGTATTTTGAACTACCAAGAATCATTCTATGAATCAAGATTATTATTTGTGATATGAAAGGTATGATTTTAAAATGTTATTCATATGTTACCATGCCCTTATGATCATGTTATCACCATGTGATAATTGATATCTCCCTTGTTTTCCCTTGCCGATCATCTGACCTCACCATTTCTTTTGTTTTATTTCCCAAGATTATGAAGAAAATTATTATGAATGACATGTCTAAGAAGGGTCCTAGTTATGAAGAAATTAATGGAATACAATATAGATATTTTATGAACTAGTAATTTATGTGTCGATGTTTCAAAATTTACTAGATCTGTATGATTTTGGAATAGATTTTTACATAATGTAATGAATATTCATCTACTAAGATGTGATATCTATGTCTAAAAATTTTGCATCTTTATAGTTGAGATCAGAGAAATGTTTAGTTAACCATTTGAAACTAGGACGAGATAACTTTTGTGAGAACCCTGAGATATGTCTAGGAATATAATAAGATACTAATGTGTCTGTAATTATCATGAATGGTCTGGGATAAACATAAGGTGTCATAAAATAATGTTCCATGATTTAGACATCTTATAAATGATTTTTCACGATTATATGGTTTTCCACTATGAATATTATTGCTCATACTATTCTTCTTAGTCTCTATCAATGGATATAACAAGTATGATTCGTGTTAATGTTATATGTAATGGATAATGAAATAATTTTCCTTATGAGAAACCAAATGTAATTGTATATGAAATTTGGAACCATGTGGTTATGAATAATTAGATATCCCGTTTTATGATTAAAAATCTCAACTTGGATGAGTTTTTTGACCCACCAAATAAGAGAAAGATAGAGTTTCGTAAATATTATAGAGGTAAGAAGATTCCACTTCCTATATACAAATAATGTAGGAAGGATAACTAGAATATATTTCTTAGAGGAATGGAGAGATGTTTTAGTGTTGAAAATAAGGAAAAAGAGTAATTAATTTCCTTATAAAAGTTAAATGTTCAATTCGTACAATGGATGAGAATATTTTTTTATACAAGGTATTATTGATGGATGCATATTATAAATGTGGAAGGTATGGTCATTATGAAAAAAAATATTTCCTAAGGGTAATGCTTGAGAATAGGATCAGAAAGGTTTTTTGAGTAAAGATATTTTTTGATGAAGATGAGACTACAAATGTCATATTAAAGGAATGAGGTATTAATGAATAATATGATGATGCTTAGTTAATGGTTTATGAATGAAGTGTAACGATTGAAGTGTTTTTGTATGGGATTTAAGAATTATATAAATGATATTTTGATATAATAATTCAGAAACATTGGATGATTAGTCCATAATATTTTTATTTAAGGATTTGAAAACATATGTTGAATGGAACCAATAACCAAGAAAGGTGATAATGTTTAGTTAATATAACCATATTATTGAAACTGGTGGTATATTATTGGTGAACATTAATTTTTTTACATATTTGATGACAATGTTATTTAGGTCATCTTTGATATATATTCAATACTCTGTGAACTAATTTGAGGAATAATGTTTTTGTTAATTTTTAGAATCATATATGTTGACATTTGAGGTTGACTTAAAAGTTACGTATAGCATCATGGGTTTAAGATTGATCATAAGTTCAATAGAAATTTTGAATTTTTAATTGATAGGATTTTAGGTGATTAATGATATTTATACAGATTTGTCTAATTTTGTATGAAGGGTTTAAAGGTTAAGTTGTTATAGAATTTCTAAGGGTACTATCTTTACAAGAAAAATTTTCATTTAAACATGTGATAATTCATTTATTATTTTAAGGATGTTCTTTTCAATAGGTTAATGGTCATTTATCAAGATGCAATGAAAGTGATCCTTTACAACCTTATTATCCCTACTATATGATTTGATCATCACTATCATGGGAAAATCTTAGTCAAATGATTTTTAAATTTTTTCAACATCCAAATAACCTAAAAGAAACTATTTGATATATCTAAATCCTTTCTAATTCTCCAAAAAATCTATAGATCATGGAATCCCTTTTATCTTATTTCAAAATCTCAATTTATCTATCTCATTTGAAATGGGATATACCAACAATGACATGAATATTTATTTTTTGGAGATATAGTTATCATACTAGAAGATAAAGGGGATATCAATAGAATAAAAGAAGACCCTAATGTCGGTATTTAATGTATAAATTATAGTATTTTGATCCAAGTATGAAACATGATTGAATTTATATTTAATAATCGTAAGTACGTATTTCATATCATTTATTTATAGGAATAAAGTATCAATGGATACTACAAAGAATCATGGTTAATGGTTTAAGAATATTTTTATAAAGTGTACAGAATTATGATGTAGTGATATTTTTTCCACATTATAAGAATCATGAAACACCTAAGGATTATTCTATTCTAGGTTTTTTTCAAAATTTGTAAATATATGTTATATGGAGTAGTTACTTAAAAAAATTCTTAATGAAAAAGTGATATTTTTGGGAAATGTCTATTGATATTAATAAATATTTGAATTATATGTAGCACCGTGTATTAACATGTGAAATTTTTTTTGTAAGGAATAATTCCATTAAATTTTATGGACATAAGTTTAAATGTATTTATAAACTTTATGTTTTATATGATATTTAATTTCTAGGTAATTATGGGTAATTACAATTTGGGAATATATATTTTATCACGTAGATTACCATGGTATTGATAATTGATTAAAGAAAAATATTTTTCATTTCAAGTAAGTATATTTCCATAAGATCTCAGTCTAGATGATAAATTACTTCATAAACATTATGAAAAGGATCTTGAAAAAATAATTCTATCCTATTATCTACTTTTCCAATGAGTGGATGGCCTTTTCTACACCTTATTCTGTTATAGTTTTTTGGTTGTTAACTTTTTGAAGATTATTCAATTTATTTTTTTCAATTATCACTATCACTATCCATAATCATTTGGATATTAATTTTTTTATTCTATGATCATATCTTCACTTCCCAATAATGTTATCATTTTTGGAAACATATTATTTTTTATCCCAGATTACCTTTTTTACTTCCCTTTCTCTATTTTAAAGAGGAAGTTTTATTAACCACTTTTACGATTTTTGTTTCCACAAAATAATTTTCAAATTTCAATCCTTGAATACCAAATAAAAAAATTTAGGATTAAATTAATTAAATTGTGGTTGAATGTAAAACCCTAATATTTTATTAAATATTTCTTTTAAAAATATTAACTTCTTTAATGTTTATTACTTATAACAACGAATTTAAACAAACTATGATACATAGTTAAAAATATCATTATTTGAAGTTATTTCCTACCCGCTAAATTGGCAGGTACAAATAGGATTAACTTCTATATGAAATATAAATAAATTTCTTAATTATAGTAAATTTATTAATAAATTCTTAGTAAATAATCATTTAATTTTTGGAAAAGTCATTTTATTCTTCAAACATATGTTTTCTTCAAAAATTATTTTATATCTTTTTTTGATAAAAAATTATAATTAATTTAAATAACTTTTATAAAAATTATTTGAAAACAAAAAATTCATTTTTTGAATCATCTTATAAAAATTATCTTCGAGAGAAGTTTTTTTTATTTTTCTGAAAATATTTACTTTTCAATGAATAGTGAAATTATCGAATTTTTTAAGTGTCACTTATTTTCATTAAATATAGTAATTTCAAGTCAAGTTATATTTTTGATTTAGTATTAAATTGAAATATGATCCATTTTATTGGTAGTAATCAAATTTATTTTATTTTAATCAACAATTTTCATGATTTTTTTATAAATATATTCTTATGCCTAAAAACATATGTTTTTAAAACTATTTTGAAGTGCATAATATTTTCCATTTTATTTATTTAAAATAACCCACAATGAAGAAAGATTTAAATTAAATTAAAATATTATATATATATATATATGAATTTAAATTCTTATAATTAATATTACTATTCATGGATTTAATGTAAAATTATCTTGTTCATGAAAAATGCATTTTCCTAAAAACCTGTTTTCATTGTGTTTGGATCACTTATTTTAAAATTTATTTATTCCACTTATAGTTATTTACTTTTATAAAAATAATTAAATATTTATAATAATTAGGTTAAAATTTGATAAATATTGCCTTAATATTTTTGGTCAATATGAGTGTTAAATGTGGTCGAATTTATCACCTCATAATGGGTAAATTGGGTTAATATATGTTAAAACTAAGTAATAAGGACGTAATGTTTCATCATAATTCACATTAGATGAAGTTAATTCGACCTTTATCACCTTAGATTATAATATGATTTATTTAATGGACAATTTTCATTGAAAATGACCAATATAATAAATAATAAAAAGAGATATACAAAATGTCACTCTCTTGGTTTTAAATATCCCTTACATGTCCACATAGGGAAAAATAAAATTATTAATGATTATAAGTGTATATTTTGAGATTAATGAAATTATTTTCATGATATAAATATATTTCAAATTGTGGGTAATTATATTTTGACCTTAAATTCTTATACAACACCGATGTCGTATATCTTCACCGAACAAAAAATATTATAAATGATTTTAAAAACATTAAAAGTAATACAATTTGAGTGATTTAATGTGTCCCACATATTTTATAGATTAATATGATATATTAGTGTTACATTAAATAATTATATTTTAATTTAAACTCTTTTATTTATGTCTTTTAAGTCCAATTAAATGAATAGTGTCAAATTTAGAAATAATGATATTGTATGAATGTTATATTTCATTAAATTACTTAAAAATAATAAAAATAAATAAATAGAACAATGGAGATATTATATGCTATAAAATTTAATTAATTCCCCATTGATAGGCTATTTAGAACTATTTTGATCGATAATTACTTTAATATATTTTATTCTTATAAGAAATTTTATTGGTGTCCATCCCCTAAAATATAAAAGAGAACCCATCCTTTCCATTGTTCACACCACTTTGAGCCTTCTAGATCAACCAAAATAATAAAGTTTATCTTCTAAAATACCCTAAACACATTATAGATCTGATTTTATTCCCAAAATACCAACCCAAAATCCCTTAGAAGGATATTTAAAGTACTGGTTTCAAAGAATATGGAATCTTCTTAACCGGTCACTTTATTTATTATTATTATTTTACCACATCTAAATCTCTTATGTTATTCATAAACTAAAAAATTAAGTATAATTATTATAATTAAATTTTATTATGATTATAAAACATCCTCTATTAACCCTCTGCCCATCAAAAGGGAATTGAAAGTATCACTTGTGTGTACATACAACTTATAATCTCCATGTAGCGATACGATTCATTTTCTATCACCATCATTCACATATGGTTATTATGATAGGTTTAATTTTTATACATATAATTTATGAAATAATTATGATTTTTTTATTATAATATCATATCTACCTATTTACCTTCCAAACCATTGGAAAATTATGATGACATTCATGCATACGTGTGGGCTACCACCTCCACGAAGCGATGTGATTTTTTTCATTTCTATTTTACTTCTATGGTAATAAGGATGTATTTAATAAAAATATATGATATATAATATATAGTAATGATTATTTATTTTTGAGTTATTTTTTACCTTTCTTTTATTCAATCTGACAAAAAATGAAAATATTTTCCCTACATATGTATGGCATACTATCTCTATAAACGATGCAATTTATTTTTTTCTGTTTATTTTATGAATCAATATAAACATGTATATAATAAATATATATGATATTTTTATAATTATTAAAAATATTAATATTATTTTACCATTTTGAAAATACAATTACGAAACTATCGAACCATATCATACATGAAAAATGAAGTATATATCACCCAAAATTGTGGTTTTAATAAAGAAGTGTTAAACATGGGTGATACAAGGTTATAAATAAATCATATATGGTATTATATATATGAATATAGTTATATAATATATTTATAATAAATATATATTTATTATACAGGAGATTCCAATTTATATGAAGGGATTCAGAACTAAGGTAGGGGATTTTCAACTCAATTTTATTTTTTTGTGACACATGCCTTATAGTGTAACACCCCAAAATTCTGAAGTAAAATGTTTTATTCGATATTTCATATGACACACATCATCAATCACCTAAGGGGTTATAATATCCTGAGACCTTATAATATATTTCATATTTTAAATACAGTCAATATAATCTATATATTAAAGTGCATGCAACACTGAGTTAGAATGTGTTACATGCAAGAACTACTTTCTTCAATAACTAAAATTACACACAAACTGAAATTTAACTGAATAATAAAATATTATTAAATAGTATTATTTAATATAATAAGATATAACATAGTAGTTAAATTAGTATTTATGAATATGATTAAATAAATTATGAAAATATATGGTTCAAAAAAATATAAAATTATTTCATTGGTCATAACTTAATTAGAAATAAATATAACTACCAATTGAATATAAAAAGAATATTTTTATAGAAAACTATTTTTATGATCACAAAATTATTTTACCCTAATAAATTAAAATAATTAAAAATAGTGAGTGATATCAATGTAATATATTTATTATATATTCTATATAAAATTTTTGATATCCATAAAATATATTTGATAAGCATAATATAAGAATAAACCCAATTTTACACACAAAACCCTATATTTTTTATTAAGGGATTTTTACAACCTTTTAATGTAAGAACTATTTTAAATACATTTTTTGGAACTTTTATAGATTATATAATTCAAAATAAACATCATATTTGAAATTAAAAAATAAAAAATTAGGTTAGGGTTAATTTTTGGTATTTTTCTCTGAGTTTTGTTTTTTAATGAATGGTGAAAAATACTGAATTTTATTTCAAAAATGATTTCTAATCAAATTTATTTATAAGGATAAATTACATTTTAAATTGGTTTTAATGTTTAATTTGATTATATTTTTATCAATTAATAAAATTTAGGTCATTCTAGTCAAATTCACTTTGAAATTGGATATAAAAGCATAGAAAACATCTGGACGTTTTATATAATAACCCTCGTTTTCATCTCGTCTATGGGATAAAATTCAAATTAATTTCTCCCACTTATGGGATTATAATTTGTAAAAATTGATTCAATATTTGGAATCAAAATAATTTATAATTTTTTATATGTTGAACTTATTTTTTGACCAAAAATATTAATGAAAGTAATTAAAAATTCATTATAATGATTAAGGTAAAATTAATCTTAATAAGGAACTAAATCATTCCTAAAATGACCTAGACACTTGTCCAAGAGCCATTTTATGGATATATTTCAACCATATCCTCCCTCTGATAAATCATGATCCATTATGGGATCCACTTTCCGTGGAAAAATATGTGTGGAATTCCCTTTCCGGAAATTTACAAGAGAGTCACACCTCCTCTACTACAAAAAATGACTCATATCCTCCCACTTCCTCACAACTATAAAGCCACATTGTCATGAAAAATATCTACCAAAATTGTTTCTAAAAATTCCTCCCCTAATCCTAGAAGTCTCACATTGGTCAGAAATAAATCCAAGTAATCCCTTTTGAGGAAACCAAAGGAGTTACCCGGATAAGAGATAACAATCTTCCTCAAGATCTTTAGTTTTATTTCATTCTAAACTCTTCAATTATTTTTATTAACTTATTATATAATAACAAAAGTATCTGAAATATACTACAATTTCATTATATAAAGTTTTATACCTAAACTTATAGAAAATTCCATCTAATGGAAAATGAACTTACCATTTATGTGTACGATGAACTACCACCTCACGAAATGACGATTGTTCACTATTTCTTTACCACCTTTCAGGGTAGGAATTATTATATAAAATGTGTTTATATGTGATATATATGATATTTAAAATTCATTTATTATTATTTAATTCTTTTATAAAACATACCTCTATACCTTTGTTTTTGTAAATATGATAACATCGTTTGTCAAAGCGTGGACTACCGCCTCCTGAAAGAGATGTGATGCATTCACAATATACATGGAATGTATTAAGGATAATTTTAATAAACCCATTTAACATATATGAAATAGATATAATACTATAATTATAATATAAATATGTATCATTTAATTTTCATTCTTTTAATATGAAAAAGAAATGAATGTAACGTTTATACGTACGTACGACCTACTATCTCTTTGAATGGTGCATTTCATTTCTTATCACTAAAATTTATAAACCATTATATATAAATATTTATTGAATATATAAGATAATTAATTAAGGTTTTTCATTCTGGGGATGATGAAATCATGATCCAATTAATAGGATCAGTAAATAAAAAGTCAAAAATTACTCAAGAAACTACGCAATTAACACCTGAAATTGTTAAAATAATGAAAGTGTGTTAAAAATGGGTAATAACATACTACAAGATGTTAATATATAAAATTATAAATTTTATTAGGGTTATCATATAAGCTATTTCCATGTTTAAACCCCTTATACATGAGGTTAAAGTATGTCCTCCTGAAATGAAATGTAAGGTAAGGGATTTTCATCTCACTTTCTACATCCGTGAGATAAATGTCAAGTTCACCACTTACTTATTTTTTATTGTGTATCTAATACCCATTTGAATATATTATATCATTAATTATTTTATCTTAATTAAATTTAGAACTTTAATTTAGTATTATTCGTTCATGATGATTATGATATAAAATGTTTCAAAGTGGTATGGGATACATTGGGATGTTTAATGTTTATTTTCCTCAACAATAATTTTAATGATATTTCAATGGTATTTCCATTTGAGAAAATTATATGAACATATTTAAATAAAACCTTTCATTTTCTTCTCCTATGGTTACTCATGACCTTTATCGTTAAATAGTTTCATTTTTCACTCTTTGGTACATCACGTGTTTTAGAAAATGTTTTTAAGAAAACCTCACTTCATTTCTCTATTTTTCAGAGAACCACATTTCTTCTAAAACCCATGTTTTCTAAAAATGTTTCCAAATTTTTTTTTAACATTTAAAAAGTAATCTATAAAAAAAATTACCCTCTTTTCTTATAAGAATTTTTTCAAAAGAATATTCTAGTCTTTTTACAAACAATTAATTTTATAACATTTTTACCATGAAAAATAGAATTTTATTTTTTACATGATATGGAAAACAAATATTTCCACACCATCATTTCATTGAAGATTAATTTTGATTTGTAAAATGGATACTTTAAAAAGAAAATTTTTTCAAAAGTTATTTTCAATGAAAAGGTTTTTCAAAATTATTTTTCAAAACCAAAGTACATTTTCCTCAAGAATTTTTTTAAAATATATTTTTATAATATTTTAATTAATCAATAACCAAAACCTTTTATTTTACTCCTATTGGGATATTTTTTATTGATACCATCCTTATTATCCCCTTATATGGTTTATGATGGATTTTTTCAAGGATAATATTAACATTCACTTCCAGGATTCCTTTGTTAATCCCCTTGAAATATTAAATTTCCTTTGTTCATTAGACATTGAATTTGTTGTAATTATCTATATCATTTATCATAGATATATTCATAACCTAAAATGTATATAATTTTTACATTCAATGTTTAATTTGTTTCTTATTTGATTAATATGGTAAATATAGATAAAAACGTCATCTTTATTCGATATGAATATTTGATAAGGCATCTTATTTATTTTGACTATTATACATGAGGAATGATTTGGACTCACAATGAAAGGTTGTGATTGGACATTATATAGCTCTTTGATGCATCAATAGGTTCTCATGAGAGAAATAATTTTCACAAATAAACAATATATTAAACCATCTTGTTAAATATCTTAACAGTATAGGTTTTCATGTGCCTCAGATATTATATCCAAAAAATTAAGTATTTCTTTCATTTTGAAATTTTTTTTATTTGTAAATGATATTTTTCATAGACCTATCTATGGATTTATTTCATTTTTAGTTAATTTATTACATATAATGTGATATCATTTATTTACATTTGTAAATTGATCATTCTCATTGATTAGTTATTTCTTCCATTTTACTTTATGCTTTATGTGTAGTTGATATCACCCTTATTATGTTTCCTTTCCCCAGGATTCCAAGAAGTTTACTAAGAAATATATAAAAGAATATGATAGATTTGAATAAATTTATTATCCTCTGAAAAAAATATATGTTTCATTTAGTGTATTCAGCTTCAATGTAATAATCTTGTATGTATCTAGTATACCAAGACTATAAAATGGTTCGGTCCTTTGGGACGTGATTTACTAGTAATTATGCCTAATTAATTGATAGCAGACACCAGCTCTAGGATTTATGGGTTAGGGTTACTATAGTTGGCATTAGTACAAGTTTTTTATCACCCTTGGGAACTATATTTAGAAAAACCAAGAATATAGAACATAAACCGAATATAGAATTTGAGGATAAGTATAGATAACATATGAGAATATTATTAGGATAGATATTATATGGGTGTTACTATAAATACATCTCTATCTAGATAAAAAAAAGTGTATGTGGTTTTGGAACATACCTACCTAGGGGTAGCAACTCTGACAATGTTTGTTAGTCCTGACTCGGAAAAACCTGGTACATGACAACGGTCCTTACTGCTCAACTGTTTTGGCACTCCCAGGGGATACGATAAGAATAATTACTATTTTTAACAAAACATTATGAAATATATGAACATGTGATGAAAATAAATAACCTAGGTTAGATATAAGGTTTTATAATTTGAATATATGTTGTTAGGATTTAGGAATCCTAAAAATGATATTATGGATAAACTCTAGATAAAGAAATTATCTAAGTGGATGAAGTATTTGTGTATTAAAGTTGTATAGAAACCCTTTATTGAAAGTATATTTAGTGATTTACCTTATTTCAAGTATGTACATCATATTTATTTTGGAAATTATATTAAACTGGTTTTATAAAAGGAAAAAAATTTATGTTGGGTGACAACCCATCGAATCCAGCAAGGTCATGGGACTTGAAACCATGATCGAAGGACGGTAAGTGTTTGACGCAAACTGCTAACCTATGTAATGTTTTGGTTAATATGTCATTGTTTTTAGTGAGAAAATTCGATGAATAGACGCTAATTATAAACCAGTAGTGTTGATTTTCATGTTTAATGATTTGTGTATTAACCATATTAGTTTTGGAAAATATTTAGAGACAAATAGTCATACTTGTGACTCATTAAAGGGACATAAGATCCTTTATAGATGTGTTTTAGTGCTTCAAACAACAAAGATAATTTTTGGATATACATTTAAGGTTATAAAGAATGAATAAGAATTTGATCAAAGCACAACCAAAGGATGAAATTATGTTTAACGATATAAATCGAGTAAGTATACATAGTAATTAATAGAATTTCCCAACATTAGAGAAATCACTTAGAAATAAAATGTTGTCGTAATACCTTAATTTTTGTTGAACTGATGGTTTTCTAAATCATAAAAGATTTATGGATTTGAGGCCCTAAACATTATATAAATCATTCAATTTTCTATGATTTATTACCTCAATCAATCCCTATAAATATTTATGATTTTCATCCATGTATGTATATCTACTTGCCACTAATGTCCTCCTAATTAGAGATCTAGTTATATGTTATTCAATGTGACCTTTTTACTTCTCATTATCTATTTTCTAGATGATGTTTTATAAACCATTCTCATGGTGTGGGATTTCAACATAGGGAGAATCAAGAAATATATTTCCAAGATCAAGTTTAAATTATGAGGACTCAATTTATTTAATCTTGGTAGAATGTAATGCAATCAAATTCTGAAGTAAAATATTGTATTTGACAGTGTGTATGACACGCATAACCAAGCACTTAAGAAAATATAATATCCCATGACATTATAATACATTTAATATTTTAAATTGATTAAATATATTATATATATTTCAATGTGTACAACACTGAGTTATCATACATTACATGGAGGAGCGTCTTTCTCTGATTTCTTGCATTATACATTAGACCAAGTTTTATATAATAACAACATATTATTAAATATTATTATGTAATATATTAAGTTATAACTTTACTACTAAATTAGTGTTTATGAATATAATTAACTAAATTATTAACATATTTCGTTCAAATAAATATAAAATGAATATATTGGTCAAAAATTAATTATAAATGAATATAAAAACCGATTGTATATAAAAACAATATTTTTATAGAAAACTATTTTTATGCTCACAAAACTATTTTACCTTAATAAATTAAATTAATTATAATTATTGATTTATATTAATGTAATATATTTATTATATATTCAATATAATTTTTTTTATATTCATCCAAAATATTTTCTATGCCTAAGATAAGAATAAACCAAATTTTATACATAAAACCCTATATTTTTATTAAGTTATTTTTACCACAATTTAATAGTGAACCTATTTTTAATCCATTTTTTTGCAATTTTATAGATTATATAGTCAAAATAAAATCCATATTTGATATATAAACAAAAAAATATGATAAGATGAATTGTTTTTTATTTTTTGTAAAGTTTCATTTTTTAATGAAAAGTAAAAATACTGAATTTTAATTCAAAAATTCTTTTTCATAAATTTTATTTATAAGGTTAACTTATATTTTAATTTGGTTTCAAAGTTTCATTATGAAAAAATTTATCATTTAATACATTTTATTTCATTGGAATAAATTTCACTTTCAAATTGTATATAAAAACATTGTATACTTTCAGATGTTTTCATTTTAAAATCCCAATTTGTCATCCCATCTGTGGGATTAAATTTAAATTAATTTCTTCCACTTATATGATTAAAATTTAGAAAAATTGATTACATATTTTTAAATATCATAATTTATAATTCATAATAAATTCAATTTATCTTTTTACCAAAAATATTAGTTAAAGTAATTAAAATTAATTACGATGATTAAGGTAAAATTAATTTTAATAAGGGAATAAACCTTAATCTAAAGGGACAAAATGACCTAGAAACTAGATAAAGATCATTTTTATAAAAATATTTATAACATAGACTCACTTATATATAAATTTTTCAATTATGGGATCCTCTTTTCATGGGAAAAACATGGGTGGAATTAACTTTCATAAAATTTATAGGAGTGTCACTCCTCCACTATAAAAAGGTGTCATCTCCTCCCACTTCCTTAAACATCTCATGCCACTTTGGATCAACAAATATATGAAAAAATAGTTCCTAAAAATTCCTACCCACATCCTAGTATCCTCTCCTTAGGAAGAAACAAATCCAAGGAATCCATTTGGTAAAATCCAAAAGTAGTTACCTGAATTAGATGTAACAAACTTTCTCAAGCTATTTAGTTTTATTTATTTCTCCACTCTTTCAATTATTATTATTAAATTATTATATAATAAAGAAGTTATCCTAAATATACTTATATGTTTTTATATCAATTTTTCTTCCTAAAATTACACACACTTCCATCTAATGCGTAAAAAACATACCATTTATGTGTATGATGAGCTAGCGCCTCACAAAATGATGATTGTTTATTCTTCCTTTATAGCATCTCATGCTGGGAATTATGATGAAAAATATTTCTATATATTTTTATATTTGATATATTATATTTATTTATTATTCTTTAATTATTTTAAAACAAAAATATTTATACCTTCCATTTTTTTAAATATGATAACATTGTTTGAGAAATTGTGGACTACCACCTCCTCAAAGCTATGTGACTCGTTCACAATATACATGTAATGTATTGAGGATAATATCAATAAAAATATGTAACATATATGAAATTTATATGATAATTTAATTGTAATATACATATTTATCATTAACATTTTATTGTTTAAATTAGAAAAAGAAATGAAAGTAGCATTCATGCGTACGTACAGATTATCATCTCCAGGAATGGTGAATTTCATTTCTTATGTACAAATATTATTGACTATTATAAATACATATTTATTGAATATATAAGATAACTAAGCCTTATTTTCGTTATATATATTATTAAATAATTATCTAATTAATAGTATAGTCAAATAACAATTCAAAACTTACTCGAGGAACAAGGCAATTAACTCCTGAAATAGTTGGAGTAGCTCTTAGCTTTGGCCGAGAGCTCCTAGTCGTGCTTAGTGTATCGCAACCTCTTCATCGGCTCTTCAGATCTGGTCCAGCAGCTGGCCCCTTCTTCGGTCGACGGGCCTTCGACTTTAACAGCAGTGGCACTCCTGGTTCCAGTTAAGCTTCATGAGGCAGTTTCTGTCGTGGTTTCGCACACACTATGCTTCATCTACGGTATTGATACTTGGATTCAGCGACACGTGGAAGTTGTAGATCTGACTCTTCTGCAACCCACAAATGGTCTCCATTGGATTACTGCTTCTTGATTTGGCTTGGGCCTTTATGCTACGGTGCCACTCGGCGGCGACAAGGGTGGTTCTCAGGTCAGCTTTTGAATTTTTACAGCGGCGGGAGGGTGTTTCTCAGCTTTTCCCTATTTTCTTTACTAGTTCGTGGTCTCGTGGATTTTGTGGCATGTCTTGTCTCCTTATTCCCACCTGCTCCTAGATCTTCTCTGGCTTCCAATTCCAGTTCTCCTCTCCATGTCGGTGTGGTGCTATGGTATACAATGGAGTTTTGGGATGTGATCTCCGGGCAGGTGATGGTGCTGATGGCGGCTCGTCCTACGATGAATTTTTCCCTTCTCAATACTAAGGTTCTTGGTTTCATGATTTTTTTTCGGATTGTTAGAGTTGATGCTCTGGTTTGAGGTCTTTTTGGTTTTTTCCAGACCGTTGTTACCGGCGAGTTTCTATCGCCGGTGTTGAAGATGTCGATACAACGACGGTGATTCATTTTGTTCGGTTCATGGATTCTGCGGTGCCTGTGATAGCGCAACTATGACGATGATCCTGTGATTCTGGTATGGTGCGACAGTTCTGGCAATGATGGTGTCAAGATTTCCTCGATGAACAACACTGATGATGGTGGATCGGGCGACGTGTTGCCTTGATTCGCGTAAGGTGGAGGGCTCGAGGGTGTTCGAGTTTTCAAATTTGAATGTGGTTCTGTTTGTTTTTGGTTTTGAAATTCAAATTTTGGATTTTGTAATGTTAATGTTGTATTTGAATTCTGAAGTGTTCGGATCCCACTAACCCATAAATTGGATTTAGAAAATTTCAAAAAAATAGATTTTGAGGAGGAGAACACCTGAAATAGTTAAAATAATGAATGTGTGTTAAAAAATAGGTAAAAATATGTTATAAGAAGAAAATATATGATATTATAAATATTATTATGGAATCTTTAAAATTTATTATCATTTTTAAACCCCTTATATATGAGGTTGAAGGATGTTCAACTGAAAGGAAATACGAGGTAATGTATTTTCATCTCAATTTTTACATTTGTGAAATAAATTTCATGTTCACCACTTACTTATTTTGAGTGTTATATTTACTGAAAATTTTGATATTTTCAACATGGAATATTTTATATTCATGGTATTTAAAACATTCATTTCATATTATTCCTTCAAGAGGGTTTTCTTTAAAATGTATCAAAGTGGTATGGGACACCTTGGGATGTTTAGAAATTATTTCTCTCAAAAATAATTTTAATGGTCTTTCAATGGTATCACATTTGACGAAATTATATGATTGTTGTTGAATAAAACCTTTCATTTTCTTATCCTCTTGTTACTCGTGACCTTCATCCTAAAATAGTATAAGTTTTCTACTCTTTGGTACTTAAAATTTTTTAGGAGGTGTTTTTAAGAAAACCAGACTTCATTTCTCTCTTTAGTCGGAGAACCTGTTTTCTTCTAAAAACCTAATTTTTTAAAAATGTTTTCAAAAAATGTTTTTAACCTTTCGAAAATTATTTATTAAATAAACTTTTACCCTCTTTGACTTTTACATATGTTTTCAAATGAATCTTCTTTTTTCTTTTCCAACAAGGAATTTTTCAAACCATTTTACCAAGAAAAAGGAACATTCTTTTTTAATTCATGCAATATTTATGGATTTACCCACCATTATTTATTTGATTAATTTTTTTTAATTTTTTAAAATTATAGTTTTTATGATTTTTTTTCAAATTTTATTTTTAATGAAGTTTTTCTTCAAAAGTTTTTTTCAAAACACAAGAAAATTTTCCTCAAGAAAGTTTTCAAAATATCTTTTTATAATATTTCCCTTAATCAATGACAACAACCCTTTATTTTAATCTTCATGGGATATGTTTTTTTGATACCATCCTTATTCTCTATCTAGATGGTTTATTATTGATTTATAAAATGATAGTATTCATATTCCCTTCCCTGATTCCTTTGTTAATCCCTATAAAATATTCAATTTCTTATGATCATTTGAAATTGAATTTCCCCTAATTAGACATATAATTTATCATGGATATATTCATTGCCTAAATCATAAATCATTTTTACATAATGTGTTTACTTTTATAGTTATTTTATTAACTAGAGAAATATAGATAAATCCCTAATTTTTATTCAATATAGATATTTTATAATGCATATTATTTATTTCGACTAGTAGATAAGAGGAATGATTTAGACTGGAAATAATGGGTGGGGCCTGGACTTTATATAGCCCCTTGAGGTATAGATAGGTTCTCATGAGAAAAATTAGTTGTGAAAATCAGAATAGTTTGAACTAGCTTTTGAAACGTCTTAACGGTATAGGTTTTTATGTACCTTAGACATGACATCCAAAAATTATGAATTTCCTTCATTTTCACTCAGTTATGATTTATCCAAGATATTTTTCATCGATATATCTATGGATTCATTTCATTTTTAGTTTATTTATTATACGGCATGTGTTCTCAATTATTTACTATTCAATGTAGATTATTCTCATTAATTAATTATGTCTTCCACTGTACTTTACCATTATTGAGAATTTGAGATCACCCTTATTTTGTTTCCTTTCCGTAATATTCCAAAAAATGCTCTATAAAAGATATTAAAGGATACACTATATGTTTATAACATTATTATCATCGAAAAAAATATGTTGTAATTAGTGTATTCAATTTTTAATGTAAGGATCTTGTGTGTATCTAGTTTACTAAGACTACTAAACTACTCAATCCTTGGGACACTATTTACTAGTTTTTTATGCTCATGTAATTAATAACAGACACCAGATCTGGGATGTTTGGGTTTGAGTTTCTATATATACACCACTTATTCCTTTATGTGGTTTATATAGTGCCCATGAATTTCATTTAGGATTATTATTATGATTTTTTTGTGGAATTAAATTTCCATATCAGGTTATTTCTTTCATGGTAATAATGATTAAAATATTGCCAAATAGATAAGGGTTTTAGGTTATAATCTCATTAATTATTTTGATTATTTATGGTTAAGTTATGATGATGATATATTATACTCGATCTATCAAGAAGTTAATAAATATTCTTATAATATGGATACTTATTTAAAAATAATGGTTTCATTTCATTTTCCAAATCTTTTGTTTTTAAGAAACTGAATATATGTTTTTAATGAAAATCTTCTTCATTTCTCTTTTCGATAAATAAACCTTCTTATTTTATAGACTTTTTAAAAAAAAAAAATTTAAAGAATTTTTTTATTATTCTCATATGATTTTTTAATGTCATTTTTACCCTTTTTTGAATTTTTACAAATTATATTAAAAGTAACCTTCTTGTTATTTTCTAAATGAGGTACTTTTTTACTTTTTATCCAAAAGTGTGAAAGGAATTTTTTTATTTTAATATATACATCATGAACCAAATTTATTACCATCATGATTGATCAATGATTTGAATTTTTTTTTTAAATTTTTCAAAATATTTTACAAATAAAATTTATTCCTTAATAATTGAGAAATTTTTATGTTTTTAAAAGGTTATTTCAAATAAAAAAGTAATTTTTTCTCAATAAAGTTTCTAAGTGATCTTTTAAAGTAGTTTTCCATCTAAGTTGAAATATTTGAGGTTAATTATTATTTAATGGGGATATGATCCAATAATACTGTTATTAATATTTTTATGTATGGTTAGTGTTTATATTGATGATATTTTTATGAAAACCATTTATTTTCCATGGTTTATGCTATGGTTAATTTATGAAATATTTATGAAACATGTTTTATTTCCACAGGTAATGATGTGATGATATAATAAATGTTTTATGATCTAGTGGCACTCATATGTATGGTTTCTATTATGTGATGGATCTTGGATTATAACCAATAATGGTGTTTACATTATAACCATGGACTATGATTATGTCATGAATAAGGATGTTGGTTATATTATAACCAAGGATGATGGTTATTTTATAAAAAAAATGATGGTGGTTATGATATAGCCAAGGATAGTGGTCATGCTATAACTAAGGATGGGTGGGTCCTATATCTCCATCCAATGCATTGGGTAAGGATTGATATCTCATGTGATAAATTGGACTAGAATAGTGGTTGAACCAAGTTAATTAAGGTACTTTTTCCACTGTGATAGTATTGGGAGTCAACCTTGACTACAATGATGGTTTGGGGTTTGAAACCATTCCTCTATGATAGTATTGGAAATAATCCATTACTACTAAGGAAATGATTTTATATTTTTATGTGTATTCCATAATTCAATGTTTTATACCAATGTTATGCTTCCTTGGATTATGTTATTTGATACCTTTATGATTCATGTTTTATGAACTATAAGGATTTATGACATGACTCATGATTATTATTTATTATATAAAGGGTTTGATTTTCAAATACTATATTCCAGTTCTCATACCTTATCTTCTTGTTATAATCAAGTGATCATTGATATCTTCATTTTTAACCTGTACTAAACATCCAAGCTTAACCTTTATTGTGTTTCCTATCCCCAGGTTATGAAAAATTGTTCAATTTATGATATTCCTTAGAAGAGTGTTGGTTATTAAGAACTTAGTAGGTGATGATATGGATCGTTTATGAACCAGTTGTTTTTGTGTCCATGTTTCCAATGACACTAGACCAATATTATTGTGGCATGGATCCTAATGTTATTTAATGAATATTCATCTACTAAAATATGATATCTATATATGAAAATTTTTGGTTTTTTGTAATGTAAATATTTTATAAAATAGTTTTCTATGTAACCATGTTTCCAAATACACTAAACCTATATTATTTTTAAACAGATTATAATATTATGTAATGAATATTCATATATTATGATATAATATCTATGTATGAAAATTATGGGTCACTATATTTGGTATCATAGAAGGGTTTTGTTACAATTATAAAATAGTATGAGAAAAAATTTAGTGATAACCCTTAGGATAATCCTATGTATAAGAGAACATCATAAGTTATGGTAAATAAGGGAGTATTTTTTCCTAGAAAAAACATCACTATCTAGATACTATAAGTGTATATGGTTTTAAAATAGATGAATCTAGTAGTAATAACCCCAAAAAGAGTTATTTGAGTATATCTTGACTATCCTCCTCATGCATAGTGAGTATTCCCTTATTGTGCACCTAGTTTGATGCTCTTATGAGATATGATTGGGATAATTCACATTTTATTTATATATCATTATGAATGATTTTAATAGATGAAAAGAATGGATGACGTAGTTTAAACTTATGGTGTCATAATATGAAAAAAAAGGTGCATGATTTAGTTATCTTATAAATTATTGTTCATTATAATGTGGTTTCCCTCTTTGATTATTTTTGCTGACACTATAATTTTTTGTTTTAGTCAATGGTTGGAACCTAAAGTAATTGTGTTAATGTTGAATGTGATGGAAAATTCAATGATTGTCCTCCTAATAAACCAAATATTATGGGAGATATAATACAATAATTATTTATATTCTTATGAAAAATTCTCAAACTATAAATCAAAACGATCATCCAAATGAACAAAGGAGGGAATAATGTTATCTTTAGTTCTTCATGAAGCAACATCCATCGTATTTTAGTGGTTCCAAAGATTCTTAAATTATTAATAAATAGACCAATACAAATGAAAAATATTTTTTATTGTCCTATGTTTGAAACATTAAAAAATAATTTTAGATGATTACCATTTGGATAGGGAAGTAGATCAATGGTGGAATCTTATTAAGAACACAAGGAAATAGGAATAAATTAACTATATAGAGTGAGATGGATTTATGATATTATTTATAATAAGTAATTTCATCATATTCTTTATAAAAAAGGGAAAAGGTAATAGTTCAGCTCAATTATAAGTATAATGAATCCATTAATACCTATCTATAAAATTTTACAAGACTTATGAGGTAATCTTCAAGTATTATCATCCAACCAGAAATTAATACAGGACGATTATTTAGTTCCTTAAAATAAATTATTTAAAGGTAATTATCTATAAGGGACTTCATTAACTATGATGGAATCATTCAATGTGATATTAAGGTGTAAATTGAGATTTCTAATACCCATCAATATCATGGATCTGATAGGAAAGTAAAGAAGTAATTCAAAGTAAATTCATAAACCATAGAGGGAAGAAGATGATATTTCATTTATGAATAATGTGTGGAATGAAACCTTAATTAAATTAAAATAAGGAGATGGTAAATATTTTAAGTGTGGATAGGAAGTTCATTAAGAAATCCAAAATCTATGTGATGGGAGGAATAATAATTTTAATAATGGATAAAAATTTCCACATAATTCCCCAAAACATTCCAATATTTCAAATGCATAGAGTATGGGAATTATTCTAACCATTGATAAAATATAAATATTAATGATTATTATTGAATTAAATAACCTCTTAATCCTAGAGAATAAGTTAAATATCACCTAAAAAGTATTTCTAATGAGGAGTGTGATAACTATGTTGTGAAAGTTACACTTACCATGCACTGTGGAACTATTAATGTCTAATTTGATTCTAGATCTACCCACTCTTTTTTAAATGAATAATTTTTTAATGGTATCCTAATACCACCTCAATGGTTTCATATTGAATTAGTAGTGAATACTCATATTTTTATGATGATAATATCTCAATTCTATTATTATTTTATGTTTGATGTTTGTAGGAATGTGCTTCATATAAACATTATTATTCTCCCTCTAGTTTAATTTGATGTTATCATAGGCATGGATTGTATTTAATTAGATAAATCCCACATCAATTTCAAAGGAAGGGAATAAATTTTTTATATTTCAAAAAAACCTATGATCATCTATTAGTGTGATGATGTTCAATATCCTGAGGTTTTCAACAAGTAATTTTGTATGAAAAATTAGAATTTTACATTTTTGTGGATGGTTCACATTAATTTTTGGGCTCCAGGACATAATTTATAGAGTTTTAATGCTCCAGGTAATTTATTTAAATGGGTTTTAAGGATCAGTGAGTACCTTGAGAGTTATAATTGGTTCTGGATGTGTTAAGCTCCAAAATCTCAATTTCGGGAAAGATAGATAGAGGCACATGGTTTATCTAACTATGTGGCCTAAACTATGCAGATTATTTTTTAATGGGAATGGTTTAATGAAACCATGATGCCCCTTACCAGAATGTTGTAACTAGAGTTCAGGTTTGTAGATTCACCTACATGGTTGCCACATTTTTTTACAAACCATGTGGCCAGACCATGTGAAGTGTCTATCCTTTATATAATGAGCATTTCATGGTTGGCGAACAACTTTCCAAACAATACTGACATACTATGAATCTTTTTAAAATGGTTTAAATTACCAAAAAATCACCTAACTCCTTTATATTTTCATCAACTCTTTTTCTCCCCATTCATATAAGTACCCATCCTTAAACATTACATATTCTAGTGTTTTTGAACTAGAATTCACATCCTCGGATATATTTAGTTTCGAGTTTTAGATAATTAGGAAAAACTCTTACAAGGTAGACCCATATATTACATGTGGACAATTATACTAGGTATCCACTTTTTCCACCAGTGGAACCCTTTTAAAATGATAGATGAATTATCCTCAAGACACATCTTAAATTTATTCTTCAAAAAATATTAATTTTTCATACCAATATTAAGACCTATAAAAAATATTTCAAAACTTGGGATGAGCACAAATGATCAGTAAGGGTTACACAAAGAAAGAAAATTTTTAGTGTTGTGAAAAAATTTAAACCATGAATACTTTCTCATAAAGTAATATTTTTCACCATTAAGAAGTATTAAATACTTTCCTAAATAATGTCTTACCCTTTTTTGTAATCATAATATTACCATAAAACCAACATAAATCATATATAATGTATAAATCTATCTTAGGACATAATATTACATAAATGAAATAACCATTCAGTCCACTTCCATATATATCACTCTTAGAAATGGAATAGCCATATGGACAACTTCCATACCCAATTCATTTGAGATTTATAATGGTTATAACCCTTCATATAAGCTATATCGGGCTCACCCATGATCTATAATGGGTATTAACCCTTCGTATAATCTATAATGGGCTCACCCATTTTTTATGAACTATAATGGGAGGCAACCCGCTCGTATAAGATATATTGGGCTCACCCATGAAATTTTCAAGTACCATTATACAATCATAACTCATAACAGCATAAAATATTTAACATTTCACTCATAAAATTTCATTTTCACTCATAATATAACATTTAATGTTATTGAAATAACCAATCCATTTTCAAAAACCAATTTAAAACATTTATAAAAGAGATTTTTGAATTAAAGTGTCCCATACAACTTTGAAACATTTAAATGAAATTATACATTTAAATTTTTAAAAAAAATTGTCCATATAAATAAATCCATAAAATCATTTTGAAAAGATGGACATGAATGAAAAATATTTAGAAGAATAAATTTTTAAAACACTTAAAACAATGTTTTTATTGAAGATTCCCCTAACACCATGGAAACACATGAATAAAAATAATTAAATAATAACATTAAAAAGACATTAAATATCATTAAAATGTAGTAATACATTATATAACATGTAAAAAAGGGTTATATATACACCTTATAGGATATTAAAGGTGTATAACATCACAATATGCCTCAATGAAAAGAGATTGAGAAAAAGTCTCATACCTTAAGTCTGACTCATCATGTACAATCCTTATCTTCATAAATAATAAACTTAGGTTAATTATTGAATTTATTAATATACTTTATAAATTTTATTGTTATTTTTATATGAATATTATCATTTCATAACAATTTTTTAATTATTTTTGTTCACATCGGGCATTTTGTCGATATTCAGTACTCAAGTGGAAAATGAACTTGGTATGATGTCTATATTCCATGTGGTCGTAAGTCCATAATCACCAGAATAACATTAATTAAATAATAGTAACTTTTTTATAGAAATTATAACTTTATATATATTCAGTAAATATGGATATAAAAAATGAACAATGTTACAATCATAGAGATGGTAAGTCGTACGTATACATGGGTAACGCATTCTATTTTTCATTGATCATTATGGAAATAATGTAAGTATTATTTTATTATTACAGAATAGTAATAACATAATTAATATCATTCTATTCATCAAAATATACATATATTTATCATAAAAGTGATGTAGTGAATAAAAATGAATCAAATCACTTCATGGAGGTGATAGTTCACACATACGCACGAACAATGTTGTCATTTTTATGTGCATGGAATGTAAAAATATAATTGATATTTTATTATCTTATAATTTGTAATATTTCATGAATATCACATTTGAAAAATTAACTCCATCATTGTAACCATTATTGAAATATGGTGATGAAAAATGAACTATATCGGTTCGTAAGGTGGTAACCCACCTTACACATGAACGAAATGTTCTTTTCACATTTGATGAAATTGGAGAAGGATTAAGGTGATGATTTTAACAAAATAACATCTAAGTATATTTAGGATAATTTATTTATTATTTGATAATATTTTAACTATATTTGAATAATTTTAAGAAGGAATAATATAGAAATACTTAAATAAAAACAATACCTCTTCTTCGGTTGATCACTATTGAAGAATGGCTTAACACCTCTATGGAGGGTTTTCTGCCTAAACTAAGGCCTAAATAATGTGGGTATGGATTTTATGAAATTATTTCTGAAATTCTTGGCCTAAGAAAATGTTTTTAAAATGTTATTAATAGAGAAGAGTGGGTACCTTTTTATAAGAAAGGGGAGGGGCACTCTTGGAATTATAAAAAATATTAAATTAATGTGAATTCATTTTCTATTATAAATGGTACCAAACTAATTTATTTAGAATATATAATGATTTTGGGTAGAATAAATATCATACAATTATAATTAAATAGGTTTTAAATATTTTTTAATCCTTATCTTTTGGTTTTAGCCTCTTTTAACTCTTACTTTCTATCAAGTAATTTAAAATTTGAGGGTCAAAATAATTACCAAATAATGAAAAAAGACCAATTAATGAGTCATTAATGAAAGTTTTATAAATATCTCTACTTTTTGACCAAATATTAGTTTTTTATAAATTTTATACCATTTAATAAAATATTTTATATTTTAAAATATGAATTTGTTCAATTTTGACTCTATTCATTACATTACTTTTTTAAAATAAAATAACAACTATATTCCTTATAAAAAACATTAACCCAATCCTAACATGTCATAGTCATCCAAAAAATTCTTGTATGTCATAAAAAAATTCAAGTTATATTTATTTTAATATTATTAATATCATTTACTTGATTATTTCTTTAATAAATCTATTATGGCATCATTATTTATCAAAATTAAATTTAATTATTTAATTCATAAAAATTATAAATAAATCACCATAATATAGGTAATATTTTTATCTTTATAAGGATAACTAATAGTCAAAAATATTACTTATATAACCCCATATTAAAATTATTTTAGTAAGAAGATACATATTTATGACATATTTGCCTTTACTTTAAATTAAAAGTTACAAATGTCATAATCACACCAAAGTGTCATAAAAAGTTCAAAAATTCTCCCCAAGGATTGAAATTGTCGATAATAACTCATCCAATATTATTAGAACAAGTTTTAGAGAAATTTTTATAATATTATAATATTAATTTTACCTTTCATTACCCTATTTACCTGTCTGTCGTGGTCAATAAAATACTAAAGATATATTCACAAAAAATTATTTTGATCCAATTTGACCAAATTTTTCTTACTTATTACAAATATTTGTGTCTATTTTCCAAAATTCAACACACATAAGTGGTAAAATTACATTTAATTCTAATCTTTCAAATGTGTCTATAAGGCAGGTAGAAGAGACGTTCAAAAATGTCAATAAATTTTCATATCTAATTTCAATATAAAAAAGTATTCTAATGACCTGAATTGTATTAATATTTTTACTATTGATCTATTATTACTTTAAAAATTAGTTTAAAGTATAATAATTATTTAAATGAAAAATAATTTTTTAACTATAATTCAGTGTTTTTCACTATTCATTAAAAATTAAACTTTTCGGAAAAAAACCAAAAAATCATCCAAAGTAAATTTTGATGTCCCGCTTCCAAATAAGAAGTTTATTTTTTTAAATAGGACCTATAGAAGTGAAGAAAAATTTATTTTAAAAGTTTTCTCCATTAAAAAGTGGTAAAACTACCTTTTAAAAATATTAGAGTATTTTATGCTTAAAATTGGATTTATTCTCATTTTATGCCTCTATAATTTATTAAAAGAAAGTAAAAAAAATTAATAAACATGTGTAAACGTAATATAGTATGTTTTTTTCATTCCCTTAAATATAATGACTAGGTGATAAATACCATTTAAAATAATAATATTACAACATATTATTTTTTTGGTATAACTTCTTCTTGTGTACAATGTAAGATTTCAGAGAAACCTATTTTTCTATATCAGATACGATGTCAAACATAGCTCCCATTTAAGGTAAAATAACTATATAATTCATAAATATTAATAAATATGAATATTATTATTCTATAAATACATTTGATGTTACATCCTTCCCCCTTTTGGAAATTGTGTCCTCACAATTTAAAATTTTAGGCTCTATAACTCAGGTATCAATTTTTGAAATTACATTATTGAAATCCTACATTAGAAAAAGATTCAATAAAACATCAACATTAAAAAAAATACAATGAATCATGAAGACCACCTGAGATAAAAAATAATAGGGTTCCATGTAGTAAAACATTGATATGGAAGAAAAAATAACCATTGTGTTCTGATGGAGAGTGATAGAAAAAATAGTCAAGAAAAATTGAACAATCACAAAGATATAAATTTATGATGGGTTAAATGGTCTTTGAATTCATAGAAGGAATAAAAAATGGGAAACATTTTTTTAATATATTTTAATAATGTTGAGGAATCCTTTTTACTTCATTGACTAAGAATAAAGGGAAACATACTTACTAGTCAAGTAGAATTTCATCCTTTAATAAACTTCCACCACAAACTCATCTTTTTCTCCAAATAATGAGTATTAAAGTTGAATCAACTTCTATAGAATCACATAATACAAAAAATATAAACTATAAATTTCTTCTATCTTTATACATTAACCAAAACAAAAATAATTAGTTAGGAGAAGTTATTTCCCAAAAAGCATAAACTAGTGTGTGATAAAAAAACTACTTTTAATGTCCAAAATTCAATAGTAATATCCATGTTTTACATAGAGCATATAATAAACAATTTTCCTTCTAATTATTTAAAATAATAAAAACTAATATTGAAATCTAAATCATAATTATTTGATAACATAGTCCTCTAAGATAAATTTTATCATTTATCTCCAAGTATCATCAATTACAAAAATTAAATGTCCTAATAATCTTCAATATATAATAACTATTTCCAAAAATAACTCAAATCACCGTAAGTCCATCATATATTATTCCATAATATAATTTAACCTTTATTATTCAAATAAAATTCCATAGTATTCTATTTACCTTGATCATATATAGTTCCCAAATTAATGAATGTCATCCGAAATAACATTTATCACTTAATCACCAAATCATTTTCCAATCCCATGGTTATCTATTAAATAAAATATATGTCTCCAAATCAACTATTATTAATCCATAAAATAATTTAACTAATAATAATCAAGTCATACTAACCAGGGACTTCACGTAGTCCATTGGTAGACAATGCACCCTTGTCGCCATTCGGTTGTGGATTTGATTCCCACAGCCTTACTGGAAGTGATGGGTTATCACCAATCCTATGGATATTTCATTTTCTAAAACTATATAATTCTTATATCATTCCCAAAATATGATAACTTCTTCAAAAATAACCATAACATGTTTTAACCACAATTTATATATCATGAATTTCATTTTTCATCCCAAAATGTAATAACCCGTAATTACCTCAAAAATAATTGTCCCCATAAATATCATTAATCACCATAAAATTTTGGAACATAAATACTAAAAAAGATATTTCTAATACATTGAACTTATGATCAAACTAAAAATTATAGACTCATATGATGCCCCTATCTCTTAAGAAGTCATCCTAATCTCCAAAGTTGTCTAAAGAGTCCTTTATTACCAACTATAAGGATCCATCCTTAAATGTTACATGTTCTAGTGTTTTTGAAAGAGAATTCACATCCGATGATCTTTTTGGTGTATAGATTTATAGAATTATGTAAAAATCTTACAAGGTATACCCATACATTACATGTGGGCAATTATACCTGGTATTCACTTTTTCCACCAATGGAACCCTTTTAAAAGAAAACATGACATCTATTTGAGACACATATTCAATTAATTTTTACAGATATATTCATTTTTCATACCAATCATAATACCTATGAAAAACATTTCAAAACATTAGATGAGCATGAAATCTCATTAAGGGTTAAACAAATAAGGAGAATTATTAGTCTTGTGAAAACATGTCAACCATGAATACTTTATCATAAAGAAATATTCTTCACCATTAATAAGTAGTAAATACTTTCCTGAAAAAAAATTCTTACCCTTTTTTATAATCATAATATTGCTATAAAACCAATATAAAGCATATGTAATGTATAAAGGTAACTTGGGATATAATCATACTTAAATGGAATAACCATACGGTTGACTTCCATACATATCACTCTTAAAATGGAATAGCCATATGGATGAATTCCATACCCAATGCATTGGACCTATATAATGTGGATCACCCTTCGTATAAGTTATATTGGTCTCACCCATAATCTATAATGGGGATCAACCCATTGTATAAGTTATATTGGGATCACCTATTTTCCATGAGCTATAATGGGACTCAACCCTTCGTATAAGATATATCAGGCACACCCATGAAATTTACAAGTACCATTACACAATAATAACAAATAAAAGATTAAACTTTTTAACATGTCACTCATGAAATTTCGTTTGCCCACATAAGAGAAAATTTGAAGTTATTGAAACAAACAATCCATTTTCAAAAACCTATTTGAAAAAATTATAAAAGATATTTTTTTAATTGAAGTGTCCAATATCACATTGAAACCATTAAATGAAATTATATAATTAAAATTTAAAAACATTTACGTCCATATAAATAAATCCATAAAATTATTTTGAAAATATGTACATCAATGAGAAATATTTTGACAAATAAATCATTAAAACACTTAAAAAACGTTTTAGTTAAAGTGTCCCATACCAATTGATAAACACATGAATAAAAATAATTGAATAATAACATTAATAAATACATTAAATATCATGATAATATATTAATTCTTGATATAACTTTCCAAAAGGGTTATATAAACACCTTATAGGATAATAAAGGTGAATAACATCACAATATGACTTAATGAAAGAATATTGAGACGAAGTCCCTTACCTTGGGTTTGAATCAACACATACAATATTTATCTTCCTAAATAATAAAATTAGGTTAAATATTTACATTATTAATAACCATTATAAATATTATTATTCTTTTTATATGACTGTTATCATGTCATGAAAATTATGCAATTATTTATGTTCACATCAGGAGTTTTGTCAATATTCGGTACTTGAGTTAAAAATGAACTTGGTATGATATCTATAGTCCATGTGGTCATAAGTAAATCATCTTAAGAATAAATTTCATGTCATAATAATCACTTTTTTATATCAATTATACCTTTAAATCCATTCATTAAATATGTATATAAAAAATGGACAAGTTTATAATCATGGAGACGGTAAGTTGTACATACGCATGGGTAACGTTTTCCATTTTTTATTGATTATCATGGAAAGAATAAAAGTATTATTTTATATTTAAATAATAATCATAACATAATTAAAATCATTTAATTAATTTAAATATAATTATATATATCATAAAAAGATGTAGTGAATAAAAATGAATCACATTGCTTCATGGAGGTGATAGTTCACACGTACACACGAATGATGTTATCATTTTTATGTGCATAGAAAGTAAGAAAATAATTGTTATATTATTTTATATAATGATTAATATTATATTAATATAACATATGAAAATTTAATTCTATCATTATAACCAGTCTTTAAAGACGGTGATGAAAAATTAACTATATCATTTTGAGAGGCGTTAGTTCATCGTACACGCGAATGAAATTTTCATTTCCCATTTGATGAAATTGGATATGGATTTAGGACGTGATATTAACATAATAACATCTCATTATATCTAGGATAAGGGTTTTATTATTTTATCATGGTTTAAGAAGATTTTATGAAGTGTAATAATGAATAATATAGAAATACTTAAATAAAAACAACACCTCTTCTTTGGTTTATCATCATTAAAGAACACATTAACACATATAATAAGCGTGTTTACCTAAACTAAGGAATCAATATTGTTGGGGTTGATTTTATAAAACTATTTAGGCAAATATTTTCCAAACCCAATGGTTTTTCAATTGTGTGTAATATAGAAGAGCATGTACCTTTTTGTAGGATAGGGGAGGGACACTTTTAGATTATTAAATGTATTAAATTAATAAGAATTCATTTTATATTAAAAATTTTCCCAAACTGATTTTTGTATAATATATGATGGTTTTTGGTCTAATACCTATAATATAATTAAAATAAAATAGGTGTTGAATATTTTTTAATCCTTATATTTTTGTTTTAACATCTTTTAACTCTTACATTTTTCAAGTAATTTGCACATTGAGGGTTTAAAAATACCAGATCATGATAAAAGACCAATTAATGAGTCATTAATGACATTTTTAGACACATATAAATTTTTTGTCCAAATCATAGATTTTATGAAATTTTATATCATTTAATTAAATATTTTATATTTTAACATATGAATTATTTCAATTTTGACACTATTTATTACATGAATTATTTAAAATAAAATAACAACTTGATTCCTTATAAAAAAACTTAAATTAACTCAATATTAACATCTCATATTCATCCATAAAATTCTTGTATGACATCAAATATTTCAAATTATATTTAGTTTAATATTATTAATATCATTTATTTAATTCTTTCTTTAATAATTCTTTTACTACATCATTATTATGTCAAAATTAAATTTAATTATATAATTCATCAAAATTATAAATTAATTATGATGATGTATGTAATATTTTTGGATCTCTAATTACTATTCATAGTTTAAAATATTACTTATTTAACCCCATATTAAAATTGTTTTTGTAAGAAGAGGCATATTTATTACATATTTTCATCTACATTAAATTAAAACTAATAAATGCCATAATCACTACCAAGTGGCTTCCAAATGTCACAATTTTGTCCCAATGATGGTCATTGTTGATAATAACTCATACAATATGATTACTAAAAGTTTTAGGGTAATGTATATAATATTATAACATAAAATTTACCTTTAATTACCTGATTTAACTTTTTATTGTGGTAAACAAAATAATTAAGTTAAAATTCATCAAAAATTATTTTGATATTATTGGACCACATTTTCCAAACTTATTACAACCATTTTTCCATTTTTTAAAATTCAATTCACAGATGTAGTAAAATTGTGTATAATGAAATTCATATAGAAGTGGCTAAAAGGGAGGTAAAAGAGGCGTTCAAAAATGGAAATAAATTTTCATATCTAATTTCAATATAAAAAAATATTACAATTAACTACATTGGATTAATATATGTACTATTTTTCTATTATGAATTTATAAATCAGTTTAAATAAAAAAATTATTTAAATGAACAATCTTTTTTTAACTATAATGTAGTACTTTTCAATATTTATTAAAAATGAAAATTTTCAAAAAAAATGAAAAAATTAAACCAATGTAAATTTTGATGTACCACTTCTATAGAACAAGTTTATTTTGTCAAATAGTACATATAAAAGTGAAAAAAATCTACCTTTTAAAAATATTAGAGTATTTTATGCTTAAAATTGGATTTAATCTTACTTTATGACTCTATAATTTATTGGAAGAAATTGAAAATATTTAACAAACATGGATAAACATAATATAGTTTGTTTTTTTCATTCCCTATAATACAATTATTAGGTGATAACTACTATATAAAATAATAATATTACAAATTATTTTTTCTGTATAACTCAGTCTTCTGTAAAACATAAGATTTTGGAGAAACACATTTTTGTGTGTCAGGTATTCTATCGAACATAGTTACCCTTTAAGTTAAAATCACTATCTAATTCATAAATATTAATAAATATTAAAAATTGTTATTCTATAAATACCTGGGATGTTACAATTTACACCCAATACCTCCTTCTAACTATGGATCTCTACTTCCCCTCTTCCTAGGATTTAGCCTCTAATCTTATTTTGGGATCTGATTAAAGATATTTCAGTATCTATGTATTCCTATCAGTGAGGCCCTCAATCCTATTTTTTATATTCCTTATTTATCTCTCCATATGGAATGCTAAATCTGTGCGATATCTTTTTTCCAATTTTCAGTGTTTTTATCCAAAAATCAATTTTCTTTTGATACAGATTAATTTAGATGTCGGTATTCAATCTGATAGAACCTATGAGTATAAGGTATGTATCCCTAGAATTCTCTACAAATTTAAATTTTGTATGGGATCTATTGTTAAATATTAACTTTTGGGTTGTCTGGGTGAAACCCATAATTAATTAAAGTTTGTTTTAATGTTGTAATAAGTGTTCTAAGATGTTTATGGGAATGATATTGCTTCTTTATAAGTATATTAAGGATTTTATGTGGCTCTTGACCAATTTTGTAGGTTATTATTGTTCTTTAATTTAATAAATTGATTGTGATATGACTGCATGAGTTCTACAGGAATATGTTGGGCATGGCCTAAGGTATTGATGTGATGATGTTCATCGGGATTGAGATGTTGAGGTTTGTTAGGTTGAGGATATGGATTGAGATATAAGGGATTGTTTTACTATTGGGTATAATGAAATATGAAGGTCAACATGAGGTATATGGTTATTACAATGCTGCATATGAGCAATTAGGTTTTCTAGATGCAATGAGGTTTTCTGGTTGGTGTGTCTTAGGTACTTTTGTTGATTTTCACTCATCATTGTTGGCCTATGTTACTTTTATTTATGTGTTCACATATATAGGACTCGGTTGAAGTGGTTTTTACCACTCATTACGGGTAGTGTCATTTTTAGTAATCATGGATTAGGGGATGGTGTTGAACATCATTTTTGGAGAAAATCATCACTATAGAAAGCCATAGTTGATGGTGATTGAGATCATAAATTGGGGTCTGAGGCTCTCTTTTGTATTTGAGGTTAATAGGTTGGTATTATTGGAGGATGTATATTATTGTTCCTTGTAACTTTGGGTTCTTGAGCTGATGGATACTTGTTATGTATAGTAGGATGTATATCATCATACCACAAGATGTTGAGATATAGAGCTGGTGGTGAGTCTTGACTATAGGTTTGAGGGACCTAGGATGTATTGAACGGCATGCTTGTAAGATGTTGGTTACTCCTTTGGTGGAACATGTGGTTCCAAATAAAATTAAGTTTTTGGTGACATGTTATGTATGAGATGAAAATGTTATTCTAGCATGATTGGCCATGAATATAGAGTTTTACTCTGGTTGTGGTCAAGGTAGGTAAACACTTTATCATGGTTTTTATGCACAAGTAAAGAAGTTTTATATTTATTTCATAAGTGTAGCTTCTATTAATTCATGTATTCATACACATTTATAATTATGGATGTAAGATATGACAATCATGGTGGTGTCCTACTTAGTTCATACTCACAACTTACATGGACCTCTTGGGAAATGTGTAGACTTTATGTCTTTGAGATCAGGTAAGGGATTAGGCTTGGGAGCTGAACCCTAGTGATTAAGGATGTACTGCTTTTGCATGGGTTGGATGGAAGTGGACCAAGTGGTTCCTTTGCATCAATCTAGAACTTATTTTGGAATTTTATATATGTACTTATATTGTTGTCCACGAGAGACCATTATCATATGTTTTTATGACTTTATTAGTACATATGTTTTTTCATGAAATATATATTTATCTGAAAATGGTATGATGCCTTTGGAATTATTATCGCTGTTGTGTTTACTCTATTTCTTCTACTATTATGGTTCTTCTTCTACTATTTTTTATTATATATTTATATATAAACCATTATTATTATCATCATCAGAGGGTATATTATCACAACTATCACTAATTAAACCCTAGAATCTAGTCAGAAGCCTTTGATGTATAGGGAGGTGCGCCCAAGTCCCAATGTCCCATAATCTCAGAGCCTAGATAATGTGGAAAAATTGGTTGGATAACTAAAAATGGTATTATAGGAGTTTATTTTCCTTTTTAATCTTAATATTTGCGATATAGTAGAATAGAGACTATGATGTAGTAAAATTTGGGAAATGAGGTTATGTTTGGGTGCCTACAGCCCCAATCATGTGCAACAAACCATGTTTCCAAGGGTGGGAAGTGATTTTCTATTTTTTTCTTTTATTTTTTAATTATTTCCACATCAATTGGAGAACTTGGGTGTGATGTTTCTGGATTACAATATTTTTACCCATATCTAAGTATAGAAAGGTATGAATATTCATAAATAATTATAGGAACAAAGGCTCACATGTTGTGTGTATATGTTTGTGAATTTAATTGGGAACCTGGAGTGGTCTAATAGGGGTTTGGATATTTAATGTGTTAATAAAAATCTAAATAGTTTTTTCCTACTCTGACTTTTGCTGACATTCTACTCATCCCAACTAGGTATGTGGTTCCTAGCTGAGATTAAAATGTGACTTTATGCGTATATGGAATATATGGTCCATACTATATTATGGGTATGTAAGAATAGTTAAGTGGGGGTGATCCATTTAAAATGTAAAAAAAAATAGATAGGTGGTGTTTTCCTTCATATACTTTTGGTGGAATTATAATCAACCATCTCAGATTGATGATATGTAATGTATGGCTCCATTAAGTATAGGAAAGGGGCCACGAGGCTGAATGATATGTGATGTATGACTCTGTTATGGGTAGGAAGGGGGCCATAAGGTTGGATGTTATGTGACATTGTTGTGGTAGGGGAGTGTAAAGGTGGTGAGATACATTATCTTGTACAACTTTCCCTATCAATGATATATATGATTGTTATGGCTATTTTGACCATGGTATTTGGTACACACATTGATTCCACCTAGAAAACATATGGCGGAGTGCGAAGATGGAATAGATATGGTTCCACTAGATCATTCATAGGATGAGGACCCTGAGGGTTGGGATGATACACATAAGGGCCAGGTTGATCATGATCCATAGGTACAGGCTCTGATGTAGGTAGGGAATCCATAGTAGATGTATAATTTTGGGCCATGGATAGAGATCGACTTAGTAAAATCTTGGTGTGATTCATATATTTTATTGAAAGGTGAGCTCATGGAACTAATAATTTCATGGATTATTTGACTCGTGATTTAGAGTCACATTACCCACCATTATTTCAGAGTGAGGGTGCACCACAGGTAGTAGAGAACTGGATCAAGTCAGTGAAGATGATTTTTTACCAGTTTGAGATACCTCTAGGTCTAAGGGTGGAGTTTAATACTTATATGCTCAGACGATAGAAAAAGAACTAGTGGTACAGAAATGTGATGGCTGGTAGACATGAGGGACTAGAATGGAAGTATTTTTTAGGCCAGGTTCTTCCCAAACTTGTTCTCGAAGATGTTGAGGAAAGATCCAACATGTGTGTTCATGAACCTACATTAGAGAGATGCATTCATAATGGATTATGTGTTAAATTTCATATACAAGTACTGATTTTCACCTACAATGGTGGGTGTTGGAATTTCTTGGGTGAGAAGTTTGAGGGTGGATTGTGGTACACCATCAGGGTTTTGGTCAATATCTTTAGTCTGACCTCATTCTCATTGGTGATGGATCAGGTGCTGATAGTCGAATTAAACATGATGGATTAGTCATATTCGTGATGGGTGATGGAATTAGGTGCACATAGATATGATTACATAAGTGTTCAAAAGTGAGATCATGAGGATTTTTAGTAGGGAGGTTAATCCAGAGACATGGGTAGGAGACCTAGGAGAGGTTATTTAATGTTTTGCTTCCAATGTAGGAAACTAGGGCATGTTTGAACTTAGTGTGAGTGTTCTCAAAATGAGTTCCAATCATTTCATCGTATAGGTAATATATAGAGGTTCTTTAATAATCCTTCTTGGATAGATATGATCTAGGGACCTAATTAGACTTAGGGATCTGAGGTATGACCATGAGTGGTACTAAGAGATGGTAGCCAGTATTTTTCTATACATGCAGTTCATCATAAAGAGATAGGCCCAGCAGTGGGGTTAGTAGCTAGTAGTTATGCTACTCCATAGGGAGGTTAGGCCTTGGGTAGTCTCTCTTTAGGAAAGATGTGTTATTTTGATCTAGAAGTTTCAAATTTGTACAAGTATCTAATGACAGTTATAAGTACTCCATGAATGTGTAATTTTCCCTTTGGTTTTCACATGGCATGTTTTGGTGCATGGGGTGCACATGTGATAACTAAATTAAACATCCATTGGTTAATATGTTGTCATCAGGTACGGTTCATGATTTTAATGATATGTGTAGGAAACAAGACTACGGTACGATTTTATATATATTCATATGATGTTGGTTTTTTGAGTGTTAGTGTGATGCAGGATTTGTGAGAATTGGTTGCAATGAAAGACCTCAGGGGTACCATGTGTTACATGGGCATAGGGTGGGAATCTAATGATATTTGTTACTTGTACACATTGATTACTATGTGGTACCTCACGGGTTTCAGGTGAAGTATTGGCACAAAATAGTCATTAGAAGATATGTGTGACTTGTGGACATTGGTTGCAATGAAGAAATTTGGGTTTTGTGTATAACACGAGTATGGAATGCACTTATGATGTGGTTCGGGAATGATTATAGGTTATGTGAGGACATTTATGTTCAAGTAATGGTTATATTGGACCATCGAAATGTCATTTTGGGTTGGGAAGGGACCGGGTGGGTAATTCCTAAGGTGGGGACTGCCATAATGGGAATAGACTTGTGACTGAATAGCATGGGTAGATCAGGTCAATGTAAATCATATGGGTATTTTTCGTATAGTCTCTAAATAAGTCCACATAGCTTTTGGATGATCTTTTATAATATGGGGATACTATAATATCCTGATTTTTTTAATGGGTCATTTTAATGTGTAAACATGAATATTATGTTTGGTAGATGGTCCAACGTTCATTCATGGTCTTTGGAACCTAATTTTAAGAGTTTTAATACTCCAATCATTTTTTAGATGGGATTTAAGTCTTGGTGAGTGTCTCAAGAATTTAAAATGGTTTAAGAACTATCGGTCTCTAGAAACAAAGTTTCATGAAAGATAGACAGAAGTGCATAGTTGGCACATGGTTTGTCTAACTGTTAACCCAAAACTATGAAGAATGTTTTGTTAAGGGACATGGTTTACTAAAAATGTGTGTCCCCTTCTAAGAAATTGTTCACAAGAGTTTTTGTTTGAAAATTCACTCAAACAATTGGTTCATAGTTTCTCAAACTGTGTAGTGAGACCTTGCAAGGTGTATGTCCTTTGGATTGTGATTACTGCGCGGTTGGCACATGGTTTTCCAAAATGTGAATTTGGTATGTGTGGATGTATAAAATGGGTGAAATTTCCAAACATATCATACCTCGTTTACATTTTCCCTTCTTTTCTTCATATTCAGGCCCAACACCTTCCTCTAGCAATGGAGATATCTCTTCCCACTTCTTAGTCTTTGTCATCCAATCATCATTCAGGATCTGATTCAAGATTCATCGATGGCTATAGATTCCTATAAATAATTCCTTCAATATTTTGGCTTCTATTCTTTATTTATCTCACTATACAGAATTATAAATCTGTGTAAGATATTTTTCCCAATTTTTAGGGTGTTTCTCTAATCCTCCATTTTCTTCCAATACAACTCCAATTAGATGCTGGTATTCAATGAGAAGGTACCTAATTGTATAAGGTAGGTGTATCCTAGATTTATCCTTAAATATTCAGGTGTTATAGGGTTATTTATTAAATATAAATCTTTGGGTTTTACAATTTAAAAGGTTAGTCCATTTATTTGATCTAATTAATGTATTCCAACATGATTACATGAGTTCCATGGGAATTTTATGGGCATGGACCAAGGTATTATGTTGATGTTGATCATTAGTACTTAGATCAAGATGTCTGTAGGGATGAGGGTATGGCCTAGAATATATGGGATGGTGTTTACCATTGAGTATGAGATGATGTGATTATCCAGATAAGGTATTTGGTAATGACTATTTTGTAGATGAGAAATGAGTCTTTCATGTGGCAATGAGGTTTCTGGTTAGTTTGGTTTAGGTTAGTGATTTTCACTCACCATTGTTGGACAATGTTATCATTGGAGTCATGGGAACATATATAGGACTCAGTTGAGGTGGAGTTAACCAATCATTATAGGTGGAGTCCTTATTATATATTATGGAATAGGGTATGGTGTTGACCATCAGTTTTGAAAAGTTTTTAACCATATAATTCCACAGTTGGTAGTGATTGGGACCATTGGCCGGGGGATGTGTCTCTCCATCGTATTTTAGGTAGATGGGATAGAATTATTGGAGGATAGATATCACTATACCTCTGAACACTCATTTATTGAATTGATGGTGACTTGTTATATATGGGAGGATAGATATCAGCATACCTTGGGACATCAAGCTATTAAGATGATGGAGACTTTTGAATGGATGTCCAACAGACTTGGGACTTATTGATGGGCATGCTAATGATATTTTGGTTACTCATTTAATAGAACATGAGGTACATGATGGCATGAGGTGTTGTGTGACATGTTATGGATGAGATATAATGGTTCTTTCACTATGAATTACGATGGAAATATCATTCTACTCCAGTGATGGTTGAGGTAGGTAAATGATTACTCATGGATACTAAGCGTGAGTAAAGTAGTTATATATTTATTACATAAGTGTAATGTATATTTGTTTACATATGTCTGATATTTTATAATTATGGATGTAAGATAGGAAAACATTGGTTTTTAACTACTGAGATTATACTCACACCCTACACAAGCCCCTCATGACACATGTAATCATTATGGATTTGAGATCAGGTAAGGGATCGAGCTCAGGATATGGGCTTTAATGATCAGGGATGTACTTATTTTTCAAGGGATGGATGGAAGTGGACCAGGTGGTTCCTCTATATAAAGTATGGCCTTCTTTTGGTATTTTATATATATACTTATATGGATATCCATGGAAAAACATACTTACCTATTTTTATGAATTTATCAGTATGTATGTTATGTCATGACATGCATATTTATCTACAAATGGTATGATGCCATTGAACTTATTATCATTAATATTTTAATTCTTTTTCATTCATTATTATGGTCCTTCATCCATTATTTTATATATATATATATAAATGCATGATTATTATTATCATTGCTAGAGGTTATAGTATCCCCACTATCATTTATTAGACCCTCACTGTTAGTTGGCGGCCTTTGGCATATAGGGAGGCATGCCTAATGCCCATTCTCCCACCGTTCTAGAGCACATATAAAGTGGAAAACTATATTGGGGTGATAAATGATGAATATGAACTTTCAATGGAAATTATATCCATTATATTATTCATAATTACTATTAAAAATGGGTTTTTATCTTAAATAGTTGGGGGAAAATTCAACATAGAAGATATTCCTATTTTAGGAGATTTTTTTATGTTTTTCTAGAATAGTTACTTAGTATTCTACTAAATCATTAAGATTTTTTTTCAATAGAACCTATACCTAGTTCTATACCAATTTTAATGAATCCATATAAAATTTCCCTAATTGAGTTTTGGGTATTAAAGAAAAAACACTAGGAGAATCTTGATAAGGGATCCATTCATCCATGTACATCACCATAGAGTGCATGGGTTCATTTTTTTAAATAAATATGGATTTATGTGACTCTTAGTTGACTATTAAGAGATAAATATGATCACTATCAAGAAAAATTATCTTATAAAATATATGAATTACTTGTTCGATCAATGATGTTGATCTCAATAATTTTTTCTAATTGACCTTCATTTTAGATATCATCAATTAAGGTTCAAGAAGGACAATATACCCAATATAACAATTCGTACAAGCTATAGACACTATGAATTTATAGTGATGATATTTGGTCTTACTAATTCCCCCCATTATCATAATGTATTTAGTGAATATATTCTTTATTTATTTCATTGATCATTTTGAGGTAGTATTTGCAAACGATATTCATATATATTCAAATAGTAAAGAAGATAATTATGACCACTTGAGGATTGTATTAAAGATTCTAATGATGGATAAGTTGTGTGAAAATTTACCACGTGTGAATTTTTTCTACAAAGAGATTAATTTTTGGGCCATAAAATTTAAATATAGAGTATATCATTGGATCAATCAAATAGGAATGTTATTGGATATTATCTCAGACCAACCACATTAATCTGAATCTATATTTATCTTAGTTGTTTTAAATATTATAAATGTTTTTTATTGAATTCTTCCCACTTTTCTAATCTACTAACCATGTTATCTTGTAAGGGATCCGAGTTCTTTTGGACTGATGAATGTGTGGAAAATTTTAAGGAACTAAATCAAAGGGTAGTATGTTCACTTGTACTTACACTACCCTATATCGGATAAGGTATTTTGATCCATAGTGATGCACTGAATAAGGAAATAATATGAGTCCTCATGAAAAATTTATTGTGGTAGCTTATTCCTCACTCTAATTGAAGGTTCATGAGAAAAATTATAGAAATCATGATAGTGTTAACTACAGAAATTTCATTATTAAATATATGGAGGCATTATCTTAATAGAGAACTCTAGGATATATATATATATATACTAATTATAAAAATTTTAAGTATATATTTACTCATAAAGAGATGAATATATTCCAAATAATATGGTTGTATTTCATTAAATATTATGATGGATCAATACCCTACCACCCTAGAAAAGTGACCAAAACTAGTTGATTCTTTGATTCAAAAGGATCATTCTAGCATATCTATGATTAGGATAAAAACCCCAATATTTTTTTATCATTAAATGATGGATATAGAAATCTTTAATAAAGGGGTAAATAAATTTTTTCTTAAATTTGTATTCAACCATCTATCTATGTGAAGATTAAAAGGGAATGGAAGGAAGATGTGGAGTTGAAAAATAATGTGAGAAATGTTCCTAAGTTCAACATTCATTTAGATAGAATAATAAGGTTTATGAACCATGTAAGTTTCCTATCCACAAAATATTTGGATAAGGATCCATTGGTTGAAGATCATGGTCTATCATTCTCTATTCATCCTACTACTAAGAATATGTATAGATATCTAAAAGAGTATTTCTAATGGGACAACATGAAGAGATATTTTATAGAGTATGTTTCTTAGTGCTTGGTATTTCAAAAAGTTAAGGTTAATAGATAAAACTTGAATGGGATGTTACAACCATTTCCCATACTAGAATGGAAATAGGAAACATCATCATGGATTTTGTAGTTGGACTCCCCAAAACATCTTAAAGTCATATTTTTATTTGAGTTGAATTAAATCACTATAAAAAATCATTAGACATAATTTTTATCATGAAATATTTCTCCCTTGATTAACTGAACAATATATATTAAGTAATTTTTAAGGTTTCTTGGTGTATAACATTTTATTGTATCTGATCAAGATCAGAGGTTTCCCTCGATGTTCTGGTGAAGTCTTCAAAATTATCCGGATTTAGAGTTGTGTTTCGGTACTAATTATCATTATCATATGATTTTCAGATTTATAGAACTATTGAAACCTTGTATAATATGCTAAGTTCTTATCTATGGATTTCAAATGTGGTTGGGATCAATATCTTAATCTAGTGGGGTTCCCTTACAAAAATATCTTCCACTCAAGCATTCAGATGGATCTATATGAATCCATCTCTAGAAGGAAGTGTATAACTCCAACATGTTTGGATAAATTTGTTTAAAGAAATATATTGAGACATAAGTAAGCTGAGGCAATGGTAGAGAAAGTTATATCCATTCAACAGAGAATTGAGGTATCTCAATGTCTATAGAAAATTTGTGCAGACAATATTCAATGAAATTTGGAATTCAAAATTGATGAGAATATATTTCATTTAATTTATCTATGGTGGACGTTTTTGATATTTTTATAGGATGGGAAAGAAGATATCTAGGTATATTTTTGACTTTTATATTCTTGATCAAGTATTTATTGTATCTTGTCTCTTGGTACTTCCATTGAACCACTCTCATGTTCATGATGTGTTCCATGTATCTCTCTTGAGAAATTAAATATTATATCCATCACATGTAATGAAATAAAAGGTTGTACCAATAGATCATGATCTTTCATATAGAATAAAGTTGTTAGATATCTTGGATCATAGAGATAAAGTACTACAGAATAATACTACTCAGCTAGTTAATGTTCTATGGAGGTTTTAGAAATTAAAAAATGTTACATGGAAACCTAAGTATGTGATAAATAGAGATATCCTCATTTGTTTGTATCAATCTGATTATTTTTTTAATGAAAAATTCATTTTTAGTGGGGTAGAGTTTGAAACCCTAAGATTTTATGATATATTTATCTTTAAATAAATTTAATTTCTTAGATACCTTATGATACAAGAAACTCTGAGTATAAGTGAACCTAAATATATTATACCATTTTAATCTAATAGTTAGATTGGTGGAATGAATATAAATAAAAACATTTTTTAAATTTATTTAGAGAGGTCTTATATAAGGAAAATATATTTATAAATGAGTATTGAATATTTAGTAAAGTAATTATATGATTTCAAAATACATTTTTCCTCAAAATGGTTGTTATTTAATTTAGTAAGAAAAAAATATAATTTATTGGTATAGACTTGGTTTTTTCCTTGTAAGACTTTTAAATATTTCTCTATATATTTCCATAGCTACGCGCAGAGATGGTGTGAGATTCCATTGCCTGATGTGCCTAAAATTAATTTTATAAAAATATTATGTTTATTTTATATTATGCATATGAAGGAAATGTCATAAATAATAAATGGTGTCCCGGATCAGAAATCTGAGGGCATGGTTGAGTCTGGAATGTGGAGTTTACCCTAAGAGAGACTTAACTTTTGTCAGTGTGGGTATTCTGTAGAAAACTTCATCAAGGACCTAACTGTGAATAAAATAATTAAATTATTTTATTTTATTTTGGACTTTAAACCAAATAACTCTTGAACAGGGAATCAGATTAAGAATCTAAGACCACCATTGAGTTTGGAATGTAGTTTTATCCCTATGCATGACCTAAAGTGAGAGAGCTTGGGATGTTCGGATCCTGTGACATTTGGAGGGTGCGGTAAAGCAGTTCCTTGACCTAATATAAATAGTTTTTTTTGGGTTCCTAATTAGGGTTTCCTCATAACCCTTCCACAAGAGGAAATATCTCTTCTTCTCCTCCCTTTGGTGATTTAATGATGAAGCTTTGATAAATCGCAAAGATTGTTGGCAGACGTGTTCATCAATGATGAACGATTCCAAATCCAAGTACGATTCTTCCTTCGGATTAATTTCCCCATTCTTGAATTATAAAATTTTTTCCTTGTTAATTTCATATCTGTGTACATCATCGTCAATGACCAAACTGACACAGTCATCAATACATTCTTGGATTCTATTTATTTTCTCCCCTTTTATCAATTCTTCATGTGTTCTAGTCATTTAATTTTTGGCATGTTGAAATGAAAATAAATCTTTGATTGAGGCATGGATATGTGTAGATCAGGTCTGAAAGATTACATATCTATGTTACTTTCAAAATTCAATCATCGGGGGAGGCACGATGGTCCGAGGAAGGGACCATTAGCACAGCGGCGGCAGGCGGTGGAAGGCAGCTGCGGGTGGCCACAGAAATCGGTGGTCGTGACGATGCAATTGGGTGCGACGTGGAACATGGAAGGCAATTGTGGAATGTTGTGGGAGGCCACATTTATGGAATTTCCCACGAACAGGCTAGCCAGGTGGTCTGGGCCTATCCAGGTGGGATCAGCCTAGCAAAGTTGGTAGGGTCTTGTGCGCTGGACCGATGCAGACTTGGGTCAGACCCAGATTGGACTTGGGGTGACCGGGGTGAAGTGTGACTATGATCGACCCTGAGTTCACGATAGCTCAAGTTTTCATGGGGTTAGTGACCGTAGAATCTCCCAAGCAGTCGAATGTGAGGCTTCGGTAGGTCCAGCTTTCGTGGGTCTAGCGACAACGGCCAGTCCTAGATAGTCGATCATGGCGGCTAGTCAGTGTAGCAAATGGAGTGACCATGGCGGTCAATCCATGGGTAAACACACTATGGATGGTCGACCACTGTGGTAGGTGGACTGACCACAGTTTTAGGTGGAATGACTACAGCAGTCATTCCATGGCTAGTTATCCCATGCTCTCAAGTAGGCCTGTGGGCATCTCATTGGTCAATAACTTCAAATAGTCATAACACCTAAATGGAGTGTCCAATTTTCATGTCTTCTATAATAACATTATCTACTTTTTGAGACTAAACTTTTGAGGCTAGTTTGGGAATTTAAAATTCGGAACTAAGTTGTGGGCCTTGTGAGGTAATGTTTGAGTATGTTGTAGTTAAAATCACCCTTTACAATGATATAGGAAAGTAAACAGCATATCCTGGATGTTTTTACTCATTTATAATGATGGTTACCTCTAATGAATCTTTCATGTTATGATGCTAGGTGTTCCATGCATGAATCTATTCTGGCAGTGTTCAATGATAGCCATGGTTGTACAATGATATCAAATCTTTCCAAGTGGAACCCCCTTAATGCACTAGGGTTTTGTTCCTCAACAATATTAGAGGGGAACCCCCCATCATTATGGGCATGGGTCCTCTAAATTTAATTCCAAGTGGAACCCCTTACCGGGTAGGGAATAGCTCCTCAAGGACTTATAGTGGAACCCCCATGACACACTTGGGTGTGGGTCCTCTACTACTAATATTAGAGTAACCCCCCCCCTGACCCACAAGGGAGTGGGCCCACTACTATGATATTGAACTATCCTGCTATATGGATCAGTAGAGATATGTTGTTTGACATGCCTTTGGACTCATGAGAAAGAGGGGTGTTTTCCTTACCATGACGCGTCCCTGCAATGTGACCTAAAATCTTGCGGGCGAGTCAGTGTTTCCCAAATATGATAGTATCAAGGTGTGGTGATTGAGCCCCTTTTAATTGCATGTTTAGGGAAGACGTGAAGGATGTTGGGCATCATTGATGAATACTCTTGGAATAGTTGGAGGCTTTTCTTCTTGGGCTGAGTTGTGCAATGGAGATCCCCTTACTCTCTCATTCGGGTTTCTTTTGAATATGTGTATATATATATATATATCCTATTTATCATTCTTTTGTTTTAGGATCAAGTTGTACACTTTCACACTACCTTATTTTATCTACTACTTTCCTCTTTAGTGTATCTCTTACTGCTCCCCCTTCAGCTTTCGGGGCGTCCTACTGGATATTTTAATACTCACACATGCATGGGATTTTCCCACACATGTCATTCCTTATACAGATGGCAGATAGTTTGATCTTCACTTTAGGGGATCTTAGGGATCTGGGGTTCTTGGACCACATATTTTGATCATGTCTTGTTATCCAGAAGTGGGTCTCTCTCAACTATTTTACTTTATTAGTTTCTGTTAGGTTGGGGCACTTTTCTAGTTGTGTGTATATTTTTTCCCTTTTTCCATTCAATTTACATTAAAAAACTTGTACTATTTAGAATTCCACACATATTTGGTTTAATTACATTAGTGTAGAATATTTTACTCCTTTAACTATGCACTTTTTCATTAATTTGGTTGTGTGCATGTGTATAAATACTTAAGAAAATGTCTCCCTGAGTTTTTTGGGCCTTTGGAACTTGTTTCCACCCTTGTCCTATGGAGTTAGGCTTGGGGTAGTTACAGATCAAGCCCTAGCATGGGTGAGGTCATGAAAAATTGGGATCATAATAGGATAATTCCTTGGTATATTTTTTGGATGGTTCCCCTTAAAATAATTGGTTGAGCTTAGGGAAATAGTGTTGAAGTATCTCGAGAACGGATCTCATGATAGGGAGTCTAGTGATGGTACAGGAGGCCAAAAAAATGCATTTATGAGGACCCTGATTACCTGCTTGTTGACTCGGCATATCTTGACATTTGTTGTAGGGATCAATAGTACATGTATCTTATATGATTGACTCTTTGACTCTCCTTATTTAGTTATCTCCCCAATGTTGTTGATATATATATATATATATATATATATATGCTCCTCTGACCATGGTACTCATTGTTAACTTTTTGGATGCCTCCATAATGATAGATATCCAGGATACTAGCTATGGTTCATGATGACAACTTTGTGAGAAACGAGGTAACAATTTAGGGTCCATAATGTGATCCCCTTTCTCCAGGTGGGAAGGTAGTAGTACCTCAACCTATTGATAAGTAGATTGTCTCGGCAAAGTAGGATGAGTACGTGTATGGTCTGAGTGCACTTTGTGAGTTCTAGTGCTAGAGACCACTGAGATTTCATGTTGAGCCGGATCCTCAGGTAGTAGAGGATTGGCTAAAGTTGGTGGTCTTCCTCTTTAGGAATGTTCAAAAAATAATGGATCATATGGTGGCTTTACCAGTCAGTATTTTCCATAGAATGGATAGACGTTAGTGGATCTTGGTTACTTAGATGAACGATGAGTCGACACTCTTGTGGGATTACTTCTAGCTGTTGTTCTATGAAGAGTACTACCCCTCCTTCTTATGCACCATTTGGATTCAAGAGCTTCTAGATCTTCAGTAGGGAGGGATGATAGTAGAAGAGTACTTGTATAGGTTCATAGACCTTACTCGGTACTCTTGGGACATGATTCGCGATGGCTACTTCTGAGGACAGAAGTTTGAGAAGGGACACTACAGAGAGATATATGAGGGAATAGTACCCTTGTGCATCCCCACCTATGTCGAGGTGCGGGAGTAGACACCGGTGAAAAGGAGATTTCCATCATAGGCATGACACTTAGATGGGACTAGAAGTGTATGATACATGGCTGAGATGTCTGTGGTAATTGGTAGTCTTCATTCTATAGGATCTTAATGTAAGAGGCCTCCCCATGATTAGGATCGGGCATGTGGTCAAGTAGCACTGAGGAAATGCAGAGAATTGGGACAACCTGGAGAGGGTCAGTGCCATGATTTTGACAAGTTAGGTCACATGGTACAAGACTGCCTCGACCAGACATGTTGTGCCTCCCATACATATAGCCAATGAACCACCAAGGCATAGATAGTGTCATGATCAGGGATTCTCTAGGTGGCAGAAGGGTGGTCCCCATAGAGTTGACATTGGAAGAGGAGAAGTGGGAGCCATAGGTGGGGGATGATGCTATAAGTTTCTCATACCACCAATAATGGGCATCCCACATTAGGCTCAGGGATCTGGCAGCTGGGGTCGTAGAGAGATGCATGCTATGGATGTCCGCGATCCCGCAGCACATGAGATGATTCAAGGTATAATCTGTGTTCATTCTAATCTTGATTCAGTATTATAATAAAAAGTTTCCAGTTATTATTTTATCTTGTTACTCCTGGTACGTGAGTTATATCTCTCTAGAGAGGTTCTATCACAACATATTTGTCTCGAGGTTCCTATAGGGAGAGCTTCTTCTATGTATTTTGTCCATCATTAGTACAAGCTATCACTTGGAGGAAAGAGGTTCATGTGGGAACTACTGGTGAACATAAAGGAACCCTATGACATTATATTGGGTGTGGATATTCTTTCCTTGGTTTGAGCCCTAATAGACTATCTAGTCAAATGAAATTTTGTGGATGGGATGAGGGCCTCCTTTATTGATGAAAGATACCTCGTCGCAGGGCAGGTAGGTGTTGTGAGCAGGAGACTATAGCCTATCACCCAACTGTTAGTGAGTGTAACCCTTGGTGAAATAGACTATTTAGTAACTTGGTTTCCTTCATTTGTGGTAGATTATATGAAATTATTCCCTAAACATTTTCTAAGACTAACTCTGAGCTAGGAGTTGGAGTTCTGAATTGAATTGAAACTAGGGACTACCCCAATATATTCTGTGTCATATCGGAAGGAACCCACTGAGCTCTGGGAGATATAGTTATAGTTGGGGGACCTTCACAAGAAAGGTTTCATCAGGCCCAGTGTGTCCCCCTTGGCAGCACTAGTTCTATTTATGAAAAACTCAGATGGGATCTTATGGATTTTCATGGATTATCATCGCCTGAACTAGGCTACGATAAAGAACATGTACCCCTTATTGAGGATTGATTAACTATTTGACTAGTTTAGAGGTGTGAGATAGTTCTCCAAGATCAATATCATGTTTGGATACCACTAGATATGGGTTTTTAAGGCTGATATTATGAATTTTAGTTTTTGATGTCACTATGGGAACTATAGGTTCCAAGTGATTCCCTTTGGTATGAAAAATGGCCCTGTTGTTTTTATGGATTTGAGGAACTAGATATTCCATCCTTACGTGGACCAATTTTTTATTGTCTACATCAATGACATAATCTTTTACTCTGCATTAGATGAGGATCATGTGGAAGACTTGAGGGTTCTTCTTGATTAACTTTGAGAGAACCAGCTTTACAGAAATCTCTCGAAGTTCCTATTCTGAATACATGAGGTTCACTTTTAGGGCATGTCATTTTTGAACAAATTTTATCCATGGATATAGAAAATATATAATCATTGATTTTTTGAGGTCTAACAAATAATATGTGTGAGGTGTGAAGATTTCTTGGTTTGGAATAGTACTACAAGATATTTGTGGTAGACCTCTCTAAGATCAAATCCCTTTTGACCACTCTAACATGGAAGTATGGCCATTAACTTGGTATGATCAGTTCTAGAAGTCCTTCGGGTAGTTGAGGCATAGGATGATGAGTGATCCAGTTTTGAAACTAATATATGAAGTTATTGAGTTCATAGTTTATTGTGATGCCTCAGGAGCATGGATTGGTTTCATGTTGATGCAACAATAGGTAGTCATCGTATAAAGGTTGAGGTAGTTGAGACCATATAACTAGAACTATAAAACTCATGATTTTGTACTATCAGCGGTATTATTTTCCCTAACTATGTGGAGACACTACCTTCTAGGAGAGAGATTTGTGGTTTACACAGTCCAGAACCATAGGAACATATTCACCTAGAGAGACTCGAACCTGAGGTAGTGATGTTGGTTGGAGTTCCTACATGACTACTACTTTGAGATAATCTATACTCTAAGAAAGGGAAAAATTGTATCATATTCCATTAGTAATAAATCGTAGGCTTGCTCAGTGCAGGAAGCTTCAGAGCAGTTAGCTTCCCTATAGCTGACCCTGGTGGAGTAGGAGGGTACAGTTTTTCTACAATCGATGGTGCTAACTCCTTCACTCCATGATCATGTAAAAGAGTCCCAACTGGGAGACATCTACTATGAAGTTTTTCAAGATCATATATCCATAAGTGATGCACGAGATGGATATTCTAAAGGAGGTAATTAGGAGATCTTATTCCATGGGAAAATTGCGGTTCCAGTTGCGATGTGGGTGGAGGTGATGTAGGAATTACATAGTTATCCATTAGATCTACATCCTAGTTAGGGGAAATGTACATAGATCATCAGTGGAAGGTTTGGTGGTTTGGAATGAGATTAATCATAGCTGAGTTCAGCACACAATCCCTCACATGTCATCACGTGAAGGCTGAGCACTAGTTTCTAGTGGTTATGTTGCAGCCTCTTGAAATACTAGAGTGGAAATGGGATGTAATATCTATAGACATATCCATAGGTCTTCCACACATAGTGAAGGTCCATGACACCATCTAGGTGATAGTAGACCGACTCTTGAAGTCGGTGCACTTCCTTGCTATCAAGGAGTAGGGTTCGGTGGATATTTTGAGGCAGTTGTACATATGGGAGATCATCTTCCTTTAAGGGGAACCATGGATGATTGTCTCCAATTGTGACATGTGGTTTACCTCACAATTGTGAAGAGGCCTAAATGAGTAATTTAAGACCTAGTTGCTGATGAGTAAAACCTTTCAGCTCCTAACCGATGGGCACGCAGAGTGTACTATCTAGGTGTTGGATGATATATTGAGGGATTGCGTGTTGGATTTCAGCTAGATCTATGAGGATTACCTGCCTTTGGTAGAGATTACATACAACAACATATACCACTCTACTATTAAAATGGAACCTTTTGAGGCCCTATATGGTAGACCTTATAGGTCACCTTTATATTAGACAGAGGTTAGGGAGTCATCCCTCATGGGACTAAAGTTTGTTCAAGAGACAACGGAGAAAGTACAGGTAATCTGTGAATGGATAAAAAGGGACCAAAGTAGACATAAATCCTAAACAGATCATAATTCTAGGCCATTGGAGTTTGATCAAGGATACCACATCTTCTTGAGAGTCTCCCCATGATGAGGAATTCAAAGGTTCGGTAGGGGAGGAAAGCTATCCCCAAGGTTCATTGAGCCATTTGAGATCACGAAGAGGGTTGGTGAGGTTTCCTAATACCTTGTTATACCCCCATAAGTGGATCGGGTGTACGACATCTTCCACATGTTGTAGTTGATAAGATACATGCATGATCCTATTCAGGTCATTGACTAGATAGAGTTATACATCGAAGATGGATATGCCTTTGCGGATAACCCTATGGTGATCAAGGATCAACAAGAGCAGACCTTACATAGATGAATCATACTTTTGGTTCAGGTACTGTGGCATCTTGGAAACATGTATAAGACTTCCTAGGAACGAGAGAGCCAGATGCAGGATTAGTATCCCAGGTTTTTTCCTAGTTTTCCTTTTTTTGGATGAAAATATTGAAGGACGTAATGATGTAGTGACTCGGTTTTTACCTTGTAATACTTTAAAATATTTATCTATATATTTCTAGTGCAAGGTGATGAGAAGGTGAGTGATTCTGAGGCCCGGTGTTCCCAAAATTAATTTTATAAAAATATTAAATATATTTTATTGTATTCACATGAAGTAAATGAGATTAATCTTAAACGGTAGCTTGTATCATAAATATGAGGTCCTAGTTGTGTCTTGAACATGGAATTTACCTTAGGCGAGACATAACTTTTATCGGCATGAGTTTTTTGTAGAAAAAGTCATCGAGGACGTTAATATAAAGAAAATAATTATTTTAGTTTATTTTATTTTGACTTTAATTAGAATAAATATTGAACAGGGACTTGGAGTGGAAATCAGATACCACCTTCTACCTAATTTTAGATGGATAGGTATGATTGGATCCCACGATCATTGGTGAGTGTGGTTAAGTAGTTCCTTGACAAATATAAATAGGTTTTATGGGCTCCTAATTAGGGTTTCATCATAACCCTTCCATTGGTAGCAAGTTCTCCTCATCTCCTCCCTTTGGTGATTAAATGATCAAGCTTCGAAGGATCGCAACGATCATTGTAAAACATTTTCCTTGATGACGAACAGATCCAAATCAAGGTAGGATTATTATTTTAGATTCCATTCCCCAATCTATATTTATAAAATTGTTTCTATATAGATTTCATCATTTTGAACATCATCGTTGATGGAAAAACTAACATGACCATTGATTTATTCTTGGATTCCATTTATTTTCTCCTCTTTTATCTGTTTTTTAGTGTGTTCTTCATCATTTACTTTCTGGCGTGTCGAAATGAAAACAAATATTTGATCAGGGTAGAGATATGTGCATATCAGGGATCGATGATTCTAGGTCTGCATTTCATTTAAGATTCGGCCATTGGAGGAGGCATGGTGGTCCTCCGAAAGGGATAATCGGTGTGGTGATGGCTGGTAGTGGTGCATGGATGTGTATTCGTGGGGAGGTGGAGTCATGGGATGGTGGCAGGCAGTTGTGGGTGGCCATGGAAAATGACAGTTGTGGTGGTGGTGCGGGGTGCGACATGGAATGTGGAAGGTGGTCGTAGAACGTGGCGGGTGGTTGTGTTGACAGCAGCGATAATAGACGGGACGACTAGACGGGCCATGCAGCCCACGCATGGATAGTCCTAGTGGGCTAGACTGATGCAAACCCAGGTCAGACCCATATCAAACCTGGGGTAATTGGGTTAAAGCGCAGTCATGGTCGACCATGTGTGTAGAGATAGCAGTCGGCCCTGGGCGGTTGACTGTGGCGTCCAGTCGGCATGGAAAGTTGACCGACTGTGGAGGTCAGTCCATGGGAAGACGAGCCACAGGAATTCTACCATGGTAGTAGCTGGACTGACCATGGTGGGCGTTCCATGTTCGATCGGCCCTTCGGCTTGGGCAGGTCTGCAGGCAGCTCTTCAAGTAGCATCTTCATATAGTCATAACTCCTAAACTAAAAATACAATTTATCTGTAATCTATTTCAATGTGATTCTCTTTCATAGATATAACTTTTGAAGCCAATTTTCGAATTTAAAATTTGGGACTAAATCATGGTATCCACAAGGTCCAGTTCGGGTATGTTGTGGTGGAAAGCACTCTTTCCACTGATTTCCTGATTTGTGTGAGTAAACAACACATCCTTCATGTTTTTTCATATATATTGTGATGGTCACCTATGATGTGGAATTTGATTTATAATGTGAGGTGTTCTGATTATAACACTTTTCAAGCGGTGTTGAATGATAGTAGTGGTCAACTAAGGATATCAAAGCTTTCTGAGTGGAACCCCCCGGATGCACTAGGGTGAGGGTCCTCGAGGATATCATAGTGGAACCCCCCCATTAGCATGGGAATGGGTCCTCTACAGTTACTTTGGAGTGGAACACCCTAACCGGTAGGGAGGGGGTCCTCAATGACTTATATAGGACCCCCTCCATGCCCCCACCCCCTGATGCACTAAGACACGAGTCCTATCCAACTACTATTAGAGTGGAACCCCTTGATGCAATAAAGAATGGGTCCACTACTATGAGTTTGCACCATCCAATTATATGGATTAGTGGATAGACGTATTTTGACATAACTTTGGACTCACGAGAAATTGGTCCACTTTACCCACCAAGAAATTTTCTTTGTGATGCAACCTAAAACCATACAGGTGAGTTAGTGCCGCCTAAAGTGGATAGTATCAAGGAGTAGTGATTGAACACCTATAACTTGCATGTTTAGGAAAGATTTGTGCGATTCTAGGAATAATTGATGAATACTCTTGGAACTATTGGTGACTCTTCTTCTTAGGTTGAGTTTTGAGATGGATATCCCCTTACTCTCTCGTTTGGGTTTATTTTGAATGAGTATATATATATATATTGTTTTTCACTATCTTGGTTTAGGTTCAAGATACACAATCATTACACCATGTTCTATGTACTGGTTTCCTCTTCAGAGTATCTCTTACTACTACCCCTCCATCATTTAGGGAATCCTAGTGGGCATTTTTATACTCACCCATACATGTGCTTTGACTACATGTGTCGTGTCTTATGTAGATGATGAAAAGGTTGATCATGACTTCAGAGGAGCTTAGGGATACAGGGTTCTTGGACTGCATATGATGGTCATGGAATGGGATCTAAGAGTGGGGATCTCTCGGCTATTTTTCTTCTCCAGTTTCTATCAGGTTGGGACACTTTTCTAGTGGGTCATGTATTTTTCCCCTTTTTTCCTTTTAGTTTACATTACCGTACTTTCACTATTTATAAGTCCATGTATGTTTGGTTTATTTCCAGTAGTGTATCATATTTTACTCCTTTCCATATGAACTTTTTCATTGAGTTGGATGTTTATGTGTACATGTACATAGGCAATGGCCTCCCAGATTTTTTTGTGCCTTTAGCACTTATTGCAACCCCCTAGCCTATAGAGGCGGCCTTGGGGTAGCTACGACTCAAACCACGGCTTGGGTCGAGTCATGGAATTATTTTTTTATCTTTTAAAAAAACCAAAATTTTAGTTCTTTTTTTAAATAAAATTCTCAAAATTATCTTATAGTGAAATATTTAGAATTTTCTGAAAACGATGGTTTTTCATTGAATAGTGAAAAATACTGATTTGTATTGAAAACTATATTTTCATTTCAATAATTAACGAAGATTAATTTTTTTTCAAAAATTATATAAAAGATAAATTTGTTCATTTTTATTATGAATAATTTTATCAATGTCATTGTAATCAATTTTATGTTGGATTTTGGAATAAAAACTCTTTATACTTAAGAAAACAAATTTTCTAGGAAACTATTTTTCATCAAGTTTTATGGGTTTAATATTAAGTAAAATTCCACAAATTATATGAATATAATTTCAGAAAATGTGTTTTATATTTTTAATTAAAATGATTAATATTATTTAACAAGTTCAAATTAATTATTTTTATAATGAATAGTAAAAAAAGTACAATTTTGTTAATGTAGTTAGGTTTAAAATGGGTTTATCAGGGGTTAAACCAAGATAAAAGGGTGTGTTTTCCAATTACAAATGTCTAAATCCTATTTTATGGCTATATTTATACCTCGTTATATCCCACCTTTAAATATATATCCATTTGAAATCATTTTTCTTGATTATGAAATTATTATATGTTAATATTTTAATTAATTCCAAGTGTGTCCTCTCCCCCGCATATAAAAGGATTCCCCTCCTTTATCTTCTTTAGACTATATTGAGACATAAATATCAATAAAATATGACCAAGTTATCTTATATACTTCCCTATCCATGATTTAAATGTTTTTTTAACCTTAAAAAAGCATTCAAAGTGTCATTAATAAATTATCTAAATGAGACCTACCAAAGAAGAGGTAATCATCCTACCTGACCTCTTTAAATTTATTTATGCTTCTAAATACTATAATTATAATGTATTTAACATAAAATAATAAATTTATTATCCACAATATACTGAAATGTTAATATGATTTGGTAACCAGCATTATTCACTATATTTTCTATCAAATGGGAAGAAAAATTATCGCTTGTGCGTATATGTGGACTATTATTTCTACATAGAATTACAATTCATTTTCTAAAACTATATTTCCTGAATGGTTATTATAATGGTAAAAATATTTATATATAATATTTATGATATAATTATGATTATAGAAACATAATATCATGTCTACCCTCATACCATCTAGTCTTTTGGAAAATGATAATGTCATTTTTTATGCATATGAATGGACTACCAACTCCACAAAATGATGTGATATATTTTTCATTTATGATTTATATAGAAGATAAAAAGATATATTTAATCAATATATATGATATATATGATATAATAATGATTATAAGATGGTGAATTATTATTTACCTTAATTTAATTCCATCCTTTTAAAAGTGAAAATATCATTCATCTGTACGTTTGACATACCGTCTCCGTCAACAATGTAATTCATATTTCTATCTCTATATTTTATAGATGAATATATATACATATATATATATATAATGAATATATATTATATTCATATCATTATAAATAGTCTGTATATTATGTAACAATGATTAAGGTATAAGGACTATAACAACTGAATCGACATTCTCATGGAAAAGGAACAGTTAACACCCAGAAAAGATTATTTTAAAGACAAATTAATAATCAATGGGTGTGGAAACATTTTAAGAGGATCATATATTATTATATATATATTTACATGATTATTGAATGTAATTATAATAAATTATAATAAATTTTATATTATTTTATATCACTTTAAAAATAATTAAAACTTGAGGTAACGGATTTATGTTATAATATCATTGTGTATCAGGATTGTCTGTGATCAATTTTTTTTGGGTGAAATTTGATGACCTGTATCCAAATAATTACATGAATTTCATTATAATATAGTTATTTTTAGGGATTACATGTTCAATTTCAGTTTTCCTCTCTTTAATAACTCAAGAGAATGGAATAATTTTTTTAACAAAAACTAACTTTATTTCTCTCTTCATTTGAAAATATTTTTCTTCCATATCCATGTTTTATAAAATGATTTCAAGAATATTTTATTAATATAAAATTATTTTTTAAACTTATATTTAACCGTTATTTATTTTTTTTTAAAAATTTCTTAAATGGAATACTCTTGTCATTTTCTTAATGAGGTATTTTTGACTTTTTATCAATCATATGAATGGAATCTTTATTTTTACATACATGACATGAAAAAAATTTCCCACCATCATGAATTCTCGATTCCCTAAATATTCCTTTACATGTTTATATGATTATTTTGAATGAAAATGTCTTCCTTAATATTTTTAAAATTTATATATTTTAAATATGTGATTTTAAATTGAATATTTTATTTTCCTCAAGAAAATGTATAGTGGTCTTTTAAATACATTTTTCATCTATGATGAAATCCTTTGATGTTACTTATACTTTACTGGGTTTATGATACAAGGATATTATAATGAACAGACCCAGGTTACCAATACAAACTAGCACATGAACTGATCCATCACATACCTGAAGTGAATTCATGGTCCCCATGAGCTGGAAACTAACACTCATGCATCAAAAACAATGAGAGGGAACGATTTCAACCAACTTAAACAAAATTTGTAGAATATTATATATATATATACGTAGTAGAAATAAAATTGGACGAAAAAATGAAGAAATAAATGTAATAACTAAAATAAAATAGTGGTGGTGATTTAACCAGAAAACTAGAGAAGTGCTAAAAGGAACAGGTCCAACAAAACTAATAGACAACCAAAATGGAAGATAGATACCCCTATTATATATGAGAAATCTCCCCCCATCTCACTACTTGCTACCCAAACCCAACTAAAACAAACCTTATTGCCTCATTATCATGGTTTTCCTTTCCCTTCATTATAATACACAATTATAACTCCACACCACAAAAGGGGTGTGCAAGGTACGAGATAAATAGGCTCAGTAAGATCACACCCAAGTGTTACATATCAAGACCCTATTTAAATAATCCATGTATTATCATTTTAAATAAAAAATGGAATGATGATAGTAAAATATCTTTATATCAAAAGCATGGTAAATATTTCACCTTATCCATAGTATTAAATTAATCTTGGTAAAACATTTTCAAATCACATTTTCCTATATAAATTTATCAAAAACCAAATTAACATGGTTCATCCAACATATACTATAGACAAATCCACCTAACAAAAATTTCTATTGTATAATACCAGAAATGGGATCCACTGAACTTGAAAAAAATTAGAGATTACAAAAAAGGCCATAAAATCAATTCTCATATCTCATTAGCATCTTACATAACAAAAACTATCATTAGAGAGGTTAGATCATGAGTACCTTGATAAATACACCTACCACACCACAACCAATTCAAGCTTTATCCACTAGGAGAAGATCTTATAATGAATCTAGAAAATAATCACGTAAAAGTCACACATGATCAAAAAATCCTATAAATGTAGCTCAACACTACTACCGTGAAAAATGAGGGTGAATAAGTAGAAAGGTTTCTCACAATAACATCCTAAGATTTAGTGATATATTTTTTATAATTAATTTAATCTCTTAGATATTATTTTTCATTTCACACAACACTAAATATAGCTTAAAGAACTATGTTTGGATTTCATTATACACAACATCATATTATTCTTTCACTACATGAAAAACATAGGTTAAATTTTGGTACAAAAAACACTATTTTTGTCTTGTGTTTCACACAATGTTTAGTTTCTTTGATATCTCGTGTTACACAAAGGGTAGAATTTTACCGAACTAAAATATATTATTATTAATAGTATTAAAATATTATTATAGCCACCACAAAGCTGTAGGAATGGAAGGTATGAATAATATTAACTAAATTGTAAAAATATTATTTTTAAATTTATGTCAAATGATTCCTTTGGTTATCAAATAGTAAAAGTGAATATAAAAACTATTTGAAAATAAAGAAATTATATTTCTAAGAAAAATATTTTATCTCAATAACATAAAAAACCCTATTTTTATTAATGTTTTCAATAAAATTTATATATTATATATTAAATATATATTTTTTATACATTTACAATATATTTTATAGGTATAAGATTAGAAAAAATCCAATATTATGAATAAAAAGATGTTTTTATCTAAAAGGTAATTTTACCTCCTTTTAATAGAGATCCTGTTTTAAATATATTTTTTGAATATTTTATTATTTTTATTAAATAAAATAAAATTAATTTTTGGAATATGAATATGATTATTTTCGTTCAGTGAAATTTGGAAATTTTTCTGAGAAGTTTCATTTTTTGATGAAAAGTGAAAAACACTGAATTTTAATTAAAAACTGATTTTTCATCTAATTTATTAATGTAGTTAAATTATGTTTTAATTTGGTTAAAAATTATAGTTAGATAAATTATAAATCAATTAATCCAATTTAGGTCATTTGAACTAATTTCACAATGAAATTTTATATAAAAACATTTCAATGTTTTGGACATTTTCTCTTTAAAACCCCATTATGTCATCTCGTATATGGGATTAATTTTAAATTAATTTTGGTCACTCATATTATTTTAATTTGTAAAAATGGACTAAATGTTTTGAAATTAGAATAATTTATAATATATAATAAGTTTAACTTATTTTTTTACCAAAAATATTAGTGAATGTGATTAAAATTAATTACAGCGATTAAGAGGAAAATTAACGTAATAAAGGACTAAGACTTAAACTTAAGGAACAAAATGACTGAGACACCTATAAAAAATATATTTTAAAATAATAATTATACCCTATAATCCATTTTATATAATTTTTACTATTATTTGAGCCACTTTACATTGTAAAAACATTAATGGAATTTCTTTTTCAAAAATTTACAAGAATGACACTCCTCCTTCACGATAAAAAGGAACTCACCCCTCCCACTTATTCAAAGATTTAAAGGCCTTTATATCACACAAAATATACACAAATAAGATCCCAAAATCCTTAAATTCATCCTAGAATCATCCTTTTCATCATAAATCCATCCAAGGAAGCCTTTTGGTGCAAACCAAATGGAGTTAACCAAAGAAAAGGTAACCTCCTTTCTCAAGATCTTTTGTTTTATTTTCTTTATCCATCCCTGTAATCTATTTTTATTCCATGATTATATTATAATATATATATATTATTATTATACTGAGATATTTTTATTATAAGGATTCTACCTACACTTACACACACTTCTATATAATGGGTAACAAACTTTCAGTTATTATGTACGGCGAACTACCACCTCACAAAATAATGTTGATCAGTTTTTATTTATCACCTATCATGGTTGAGAATTATGATGTAAATAATATTTTTATATAAAATATATTATATTTATGATTTATTCATGATTATTTAATTATTATATAGAACATACCTTCATTCATTCCATTTTTTGTAAAACTGATAACTTCGTTTGTGGAAGTGTGGATTATCACCTCCTCAAAGAGATGTGATTTGTTCACACTTAACATGGAATTTATTAATGATGGGTTTAGTGAAATTATATGTTAATATTAAAAAATAATTCTACTATAATTATTTTATATATATATATATTAGTTATTTACTTTCTTTCTTTAAATATGATAATAAAATAGAAACAAGATTCATGTGTACGTACAACATACCGTATCTATGAACGGTGTACTCTATTTCATATTTCTATATTTTATATATTTTTATAAAGACATATATAAATAATTTATATGATACTTATATAATTTTTTACATTATATAAGTAATTATATCATGATTTAAGTAACATTATCAATAATAACATGCTGAAATCTATAAGAAAATCATAACAGATATTACCTGAAACATAAAATTAACATAGAGTTGTTAATAAATGGGTAATATAAAGTCATAAAAATCATATATTGTATTAGATATGATAACATGGTTTATTGGTATATTTATAATAAAATTATACCTATTATATAGGCATTTTGAATGTTTATGTATAAACTCAATACTTAAGGTAAGGGTTTTCTCGTATCACTTTTATTTTTCTTGAGATACAAGCCTTATTAACGTTATATTTCTTATATGTGGTGTGTATACATACCATAAAATAATTATATGTTACATATAATTACATTTATTGGTATTTATATATCCATTAAATGATCTCACTTTCATGGGGTTTATGTTTCAAAAAATATCAAATCAGTAAAGTGGTTTTTTCTCAATTTTCCTTATTTGAGACACAAGTTGTCTTATGCACCAATATTTTTCTATGATGTGTATATGATTAATTTGATATTTTATATCATGAATTTAATCTTTTCATGATATTATAAGATTATTGTATTTTTATTCTCTTATGGGGATCATGATTTAATGTTACAAAAGTGGTAATAGTTTATTGCTACAATCTCATCATTTATCTGGATTGTTTATGATTATGCTTACATTGATGAAATATTATGATCCATATATCAATAAAACTCATGAATTTTATTCTCAATAATAATTCAAGATATCTTCATTTATTGGTACCATTTTTTCACACTTTTTTACATAAGATAATTAAGAAGTTGTTTTAGGAAAATTTTACTTTATCCCTCTCTTCAGTCAAAAATCTTCATTCTTTCAAAACCAAATTTTCAAAAACTATTTTCAAGATTTTTTTATGTTTAAAAAGTGTTTTTATTTTTTTCAAGCTTCTATTATTTTTTTAAAAAAAATCAAGCTTCTTTTATAAGTTTTCATTGGAAAATATTTTCAATATTCTTTTATATGTTTTTAAGGAAAAAGGTTTTCAAAATGTTTTCAAGATTCCTTTATAAGTTTTCAAGGAAAAATGTTTTCAAAAATTCTTAAAGGTTATTTTCAAAAAAATTGTTTTAAAAAGTTTTTATGCTTAAAAAATAATTTTTTTCATTGAAGAAATGATATTTTTTTCAATAAATGTTGTAAATAATTTTAAATCTTACTTTATATGTTTTCAAAGTGTTTTTTAAGAAAAAAAATTTGAATATATTCTATGTTTTATTAAGTGAATTTCAATGAAAAGTTATTTTTAATAAGAAATGATCCAAGTGATCTTTATAAATCATTATCCATATAAGATAAAATCCTTTGATATATTTTATATGTTATTGGGGACATGATATAAAAATACCCGTAAAATTCTTTCTTTAGTGGTTTAAGTTGTTATGGCATGATATTTGTGACACTCGTTTCTATTCCAAAATTTATATTCCTTTGAACCAACTTCTTTTCATGGGTTATGATTTGATGAAATTATTCTGAGACTTATCAATTTTACATAGTTAATAATATGATGAAATGTTTATGATACCCATTTCATTTAATGGGTTATAATATAATGTTTAAAAAACCCAACTCTTTTTAAGGATCATGATATGATGAAAATTTTATTATCATCGGGCACATGTATTTATAATTTTATTATATGACGGTTGGTACCTATATCACCATAAAATGAATTGTAAAATGATAAATGTTTTATAAGATCAAAGGGTACACAAAAGGGTATCTCAATCCTAAAATAATAGGGAATATTAAGCCTGAAATAATAGAGTACACAAGAGGTCCTCCCAATCTTGAAACAAGAAGGTACATAGGAGGGCATACCAAGCCCAAAAAAAGAGGGTACACAGGAGTGAATCCAAAACGTAAAACTAGAGGAAATATTAAACCCTAAATGAGAGGGTATAATAGAGGTAATCCTAAGCCTAAAATAATAGTGCATAATAACCCATAAAAAAGAGGGCATATAGGAGTGCATTCTAAGCCCAAAACAAGAGGGTACATAGGAGGGTATCCCAATACCATGATAGGAGGGTGCGCAGGAGGGAATCTAAAGCCTGAAATAGGTACATGGGTTGTTATCGCAAGACTAACATGTTATGAAGGTCTTGGTAGGTATCCTTGACAGAGGATTTTCTATTATTATGTGTCTTCCACAAATTCCAGTCTTATTTCTGTGTTATGCTTTCATGTCTTAAGATCTTGATTCCCTTATGATTAATCTCTTATTAATATGCAATATTTATACCCGGATTCATGCTTATAGTATTTTTTATATAGGGTATGATCATCCAATATTTTGATAATGTTCTCATTCCCTTATGATCATGTTTATCTCCCTTGTTTTCCATTACTAAGCATCTCAGATCACCCATTTCTTATTTTTCCTTTCTCAGGTTATGAATAAAATTCTTAAGAAGATGTACAAAATGGGAATATCTTTGTGGGAAACATTGAAGATATTTCACCAAGTTATAATATTTTGTTCCAAGTTTCCAAATCCAATAAAATATTACGGTGCAAGGGAATGTACTTTTTTAATGTGTTGAATATTCATTTAAAATGATGTAATATCTATGTATGTCAAGTCTGGGTCGCTATAGTTGGTATCAAAGGAATGATTTAGTCAACATTTGGAAACTATGATGGGGAAATTTTATTGATATCCCTTGAGATATCTCAAAGTATATATCTAGGGATGTCTCTAAGTATTATATGAATGTGTCATATATTTAAGAGTATTTTTCATGATTTAAGAATCTTATAAGTAATTTTCATGATTATGTTTATTTTTCTATGATAAGTGTTTCTCACACTATGCTTTATGGTCTTATTCAATAGAATAAACTAGAATGAACTAGGTTAACATTGAATGTTTAATATGTGGAAATTATGAGATATATATATATATATCCTAAGTAGAAATATTATAAAGAGAATCAAGAAGGTGGTACAAGTATTGTAAATACTCTAGATGATAAGGATACTTCAAAATAACATATAAAAGGTATGGGATGTTATTCCAGTATTTTTTACACTAAAAATATGAAACATGATTAGATTGAGGTTAAGGAACCTTAATACATGATTCAAAATTCAAATTCTAGGAAAACGGTATTAATTAATAAGTTGATGTAGCCTGAGTAATGGTTTAAGAATAAAACTGGATGATTAAAGTGTATATGTTTTGAAATTAAATGATTATGTTATATGAATCATGAAGTATATATGGATTATTTGTTGCAGTTTTTATTTAATTATTATCAAGAATGTGTTGAATGATATTGATGGCTTAGAAAATTTATTTAATGGAAAGTCACATTACGGGAAAGAAACCATTAACATGTTTTTAGGATGAGAAAATTATATCTTATATGGACAAAGAAATGATTATATAGGGTAAATTAAATTGAATAGTATTTATGACCTCATAACTAATAAATGTTTTTTAAAAAAATTGGGATATGTTATCATGGATAAAGTTTAAAACTTATTAGAGTTAAAAAATATATCTAGTAATCATTGGAATAAGGAAGCATTCATGATTTCCAAAATTATTTATGTTATTTTAAGTTATTACCATGTATCAAGAGAATATAAAATGAGGGTATTTTCATGTATTGATGGTAAAAAACAAAAGATACATTATGATATATATGGGGTCATTGTTAATCTGATTTAGTGACCATATATCTAAAGTTTGGGATTTTCCTCTTTTTGAAGGGTTATAAGGTTAATCATTTATGGTATGGTTTAAGTTAAATATCAGATGTGGTTTCAGACATTAAAGTATTATCTCACCGTATGAGGTTTTATTCCTATTGGATAACATGTTCTAACAATTTTTTTATCATAAGAAATTACATATAGAATAGTGTATCATTATATTTATGGTTCTCATGGTCTGTTAGTTCTTCATGAATGAAAAATTCACCATCATTCCCTAGAGTAAGAGATAAAGTGGGAATTAATCAAGGCACAACCAAATAGTGAGATTGAGCTCATGGAAGGGAATGAAATAAATTAAGAATATATTCTTGTGAAAGTTCATCAACATTAGTAAAAATGAACTTGAAACCAAAAATGTTATCCTAGTACCTTCATTTCTAATAAATCAAATGGCCGCTTAGACCATCGCAGATGTATAGTTTTGTGATTGTCATATTTCTCCTAATCATTTTCTCTATCACTCTCTATCAGAACATGATAGTTATATTTTTCTTTTATGTATATGTTTTCACTTCCCCCCTATGTTTTCCTATGTGGAAACCTCTTTAAGTGTAACATTGGGAAACTATTATGTTTCCAACCTTCATTTTTTAAAATAATTTTAACTATTCATTTTTACGATGTGGGTTTCTATGAAAGAAACATTCAATTATTAAACCTTTAATAACGAAAATAAATTTATAGGGTGAAATTAATTTTATGGGGTAGAATATAACACACCAATATTTTTTGTTTTTTTATTAATTTAATCAATATTATATTTTTTTCAATTCACACAACACTAAAGATGGATTTTGTTTTATGAAATCACTATGTTTTTATTTCATAATATGAAACACCAATTTATTATTGTGCTATATGCAATAATTAGGTTGAATTTTGGTACATGAAACACTATGTATGTCCTATGTTACACACAATTCTTAGTTTCTTCGATATCTTTCATTAAACACGGGGTTTTGTTTTACTTAACTACAATATATTATTATTGAAGTTATTAAAATATTATTATAGCTAATAGCTAACCATTGTAATGGAATTTATGAATAATATTAAGTAAATTTATAAAATATTATTTACACATGTATAAAGAATTAATCATTTTCATATCAATTACTATAAGTGAATGTAAGAACTATTTGAAAATAAAGAAATTAATTTTCTATGAAAACTATTTTACCTAAATAAATTAAAAAAATCACTTTTAATAAATGTTTTTAATAAAAATTATATATTATATATGTGAGAATTAATTTTTATAATATTCCAACAGATTTTATAGGTATAAGATAATAATAAATCCAATTTTATGAATAAGAAGATGTATTTCTCTTAAAGGTAATTTTACCGCCTTTTAATGGAGTACACATTTTAAATATAATTTTTGAAACTTATAATTATTTATAATAAAATAAACTTCATTTATGGAATATTAATATAAAAATTTACCTTGGGTGAAATTTTGGTTTTTTTTAGAAGTTTCATTTTTTGATGAATAGTGAAAAACACTGAATTTTAATTCAAAACTTCTTTGCATCTAAATTATTTATATAGTTAAATTATGTTTTAATATGGTTTAAAAGTATAATTAAATCAAATAAATATCAATTAATCATATTTAGGTAATTTCAACCAATTTTACAATGAAATTGTTTATAGAAACATTTCAAAATTTTGGACCTTTTTGCTTTAAAACCCTGCATTATCGTCCTGAATGCAGGATTAATTCTAAATTAATTTCTACAATTATATTTATAGAATTTGTAAAAATTTATTAATTATTATGAATCATATTAATTTATATTTTCTAATAATTTCAAATTAGTTTTTGAAAAAAATATTAATGAAAGTGATTAAAATTAATTACCCCGATTAAGAGGAAAATTAGCTTATCAAAGGACTAATCCTTCAACTTAAGGCCCAAAACAACCTAGAAACATAACCAAAATCCATTTTATATTTTTATTTCGACCCTATCCTCCATTTCATAGAATATTTACCATTATTATAGTCACCTAAAATGGGAAAAATGTGGGTGGAATTCCCTTTTCAAAAATGTAAAAGAATGTCACTCCTCCTCCACTATAAAATGGCTCTCACCCCTCCCACTTAATAACACATATCAAGAAATTTGTATAACCCTAAATATGCTCAAATAAACTCCAAAACTCCCTACCTTAATTCTAGAATCATCCCTTTATTCATAATTCTATCCATGGAATTCCTTTGGTGCAAACCAAAAGGAGTTATTTAAAGAAGAGGTAATATCTTTCCTCATTCTCTTTTGTTTTATTTTCATTCTCCACCCCCTAAACTATTTATGTTACATGATTATATAATAACATAAGTATCCTAAATAGAGTGAGATTTTTTTATTTGTATTTTTCAATCAACTCTGAGATGCACTTCCATCTAATGTGTCATGAACTTGTTGTTCTTGTGTACGGAAAACTACCGCCTCACGAAACAATGTTATTCATTTTTCCTTTACCACCTATCGTGGTTCGGAATTATGATGTACAATAGATTTTTATATGATATTTATAATATTTATGATGTATTTATACTTTTTTAATTACTATATAAAACATACCTTCATGATTTCTATTTTTTGTAAAAATGATAACGTCGTTTGTGGATGTGTGGACTACCGCCTCTTCAAAGCAATGTAATCCGTTTACACTTTACAAGGAATGTATTAAAGATGAGTTTAGTAAAATTTTATGATAAATATTAAATAAAAATTATAATTATATTATATTATATATATATACATATATGTCATTTAATTTCTTTCTTTCAATACAACGATAAGACAGAAAAAACATTCACACGTACGTACGGCGTCCCGTATCCATGAACGGTGTATTCCATTTAACATTTATTTATTTCATATATTATTATAAATACATATATAATAAATATATGTGATACTTATATCATGTTTTAAATTTTTTAAATAAGTAAATCATGATCTAACTAATATGATCAAGAATAACAAGCCAAAATATTTATGAAAAACAAAGCAGATATTACACAAAACATAAAATTAACAAGGATTTGTTAATAATCTGGTAATATAAAGTCATAAAAATTAATATAGGGTATTATATATAATAATATGGTTCTTTTTTATATTTATAATAAACTTATACTTATTATAAAGTATGTTTTAATGAGTACAAAGAAATTCAAAACTTAAGGTAAGGGTTTTCTCATCTCACATTTATTTTCTGTAAGACACAAGCCATGTTCACATAATATTTCTTATATGTGGTGTGTATAATGTACATGAATTTACTATATAATGATTATAATTAAATTTATGGTTATTTAAATATCCATTTTATTATCTCTATTTCATGGTTTTTATGTTTTAAAAGTTTGCAAATCTGTAAATTAGTTTTGTCTCAATTTTCCTTCTTTGAGATACATGTCATGTTATGAACCTATATTTTTATATAAGGTGTATATGATAACTTTGACATGTTATATAAATCAATTTTATTATTTTAAATATATTACAGGCTTAATATAATTTTATTATTTTATTATTATCATGATTTAAAGTTACCAAAGTGGAAACATTTTATTTCTACAATCTCATCGTTTGTTAGGATTGTCTGTGATTAAGCTTCCATTTATGAAATATTATGATATATATCTCATGAAAACTCAAGAAATTTATTCTCATATTTTTTAACATTGTATCTTCATGTATTGGTTTCATTTTCCCACTCTTTGGTACTTAATATTAATAATAATGTTTTTAGGAAAATCCAACCTTATCTCTCTCTTCGGTCAAAAATCTGTGTTCTTTTAAAAAAAATGTCTTCTAAAATGGTTTTCAAAAATTTTTTATGTCTAAAAAGTGTTTTTATTTCATTCAATATTTTATTATATATTTTCAATGAAAAAAATAAAAAAAATCAAGATTATTTTATAATTTTTCAATGAAAAAGGTTTTCAAAATGTTTTTTAGATTCATTTATAATTTTTCCAGGAAAAATGTATTCAAAATGTTTTGAAGCTTCCGTTGTAATTTTTTAAGGGAAATGAATTTCAAAATTTCTCAAAGGTTATTTTCAAAGAAAATTGGTTTAAAAAGTTTTTATGTTTTAAAAATCAGTTTTTTAAAGAAAAAATGATATTTCCTTTAATAAATTTTTTATATGATATTAAATATTACTTTATATCTTTTTATATTTTTTTCAGAAAATTATTTTCAATAAGTTCTATGTTTTGAAAAGTTAATTTCAAATAAATGTTATTTTCATTAAGAAATGATCTAAGTTATCGTTCAAAATCCTTCTCCATCTAAGATGGAATACTTTGATATAGTTTAAGCTTTATTAGGGACATGATCCAATAAAACCATACATATTATTTTTTGAGTTGTTTATGTTTTGATGGAATGATGTTTATGACACTCTTTTATCTTCCATAGTTTATATTCCTTTGAACCCACTTCTTTTCATAGGTTATGCTTTTATGAAACAATTATTAGACATATATATTTTCTATAGGTAATGATAATATTAAATTTTTGTGATACCCATTTAATTCATGGTTTATGATATAATGTAAGGAAACTCATCTATTTTTATGGGTCATTATATGATAAAAGTTTTATTATCATGTGTCACATGTATGTATGATTTTATTATGTGATGGGTGGGACATATATATTTGTCTAATTCATTGGGTAATGATAAATGTTTTATGAGATTGAAGGGTACATGGGAGGGAATCCCAAGCCTAAAATGAGAGTTAATCTTAATCCTTATATAGGAGGGTAAATGGGAGGGTGTCCCAAGCCTGAAATAAGAGGTTACATGGGAGGGAATCTCAAGCCTGAAACAGGAGGGTACATGGGAGGGAATCCTAATCTCAAAATAAGAGGGTATATTAATTCTTAAACAAGAGGTTACATGGGAGTGAATCCCAATCCCTAAACAAGAGGGTACACAGTAGGGAATCACATTCCCCAAAAAATAGTGCATCATAAGACCTAAACATGAGGGTAAAAAAGAGGTCATCCAAATAAAAAAATAAGAGGGTACACGGGAGGGAATCCTAAGCCTAAGAAAAGATGGTATATGGGAGGGAATATCGAGTATGAATAAAGTACATGAGTTTTTATCCCAATTCTAACATAATATGAATTTCATAGTAGGTAGCCTTAACATATGACTTTATATGATTATGTGTATCCCAAAAATTCTATGTCTTATTCCTATGTTATGATTTAAGAGCTTATTCTCTTGATTACCTTATGATTCGTGTCTTATTAACTTCCAATCCTTATTCCATGATTCATCTTTATGTTCTTTGTTATACTGGGTATGATCTTTTAATATTTTTATCACATTCTCATACCATTATTCTCATCTTTATCTAGCATTTTTACCCTTACTATGAATCTGATCTCACACTTTTGTTATATTTCCATTCACTGGGTTATGATGAAATGTTTCAAGAATAATTACTAAAGGGGAAGATATTTTTGGGAAACATTGAAGATATTTCACCAATTTAGAATATTTTGTTCCAATTTAATAAGGGAACTAAACTATTAAGATCCCTAGCCGTGTACTTTTTTAATTTTCTTAATATTCATCTAAAATGATGTAATATCTATGTACGTTAATCATGGTTTGTTATACTCACTGAAAGTGATTTCATACAACCACCACAAAGATCGATCACTAAAAGAGGTGGTTTAGAAGAGGAGACACAGAAAATAACCTAGAAGATCCTATGTCTCAAGACCAATGTCTCTACAATGATAGAGTATAAGTTACACATGAGTATCTTATTAACCCTACTAGGTTAAAGGGTTTAAATTTTAAACCAGTGACTTACATCATAAAATTCCTAGATCCCACATATGCTAGAAAATATGTCTCATTGGGTTAAAAAATCTTGATCAACTATTTTATGACTTAAGATATATATTTATTTCATATAATAATTTTATGGACTAAAGGGTTTTAAATCTATGCCCCATGAAATTTATTCCATAAATATTCCATGCATACTAAACTAGCCATGGTTCTGCTAAAAACTCCCAAAACGATTCATGATACCCTATGAACTTGAAAACACACTTTTAAACATAAGAAGAAAATACCTTAAATTTTTGGATGTTATAATCTTTCCACCATAGGAAATTCAATCTCCATAAAGTCATGTGGAAGAAGGGTGCTTCAGAAAGAGGTGAGTCCATTGCTCCCTCTCTAATGAATCACACTTCCAAGTATCATAAGAATTTGACATGTGTCACTACAAAACTATGTAAAATGGGGAAAAATTAAATGAAATACATTGACATGATAATCCAAGATCTTCACTAATTTCTCCATAATTGAAAATTTTGGCTGCAACTCAATCTCTTCCTAACTCTGAACAAGAGACGGGTTAGGAAGCTACTTCCTGAGATGAGATACATGAAAAGTATCATGAATACCTATCAACTAATTCGGTAATTCCAAATAATAAAAAACCTTCCAAGGTATCTTAGTGATCTCAAATGGTCCAAAATATTTCATAGACGGATTCCCCTATTTTCTAAGATGAATGTGACCGAGCTAAGGAGAAACTTTCAAAAAAAGTTATATTCCTTTGGTACACTCCAAATGATGAAATCAATGATCCACATATAGATTCAACCAATTATATTCCATAACTAGATGTTGATGTATATCCATAATACTAAATGATGTCTCATGAAAAATACTCAACCCCATAAGAGAGTCATCACCTACCTTTTACCAACATAGAGGTGCTCCTCATGGGTGACCATAAAAATTATAAAAGGGTGCCATCCCGATTGATGAATGATAAATATTTTTCTAAGAAAACTCAACAAAACCCAAATGGTTATCCCATGACCTGCCAAAATCAATGTTTCGGGCATAGATCATATCCTCTAAAATTTTAATAGAACACTCTATCTATCCATCGGTTTGGTGATGATAAGTCATACTCAACCTGACCTGATTCCCCATCATCTCCTAGAGACTCCTCTAGAATTCAGACATAAACACGGGAACCATGTTCAAGATAATAGCATACATAATCCCATGTAACCTCATAATCTCTTATATATATATCATTCCTAGATACTTAAAATTAGTGGTGTACCTGATTGGATAAAATGGGAAGAATTCATCAATCGATCGACCACTACCTAGATAGCATTCTTCCCTTGGGGATTCTATGGTAATCAAAAAAATAATTCTATGGACATGTAATATCATTTCCAAATCAACACTAAAAGGGGATATAGAAAACCAAAAGCTTATAGATCTTCTACATTTATCTATTGGAAGATTTAATAGTGGGACACCTAATCACTAATGTCAAACATAATACTTAGAACCTAGAATTACCACCTCATGTCATAACACATCTTTATAATGCTCATGTGAATGTACCATGAAAAAATATGATTTCCATACAACACCAAACTCTTCATCGATTTTGAGACAAAAAACCCATCCCAAAAGTTAATAATACCATCAGAAGGGAGAGACTGACCAGAAATGTTCTCCTCACCATAAAGGGTTTCTCTAATTCTGATGAACTCATCATCCTATTACTGAATCTATACAATTGAATCAAGGATAGATGATGATAACTAAAAATTGGTCAAAATCATACCAAAAATATCATCCATATAGTATAGATGAAATTGAGTAAAGGTCCCTATTAGGTTCCAGTATTCCTTTGATTCCAAGACAGCCTATGATTGTACTTTCCTATTGAGTGTTCCTGTGAAGAAAATCCCCCTTCCTGGGGTTTTGAGATGTTGAAATCAAACATATAAAGTTACTCCAATAGTCGCCTCTATCTTATATTCACTTCCTTATATAAAAAGATATAACCTAGGATCTTATGGTCATAAAATACTATGAATCTCTCCCAAAAATATAATTCCACCAACACTAAAGTGTATATATAAATATATATAGCTCTATATCTCAAGTGGGGTAACTATTATCATGTGGATAAAGTTGTGAAGAACCATTAGACAACTCATGACCGCCCTTCTTAAGAATTAAATCCACACCAACACTATAAGTGTCTCAGTATACCACAAACCCCATACTTGACACATTTAAGATCCAAATAAGTTTCTATGTCAAAATTAATTTCAACTAATAGAAAAAAGTCTAACACATAGAACCCCATATGAATTTCACCACCTTCTAAGTAAGATCATTCAAAGGTGATTCCAACATTGATAAATCATTTATAAACTCTTGATACCTAAAAAGATCTAATAAACTTTGAACCTTGAAGACATTATGTGGATCCTCCCATGAAAATACATCCTTTGCCTTATCAAGGATGATTGATAATCCATGATCATAAATCATGTGCTTCACAAAATTTACTTCCTAGATCCAAAAACTACATTTCTAAATCCTTCCATATAGAAGGTGACACCTTATGGTTTCAAAAACAAAATTTATATGTTTCTTTTGCTCATGATCAAACCATGAATAAACCCAAATATCATCTATGAAGATGATAAAAAAATTTATCAAGATAATGATTTAATATATGGTTCATCCGAGTCATAAAAATTGTAAGAGTGTTAGTTAGACTAAAAGGTATCACAATATATTCTTAATGGATATACCGACTCCTGATCATAATATTTGGTATATCATACTCTTGAACCTTGAGATGACAATAACACTACTAAAGATCAATCCTCAAAAACACCTTAGAACCTTTTACTAATCAAACAAATCATCCAAATGAGTAAAATGATTCTTAACCTTAACTGTAACCTGATTTGACTTTCGATGGTCCATGCATAATCGAAATAAACCATATTCTTTCTTAGAAAAGAGAATAGGGGTTACCCATGGTGAAACACTTGGGTGAAAAAAACCTTTATCTATCTAATCCTCCAACTAAACCTTGAGATTATTCAACTCAACTAGTTTCATGTGATAAGATGTTATTAAGATCAGTTTCAAACTTGGTACAAGATAAATAGTAAAATCTACCTCCCTCTCTCAGGGAACTCCAGAAAATTCATCTTGAAAAATGTTGAGAATGTGTTGAAAGAATATGGGAAGATAAAATAGAGAAGAAACCATATCAGTATTAAACACAATAGTAGATAGAAAACTTTTGATCTTAGAGTGGGATGGTCCTCCATGCCCACACCTTAGATCCCACTCCCCCTAAAACACCAAATCACTCCCAACGGTAGTATGAAACATTAAATGGTGATTATAATAATCAATATCATAATAATTAAAAATAATTTAATCCATCTTAATGATGAATTCAAATAGATCCAGGTCAAGAACAAGGAAATCTCAAACTAACATTGCATCATATATCAATAGAGAACAAGAATAACACCAAATCCCTAACTCTTTCCTATCTAAAAAGGTGGTACCTCTCACTATTATCAGACCCATGGAACATTCATTGGATACTCATCTATTATGCAAAAGCACTTCACTCTTGAGGTTTGTGGTTGGGGCCCTGTGGACTTTGAATCTTCTAAATGCGCTACAATGGAATTGGGATTTGATTAATCCCAACCAAAGCAGGGCATGGACATAGATTGGAAAAATATCAATAGATATTCGTAGCATTTAGAACCATTAAAAATATTCATGGGGGTTGTAAAAAATGGTATGTGTACCTAACCTTTCCACACTTGTAGAAATTCAAGGGAACACTACTAGTATCTATTGATTATGTAGAGGAGTACCACTACTGATAACCACCTCCACTACTCTTATGATGATAATACCACTTCCTCTTATTTCCTTGAATTAAACTGAATAATTTACTGGGTGGAAGATAAGGTAAGAATAAATTATCTTTCTAGTTTTTTCCATTTATTTCATCATAACTTTTTTTATTTCCCTATAGGAAGAACACTTTAATATAACTACTTAATATCTGATATCCATTTGAAAACCCTAAAAGTACCTCTATGATTTTATTTGTCCATTCTTTAGCACCTCTAGAGAAATAATAAATGAGATCAGAAAACTGTTTGGGGTACTCTAACAATGAGCGTTCTCCCTACTATAAAGAGAGGAACACCAGATACTTTTCCATCATTATATAATCTATAATGAACATCTAAAAAGAGGGATTTTTAAACCCCCTCTATCCCAATCCCACATGCCTATCCTCCTTTACCATGGAATCCCCACACCACTTATTGTGACCCTTGAGCCTAAATGTTGTTCCCTTCACCTTGATGATTTTATGTGTATCCAAGAAGTGAAAGATCCAATCAATATCTTTATCCTTTACTCGGCCTATTGGGGATCTTTTTTAGCCTTAAAGGCTAGGGGTTTATAACATATGACTGTCATGATTAATATCTTTCTCCTCCATCTTCTATTTTCACCTCAAAAACTAGGCTCTAGACTTCATGTACATTTTTTTCTATGTTTAAAACTACTAACACAATAGCCTCTACAAAATTATGACCCAAAGGTGGATTCTCTTGAGGAGAATCCACTTCACCCTCCTTCAGAAATCTTGACATATGTCCCAGAGGCATATCACTGCACACCAAAAATAGAAGAAATGATTAGGAAATAAGATAATCTTAGTTAAAAAAATAAACCCATAAGTAAAAACTAAAACTGAGATCAAGAAATAGACATGGCATACCCACATCCAAACATCCCATGGTCACTTAATCCTTGTCATGGAAAGAACTATCAAGGAACTCACCTAAACATACCTCTCAAGTCTTGAAAATCCTATCTATATTCTACCAAACATACCAAGATAAAGACTCTTGAGGAAATACATCCCTCTGATACCAATGATTAATTAATTGATATGGGTTACCCTCACAAACTAGTACCCAACCCAATCACTCACATACCCAAAGGTTATTTCTGATCCCCATGGGTTGGTGACAAGTAGTTGGGTATCAACAACATCCAAAGGGAATGATTTATCCCAACCTAAATAAGATTCATGATAAATATATACACATTACAACATTAGAAAAATAACAATAAATATATACCATAACTAAAAGAAAACAGAAGTAGTGATCCCACTTGAAAACCATAGAACATGTAAAAGTAATGGGTCCAACAAAACCAACAGACAACCAAAATGGAAGACAAATCCCCTATAATATAGAGGCAATATCCCCCCATATCACCACCAAATACCCAAACATATCTAAATGAAACTTCACCACCACACTAATGCACCTTGCCTTTCCCTACATCAAAATATGTAACTATATATACACACTACTAAAGGGTTGTATAGGGTGTGAGCTAAATACACTCAGTATGATCCCACCCAAGTGTTCCATATCAACTATCTGTATAAATAAAACAAGTATACTAATTTTAAATAAAATATGAAATGATAGTAGTATAACATATTTATATCAAAAGAATTTTAAATATTTCCCTTCTTCTACATTTATAGAATAATATTTGTAAAATATTTTCCAAGGAAATTTTCCCATAACCATTTATCAAAAAAACAAAGAAATACAGTTCATCTAATGTAGGCTAGGGATAGAACAACCTACCTCAAACATGGGTTAAACACTACCCACAATGGGATCCAAAAACACTGAAATTAAATCATAGACTACAAAAGGGGCCCTAACAATGATTCACATGCCTCATAATTACATTCCATAACAAACAAGTGCTAGTGAAGAGTTTAGTCACATGTAACTCGATAAAAACACCTTCCAAACCACAACCAATATGAGGATCATCCATTAAGATAACATCACACAATGGATCTAGAAAGAATCATATAAAAATCAAAACATGATCAATAGATCCCATAAAAGTGGTCCAATGATGTTGTCATGAAAAATGACATTGGAAAAGAATAAAGTTTACTCACCAAGAGAGATGTCGTGAAGCCACCAGAAAGATCAATCATTAGAAAAAGTAGTCTAGAAGAGGAGGATCCAATCAAAATATCCTGGAAGAGCCTAGGGTTTGGGGCCTATAGCTTCACTATGAGATTAGTAGATTTACATGTGAGAAACAGATAAAAACTATTGGGAAAAAGGGTTTACTTTGTCAACTAATTATTTACTATACAAAATTACAATAATCCACATACACTAAAACATATGTCTCTTTGGGTTAAAAAAAATACCGATTGAGTATTTTTTGACATAAAATATATATTTATGTTGTAAAAACATTTTATGACCTATAGGGTTTTACAGTCTATACCCCACGACATTTACACCATAAGAAACATATTTATTCCATTAATATTACCTATAGTCTAAACCAACCCAGGTTTCACTGAAAACTCACAACATGATTATCCATGATCTCCAAACCCAAAAAACACAATCTTAAACATAAAAATTTCTTTCCTTAAAATATATTCTGTTATAGATACCATCCATATTCTTTCTATAGATGGATTAATATTATGATTATGAGATGTTTATGAAACTCATTTATTTTCCAAGTTTTATTCTATGATAAAATGTTAAAATGTTTATGAAAATTATTTTCTTTCTATAGGTTATGATATATGAGGAATGATTTATGATCTTATGGAACATATATGAATGGATTATTATTATGTGATAGGTGATCCTAGAATTAAATAGACCTATAATACATTGGGTAAAGATGGTTATCACATAAGATAATAAGGACTAAAATGTGGAGTGAGCCAGATTCGATAAGGGACTCATTCCACTATGATAGTCTTAAGAGTGATCCTTGATAAAGTATATGATGGAATGGGTGGTTAACCCAATCCACTACGATAGTCTTGCAAGTGATACTTGAATAAGGAATTGTTTTTATATGATTATGTGTATGAAAAAAACTTATATATTATACAAATGTTATTCTCTCATGGTTATTGTTCTTTATTTCCTTTAGGATTCATGTCTTGTGAACTGTCAAGAATTATTCCATGATATAGAATTACAATCTATGATATATTGGGTTTGGTTTTCAAATTTTAAGATCTTGTTATCATACTATTATAATCATGATATTATTTATTGATCATTTATATATTCATTTTTTACCCTTACTAAGCATCTGAGCTCACCCATTATTATGTTTCTTTTCCCCAAGTTATGAAGAAAGTTTTTAATTATGATATTTCTAACAAGGGTTCTATTTATGAATAATATAGTGGAAGATGATTTATATCCCTTATGAACCAGTTGTTTATGTATCAAAGTTTTCAAAGACACTAAACCTATATGATTCTAGGATGGATCATAATGTTATGTATTAAATATTCATCTATTAAGATGTAATATCTATGTATGAAAAGTATGGGTTAGTATATCCTCCTATCTAATCCAAAACTGGTGATAACCCCATTAAAGATCAATATTGGAGAACCCTCTAGCTCTCCATAACTAATCAAATATATCATCGATCTTGGGTAAAGTATATATGTTCTTCACTATAACATGGTTCGGATTTTGGTAATTTGTTCATATTTGAAGATTGTCATTCGCCTTCTCGGAAAGAAAGACAAGTTCACCCAGTAGTGAAGTACATTGCCTAAGAAATCCCTTATTCTCTATATCCTCAAGTTGTACATTTACCTCCTTTAACTATATCGGTTCCATATGATAAGGGGGTATCAAAACATCCTACGAACCTAGATTAAGCTCTATTTTAAAGTGAAATCTGTTATCCGGAAGAATTACTATGAAGTCATCTAGAAATACATCCTAATAGAGATACATAACTATAAGAAATATAATAGGGATACCACTACTCATGTTTAAATATCCAAGAATGCAATCTTCCCCACGATCATCCTAAGTTGACTCAACTCTGGAACAAATCTACCTACTCCCAATTCCCATTTTCTAGTCATCACATACTTCTCTCCCTTCAAAAAAGTAAAATATACATGTGATAAAACACTATTTTATTGAATATTTTATTGATAATAAATTATATAATTTCCTCACATTGTATTAAATATGTTTAATTATAAAGTATTTGGGATTAGATCATTCATTTGAATATTTGATGAAAATTCCAGTTTTACCCTTTTAAAATCACTGTAGTATTTCAATCATAAATATTTTAATTTGAATTATTTGAACTTAATAGTTTGTACCTTTGTTACTTACTTCATGTGCTACAACTTTTATTCAGGACACTAGATCAAAAGAATATATTTGGATGGAGTAATTGGTCCATAAAGTTAAAGGTGGGCTGGACACGCCAGAATGGAGAAGCTTCTGTATTTCGGCCATAACTCCTTAATTTGAGCTATTATTAAGCCAAAATTTTGAGAGGAGATATAGGACCTGTATTCACACATATGATCCTTATGGAAGGTCGGACAATTCACGCGTTAAGTGGCCAAATGAGCAGTGAAAGTTGTAATAAAATATTTGGCCGAGATTCCCCATTCACACTTGAAACCACTTTGAACCTAGCCGCCCCACCACTCTATAAATTGGTGTTTTTCTAATTTGGTGGGGTTAGAACGTGAATTAGGAATTTTAGGGAAGAGTAGAAGAGGTTACACTCAAATTATCCAAGAAATTCAATAGGGGTAGCTCTTGAAGCAAGGATCCCTTCGTCGAAGCCCTTTTCTTCTTCCTCATGTTATAATGTTTGTGTTTTCTTAATAAACTTCTCTGTTCTTATTTTATTTCTTATCTTTTATTCTGTTTTATTTAAATTTCTTCTTCTCTTAATCTTCCTCTTTGGGCTGGAATTCTTGAGTAGAATAATTATTGGGTTATACCCATTATAAACCTTTGCAAATGCAATTCGCTTCTACGATGATAACGCCACCCATGGAAGAGTAGTTCTTTTTAGTAATCGATTGACCTCTATCCTTATTCATTAATTTATTTTGAATCAATGAGATACTCTAATTCACTTAATATGATCCATGAATTTTGTTTTTAAATTTTGAGAAAATAATCAAGAAATTGAACAATTAACACAAAAACACGCGGGGTCGGGATTTTGTGTAAATTGTGAGAGAACGATCTTAATCGGTAATACAAGACCATACGGGATAAATTTGTAGAGTTAAAATATAATCCCTAAACACAATTAATCTTCATTTACAGAATTTATATGTGCCTTAATTTACCACTGACCATAATCTATCCTTATAACATCAATCAAAGCAGGGTGTTGCGATTGCATGTTCTGAAGTTACCCTATGGTTAAATTCACTTCATCTTTGTGGTAAAGTTAATTCTTGTAGGGTTCGGAGGTTAACAAATAAAGGGATAATAATTAAGTAAATATTAATTTAAATGATAATTATTAATAAATGATTCAAGAGATATATTTAGATCGATTACGTCTTTTAAATATTTTCTAAAAAACATCTTTTTGTTGTGTCATTTTAATCGAACTTCATTTCAAAACTAAAAACAAAAAAAAATAAAATCTTCTTCCAGAAAACATCTTCTATATTAATAAACTATAACCAACCTCCATCCTTTCAAGTAGTGTTTTTATTCTATTTTATTTTATTTTTATAATACCTGTATAAATTTATTTTAAATCTACTTCCTCCTTTGAGAGACGACCTTGGTCAGCCACTCTGTTGCACCTAAGTACCCCAAAATCAACAAATCATTTGACGGTGCCCATGATAGCGCTCTATAAAATTGGAATATTTTATTTATAATAAATGATATAATTTCCTCACATTGTGTTAAATATGTTTAATTAAAAATTATTTGGGATTAGATCATTCATTTGAATATTTGATGAAAATTCCAGTTTTACCCTTTGAAAATCAATGTAGTATTTCAATCATAAATATTTTTATTTGAGTTATTTGAACTTAATATTTTGTAATTGTGTTCTTTACTTCATGGGATACAACTTTTATTCAGGACACTAGATCAAAGAAATACATTTGTATAGAGTAATTGGGCCATACATTTAGAGGTGGGCTGGACACGCCAGAATGGAAAAGCTTCTATACTTCAGCCATAACGCCTTCATTTGGGCTTTTATTAAGACCAAATTTTGAGAGGAGATATAGGACGCATTTCTTAACATATTATCATTCTTAAAGGTCAGAAAATGCACGCGTTTTGGTGGTCAAATGGGTGGTGCAAGTTGGAATAAAATATTTGTCTGAGATTCCTCATTCACACTTGAAACCACTTTGAACCTAGCCTCCCCACCACTCTGTAAATTGGTGTTTTTTCTCATTTGGTGGGTTCGGGACGTGAATTAGGAAGTTTAGGGCATATTAAAAGAGGTTACACTCCAATTATCCAAGCAATTAAATAAGGGTATCTCTTGAAGCAATGATCCCTTCATCGAATCCCTATTCTTCTTCCTCATGTTGAAATGTTTGTGTTTTCTTAATAAACTTCTTTGTTATTATTTTATTTCTTCTATTTTATTCTATTATATTTAAATTTATTATTCTCTTAATCTTCCTCTTTGGTCTGTAATTCTTGAGTAGAAGCATTATTGGGTTATGCCCATTATAAACCTTTTCAAATGCAATTCACTTCTACGATGATTACGCCACCCATGGAAGAGTAGTTCCTTTTAGTAATCGATTACCCTCTATCCTTATTCATTAATTTATTTTGAATCAATGAGATAATGTAATTCACTTAACATGATCCATGAATTTTGTTTTTAAATTTTAAGAAACTAAGCAAGAAATTGAACAATTAACACAAAAACACGCGAGGTCGGGATTTTGTGTAAATTGTGAGAGCGTGATCTTAATCGGTAATACAAGACCATACAGGATAAATTTGTAGAGTTAAAATATAATCCCTAAACACAATTAATCTTCATTCACAGAATGTATATGTGCCTTAATTTACCACTGACCATAAGCTATCCTTATAACATCAATCAAAGTAGGGTGTTGCGAATACATGTTCTGAAGTTACCCTAAGGTTAAATTCACTTCATCTTTGTGGTAAAGTTAATTCTCGTAGGGTTATGAGGTTAAAAAATAAAGGGATCATAATTAAGTAAATGTTAATTTAAATGATAATTATTAATAAATGATTGAAGATATAGAGTTAGATCGATTACGTCTTTTAAATATTGTCTAAAAAACATCTTTTTGTTGTGTCATTTTAATTGAACTTCATTTCAAAACTAAAAACAAAAAAAATCTTCTTCCAGTAAACCTCTTCTAGATTCATAAAATATAACCAACCTCCATCCTTTAAAGTAGTGTTTTTATTATATTTTATTTTATTTTTATAATACCTTTAAAAAGTTATTTTAAATCTACTTCCTCCTTTGAGAGACAACCTTGGTCAGCCACTCTGTTGCACCTAAGTACCCCAAAATCACACTAATCATTTGAGGGTGACCATGATAGCGCTCTATCAAATTGGAATATTTTATTGATAATAAATGAAATAATTTCCTAAGATTGTGTTAAATATGTTTAATTAGAAAGTATTTGGGACTAGATCATTCATTTGAATATTTGATGAAAATTCAAGTTTTACCCTTTTAAAATAATTGTAGTATTTCAATCATAAATATTTTTATTTGAATTATTTGAACTAAATATTTTGTAACTGTGTTTCTTACTTCATGGGATACAGCGTTTATTCAGGACACTAGATCAGAGAAATACATTTGTGTGGAGTAATTGGGCCATAAAGTTAAAGGTGGGCTGGACACGCCAGAATGGAGAAGCTTCTGTATTGCGGCCATAACGCCTTCATTTGGGCTTTTATTAAGCCCATATTTTGAGAGGATATAGAGAACACATATCCAAACATATGATCCTTCTGAAAGGTTGTCCAATGCACGCATTTAGGTGGTAAAATGGGTAGTGCAATTTGGAATAAAATATTTGGCCCAGATTCCCCATTCACACTTGAACCCACTTTGAACCTAGACTCCCCACCACTCTATAAATTGGTGTTTTTCTCATTTGGTGGGGTTGGGACATGAGTTAGGATTTTTAGGGCAGAGGAGAAGAGGTTACACTCCAATTATAAAAGCAATTAAATAAGGGTAGCTCTTGAAACAAGGATCCCATCGTCGAAGCCCTATTCTTCTTCCTCATGTTGTAATGTTTGTGATTTCTTAATAAAATTCTTTGTTCTTATTTTAATTTATTCTCTTTTATTCTCTTTTATTTAAATTTATTCTTCTCTTAATATTCCTATTTGGGCTGTAATTCTTGAGTAGAATCATTATTGGGTTATACCCATTATAAACCTTTTCAAATGCAATTCGCTTCTACGATGATTACGCCACCCATGGAAGAGTAATTCCTTTTAGTAATCGATCGACCTCTATCCTTATTCATTCATTTATTTTGAATAAATGATCTAATGTAATTCACTTAATATGATCCATAAATTGTGTTTTTAAATTTTAAGAAACTAATCAATAAATTGAACAATTAACACAAAAACACGCGAGGTCGGGATTTCGTGTAAATTGTGAGAGTGCGGTCTTAATCGGTAATACAAGACCATACGGGATAAATTTGTAGATTTTAAATATAATCCCTAAACACAATTCATCTTCATTTCCAGAATGGATATGTGCCTTAATTTACCACTGACCATAAGCTGTCCTTAGAACATTAATCAAAGCATGGTGTTGCGATTTCATGTTTTGAAGTTAGCCTAAGGTTAAATTCACTTCATCTTTATGGTAAGGTTAATTCTCATAGGGTTCGGGGGTTAACAAATTAAGGGATCATAATTAAGTGAATATTAATTAAAATGATAATGATTAATAAATGATTGAAGATGTAGAGTTAGATCGATTACATATTTTAAATATTGTATAAAAAATATCTTTTTATTGTGTCATTTTAATCGAACTTCATTTCAAAACTAAAAACAAAAAAAATAAAATCTTATTCTAGAAAAATTCTTCTAGATTCATAAACTATTACCAACCCCCATCCTTTCAAGTAGTGTTTTTATTCTCTTTTATTTTATTTTTATAATACCTTTAAAATTTTGTTTTAAATCTACTTCCTCCTTTGAGAGACGACCTTGGTCAGCCACTCTGCTGCACCTAAGTACCCCAAAATCACACTAATCATTTGAGGGTGCCCATGACAGCACTCTATAAAATTGGCATCATTTCCAGGGAGGCAAGTAATTTATTCATCCATTTAGAGGTATTTCTTTTAATTTTCATTTTATTATTTTCTTCACCTCTCTCTTTCATCTTTCCCCTTTCTCAAGTTTTAATTTTTTTTTCATCCTCTTCTTTTCTTTTTGGACCATCAACTCAAACTTCTCATTGTTATTTTACTATGGTCCACTTTCTTTCTTTTCATTTTTATTTAATTTATGACACAAACTAATCCCGAAGATCTCTTAGATCTTGACCCTGATATTGAACGTAGCCTTAGGGCTCGAATCAGACATTCTCAGTCTACAGGAAGTTTCAATATTCAACCAGTTGGTGAATTCCTCTCTTCTGGAAACATTGAAATTGGAAGCAATTCAAATTCAAAAATAAAAGAGGAACCAATGGCTGGAAATAATGGAAATGAACTTAATAGAACCATTTGAGAATTGGCTGCACCTGATATTAACTATCAACCAAATTGTATTGCATACCCAAATCTCAAATCAGACTTTGAGTTAAAATATGGGTTAATTCACCATCTTCCAAAATTTCATGTCTTATCTGGTGAGGATCCAAACAAACACCTTAATGAATTTAATGTGGTTTGCTTAACCCTTAAACCAAGAAATGTTTTTGAAGATCAAATCAAATTAAGAGCATTCTCATTCTCACTTGATAGAGCTGTGAAAGATTGGATGTATTATTTACAACCCGAGGATGTAACTTGTTGGAACGATTTAAAATGTCTTTTCTTGCAGAGATTTTTTCCAGCATTGAGGACCACTTCCATTCATAAGGAGATATCGGGGATCAAGAAAGCACAAGGGGAGTCAATCTATGAGTATTGGGAGAGATTCAAGAAGTTGTGTACAAGCTGTCCACATCACCAAATCAATGAGAAAATCCTCATTCAGTACTTCTATGAAGGACTCACACCTATGGAGAGGAGCATGGTGGATACCGTAGCAGGAGGGGCATTGGTGGACAAGACACCAGTATCCGCACATGCATTGATTGACAAGATGGAACAAAACTCCCAACAATTTGGTGATCGAGGTACACCACATGTTAGGGGAGTACATCAAGTAAGTCCTTCTTCTCTTGAAAGTCATTTGATTGATACCAAGATGGAATAATTGACCACTATGGTGAGGCAGAATGCATTGGCTCAAAAGACATCCCAACCCCCTCCTTCAAGGCCTTGTGGCATTTTCACTGAGACAAGACACCCAACTGACTATTTCCCACAACTACAAGAGACAGAGGATTGCACAGCAGTATTCCCAGGGAGACCATTTCAGTAGCAACAACAACCATATCCCCAAAAGAAGTTTTATTCATTTGCTCCAACATACAACCAAGGGTGGAAAGATCAACCGGACATGAGGTATGTCTCTGGACAACAACAAAATCCCCCTTTTCAACCAAACTTCCTATAACGCCCCGACCCCAGTTACCCAGAGTCATTTCATTATTACATAACATTGGCATGATCACAAGAAAGATCAAGTCTCAAAAGACCGATTAGTTTAGTAGCCTTGGAAACACTAGATACAATCATAAAGTTTTACATTATATAAAAAAACATCTTGTCTTCATATCCCCTCATATTATCCCTGCAGGTCTTTCATAAATTACTTGTTCATAATCCTGGGAAAAATAAAACATTGAAAGGGGTGAGCTCATATGCTCAGTAAGGATAACATTATAGAAGAAGCTTTCATAGATAAGCATAAACACTTAAGGCAATTTATAATTAAAACAAAATCCTTTTAAACTTGAACTTCAGCATAATATGGCAAAGATAAAATGTAATAATTCCATTTACTTATTCACATGGATATTCTACTAGTATAACAATCACATGCAATATCAATAACCACTTTCATAATTATGGAATTCATAATGCCAGACTATCATAACCACATAGCCAAGGCCTCATGCCAAGACTACAAATAATATTTTGTCAAAGACTTGTTCCAAGACACTAGTTTGTCTCATGAGACCTACCGATGCATCGAGGATCTATAGCGAGCTCCACCTATCACTTATTAAGTCCAATGCATTCCTCATATGAATAGGTTTAAACATAACATAAACATTCGTATTAAAACTAGCATACGAAATGTCAATACTTTAACCACAAACCATTAATGGTATAAAAAATAGCACATCAACAGTCAAACATAACTCATTTAATACAACATGGAAGATTGTATTGTATCACATTAACCTCAATCAAGTATAATGAAGGATAGATGAAAATAATCATCAAAACTATTTGAGAGAAATATCCCCCTTTTTCTTGAAATCATTTAAAAGCCACACTATTTGTCAAGAATCCATTTAAAATAGATCTTAGAATCAAACTGTACCATACCAATTTGAAACTTTTAAAAGGAGTTTTGATTTGAAAACTTTAATTTCCATATAAATAAATCCTTAAAACCATTTTTAAAACATGAAAATTAATGAGAAATATTTAAAAGAATAAGTCTTTAAAACATTTAAAAATATATTTTAGTTATAGTTTCTAACCAAAAGAGAGAAACTTGAATACAAATAATTGAGGTAATCAAAACTTTGTAATATCATGAGAATAAAGGGATTCATGATATACTATGTCAGAGTACATTATATACACCGCATAAAAGTGATTTGGTGTATAACAACAAAGAAGTCTCAATGGAATTTAAGTTGAGATGAAATCTCTCATAAAGGATGTATCCTTAGGTTAAGGATAAATAAATGACATAGTTATGTGTGAAAAATATAAATACACTAAATATTATTGGATATTAAGTGTAAAACAATCAAAGTATATTCACACATAATCTTGTAAAAACAACACTAATGAATTGGATGTTTAACTCAACAATTGGAGAATGAGTTAAAATTACTCTTATCAAATTCATATCGATGACTTGAGAAATTATCAATGGAGTGATTATGTGTATCAAAAGTATATCCACAGAAAAGGGGAGTGTAAATTATGACATAAGCAAATGAATAGTTATTCCACACATAATCTCGGAGTAAAATAATAAATGAAGTTTGCGTAAAGCCGAATAAATGGAAATTGAAATTTTGAATTCCCTTATCGATTAGGTAACATACGAAACATACACCCATGAAAGAAGGATCATACAATGATTATTTAAATACCCATAAATTAATTTATATTACACAATTAATACAATAATGGGCTGTACACATACACCACATGCAATAATTAAGTGGTGAACAATGGAATTTTCACAAAATTAAGAGTGAGTTAAGAAAACCCTTTGTACTTTTTCCTTGGTCGAAAGTAGGTTAACCTCCTGTATAATGGTGAAATAATTGTTATTGAATTATAAAAGAATAATTTACATTAATATGATATCATATATGATCTTTTAACATTTATTTGTTAATAATATCTTAGAATTATCGTCGTTTCAGGTGTTAACTTACTCGTTTTCTTTTATATGTTTTGTTACGTAAGCCATGTTTGTCATGGATAGGTTGTATATTATTCATATCCAGAATGATATCAAGTCCTTAAACATTATTTTTAAATCATCAAATGATAATTATACTTTAATGGATACGATAGAGAATGAATCTCATCGCGTTCGTGGAGACGGTAGTCCGTACGTATGCACGAGCGACAATATCATTCTTTTGATATTAAAATAATATATAATTGGATGTTATATCATATATAAAGAATAATTATCATGTTATATTTATTATTTTCATGAGTTACACATCATTATTATACCCACCCAAATAATAATATATTGAATAACAATTACACCACGACGTGGAGATGGTAAGCCGTACGTACGCACGTATGGTGACATGTTATTCAAAGGGTGGATAGAATACTGAATATGGTTGTACCTTATTTATAATAACATAAAATTATATATAAGATACTGGAGTTATTATTTTAGAATGGTAATAACAAATAAAGAATAAGTGGAAGAAGAAAGGAACTTGAAAAGGGGTGGTGAAAACATTACCTCTTCTTCGGGTTCTTTCTTTTGATTTGATCAAAAGGGCTCCTTATGTTGGATTTCTGATCAAACTAAGGCCTCTAGGTTGTATTGAGGGAAGTTGATAGAGTATTTGGGCAGTTTTTGGCCGAACAAAAAGGCTTTTAAGGTGTGAAGAAATGAGAAGGAGGAGTGCCCTTTTATAAGAGGGGTGAGGGGCACCTTTGGAAAAGCTAGAAATATTAATTTATAATAAATTCATATTCGATTTCTAGTGGCTAAAAAGTTTATTATTAAACGGTTAAGGTGGGGATATGTCTAAAACCATTCAAAAAATATAATTTAGGGAGGTTTGGGTCACTATATTAACTTTATCTTTTAGTTTTAACTCTTAGTTAATTAGTTTGACATTTACCATGTCACTTTGTATTTTTATATTATATAGTTAATAAACTTACTATATACATCCAAGAGACCCCAAAGTGGTCCATTAGTGATATACCTATCATGATATAAGTCTCTTGTCTGAACATTAGATTTTTAGGAATTTAATATCATTTAATAATATAATATATGTTTTAAAAACTCTTTTATGTCAATTTTGACACTATTCAATAGTTGATTTTTTTGAAACTCATAATAGAATTATTATTTCGAAAAAAGTCAATTAAATAAATTTTAATATTTCATATTATCCTATAAAATTAGTTTAATTCATTAAAAGTCTTAAATTATATTTATTTGGGTATTTATAATATTAATTATTTTAATTTTTCACTATTATGGTAATTACTTCATCATCATTGTGTCATAAATATATTAAATTATTTAATGTCTAAAAATTATAAATAAAATAAAATTATGTAGAAAATCTTATTATATTTCTAATTAATATTTACAATCGAATTTATCTTATGTATAACCCTTTATTTAAAATGTTTTATTAAATAAACTTTTATTTTAACTCTTCTAACTCTTCTTTGAATTAAATAATAATAAATGTCCTAATCTAATCCAAGTGGACCTAAATTATAATATTTTATTCCTAATCTTGTTTCTGGTCGAGATACACTTGTCCAATAGAATTAGGACATGTGTTAGGGTAATATTAATATCATTTTTACCCTTAATTACCCTATTTACTTTTAAATGTGGTAAATAAAAGTAAAAAGTTATTATTCACCAAAAATTATTTTCATCTCATTTAACCACATTTTAATTCTTGATATTAACCGTGTCTCTCAAATTTTTGAAATTTCATTCACAGAAGCAGTAAAATTATGTTTTCTGAAAAATTCAGTTTTTTTAACTACCACTTAGTAGTTTCACTATTCATCAAAAATTGAAGTTTTTTAGAACAATGCCAAAATTTCACCCTAAGATATGATTGATATTCCTAATTCAAAAATGATATCTATTTTACAAAATTCCAAACTATAAGTTACATTAATTAATTTTATAATTAATTCCCACTGTCACAACAAATAGCGTGTTTTTAAGAAACAATATATATCAAAAGAATGACAATTGTTTAGGTCCAATTTCAAAGTGAAATTAATTATAATGAAAACCATTGGATAAAATGGTAAAAATATTTTATAATTATACTTTGAAACCACTCAATAATATAATTTATCACAATAAATTATTTTTATTAAAAAAGTTGTTTTTAAGTATTTTTCACTATTCATAAAAATTGGAAGTTCTCTGAAAAATACGAAAAATTCATCTTAGGATAATTTCGATATTCCGAAACCAAAAATGAAGTCCATTTTGAAATATAAAATATATATAATTTCAAAAAGTAGGTATTACTATTCATAACGGCTAGTTTGATTGGTTGTGGTGTGTTAGAATCTCAAAGTTGCGTACAATGCACGCCATTGCATTATTCGAAGGGAAATGTACCGTGGAAGCTTGGGATGTTACATTCTCCCCTCCTTCAATAAATTTCATCCTCGTAATTTTTAAAATTATGCTTGGGAATATAATGGAAAGTCCCACATCGGAAAAAGAGTCAATAAAACTATCACTTTAAAAGAAAGAAATATAGGTATAAAGGTCAACCAAGATAACCCATACTCGGATTCCATGTAGGAAAACATGGATATGGATGATAAACTAAGTGTCAAGTTCTGATGGAGAGGGATAGAAATCATGATATGGAGAAAGTTAACAATAAGAAAACTACAAACTTTTGTTGGGACAAACGGCCATTAGTCTCCTAGTAGGAAAGTAAACGGACAAAAATTTTTTGTTTTAAGTTACATTACATAAGGATGAGGAATTTATTTATGATATTGACTAAGAATATAAATATATATACTTACATTTTAAGTAGAGTTTCATTCTTTAATAAATTTCCACCACTAACTCATTTTTTTAAACGATGAGTATTCAAGAATACTTGGTCACACTGGAAGAGCTAGAATAAACTTCTATAGAATCACATGATCCATGCAAGATGAACTATATATTTACATCATCTTTAGAGATTAATCAAAACCAAAATGGTTAGTACAAGATCTAATGATCCCCCAAAAGGATATTCCTTGAGAGAAATAAACACTAATCTTAATTTCCAAAATTAAACCAACAATAACCCAAAGTTAAATAAATACCATTCAATAATCAATTGTCCTTAAAAACCTTCGATAAAATCAAAACTAATATTAAAAACCAAAACTTATTAAGAATGTAGTCTTCCACGTTAAATTTTATCTCTAAATGACATTAATTACTCTTAAAGTCACATACTTAAAAGTAATTAACCTAATCATTTCCATAAATAACCCAAATCATTATAAATCCACAATAAAAACATACATAAAAATCCACCATTACTCCTTAAATGAAATCCCATACTATTCTATTTTCCTTGGGCATATATTGTTCACACCAAAGCGAACAACTTCCAAAATAACATTTATCACTTAATCACCAAATCATTTTCCTATACTAAGGGTATTCATTTGATAAGACATAAGATCCCAAATCAAATTATTATTGATCAATAAAATCATTTAACTAAAAATAATAGTCACACTAACCAGGGACTTCACGTAGTCCAGTGGTAGGCGATAAATCCCAATCACACTTTGGTTGTGGGTTCGATTCCCACGGCTTTGTCCGAAGCGACGGGTTGTCACAAGGTCTACGTGTTGCCCTTTTTCAAAAACTATATTTTATAACATTACCAAAATAAGATAAATTCCTCAAAATAATCATAACATAATTTAACCACAAATGTTATCTCATACCTTGCATTTTCATCCCAAATTATAATAATTTTTAATTGCCTCAAACCCAATGATCATATTAAACAAAATGGTTATTTATAACTATATCCACAAGAGAAAAGATAATTCTTCCTCAAATATCATTCTCACATGGAAAATTGCGGGGTTACAAATACAAGAGAAAATTATTCCAAAGTAAACCCATCAACAAGGAGCACTAATACTTTTTAAACATTTCTCCAACCATTTATTTCTACATAGCTTCTTCTTTGACCAAGAAAATATCCTATAGAATAGGGCATTCACTCAGGTAATGGCCAGGTCCCCTACATTTATAGCAAATGACTGTAAATGGACTCTTGGGACCATTTTTATCTTCTTCCATAGTACTCTTCATTTTTATTCGGCAATTTTTCACTTTATGTCCTTCATTCCCACATGTAAAGCATTTCTTTGTCCCATTGAGACACTTTCCTGGGTGTCTCCTTCCACATTTCCTGCATGATGGAAATTGAGGATTCCTTTCTCCATGGTCTCCACTACTGGAGCTCTTATCATTTATCACCTTTCTCTTCTTTGTTGAGTCCGATAATCGGTTAATATATATTGTTGATCATATTTTTGGAAAATTGATTTGGCATAAAGACGATATCTTTTACGCCTATCAACATTCCATTTTGTTGCTCATTGCCACCACCGTTCCCACCTTGTACATCATTCTCAAAGTCACTATGACTTCCTTGGAATCCAGCCATTGACTAAAACCAGAAAGCATTGTGTGAGTAATAGTAGTCATACAATCATTTATATATTAACATGTATCCATTTTCTCAATTTGAAACACATTAGGATTAACCAAGTTCATTTACTCTCATCTTATATATATAATACTTTAAATCGGTTTGTAAAGAAAATGTAAATTATCCTAAGCATATCCCCCGGGAGTGTTGTAACCAAGAGTGCAGCAAGGCCCGTTGCCGTGCACCAGTTCCCATTCGAGTCTAGCTCAAAGCGGTGTTTTCGGGTTTTACCCCTAGGTACATCTATGCCAGAGCCGCCTCTACCTGCTCGTATCCAGACAGGGATGTATTTCTTGGAAAACTCACAAAATCTCTATAATACCAAAATTCTAGGAAGTTCTTCTAAACTAATCATCAAAGTTCATCTTAGGTCTATGTGCTCTAATCATAGTTTATCTAAATATAGCTTCCAAGGTTTGTACTAAAATTCCTCTGATACCAACTGTAACTCCCCGACCACAGTTACCCAGAGTCGGTGCATTATTACATAACATTGGAATGATCACAAGAAAGATCAAGTCTCGAAAGACCTATTAGTTTAGTAGCCTTGGAAACATTAGATACAATCATAAAGTTTTACATTACATAAAAAACATCTTGTCTTCATATCCCCTCATACTATCCCTGCAGGTCATTCATAAATTACTTCTTCATAATCCGGGGAAAAATAAAACATTGAAAGGGGTGAACTCAGATGCTCAGTAAGGATAACATTATAGCAGAAGATTTTATAGATAAGAATAAACACTTAAGGCAATTTATAATTAAAACAAAAGCCTTTTAAACATGAACTTCAGCATAATATGGAAAAGATAAAATGAAATAATACCATTTACTTATTCACATGGATATTCTACTAGTCGAACAATCACATGCAATATCAATAACCACTTTCATAATGATGGAATGCATAATGCCAGACTATCATAACCACATAGCCAAGGCCTCATGCCAAGACTACAAATAAGATTTTTTCAAGGCCTTGTGCCAAGACACTAGTTTGTCTCATGAGACCTACCGATGCATTGAGGAGATATAACGGGATCCACCCGTCACATATTAAGTCCAATGCATTCCTCATATGAACAGGTTTAAACATAACATAAACATTCGTATTAAAACTAGCATACTAAATGTCAATACTTTAACCACAAACCATGAATGGTATAAAAAATAGTACATCCACAGTGAAACATAACTCATTCAATAAAATATGGAATATTGTTTTGTATCACATTAACCTCAATCAAGTATAATGAAGGATAGATGAAAATAATCATCAAAACTATTTGAGAGAAATATCCCCCTTTTTCGTGAAATCATTTAAAAGCCACACTATTTGTCAAGAATCCATTTAAAATAGATTTTAGAATCAAAGTGTTACATACCAATTTGAAACTTTTAAAAGGAGTTTTGATTTCAAAACTTTAATGTCCATATAAAAAATCCTTAAAACCATTTTTAAAACATGGACATTAATGAGAAAGATTTAGAAGAATAAGTCTTTAAAACATTTAAAAATGTATTTTAGTTAGAGTTTCTAACCAAAAGAGAGACACTTGAATACAAATAATTGAGGTAATAAAAACTTTGTAATATCATGAGAATAAAGGGATTCATGATATACTATGTCAGGGTACATTATATACACCACATAAAAGTGATTTGGTGTATAACAACAAAGAAGTCTCAATGGAATTTAAGTAGAAATGAAATCTATCATAAAGGCTGTATCCTTAGGTTAAAGATAAATCAACAACATAGTTATGTGTGAAAAATATAAATACACTAAATATGATTGGATATTCAGTGTAAAACAATCAAAGGATATTCACGCATAATCTTGTAAAAAAAACACCAATGAATTGGATGTTTAACTCAACAAATGGAGAATGAGTTAAAATTACTCTTATCAAATTCATATCAATGACTTGAGAAATTATCAATGGAGTGATTATGTGTATCAAAATTATATCCACAGAAAAGGGGAGTGGAAATTATGACATAAGAAAATGAATAGTTATTCCATACATAATCTCGGAGTAAAATAATCAATGAAGTTTGTGTAAAGCCGAATAAATGGAAATTGAAATTTTGAATTCCCTTATCGATTAGGTAACATACGAACCATACACCCATGAAAGAAGGATCATACAATGATGATTTAAATACCCATAAATTAAATTATATTACACAATTAATACAATCATGGGCAGTACACATACACCACATCCAATAATTAAGTGGTGAACAATGGAATTCTCACGAAATTAAGAGTGAGTTAAGAAACCCCTTACTTTATAATTTTTCCTTTTTTGATAGTAGGTTAACCTCCTGTATAATGGTGAAATAATTTTTATTGAATTATAAAATAATAATTTACATTAATATGATATCATATATGATCTTTTAACATTGATTTGTTAATAATATCTTAGAATTATCGTCGTTTCGGGTGTTAACTTACTCGTTTTCTTTTATATGTTTTGTTACGTAAGCCATGTTTGTCATGGATATTTTGTATCTTATTCATATACAGAATTATATCAAGTCCTTAAACATTATTTTTAAATCATCAAATGATAATTATACTTTAATGGATACGATAGAGAATGAATCTCATCACGTTCGTGGAGACGGTAGTCCGTACGTATGCACGAGTGACAATATCATTCTTTTGATATTAAAATAATATATAATTGGATGTTATATAATATATACAGAATCATTATCATGTTATATTTATTATTTTCATGAGTTACACATCATTGTTATACCCACCCATATAATAATATATTGAATAACAATTACACCACAACGTGAAGACAGTAAGCCGTACGTACGCACGTATGGTGACATGTTATTCAAAGGGTGGATAGAATACTGAATATGGTTGTACCATATTTATAATAACATCACAGTATATATAATATACTGGAGTTATTATTTTAGAATGGTAATAACAAATAAAGAATAAGTGGAAGAAGAAAGGAACTTGAAAAGGGGTGGTGAAAACATTATCTCTTCTTCGGGTTCTTCCTTTTGATTTGATCAAAAAAGATCCTTAGGCTGGCTTTCTGATAAAACTAAGGCCTCTAGGTTGTAGTGAGGGAAGTTTATAGAGTATTTGGTCAGGGATTGGCCGAACCAAAAGGCTTTGAAGGTGTGAAGAAATGAGAAGGAGGAGTTCCCTTTTATAAGAGGGGTGAGGGGAACCTTTGGAAAAGCTAGAAATATTAATTTATAATAAATTCATATTCGGTTTATAATGGCTCCAAAGTTGATTATTAAGCGGTTAAGGTGCGGATAGGTCTAAAACTATTCAACAAATAGAATTTAGACAGGTTTGTTTCACTATATTAACCTTATCTTCTAGTTTTAACTCTTAGTTAATTAGTTTGACATTTACCATGTCACTTTGTATTTTTATATTATATAGTTAATAAACTTACTATATACATCCAAGAGACCCCCAAGTGGTCCATTAATGATATAACTATCATGATATAAGTCTCTTGGCCGAACAGTATATTTTTAGAAATTTAATATCAATTAATAATATAATATATGTTTTAAATACTCTTTTATGTCAATTTTGACACTATTCAATAGTTTATTTTTGTGAAACTCATAACAGATTTATTATTTGGAAAAAAGTAAATAAATAAATCCTAATATGTCATATTATCCTATAAAATTAGTTTAATTCATTATAAGTCTTAAATTATATTTATTTGGGTATTTATAATATCAGTTATTTTAATTTTTCACTATTATGGTAATTACTGCATCATCATTGTGTCATAAATATATTAACTTATTTAATGTCTAAAAATTATAAATAAAATATAATTATGTATGAAATCATACTATATTTCTATGGAATATTTAAAATAGAATTTATCGTATGTATAACCCTTTATTAAAAATGTTTTAGTAAATAAACTTTGATTTTAACTCTTTTAACTCTTCTTTGAATTAAATAATAATAAATGTCCTAATCTAATCCAAGTTGACCTAAATGATAATATTTTATTCCTAAGCTTGTTTCTGGTCGAGATACACTTGTCCAATAGAATTAGGACATGTGTTAGGGTAATATTAATATCATTTTTACCCTTAATTACCCTATTTACTTTTAACCATGGTAAATAAAAGTAAAAAGTTATTATTCATCAAAAATTAATTTCATCTCATTGAACCACATTTTACTTCTTCATATTAACCGTGTATCTCATATTTTCAAAATTCCATTCACAGAAGCGGTAAAATTAAGTTTTATGAAAAATTCAGTTTTTTTAACTACCACTTAGTAGTTTTACTATTCATCAAAAATTGAAGTTTTTCAGAACAATTCCAAAATTTCACCCTAAGATATAATTGATATTCAGAATTCAAAAATGATATCTATTTTAAAAACTTCCAAACATATAAGTTTCATTAATTAATTTTATAATTAATTCTCGTTGTCACAACAAATAGCGTGTTTTTAAGAAACAATATTATTAAAAGATTGACAATTGTTTAGGTCCAATTTCAAAGTGAAATTAATTATAATGAACACCATTGGATAAAATGATAAAAATATATTCTAATTATACTTTGAAACTACTCAATAATATAATTTATCACAATAAATTATTTTTATTAAAAAAGTTGTTTTTAAGTATTTTTCACTATTCATAAAAATTGGAAGTTCTCAGAAAAATACCAAAAAATCATCTTAGGATAATTTCGATATTCCGAAACCAAAAATGAATTCCATTTTGAAATATAAAATATATATAATTTCAAGAAGTAGGTATTAATATTCATAACGGCTAGTTTGATTGGTTGTGGTGTGTTAGAATCTCGAAGTTGCGTACAATGCACGCCATTGCATTATTCGAAGGGAAACGTACCGTGGAAGCTTGGGGTGTTACAATTCCAGCAGCCTCCACCTTACCAACAGGGTTTCCAACAACCCCAAAGGAGATTCGAAGCTCAAACATCAACAATTCATCAATAAGAGAATCTCCAACACAAGGTAAACTCTAACACTGATGATCTTTTGAAAAAAATCGTTCTTAATCAACAGAATGAGCTGAAGAGTCAGGGTTCAGAGTTAAGGGAGTTGAAGACTCAAATGAGCCATATTGCCACCACCCTCCATGAACTTGTGAGTAAAATTCAGGAAATCTACCTTCTCAACCCACTCCAAATCCAAAGGGGAATGTTAGTTCCATCATATTGAGAAGTGGGAAGAAAATGAATGATACATCTGTACCTACCATTCCACTGGGATTCACCTCTACTCCAAAGAAGCCGCATTCCATATCAACTGATGAGAAATCCAAGGAGAAATATAAAGGTAAGAAAAATATTGATGATGTTCCTCCTAAACCCCTTCTTTTTCCAAATAGGGTTGTTCAAACCCAGAAGATGGCTGAAGAAGCAATAAAAAAGGAGGTTTTGGACACATTCAAGTGTGTGGAGATCAACATTACTCTACTTGAAGCCATTAAAAAATCCCAAGGTATGCCAAATTATTAAAAGAACACCTCACCAATCGAAGAGGGATCAAGGGAAATGAGAGGATCAACCTTGGAAAGAATGTCTTAGCACTCATTACACCAACTCTAGCAATGCCAACAAAGTGCAATGATCCTGGGACATTCACCATCCCATGTACCATAGGGGAGTTTCACTTATCTGATGCTCTTTTTGATTTAGGAGATTCAATAAATGTGATGCCTCACTCTGTATTCTCTTCCTTTCAAGTTGGTGAGTTGAAGCCAACAAGAGTAGTGGTGTAGTTGGAAAATAGAGCTACAACATATCCAGCGGGAGTCCTTGAGAATGTACTTTTCCGGGTAAGAGACATGATCTTCCCAGTAGATTTCTACATGCTTAACATGGAGGACGATCAGGTAAGTTCTCATGATCCCATAATCTTAGGTAGACCCTTCCTCAAAACTGGAAAAACTGTCATAAATGTCAATGAGGGTACACTTTCCATGGAGTTTGGAGATGAAGTTGTGATATTTAATGTTATGGATTCCATGAAGTACCCCTCAGAGGATCATTCTGCATTTGTTATCTCCCATTTTGAACAACCAAATAAAAACCCCATGGAATTTGATTATTCTATGCTTAGGGAGATTATGTGTATTGGTTCTAGTTTGATGTCAAAGAGTACTTCCACACCTATTTCTAATGCAAAAGACTCTATTAGATTTGATTTTTAAATGGAATCATACTCTGATTTTGATCATGTGAACTCTGATTATGACATGGCTGTTGAGTATGCTGATAGATTTGATGCTTTATTCTCTGATTTTGATGATGTATATTCTGATACTGATTCTCTTTGTGCACATATTTCAGTTCCTTCTATGTCTCTATCCATACACCACCCCCCTGCACTGGAACTCAAGTCATTGCCACCAAATCTCAAATAATCATACTTGTTGAGTGGTGAGAAATTACCTGTTATCATTGCTAAAAATCTCCCTTTTGAACATGAAGAAAAACTTTTGAATCTTTTGAGGGAGAATATTAGGGAAATTGGGTAGAACTTGGCTGACATATTAGGTATTATCCCATCCATTTTCATGCATAGGATTCTTTTGGAGGATGGGGCTAAACCGGTGAGGCAACCACAAAGGAGAATCAATCCAACTCTTCTGGAGGTTGTTAAAAAAGAGGTTGAAAATTTTCTCAAGGCAGGTATAATCTATCCCATTTCAGATTCTTAGTGGGTAAGTCCTATTCAGGTTGTGCCTAAGAAAAGTGGTGTTACTGTTGTTAAAAATTAGAAATATGAGTTAGTTCCAATGAGGGTACAAAATAGTTGGCCTGTGTGTATTTATTATAGGAAACAAAATCATTCCACTCACAAAGACCATTTCCCCCTCCCATTTATTGATCAGATGCTTGAGAGACTAGCTAGGAAAACACATTATTATTTCTTGGATGGATTTTCTGGATATTTTCAGGTTCCTATTTCTCCAGAGGATCAGGAGAAGACAAAATTCACTTGTCCTTTCGGCACGTTTGCCTACCGAAGGATGCCATTTGGACTTTTAAATGCCCCAAGTACCTTCCAGAGATGTATGGTGAGTATTTTTTATGATTTTATTGAGACCTATATGTAGGTATTCATGGATGATTTTATAGTGGATGGGCCTTCATTTGATGAATTTTTATGTAGTTTGAGAAAGGTGTTCAATCGTTGTATTGAGAAGAATCTGGTCCTGAATATTGAAAAGTGTCATTTCATGGTAGATCATGGAATTGTATTAGTTCATGTAGTGTCAAAACATGGGATAAAGGTTGATAGATCTAAGATAGACATTATTTCATCCTTACCCTATCCTTCATGTGTGCGTGATGTTCGATCATTCCTTGGACATGATGGATTTTATCGACGCTTCATCAGAGATTTTAGTAAGATCGCTCTACCCTTATCTCGATTGCTTCAAAAAGATATTGACTTCAATTTTGATGATTCATGCAGGGTATCATTTGATGAGCTAAAGAAGTGTCTAACCACTCCACCAATCATATATCACCCACAGTGGGACCTTCCATTTGAGCTTATGTGTGACGCCTCCAACTTCGTGATTGTAGTTGTCTTATCTTAGAGGGTGGAGGGACGTTCACATGTGATCGTATATGCATCGAGGACACTTGATTCCACCCAATCAAACTACACAACCTCGGAAAAAGAGTTTCTTGCTGTCATATTTACTTTAGATGAATTCCATTCATATTTATTGGGCTCTAAAGTAGTTGTTTTTTCTGACCATGCAGCTCTGAGGTACCTCTTGAAGAATCCAGATGCAAAGCCCAGGCTGATCCGATGGATGCTCCTTATTCAAGAGTTTGAAATCGAGATAAAGGACAAGAAGGGGTCATAGAACTTAGTGGTGGACCACAGGAGTAGTCTTACTCACACACTAGAGGATGACACCTTCGACCAGGTACCACTTCGGGACACTTTCCCTGATGAGCATCTCTATACCATCTCAGGTACGCATCCTTGGTATGATGATTTAGTTAATTACATTGTTTCCTCTGAAATACCAGCAAATTTGAAGAAGCATCAAGTCCAAAAATTAAAAAGTGATTCTAGGCTTTGTGTGTGGGATGATCCTTACCTCCGGCGCATGTGTAGTGACTAAGTCATTAGGAGGTGTGTTCCCGGTCAGGAGTTTGAGTCTGTTTTACATTTCTGTCATACACTTGCTTGTGGGGGACACTTTGGACCCCAACGGACAGCTAGGAAGGTTTTGGAATCTGGATTATATTGTCCTAGCTTATTCCATGATGCACAGGTCTTTTGTAATTCATGCTCTCATTGCCAACACACTGGAAACATTTCAAGGAGACACGAGATGCCCCAACAACCCATTTTATTCTGTGAGATTTTTGATGTTTGGGGAATTGATTTTATGGGACCTTTTCCTAGTTCATTTGGTTTCTTGTATATCCTTGTTGCTTTCGATTATGTGAGTAAATGGGTGGAGGCCAAGGCCACCAGGAATGACGATTCTCATGTTGTAGTGGATTTTGTAAAGGCTCAAATTTTCTACAAGTTTGGAGTACCAATGGCCATCATCAGTGACCAAGGGACACACTTTTTCTATAGGAATTTTTCTTCCCTCCTTCAAAAGTATGGGGTGACACACAAAAAAACAACACCATACCACCCCCAAACAAATGCCCAGGATGAGGTTTCAAATCGTGAGTTGAAACAAATATTGGAGAAAATCGTGCAACCAAATAGGAAGGATTGGGGCAAGCACTTGGATGATGCATTATGGGATTATATGACAGCATACAAGACACCCATTGGTATTTCCCCATTTCAGATTGTTTTTGGGAAAACGTGTCATCTCCCCGTGGAAGTTGAGCATCAGGATTATTGGGCTATAAAGAAATGAAACATGGATTTTGCCTAAGAAGGAATCCAAAGGAAGCTGCAAATTCAAGAGCTTGAGGAGATTAGATTTTCTTCTTATGAGAACTCAAGGCTCTACAGGGAAAGATCAAAAGCATCTCATGATATAATGATCCAACAAAGGGAGTTTCATGTTGGAGAGAAAGTCTTTCTCTACAGTTCACGACTGAAGATGATGCCTGGTAAGTTGCATTCCATATGGTTAGGTCCTTATATTGTATCTAATGTTTTTCCTTATGGTGTAGTGGATATCACACAAGAGGACACTGGAAGGAGCTTTACAATCACTGTGCAACATTTGAAGAGATACATTGAGGGACTTCCGACTAATGTAGCGGATTTTATCACACTGCATGACCCCTCATCACTTGAGCACATCAGGTTGTTCCTAACCCTTTCACTTTTATATTATTTGTCCTATTTAAAAATTCTACATTTCATGTGCATATATAATCTCATGGGTTCATATTGATTACAATGCAATATTTTAAGTGTGGGGGAGGGAACCTTTTAGTTTAGTAATTCCAATTGTTTTCCTATTAAAAAAACCAAAAAAAATTGTGTGTCTTTCAAATTTTGTGTGTTTATTTTTCAATTTTCTTTGTGTTTTTAAAATTTTTTAGCTGAAATGATTCTCATTACAATTTTAAAATGCATATCAATGAGTGAAACAATTTATGCCTTGAAATTAAGCTTAAATGAATACTGAAATGACTTTGTTTCAAGTTCAAATATTTAGTAAATTCATGAAATGTACACTGAATTTTGAATCCCATGCCACATCTCACTGTCTTTATATATGAAATCACTTTCCTGTGAGGATTCTGAACCATTATGTTCATATTCATTACATTCACCTCATTTATTGAGAGAACCAAACTATGCTTGATTTAACCAAAATTTGATCCATTCCTGTCAAAACTTGGGGGTTTGAGGTACTTATGTTTAAATGATTGAGGAATTTTTTTGGTATTAAAGCCCCTATTTCACAGAATCATTTTTTTATGATATCCTACCTTGAACATTTAATCCTTGTATCCCTTAGAATCCATGCACATCCTATTAGGTTAGCCACATTACTGGCCAATTTTCCCTATCCAACCAACTCTTGAAGTGAAATTTCATAATCTAGTTGAGCTTAAGTATGGGGGAATATATCTTGTGTTGTGATACCACATTCTGTGATACTTTGGGTGGAAAAATAAATTCTGAAGAGATGTGTTTTCTGCTGAAGAAAGTAATTATATTGAAATCTGTGCCTTTTTTGGAGCTTTCATGACAAGTGAAGTTGTGCCTTTTCTGGAGCTTCTAAATTGAGGTGGAAAGTTGTGCCTATCTGGAGCTTTCAAGAAAATCATGTTTGAGAAGATTGACATTTTTTATGCTGAAATGATGAATGGTGTAAACCCTCCATGACTTTTTATGATGATGGATCTAAATTGATACTATGGGGATTGAGGAGAAGACCATATTTAATTGAAAATTAGATTAATTCAATTTTTCTTCAAAAAGAGTGGAGCCCTCCTCATTCAGCCTCAGAGTTTTTCACACCATAATCCTACCAAAAGAAATCCACAGAACAACCCTAAAAAGTCCTCATGATAAACATATGTCTTTGAACCAAATCGTGTGGCGATGTATTAATTTTTCAAGCCTATGGTGACCCTTGTATGATTTTGGATGAGAAAGACATTGCAAAAAAAATGACATTTGAGTGATGAGAGAAAATTCAAGCGAGGTAAGTGTTTTGTGAATGGGATGATAAATGAAGTGGAAATATATTGAATGATATAAATTGAGAACATGAAATAAGGTTTTTTATGAGGCATTATATCTTTTGATTCTTTGTGTGGAATTGATGGATCTCAATGATATGTGTTTTAAAATTTGTTTTGATTGGATATTGATGTTTACTTGATATGAGATTTTTCTCAGGAGTGAAAAAGGGTAAGTGTGGTGGAGTTGATAAAACACTATTTTATTGAATATTTTATTGATAATAAATGATATAATTTCCTCACATTGTGTTAAATATGTTTAATTAGTAAGTATTTGGGATTAGATCATTCATTTGAATATTTGATGAAAATTCCAGTTTTACCCTTTTAAAATCACTGTAGTATTTCAATCATAAATATTTTTATTTTAATTATTTGAACTTAATATTTTGTAACTGTGTTCCTTACTTCATGGGATACAACTTTTATTCAGGACACTAGATCAAAAGAATACATTTGGATAGAGTAATTGGTCCATAAAGATCAAGGTGGGTGCGACACGCCATAATGGATAAGCTTCTGTATTTCAGCCATAACTCCTTAATTTGGGATTTTATTAGGCCACAATTTTGAGAGGACATAAAGGAAAAATATCATCAAATATGATCTTTCTGTAAGGTGGCAAATTCAAGCGTTGTGGTGGTCAAATGGGTGGTGCAATTTGGAATAAAATATTTGGTCGAGATTCCCCATTCACACTTCAAACCACTTTGAACCTAGCCTCCCCACCACTCTATAAATTGGTGTTTTTCTCATTTGGTAGGTTTGGGACGTGCATTAGGAAGTTTAGGGAAGAGGATAAGAGGTTACACTCCAATTATCCAAGCAATTAAATAAGGTTATCTCTTGAAGAAAGGATCCCTTCGTCGAAGCCCTATTCTTCTTCCTCATGTTGTAATGTTTGTGTTTTCTTAATAAACTTCTTTGTTCTTATTTTATTTCTTATCTTTTCTTCTGTTTTTTTTAAATTTCTTCTTCTATTAATCTTTCTCTTTGGGCTGGAATTATTTAGTAGAAGAGTTATTGGGTTATACCCATTATAAACCTTTGCAAATGCAATTCGCTTCTATGATGATTACGCCACCCATGGAAGAGTAGTTCTTTTTAGTAATCGATCAAACTCTATCCTTATTCATTCATTTATTTTGAATCAATGAGCTAATGTAATCCACTTAATATGATCAATGAATTTTGTTTTAAAATTTTAAGAAACTAAGCAAGAAATTGAACAATTAACACAAAAACACGAGAGGTTGGGATTTTGTGCAAATTATGAGAGCTCGATCTTAATCGGTAATACAAGACCATACGGGAAAAATTTTTAGAGTTAAAATATAATCCCTAAACACAATTCATCTTCATTTACAGAATGGATGTGTGCCTTAATTTACCACTGACCATAATCTATCCTTATAACATCAATCAATGCAGGGTGTTGCGATTGCATGTTCTGAAGTTAGCCTAAGGTTAAATTCAATTCATCTTTGTGGTAAGGTTAATTATCGTAGGGTTCGAGGGTTAACAAATTAAGGGATCATAATTAAGTGAATATTAATTTAAATGATAATTATTAATAAATGATTGAAGAGGTAGAGTTAGATTTATTACATCTTTTAAATATTGTCTAAAAAACATCTTTTTGTTGTGTCATTTTAATCGAACTTCATTTCAAAACTAAAAACAAAAAAAATACAATGTTATTCCAGAAAACTTCTTCTAGATTAATAAACTATAACCAACCCCCATACTTTCAAGTAGTTTTTTATTCTCTTTTATTTTATTTTTAGAATACCTTTAAAAAGTTGTTTTAAATCTACTTCCTCCTTTGAGAGACGACCTTGGTCTACCACTCTACGTCACCTAAGTACCCCAAAATCACACTAATCATTTGAGGGAACCCATGATAGAGCTCTATCAACATGTCTCCCATAATAATCAATTTTTTCTTAGAATCTATCCAAACAATTCATGTTTTGAATCAAATTGAAGCTTTTTATCTCTAGTATTATGAAGTCCCACATATTTTCATAGCGATAAATGATAATAGGACACTTTTTTCATCACTGAAGACATTCCACTTTTTTCACAAAGGTATATTAAGTGAAGGTAACTCTAAAAAAACTTGACTAGTAAGTTGTTTCTAGTAATAACTTGTACAGATATGAAGGAATTGGTAGCACCAATATCAAACAATGTCATAGATAAAATAGAGGTGATCAAAACCATACTTCAAATAGTATATAGTCCCTCAACACCATATTCTAGATTCTAGTCTACTGTATAAACATGGATTATCTAATATTTGTGAACCTATCCATAAGATGCATGACCAATCTAAGACATCATCACCTGAACCAAATGTTGAGGTCCCCGATCAAATCCCTGAGTCCTAGATAATTTCTACCTTGAACCTCTATGAAAACTCAACCTTGAATCCCTGGAGAAAATTTTCATAAGATTCTCTATATTTCCATATTTCTAGAACTTTATATGAGTTTCTATTAAAAAATCATGATAATGAATAACCTTCCTACAATTAAAAAACTATGGGTCTCCTCTTAAGGGGGCTAAAGAAGTTTTACTTCGTGCCTCCTTCATGCCACTACTTTGATTCACATCCCTAGTCTTACTTTTCTTGTTACTATCATAGATTCTCACTACATCTATAGGATATCCACCTTTCTGTGTACTAAAGGGTGTAAGAAAAGCAACTACACAATCCTCTTATAAAACCTTTTTAATATTAAAGGACTTACACATAACCTTTAGGAATGTAGATTAGTAAAAAATACAAACCTAATGTCTAATGTTAGAATGAAGTCTGATCTCAAACATATTGGACTTCTATGCCTCATTTTGAACCAAGAATAGATAAAAGTATAGAATATTTATAAAACAAGTAGAGTATGTAGATACTTCCATGAAATCCTTGGATTGGTATAGATTCATCATATCGAGAAATAATTACATCTATAATTGGACCTTTAAGAACTCCCAGGTGAGACCCTCATGTTTTCCAACCTAACCTATAATGCACCTCTAATTTTTGGAGGATCCCTATTGTATGAACCCTTATGACTTCACCTTATAGTCCACATGTGTCTCAATGAGGGAAAATATACCATCAATGATGTCTATCAAATCATTATCTTCATAAATACCACTAGTTCCCAAAAGGGATAGTGGATGTTGGTGATTAAAGTCTCTATCATAGTTGACCATGGACCTAAGACACTGTGACCTAGAAAGGAACAAGCAGTAGGTCTCTTAGCTGAGGTGTTATTACTAAATCAACCACTGGAATGGGTAAAAGATCATTCTTTGATTCACCCTCCTTTACAACATATGGTAGAATAGTGGAATCCTCCTAAGTGGGAGTACCTTAACCAATATCATTTGGTGGTCCCATTAGTCTTCTATGAGGTGAAATCTTCTATAACATGGAGGGAAACATTTAAAATCATTCATATTTTTTCTAATCTGTCTATGGGGTCACAAAAGGTTTCCATAGGAGTCCACCCATAACCCAAGGCATATCTATCCTAGAAATAACCAATGTATCCACCACTGCATGTCAGTCACATTCATATATATAAAAATATAACAGCATGATCAGGTTCTACTAATTAATGAAAATATAAATATATCATAATAGTAAGGAAAATCCAATATATCACACAATAGAGTAAAATCTACCCCAAATAGATAACACAAATTTGGGTAATAAATTAAAAACTAATATAAAGCACATAAATAGGTGTATATATGGAATGTGATCCTAGGTTCTTATTCATGATACATGAATTAAAAAAAATATCATAAACCTATAATAAAAATACCATCAATTATATCTTAGAGGTTATTTACACATGTGATGGCTAGGCACATAGAAACTCACCCTACTAAAGTCCCACACTGTCTCTATACTTCTATCATATACCATGTTATTCAATAAAAAGAATAAAACTATGATCTGATACTATTTATTAGCACCATGATCCTAACTGTTGAATCTAAGCTAGAGAGTCACATAACCTCATGCATGCCTCCTCAAACAGAAGAGGCTGAAGACTAGTAGTGAGGGTCTAATCATTTTCATTGGGGTAAATATACCCTCATTATCATGTCCTCACACAAATATTAATAATAAATATAATATAAAAATTATATTAACATATAGTAAACTAAATAATCATAACATAACAACACATGTATCCCAAGTCATATAAAAAATAAACAAATATGCTCCCTAAGTGGAAAACCAAACTAGAGTAGAGTGAATGTAGATAATAAATAAATAAACTATGGTAATCCTATGGTTTTTATCCCAATCCACCACTAAATCTAGGTTCCAAAACCCAATAATCTTCTACGAACCCCTTTCCCTTTATTTGATCCATAGACAAGAATTTTGCACATGCATTCATATGTATGTGTGGGGTATGAGTAATAAAATTTAGCAGGACACCACTAGTTCATCCTTAACCAAATTTTCACATGTATAACAAGTGTATGTCATGATAATAATAAATTCACAATAAATCATAAACAAATATCTACCGATCACCCATGTTCTAACCAAGCCACCATAAGCCTCAAGCATTCCTTCTTTGGCTCCATGTTTGAAGGATATCCAGGTTGTCAGAAATGATCAATAACTAGCCACAAGGTTGGTGATATATCACCAATCACCCTTGATAATTATAGTGGGAATGTTACGAAGCATCCAAAAGTCATTGGGTTTTGTCACATCACCTAGTATCCTCAATTAATTGAGATTCTTCTGATCCATAAAAATTTCATGTTATTTCCCTATGTAAGGTTCCACCACCATCATCATCTCATGTCATACGCACTCCCCCTATATTGTATAATCATACCACTATGATCACATGTCAAAATTTACCAAGAGAAACATCCAATATCATTGTAATACATATAACAGGTTAGATCATAATAATATAAGAATATCATGGCATCATGAGAATATAATAGCATCATATAATAATATGTGATCATCATCAAGCTCGGTAATAACTACTCTAACAATACTCATGAAAACAAGGATCATATATGGGTATTACAACAATGAATTCACCCACAAATAATCAACATAAATAAATAACAACAAGTCTTGCCAAAAAATATACAAAAGGTAACACCCTAATATTTTATGAAATATTTTTGAAAAAAAATTATTTTTTCGTTAACATGTGTTACATGTGATGCTAAGTTTAGACGAACCATGAGATGCTAGTAAAAAAATATCACATAGATTTAGTATTAGAGGATATTAATAGAACTAAATAAATTATAAAAAATTTATGGTTACATATCTATAAATTAATTCATTAGGTATCAATTAATTATAAATAAAAATAAAAAACATTTGAAAGTAAAAGATTCATTTTTATGAAAAAACTATTTTATTGCATATAATGTATTTTTAACTTAATAAATAAAATTATTCACTATTATTGAATTATTTTAATTAAATTTATACATTATATAGTTAATAAAATGTTTTAACATTTACTTAATATTTTTCTAGGCATGGGATAAGAATAAACCATGTTTTATTCTTAAAATATATATTTTATAAAATGTGGTTTTCATCATGTTTAGTGAACATATTAAAATTATCTTCTAACACTTAAAGGTATTGAATTAGATAAAATGGATTCAATATTTTGAATCAAGAGTTTAAAATTTGGTAAATTGGGCACTTTTATTTTTGGTCAATAAAAATAGTAATTGTGGTAAGAATTTTCACCTCAGTAAAGGGTAAATCAGGTTTATCTAGGTTAAAAAAATGATCATTCCATATTTTTTCATCCTAATTATTATTAAGTGATGGTAATTATAACCTTATCAAATTAGTCTTAAAATTTATGTGTTTATTGGAAACTTTTACTTGAAAATATTCTATATAATATTTAATGGAAATAAAGTTACAAAGTGTCACTCTCTTAGTTTTAAAATTTTATTTTTTGTCAATATAGGAACAATATCAAGTTATTAATGAATATAAATGTTTATTTTCATAATAAGGAAATTTTTTTCATGATGGTAGTTTATTTCTTATTTTTTTTAATAATACAATTACCCTAAATTCTTATGCAATGTTAACATAATATTTCTTCATTTAATAAAACAATATAATAAATTATTTTTAGAATATTAAAAGTAACATAATTTGAATTATTTATAGTGTTAAATTATATTTATAGATTAATATAAAATAATTTTTTATTTTTAAATGATTATTTTTTAATTATAACTTTTCCATTATGTCTTTGAAAACAAATTAAATGAATAATTTTAAAATCTACATTAATGATATTTTATTAAAATAATACCTTAATAAATTATTTAAACATTTTAAAAATATTGTAATAGAATATAGAGGATATTATATGGTTGAAAATGTAATCCATTTTCCATTTATGATCCAATTTAAACCTTGTATGAAAATTTATGACCCTTTAAGAGTTAAAAAGATGTTATCGTAGTTAATTTTAAAATGGGTTAAATAAGGGTTTAAATTAAAAGATAATGTTTAAAACACCACATCAACCTATAAAAATTTTATTTTATTATGTTATTTCAACACAATATTATCTTATATTATAATCGTTTTACTTTGGATTAATTTAGGTTAGATAATGACTTTATTATATCTTAATCTTTCATGAAATTCCAAAATTCCTTTTAAACATCCTTTTACACACTTTATATCTTCTTTTCTTCCTAAAAGACCAACCCTAGGATACTTAAGAGTATATATAAATGAGATATTTAAAATGATAGGTAATATCCTTAACCTTCCACTTTATTATTAATTATTTTTAAAAAAAATATAAATACAATATATTATTCATAAAATAATAACTTAAATATAATAAATATACTGAATGTTTCTTATTATTATGAAACCAAATTTATTCACCCTCTTTTCAACAAGTGGAAGTGAACATATTGCTTTTGTATACGTACGACTCAATATCTCCACAGAGTGAAACAATGCATTTCTCATCAACATATTTAATTGATGTTTATTTTTATGTGTTTAATGTTTATATATGATAATTATGAAATAATTATAATTTTTATTGATAATATCATATCTACCTTCGTACCTTATAAAATTTTGGAAAATGGTAAGGTCACTCGCATGTATGTGTGGAATACCTCCTCCACAAAGTGATGTGATTCATTATTCATTTCCATTTTAATTAGAAGGAAATAAGGATGTATTTAATAAATATTTATGATATATATGAAAAAATAAAGATTATATAAATTTTATTTATTATTTACTTTTTTTATTACATCCATTGAAAAATGAAAACAGTGTTCGTGCGTATGTACGACCTACCATCTTCATGAATAGTGAAATTAATTTTTCTATATATACTTTTATGGATGACTATAAACATGTATAAAATTAATATATATTATATTTTTATCATGAATAAAATTATTTATATGATTTAACCATGATCAAAGTACAAGGAACAAATATATAGGACCCCAACATATATGAAAAATGAAGTAGATGTCACCCGAAATAGTGATTTTAATAAAGAATTGTTAATAATAAAGTGATAGAAGTTAATAAATAAATCATATATGGTATAATATATATGATTATATTTATGTAATATATTTATAATAAATATATATTTATTATACAGGAGGTTCCAATTTGTATAATGGAACTCAGGCCTAAGGCAAGGAATTATTGTCCCACTTTTATCTTTATGAGACACATAAAATATTCAACAATGTTTTCTTTTATGTGGTGTATATACTACCCAAAAATGTCTTATATTATAATTATTATAAAAATTATTGGGATTTAAATATCCATTTAAGGTTATTTCTTTCATTGGGGTTGTGATTCCAGTGTTACCAAAGTTGTAAAGGTTTTATGTTACAATCTTATTATTTATCATAATTGTTTATGATTACTATTATTATCCTGAAATATAATGATATAAATCTACATAAACTCATTAATTTTATTATAATATGGTTATTTCTGGATATTACATGTTTTTATTTCATTTTCATCTCTTTATGAACTCAGAATAAAAAATTAATGTCTTTAAAGAAAATCAACTTTATTTCTCACTTTAGTCAAAAAAACTTTTTTTCCATGACATGGTTTTCAAAAATGTTTTAAATTAGTTTTTTAATATTATATTATTATTTTTTAAATTAATTTTAACCCATTCTTGTATTTTTTAAAAATGGTATAAATGGAATCTTCATTTCATTTTCTGAATCAGGTACTTTATGAATTTTTTTACAAAAAATGTGAATGGAATATTTTTTTAATTTATACGACATGAAAGAAATTGTCTATCATCGTGAACACTCAATAATATAAATCTCCATAAATACATTTCCAATTATATTTTAAAATAAAATTATTTTCACAATATTTTTTGAATTTTTAGTTTTTGGATAGATATTTTTAAAATAGAAAGGGTAGTTTTTCCAAGAATGTTTTAATTATCTTGTAATGGTATTTCTATTCATCAAAGAAGAAAACACTTGATTTTAGTTATGATTTAATAGGGATATGATCCAAGGATAACATAATAATTTTTTATATTTATGTTTTATGTTTTTGTTGAAAATATGTTTATGAAACATGTTCTTTTTATACTGGTTATGATATTAAGAAAAGATGAAATGTTTAGGAAACTTGTTTCTTTTCCATAGGTTACGATATGATGAAATGTTTATTAAACCAATTATTTTCATATTTTTTTTTATGAATGTTTTATGATCTTGAGGCACACATATGTATTATTTTAATTATGTGATTGGTGGTACCTATATCTCCCTCCAATTCATTTGGTAAAGACAGATATCTCATTAGATAAATAAGACTAGAATGGAGAGTTGACCTAGTTTGGTAAGGAACTATGTACACTATGAAAGTCTTGGTTGAGAACCATGACTAATAATATATTTTAGGGGTGAACCTAATACACTATGATAGTATTTGGAGTGAAAATTGACTACTATGATGGTTTTGGGGTGAATACAATCCATTATGATAGTCTTGTGAGTAAACCTAGACTATTATAATGGTTTGAGGAGTGAACTCAACCCACTTAGATGGAAATGAGACTTGACTACCAAGTAAATGACTCTATATTCTTCTATGTCTTACAAAACTCCATTTCTAATTCTAATATTATTCTCTCATGGTTCATTTTCATTGATTCCTTTATGATTTATATATTATGAACTACCAAGTTATGCCATGATTGAAGATTATGATCTCTGGTATGCAGAGTATAGATTTAAAATGTTAATCACATGTTATCGTACCCTTATGTTCATATTATTATTATTTTATCATTAGTATCTCTCTTGTTTACCCTTATTGATAATATTATATCACCCTTTATTATGTTTTATTTCCCTATATTTTGGAGAAAATATTTAGGACGATATGTCTAAGAAGATGATAGTTGTAAAGAACATAATGGGAGACTCTTATGAACCACTTATTTATCTATATATTTTTTGAAATATAATATAATTATAAGATTATGGAATAGATATTTATGATATATAATGAATATTAAACTACTAATATTTCACATTATGTATGTAAATTATAGGTCTCTATAGTTGGTATCAAGGAAAAGTTTTGTTAACCTTTGGAAACTAGGATAAAAAATATTTAGTAAGAACCCTAGGTATATGTCTAAGTATAGGATAAAATTGTAAATTTTTAGTAATAATAGTGTATAACCTAGGTTAAACCTAAGGTTTCATATATTGAAAATAATGTGTCATGATTTAGATATCCTATAAATTATTTTTCAGGATTATCTCATTTCTCACTATGATTATTGTTTCTAATGCTATGATTTTGTGTATTAGTAAATGGATTGAACCTGAAGGAACCATGTTAATGTTGAATAATATGGGGAAAAATTGATTTTATTCCTAATAAAATGAATTATATAATATTTTGAATTAAAAATATCATTGATATGATCACACAACTTTATCAAGCTATGAATCATGGTGAACTTCTAAATTAGAAAAGGAAAAATGTTTTTTTGATTCATTCATGGGGAAACCTAACCCAAATTTTAGTGTCCCCACTAATCCACTAGTCACTGAGAAATAGATTAGTATCATTGAAGATATATTTTTCTTTCTCCAATGTTCATAACATGAGAACGTTATTCTAGATATTTATCATCTGGAAGGAAAAGAAGATCAATGATGGAATCTTATCAAGAACATGAAGAAATATGAATACATTTTGTCAATAGAATGGGATGATTTTAAGAGATTATTTCTCAATAAGAACTTTTATCATATTATTTATATGAAAATAGAGAAGTAATTCCTTGATAAGAAAAAAAGGATGATGAATCCATTAGTACCTATGAGGAAACTTTTACAAGAATTTTGAGGTATGTTTCTAGTATTATCATCCAACCTAAAAGTAAGGTTGATCGATTATTCTGTGGTTTAAAACCAATTCTCTAAAGAGAGTCATCCATAAGGGACTTTATTGGTTATGAATAAATCATCTGATGCAAAATCAAGATGGATATTGATAATGGAGTTACCAATAAATCACGTGGTTTTGACAAGAAAAGAAATATGGAATTCAAAAGAAGTTCTAAAAACCATAGATAGAACAAGTTTATCCTTCCTTTATACTCCAATTTTAGAATTAAACATGAAGGAAATTTTCATAAAAGAACTAGTAAACGTTTCAAATGTGGAAATTAAGTTCATTAAGAAATAAAGTTTTAATTGATGGGAAGAAGATACTTAATGATGTGGATATAGAGAGAAAGCTTCATAGAATTTACCACCGACACTCTAGTGTTTTAAATTCAAGGCATGGGAATTATGCTAGACAGTATAAAAATATAAAGGTTAATGAGGATTATTGACTTAAACAACCTCTTATGCCAAGAGAAAATGTAAAATCTCATGGGATCACTATTTCTAATGTTGGGTATGATTACGATGTGGTTAAAGATAAACTTACCATCCACTATAGAATATCTAATATCTTATTTGATTCTGGAACTACCCACTCTTTTATATTAGAAGAATTTTCTAAGGTTATCGCAATACCACCTCAAAGATTAGATGTTGAGATAGTAGTAAAACCCCACAATGGTATGATGATCATATCCCAAGTCAATGATTCTTCTTTAGTTAAAGTTTTCATGAATTTTATTCTGGAAATTCCTGATATTCTCTCTCTAGTTGAGTTTCATATAATCTTAAGTATGGATTAAATTTGACTATATAAATCTCACATAAATTGATGAGTTAGGGAAGTTACATTAAATATTCTAAACTAATATATGATTCTATATAAGTGTGGTGATAAATTTGAATATTTTATGGAAATAAAATTTATTTTATAGGTTATGGTTCCTTTTCATAAAGTTTTATAATCTCATATGGTTTGGGAGAAAATAAACATCAAAGATATTCTTATTGTGTAGGAGTTTGTTGATGTATTTATGAAATAATTTTATGGCCTCCCATTGAATCATGAAATTAATTTCATGATAGAACTCATACTGGTTCTACACATATTTCAAAGACTCTATATATAATGGACCCAATTAAGATTCAATAACTAAAGAATAAAATCCAAGAAAAATATTTAAAAGGGTTTCATTTAGAAATGTGTGTCACCATAAGGGGCACTGGTTATTTTCATTAAGAGGAAAGATGGACCAATGAAAACTTTCATTGATTATCAAGAACATAACAAGATCAAATTCAAGAATAAGTATCCTCTACCTTTTATTGATGAATTTTTTATCAAATAAGTAAATCTCAATATTTTTATAAGATTAACCTTCATTTTGGATATCATAAATTGAGCCTCAAGGAGAAGGATATTCCCCAAACAACATTCCATACATGGTATGGATACTATGAATTTTTATTTATGACTTTGGTATTATTAATTCACCTACTATCATTATGGATTTAATGAGTAGATTCTTTAGATATTACCTTGATTATTTTGTGGTAGTCATTATTGCTTATATTCTTATATATTCAATGAGAAAGGAAGAGCATGATGATCATTTGAGGATTATTATAAAGACCCTCAGGAAGGAAAATATTTATAAAATATATACCAAGTGTAAATTATAGATTCATATAGTTTTCATCTTGGAGAGTATAATCTCAAGGGAGGTCATATCAGTAGATCCTTTAAATAAAATGGTTATTAAATAATTTCTAAGACCAACTACTATGACTGATATTTATAGTTTTAATGGTTTGGATGTATACTATCAGTGCTTTGTGGATAATTTCTCATTACTGTCTAATCCACTCACTAAATTAACTTTCAAGGGATCTATATTTATTTGGATAGATAAATGTGAATAAAATTTCAAGGAACTAAAGAGAAGGTTAATAATTGCACCTACTATTACTTTACCCATTAGTGGAGAAGGTTTTGTAATCTATTGTGATGTATCATAGAAAGGATTGGGATAGTTTCTCGTGTCAAAAAACATGGGGATAGCTTATGCCTCACACCAATTGAAGTTTCATGAGAAATATTACCATACTCATGATATAGATTTGGCTATGGTAATTTTTTAATTAAATATTTTGATGAATTGTCTTTACAAAGAAAGGTGTGATATATATACTAATCATAAAATTTTATAATATATTTTCAAAAAGAAAGAGTTGAATATGTGCCATAGAATATGGTTGGAGCTGATTAAAGTTTATGAATACTCACTACATTACAACCTGGTGAAGGAGAACAAGATGGAAGATACTATGAGTTGAAAGAATCATCCTAAATTATCTATTCAGGGGATCACAAAAGATCCCATATTTCTTTATTTTTAAAGGATGGATCTAGAAATCTTTAAGGAATGGGGAAATATTATCTTTCTCAAAGGAGTGTTAAACCATCAATCCAATTACTGATTAAAAATATGTAAAAGAAATATGCAGACCTATAAAAGAATGTGAAAAATAATCCTAAATTTTATTTTAATTTTGATGGAATGATAAGGTCTAGAAACCTTATATGTGTTCCTCCCATACCATATTTGAATAAGTATTTTTTTATAAGGCTCATATTTTTTCATTCTATATTCATCTTGGAAGTAAAATGATGTATAGAGAAATGAAAGAGTATTTTTGGTGGGATGGAATGAAGAGAGATATTGCAAAGTATGTATATCAGTTATTAGTAAGTTAATTAGTTAAGGTTATGAGACATAAGTATAAGGGAATGTTATAACCAATACTCATACTAGAATGGAAATTGGAAAAAATCACCAAGGATGTTATTGTCAAACTCTTCAACACATTTAAGGGGACTATTCCATATGGGTTGTAGTAAATCACCTTAAAATGTCTGCACACTTCATTTAAATTGGAGAATATTTATATTTGTATCATATTAGTATAATTTATATTAATGAAGTGGTAAGTTATTATGGAGTTCCAAATTCTATTGTATCGGATTGGGATTCATGGTTTACCCTAATGCTCTGGCGAGGTATTTAGTAGGATATTGATATATAGTTGAATTTTTATTTTGGTGTATCATCCTTAGAGATATAGTTAGTCTAAGAGAACAATTAGAACCCTAGAGGATATGTTGGGATCTTGTTCTATAGATTTAAATGGTGGTTTGGAACAACACCTTCCTCTAGTCAATTTTTATTACAATAATATCTTTTACTTGTTTATTAAGATAGATCCTTATAAATCCCTATATTGAAATAAGTTCATAAATCAAAAATGATGGGATTATATTTGATAAATAAACATATTGGGACCTGATCTTAATGATTTAATGATATAGAATGTCAGATCCATTTAGCAGCACATCATGGAAGCTTAAAGTCAATAGAAATGTTATATTTACCATTTCTAGTCTATCCAGTAATTTGAATTTTGTGACAATAATTTTCTATGAATTTATCAATGGAAAAGGTTATTAGATTCAAAAATAAAGTAAGTTTTATCCCTACTTATATTTTCCCTTTATATATTCCTGATCGAGTATGTATTGTAGCTTATCACTTCACGCTTGCACTAAACCTCTCTCAAGTTCATGATGTGTTCCCTGTATCTCTCATGAGGAAGTCTATAACTAATACATCACATGTAATAAACTCATATTTCATTCCACTGGAATATGATATTTATAATTAATAACATTCAGTATATATCTTGGATCATAGAGATAAAGTGCAACAGAACAATACTACTCACCGAGTGAAAGTTCTATAGAGAAATCACAAATTCGAAGAAGCTACATGGAAACCCGAGGATGTATTGAAACAAAGATATCCTCATATTTTATATCATTTTGTTGAATTTTGAAGGAATAATTAATTATAATGGGGGTATAATGTAACACCCTGATATTTTAGGAATTTTTTTTTAAATAACATTAATTTCTTTCGTAGCTTGTGTTACATGCAATACTGAGTTTAAAGGAACCGCAAGATAATTTTAAAATATTTGTATTACCAAATTATTGGATTGGAAGGTATAAATAGGACTAAATAAATTATGAAATATTTATGGTTACATGTGTATAAATGAATTCTCTAGGTATCAATTAATTATAAATAACAAAATAATTTCAAAGTAAATGATATATTTTTTAAAAAAATATATATGTGCCGAATGTATTTTTTTCTTTTAATAAATAAAATTATTTAATATTATAGAATTATTTTTATTGAATTTTCACAGTTTATAGTTAATAAATTGTTTTTATATTCATTTAATATTTTTCTAGGAATGTGATATGAATAAACCAAGTTTTATGATTAAAATATATATTTTTTAAAACAGTTTTCATCACGCTTTGTGAACTTATTAGAAAATTACTTTTTTCCACTTATAAATATTGAATTAGATAAAATTTATTACATATTTATATTCATGAATTTAAAATTTTGTAAATATCCATGTTTTATTTTTGGTAAATATGAATAGTAATCATAGTAAAAATTATCACCTCGGTAAAGGGTAAATCATGTAAATATAGGATAAAAATAAGTGGTGAAGCCATAATTATTCAACCTGATTTTTATTGTATGATTTTAATTCAAAACTTATCACCTTGGGAACTAATTTGAGTTATTTAATGGACACTTATCTATGAAAATGGATAATATAATATTTCAAGAAAAGAAAGTTACAAAGTTTCATTCTCTTAGTTTTAAATATTTCATATGTGTCGACATAAAGAAAAATTCAAGTTAAGAATGAATATAAATATATATTTTGAGAATAATGAAATTATATTCATTATGGAAATTTATTTCTAATTTTTACTAATTATATAATTATCTTAAATTCTTATGCAATGCCTCCACAATATTTCTTCAACTAATAGAAAAATATAATAAATAATTTTAAAATTAATAAAATTAATATAATTTGAATTATTTTTAGTTTTTGATGATTATTATAGATAAATATAAAATATTTTTTTTCTTAAATGACTATATTCTAATTAAAACTTTGTCTTTATATATTTTATGTCAAATTAAATGAATAGAGTCAAAAGTGACATTAATGATATTTTATTAAAATAATATATTATTAAATTATTTTAAAATAAAAAATTAATCCTTTTAGGGGAAATTATGATAATATATGGTTGAAAATTTAATCCATTTTCCACTTATGAAACAATTTTCACCATATTAGTATATTTATTACCGTTTTAGATTAAAAATTATATAACCACGGTTAATGTTAAAATGGGTTAACTAAGGGGTTAAACCTAATGATAATGTTTAAAATGACACTTAAACCTATCAAAATTTTACTGGTTTATGGGATTATAACCCATACTATCTTATCATTGAATCCATATCCTTTTGGAGTCATTTTTTCTAGATAATTACTTTATTATATTTTAATCTTTTATGAAATTCCAAAAGTGCCCCTCACTTCAATTGTAAAAGGGAACCACCTCCTGTCACATATTCACACCTTTCAATCCTTATACCTCAACAATACCTTGGAAAAATCCCTTATAAAATTCCTTATAAAAATTTTATATGTGATGGTCATCCCAAAATACCAACCCTGGGATCCTAAATAAGAGATCTAAAAGAGTTCTTTTAAAGGAGAGGTAATCACTTTAACCTGTCTCTTTCTTTTTAATTCTTATTTTACATCCTATAAGTATGTTATATTCTTAATAAAATAAGAAATTAAGTATCATTGATATATTTAAATTTCATTATGATTATTAAATCACCTTTATTCACCCTCTATCTGTCAAACAGGAAGTGTAAGTATCACTTGTGCATATGTACAGATTACCATCTCCACATAGTGATACAATTCATTTCTCATCACGATATTTTATGAGTGGTTATTTTGATGGAATTAGTGTTTATATATGATACATGTGACATAATTATAATTTTTTAATCATAATAACATATCTACCTTTTACCATTGAAACCATTGGAAAATGATAATGTCGCTCGTGCGTACGTGTGGACTACCACCTCCACAAAGCGATGTAATTAATTTTTCATTTAAATTTTAAATGGATCGAAATAAAGATTGATTTAAAAAATATTTATGATATATATGATATAATAGTGATTCTAGAAAGGATATTTATTATTTAACTTTATTTCGTTCCATCCATTAAAAATTTAAAATAGTTTTCATGCATGCGTACAGTCTGTCGCCTCCATAAATGGTGTAATTCCTTTTTCTATAAATAATTTTATGGATGAATATAAACATATATATAATTATTATATATTATATTTTTATCATTAATAAAATTATTTATATGATATAACCATGATCAATGTATAAGGACCAAAGATACACGAAAAATGAAGTAGATATCTCCCGAAATAATGATTTTAATAAAGAATTGTTAATAAATTTGGGATAAAAGGTAATAAATAAATCCTACCTTATATTATATGTATTATTTTGGTTATATAATATATTTATATTACATATATTTTTATTATACTAGAGGTTCCAATGTGTATGAAAGAATTCGAGCCTAAGGTAAGGGATTTCAATCTCACTTTAATCTTTGTGACACACATGCCATATTCAAAACATAATTCTTTAATTTGGTGTATATACTTCCCATGAATGACCTTTATGATGATTATTAGTAAAATTATTGGGATTTAAATATCCATCTATGTTTTTTTATTTTAGGGGGCTTACAATCAAAATTTTTCCAAAGCGGTAAGGGTTTTATGTTACAATCTCATTGTTTATCATGATTGTTTATTATTATGCTTCCAATGACGAAATGTTATGATTTACCTCCTAAGAAACTCATTATTTTTCTTACACTATAGTTATTTTTGGATATTACATGTTTTTCATTAATGTTAACCTCTTTATGAACTCAAATGACCAAAATAATTCTTTTTGGTCAAATTGAATTTATTTCTCTCTTCGATAGTGAAACCCTTTTCTTCTATATCCATGGTTTCTAAAAAATAATTATAAATGATTTTTATATTATATTATTATCTTTTAATGTAATTTTCACCAATTTTTTACTTTGTAAAAAATTAATTTGAATCTTCTTCTTTTTTTGAATGAGGTACATTTAATTTTTTTACAAAAATGTGAAAGGAATGTTTTATTTTTCACTTATATGGCATGAACAGAATTTAAAAACATCATGACCACTCAATAAAATAAATATTCATTTATAAGTATCCATGTATATTTTCATAGAAAAGGATTTCCACAAATAGTTTTGAATCTTATGTTTTTGAAAAGTGATTCTCAAAATAGAAAGGGTGTTTTCCTCAAGAATGTTCTAATGATATTGTAATGGTGTTTTTATTCATCATAGATATAAAATATTAATTTAAATTATGATTTATAGGGGATATGATCCAAGAATACCATCCTTATTCTTTCAATTGATGGTTTGATTTTATTATGACTAGATGTTTATAAATTTCATTCCTTTTCCATGGATTATGCTATGATGAGAATATGAAGTGTTTATGAAACTTGTTTCTTTTCCATGAGTTATCCTATGATAAAATATTTATAAAATCCATTTCTTTTCATGAGTTTTAATAAGATGAATATTTTATGATATTTTGAAACATGTATTTTTTATTTCCATTATATGAACCCAATACTCTATGATAGTTTTGAGAGTGAAAATCGACTACTATAATGGATTGGGGAGTGTACTTGATCCACTATAATAGGATTGGGTATGAAACTTTACCTCTATGATGGTTTGGGGAGTGAACCCAAGCCACGATAATAGTCTTGGAAATGATCCTTGACTACTAAAGAAATGATTTTATATGATTATGTGTATGACAAAACTCCTTGTATTATTCCAATATTATTCTCGCATGGCTCAAGTTATTTAATATCCTTTTTGATTCATGTCTAATGAATAGACATGATTTATTCCATGGCTCGATATTATGATCTATGGTATACGGGGTACTAATTATAATTTCTAAACTCATGTTCTCTTACCCTTGTGCTCATGTTATGCTTATGTGATCATTAATATCTCCCTTGTTTACCAATACTAATCATCTGATCTCACCCTTTCTGATGTTTAATTTCCTCAGGTTATGATGAAATGTTTTAAGAATTATATGTATAGTAAGGGTTTTGGTTATGAAGAACTTTATAGGAGGATCTTATAAACAAATTGTATTTGTGTCCATGTTTCTAAAGATACTATAACTATATGATTTTGGTGTGGATCATTATGATATATAATGAATATTCATATAATAAAATTTAATATCTTTGTATGAAAAATATGTGTCGATATTATTGGTATTAGAGCAGTGTCTACTTAACCTTTAGAAACTAGGATGATAAAACTTTAGTGAGAACCCCGAGGATAAGTATAAGTATAGTATTACAACATAAAATGTTAGTAATGATCATGTATGTAATATTTTAAAACTAAGGTATCATAGATTTAAAATAGTGTGTCATGATTTAGACATACTATAAATGGTTTTTCATAATTATGTGGTTTCCTACTATGAATATTATTTCTCAAACTATGTTATTTGGTTTTATTAAATGGATCGAACCTAAAGGAATTGTGTTAATATTGAATGTGATAGATAATAAAATGATCGTCCTCCTAGTAAACTAAATGTTATGGGATCTATAATAAAAAATATTTTTCTATTCTCACAAAATTTTCTCAATATATGAATCATGATAAGATTACAAATGAGAAAATTATGGAAAAACATTATGTTTTGTCCTTTAAGATGTAGCATCCACTTTCCATTAGTGGGTCCACTGATCCACTGGTCACTAAGAACTGGATTTGTTACATTGAAAATATATTGTCCATTCTTCATTGTTTAAAATATGAGAATTTTATTCTAGATAATTATCATTTGTAAGTAAAATCAGATCATTAGTAGACTCTTATTGGATGAAATTAACTTTATGGAGTGGTATGAGTTTAAGAGATTTTTTTTCAATAAGTACATTCCTCAAATTATTCATATAAAAATAGAGAAGGAATTCCTTGAGCGTAATCAGAATTATGTAGAATCTATTGGTACCTATGAGGTAAATTTGGCAAGACTTTTGAGGTAATATTCTAGTATTACCATCCCACCTGAAAGTAGGGTTGATTAATTCTTCAGTGGATTCAAAACAAGTCTCTAATGGGAGTTATCCGTAAGGGATTTTAGTATCTATGAATAAATCATTCGATGTTCCATAAAGGTGGATATGGTGATAAGAGTTTCCCATAAATATCATGTCTTTGAAAAGAAAAGAAATATGAAATTTAAAGAAAATCCCAAAACCATGGAGAGAACAAGATTAGACTTTCATTATGCCCAATGTGTGGAGGGAATGATGGATGAAATTTCTTAAAGGAACTGCTAAATAATTCAAGAGTGGAAGGGAATTTCATCAGAAAATATAATTATAAATTAATGTGAATAAGTTAGCTAATGATGTGAATAAAGATAAATCATCACAGAATGCATCAACCACACATCAGTGTTTTAAATACAAGGATTGTGGGAATTATTCTAACAAGTTACAAAATCTGGAGGTTAATGATAATGAACAACTTCAAAAACCTATTAAACCTAGATAAAAAGCTAAATATCATATGATAACTATTTATAATGAGGATTATGACAAAAAAATAGTGAAAGGTACATGTACCATCTACTCTAGAACTACCAATGTCTTATTTGATTATGCATTTACCCATATTTTTATATTAGAATAATTTTATAAGGGAATCACAATACCACCTCAAAGATTAGATGTTGAGTTAGTAGTAAAAATCCAAAATTTTATGATGATCACATCTCATGACTATGATTATTATTTGGTTTAAGTTTTTAGGAATGTGCTTAATGAAAATCATGTTATTATCTCTCTAGTTGAGTTTTATTTTATCTTAATCATGGATTTGATTTGTCTAATTAAAGATCACATTAGTTTTCAAGTAAGGGATGTTTTGTTAGATATTCCAAACAAGCCTATGATTGTCTATTAGTGTAACAATAAATATGAACTTCTTATGGAAATCACATACATTGCATGGGTCTTGAATACTATTCAAAAAGGATTAGTTTTATCAGATGGTTGGGGAGAAACTCAAAATCAAAGATATTCAAGTTGTGAAGGAGTTTGTTGATGTCTTTACAAAACAATTGCATGGTCTTCCACTGAATCATGAATTTGAGTTCTTGATAGAAATAATTCTTGGTTATATATCTATTTTAAAGACTCCATAGAGAATGTTACTGATTGTGTTATAAGAACTGAAGAATAAACTCCAAGATAATATTGACAAGGGATTAATTTATCCAAGTTCATCACCATGGGGTGCCATAATTTTTTTAAAAAAGAAAGATAGATCAATGAGACTTTTCATTGATTATGAAGAATATAAAAAGATCAAAATCAAGAAAAATTATCATCTACCCCATATTGATGACTTGTTTGATCAATTGTATGGATCTCATTACTTTTCTGAGATTGAACTTCATTCTGAATATCATGAATTGAGGTTCCAAAAGGCGGATATTCCAAATATAGTATTCTATATGAGGTATTGAAATTGTGAATTTATACTCATTCCATTTGGTATTATTAATTCCCATACTATCCTTATGTATTTGATGAATAAATTCTATAGATATTACTTTATTAATTTTGTGGAAGTATTTATAGAATATATTCTTATATACTCCAAGAGAATATAAGAGCATGAAAACCATTTGAGTATTTTTATGAAGACCCTAAAGAAGGATAATACTTATGAAATATTTACCAAATGTTAATTATAGATTTGGAATGTTAAATTCTTGGGTAATATAATATCAAGTAAGGTTTTATCAGTAAATCATTTAAGGACAGATGTTATTGACCATAGGACTAAAATAACCTTGTGACTGATAACCATGGTTTTCTTGGTTTGTTTTGATACTATCTGTTCTTTTTGGATAATTTCTCAAAACTATATAATACACTAACCAAGTTAAATTTTAAGGGAGAAAAGTTTCTTTGGATATATGATTTCAAAAAAATCAAGGAACTGAATTGATGGTTAGTCAGTGCACCTGTGATTACATTGAACTATAGTAGAAAAGTGTTTCAAATTGATAGTGATGCATTAAAAAGGGTATTATGATGTTTTTTAATGAATAAAAAATTGTTAATATCGTATGAATCACTCTAATTGAAGGTTCATTGGAAAAATTATCCAATATGTTATTTTCATTTAGTTGTGGTATTTTTTCATTAAATATTTGGAGGCATTATATTTAAAATGAAAGGTTATATATATATACTAATCATAAAATATTAAAGAATATTTTGAAAGAAAAATAGTTGAATATGGTCTAGAAAATATGGCTATATTTGATTAAATATTATGAATTCTCAATACATTATCACCCTGAGAATCCCAACAAGGGGAAGATTCTCTGATTCGAAAGGATTATATTAGATTATCTATAAATAGGATCATAAAAGATCAAATATTTCTGGATTTGTAAATGATTGATATATAAATATTTAAGGAAGGGGGAAATCTTATCTTTCTCAAATGAGTATTAAACCATCTATCCGTGTAAAGATTAAAGATATGTAGAAGTAAGTTATAGAGCTGTAGAAGAATGTAAGAAATTTTCCTAAATTTAATCATGATTGTGATGTAATGATACGCTTCAAGAACTGTGTATGTGTTCCATCTTTACCTTATTTGAAGGAGTTTTTGGATGAGGCACACAGTTCATCATTCTCTATTAATTTTAGAGTTACAAAGATTTATAGAGAACTAAAAGAGTATTTATGTTGGGATAGTGTGAAGAGAGATACTAGAGAGTATTTATTTTACTTCTTGGTATGTCAACAAGTTAATGATGATAGATATAAGTCTAAGGAGATGTTACAACCAATACCCATACTAGAATGGAAATGGGAAAACATCACTAAGGGTTTTATCATTATACTCCCCAAAACATATAATGGGAATAATTCCATATGGGTTATAGTTGATCGTATTAAAAATTTAGCACACTTCATTTCCATTATAGAATATTTCTATTTAGACCAGCTTTCTAATTTTTAAATTAATGAAGTGTTAATTTTATATGGAAAACCACATTATATTTTATTTAATTGGGATCTAAGGATTTTCATTAAGTTCTCATTAAAATCTTTAGTAGGATCATGATATTGAGTTGAGTTTTAGTATAGTGTATTATCCTGAGACAAATAGTGAGTCTGAGAGAATAATTCAAACCTTATAGGATATGTTTGTATCTTTTTTGATGGATTTTAAATGTGGTTGGGATAAATTCTTTCCTCTATTTGGGAATTATAAAAACTATATATTTCACTTGAGTATTTCGATGGCTTTTTATGAATCCCTCTATTGAATGAAGTGTATAAATCTGGCATATTGAGATGATATTGGGGAAATAAACCTATTGAATCCTGAGTTAGTTGATGAAATGAAAAATAAAATCCAAAGCTATTTAGTAGCACATCATGGTGGCACACGGTTGATAGAACAGTTATGCTTACAATCATCATTGAGACCTAAAATTTGATGTTGGTGAGATGGTTTTACTATAAATTTATCCATAGAAAAAGATTACGAGATTCATAAATAAATTAAAGATCATACCTATTTATATTTTCTCTTTCTATATTCTTTATCTAGTAAGGATGGTATATTATCTCTTGGAACTTCCACCGAACCTCTCTTAAGTTTTAGATGTGTTCCATGTATCTCTCCTGAGGAAGTAAATACCTAATTCATCATATATAGTAAACATTGTAGTTATACCACTAGAACATAAAATTTTTTATGAATGAAAACTATTATAAATCTTGGATCATATAGATAAAGTTAAATGGTAATAAGACTAATCACCTGGTTAAAGTTCTCTGGAGAAATCATAAATTCGAAGAAGACACATGAGAACCCAAGGATGTAAGGAAAAAAATTAATCCTCATTTTTTTGTATCATAATGATGAATGTTGAGGGTGGAATTAATTTTAATCATGGTATAATTTAATACCCTCATATTTTATGAAAAAAATTCAAATAAATAGAATTTCTTTTGTATCTTATGTTACATGAAATACCGAGTTTAAATGAACCGCAACATACATTTAAAATATTTTAATCACTTATACATTGGATTGATGGATATTAATAAGACTAAATAAATTATGAAAAATGTATGGTTATATATGTATAAATGAATTTTTCAATTATAAATTTATTAGAAATAAAAATAAAAAACATTTTAAAGTAAAATAGATATTTTTTCTGAAAAAACTCTTTTTATTCACATAATGTATTTTTATTTTAGTAAAACAAATTATTCCCTATTGGTAAATTATTCTAATGAGTTTTATACACTATAAAATTAATAAAAAAAATTAAAATTCATTTAATATTTTTCTAGTCATGGTATAAGAGTAAAACAAGTTTTATGCATAAAAATGTTTTTCCAATAAAAAACAGTTTTCATCACGTTTTGCGTACTTAATTTAAAATTAAATTCTTCCAATTATAGGTATTTAATTGGATAAAATGCATTATTTTTTTTAATTATGAGGTTCAAATTTTTTTAAATAGTTCCCTTTTATTTTTGAATAATCGAAATTGAAAACATGGTAAAATTTATCACCATGGTAAATGGAAAATCAAGTTAATCTAAGATAAAAAAAGTGATAAGACCATAATTTTTCTTTATAATTATTATTTAATGAGTTTAATTCAACCCTTATCACCTTTGTCTTGAAATTGAGTTTTTAATGTAAATTATTCCACGAAAATGTCCTATATAATTATTAATTCAAATAAAGTTACAAAGGTTAACTATCTTAGTTTTAAATATTTATTCTATTTCCACATTGATGAAAATTCAAGTTACATATGAATATGAATGTTTATTTTGGGAATAATGAAATAATTTTCATTATGGAAACTTATTTATTATTTTTATTAATTATATAATTACCTTAAATTCTTATGAAATATTGATGTAATATTTCTTCAATTAAAATAATAATATAATAAAAGATTTTAAAAATATTAAAAGTATTATAATTTCAATTATTTATAGTGTTATATGATTTATATATTTTTATTTAAAAAATTAAAATGATTATATTCTAATTACAAATTTCTATTTATGTCTTTTAAGTCAAATTAATTGAATAGTATCAAAATTGGTATTAATGATATTTTATCAAAATAATATTTTATTAAATTATTTAAAAATCATAATAATATTTTAAGATGAAAAATAAGATAATATATGATCTATAATTTCCTTAATTCTCCATTTATGAGCCTATTTTCACATTATATGTTAAATTACAACTCTTTAAATGTGAAAAGATATTACCTTAGTTAATTTTAAGATGAGTTAACTAAGGGGTTAAACCAAAAGATAAGGTTTAAAAAACCAAATAAACCTATCTAAATTTTTTTGTTTTAATGTATTTCAACTTCATACTATCTTATATTCGATTTCCTATCATTTTTTTGGAATTTGAGATAGATAATGGATTTTTTATATTTTAATCTTTTCAAAAAATTAAAAAGTCCCCCTCACTTGAATTATAAAAGGGTACCTCCTACCCTCACTTATTCACACATTTTGATCCTTATAGCTCAACCATACGATAAAAAAATACTTTATAAACATAATTATTCACATTATATAGGTTATGATCTTCCAAAAAGTTAAACCTTGTGATCCTTAAGAAGAGATCTAAATGAGTTCATTCAAAGGAGAGGTAATAGACTTAACCTATCACTTTAGTTTTAATTATTTTTTACTTAATATAAATATATTATATTCTTAATAAATAATAAATTCATTATTATAAATATACTGAAATGTTATTATGATTATTAAACCACCTTTATTAACTCTCTTTCAATCAAATTGGAAGTAAAAGTATCTCTTGTACGTATAGGTCTCTCATCGTCTCCACATACTGATACAATTCATTTCTCATAATTATATTTTATGGATAGTTATTTTTATGTATATATTTTTTTATATAATACTTATGAAATAATTATATTAATTTAATGATAATATCATATCTACATTCTTACGTTCCAAAAGTTTGGAAAATGATAGTGTCGCCCATGTGTACTTGAGGATTACAACCTCCACATAGCAATGTGATTCATTTTTCATTTTTTTATATGTAGGATAATATAGATATATTTAATGAATATATATGATATATATATATATGATATAATGATTATTATTTAAATTTTATTTATTATATACCTTTTTTTCATTCTATCCGTCGAGAAATGAAAATAGTGTTCATGTCTACATACGGTCTACCGTCTCCATGAAGGGTGTAATTAATTTTTCTATATCTACTATTATGGATGAATATAAAAATTTAAATAAATAATATGTATTATATTTATATTATTATTAACATTTTAGGGATGATTTAATCATGATAAAATTATAAGGACCAAAACTACTGAACTAAAACATACATGAAAAAGGAAGCATATATCACCGAGAACGGTGGTTTTAATAAAGAATTATTAATCAATAGTGATAAAAAGATATAAATAAATAATATATGGAATGATATTTATGAGTATAGTTTTTTAATATATTTATAATAAATAAATATTTATTATATTGGATCTACCAATGTGTCTGAAGGAAGTCAGATTTGGGAGACACATGTCATATTCACCACGTGTTTCTTTTATGAAGTATATATAATGATGATGAATTATATTTTTTGATGATTATTATGAAACTTTTGGGTATTTAAATATCCATATAAGTTTATTTCTTTCATTTTTCTTACAATTTCAATGTTACTAAAGCAATAAGGGTTTTATTCTATAATATCACTGTTTGTCGATATTCTTTATGATTATGCTTCTGATGATGAACATATATGATATGCCTCTAAAAAAACACTTCAATTTTATTATAATCTGGTTATTTTTAAAGATTATATGTTTTCATTTCATTTTAATCTCTTTAAAAACTTAAAAAAATAAAAAACTTTAAGGAAAATCAAATATATTTCTCTCTTCAGTTGAAAAAATGTTTTCTTCCATATTTATGTTTTCTAAAAATATTTTAAATAATGTTTTTACTATTATCCTATAATGTTTTAAATACATTTTTAGCAATGTTCTAATTTTAAAAAAATGATTTAAATTTAATATTATTTTCGTTTCTTAAATGAGATACATTTTACTTTTTTACAAAAAATGTGAAATGAATGTTTTCTTTTAACTTATACAACATTAACATAATTTATTGGTGTCATGACCACTAAATAGTATAGAAATTCATTTATATATTTCCAAGGATATTTTCAAAAATATTTTTTTAAAATATTTTTTTAATGTTTTTAATTTGAAAAGTTATTTTTAAAATAGAAAGGGTATGTTCCTCAAAAATGTTTTAATGATCATGCAGTGGTACTTCTATTCATCATAGAAAATATCCCTTTATTTCACTAATACTTTATTAGGGATATGATCAAAAGATACCATCATTTTTCTTTATTTATATGGTTTATTTTTATGATGAAAATATGTTTATTAAACCCACTAATTTTCCATGGGTTATGCTATGATGAAAATATGAAATGTTTAAGAATCATGTTTCTTTTTCGCATCTTATAATCTGATGAAATGTTTATGAAACCCATTTCTTTTCATGAGTTCTTATATGATGAATGTTTTATGATTTTTTTCCACAAATATGTATTATTTTAATTATTTAATGGGTCATACCTATATCTCCCTCTAATGAATTAGGTAAATATGGATATCTCATGTGAAAAATAGATTTGTAATGAGAAGTGAACATAATCTTGTAATGGGCTCTACCCACTATGATTGTCTTGACAGTAAAACAAGACTACTATGATGGTTTAAGAAGTGAATACAATCCAATATGATAGTCTAGGGTTCAAAACATGACTAATATATTGGTTTGTGGAGTGAACTCAATCCACTATGATAGTATTGGGAGTAAACCTTTACTACTACAATGGTTTAGGGAGTCAACCTAGTCCACTATGATAGTCTTGGAAATGATCCTTTACCACTAAGGAAATAATTTTTAATTCTTATGTGTATTCCAAAATGCTATGTCTTATAATAATATTATTCCCTCATGGATTATTTTCTATGATTCCTTTATTATTCATGTCTTATGAATTGGAAAATTTTATTTCATGACTCAATATTATGATCTAAAGTATGCAAGGTATGGATTTCAAATGTTAAGATTATGTTCTAAAACACTAATGTTCATGTTATACTTATGTTGTCATTGATATCTCCTTTTTACCCTTTTTGAGAATCTCAGCTCACTCTTTATAATGTTTCCTTTCCCTATGTTGTGAAGAAAGGTTTCAGGAATGATATTTCTAAGAATTATGCTAGATATTAAGAGATTAATGGGAGGATATTATAAACTAATTATTTATGTGTCCATGTTTCCAATGATAACATACCTATATGATCCCAGAATAGATCATTATAATATGTAATGAATATTCATCTAATAATATGTAATATTTATATATCAAGAGTTATGAAACTATAGGAATTAATGAAATAAGATAATGTATGGGGCTCATATGATAAGGAACTTCCTACATCATGGATTCTGATAAATAACTCCATGTTTCATCAAAGTATCAATGCATGAAATGGTGAGAAATCCATGGACACTGATATCACATGTCAAGGATTTTAATTTCATTTCTAGTTATTCAATAAATAGGTTTATAATAGAGTCCTAATATAATTAAAATTAAATCTGGTCATTCTCAAATCATATGCCTTGGGGAGTCTATCAATTGAATCAATTCCAGTTTATATCAAAGGAGATAATTATAATTCACTGGATTCATTTATAATTAAATAATTAATCATGAATTCCTCTCCTATTCTAGAAAAATAGATTAGGTATTAGATAACTATCATTGATCAGTCATCAATATATATATAGAAAATATAATCAAGATGATATTCAAGAATAATATGGTCTTATAATGATCATTCTTGAGAAACTTACCAGAAAAAATCCATGGTTATTAAGAATTCTTACTCCAGTCAAAGGGTATTATCATTTATGCATTGAATACTCCACCAATATACCAAGTAAAAATCAATTAATTAACAATAAATCATTAAAACAATATCAATAATAGGGTTTGGAAGTTAATTCATGAACACATACCCATTCAACATTCATTGTCACTGGTAAATATCAATATGATCAAGAAAAATTGTCAACATGCAAGATCTTCCACCAATATGTGAAGAGATGAAGAAAAAATCAATGGATATTCATTGAAAACACATATCTAAAATATATCCATCTTTATCTTACAATAAAGATTAAGGATTTACCATTTAACTAATGAAATATTTCTATTCTAGCTTCATTAGATCGGGTAATGTTTAGAGGGAAAAGGGAAATGAATGAGAGTGATCTTATATCCAAGGAGTGTTCTCTAATTGAAAATAGGTAAAATGGGGTTGGAATATGATATTAAATAAGGTTTAAACCATGTGAAATTAAATCCCATGGGGTATATTTAATGAACCGCTATACTGGGTGCACTATCTATCCAGTGGCACTAATAACTAGTAAGTGACTAGATAATGGTTTTCCATTGTGCCTGAAAGAATGAAATGTATTCTTCCATGAAAACCAGCTGATCAATGGGGTTTTTAGGAACCAATAAACCTACAATAAGTCCACAGGTGATTTGGTGGAAGTCTTCATCCATCATTTAGCTATGCATCCTCTAAATTCTTTCATTGTAAGAACCTTCACCACTTTTTTATTAAAAAATAACCTCTTAAACACCTATAAAAGGTGAAATATAATAGAAATATAGAATTTATAACTTTAACATCCCATACATCAAGAAAAATTGTGGATGTTTTAGCTACAATAACTATCATAAAATATGATATAAGCCAATATATTAAAATTTTAATATTTTTGGAAAAATTGCTTGTAGTTTATAATTTAAAAATATAATTATTTTGAATTAAAAATAAAATATGATTATGCCTAAATTAGATATGAAAATTTTAATACTGATATATCATGATTAGAAACTAAATAAAATATTTGTTTATTAATTTATTTATTCCTATTTTAATATTCTATTGTATAAGTTGTTTATATAATAAGAATGTATGTCCTAATTTATATGATAAATTATTTATTATGAACTTTTATACTATGTATAAACATATGAATAAAATATATATAATAAATATTTCATGATATTAAATGGTTATGGATTTAATATTCATAGTATATATACAAATATTTTGAGACTAAGAAACCCTCTAAAATATTAAATGTAATATTCCTTCCAAAGAAATCACAATTCAAGATCTTGATCATCTAATCAAGTTGGTCATTCCAAAATTGGGTTCCCAAGGATTATCTTATGTAAGGGATGGTGAATATGGATTACACTGATTAGATTAGGTTCCTAGTGTAATTGAGTTAAGATGATTTATATAATGAATTGGGAAATTAATTGTTTATCAAACTATCCAAGAGTCATATGTGATATTATTATCATGATATCTTACCAAAATAGATAAATATTATGATAAAAAACAAAGAAACCCAATATTTAGATAAATATAGACCATAGAAAACTAAAGATAATGATGTATGGGGCTATCATTTTAGTGCGGATAACTCCATTAAAAGTCCTTAATAAAAATATGTAAAACATAATGCTCACCTATATATATGTCATTATTATAGATTATGAAGTAAATCATGATAATAATTTTGAGATCTCTTATAAGTAATAATTATAATATAATTCAATATTGGTATAAATGTTTGATAATTATTCTAAAATAGAATCATTTTGATCATTTGGATTTGAATATTATAGAAATTAATCTCTTTAATTTGGACTCAGGTATTGGATATCGGGTTTGCATTAAAAATTTATTCTAAAAAATGCAACCTCAAAAATAAGTGAGAATTAATGAAATGTAAATTATATATGTATGTTGGAAATAGAGAAAGATCTGATGCATTAGTAATCAACACTTATGATCTAATTATATATAGTGTATTAGTTCTAGAATTGAAAAATCATTAATATGTTCTAACCATAAAAATTAATTTGACTCCTACATCATGTATGGATAAGATGGGATTTTAATTTATTATTAAGAGTAATAGTTTTTCTATATATGTGAATTAATTTTATTATTAAAAAGGGAATATTTTTAATGGTTTATATATTCTAGAACAGAATAATCTATTATAAAACATTCAAAATAAGAATTTCAAGGTTGATTCTAACACCACTTATATTTGGCATTATTTTCATGGAAATATAAATTATAGTTTGATAAAAAGACTATAAATAATTATTATTGGATTCATTTGATTATGAATCATATAATACTTTTAATTCTTATTTTTTTAGGAAAAATAACAAAATAACCTTTTATCATAAAAGGTTATAGGGAAATTGGACTGCTGGATCTTATACATAATTATGTATGCGGTCCAATGAGAACTCAAGAAATTGGTGTATATAGTAATTTTGTTAATTTTATTGATGACATAAGTCATCAAGGATATGTTTTTATTGTGATATTCATTCATGAAACATTTCAAAAGTTTAAAAACATTTATAATTAATATAAAAATCAACTAGTTATAAGTATTAAATTTCTCTAATATGATTAGTGTGGTGAATAATTATTCTATAAATTTATAAATCATCTAATATATTGTGGATTTGTTTCAGAACTCACTCCTATTTAGATACCATAGTGTTATTGTGTATCAGATAGGAGGAATTGTATGATTTTGGACCTGGTTTAATTGATGAAGAGTTAGTGTGTCCATTATATATCATTCTGAGGATATGATCTAGAAATGGTTATATTTCTACTTTACCACATTCCATTTAAAGTTTTCATAAATACACCTTATGAGAAACATACTAGAAGGATTCCAAATTTTATTTTAAAAGGATTTGGGGTTGTGAATAATTAATATGACATATCATTTCTAAAAAACTGAAACCAAAATAAAATAAAGGCTTATATTTTTGTTATTCTAAAGAAACTAAGGCATATTTTTTCATAATCCTACTGATAATAATGTTTTTATGGTCTAAAATACTATATTCTATTAGAATTAATATGTGGATTAATTTTATAGTTAGGGTAAAATTGAACCTGAAGAAGTTTAGGACAAACTAATAGGAAGTATTTTTGAGGTTTTTTTTGAGTTTATTCTATATGGAGTAATAGAATAATAACATACTCGTGTTATGAAAAAACCTATAAGGTTTAATAGGATTTGTTAAGATATTGAAATTTATAGATTTATTATGAAAAATAATGAGTAATTAATTATCATAGATAATTGAACTACTACCTACCAATATTTCAATGAGTTTTCTGATTATGAGAAATAGGTAAATGCCAAGAAGTCTAAGACACACTCAATATAGACTAACAATGTTTGAAATTTTTGTATTCATTAGATTGGGTGATACCTATAGGATGCAAGAATATTTTCAATAAGAAAACTAATATGGATGGTAAAGTCTCTTCCTATAAAATATTCTTGGCTAAAAAGGGTTATAAAAAATCATCATATTTATTATAAAATGACCTTTTCACCTGCTATGATGATATTGTATTTATATATATATAATTATTATTAAAACCAGTTTCATTAATTGGAATTTAGTTGAGCACATTTATATGAGAGATCCTAAGGTATTTTAAGTACAAAAATATCATTCTATGTTTTAAAAGTTTTAATGATCCATTTATGGATTAAAGAAATCTTCTCAGTGTTAGAACATCTAATTTGATAATGAAGTCAAATAGTTTGGTTTCATCAAGAATTCATATTATTATTTTTAAAATAAAATGGTATTTTTGTGGTGTTTTGGGACTATGTTAGGATGGAATAATACTCAATATAAATAATGTACCAATTCTACATTTAGTAACATTATGGTTGGGTAGGTTCTTCTCAATGAAATATATGAAAAAAACATCATATATAATGGATTTAAAATCTATAGAGATAGATCAAAGAGGTTTATTAGACTAATCCAAAACACATATTTTAATTGTTGAATCCAAGAACTCTAGGAAGGGGTTTTTATTGGTTGTGCATGGAATGGATCAAATAAATATTCTAGATCCTTATAAAAGAGTTAAAATTAATGGCTATGATTCCTTATGCATCATCCATATATAGGACATATCACACATTAAATGTTATATTCTCAATTGTATTTCACTTATACTTTGAGAATAATAACTAGATACTAATCTAATTCTAGTGAGAGTTAGGATATTGCTATCAAAAATATCCTTAAGTAATTGAGAAAGACTAGGTATATATAAACGGTCTTTGGAGGTGAGGATGAGATCATTTTAAGGGGTTACACTTATGTTAGTTTCCAAGACATAAAAGATTATATGTGATTTATATAAGAACCCAGTCTTAATGTACTTGGATATTACATAATTTTTTAGGAATACGTAAAAGATTACATAAATAGATGCCCAAATACTTTATTAGTTTAGTGCCTCTGGAAACATGGAAACGCAAACACTAGTACAAGATTGAGAAACATTATCTCCCACTATGTTCTCCAAGACTATCACCCCTATTATACATATCAAACATAAAATATATTTATAACGACCCAATGTTTTTTAAATGGAAATTCTCTTCTTATAAATATGTCATAAAATCACATGAAAACACAACATAATGAACTTCAAAGTTATAAGTGACCTTTAAACATAAGTTTGTCACTTCTATGCATGAAATTTCCAAAATCAGACATACACTGTTGTGATTAGTAAGTTTTCTGGAGTCCAATAAGAAAAACTTAATTTTTGGTGTATAGTAACATATCCTTATGGATAGTAACTGTAAGAACCCGGATCTTCGTTCAGGTAAGTTTTTCCTTTTTCTGGAGTTTTTGAGAAAAAAATGAGCTTTTTGGAAATTTTCTAAGTACATGGCGTGTACTCTTTCTCAACTCGAAGCCATGTGCTGGCCATGCCCGGGCCACACACACGGTGTGTAGGGGTGACATGGAGACCGATTTTGGCATAGTACGGAAAAACCCACTACACGCCGTGTACTTTAAAAATACACGCCATGTACTTTTCTTTCTTTTCACTAAATGGACTGGGGACGCGCCTAACCCCCAATTTCATCTTCTTCTCCAGATTTTGTCTGCTCGTGAGCGACTGTACGGCCGGATCTTCAACAAGATTCTGCATCTTCATCCGTTCTCCGATTCAAGCGCGGTCGATTGCGTTGGAATCGCAGCGGTGAGCTCTCCCTTATTCTTGAGTCTTGTTTCTTTATTCCTCCTTGTTTTCAAGTTATCGTAGGTTGATAATTTTGTGCATTTTCTCAGATCTACATCATTCTAAGGAAAATTCGTCGTCGTCGTCGTTCACATATATTGATCTCCTAGGATCGAGGTAGGTGGTTTGTGCCTTTCTGTAGAAATTTGATGGATATTTTGTGCAAATTCCACCAATTCCTTTGAACAGGGAATTGGGGGTTTTTTGTTTTTGACCTGCTTTTTGCCTTCTTTTCTTGATTTCTTTAGTAGAGGTTTATGCTTTTCAGTAGAGTAATTTATTTTTGTGCTCAGGTTTCTTTTCCATGCTTATTTTTATTATTAGGTGTTTCACCAGTTGTCATGCCTAGTTATAGGATTGTGGACCGTTGCCTTGTTTTTCTACTGATCCTTAGTTGATAGCCATGTAGTTCTTGAGGTTTAATTGGACGATGCACGCGCGCTGATCATGTTTAGTTTCACTTAGGACTGTGAGAACCTAGAGTAGTAGACCAAAGGGATAATTGAATGAAGGGCTTCTCCAGAGTGTCTTTTAATTACAATGTGATACCACAGGGGGAATTGATGTTGAGTGCTTCCTCAGAGAGTCTGTAGCTACTCGACATGGGCCACAGGGGGAATTGACGTTGAGTGCTTCCCCAGAGAGCCTTTAGCACGATACGAGACTATAGGGGGAATTGACGGTGAGTGCTTCCCCAGAGAGTCTATTAATTTTATAGCTGAACCAGAGGGGTGAGACTGTGTGTGCCTCCTAGAAGTATTCTAGTACTTATAGGTTGAACCATAGGGGTTTGGCTGTGAGAGCTACCTAGAGGGTTACCTATTTTCTTCTTGTGGCTGGTTGTTTACTTGAGTAATTTATATTGCTAGAACTGTGGATTGTAGCTTCTTGTGCTTTCCTACTTACTGATTCTTGTTTTATTATTTGCCTTATATTCATTGACTATTAGGCACAAATCTTTAGGTTATTACCTACTAGGATTGTATCTCACACCTTGTTTGTGCCATTGCTTTTGGGCCCAAGAAGACTATGTTGTTGCAGGTATAGATAAGGGTAAGGACCCTTCTACTTCAGGATCTTGATTGCACTAGGGCTGGAGAGCATGGGACCGAGCCGAGGCTTGGGATGCTGAGGAGTTGTTCATCTGTTTTATTTTTCTGTTACTTTTCACTTTGTTTTCAGTTGCATTCCATCACGTTGTTGTGTTTTCTACTTTCCATAGATACTTATACATGCTGCATCATTATCATCATTGCTATATATATTCATTGCTTCTGCTGTTTGGTTCCTGTTGTTATGCATGTTGTTACTACTTCCGCTGTTGACTGTTGTTTTTCCGCTGTATACCTTACCGAATGAGGTAATAGTTTCCCTATCGATTCACCAAGGCCCTCGCTGCTAGTCGGCAGCCTCTGGCGTTTGGGAAAACGCGCTTGAGGTCATGTGGAGAATAGGCTACGGGGAACCAGTGGAGGGGCTCCGGACTCAGGACGTTGCAAAGTGGTATCAGAGGAGTTATTTTCTTTTACTTTCTATTTGGAGTCTTTATCCAGGGATAGGACAGATTCGGTACTTTCATTAAGTTGTGCTCAGGAGTAGCTAACCCGTGTACAGGGAAAAGTCATAATACCTCGTTAATTGCAGTTTTTCTGGATTTGAGATGTTATGGTTGATCTGAGTTCACCTAGAGTGATTCACCTGACTTGTGCTATTATTGTTTTGATACTTCGGTTCTATTTTTGTCGCAACCTGATGAGATGAGGGTATGCCATCTCATGCATCATATAGGAACTTGTAGAAATCACATGCCATGAATTCTTGACATGCCATCTAGGGTGCATTAGCGATTGCATGCAGTTGTGATAGACTCTGTGTAGATTATGCATGTTGTTTTGATAGATGCTTGATAGATTATCTGCTGTCATGTTATAAAACTGTTTGTTTTGTTCCTTGCTTAAAATGAACGCCAAATTTTTGTTCTTGAGGTGTTATGGGCCCTCATTAATCGAAACATAGTGGATCATGATCCTATTTCTCTAGTATATAACTGTGGGAGATTCCAGGCTTTGATTCTTGGGGATTATGGGCCCTCACGTATTGGAATTTGGCACTTCTTTCACTTTTTTTAGTGTTTTTGGGGTTCTGTGCAGGTTCTGAGCTACTGCCCAGAAAAACCAAGAATACACGGCGTGTACTTTTGGATACACGCCGTGTAGTTTTCATGCCATGTCACTGACTATGTGAGAAGAACACGGTGTCATGGAAGTGACTTTAGGAACACGCCGTGTATGGTAGGTATACACCATGTAGTAATGATCCGTGTACCCAGCCGTGTCACTAACAATAGGGGTCGCTGTTCCGTTCCTTTCCACACGTTGTGTTTGTTTGGAACACGACGTGTAGTCTTGTTCAGGTACCTGGCCATGTCACGAACAACACAGGGCAGTGTCACCTTACCTATACACTCCGTGTTTGTTCGGAGCACGCTGTGTAAGGTTCATCCATGTAGATAGTTGTGTGCTTAATAACACGGGCCGCCGAAGCCTTGTCTAGTACATGTCGTGTTTGTTTCGAACACACCGTGTAGTCTTGGGTTAAGTCGGATTGTGTGGGTTAGCCATGTAAGGGAATCGGGCAGGGGAATAGTTCAAAGTACACGCCGTGTGTTGGGGTCAACACGCCGTGTTGTTTGAAGTGTACACGACTTGTATAGCAGGAGTACACGCCCATGTCAGTGGCTTAGGAAGACATGTTGTGTAGTCGAGTTTTGTAAACGTGTGTGTTTTCCTTATCCTATTTCTGTTTTGTTCTCTTGTGTTCTTTGTCTTTGTTTTCCTGATCTAAGGTGTGATTTTGATCCTTCAAAGCTATGCCTCGGAGACATCCTTCGGCCGTACGTCTATCGTCAAGTAGTGATCAGACGCCAGATAGGGCTGATCAGGGACTTCCTTCTGATCCCCCAGTCGAGCCAGCCTTAGCACCGGCTGTTATACTAGTTGCAGGCACTGACACGCAGTTCAGAGAAGGTTTCATGAGGATGATGCAGGCCTTCCAGGGAGCGCCTCCTCCTACCACGTCTATGGCAGACTTGACGCGGGTTTTCCAACAGCAACATCCTCCTACTTTCTCAGGGGAAGGTGGACCTCAGGCTGCAGAGTCATGGCTGGAAGCCATGCTGACTATCTTCGAGCATTTGTAGACGCCTCCAGAGAGGTGGGTTAAGCTCTATACCTACATTCTTTGAGACTCCGCCATGAGGTGGTGGGACGTGATCTCACAGGTGGGTCAGCAGCAGGCTATGGCTTGGGAGGAGTTCCAGCGTGTGTTCTACGACTACTTCTACCCAGAGACCCTGAGGGCTGACCAAGCTCAAGAGTTCATGAGCTTAGAGCAGGGTACTCTTTCTATCATGGATTATTCTTCTCATTTCACTGAGCTTCAGCACTTCACGCCCCTCCGGGATGGGAGTGGTGTGTTCTTAGAAAGGAATTTTGAGGATGGTCTTAGGTGGGAGATCCTCTCACAGGTGAACATCTTCCAGCTGACTTCCATTAATTCCATCGTCAACTAGGCACTGATTGAGGAGCGCAATCTGAGAGACTCTGTAGCTGCGATCCAGGGCGGTTCTACTTCCAGAGCCAGTTTGCCTCTATATGACAGAAATAAGCATCATAGAGAGCCTACACGCAGTGATCCGAGGAAGCGATATGCATCGTCAGGAAGCCAGATGATATGCTACCAGTGTGGCCGGTCAAGGCACAACTGCAGTGCTAGAGGGACCCCATGGAGTGCTAATCTTGCAGAAAGATGGGTCACCTTTAGCTTTTCTGTCAGGTTTTCTCACCAGCAGCTGGTAACCGGGGTTCTTCCATGACTCCTCATTCAGGGGCAGTACCACCAGTTTCTCACCAATCGGGTAACTGGAGTTCTTCCGGCCATTCGGGCCGAGGTGGAGGTCGAGGCCGTGGCGGTCAGCCACCAGTTCCTTAGCACCAGCAGGGAGGTTTAACTTAGAGTGGTCATCCAGGGATGCAGGATCGCGGTGTAGGCCCGTCTTTCGTCGTGGAGCAGACTTATCAGGAGCAGGATCCCAGCCCTTCTATTGTTCAAGATACGATTTTAGTAGCCTCGGTTTTATCTTCAGCCCTTTTCGATGCTGGTGCTACGCATATCTTTATCTCTATTACTCTTGTGTAGAGCCTTGGACTCTGCATCTTTTCTTTTTCCAACTCGTTGACACTAGACACACCCTTGGGGATGAGGACATCTAGTGTACGCCAGTGTAGAGAGTTCCCTCTCAAGGTTGCAGGGTATCACTTATTATGGGATCTCTATGTCCTAGAGATGATAGGCTATGATTTCATCCTCGACATGGATTGGTTGATTCCCTTTCATTCAGTCATCAACTGCTATCATCATAGAGTGAGTTTCGTTTCACCAGAGGGAGTGTCTTTTCTTCATAAAGAAGAGTGGGACGTTCGGGCGAGTCAGGCAGGACTTGAGCATCTTGGGCTAGGAAAGGTAACAGCCCAGATTTCTAGTCTTTATATGGATGACCAGGGACTCCACTGTTGGATTTTCTTCCAGTGGTGGATCGCTTCAGGGACGTCTTTTCAGAGGAATTTTCAGGTTTTCCTCTGGAGCATGAGGTATAATTCTCTATTGAGCTCGTGCCAGGAGCGGCACTGCTGTCCATTCCTCCCTATAGGATGGCCACACCTGAGTTGCAGGAGCTCAAGAAGCAGTTGGAGGAGCTACAGGATAAGGGTTTCATCTGACCTAGTACTTCTCATTGGGGTTCGCCAGTCCTATTTGAGAAGAAGGCAGACAGTACCCATTGGATTTGTGTGTATTATCGAAAGCTGAACCAGTTGATGGTCAAGAACCGATATCCTTTTCCAAGGATAGATGACCTTTTCGATCAACTTCGAAGAGCCCAGGTGTTCTCAAAGATCAACTTGAGGTCCGGTTATAATCAGTTGCGCATTAGACCATCAGATATACCTCTGACAGCCTTCAGGAGTAGGTATGGTCTATACGAGTATACAGTCATGTCGTTCGGTCTCACAAACGCACCTGAAGTTTTCATGGCACTGATGAACCGAGTGTTCCATCCTTATTTGTACTCCTTCATTTTGGACTTCATGGATGATATCTTGGTGTAATCTCACACTCGACACGACCATGCCACACATCTTGAGATTGTTCGGAGTACACTTAGAGATCATCGGGTTTATGCTAAACTCTCGAAGTGCCACTTATGGATGGACTAGATTCACTTCTTGGGTCACGTCATCTCAGAGGCAGGAGTATCTATGGCCCCAAAGAAAGTGAGATATGTAGTTTCTTGGGAGTATCCAAAGAACGTCTTTGAGGTATGGAGCTTCCTAGGGCTGGCTGGATAATACAGACGCTTCATTCAGGACTTTTCTCGTCTAGCATCACCTTTGACAGGTCTGACTAAGAAGGGGGAGAAGTTATTATGGTCAGATTCTTGTGATTCAGCCTTTCAGGAGATGAAAGGGAGGTTGATGTTAGCACCGATACTAGTCTTGCCAGATCCAGGAAAGAGCTACACTATTTACTGTGATGCTTCAAGTATCGGGCTGGGAGTTGTACTTATACAGGGAGATGGAGTAGTTGTGTATGGGTCTCAGCAGTTGAGGCTACATGAGAGGAACTACCCTATGCACGATCTGGAGTTGGTAGTTGTTCTTCATGCCTTATGCTGTTGAAGACACTATCTGCTGGGGGAGCACTTTGTGGTCTTCACTGACCACAAGAGTCTGAAGTATATCTTCACTCAGCATGATCTGAATCTGAGGCAGTGCAGGTGGGTTGAGTATCTACAGTCTTTGGACTTCGAGCTTGCCTATATGTCGGGTAAGGGCAACGCAGTGGCTGATGCGTTGAGTAGGAGAACTCATGTTCAGGCAGTTCAGGAGACCAGTAGTGAGTGGCAGCTAATGGATCAGTTCTCTGAGATGCATCTAGAGGTGCATGATAGACAGGGACATACTTTCCTTTCTTCTATAGCTGTTACCACTACCCTACTTGATCGGGTACGGATGAGGCAACTATCAGACTCAGAAGGCTTAGTCCTTTGGGAGGGTGTGTCAGGAGAGGACCCTCTACCTGGATGGATAGTGTTCAAGGATGAGATCTTGCATTTCTAGGGACGTGTATGGGTGCCAGCAGACATATGTGAGGAGCTGATGCGGGATTTTTATTCCCCTGTTTGGGCAGTTCATCCTGGCGTCACCAAGATGTATCAGGTTCTTCATTGGCAGTACTGGTGGCCATGTATGAAGAAGGATATTTCTGGTTTCATCATGAGATGTTCTACTTGTCAGTAGGTGAAGGCAGAGCAGTAGTGACCAGTAGGCCTTTTACAGCAGCTACCCATTCCGGAGTGGAAGTGGAACGATGTCGCGATGGACTTCGTGACTGGGTTGCCGAGGTCACTATGAGGGAACGATGTTGTTTGGGTTGTCGTCAACAGACTCACGAAGGTTGCTCACTTCTTGCCGATCATAGAGACATTCAGTGTCGATGATCTGGGATGACTTTACATCCGAGAGATAGTTCATCTGCATGGAGTTCCACACTCCATTTTTTCAGACAGGTATGTGCACTTTACCTCTCGGTTCGGGCAGGGACTTCAGAATTCTTGGGTACACAGGTACTTTTGAGTACAGCATACCATCCCCAAACTGATGGCCAGTCCGAGCACATGATCCAGTTGATTGAGGATATGCTCTGAGCTTGCATCCTAGACTTTAGCGGTTCTTGGGAGAAGCATATCCCTCTGGTGGAGTTATCCTACAACAACAGTTTTCAGGAGACCATTCAGATGGCGCCATACGAGGATTTGTACGGTAGGCCATGCTGATCACCCCTATGCTGGATGGAGGTAGGAGAGGTAGCTTTGCTAGGACCGTGTCCTATTCAAGAGACCTTAGAACAGATAGAGCTGATTCGGAAGAGGATGGCTACAACACAGTCTCGACAGAAGTCTTATGGTGATCAGCGGAGACGACCTCTAAAGTTCGAGGTCGGTGATCATGTTTTCCTACGTGCCGCACCGAGGTTGGGACACAAGAGGATTCAGAGACAGCGTAAGCTTTCACCGCGGTACGTCAGGCCATTTGAGGTCTTGGAGAGAGTTTGTCCGGTCGCCTATCGGTTGCAGCTACCTCAGAGGTATCGGGCCATGCAAGACTTCTTCCATGTCTCTCAACTCCGACGTTACTTTTCAGACCTGTCTCACGTCTTCTAGACTGAGCAAGTTGAGCTTGATGCAGATGCGTCATTCGAAGAGCATCCTATCCGGATTGTCGGTCGAAGTACGATGGTTCTACGTGGGTGGTATGTTCCTCTGGTACAAGTGCTATGGAAGCACGGGCGAGTACAGGACGAGACCTAGGAGAGGGAGGCCGACGTATGATCGCATTGGCCGAAGCTATTTGGGGTTTCTTCTTCTCCGCCTCGTTAGGGAAATTCGGGGACAAATTTCTTTAAGGGGGGAAGTTTGTTAGAACCCGGATCTTCGTTCAGGTATGTTTTTCCTTTTTCTGGAGTTTTTGAGAAAAAATGAGCTATCTAGAAATTTTCAAATTACATGTCATGTACTTTCTGAGTACACGCCGTGTACTATTTCCCGGCTCGAAGCCGTGTGCTGGCTGTGCCCGGGCCACACACACGGTGTGTAAGGGTGACGTGGAGACCAATTTTGGCGGAGTACAAAAAAACTCACTACACGCCGTTTACTTTAAAAATACACGCCGTGTACTTTTCTTTTTTCTTCACTAAACGGACCGGGGTCACACCTAACCCCCGATTTCATCTTCTTCTCCAGATTCCGTCCACCTGAGAGCGACCGTACGGTCGGATCTTCGACGAGCTCCCGCATCTTCGTCCATTCTCCGATTCGAACGCGATCAATTGCGTTGGAATCATAGTGGTGAGATCTCCCTTCTGCTTGAGTATTGTTTCTTGATTACTCTTTGTTTTCAAGTTATCATAGGTTGAGAGTTTTGTGCGTTTTCTCAGATCTATTTCATTCTAAGGGGAATTTTTCATCGTCGTTCACCTATATTGATCTCCTAGGATCGAGGTAGGTGGTTTGTGCCTTTCTGTAGAAAGTTGATGGATATTTTGTCCAAATTCCACCAATTCCTTTGAATGGGGAATTGGGGGTTTCCTGTTTTTGCCCTGATTTTTTCCTGCTTTTCTTAATTACTTTAGTAGAGGTTGATGCTTGTGAGTAGAGTAATTTATTTTTGTGCTCAGGTTGCTTTTCTATGCTTGTTTTGCTTATTAGGTGTTTTGCCAGTTGCCATGCCCAGTTGTAGGATTGTGGACTATTGCCTTGTTTTGCTGCTGATAGCCAAGTAGTTCTTGAGGTTTACTTGGATGATGCATGCGCACTGAGCATGTTTAGTTTCACTCAGGACTGTGAGAACCTAGAGTAGTAGACCAAAGGGAGAATTGACGAAACGGATTCTCTAGAGTGTCTTTTAATTACGATGTGAGACCATAGGGGGAATTGACGTTGAGTGCTTCCTCAGAGAGTCTATAGTTCCTTGACGCGGGCCACAGGGGGAGTTGACGTTGAGTGCTTCCCCAGAGAGCCTTTAGCACGATACGAGACTATAGGGGGAATTGACGGTGAGTGCTTCCCCAGAGAGTATATTAATTTTATAGCTGGACCAGAGGGGTGAGACTGTGTGTGCCTCCTATAGGGTTGCTAGTACTTATAGGTTGAACCATAGGGGTTAGGCTGTGAGAGCTACCCAGAGGGTTACCTATTTTCTTCTTGTGGCTGGCTGTTTACTTTTGTACTTTATTTTACAAGAACTGTGGATTGTAGCTACTTGTGGTTTCTTGTTTACTGCTTCTTGTTTTATTACTCGCCTTGTATTCATTGACTATTAGGCACAAATCTTTGGGTGATTGCCTTCTAGGATTGTATCTAACACCCTATTTGGGCCATTGCTTTTGGGGCCAAGTAGACTATGTTGCTTCCGGTATAGATAAGGGTAAGTGCCCTTCTACTTCAGGATCTTGATTGCACTGGGGCTGGAGAGCATGGGACCGAGGCGAGGCTTGGGATGCTGAGGATTTGTTCATCTGTTTTCTTTTTCTGTTGCTTTGCACTTTGTTTTCAGTTGCATTCCAGCATGTTGTTGTGTTTTCTGCTTTCCATAGGTACTTGTACCTACTGCATCATTATCATCATTGCTATATATATTCATTGCTTCCACTGTTTGGTTCCTGTTATTATGCATGTTGTTACTACTTCTGTTGTTGACTGTTTTTTTTTCTACTGTATACCTTACCGAATGAGGGCATAGTTTCCCCATCGATTCACCAAGGCCCTCGCTGCTAGTCGGCAGCCTCTGGCGTTCGGGGAAACGCGCCTAAGGTTATCTGGCGAACCAGGTACGGGGCACCAGTGGAGGGGCTTCGGACTCGAGACGTTACAGTAACATACCCTTATGAATAGTGGTATACCCTAAGGAATAGTAACCTTACCTATGATAATATATAAATATTATTCAAGTTGAAAGTATGATATACCTATATTTTAGAATAAGTAAATGAATGTTTTAAAACTAGTTTTTGATAATAAATTATGATTTTAATTAAATATTAAAATAATAATATTTTGAAAATTATTTTTGAAAAATGAACTTCATTTTTGGATTCTACAAGTCAAAAAATGGTTAGGGTGAATTTTTGGGATTTTTCTAAAATACTTGAATTTTGTATTAATAGTGAAATACCATAATTTACAAAATAAGATAAATAAGCTAATTATAGTGTCATGTATGATGTTATACTGATGTAAGACCAATTTCTTAGGGATCACATGATAAAATTACTATTCTTGGTCATGGAAGACACACTATTCTTCGTCTTTTGGGGAAATAATAAATTAATGGATTTTATATTCAGAAATCCCCTCTCCCCTCCACTATAAAACCCCCCTGACTCCCTCTTCTCTCCACTCATCTCAAGCCTTGTTCCTTGCCAATATTCTGCCAAAATATCTCCCCAAGATCCTCCCCCACGTCCAAAAGATCCTAGACTCTTCAAAATACCAAAACCTCTTCCCTTAAGAGGTTCTAAAAGGATGAAGTCTTAAGAGGTAAATTCCTCTTTCCAATTCCTTCATTTCTTTTAAGTTCTTTTCCTTTTGTTTATTTCCTCACCTCCCTTCACCATAATAGTATGATAAATCCAGTAACATAAATGTACTATAATGTTTTCATTCTAATGGAATATTTCATTATCTTCTCTCTTTTCCCCACCTTTTATTTGAAAGAAATGAAAGCACCGTTTGGGATGTGCTAATTTAGCACATTCAAGGACAACATTTTATCAATTTCTATTATAATATTTAATTCTAGTCATGAAACCATTTATGTTATGGTTGAACTAGATTATTATATATTTAATATATCATATTTTTAGTTCTGTAATCCTTTTGTAGAAATGGTATTAAGTTATAAGGAAAAACATGTTCTTTGTAATCAAACCCACCGATTACAAAAACGGTTTTCACTATGGTTTTATATAATAGTTTGACTTCAATCTAAGTAACCAAATTAAATTTAAAACCATGTAATCTCATAGATTTTTACTAATAGAATATAACTTCATTTCTTGACAACCACTTCCATCTTTTATGTTTATCTGAACTTGAATATAAGTGAACCGATCTTTTAAAACCAAGTAAACAAATGAGCCCGAACAATGAAATTGAACCTCATAACCAAAAAAATGGTTATAATTGAACTTAAAATAATTATAATAAACCAATTAAATATAGAAGAGTCTTCGTACTTATGAATTAATAAGCCTAATTTTTTGTATTAAGGTCTTTAATAACAAGTGGAGAACATCAATGGATTTAAGGTAAGGGGTCCTCTCTTTTTCACTCTTAATCAAGATTTTCCTCTATGCTATGCCGTTTTTTGTGTAATAAAAAATGATGGGGTATGTTTACACACCTCCACCATACTTACATCATGATTTCTGAGTGATTAGAAACCCCTTTTCTATCTCATCAAGCCCTCTTAGTTACACCTGACATCATGCCGATAAAACCGTAACGAATTCTTCTCGAACCTTCTTTGTTCTTTCAGGTTGCCTTATCTTTCTTTCAAAATGGTGTTATCTTATCTATTTATTTGAATCTTCTAAATTATTTTTATTTGTACAGAATTCTTTTATCAAGATCCTTTCATCACTTTCATTCTGGGATATACATCTTTTTAAAATATTCCTTCCTTAGAACTTTCCGATAAGCAAACGTATTTTAAGGGAACTTCCCAAATTTTTACCAAATTTCAAGTGCACTCTATACTAAATTTTAAGACAACATTGTCTTTATAAAATCAGTATTATTATTATTACAACATTGTTGTTTCAATTAAAGTTTTATATATAAGATTTTATTCTTTTCTATTTTAAAATCTCTATAGTATTTTCCTTAAAACCGCACAAAAATGATTTAATTTTAATGTTTCTCAAACACATTTATTATATATTGTCACTTATATTTGACACCACCTACCATTTTATATGCATATTTTACCTTATGAACGTCTATGTATGCTCAAATCCCTTTCTTTCATGGACACTTTCATGATACGCTCATTGGTTATGCTTTATGTCATGATTGTGGTACCCAATTCTTTCTATGGGTATCCTTATGTTTATGAATGGTTGATTATGTATGATTATTTATGTGGTAAGATTATTTATGTCGCAATAATACTCATGAAAATGTTGAGATGGGTGTGCCCAGATAGCACTTCAATACATTGGGTAAAGTTAAGTCTCATGAGATATGATGTGAAACGGGATTAGCGGTTAGCATTGACCCGTACTAAAATGAGAAATGGGATTTACGGTTAGCCTTGACCCATACTAAAGAAATGTTTTATGATTATACCACATTTATATGATTCCAGGTTTATATGATACCATGCTTATATTATATGATTTCATATGTTCCATGCTTTGGATATCATTATGTCATGCCTCCTAACTCATTTACTTGAGATGTATCCTTATGTTCATTCCCTTACTGGTATTTTTAGCTCATTCCTTTGTTCATGTGTTCCCCAAGGTACCCTATGAATATGTAAGGGCTTAAAAGAAGTTAGGATCTATTTATGGAGATTAAATAAAGAATTGATTTTTATCCCCATGTTTTATGTTTTATGAACCTAGTCTTCCAAGACACTAGACTTAACGATACTTGTCTTGTACTCTGATGCATAATTATTCTTTAAATCATGTAATGATATATGAAAAAGGCTTGGGTTTCTATAATTGGTATTAGAGGGAGGTTTAGTTATTTTTGGAGATTAGGAATAGATCCCCTTATTGAGAACCTTAAGGATGAGACTAAGTATAAAAAAACTTGTCCTAAATTTTGGTGAGTATTGAGTATGTGGTTTATCAAGAAAATACATCCTTATCTGGATATGACCAGGTAGAGGCGGATCTGGCACAGATGTACCTAGGAGTGAAAACTCTGCCAAGGAGTTTTAGGCTTGACCCAGGGTATCTCGGTACATGACAATGGGCCTTTTTGCACTCTTGGTTATGAGACTCCCGGGGGATATGCTTTGATAGATTCACGAGAATAGTACAAACCACTATTAAGGGACAAAAAAATCCCATAAGAAAATATGTTAAGAAATAGATTTATGATAACCTAGATATAAATCTAAGAAATCACAAGTTAGGATATACTTATTCTTTATAAGTTTATCCTTTTGTGTCCAAAGTTTTATTTTTATTCTCAACAGATAAGTACTCAAGACCTCTAATTATACTTTCTTTTTTATAGTAATGGAGGGAAATAGAATAACATGTTCCAATAACCAATGTGATAAGAAATGTAAAGATTTCCCTAATGATATGCCTGATGTGACGGGAGAAGGTGCTCAAAACTTCTTGACAGTACTTTTTAAGCTAGCTCGAGTTATGAATAATAAATTGAATCAGGCAGAACTCCCTCATCCTCTAAGGAAAGTGTAACACCCCAAGATTTCATAGTACATTATTCCTTCAAAGTAATTTAATAACTTATACTACACGCAACACCGAGTTCAATCGCACCACGACTTACCAAACTAGCTGCTCAAAAGAGGTTATGAATATTATTAACTGAATTTTGAACTCTATATACTCATTATAATTTTACAATCCATATTATGAGTTTCTTAGACATAATTTATGAAGGAATTCATTTTTTTCAGATAAAAGAATAATTTTTCAAAAAATGAAATTTTACAGCCTTTTAATGGCGAACCCATTTTAAATCCAATATTTGAAACTTTTATATATTCAATTTTACAAAATAAATTTCTTATTTATAATTGGGACATAATAATTTAGTTTCAATAAATTTTTGGTGTTTTTCTGATAACTTTCATATTTGGGTGAATAGTGAAAAATACTATATTTTAACTGACAACAACTTTTTTAATCAAAATAATTTATAGGGTTAAATTATACATTTTAATGGTTTGGAATTATAAATAGATTATATTTTTACCATTTAATCAAATTCTGGTCATTGTAAGTATTTTCACTTTCAAATTGGACATAAACAAGTGTCAATCTTTTGATAGTTATTATTTCTTAAAAATACGCCTTTTGGTTTTGACAACGGGAATAAATTTTATATTAATTAATGAAACTTATATGTTTTTAAATTGGTAAAATATAATTCATTTTTTAATTCTTAATATCAAAATTATCTTAGGGTGAAGTTTTAGTATTTTTCTAAAATCATTCAATTTTTGATGAATGGTGAAAAACATTGTGTTATTGTTTAAAACCCACTTTTTATTTAAATAATTAATTATTTTATTTAAATTTATTTTAAGTCAAAATAGAAACATAATAACAATATTATTTCAATGTAATTCATTGGAATCATTTTTATAATAAAATTATATGCATAAAATTTTATTGGACTTTCTATCGTCTTTTACCCACCTTCTATGTGCATTTGAAAATTTGTATAAAACTCAATTTTACCGTTTTCGTGAGTTGAATTTCAAAAATCCAAAAGACACGGTTAACGTTAGTAATTAAAATTTGGTTCAATAAGATGAAAATAATTTTTGGTGAATAGTAACTTTTGACTTTTATTTACCATAGTTAATAGTAAATAGGGTAATTGAGGGTAAAAATGATATTATTATTACCTTAACATGTGTCCTAATTCTATTGGATAAATTTATTTCTACTAAAAACAACCTTAGGAATAAAATATTACCCTTTAGGTCCACTTGGATTAGATTATGACATTTATTATTATTTAATTTAAAGAAGAGTTAAAAAGTGTTAAATTCAAGTTTTCATAACTAAAACATTTTAATATAGGGTTATACATAAGATAAATTTGACTATAAATATTCATTATAAATATAAAAATATTTACTACATAATGGTATTTTATTTATAATTTTTATACATTTAATAATTTAATTTATTTATGACACAATGATGATGTAGTAATTACCATATTAATAAAAGATTAAAATAATTAATATTATAAATATCCAAATAAATGTAATTTGAGACTTTTGATAAATTCCACTAATTATATAGTTTAATATGACATGTTAGGGTTTATTAGATAAATTTTCTTTGAAGTGATAAGGTTGTTATAACTTTCACAAAAACAAAATACCAAATAATGTCAAAATTGACATAAATTAATTTTAAAAATAAAATACTATATTATTTGTTGATATAATATTCCTAAAAATCTAAGGTTTGTCCAAACGGCTTAAATATTATTATATATGTCATTAATTAATTACTTGAGGTTATTTTGGATGTTTATAGTAAGTTTATTAACCATATAGTGTAAGAATACAAGAAGACACGGTAAAAGTTAAATTATTTAACTTAGAGATAAATCTAAAAGATAAGATTAAAATGGTAACCTAAACATGTCTAAAACCTATTTATTGAGAGTATTTATACCCATACCTACTTTAGATTTAAAATAAATCAATTTGGAGCCATTATAAACCGAATATGATTTTATTATAAAATAATATTTCAATCTTTTCCTAAGGTGCCCCTCACCCCTCTTATAAAAGGGCACGCCCCCTTCTCTCAAATTCACACCTTCAAAGCCATTTGGCTCAGCCAAACCATATCCAAATATCCTCTAAACTATACTCCCTTCATCCTAGATTCCTTCTTTTAGTTATAAAGCTAACCTAAGGATCCCTTTTGATCAAATCAAAAGGAAGAACTCGAAGAAGAAGTAAATATTGCATCACCTCTTTCAAGTTATTTTCTTATTCCACTTCTTCTTTCCTTTTTGTTTCCATTATAAAATAATAACTCCAGTATCTTCTATATACTGTGATGTTATTATAAATATGGTACAACTATATTAATTATTCTATCCATCCTTTGAATGACATGTCACCATACGTTCATATGTACGGCTTACTGTCTCCACGTCATGGTGTAGTTGTTATTCAATACATTATTATTTGGATGGGTATAATAATGATGTATACTTGATTTAAATAATAAATATAACATGATAATTATTCTGTATATATGATATACCATCAAATTATATACGATTTTAATATCAAAATAATGATATTTTCGCTCGTGCGTGCATAGAGATTACAGTCTCCACGAACCCGATGAGATTCATTCCCCATCATAACCATTCAAGACTAATTTTTATTTAATGATTAAAAAAATGTTTAAAGACTCGATATCATTCTGTATATGAATAAGAAACATCATATACATAACAAACATGACTCATGTAAAAAATAATATAAAGGAAAACGAATTAGTTAACACCTGAAATGACGATAATACTAAAATACCATTAACAAAGCATTATTAGAAGATCATTTATGATATCATAATTATTTATATGGTTTTTTTATAATTTAATAACAATGATTTAACTATTATACAAAAGTTTAATGTACCCTCAACCAAGTAAAAGTACAAGGTAAGTGTTAATTACACAATCTCTTCATTATCCGATATTGTTTATACGTAATTATCTATTGAAACCTCTTTATCATCCACATACGTGTTTTCTTAAAAATGTATTTCAAAACATTTTTACTATTTTCTAGACTATGGTATAAAGTAATTTATACCCTTGTTTTACTTTTTATAAGAATTTTATAAATGAATTTTTCCATCATTTTCCAAACAAGGTACTTTATGACCTTTTCAACAAAATTAATGAAAGAATGTTTTTTTAACTTATACGGAGGGTGCGGACATTTTCTTCCATTATAACATCATCGAATCTTCACTCACAGGCTTATAAGAATATTTTCAAAAAAAATGCTTTCTTTATAATTTTGTGACACTTAAATGATTTCAAAATATAAAGAGATATTTCTCTCAAATAGTTTTGATTTCATTTATGTCAACATCCTTCGATAAATTTTACGGTTGTTTGAAGTTGATTTATTATGATAAAAATCATGCATATTTTATTGAATGTTTTGTGATATGTTTGACTGTGGATGAGTTATTTTTAGGCCATTCATGGTTTATCGTTAATGTATTGACATTTATTCTGCTAGTTTTAATATGAATGTTTATGTTATATTTCAACCTTTTCTTAAGATGAATGTTTTGGAATAGTATGTTCTAGGTTGGGGACCGGTAAAAGTAAGCCCTCCGGGTTGGGGTCCGGTTACAGCAGACCCTCTAGGTTGGAGTATTGTTACAGAGGCTCTCCAGGTTGGAGTCCGGTTACAGAGGCTCTCCGGGTTAGAGTCCGGTTAAAGAGGCTCTCCTGATTGGGGTCTGGTTATAGTTATCCCCTAGGTCCTAGCACGAGGCCTTGACACAGAAATTTAAGTCTGGTACTATACATTCCCTCATTATGAAATTTGTTATTACAAGTAATTATTCTACTAGTAGAATATCCATCTGCATGTTTATATGGTATTATTTGATTTATTTTTTCCATATTATGTTCAAGTTTATGTTTAAAAGTCTATTGTTTATATTACACATATTGCCTTAAAAGTTTATAGATTTTGCTAAATTATTTACCCTTACTGAGCACCTAAGCTCACCCCTTTCTTATGTTTTATTTTCCCAGGATCATAAGAAGTGTTTTATGTTTGAGATTTCGGGTTATGCTAAGGGAACAATGGCATACTCAAAGGATTTTTTTTGTGTTTTATGTTAGAAAGTGTAATGTAACGTTTATGTATGTAATCTATTTTCCAAGACTGCTAAACTGATCGGTCTATTGGGAATTGATTCCTTATAATCATGCCAATGTATTAAAATAATGCACTGACTCTGGGCTTCTGAGGTCGGTGAGTTAGAGTTGGTATAAGAGTATGTTTAGAAATAACCTTGGAAACTAGATTTAGAAAAACTCTGATTAGAGAACATTACCCTAAGATATACTTTTAGGATTAGTATATAATAACTTACTAGAATTTTGGTAATGTATATATTTTGTGAGTTTTCCAAGAAAATACATCCTTGTCTGGATACAAGCAGGTAGATCCGGCTCTGGCATAGATGTACCTAGGGGTAAAAACCAAAAATCCCGCTTTGAGCTAAACTCGAACGGAAATTGGTGCACGATAACGGGCCTTGCTGCACTCTTGGTTATGACACTCCCAGGGAATATGCTTAGGATAATTCTCATTTTCTTTGCAAATCATTATGAAGTATTTATGAGTATATACCTCCTCAAAGAAAATATTTATAGGATTATGGATTATATCCATAAACTGTTCAATTTACATTAGGTATTTTACAAGTTTGGAATTATTCATTGTGATTCATAAACTGACCTGGTGTATGCCATTGTATAGAAATGGTGTCCAGTAGAAGGAATGAGAACTCGAGTAATATGTATGATCCAAAGAGTAAGAAGGATCATATCATTCATGGTATTAAGCCAACATTTAGAAGGTAAATAGTCTCCCATGTATTCTCAACATATGAAAAAATAGTGTCATGTGTTAATAAGTTAAGTAAAGAGTTCTCTGAGTCCTATGGATTTGAAGGGAAGCAAGAGAAGAAAAGGATGGTAGAGAGAAAGATGGATAAAGGAAAGAGGAAAAGAAGGATTTTCCCATATGTGATAAATGTGGAAATAATCACCTTGGTAAATGATTGAAGGGAATGGGAGTTTGTTATAAGTGTGGAGAAAAGGACACCAAGTATGTGATTGCAAGGGTAAGAAAAAGGTCTAAAATTTAAAATGCTTCATCAGCATGGCATTGGGACACTATGCGAATCAATGTCCCAGTCTTCAGAGTATACCACAAATGATGCTATTGGATAATAATCAAGTTATGATTCTACCTAAGATGAAGAATAATGACTGGTGTTCTTATGTTGTTGTTATAGAATTATTTCATTTGAGTGTTGTATCAATAATATACTGGTTATATGAATTATGGAGATAAATAAGGATAATACTACAGTACTATTTTATTGAGGATTTGAGATTATTTGGTTTTAAGAAAAGTGACTTAATAGAAAGCTATACTTTTTGGAAAATACATGGTTGAAGGAAAGGTAATCCTTAATATGGTCCTGATAATGCGGTGGTGATTTTAGAATAAGAGATGCTTGATTTAGATAAAATATATTGGATATTCTTTACTTTTTTGGAACTGATTAATAGTTTGTTTATTTCTTCATTGTTGGAATATTCACATTTTTGGATATAAGAAATATATCTAGTATTATATAAAGGATAAGGGATCATGAATGTAATCAATAAGGTTTTATGGTAATTCAGGGAGTTAACATGTTTTAAAATAATACATGATGAAGGTTTTCACATGTTATTACGTGGAAAAAAGGATCTTCATTGTGTTTAAATTCCTTATAAATTTTAGGATCTAAGTTTGGATGGAAGTATTTTGGATAAGTATAATGGTTGGAATAGATTAAGTTTGAAATTGGATACTATTGTTAAGGTTATTTTTGGATTGTTATAAAAAGGACAACACGCAGACCGTGTGACAATCTGTTGCGTCAAACAAAGTTGTGGTAATCGAACCCACAACCATTGTGCAATTTGGATTTATTGCCTACGAATGGACTATGTGATGTACCTAGATTGTATAATATAGTTTTTTTAAAGGTTCTGATAGGTGAATTATAAATTCATTATTTTTGGAACCCTATACGATTAGAATAAATAGAATATTTTTTTGAAATCTTTTGGAGTGAAAGATGGGTTTGTGGTAGGAATTAGTTGAAAGATGAAATTCTACTTTTCAAGTACATATATATATAATTTTTTTCCTCTTATTCTATGGGTAAATTAATTCTTAAACTTTAGGGAAGGTATCTTAAAACCAAAAATGTGTTATCCTAATACCTTATGTTTTGTTGAACCGATGGTATTTTAAATCATCAGAGATTGATTGATTTGAGGCCCTCAATTTTACAATTGTTTTTGAATGATGACCTCAATCACTCCCTATAAATATTTACATTTTTTCTTCAATTATGTGACTCTATTTTCCTCCAATGTTCTCCTAATCGAGATCATAGTTTTTTGGTGAGCCTTTCATTTCCCTTTTCCTCTAATCAAGACTAAATTTTATTAACCCAATTTTCGATGTGGGTTTTCCCACAAAGGTATTTTCTATTTTCAACTTTTTATTTTCGAAGAAAAATTTCAAATTAATAGGATTAAATTTATTGAAGGAGGGAAGAATGTAACACCACAAAATTTCATAGTACATTATTTCTTCAAATTAATTCAACAACTTGCACTACACGCAACACTGAGTTCAAGCGCACCATGACTTACCAAACTAGCCGTTCAAAAGCGGTTATGTATAGTATTAACTAAATTTTGAACTTTATATAATCCTTATAATTTTAGAATCCATATTATTAGTTTCTTAGACATAATTTAAGAACAAATTCATTTTTTTCAGATAAAAGAAGTATTTTTCAAAAAATGTAATTTTACCACCTTTTAATGGCGAACTCTTTTTAAATCCAATATTTGAAACTTTTATATATTAAATTTGACAAAATAAACTTCTTATTTAGAATTGGGACATAAGAATTTAGTTTCAATAAATTTTTGGTGTTTTTCTGATAACTTTCATATTTGGGTGAATAGTGAAAAATACTATATTTTAACTGAAAATAGCTTTTTTAATAAAAATAATTTATAGTGTTAAATTATATGTTTTTACGGTTTGGAAGTATAAATAGACTGTATTTTTACCATTTAATCCAATGCTGGTCATTCTGAGTAATCTCACTTTGAAATTGGACATAAACAAGTGTCATTTTTTATAGTTATTATTTCTTAAAAATACGCTTTTTGGTATTGACAACGGGAATTAATTTTAAATTAATTAATGAAACTTATATGTTTTGAAATTGGTAAAATAGAATTAATTTTTGAATTTTTAATATCAAAATTAGTTTAGGGTGAATTTCTGGTATTTTTCTGAACACGTTCAATTTTTGATGAATAGTGAAAAACACTACGTTATTATTTAAAACCCCCTTTTTATTTTAATAATTATTTATTTTATTTAAAATTATTTTATGTCAAAATAGAAACATAATAACAATATTATTTCAATATAATTCATTGGAATATTTTTTATAATAAAATTAGATGTATAAATTTTTATTGAACTTTTTACTGTCCTTTACCCATATTAGAGGAGCATTTGAAAATTTGTATAAAACATAATTTTACCACTTCTGTGAGTTGAATTTCAAAAATCTGAGAGACATTGTTAACCTCAGTAAGTAAAATTTGGTTCAATAAGATGAAAATAATTTTTGGTTAATAGTAACTTTTGACTTTTATTTACCACACTTAAAAGTAAATTGTGTAATTAAGGGTAAAAATGATATTAAAATTACCTTAACACATGTTCTAATTATATTAGAAGAGTGTAATTCGACCAAAAACAAACTTAGGAATAAAATATGACCCTTTAGGTTCACTTGGGTTATATTAGGACATTTATTATTATTTAATTTAAAAAAAAAGTTAAAAGTGTTAAATTTAAGTTTTCATAACTAAAATATTTCAATATAGGGTTATCCATAAGATAAATTTGACTATAAATATTCATTAGAAAGATAATAATATTTCCTATATAATGGTATTTTATTTATAATTTTTAGACATTAAATAATTTAATTTATTTATGAAACAATGAAGATGCATAAATGACCATATTAATGAAAGATTAAAATAATTGATATTATAAATATCCAAATAAATGTAATTTGAGACTTTTTATTAATTAAAATAATTTTATAGGTTAATATGAAATGTTATTGTTTACTAGATAAATTTTTTTCTAAGTGATAAGGTTGTTATGACTTTCACAAGAACCAAAAACCAAATAGTGTCAAAATTGATATAAATTAATTTTTAAAACAAATGTTATATTATTGGTTGATATAATATTCCTAAAAATATATGGTTCATACAAAGGGATTAAATAATATTATATATGTCATTAATGAACCACTTGAGTTTCTTTTGGATGTTTATAGTAAGTTTATTAACCATATAATGTAATAATACAAGAAGACATGGTAAAACTTAAATTATTTAACTTAGAGTTAAATCTAAAAGATAAGGTTAAAATGGTAACCTAAACTTGTATAAAACCTATTGGTTGAAATTATTTAGACCCATACCCACATTAACTTAGAAATAAATCAATTTAGAGCCATTATATACCTAATATTATTTTATTATAAAATAATATTTCAATCTTTTCCTAAGGTTCCCCTCACCCCTCTTATAAATGGGCACTCCCCTTTCCCTCAAATTCACACCTTCAAATCCATTTGACTCGGCCAACCCCTGCCCAAATATCCTCTCAAATTTCCTCCCATAATCCTAGAGGAATTCCATTATTCTAAAATCAAACCTAATGAGACCTTTTACACTACCACAAAAACAGTTTTTCGCAGCGCCCCCCCTTTATCAGCGCTAACGAAAAAGCGCTGATAAAGGGGGTGCCTTTATCAGTGCTCAAAAAAGCGCTGATAAAGGGTGCCTTTATCAGCGCTTGTTTAGTAGCGTTGATAAAGGGTCGGCTTCAAAAAAAATTTAAAAAAAAATATATTGATATATTAATATATAAATATAGTTATATTGATATATAAATATAATATATAATTTTTAAATATATTTTAGATAACTATAAATGTACATTTACACTTATTATACATAATATGTAAGATATTTAGTGAAAATGGATTCTTATAAAATTAAAAAAATATTTTTAATTAATAATTTGCTAATCATTATGGAGTAATAGTCATTTAATAACAATTTGAAGACTAAAAAAATTAAAAAAATTATAAAAAGTTCCAAAATATGTTGAAAACGGAACTCAAACTTCAAACGGCCATAACTTTTGATCCGGGTGTCCGTTTGAGCTCTACCACATATCAAATCGAAGCCTGCGATGAGCTCTACGTCTCTGTGACTAGGGTGGACCCCGGTCAAGCGATTTTCAAGGCCAAAAGAGGCCTAGAAGGCCTCCAAAACTGAGTTTTTTGTCGGGGTACCCCGATTTTTTAACATTTTGTGGATTTTCACCCTCGTTTAAGGGGGTATTATTGGATTTTTCTGGCAGGGTCTGAATTTATTCCAAGGTGTTACATTAATATTGATATTATGTCCTTGAAATTTCATCCTTTTTTATAATTCACTGCTATTTATAATAAAAAATATAACAATATATTCATATTTTTTATATATTCACACCTAAAAATTTAATTATAAATATAAATAATAAAATATATTTACATATAAAATATATTATATTTATCTAAATAATAACTAACATCCATTTTATTTAAAATATATGAATATTTATATACCTATATATTAATATAACTATATATATATTAATCTAACTATATATATATATTAATCTAACTATATATATATTAATCTAATAATTATATATATATTAATATAACTACATATATATATATATTAGTATTAAAATAAATATATATATTAATATCACCATAAATATACATATTAATGTCACTATATATATATTAATATAACTATATAAATATATATTCATATAACTATATATATGTTAATATAACTATATATATGTTAATATAACTATATATATATATTAATATAAATATATATTACTATACGAATAAATATAACTAAATATATATATATATATATATATTAATATAAATATATATTACTATACGAATAAATATAACTAAATATATAAATATATATATATAGAGATATAATGAATTGGAAAGAAAATAAAAATAGAGTAGTGGTAAGGGCTTAGGCGTGCAGGGGGGAGGTCTCGAGTTCAAATCCTAATGGAGGTAGGGGTGCGCGCGCATGGGGAATATTGGATCAAGTGTTGTTAAAGGGTGGAGGGGGTGCGTGGGGTGCGTGGGGTGATGTATAGGCGCCAAAAGCATTGTAAAAGGGGGGGTTCAAGCGCTATTAAATCCCCCCCCCGATTGGCAGTATTTTTTAATTTTTTTTAATTTTTTTTAATTTTTTTTAACTTTTATCAGCGCTTTTTTAAAATCTCTGATAAAAGGGTCCTTTATCAGCACTAAAACGAAAGCGCTGATAAAGGGGTACTTTTATCAGTGCTTTTTTTAGCGCTGATAAAGGACCCCTTTTATCAGCACTTTTTTTAGCGCTGATAAAAGTGGTCTTTATCAGTGCTTTTCGGAGCGCTAATAAAGGGGACCCCCCCCCCCTTTATCTATGCCGGCTTTATTAGCACTTTTTCTAGCACTGATAAAGGCCATTTTTAGCACTGATAAAGGCCGTATTTTTAGATCAAATCAAAAGGAAAAACCGGAAGAAGAAGTAAATATTTCATCACCTCTTTCAAGTTCTTTTCTTCTTCCACTTATTCTTTCCTTGTTGTTTCCATTCTAAAATAATAACTCCAGTATCTTTTATATACTGTGATTTTATTATAAATATGGTATAATTATATTCATTATTTTATCCATCCTTTGAATGACATGTCACTGTACGTGCATACGTACAGATTACTGTCTCCACGTCGTGGTGTAGTTGTTATTCAATACATTATAATTTGGATGGGTATAATAATGATGTATAATTGATGTAAATAATAAATATAACATGATAATTATTCTTTATAAAATATATACCATCCAATTATATATGATTTTAATATCAAAACAATGATTTTGTCGCGCGTACATACGTACGGATTACCGTCTCCACGAACGTGATGATATTCATTCCCCATCGTAACCATTCAAGACAAATTTTCATTTGATTATTAAAAAAAATGTTTAAAGACTTGATATAATTCTATATATTAATAAGAAAAATCACATCCATAACAAACATGACTCACAAAACAAATAATAGAATGGAAAATGAATCAGTTAACACCTGAAACGACGATAATACTAAAATACCATTAACAAATCATTATTAGAAGGTCATATATGATATCATAATTATGTGTATGGTTTTTTTATAATTTAATAACAATTATTTAACTATTATACTGGATTTTAACATACCCTCGACTAAGGAAAAGTACAAGGTAAGGGTTAATTACACAATCTCTTCATTATCCGAGATTGTTTATACGTAATTATCTATTGGGACCTCTTTATCATCCACATCTGTGTTTTCTTAAAAATGTATTGAAAAACATTTTTTCTATTTACTAGACTATGGAATAAAGTCATTTATACCCTTGTTTTACTTTTTATAAGATTTTTATAAAGTAATCTTTATATCTTTTTCCAAACAAGGAACTTTATGACCTTTTCAACAAAATTAATGTAAGAATGTTTTTTAACTTATACGGCAGGTGTAGCTATTTTCCACTGTTATAACATAGTTGAATCTTCCCTTACAAGATTATAATAATATTTTCAAAATAAATGTTTTCTTTATAATTATGTGACTCTTAAATTATTTCAAAATAGAAAAATATATTTCTCTCAAATAGTTTTGATTTCATCTATGTCAATATCCTTTGATAAATTTTATGCTTGTTTGAAGTTGATTTATTATGATAAAAATCTACCATATTGTATTGAAGGTTTTGTGATATGTTTGACTGCGGATAAGTTATTTTTAGGCCATTCATGGTTTATGGTTAAAGTATTGACATTTAGTATCCTAGTTTTAATACGAATGTTTATGTTATATTTCAACCTTTTCTTCAGATGAATGTATTGGAATAGTATGTTTTTGGGTTGGGGACTGGTAAAAGTAAGCCCTCCGGGTTGGGGTCTGGTTACAACAGACCCTCCGGGTTGGAGTCCAATTATAGAGGCACTTTGAGTTTGAGTCCGGTTACAAAGGATCTCTGGGTTGGAGTCCGGTTACAGATTCTCTCTGGGTTGGGGTCTGGTTATAGTTATCCCCTAGGTCCTTCCACAAGGCCTTGACACAGAAATTAAATTCTGGTACTATACATTCCCTAATTATGAAATTAGTTATTACATGTGATTATTCAACTAGTAGAATATCCACGTGCATGTTTATATAGTAATTTTTTATTTATTTTTTCCATATTGTGTTCAAGTTTACGTTTAAAAATCTATTGTTGTTATTACACGTCTTGCCTTAAAAGATTATAGCTTCCGCTAAATTATTTACCTTTACTGATCATCTGAGCTCACCCATTTATTATGTTTTATTTTCCAAAGATCCCAAGAAGTTTTTTTTGTTTGAGAGGAAGGGTTAAGCTAAGGGAACAATGGAATTCTCAAAGAATTATTTTTTTGTGTTTCATGTTAGAAAGTGTAATGTAACATTCATGTATGTAATCTATTTTCCAAGACTGAAAAATTGATCGATCTTTCAGGACTTGATTCCTTGTAATCATGCCAATGTATTAAAATAATGCACCGACTCCGGGATTCTAGGGTCAGGGTGTTAATATAACTCCTTGACCCCACTTACCCAGAGTCAGTGCATTATTACATAATATTAGCATGATCAAAAAAGATCAAGTCTCGAAAGACCGATTAGTTTAGTAGCCTTGGAATCACTAGATACATTCATAAGTCTTACATTACATCATAAAATGAAAACTACAACACCATCTTGTCTCCACACTCATATCCCCTTATATTATCCCTATAGGTCATTCATAAAATACTTCTTCACATCTAGGGAAAAATAAAACATAGAAAGGGGTGAGATCAAATGCCCAGTAAGGATAACAATATAGCAGAAACATTCATAAATAGGCATAAACATTTAAGGCAATTTATAACTAAAACCAAATCCTTTTTAAACTTGAACTTCGGCATAATATGGAAGAAATAAAATTAAATAATGCCATTTACTTATTCACATGGATATTCTACTAATAGAATAATCACATGAAATATCAATAACCACTTTTATAATGATGGGATGAATATTGTCAGACTATCATAACCACATAGTCAAGGCATCGTGCCAAGACTACAAATAAGATTTTTTCAAGGCCTTGTACCAAGACACTAGTTTGTCTCATGATACCTACCGATGCATCGAGGATCTATAGCGGGCTCCACCCCTTCACTTATTAAGTTCAATGCATTCCTCATATGAATAGGTTTAAACATAACATAAACATTCATATTAAAACTAGCATAAGAAATGTCAATACTTTCTCCATAAACCATGTATGGTATAAAAATAACACATCCACAGTCAAACATATCACAAAACCTTCAATACAATATGGAAGTTTTGTATCATAATAAATCAACTTCAAATAAACTTAAAATCCATCAAAGGATGTTGACATAGATAAAATCAAAACTATTTGAGAAAAATATCTCTTTTTTTGAAATCATTTAAAAGTCACATAATTATAAAATAAAACATTTAATTTGAAAATATTCTTATAAGATTTTAAGGAAAAATTTTATGATTTTATAACAGCAGAAATTAGCCTCACCTGCCGTATAAGTTATAAAAACATTCTTACCTTAATTATGTCGAAAAGGTTAAAAAGGACCTTGTTTGGAAAACGACAGAAAGATTCCTTTATAAACGTCTTATAAAAAGTAAACAAGGGTATAAATTACATTAACCCAATACTTTAAAATAGTAAGGATGATTTGAAATACGTTTTTAAGAAATAAGGATGTGGATGATAAAGATGTCCCAGTAGATAACTACATATAAACAACCATGGATAATGAAGAGATTGTGAAATAAACCCTTACCTTGTAATTTTCCTTGGTTTAGGGTAGGTTAACCACCTATATAATGGTGAAATAATTGTTATTAAATTATATAATAATCATATACATTAACATGATATCATATATGATCTTTTAACATTGATTTGTTAATAATATCTTAGTATTATCGTCGTTTCGGGTGTTAAATTACTCGTTTTCTTTTATATGTTTTGTTACATAAGCCATGTTTGTTATGGATAGGTTTTATATTATTCATATACATAATTATATCAAGTCCTTAAACATTATTTTTAATCATCAAATGAGAATTAGACTTGAATGGATACGATGGGGAATGAATCTCATCACGTTCGTGGAGACGGTAGTTCGTACGTACGCACGAACGACAATATCACTCTTTTGATATTAAAATAATATATAATTGGATAGTATATCATATATACAGAATAAATATCATGTTATATTTATTATTTAAATGAATAGCACGTCATTATTATACCCATCCAATTAATAATGTTTTTAATTACAATTACACCACGACGTGGAGACGGTAAGTCGTACGTACACACCTATGGTGACATGTCATTCAAATGATGGATTGAATACTGAATATTGTTGTACAATATTTATAATAACATCACATTATATATAAGACATAGGAGTTATTATTTTATAATGGTAATAATAAATAAAGAAGAAGTTGAAGAAGAAAGGAACTTGAAAGAGGGTGGTGAAAACATTACCTCTTCTTCGGGTTCTTCCTTTTGATTTGATCAAAAGGGCTCCTTAGGTTGGATTTCTGATCAAACTAAGGAATCTAGGTTGTATTTAGGTATGTTTAGAGAGTATTAGGGTAGGGTTTGGCCGAGATAAAAGGCTTTTAATGTGTAAAGAATTGGTTAGAAGTGGTGTCATTTTATAAGGGGTGGGAGGGGCACCTTAGGAAAAGCTAGAAATATTATTTTATAATAAATTCATATTCGGTTTATAATGGATCCAAAGTATATTATTTAAAATTTAAGGTGGGGGTAGGTCTAGAACCACTCAACCAATAGGTTTTATAAAGTTTTGGGTCACTTTATTAACCCTATATTTTAGTTTTAACTCTTAGTTAATTAGTTTGACACTTACCATGTGTCTTTGTATTTTTATATTATATAGTCAATAAAATTACTATAAACTTCCAAGAGACCCCCAAGTGGTCCATTAATGATACATCTATAATTATATAAGTCTCTTTAACTAACCTTATATTTTTAGGAATATAATATAATTTAATAATATAATATTTGTTTTAAAAACTCTTTTATGTCAATGTGGACACTATTGGGTATTTGGTTTTTGATAATTTTATAACAGTAGTATTACTTCGAAAAAAATTTATATAACCAATTATAATATGTCATATTAACATATAAAATTAGTTTAATTCATAAAAAGTCTCAAATTATATTTATTGTTATATTTATAATATCAATTATTTTAAAATGTTCATTAATACGGTAATCACTGCATCATCATTGTGTCATAAATAAATTAAATTATATAATGTCTAAAAATTATAAATAAAATATTTTTATTTAGGAAATATTTTTATCTTTCTAATGAATATTTATAATCGAATTTATCTTATGTATAACCTTATGTTAAAAATGATTTAGTTATTAAACATTGATTTTAACTCTTTTAACTCTTCTTTGAATTAAATAATAATAAATGTCATAATCTAATCCAAGTGGACCTAAATGATAATATTATATTCCTAAGGTTGTTTTTGGTCGATATACACTTGTCCAATAGAATTAGGACATGTGTTAGGGTAATATTAATATCATTTTACAATTAATTACCCTATATACTTTTAACAGTGGTAAATAAAAGTAATAAGTTACTATTCACCAAAAATTATTTTTATCTTATTGAATCAAATTTTAGTCCTTGATATTAACCATGTCTCTCGTATTTTAGAAATTCCACTCACAGAAGTGGTAAAATTATGTTTTATGTTAATTTGCAAATTCTCCTAAGAGCTGGGTAAAAGACGTTGAAAAGTTCAATAAAATTTTTATATATCTAAAATTATTCTAAAATAACTCCAATGAACTACTTTTAACTTATATAGGTATTATGTATATATTTTTACCTTAATTAAATTTAAATAAAATAAATAATTATTTAAATAAAAATTCGTTTTTAATCTATAACTCAGTGTTTTTTCACTATTCATCAAAAATTGAAAGTTTTCAGATAAATACCAAAAATTCACCCTAGTCTAATTTCAATATTCTGAATGCAAAAATAAATTCCATTTTGAAAGATAAAATTTATAAAATTTCAAAAAGTGGGTATTACTATTCATAACGGCTAGTTTGGTTGGTTGTGGTGTGTGTTAGAACTCGAAGTTGCGTACAACACACGCTATTGTATTATTCAAAGAGAAGCATACTATGGAAGCTTGGGGTGTTACATTATCCCCTACTTCAAATAATTTCATCCTCAAAATTTCTAGAATACTACCACATGAACAGACTTGGGTGATTCTTCATCATAATTTCCTCAGGTTCCCACGTTGCATCTTCCATCTTATGGTTTCTCCATAGAACTTTTACCAGACGAGTCGTCCGGTTTCTCAGCACTTGTTCTCTAGTATCAAGAATCCAGACGGGCTCTTCACAATAGTATAGATCAGGTTCCAATTCTAATTCCTCGTATGTGAGTACATGTGTTGGGTGAGGCATGTATTTTCTCAATAGTGACATGTAGAACAAATCGTGAACTTTGGAGAGACTTGGCGTCATTTCCAAATAATAAGCTACAGCCCCAATTTGTTCTATAATTTCGAAAGGTCCGATGTACCTGGGACTCTATTTACCCTTCTTACCAAAACGTATAACACCCTTCCATGGAGATACCTTCAAGAAAACATGATCTCCTACGTGAAATTCCAAATCCTTCCTTCAGTTGTCAGCATAGCTCTTCTACCTACTTTGAGCTGCTTTGATGTGGTTTTGGATTACCTTCACCTTTTCCATCATTTCCTCCACTAGTTCTGGGCCTACAAGTTTTCTCTCACCTACGTCATCCCAGCAGGTTGGTATGCGACATCTCTTCCCATATAACGCTTCATATGGTGCCATCTGAATACTTGAATGGAAGCTATTATTATAGGAAAATTATACCAGAGCTAAATATTGATCCCGCATACCTTGAAAGTCAAGTGAGCATGATCTCAACATGTCTTCTAAGGTTTTAATAGTCCGTTCTTGATTTTCTATCTTTTTGAGGGTGGTAGGTAGTGCTCAAACGAAGTTCAGTATCCAAGGCCTTCTGAAGACTCTTCCAGAATCTTGAAGTAAAATAGGAATCACGATCAGAAACAATCGATAAGGGTACTCCATGAAGTCTCACAACTTAATTAATATATAGCCTTGCTAGACATTCAAGTTGTAAATCTTCCCTTATAGTAAGAAAATGTGCTGACTTGGTAAGATGATCAACAATAACCCATATTTCATCTTTCCTTTTATGAGTCTTTGGTAGTCCCATGACAAAGTCCATCGTGATATTATCTCATTTCTACTTAGGTATGGTAAGAGGTTGCATGACTCCTCCAGGTTGTTTCCTTCCATCTTTCACTTGTTGAAAAACCTTACATCTTTACACAAAATCAACAATCTCCCTCTTCTTGTTGTCCCACCAAAAATGTTCCTTCAAATCACTATACATTTTGGTGCTCCCAGGGTGTATAGAGAAATTGGAACTATGAGCATCACCAAAAATTCCATTTTTAGATCAGGTATATCAGAAAAACAAAGTCTCCTCCCAAACTTCAAAATTCCATCTTCATACACAAAGTCACTCAATCTCCCATCATTCATAGCTTTAATCTTTTTTTTAATTTCTTCATCATCGGTCTGAGAACTCTTTATCCTTTCTAGTAAAGATGGTTTGGAAACCATTTTAAAAAGTAACAATGTTTCACCTTCCATGGTAATTCCCATATCCATTTTCACTAGATCCATGAAAATAGGATCCCTTTAAATTCTCATCACATTCAAAACTCCTTGATCCTTTCTACTCAAATCATCTGCTACCTTATTTGCCTTCCCTGGGTGGTAGTGTATCGTGCAATCATAATCCTTGAGTAGTTCAAGCCATATCCTTTGCCTCATGTTGAGTTCTTTCTGGGATAAAATATACTTAAAACTCTTGTGATCAGTATAAATCTCACATTTTTCACCATAGAGATAATGTCTCCATATCTTCAAAGAAAAAATTACAGTAGCTAACTCAATAACATGATTAGGATATTTTTGCTCATTAATTTTCAGTTTTCATGATGCATAGGCAATAACCCTATCATTCTGCATAAGGACACAACCAATTCCTTTCTTTGAATCATCACTATAAATAACAAACCCATCATTCCCCAATGGTAGAGTCAATATAATAGCATTGACTAATCTTATCTTAAGTTATTCAAAACATTATTCACACTCTTTTGTCTAAAAAAATTTAACCCATTTATGTGTGAGCTTTGTTATGGGTTAGACAATAGGGAAAAGTTCTGGACGAAACGCCGATAATAACCTGATAAGCCAATAAAATTTCGTACCTCAGTTATACTCATCAGTGCAGGACATTCTTGGATTGCCTTGGTCTTATAAGGATCAATAGAGATTCCATATTTAGAGAAAATATGGCCAAGAAAAGAAATCCCCTTAAGCTAGAATTCACACTTGTTAAACTTCCCATATAATTCATGTCTTCTCAAAGTCTTCAGGATAATGCGCAAGTGATTTCCATTATCTTTGTAGATTTTGGAGTATACCAAGATATAATTAATAAATACCACCACAAATTCATTGAGATATTTCTTGAAAACTCTATTCATTAGATCCATGTATACAGAGGGTGCATTAGTTAGCCCAAAAGGCATTAATATAAACTCGTAATGCCCGTACCTGGTTCAAAATGCTATCTTCAGAATGTCTTCCTTCTTCACACAAAACTGATGGTATCCAGATCAAAGGTCAATCTTTGAAACGTATTGAGCTCCATGCAGTTGGTCAAATAAATCATCAATGTGAGGTAGTGGATACTTGTTCTTTACTGTTATAGCATTGATTTCATTGTAGTCGATACATAACCTCATAGATCCATCTTTCTTCTTAACAAAAAGGACAGGGGATCCCCATGAAGAAACACTAGGGCAAATAAATCCCTTATTACTAAATTCCTCTAGTTGTTTATTTAGTTCAACTAATTCCACAGTGGACATTCTATAAGGGGTCTTTGATATGGGCCTTGATCCCGGAATTAAATCAATGGAAAACTCAATTTCTCATTCTGAAGGATGTCCAGGTAAATCTTCTAGAAACACATCTACATATTCTTTCACAATAGGTACATCCTCTATTTGGACATTACTTTCCTCACCCATAGTTATTTCATTCTCTTCCTCCCAAGTAATTTAATTTAGTTGAGCTACTGGGGGTGGATCTAGGTAAGAATTAGGTGGTGACGATTCTGCTCTAAAGATAAGGTGTTCTTTATCATCATCATAAAAAATTGTAGCCTCCTTTTTCTTACAATAAATCTTCACATCATGGTCCGAAAGAAAATCCATACAAGGGATTATATCAAATTCAATCATAGGTATGACGATGATATCAGCAGATAAAAAACATTTATGTACTCTAATGGGGACTGATTCATAAAACTTTGTTGCAATGATACTTCCCTTAGGAGTTTTAACTGAAATCTCCCTTGTTAAATCAAATTAAAAATATCTAATTTTCATAGAAAACTGGGAAGATATGAAACAATGCAATGATCCAGAATCAAATAATGCATTTTCTAAACTTGAGGAAACCATTAAATTACTTGCCACCACGACTTTTGGAGCTTCTACCTCAGCAGTAGTGATAGCATAAGCTTGTTCATGATCCAATTTCTTTTTCTGTGGTAATTTTACCTGATGCTTAGGAAATTAATTTTCATAATGTCTCATCTCCATGAAATTTTAGCATTGAACATCGATAGCTTCTTTCTTCCCCTTGCAATCACGAGCTTGGTGTCCTTTTTCACCACACTTGTAACAGACTCCCATTCCCTTCAAGCAAGTACCAGGTTGTTTCTTCACACATTTACTACAATATGGATATTCAAATTTTACCTTCTTCCCCTTATTTCCATTCCCAGATTGATCAGCAGATCTCTTCTTCTCTTTCTTTGCTTTAAAGTCATAAGACTTAGAGAATTCCTTTTCTGTGTTGATAGCACATGAGACAAAGTCTTCGTACGATGAGAAGGATTGTGAGACTAATGCTCGACGGATAAATGGTTTTAACCCATCAAAGAAATGATAAATCTTACTTCTTGGGTTATGTATATAATCTTCAACATACCTTGCTAACCTTATAAATTTAGCCTCATACTTTGCGACATTCTCATCCTCCTTTTGTCTCAGACTCAGAAACTGTCTTTCCATATCTGCTCGATGGTCACGAGGAAAGTATTTTTATAAAAACAGATCTTTGAACTCCCAATATTCCATATTTGACACTTCATCATCTTCCTTCATGTTTTGAATCAATGACCACCATTGATCTGCATCTCCAGTGAGGCGGTAAACCTCCATGATAACTTTTTCCCTTTCACTACTCCCCAAAGACTAAAATATTTTCTCTAGGGAACTTATCCATTGCTCAGCTACTAATGGATTTGTACTCCCATTGAATGTTGGTGGTTTTGGCCTCATGAAGAGATCTAACATTGATCATCCATGCTGTGGATCAGGGTGCTCCATACAGGTAAGGTTATTATTCATAACCTGAGTGATTTCTCTCAGTATGGTGATTAGCTGATCAGCCCCATTTTCATCACCAGCTCCACTATAATTATCTTGAGTGGGAGGTTAATTAATACATGGTGTGTGTGCATTGATACGGTTTCCATTTCTTCCACTAGGCGCCATTTCTAAACAATGTCATAAACTAGATCAGTTTATGAATAAAAATACATAATTCCATACTTGTAAAACACTTAACATAAATTGAACAGTTTATGGATATAATCCATAATCATAAAAATGTTTTCTTTGAGTAATTATATACTCATAAACCCTTTATAATGGTTTGTAAATAAAATGAGAATTATCCTAAGCATATCCCCTGGGAGTGTCGTAACCAAGAGTGCAGCAAGGCCTGTTGTCGTGCACTAGTTCCCATTCGAGTCTAGCTCAAAGCGGTGTTTTTGGGTTTTACCCATAGGTACATCTGTTTCAGATCCACCTTTACCTCCTCATATCCAAACAAGCATGTATTTCTTGGAAAAATCACAAAATCTCTACAATACCAAAATTCTAGGAAGTTCTTCTATACTAATCCTCAAAGTATATCTTAGGGCTATGTGCTCTAATCAGAGTTTATCTAAATCTAGATTCCAAGGTTTGTACTAAACATCCTATGATACCAACTGTAATTCCTCAACCCCAGTTATAGAGAGTCGGTGCATTATTACATAATATTGGCATGATCACAAAATATCAAGTCTCTAAATACCGATTAGTTTAGTAGCCTTAGAATCACTAGATACATTCATAAGTCTTACATTACATCATAAAATGAAAACTACAACAACATCTTGTATCCACACTCATATCCCCTTATACTATCTATATAGGTCATTCATAAAATACTTCTTCACATCCTGGTAAAAATAAAACATAGAAAGCGGTGAGCTCAAATGCCCAGTAAGGATAACAATATAGCGGAATCTTTCATAAATAGGCATAAACATTTAAGGTAATGTATAACTAAAACAAAATCCTTTTTAAACTTGAACTTAAGCATAATATGGCAGAAATAATTTCATTTACTTATTCACATGGATATTATACTAATCGAATAATCACATGCAATATCAATAACCACTTTCATAATGATGGAATGCATAATGCCAGACTATCATAACCACATAGTCAAGGCCTCGTTCCAAGAATACAAATAAGATTTTGTCAAGGCCTTGTGCCAAGACACTAGTTTTTCTCATGAGACCTACCGATGCATTGAGTATCTATAGAAGGCTCCACCCGTCACTTATAAAGTCCAATTCATTCCTCATTTGAACAGATTTAAACATAACATAAACATTTGTATTAAAACTATCATACGAAATGTCAATACTTTCTCCATAAACCATGAATGGTATAGAAATAACACATCCATATTAAAACATATCACAAAACCTTCAATAAAATATGGAAGTTTTGTATCATAATAAATCAACTTCAAATAAACTTAAAATCCATCAAAGGATATTGACATAGATGAAAACAAAACTATTTGAGAGGAATATATCTTTCTTTGAAATCATTTAAAAGTCACATAATTATAAAATAAAACATTTATTTTGAAAATATTTATATAATATTGTAAGGGAAGCTTTGATGATTTTATAATAGCGGAAAATAGCCGCACCCTCCGTATAAGTTAAAAAAAACATTCTTACCTTAATTCTTTCGAAAAGGATAAAAAGGACCTTGTTTGGAAAACGACAGAAAGATTACTTTATAAATGTCTTATAAAAAGTAAACGGGGGTATAAATGACATTAACCCAACACTGTAAAATAGTAAGAATGATTTGAAATACATTTTTAATAAACATGGACGTGGATGATAAAGAGGTCCCAGTAGATAATTACGTATAAACAACCTCGGATAATGAAGATATTGTGAAATAAACCCTTACCTTGTACTTTTGCTTGGTCGAAGGTAGGTTAAACTCCTGTATAATGGTTAAATTATTGTTATTAAATTATAAAAGAATCATATACATTAATATGATATCATATATGATCTTTTAACATTTCTTTGTTAATAATATCTTAGTATTATCGTCGTTTCGGGTGTTAACTTACTCATTTTCTTTTATATGTTTTGTTACATAAGCCTTGTTTGTTATGGATAGTTTGTATATTATTCATATCCATAATTATATAAAGTACATAAACACTATTTTTAATCATCAAATGATAATTAGACTCGAATGGATACGATGGGGAATGAATCTCATCGCGTTCGTGGAGATGGTAGTTCGTACGTACGCACGAGCGACAATATCACTCTTTTGATATTAAAATAATATATAATTGGATAGTATATCATATATACATAATAAATATCATGTTATATTTATTATTTACATGAATAACACATCATTATTATACCCATCCAAATAATAATGTTTTGAATAACAATTACACCACGGCGTGGAGATGGTAAGCCGTACGTACGCACGTATGGTGACATGTCATTCAAAGGATGGATAGAATACTGAATATGGTTGTACCATGTTTATAATAATGTCACAGTATATATAAGATATTGGAGTTTTTATTTTATAATGGGAATAATAAAGAAAGAATAAGTTGAGGAAGAAAGGAACTTGAAAGAGGGTGGTGAAAACATTACCTCTTCTTCGGGTTCTTCCTTTTGATTTGATCAAAAGGGCTCTTTAGGTTGGATTTCTGATGAAAATAAAGCCTCTAGGTTGTATTGAGAGAAGTTTAGAGAGTATTTGGGTAGGTTTTGGCCGAGCTAAAGTCTTTTAAGGTGTGGATAATTGGTTATAAGTGGTGTCCTTTTATAAGGGGGGGAGGGGCACCGTATGAAAAGCTAGAAATATTATTTTATAATAAATTCATATTCAGTTTATAATGGATCCAAAGTGGATTATTTAAATTTTAAGGTAGGTATAGGTCAAAATACACTTAACCAATAGGTTTTAAACAGGTTTGGGTCACTTTATTAACCTTATCTTTTAGTTTTAACTCTTAGTTAATTAGTTTGATACTTACCATGTCTCTTTGTATTTTTATATTATATAGTCAATAAACTTACTATATAATTCCAAGTGACCCCCAAGTGGTCCATTAATGATACATATATCATTATATAAGTCTCTTGACCGAACCTTATATTTTTAGAAATAGAATATAAATTAATAATATAATATTTGTTTTTAAAAACTCTTTTCTGTCAATTTTGACACTATTGGGTATTTTGTTTTTGATAATTTCATAACAATAGTATTACTTCGAAAACAATTTATATAAACAATTATAATATGTCATATTAACCTAGAAAATTAGTTTAATTCATAAAAAGTCTAAAATTAAATTTATTTTTATATTTATAATATCAATTATTTTAATATTTCATTAATACGGTAATTATTTTGTCATCATTGTGTCATTAATAAATTCAGTTATTTAATGTCTAAAATTTATAAATAAAATACCATTATATAATAAATTTTTTTATATTTCTAATGAATATTTATAATCTAATTTATCTTATGTATAACCCTATATTAAAAATGTTTTAGTTATTAAACATTGATTTTAACTCTTTTAACTCTTCTTTGAGTTAAATAATAATAAATGTCCTAATCTAATCCAAGTGGACCTAAATGATAATATTATATTCCTAAGGTTGTTTTTGGTCGATATACACTTGTCCAATAGAATTATAACATGTGTTGGGGTAATATTAATATCATTTTTACCCTTAATTACCCTATTTACTTTTAACCGTGGTAAATAAAAGTAAAAAGTTACTATTCACCAAAAATTATTTTTATCTTATTGAACCACATTTTAGTCCTTGATATTAACTGTTTCCCTCGGATTTTTGAAATTCCACTCACAGAAGTGGTAAAATTATGTTTTATGTGAATTTGCAAATTCTCCCAGGAGGTGGGTAAAAGACGGTGAAAAGTTCAATAAAATTTTTATATATCTAAAATTATTCTAAACTAACTCCAATTAATTAAATTGAACATATATAGGTATTATGTATCTATTTTGACCTCAATTAAATTTAAATAAAATAAATAATTATTTAAATAGAAATTCGTTTTTAAACTATAACTGAGTGTTTTTTCACTATTCATCAAAAATTGAAAGTTTTCAGAAAAACCCCAAAAATTCACCCTAGTCTAATTTCAATATTCGGAATCCAAAAATAAAGTCCATTTTGAAAGATAAAATTTATAAAATTTTAAAAAGTGGGTATTACTGTTCATAATGGCTAGTTTTATTGGTTGTGGTGTGTGTTAGAACTTGAAGTTGCATACATCACACGCTACTGTATTATTCAAAGAGAAGCGTACTGTGGATTCTTGGGGTGTTACAGTTACAGTTGGTATCAGAGGAATTTTAGAAATAACCTTGGAAACTAGATTTAGATAATCTCTTATTAGAGTACATTACCCTAAGATAGAATTTGAGAATTAGTATCGAAGAACTTCCTAGAATTTTGGTAATGTAGAGATTTTGTGAGTTTTCCAAGCAAATACATCCCTGTCTGGATACGAGTAGGTAGAGGTGGATCTGGCACAAATGTACCTAGGGGTAAAACCTGAAAACACCACTTTGATCTAGACTCGAATGGGAACTGTTGCACGACAACGGGCGTTGTTGCACACTTGGTTATGACACTCCCGAGGGATATGCTTAGGATAATTATCATTTTCTTTACAAATCATTATAAAGGATTTATGAGTATATACCTTCTCAAAGAAAATATTTTTATGATTACAGATTATATCTATAAATTGTTCAATTTACGTTATGTATTTTACAAGTTTGGAATTATTCATTTCGGTTCATAAACTGGCCTAGTGTATTCCATTGTATAGAAATGGCACCCAGTATAAGGAATGAGAACTCCAGAAATACTTATGATCCAAAGAGTAAGAAGGATCATATCATTCATGGTATTAATCCAACATTTAGAAGGGAAATAGTATCCTATGTATTCTCAACATATGAAGAAATAATATCATGTGTTAATAAGATAATTAAAGAATTCTATGAGTCATATGGATTTGAAGGGAAGCCAAAGAATAAAAGTATGGTAGAGAGAAGGATGGATAAAGGGAAGAGGGGAAAAAAGGATTTTCCCATATGTGATAAATGTGGAAATAATAACCTTGGTAAATGCATGAATGGAATGGGAGTTTGTTATATGTTTGGAGAAAAAGGAAACCAAGTACGTGATTTCCAGGGTAGGAAAAATGTGTTAAATGTAAAATGTTTCATCTGAAAGGCATTGGGACACTATGTGAATCAATGTCCCAGACATCAGAGTATACCAAAAATGATGCTATTGGATAATAATCAAGTTTTTATACTACCTCAGATAAAGAGGAATGACTAGTGTTCTTATGTTGTTATTATTGAATTATTTCATTTGAGTGTTATATCAAAAATATACTGGTAATATGAATTATGGAGATAAATAAGGATTGTACTACAGTACTATTTTATTGAGGTTTTGAGATTATATGGTTCTAAGGAAAGTGAATTAATAATAAGATACACTTTTTTGGAAAATACATATTTGTAGGAAAGGTAATCATTAATATGGTCCTGATAATGAGGTAGTGATTTTGGAATAAGAGATGGTTGATTTGGATAAAATATATTGGATATTCTTGACTTCCTTGAAAATGATTAATAGTTTCTTTATTTCATCATTGTTGGAATATTCAAAATTTTAGGATATAAGGAATATATACAGTATTAAATAAAGGATAACGGAGCATGAATGTAATTAATAAGGTTTTATGGTAATTCAGGGTGTTACCATGTTTTAAAATAATACATGATGAAGGTGTTCACATGATATTACATGGCAAAAAGGATCTCCATTGTGTTTAACTTCCTTATAAATTTTGGACTGTGAGTTTGGATAGAATTATTTTGGATAAGTCTAAATGTTGGAATGGATTGAGTTTGAAATTAGATACTATTGTTATGGTAATTTTTCGATTTTTATAAAAAGGACAACACACAGACTGTGTGACAATCCGTCATGTCGGACAAAGATGCGAGAATCGAACCCACAACCATAGTGCGATTTGGATTTATCACCTACCACTGGACTACATGAAGTCCCTAGATTGTATAATATAGTTTTTCTTAAAGGGTTTGATAGGTGAATTATAAATTAATTTTTTTTGGAACCCTATACGATTAAGATAAATAGAATATTTTTTTCAAATCATTTAGAGTGAAAGATGAGTTTGCGGTAGGAATTAGTTGAAGTATGAAACTCTACTTTTCAATTAAATATATATATAATTTGTTTCCTCTTATTCTATGGGTAAATTAATTCTTAAAATTTATGGAAGAGATCTTAAAAACAAAATTTTTTTATCCTAATACCTTATGTTTTGTTGAACTGATGGTATTTTAAATCATTAGAGATTGATTGATTTGATTCCCTCAGTTTTACAATTGTTTGTGACTGATGACCTCAATAAATCCCTATAAATATTTACATTTTTCCTCCAATTATGTGTCTCTAATTTCTTTCAATGTTCCCCTAATCAAGATCATAATTTGGTGGTGACCCTTTCATTTCCCTTTTCCTCTTATTAAGACTAAATTTTATTAACCTAATTTCTGATTTGGGTTTTTCAACAAAGCTATTTTCTATTTTCAACCTTTTATTTTTGTAGAACAATTTCAAATTTAAAGGATGAAATTTATTGAAGGAGGGTAGTATGTAACACCCCAAAATTTCATAGTACGTTATGTCTTCAATGTAGTTCAACAACTTTCACTACACACAACACTGAGTTCAAGCCCACCACGACTTACCAAACTAGCTGTTCAAAAGTGATTATGAATAGTATTAACTAAAAATTGAAATTTATATAATCTTTATAATTTTATAATTCATATTATGAGTTTCTTTGACATAATGTAAGAAAAAATTCATTTTTTTTCAGATAAAAGAAGTATTTTTCAAAAAAATGCAGTTTTACCGCCTTTTAATGGAGAACCATTTTTAAATCCAATATTTCAAAATTTTATATATTCAATTTGAAAAAATAAACTTTTTCTTTATAATTTTGACATAATAATTTTGTTTCAATAATTTTTTGGTGTTTTTCTGAAAACTTTCATATTTGGGTGAATAGTGAAAATACTATATTTTAACTGAAAATAGCTTTTTTAATCAAAATAATTTATAGTGTTAAATTATAAATTTTAATGGTTTGGTAGTATAAATAGATTATATTTTTACCATTTAATCCAATTTTAGTCATTTTAAGTAATTTCACTTTCAAATTGGACATAAACAAGTGTCAATCTTTTGATAGTTATTATTTCTTAAAAATACACCTTTTGGTTTAGACAATGGGAATTAATTTTAAATTAGTAAATAAAACATATATGTTTAGAAATTTGTAAAATATAATTCATTTTTGAATTATGAATATCAAAATTAGTTTAGGGTGAATTTTTTGTATTTTTCTGAACACATTCAATTTTTGATGAATAGTGAAAAACACTACGTTATTATTTAAAACTCACTTTTTATTTAAATAATTATTTATTTTATTTAAATTTATTTTAAGTAAAAATAGATACATAATAACAATATTAGTTCAATATAATTCATTGGAATCTTTTTTATACTAAAATTAGATGTATAAAATTTTATTGAACTTTTTACCGTCCTTTACCCACATTATAGGAGCATTTGAAAATTTGTTTAAAACTTAATTATACCACTTCTGTGAGTTGAATTTCAAAAATCTGAGAGACATGGTTAACATCAGTAAGTAGAATGTGGTTCAATAAGATGAAAATAATTTTTGGTGAATAGTAACTTTTGATTTTTATTTACCACAATTAAAAGTAAATAGTGTAATTAAGGGTAAAAATGGTATTATAATTACCCTAAAACATGTCCTAATTCTATTAGATGAGTGTAATTGGACCAAAAACAACCTTAGTAATAAAATATGACCCTTTAGGTCTACTTGGATTAGATTAGGACATTTATTATTATTTAATTTTAAAAAGAGTTAAAAGTGTTAAATTCAAGTTTTCATAACTAAAACATTTTAATATAGGGTTATAAATAAGATAAATTCGACTATAAATATTCATTAAAAAGATAAAAAATATTTCTTACATAATTTTATTTTATTTATAATTTTTATACATTATAAACTTTAATTTATTTATGACACAATGATGATGCAGTAATTACCTTATTAATGAAAGATTAATATAATTGATATTATAAATATCCAAATAAATGTTATTTGAACCTTTTTATGAAATAAAAGAATTTTCTAGGATAATATGACATGTTAGGGTTTATTAGATAAATTTTTTTCTAAGTTATAAGATTTTTATGACTTTCACAAAAACAAAATACCAAATAGTGTCAAAATTGACATAAATTAATTTTTAAAACAAATGTTATATTATTGGTTGATATAATATTCCTAAAAATCTATAGTTCACCCAAAAGGATTAAATAATATTATATATTTCATTAATGAAACACTTTAGGATCTTTTGGATATTTATAGTAAGTTTATTAACCATATATTGTAATAATACAAAAAGACATGGTAAAAGTTAAATTATTTAACTTAGAGTTAAATCTAAAAGATAAGGTTAAAATGGAATACTAAACTAGTTTAAAACCTATTGGTTGAAAGGATTTCAACCCATCCCCACTTAAGCTTCGAAATAAATCAATTTGGAACCATTATATACCGAATATGATTTTATTATAAAATAATATTTCAATCTTTTCCTAAGGTGCCCCTCACCCCTCTTATAAAAGGGCACTCCCCCTTCCCTCAAATTGACACCTTAAAATCCATTTGACTCATCCAACCCCTACCCAAATATCCTCTCAACTATCCTCCCTTCATCATAGAGGCCTTATTTGAGCCAAAAAGTCAACCTAAGGATCCCTTTTGATCAAATCAAAAGGAAGAACCGGAAGAAGAGGTAAATATTTCATCACCTCTTTCAAGTTCTTTTCATCTTCCATTTCTTATTTTCGTGTTGTTTACATTCTAAAATATTAACTCCAGTATCTTCTATATACTTTTATTTTATTATAAATATGTTACAACCATATTCATTATTCTATCCATCCTTTGAATGGCATGTCACCATACGTTCCTACGTACAGCTTACTGTCTCCACGTCGTGGTGTAGTTGTTATTCAATACATTATTATTTGGATGGTTATAATAATGATGTATAATTGATGTAAATAATAAATATAACATGATAATGATTCTTTATAAAATATATAACATCAAACAATATATGATTTTAATATCAAAACAATGATGTTGTCGCTCGTGCGTACGTATGGATTACCGTCTCCACAAATGTGATGAGATTCATTCCCCATCGTAACCATTCAAGACTAATTTTCATTTGATGATTAAAAAATGTTTAAATACTTCATATAATTCTATATATTAATAAGAAACATCCCATACATAACAAATATGACTCAATAAACAAATAATATAAAGTAAAACGAATCAGTTTACACCTGAAATGATGATAATACTAAAATACCATTAACAAATCATTATTAGAAGATCATATATGATAACATAATTATGTATATGGTTTTTTTATAATTTAATAACAATTATTTAACTATTATAAATGATTTTAACATACCCTCAACCAAGTAAAAGTACAAGGTAAGGGTTAATTACACAATCTCTTCATTATTCGAGACTGTTTATACGTAATTATCTACTGGGACCTCTTTATCATCCACATCTGTGTTTTCTTAAAAATGTATTTAAAAAAATTACTATTTACTAGACTATGGGATAAAGTAATTTATTCCATTTTTTGACTTTTTATAAGATGTTTATGAAGGAATCTTTCCATCGTTTTCCAAATAAGTTACTTTATGACCTTTTTGACAAAATTAATGTAAGAATGTTTTTTTAACTTATATGGCGGGTGCAGCTATTTTCCACCATTATAAAATAGTTGAATCTTCCCTTACAATCTTATAATAAAATTTTCAAAATAAATGTTTTCTTTAAAATTATGTGACTCTTAAATGATTTCAAAATAGAAAGATATATTTCTCTCAAATAGTTTTGATTTCATCTATATCAACATCCTTTGATAAATCTTCCATATGGTATTGAAGGTTTTGTGATATGTTTGAAAGTGGATGAGTTATTTTTAGGCCATTCATGGTTTATGGTTAAAGTATTGACATTTATTATGCTAGTTTTAATATTAATTTTTATGTTATATTTCATCATTTTCTTAAGATGAATGTATTGGACGAGTATGTTTTGGGTTGGGGACCGGTAAAAGTAAGCCCTCCGGTTAGGTTTCCAGTTACAACAGACCCTCTGGGTTGGAGTCTAGTTATAGAGGCTCTATGAGTTAGATTTCGGTTATATAGGCTCTCCGGGTTGGAGTCCGGTTACAGATTCTCTCCGGTTGGGGTCCGATTACAGTTATCTCCTAGGTCCTGCCACAAGGCCTTGACATAGAAATTGAAGTCTAGTACTATACATTCCCTAATTATGAAATTAGTTATTAAATGTGATTATTTGACTATTAGAATATCCATGTTCATGTTTATATGGTAATTTTTGATTTATTTTATCCATATTGTGTTCAAGTTTATGTTTAAAAGGCTATAGTTTTTATTACACATCTTGCCTTAAAAGTTTATAGCTTCCTCTAAATTATTTACCCTTACTGAGCATCTGAGCTCACCCCTTTCTTATTTTTTATTTTCCCAAGATCCCAAGAAGTGTTTTAAGTTTGGGATTTAGGTTTAAGCTATGGGAACAATGGAATTATCAAAGAATTATTTTTTTGTGTTGCATGTTATAAAGTGTAATGTAACGTTCATGTATGTAATCTATTTTCCAAGACTAAAAAACAAATTGGTCTTTCAGGACTTGATTCCTTGTAATCATGCCAATGTATTTAAATAATGCACTGACTCCAGGTTTCTGGGTTCGAGGCGTTATAGTTGGTATCAGAGTAATTTTAGAAATAACCTTAGAAACTAGATTTAGATAAACTCTGATTAGAGAAAATTTCCCTAAGATAGAATTTTAGGATTAGTATATAAGAACTTCCAAGAATTTTGGTAATGTAGATATTTTGTTAGTTTTCCTAGAAAATACATCCCTGTCTGGATACGAGCAGGTAGAGTTAGATCTGTCACAGATGTACCTAGGGGTAAAACCTGAAAACACCGCTTTGAGCTAGACTAGAATGGAAACTGGTGCATGACAACGGGCCATGCTACAGTCTTGGTTATGACACTCCTGGGGGATATGCTTAGGATAATTCTCATTTTACTTACAAATAATTATGAATTATTTATGATTATATACCTACTCAAAGAAAATATTTTTATGATTACAGATTATATCCATAAACTATTCAATTTGCATTCGGTATTTTACAAGTTTGGAATTATTCATTGTGGTTCATAAACTGACCTAGTGTATGCCCAAGAAACGGCACCCAGTATAAGGAATTAGAACTCTAGAAATATGTATGATCCAAAGAGTAAAAAGGATCATATCACTCATGGTATTAAGCCAACATTTAGAAGGGAAATATTCTCCCATGTATTCTCAACATATGAAGAAATAATATCATGTGTTAATAATATAATTAAAGAATTCTATGAGTCATATGGCTTTGAAGGGACGCAAGAGAAGAAAAGGATGGTATAGAGAAATATTGATAAAGGGAAGAGGGGAAAGAAGGGTTTTACTATATGTGATAAATGTGGAAATAATAACCTTGGTAAATGCTTGAAGGGAATGGGAGTTTGTTATAAGTGTGGAGAAAAAGGACACCAAGTATGTGATTGACAGGGTAAGAAAAATGCTTCATCTGTAAAGCATTGGGAAACTATGTGAATCAATGTCCCAGACATCAGAGTATACTACAAATGATGCTATTGAATAATAATCAAGTTCTGATACTACCCCAGATAAAGAGGAATGGCTAGTGTTCTTATGTAGTTATTATTGAATTATTTCATTTGAGTGTTATATCAACAATATATTGGTTATATGAATTATGGAGATAAATAAGGATTGTACTGCAGTACTATTTTATTGAGGATTTGAGATTATATAGTTCTAAGAAAAGTGACATAATAGTAATCTACACTTTTTGGAAAATGCGTGGTTGAAGGAAAGGTAATCCTCAATATGGTCCTGATAATGAGGTAGTGATTTTGGAATAAGAGATGGTTTATTTGGATAAAATATATTGGATATTCTTGACTTCCTTGAAACTGATTAATAGTTTGTTTATTTCATCATTGTTGGAATATTCAAAATTTTAGGATATAAGGAATATATCAAGTATTATATAAAGGATAAGGGAGAATGAATGTAATTAATAAGGTTTAAGGTAATTCTGGGTGTTACCATGTTTTAATATAATACATGATGAAGGTGTTCACATGTTATTACGTGGAAAAAAGGATCTACATTGTGTTTAACTTTCTTATAAATTTTGGACTGTTAGTTTGGATAGAGGTATTTTGGATAAGTCTAAAGGTTGGAATGGATTAAGTTTGAAATTGGATACTATTGTTAAGGTTATTTTTGGATTGTTATAAAAAAGACAGCACACAGATCGTGTGACAATCTGTCGCGTCGGACAAAGCCGAGGGAATCAAACCCACAACCATAGTGCGATTTGGATTTATCACCTACCACTAGACTACATGAAGTCCCTAGATTGTATAATCTAGTTTTTCTTAAAGGGTCTGATAGGTAAATTATAAATTCATTATTTTTAGAACCCTATATGATTAGGATAAATAGAATATTTTTCTGAAATCTTTTAGAGTGAAAGATGAGTTTGTGGTAGGAATTAGTTGAAGGATGAAACTATACTTTTCAAGTACATATATATATAATTTTTTTCCTTTTATTCTATGGGTAAATTAATTCTTAAACATTAAGGAAGGGATATTAAAACCAAAAATGTGTTATCCTAATACCTTATGTTTTGTTGAAACGATGGTATTTTAAATCATCAGAGATTGATTGATTTGAGGCCCTCAATTTTACAATTGTTTGTGATGGATGACCACAATTACTCTCAAAAAATATTTACATTTTTCCTCCAATTATGTGTCTCTAATTTCCTCCAATGTTCTCATAACACCATATATTTTTATGAGAAATATATTGTTTTTATGTTATATACATCATCAAAGTAATTTTTCAGTACACACAACACTAGCTTGTCTTTCTTTACACGCAATTGCGACCTTCCTCGATAGCGTATGTTGTACACAATACCGAGTTTCACTAAACAATGATATGCTATTAAAATAAAATTAAAACTATCTTTTATGAATAGTAATGCCTACTTTTTGAAATTATATAAATTTTATCATTCAAAATGGACTTCATTTTTGGATTAGGAATATCAAAATTATCCTAGGGTGAAATTTTGGTATTTTTCAGAAAACTTTCAATTTTTGATGAATAGTGAAAACACTGGGTTACTATTTAAAAACTGACTTTTTATTTAAATAATTATTTATTTTATTTAAATTTATTTTATGTCAAAATTGATACATAATACCTATATAAGTTCAATGTAATTCATTGGAGTCATTTTATAATAATTATATATATATAAAAATGTTATTGAACTTTTCACCGTCTTTTACCCACCTCCAAGGAGAATTTGCAAATTTACATACAATTTAATTTTACCACTTCTGTGAGTGGAATTTCGAAAATCCGAGAGACACGGCTAACATCAAAGAGTAAAATGTGGTTCAATAAGATAAAAATAAATTTTTTTGAATAGTAAATCTTTACTTTTTTTTACCACTGTTAAAAGTAAATAGGGTGATTAAGGGTATAAATGGTATTATTATTACCCTAACACATGTCCTAATTCTATTGGATAAGTTTAATTCGACCAAAAACAACCTTTGGAATAAAATATTACCATTTAGCTCCACTTGGATTATATTAGGACATTTAATATTATTTTATTTAAAGAAGAGTTAAAATAGTTAAAATCAAATTTAATAAATAAAAAATAATAATACTAGGTTATAAATAAGATAAATTCGACTATAAATATTAATTAGAAATATAAAAAGATTTCCTACATAATGGTATTTTATTTATGATTTTTAGACTTTAAATAATATAATTTATTTATGACACAATGATGATGCAGTAATTACCTTATTAATGAAATATTAACATAATTGATGTTATAAATACCCAAATAAATGTAATTTTAGTCATTTTATTAATTCCAATAATTTTATAGGTTAGTATGACATGTTTGTATTCATTTAATTAACTTTTTTCAAACTAATTATTCTGTTATGATTTTCACAAAAATAAATTACCAAATAGTTTAAAAATTGACATAAAATAGTTTTTAAAACAAATAATATATTATTAATTGTTATTTTATTCTTAAAAATATAAGGTTCAGCCAAATGACTTAGATAATTTTATATATATTAATAATTAACAACTTGGGGTTTTTTTGTATTGTTATAGTAAGTTTATTATCCTTATAGTGTAAGAAAACAAGAAGACACGGTAAAAGTAAAATTATGTAACTTAGAGTTAAATCTAAATGATAAGGTTAAAATAGTAACCTAAACATGTCTAAAATCTGTTGGTTGAGAGGATTTCGACCCATCCCCACCTTAGCTTCAAAATAAATCATTTTGGAGCTTTTAAAAACCGAATATAACTTTATTATAAAAAAATATTTTAATTTTTTCCTAAAGTGTCCCTCTCCTCCCTTATAAAAGGGCACCTCCTCCCTCTCCTCCTCACACCACTTTGAGCCTTCACGCTCAGAAAAACCCTGCCCATTTCACTTATCAACTTCCCTAAAAACATCCTAGAGGTATTAGTATTCTCCAAATCCCAAGTTTAGTTCCCTAAGAGGATTTTAATAAGAGGCGCTTCAAAGAAGTAGAGGTTCAGACACGTACGAAGCAAATCGGACCTAAGGGAAGGGAAAATCTGGCAATCTCAATTTTTATCCAAGATTGTCTATACTTCGGTAATTAATGGGAAATATTTATCATCCACATACATGTTTCTTCAATATATAATATTATTTATATCCTCCTACAATTGTTTAAATACGATTTTACCCATTGGTGAGTTTTTAGTAAAATATATGAAAGGAATCTTTTGTTGTTTTTGGTATGAGCTACTTTTTGACTTTTCTGGCCAAAGTATGAGAAGAATGTTATTTTTAACTTATATGGCATTAATTAATTTTTATTATTTCATATAACATTATTTAAATGAAACTTCCTTTACAAGTTTTCAAGTTTATTTTTAATCAACTTCTTTTAGTTTAAAATTGTATAACATGTTAAGAAAGTAAAATGTTTTTTTTGAAGTAGAAAGGATATTTTCCTCAAAAATGGAGTTCAAGTGTTTTATCAAAATTATTTTCTATATAAGATAATATAGGGTTTTGTTTCTATCCCTATTTTTACATTGATTTTATTATGTTATGATGGAATTATTTTTATGATGTCCTTTTATCTTATATGGATTATGTTATGATGGAATGATGTTTAAGAATCCCATTTTATTACATGGGTTTTGCTATGATATCTGATTTATGATTTTGTGGAACACATAAGAATGGTATCATTATGAGATGGTTGGGACCTATATCTCCCTCCAATGCATTGGGTAAAGATTTATATCTCTTGAAATAGACATGGATGGAACGGAAGGTTAATCCGGTTCAGTGATACAGGACTGAAACGAGGAGTGAACTCAGTTCAGAAATGGACTTTGTCCACTTAGATAGTCTTGGAAATGATTCTTGACTTCTAAGAAATGATTCTCTATGATTATATATGTATGACACAATGTTTAATGTTTTAAGATATGATTATTGGGATTACATTTCACTACTATGATTTATCCCATGTTATGAAATTATAATCTCTTTTGCAGGTTAAGATTTACAAAATGATATGTTCTTATGAATATGATGTGATTGATATATCTTTTGTTTACCCTTACTGAGCATTTGATCTCACCCTTTTGTATGTTTTCTTTTCCCTGGGTCAGGAAGAAGGATATTAAGTAAGATATGCCAAAAGGGACTCTAGATATGATAAAATAAAAGGGAGAAAGTGTAGATGATTTATGAACCAGTTGTTTATGTTTCCCAGTTTCTAAATACACTATACCTATACGGTCCTTTCATGGTTTTGTTATATGTTATAATAAGTGTGATTCAATTTTGAAGTAATAAAAATGTATGTAAATTATGGTTCGTTATAGTTGGTATCATAGGAAAGGTATAGTCAACCTTTGGAAACTAGGATGTGAAAGCCTTAGTAAGAACCCTAAGGATAAGTCTAAGCATAGAACACAATCTTAGTGTTTTAGAAATGGCCATGAACAACCTATGATAAGACCTTAAGTGTGAAATTTTATTCTTGATTATGTGGTTTTCCTATTATAATTATTGTTTCTTTATATGGAGCTCATATCAATTGCCAAAGAAGGGAAGTCACATTTCATATTCCAGATCAATCTATGATCGTCTATCGATGCAAGGATGAACATAACTTTCCAGTGGAAATTTCATCCATCTTATGGGTCTTGATTCCACTAAATGAAGGTTATTTATCTCAAATGTTGGGAGAGAAACTCACGATTAAGAATATGCCCATTGTACGGGAGTTTGATGATGTCTTTTCGGAGGAATTGTCGGGTCTTCCACCAAATCGTAAAGTTGAGTTTTCAATATAACTCATATCGGGTGATTTGCCTATTTCAAAGACACCTAATAGAATAGCCCCAATTGAGTTGCAGGAATTGAAGAAGCAACTCCAAGAGAATCTTGATAAGGGATTCATGTGCCCTAGTGCGTCACCTTGGGGAGCACATGTTCTGTTTGTTAAGAAGAAAGATGGATCAATGAGACTCTTCATTGATTATTGAGAACTTAACAAGATCACTATCAAGAACAAATATCATCTCCCATGCATTGATGACTTATTTGAACAACTACGCAGAGCTCAATACTTTTCCAAGATTGATCTTCATTCAGGGTATCATCAATTAATGTTCAAAAGGGAGGATATACCAAAGATGGCTTTCCGTACAAGGTATGGACACTATGAATTTATAGTGATGCCATTTGGTCTTACCAATGCCCCTGTTATCTTCATGGATCTAATAAATAGAGTCTTTGGAGACTATCTTGATCAGTTTGTAGTAGTCTTTATAAATGATATTCTTGTCTATTAAAATAGCAAGGAAGAACATAAAGATCACTTGAGAATTGTATTAAAGACCCTGAGAAAGGAAAAGATTTATGCCAAATTTACCAAGTGTGAATTTTGGCTTCAAAAAGTTTCATTTTTGGGTCACATAATCTCAAAAGATGGGATATCTGTGGATCCAGCAAAAACAGAGGTTATCGAAAGATGGTCGAGACCAACAACAATAACTGAGATCCGAAGTTTTCTTAGTTTTCCTAGATACTATCGACATTTTGTGAAATATTTTTCACGATTATCTAATCCACTCATCAGGTTGACTCGAAAAGGAGTTAAGTTCGTGTGGACAAAGGAATGTGAAGAGAATTTCAAGGAGTTAAAAAGAAGATTCTCCAGTGCACCTGTGCTCACACTGCCTTGTAGTGGAGAAAGGTTTGTGATCTATAGTGATGCATCGAAGAAGGGGCTGGGGTGTGTTCTCATGAAAATGATATGGTGATAGATTATGCCTCACGAAAGTTGAAAATTCATGAGCAAAATTATCCAACTCATGATTTAGAGTTAGCTGTGGTAATCTTTGAATTAACGATTTGGAGGCATTATCTTTATGGAGAAAGGTGTGATATTTGTACTGATCATAAAAGTTTAAAGTATATTATCACATAAAAGGAGCTGAATATGTGCCAAAGAAGATGGTTGGAGCAAATTAAGGATTACGACTGCTCAATTAATTACCACCCTGGGAAAGAAAACAAGGTGGAAGATGCATTAAGTCGACAAGACCATGCTAGCTTATCCAGGATGAGGATCACAAAAGATCCAATATTTTTGGATTTACAAAGTATGGATCTTGGAATTATAATGGAAGGGGAAAAATTTTATCTTTCTCAAATGAATGTTCAACCATCTATACATGCGAAGATTAAAAAGGCACAGAAAGAAGATGTAGAGTTACAAAAGAAGGTGAGAAATGTTCCTGAATTCAACCTTGATTGTGATGAGATAATAAAGTTCAAGAATCGGGTTTGTGTTCCTTCCATCCCAGAATTAAAGGAGCTGCTGGATGAGGCTCATATTTCGTTATTCTCTATTCATCCTAGGAGCACGAAGATGTATAGGGACCTGAAAGAGTACTTCTGGTGGGATGGCATGAAAAGAGATGTTGCTGAATATGTCTCTCGATGCTTGGTTTGTCAGCAAGTTAAAGCTGAGAGACAGAAGTCTAAAGGGATGTTACAACCATTACCCATACCCAAATGGAAATGGGAAAACATCACTATGGAATTTGTCACCGAACTTCCTAAAACATCCAAAGGCAATAATTCTATCTAGGTCATAGTTGATCATATTACGAAGTCAGCACACTTCATTGCTATTAGAGAGGATTTATCTCTGGATTAGATTGCCATGATATATGTAAATAAAGTGGTAAGATTGCATGGAGTACCACTTTACATTATATCTGATTGGGATCTGAGGTTTACCTCAAAGTTTTGGAGAAGTATTCAGCATACTCTGGATACAGATTTGAGTTTCAGCACTGCTTATCATCCTCAGATAGACGGTCAGTCTGAGAGGACAATTAAAACTCTAGAAGACATGTTAAGATCTTGCTCTATGGATTTCAAAGGTGGTTGGGATCAACACTTACCTTTGGTGGAATTTTATTATAATAATAGATTTCACTCCAGTATTCAGATGGCTCCTTATGAAGCTCTCTATGGAAAAAAAATGCAGAACTCCAACTTGCTGGGATGAAGTTGAGGAAAGAAAGCTATTAGGACCTGATCTGGTTGATGAGATGGCAGAAAAGGTATGATCTATTAAACAACACATAAGAGCAGATCAAATTCGACAAAAAAGTTATACTGATTACTGAAGAAAAGACCTAGAGTTTTAAGTGGGTGATAAAGTGTTCTTACTAATATCTCCTTGGAAGAGAGTAATGATATTTGGAATGAAGGGAAAGCTGAGCCCTAGGTATATCGGTCCATTCGAAATACTGGATTGTGTTGGGAAGGTAGCTTACCAATTGGTGCTTCCACCGAATCTCTCTCAAGTTCATGATGTGTTCCATGTATCTCTCCTGAGAAAGTACATACCCGATCCTTCACATGTACTCAGTCCAGAAGTTGTACCGCTGGAGAAATATCTTTCTTATGAATAACAGCCAATAGAGATTTTGTATCATAGCGAAAAAGTCCTACGGAACAAGACCACCCTCTTGGTTAATGTTTTATGGAGGAACCACCAATTAGAAGAAGCTACATGGGATCTTGAGGATATGATGAGGGAGAGGTATCCTCATCTGTTTGTTACAAAGTGACGAATTTCGAGGGTGAAATTCATTTTAAGGGGGGTAGAATGTAACACCCAAGATTTTTATGAGAAATATTTTGTTTTTATGTTATATACATCATCAAAGGAATATTTCACTACACACAACACTATCTTGTCTTGCTTTACACGCAATCGCGACCTTCCTCGATAGCGTATGTTGTACGCAATACTGAGTTTCACTAAACAACGATATGCTATTAAAATATTATTAGAACTAGCCGTTATGAATAGTAATACATACTTTTTGAAATTTTATAAATTGTATCTTTCAAAATGGACTTCATTTTTGGATTCGGAATATCAAAATTATCCTAGGGTGAAATTTTGGTATTTTTTTGAAAACTTTCAATTTTTAATGAATAGTGAAAACATTGGGTTACTATTTAAAAACCGACTTTTTATTTAAATAATTATTTATTTTATTTAAATTTATTTTATCTCAAAATTGATACATAATACCTATATAATTTCAATGTAATTCATTGGATTCATTTTATAATAATTTTATATATATATAAATGTTATTGAACTTTTCACCGTCTTTTACCCACCTCCTAGGAGAATTTGCAAATTTACATAAAACATTATTTTACCGCTTCTGTGAGTGGAATTTCGAAATCCAAGAGACATGGTTAACATCAAGGAGTAAAATTTGGTTCAATAAGATAAAAATAATTTTTGGTGAATAGTAACTTTTTACTTTTGTTTACCACTGTTAAAAGTAAATAGGGTAATTAAGGGTATAAATGGTATTATTATTACCCTAACACATGTCCTAATTCTATTGGATAATATTAATTCAACCAAAAACAACCTTAGGAATAAAATATGACCATTTAGGTCCACTTGTATTAGATTAGAACATTTAATATTATTTTATTTAAAGAATAGTTAAAATAGTTAAAATCAAAGTTTAATAACTAAAACATTTTTAATACTGGGTTATAAATAAGATAAATTAGACTATAAATATTCATTATAAAGGAAAAAATATTTCATAGTTAATTTTATTTTATTTATAATTTTTAGACTTTAAATAATTTAATTAATTTATGACACAATGATGATGCAGTAATTACCTTATTAATGATATATTAACATAATTGATGTTATAAATACACAAATAAATGTAATTTTAGACTTTTTATAAATTACACTAATTTTCTATGTTACTATGACATGTTAGTATTTATTTAATTAAATTTTTTCTAACTAATCATGCTGTTAGGATTTTCACAAAAATCAATTACCAAATAGTGTCAAAATTGACATAAAATAGTTTTTAAAACAAATATTATATTATTAAGTGTTATTTTATTCCTAAAAATCTAAGGTTTGGAAAAATGACGTGGATAAGGTTATATATATTAATAATTAACAACTTGGGGTTCGTTTGGATTCTTATAGTAAGTTTATTAACCTTATATTGTAAGAAAACAAGAAGACATGGTAAAAGTTAAATTATTTAACTTAGAGTTAAATCTAAATGATAAGGTTAAAATAGTAACCTAAACTTGTCCAAAATCTCTTGGTTGAGAGGATTTCGACCCATCCCCACCTTAGCTTCGAAATAAATCAATTTGGAGCTATTAAAAACCGAATATTACTTTATTATAAAATAATATTTTATGTTTTTCCTAAAGTTCCCCTCTCCTTCCTTATAAAAGGGCACTTCCTCCCTCTCCTCACACCACTTTGAGCCTTCAAGCTCGGCCAACCCCTACCCATTTCACTTCTCAAATTCCCTAGAAACATTCTAGAGTTACTGGTCTTCTCCAAAGACCAATTTTAGTGCCCTAATAGGAGCTTCCGAAGAGGTGCTTCAAGGAAGAGGAGGTTCGGACACGTACGAAGAAAATCAGACCTAAGGTAAGGGAAAATCTCGCAATCTCAATTTTTATCTGAGATTGTTTATACTTCGGTAATTTCTGGGGCATATGTATCATCCACATCCATTTTTCGTCAATATGTAATATTATTTCTATCCTCCTACAATTGTTTAAATCCGATTTTACCCATTAGTGAGTTTTTAGTAAAATATATGAAAGGAATCTTTTGTCATTTTTGGTAAGAGGTAATTTTTGACTTTTCCGGCCAAAGTACGAGAAGAATGTTTTTTTAATTATATAGCATGAATTAATTTTTATTATTTCATAGAATATTACTTCCATGAAGCTTCCTTTACAAGTTTTCAAGTTTATTTTTAATCAACTTCTTTTAGTTTAAAATTGTATGACATGTTAAGAAAGTAAAATGTTTTTTTTAAGTAGAAAGGATATTTTCCTCAACAATGGAGTTCAAGTGTTTTATCAAAATTATTTTCCATCTAAAATAATATAGGTTTCTGTTTCTATACTTTTTTTACATTGATTTGATTATGTTATGATGGAATTATTTTTATGATGTCCTTTTATCTTATATGGATTATGTTATGATGGCATGATGTTTAAGAATCCCATTTTTATTACATGGGTTATGCTATGATTTATGATTTATGATTTTGTGGCACAAATAATAATGGTATCATTATGAGATGGGTGGAACCTATATCTCCCTCCAATGCATTGGGTAAAGATTGATATCTCATGAGATAGACATGGCTGGAACGACAGGTTAATTCGGTTCAGTGATACAGGACTGAAACGAGGAGTGAACTCGGTTCAGAAATGGACTTTGTCTGCTAAAATAGTCTTGGAAATGAGTCTTGACGACTAAGAAATGATTCTGTATGATTATGTGTGTATTCCACAAAGTTTCATGTTTTAAGATATGATTATTGGGATAACATTTCACTACTATTATTTATCCCATGTTATGAAATTATAATCTCTTTTGCAGGTTAAGATTTCCAAAATGATATGTTCTTATGAATATGATGTGATTGATATATCTTATTTTTACCCTTACTGAGAATTTGAGCTCACCCTTTTGTATTTTTTCTTTTCCCTAGGTTAGGAAGAAGGATATTAAGTAATATATGCCAAAAGGGACTCTAGATATGATAAAATAAAAGGGAGACAGTGTAGATGATTTATGAACCAGTTGTTTATGTTTCCCAGTTTCTAAAGACACTATACCTATATGTTCCTTTAATGATTTTGTTATATGTTGTAATAAGTGTGCTTCAATTTTGAAGTAATAACAATGTATGTAAAGTATGGGTCGTTATAGTTGGTATCAGAGGAAAGGTATAGTCAACCTTTGGAAACTAGGATGTGAAAGCCTTAGTAAGAACCCAAAGGATAAGTATAAGCATAGAACACAATCTTAGTGTTTTAGAAATGTCCATGAAAAACCTATGATAAGACCTTAAGTGTGAAATTTGTTTCTTGATTATTTGGTTTTCCTATTATAATTAGTGTTTCTCACACTATTTGTCTTGGTTTCAGTCAATGGATGGAACCCGAAGGAACCGTGTTAATGCAGAATGTGACAGGCAATGAAATGATTGTCTCCCTGAGCAACCAAACGTTATGGGAGCTGTAATGAAAAATCTTGTAGCCATGCTCACAAAACTTTCTCAATCTATGAATCATTCAGTACTTCCAAACAAGCAAAGGAAGGAGAAACATTCTGTTGAATCCTTTATGAGGCAGCGTCCACCCTCATTCAGTGGGTCTACAGATCTATTAGTGGATGAACAGTGGATCAGTACCACTGAAAAGATATTTTCAGTTCTTCAATGTTCTGAACATGATAAAGTCATCTTAGCAGTATATCATTTGGAGGGTGAAGCTGATCAATGGTGGAATCTTATCAAGAATATGAGGCAAAGGGATGAAATTGAATCCACGGAATGGGACGAGTTCAAGAACTTATTTTTCTATAAGTACTTCCCTCGCATTCTTCGAACAATGATGGAGAAGGAGTTTCTTGAACTGAAGAAAAAGGATGATGAATCTGTTGGTACCTACGAAGAAAATTTTACAAGACTTGGAAGGTACGCTTCTGGGATTATTATCCAACCTGAGAGTAAGATCGATTGATTCTTTAGTGGCTTAAAACCAAGTCTTTGAAGGGCATTATCCATAAGGTACTTCAATAGCTATGAGGAAATCGTTCGATGTGCTCTCAAGGTTGAGATGAAGATTGGAGTAAACCATCAGTCATATGGGTTTGATAAGAAGAGGAAAATGGAATTCAAAGGAAAATCTAAAGAGCACCCTGAAAAGAAGATGAGTTTTCCTTTTTGCTCAAAGTGTGGAAAGAAACATGGAGGGAGTTGTCTTAAATAGACAAGTAAATGTTTAAAATGTGGAAAAGAAGGTCATCGGGCATTTGAATTCCGCAATGATGGGAAGAATATGTCTAGTGATGTGAACAAAGAAAAGGCTACACAGAGTGAACCTCCTACACTTCAATGTTACAAGTGCAAGGAAATGGGGCATTATTCCAATCAATTCCCTAATCCAAGGGTTTTTTATGATGATCGATGTCAACAAACTCTTAAGGCCAAAGACAAAGGAAAGTCACATGCAATTTCTATCAGCGATGTGGAGTAAGATAATGAAGTGGTGAAAGGTACACTTATCATCCAATCTAAAGTATAAAATCTTTTATTTGATTTTGGATCCACCCACTCTTTTATTTCTGAAGAATTTTCTAAGGGTATCGCTATATTACCTCAGCAGTTAGATATTGAGTTAGTTGTGACAACCCCTAATGGCACAACAGTCGCATCAAAAGTTCACAATTCTTCTCTGATTGAAGTTTTTGGGAAAGTGCTTCCTACAAATATTTTATCCTTCCTATAGTGGAATTTGATGTGATTCTTGGCATGTATTGGCTTTCTTTATATGGAGATCATATCAATTTCCAAATAATGGAAGTCACATTTCATATTCCAGATCAATCTATGATCGTCTATCGATGCAAGGATGAACATAACATTCCAGTGGAAATTTCATCCATCTTATGGGTCTTGATTCCACTAAATGAAGCTTATTTATCTCAAATGTTTGGAGAGAAACTCACGATTAAGAATATTCCCATTGTACGAGAGTTTGATGACGTCTTTCTAGAGGAATTGTCAGGTCTTCCACTAAATCATTAAGTTTAGTTTTCAATAGAAATCGTAACGGGTGCTTTGCCTATTTCAAAGACACCTTATAGAATGGACCACATTGAGTTGCAAGAATTGAAGAAGCAACTCCAAGAGAATCTTGATAAGGGATTCATATGCCCTAGTGCATCACCTTGGGGAGCACCTGTTCTGTTTGTTAAGAAGAAAGATGGATCAATGAGACTCTTCGTTGATTATCAAGAACTTAACAAGATCACTTTCAAGAACAAATATCCTCTCTCACACATTGATGACTTATTTTACCAACTATGCAGAGCTCAATAATTTTCCAAGATTGATCTTCATTCAGGGTATCATCAATTAAGGGTCAAAATGGAGGATATACCAAAGATGACTTTTCGTATAAGATATGGACACTATGAATTTATAGTGATTCCATTTGGTCTTACTAATGTCCCTGCTATCTTCATGGATCTAATGAATAGAGTCTTTAGAGACTATCTTGATCAGTTTTTGGTAGTCTTTATAGATGATATTCTTGTATATTCAAAGAGCAAGGAATAACATGAAGATCACTTGAGAATTGTATTAAAGACCCTGAGAAAAGGGAATATTTATGCCAAATTTACCAAGTGTAAATTTTGGCTTCAAAAAGTTGCATTTTTTGGGTCACATAATCTCAAAAGAGGGGATATCTGTGGATCCAGCAAAAATAGAGGTTATCAAAAGATGGTCAAGACCAACATCAGGAACTGAGATCCGAAGTTTTTTTGGTTTTGCTGGATATTATCGACGTTTTGTGAAATATTTTTCAGTATTATCTAATCCACTCACCAGTTTGACTCGAAAAGGAGTTAAGTTTGTGTGGACGGAGGAATGTGAATATAATTTAAAGGAGTTAAAAAGAAGGTTATCTAGTACACCTGTGCTCACACTGCCTTGTAGTGGGGAAAGGTTTGTGATCTACAGTGGTGCATCCAAGAAGGGACTAGGGTGTGTTCTCATGAAAAATGATATGGTGATATCTTATGCCTCACGATAGTTGAAAATTCATGAGAAAAATTATCCAACTCATGATTTGGAGTTAGCTGCGGTAATCTTTGCATTAAAGATTTGGAGGAATTATCTTTATGGAGAAAGGTGTGATATTTATATTGATAATAAAAGTTTAAAGTATATTTTCACACAAAAGGAGCTGAATATGCACCAAATAAGATTGTTGGATCTGATTAAGGATTATGACTGCTTAATTTATTACCACCCTGGGAAAGCAAACAAGGTGGCAGATGCATTATGTCGACAAGACCATGCTAGCTTATCCATGATGAGGATCACAAAAGATCCAATATTTATGTATTTACAAAGGATGGATCTTGGAATTATAATGGAAGAGGAAAATATTATCTTTATCAAATGAATGTTCAACCATCTATACATGAGAATATTAAAGAGGCACATAAAGAAGATGTAGAGTTACAAAACAAAGTGATAAATGTTCCTGAATTCAACCTTGATTATGATGGGATAATAAAGTTCAGGAATCGGGTTTGTGTTCCTCCCATCCCAGAATTAAAGAAGGAGCTGCTGGATGAGGCTCATAGTTCTTCATTCTCTATTCATCCTGGGAGCACGAAGATATATAGGGACCTGAAAGAGTACTTCTGGTGGGATGGCATGAAAAGAGATGTTGCTGAGTTTGTCTCTCGATGCTTGGTTTGTCAGTAATTTAAAGCTGAGAGACATAAGTCTAAGGGGATGTTACAACCATTACCCATACTCGAATGGAAATGGGAAAACATCACTATGGAATTTGTCACTAGGCTTCCTAAAACATCCAAAGGAAATAATGCTATCTGGGTCATAGTTGATCGTCTTACAAAGTCGGCACACTTCATTGCTATTAGAGAGGATTTCTCTCTGGATAATCTTGCCAGGATATATGTAAAGGAAGTGGTAAGATTGCATGGAGTACTACTTTCCATTATATCTGATCGGGATCTGAGGTTTACCTCAAAGTTTTGGAAAATTCTTCAACATACTCTGGATACAGAGTTGAGTTTCAGCACTGCTTATCATCCTCATACAGACGGTCAGTCTGAGAGGAAAATTCAAACTCTAGAAGACATGTTAAGATCTTACTCTATGGATATCAAAGGTGGTTGGGATCAACACCTACCTTTGGTGGAATTTTCTTATAATAATAGCTTTCACTCCAGTATTCAGATGGCTCATTATGAAGCTCTCTATGGAAAGAAATGCAGAACTCCAACTTGTTGGGATGAAGTTGTGGAAAGAAAGCTATTAGGACCTGATCTTGTTGATGAAATGGCAGAAAAGATCCGATCTATTCAACAACACATAAGAGAATCTCAGAGTCAACAAAAAAGTTATGTCGATAACCGAAAAAAAGACCTAGAGTTTGAATTGGGTGATAAAGTGTTCTTATGAATATATCCTTGGAAGATAGTAATGAGATTTGGAAAGAAGGGAAAGATGATCCCTAGGTATATCGGTCCTTTCGAAATACTGGATCGTGTTGGGAAGGTTGCTTACCGATTGGCCCTTCCACCGAATCTCTCTCAAGTTCATGATGTGTTCCATGTATCTCTCCTGAAAAAGTACATACCTGATCCTTCACATGTACTCAGCTCAGAAGTTGTACCGCTGGAGCAAGATCTTTCTTATGAAGAACAGCCGATAGAGATTCTGGATCGTAGCGAAAAAGTCTTATGGAACAAGACCACCTGCTTTGTAAAAGTTTTATGGAGGAATCACCAATTAGAAAAAGCTACATGGGAGCTTGAGGATATGATGAGGGAGAGGTATCCACATCTGTTTGTTATAAAGTGACGAATTTCGAGGGCGAAATTCATTTTAAGGGGGGTAGAATGTAACACCCGATATTTTTATGAGAAATATTTTGTTTTTATGTTATATACATCATCAAAGAAATCATTAACTACACACAAAACTATCTTGGCTTGCTTTACACGTAATTGCGACCTTCCTCGATAGCGTATGTTGTACGTAATACTGAGTTTCACTAAACAATGATATGCTATTAAAATATTATTAAAACTAGCCGTTAAGAATAGTAATACCTAATTTTTGAAATTTTATAAATTTTATCTTTCAAAATGGACTTCATTTTTGGATTCAAAATATCAAAATTCTCCTAGGGTGAAATTTTGGTATTTTTCTAAAAACTTTCAATTTTTGATGAATAGTGAAAACATTGGGATACTATTTAAAAACCGACTTTTTATTTAAATAATTATTTATTTTATTTGAATTTATTTTATGTCAAAATTGATACATAATAACTATATAAGTTCAATGTAATTCATTAGAGTCATTTTATAATAATTTTAGATATATAAAAATGTTATTGAACTTTTCACCGTCTTTTACCCACTCCTAGGAGAATTTGAAAATTTACATAAAACATAATTTTACCGCTTCTGTGAGTGGAATTTCGAAAATCTGAGAGACACGATTAACATCAAGGAGTAAAATTTGGTTCAATAAGATAAAAATAATTTTTGGTGAATAGTAACTTTTTACTTTTTTTACCACAGTTAAAAGTAAATAGGGTAATTAAGGGTAAAAATGGTATTATTATTACCCTAACACATGTCCTAATTCTATTGGATAAGTTTAATTAGACCAAAAACAACCTTAGGAATAAAATATGACCATTTAGGTCCACTTGGATTAGATTAGGACATTTAATATTATTTTATTTAAAGAATAGTTAAAATAGTTAAAATCAAAGTTTAATAACTAAACAATTTTTAATACTGGGTTATAAATAAGATAAATTCGACTATAAATATTCATTAGAAAGATAAAATGATTTACTACATAATGGTATTTTATTTATAATTTTTATACATTAAATAATTTAATTTATTTATGACACAATGATGACGCAGTAAATACTTTATTAATGAAATATTGACATAATTGATGTTATAAATACACAAATAAATGTAATTTTAGACTTTTTATGAATTACACTAATTTTATAGGTTACTATGACATGTTAGTATTTATTTAATTAACTTTTTTCTAAATAATCATTCTGTTATGATTTTCACAAAAATCAATTACCAAATAGTGTCAAAATTGACATAAAATAGTTGTTAAAACAAATATTATTTTATTAATTGTTATTTTATTCCTAAAAATATAAGGTTTTTCAAAATGACTTAGATAAGGTTCTATATATTAATAATGAACCACTTGGGGTTCTTTTTGGATTTTTATAGTAAGTTTATTAACCTTATAGTGTAAGAAAACAAGAAGACGTGGTAAAAGTTAAATTATTTAACTTATAGTTAAATCTAAATGATAAGGTTAAAATAGTAACCTAAACTTGTATAAAACCTATTGGTTCAGAGGATTTCAACCCATCCCCACCTTATCTTCTAAATAAATCAATTTGGAGCTATTAAAAATATAATATGACTTTATTATAAAATAATATTTTAAGTTTTTCCTAAAGTGCCCCTCTCCTCCCTTATAAAAGGGCACCTGCTCCCTCTCCTCCTCAGACCACTTTGAGCCTTCAAGCTCGGACATCCCCTGCAAATTTCACTTATCAACTTCCCTAGAAACATCCTAGAGGTACTGGTGTTCTCCAAATACAACTTTTAGTGCCCTAAGATGAGGTTAAGAAGAGGCGCTTCAAATAAGAGGAGGTTCGGACACATATGAAGCTAATCGGACCTAAGGTAAGGGAAAATCTCGCAATCTCAATTTTTATCCGTGATTGTTTATACTTTGGTAATTACCGGGGCATATTTATCATCCAAATCCATGTTTCTTCAATATGTAATATTATTTCTATCCTCCTACAATTTTTTAAATCCGATTTTACCCATTGGTGAGTTTTTAGTAAAATATATGAAAGGAATCTTTTGTCGTTTTTTCTACAAGGTACTTTTTGACTTTTCCGGCCAAAGTACGAGAAGAATGTTTTTTTAACTTATATGGAATGAATGAATTTTTATGATTTCATAGAACATTATTTCCATGAAGATTCCTTTACATGTTTTCAATTTTATTTTTAATCAACTTCTTTTAGTTTAAAATTGTATGACATGTTAAGAAAGTAAAATGTTTTTTTTGAAGTAGAAAGGATATTTTCCTCAAAAATGGAGTTAAAGTGTTTTATCAAAATTATTTTCCATCTATGATAATATAGGGTTCTGTTTCTATCCTTATTTTTACATTGATTTGATTATGTTATGATGGAATTATTTTTATGATGTCCTTTTATCTTATATGGATTATGTTATGATGGCATGATGTTTAAGAATACCATTTTTATTACATGGGTTATGCTATGATATATGTTTTATGATTTTGTGGCACACATAAGAATGGTATCATTATAAGATGGGTGGGACCTATATCTCTCTCCAATGCATTGGGTAAATATTTATATCTCATGAGATAGACATGGCTAAAACGGTAGGTTAATCTGGTTCAGTGATACAGGACTGAAACGAGGAGTGAACTCGGTTCAGAAATGGACTTTGTCTGCTAAGATATTCTTGGAAATGGGTTTTGACTACTAAGAAATGATTCTCTATGATTATATGTGTATTCCACAAAGTTTCATGTTTTAAGATATGATTATTGGGATTACATTTCACTACTATGATTTATCCCATGTTATGAAATTATGTTCTCTTTTGCAGGTTAATATTTCCAAAATGATATGTTCTTATGAATATGATGTGATTTATATATCTTTTTTTACCCTTACTGAGCATTTGAGATCACCCTTTTGGATGTTTTCTTTTCCTCAGGTCAGGAATAAGGATATAAAGTAAGATATTCCAAGGGACTCTAGATATGATAAAATAAAAAGGAGACAGTGTAGATGATTTATGAACCAGTTGTTTATGTTTCACAGTTTCTAAATACACTATACCTATACGGTCCATTCATGGTTTTGTTATATTTTTTAATAAGTGTGATTCAATTTTTAGTAATAAAAATGTATGTAAAGTATGGTTCATTATAGTTCTCCTAATCGAGATCATAATTTGGTGGTGACCCTTTCATTTCCCTTTTCCTCTTATTAATACTAAATTTTATTAACCAAATTTCTGATGTGGGATTTCCCACAAAGGTATTTTCTATTTTCAACCTTTTATTTTCAAATAACAATTTCAAATCGAGAGGATGCAATTTATTGAAGTAGGGAAGAATGTAACACCCCAAAATTTCATAGTACGTTATTTCTTCAAAGTAATTCAACAACTTGCACAACACGCAACACCGAGTTCAAGCCCACCACGACTTACCAAACTTGTCGTTCAAAAGCGGTTATGAATAGTATTAAATAAATTTTAAACTTTATATAATCCTTATAATTTTAGAATTCATATTATTAGTTTCTTAGGCATAATGTAAGAATAAATTCATTTTTTTAGATAAAATAAGTATTTTTCGAAAAATGAAATTTTACCCCCTTTTAATGGCGAACCCTTTTTAAATCCAATATTTGAAAATTTTATATATTAAATTTGACAAAATAAACTTTTTCTTTAGAATTGGGACATAAGAATTTAGTTTCAATAATATTTTAATGTTTTTATGATAACTTTCATATTTGGGTGAATAGTGAAAAATACTATATTTTAACTGGAAATAGATTTTTTAATCAAAATAATTTATAGTGTTAAATAATACATTTTAATGGTTTGGAATTATAAATAGATTATATTTTTACCATGTAATCAAATTCTGGTCATGTAAGTAATTTCACTTTGAAATTTGACATAAACAAGTGTCAATCTTTTGATAGTTATTATTTCTTAAAAATACGCCTTTGGGTTTTGACAATGAGAATTAATTTTAAATTAATTAATGAAAATTCCATTTTTTTTTAATTGGTAAAATAGAATTCATTTTTGAATTCAGGATATCAAAATTAGTTTAGGGTGAATTTTTGGTATTTTTCTGAACACATTTAATTTTTGATGAATAGTGAAAAACACTGCGTTATTGTTTAAAAACCACTTTTTATTTAAATAATTATTTATTTTATTTAAATTGATTTTAAGTCAAAATAGATACATAATAACAATATTAGTTCAATATAATTCATTGGAATCTCTTTTATAATAAAATTAGATGTATAAAATTTCATTGAACTTTTTACCATCCTTTAACCACATTATAAGAGCATTTGAAAATTTGTATAAAACATAATTTTACCGATTCTGTGAGTTGAATTTGAAAAATCTGAGATACATGGTTAACCTCAGTAAGTAAAATGTGGTTCAATAATATGAAAATAATTTTTGGTGAATAGTAACTTTTGACTTTTATTTACCACAGTTAAAAGTAAATAGTGTAATTAAGGGTAAAAATGATATTATAATTACCTTAACACATGTCCTAATTCTATTAGATCAGTTTAATTCGACCTAAAACAACCTTAATAATAAAATATGACACTTTCAGTCCCCTTGTATTATATTAGGACATTTATTATTATTTAATTTAAAAAAGAGTTAAAACTGTTAAATTCAAGTTTTCATAACTAAAACATTTTAATATATGGTTATACAAAAGATAATTTCAACTATAAATATTCATTAGAAATATAAATATATTTCCTACATAATGGTATTTTATTTATAATTTTTAGACATTAAATAATTTAATTTAGTTATGACACAATGATGGTGCAGTAATTACCTTATTAAATAAAGATTAAAATAATTGATATTATAAATATCCAACTAAATTTAATTTGAGACTTTTTATGAATTAAAATAATTTTCTAGGTTAATATGACATTTTAGGGTTTTTAGATAAATTTTTTTCGAATTATAAGGTTTTTATGACTTTCACAAAAACAAAATACCAAATAGTGTCAAAATTGACATAAATTAATTTTTAAAACAAATGTTATATTATTGGTTGATATAATATTCCTAAAAATATATGATTCAGCCAAAGTTATTAACTAATATTATATATGTCATTAGTGAATCACTTGAGGTCATTTTGGATGTTTATAGTAAGTTTATTAACCATATAGTGTAATAATACAAGAAGACACTGTAAAAGTTAAATTATTTAACTTAGAGTTAAATCTAAAAGATAATGTTAAAATGGTAACCTAAACATGTCTAAAATATATTGGTTGAAAGTATTGTGACCCATCCCCACTTTAGCTTCTAAATAAATCAATTTTGAGCCATTATATACCTAATATTATTTTATTATAAAATAGTATTTCAATATTTTCTTAATGTGCCCCTCACCCCTCTTATAAAAGGGCACTCACCCTTCCCTCATATTCACACCTTCAAATCCATTTTAATCGGCCAAAAACTACCCAAATATCCTCTCAACTATCCTCCCTTCATCCTAGATGCATTATTTTATCCAAAGATCCAACCTAAGGAGCCCTTTGGTCAAATCAAAAGGAAGAACCGGAAGAAGATGTAAATATTTCATCACCTCTTTCAAGTTATTTTCTTCTTCCACTTCTTCTTTCCTTGTTGTTTCCATTCTAAAATAATAAATCCAGTATATTCTATATACTGTGATGTTATTATAAATATGGTACAACCATATTCATTATTCTATCCATCCTTTAAATGACATGTCACCATACGTGCATACGTACCGCTTACCGTCTCCACGTCGTGGTGTAGTTGTTATTCAATAAATTATTATTTGGATGGGTATAATAATGATGTATAATTGATGTAGATAATAAATATAACATTATAATGATTCTTTATATAAGATATACCATCCAATTATATATGATTTTAATATCAAAACAATGATATTGTCGCTCGTCCGTACGTACGGATTACGGTGACCACGAACGTGATGAGATTCATTCCCCATCGTAACCATTCAAGACTAATTTTCATTTGATGATTAAAAAAATGTTTAAGGACTTCATATAATTCTATATATTAATAATAAACATCCCATCCATAACAAACATGACTCACAAAACAAATAATATAAAGGAAAACGAATCAGTTAACACATGTGACTTCTCAAGAATCATGTATCCCAAACTGGGGATGGAGCTATCGGCGGCGATTTTCGTGACCGTTAGGGTTCTCCTTCCTCAAATCTCTTCAGTGTGATGAAAACTTCTAGATCTTTATTAACATGGAAGGTTTCGATCCGGACTAGGAATGGGAGCTCTACTGCGCGAAAAATGGGAATTTGGCAAAGAAGGAAGATCTTGCACCGATCGAAAAAAAACCAAACTGATACCCTTCCTCGAAGCACTTAAAGGCTCAGATCTGTGCTTGGACACCTTGAAGAAACCCTCTTTTTCCAAGGAATTGGATGATGGCCAATTCATGGTGGAAACAGATCCAGAGGCACTGCAGCAACGAACGAATCTTTGTAAGTTCTCGATAATGGGTCGTATTTCCTATCTGAAAGGTGACAAACCATGGTCGGCCATGGAGCTCAAACTGAGAATCGCGCACATTTGGGTTTTTAGTGATTGGAAGCTCGTCTCTATCGGACGCGGCTACTTACACATTCTTTTAGGCTCGCAGGATGCATATGATCGCGCCTGGAAGCTTGGTACCATTCAGCTAAATCCATGACTCCTCCGACTTTCTGTTTGGGATTTCACATTCAATACAAACACCAACAGAAATACAATGGCACAAATCTGGGTTAGGTTTTATGGGTTGAATTTTTTCTTCTGGAATCCAAACATTTTGAGTGATATTGCCTCCTGCATCGGAACCCCGATGAAAATAGACCCTCGAACTCTAAATGCGGATCTGGGGATGTACGCAAGGGTGATGGTGGAGGTTAACATGGAGCATAATCTTCCTGATGCTGTGACTTTTAGCCCAAATGACTACAAAACAGAAGTTCACTTTGAGTATGAACGACGCCCTCCTTTCTGCGAACTGTGTAAAATTTTTGGTCATTCCTTGCTAAATTGTCATGTGATGAAGAATGAGGTGCGGAGTCATGAGTTCCAAACGATGAGCGATGAATGGACGCAGGTCCGTAGGAAGAATAAAGAACCTATGACTAATTCTGGAAAGAATGATCCCTCTGTAAAAATAGTTGACAGATGGGTAAAGAAATCACCACAGCTCGGTGAATCCTCTGGTGCTAAATGGTCGAACCTGGTGGAGAAGGAGGAGTCTGAGATTGACGATGTCAATATGATGGAGGAGATCGAGAAGATGGTGCATGGTATTCTCATGCAGTCGTAGAAAATACCTGAACCCCCTGCCTCATGCATCTATACTTCTTCGGGTGATAATCAGCAGGCAGAGGCTTGTACAGAAGCCCCTAAAGAACCTGCCTCATGTCATACACCCTCAGGTGAAGGACTGCAGTCAGTGTCTATTCTAGATGCGCCAGGTGACACAGGTACACATAACATGAACATTGTTTCAGGTATACCAACTCCTTCTCACAGAGTTATTAAGGACTGCACAACTGCAGTGAATTCACAAACCACTACTGTTGATGGTGAACAATTTAATGGACATCTTGCCCAAACTGATCAATCTGGTTTTATTTCTAAATCCAAGGTGATAGAATCAAATGACCAGACAGTGGAAGTGGACTCTTTGGTCACTGTGATTGTCTCTTCAAACACCTCTAATGTTTCTAAACCTGATTTGACTCCAAAACTTTGCTCAATGATCCCAAGTGGACCTGCAACCCCTTTGAAAAAAAATCAGGGTACTGATAATAAAAGTACTTCTAATGTCTATGCACCCCCCTCCAAGAATAAACAGGGGAATAAATCTATCCCAGCTTTCTCTCATGGACCCAGAAGTTCAGAAAGGAAAAAGGGCTCAGATGGTGCAAAAAAAAGGGAGTTCTGCTTCCAAACGCAGGTTTAAATGAATTGTTTATTTTGGAATTGTCAGGGTATAGCAAACTATGACACTTTTATAGTGCTTAAGAAATTTTTTTTGACTCACAAACCTAAATTATTTTCTATTGCTAAGCCTAAAATTAATTTTTCTTATAATTACTTTCATTTAGGCTCTTTTGGATATAATTTTCTTGGTGCTTGCAAGGATGGAACTGCTATTGAAACCCTTTGGATTTTTTACCATTCATCTTTGCAATCTGTTAATGTTGTTAAATTTTCTGATCAAATGTTTACTTGTGATTTTTCCTCTGCTGGGGTTCATACTTTCTGCACTTTGATATATGCTAAGAATAGGTATCAAGAGTGAAGAACCCTTTGGAATGACCTTCTTTCCCTCTCTAGATTTATCCAAGAACCCTGGTTTGTGGTTGGATAATATAATGTCATTCTCCTTCCAAGTGAAAAGATTGGACCATCACACTCTTCTATCTCCTCTCGGGAATTCAAATCTTCTATTGAGGATTGTGATCTTATAGAAATTAACCTCACTAGGGCTAAGTATACTTGGTATAGAAAGTACCTCAATAGGGTAGTGGCTAGCAAACTTGATAGGGCCTTCACCAATTCTGCTTCCCTTGATAAATGGGATTCCATCTCTAGTATTACTTTACCTAAGATCAACTCTGACCATCATCCCATTCTTCTCAGTTTTTTCTCCAAGGGTTCCAAATCTCTTATTCCTTTTAAATTTAACAAAGCCTGGGCTGCGGACCCAGATTTCTCCAATAAGAAAAAATATTTTTGGGTCGGCATGCAACATCAAAATGATGCTTTTGCTTTCATTACTAAATTAAATCTCTTGAAGCAATTCCTTAAAGTCTGGTGCAGCTCTAAAACAAAACAACTTGACAAGGACATATCCACCTTGGAGAATGACCTTATTCGTATCCAAAGCTCTAACACCAGCTCTGATTTTTCTATTGATCCTCAATCTGAATTTACTACGTCTTTGAATCTCAACTCCTTACTTAAGCTCAAAGATAACTTGAGAAAGAAAATCTTCAAAACAAAATTTCTTTCAGATGGGGACAGGAATACTAAGTTCTACAATTCTCTCCAACGGGTCAGGAAAGCCTATAGGCCCCCTGCCTTTCTCAGAGTTGATGACACTCTTCTTGACACTGAAGATGCCATTTCTAATCATGTTTTCAACTACTTCTATAACATGTTCAATGGTCCATAGGTCTGCAAAGACCTTCTCCCTGATATCATTCCTAATATGGTCACTGCTGAGGACAATGACTATCTTTTAAGCATGCCCCCGGATCATGAAATCAAGGACACTGTCTTCAGCCTCAACCCTGATAGTGCTCCTGGACCTGACAGTTTCAACAATGGTTTTTTCCAACAATACTGGGAAATCATTCATGTGGACGTGTGTAAACTGGTCAAATCCTTTCTCTCCACTAGTTTCCTTCCACATGGGATAAATTCTCAGTTTCTTGATTTGATTCCTAAAGTGGAAAATGCTACAGAGATTCATCTTTTTCGGCCTATTTCCCTTATCAACACCATTTTTACAATTATTACTAAACTCCTTGCAAACATATTAGCCCCCATCTGTAAAAAAATTGTTTCCTGAAATCAATTTGTCTTCATAAAAGGTAGATATATTCAAGATTGTATATGCCTTGCCTCTGAATGTACTAATATGCTGAATAAAGTCCCCAGAGGAGGAAGTGTTGCCATCAAACTTGACATCGGGAAGGCGTTTGACACCATGGATTGGAGTTTTATTTTAAGGGTTCTGAAAAGCTTTGGGTTTAATGACTCTTTTACCACTATGATTCGCTCCTTATTCAATTCGGCTAATATTTCTGTGCTGGTTAATGGGACTCCTAAAGGCTTCTTTAAATTCACCAAGGGGGTTCGGCAAGGTGACCCTCTCTCTGCCATCCTTTTTGCTATTGTCGAGGATTACTTAAGTATACTTCTCATGAGCCTTGTGAATCAAAACAAGATTAACCCCATCCAGGCTTCTAGAAACATAAATGTCCCTACCCACCTTTTATATGCTGATGACATTATTCTATTTTTAAAGGGTGATAAAAGGAACATTCAAAACCACAAAAGTGCCCTGGCTCACTATGAAGATGTCTCGGGCCAAGCAATAATTTGGAAAAAATCCTTTGTTTTCTTTGGAAAAAGGTTTTCCCCCAACATAAAAAACTTTATTATTAAATATTTAGGCATTAAAGAAGGCTCCTTCCCCTTTACTAATCTTGGGGTTCCTATCTTTTGGGGAAGACCTAAATCCAGCTACTTTCACAGTATCATTGATCAAATCTTCAATCAACTCTCTTTCTGGAAGGGTAAATCTCTTTCATTGGATGGCAGAATTTGACTTGTCAAATCTACCATTGTCTCCAAACTGGTTTACTCAATTATGGTCTACACTTGGCCTACTAGTCTACTTAAGAAAATCAACGTTTACATAAAAAAATTTGTTTGTACCGGTAGTACAATTGAAAGAAAAATTGTGACCATTCCTTGGGCCACTTGTTGTAAACCTTTGGATAAGGGTGGTCTTGGAATCAAAAACCTTAAGCTTTTCAATGATTCTCTTCAAGCTAGGATGAATTGGAATCTGATTCACAACAATTCTGATTCCACTGCCTTTCTCAAGTCTAGATTCATCACCAAGCTTAAAAAGGGTAATCTGAGTTACATCACTTCTTCTATCTGGCCATCCATTAAACACTCTTTATTTAATATCATGGACAAATCTAGATGGATGGTTAGCGTTAATTCCACTTTGAATTTCTGGCTGGATAATTGGACTGGCATTCCATTAATCTCAATGCTCACGTCCACCACTCCTCCTGGCAATACCAATTCCTCTATTAGGAACGTTCTTAACTCCCAAGACATCACTCTTCCTGATGACATTGGTCATATCATTGACAATTATCATTTCTCCAACACTGATGATTTCCTCATTTGGGAACCCGCTTTTAATGGTGTTCTTGATTCCAAAAGTTTCTACAACAACAATTTTAGCAATTCTGATTCTAGCTTGGACTGGTTGAAAAATTTTAACAAACCTTGGATCAAACCCTCAAGATTTACTCTTATCTGGATTATTTCCCATAATAGGGTTCCCAATGATATGTGCTTACAATCCTTTGGGATTACTCTTTGCTCTAGATGTCTTATGTGTAATCAACACCGAGAGTATGCTAATCATTTGTTTTTGTCTTGTGCTACAGTTGCAGCTCTTTGGAATTAAATTTTTGGCATTTTTGGTTGCAGATGGTCGATTATTGACTCCATCATCTCCCAATTACAATGTTGTGTTAATGGGGCTTTCTCCATGCAAATCAAGAATATTTTTCTGACTATAGTCGCGGAACTCCTGCATGTAATCTGGTATGATAGAAATAATTTAATTCATAACAATTGTTCTTTCAGTCTCAATGCAGGTAAAACGCGTATTATCATGGCCATCAAGGATGCTTCCTCTCTTCAGAATGATCATTGTGACAATTCTATTGGTGATTTTATGATCCTTCACCGTCTTAGTATTTCAGGATCTTATAGACAGCCTCGGCGCACTTTTGAAGTATTCTGGCAAGCCCCACTTCCTGGATGGATCAAAGTGAATGTCGACGGCGCCTTGCGAGGAAATCCGGGTCTGGAAGGTTGTGGTGCCATTTTTAGAGATCATCTTGGCAAGTTCCAGGGATGCTTCTTTGGCGGTTGTGGTACGGCCTCGGCTCTGGAAGCTGAAATGCTGGGTGTGATTCATGCAGTGGACTTTGCCAAACAAAAGGGTTGGAACAAGCTGTGGATTGAAAGTGACTCAACCACTGTGGTGCAAGCTATCTGGAAGGGGGTGGTGCATCTTGAATGGTCGCTCACTCCTATTTGGATGCAATGCCTTTCTATGCTCTTGGACCTCAGCTACATTGCCACACATGCTTACTGTGAAGCGAACATGGTTGCTGACAGTCTCACCAACAAGGGAGTCAACCAGGATATTACCTGGCTTGATGATTTGCCTGGTGATTTTATCCCTCTTTATGATAAGGATTGTAATAAGATTCCTTATTTCAGACTTTTGTACCTTCCCTTCTTTTTATAAAATAATTTGTGCCTCGGTATTTGACGGAGGCACCACCTTCTTAAAAAAAATCATTTAACACATGAAATGATGATAATACTAAAATACCATTAACAAATCATTATTAAAAGATCATATATGATATCATAATTATGTATATGGTTTTTTTATAATTTAATAACAATTATTTAACTATTATACAAGAGTTTAACGTACCCTCGACCAAGTAAAAGTACAAGGTAAGTGTAAATTACACAATCTCCTCGTTATCTGAGATTGTTTATACGTAATTATCTACTGGGACCTCTTTATCATCCTAATCCGTGTTTTCTTAAAAAAGTATTTAAAAACATTTTTAATATTTACTATAATATTTGATAAAGTCATTTATACCCTTGTTTTACTTTTTATAAGATTTTTATGAAGTAATATTTCCATCGTTTTCCAAACAAGGTACTTTATGACCTTTTCGACAAAATTAATGTAAGAATGTTTTTTTAACTTATACGGTGGGTGAAACTATTTTCCACCGTTATAACATAGTTGAATCTTACCTTACAGGCTTATAAGAATATTTTCAAAATAAATGTTTACTTTATAATTATGTGACTCTTAAATGATTTCAAAATAGAAAAATATATTTCTCTCAAATAGTTTTGATTTCATCTATGTCAACATCCTTTGATAAATTTTACGCTTGTTTGAAGTTGATTTATTATGATAGAAATATTCCATATTGTATTGATGGTTTTGTGATATGTTTTACTGTGGATGAGTTATATTTATTTTATTCATGTTTTATGGTTAAATTACTGACATTTAGTTTTCTAGTTTTAATACGAATGTTTATGTTATATTTCAACATTTTCTAAAGATGAATGTATTGGACTAGTATGTTTTGGGTTGGGGACCGGTAAAAGTAAGCCCTCTGGGTTGGGTTACGGTTACAAAAGACCCTCCGGGTTGGAGTCCAGTTACAAAGGCTCTCCGATTTGGAGTCCGGTTACATAGGCTCTCCGGGTTGGAGTCCAGTTACAAATGCTCTCTAGGTTTGAGTCTAGTTACAGTTATCCCCTCGGTCCTGCCACAAGGCCTTGACACAGAAATTAAAGTCTTGTACTATACATTCCCACATTATGAAATTAGTTATTACATGTGATTATTTGACTAGTAGAATATCCATGTGCATGTTTATATGGTAATTTTTGATTTATTTTTACCATATTGTGTTCAAGTTTATGTTTAAAAGTCTATTGTTTTTATTACACATCTTTCCTTAAAAGTTTATAGCTTCCGCTAAATTATTTACCCTTACTAAGAATCTGAGCTCACCCCTTTATTATGTTTTATTTTCCCAAGATCCGAAGAAGTGTTTTATGTTTGAGATGTAGGGTTAAGAAAAGGGAACAATGGTATTCTCAAAGAGTTATTTTTTTTCATTTTATAAAGTGTAATGTAACGTTCATGAATGTAATCTATTTTCCAAGACTGTAAAACTGATCGGTCTTTCAGGACGTGATTCCTTATTATCATGCCAATGTACTAAAATAATGTACCAACTCTGGGCTTCTGAGGTTGGGGTGTAATAGTTGGTATTAGAGAAATTTTAGCAATAACCATGGAAACTAGATTTAGATAAACTCTGATTAGAGCACATTACCCTAAGATAGAATTTGAGGATTATTATAGAAGAACTTCCTCGAATTTTGGTAATGTTGATATTTTGTGAGTTTTCCAAGAAAATACATCCCTTTCTGGATACGAGGAGGTAGAGGCGGCTCGGGTACAGTTGTACCTAGGGGTAGAACCTGAAAACACCACTTTGAGCTAAACTCAAATGGGAACCAGTGCACGACAACAAGCGTTGTTTCACTCTTGGTTACGACACTCCTGGGGGATATGCTTAAGATAATTCTCATTTTCTTTACAAATCATTATGAAGGATTTATGAGTATATACCTTCTCAAAGAAAATATTTTTATGATTATGGATTATATCCATAAACTGTTCAATTTACATTAGGTATTTGACAAGTTTGGAATTATTCATTGCGGTTCATAAACTGACCTTGTGTATGCCATTGTATAGAAATGGCACCCAGTATAAGGAATGAGAACTCCAGAAATACGTATGATCCAAAGAGTAAGAAGGATCATATCATTCATGGTATTAAGCCAACATTTAGAAGGGAAATAGTCCCCCATGTATTCTCAACATGTGAAGAAATAATATCATGTGTTAATAAGATAATAAAAGAATTCTCTTAGTCCTATGGGTTTGAAGGGAAGCAAGAGAAGAAAATGATGGTAGAGAGAAAGATGGATAAATGGAAGAGTGGAAAGAAGTATTTTCCCATATGTGATAAATGTGGAAATAATCACCCTGGTAAATGCTTGAAGGGAATGGGAGTTTGTTATAAGTGTGGAGAAAAAGGACACCAATTACATGATTGCCAAGGTAAGAAAAATGTTTCAAATGTAAAATGCTTCATCTGCAAGGTGTTGGGACACTACGTGAATCAATGTCCCAGAAATCAGAGTATACCACAAATGATGCTATTGGATAATAATCAAGTTCTGATACTACCTCAGATAAAGAGGAATGTCTAGTGTTCTTATGTTGTTATTATTTAATTATTTCATTTGAGTGTTATATCAACAATATTCTGGTTATATGAATTATGTAGATAAATAAGGATTGTACTATAGTACTATTTTATTGAGGATTTGAGATTATATGGTTCTAAGAAAAGTGAATTAATAGTAAGATAAACTTTTTGGAAAATAAATTGTTGATGGAAAGGGAATCCTTAATATATTCCTGGTAATGAGGTAGTGATTTTGTAATAAGATATGGTTGATTTGGATAAAATATATTGGATATTATTGACTTCCTTGAAACTGATTAATAGTTTTTTTATTTAATAATTGTTGGAATATTCAAACATTTTGGATCTAAGTAATATATCCAGTATTATATAAAGGATAAGGGAGCATGAATGTAATGAATAATGTTTTATGGTAATTCAGGGTGTTACCATGTTTTAAAATAATATATGATGAAGGTGTTCACATGTTATTACGTGGAAAAAAGGATCTCCATTGTGTTTGACTTCCTTATAAATTTTGGACTGTGAGTTTGGATAAAAGTATTCTGGAAAATTCTAAATGTTGGAATGGATTAAGTTTTAAATTGGATACTATTGTTAAGGTTGTTTTTGGATTGTTATAAAAATGGCATCACGCCGACCGTGTGACAATCCGTCGCGTCGGACAAAGCTGTGGAAATCGAACCCACAACCATAGTGCGATTTGGATTTATCACCTAACACTAGACTACATGAAGTCCCTAGATTGTATAATCTAGTTTTTCTTAAAGGTTCTGATAGGTGAATTATGAATTCATTATTTTTGGAACCCTATACAATTAGTATGAATAAAATATTTTTTTGAAATCTTTTAGAGTGAAAGATGAGTTTGTGGTAGAAATTAGTTAAATAATGAAACTATACTTGTCAAATATATATATATATATATATATATGATTTTTTCTTCTTATCCTATGGGTAAATTAATTCTTAAACTTTAGGGAATATATCTTAAAACCACAAATGTGTTATCCTAATACCTTATGTTTTGTTGAACTTATGGTATTTTAAATCATCATAGATTGATGGATTTGAGGCCCTCAATTTTACATTTGTTTGTGATTTATGACCTCAATAACTCCCTATAAATATTTCTGTTTTTCCTCCAATATGTGTCTCTAATTTCCACCAATGTTCTTCTAATTGAGATCATAATTTTAGGGTGACCCTTTCATTTCCCTTTTCCTCTTATTAAGACTAAATTTTATTAACCCAATTTCTGATGTGGGTGTTCCCACAAAGGTATTTTCTATTTTGAACCTTTTATTTTCGAAGAACAGTTTCAAATTGCGAGGATGCAATTTTTTAAATGAGGGAATAATGTAACACTCCAAAATTTCATAGTACGTTATTTCTTCAAAATAATTCAATAACTTGCACTACATGCAACACCAAGTTCAAGCGCACCATGACTTACCAAACTAGTCGTTCAAAAGAGGTTATGAATAATATTAACTGAATTTTGAACTTTATATAATCCTTATAATTTTAGAATCTATATTATGAGTTTCTTAGACATAATGTAAGAACAAATTCATTTTTTCAGACAAAAGAAGTATTTTTCAAAAAAAAATGTAATTTTACCGCCTTTTAATGGCGAACCATTTTTAAATCCAATATTTGAAACTTTTATATATTCAATTTAACAAAATAAACATCTTCTTTAGAATCAGGACATAATAATTTAGTTTCAATAAATTTTTGGTGTTTTTCTAATAACTTTCATATTTGGGTGAATAGTGAAAAATACTATATTTTAACTGAAAACAACATTTTTAATCAAAATGATTTATAGAGTTAAATTATACATTTTAATACTTTGGAAGTATAAATATATTATATTTTTACCATTTAATTCAATTCTGGTCATTGTAAGTAATTTCACTTTGAAATTGGACATAAACAAGTGTCAATCTTTTAATAGTTATTATTTCTTAAAAATACACCTTTTGGTTTTGACAACGAGAATTGATTTTAAATTAATTAAAGAAACTTCTATTTTTTGAAATTGGTAAAATAGAATTAATTTTTGAATTTGGAATATCAAAATTATATTGGGGTGAATTTTTGGTATTTTTCTAAAAACTTTTAATTTTTGATAAATAGTGAAAAACAATGCGTTATTGTTTAAAATCCACTTTTTATTTAAGTAATTAATTATTTTATTTAAATTTTTTTTAAGTCAAAATATATACATAATAACAATATTAGTTCAATGTAATTCATTGGAATCTTTTTTATAATAAATTTAGATGTATAAAATGTTATTGAACTTTTCACCGTCTTTTACCCACCTTCTAGGAGCATTTAAATTTTTTTATAAAACTTAATTTTACCGCTTATGTGTGTTGAATTTCAAAAATCTGAGAGACACAGTTAACCTCAGTAAGTAAAATGTGGTTCAATAAGATGAAAATAATTTTTGTTGAATAGTAACTTTTGACTTTTATTTACCGCAGCTAAAAGTAAATAGGGTAATTAAGGGTAAAAATGATATTATAATTACCTTAACACATGTCATAATTCTATTTGATAAGTGTAATTCGACCAAAAACAACCTTAGGAATAAAATATGACTCTTTAGGTCCACTTGGATTAGATTAGAACATTTATTATTATTTAATTTAAAAAAGAGTTAAAAGTGTTAAATTCAAGTTTTCATAACTAAAAAATTTTAATATAGGGTTATACATAAGATAAATTAGACTATAAATATTCATTAGAAAGATATGAAATATTTCCTACATAATGATATTTTATTTATAATTTTTATACATTAAATAATTTAATTTATTTATGACACAATGATGATGCAGTAATTACCTTATTAATGAAAGATTAAAAAAATTGATATTATAAATATCCAAATAAATGTAATTTGAGACTTTTGATGAATTCCACTAATTTTATAGGTTAATATGAAATTTTAGGGTTTATTATTTTTTTTTTTTTCAAAGTGATAAGGTTTTTATGACTTTCACAAAAACAAAATACCAAATAGTGTCAAAATTGACAGCAAATAATTTTTAAAACAAATACTATATTATTGGTTGATATAATATTCCTAAAAATCTAAGGTTCGTACAAATGGATTAAATAATATTATATATGTCATTATTGAACCACTTTAGGTTCTTTTGGATGTTTATAGTAAGTATATTAACCATATAGTGTAAGAATACAAGAAGAAACGGTAAAAGTTAAATTATTTAACTTAGAGTTAAATCTAAAAGATAAGGTTAAAATGGTAACATAAACTTTTATAAAACCTATTGGTTGAGAGGATTTCAAAACATCCCCACTTTTTATTTTAAATAAATCAATTTGGAGAAATTATAAACCGTATATTATTTTATTATAAAATAATATTTCAATCTTTTCCTAAGGTTCCCCTCATCCCTTTTATAAATGGGCACTCCCCCTTCTCTCAAATTCACACATTCAAAGCCATTTGTCTCAGCCAAACCCTTCCCAAATATCCTCTCAAATATCCTCCCTTTATCCTAGAGGCCTTAATTTATTTATAAATCCAATATAAGGGTCCCTTTTGATCAAATCAAAAGGAAGAATCCGAAGAATAGGTAAATATTTCATCCCCTCTTTCAAGTTCTTTTCTTCTTCCACTTCTTATTTACTTATTTTTTCTATTATAAAATAATAAATATAGTATATTTTATATACTGTGATGTTTTTATAAATATGGTACCACCATATTCATTATTTTATCCATCCTTTGAATGATATGTCTCCATATGTGCATATGTACGACTTACCGTCTCCACATCGTGGTGTAATTGTTATTCAATACATTATTAATTGGATTGGTATAATAATGATGTATAATTGATGTAAATAATAATTATAACAGGATAATTATTCTTTATATATGATATACCATCCAGTTATATATGATTTTAATATCAAAAGAATTATATTGTCGCTCGTGTGTACGTACGGATTACCGTCTCCATGAACATGGTGAGATTCATTCCCCATCATAACCATTCAAGAATAATTTTCATTTGATGATTAAAGATAATGTTTAAAGACTTGATATCATTCTGAATATGAATAAGAAACATCCCATCCATAACAAACATGACTCTTGTAACAAAGAATATAAAGGAAAACGAATTTTCTAACACCCAAAATGACGATAATACTAAAATACCATTAACAAAGAATTATTAGAAGATCACATATGATATCATAATTATGTATATGGTTTTTTTATAATTTAATAGCAATTATTTAACTATTATATATGAGGTTAACGTACCCTCGTCCATGTAAAAGTACAAGTTAAGGGTTAATTACACAATCTCTTCATTATCCGAAATTTTTTATACGTAATTATCTACTGGGACCTCTTTATCATCCACATTCGGGTTTTCTTAAAAATGTATTTCAAAACATTTTTACTATTTACTAGACTATGGAATAAAGTCATTTATACCCTTTTTTTACTTTTTATAATATGTTTATAAATTAATCTTTCCATTGTTTTCCAAACAATGTACTTTATGACCTTTTTGACAAAATTATTGTAAGAATGTTTTTTTACTTATACGGCGGGTGTGGCTATTTTCCACTATTATAAAATCGTTGAATCTTCCCTTACAAGCTTATAAGAATATTTTCAAAATAAATTTTTTCTTTATAATTATGTGACATTTAAATTATTTCAAAATAGAAAGAGATATTTCTCTCAAATAGTTTTGATTTCATCTATGTCAACATCCTTTGATAAATTTTATGCTTGTTTGAAGTTGATTTATTATGGTACAAATCTTCCATATTGTATTGAAGTTTTTTTTATATGTTTGATTGTGGATGACTTATTTTTAGTCCATTCATGGTTTATGGTTAAAGTATTGACATTTCGTATTCTAGTTTTAATACGAATGTTTATGTTATATTTCATCCTATTCTTAAGATGAATGTGTTGGACTAGTATGTTCTAGGTTGGGGACTGGTAAAATTAAGTCCTCTGGGTTGGGGTCTGGTAACAGCAGACCCTCCAGGTTGGAGTCCGGTTATAGAGGCTCTCCAGGTTGGAGTCCAGTTAGAGAGGCTCTCTAGGTTGGAGTCCTGTAGAGACCCAAAGCCTGACGTACATGGACATTACATTACTTTTGTGGATTACTTAGTACATAACAAAAACACACACACAAGGATCGTAATAGTTTAGTGTCTTTGGAAACTCGGAATATAATCTTCTAATCGTGGTGAAAGATCTTCAACATATCCCATAAAGATCTTCCTTTTTTTTACTTAAAACCTTTCTTTATATCCTGGGGAAAAAAATGAAAGGGTGAGCTCAAATGCTCAGTAAGGGTAAACAAAAGAAATATCATTCACATCATATTTATAAGAACATAACATTTTGGAAATCTTAACCTGCAAAAAAGAGCATAATTTCAAAACATGGGATAAATCATAGTAGTGAAATGAAATCCCAATAATCATAACTTAAAACATGAAACTTTGTGGAATACACACATAATCATATAGAATCATTTCTTATTAGTCAAGACTCATTTCCAAGACTATCTTAATGGACAAAGTCCATTTCTGAACCGAGTTACCTTCATTTCAGTCCTGCTTCACTGAACCAGTATAACCTACCGTTCTAGCCATGTCTATCTCATGAGATATAAAATCATTACCCAATGCATTGGAGGGATATATAGGTCTCACCCATCTCATAATGATACCATTCTTATGTGTTCCACAAAATCATAAATCATACATCATTGCATAACCCATGTAATAAAATGGGATTCTTAGACATCATGCCATCATAATCCATAAACAATTGATATCATTTCATCATAAGAAAATTGAAACCATTTAAATCATAGAGACATTTTACTTGAAACATACATATCAAATAATTTCATCTTATATGGAAAATAGTTTTGAGAAAAACACTTGAAATGAATTCTTGAGGAAAATATCCTTTCTTCTTTAAAATCATTTTCTTTTCACAAAATTCCATGAAATTTTAAAATATAAGGGTTTTGTTGAAAATAATCATGCAATCTTGAAGAGTAATCTTCTTGAAAATGAGGTGTTATGAAACCGTAAAAATCCGTTCACGCCATATAAGTTAAAAATAACATTCTCTTCGTACTTTTGTTGGAAAAGTCAAAAAGTACCTTATATGGTAACCAAAGGAAAGATTCCATTCATACAATGTGGTAAAAATTCAATAAAGGGTAAAAATGACTTTAAAAATTCATGGAAGAATGGTAAACATTTTATAAAAACATTTTTAGAAAACATGGTCATGGATGATAAACGTAACCCCAGTAAATACTTACGTATAAGCAATCTCGGATAAAAATGAGATTGAAAATTTATCCCTTACCTTATGTCCGATATGATTTGTACGTATTCAAACCTCCTGTATAATGATTTAAATAATGTCATTAACTTATTACAGAATCATATTCATTGTTATGATATCATATATGGTTCACTTATGACTTTATATTACCCGTTCTTTTGTAAATTCCATGTTAAAGAAGCGTTTTGGGTAAAATCGTTTCATTTATCGTAGGTGTTTGGACTTGTTGTTCTTGACATTATTATTACTTATATCATGATTTACTTACTTCCAGAATATAAAATATGATTTATATATCATATATATTCAGTATATATATATATATAATAGATAGATAAATGAAATGAAACACACCGTTCATGGAGACGATAGTCCGTACGTACGCATGAATGTTGTTTTCCTTTCCTTATTGTTTTGAATGGAAGTAAGTAGATGACATATATATATACATAAATCCAGTAGATTTAACATGTCATATATTTCATTATTATTCATTATATATACTTTATAATCATTCTGGAATGGTTAACATGGATAATGAATCTCATCGCGTCGTGGAGACGGTAGTCCGTACGTACGCACGAGCGATGATATCGTTCCCATGGTCGTGGAATTGTGTTGAAGTGTATGTATACTATTTCAATATCAATATCACTTTATAATAATCACATATAGTTACTAATTACACCATTATACCCATCCAATTAAGGTGGTGGCGGAAAATAGATTACACCACGGCGTGGAGACGGTATTCTGTACGTACGCACGCGCGGTGATTTCCTTTTTCCGTAGGATGGATAGAAGGTTAATTAGAGTTGTTTCATATTTATAATAAAATATAAGTATATAAGAAATACTGATGTTATTACTTTATCATGAAACAACTAAATAAGAATAAGTTTAAGAAGAAATAAATTGAAAAAGATCGGTAATGGATATTACCTCTTTTTGACGCGCCTTCACTTAACCTCCACTTAAAGAACTAAGGATGGTCTTTGAAGAAGACCAGGACCTCTAGGATGATACTAGGGAAGTGGAGAAGATATTTTGGCAGGTTTTGGCCGATCTTGAATGCTCAAATTGGTGTGAGGAGGAGAGGGAGGAGGTGCCCTTTTATAAGGGAGGAGAGGGGCACCTTAGGAAAATCTCAAAATATTATTTTATATTAAGGTCAAATTCGGTTTACAATGGTTCCAAAGGGTCTTATTTAGAAGATAAAGTTGGGATGGGTAGAAATCATCTCATCAAATAGTATTTAGACAAGTTTAGGTTATTATATTAACTTTATCAATTAGATTTAACTCTAAGTTAAATAATTTAACTTTTATCGTGTCTTTTTGTTTTCTTACACTATATGGTTAATAAACTTACCATAACAAGCCAAACGAACCTCAAGTTGTTTATTATTAATATATATATCCTAATATAAATCATTTGGCTGAACCTTAGATTTTTAGGAATTAAATAACAATTAATAATATAATATTTGTTTTAAAAACTAATTTATGTCAATTTTGACACTATTTGGTACATGATTTTTATGAAATTCATAAAAGAATGATACGTTCGAACAAAGTTACTTATATCAACAATAACATGTCATATTAACCTAGAAAATTAATTTAAGTCATAAAAAGTCTCAAATTACATTTATTTGGGCATTTATAACATCAATTATGTCAATATTTCATTAATAAGACAATTACTGCATCATCTTTGTGTCATAAATAAATTAAATTATTTAATGTCTAAAAATTAAAAATAAAATACCATTATTTAGGAAATCTTTTTATCTTTCTAATGAATATTTATAGTCTAATTTATCTAATGTATGTCCCCATATTAAAAATGATTTACTTATTAAACGTTGATTTTAACTATTTTAACCCTTCTTTAAATAAATTAATAATAAATGTCCTAATCTAATCCAAGTGAGCCTAAATGGTCATATTTTATTCCTAAGGTTGTTTTTGGTCGAATTACACTTGTCCAATAGAATTAGGACATGTGTTAGGTAATAATAATAACATTTTTACCCTTAATTACCCTATTTACTTTTAACCGTGGTAAAAAAAAGTAAAAAGTTACTATTCACCAAAAATTATTTTCATCTCATTGAACCACATTTTACTTACTAACATCAACTGTGTCTCTCGGATTTTTGAAATTCCACTCACAGAAGCAGTAAAATTATGTTTTATGAAAAATTCATTTTTTTTAACTACCACTTAGTGGTTTCACTATTCATCAAAAAATGAAAGTTTCCAGAAAAATACCAAAAATTAGGCCTAAGCTATATTTGATATTATGAACTCAAAAATGATGTCTATTTTACCAAATTCAAAACATATTAGTTGCATTAATTAATTTAAAAATTAATTCCCGTCGTCAAAACAAATAGTGTGTTTTTAAGAGATAATAACTATCAAAAGATTGACACTTGTTTATGTCTGGTTTAAATGTAGAATTACATCAAATGACCAACATTGTATTAAATTGTAAAAATATATTCAAAATTTACTTTAAAACCACTCAAATTAATAATTTATCACTATTAATTATTTTGATTAAAAAAGTTGTTTTTAATTATAATTTAGTAATTTTCACTATTCATCAGAATATGAAAGTTATCCGAAAAGTACCAAAATTTCACCCTAAGCTAATTTTGATATTCTGAATCCAAAAATGAAGACCATTTTGAAAAATAAAATTTACAAAATTTCAAAAAGTGGTTATTACTATTCATAACGGCTAGTTTTAATAATATTTTAATAGCATATCGTTGTTTAGTGAAACTCGTTATTGCGTACAACACACGCTATCGAGGAAGGTCGCGATTGCGCGATTGCGTGTTGTGCAAGATCCTTTTGGTGTAGGATACAACACAAGACGTTAATGAAATTAAAAAGAATATTTTTCATAAAATCTCGGGCTGTTACAAGTCCGATTACAGAGGTTCTTCAGGTTGGGGTTCAGTTATAGGTATCCCCTAGGTCCTAGAACGAGGCCTTGACATAGAAATTAAAGTCTGGTACTATAAATTCCCTCATTATGAAATTAGTTATTACATGTGATTATTCAACTAGTAGAATATCCATGTGCCTGTTTATATGGTAATGTTTGATTTATTTTTTCTATATTCTGTTTAAGTTTATGTTTAAAAGGATATTGTTTTTACGACACATCTTTCCTTAAAAGTTTATTGCTTTCGCTAAATTATTTACCCTTACTGAGCATCTGAGCTCACCCTTATCTTATGTTTTATTTTCCCAGGATCCCAAGAAGTGTTTTATGTTTGAGTTGCAGGGTTAAGCTAAGGGAACAATGGAATTCTCAAAGGATTTTTTTCTGTTTTATGTTAGAAAGTGTATTGTAATGTTAATGTATGTAATCTATTTTCCAAGACTGCTAAATTGATCGGTCTTTTGGGACTTTATTCCTTATAATCATGCCAATGTATTAAAAAAATGCATCGACTCTGGGATTTTGGGGTAGAGGAGTTATATAAATAGAAATTTACAATATAATCCTTCATGTACAAAATTCATCCCTTGTTTAATGGTTCCTCTAATCCCCTCATCATGGAACACTGGATTAACTCCATTGAAAAGATATTCTCCGTACTTCAGTTTTCGGAAGAAGAGAAAGTTTTATTGGAAGTCTATCATTCTGATGGGAAAGCTGATCTGGGGTGAACATTGATCAAGAATACAAATCCCCAAGAGAAAATTGATTCCATGGATTGGGAGGAATTCAAGAGGATGTTTTTCAACAAGTATTTTCCTCGAAACTCTTTCTCAAGATGAAAAGAGGGTTCATCGGACTCAAATAGAAGGAAGATGAGTCTATCGGGGCATATGACGTAAAATTTACAAGGCTTGAAAGGTACGCCTTTGGCTTCATCATAAACACCGAAATCAATGTGGGTCACTTCTTTAGTGAACTAAAGCTGAGTCTACGAAAAACGTTGGTGATTCGAGACTTCGATAGTTATGAGGAGATTGTTCGTTGTTCCCTCAAGGTTGAAATAGAGATTGAAGACTCTTAGTGGTCTCATGGGCCCAATGATAAGAAGCAAAAAATGTAGAACAACATGGGTGGTTCATCAAACAAATCCCATGATAGAAAGAAGTCTAAATTTTCCCCTTGTAAAAATTGCGGGAAGAATCATCTTGATAATTGTCTGAAGGGAACCAATAATTTCTTCAAATGTGGAGTGTTTGGTCATCTGGCCCAGAACTGTTGAAGGGATATGAAAAATCCCGCAAATGTGGAAGAAGAAAAAAAAGGTTCAGATCAACACTCATCCTACAGTGCAGTGTTACAACTGCAAGGATCATGGGAATTATGCGAACAATTTTCCTAAGATGAGGGTTATCGGAGGCAATCAACAACAACCTCCAAGGCAACAATTAAGGGCTTATGCTATCACTACTGCTGAGGTGGAGCTGGACAATGATGTGGTGTAAGGTACACTAGTTAGTCATTCAAGAATAGTGAATATACTATTTGATTCTGGTTCTACGCATTCTTTCATATCTTTCAAGTTTAGAAGAACTATTCAAACACCACCTCAAAATTTGGTGGAAAAGTTATTTGTGAGAACAGTGAATGGGGAAATTATTGCGTCCATGGTTTATAACTTCTCCTTGGTTAATGTTTGTGGACTGAACCTCCCAGAAAATCTCGTCATACTTCCTTTAGTGGAGTTTGACGCTATCTTGGGAATGTATTGGCTATCTTTATACAAGGCCAACATCAATTGTCAGGAAATGGATATCACTCTTCACATCCCGAAGCATCCTCCGATTCTTTACAAGTGTAAGGAGGAAGATGAATCTCTTTTAGAATCATCGTCTCAAGTGTGGATATTTTTGCCATGTGATTAATCATATCTAGATCAAATGATTGAGACAAAGGAGATAATCATGCTTGAAGACATTCCCATTGTGAGGGATTACACTGATGTATTCCCTGAAGATTTTTCTAGTCTTCCTCTAGATCGAGAGGTTGAGTTCTCAATTGAACTTATCCCTAGATCTCTACCTATCTCAAAGACACCTTACAGAATGGTCACTGTAGAGCTGGAAGAGCTGAAGAAGTTGTTATAAGAGAATATGGAGAAGGGTTTTATACGCCTGAGTGCTTCACCATGGGGTACGCCAGTCCTCTTCATCAATATGAAGGGTGGATCAATGCGCCTATGAATTTATTATCGTGAGCTCTATAAAATCATGATAAAGAACATGTATCCCCTTCCATGGATTGATGACTTGTTTGATCAGCTTCATGGGGACAGTTATTTCTCTAAGGTGGACCTTTGGTCCGGATATCACAAATTAAAGGTGAGGAAGGAAGATGTTCCCAAGACTTCCTTTCAAATGAGGTATGGACACTATGAGTTCATAGTGATTCCCTTTTGAATCACTAATGCTCTAGAAATTTTCATTAATTTAATGAATAGATTCTTTAGAGATTACCTAGACAAATTATTTGTAGTCTTTATTGATGATATTCTGATATACTCCAATAGAAAGGAGGAACATGATGAGTATTTAAATACTGTGTTGAAGACTTTGTGAAGGGAGAAGTTGTATACAAAGTATAGTGAATGTGAGTTCTAGATGGAGGAAGTATCATTCTTGGGGCATGTTATCACCAGCAAAAGGATATTTGTGGACCCTTCCAAGACAAAGGCAATTGAAGAGTGGCCTAGTCCAACTTCTATAACAGAGATCCACAGCTTTTTGGATCTAGCTAGGTATTACCGATGATTTGGGAATAACTTTTCATGATTTTTAAACCCAATGACCAAGCTGACATGGAAGGGAGTAAAGTTTGTCTCAACACAAGAATGTGAAGACTATTTCAAGGAGTTAAAAAAGAGGCTTATCATTGCACCAGTACTCACACTCCCTATAAGTGGATAACTCTTTGTGGTGTATAGTGATGCTTCTAATAAAGACTTAGGTTGTGTGATAATGCAAAATGATAAAGTGATAGCCTATTCCTCAAGGCAGCTGAAAATCCATGAGAAAAACTATCCAACGCATGATCTGGAGTTGGCGGGTATGATCTTTGCATTGAAAATCTGGTGGCATTATCTCTATGTGGAGAAGTGTGAGATATATACTGACCACAAGAGTCTCAAATTTATATTCACATAGAAAGAGCTTAATATGTGCCAGTGAAGATAGATAGATCTCATCAAGGATTATGACTGCCCAATCCACTACCATCCCGGTAAGGCAAACAAGGTCGCAGATGCTCTAAGTAGAAAGGATCTTTCATCTTTATCAATGATGAGAATTGAAAAGGATCTGATCTTCTTATATTTGAAAAGGATAGACATGGGAATCATTAAGGTAGGAACATCATAAATCCTTTTGAAAATGATTTCTCAACCATCCATCTTGGAGAAAATAAAGGATGCTCAAAGAAAAGATGCATAAATTCAGAAAAGGGTGGAACCTATCAAAAATGGGAAATCCTCTAATTAAAAAAATTAATGAGGATGGATTTGTAAGATTTGGGACATGATTATGTATACCATATTATCTAGAGATAAAGAATGATCTATTGAATGATGCACATAGCTCGACCTTCTCTATCCACCCAGGGAGCACAAAGATGTATCGAGATCTCTAGAAAAACTTTTGGTGGGACAATATGAAAAGGGAGATTGCAGAATATACATCAAAGTGCCTAGTATGTTAGCAAGTGAAGGCTGAGAGACAAAAATCTAAGGGGATGATGAAACCACTACCCATACCAGTATGTAAGTGGGAGAAAATTACCATGGACTTTGTCACCAGACATCTAAGGCCATCCAGAGGAAATAATGCTATATGGGTCATTGTGGACCATCTTACAAAGACAGCTCACTTTATCACGATTCCAGAGGACTTATCATTAGATCAACATGCATGGATTTACATCAAAGAAGTGGTAAGGTTGCATGTAGTACCACTGTCTATTGTATCTGATTGTGATCCAAAATTCACCTTAGTGTTCTGAAAAAGTCTCCAACATGCTCTAAGCACTGAACTAAACTTCAGTACGGCCTATCATCCTCAAAGTGATGGTCAATCTGAGCGAACTATTCAGACACCAGAAGACATGTTGAAATCATGTTCTATGGAATTCAAAGGAAGATGTGACCAAAATCTTCCACTGGTTGAATTCTCCTACAACAACAGTTTCCACTCGAGCATACAAATGGCACTATATAAATCCCTTTATGGGAAAAGATGCATAACACTAGTGTGTTGAGATGAATTTTGTGAGCGTAAGCTACTAGGACCTGAAATGGTCTATGAAATGGTGGTGAAGGTGAAAACCATTTTGTAGCATATCAAGGTATCCCAAAGTCAACAAAAGAGTTATGTAGATAACCATCGATGAGAACTTGAGTTCAAAGTTGGAGACATGGTATTTCTACAAATATCTATATGGAAGAAGGTCATGAGGTTTGGAAATAAAGGGAAGTTAAGTCCCAGGTACATCGGCCCCTTCGAGAACCTTGATCAAGTGGGAGTTGTGGCCTATCGACTAGAACTTTCACCTACCATGTTAAAAGTACATGATGTCTTTCATGTATCCCTCTTAAAGAAGTACATACCAGACCCTTCTCATGTACTCTCTTCAAAGGTGGTACAGTTAGAGGATGATCTTTCCTATGAGGAGTAGCCAGTGAAGATCTTGGATCATAGAGACAAAGTTCTACACAACAAGACTACTCATCTGGTCAAGGTACTATGAAAAAACAATAAGTACGAAGAGACAACATGGGTATTGGAGGAAGCAATGGTGGAAAAGTCCCCACACCTGTTTTTGTCTTAGAGTGTAAAACAAAATTTCGAGGATGAAATTTCATAAGGGGGGAAGAATGTAACGACCCAATGTTTTATAAATGGAAATTCCCTTCTTATAAATATGTAATAAAATCACATGAAAACACAACATAATGAACTAATAAGTGCTAAGTGACCTTTAAACATAATTTTTTCACTTCTGTGCTTGAAATTTTGAAAATCCGACATACATGGTTGTGATCAGTAAGATGTTTGGAGTCTAATAAGAAAAACATAATTTTTGGTGAATAGTAACATACCCTTATGAATTGTAACATACCATTATGAATAGTGGTATACCCTAATAAATAGTAACCTTAAATATGAAAATATATAAATATTATTCAAGTTGAAAGTACGATAGACCTATATTTTTGAATATGTAAATGAATGTTTTAGAAGTGGTTTTTGATAATAAATTATGATTTTAATTAAATATTAAAATAATCATATTTATAAAATTATTTTTGAAAAATGGACTTCATTTTTTAATCATACAATTCTAAAAATTGTTAGGGTGAATTTTTGGTATTTTTATGAAATACTTTAATTTTTATGAATAGTGAAATACCATAATTTACAAAATAAGATAAATAAGCCAATTATAGAGTCATGCATGATGTTCTACTGATGTAGGACCAATTGGTTCAGGATAACATGATAAAATTACTATTATTGGTCATGGAAGACTCAATATTCCTTGTCTTGTGGTGAAATAATAAATTAATGAATTTTATATTGAGAAATCCCCTCTCCCCTCCACTATATAACCCCCACTCCCTCTTCTCTTCACTCCTCTCAAGCCTTATGCCTTGCCAATATTCTTCCCAAATCTCTCCCCAAGATCCTCCCACACGTCCAAAATCTCCTAGCCTCTTCAAAATACCAAAACCTCTCCCCTTAAGAGGTTCTAAAAGGAGGAAGTCTCAAGGGGTAAATTTCCTTTTCCAATTCCTTCATTTCTTTTAAGTTCTTTTATTTTTGTTTCTTTCTTCACCTCCCTTCACCATAATAGTATGATAAATACAATAACATAAATGTATTGTAATGTTTTCATGATAATGGGATATTTCATTATCTTCTCTCCTTTCACCACCTTTTATTTGAAATAAATGAAAGCACCGTTTGATATGTGCTAATTTAGCACATTCAAGGACAACGGTTTATCAATTTCTATTATAATATTTAATTTTGGTCATGAAACCATTTGTGTTATGGTTGAACCAAATTATTATATATGTAATATATCTTATTTTTAGTTCTATAATCCTTTTGTACAAATGGTATTATGTTATAAATAAAAACATGTTCTTTCTAATCAAACTCACTGATTAACCAAAATGGTTGTCACTATGGTTTTATATAATAGTTTGACTTCAATATAAGTAACCAAATTAAATTTAAAACCATGAAATCTCTTGGATGTTAACTAATAGAATATAACTTCATTTATGTACAACCACTTCCATATTTCATGTTTATCCTAACTATAATATAAGTGAACCGATCTTTTAGAACCAAGTAAACAAACGAGCCCAAACAATGAAATTAAACATCATAACCAATAAAAATGGTTATAAATGAACTTAAAATGATTATAATAAACCAATTACATATATAATAGTATCTGGACTTATGAATTAATAATCCTAATTTTTTTATTCAGGTATTTAATAACAAGTGGAGAACACAAACGGATTTAAGGTAAGGGATCCTCTCTTTTTCACTCTTAATCAAGATTGTCCTCTATGTTATTCCATTTTGTTTGTAATACCAAATTATGGGGTATGTTTATGGACCTCCCCCATACTTACCTCTTGATTTAAAAGTGATGATAAACCTCTTATCTCTCTCATCAATCCTTCTTAGTTACACCTGACACCATGCTGATAAAACCGTAACGAATTCTACCTGAACCTTCTTTGTTCTTTCGGGTTGCCTTATCTTTCCTTAAAAATGGTTTTATATTATCTATTTATGTGAATATTATAAATTCTATTTAGTTTTAAAAAATTATTATATAAATATCCTTTCATCACTTTCTTTCAGGGATATACATGTTTTTAAAATATTCCCTCCTTAGAACTTTCCGATAAGAAAACCTGTTTTAAGGGAACTTCCCGAATTTTTACCAAATTTCAAGTGAACTATATCCTCTATTTTAAGACACCATTGTATTTATAAAATAATTTTTTTTATTATTAAAACCATCTTGGTTAAATTCTGGTTTTAAATAAAAGAATTTTCTCTTTTATATTTTAAAATCTCTATAGTATTTTCCTTAAAAACGCACAAAAATGTTTTAATGATAATGTTTCCCTAATACATTTCTTATATTTTGTCACTTTTATTTGACACAAAATACCATTTTTCATCCCTATTTTACCTTATGAACATCTATGTATGTTCTAATACCTTTCTTTCATGGACACTTTCACGATACGGTCATTGGTTATGCTTTATGTCATGATTGTGGTACCCAATTCTTTCCATGGGTATCCTTATGTTTTTGAATGGTTGATTATGTATGATTATTTATGTGGTAAGATTATTTATGTGTAAATAATAATCATGAAAATTTTGGGATGGTTTCACCCAGATAGTGCTCCAATGCATTGGGTAAAGTTAAGTCTCATGAGATATGATGTGAAACGGGATTGGCAATTAGCCTTGACCCATACTAAAAAGGGAAACAGGATTGGCAGTTATCCTTGAACCATACTAATGAAATGTTTTATGATTCTTCCACATTTATATGATTCCATGTTTATATTATCCCATTCTTATATGATATTATTTCATATGTTCCATGATTTGTATATCATTATGTCATGTCTCCTAACTCATGTGCTTGAGATGTATCCTTATGTTCATTCCCTTACTGGGATTTTTAGCTCATCCCTTTTTTCATGTCTTCCCCAGGGTACCCTATACATATGTAAGGGATCAAAGGAAGTTAGGATATCTTTATGGAGATTAAATAAAATAGTTGTTTTTCTGTTTTTTTTTGTTTTATGTACCTAGTTTTCCAAGACACTAGACTTAATGATCCTTGGATTGTACTTTGATGTATAATTATGCTTTAAATAATGTAATTATATATGAAAAAGGTTTGGGTAACTATAATATCTTCATAACATGGGGAAGGAAACATAAAAATAGGTGAGCTCAGATGCTCAAAAGGGTTAAAAAAAGAGATATGTAAGCATATACATGAGCATAAGGGTATGAAAATATGGTCATAACATTAGAAGATTATACCTTTTATATCAAAGATAATAAATATGAATCATGGAATAAATATTATAAATTCATAAGACATGAATCATAAGGGAAGAAGGGAATAATCCATGAAATAAAATCATAGGAATATAACATAGAATTTTGACATACACATAAATATGTAATATCATTCCCTATAAGTCAAGATGCATTGCTAAAACTTATTAGGGAACTTCATGGGGACTACACCTACTAGGAAGGACATAACACCATCCCCAATCATAGTCATTTCCTTCAAAGTTATTAGGTTTCCCCATCATCCCATAGTGGATCAGGTTTCCAAATCTTCCCATGTTGGATCAGGTTTTTTATCTTCCCATCTTCATGGGGACTACACCTACTAGGCGGGACACAACACCATCCCCAGTCATAGTACTTTCCTTATAAGGTATTTATTTCCCCACCTTACCATAGTGGATCAAGCACATTAAATTTATTTATATCATTATCTCAGGAGATATAAATCTTTACCCAATATATTGGAGAGATAAATAGGTTTCACTGATCACATAATGAAATCATACATACATGTTCCATAAGATAATAAACAATCATACCATAACCCATGAAATGAAATGTGTATAATAAACATGTAATAATATTATAATAAGTGGGAAAAGATATATGTTTCATAATCATTTCATAAAAATCAAAACCCATGAAAAGAAGTAGGTTTCATAAACATATATCCTATAAAAAAGAAATGGGTTTCATAACCATATAACCCATAAAAAATAAATGGGTGTCATAACCATATAACCCTTTAAAGAGAAATGGTTTTTCAAAAAAATAATTCCATCAAAACATAAACCATTCATAAAAGGAATATGAATGGAACCTTTAGATCATTTCCCAATAAGGCACAAGTAACATCAATAGATGTTATCTTAGAAGGAAAATAATTTTTAGATATATTTTAAAAATATTTCTTGAGGAAAATATTCCTTTTTATTTGAAAAAGTGTTTTTAAAATATAAAACCTTTTGAAATCCATTTTCTTTGAAAATAATTTGAAAATATAGAAATAACTCTTGTAATCATTTTGGAAAACATTTTCCTTGAAAACTTAGAAAATAATAATAATAATTGTTTGAAAGATTTTTTATTTAAAACTTATAAAATAAACATGAAAACTTTTTGAAAAATTATTTCACTGAAAACTTATAGAAAAATATTGAAAACATTTTGAAAACTATTTCCCTCGAAAACTTATATAATAAATCATGAAAGTGTTTTAAAAACATTTTTATTTTAAAATAATTTTGAAACATATAAAATAATCTCCAATATTATTTAAATCATTTTCTTTGAAAACAACCTTTTTAGAACCTATATAAGAATATTTTAAAATCATTTAAAAAATATTTTTAAATATAAATAAATGTTAGAAAACCATTTTTATTTGAAAAACATTTTAAAATCAACAAATTTCCAGAATATTAGAAAAAAAATATCTTTTAAAAAATAACATTTTAAACTTAAAAAAGGAAGCATAAAGGAAATAATGGTTCTAATGGTGGGTAAGTCTATACATGCCGAACATTCCTTTTTCACCTTAAATGTTTATAAAAGTGCCTTGATAAGAAAAAAATGAATATTAATTTTTAAAATGTTTTGAAAATAGTCAATAAATTGGTAAAAAATTCCTTTAAACATCATTGGATAATATTAAATCATATAGAAAACATTTTTATAAAACATGGTTTTGAAAGAACTCATGTTTCCGACCGAAATGAGAAATAAATACATATTTTCATAAAAATAGTTTCTTAATTATATTAAGTTCCAAAAAGTGTAAAACTGGTACTATTAGTTGGATATAACATGAATAAATATAGTTTAAGAAAATTCATGAGATTTTTTGAAAGATGGATCATAATATTTTATCAATGGAATCATAATCATAAACAATCTTGATAAATGATGAGATCATAGTAGTAAACTGTTACCACTTAGGTAACATTGAATCATAATGAGATAGAAATAATAACATTAAATAAATATTAAAATATCATTAAAATAATTTTATTCATGATATAACATGTAAAATATATTATATAAACCATATATAAAAATATAGGTGCATACATGGTGTGTGTCTCAAGGAGAGAAAATTGAGACAAAACTACTTTCCCAATTGGGTAACTTTTGAAACATAAACCCCTTAAAATAAAGTACATAAAATGGATAATTAAATATAAATAAATTTATGTATAAAAATATATAATAAATCCATGGGAAGTATTTACAACACATGTAATAAATAAGAGGTTAGCATGGCTTGTGTCTCATGGAAAATAAAAGTGAGACAAGAAAACCCTAACAACTTGAGTAACATTAGAATCATGATACCCATGAAATAATAACATCAAATAACCCTATAAATATCATTAAATAAATCAAATTAATTATATAACATGTAATTGGGAAATATATACACGAAAAACTAGAATCAAGTGGTGAATATGGCATGTATCTCACGGAAATCAAAAGTGAGATGAAATTTCCTTACCTTAAGTCTTGAATTTTTTTGTACACATTAAAATATCCTATATAAAAAATATAAGTTTATTAAACATATAAAATATAACCATATTATTATATGTAAAAATATACATGATTTTTTTGACTTTATATTACCTGTTTATTAACAACTCCATGTTAATTTTATGTTTTTAGTAATATCCGCTTTATTTTTCATATATTTGTTTACTTGTTATTCATGATCCTATCACTTATATCATGATTTACTTATTTCCAGAATGTAAACCATGGTTTAAATATCATATATATTCATTAAATATGTAATCGTAAAGAACTATATAGGATAGAATTATGAAAGGGAATACACCATTCATGGAGACAATAGGTCATATGTACGCATGAATATTATTTCCGTGAGAGGTGGTAAAGAAAAATATATATTTTGATCATATAATGAATGTATGCGTTATATAATAATGAATTTATGCGTTATATAATGAATGTATGCGTTATATAATAATTCAAGAAGCATAAATACATCATAATTATAATACATAATTTATAAAAATATATATATTGATCATAATTCTCAACCATGAGAGGTGGTAAAGAAAAAAAACAACATCATTTCATGAGGAGGTAGTTCATCGTACAAAAGAATAGTAAGTTCATTACCCATTAGATGGAAGTGTGTGTAAGTATAGGAATAACACTTATAATAATAAAATATTAGTATATTTTGTATATTGTTTTTATTATAAAATCATGAAATAAGAATAATTAAGGTGGTGAAGATAGAAAATAAAAGAAAGGAGCTTTTGGAAGGATGTTAACTCTTCTTTGGGTAACTCATTTTTCTTTGCACAAAATATCTTATGTGGTTTTATTTAGAATAAAGGTAGGATTCAAGAATGAATTTAGGGATTTTTAGTATCTATTTTTTTGGATCTTGTTTGATCCAAAGTTCCTTGAGAGGTGTGAGGAAGTGGTAGGGGTAAATACCTTTTTATAGTGGAGGAGGAGTGGCATTATTATAGATTTTTTAAAGGGAATTCCACCTACATTTTTACTATGAAAAGTGGATAAAATAATGGTATACATAAAATAAAATATAGTATTTGAAATAAATATTTCTAGAAAATGGATTTTGGACATGTTTCTAGGTTATGTTTTGCCTTAATTTTATGTCTTAATCCTTTATTAGGTTAATTTTTCTCTTAATCATTGTAAATAATTTTAATTACTTTCACTAATACTTTTTAAAAAAAACAAATTTGAACTTATTAAAAATTATAAATTATTTTGATTCAAAATATGGAATCCATTTTTTCAAATTTCAATCACATAATGAGTTTAAATTAATTTAAATTTAATCTTGTGGATGAAATGACGAAGCGGGTTTTTAAAGTAAAAATATTCAAAAGATTGGTAAGTTTTTATGTTGAATTTAAAGATGAAATTGATTAAAATGACCTATATTGGATTAATATATATATATATATTAGATATAATTTAATTTTATAACCAATCAAAAATATACATTATCCTTATAAATAAATTTGTTGAAAAAACAGTTTTGAATTAAAATCTAGTATTTTCCCTTATTAATCAAAAATTGAATCTTCACATAAAAATTCCAAAATTAAACCTAAGATAATTTTTATGATCCTATTTCAAAGATAATGTTTATTTTGACATATAGAATCAATAAAAGTTCTAAAATAGGATTTAAAATAGGTTCTCTATTAAAAGGTGGTAAAACTTATTTTATTAAAATATAGGTTTTTATGTATATTTTTGAGGTTATTCTTAACTCATACCAATAAAATATATTCAATTAAAGTAAAAAATATTTTATTTAATATATAAAATATATATTTAATTTATATAATTCTTCAATGGTAATTAATTTAATTTATTATGATATAATTCATTTGTGAGCATAAAGGTAATTTTTATAAAAATATTCCTTTTATATTCAATTGGTTCTTATATTCATTTCTAATTAATTCTTAACCAATGAATTCAAAAATGTATTCTCATAATTTCATTAATACTTATCATATACACCAACCTAATATCTAAGTTGTATCTTATTATGTTAAATAATAATATTTTGTTGTTCAGTAAAACTCATTCTTGCGTGTTAATCAATCCATCAAGGAATGACAGTCTTCCAAGTAAAATAATCTAAACTTGGTGTTCTATGTAGAGAATGTTAAAAATTATGTCACATATAGTGCATGATTAACTTGGTTTTGTGTATAATGTAATCCTAACTTAGTTATTTAATATAAAAAACTATTTTCAGTGTTCTGTGTAATGACAAATATTAAGAAGATTAACATAATTCGAAAAAAAATGTTTCAAAAAATCTCTGAGTGTTTCTTTCTATACCACTTAAAATGATATTATCCATCAAAATTTGTCTGGGTTATAAATAGTTTAATAATTGAATATTCCTTTCAAATAAACCCACATTATAAAGATAAATACTAAAACTTCCTTTAAAAACATAAATGTGGAAAGATAACAGTATCCCAAAGTAACATATAACTAGGTTTCCATAAACGAGAACATGGGTAGGAAGTGAAAACATGGATATGGAAGAAAAATATAACTATCAAATTCTGATGAAGGGTGATAGATAACATGTTTAGGGGAAATTTAACAATTAGAAATCCATAAATCCATGAGTATTTAAGGGCCCATTTGATTCATCGAAAATGAAGGTACTAGAATAAATTTTTTGGATTCAAGATCCATTTTACTAAATTTGATGAACTCTCACAAGAATATATAATTACTTGATTTTATTCCTATTCATATGCACAATATCACACTTTGGTTGTGCCTTTATATATTTCCACCTCATCTCTTTCCCTAATAAATAAAGGATATTTTTTTATTCCTAAAGTACTAATAGATCATGAGATCCATGACAATTCATCTCATCTGTCTTCAGTTACCATCAACGCAAAGTGGTTAGAATAGGTTATCCAATATTCAGAAATCCTCATGTGGTGAGATAATACTTTAATCTCAAAAAAATCATTCAAATTTTAACATAAACTTTCCATAAATGTTTAACCTTTTGAAAGATGAAAATAAACAAAAATATAAAGAAGGTCACTAAATCAACTTAATATTGATCCCCCATATATCACAATGTATCTCTTGGTTTTCAACTTCTAATAATGTGAATAACCTTATCATATTTTCTCTAGAAACACGGTAATAACCTAAATTACCATAAATCATTTTCAAAAACATTCATGCTTCCTTATTCTGAAGATTACTAGATATATTTTGTGAATCCAAGAAGTTGAAATCATCATCCATGATAACATAAACCACTTTTTCAACAAATTTTTTATCAGTTCTGAGGTCATAAATACTATCCAATTCCCTTTTTCAAAATCAATCATCTCTTTATCCAAGATAAAAAAAATCTCAACATCTTGGACACATGAACAGTTACCTTCCCTTAATCAAAATATAAATTTTATAATTATTCATCACCATTAAACATATCATTTTCACTACTTGATGAAAAACTTATACTCAAGATATTATATATATTTCATGATGCATATAACATATTCCTTGAATTCTAAAACCTATAAACTTTAATCATCCAACTTTATTCTTAAACCATTACATAGGCTTCATCATCTTATTACTTAATAACTATTTCATAGAATATGAAATATGAATCATGTATTAAGGTTTCTAACCCTCAATCCAACCATTATTATTACATTTAATTTAAATAATATTGGAATAAAATCTCATACCTTTCACATGTCACTTGCAGTCTCTTTATCTTTAGAAGTATAACTAATACTCAAGGACCTTCCTGCTTTTATTCATGATATTAACACTTAGAAAACATATTTTCATCATTTCCATACTTCTCATATCAGAAACATTCAATTTTTACCCAATTTCATATAGTTACCTCTATTTATTAAAATGACAAATCATAGTGTGAAAAACACCTATCATAGAAAAAACCACATAATCATGAAAAATTACTTATAGGATGTCTAAATAATGAAACATTCTTATTTAATCCATGAAAATGTACGTTTATACTAGGTTATTCATAGTGATATATTATTTAATTCCTTCATTATGGGTTGTAAATATTTTGTTAATTCCCAAATCATACCCCTGTGAGTATCAAACCAAGTGTTTAGTAAGGCCCATTTGTGTGTACCAGGTTATGCTCGAGTCAGGCCTGATGCACCTTGTAAAATTTGTTACTCCTATGCACATATGTTCCAAAACCATGTCCACTTGTATCATATATATAGGTATTTATTACTATAGAACTACTTACTCTATCCTTTACCAAAATTCCAAGACATTTTCTTAAATATTTCCTTATTTTTATACTTATCCTTAGAGACATCCCTATATATATCCTTAGAATTGTCCCTAGGGATATCACTAAAGTTTTATCATCCTATTTTCTAAAGGTTGATTAAAACATCACTATGATACTAAATATAACAAACCAATCTTAATTTACATGGATGTTACATAATTTTTGAGGAATAATTAAAAAATTACACAAACAGATGCCCAAATACCATATTATTTTAGTGCCTTTGGAAACATGGAAACATAAGAATTAGAACATGGGTGAGATAAATTATCTCCCACTAGGTTTTACATAACTATAAACCCTCTTATACATATTATATATAAAATATATCTTCATAAATTGGGAAAGGAAACACAAAAAGGGTGAGCTCAGATGCTCAGAATGGGTAAACAAGAGAGATATATAAGAATAAACATGAGCATACGGATATGAAAACATGATTATAACATTATAAGATTATACCTTTCATATTAATGATAATAAACATGAATCATGGAATAAATATTGACATTTTATAAGACATGAATCATAAGGGAAAAAGATCTAAACCATGAAATCATAATATAGGAATAAGACATTGAATTGTGGTATACTCATAAACATGTAACAACATACTATATAAGTTATGATGCATTGATTGAATTTATCAGGGAAATTCTTGAGGACTGCACCTACAAAACATGACACACACCTATCCCCTGTCCCATTCTTTTCCTTGTAAGGGATTGAGTTTCCCTATCCACCCATAATGAATCAGGTTTCCACATATTTTCATAGTGGATCAAGTTCCCCCATCTTACTATAGTGGATTGGGTTTCCCCATCTTCACATCTTCATGGGTACTACACCTACTAGGAGGGACACACCACTATCCCTAGTCACATTACTTTCATTGTAAGGGATCAGGTTTCCCCATCTTCCCATAGTGGATCAGTCTCATCGACATGATTCCCATAATTATCTCATGAGATATAAATATTTACCCAATGCATTAGAGAGAGATATATGTCCCTACCATCTTATAATGAATTAATACATAATTATTCAATAATATCATCAAAAATCATATCATAACCCACAAAATGAAATGTGTATCATAAACGTGTAATCATATCATAACCTATGGAAAAAGAAATAGTTTTCGTAATCATTTTATAAAAAAAACTCATGAAAAAAGTGGTTTTAATAGACATATAACCCATGAAAAATTAATGGGTTTCATAATAATTTAAATCATTAAAGAGAAACAGGTTTCATAACCATATACCCCTTTAAATGGAAATAGGTTTATTAACATAATTCCATAAAAACATAAATTATTTAGTAAAATAATATAAATTGATCCTTTTTGTCATTTCTTAGAAAGGAATGAGTATCATAAATATATGTTATCTTAAATGAAAAATAATTTTGAAATATATTTTAAAAACATTTCTTGGGGAAAATATCATTTCCTTATTGAAAATGTATTTTTAAAATATAAAACCTTTTGAAATGAATTTTATTTGAAAATACTTTGAAAATATAAAAATAAGTCTAGAAATCATTTTGAAAAAAAATATCATTGAAAATATATAAAATAATGTGGAAAATATTTTTGAAAACTTTCTTCCTTGAAAACTTATAAAAGAATTTGAAAACATTTTGAAAATCATTTTCCATGGAAGCTTATAAAAGAATATTAAAAACATTTTGAAAACCATTTCCCATGAAAATTTATATAATAAAGGTTGAAAATATTTTTAAAACCATTTTATTTTAAAATAATTTGAAAACATGTAAAATAAGATTTAAGATCACAGAAATCATTTTCATTAAAAAAAACCTTTTGAAAACATATAAAGTAATCTTTGAAAATAATTTAAAATATTTTTTTAAACATAAACAAAATTAAAAACCCTTTTTCTTTGAAAACCATTTTAAAATAAAAAACATTCTAGAATATTAGGAAAAAAAATCTTTAAAAAAATAACCATTTAAACTTATAAAGGATTCATCAAGTAAATGATGTTCATGATAACAAGTAATTCTATACATGATGAACATTACTTTTGCGCCTTAAAAGTTTAAAAATGTGCCTTGATCAAAAAATTACAAGAATATTCCTTTTAAAAAAACTAAAAAAGGAAATACATGGGAAATTTTTTAATTTAAACATTATAGTATAATATCAATACATTTTTTAAAATAATTTTAGAATACAAAATTTTGAAAGAACACAGAAATCTAATCAAAAAGATAAATAAGTTCAGATCTTCCTAAAAACATTTTCTTAATTATATTAAGTACCAAAGAGTGGGAAAATGGTACCATTAGTTGGATATAAAATGAATATATATAGGGTAAAAAACTTTATGATATTTATTTAGAGATGTATCATAAGATTTCATTAATGGAATCATTATCATAAACAACCATAATAAAGGATGAGATTATAGTAATAACCTATAACAACTTAGGTAACTTGGAATCATAATGTTATGGAAATAATATAATTAAATGAGACATAAAATATCATTAAATGAAATATATTCGTGATATAACATTTCAAAGGGATTATATATACCTCATAGAAAAATATAGGTGCATAACATGGCATTTTTCTCAAAGAAAGAAAATTGAGACAAAACTAAATTACCAATTTGGTAACCTTTGAAACATAAATCCCCATGAAAGAAATTTAATAAAATGGTTATTTAAATATAAATAAATTTAATTATAATAATCCTATTATAAATCCATGGGTAGTATATATAACACATATAATAAATTGTAGGTGAACATGGCTTGTGTCTCACGGAAAATAAAACTGAGACGAGAAAAACCTTACCATTGTAGTAACATTAGAATCATGGTCCCCATGAAATAATAACATATATTAAAGCTTTTAAAATAATTAAATAAATAAAATTAATTATTCAAAATTTCATAGGGTAGTATATACACCACATAAAAGATGAAAGTAGTGAATATTGCATGTATCTCACAGAAATAAAAAGTAAGTTGAAATTCCCTTACCTTAAGTCGTGAATTTATTCATACACGTTAAAACCTCATGTATAAAAAATATATTTTTATTATAAATATACTATATAACCATATTATTTTATAAAATACTATATATGATTTTTTTTATGACTTTATATTACACATTTATTAACAACTCCATGTTAATGTTATGTTTCGGGTAATATCCACTTTATTTTTCATATATGTTTTGACATGTTATTATTGATCTTATTAAATAGATCATGATTTAATTATTTATAGAATGTAAAATATGGTGTATATATAATATATACTCAGTATATATGTATTTATAAAAATTTATATTGAATATATTTATGAAATGGAATACACAATTTATGGAGATGGTGGGTCGTACGTACGCATGAACATTGTTTGCATTTTATTATCATATGAATGAATGAAATTAAATGAAATATATGTGTATATATTAATTATAATTATAATAGCACTATAAACTCTTATATATCATATAATTTCACTAGACTCATCCTAAGTACATTCCATGTAAGGTGTGAACGAATCACATAGCTTTGAGGAGGCGGTAGTCCACACTTCCCCAAACAAAATTATCATTCGTACAAAAAATTGAAATAATGATGGTATGAGTTATTTAATAATTCTATAAGAATAAATAAATCATAAATATTATATATTAAATATGAAAAAATAGTTTCTATTATAATTCATAACCATGTTGGGTGGTAAAAAAAATAAACAACATCATTTCGTGAGTCGGTAGTTCATCGTACATAAGAATGGTAAGTTCGTGTCATGAACCACCTTCTTTTAGATGAGGGAAGGGACAAAAAACTACCAGAACCTTCCTTATTCATGTTTATGTAGAGATAATGACCCCTGAGTCCTTCCTTTAATAGGCCCGAGAGTGGCGACTAGCACCAAGGGTATAGAATCTCACATAATATAGAAGGCATTACCCTTTTTATAGAACAAGATCGGGAGATAAGATGGTAAGTCCCAATAACACTGAGAACTAAAGATAAAGTAAAGCCAAAAATCTATCCCCACATGCATGTTAAAAATAAACTGATACAAAGAATAATAAAACTATGAAGTAAAGTACCAAAATAAAGAAAAGTAGTAATGAAAACTCCTGATACCTGACCTAGTAAGGTCTGTTATGGTACTCAAAGTCCTCCTAGAAACCTGAATGTAGTTTTATATAAATAGGAGTATACAAGTATACTCAGTAGGGAAAGAAAAAGCTCCCGTGCACAAGTAAGGATACATTCTAATGCCCCGTGAGAAAAATAGAGGTAATCAAAACACCTAGTAAGGAAAACTATCCACCCATCCTCACCAAGGAACACTCCCCAAATAAGAAAATACATGTAAAATAATATTAATAGCACATTAATATTTATGTACCATGCACCACTTTCCCACTATTTATTTAGAAAATTTTATGCATCATACCTCCCCCAAAAATCCCACTACATTCCCACTACCACCCCCAACAACAACCATATGGGTCATCCCAACCGCACGTTTATCCCAATCGCAAACACTTGGGCTACCAAAACCACACATAACCACACCCACAGACACCTAGGGCATAATAACCACTGCAACACCTGAAGACACCTAGGACAGAACAACCGCTGCCACACCTAAAGATACATGGGACTCATCCCAAAGACACTTGTGAAACAAACCTTCCCACACATACCTGGACCAACTCACCACAACACACCATGCTCAGAGAGTCTTGGTCCATAATGAACCTCAGGCCGTCACAGCCTGCCTGAAAATTCTTAGGCTACGTGGTATTGGGAGAAAAAAGGAGCTAGTGACCATCCACTCATAGGAATGTAGGGAAAAACACCCTCCCCCATGAAATAAGGGTGTTTTCATGAAGTGATCAACATGGGTAGGGTTCATATAAGAAACCCAAGAACTAAATTTTATATATATATGTAATCAAGAACTCATCCAAACCTAAGGGTCCTGAAAACAATAACTATCCTACACACAACCACACTTGCTGATACCCCTACATGTACAAGTACACAAAAACCACAACCAGAGCACAACCCACTTCTAGAAAATAGTTCCCCATTGTATTTGTTCTCGTTATCATGTTCAGGTGATTCCATTTAAATATTTCTTTACTACTGGGCAACTAACAGGAATAACCACAAGCCAAAACAATAACTGAAATAAAACATCCAATCAAAAATTTAAGCATTAACTCTTAGTTCTCTTGTAAATAACAACATCAAAGTGGGATCTGTGAGATCACTTGAAGTATTGGAACCAAACCAAGACCCAACTTACCGGGTCTAGAACATTTACTGTTAACTCCACACAACCTTATATTTACAACCAATAGCCTCTCAACCAGATATTCCATTCCCCTATATGTCTCCCCACAAACATTAAATAGATAAACCATGCATATCACTAGAACAGAGCAAGGGATTTTTAAGATTTATACAAAACTGTTCATTAAGTTCTTTCTTTCTGTTTGGTTATCTATGGTGATCATACAAGGGTTATTATTTATCATAAATCCATTTAATAAACCAAGTTTACATGATTAATCAATTTCCATGTTACAGTTATTCAATCACAAGATTATCTAAAAAATGGACCACCAACGGCCCCGGTTTTCAGTGGACATGAGCCCATAAAATTCACAACATAAAAATTAAGTTAAAATACAATCACATCGTCATCTTTCCCACCCATTTATTCTTTAAAATTCTTTTTATTATCTTTCTTAAAGTTTTTTTAATCTTTTTTCTGAGGGAACATCATCATACCCACCCCTCATGATGTACAATAAATAGATATGGAGGAAAAACCCCTACCTAGATGACCAAAGACCAAAGTTCCTTCTTTTTCCAAGAATAGTGGATGCACCACTTGAAGGAAGAACTCTAGGGATGAGTGGGAAGGGCTCCAAAATGGGTGCACAATTCGTCTCGAGAGGAATTATTGAGGCGCACTTAGAGAAACTAAAAGGAATAAGGAAGAGAGGATCTTGGCTTAAGAAGAGGTCAGATCCTAAAATCAGGGAGACCATTTTGAAGTACTTAAAATCTTGATCGTGGATCAACCATGTGGATTAGTGGTTTAACACATTGTAATTAATTGAGATTTAGTAAATCTTCTCTGAAACGATGGAGATAGACCAGTAGATGGTTGTGAGTTAATAGATTAACGTTAAATAGAGAAAAACATGGGAAAGGGGTGAAACTGAAAAAACTGGGAAAAACTGGAACACACAACAAAGGGTTTGACACTGATAAATAGGCCATATATTTTGGTAAATCAAGGGTCTCCCAACTCATAAGAGATTTAAAATATCATTTATGGGCTTTAAAATGGCCTAAAATTATTTTAAAAGAGGCATTAAAACACTTTTATGTTAAAAGATACATTACGGGAGTGAAACTGGAAAGTCTGAGAGAAACCAAAAAAGACACACCGATGGATGAGTCACTGAAACCCTGGAACTGTCGCTCTATCACTAATGCCCTGGAACTGATGCTAATTGGTTCCACTGATGGCTGATCAGAGCCACCGTTCATTCGACCTGAAATTTGCCAAACTCCCCAATGAGTCACTGATGGTCCCCAAAATGCCGCAATCATCTAGATTTGGAAAAGTAATGGACTAGGAGGGTTCATTTCATTACATCAGATACCTCTCAAACTATTTTTTTCCCTCGATAATTCAAGAGTAAACTTGAAGAAAAGATAGGGGTCCAAACAATCACCTCATAAGATACCTCTCAAGGACAAACCACCCTAGGATTGTTCAAAATCTGGAATAAAACCTCAACATCTAGGGAAATATATCTCACATATATCTCATGAACAACTATGGAAACACTACCACTCTTATCCCCTAAGTAACCACACAAACATAGAAAGGTTACACCATCTAGACATGTGGATTAGGGATCTCCTTCCTCCTCATAAAGATACTATCCACTTTGGGTGGCACTTACTCATCTGCTTGGGATTAATTACATCCACATTAATTCATCTTTATTAGGGATCAGGTCCTCCCCTCCCCATAGTCATGAATTTTTACCCAAAACAGAGAACTGGGAAACAAATTTTCATACAATAAGGAGGGTCAAATATTATATCATAAGCAAGGCACAAAGAAAACACAAGATCAAAACTCAGAATAGCTCTGGGTACTATGCATGCATCTATGCCTCCCATTCCTAGGTACTCTTATCAAGGCCACCATGCCTCCACAACACAAGAACCAAGGGAATGGTATATCCACAGAGCACCTTCTCCTTATGATCCTCGATTCTCATCGGTCTCTCCATGAATGTTGCATCGTCCTCGATATCCAACTCTCCCGAGTCAAGGATGTGGGAGTCATTATGTAGATACTGATGGATCTGAGATACATGGAAGACGTTATGGATACTCTCTAATGGAGGAGGTAATACTTGATGATATTTCACCATGATGACTCATTCCAACACCTTAAAGGGTCTGATGAACCAGGAGAAATCTCACTCCCCCTGTCAAACCTATGTTGTCCACACTGAGGGGAGACCTTTAAGAACACATGGTCCTCAACCTTGAACTCAAAGGGTCTCATCCTATGATTGGAATATCACTTTTTCCAGTCCTAAGCCGTTATCATCCTCTCATGTACAAGATAAACCTTCTCTTTTGTACTCTACACCACCTTTGGGGCAAGAACACCTGCCTCCCCAACCTCTGTCCAACACACGAGTGAATGGCACGATCTTCCATACAAGAATTCAAATGATTCCATTACAATTGTAGAGTGATATATATTTTTTAAGAAAAATCTAACAGAGGAAATTTTCATACCTATGATCCTCCGAAGTCCAAAACACAAGCTCACAGCATATACTCCAACATCTGGATGGTCTTCTTTGTCTGCCCATCTGTTTGAGGGTGGAAAGTAGTGCTAAGGAATAGTTGGGTTCTAAAAGCACCATATAATCTCTTCCATACTCATGAAGTAAAGAGTTTATCTCAATCAAAAACGATAGTTTTGGGAACTTTGTACAGTCACAGAACTTCACCCGTGTACTTTAATACTAAGGTATCCACTGCGCTTGACTCCTTAATCGCTAAGAAGTGAGCTGATTTCATCAATCGTTCAACCACTACCCAGATCGAATCACTTACTCCCTCATCCTTGGATAGTCCTATGATGAAATCCATTGAAATATCATCCCACTTCCACTTGGTAACATCTAAAGGCTGCAACAGACCACTGAGAACACGGTGTTCAGCCTTCACCTGCTGACACATGAGGCACTTTTCCACAAACTCCACCACTGCCCACTTTAATCTGGGCCACCAATAATGACCTCTCAATCCCCAATACATCTTGGAAACTCCTAGGTGTAACTCTAGGGGTGAGTTATAGAACTCCCTGAGAACTCCCTCGCGCATCGCTATTGGGACAAAGAGCTTCCCACAAAACACCATCTGATTCAGACTATCCTCTGACCATCATTCCAAAGAATCACCATAGCTAACACGATCACACATCACTTCAGCCTCAAAGTATCCCCACTGAGACTCCTCCACCATTTGTACCAAGGAAGACTATACTATCATCTAAAATAGATATCCTCTACCATCCTCCACTCTCATGCTCAGATGTAAAGCAGCCAACTCCTCTATTTCTTTCTAAGCATCTATTGACTCCCAAACCACATGCTTTTGTTACTTCCTACTCAAGGAATCGGACACCACGTTCCTCTTTCCAGAGGTGTAGAATATCTCAAAATCTTATTCCTAAATAAACTCCATCCACCTCCACTACCACAAGTTCAGGTCTCACTGGGAGAAGACGTACCTCAGGATATTGTTATCTGTGAAGACCATAAAGTGTTCCCTGATGAGGTAATGCCACTAAAAATTCATCGCGAATGAAACCACTACAAGTTCCAAGTCTTGGGTGGCATAGTTACGTTCATGAGTTCATAACATTCTAGGCCCATAAAAGATCACTCCCCATTGTTTCATCATCACACACCCTAAGCCTAGACTAGATGCATCACAGAACACTTCAAATGTTACCCCTTTCTCTGGAAACCTCATCAATATGGAACTGACTAGCTTCCCTTTCAGATAAATAAAAGTTTAGTCACTGCTCATTCCATACGAACATCTGGTCTTTTCTGTTCAAGGCCATCAAATGTGCTTCTACTCAAAAGAAGTCAGGTATGAACCCTCAGAAGTAACCTACCAATCCCAAGAAACTATGAACCTCTACCTTGTTCTTGGGTGCTACCCAAAAAATAACCACTTAAAAATTCGATGGATTAATTTCTATTCCATGTTGGGATACCATGTTTCCAAATAAGTGCACCTATTGTGTCCAGAACTTGCACTTGGAAAACTTCTCGTAGAGTTGGTTGTAAAGACCCGTAAAATTCAAGGGAAATTTTTTTTTTCTTAATTTTCTTTAGAATTTTACAAGAGCGCGGTTTCAGACGGCACCTGATTCCGAGGCCCGGAGTGCCCGGAATTAATTTCCGAAGTTTGGCTCGGGTACGTTCAGTGAACGAACGAGCAGGAATTTCTAACTTTTGATCCGGTGCTCGGAATTGAAATCCGAGGGCACCGATGAACTCGCAGCGCCGATATTCGCTTAAAGAGACCTTTTCGGGAGTTGTGTTTGTTGTGAGTTGAAAGTTAGTTTTGGGGTTTTTCAGTTGAGTTAAATAAAATTTGTGTAAGACAAATTTTATTTTAACTTATTAAAAACCTACAAAAGGAGGTTGGAAGTGGGACCCACACCCACTTAACCTCCCTTGGGAGGATTAAGTGTGGTGGGGCCCACACGAACCCCTAATTCTTTTCAAATTCCCTAACCCCTCTAAACCACCTCTTAATTGCGTAACTCTTCCCTACTTTATTTCTTGCCAACCTATCTCTTCATTTAATTTTGTCAACTCTAGATTTAATTAATGAATTGAATTCAACTATTGAATTTTTGAAAGGTTGGCAAAGTGAAAATAAAATAAGGTGTAGCTTATTTTATTTTGGGTTGATCGTTTGTCTTCTGGAGAGGTGGAGAACTCCTCTTCTTCTTCTTCAAACTCAACGAAGAACGCGAAGAACGTCGTTCTTCAACGAAGAACTTCTCCGCCGAAGAACACGGTTCATCCGCGACGCCGTATCCGCGACGCGACATACTTCTTCCGCGTCATCTCTTCCGCGACGGTTTTCCGCGACGAACGCCATCGACAACGACTCTTCCTCCGCGACACCGATATTTCACGACTACGTCAACGTGCGACTATCGAGGTAGAGGTTCTTGAGTTCATTGTTTTCTTTATAATTTGACTTTCCTCAAGACTTGACGAGGAACGCTCTTTTTCCGACGAAGAACGTCGCACCTCCTTTCTTCGTTCACCGTGACAACGAAGGGGACGCCACCTCTTCTTCGGACAACCTTCGTCGGCGTGCAAGTTTCGCCAACGACGTATCTCTTCGGGCATATCTCTTCGTCAACGGATTTGACGAACAACGACCGCGACGCCCGACCTCCGCGACGCCGTCTTCCGCGGAACGTAGACGAATCTTCGAATCTTAAACCCGAGGTAGGGGTTGTTGTTTTCATTTTGGTTTCCTTATTCCTTTTCTTGCTCGTGGATCGCATGTCTACGTGAGGCATTTAATTATTTTTATATAAGTGTTATTGTTAACGCGAGGGGGGCCGGACCGCACGAACACGGCCGAACCCCCCTCCATCGTTCATGTTTATTTTTGCGGAAGAAAGCAAGTGGCGTGGTGCCGTCGCACCACGCGGATGAACGTGCTTATATTTTACGCGGCGCCGTCGCGCTACGCCAAGGAAAAATCTTCAAGAACGAGACGTCGTCGCGCCGCGTTGAAAGGATTCATGGCACGGCGAAAGGGGCGCGGTGACGTCACACCGCGCCGGACGACGAACACCGCGGCCGGTTCCGGGCCGCGGCGGGACGAGGAGACCGCGGCCGGTTCCGGGCCACGGCGGAAGAGAAGACCGGCGGCCGGGCCGCCGGCGTCGGAAGCCGAGGAGGGGACCGGAATATCCGGTCCCGTTGGAGAAAACCGGCCGGCCAGCTGGCCGGCCGGATGTCTTTAAACCGGGGGAAATAATTCCCCCGGCCAGCACATAAAACCCCCCTCTTTAAGAGGGGGGCGGTTCCATGAAAGGGGGGGCAGCAGCCCCCCGGTTTGACCCTCCAAAACCGGCCCCCACGTGGGGCCGTTTTGTTACCCAGGCGCGGCACAAAGGCCGCGCCACCTTGAAGAAGCGGGGGCTTAGCCCCCCGCGTGCCACCCACGTGCGGCGCCAGGCGCCGCCGCCGCCGCCGCCGCGCCGCCCCGGGGGGGGGGGGGTCGGGCCGGGTCGGCCCGGAACCGGACCCCCCCGTTTCGAACCAGATTTGGTTTTTCGCCCATAACTTGAGCCTCGGACCTCCGAATGACGAACCGTCTGCGGCAACGCGATCCTTGGATCGAGACGGTCGTTTCGGTATATCTCACTCAAGGTTTCGGGTTACTTTGAGTTCGGCCGGGTTGGTTCGTTCACGAAACCAACCGGGCCTTCGGAGCGGAAACGCTCATATCTTGAGCTACGGACGTCCGATTGACGTGCCGTCAGCTGTGTTGTGTCCCTCTTAGTGAGACGAATCTTTTGGCATACTCCGCCCGAGGTTTGGACGCAGGTGGAGTACGGTCGGGTTGGTTTTGCCTTAAAAACCAACCGGGCCCCGGAGACGAAAATGCCAATAACTCTCAGACCGGGCGTCCGATCGACGCGCCGTCTGTTGCGTTGAGTTCCTGTTGACGATACGGAACTTTTGGATACATCAACTCTCGTCTTTGTGACAGTTGATGTATCAGCCTCTCGGCTCGTGGAGCGGACCCTCCGAACGAGCTTGCTATGTGCGGGAACCCTAGTGCTGGCTGCGACTGTTCTACTGCTACGACTGCTACTGTGACTTCGACGACGACAGTACAGAGATCCTGTGTGGATTCGACGACGACGACTACAGCACTCAGCGATCCTACGTGGATCAGTGCTACAGGTCCTGTGTGGGCCCGATCCTGTGTGGGTCCTTGCGCTCAGCGGTTCTGTGTGAGCCAGCGCCTACAGGTTCTGTGTGAGCCCGATCCTGTGTGGGTCTTTGCGGGGGTTAGTTACCTATCGATCCTTCGTGGGTCCGACGACTTAGATGGATCAGTGATCATCTTTATCGTCCCTGAAGAAGTATTCCTGTGTGAGCTGAATCCTGTTGCTTTCCTGTGTGGATTGTGTTGTGCAATCCTGTGTGGATTATGTATTACTTTCCTATGTGGAATACGTATACTTTCCTGCGTGGACTGAGTTATACTTGGGCTCGGAGGTTAGAGTGTATTTGAATTGATGACTTAGGTATATGTATGGGCATATACCTAAGCAGTGTCGGTTGTTACTTCGTGGTTTATCCTTTGTGGATTTGAGAGACCTTCAGGGGTCTCGGGGTCCCTACTGAGTAGCTTATACTCACCCCTGCACGGGCTTTGCCCGCACTACGTTGTGTTGGTTGCAGACGACGGACATCGTTGACCTTAGCTGAGGCTTGCACAGCGGGACGGTACCCGGAGGTGGACCACTGGGCGGGACGTGCTCGGAGCGGACGGCGGGACCCGTGGAGCAGAGGAGCTTTCTGTACCCACCCTTCAGGTGGGATTTCCAGTGGACAGCTCGGAGTAGCGGCTTTTACTTTTCAGTTGCTGTTTTTCCCTTTCGAGTTGTACTTTACTTTCAGTTTGGGTTTGTATTCTGGCCCATTTACTTTTCCGCACTTTCAGTCGTACTCTGCTTATTTAGTGTTTACTTTCCGCTTGTTTACTCTGTGGTGTGTGTTTACTTTTCAAAGGCAATGCCTTCCCTTTTTACCGGGATTTACGCCTTGGTGCTAGTCGCCAGCCCCTGGCCTATGGAAGGCGGGCTTGGGGTAGTCACGGCACGGACCCCGAGGGAGGGTCGTGACAAATTGGTATCAGAGGAGTTCGGTTCTACCGCGAACTCTGATCTTTTCTGTGTGAAGCAATAATGTTTAGCGTATTGAGTGTAGTTATCAGTCCAGGGAGTCCAGTGTTGGTGCGGCGGCCGACGTATCCGTACACCAGGACCCTGACTTCTGATTTCCGACTTAATGCACGAAAACATTGATTGCGTGTGTGTTTCAAAGTTTTCTTTGTGATTACTTATATCAGCTCACCAGGTATACTGTTCTAACCGTGGCGCACCTGTTTCCTTTCAGGATGGCCCCACGACGGCAGCCAGCTAGGGTTCCGAGAGTCGAGCGAGACGACAGCCCACCGAGCGACGTGGCCTCGGTGCAGGGCCCTTTTCCAGTAGTGGCACCGGCGGTAGCTTTACCCGCCGATCCCCCGATGCTTCCAGCAGCAGCCGCTGACGATGCACGTCGCCTCAGCGCACTGCATGAGTTTCAGCGCCAGCGACCGCCCAGGTTTCGCGGGGAGACGGATCCCCAGGCAGCAGAGGACTGGCTGGAGGCAGTGGTTCGAGTGTTTAGGCTAGTGAGGACACCAGCAGACCTCATGGTGATCCTCGCTGCGAGCCTACTACACGCAGCAGCAGGACGATGGTGGAGCTTGATGCTCCAGGTGCACGATGAGGCATCCTTGCTCTGGACGGACTTCGAGAGCCTCTTCCGCTCTGAGTTCGTCCCGGCCACCCTCCGAGCGGTGCGCATCTAGGAGCTTCTACAGCTGCGACAGGGCAGCATGACGGTCGCTCAGTACTCGGCGAGATTTACCGATCTCTCGCGCTACTCGACCGACATGGTACGGGACCCATTCTTCCGGGCCCGGACCTTCGAGCAGGGTTTGAGACACGAGATCAGGGCAACGCTGATCTCCCTTAGCATACCGACTCAGACAGGAGTACTGGAGCGGGCTCTTCTGATCGAGAGCTTCCTTGCTGAGTCTACACTAGCACAGCGACCCACCGCAGGGCGGCACGTGGCAGAGTCATCCGCAGCAGGCAGTCGACGGATGACTCAGGGGTCCAGGCAGACCAGACCTTCAGGCAGACGACCTCAGGGCACTGGCTCAGCAGTGCGGGGCACACAGCGCGGAGCCAGTCTTACGAGAGGCAGACAGTGCTACTCGTGCGGCGGGCAGGGCCACATGGCTCGCGACTGCCCGACCCGTCGTGCCGAGGAGCAGCAGTCAGTTGATGGACCACCGAGGCAGAGGCAGAGGGTCGACCGTGGCGGTCCGCAGGGAGGAGGCGGACGAGGCAGAGGAGCTGGACGAGCAGCTGGTGGTGGCCGACGCTTTGAGGCTCTACCACCACCACCACCAGGAGGTCCACCCCGACCACAGGGAGCTGGCGGGCAGTGACAGGCACAGCTCCAGGCAGCAGAGGCCTACGACCACGGCGCACCCGAGATGATTCAAGGTACTATCTGTGTCTATTCCACCCTTGCTGCAGTTCTTATAGACACAGGAGCGAGTCATTCTTTCATAGCCGCTGCCCTTGTTCGGAGCTCGGAGATTCCGACAGAGCCGTTGGCTCGATCCTTACGGCTAGAGACTCCTACGGGAGCAGACTCGATGATTACACACTGGTGCCGGCAGTGTGAGCTTACTCTAGGAGGCGAGATCTTCGGCTGGGATCTTCTTGTAGCAGCGTCGAGGCCTTACGACGTCATCTTGGGCATGGATTGGCTGTCTACGGTCCATGCACAGATTGACTGTTTTAGGCGCAAGGTGCGATGTGTACGCACCGACGGGAGCAGGTTCACCTTCACCGGCGAGAAGGGAGCCTTAGCAGCACAGGATGGACTTCCGCGGAGGAGAGGACAGCCCATTACTCATCAGTTGGCTAGCCTTATCCTTGGAGCAGTTGACGTGCGGAGTCCTGGTTTTCCTGCAGTGGTGGATCAGTTTGCGGACGTTTTTCCCGACGATGTTCCAGGGCTACCTCCTCGCAGAGAGGTAGACTTTTATATTGACTTGTACCCCGGGACAGCCCCGATATCCACTCCAGCATATCGGATGGCCCCCGCCGAGCTTCGAGAGCTACGGGTACAGTTGGAGGACTTGCAGGGCAAGGGGTTCATCCGACCCAGTGTTTCACCCTGGGCTTCCCCGATATTGTTCGCCAAGAAGGCGGACGGGAGCTTGCGACTTTTTGTTGACTATCGTCGCCTGAACCAAGTGACAGTGAGGAACAAGTATCCGCTACCGAGGATTGATGACCTCTTTGATCAACTCAAGGGAGCACGGTGGTTCTCGAAGATAGACCTCAGGTCAGGCTATCATCAGCTCAGAGTCAGAGATGAGGATGTGCAGAAGACGGCCTTCAGATGTCGGTATGGCCACTATGAGTTCTTGGTTATGCCTTTCGGTGTAACCAATGCTCCAGCAGTGTTCATGGCTCTCATGAACAGGATCTTTCAGCCATACCTCGATCGGTTTGTCGTGGTCTTCATCGACGACATCCTGATTTACTCTACGACAGAGGAGGAGCACGCCTATCACTTGCGGGTTGTTCTTGACACACTGCGAGAGCACCAGCTTTATGGTAAGATCTTGAAGTGCCAGTTCTGGATACGTGAGGTCCACTTTTTGGGACACGTTATCTCTGAGGCGGGAGTTGCAGTGGATCCCGCGAAGATTGAGGCTGTGTTAGCATGGGAGCCACCCAGGAGCGTGACTGAGGTTCGGAGTTTCTTGGGACTAGCTGGATACTATCGGAGATTTGTGCCGAACTTCTCCAGAGTTGCGGCATCACTCACAGCTTTGACGAAGAAGGGGAAACCCTTCGTGTGGTCAGACAGTTGTCAGCAGAGCTTCCAGGAGCTGAGGCAGAGATTGACTAGCGCACCTATCTTGAGGTTGCCTGAGGAGGGAGTAGGGTACGTAGTCTACTGCGATGCATCAGGGACCGGACTCGGATGTGTTCTGATGCAGGAGCGGGCCGTGATCACCTATGTATCACGTCAGTTGAGGCCGCATGAGCAGAACTACGCTACCCATGACCTGGAGTTAGCAGCAGTGGTCTTCGCTCTGAAGACATGGCGACACTATCTGATGGGCGAGCGCTTTACAGTCTTTTCCATTCATCAGAGTCTCAGGTATATCTTCTCGCAGAAGGACCTGAACCTGAGACAGCGACGATGGATCGAGTTCCTCCAGGACTATGACTTTGAGATAGTCTATACTCCTGGGAAGGGGAACATAGTAGCCGATGCCCTCAGCAGGAGGACGTGCATTCAGCTACTCGAGGAGGCGACGGAGCAGCTAGCCTCTTTGCAGATATCCTTCGTGGATAGAGATGGAGCAGCCTTTCTTTAGTCTCTCACAGTCACTCCTCCACTACTGCAGTGAGTCAGGGAGGCACAGCATGGGGACGCTGACTGTGAGACACGGCGTGCACAGATATCCTCGGGACAGGCACCTGATGGTTTCTCCCTTGGAGTAGAGCACGACATCCTTTTCAGAGGACGTACCATGGTACCAGTCGCATTGCGAGAGGAAGTGCTGAGAGAGTTTCACACTTCTCCTTTGGCGGTACATCCTGGAGTGGCGAAGATGTACCAGGACCTCAGACGACAGCATTGGTGGCCGGGCATGAAGAAGGCTGTAGCAGAGTTCGTTTCTCGATGCCTTACCTGTCAGCAGGTGAAGGCAGAGCATCAGGTACCAGCAGGCTTGGTACAGCCCTTGGAGGTTCCGGAGTGGAAGTGGGACGACATATCTATGGACTTCGTGACTGGACTTCCACGCACATCCAGAGGTCACGACTCCATCTGGGTGATTGTTGACCGACTCACCAAGTCGGCACACTTCTTACCCATCAGAGAGCAGGGCTCAGTTGAGAGCTTGGGATGTCTCTACGTTCAAGAGATTGTGCGGCTCCACGGCGTGCCATCATCTATCGTTTCCGATCGAGATGCCCGCTTTACTTCCCGGCTTTGGAAGGGGTTACAGGAGGCGTTCGGGACGCAGCTACGCCTTAGCACAGCTTTTCACCCTCATACGGATGGTCAGACGGAGAGGACCATTCAGACACTCGAGGACATGCTCCGTGCCTGTGTCCTCGACTTTGGTCGTAGCTGGGAGGACCACCTACCCTTGGTGGAGTTCGCGTACAACAACAGCTACCACTCCACCATCGGGATGGCACCGTACGAGGCGTTGTACGGCCGACCATGTAGATCTCCTTTGTGCTGGACAGACCCTGGGGAGTCAGCACTGGTGGGACCGGAGATGGTCCAGGCCACGACAGAGAAGGTCCAGGTCATCCAGGAGCGGATGAGGACAGCTCAGAGCCGGCAGAAGTCATACGCTGATAGGAGGCGGAGGCCACTGGAGTTCGAGGATGGCGACCACGTCTTCTTGCGGGTCTCACCTCGACGTGGTATTCGGAGATTTGGCCGAGGCGGCAAGTTATCTCCGCGCTTCATCGGACCTTTCCAGATTCTCAGCAGGATTGGTGAGGTGGCTTATCGCCTGGCTCTACCACCTCAGTTGCACCGGGTGCACGACGTCTTCCACGTATCCCAGCTGAGGAGATACGTGCACGACCCGATGCACATCATTGATCATGGGGAGCTTGACGTTGACGATGGGGCGACTTTTACGGAGGTCCCGGTGAAGATAGAGGATCGACAGGAGCGGGTCCTACGTGGGCGATCGATTCCTCTTGTGCGCATCAGATGGCAGCATGGGAATCTCCAGGAGAGCACATGGGAGCGGGAGGCTCAGATTCGTGCTCAGTACCCTCATTTGTTTCCCTAGTTTTTGATGTATCTTTACGGGGACGTAAAGCCCTGAGGTGGGAGTAATGTAAAGACCCGTATAATTCAAGGGAAATTTTTTTTTTCTTAATTTTCTTTAGAATTTTACAAGAGCGCGGTTTCAGACGGCACCTGATTCCGAGGCCCGGAGTGCCCGGAATTAATTTCCGAAGTTTGGCTCGGGTACGTTCAGTGAACGAACGAGCAGGAATTTCTAACTTTTGATCCGGTGCTCGGAATTGAAATCCGAGGGCACCGATGAACTCGCAGCGCCGATATTCGCTTAAAGAGACCTTTTCGGGAGTTGCGTTTGTTGCGAGTTGAAAGTTAGTTTTGGGGTTTTTCAGTTGAGTTAAATAAAATTTGTGTAAGACAAATTTTATTTTAACTTATTAAAAACCTACAAAAGGAGGTTGGAAGTGGGACCCACACCCACTTAACCTCCCTTGGGAGGATTAAGTGTGGTGGGGCCCACACGAACCCCTAATTCTTTTCAAATTCCCTAACCCCTCTAAACCACCTCTTAATTGCGTAACTCTTCCCTACTTTATTTCTTGCCAACCTATCTCTTCATTTAATTTTGTCAACTCTAGATTTAATTAATGAATTGAATTCAACTTTTGAATTTTTGAAAGGTTGGCAAAGTGAAAATAAAATAAGGTGTAGCTTATTTTATTTTGGGTTGATCATTTGTCTTCTGGAGAGGTGGAGAACTCCTCTTCTTCTTCTTCAAACTCAACGAAGAACGCGAAGAACGTCGTTCTTCAGCGAAGAACTTCTCCGCCGAAGAACACGGTTCATCCGCGACGCCGTATCCGCGACGCGACGTACTTCTTCCGCGTCATCTCTTCCGCGACGGTTTTCCTCGACGAACGCCATCGACAACGACTCTTCCTCCGCGACACCGATATTTCACGACTACGTCAACGTGCGACTATCGAGGTAGAGGTTCTTGAGTTCATTGTTTTCTTTATAATTTGACTTTCCTCAAGACTTGACGAGGAACGCTCTTTTTCCGACGAAGAACGCCGCACCTCCTTTTTTCGTTCACCGTGACAACGAAGGGGACGCCACCTCTTCTTCGGACAACCTTCGTCGGCGTGCAAGTTTCGCCAACGACGTATCTCTTCGGGCATATCTCTTCGTCAACGGATTTGACGAACGACGACCGCGACGCCCGACCTCCGCGACGCCGTCTTCCGCGGAACGTAGACGAATCTTCGAATCTTAAACCTGAGGTAGGGGTTGTTGTTTTCATTTTGGTTTCCTTATTCCTTTTCTTGCTCGTGGATCGCATGTCTACGTGAGGCATTTAATTATTTTTATATAAGTGTTATTGTTAACGCGAGGGGGTCCGGACCGCACGAACACGGCCGAACCCCCCTCCATCGTTCATGTTTATTTTTGCGGAAGAAAGCAAGTGGCGTGGTGCCGTCGCACCATGCGGATGAACGTGCTTATATTTTATGCGGCGCCGTCGCGCTACGCCAAGGAAAAATCTTCAAGAACGAGACGTCGTCGCGCCGCGTTGAAAGGATTCATGGCACGGCGAAAGGGGCGCGGTGCCGTCACACCGCGGCCGGTTCCGGGCCGCGGCGGGACGAGGAGACCGCGGCCGGTTCCGGGCCGCGGCGGAAGAGAAGACCGGCGGCCGGGCCGCCGGCGTCGGAAGCCGAGGAGGGGACCGGAATATCCGGTCCCGTTGGAGAAAACCGGCCGGCCAGCTGGCCGGCCGGATGTCTTTAAACCGGGGGAAATAATTCCCCCGGCCAGCACATAAAACCCCCCTCTTTAAGAGGGGGGCGGTTCCATGAAAGGGGGGGCAGCAGCCCCCCGGTTTGACCCTCCAAAACCGGCCCCCACGTGGGGCCGTTTTGTTACCCAGGCGCGGCACAAAGGCCGCGCCACCTTGAAGAAGCGGGGGCTTAGCCCCCCGCGTGCCACCCACGTGCGGCACCAGGCGCCGCCGCCGCGGCCCGCCGCCGCCGCCGCCGCGCCGCCCCGGGGGGGGGGGGGGGGTCGGGCCGGGTCGGCCCGGACCCGGACCCCCCCGTTTCGAACCAGATTTGGTTTTTCGCCCATAACTTGAGCCTCGGACCTCCGAATGACGAACCGTCTGCGGCAACACGATCCTTGGATCGAGACGGTCGTTTCGGTATATCGCACTCAAGGTTTCGGGTTACTTTGAGTTCGGCCGGGTTGGTTCGTTCACGAAACCAACCGGGCCTTCGGAGCGGAAACGCTCATATCTTGAGCTACGGACGTCCGATTGACGTGCCGTCAGCTGTGTTGTGTCCCTCTTAGTGAGACGAATCTTTTGGCATACTCCGCCCGAGGTTTGGACGCAGGTGGAGTACGGTCGGGTTGGTTTTTCCTTAAAAACCAACCGGGCCCCGGAGACGAAAATGCCAATAACTCTCAGACCGGGCGTCCGATCGACGCGCCGTCTGTTGCGTTGAGTTCCTGTTGACGATACGGAACTTTTGGATACATCAACTCTGGTCTTTGTGACAGTTGATGTATCAGCCTCTCGGCTCGTGGAGCGGACCCTCCGAACGAGCTTGCTATGTGCGGGAACCCTAGTGCTGGCTACGACTGTTCTACTGCTACGACTGCTACTGTGACTTCGACGACGACAGTACAGAGATCCTGTGTGGATTCGACGACGACGACTACAGCACTCAGCGATCCTACGTGGATCAGTGCTACAGGTCCTGTGTGGGCCCGATCCTGTGTGGGTCCTTGCGCTCAGCGGTTCTGTGTGAGCCAGCGCCTACAGGTTCTGTGTGAGCCCGATCCTGTGTGGGTCTTTGCGGGGGTTAGTTACCTATTGATCCTTCGTGGGTCCGACGACTTAGATGGATCAGTGATCATCTTTATCGTCCCTGAAGAAGTATTCCTGTGTGAGCTGAATCCTGTTGCTTTCCTGTGTGGATTGTGTTGTGCAATCCTGTGTGGATTATGTATTACTTTCCTATGTGGAATACGTATACTTTCCTGCGTGGACTAAGTTATACTTGGGCTCGGAGGTTAGAGCGTATTTGAATTGATGACTTAGGTATATGTATGGGCATATACCTAAGCAGTGTCGGTTGTTACTTCGTGGTTTATCCTTTGTGGATTTGAGAGACCTTCAGGGGTCTCGGGGTCCCTACTGAGTAGCTTATACTCACCCCTGCACGGGCTTTGCCCGCACTACGTTGTGTTGGTTGCAGACGACGGACAGCGTTGACCTTAGCTGAGGCTTGCACAGCGGGACGGTACCCGGAGGTGGACCACTGGGCGGGACGTGCTCGGAGCGGACGGCGGGACCCGTGGAGCAGAGGAGCTTTCTGTACCCACCCTTCAGGTGGGATTTCCAGTGGACAGCTCGGAGTAGCGGCTTTTACTTTTCAGTTGCTGTTTTTCCCTTTCGAGTTGTACTTTACTTTCAGTTTGGGTTTGTATTCTGGCCCATTTACTTTTCCGCACTTTCAGTCGTACTCTGCTTGTTTAGTGTTTACTTTCCGCTTGTTTACTCTGTGGTGTGTGTTTACTTTTCAAAGGCAATGCCTTCCCTTTTTACCGGGATTTACGCCTTGGTGCTAGTCGCCAGCCCCTGGCCTATGGAAGGCGGGCTTGGGGTAGTCACGGCACGGACCCCGAGGGAGGGTCGTGACACTGGTGGTGTCAGATGACCTCCAAAACTATCCTTAGATGCTCGACGTTATCCTCTGCTAATCTTGAGTAGATCAGAATTTTATTGATGAACACAACTACTAACCAGTCTAGATACTCGTAGAAAATAGAGTTTGTGAGACCCATGAACATAGTTGGTGCGTTCGTAATGCCGAACGGAATGACCAAGAACTCAAAGTGCCTATATCTGCACTGTAAAGCTATCTTTGGGATTTCACCCTCCTTCACCCTCAACTAGTGATATCCAAATCACTGGTCAATCTTATAGAACCAACCTACTCCCTTCAACTAGTCAAAAGGTCTTCGATCCTCGTAAGGGGGTAACGGTTCTTGACCATCACCTGATTCAGTATTTGGTAGTCTATGCATATCCTGAGGCCATAATTTTCCATCTTTGTGAACAAGACTAGAGTATCCCATGAAGACATGCTTGGTCATATAAAACCCTTCTTCATCAGGTCATCAACCTGAATCTAAAACTCCTGCAATTCAGAAGGCACCATTTGATAGGGAGCCATCAAAATCATATGGGCATCGGGTTGTAAGTCTATCTTGAACTCAACATCACGTTGAGGGGGTAGAGTCACAACCTCTTTAGGGAAGATGTCCAAAAACTCACTAAAAATCCCTAGAACTTCTACCATATTTGAGTCCATAGATTCTAATGAAAGGCCCTCTAACAAGGAAGGAAGGGGATCCACATGTCGGCTACCCTCCAGGAAACCCCACTTGCCAATAAAACCTACACACTGTCCGCCCATATCTGATAACACAACCCTTGTATGGAATCAGTTGATAACATCATGCATAGAAAATAGCCAATCAATGCCCAAGATGACATCATATGGCCTCATTTGCAATAGAAAGAGATCCACACATGACTGATGTATCCCCAACATCAATCTGCATCCTTGGAAAACATCAAATAGGATGGTCTGACCTCTAATTGGCGTACTAAACACCAAGGGAATGGAAAGTCTCTCTTCTTCTAGACCCAAGTAATGGGATAGACTGGGTTCAAAAAAGGAGTGAAATTATCCTAAATAAAACAAGGAACATGCAATAGTACTAAATAGATGGATCATACCTTGAACGACCTCTAGACCTAATAGAACTACTGCCTCTGCGGCATGAAACTGCCCATGCCCAACTCCTCTACCCCTCAGATTTTGGTCGCCTCCCCGACCACACCGTAGTCGAGGTCCCTGAGGAGCATCTTGAGGTCAAACTCCTCTAGCACCATCCACCCTCGGTTGAGCGGGAGCTCACTACCCTTGCTACTGGAAGGGTCTGACTGGAAATTGTTGTTGTTGAGGTGGGCGTTGAACCTTCCCATCCCCACCTTACTGCACTCATACATGGAATTGATTCCAAATATTCCCATGGTTACCACAGGTAAAGAACCTTGGCCTGAGGACCATGGAGAAAAGGTGAGGACTGGGAGATCGGAACTGTAACTACGGAGGCCTTCTCCCTGCCTTCCCAAACCTGGAAGGCCCTAATGTTGTAGGCCTACTGCTAACAACCTTCCCCTTTGAAAATATCAACTGGCTCCCTCTTGTGTCACACCTCCCAACATGTGCATCTTCTCCACTACTTCGGCCTTCTTTTGAAACTCCAAGTACGTTGGTGGAGTGAAGGGAGTGATATCATACCGAAGAAAAGGTCGTAGTGCCTCCTCTAAGCATCTTGACCACGACTCTTCATCCAATAAGAGGTCTAGAGAAAAACGAAGGGGATCCTTGAACTTGATCCCCAAATCCCTTACCTATATATTCCCTTTCGGGAGTGAGAGTAGCTTCTGCCTCTTTTTATCCTTCATCGTGAAAGAAGAGAATTCCACCCAGAACTCCTTCTCAAAGTCCGTCCAGGAAACCTTAGTTTCTTTCTTCTCCCTGCGATAAAGCATCCACCACTAATGTGACACTACCCACATCTGGCTCATAGACAGAGGTACCCAATACTTAGTGGGAGCTTAGATCAATATTAAAGAGATCCCCAGCTCCTTGATCCATCTCTATATCTCTGTATGAGATGTTCTCCTCGTACATTCCCAGAGTCTACTACTGGAAGTCATGAAGCATATTATTCCATTGTTTGTCCTCCTACTCTCGATCATCCCTCCACTGATCAACAATATTAATTTGTTGGGACTGAACTTCCCGTACTACTCATGGACAATGTCTAGGTTCTATAGCTAAAATGAGAAACAAAGAATTCTTATGCCCGAGTAGTGTAGAAGATTCCTTTTAAATTTTTATTAAATTATTTATTTATTTTAAATTCCCAAAAACACCCAAGACACACAATAACACAAGTCATTATGATTCATGTACCTTTCTTAGGGTCTCTGGCCTGAAATCAATGTAGCCTCACTTGTTTATTTAGTAGGTCTAGAGTCCTTGCTTTGGATCATAGGGGGGCCTAAAATCCCATGTCCTAGTTAGTTTTCTCTGGCTTATTTCATGCACCAAGATTCCCTAAAATTGTTTACCTACCATCCCATGCAATCCTCATTTTTCCTAACCCAGAACTTCATCCTATCTCTAAAATATAACCTCTAATACCATTATGTCATGACCTGCCTTCTCCAAGATGAGGTAAGGGACAACAAACTATTAGACCCTTCCTTCTTCAAGTTGAAAGAGAGATAATTACTCTCAAGTCCTGCCTTTAATAGGCCCCGGAGTGGATACTAGAACCAAGGGTATATAATCCCATGTAATATGGAAGGCATTACCCTTTTTATAGAACAATATTGGGAGATAAGATGGTAAGTCATAGAAACACTAAGAACTAAAGATAAAGTAAATCCAAAAATCTATCCCCACATGCATGTGGAAAATAAACGGATACAAAGTACAATAAAACTATGAAAGAAAGTACCAAAATAAAGAAAATAAGCAATGACAACTCCTGATGTTCGAGCTAGTAAGGTCTAGCACGGTCCTTAATGTCCTCCTGGAAACCTGAAAGTAGTTTTATATACGTAGGGTGAGTATATTGGTATACTAAGTAGGGAAACCAAAAGATCTCGTGCACAAGTGGGGATACATTCTAATTCCCTGTGAGAAAAATAGAGGTAAACAAAACACCTAGTAAGGAAAAATATCCACCCAACCTCACCAAGGCACTCTCCTTAAATAATGCAATCTAGGTAAAATAATAGTAATAGAACATCAATATTTGGGTACCCTACACCGTTTTCCCACTAGTTATTTAGAACAACCTATGCATCAGACCCCCCCCCCCCAAATTCCACTATAGTCCCACTTCCACCCCCAACAAAAACCATATGGTCCATCCCAACTACACGTTTATCCCACCTACAAACACCTAGGAAACCAAAACCACACATAAATACGCCCGCAGATACCTGGGCCACAACAACCACCACCACGCCCGAAGACACCTAGTCCAGAACAACCACTACCATGCCTAAAGACGCCTATAACTCATCCTAAAGATACTTGAGAGACAAACTTACCTACACACACCTATGCCAACTCACCACAACACACCCTACCTGAAGATTCTTGGGCCATAATGAACCTCAGGTCATCATAGCCTGCCTAAAGAGTCTTGGGCTACTTGGGAGAGGGATCAGAAAGAATCTAATGACCAGCCACTCATAGGAATGTTGGGGAAAACACCCTCCCCCATGAAAAGGTGGTGTTCGGCATGAAGTTAAAAACATGGGAGTGGTGCATATAAGAAACACAAGAAATAAATTTTATACATATAGGTAATCAAGCACTCATCCCAACCTAAGGGTCCTGAAAACAACAACCAACCAGCACACAACCACTCTTGTTGTTGCCTCTACATGCACAAGTACACAACAACCACAACCAGAGCACAACCCAATTCTAGAAAATAGTTCTGAATTGCATATGTTATCTTTATCATGTTTAAGTTATTCCATTTAAATATTTCTTCACTACCGGGAAACTAACAGGCATAACAAAAATCCAAAACAAAAACTGAAATAAAACATCCAAGAAGGTGTTTAAACATTCACTCCCAATTATCTTGGAAATAACAACATCAAAATGGGATCTGTGAGATCCCTCGAAGTAATGGAACCAAAACAAGTGCCAATATATCGGGTCTAGAACATTTATCACTATCTCCACATGGCCTCGTATTCACAACCAAAATCCTCTCAACTAGAGATTTCATTCCTCTCTTTGTCACCCCATAAACATTAAACAGAACAGAAATGCATATCTCCATAATAGAGTAATGGAGTTTTTAGATTTATCCAACACCATTCATTAAGATATTTATTTCTGTTTGGTTATATGGGGTGATCACACAAGGGTTCTTATTTATCGCGTATCCATTTAATCAACCAAGTTTACATGATTAATCAGTTTTCATGTTAAAGTTATTCACTCACAAGATTATTCAGAAAACAGAGTTTCATTAGTGTGGAAAAAAGGACCACCAATAGTGACGATTTTCAGTGTAAATGAGCCCATACAATTCACAACATAAAAAAAAAGGTAAAATACAATGATATAATCATATTTTCCACTCCTTCATTCTTTAAAATTCTATTTATTATCTTCGTTAAAGTTGATTGCATCTTTTTACTGAGGTAACATCAACATACCCACCCCGCATGATGCACAGTAAAGTGACATCAAGGAAAAACCCCTACCTGGAAGATCAAAGATTGAGGTTCCTTCTTTTTCCAAGAATAGGGGATGCGCGGCTTGCAGGAAGAACTCCAAGGATGAGCAGCAAGGGTTCCAGCATGGGCACATGATTCATCTTGGGAGGAAGTATCGAGGTGAACTTATAGAAATTAAAAGGAAGACGGAAGAGAGGATCTCATCTTAAGAAGTGGTCAGATTCTAAAATTAGGGAGACCATTTTAATGTACATAAAAGTCAGATCGTGGATCGATCACATATCTCAGAGGTTTCACATGTTTGAATTACTTGAGATTTAATAATTCTCCTCAGAAATAGTGTTGATAAACTGGCGGATGGATGTGAGTTGATAGATTAATGTTAAATGGAGAAAAACATGTAATAGGGGTGAAACTGGAAAAACTGGGAAAAACTAGAACACATGGAAAAGGATGTGATACTAATAAAGAGTCCATACATTTTGGTAAATCGACGGTTTCCCAAATTTTAAGGAATTTAAAATATCATTTATGGGCTTTAAATTGTCTTAAATCACTTTAAAATAGGCATTATGTTAAAAGAGATGTTATTATAGTGAAACTAGAAAGTCCTGGAGAAACTAGAATTGACTCACCAATGGGTGAGTCACCGACACCCTGGCACTGTCGCCCTGGCACCGATGTCGATTGGTGCCACCCATGGTCGATCGGTGCCATTGATGGCCAATTGGTGCCACTGATGCCCATCAGTGCCACCAATGGCTGATCAGTGCCACTAAGGCCCATCGGTGCCACCATTCATTCAACCTAAAATTTGGAAAACTCCTCAATGAGTCACTGATGGTCCCTATAATTCCTCTATCATCATGATTTGGAAAAGTAATGAACCAAGAGGGTCTGGGTCATTACAGTTTGTAACCCATTAGATATAAATGTGTGTAATTTTAGGTAGTAAACATAGAATAAAACTTATAAGTATATTTAGGATACTTTTTTATTATAAAACCATGAAATAAGAAGATTTGATATGGGGGAGAAATAAAATAAAATAAATGAGCTTGAGGAAGGATGTTACCTCTTCTTTGGGTAACTCCTTTTTCTTTGGAAAAAGGGCTTCCTTGGTTGGATTTATGACTAAATTTTTTCTTAAAAGAGTAAGTTAAGTAATTTTAGGAGATATTTGTGAATATATTGGTTGAGAAAAAATGGTTTGAGATGTGTGAGGAAGTTTTAGGGTTGAGTTCCTTTTTATAGTGGAGGAGTGACATTCTTGTAAATTTCTAGAAAGGTAATTCTGCCCACATTTTTCTATGAAAAGTGGCTCAAATAATAATAAAAACAAATAAAAGAGATTATAAATTCTAAATATGTCCATAATATATCTTTTTGGAAAAGTTTTTGTGTTATTTTTGGCCTTAAGTTTAAGGCTTAGTCCTTTATTAAGGTAATTTTTCTCTTAATCATGGTAATTAATTTTAATTACTTTCACTAATATTTTAGGTATAACACTAAGTTAAACATATTATAAATTATAAATTATTCTTATTCCAAATATGAAATCCATTTTTTCCAAATTACAATCACATATGTTTTAGAAATTAATTTAAATTCAATCCGGCAGAAGGAATGACAAAGCTGGTTTTTAAAGTAAAAATGTTCAAAATTTTGGTAAGTTTTTTTATCCAATTTCAAATTCAAATTTATTATAATGACCTAAATTCTATTAATTGATTTATATTTTATCTAATTTAACTTTAAAACCATTAAATTATATAAATTTACCTTATAAATTAATTATATGAAAAAGTAGTTTTTAATTAAAATCCAGTATTTTTCACTTTTCCTCAAAAACGACACTTCATAGGAAAATAGCCAAAAATAACCCTAAGATAATTTTTATGTTCCTACTTCAATGATAAATCTTATTTTGTATATAAAATAAATAAAAGTTCCAAAATATGTATTTAAAATAGGTTCTCCATTAAAAGGCGATAAAACTGCTTTTATAAACAGATATGTTTTTATGGGAAATATTCAGTTTGTTCCAATATTATGCCCATAAAATATATTCAATTAATGTAAAAAATATTTTATTTAATATATAAAACATATATTTCATTAATATAATTACATGATAGTAATTAATTTAATTTATTGGGATAAAATTATTTCATGATCATAAAAAAGTTTTTATAAAAACAATCCATTTATATTCAATTGGTTCTTGTATTAATTTATAATTAATTTTCAACTAATGAATTAAACCATGTATTTTCATAAGATATTTAATCCTATTCATAACCTCCAATGTAATTTCAAGGTTATATAATATTATATTAAATAATAATATTTTTAATAAAATATTATTTTTTGGTAAAACTTAGTCTTTCATGTTACGCAAGTCATTGAGGAAAGTCAATCTTTCATATAATGTAATCTAACCTCAATGTTTTGTGTAGAGAAAGATAAAAGTTATGTTTCATTTAGTGCATGATAAACTTGGTGTTACTTATAATGTATTTCAAACCTATTTCTTTAATGTAAAAATATATATTTTCTATGGTGTGTGAAATTCCAAATATTAAGATGATTAAATTAATTTGAAAAAAAATATTTCACAAAATCTCAAGGTGTAAAATCTCAATCTTTTCATGTTTTTTATCTATCGTAGAGCTATAAGTTGGATAATTTCTAAAAAATTTCACTATGTAACACTCAAAAATATAGGTAGAATACACGATTGCATTAGATGCAGCAAAGGAAGTTGGTTGTTTTAAGAATATCGTTACCAAACTTAGGTTTCTTTATAGCATTAAAGGAGAAATTGAGCATTACTATGGCAATAATATAGCTATTACTCAATAAAAGGAACCCAAATCTTGACAAAGAACCAAACAAATCATTTTTAAATACATTATCATTCAATAAATCATTAATGGGGTAATGTAAAGATATTTTTTGGGAATATAGATGAAAATGTAGTGGATATTTTATAAAACCATTAAAATTAAAATATTATGAGGGTTATGATTAAATATATTAGTATTATGAGCATTAGAGATTGGATGTAATAGATATAAAATGTATCCTAGTTTTACAATATAGTAAATTTCTATTTAACATTCATTCATGTTTGCTACATATATTACATGAATATTGAAATGATTATATCCCTTAAATGTAGAAATTCGATTTGTCTCTAATCGGTGATAATAATAAAGTATTATAGGTCTTAATGATATATTAATATTATCATAATTAGAATATTTTATTTGATAATGAATATAATCATGAGGTAATAAGTAGAGACTTATTATCTAGACTATCCTGTTAAAGTATATCACATGGAATTCCATACTGCTATTTTTATACTTAGGGGTGTATTCTTATTATGAATCCCCATTACCAAATGTTAGAAATACACTTATCATGTGAACCTTCATACTTTAATAAATTTCTTACACCATCCATGAGGCTAGGATAATCATGGATGGTTTGGTATGTTTGTCATCATGTCTTAAGTTGTGGTTATCCAAGATATGAATTTTCCTCTTGTATGATGAGTTTCAAATATAATACCATGATTGAATTAGATTAATAAAATTCCCAGTAATTGTTATTTGAGTGACATGTCATGAGCTTAAACTACTTTAATAAATGACATGTGATGTATTCATTCATATTTGTAATTATATTATAGATAATCATGAGAGTATGAGGTGGTCTATACTAGATTTAAATGCTTCATATCTATTTCTAACTCCATGTCTTAGAGAAAGTAGATCATGCAAAAACCATTTGTAGCTTGAGTAGCACTGGCTTTTTTCTAGAGACCAATATTTGATTAAATTTTTGAATTGGGGAATTATTATTTTTTTAATTTTATAAAGGTTCTTATGGTTACATTATTAGGCATTATAATAAGGATTAAAGTTAAGATATATTTTTTACTCCAAAATAAAAAGATCTTGATTAACCATATCTAAAGCAATCTTGGTAGATTCACACTTAATTGTAATGTTTTTTATATAAATTCCTTATGAGATTTTAGTGAAAGTGTGAGGTTTTTTATTATTCACTGAAATAGGATAAATTGTGTCATATGATTTATCTATATCATAATCCATGATATGCATATGATCAATATCATAAGAAATGAGGTGGTTATATCATTAAATTTATACAATGCCTATATCATATTGTATGATTCATCTAATGATAAGAGATATCTTATTCATCACTACTACCATATATTATAATCATTTTTATATCTATTATGAATAAAAAAAGTTGATTAATTTTTGGAATAGAAAACATGTTATGATTATTGAAACTTTCAATGATCATAACACTCTGATTTTTATATATTTTCTATATTGTGTGTAAGTGAACAAAATTGGTTTTTGATGCTTGAATTAATTTATTAAATGAAGGGAAACTATATAAATTATTGGATCCTACTATTGGTTATGTATAGTTTTGTTTCAAGACAATCTAAATATCTTTTTCTTCATGTTATCCTTTTATCTTCAAGTATAAGGTGTAACCACACCTTTGGAGTTTGAGGGGCCCTCAAATAGAGTAGATGTATTCTAGTGGATGATGTAATACTAGTAGAGGAAAGATACCAAATATTGTTACTCAAGGATATCCCTCAAACATACTCTATTGAAATATATCAAAATTAATATGAGTTATACATATTTGTTTTCATGTTATTCATTTAAATAATGATTTGATGATAATAATTTTGACTATTTATTAGGTTTCTTCTACTATTATGAGCATGATATTTTTCAAAATATTCCATCACATAAATCTAAATTATAATTTAGTTATTAAAAAAAATATTTTCTTACACCACTATATTAATAAGGGATCTAAGAAAATTGATCTGTAATAAAAAATGATTAATGCATAAAAATAAAGCTTATTTATATAATTTTATAATTAAATTGAACCTATACTAATATAATAATTTTAAAAAATGTTATTTACCAATACATATATGTAAAAGATCATAAATTTCAAGTAGGGTCACCAACATTTCCACTACCATAACCTCCACCATTATTCCCATCATCAGCGTCATCATCAACAACAACATAATTTTGTATTGCACCAACATACACATTTGTAGTAGCATGACCAGCACTACTATAACACCCTGAGATAAAAAATTATATTTTCCATTCAAATTTAATGGGTTTGATATCTTTCTTCATAGGAAACATTGAACCACAATAATCTATAGAACATTATATAACTATTATGATGTAGTAGTTGAATTGGAATGTAAAAATGTAACCAATTCAAGAAATATATGTAGAAATAATTGAATTTCATTATTAATACTAAGGCATCAATGAAAAAATCAATTTGTGTGGATAAGAAACTAATAATACTTACTTATGATTAACACTTTTAAATTTTTATTTTATGCATTTTATTTTAAGATACTAAATATATTGGGGATAAAATATATTATTGACATGAATAATATATTAACACCAATTTTTTTAGTTATTTATAATAAATTAGAATAATAATAGTCAATATTTTTAAAATGTTATTTTCCTATGAAAATAGTTTCTAATGTATTCTTTTGTTTTTATTTAAAAGTTATATTCTAAAAAATTAGAATATAAAATTATAAAAAAATTAAATTAGTTTTTAGATTAATTATTTTAATATTATCTTAAGGTTAATTTTTTTATTTTTTAGAAATATTTTATTTTTAGGAAAATAGTGAAAAATAAAAAAATTTCCAAAACTGTAAATTTTATGAATTTATCATTATGTAAACAAGTCCTAGAGTTTAAAATAATATTTTAATGAATTAAAATTTTATTAAATAAAAAAAATTAAAAATACTCTTATGGAATTATAAAACCTATGTTAACCATTTTATGAACTTAAGTCATATTTTCCAATAAAAGAAACTATTTTTGGTCTTTTATTTTAATTAAATATAATTTTGGTAAAATTATGTTTTTAATTATTTGAAATCCATATAAATTATATTTTTTTGTAATAAACCTATATAATTAAAATCAAACTCACTGATAAATTTACCCTATACATAAGTTTTAAGTTTAAAAATACATATTTTTAATATTAGTTTTTACGCGTTAAATGCACTAATGTTAAAAATGAGTTTTATTACACATAGAAATTTTACCTAATAAAATGGATTTAATATTGGTAATTATTAGTTATATATTATTTAATATGGTCGATTTTATTTTTGGAAAAAAAATTATTTACTTAGTAAAAACAAGTTACCATGATAAAACCAAAAATGGTAACAATGAAAATTCTAAGAGTAAAGGGATTAAAATGATTAAAAATGTGTAAAAAATAATTTTGGAGGTATTATTGACCTTATATCATACCTCACCCCATTATTTTCCATTTTTTAGTCTTTTCTTACATATGAAATATGTGATCACTTTATATTATGTGAAATGTTTAGAAAAACATCATTCACACCTATTATAAAAGGGGCCTCTCACCACCCCTTCTGTACTACTCAAACAATTCATTATTTTATTAAAAAAATCCTTTTTCTTTCCGCTAGAGTTCTATTCCTTTTTCTGGAGCCTATTTTCATAATAAATTGTCCAAAGACCTCCATTTCCATAGATTCTTTCAAGGGAAAGCCCAAGTCCTCAACGTGTGTACTTTTTTCTTAACTTCTTTTCTTTTCATTCTTACTTTTCCAAATATAATTTTATAATTAATTTATAATTTAATCATTATAGTTTTTATAATTAATTTTTTTATTCTAATTTAATAACTATTAACAACCTTTCACTATTCTATTAAGAAAAAGAAAACTATCATTTGTGTATTGTGTGGATTACACCTCCATGAGGCGATGACTTCCATTTTTCACCAATACCTCTCTTCACTAGATATAAGGATGAAATTGAAGAATAAATGTGACATATATAATACAATCATTATTATGATGATAAAAATTAAAATCCAACTTATTTACCTCTCATTCTTCTAGAAATTAAAACAATAACTATATGTTGTGCGGACTACCACCTCCATAAAGTAACATATCTCATTTTTCATCTATTTTCTTTATTATTTATTAAAATATCTTAAAATATTTTTAATGACCTTAAAATTATCTAAATTATATCATTTTTCTTTAGTAATTATATTATTAATAAATAAACCACTTTCATAATCATACTCATCTATTAATTATAGTATGTTCATGTTTGGGTCGGTGTAACCACCCACTTGAACAATACCATAAAATAATATTATAGATGAATATGTGAACCTAATTAATGATAATATATGATTTCAATAATAAAATAAAAATTTCATATTGCTTCTATAATGGTAATATTAATTCCAAACTCATTAATTAAGATACAAACCTATGTTCGTGCAAAATTACTCAAACATATTCATTATCAATTTCATCCTTAAGGACTGTTAGAAAAACTCCAATATGAAGAAATTATAAAATTATAAATAATTATAAAATATAAATTAAATACCTTTTATAATCTAGGAATGATTAACTTTGGTAAAATAATGAATAACAATTCCACAATAATGAAACTAGATCAAAACGATCAAGATTACTCAAACCTAAATTTAAAAGTTGATATTAACTAACTAATATACATGTAGAAAAAAATTATAAATGAAATTTATAAAGGGTTAAAGATATAAAAAATTCTATTGAATATTTTATTAATACATTTCATTTTTTATACAGTATATTCAAGCACATTAGTGGAAGTCAAGAATTAAGGTAAGGGTTTCATGTCTCAAATTTTCACCCCTTGAGACATATTTCTTATTATACACCATTTTTTACTTGGAATGGTGTATCTACATAAAATTTAATATTTTTTATTACTATCCTCTCTTTAATCATTTCATTTAATGTTTCATTTGAAATCATATCCTCCATGGGACTTTCACTAAAAAGTTTCTAAGGTTGTAAGGGTTTCTTTGTCTCATTTTTAACTCCATGGTACATGTTGGGCATTGTGATCCATAATTTATTTTATATAGTATGTTCACTACCCTATTGATTAAATATATTATAATATATTTCATTTCATGGGATTTAAATTTCCATTTCTTGTTTTTCCTCTCATGCCCCTTTGATTCTTATGTTACCAAACCTATAAGGGTCTCTCGTCTCAAATGATTGCCCGTTGAGACATATTTCTTATTATACATCATGTTTTCCTTGGAATAGTTTTTATAATACCCTTTTAGTATTTTTTATCATGATATTCTCATTATTCATGGAATTTAATTTTTTATTTGAAATCAAATCCTTTAAGGGGTTTTGAATGGAATGTTTCTATGGACCTAAGGGTTTCTTTGTCTCGTTTTCAATTACATGAGACATGTTTGATATTACACACCATATTTTATTTTATATTTTTTATTAAATTCCATATTATGTTCAAGTATATCAATTATTTTTCATTTAATTATATATGAATTTCATTGTATCTTTCACTTTCTCTTTTTATTCTTATGTTACCATTACTGTAAGGGTTTTCCATAACTCAATTTATTTTCCTTGAGTTATACTAATTATTCTTGAACTCTATTTTTATAAGTTGGATTATTTTACCCTATTATTATATAAAATAATATTTTGAATTATATTTTTTTATTTATATTTATACTTTATCAACTGTTTTTCTGATGTATCATTTCCTATCGACATCCTTACACTATAAAAGTACTCCTCACTACTACCTTGTTATAATTTTTTGATAAGGGTACTTTCAATTGAATTTTTAATATCACTATTGTAATATATTCACCTAGTTAGCCACATTATACCAATTATTTGGGAAAATATTTACTTCACCGTTTACCAATAATCCATACAATTTTATATTTATGGATACTTAAATAGAAAGCTATTTCATTTAATGATTGGGGAAATATTGAACATTTGTATACTTTTTATTAAAATATGGATATTTATTGATTAATAAGAAATGTTGGTAATTTATTTTATAAATTATTCATTCCATTATATCATGAATTCATTAGACTTAATTTATGATGGTTGGGGCCTATAATAGAACTTAAATGCATCAATAGGTCTCATGAGACAAACTAGATTGGGTATTTTGGGGTATTACTACACACGATAAATATTTTCAAGACACAAGGCCTGATGGTAAAATCATGAATTTTAATATCACGATTCCTTGTCTTGTGGAGTGGAATTAAATCTCTTGTATTATGGATTTAATCATTGGGGAACCATTTATTGTTATCCATGTGATATTTTAATTTCCTTTTTTATCCATGGATATATTATACTTTCAGTTTCACTTTATTATTTAATTATTAATTTTATCTATTCGTTATTTGTTATTTATGCTCATATTATTTCCACTATGATCTTTGATTTGTATCTCTTATGTTTACACATACTAATTGTTTGGTCCCACCAATTATTACGTTTTTATTTCCCCAATTTCTGAATAAATGTGTTACAAATGAAATGTATAATAGAATATTTTGTATGGATAATATTTTTGGAGATGTTGAGGACTTTCTATAGATTAAGTAGTTTCTTAAATATTAGAAAAAAATTACATTAGTTGAGAAAAACATAGTATTTATTAGTTTGTGATTTTTTTCTAATTCTCTAAATAGATAAAACTAAAAGGTATTGGGTGTTTATCTGGGTAAATATATTATTTATGACATTTAATTATGGTATAATGATGTATATGAATCTATAGTTGGTATCAAATTCATTATGTAAATATTGGGTACTACAGTTGCTATAAGAGTAGGTTTTAGATAAACTATGTTATAATGATGTTATTGGTTAAGGATATAAATGTAATTCAGTAGTCATAAGTTAAGGTTGATCATAATTTCAAAGGTACATATAACCTTTTTGTTCAGTTGAAGTAATATCAAGTATTTTTTATATTAGGATAAGATAACATTAGTGAAACCCCTATGGATAAGTCTAAGGTATATTTATAAGTGTAGGATATCATATAAAGTTTATTTCAACTATATATTGTGTGGATATCTTATAAATTAAATCTAGTATATGTGGATGTGTAACAAATGAACCTAGGAGAAATCACCTAGAAAAATTATGGTTGAGTATCAACTCAATCTTCACTCTAGTGCACAAAGAGTGAGCATAAGACTTCAAACTTGGATAATCACTCCCAGGGGATATTCTTTTCTTAATCACGTTATATTAAAAATACATTATAGAGGATTTATTATATTAATTAATTAGTTTAGGGAATATTAGAGAACCCAACCTAAAGAAACAAATATTGAACTAAAAGTGATTTAGGTTAAACTAAATTCTAATATAATAATTTCAAATAATAAGACAGTTTGAGGATAATTTTTTATTGTTATTATCATAAACAAATTCTATTTTGGTTTTCATTACTCATGTTGACTACTTTTGGTTTTAGTTATGAAAATATTGAAGGAATAAATATAAAAATATATATCATGGACAATGCATAGATTGTCCCAATAAGAAACCTAACGTGATAAGAGATTAACTGTGAAACCTTTTTATTATGAAAGACTAGATATTAAGAATTATGATTTACAATGTTAACTTAGTTGAGTTCCCAAACACACAAAATAAGTGAAACATAGAGTCTCAATGATGTTTAGGTGACAAACATGATAAAGAAAAGAATTTACATGTAAAAATATGGGAAGAAACTCCTAAGGGGAATTTCTCAAAGGAAGTAGAGGATGATTCATGTGTTGAAAATTAGGGTATAAAGAAAGAAGTTATTAAGTAAAAATTATGTAATCGATTAACATGATAAAGGTAAAAATAATTTAATTCATATTCATGCCTATGATATTAAGGTAGATTCCCCATTTAAAAAAATATCTTGAGTTATGAATATATTTTAGATACCCCTAAAAAAATTTAGTAATTTATTTTTTAAAATTGTGAGGGTTAAATTTATTTAAGGGTGTAATGTAACACCATGAGATCTAAAATTATATTTTCCTTTAATACTTAATGTTTCATATAACTTTTCTCACATGCAACATCGAACTACAATTAACCAGAAAATATTATATAACAATTAATATGAAGCTAAAAAACTGGAGGGTAAAAACATCTGTAACCAAATTATGAAATATATTTAAAAATAAAAATAAATTTCATTATTAATACTAAAGAATTGATGAAAAATTCAATTAGTGTAGCTAAGTAATTAATACGACTCATTTATGCATTAAAATTTATCCCATCTAAAATTGGATTTTAAGAGCATTATTTTAAGATAATATATAAATTATGGATAAAACATATTTTTTATATGAATAATATATTAACATCAATCTTGTCTATTAATTTACAGTGAATAAGAATAGGAACATTTTATATTTTTAAAAGATTATTTTTCTATGAAATCAGTTTTCATTATATTTTTATGTTTTTACTTAAAAGTTAAATTTTAATTTTTTATAATTTTAATTTTAATAAATAAAAGTTATTTTTAGATTCATAATTTACATATTATCTTAAGATTAATTATTGGTATTTTTTTGAAATACTTTATTTTTATGTGAATAGTGAAAAATTGAGTTTTACCAAAACTGTCACTATTATGAATTTATAATTATATAAAAAAGATGTATAAGTATATAAAACCTTTAAATTAATAAAATATGTATTTAAGGAGTTAAAACATACATTTAAAAATACTATTATTGATTTTGAAAAGGTGTTTTTAACATTTTATGAACTTAAGTAATATTTTCCAATAAAAGAACTATTTTTTATCTTTTGTTTTAGTTAAATAATATTTTAGTAAAATTCTTTTTTGGATTGATTTTAATAAAACTTAATTTTATTTTTTTAATAAACAAATTTATATCATTAAAATAAAATATATTAATAATTTTATTCTGAACATAAATTTTAAGCATAAAAATACACATTTTTTTAAAACAGGTTTTTATGTGTTACATGAGATAATGTTATAATTTAGTTCTATTACACATATAAATTTTACTTAATAAAATTTATTTAATATTAATAATAATTTGGTATAAATTATTAAATTATTTAAATTATATTTTTAGTAATAAAAATTATTTTCTTATGTAAAAACTAGTTACCACAGTAAAACCAAAAATCCTAAATGTGAAAATTATATGATTAAAGGACATAAAAACAAATTTAAAACATGTTTAAAGTGAATTTTCGAGATATTATTAACCTTATATCATCTACGACTCAATTATTTTAAATTTATTAGTCTTATTGACATGTGAAAGATGTTCCCACTTTATATTAGTTGAAATGTTTACAAAAATGTCATTCTCACCACTTAAAAAAGGGGCCTCTTCTCAAGCCAATCCATTTTTTTTAAGAAGACACTTTTTTGGAAAAGTGGGAACCATACAAAAACCTCCACAAGTACCTGAACATCCCATTTATACAATCACCATAACATACAAAATACCAAATTCAAAATCCAGACCAGCCAAACCCCACCACCACTACAACGATCCAAATATTCAAAAAATTCAAAATTCAAAATCAAGGCATCAAGATCCATCATGAAAATCAATTCATCTCATCATGCATCACCTCGAGTCTCACACCATTCCTCAAGTCACACACCGAACGGGATAGCTTCCCATTCCGCATCAAATCGGATCACCGGTGAACTCCATTTCTAAGGTGTCCTTCAAGGGAAGTCCCAAGTCCTCAATGTGAAACTTTTTTTATAACCTCTTTTATGTTCATTATTATTTACAAAATATAATTTTTTCATTTAATATATATTTAAATTAGTATTTTTTATATACTGAATATTATTATTATAATGGAATAACTATTAACCTTCTTTCCCTTTTGTATTGAGAAAAATGATATTATCATCTGTGCATTGTGCAGACTATCACCTCCGCAAAGCAATGACTTATATTTTTCACCAACACCTGTCTTAACTGGTTATAATGGTGAAATTTAAAGATAAATGTGAAATATATAATATATTTATTATTATTAGGATAAAAATTATAATCTACCTTATTTCCCTCGGACTCTTTGAGAAATGAAAATGTTAACTATGAGTTGTGCGAACTACCGCCTCCACGAAGTAACATATCTCATTTTTCATATAGTTTATTTATAATTCATTAAAATATATAAAAATATGATTAAAAAGAATAAAATTATATAAATTATACCATATTTCTTATGTAATAGTTATTTATTCCAAAATAAACCACTTTCATAATCATAATCATCAATCGATTATGGTATCTATATTTTTGGGTTGATATAACCACATACTTGATCAATGTTATAAAATAATATTAAGTATGACTATGAGAAATTAATTACTAATTATATATGATTTAAATAAGATATTAAATATTTTACTTAAGTTCATTAATGGGAACATTAATTTTAAATTCATTAACTAAGATACCAAGATCTGTTTATATAAAATCACTGAAACATGTTAATCATCGATTTCATATTTAAGTATCCTAAGAAAATATAACATATAATGAAGTTATAATGTTATAAAAATACCAAAAAACAAATTTTAGTACCAATTATGATCTATAAATAATTAAATTTGGGAGAATAATAAATAACAACACTGCTATTATGAAACTAGTTTTAAACGATCAAGATTACTCACATGTTGTATTAAATATAGAAAATGACTAAATAATATGAATATACATAAAAATTATAAATTAAATTTATAAAATTTTATAGTAATTAAAAAATTTATGAAATAAGTTATTATGATAGTTATTTTTTTATAGGATATTCAAGTGATTTAGTGGGAGTCGGGAATTAAGGTTAGGGTTTCTTATCTCAAATTTTCACTCCTTGAGTCATATTTCTTATTATACACCATTTCTTCAATGAAATTATGTATTTAATTCCCATTTAATATTTTTTATCTTGATCCAATAGTTATTCATCGTATTTAATGTTTAATTTTAAATCATATCCTTCATGGGGGTTTTACAGAAAAATTCATAAGATTGTAAGGGTTTCTTGTCACTTTTTTAACATTATAGGACATGTTTGATATTGTTCCCTAGAATTTATTTTATATAGTTTATTCACTACCCTATTTAATTAAAAAATTAAAATATCTTCCATTCCATGAGATTTCAATTTCCACTTGATGAACTTCTTCTCAAGATCCTTTGATTCTTATGTTACAAATATCTTAATGGTTTTTTGTCTCAAATTTTCACCTTGTGAGACATATTTCTTATTATACATCATTTTTTACTTGGAATTGTGTATCTATTGTCCCTTAACTATTTTATATTATGATCTTATAAATATTATTTGAATTTATTGTTTCATTTAAAATCATATCCTTCAGGGGGTTTTGACTCAATTGTTTCTAATGTTGTAAGGTTTTATTTTTCTCATTTTCAATTCCATGAGAGATGTTTGATATTCAACACCATATTTTAATTTATATAGTGTGTTCACTAGAATATTTCTTTCATGAATATAGAATATATTTAATTTCATTATATTTTAATTTCATGTTATCCCTCTCATGTTCTTTTGACTCTAAAGTTACCATTACCATAAAGGTTTTTTCATAACTCAATTTTCTTTATGTGAGTTACACTAATTATTCTTAAACCTTATTATTATAAGTTGAATTATTTTACCATATTATTATATATAATTTTATTTTCAATTCAATTTCTGTGAATTAACATTTCATATTTATGATCTATTTTTTCAAATTATTTCCCACTAATATCCTTACACCATGAAATTTATTCTCACTACTACCTTTTTATCATTCCTTTAATAAGGGTAATTTCCATTATATTTTGAATATTAATATTATTGGATATTCATCAACTTATCCACATTATTCTGCTAATTATTAAAATTATTAAATTAATTATATATCATCACTCCATATAGTGTTAGCTTTAGAGATACTCATAAGTAAAACTATTCCATTTATTTATTAGGGGAATATTTAAAATATATATACTTGTTATTCCAATATGGATGCATATTAGTTACTAAGTAATTTTGGTTATATAGATTATATATTATTCAATCCTTTATATGATGAATTTATTGTACTTAATTAGTGTCAGGTAGGGCCCATAATAACCCCTTGATACGTCGATTGGACTCATAAGAAAAACTAATTTGGTTATAATGGTGTATTCTTTCCCAAAAAACATTTCATAGACACGGTGCCTTTATGGTAAGATCATGATGTCTAATATCATGTTGTATTAACTTTGTACATCTATTTAACTATCTGGAATAATTATTTGTATCGCTTAGGAGTTATCTATTGTTACCCATGTGATCTTTTCATTTACATTATTTTTCATGGATATATTATACTTTTAGTTTCATTATATTATGGAAACGTTTTTTGTTTTCAATTTCTACCATTTGTTTATGATCATCTTATGATCAAATATGATCTTTGATTTTTATGTCTTATGTTTACCCTTACTAACAATTGGATCTCCCCCCTTATTATGTTCATATTTCCCTGAGATATAAATAAATTTATTACACATGATATGCCTAAAATAATAGTGTGTGTAGAGAATTTGAGGGAGATGTTCAAAACTTACTATGGATTAATTAATTTCTTATATATTGGAAAAAAATGTCCATTAGTTGAGAAAGACGTGATATTTATTAGTTTATTATCATTTTATAATTCTATAAATATTTAAACCTAAAAGGTGTTGGGAATGTATGTAATGAGATATTTTATTTAAGTCATTTAATTATGGGATTGTTATGTCTGGGAATCTATAGTTAGTATCAAATCTTGTATGTAAAGTGTGTTGTTTCGATATTGGATCTAGGAATATGGGTTAGGGTTGCTACAACCACCACCACCATAAACAACATTATCATCATAATTACCACCACCATAAACATCCACATTTATAGAAACACAACCACTACTACTACTATTGTCTCTATCACCACCACCACAACCAAAGGATGCCTTTATATAGGACATCCAAGTATCAAACTGTGATGAAATTATTATAGTTTTGTCTCTAGAACCACCTACTTTTTACTTTATATTATCTATATTTATATTCAAAGATCTGAATATTAATGAATTTATTATCATAAATTGATTTCTATTATACATAATATTTTTGTGATAATGTCCTAGAGGATTTTTCTTTTTGGAAATTTAATATTAGTTACCCTTTATGATTATAACCTTGAATTGTTATGATGGTATTCTCAAACATAAGTCATATGGTTGTATAATGTCATATGATGGGACATAGATGATATAGAATATCCAAATCATAATTATCATAAGATCTTGAGTCTTCAACTATAAAATTTCTCACTTGGTAATCTCCAATATGGGAGATTATAAGGACAAACCTACAAGTAAGAATTACACATGTTTACACATCATTGGATATTCCTTTCTATGAATGTGTTTGTTAGTCCTTAAACTTGATAAAATTATTAATACATATCAGGAGTCTAATTATTTGATTCAATGATAAAAAAATATAATGCTATATGTTCATGAAAAAGTAAGATATATTGGGTGTGTCATGTGTGACATGGAATTAATGAATAAGTAAATAAAGGATTTTTCCCTTTTAAGACTGGATGTTGATATCTTTTCCATTTGATTAAAAAGTAACTGATGAACTAAAATCCATGGACATGGTGTATTGACAAGTTCATTTCTGAAATTAAAATAAATAAATATCAGGTATATAGATTGATGATATGAGTATAAAACATGCTTGATGATATATTGAGAGAAAAAGGCATTATATTACATAGTGAGTGTTTATATGTGGTTTTCATTGTTGTGTCATCATCTTCTTCAACTATGCATTCCTTTACATGTTTCTAGTCATTGATATTGAACATAAGGCAAGACTACCTAATTCCAATAAAGAAATGTCCTAGAGGGTCACACACTCAGCGTATCCATCGATCTTAGTTAAATTACATATTTTTTTAATAGTCATAATAAATATTATTCTGAAGACAGAGATATAATATTTATTCATAATTTACTGATCACATTTATTTAGTCATTATTTATATTTGAATTTAATATTTAAATAAATATTTATTTTCAAGACCATTGAATAAAATATTTATTCATCTCTTATTTTATTCATAATGTAATGAATATTATTTATTATTTAAATTTTAAAATAGATAAGAAAACATTTAAATAAATTTTTATTTACAAGACTATGAATAAAATATTTATTTATTTATCAAATGAATAATATGTGTTTTTTATTTTTGGTTTGATAAATGTCGAGGAAGGTGTTTGTGATGAGTTAAATTCTCAGTGATAAAAATTATATACTAAATATCATTTAATAAATATTAGTTTATTTATTTATTTTTATATTATCTATGAAACTTGTGTGTGTCAAATAAATGATAATAATATTATTATAATTATTATTAGACATGGGGTTTTCCAAGGATTAAGGTATTAGATAAGGGATTATATTAAAATACTAATTCTCTAACCAAACTCTATGTATACTTGATTATATCATTTTTGGAAGGTTATAATCATATTATTATGCACAAAATTTCTTCTCCCTAGAAAATTATCTCTATGAATAATTTCTCTAAGGTTTTCTCTCAATCTAAAAAATATATATTTAAACTTAATAATCCTTCTTGAGTATAAGGTAAAAGTGAAAAAAATCCTAAATAACAATGGATTTTTATTGTGATATAGATGGAAAATTCAAGATGTGCAGATCATCGATGCTAGTACTCAGCATTCCATCAGCATCGTTCAAAGATCTTAGTGCATGTGTGAATCACAGCTATAGGGATTCTACTTTAGATACTTTTTGTGAAATGATGGTACAACATTAATGAGATTCAATCAATTAATATCTACATCAAGGAAAGAAATAAAGATTAAATTATATTCTTTTTATTAAATTATTTATAAATTTAATGTGAAAGATCCACTCATCATAGTTTTGGGATTAATTCATTATTGGTCTTAGGTTATTATCATAAGACATGTCATTATTCATTATGTTCTTATGATTTATATATCAGATTAAAAAAACATTATAGGTAATAGACCAAATCAAATTACATTATGCTTGGAAACTTCATGCGGTATCAGAGTGGTTGTGTTTAAATTGATAATTATTTAATTTTGAACTGATCAATTTCATAATTAATAGTTAGTTTTTTATTTCAGCTTTCAATCATTAGTCTGAATATTTATTCCTTTTACACATTCTTATAAACATGAATAATTTAATAATGCCTGGAAATACCATCTGGAGGTAGATCATGGTTTGAAGGGTTACATGGTTTGTAACTTACCTACATGCTATGTAATCCCACACAAAGTGGTGGTTGTGTGGTCAATAGAAAATGTGTATAATTAATACACCACTTGTTTTATTAATTAATAAAAATAGGGTGTATAATTAATACACACGCATTGTGTAATTAATTCACAAATGGTGTTTATTAAATCAAAACATACACGGTGTCTAATTAATACACAAAAGGTGTGTGATTAATATACTCATGGTGTGTAATTAATACACACGTGGTGTGTAATTAATACACAAGTGGTGTGTAATTAATTAATACACACATGGTGAGTAATTAATATGCACATGATTTTTAATTAATACACATTTAGTATTTTTCCCATTTATATAGAGTACATGCCAATCTTGTATGTTCACCGCTTAAATTAATTTACACAAAAAAAAGAAATTAATTATGCCATTAAAACAAATTAACACATGTTCTATATTTCATAAATTGAAATTAAAATACATGTGAAAAGGAATAAAAAAATAAAAAATTATTAATTAATTTCTATACTAAAATTAAAATTTTCATGTTTTGTATGATCATCATTATACATTATGCACTTTACATAAATTAGAAGCAGTTCACATCATGTAAATTAAAATATTCTCATGTGTCATAAATTGAAAGTACACACCATGTAAATTATATGATATTCTTTCTATTCTAAATTCCATCATAATTTAGAGTACATGATGATGTCCAGACATAGGGTAGTTCAGACTAGTAGATGCCATATTGCATCTAAGTACGCGTCGTGTCCTAAGGTAATTTTAAAGAGATTTATTTAATTTATTTATATAAAAGTTAAAGCGGGTGTAATATTATGAATACTTGGTACTAATTGGATTAATAATTATGATAAAGAATTAATTTTTTAATAATACTGTTAATTATTGATTCAATAGAAATTTATCTTAATTAAAATGAGATTAGAAATCACTAGTAAAAAAAAGTATTTTTATATTGTTTTTTATTAACAATGGTTTTTCATGAGACATCATTATAAGTGATGTAAAAAATAAATTTTAAATATCAATTATTAAAATCTACCATAAAAACCTTATTATGAAAAAATTACATGATTTTCAATGTCATTTATTTCTATAACCGATGTCAAAAATCACTAATAAAATAATTTTTTACTTATCACTGGTGTTATATGTCAATTTCTATGTGAGTTATAAAATAAGTTACATAAAAAATTCTTAATTTCAATAATTATTACTTTATTAAATTAAAATACAATATACATTAGGTAGAACATTATGGAAACCAAATTATATCAGTAAATAAAAACACAAAGCTTCGACTTCATCATTGTGATGTCCTTCTATTCAATATATTTTTTGTTGATATTAATTTTATTTTCGTGAAATAACAGGTGATTCATTCTAATATGTGAATGGAGAGGAATTTTAAACTCTATTTTATTAATCTCATGTGTAATCTTCATATTTTTAACTTGATAGAAAAATAATTATTATCATAATAAAAAAAATATCAAAAAATAATAACAGTTGTGATAAATAATAATAAAAAATTAGTTAAGAAAGGATAAATATAAAAACCATGACTAAATCATTGAATTGGGAACTAGTGGAAGTATGATATGGATCCAAATAAGAGATGAATGAAAATGTTGAAAGTGGTAGTATGAAAACTTATATAGGGTTATTGATCAAGTGTCATGCGTTGTCATAAATTTTAGTTGGGTTTTAAAAATTGAAAGGTTTTTTGTATAACATTTTCAAAAAAAACTATGTGGGATGTAGAATTTAATTTTTAATTCAAATTATTTAAAAAAACGTTAAAAACTCTCTTTGTGGGTGGTTATAACATCAGTTACCTTTTAACCATCGTTAAAACATAATTTTTAATGAAATTTTATTCAAAAACGATGTTAAAAAAATATTTTAACATCAGTTAGTAGATAACAGATGTTAATACCCACTGGTAAAGGGGATTTAACATTATTTATCAAAATAACTGACGTTAAAACTCTAGTGTGAAAGCTTGTTTTTATACTAGTGAATATATTTTAGCATATATGAATGTGATGTTTTTACATGTATGTGACTTTTCATGAGATTTACCGACCTATGTATAGTTTTTTCTTTTGTTTAATTTAATATTATTTTCATGGGTTTTATATATGATAAATTTTTATTGAAATAAATATGATAGTTTATGAGTTATCCCTCACACTTATTTTGTATAACTTTCATGTCCATGGTTTATTTTATACATCATGTAATGGATTATCCTCTAAGGAGAGAAGGAAATTAAGAGCCCAATCTGAGGTGAAACAAACAAAGAAGATACAAAGGTTAATGTTAGAATGTTGAAACTTTCAATCCAAGCCCAACTCATAGAGTTTTCTCCATAGGGTTATAGGTTGATCCATTGTCCACTCAATAATTCAACCATTATAATTATCATGATCAAGTAACTTTTTTTATTTTATTTTATCTATGCGCATGCTTATAATTTTTTTGCGATGAATGTTTATATTATGTTAAATGAAATCATATAAATTAAATATGATAACAAGACATGAAAAATAAAGTAAAATAAATGGATTTTATGTAAATATTATATCAAAACATGGTTAATTAATGATATAATAATGAAGTTTATATATATATATATAATCCCTCAAGTTGATATTAAGTCAAAAGACTTACATTACATAAATTATGAATGGAAACGTTGTTCAAAGTAATTATATAGTAAAATTTAGGGTTATTTGAATTATCAAGTAGTTCTCAATAATGTTTTTGGTTGAATTAACTAAGTTAGAATCAAGGGTTTACTACCAAAGTAGGACATAGTGAAACTTAAATGCAGGTGTTAAGGAAATATGATTTAGGATTTCAAGATGGTGGAGTCTACTCAATATAACAATGATTTTTAAGATAGCAGTTTACAAGATTTCCTACCTAATTACCTAAAAATAATTTTTTAGGACAATTTCTAGATTATAATAAGGTATATATGGATCATTTCCACTATAATTTCAATGTGACATGATATACTGAGTCTAATAAAGGTCCATTGATATTTGATAAAATGGTGAGAGACTAATAAGATGATAAAATTTATTTGTGTCTTATATATTTTGGTAATAAAATAAAGTATATAAATTATTATATTATTTATTATATACAAATGAAAGGTCCAATTTCCTAAATATCCCTATGTTATATTCTATATAAATATAATATCATCTTTGGAAATAACTTCTAAAATTTGTATATATGTGTTGGTATTTTTCTATTCTAGGAACAGAATCTTTATATGTTGGAAGCCCAAGTCCCTGATTCACCTTCCAAGGAGGTGAGTGAAGAGGATCACTTTTTCTACATAAAACACATAGATAATTTTATATATATACAGTGTTTAATGTTATCTCCATGTTTGAAAAACTTCAGAAGTCTCATGAGAACATGGATTCATATTAAATGATCAAGAATCTCCATGATGTTTATCAAGAGATATCTATAAAAGAATTGTTTGAGTTCTCCAAGGAAATATTCACATGAAAACTTGGAGAGGGAGAACTAAATTTACCTTATATAATCAAGATAATTGGATATATTGAGCATATAAAGATTCTATATTTTAAGATACCCAATGAATTATGCACCAATCATGTACTTTCTTTACTCTCTTAGAGATTATCCAGCTTTTTGGGAATTTTAATATGAAGAAAATTGAGAATTGTTTCCTAGATCTCCTTACTCTACTTCACCATATTGATAAAGACACAAATCATGATAGAAATTTTTTACTTAAGGTGTACAAGAATAAGGGAAAGGTTAAAGTCACCAATAAAAATACCATGTACAAGGAATCTTCATAATTCCAATCTAGGAGGAGGAAGATCGAAGGTTAAGTAAGGGAATAGGATCTCATTTATATTTCATGTGGAAAGAAGTGCGAATAGAATAACTATGTTGTTTCAAGGAAGCATGGGGAAGCTTTTGTACATTTTTTATCAAGTGAAATCTTTTTGTTTTTATAAATTGGGTATTAGATGCAACTTGGGGTGCTCAAATTTTATCTAATTATAGGAACAAAGTAGATTCATAATATGGTGATAAGGGGGCTCTCTACTTCGGTGGAGAGTTATTTCCATATAGGGTTTTCGACAGCCTAACGTGGTGATGATGTTGACTTCCAAATGGGTGTGTGGCGGTGTACTGTAGGTGTGTCTATGTGTAGATCTGCAGATCTGGCTTTTGCAGGTGCAAGGGGTGGTAAAGCTTCACCATGTGGGCTTTATTCAAGGTGGGTTCGAGTGATGGTGGTCAAGGCGGAGATGCGGGAAGGCTGCAGGCATAGAGGTACTGAAGGTGATGGTGTCGGCAGTCACCGATGACAGACGTGGGTGACCTTAGAGATCGGTCCATATCTAGTCTTAGACTAGATCAGGTCGGGCTTCTTGGTGACCCTCGTTTTGACGGGTGCAGTTGCAGGTTGGGATCGATGGTGGGCATCCCGCAACATTGGAGATGCACCGGGCCTTGGCGATCAATGGGCGGTGCAGGCGGTGGTACTTTTGATGGGGGTTTGCAATGGTGGTGTTGCATCTTTAGTCAGGTCCAGACTCATGGTGGGCTGTGTAGTCATGTACCAGAAGTTTCCATAGGGAACTAGGGTTTGTGCTAGGATCATATGGTGTCTTTTGTATCTCTTTGCTTAGGTAATTTATTGGGTTACTTCCCTATAGTCTTTCAATTCGTTGTGATGGTGTATATACTGGGTTTTGTAGTGGGTTGATCCCTCTGGCCCTACTAGCATGTAATGGGTTTTCCTTATCCAGTTTAAAAGGGGTTTGTTGTCTTCTTATTTTTTTAATAATGGGGCTTGACCCTAATCCTTTGGATATATTCATAATATTTTCATGATTTGAGGTGGATCTACAATTATTTAATGGATAAATACTCATTTCATTAGATATTGAAGATTATCACATAACATTTTCAGTAGGATTGATCTTAGTTTTAATGAATGTTTAGTATATTCCAAGCACTAAAAAAAATTATATCTATATCCTATTGTGATATAGATGGTTTTATTTTTAAATTTAGGAATAATATATGCTTATTTTATAATGATTGTGTATTCCATGGTTTGAAACACCTAAATAATTGTCTTTATGTGTTTTATTACACAAACTATGTTTTATAAATTGATAACTAATCTAGTTCATGTTATTTATATCATTCCCAATTGTGGAATCACCAAATATATAATATAAATGAAAAAGGATTTAAAAATTTATACCAAGATAGATATTTAGATTCCTATGAACTAAAACAACATTGCATATGTTATACTTATATTTAATGTAAAATGGAAAAAATCCTCATTTAGTGGAAAGACTGAAGGGGCCATGGAGCCTATGGAGTTTTTTCATACAGATGTTTTTTGACCACTTCCAATCAAAGTAATGGGTAGATTATAATGATTCCTAAATTTTAATAATGAATTTATTAGATATGGATTTGTCTACTTAATGAGGTATTATTTGGATTCTTTTGAGAAATATAATTAGAACAAGAATAAAGTTGAAATTTTTCTTGGTAAGAAGAAAAAGAAACATCACTTATATTATAGTAGAGAATATCTAAACCAAAGGTAAATTTATTATCTACCAAATTTTGAGATTCTATCTCAACTCAATCAACCTATGAACACACATAAATGTTTCATGTGAAAGGTTTAACCACACATTATTAGACATGGTGAGATCAATGACTAGTCATGCAAGTCATCTACTATCCTTTTAGGGATATGCATTGCATAAAACAACATAAAATATAAATTGAGTGCCTACTAAACTGGAAAATGGAGTCTCATTTGTATTATGGAGTGATAATAAACCTTTTTCACATTTACATGTTTAGGATTGTGAATTATTTGTTAAGGACTATTTAGATAAAATACTTTCACCATAAGGAACTAATTGTATTATTATAGGATATCCTATAGAAACTAAAGGGTATTACCTATATGAACCCTTAGAAAAGAAATTTATATTGGTTATACAATCTATATTACATGAGAGGGGGAGTATCTTCAAAAAGGATATTGTGAGTAAGATATAAATTTATTAATTTTGGGCTCAAGATACACAGGAGTAGGCATAGGAATAGATTTCATAAATCCATGTAGTAGAGGATGTTCTAGATACATAAGTACAATATAGAAGTTTAATAGATCTTAGAGAATCTAAAAGATATGGTTTTCTAGCCACTAATGATAGTGACTCATTATTTATGGATAATAAAGAACCTATTTTCTATAAAGAAGTAGAAAGTGTCATAGAAGCTGCCAAAATCCATGAATACTTGAATTCTAAGATAGGTTCCATATAAACAAAACTATGTTTGGATTTTGATAAATACACTAGTACATATAATGGTAATTGGTTTCAAATGTGTATTCAAGAAGAAAATGGACATGGATGGACAATTAAACACCTATACTGTATGAATGGTTGAAAAGGGGTTTAAACAACATCAAGGAATAGACAATGAGGAAATATTTTCAATCATTTCTATGCTAAAATCCATATAATTTTGATTTTTGGTAGATGGATTTGAAAATATATTTACATAATGTAAAACTTTGTGAAGATGTCTATATGATATAACCAAAAGTGTTTATGACTCCAAATTATGCCAATAATATATGAAAATTATGCAGATGCATTTATAAATTAAAACAAGTATCCAGGTCATGGAACATTTAATTTGATGAAACCATAACAAAATTTGGTTTTATAAAGAATGAATGTGATCCTTATATCTATATTAGGTTTATTGTGAGTGTAGTTATTTTAAAAATCAAATATTTTGATGATATATTACTAATTATAAAAGAGATAACAGTATTATTGTCTATTAAGATGTGGTTGAACGCATGCTTCTCTATAAAGGAAATAGGTGAAGAAACGTACATTATTGGGATCAAGATCCATGGTGATAAATACAAGAGGAAACTTAGACAAAGTTAAGGTATATATATTACAATATACTGAATATATTTAATGTGGAACAATCCAAGGGGGGATTGTTTCCAATGTCATTTGGAATTCATCTCTCTATGAAAATGTGTCCTTATAAACAATAGGACTTACAAAGGATGATAAGGATACCATAAAAATCAAATATAGGTTCAGTCATGTATATTATTCTATGTACTGAGTTTGGTATAGTTTTCTCCTTGATAAAAGTTATAAAATATCAATCATACCCAAGAGACTTCCATTGGATGGCAGTCAAGACTATCCTATAGTATATAAGTCACGCTAAGGATATGTTCCTAGTTTCTGGATGAGATACATATATTTTCATCATGGGATATACAAATTATAGTTTTCAAATAGATCAAACTAATATGAAATCCCAATTGGGATATACTATCACCTTCAATGGATGAGTTGTGTGTTGGAAGATCTCAAAGAAATTAGTGGTTTCTAATTTTACAATAAAGTCCAAGTATATTGAAACTTTTTATACAATAAATGAATCATTTTTAGTACAAAATATCATCCAATATATTTATATAGTTATTAGTTTTAAATATCCTATCATACTATAATATGATAAAACTACAGTGGTGGAACTTTCCAAGGAGTCAAGGTCACATTAGGGAACAAATCACATACCTCATAAGTATCATCTATTGAGGGGTTTTTCATAGAGATGTGAGCTTATAATGAATAGAGTTTCTATGATACATGACATGGTGGACCTATTGAATAAATCCATATCTCATCAAAATCATGAATATCACATGAGAGCTAGAAGACTCAAATTCATTAATAGTTGGCTCTATTCCAAGTGGGAGTCTATTGGAGTTGATGCCCAATAACTAACTACTTTTTAATTTAGATTACCTATATTTATATTCAAATATCTGAATATTAATGAATGTATTATCATATATTTATTGTTATTCTACATAAAATTAATGTGATAATGTTATAGAGTATTTTTTGTATTGAAAATGTCATAGTAGGTCCCTGTTATGATGAGAACCTTGAGGTACTTTAATAATATTCTTAAACTTAAGGATTATGGTTATATGAAACCAAATGATGGGACACAAATGATGATAAATATCAGGTTTTTGATTCTTATAAGATTATATGGCTTTACCTCATTAAGTTTACACTTAGTAATACATAAAATGGTAGATTATAAGAATAAATCTAGAATAATTAATTTCACATGTTTATGCATCATTGGATATTCCCATATGCAAACATATGTATGCATCCTTTGAATTGAGGTTATTATTAATGAATATTATGAGTCAAGTAATTTGATATATCAATAAAAACCATGATTCAATATGTTCACACCAAATTTGGGTATATTGGTTGTGACACAAGTTGTATTACATTAATTAATAAGTCAATGTAGGATTTTTCCCTTCCAATACTAGAAGATAATATCCCATCCTTTTCATTAAAATATAACTATTTAACTAAAATATGTAGCCATGTTATATTGATGAGTACATTTTTTTAATTCAAAGAAATACATATCGAGCATATAGTCTGATGAAACAAGTATAAAACCTTCTTGATGGGATATCAAGATAAAAGGATTATATTACATAATGATCATTAATGTGTGGTTATCATCATTATGACATTAACTCCTTCCACTATGGATGCCTTTACATGTTCTAGATGTTGATATTGGACTTTTAGAAAGCTCACCTAATTCCACTAAAGAAGATTCCTAGAGGGGCACACACTTATTGTATCCATCAATATTAGTTAAATACTATTTTTATTTAATAGTTGGAAAAATATTATTCTTAAGACCTAAAAATGATATTTATTCAAGATTTACTAATTATATATATTCAATAGCTATTTATATGTGAGTCGAATATTTAAATATATATTTATTCACAAGATCAACGAATAAAATATTTATTTATATTTTGTTTTATTCACATGATAATAAATAATATTTAATACTTAAATATTTATTTTTTTATGTTAATATTAAAATTAATATTTTTTCAATACCATAAATATAATATTTATTTATTAATTAAATGACTAATATTTGTTTATTATTTGAGGTTCAGTAAATGTCGAGGAAGGTGGTCATGCTGAGTTAAATGTCTGGTGATGGAAATGATATGCTAAATATCAATTAAATAAATATTAATTTTTTATTTATATTTATATTATTTTTAATACATGTGGGCATAAAACAATTATTATTATTATTATTACACATGGAGTTTTATTGGGATTAATAATATTATTATTATTGTGTACAACATTTCTACTCCCAGGATAATTATCATTACAAAGAACATCTCAAGTGTTTTATCTAGAGGTCGAGTGAATTTCTTAAATCTTCTTTATCCTTATCAAAAAGATAGACAAGAGTGAAAATACCCAAGCCTAAGGGATTATGTTTTGATCAATATGAATGATGAATGATGAATGGATCATCCACACTAGCACATGGTGTTCCATAAAAATCATTTAGATATCATAGTGAATGTGTGGATATCCTCTAAAAGAATTATACTTTGGATCCCCTTCAGGAAAATTGTAACACTACTGCACAAATTAGAAAATTTAATTTATATTCTAATGTATATTAATTTCATATAAAAATAAAGAAATATTTATACCCAAATCTCCATTCATGATCTATCATTTACTATTTAATTAAATTTCACCTATGGTATTGGATGCATGGTTAAGATATCATTATATCATAATATAGTTCTAAGTATAATTTTACATTTATTCTCATGCTTCCCAAACAATTGATGACCTTAATTATACTATACTATGATCTATATCCATTAATTCTATATAGATCTTATCAGTGTACAACCATGATATTTGGTAGTCGAACCAGCATCAAAACTACCTACATCTAAGAATATGTTAATAAATAAGTTATTAAATAAAAAAAGATCCAATATTAATAAACTAATTAACCATTAACTTGAGGTATAAGGGAGATTTTTATCATTATCCCTTTCAACTTTTGTATTAGTGGGAGTCATAGTGGCATCATGGTTGGAAGGAGGTAGAAACATTGGAAGAGGGGTAGAAATACTAGGGGTTGATAACATAGAAGTATGTGGAAGCTATAATAATGGACCAGGAATCATGGGATATAGGTAATATGGGAAGGACCTAGTGGAATAAAAGACACTCCCAGTGAATATGGAGGAAATGAAATTGGTGTCCCCAAGTGAGGTGGACTAGACAAGTAACATGGTGTAATAGACACACTTAATAAACTAATAGAATGTTGATGGGTGGAAGGAGATCCATATGTCATAAAGTCTTGAAAAAAATATAATTCAGGATATATAAATTCATATACAAATAAAATATGTTATGAATATAAACAATGTTAACTTACCAAGGTGATGAATAGTTTTATTCCCTTATATCGAATACATTGATTGCTTTGAGTTATCTTCTACCTCCTTATATCTTCATAATTCAACATAATACGAGAGAAAAAATCCATGTATAATTTTAAGAATATAAAAATATATAGCATGTATATAGTTAATAGTATAACATATATGTAAAATTATATAATGTATATAAAGACGTATGAAAGAATACATAATTTAAAAATATATAAAAAAAATTATATAAAGATATTGATTAATATTGGTAAATTTGTAAAAGTATAAAATTATAATTTAAACATGGACATATAGAAGTAAAATTAATAAAAGAATATAAATATATAAAACTATAAACTTATATATACTTATAAAATTTTATATTTCATTTATAAAATTATATTAGCATATATTATATATTTTTTAAAATTATATAAAACAATTATATATATAGCTATAAAAATATAAAATTAAATTTAAAAATATTTTATACTTATATTGATGAATATTTATAAATTTATATGGATTTTAAAATTATGATACAATATAACATATAATTTACAAAATCATATGAAACCTATAATTATTATTCCCAAATAAAATTTAATTTTATAAAAAATAATTTGTATCCAATAATTGAGAATAAAAAAATATATGAACTAGAAAACCCTAATCAACACCTGAAGGAAATAAATAAATATATAAATAACTAATCATTTCAATAATAATATACCTTAATTAAGAGAATTAAAGGGTGTAATGGTGTGGGTGTAATGTAGGAGAGTGGAGTGGTAGATGATGGAGAATGACGTGGTGATGTCTCAAGAATGAAATGGCGATGGCAGCAGTTTGGTGGGATAATGGCAGTGTGGGTGGAGGCCCATAAGGGATGGATTTGATGATAAGAGAACTAGAGTCTATGTAAGGAGATGGAAATGAGTTTTGGGGTGGATTCAACAACATAAAAATTTTAACTCAATCGTTACAGTATTGTGAGAAAATACCAATAGTTTTTCTACTATTATGATTTAATACAAACTATAATGGTAGGTGATATATTATTATAGTTTTATAAAATAATAACAATAAAAAATCTATTGTCCTGGTTTTTGAAAATCATTACTATATAAAGTTATTATCGTAGTTTGTAAAACTATGACAATAGGAACATGGGAATAGCCTAAAATTGTAGTAGTTAATGCAGAGTGTGGTGATGGATCTACCTTCAAATAACGCGCCACAAGAGCCCCTGGTTTTTCAATTTTTTTGTAATAAACTGTCTGTGAAATTAATTAATAATGTAATAAATTATTGTATAATTAATAAATGGTCTGACAATTAATATGGTATGTTATTAATAAATGGTCCATCAATAAATAAGGTACGTTATCATAAATACGATAATTTATTATACATGTATTTAATGTATTAAATTTAGTTTGAATAATTTATTTATTACATTGATGGAAATCAATCTCAATTAATACTCCTTCTCGACAGAGTAAATTGTGCTGGGTTATTGATGGTAGAACCCCCTATAAATATAATCCCCCTCCACTCAGTGGATAAGGAAATATACACCATCTATATCCCCATGTAGAGTGTAGAAGGCATTCAGGTTTTAATTCGATCATTTTCAGTCTTTACAATGGCTGGAGGTAAGTAACATGTTTTGTTTATTAAAGAAATTTTTTGATCCTAGAATTATACATTCTTTAAAATTATAACATTTGGTATTAGAGAGAATTATACCTCTATCTTGTAAAATAACTTCTTACACTCTATTTTATCAAAAACTCTTATATTTTTGGATTTGGAAATGACGGATTTCCTTGTCTACCATCATCCTCTTCATTTCTTCATTTTTGATTATTAAAGATGTTTTATACATTCTTAATTCATTATTCATGATTTTTTTTTGTAAATTGTATTAAAATTGGGTTTTTCCATAGCATTCCTAATTAAATAAAATTTACATATTCAGTAATATCACATTAAAATGTACATGCACTTATTGAAATTTCAGTAATCAAAGATATTTATATGTCTTTATTTTCATTAGATTAAATATTAAATTTAATTTTAATAATTTGGACATGGGTATTATGAATATTAAAAAAATAATATTTTTTCATATGGTTTTTTGAATTATCAAATTATAATTCAATAATTTATGAATTAAAATATCAATTCATAATTTTGTGATTTTTGTAAATTTTATTAAAAATCGGGTTTTTCCACATCATTCTAGATTTAAATAAAAATTAAATATTCATTAAATTGCATTAAATGTTATATGAAAAATATAATAAATTTTATCCCACATGAATTTTTATTATATTTTTAGATGAAATATTAAATTTAATTTTTATATTTTCCCACAGGTATTATAAAAATTAAAATTTTAATATTTTGTCATATGGTTTGTTGAATTATCAATTTATAATTCAATTAATGAATTAAAATATTACTTGATAATTCTTGATTGATTTCATGAATCTATTAAATTAAAATTTCTCCCACAATAAATTTTATATTTTTTAGACTCATATGTAAATTATGTAATTAGGACTAACAAGCATGTATTCAATTTTTAGTTATGCTGTTAGGATTTTATGATATTCATTGTGGAATTCTGGAATTAAAGGGTGACAACTATAAAATTTATAAGGGGAGAATTCTTCTTCATCTGGGATGGATGGACATTGATTATGCTATTCAAAAAGGCAAACTGCATGCAGTTAATAATGATAGCATACTAGATGATATATCACTTTATGAACATTGGGATAGGTCAAACCGTCTTAGTATGATGTTAATAAAAACTAAACTATCTGCTAGCATTCTCGGTTCAGTCGATGGGCATAATAATGTTCGTAACTTTCTAAAAGCTATATATGACCAGTTCATCTCTTCAAATAAAGCATTAGCAAGCACATTAATCATGAATTTCTCATCTATGAGACTCACCACCATGAAAGGTGTGCGTGAGAACATCATGAAAGTGAGGGATATTACGGCTCAACTTAAGAATCTTGATGTTGATATATCTGATCTGTTTCTAGTGTATTATATTCTCAACACTCTGCCACATCAATATGGGCCATTTAAAATCTCTTATAACACAAATAAAGATAAATGGTCAATTAATTAATTAATGACTATGTGTTTTCAAGAGGAGGAAATGCTTGTGGTGGAAATGGGAGAAACCAATATGCTGAAAATGTACGAGAAACATAAGGGTCATAAATTTCAAGCCAATAAAAAGGGTAAAGAGAAATTTCTTCCTCAACCTAATATTAAAAAGGAATTCATTTTTTTCTGCAAAGGAAAAGGACACGTAAAGAAAAGTTGTCCTAAATTTCAGAAATGTCTTGAAAAGATTAGTATTTCAATATCATTGGTTTGTTATGAATCAAATATGGTTGATAAAATTTATAACACTTGGTGGATTGATTTTGGTTCTACAATCAATATTTTGAATACCTTGTAGGGTATGAAAAACCTAAGGAAACCAGTGGGAAGTGAGCCTGGCGTGTATTCAGAAAAAAAATATGCACTCACATGTGGAAGTCGTGGGGACATGCACTTTAGTGTTATAGACTGGGTTTACTTTGCTTTTTGAAAAGACATTTTATATTCCAAGTTTCTCCAAAAACTTGATTTCAGTTTCAAAACTTGTACCCTTAGGTTTTACATTCATTTTTTGTGAAAATAATTTTTCTTTAATATGTGGAAATGATGTCGTTGGATGTGGTACATTAAAGGATGGGCTTTTCTCCATTGATTTTCAAAGAAAAATTGATAACGATAACATGCATGTTCTTATTGAAATTAAAATAAGTGTTATAAATGAAAAATATTCTATGTTATGGCCCCAAATATTAGGTCATATCTCAAACGAAATGATTAAAATATTAGTTAATAATGGCGTACTTAGTACAATTGATTTAACTGATTTTGAAACCTGTGTGGATTGCATTAAGGGAAAGAAAACCAATAAATCAAAAAAAAGGTTCAAATAAAAGTACATTTATATTATAAATCATACATATAGACATATGTAGCTCATATATGGATTTACATAATCATAAATTCTTAATTTCATTCATTGATGACTATTCATGATATATGTATCTCTATTTTCTTCACAATAAAAATGAAGAACTTGACACCTTTAAAAATTTTAAGGCTGAAGCAGAGAAACAATGTGGTAAACAAATTAAGATCATGAGGTCAGATCGAGGTGGAGAATATTATGGGAGATACATTGAGGATGGACAATTTACTAGCCCATTTGCAAGGTTTCTTCAAGAAAATGGAATAGTTGCACAATACACTATGTCAGGTTCATCAGACCAAAATGGTGTAGCTGAAAGAAGAAACCAAACAATAATAGACATGGTATGAAGTATTCTTAGTAACTCTAAGTTACCTAAATTCTTGTGGATGGATGCACCTAAAGTGTCATCATACATTTTGAATTGGGTTCTAATAAAGATAGGGTTGGAAACCGAGTTTGTGGCATATACACATTTGGGATTTCCTTCAGAAGCGCGTATTTATAATCTACTTGAAAATAAGTTGGATCCTAGTACCGTTAGTGTCTACTTCATTGGATATGATGAAAGGTCTAAAGGATATCATTTTTATTGTCCATCATTAAACACTAGAATTGTGGAATCAAGAAATGAAAATTTCCATCAAAATGACCTAATTAGTGGGAGTGATTTTATCAACAAAATTCATGATAAAGACCATTCATAAGATGAACCCTCTAACTCATGTGATAGAATGATAATTATTCGCAAAAAAACCTCATTTTCGAAAAAATATCATTCCACAAATGGTTGATGATCATCCTTTGGATCAAATAGTTCAAGAATCAGAAACCCTTGAATAATCAGTTGAACCACAAATTCCTCAAGAAAATAATGGTGAAACATTGAGAAGATCCACAAGGATGAGAAATCCATCAATTTCTAGTGATTATATAGTGTATCTATAAGAACCTGACTATAATATTGGATCCAAAAATGATCCCGAAACATATTCACATGCCATGAGTTGTGAGGAGTCAAATATGTGGTACAATTCCATGATAGAGGATTTGAATTCCATGAAGATTAATGATGTTTGGGACCTGTTTGAGTTTCCTTTTGGTGTAAAACATTCATTAGGAAATGTTGAAAGATACAAGGACCAACTAGTTTCTAAAGGGTTCACTCAAAAGGAAGGGATTGATTATATTGACACTTTTTCTTAATTATCCAAAAAGGATTCCTTACACATCATATTGGCATTAGTAGCTCATCTTGATTTTGAATTACAAAAAATGGATGTGAAAACTTCTTTTCTAAATGGTAATCTAGATGAGGAGGTTTACATGAAACAACCTGAAGGATTCCTCTCTAGTAAAGGTGAGAATTTGGTGTGTAAGCTCAAAAGGTCTATCTACGGTTTAAAACTAGCATCCCGACAATGGTATTTATGATTTCAAGATGTAATTATTTCATTTGGTATCAAAGAAAACATTATGGATCAATGTATATACCAGAAGGTCAATGAGAGAAAAATATGTTTTGTTGCTTTATATGTAGATGACATTTTACTTTCCACTAATGATAAGGGTTTTCTATATGAGGTTAAACAGTTTCCCTCCAAAAAATTTGACATGAAAGATATGGGTGATACGTTATATGCCATTGGATTAAAGATTCATATGGATAGTTTGAGAGGCATTCTAGGCTTGTCTCAAGAAACCTATATTAATAAAGTCTTAGAGATATTTCATATGAAAGATTGTGCACCAAGTATAGCACTTATTATTAAGGGTGATAAATTCATCATGAACCAAATCCCTAAAAATGATTTTGAATGAGAATAAATGAAATACATCCTGTTTTCTTCTGCTATTGGTGGATTAATGTATGCTCAGGTCTACACAGGGCCTGAAATTGCATTTGTAGTGGGAATTTTGGGGCAATATCAGAGTGATCCGGGTATAGACCCCTGGAAGGTCGTGAAGAAGGTATTGAGATACCATAAAGGCCCTAAATACTACATGCTTATATAAACACACTGACAATTTAGAAGTCATCAAATACTTAGATGCAGACTTTTCCAATTGTGTTGATTCACGAAAATCAACATTAGTATATGTCTTTATGATGGCTGGATGAGTTGTGTCATGGAGAAGTGTCAGACATACGCTAATAGAAACTTCTATTATAGAAGTTGAGTTTGTTTCCTATTTTGAGGCCACTTCCCATGGTGTATAGCTAAAGAGTTTAATTTTGGACCTTAAAGTTATGGATTTTATTTCAAGGCCATTTATTATATATTGTGACAATTTGGCTACTGTTTTTATAGCCAAGAATAACAAAATTGTGAATCAAAGTAAGTACATAAACATCAAATACTTATCCATAAAGGAACATGTTAAAGATAAAAAGGTGGACATTCAGCACATCATCACTGAATTGATGATTATAGATCCTTTGACTAAAGGCATACCTCCATTTAAATTCAATGATCATGTAATATGTATGGGATTAAGTTCTAAATTATAAATTTGTTGAATTTTATTTGGAACTCTTTATATTTAAGTATTTATCATTTCAGTTTAAGTGTACACATTCATTATTTGAGAAATATTTTTGGGGATACAGAATAAACCATACGGTTAAGGTTTGTTCATATGTGGAATAAACCATGTGGTTAAGGTTTATTCATTCAGTTATCTAAGGTTACATGGTATATTGTGATACATAGAAGGTACTACTTGTTATCTGGAGGAATACCGCTATGATCCATATATCGTGTTTCCTTTTTAAATAGGTCGATTGAATTCATTAACATTAATTGGTTTGGACCAAGTGGGAGAATGTAATAAATGGTCCATAAAATTAATTAATAATGTAATAAATTATTGTATAATATAATAAATGGTCCAACAATTAATATGGTACGTTATTAATAAATGGTCCATCAATATATACGGTACGTTATCATAAATACGATAATTTATTATACATGTATTTAATGTATTAAATTAAATTTGAATAATTTATTTATTACATTGATGGAAAATCAATCTCTATTAATACTCCTTGTCAACAGATTAAATTTTGGTGGGTTCTTGATGGTCGAATATCGTATAAATATAACCCTCCTTCACTTAGTAGATTAAGAAAATATACACCATCAACATCCCCATGCAGAGTGTAGAAGACATTCAGGTTTTAAATTGTTTCTTGTTTTTACAATAGCTGGAGGCAAGTACCATGTTTTTTTTATTAAGGAAAATTTTCTGATCCTAAAATTATACATTCTTTAAAATTTATAACAATTTCTCCACCCGTTATTCCTTTGGCTCTGCCCGCGTAGACTATACCACCTTCCTCATCATCGGTGTTCAATCGTCCTCCCACCTCTTCATAACCCTCTTCAGATCCTTTTGCTTCACATCCGATGGATGGTCTTTCCCCATTTGCGTGAGGGGTTTCTCCCATAGAAGTGCCTCCCCCATCGAGGCTCCCTTAAGACTATTGCTGAAAGAGGTCTTGCTTCATCCCACCCCCTCCCAATCTAACTCTCTACTATAGATCCCTGAGATCCCACTCGAAAAACTTTTTTCTTCCATCGTGGATGGTTCCCCGTCAATGGATTTCCCTACAGAGGCCTTTGAGGTGGTGGTGGACTATCACTGATGGACATTGGTAGCCAGGTTTGGGGTGGATAAGCTGACTCTTTCCTTATTTTAACACTTTATCCTCTATTGGGGTCTAGTGGCTCCCTCTAGGGTGTCCTTGATTAATCAAAAATCCAAATGTATTTTTCTTAACTTCTGGGAAGACTTCATTAAGGCATGTTCATGTAGCCCTTAGTCACTAGGAAAATGGAGGTTCAATATTTTCTAGTGTTCTCTGGAATTACATTTCGGGTCGGACTCTCCACAAGTGGCGGTATGGATTAATTTTCATGGGCTTCCACTACCTTTTCACAACCATGGTTTTCTCCATGGAATTGGAAATGTTGTTGGTTCTTTCCTCTGAATTTATGAGTTCACCCTCTAACTTAAGGATACAAGCGTCGCTCGGATTTGTGTTGAAATGGATCTCTCTCGGCCTCTTTCGGATCATATTCTCCACAGAGCGGGTGATGGTTTCTCTTGGTGATAGGCCTTGTTTTTTATCTCCTCTTCTCATTTCTATAAAGGATGTAGGCTTTAGGGGAATCCTCTTCCTGTTTGTCTTAAATGGTGGGCTAGGGCTGTCACCCCCCCCCCCTTCGGTGCCTTCTTTTGGCCTTTTACAGCCCTCAGATTCTATAGTCATCACTATAGAGGATCCATTTGGGTTTGTTCTTCCTCCTCCACTTCCGCTTATGCCTCCGCCCCCTGCTCCTTCCAGCAAATTTGATTCCCCTGTTGTATCTGTCCTCCTCTATTTCGAACAATCCATACACAGATCTTGTAGTTTTTAGCTCAGTCCCTGCTCCTGTCTCAAGGCTTAGTTAGGCACATTCCTCCTTTCCCTTGGCTTCGTCGCCCAGAAATCTATTTCTTTTAGAATTAATCATCCTCCATCCTTACCCATACATATCTTCAATGGATTCTACTTATTATTTAATTTGGACTCAGAGGTGGTTTCTCCTCCCTCCCCCACAGGTGGCAGAGCACATACCCGATGTCATGCGAAACGGGAGCAGGATCAGGGTTTGTCTGTAAGGGTTGGTGTCCTGAGAACCAACTGTTTTGTACTTTGATTACATGAATGTTCACTTATTATATATTGTTCATTGTTCTACATGACTATAATATAATAATGTCCTGGAATATTTTTTGCATTGATAAGGTCATGGAAGATCCCCACTGTGATGAGAACCTTGAAATACTATAACAATATTCTTAAATAAAGTTCTACGGTTGGATGACATACTATGATAGGACATATAGTATAAAAATTGTCATGTGCGAGAACTCGTAAGAAGACGAGACTATCTCTCATGGAGTTCGCACTTGGTAATCTCCAAGATAGGAGATTATGAGAACAGACCTACCAGTAGCAATTCTACATGTCTTGGTGTCATTGGACATTGTTATCTACGAGCGTGTGTAATCGTCCTTTGGATGGAAGATTATCATTAACTCATTTCATGACTCGTGCACTTAGATTTACTGATGAAAACTGTCACGTAGACAGTTGGCAGGAATTAGGGTACGTTGGGTGCGTCACGAGTGAAATGTTGTTAATGGATAAGTCGAGGAAGGATTTGCCCCATCCATTTATGGAAGTTGATATCTCGGCCCATTGATTGAAATAGAACTGTCGCATTAAATTCCATGACCATTGTGTAAACAACGAGTTTATTTTAGGAAGTCAAAGAACGACAGATCAAGCATATAGGTTTATGACACTGCCATGAAACCTGCATGATGAGATATCGAGACAAAGGGATTAAATTACACAGTAAGCGTTCGTATGAGGTGATATGTCAATGCGGCGTCAACTTCTTTCTCTTGGGTGCCTTGACCCGTTGCTAGACAGTAATCTTGGACTTTAGGCATGCTCGCCTAATGCCAACAAGAAAGAGGCATTGAGGGTCACACACTAAGTGTATTCAAGTATATCAAGTAGAATAAAGATTATTCTCGTACGTGGTTTAATAATTATTCAAGAAATCCTAAATCATTTTAATGATGGAGGAAACAAGAAATGAAAAACAGGTATACATGTCGTGTATTAAAGATTACACGCCGTGTAGTTTTTCATGGAAAGCAAGTACAGGCCGTGTATTAATAATTACACACCGTGTAGTTTTCAATGAAAAACAAGTAAACTCTGTGTATTTATTAATACACGCCGTGTAGTTTTTTCAGTCGGGATTTTGAGGATATAATATTGTTTCAAATGATATTTATTATAATCAGCATGGGCGCATGTCAAGGAATTAAATATTCGACATGGGTGTTTTAAATAAGACTCAATGAAATAAAAAAAATGCGTAACGCATTTATTTATTGTCATAACTCTAAAACCTCAAACTTGATTATAAATATCCTCACAACCCCAACTCTTTTCCGACACACAAGAGAATCGTTGTGCACAACAACTCTGGAGAATTCTTTCAAGGCCGAAAGAACCTCTTCCTCCAAGAACGCTCTTAAGACCGAGAGAGATCCTCTTCTATCGGATCAAGACGATCTAAGGTGGACAACGCAAGCAAAGTTTTCTCTACGCTAGCACCCAGAGAATCCTTTGGTGACATCCTAAGATATGAGGTACACGTGTGGATCACCACTAGAGGAAGTCTACACTTGGCTTCTACGATACAACGAAAAATCACACCAGAACGTGATCAAGAACATCAACGAAGAAAGAACACCCAAAAGGTATTTATTTTCAATTGATTAAATTAATTATAATCAACCTGTAATGATCCTATTTTGTAGTTCTGGTAATTTCTATTTCTCTTTTCTATTTCTATGATCCAATACGTGGAGACTAGCGTTTATCGTCGTATTGATCCCATATTGATCATTGCTAATGACAAAAATCCAAGTGGGAACATCCACCCGCGAGCTTCCGCTATGCCTGGAACCTTCAATTGGTATCAGAGCGAGGTTACAACTTTGATTATAGTTATTTAATTTTCGTTGATAATTTACGCATTTATATTTGATTCAATTAGAAATCAATCGTTCTATAAATCTGAATAAATGAGATCTATTCTTCCTCCTTTTTTTCATGATTCATATAACAGAAATGGATTTTTAATTTTAATTTTGATTAAAATAAAAATGAGGAACTCATCCAGAGGAGCCACTTTTTCTGTCTATACAACACATGATCAAACATGGTGTAATTAAAACTACACGTCGTGTACTTAGGTTCAATGAACCGGCACTGGTCTTCCAAACCACACCGTGTGAATTGATTATGCCTAAGTATTAATCACACCATGTTGACCAGAATTGAACGGCGCATGGGAACCGGAATACACAGCGTGTATGTTGGAACAACGCGCTGTGTAGTCTGATCTGGTCCAGGTAAAACCATGTACAAGGATAAGCCACGTACCGCGTACACGGGATTGCCAGGCAGGTTACCACATAACAAGGAAGTACACGCCGTGTATGATTTCTCTACACACCGTGTACTCCAAAATTTCCAAAGTACAGAAAACACACCAAATCCCCCAGCGTGAACTTTGGATAAAAGGTGAAAAGAAATACACGTTGTGTAATTATAAACTACACGCCATGTACTTTCCAAAAATGGAATTTCACCGGGTTTCCTCTAATGTACAAATACCCGTACAAGGAATATGGATTAGAAGAATCTCAAGGAAATTTAGAAATAAATTTAAGGTAAAGAATTGATTAATTATAAGATCATAATTAATTGAATTCGAGTGAAAATTATCTTAAATGAAAGAATGATTAAAATAATTTGAATTCTAAATATGCGTAAATTTCGTTGCATGATATGGATGATCATGAGCTAGACCAAAGACCCTTTATATGTGTATGGTTTCATTTAAATTTATTTAATTTAAATTTGTTGGCCTACGAGCCTTCTTCCAGTAAAATGTAGGGCCTGAGTGCCCATGGTTTCTTTAATGTAAACCCATGTAAATGGAGTATCTCCCAAGCCATAGGAGATGGTTCAAAATCCGAAGGTGAGGCGAAACCAACCCAAGAAGATACAAAGGTGGACAGGTGGGAGCTGCAAAACACTAACCATCAGGTTCATGGTGTTTTCCCTAGGCCAGGGTTAGCTTATCAAACCGCTAGATAAGCTAACCAATAGAATCTCATGATCATGCCATATTATTTTATTTCTGTCTAAATTTCATGGTTTATTTATTATGTATGTGTTGTCGCGATCACATAGTTAACAAAATGAACAAGCATGCAAAGATGGAATAAAATAAAAACTGTACTATGCGTAAACATTATCAAAACATGGTTAATCACTTAAGAAAGCATCACTTAATATTAACAAGCATGTGATAATGCAAAACTATGCATAAAGGATTAAAATCCCTCAATACCATATTAAGTCAGACTTAGCCTTCCGTTACCTGATTAAGGGAAAGACTCAATAAAACTATGTGTTTGACCAACCCTTGTTGGGACACTTACTTTTATAAAGGAAGCCCTTATGAAAGGTTTCGGGTTGACTTAACCATATTAAATCAAGATAAGTAGCCCTTGCTAGACATGGTGTAATATTGGAGGCAAGAGTTGAGGAAATCCAAGTCAGGATATCAGGATTGGGGAGTCCACTCAACAGATCAAGGAACTGTAAGCTCACAGTTGGCAAAGAACTTCCTACCTAAATACCTTCAAATAGCTTGACCAACCCTTGTTTGGGTTATGCAAAGGGAAATATGGATCCTTTCCACTAGAATGTCAAAGCAACTGGACATTCTGAGTTCAATGGTGAGGGCCATTCGGACTTGATAAAATAGTGGGAGAATTAATTAATTCATTTGTTATTTCTCATAAAAATGTAATCAAGAAAGTACTGATAAATATGCTCTTTTAATTTGTAGAATCGAAATTAAAAACTCATCAACCACATTTTCTATGCGATCAATACTGGATAAATACAATATCCTCACTGGCAGTAACTTTCAGGAATGGTTTAGGCGCCTTCGGGTTATCCTACTCCATGAACGAAAGTTTTACGTGCTGGAGTCCTCACTTCCTGATTCTCCTTCCCTAGGGGCGAGTGATGAAGATTTCTTGGTCTATGATCAACATTTTAATGATTCTCTTGAAGTTCAATGTTTGATGCTATCATCGATGCCTAGTGAGCTCATAAAGTCTCATGAAGACATGGATTCCTATAGCATGCTCGAGCACCTCTGTGGTCTATACCAGGAGAGAGAAAGATAGGAAAGGTTTGAGATATCCAAGGCTCTATTTCAGAGCAAGCTTGGAGAGGGTGCCCCAGCCGAGCCTCATATAGTCAAGCTCATTGGCTACATTGAGCGTTTAGAGGTTCTAGGGTTTAAACTCCCCGAAGAACTGGGTACTAATCTCATTCTTGCATCACTCCCCCAGATCTTCTCAAACTTTGTTGTTAATTTCAACATGAACAACATTGAGAAGTCTCTGTCAGATCTTCTTATCCTTATTTTCCAAGTGGACAATGAAATGAAGCGTGAAAAGCCTTATTTCCTGATGGTGAATAAACGGAAAGGGAAGGTAAAGATATTTAAGCCCAAAGCTTCTTCAAGGCCTTCCAATAAAAGTAAGATCAAAGGGGATGCAAAGTAACATGATGTTGTTTGTTTCACATGTGGCAAGAAGGGACACTGGAAGAAAAACTGCACCCAGCCCAAGGAAGTTAGGGGAAGCTTCAGGTGCATTTTTTATCGAATGCAATCTATCTATTTCTACTAATTGGGTATTAGATACTGCTTGTGGTGCTCACATCTGTATCCAAATACAGGAACCAAGTAGATTTAGGAAGATTGATCGAGGGGAGGTAGATCTACGAGCAGCCAACAGAGCCAGACTTGCTACTGTAGCTGTCGGAGACTACCACCTCACATTGCCTACTGGGATGATCTTGGTGTTAAAGGGTTGTTATTATGTGCCTTCTGTTACTAAAAACATTATTTTAGTATCCAGATTAGATAATGATGGATTCATATTCAAGTTTGTAAATGAATGTTGCTACTTTTATAAAGATAGCATTTGTTTTGGTAGGGCACATTTATATAACAACCTTTATGTGTTAGAATACACTAACCAAGTATTGGAAATCGATGACAAAGTTAATTCACACGACTCATACCACACCCAACTTTGGAATCACCAGCTAGGTCATGTCAATGAGAAAAGTTTGACAAAATTACATCAAGATGGGTACTTACATTCTTTCGAACTAAAACCACTTGGTGTATGTCATGCGTGTCTACAAGGAAAAATGACCAAAGCCCCATTTAGTGGGAAATGTGAAAGAGCTAAAGAGCTTATAGAATTAGTTCACACAGATGTGTGTGGACCATTTCCAGTTGAAGAAAGGGGTGGGTTCTCGTACTTCATAACTTTTACTGATGATTTTAGTAGATATGGATATATCTACTTAATGAGGTATAAGTCAGATTATTTTGATCGGTTCAAAGAATACAAGAATAAAGTTGAGAACCAGCTTGGTAAGATGATTAAGAAACTCCGCTCAGACAGAGGAGGAGAATATCTTAATTACGACTTCATTGATTTCTTACGAGAGTTTGGGATTCTATCTCAACTCACTCCTCCTTACACACCGCAGTGGAATGGTGTAAGTGAAAGGAGGAACCGCACCCTGTTGGACATGGTGAGATCAATGATGAGTCATGCCAGTCTTCCATTATCCTTTTGGGGATATTCATTACAAACAGAAGTGCACATACTAAACCAAGTACCGACTAAATTGATAAATGGTATTCTATATGAGTTATGGAGTGGATTCAAAGCCATGTTATCGAATTTACATGTGTGTGGTAGCAAAGCATTTTTTAAGTCCTCTTCAGGTAACAAACTTTCACCCCGAGGCACAAAGTGTATCTTTATAGGATATCCCATGGAAACAAGGGGATATTACCTATACAACCCCTCACACAAAAAGGTTACAGTCGTAAGACACTCCATATTCCTTGAGAGGGAGAACATCTCCAAAAGAGATAGTGGGAGTGAGATAGACTTCGATGAAGTCGAGGCTCAAGATACACAAGAGTTGGTACAAGAACAGATTCCACAAAGCCCCGTGGAAGGAAAATCTGTTCCAGAGTCACAAGAATATCCTAGGAGCACGAGAGAGGTGAGAGAACCAAAACGATATGGTTTTCTTTTCACTGAGGATGTTTACTGATTATTGGTTGACAATGATGATCCTCTTACCTACAAGGAAGTAGTTGAAGGCACGGACATTGCCAAGTGTCAAGAAGCCATGAATTCTGAAATGGATTCCATGTACCAAAACCAAGTCTAGATTTTTCTAGATCCTCTAGTTGTTGTAAAGCCTATTGGTAATAAATGGGTTTTCAAGAAGAAACTGGACATGGAGGGGAAAGTCAGCACCTATAAGGCATGACTGGTTGCAAAATGTTTTAGACAGCATCAAGGAATTGACTATGATGAAACTTTGTCACCGGTTGCGATGTTGAAATCCATCAGAATCCTATTGTCCATTGCCGCTTACCATGACTTTGAAATTTGGAAAATGGATGTCAAAACAGCATTCCTTAACGGGAACCTCCAGGAAGATGTCTACATGACACAACATGAAGGGTTCGTGAATCCAAAGGATGCCAACAAGGTATTCAAGTTGCAGAAATCCATTTATGGATTAAAGCAAGAATTAAGGTCATGGAACATTCATTTTGATGAAGCTGTAACGGAATTTGGCTTTGTTAAGAACGAATGTGAGCCTTGTGTCTACAAGAGGTTTAGTGGAAGTGTAGTCGTTTCCTAATAGTATATGTTGATGACATATTACTAATTGGAAACAAAGTATCTGTCTTACAGTCAGTTAAGGCATGGTTGCATAAATGATTATCCATGAAAGACTTGGGTGAGGCAGCATATATTCTTGGGATCAAGATCCATCGTGATAGATCTAAGAGAATGCTGGGCCTGAGTCAAAGTACATACATTGACAAGATACTGAAGAGATTCAGTATGGAACCGTCCAAGAGGGTATTGTTGCCAGTGTCACATGGTATTCATATTTCTAAGAAAATGTGTCCTCAGACACATGAGGAAAGAGAGAGAATGGAAAGGATCCCTTATGCATTCGCGATTGGGTCGGTCATGTATGTTATGCTATGTACGAGGCTAGATGTTGCTTACACATTAAGTGTGGTAGGCAGATATCAAGCTGATTCAGGAGACCGCCATTGGATGTCAGTCAAGACTATCCTTAAGTATCTGAGGCGTGCTAAGGATATGGTCCTGGTTTATGGAGGAGATGAGGAACTAGTCATCAGATGACATGTAGATGCTAGTTTCCAGACTGATCAAGATGACATGAAGTCGCAGACTGGATACATCTTCAGTTTGAATGGAGGTGCAGTGAGCTGGAAGAGCTCAAAGCAAAGTGTGGTGCCAGATTCTACAGCGGAGTCCGAGTATATCTCAGCTTCGGAGGCAGCTAAAGAAGCAGTATGGATGCGAAGCTTCGTCCAAGAGTTGGATGTAGTACCGATCAGTAAAGATCCTATCACACTCTATTGTGATAATACTGTAGTGGTGGCACTTGATAAAGAGCCAAGGTCACATCAGTGGACAAAGCACATACTTCAGAAGTATCATCTCTTGGGGGATTTTTCTCAGAGAGGTGAAGTTTCATTGAGCATTATTTCCATAGAAGACAACGTGATGGACCCCTTGACTAAATCCTTGACTTAGTAGAAACATGATCATCATGTGAGGTCTAGTGGACTAAAAGTCGTAGGCAGTTGGCTCTAGTCCAAGTTGGAGTTTGTAAGGGTTGGTGTCCTGAGAACCAACTGTTTTGTACTTTGATTACATGAATGTTCGCTTATTATAAATTGTTCATTGTTCTGCATGACTATAATATAATAATGTCCTGGAATATTTGTTGCATTGATAAGGTCATGGCAGATCCCCGCTGTGATGAGAACCTTGAAATTCTATAACAATATTCTTAAATAATGTTCTGTTGTTGGATCACATACTATGATAGGACACATAGTATACAGACTATCATGTGCGAGTACTCGTAAGAAGATGAGACTCTCTCTCATGGAGTTCGCACTTGATAATATCAAAGATGGGAGATTATGAGAACAGACCCACCAGTATCAATTATTCATGTCTTGGTGTCATCGTACATTGCTATCTACGAGCGTGTGTAATGGTCCTTAGACTGGAAGATTATCATTAACTCATGTCTTGACTTGCGCACTTAGATTTACTGACGAAAATCGTCACATAGATTGTTGGCGGGAAGTAGGGTACGTTGGGTGCATCACGAGTGACATGTTGTTAATGGATAAGTCGAGGAAGGATTTGTCCCTTCCATTTATGGAAGTTGATATCTCGGCCCTTTGATTGAAATAGAACTGTCGCATTAAATTCCATGGCTATGGTGTAAATGAAGAGTTTATTTTAGGAATTAAAATAACGACGGATCTAGCATATAGGTTTATGACACTGCCATGAAAACTGCTTGATGAGATCGAGACAAAGGGATTAAATTACACAGTAAGTGTTCTTATGAGGTGATACGTCAATGCGGTGTCAACTTCTTTCTCTTGGGTGCCTTGACCCATTGGTAGACAATAATCTTGGACTTTAGGCATGCTCGCATAATGCCAATGAGAAAGAGGCCTAGAGGGTCACACACTAAGTGTATTCAAGTATATCAAGTAGAATAAAGATTATTCTCGTACATGGTTTAATAATTATTCAAGGAATCCTAAATCGTTTTAATGATGGAGGAAGAAGGAAATGAAAAACAAGATATACACGTAGTGTATTAAAGATTACACACCGTGTAGTTTTTCATGGAAAACAAGTACACACCGTATATTAATAATTACACACTGTGTAGTTTTCAATGAAAAACAAGTACACGCCGTGTATTTATTAATACACACCGTGTAGTTTTTTCCAGCCAGGATTTTGAGGATATAATATTGTTTTAAATGATATTTATTATAATCAGTGTGGGTGCATGTCAAGGAATTAAATATTCAACATGGGGGTTTTAAATAAGAGTCAATTAAATAAATAAAATTCTTAACGTGTTTATTTATTATCATAACTCTACAACCTGAAACCTGATTATAAATATCCTCACAACCCCAACTCTTTTCCGACACACAAGAGAATCGTTGTGCACAAAAACTCTGGAGAATTCTTTCAAGGCCGAAAGAATCAATTCCTCCAAGAATGCTCTCAAGACCGAGAGAGATCCTCTTCCATCGGATCAAGACGATCTAAGATGGACAACACAAGAAAAGTTTTCTCCACGCTAGCACCTGGAGAATCCTTTGGCGACATCCCAAGATACGAGGTACACATGTAGATCACCGCTAGAGGAATTCTACACCTGGCTTCTATGACACAATGAAAAATCACACCAGAACATGATCAAGAACATCAACAAAGAAAGAACACCCAAAAGGTATTTCTTTTCAATTGATTAAATTAATTATAATCAACCTGTAACGATCATATTTTGTGGTTCCGGGAATTTATATTTCTTTTGTCTATTTCTATGATCCAATATGTGGAGACTGGCATTTATCATCATATTGATCCCGGATGGATCATTGCTAATGATAAAAAGCCAAGTGGGCACATCCACCCGTGAGTTTCCACTACAACCGGAACCTTCATTGTCCTCTTCTATTTATTTGTGCCAGTCGACGTCAGGGGTCAAAGCTCAGTGACCTCAGTTCTAATGTTAATTGTTCTTGTGTGGAATGCTCAGGGTCCTGGGTCTTAGGAGAAGTCATAATTTATCACTTTGTAACTCCATCGTGCTAAGGGAGTACTAGTTGATATTCTAGAGCACAATAAGGAGCCTTCTAAAATTCAAGACATTGTCTACAGATTGGGACACCACAACGGTTTGCATGGGGAGCCCAACAATCGGCACATCTGGGTTTTTGGAACAATTCTATTACTATTGAAAGGGTTTCTATTTCTAAACAACATTTTACTATGAAGATTATGGCTGCTTTTTTTTGTTGTTATTTCTTTGTAGTGTATGAAAAGTGCAGTGCGAGGGTGAGGGAATCCCTTTGGGGGAGTTGGATAATTTCAACCTGAGAGATTTGGATTAGTTCATTGGTAGGGATTTCAATGTCATCATAGAAGAATCAGAGAAGAAAGGAGGAGGGATCCATCCCATTAGGGATAGGTAAGCGTTTGATGGTTTTGATGCTCAGAATGATCTGTTGGGCTTTGGTTTCTCCAGGGATAATTTTACCTGGTGTAATAACCAAAGGGGTGGCTGGTGGATGTGGTGTAGGTTAGATCACTGCTTGGCTAACAGCCAGGCCATTGCTTCTTTTCTTACTTCATAGGTTCAGAACCTGGTACAGGATTTATTGGATCATTCACCCTTTCTTATTTGTCTGGGGTAGAAGGAGGTTCATAGTAGAAGATTTTTATTTTCAGGGCAATGGGTCGATGACCAAAGCTATCATGAGTTTGTTCGTGATTCTTGGATTAGTGGTCTGAATGGGGGATCTTGGGTGATCTTTCACAACAAGATTCGGTGTCCGAAGGGGGACCTTTAGACATGGGAGTCTAATAGACCCTCCCAGTTTTTTGAACCTCAATAGTTTGAAGGCCGATATTTATCAAGATGAGAGGAATCTTAAGTCTTGCTAGGATGAGGATATCTTTAATAACTTGGTTGTCATGAAACTCCATCTTTCTGAATTATTACATGAATAGAAATGGAAAACAATGGAGAAGTACATAATTACCAGGATCAAGGAGGGGAACATAAACACTACTTTTTTTAGGCATGCATCTGGGAGAGATATTGTTCTATTGCACCAAACATTATTCTTGAGGAAAGTTCCTATAAAAATGATCCTCAACTGGTTGGAGGTATGGAATCATCCTTTTTTAGTTCTTTACTTGAAGATGTTAACTCAAACATGCAGGAAGGATACCCCGTAGGTCACTCAGACCATTTTGACAGTATTCCTTAGTGTGTTTCCCTCAATATCAATGCTTTATTTGAGAATATTATTAATGAGGGGGAGGTTTGGGAGGCAATATCCTCTCTTAAATCTAGAAGTGCTCCTAGTCCTAACAGATTCCCTAGGACTTTTTATATTAACTCTTGGGATATCTTCAAAAAGGATCTTGTGGCTGTTGTTCAAGACTTTTTTTGTGGCAGGAGTTTACCTAGGGTACCCAGTGTCTTTATTCTAGTCTCAGACTCTCTCAGTAGGTACCTAAACAAAAGTATCAGGAGGGGAATTTGGGGTCATTTCGATGCAAGACAAATTTCAATGGTCCCTCTCACCTTTTACTTGCAGATGATTTTGATCCTCTACATGAATGGTAATTCCAGATCTATACAGAATTTTGATCACATTCTCATTTGTATAGCCAATGGAGTGGTCAGTCCATTAATCAAGCTAAGAGTTGTGTTTAACTTCTGAAGGCCTGCCTTGATATAAGGGGTGGGAAATTTTTTGAAAATCTAGGGATCCATAAAAGGTATTTTCTCATGGAGTACTTGGGATCCCAAATCTCTCCAAGACACATTCATATCCATCACATTGATAGGCTTGTCAATAGAATCTCCAGTCATGTTCTTAATTGGAAGAATCGGTTCCTCTCTTTTGGAGACCGCATTACTCTTGTTAATAGTGTTCTATCCTCAATTCTCATGCATGTCTTATCCATTATCTTTAATCCCAAAGTGGTTCTTCATAATATTGAGAATATTTTAACTACTCCCATCTATGATGTGCATGCAGAGGGTAGATACCATTGGGCATCATGGGCTCATTGGCTTGGGATCCCTCCCACAGGGGCATTATCCTAAGAAGTGTCGGTGAATCTATGGACTGTCTTAAAGCATGGATTTTGTGGGATTACTTGGAGGGGTATTCTATTTGGGCTAAGTTCATTTCTACAAAATATGGGGTTGGCTTTGTTGGTTTGGGGGAAGAGTCTCTAGATTATGGGAAGTGATTTGGGGGAACTTGTCTTACAACAGCACTCAAGGTGGATCGTGGGGTGATGAAATATCAAATTTTGGTCTATGAACTGGGTGGGATGTGTTTTGGGAATTCTTGGGTGTCCAGTGCCTGGCCTATCTTATTCTCAAGCCTTTATTCACCCAGATCTAATTTTTTCCACCCTCAACACACAGCAACAAGATATATGTAACAATATTTGACTCTCTTGGGATCTTGACCAGCTGGTTTTCACTACATCCGTGACTAGGTGTTTCTCCTTGAAGTTATACAGGTAGGTTCTACATGGGGTTCTTGAGCACGACGCTTGGGGTAAGGATTTGTAGTGCACTAAGATTCTAGCTAAGCATAACTTCCTTGTATGGCGTGTTCTTAACCGAGCCTTACCTAAGGATGAAGAGGTGGAAAGAAGGGGTGTCGCTCTTGTCTCTTGGTGTAATTGTTGCACTAGTTTGAAGGAGGAATCAACCAGACACCTTTTATTCTAGGGAGAGTGGTCATCCTCTGTGTGGCATGGCCTCAGTGTTCTCAGCGGACATGTTAGTCTGATTCACTCCAGTTTCAACTTCCTTCTTTCCTGGTTCCATGGATTAGGTGGTAATATTTCTGAATGAAAGGCATGGCTATCCTTCTTGCCACTGGATGTTGGAGTATTTGGGGCACAGGCAACAGGGTCAGGCATGATGGTAGTCCGAGCTCTGCGCTGGGAGTGTTGGTGTGTGTTCAGTCCTTGGTGGTCAAGTCTGTTTCCCTTCTCAAGAAGTTGAATCTCTCTCCCTCATTTCAGATGATCATGGCAGAGAATTTTTCTTCCTTGGTTCACAGAGCTATTTCGAAAGGAAATTGGGTTTTTTGGTCCCCTCCTGCTCATGGCCTCTTGTTGAATTTGGATGGGTCTTGTATTGATGGTATTATGAGGGTTGGTGGGGTCATTTGGAACCCATATGTGTCTATTATTTTTTCTTTTAGTGTTTTGTTTGAGTAGGGTGATTCGCTTATTGATAGAGCTTATTCCATGCTCAAGGGGTTTGAGCTATGTTTTTCTCATAGTTTGCTGCTGAGTGGGGTAGAGACGGATTCCTTGGTTCTACTCAGATTCATCAAAGAGAAGATTCCTTCCTCATGGGATATCACCTATTTGGTTCGTAGATGCAAATATCTCCTTTCAAGAAACATGGTCTTTTCTCACACATGGCGGGAAGGAAATATGGTTGCGGATTTCCTGGCCTCCTGGGCCATGCCTTCTCGATATTTTATCATTTTTACTACTATCGGTTCTCTCCTCCAGGGTTTGTCAATCTTGTAAGGGCCGATGCTCTTGGTCTTCATTATTTCAGACCTTTGTGACTTTATTAGAGCTTTTCCCCCATTATTAATAAAATTTGGTAATGTTGGATAGAATGCAGAGTGTTTTCCCCATCACATCTTTCTATTTCATATATTTTTTATATCACTTATTAATGATTTAATATAATTACTAAGTATGAATTTAAAAAATCAATAAGATAAATAAAAAATACTCCTCCTATTTTAATATTTCCATCCAAACTACATATGTGGTTTCATTTATAAATACATTTATTATTATTATTATTATTATTATTTCAAAACAAATGAAAATTAAACTAACTTATAAAACTACCAAATTTTAGGTTTAGATTCTTCTTGGTCTAATCTTAAATTTTTTCTTCTATAACAAATCTTAATTCTAAACAATTTTAGAGATATTAATAGGCAATGTAAATTTATTTGTAAATTTGGTTTCATTTTCACAAAAAAAAATCCATCAGGCCGATCAATGAAAACCATAATTCATTGGATGAAACTCATTATTAGGATCACATAAATATTACTTTCAATATATAAATCAAAAGCTCAACCAGTGAAAATTTAGTGACAATATAAACAATATCTATTCAATAATTTATAATTCATATATTAGATAACTTTTTTCTTAATCCTGTTATCTTTTTTCAATATTATATAAATAACGTAATATAATTTTCAAGATGATTCTTTATTGATTGACTTCATTATCAATTGAATCAAAAATAACATTATAAATTCTATCTAACATATATTTAAAACCATAATTCAATTTCTAAAAAAATTTATTCCAATAGTTAATATTAAGACAATATTTAAAGATATAAAAGTCATAATTTGTGAATTTTAAGATTGTGCCTTTGAAACATATAGATAATACTAGAAGATTATAACTCCTATCTAAGATTAACACAAATTCATATAGTGGATTTATGTTAATAAAATTATAATATCATTTTTTCTTTATATTTCTCACCATATATTAATCCCATAGCATGAATTGAAGAATAAAAGATAGAACATGTGGTTGCATTTGAAGGATTTAAAATAATATCATAAAATGGATTTCAAATCAATGAACCATACCTTTTCTCATTGATGTATTATTATCAAGTGAGTCTTCCTATTCGAGTCATAAAATCTGCATTGAAATCATAATATAACCATATCCTATATTTTAATTCATCTAAAATATGATTTCATAAAGACTTATTTGCAAGAAATTTATTTTTAATATTTTATAATATTTTAATTCAATTCCCACCAATTATGCCAAAATTCAAACATTTACAAATAATTACAAAAATCACATCCCAAATAAAACCCTATATTATGAACTCAATATTGAAGTTCATTTATCATTTCAACACTTTATTGTGGAGAAAATTAAAGTTTTACCATTTTAATCAGAAAAAAATATTTCTCAAAAACTTTAGTGGTGTTTAAATAAACTAATTAAAAGACCTAATTTAATTAAAATGAGTGCCATTGAAAAAAATTGGAATGGGTTCCCAGTTCCATGTACAAGTAAATTCATTCTCATAAGAAAGTTAGTATTATTACTAATTGGTGCAAAACTTTATTGATTACTATCATAAAAGTGTGGTCATCACTAATGTGGAAGGTGAACATGTAGATTTCATTAGTTATCAGATTCACCAGATGGATTATAGACATTTAAATCCAATCATATCATAGTTTTTTTATTGATATTGAGTTTGATATATGTGAAAGAAGAAAATTTTCCAAGAGTTGTGGATGAGTTGTAATATTTCTTGCCAAAATAGTTTGTGGCACTTCTCCCCTGATATGAAATCAAGTTCAGTATATAGTTTTTACTTGTTATTTCACCTATTTCTATTTCCCCTTATAGTATGGATACATTAGAGTTGTGGAAGTTATAAATTAATAATTATGATTTATTATTTAATGGATTTATTCAATCCAATTGGTCTCTATGGGGAGCTTCAGAGTTTTATATAAAGAAGGTGGATGGTGTTTTAAAACATTTCATGGATTATAAAAATTTGAACTAGGTGAAGTTGAAGAACTAAAATACACTCTTAATGATTGATGACTGGTTTGATCAATTAATATAAAATAACTAGTTCTCTTAGATTTATCTATAGTCAGCATATCACCTGCTGGAGGTGAAGAAGGAAGTTATCCTAAAGATCACTTTTATATGTTTCTATGTGTGCTTTGAATTATTGGTGGTTCCTCTTAGAGTCACAAATTCACTAGTAGTATTCATGGGACTGATGAAATGAGTGTTTTGTGAGTTCTTTGATTGGTTTATAGTGGTTATTATTAGTGAAATTTTGGTGTGTTTAGAGACATGGGAGGATCCTTTGGTGCATTTGATGAATATTTTGAAACTTATATATTCATAATGTGTGTGCGGAAAATTTTCCAAGTGGAATTTCTATATGAGATAGGTGTACCTATTAATTCATGTTGTGTTTCGATAGTGAATATTCATTCATAACTTTAGTATTGAGATAGTTTTTCATTGGGATCACCAAAGAACATTACATAAGTACACATATTTCTCAGTATGATGAGCTATTATAGAAGGGGTATGTCTGATTTCTTTCAAATCACATCACCATTAACATCATTGACCAAGAAGGATCATGATTTTACAAAGATTTATTCATATTAGGTTATGTTTGAATATTTTGAAGATAAGTTGATCATTGCTCCAATTATTCACTTTCTAAAGGAATGAGTCATGTTTGAGGTTTACAATGTCACTTCCCATCTTGGTTTGTGTTGAAATTTGGTGCAAGAGTATGATATAATCACTTATGGGTTCTAGTAGTTATATATTTATGAATGTAACTATGACACTAATGATCTTGAGATTGAAGATATAGTTTTTTCTTGGATTTTGTGGTGAAATTATCTCATCATAGATCACTTTTTTGGTATTTATAGATTACAAGATCCTATAATACATCTTATATTAAGGGGATAATAATTTATCAAAGTATAGATAGTTTTTTTCTTGCAATATTATGACTTCAAGGTCACATATACCATAGGTAAAAGTAATTTGGTAGCTGGAATATAGATAAAAACATGTATGATGATGTCTCTCATGGGATTTGATATGAATTGAGGATGATAGAGGAGATTTCATATTTATATCTAGACATAGATGAAGTTATTGATGGTGTCTACCTATATCAGATGATGGTGCACTATCCTTTATTTTTTAAGGTGGAAAAATCACAGTTGGATGATGCTAAGGTGGTTTTGTGGAGATATCACATTACTTTAAGAGATACTCTTAATGGATATATAGAGTATGGTGAACATTTAGTGTTGTTTCATCATAATCTATTCATTATTCAAGCTATGTGAGAGGTCATTCTATATAATTTTAATAACTCACCATTGGTAGGGAATATTCCCATTTAAAAAATGTATCATACCTTGAAGTAATAGCTTTGGTGGCCTAAAATAGAGAAATTAATAGAAGATTTTGTGTCTCTATGTAGTGTTTGTCAATGGGTTAAGGTAAAGCATCAGGTGTATATCAGTTAATTATACCCCTTTAATGTTTTTTACTAGAATTAAGATAATATATCAATTAAATTTTTGATTGGTTTTCCTTGAGCATTATAAAGATTTTATTTAATTTGGGTTATTGTAAATCTATAATGGACAAACCTTGTTCATCCTATCCCAACACTCAAGATGGGTTGCTTCAAGTTCTAAAGTATTTTATTGATCTCTATAGTCTATAAACAAGTGATGATAGTATCAAACATATGCTTTGGGAATTATTTCACCCTTAGAATCCATAAAATGATTCATTGGATGCTTATCAAGAGTCTTATACTAAGTAACCATATATTTTATATTCATGATAAATAATAAACAATTTTTTAAATATAAACCAACCAAACAAGTTATAAGAATAATTAATATCATCAAAATTACCAAAAAAGTTTAATAATGTGATTAATTATAAGTAAAAAATATAAAATAGAAACAAAAATTTAAAGAGATAACTGATTCTTCCGACACATGATATACCCAAAAGAATCTATGTGTCCCTAAAATTACCAAATAATTTATCTATATGTGACCCAAGGTCACCACCCAAACATCTCTGTCACCAAAACTTAATGAAAGAAACTATAGAACACCATAAAATAAAGAATGGACATTCTCATTTTTATATTAGATAAAATAAGGTTTACATACACATAAGAATGTGTTTTTAGGGTGTGATATAATTCTCAGTCGGATACCACCATGAATCTAACCAATTCCCTTATAAGACAAACACAAAATTATAGACTAAAAAAAAATTAGATTTTAAATTTTTAATATTTTCATGGTAAAAAAACAAATAACATTTATATTGTTTCCTTTTTTCCTTTCAAAACCAATTTTTTACTTGGTGATAACATAAACACAGAACATGTAAATAGGAATACAATGAAGTCATAGATAATACATCATAAATTAGAACATGATAATGGCATGGGATAATTACCTTGATCCTATGATGAAAAATCTAAGACCATGATATGTGGACCCATCTATTTTCCTATGATGAAATCTTCTAGATACTTTCCCTAATATATCTTTATTGGCCCCACTGAGTGAGAATACCCTAATTTGGTAAGGAACTACACTAAGAGACATTATCCAAAGAAAAATCCTAAAATAGTGCAGCACTTATGCTAAATTTCCCACATAGTTACCCGAGTTTCCTATGTATATATACTCAAATGAAAAATAAAAAAAAACAATCTAATAAATATAAAATTACCCTCATGAAACCACTAAAACATACACCTTGAAATATCCCCTTTATCAAATTCATATTATAATTATTAGCATCATAAAATCCAAGAATTATGTTACATTAAGGGCCATCACACTTTGAACAGTAACAAAACTGGTTCATCGTGTGACCTTAGGTAGGCCACCCAAAATGCTAGAGGTTTACAACTAGTAGTGAGGGTCAAAGGAGGTACCATGGGGTGGATATACACTATGTATCAAAGTGTGAAACAATAATATAAATAATTAAATATCATCCACATTGGAAAATCGTTAGGTCACATAGATAAATATAATACAAATATGAGGTTCGATAAAAATATGTGCAGTCATAAAAGCTCGATCTCCCACTAGGAAGATCATATATGGAAAAAAACGAATAAATAAAATAAAAACTAGGCCCTACATTATCATTGAACCATACCACATCCCAATATAAAATCTCATTCAAGATGCTCCAACTTCATCCCATAATATCAGACCGAAGCCCCACTTGTACCTATGACCAGGTGAGAGTCTACTCAGGTAACCAAGTTCTATAGCATCCCATTTAGAGGGTGAGTACATAACTTATTAGGTAACCACCAACGTAGACTCCTACTATACCAACAATGCAGTGATATGCGCATGTGATATGATTAGGACAAATAAAAAACTACTAAAAAGAAGTAATAAAACAACTAATAATACCTGCTTTGGACCAATACTGGAATGTATATAAGGACATCTCATGGACCATGTTAACCCATGTACCAACAACTTTCATCGATCCTTATATCCATGACCCTTATCAATCATACCTAATTCATCTAGTACTAGGGTGTCTCTGATCACATCATGATGACTACACCAACAAATGTCACTAGGCTCCAAATATATGGAAACCATAAACAATATCCTCACAACTCTGATGATGTAACCCATAGTAGTGTAAATAGTATTCACAAGGCTCCAAATACAATACAACCCCAAACATATACTCAAGACTCCAAGGATGTAACCCATGAAATCCCAAATAGAATAATATGAGCTCTAAATCCATGGTATCTCCAAATAATATCCTCATGACTCCAGGTATGTGACCCACGATAGTCTAACCAGTATCGTCCAGTATCTAAATACATGGAAGAAACAAACAAAATCCTCAAGAATATGAAGATGTCTCCCATGGTCTTTGAGACAGTATAATCTAGACTCCAATACTTTATATCCACCAATGATATAATTCAGGCTACAAATCCATGGCAGTACCACTGATAGTAACATGAACTTCCCCCATGGTATTTTTATCATACAATAGATCACATATCAAATCAAAACCCCTAGTGCATCTCCACTGCACAATAAAAACCCACCCATAGATAAATTACAAATAAAAAATAGATAGAATAAATTAAGGGTTTGGAAAAATTCTTAAACCTACCATTTCTATTCGTATCCCACTACACCCACTCAGGGTTGTTCTGTCTTCAGGGAACCTACCATAGTCCCCTAGGTTAACACATAGATGGAGGCACCCCATGAGGGTCCTCAATACTATTCCAAGTCACTTGATTTATAACTTGCCTCTATAAGTATGTTACTCCCACATGCAAGGTTATATTCAAAGCATGGCCTCATAGGCCACATGGGTAAGCCCAATTGATGTTAGTCTCAAGAGATGGCTCAAGGACCATCTCCACATCTAGTGTCACTCCAGTCCGGTCATCTCACCCACCCAAGTCCATTCTTCCTATAGTCTATCCTTCTAGAATAATACATATGAAAGGTGGAAGGTTCTCTCACCCACATTATTTTTGATGATCCTAATGGCTAAAGGTACCAAAAGGGGTCCTCACATTTACCAATCAGATCGTTCTTCTCAGGTCATCCCATACCTTCTATAGGAGGTGTCTAAGGGCTCATAAAGAAGGGCCACTAGGCCACACTCAACCTAGTCAAACACCTCATGAGGTCTGGTGTCCATAGGGAATTACTAAAATGTACCCAACCATCAACATAAAAGGAAACCATCCAGTTCTCAAGGCCTAATGGGGACCTGACACTTTATACATCCTAATGAGGAACTTTTCTAAGAGGGAAACTAATTTTAGATTAAACATATTAATTAAATTAAAAAAAATAATAATTACTTATCTAAATTTCAATGAATCAGTTTCCTGACCACATGGCCATGAATCCTTATAAAAATGAATAATATTAAAGGGTGATTAATGAGGAACAAATACCTCAATTTAATATTTTCTATTATTTTCTAATGTCTCTCAACAACTTACAAAGCATGTCCATCCTTTTCCATATCCAACCAAGCTCATCTCAATGACTAAATCACATAAATGAAACCAAAGGACCCAAAACAAACATTTATAACATTTATATATAATAATCCAATTTAATTTAAAAAGTTCATAAAGCATAAATATTGTGTCGGCATTCAACGATTGCTAAATATATGAGAAAAGGGGTGTCAGCCACCCTTATCACACCCCTGAACCCAAACCGACCCAAATCCCTAACCTATGCCACAAAAAAATTACCAAAATTATCATTAATTAATGAAAATCCCTTAAAAAATTTACCATGGATACATAACTCATAGAAAGAGAAAATTTCGATACATAAATGGCTTCACGAGATGTCCTCTTCCTAATTAGAATGAAATCTATATCACACTCAGAACGTTATACCATGCTCAGGTGGAATCATCATAAAATCCCTAACTAGAGAAGTGTTAAGTTATAAGAATATGATACATATAAGTATTGATAGAAGATATGGAAGATATACCTTGGATATATTTTAAAAATTCCAAACAAAATACCCCTTGATTCAAGGGGGAGAGGGAAAGAGGGGGGAAGGTCATATAGACTTGTGTGAAAAAAAAAGAGTAAGGGGTTACCCCCCTCAAAAACGGAGGGGTGAAATTTTAATTCCCATATTATAGGCACCACTGGAAAGCTGGTACTCGGCCACCGGCTAGATGGTTGTAACAACAGTCAGATGTCTTATTGTATAGAACCATTGGGAAGCTGGTGGCTGCCACCCCAAACCCTCCCAGATCCCTCCTAAGACTCACATATGTCTCCTAAACATCATTCCTCATACAAGAAATAAATTTTGATGTTTCTAAACTCACAAAATTTATTTATGAATCCCTATTATCAAAATAAAACATCCACTAATTGAAACTTCAAGCTCCATCTCAAAATCCAACTACTTGTATGGACTCCAGGGCATTACATACTCCCCACCATAACAATTCTCAACCCCTTGAAGTATTTCTAGGAATTATATCATTATTATAAACCTACTCAAGTCATAATCCCCCATCTAAATGTCCATATTCTATTAATTAATTCTTAATTAACTTTCCGAGTTCAGTACTAGTATAAGGTGCTTAACCAACTGAAACATAGTGCATTTCCCAAATTCATTTTCTAAAACACTAAGACATAACTCCGTGACATCCATCCATCCCGATACACCCTAGTTTCTTCATAAAATTGATCATTGATCTATTTTTCTCCCCACCATTGGACTTAGATCATACCGACCGATTCTGAACCATGATACCCTTGGATTTTCCTATCAAAACATGATCTTTTTGTTCTGATGTTTCCTTGATGTGGTTTCTAAAACCCACACCTAAACATGAGTGAAAACACAGATCCAATATTTGTTCCACTCCTTGTTCCTAATCTCAAGGAAAAATGAATGTACATCGATCATTCATTCAATATTACTATACATTTTGGCTTCTCCTTGAAAGGACCCAACCAATGTTTGAACAATCCATAATATCAAAGGATTCATCTAACGTGGTTCTCATTCTAGTGTATCAAATTACATAGAGAGTCTAGGTTAAACCTCCTCGGTTTAACTACTCTAAAAAATGTTAAATATATACTACTGATGCATGATCCAAATTACCTAATCATGATGCCTCTAGCCTTAATGGAACCCCAAGATCATCCTAATAAATCCACTGAAGTATCAACTCAACTTCTGGTGTGATTCCATGGTCAAATCCTCAATTAAAAAAAACCACTATCATGATTCAAACATGATCAATGATGCATTACTAATCTGAATTGTATTTTGATATTTCACCCATCCCAGAGGGTCTTGTGTCGTGACTACCCCAATCCTCCCTTCAATAGGTTAGGGGCTGGTGACTAGCGCTGAGTATGAATATCCCACAAATGGGAGTCATTTTCTTAAGTACATGTACACACACACACACCGCGAAACCCAAAACGATTAAATGTAAAAAACACTAAGTATAAAAAGAAAGAATACACTAAGATACCAACCATAGAGTATGATAGTAGGAAAACTAGAAATTAAATAGGGTCAAAATAACAGCCCATCCCAAAAATATTCTACAACCATGAATACACAAGTTCCTAAAACTCATCTGTAAAAAACCCTACCTGAAGGGTAGGTGTAGGACATCTATATGAAGTCGTAGTAGCACAACTCAACTATCCAAGTACTCTAAGCACCAACTGGTCCTGGTCCACCTAGAACTATATTAAAGTTTAAATCTTTTACACAAGACATGACATGTGCTGGCAAATCCCGTGCAGGGGTGAGTAAAACAATACTTAGTAGGACACCCCAAAACCAAAAAGTAATAACACTAAGAAATACATGAAGTATACCAAAAATAAATTCTAGAAGTATACATCTAAGAAATACATGGTATAACACAAAGTAAACACACAAAGTATATTCAGCTCACATAGGTATAAGTCTAAAGCACAAAAGTGGGATTATAATTCATATTCCACAAAACACCTAGTATAGATAACACATGGAGTTTCCATAACACATGGAGTGTCAATAACATATGGAGTGTCGATAACACACATAGTGTCGATAACACACGAAGTGTCAATAACACACTGAGAGTAACACACGAAGTATCGATAACACACTAAGTTCCAATAACACACAGAGTGTTGATAACATAAAGAGTTTTGATAACACACGGAGTGTCGATAACATATGGAGTGTTGGTGAGTCATGCATCTATCATGTCACATTATCACCAAGTCACAGACATCCATATGATTCCAAAATTATCACGCTCATACTAGTATAACCTACTCCACAAGCCATTATATCGCATGCCAACATCAACAAAAACTCACTTAGTCTATTTAAAAATTATCGTCTCATCTCAAAGATCTCAATGCTACAAACGACTAGTAAAATGGAGACATGGTTTGAAATATATGGTCATTTTTGTAAAACAGTCTGACACGGGTCTGGTCCGGGTCTAACCTGACCCGACCCGATCTGGTCAACCCAAAATAGTCCAGCTCGAACCGGCCCGACCATACTAGTCTAGCCCATAACATGTCCAATTTACTCCACCAGACACAGCCCTCCCTGGTCCATGTAGTCTTCCTTGGCTGTGTGGATCCCCCCCCCCCATGTTGCCCAGTCCCCCGCATCGCACCCCACTAGCCTGTGGCCCCCACATTCTCTCTACCTCTTCTCCACGTGGCTCCCATGTGGCTCGCCTACTGTGTCCCACACGGGCTCCGACCACTGTTCCACACAACTCCAACCACTCCAGCCATTGCCTCTAGCTTCTCCAGCCACCACCTCATGCCACTGGCACTACTGCTACACCACGCTAGACCACCATTTCAGACTCGTGATTGTGGTCCCCTCTGCGGACCATCAGGGATCCTTCGATGCCCAGAAAATAATCCAGTCATAGATTTAGTTTCTTTGGGTTCTTCTCTACCCTGTTTCGAACTTTTTAGTAGATTTTCCTTTGATCCAGGGGTTCAATCATACTCGGATCCACCCGAAAACATCGAGAAATGACCATAGGGGTTTAATAAAAAAAGTGAGAAAATGGGGAAGAGATAAAGGCACCATGAACGCATGAATAATGAATCTTGGCCTTTGTTCGGGTCGTAATAAATTCAATCTTATTAAAATGATGAATAAAGAATGAAGAACCAGAAAGCATGCAGATTATTTCCCCATTTAAAAAAAACCCCAAAATTTAAACATCCAATAAGAACAACCAAACCACCGATCAACCTGTTTGTTGGTTTTTCTACGTTCATTGTTAAATATAAGAATGGTAAGATGAAATCACAAATATTTCAACATCCTACCTCATGGTTTAACCAGTAATTGATGATGAATGGAGGTCTGTGTCTTCATCGATCTTGGATCCATCGGTGTTCTCCATCATTCGTCGGAGTGGTTTTCATCTCCTTGTCTCATAGGAATTCTAGGGTTATGTCTTAACCCTATATTTCTAACAATATTCCATACTTAAAAGAAACCAACACATCATCAATTAAAATATTTTCTTATTAAATATTTTAATACGTATGAAAACTAACTTTCACCCTCAACCCACTCTGGTCGAGGTTAGGCCCCACCTAAGGTAAAGTCATTTCTCTAAATGTAATGGTGGCCTCATATTTCTGATCTCAACACCCACTTAGGAGTTATTCCACTCTTTCTAGAAACCTTCTCATGTGCGCTATTAAAAAAATAACATTTTTTAATGAACTATCTTGGGAACACTGGGTCTCAAAATCATACGCCGCCTCAGTGATTGGTCTTATAATTTTTCCAGTCAATTTATAAAAATAAAACTGAAGAAAAGCCAAGTCATTAAATTCTTCCCACCTTATGGATTTATGTACCCAAAAGAAAAAGAAAGGGCTAGTCAACAAAAAGATGAGGGTACTGAGCACGAATCTGAGTCTACCACTCCCAAGTTCTATTCTGGAGATTCTTGTGCTGCCACTGAATGCGCACGAAAGTAATCGACCATGTGTGAAGGATCATCTCATGTCGATCCTTAATCTCCACTAGGTACTCCGCAAAATTCACCCCATCATCAATTTCCATCTTTCCCCAGTCAATGATGTGTGATGGATCATGCATTTACCTCCTCATCTACGACATGTGAAAGACATTATGCACACGGTGAAACTATGGGGGTAGATCTAGGCAGTACAACACCTCACAAAATCTACTCAGAATCTAAAAAGGGTGGATGTATCTCAAAGATAACTTGTCACACCGACCAAATATCAATAATCCTCATCGAGGTGAGACCTTAAAGAACACATGGTCTCTATACTCAAACTCCAAGGGCCTCCATATAATGTTAGCATGTGACTTATACTGTCTTTGTGAAATCCTCATCCACTCCTGGATGATATTCACCTTCTTAGTGGTATCCCTCATCAACTCTGGACCCATGAGTACTGACTCTCATAGGTCAGTCTAGAAATGTGGTGACCAGCATGGTCTCCCGTACATGGCCTCATATGGTACCATACCAATGGTGCAGTGGTATCTATTATTGTACGTAAAATCCACCAAATGTAGGTTATCCTCCCAACTACATCCAAAGTCTAGGATATAAGAATGTAGCATATCCTCATGAACCTGGATGGTCCTCTCTGTTTGGCCATCCATCTGGGGATTAAATTTCATGCTTAAGTGAAACTAAGTCCCAAATTCCTCCTATAATACCTTCCACATCCGGGATGTGAAATTAGAATCACGATTTGAAATGATCATCGATGGAACTCCGTGAAGCCGAACTATCTCCTACACATAGATGCATCTCAATATCTCTACTAAACTTTTCTCACGTATTGGTAGGACGTGGGCCGAATTGGCGAGTCAGTCAAAGATCTCATAGATGGTATCATGACCCCTAGACATCTGTGGTAAACCCATCATGACTTACATTGATATCTCATCCCAATTCTACTCCAGTACCTATAGGGGTTGAGTCAAACCTGATGTAACCTGGTTCTTAGCCATCACTTTCTTGCAAGTGAGGCATCTAGAAATGAACTATGCCACTGCCTTCTTCATCCCCGACCACTAAAACTAATGTCAGAGGTCTTGATACATCTTTTCCACTCCTGAATGTACCACCCAATGGAATGTATGGAACTCCACCAAGACCTCATCCCATAATGTCACTAGTACTTTTGTGCGTCCTCTAAAGAGAACGACGTGCTCCCCAGCTTTTGAATATCCATCAAGGGTATGACCTGTGGAATTCTAAGCATGTAAAGTCTCATAATCGTTGTCTCTGAGTTTTGTCTCCCTGACCTGCTATAAGATTAGAGAGGTGACTACCATCGACTAGAGTTAAATTTCTCCATCTCCAAACACAAAGGATATCTGCAACATAGCCAACTACTCTAACTCCTCTCTAAATAACTGCAAGTTGGATCTCCTACTGAGAATATCTTCCACCACATTCCCCTTCCCATGAGTATAGACAATCTCAAAATCATAGTCCTGTAAGAAATCTAGCCATCTTATCTGTCTCAAGTTCAAATACTTCATAGAGAAGATATACGTGAGACTTGTATTATCATAGTAGAGGATAAATCACTCGCCTGTCTAGTAGTGTTTCCACATCTTCAAGGAAAATATTGCCACTCCCAACTCAAGATCATGGGTCATGTAGTTTTTCTCATGATACCTCAACTAGCGTGAGCCATAGGCAATCTCATATTTCACCTGAAATAGGACACAACCAAGCCCAGTCCCTGATGCATCACAGAACACCACATACTCAACACCCTCCTTCGGTAATCTCAAGACACGAGCGCTCGTCAATCTCTGTCTCAGCTACTAAAAACTCTCTTGGAACTTCTCCATACACAACAAATGTTTCCCTTTTGTGTCAAATCTTTCAAGGATTATTCTACTCTATAAAATTTGGTCATAAACCTCTGATAGTACCCAACCAATCCTAGGAAACTCCCACCTCGATAAAACTCTTGGTTGGCTCCCAAGAAAGCACTGCCTCAATCTTCACTGGATCCACTATAACTCTAGCCTCTAAAATGACATGTCCCATAAATTAGACCTCCCATATCCAAAACTGACACTTCGAGATATTCTCATAATGATGGTTCTCTTGGAGCGTGTCCAATACTATCTTCATGTGTATCGCATGCTTCTCCTCAGACTTCAAGTATACTAAGATGTCATCAATAAAGACCATGAAGAATCAATCTAAGTAAGGCTAAAAGATCCTATTAATTAGCCCCATGGACACTACTAGGGAGTTATTCATTCCAAACAGAATTAATAAGTACTCGTAGTAGTTATACCAACATATTAAATCCATATTAGGGATGTCCCCATCCTGTAATCGAAGTTGGTGATAGCCAGATCTGATGTTTATCTTCGAGAACCACCTCACTCCCTTCTGGTGATTGAAGAGGTCATTAATCCTCAGTCGTGGATATTTTTTATTTATGGTCACCTGATTCATGCACTATAATTCCACACGTAACCTCAAGATCTCATCTCCCTTCTAGGAAAACAAAACTAGGGAAACCCAGGGTGAAACATTCGGTCTCATGAAGCCCTTCCCATGCAAGTCCTCTAGTTTCACCCTCAACTCACGAAGCTCTGCAGGATCCATATGATATAAAGCTGTAGATATCAATGTCATCCTAGGGTATAGATAAATATAGAAGTCAACCTCCCTATGAGGAGTTAATTCAAGGACATACTCAAGAAATAAATCCTCATACTCCACCACCACTGTAGTTAACTAAGGACTCCTATCATCCACTGCACCAAGGGTGATGCTAAAAAACTAGTGAGTAATTGGATACACCCTCCAATGCATGAGTCCATTCTGCACTACATGTGTTTCCTTTTCATTGAAAAAATAAAACATGGTCCCGTCACTGTAGACACACCACACTTTGCACCTAAAACAGTCAATCTAAGCATGAACAATGGATAACCAGTCCATACCAAGATTGATATCGTAAGGCATCGATGCCACCACCAAGATATACCAACTGAAACTCTCACCCCTAGAGTAAGGGAACACTATCGGCACCAGTGTGTGATCATCGAATCTCCCCTCATAGGAGTATATAATCATAGGGATAGAGTCAACGGTTCCACTAGAATCTTTGAGTCTCAATCAAGGGTCATGGTGAGAAAAGAGTGACTGGAACCTGTGTCTATAAAAACTATAGATAAGTTGGAAAAGAAAAATATCATAACTTTAATCATCCCAGTAGCCTCAAGGTCATAAGCCTCCATCGCCTAAAGCTAGATTTGTTCTTATCCACCAGCTCTCTGAGCCCATGGTGGACCACCTGGGGGTGGTGGTGATAGTACCTCAAACCTCCACCCACATCCTACTGCCTGACCAAATCCACTTCCACACCCACCATCATACATACCACCCTGATCCTATATTCACCTCTATCTCGGTGGTCCCTCAACCATCTCCTGATCAGATGTATGACAGGTCTGGAGATATCTAGCTAGATGTCGCTGACCATCTTATGAGTAACACATCCTATCCCTCAGTTGACTCTCTCTACCCTAGGATCCCAGCACTGTTGATCCTATATCCTAGGTCATCCCCTGGAGTGCCTGACCCACTTAGATCCCTACATCTGCTATCGACTACCTACCATAGAAGACTCAACTGCCCGGTGCCTGCTGGTAACTCCCACTACTGGTGTCTGCTCTGCCAAAAAGCTCTCTAATAGTAGGGATCTCCACAGTACCCAAGAATATACAAGGATTCTAAGGGATATCATATATTCCCTGATCTTCTGGTGTATCCCATGCTCAAAGGTCTGGGACCTAATGAACGGGTCTCGCACTATATCTTTGGAGTAACAAGAAATATCCGTAAATATCGTTGAGTACTCTGCTACTATCTGAATTCCCTACTAAAGATGTAGGAGCTCTTGTATGCGCACTGAGTGTAAAGTTTCTAGAAATAACTCCTCCCTGAATAGGCCCTCAAAGTATTCCAAAGAGAGAGTCATGTCATCATGCGTCTGGATCACTAAGATCCACCATCACCCCACTAAGCCCTGAAGAAGGCTCAAGGTTAGAGCTGACATCTGGTCAGAAGGATTCCTCATAAGGAGAAAGACACGTGTAACTACCTCTAGCTAATACTCCACTACTTATAGGTTTGTATCACACCAAAACAAGGAAGTTAGCTACCTATGGAACTCATGAAACACACTCAACCAACGTGCATCCTTTTCTAGTAGCACTGATAGTAACTGCTACTTGACGAGTGGTGGTATCCCTGGTACAGCACCCAGAGTTGTTATTTCTGGTACTGGTCCCAATACCGACACCCTATCACTCAAAAGATCATCCTCATAATCGTGCATCGGAATCCAGACTGGCTGTCTGTATAAGGGCATCCTGAAATAGATCAAGATGAACCACGGTCAATAGATTATACCTGGTGATCTGACTCAATAAGGACATGAGAACACACCCAAATTCTATATGATTCATGTATCATTAATTTCCCTATAACTAGTGTTTTCATGTATCGAGTCAAAAATTAATAATTTAGATTCTATGTGTATGGATACGTCGGCCACTGCACTAACACTGGATTCCCAAGCATGAATGTTGAACTCAAAACACTCAATACCATTTCCCCAAACCAACCTCACAGAATCCTAGTCCTTCAGTAGAATTTATCCCTCTGATACCACTCTGTCATGACCCTTCCCAAAGGGTCCCGTGTTGTGACTACCCCAAGCCGACCTTTGATAGGCCAGGGGTTGGTGACTAATGCTGAGTAGGCATATCCAATAAGTGGGAGTCATTTTATAAGTACTTGTACACACACACACACATCTCTAAGACCTAAATTATAAAATGTAAAAAACACTAAGTAGAAAAATCATGCATACACTAATATAAAAACCACAGAGTATGAAAATAGGAACACTAGAAAGTAAACAAAGCCAGAATACAAGCCCATTCAAAAAAGGATTCTGCAACCATCAATAAAAAAGTTCTTGAAACTCATCTGTAGAAAACTTTGACTGAAGTGTAGATATAGGACAACTATCTAAATTTATAGGATCACACCTCATCTATCTGAGTACCCTAAGAACCACCTTGTACTGTTCCACCTATAACTCCATCAAAGTGTTAATCATCTGCACAAGACACGGCATGTGTGGGCAGAGCCCGTATAGGGATGAGTAAAACAATACTCAGTTGGACACCCTCAAAAACAAAAAAGAAATACCATTAAGAAATAAAATAAGTACACCAAAAATAAATACATTAATTATACCACTATGTAATACATGGTATACCATAAATTAAACAAATGATGTATAGAAAGCTCACACAGGTATTCGTCTAAAGCACAAAATCAGAATTATCAGTCGTAGTCCACAGAACACCTAGTTTTGATAACACACAGAGTGTCGATAACACATATAGTGTCAATAAAACATGTAGTGTCGATAAAACATAGAGTGTTGATGAGTCAGGTAGCCCTCATGTCACATAGTCACCAAGTCATAGCAAGTCATAGGATTCCGCACTTAGCACGACCGTACTGGGAGAACCTAAACCACAAGCCATTAAGTCATATTCCAACTTCCACAACAACTCAATTAGATTATTTCAATATTAATTTATTGTCACAAGGGTCCCAAAACCTTAAAATTCTCATCAAACGGACACACGGTTTGAAAGATATGGTCGTTTTTGTATAACGGTCTGACCCGGGTCCGGTTCGAGTCCAAACTGACATGTCGGACCTAACCTGACCCAGTTTGGATGACCCAACCCGATCTATTCTATTCCATCCCATACTACTAGGTGCATCCCACTGGACCTGTTGAGCCACTGGGTCCAGTATGTCGGGCTGTTGGAGTGGCCCAACCATCCTCGTCTGGCCCACTGCATGGGGGCTGATTTACTTCGCCGGATGCGGCCCGCCCTGGTCGCACCCCCGAGTCCACATAGTCTAACCTGACCGCATTGCTCCCCCTATGTCACCCAGTCGCCTAGGTCACACCCCGATGGCCCAGATCCCCCACACACTCTCCGCCTTGGCTCCACATGACTTCCACACGTATCGCATGTCGCGTCCTGCTTGGGCTCCGACTATCATGCCATGCTACACCCACCACCATCTCTAGCTGCTCCATCTACTGCCTCACACCACCAATGCCACTGTCACACCATGTTAGACCGCAGAACTGGACCCACACAAGTGGTCCCTTTAGTGGACCACTAGGGCTCCTCCGATTCCTAGAAAATCATGGGGTTGCAAATTCGGTTTAGTCATGTTCTGCTCTACACTACTGCAGAATCTATGGTCGATTTTCCTTTGATCAGGGGGTCTGATCATACTTGGAGCCACCTTGAAATGTCTAGTTGTGACCATGGGGGTTTAGTGGAAAAATTTTGAAGAATGAAGAAGAGGGAAAGGCACCAAGAATTCACGAAGAAAAAATCTTGGCATTTGTTCATTTAAGGGTCAGTTTGTTCTTGTTAAAAGGATAAATGAAGAATTAAGAACCAAGAATCATCAAGATTATTTCCCCTTTTTAAAAAAACCATGCATTTTAACCATCCCACAAGAACGAATAAATTGTGTATCAACCTGTTCATTGGTTGGTCCATGTTCTTCATTAAATTTAAGAAGGGAAAGAGGAAATCACAAAGAGATCAACATCCTAGCTCATGGTTAGATCATTCATTGATGAAGAATGGAGGTCTATGTCATCAACGATCCTTGATCTGCCGACATCTGTCATCTTTCTTCATAGAGGTTTCTATCTCCTTTCCTTGGAGGAATTATAGGGTTATGTCATAACCCTAGATTCCTAGCAATATTACATACTTAAAAGAAAACAATGCAATATAAAATAAAATATTTTTTTATTAAATATTTTAATTACAGTTATATTTGAAAACTAACTTTCACCCTCTACTCGTGCCAGCTAAGGTTAGGCCCCACCTAAGGTAAATTTGCTGCTATGAACGCAATTGTGCCCTTAGATATATGATATGGGCACCCATTTAGCAGTTTTTATACTATTTTAGTAAACCCTCTTAAGCATGCTATTAAAAACATAACATTTTTCAATGAACTATCCCGGGCACATCGGGCCTTGGAATCATATGTCGCCTTAGCACCTGGTCTCAAAATTTTCCCCAAAAAAATCTAAAAAAAACTTGAGGAAATCTGAGTTAATGTAGTATCATTTTAAAACAAATCAAGTTCAATTACCATGCTCATACTCCCCCTTCCATTTCACTTAGATTCATTTTCTATATTTTCCAAAGTGATCTGGTTAATTTCAAATCAATTTACTCACCAAAAATCCCAAAGTCCAAAAAATAATCCAATGACTAATCCCAAAACCCCACGACAGCTATTGCATGAGGATCATTACACTCAAAACTGACATTATTCACTCCACCATGGTAACATACTTATCACCACACCACCAAATCAAATTCTCAAACACCATATCCTATGTCATATTTATCACCAAACACATTGTTTAGACATCGTGAACTTTTATATAACCAATAACCAACTCAAAACGTAACTCACCTTCCATTCCTAACCCATGGGAACATAACCTACTACTCTAGGTGAAATTAATCCAAGACAAGGTTCGTCATCCCTAAATGAAAACTGGTGTACTTCCCATTATATGGATATAATTATATCTCTCCTCAAGTGAATCCTCGAATATTTAAATCATAATTGAACATGTTTCACTCCTGTTGATCTACATTAATTAATTCCTAGGATACTAGGCCCACAATCAACTCACTAAACCCCATCGGTCCTTGTCCCACTCATGGTTATCGCTAAATTTAAAATTCACCAAACATCATGTTGGATTAGAAAAACCTGTCTCAATTTCATTTATACACAACAGTTGTACACTCCCATACTACCCAGTCATGGAAATCTGACTCATGATGTTGTGAGTCACACATCATCAAACTAAGTTGACCATGATCCATGACATATCAATTCCACCTAACCATATTTTCCTATTAACTCTTCAAAATTAGGCACTTAATTTATTCCATGGTTAATCACAAAATCATTCCTCTAGCTGACATCATTCATATCCCATGAGAATCTAATAACACTCTCATTTCATGAAAAACACATCCAATAACAACATGGTTAGGCAACGGAATGTTACTTCCCTTCGAAACAAGCTTTGTTATCATATAACTCTAGGTACCCCACATTCCCAATCAGTAACACTTGAAATGCTTACCTTTTAAAATAACTCCAAGGTATCACCATGACTATACCATATCCTTAGTATCCCATCATGTGCACTGGTCACATAACCCAAATCATCTACTCATACCTTTGTGCCTCTAAGTCGCCCACAAGCATAATCCAAACCCACTCACAGGTCACCCTTACACATAACTAGGCACATATTCGATAAGAATATGAAGTCACGTATCAAGGATATATAGGTCCTCCCACCAAGAACAAAGTCTAAGTCTCATGAGGGCTACAACCCATGGGGTGTCAACTATGAACCCATCTCAAACATCCCATGACATCCCGCATTCAAAAATCGTTCTCATGGATTACATATACATATAATCGGCATCACATTCAAACTGACTACAGGGGAACTGGTTCTCACCATATATTCGTATGTAGGACTACTTCCTCAAGAACCACAACTCATCTAGGATTATATATATAAACATAACGACATCATCCTAAATTTTCTTTATTAGGGGAAAAAAATAATGGCTCTGTTAAGTATAATTTCATTCCAATATATATAGTAAAACTCTATATAGGTTGTTATTGACACTTTATGTAACTGAACTTGAATAAAAAACACTCCCTATGTGTTTATTTTCATGGAATCTAATGCATTTACCAACCTATGAGGGTCACATAATGTCCAGCCCAAGAGGTATTATACCACCATCATCTTCATTGATTACCTCTCCATAGAATCCACATGACTTACGATCAAAAGGAAATAAATATACATGTTGATACATCTATGTAAAATTCCACTAAGTACATACATGTGAAAACATCATATGTGAAGGTTATGGGCATAACAGAAGCACCTTTTGTTGGAATTAAATTAAAATTTATTTTAATTTAGAGTTTCCCAAAACCCAATAGAGGATATCTTCATGTTGAATTTATAATTAATTTATTTAGATCCGAAGAAATGAGTACCTCGTCTTAGGTTCTTTCTTTGATGTGGATATTGATCATTCTAAAAACACTTTTTTGTATTGTCTTTGTTCAGCTATAAGGATCCAAGTGTATAATCCCTCTAACAATGATACATAAAAGCTCCTTTGATCTCTAAACAACACTAATTGATTTTTGTGTGCTAGTGCGGTGAATCAATTGAATTTAATTATTTATCTTGATCTCTCAACTTCCTTTTGGATTGAAAGATTACTTCTCATTCTTGAGATGAATAGAGGAGGAAAATTAAATAGAGGGAATTCTGTTGTGTGCAATGAATTTCAATTCTCAATTTTTGGTTAACCCTACCCAATAAACATAACCATATATTTAAAGATCTTTAGTTTAGGTTAAAATAAAGTTTAATTGTGTTCTAGATATTGATTATTATAATAATATTTATTAAACCCCATGTGAAAAATTAATATTATTATTATTATTATTTTATGGTGCCTGAACTAACATGCGCAATAAAAATAGTATTTAACCAACTTCAAAATTAATATTTTTCACTAGACGTGGTCTTGGTCTGCTCGAACTCCTAGGAATTTATTGAATACCCAAATAAACATGTATTCATAAATAAACATTTTATACATAAACCATTGAACAAAATCTTATTAAATATTCACTAAAATAAATAAATATATTTTATTCACAATCCAATGAATAATTTTTTTAAAAAAAATTATCTGATAAATAAAAATTGAATAAAATTATTCCTCATTCTTGAGAATAATATTCGTTTAATTAATTAAATTCATTTATAATTTAAACAATATCAATGGAAACACTTATTATGTGACCCTCTAGGATTATTTCTCAATTTAATTTTACAGGCTTGCCTAAAGTCTAAGATTACTATCTAGAAAAGGGTCAATATCCACAAAAGAAAGAAATTAATGTCACAATGATGAAAACCACATACAAATGCTCACTATTTAATATAATACCTTTGAATCAATATATCATCAAGAAGGTTATACATCTGTATCATCAACCTATATTCTTGATATGTCATTATTTTACTATCTAAAGTAAACATCCTTAAACAATGGCCATTGATTTTATGGGATAGTTATATTTCAATCAAAGAGATGAGATATCAACTACCATAAAGATGAAATGGAAAAATACTTCCTTGACTTATCCATTAATAACATGTCATTAGTGAGACACCCAACACACCCTAATTCATGCCAAAAAATGGAATGATGGTTTTTGTTAATAAATCTAAGTGTGTGAGTCATCACATTCATTAATGAAAATCTTAAAGTCTGCGGACCATTACTCATGCTCATATATAGGAATATCTGATGACACAAAAACATATAGAAGTCTAATTGGTGGGTTTTTTCTCATAATATCCCATATTGGATCTTACTGTGTACAAAATTTATGAGAAGACTCTCTGTCCACTTATGAGTACTCACACCTGATAGTCTACATAGTAAGTTCCCTTTAATAGTAGATTAACCAACCATAGAACTAGTTTTAAGAATATCGTCATAGTATTTTAATTTTATTATCATGGAGGGGGGACTTCTATGACCTTTATCAATTTGATATATACTCTAGGACATTATCACATCAATGTTATACCAAATAAAAATCAATATGTGATAATATATTTAAATTAATATTCACATATTTGAATATAAATGTAATATTAAGTATAAAATAAATTAGTTATAGGGAACCAACTCTAATAAAATACCACTTACACTAGATCTAAATCCTAATTATTGGTTAGTTCTCATAAGTAGATTCATACTTCTGCTATCTATGGATACAGTTTCTAGGAAGGTCATGTTTTTTTTGCTAGGGTTGGAAAAAACCACATGTCTTTGTGGAAAATCTATTTAATACAACATTACTATCTTGAGAAAATCCATCAAGTGGTGATATAACCGAGTATCCACCTATGGTTCCCATGTTAAATCCTTGAAATATTGACTAAATCCATAGTTGAATATTATCATTATAATGATAGAACTCTTTCGTTTGGTATAAACCAAAATCATAATAAGAAAATTTTAAACCAATCCTTAAGTTTCATTAGAATCCACAACATACTTAGATAATGTAGATATTTATACCACTTGATGTAATAATTTTTTATTGTATATAAACTTATCCATTTCTAGGAAACAAGATAAAATTGAAAAAAATGGAGATAAGTGTTCAATTCACTTGATCAATAGTTATCCTACTTATTATAACACCAAGAACTCATCCAGTTTTACATTATAAAGTACTATCGAATAGTTCTAACTGCTAGTCGATACAGTTATGTTAGATCTATTTGATATTCACAAACAATGAATCATTCATTAATAATATCAAATGTTAGTACATATCATGGAACATGAGATAAATTCCTAGCACTTATTATTGTGAAATTATATTAATCTTAATAATTTCTTCCAATTCATATGCATGTTTTGATGGATGGATTATATGCCAATGAAAATTTGAACTTAAATTTTTAAAACTTTTATTTTTCAATAATAAGTTAATATATGTACTATGAATAAATTTAGAAAACTCATGTAGTTATCTTGTAGATCATGTTACCTAGAACACGATTGTTTCTTTAAGTGATGCTTAGAAAAATATCATTCCATTGTCTTAACAAACTGGCAAGACAAAAAAATTATTTTCTATATGTTACCAACATATATATATTAAAAATTTATAGTTCTCTCACTAACTAGTTAGATACACAAGTCACCCATTTATTTAAAAATAAATATTTTGTGATCACTATGCATGATTTTTCATAAATGAATTTATGTAATCTACATATCTTATTGGAACTTATTGATGAAACTGACCATTTTATTTATGCCTTGTAAACATATACCTTAGGGTATCCTTTGTTCTTATCATATAGAGAGTTTCCATATGGTTTCCTCTAGGTGAGGTGTCCTTGACAATCAGCAAACTGATATGATGATCATAGAAATATTCTTTTACAAGTATAATTCAAAAAATATTTTATACATGATGAGTGGTGAATAATTTTTTTCATAGATTAAACCTTTCAATAATATATCTTTCTATATTGGTACCATATTATACCATCCATGTACAGTTTCTCTTGAATACTCCCTAATAGTATCAAGTCATAGAAACATTCAAAATATAAATTCCCTGAATCTTGATACATAGAGTATATTACTTAAATTTATATATGCTTTTAATCATTAAAATATTACCATTTAATGATTATTTTTAGGATTATTTATTATTAAATAATAATAAACGTGTCACCCACCCTGGGGAATATAAACCACTTCTTTTATAATAAATTCATACACATTATGTGTCCTCATAACTATTCCTCCAACTAAGCTTAGTGGATTACAGTATTCCTTTGCCAACTTATGTGACTTCAGAGCCTTAACTCATAGATGTTATGTCTAGTCCAAATATCATCAAGAGATATGGGATTCCATTATGGAAATATAGTCAATATTAACTAGGTGTTAATATCCTTAGTGGACATAGGATCATTAACTCGAATTCACCTTAGTGTTCTTTATGTTTTTTGTAGTTAAGGCCCGATTATAAAAAACAGTTCTCAAAAAACACTTTTAGTAGTGTCCAAATATATTCTTATCATTTCATGATTGATATCATATCCTTTAGACAATATATTTGTCATATATTTAGTTGTTGCAATTCTATTTTCAAAATATTTCTTGGAAGGAATAATTGAAGATTTTCAATATATATAACTCATTATTGATCTTCCTTTCACTACCATTATTAAATTTATGTATATAAGGACATGTGAGTTTTGGATAACCTTTACTCCACATATATGATCAATAATTACTTTGATAATATGTTCTATGAGAATATATCTCATAGATTCCCCAATCATTATGAAGTGAAATCATTTAGTTCACTCAGTATTTCTAAAAAATTCTTAAAGGAATCTCATGAAGTATAAGAAGTTACCTTTATATTTAAAATAGTTAAAATTTTCATGTTAAACTAACTCTAAATATTTTTGTGATGTACCTTTATTTATAAAGGATTTTTATCTAAAATATGATAAGTTGTTTGTTTGTATATCCAGTATCTTAGTTCAGTTGAGACTAAAACACTTTGATATATATAAATAGGTCAACTACTTTCAGTTTTATTTGATAAATAATTTTATTTTCATAATTAGGTAAGAGTATCATATTTTATATTCATCATTATCTACAATGGATATTTTTTATTCAGGAGTTACTGAACCATTAGTTTAGTATTTAAGTACAATAACAACATTTATTCAAAAAATGAAATAATTACTTATTGTGTCAAGCCAGACATTGAGATTAATCTTTTGGTCACAATTTTTAAAAACATGAATCAATTCAACCTTATAATGTGAAATATAGATCACGCCTTGGTTGACATAGGAATCAAAATTTCTTAGCTCCTTTTGAATTCGCTTTATAACCTTTCTATTCTTGCTCATTTCTTGTATTTAAAAAAATGTATGTTGTAATAATATTGTATTTAAAATAAAAGTAGTTAAAAGAGGATCCTTCCATGCTAAATTTATAATTAATTTATTTATTATTAGAATAAAATTTTACCACATCTAATGATCTTTCTTTGATGTATATGTTGATCTTCAGGAAAAAAACCTCTCTAAATTTCTTGTGTTGCACTATAAGGATCCATGTGTAGAATCCTTGTAGCAGTGATCTACACATTATCCTTTGATATATGAGCGATGTCGGTATATTTTTGGGTGTTATCATGGTGAATAAATCATTTGGAATTTTTCAACTTGATTACTTCAACATCCTTTAGCCTTGAAGGGATTCTTCTCAATCTTGAGAAGATGAGAGGAAGATTTCAAGAGAGAAGTTTTTTGTGTGCAACTATTCTCAGTTCTTGAATAACCCTATATAATAGACATAACCAACTATTTATAGAGAAAGGGTTTATATTAAAATAATATTTAATTGCTTACAGTCCCTTGAATAACATTATAATCCTTAACATACCTCATTCCATATATTATTATTATTATTATTATTATTTTATGGGGTTCACTAACTCATGAAATGATAAATATTATTTTACCAGTTTGTAAATTCATATTCATTACTAGATGCGATCTTGGTCCTCTTTAATTCCTCATCATTTATTGAATACCTAAATAAATATTTTTAATCACTTAAATAAATATTTTATTCACAAAAAAGAAAAATAAATATTAAATAAATATTTTTAAAAAAATAAATATTTTATCTACAATCTAGTGAATAAATATTTATTATATATATATAACTAACTAAGTTATTTATTAAATAATAAATAATTATTTGTTACCTTGTGAATATTTGAGATCAATAAAACTTGAATAAAATTATTCCTTGGTCTTGATAATGATATTTACTCCAATAATTAAATTCAAATAGAATTTAATCAAGATTAATGGAAACACTTAGTGTGTGACCCTCTAGGATTCTTTCTCATTGGCATTAGGTAGGCTTGCCTAAAGTCCAAGATTAATATTTTGTAATGGGTTAAGACACCCAATAAAAATAACTTAATTCCATAATGATGATAACCACATATGAACACTCACTATGTGATATAATATCCTTGTCTCAATATCTTGTCAAGTAGGTTGCACATACATGTCATCAACATATATGTTTAATATGCCATTCCTTAACTATCTGAAATAAATATCATTACACCATGGACATGGAATTTATATGATAGTTGTATTTCAATAAAAGGGATGAGATATCAAATTCCAAAAATATGGAAGAGATACATAATTTTTCAATGTAACCATTAATAACATGTTATTCAAGAACCACCCATGTAACATACTTTCCACCAACATATGGAATAATGGTTTCAGTTTCTAAATCTAAGTTTGAGAGTCATGAAATGAATTAATGATAATATCAAATTCTATAGACCATTACTCATGCTCGCATATAGGAATATCTAATGACACCAAAACATGTGAAATTACTACTAGTAAGTCTATTCTCATAATATTCTATCTTGGATATTACCAAGTGTGAACTTCATGAGAAAAAGTCTCATCTGTTTATGAGTAATCGCACCTGACAGTCTATATATTATGTTCCCTGTCATAGTAAATTATCCAATAATAGAAATATTTTAATTATATCATCATGGAATATCATGGTTCTCATCATAGTAGGGAACTATCATGACCTTATCAATGTGAAATATACTCTATGACATTATCACATCAATATTATATAGAAAAAAATCAATATGTGATAAGATATTTATATTAATATTCACTCTATTGAATATGATTGTAATCTAAATTATGAATTAGTCGGATCTAGGGCACTAACTCCAAAAGACTCTCACTTTCACTATATCTAACTACAAATGACTGGTTAGTTATCAAATATTGAACAAGATTCTACTAATTATGGCTACAAATCCTGGTCTTATCATGTTTCCATGACTAGGGTTTGTAAAGACACATGTAGTTGTGATAGATCTGCTTACAAAAACATTAATACTGTGAGAGAATGCCTTAAGTAGTGATAAAACCAAATGTCCATATTTTATTCCCATGTCAAAGTCTTGAAATAATAACTAAATCCATAGTTAAATATTATCATAAAATGATAAATATATTTCTTTTTGTATAACCCAAAATCAGGATCAGACGTTATTAAACCGCTTTTTAAGCTACATAATAAGTTTCAACATACTCAGATATTATAGATATGGAAACCACTAGTTATAATAATTTTTTTAAATGTTATTATATCCTTATCATTGATACTAGATAAAATTGAACTAAATGAAGATAAGTGTTCAATTACCTTGATCGATAGGGCTCCTAATTCTCCAAACACCATGAACTCATCTAGTTTTACTTTACCAAGTACCGTAAGATAATTCTAACTCCAATTTGATGAAATTATTTTGGATATGTTTAATATTTACCTATTATTCTTTATACATCAGTAATATTAAATTTCATTAAATATCATTTCATGTGATATGAACTCCTAGAATTAGATCTTGTGATATTCTATTAATGTCCATAATCTCTTCCTATTCCCATGCATGTTCTACTGGAAGGATTATATGCCAAGAACAATTTTATATTTAATTGTTTCAACTTATATTTTTAATTTTTTTAATATATATACTATGAATATATTTATAAACCTCGTATATCCATTTTTTATATTTTGTTCCCCAGAACATGGTTGCTACTTTAATTCAAACATGGATAAATTTTATTCCTTATTCTTAACAAACTGATAAGACATAAAAATATATTTTCATATGTTTTCAACATATTTATCTTGAAAACTTATAGTTCCCCAACTAAACAGTTAAAGATACATTTCATTCATTCGTCTCCAAATGAATATTTTATAATCACTATACATGATTTATTCATAAATGAATTTTTTTAATCTTCATGTATTATTGGAATTTATTGATGTAACTAAACCTATTTATTTATTCCTAGTAGAAATATTCTATAGGGTATCATTTTGTTCGAATTATATAGACATCTACTGCAAGGATTCCTCTAAATGATGCGGCCTTTAAAATCAATATCCCAATATGATGATGATAGAAATATGCTTGGAAATGTAGAATTAAAAAATGTATTTTAATCATGATGAGTAGTGAATAAGTTTATTCATATACTAAAACTTTCAATAATATATCATGTTATATAAGTACCATCTTATACTATCCATGTTTAGTTTCTATTGAATACTAAATAGTAGTATCAAGTATTATAAATATTCAAAATACAGAGTCCTCAAATCATGATACATGGATTCCATTACTTTAATTTATATATAATTTCCAACCATATCATATTACCATTTAGTAATTCTTTATAGAAATATTTATTCTAAAAGAATAATATATGTATCACCCGTCATGATGAGTATGAAATGCCTCTTTAGTTATATATTCCTACATGGTTTGTGTCTATGGAACTACTCTTCCCACTAAGCTCATTGGAGTCTAGTATTCATATTCCAACTCATGTTCATACAAAACCTTGACCTATAGAGGTTAAGTTTTCTCCCACTATCATCAAATAGATAGTATTACTTTATGAAAATATAGTTGACCTTGAATAGACATTAATATCTATAGTGTCTATAGAATCATTAGCTTAGATTCACCTTAGTGTTTTGAAGTTTGTTTGTATATAAGGACATCTTTTAACAAAATTTTTTCAACAAACAATTATGGTAGTGTCTTAATAGAATCTTATCATATCAGTGTTGATATGATTTCCATTAAACAATATAGTTAGTATATCATTAGTTATTGCACTTCTGTTTTTAAAATATTTCTTATAAGGAATAATGGAATATTTTCAACATATATAAGAGTCATAATTTATATTCCTTATACAATAATCATTAAATTCATGTATATAAGAAAATGTTAGTTTAGGATAACCTTTAATCCCCATATATAATTAATAATTACTTGGATAATATTCTCTCTGAAAATATAGCTTAGTGATTCCTCAATCTTTACCAAGTGCACTCATTTACCTCACTAAGAATTTCAAAACATACTTAAATAAATATCATGAAGTATATGAAGTTACCTTTAGCACTAGAATATTTTACATGGGCATATTGTGAACTAACCCTAAAATTTTTATAACTTACACTATAGAAAAACGGCATATTTATGACGGGATCCCGTCGCAAAAGGTCTTTTGCGACGGGGTTCCGTCGCAAATCGCCTGTTGCTGAAAACGGTGTCGCAAATAGGTGTTTTTGCGGCGGTCCCATCGAAAAAGAGTATTTACGATGGTATTTTCCCCCCGTCGCAAATGGGTTTTCGTTTATATATAAAAAAGGTATATGCGACGGGCCATCATAGATATATTAGTTCTGATGGGTTTCTGACCCGTCGCAAATGGGAAATTTAAAAAATATTTGCAAAGAAGGTATTTGCGACGGACCGTAGCAAAAATGTTTTTACGACGGGTATTCTTCCCATCGCAAATGTTACAGTAAAAAAAAATTACGACGGGAAATCCCGTCGCAAATATTCCCGTCGCAAATACTAAAAAAAATAAAATAATTAATACAAATCATATAATATTATATAAAAATAATATTAATATTAATAATATAAAAAAATTCTATTATTACAATATAAATAAAAAATATAAAAAATATATTTATGAAATATTAATATAAAATAATATGAATATGAATATAAATAATAGAATATAATATAATAATACTAATATTAATAATATATAAAATTAATATATTATTATTAATATTAAATTATGTATATAATAATAATAATAATATTAATAATATAAAGAAATTATATTATTATAATATTAATAATAAATATATATATATAATATATAATTATGAAATATTAATATCAAAAAATAATAATAATAATAATAATATAAATAATATTATATTATATATTATGAAATATTAATATCAAAAAATAATAATAATAGTACTAATATTAATAATATAAAAAAGTAATATAATATTATTATTATTAAAATAAACATACATATTTATGAAAAAATATTATTAATATTATTAATATTAATAAAATTATAAAATTATAAACTTTTCAATATTAACAATAAATAGAAAATATTAAAAGTAATATTAATAAAATAAGAATACATTAAAAATAATACTAATAAGTAATAAAATATTAAAAAAAACAAATTAAATCATGCAATATTCGTACCAATATGAAAGAGGAATTGTAAATAGTTATTATGACAATAAACTATGAACTCAAATGTTTATTACATCTAAAAAATCACTGGGGGGTGGATAATCTGGAGGACCTAGAGGAGGTGGTGGAGGAAACTCCATCCCTAAACTATGAGTCAGACGACGCATATACTCCATCTGCTCCTGATGTTTCTCCTCATATCGACATCTCTCCTCATCCTGTTGCTGACGCATCTGCTCCTGCCAACGACGCATCTCCTCATCATGTTGCTGAAACATCTGCTCCTGCCCTTGACGCAAATCCTCTATAAGCTGACTCTGAGCACGCAGCTGCTCCTGATACTATGAGGAAAAAGATGATGTCTCTCCACGAGCTCCTCTCGAGCTGGACACCGACATCGCAGCAGTACCATAATAAGATGCAGGAGTCAAATAAGAGCTGATACCAACTACTTGGACCTTTTCGAAGCCATACTGGGTCGCCTTCATCCATGTCGTCTCATCAAAATGGTGGGCACTAGTCTGATCACTTGTCTCGTCTTGACTCTCATCCTGTGTCTGAGAGGTCGTGGCCTCATATGACTCCTTAAGTTTCAATTAGAAATTAAAATAATGAAAAGATTATATGCATTTAATTTTCAAACTAAAAATAAAATAATACTGACCACAATCTGACGCTGACGGTCACCACTAATCTCTCTAGTAGCCATATCAGTGTACATCCTCCGATAAATGTCGTACGTCATAATACCGGGCTGCTCGGCTTCCTATATGAATATAAAATAAACTGTTTATATTTAAAGTTGTATAAAATATTAAAAAAAATTACTTACCAGACGCTCTCTATGTGCACTGAATGTACGACTACTGGCTCGATGCGTCACCTCTTGTCTCCCCCAATTCTGTCGACCCAATGCAGATCTCCTCTGAAATCCACCACCCAACCAGTGTGTACATAATCCATCCCAAACGTGAGATTAACTGTACTCTGGTCGGTGGTCTCTACAGGACTCATCAAATTCTGTCACTCTGGCTTTCCTCACAGCCGTCTTTCTCAAATTATGCAAAAACTGACGGAAACGGTCACGCATAGACACCACCCATGCCGCGTGGATAGTGGCACGCATGCTCTCGTCGATTGGATACCATAAACCCTAATATAAAGTTATTAATGAATTTTAATTTCAAAATAAATAATATTTAATTATGTACCAGCCAATGATCGAACATGGAAGCTTGCGCATCAGCGAGAATCTGATCCCATGTGAGCCAGTGCTGATAAAAATAATTGCGCAAGATAGCGCTCCCCTGTCCAATATCTATATGCGTAAAACTGTGGAAAAAGAACAAATAATCAAACAATTAGAATATAAATAAATTATAATGAAAGATAACTAAAATACATAGGTTATCATACCACCGCGTGTGCGCATCGAATCCAAGAGGTGGACGTCGCTCCGGGAAAGGATCTGGAATCATCAGTCTGGCAAGACCACGCCCCCTCCGAGTGCTCCCTGTAGTGCTCAAAGCCTGAGGGTCAGATGACTCAAGAACCTCATCATCCATAGGTAGATCAGCCTCCATCAACTGACGAAACATTTTCGAGTCCATCTAAAACATGAAATGATTGTTATTAGCAAACAGTTGAAAATAACTATTATGTATAGATATATATTTGTTATGATTCTAACCAGCATTTTACTGTGTCAATGTTCATCTTCATCATCATCTTCATAGTTTTCAAAGTCAATGTCTCCATCTTCCTCATCAACATCATCAATTTTCATATTAGTTTCACTTTCATCATCTCTTGTCATTTCAAATTCAGTTGTAACATCATTGACAACATCATCACCATCGACCCTTAACTATGGGGTGTCATCCTCAATATTCATGTCTCTTTGTGAAAAAGATGTGTTTTGAGGAGTGTCCTGAAAATTTTCATTTCCTTTCACTTTAGTGGAACCACATTCAGTTTGGGTGAAATGATTTTCTCTAGATTTAACTTTTATTATACTCCACCAATCATCCAACTCTTTTGCAGTAGCACAGTATTTTGCATAATAAATTTGATGTGTCTGATGAGCCAATAAAAATGGTTCATTTACTACAAGAAGACTTTTATGTTTAATATCAACAATTCCATGAGTTGGATGAATACGCAAGCCTCTCTCAGTATCCAGCCATCGACATTTAAACATTGTTACATAATTCGTTCCCAAATAACACAGTTCAATAATTTCTTCAATCATTCCGTAAAAGTCAACTTTAATATCTCTATGATGTGATCCCTTCAAATAAACACCACTATTCATTGTTTTCTTTGATTCCCCATATGCACGTGTATGAAAGCGATAACCATTCACCACATATGCATTATAAGATTTAGCCATTTTGGATGGTGGGCTACTCAATATACGCAATCGACTATCAATCTTATCAGCATGTACAGATACCTGAAAATTTGTAAAACATTTATCACTATTACAAGTAATAAGTTGATTTTATATGTAAAAAAAAGAATGTATGTTACCAGTTTTTGAAACCAGTAGGAAAAATTTTTTTGTCGACGTTCTTCTAAGCCAAATACTGTAATTTGTGGAAATTGTTTCTTGATATGATCATCATATAACCTACAAATACAATATGATTAATTTACTGTAACAGAATATATAGAATAAGTGATAGGAGCACTCACTGTACAATTGGTGACATTTCTTCACAGTTGAGTAGAACATATGTATGAGCTCTATGATGTTCATCATCTGAAATCCATCTATCATGAACTCCACCAAATCTAAGTTCGGGCTGATTGAAAACTGATAATTGATTGCTCATATCATCATCAACATTCCTCTCATTCTGGCCCATGTGGTTAAATTTTGAGGGATATTCAGATTCAAAATAATGAGATCAGAATAAAGCAATTTCCTCTTGCAAATAAGCTTCAGCAATTAAGCCTTCAACTGATGCTTTGTTACGGACTTTTTTCTTCAATTTCTGCATGCATCTCTAAAATGGGTACATCCATTGAAACTAAACCAGACCTCCACATTTTTCTTCATGTGAAAAATGTAATATAAAATGTTCCATTTATTCAAAGAAATCCGGCGGAAATATTTTTTCCAGTTTTCATATAATTACAACAACAGCTTCTTCCAGTTTTCTTAGTGTATCGTAGTCTGTTGTCGCCGCATACATGTCTCGGAAAAAATATGATATATCTGTAATTGAATCCCAAATCTTAGAATTCAACAAACCTATTAATCCAATAGACATAAGTCTTTCCATTATAACATGACAGTCGTGACTTTTTAATCCGGTAATATGAACATTTTTAACACATCTGCCCAAGTTAGAAGCATAGCCATCTGGAAGTCTCGAATCTTCAATCCGCTGACAAAATAATAAGAGACTCTCTTTGGTCAGTGTATAAGTTGTTTTTGTCTTCATTAATCTCTGTGATCTGACATTTTCAAACAATTCAAGTTCTGGTCACCTACAAATTTGAGCAAGATCTAATCGTGCCTTTACATTATCTTTGGTTTTACCCGGTGTATCCAAAACTGTATGAAGTAAATTATCAAAACAGTTCTTCTCAATATGCATGACATCCAACATGTGTCAGACCAACAAATCATACCAATATGGCAGATTCCAAAAAATGCTTCATTTTTTCCAATTGTGTTCTTTCCCAAAGCCATGAATTTTCTATTGGTTTATTGTCGGTCCAAAAGTGATGGAAGGTAATGAAAATAAAAATGATTGTAACTCTGTACCTGAGAACATTTTTGGAGGTTTGTCTCTTTCAATTCTGCCTTTTCTGAAATGATATTTATTCCTCCGAAAAGAATGATCGATTGGAAGAAATATGTGATGACAGTCAAAATCGCAAGGTTTTTTTCCATTCATGAGTATAAATGCTTTTTTGTCTCCCATACAGTAAGGACATGATTTTGGACCATGTGTACTCCAGCCAGATAACATTCCATATTCCGGGTAGTCACTAATTGTCCACATCAAAGTAGCTTTCATTACTAAATTTTGTTTCACAGCAGCATCATATGTACCAACACCATGACTCCATAATAAATTTAACTCATCAATCAATGGTTTAAAATAAACATCAATATTCTTTTTCAGATGTCCTGGGATTAATAATGTCAAAACGTTATAAGGCTCTTTCATCAACATCCATGGAGGAAAATTGTACAGAGTTATAAAGACAGGACAATAGGAATACTGACTACCAAAAGATCCAAATGGACAAAAACCGTCAGTAGAAAGACCCAACCACACGTTCCGAGATTCTAAAGCAAAAGACGGATGCACTTGATCAAAATGTTTCCATGAATCATCATCATATGGATGAATCAAGATTTTACCATTTGAAATATTGGTTTTGTGCCATGACATCATTGTCGCTATGTTCTGAGACATAAATAAACGCTGCAACCTGGGTGTAAGCAGGAAATATCTCAACTGTTTTACAGGAATCAATCCAGACTTCCCTGATTGAGCTTATTTATACCTCGATTGTCCACATGTGGGACAACTATCCAATGAATCATTTTCACCAAAATATAAGATGCAATTGTTTAAACATGCATGGATCTTCTGATAACTAAGGCCCAGATTACGAACCAGTCTCTTGCTCTCATAATAATTAGCAGGCAGCACATTTCCTTCAGGTAACAGTGCTTTAACCAAATAAAATATCTGATCAAAATAGTTATTTGACAATCCATTATCTGATTTAATAACCATAAATTTTGAAACTTATTCTAATTTTCTTATCTTGCAACCAGGATATAATGCATCCTCAGCAGACCTGAACAACTCAGCAAATTCAGATGGTGCCAACTTGGGAGGTAAATCAACATCATCCTCGATTTCAGTTTGTTGAACGGATGACCCTGAAACATCATGTACTAAATTCTGAAACTGTGATGGATCTTGAATAAAATTATTAGTATCTTCGCTGGAAATGCGTTCACCGTGTTGATACCAAAAAATATAATCTGATTGAAAACCATAACGCAAGAGATGTTTCCCAATGATTTCAAATGTCTCAAACATTCTCAGAGCACATTTGTTACAAGGACACTTAATTGTCCCTTCTGAAACAAATTCCGGGTTTGATGATGAAAATGATAAGAAAGCTTCAACACCATCAACATATACCGGAAATAAACTAGAAGCGTTTGGATTTCTGTGATGATTTATCCAAGCGCGATCATCTAATAATGATTGATGTTGATTTCCTTGTTCCATATTCATATATATGTTTCTAAAAAATTTAAAACCATTACTGTTGTTAAATAATTTGATATAAGAAAAACAATATCCTAAAAAGAGAAGATACATAATTACAGTTATTTCTTAGTAATTACCAATAATTATAGGTGACACAGTTAGTTTGTAATCATCCCCAATAATTATTATTAATTTAGCAATGCTTAGAAATACTTGGAAAAATGAAATATGCTTGAATAATGAAATAAAATTTTGTAATCATCGTTGCGGAGATTATATTACTAATTATTCTTATTTTTTTCCAGTGGATTGGTGGCAGATCTTTTGCCTTACGACTCATCTCTTTGCAAGGAGATGAGTCGTCGGGGAAAAGAGCCTCTTTTGTCTGATGGCTCATCTCTTTTTAACTTTCTCCCGACTGAAATCAGTATGAAAAACTTTATCTGACATACGTTAGAGAACATTTTTCATACTGATTTTAGTGGGAGAATGTAGCAAAGATATGAGATGTTGAACAAAAGGTATCCGCCAATCAGCTGGAAATTGTGCCAATTTATAACCATGTACTTGAATTTATTTGATTTTTGAATAATTATTACTAATTATTACCAATCTCAATATTTCCAACAGATTTTGCTCTATTCTTAACATGTTCAAATCTTAAAGAGTCGTCAATTTTCAGGTAATGCCCAATAAAAAGTTTGCGTCAACCATGTCCAATTTAAACTCTATAATTGTCCTTACATGGTTGATCACCTCGCAAGTAGTGTTGCAATAGGATGACACAAGTAATGTCATTCTCGTCTTTAAGAATCATTTCACATGACCCTTTACATAGATCATTCTTCCTTGAAAATTTAAGAGAACTTTGGTATCTTTCCCTTAATTTTTCAAGAAAGAATGGTCTATGTAAAAAGTCATGTGATATGATTATTATAGATCAGAAAGACATGACTTGGGTTGTCCTATTGCAACGCTACTTGCGAGGTGATCAACCAAGCAAGAACAATTATAGAGTTTACATTAGACATGGTTGACACAAACTTTTTATTGGGCATGACCTGAAAATTGGCGACCCTTTAAGATTTGAACATGTTAAGGATAAAGCAAATCTTGTTGAAAATATTGATAATTGTAATATTTTATAATTTTTTTATAATTTTAATAACATTAATATTTTTTATAAATATTAAACATATAATAATAAAATAATTATATTATTAGTAATATTTAATTATTAATATTAGAGTAATATAATATTTTATATTATGTTACTATTTATGTTACTAATTATATTACTAATTATGTTACTAATTAGTACCAAACGTGATTGACTTCTCATCTACCTCAATTTTCTTTTCATTTGTGTGTTGAGGTTGACACGAAACTTCTACCTCCATATGTAGTATTTACTTTTACTGTCAAAATTATAAACCTCCTCACCTCTATACTGGCGAGGAGGTTGATAATTTTGACAGTAAAAGCAAATAGTACATGTGGAGGTAGAAGTTTCCTGTCAAACCTTAACACACAAATGAAAAGAAAATTGAGGTAGATGAGCGGTCAATCACGCTTGCTAATTTTCCTAATTATTTCTAATTATTTCCTAATTATTTTTAATTGTTCCCAAATTATTTTTAATTGTTTCCTAATTATTTTTAATTGTTTCCTAATTATTTTTATTAGTTTCCTAATTATTTTTATTAGTTTCCAAATTATTTTTATTAGTTTCCTAATTATTTTTATTAGTTCCCTAATTATTTTTATTAGTTTCCTAATTATTTTTATTAGTTTCCTAATTATTTTTATTAGTTTACTAATTATTTTTATTAGTTTCCTAATTATTTTTATTAGTTTCCTAATTATTTTTATTTGTTTCTTAATTATTTTTATTTGTTTCCAAATTATTTTTATTTGTTTCCTAATTATTTTTATTTGTTTTCTAATTATTTTTATTTGTTTTCTAATTATTTTTATTTGTTTTCTAATTATTTTTATTTGTTTCCTAATTATTTTTATTTGTTTCCTAATTATTTTATTTGTTTCTTAATTATTTTATTTGTTTCCTAATTATTTTATTTGTTTCCTAATTATTTTATTTGTTTCCTAATTATTTTTTCCTAATTATTTTATTTGTTTCCAAATTATTTTATTTGTTTCCTAATTATTTTATTTGTTTCCTAATTATTTTATTTGTTTATTAATTATTTTTTACTAATTATTTTATTTTTAATTGTTTCCTAATTATTTTTTTCTAATTGTTTCCTAATTATTTATAATTGTTTCCTAAATATTTTTAATTTTTTTCTAATTATTCTTTTCTAATTGTTTCCTAATTATTTCTAATTTTTTCTTAATTATTTCTAATTATTTTCTAATTATTTCTAATTGTTTTCTAATTATTTCTAATTGTTTTCTAATTATTTCTAATTGTTTACTAATTATTTTGATAATTATTTCTTAATTATTTAATAATTATATAATTGTTTATAATTAAATATAACGATTTCTAATTATTTCTAATTAAATATATTTATTTCTAATTATTACCAAAATATCCTCTGGGAGTGTCGAACCAAGAGTGCAGCAAAGCTCGTTGTCGTGTACCAGGTTACCCCGAGTCAAGATCAAAACACCTTGTCAGATTTTTTACTCCTAGGTACATCTGTGCCAGAGCCGCCTGTACTTGTTCGTATCCATATAAGGACTATTTGATACAACCACTTAATCTAATTATACTATATAGCTACATAAACATTCTATTAAAAAATTAAAATTAACAATTAAAAATAAAATTAATAATTAAAAAAACTATAAATACCTTTGATATTTTGAAGTAGTTTGCACCTGCGCCTCCTAACTCCTTCTCTCCTCTTCTCGTAAGAAAAAATTAAAATAAAAAAATTCTACTCAGAACAGAAATTTAAAGAGAGAAAGGAAAAAATAGGAAGATAAATCTGAATGATTTGAGAAAAACGGATGGGGGTATATATAGGTTAGAATATTTGCAACGGTCTTATTTGCGATGGTGTACCGTCACAAATACCTTCGCCCGCATTAATTATGGGCGGCGGTTAAAAGGGTTTTCGCGACGGGCCTGTCGCAAAAAGCTGCCTGCTGACATACCATTTGCGATGGGAGGATATCCCCATCGCAAATTGCTATTTACCGCCGCCGATATTAGCGACGGGCCCCGTCTCAAATACCTTCGTCCGCATTTAATACAGGCGGCGGTTAAAAGGGTTTTTGCGACGGGCCCGTCGCAAATACTTGTAGGCCGACATACCATTAGTGACTGGCAGATATCCCCATCGCAAAAGCCTATTTACCGCCACTGGTATTGGAGACGGGACCCATCACAAATAACACCTTCTGAATAGTGTTTTGCGACGGGTAATTGTCCCATCGCAAATAGTATTTACCACCTCCGGGTACTTGTGACGGGACGAAGGCCACCGTCGCAAATAGGATTCCCACGTTTTGGCACGCAAACCGCGCCATACCTATTGCGATGGGTCCTGTATTCCCGTCGTAAATAACTGACCATTTGCAACGGGCGTATATTCCCATCGCAAATACGCTTTTCGTCAGATTTATTGCGATGGTATTTATTCCCGTCGCAAATAACCCATCGCAATAATCGATTTTTCCCGTAGTGATACCATTATCTATAAGGTTTATTTATGTAAAACATGATAAGTAGTATATTTTTATATCCATTATCTTATCTTAATTAAGATAAAAGTAATTTGTTTTAATTAAAAATTCAAATTGTTTTAGATTTATTTGATGAATAATTATCTTTCCACAATTGGGTAATAGTCATATATTTTATATTCATCATTCATTGCAATTGATATTTTTTATTCAAGAGTTACTAAACCAACATTTATTCCAAAAATAAATAATGTCTCATTTTTTATTTACAAGCAGTGAGATAATTTTTTTGGTAACACTTATTAGAAACTTGAATCAATCCATTTTGCAATGAGAAATAGGGATCTCCCCTTGGCTGACATAGGAATCACCCTTCTTAACTCCTTTTTAGTTCACTCTAAAACCTTTCTATTCTAGATCATTTTCTATATTTAAATACATATATGTTGTAAGAATATTTTATTTAATAAAAAAGTGATTAATAGACACTTGATAAATATACCTTAAGTGGATGCAATTTATTACTTCTTCATTCCATTTCAATTCATTTTCCAGTTTCCATTCTTTCCACAAATAAAGCAAATAGTCTCCTATTCATTCTACTTCTTGTGAATATTTTATCTCCATGAAGGATATTGTAAATTTTATTTTGGATTTATATTATCAATGGTATAATAATCATTTTCTTTCAAACTTTTCACAAAAATGGGTGGATAAATAGTTTTCAACCAATCCTTATCAACTTGGTGAAGTATGGACAAATGTTTCCTAAGTGACTTATCCTTTTTTATCTGGTCTTGGAAAAATAAGGATGATCTCGGTGGTAATGATGGTAAGATTAGATTAATAAATAATTTATTATCTATGTGGAAGCCTAATTTTTCTAAATGATGAATATACCCAAGGATTTTTAAAGAATGATCAGTATTTAGATTTCCTTCTTCGAGTATAAATTGATATAGTGTTTTGACAGTCTTATTTATTTCTATAATTTCCTTCTCTTCTTCAAGATAATGGAGATAATATATTATGGTGTAAGAATCCATGTCTTTATTATATATCATCAAATATCCACACACAGTTGATAATATAATACAATGAACAAAGGAAGAATCCTCAATATATCTTTGGTAGGCATCCTTTTCACCCTTTCTCACCTACTAGCATAGAGGAACAAGAATAAGGGATTCCAACATTAACTGCATTTTTTCTGATAATAATGAATCACGTAAATTATTATACCATATTTTGAAATTTTTATTTGTAAGTAAATTCCCTAGGTTAAGGAATGATTGAACTAATTTTTTGGTTTTTCTTTTCATCTTCTACAATAATTTAAATAGTTGATTTATACTTCACTTGATTTACTGGTCATGTGAGATATATTAGTAATATTAATTTTATTAATTCTCCTGATATTTTATCAATTACTAATATCCCTCACCATTGAAATTATAATATCTAGTTGATAATGAATTCTAGAGGCAAGGATCCATATACCCCTTCACATAACCCTAACAAGGGTTGGTCAATCTACTTGAAGGTATTTAGGTAGTAAGATATTTTCTAACTGCAGGCTTGCAGCTCCTTGATCCATTGAGTGGATTCCACAATCTAGAAATATTAACTTGGATCTCCTCAATACTAGCCTCTAAATTACACCATGTCTATCAAGGTATATTCTCTTGATGTAAAATGGTTAATACAACCCAAAACCTTCATAATAACTCCCCTTATAAAAGTAAGTGTCCCAAAAAGGATTGGTAAAACACTTGGCTCTATTGGATTCATTCCTAATCATGTTTTAATTTATTATTCATTAATTTTATCTTGTTTTAACCTTTACATAACTTGTTAATATTAAGTGTATTTTACCTAAATAATTAACCATGTTGGATAAAACATCTTTGCATAATCCATTTATTTAAATTCCATATTTTCACATTAATTCATTTATTTATGTGATAACGGTATTACATACATATAATAAATAATGAATAAGATATAAATAAATAAATAATAAATAACCCAATCATGAGATTATCTAACAGTTGATTTATTGATCTTACAATAAATCAATCTTTGACTAAGGTGAAAATTCCTTATGTCGGTCTTGAAAAACCATGTAATAAATTAAATTAAAATATCCAACACATACACATGTCTCAGTTAGGCACATGAATAGTATTAAATGAAATTTATATGCAAAAGTAAACCATTTAACATTCATTTTTATTCATTATTGATTATTAAGATAAAGGATCTTGCATTAATTAATTAATTAATTAATTAATTCCCTTTCATCTTAATGACCATCTAAATTTCTCTAAGAGATACCCATGTTAATGAAATTTATTGAAAATAAATTGAATAAATAATTATTACATATTATTATAATAAATTAATTGATAATTTTAATAATAATTTAAAACCATTTTTAAATTTTCAAACACAAATGGTTCCAATAAATAAAATAAATTTTTAATGCTACAGTTATAAATTTGATGTAATTTAATTATGACCTTAAATTGGAGACTACATGGAATGTACTTACAAGCTATATGCAATGTACCTTGGTTTCCATGTACTCGAGTTACATGTATGGGGATTCAGTCATGTACTTCAACTAGACTATACAATATTCAAAATCTAGCTACACATTGTGTATCACTCTTTTCATGTGTCTGTGCAACCTGCTAAAGAACTCGACATGTTCATCTATCCTAACTACACAATGCATATAGACCAACTACACGTCGTGTATCACTCATGTCGTGGGTACACATAACTCAATGAATGCATCGGTGTGTATTTTGGATGCATTAAAGTATGAAATATATTTTGTGTACACCGCATACACATCATGAATATCATTAATGCTCTAGGTTTTCAGTCTCATGCAGTTTGACCATGTATAATGACCACATAGATTTCATGAATTTCATTGCTAACCCATGTAGAATACAAGGCATGTATGCCAACTACACATCATGTAATCCAACATGCCATGTTCCAAGATAGCCCAGTCTATACATAGTGTGCAATAAATGCATTGTATATAATTACTACTTGGCACATCATGTATCTCGTGATATAGTTAGGTGTAGATATCTTGGGTACACAATGTGTGATCTAGCCACATGAAATTTAATCCCATGTTATCCTACCATTTTCCTTGACACTCCTTGATGAAATCTTTAATCATTATTCGTCTATTTTTGATCTTAAGAAAATGTGAATCTTGAATGAAGTAATTGAAATTTTGAAAACATATTAATTAAAATTAGGTTAAAGAATGAATAATATGAAATTAAAAATTCAACCGTGATTCCCTAGATTGAAATAAAATAAAATAAATAATTATAAATTTAAAACTCGACAACTCAGATACCACTTGATGGTTTTTTTATAGAGGAAGAACAATTGTCAAGCATTAAATTAATTTTTTTAATTTAGATTTCCCAAAAACCCCAACAGATCATCTTTTCACTTTATATTTATAATTAATTTATTTATATTATAATAAATTATTACCTCATATTAGATTATTTCGTTAATTTAGATTATTTCATTCCAAAAACCCTTTTCTAGATTACCTTCATTACGCTGTAATGATCCACACTTGATCCTTTGATCTTTGAACAACACTGATTAATTTATGAGTGATAGAATAATGAATAAATCATATTGAATTGTTCATATTGATCCCTCATGTTCCTTCAGTATTGAATGAGTTGTTTTCATTCTTGAGAGGAAGAGAGAGGAAAATTCAAGAGAGAGAAGTATGTTGTGCGTAATAATTATAAATTATCATTTTTAGATTAACCCTACACAGTAGAAATAACCATATGTTTATAGAGTTTCAGTTTATGTTAAAATGTTATTTAATTACATATCAGACCTTAAATAATATAATAATTTTTATTAAACCCCATTCCAAAAAAATAATATTATTATTATTTTATGGTGTGTGTTCTAACTTGTACAATAAAAAATATCAATTTATCATCTTGTAAATTAGTATTTGTCGCTGAACATGGTCTTTATCTGCTCAAACTCCTTAGAGTTTATTTAATAACTAAATAAAAATTTTAATCATAAATAAATATTATATTCACGAACTAATAAACAAAAATATATTAAATATTCAATAAAATAAGTAAATATATTTTATTCAAAATCTAGTGAATAAGTATTTATTTAATTTATGTGATTGATAACACTTGAATAAAATCATTCCTTGGATTTGAGAATAATATTTATTTCATTATTTAAATTCAAATATAATTTAATCAAGGTCAATTAAAAAAATTAATGTGTGACCCTATAGGATTCTTTCCCATTATCATTAGACATGCTTTCCTATATTCCAAAATTACTGTCTGGAAATGATTCAAGGCCCCTGTGAGAAATAAATTAATGTCACAAAGACAAAAACACATGAATACTCACTATGTAATATAATACCTTTGTCAAAATATCTCATCAAGTAGTTTTAACATCTATACCATAAACCTATATGTTATACATATTTATTTGACTATCTGAAATAAACTTCCTCGCACCATGGAAATGGAATATATGTGATAGTAATATTTCAATCAAAGGTATGAGATATCAACTTTAATAAATATAGAAGGAAAAATCCTTCCTCGACATATCCATTAATAACATGTCATTTATAACATGCCCAACATACCCAACATCTTGTTAATATATGGCATGAGAGTTTTTTTTAGTAAATTTAACTAAACAATTCATGACATGCATTTATGAAAATATTAAATTCCAATGAATATTATATATACTTATAGATAATAATATCTGATGAAAATAAAATATGTGGAATTCTTATCAGTGGTTCCATTCTCATAATCTCCCATCTTGGAGATTAAAACATACAAACTTCATGAGGAGAATCCTCATCCTCTTACAAATAATTGCACCTAAAAACCTATGTACTATGTTCCCTTGTATAATATGTTATTCAACCATAGAACTAGTTTTAAGAATACCTTCATATAAATTTTATGTTCTTATCATAACAGGGAGCTATTATTCCCTTTTACAATGAGAAAGATACTCTAAGACATTATCACATCAATGTTATGAAAAAGAATAATCAATATGTGATAAAATATTTAAATTAATATTCACATATTTGAATATAAATGTAATATTAAGTATATTTTTAGTTGGTTATATGGAAACAACTCCAAAATTTTGATTAGTTCCTAACAATTTAAATAGCTAAACCTCTTGGTACCAACGAAACTCACACTAGAATCCCATGTGTTTCATGTAATTCATACATGATGTGAATGATTCATGCATAGACACCTCTTTCCTTGATATTCTAAGAGACAAAAATCAACAACTCATAAATCATAAATATCAAAACTCCATAAGAGTTGCATAAGGTGAAAATCAGTAAATCATAACATCAAAAATCCAAAACATCAATCTTGTCCCTGGTAACCTAGACTTATTATTGGAACAAGTGTTTATGACACACCAGACCAATATTTATCAGAGGTTATGACATATTCCTATCTCTTAGAAACCACATCCAAAATATTAAAACAAATACAAGAACCTCAGATACCACTTTGTAATGTCTTGACCCAGCTCACTATAAATAGCAACCTAAATGGTTCACCACATGACCTCAGGTGTGCCTCCCCAAACACCAGAGGTTTTTGACTAGTAGTAGGGATCTAAGGAGGTATCATGGGGATGTTATGCCCCATGTATAAGAGTTCACAAAAATAAGATAAATTACTAAATATAATTCACTATAGTAAATCATCAAGGTACACAGATAAATAATTAACTAATAATAAAAATATAATGTGAAGGAAACAAATAAATAGTCATACATATATTGACCCATACTTTTAATACATAGATATCACATCTTATTAGATGAATATTCAACAGATAACAGTACAATCCATTCTAGAATCATATAGGTTTAGTGTCTTCAGAAACACGGATACATAAAAAACATTTCTCTAAGATATCTATATCATCTCCCACTAATTTCTTCTTAACTATCACCTTTATTAGACATGTCATGCATAAAATCTTTCTTTATAACTTGGGAAAGGAAACATAATAAAGGGTGTGATCATATACTCAGTAAGGGTAAACAAGGTAGATATAAATGATCACTAAAGTATAACAAGAAAATAAGGGTATTAGAACATGATCTTAAAATTTTAAAATTATCCACATAATATAATATATAATAATCATAAATAATTCCATAAATCTTGGAATTTCATTAGACATGGATCATAAAGTAATCAAATAACATGAGCCATGAGAGAATAATATTAGCATAAGACACAAGTTTTTAGCATACACAAAATCCAAGAAAATAATTTCCTTATTCAAGTCCTATTTCCAAGACTATTATAGAGGATAGTGCTCACTTCCCATTCCATCATATCCTTAGTCAAGGTTCATTCCCAAGACTATCATAGTAGACATAGTCCCCTACTAAACTAGGTTCACTCTCCATTCTATTCTTTATTATCTCATGTGATATCTATGTTTATCCAATAAATTATAGGGATATATAATTTTGATCCCACCCATCACATAATCATAATCCATTCATATGTGATCCAAATTATCATAAATCATTCATCATATATCATAACCTGTATAATTGAAATTGGTTTTATTAACATTTCAACATTTCATCATAGCATAAACCCTGTAAAATATATAGTTTTCATAAATATATCATTATTATAATATTAAATCATCTAAATAAAGAATAAATATGGTATACCTGTATAATAACCCCCTTAAATCTTAATTAACATCAAATAATGTCATCATAGATAAAAAAAATTAAACAAAACTTTGATAATTCTTAAGTAAAATGCCATTTTCACTTTAAAATAACTTATTTAAAATATAAAAATATTAAATATTAAGGATATTTTTTTCTTAAAAAGAACCTTGGAAGCTTATAAAGAAATATTCAAAGCATTGAGCAATCATGATGGTGGTAAATTATATTCCTGTTGTGTATGTAAAACAAATTCTTTCACGTTTTTGGTAAAAAGTGAAAAGTACCTAATTTAGAAAAAAACAATATTCCTTTAAAAAAATTAAAAATTAAATCTTGGTTAAATATTAAATTAAAAAACATGGCATAATATTAAAAACATTCTTGAAACCATTTTTAGAAAATAGGAATATGAAAGAAAAATAATTTTCAACCAAAGTGAGAATAAAGTCAGTTTTCCTTAAAAATATTTTTTTAGTATATTGTGTTGTTAAAGAGAGAGAAAAAGAAATTAAGATATTAAATATCTATAAATAAATTTTGGAGTATTAAATTCATCATATTCAATAGATATGGGTCAAAAAAATTCATCATCGTAAACTTAATCATAAATAATACCAATAAATAATGTGATTGCAACATAAGTCCTTTACCACTTTGGTAACTTTTGAATCATAAACCCCATGAAATAAATAATTCTATATTGATATGTATATCCCAATTATTTTTATGATAATAATAATAAAATACATTCAAGTTTATTATATACACCGCATAAAAGATACAAGTGGTGAATATGGCCTGTGTCTCACAAAAATAAATGTGAGACGAAAATCCCTTACCTCAAGTTTGAATTGTTTCAAAATCACTATAAATTCCTTTATAATAAATTAAAATTTATTATAAATATATCAAATAAATATTTAAATACTTATAATATCATATATGATCCACTTATAACATTTAAACTCTTATTTACTAATAATTACTTATTAAAATCATTGTTTTCGGGTGTCAACTCTTTCATTTTTTATGAGAATTTTGGTTCGGTAGTTCTGTTCCTGGTACTATGATCACGGTTATATAGTCTCAAAAGTTTAAATAATGATATAAATATAATATATATTTACTATATATATATATATATATTCATCCAAACAATTTAAAGATTAAAAAATGAATTACACCATTTATGGAAACAGTAGGTCGTAAGTACGCATGAATGGAGTTTTAATTTTTTCATAGAATGGAATGAAAGAATGGAAAATAATAGTTTATATTTAAAAAATCATTATTATATCATATATATAATATATATTCATCAAATTTATCCTTTTTACCATTCATTTAAAGAGTAATCTATAAACGAATCACATCACTTTATGGAGGTGGTAGTCCACACGTACACACAAGCGACATTATCTTTTCCAAAGGACTGGAAGGTAAGAATTTAAATTTGATTTTATAATTTTATAAGAATAATTATGTCATAAATATAATTTATAAATATTAAACACATTATAATAACCTTCCATTATTGATGGTGATGGAAAAAAATTGTATTACTATGTGGATGTGGTAGTCCACATGTATTCACAAGTGATACTTTCACTTCCCATTTTATAGAAAAGAGAGTGAATATTGATGGTTAAATTATAATAATAACATTTCATTATATTTATGATACTGAGGTTTTTATTTTATTATTAATACCATGGATTTAAATGACATAGAAGAATAAACAAATTGAAAGAGGTTGGGTAAGATGATTACCTCTTCTTTGGTAGGCCTCCTTTAGATCCTTTCTTAAGGGACCTTGGAATGGTCTTTTAATAATAAAATAACATATAATTAATAAATAGGGATGTTTAGAAGAGAAGTGGTCGTTTTTTTGTCAAGTTATATGAATTAATGTGGTGTAAAGAAAAGAAAGGAGGGGTGTCCTTTATTAATTGGGGGAGAGGACACACTTGCAATTTCTTAAAATATTAAAATATAATAATTTCATACTCAAGAAAAATGATTCCAAATGCATAGTTATTATATTTTTAGATACTATTAGGTCAAAATATGTCCATAAAATTTAATTTAAAACATATTTATTGGAATAATTAACCATTTATCTTTGTTTAAACCTTTGGGTAAACCCTTTTCAACCTTAACTATGGTGAATTTTTTTATATTTTTACTATTCATCAGGACCAAAAAATAAGTTGATGATATTAAATAATATTTATTATCTTTATTAAAAATATTTAATCTATTTTATAAAATTAAATCCACATAAGTGATAGAATTTAATTTAAAATCAAACCAGCAAAACATGATAAAAAGCGGGTTTCTAGAAAATAATATTTTCTTAAATATAAAATGTTTTGATATGAAAATATAACAAAAAATTTATTTTAATGTCTTGATTGTATTATTAGTAATATAAATTAAATAATTTTACTACAAAATAATTTATAAAATTAATCATTTTAAATACTTGAAACAAAAATATAGTTTTTAATAAAAATCCATATTTTTTCACTAGTCATTAAACAATAAATCTTTTCATAAAATTATAAAAATTTCATATAATATAATTTTGAAATTATGATATCAAAAATGAAATTAATTTTTCAAAATTCATTTTCAAAATTTTGATTAAATTAATTATACTATTTATTCAAAATAAATAAATAAATAAATAAAATTGTGGGAAAATGTATTTTTTAAAAATATGATGGATTTAAAAAACTTGAGTACTTATTTATCAATATGTTTTATATTTTTAAAATAATTATATATAATTTAAAAAATATCACATCCTTGGTTTCTCGTGTAGTTTCTTTGAATTTTTTGATTCCTCTAAATAACCTTGACCGTGTGAGTAATCATGTTCTATAGCATTTTATCTCTATGATCCAAGAATTATACAAGTTGTTATTCATAGGAAATATCATGATCCATTTGTAAAATATTTAAGTTTAGTACATTGTATGGATCATATATGTACTTTCTCGTGAGAGATACATGGAAAAAATCATGATCTTCATTGAGGTTTGGTGGAAGCCCCAAGCGATAAGCTACCATACCTACTTGATCAAGAATATCAAAGGGGTCAATATACCTTGGGCTCATGTTTCTATTTTTTCTAAATCTCATATACATATTGCATGGAGAAATTTTCTGAAATTCAATCTTACCAATTTTAAATTCTAGATTTTTTATGATTATCATTATAAATTTTCTGTCAAATCTGAGCTGCCTTAATGTACTGCTGAATATATCTAACTTTATCTTCCATTTCTTTATCTATATCAGGTCTCAATGGATTTTTTTTCTCCAAATTCACCCCAAAACAATGGATATATACAGTTATTTTAATATAGATATTAACAAAAAGTCACCTGAATGCTCAAGTGAAAGATATTGTTGTAAGAAAAATCAACTAGAGGAAGGTGTTGATCCCAACCACCTTTTAAATTCATAGAAAAAGACCTCATAATATCCTATAGGGTTTGAATAGTTCTCTCATACTAACCATCTATCTAAGGATGATTACCAGTACTGAAATACAACTCTAAATCTAGATCTTACTGAATACTTCACTAGAAATTTAAGTTAAAACTCATATCCCAATCAGATGCAATAGAATGTGGTACTACATATAACCCAAACACTTCCTTATTATATATTATGGAAATATGATCAATAGAAAAATATTCTCTGATGGTAATGAAGTGTGTTGAATTAATAAGGTTATTGGCTACAACCTAAATAGAATTATAGCCATTATATGGTTTGGGGAGTCTTATGATAAAATTTATGATGATTTCTTCCCATTTAAAGTTTAGTATGAGTAATAGTTGTGACAACCCCTTATATATAAATATCTCATCCATAAATTATTGACATACCAATCACTAAGAAACATACTATGAAATATATCTCCTTTTTTAATTATTTCCATATCTGTCCTTTGTAAATCCAAAAATATTGGATCTTTTATGATCCTCATTATATATAAGCTAGCATGATCATTTCAACTCAAAGATGCATCCACCTTATTCTATTTATTATGATGGTAATTTATTGAATATTCATAATATTTAATCAACACCAACCATCTTCTCTTTTTCATATTTATCTCTTTCAGAGTGAATATATACTTTAAAATTTTATGATCAATATATATATCACACCTTTCTCAATTATGATAATGACTCCATATTATTAATACAAAAATTACCACAACTAACTTCATATCATGAGTTGGGTAATTTTTATAATGAACCTTTAATTTTTTTGAGGCATAATCTATGACCATATCATTCTTCATGAGGAAGCATCATAGTCTCTTTTTCAGTGCATCACTATAGATCAGAAACCCATCTTCACTTCATGGTAGTTTAAGAATAGTTTCATTGACTAACATTTACTTTAATTCCATGAAATTTTCCTCACATTAATATTTCCAAAGGGACCTGGCTCCCTCTATAGTTAACTTGGTGAGTGTATTAGATAGTTGTAATAATTTTTCCAAAATGTGTCGATAATATCCAACCAAACCAAGAAAACTATGGATCTCAATTATAATGGTAGGCCTGGGTAAATTTTTAATAATTTATTTCTCTGATGGATCCATAGATATACCCTATATTGAGATTATATGGCCCAAAAATGAAACTTTTTGTAGAAAAAAATCACATTTTTTAAATTTTTCATACATATCATTATTTCTTAAGGTATTCAGTGCACTTCTCATGTAATCTTCATACTCTTCCTTTCAATTTGAATATATAATAATATCCTCTATTAATACTATCACAAACTGATCAAGGTAATCAATAAAGACTCTATTCAATAAATACATAAATATACCTAGGTAATTAGTAAGAAAAAATAGAATCAAAATAAATTCATAGTGTTCATACCTTGTATGAAATGTTTTCATGGGTATATTCTTCTTATTGACCCTAAATTGGTGATATCTAGACTAAATTTAAATCTTGTAAAAGTGTTGATATCCACATAGATGATAAAAAAATTCATAAATATAGGCAAGATGATACTTATTCTTGATTTTGATCTTTTAGGTTCTTATTAATAAATCTAGAGTCACATAGATCCATCATTCTTATTAAAAAAAAGAATAGGTGCACACCAAGGTGATACACTTGGTCAAATGAATACCTTATCAATATTCCCTTATATTTAATTATTTAATTCCTAAAACACAATTAGGTATATTCTATATCGAGTCTTTGAAATTGTTTTAGCACTATATATGAGTTCTATTGGAAACTCAACATCACAATTTGGTGGAAGACTATGAAAATATTCTGAAAAAACATCAATAGACTCTTATAGAATATGGATATCTTTGATCCTAAGTTTATCCCCAAACATAATAGATGAAAACCCCCTTTTGAATAGGAATTAGTACCCATATAATGAATTTAATTTCCTTTGTAAGTTAATATTTATCATTGTACTGATAGACAATCAGATGTTAGTTCAGAATATAAAATGTGAGTTCTATTACTTGGAAATTGATGTGGGATTTATGTAAATAAATCCAATACATGCCTAAGATAAAATAAATCAACTAGAGGGAGAATAAAGATATTTATAGGGATCCCATTCCCACAAAATTCAATCGGAGAAGAATCATATACTTGACATGCGATCATTATACCATTAGGATTTTTCACTACTAATTCCACATTTAATAATTGAGGTTATGAAATATAATTCCTTGAGGATTTTCCTGATATATAGAAACCTGTATATCTAAGATCTAGTAGGTTAATTAAATATTTTAGCTTACCTATTACCCCCTCATCTTCATCATTTTATCTTCAGTTCCATACTAAAATTAAAATGGTTAGCATAACCATAAGGCATATTTAATCAAAGTGATCAATAATGAAAAATAATTTATAATATTTCTAAATCATGAAACCTTTTAAATTTATGACACCTTAGGTTTAACCTATGTCATTCATGGTCATGATCTATTAAAATACTATATAATGGTTCATAAATAAAATGTGAGTTATCCCATGCATATCCAATGGGACTGTCAAACCAAGTTTGCAGAAATGATACACTCACCATATACTAGAATGATAGTCAAGATATACTTAGTAGACTATTTTAGAAGTTATTATCCCTAGATTCATAGGTTCCAAAACTATATCCACTTTTAGTATCTAGACATGGATGTTTTTCTATGAAAACCACACTCTTCTATTTACCATAACTTAGGGTGGTCACATACACATAAGATTGTCCTTAAGGTTCTCACCAATTTTTTTTCATCTTAGTTTCCAAAGTTAAATAAACCTCACTCTGATACCAATGATATTTATATATACCTTTCATATATAGATATCACATATTATTGGATAAATATTTAAAAAATAACATTACAATCCACACCAAAATCATATAGGTTTAGTGTATTTGGAAACTTGGATACATAGATGAATTATTCATAGGAGATATAAATTATATCCCACTAAGTTACTCATAACTAGTAACCTTATTAGACATATCATACTTAAAACCTTTCTTCATAAACTGGGAAAGAAAACATAATAAAGGGTGAGATCAGATGCATAGTAAGGGTAAACAAGTGAGATATCAATGATCACTAAAGAATAACAAGAGCATCAGGGTGTAAGAACATGATAATAACATTTGAAAATAATAACAATCATATAATTGATCATAATCTTGAATCTTTTTATAATGGTTGGTAGTTCATAATACATGAATCCTAAAGTAATCAAAGAACATGAGCCATTATATCATAAAATTGGTATAGGACATAAGTTTGTGGCATAATCATGATAAAAGAAAATAATTTCCTTAGTCAACGTTCACTTCCAATACTATTATAATAGATTGGTTTCACTCCCATTCCATCATGTCATTAGTCAATTTTCACTCCCAAGACTATCATAGTAGAGAGAGTCTCTTACTAAATTGGGTTCACTCAACATTTCATTACTTATTATCTCATTAGATATCCATATTTACCCAATGCATTGAAGTAATATATAATTCTAGTCCCATCCATCACATAATCATAATCCATTCATAAGTTAGCCACAATATCATAACTATTCATCATATATCATAACCCATGTAAAGTAAATGGGTTTCATTAACATTTAAACATTTCATCATAGAATAACCAATGGAAAATAAATGGTTTTCATAAATATATCATCATCATAATATTAAATAATCTAGATAAATAATTTGGATGGTATCATTGGATCACAACCCTATTAAATCATAAGTAACATCAAAGGCTGTTATCATAGGTGAAAATCCCTTTAAGAGGTCCTTAGAACATTTCTTTAGGAAAATACCTTTTTAAATTTGAAATCACATATTTAAAATACAAAAAAATTCTAGATATAAAGGAAATAATTTTATTTATAAATAACCTTAAAAAATTTTAAATGAATCTTCAAATAATTTATTTTTCATGAAAGTGGAAAATTTTGGTTATTCCATGTGCATAAATAAAGATTCCTTTCACACTTTTTGGTAAAAAGAAAATTGTAACTCATTCAGAAAAAAATAATATTTTAGATATTTTCATAAAAAATAATTTATGGGTAAATATAAATGAAAAAATAATAGGATAATATTAAAAACATTCATGAAAATATTTTTATAAAATATGGATATAGAATAAAAAGTATTTTTGATTGAAGAGAAAAATAAAGTCATTTTTCCTAAAAAAAATTGGCCTATTTAGTTATTAAGGATATGAAAATGAAATGAAAACATGAAATATACATAAATAGCCATATTAGAATAAAATTAATGGGATTATTTAGATATAGTTAATAAAATTTCATTATTATAAACTTAATCATAAACAATCCTAATAAACAATGAAATTATAACATAAATCCCTTACTGCATCGGTAACTTTTGAATCATAAGACCCATGAAATAAATAACATTATTTGGATATTTATATCCCAATAATTATAATTATAAGTTTAATAAAATACATTCATGTTCAGTATATACACCACATAAAAGATACAAGTGGTGAATATGGAATTTGTCTCACAGAAAAAAAAGTGAGATGAAAATCCCTTACCTTAAGTTTGAGTTTCTTCAAAAATTCTATAACTTCATGTAAAATAAATTTAAATTTATTATAATTATAGAAAATTACCATTTAAATAATTATAGTATCATATAAAATCCACTTATAACATTTCAACAATAATTTTTTAATAATTCTTTATTAAAAGTGTCGTTTTTGGGTGTTACCTGCTTCGTTTTTTAAGAGAATTTTGATTTGGTGGTTCTGTTCCTTATACATTGATGATGGTTTAATCATCTACATAATTTTAATAATGATATAAATATAATATTTATTCATTATATGTATATATGTATATATATATAATCATTTATAAAATTTAGAGATAGAAACTTGAATTACACTATTCATTGAGATGGTAAGTCATATGTACGCATGAACATTTTTTCACTTTTCAAAAGATGGAATGAAAAAAAGGTAAAAATAATAATTAAAATTTAAAAATAATTATTATATGATATATATATAAAAATAATATATATTAATTAAATTTATCCTTATTACCATACATGTAAAGTGGAATTGAAAAACGAATCACATCACTTTATCGAGGAGGCAGTCCACACATACGCAAGAGTGATGTTATCATTTTCCAAATGTTTGGAAGGTAAGAAGTAAAATTTGTTATTATAATTATTGAAGAATAATTAATTTATAAATATCATTTATAAACATTAAAACCATCATAATAAATATCCATGAAATATGGTGATGGAAAATGAAATGTATCGCTATGTGGAGGCAGTAGTCCACACGTACGCACGAGTGATACATTCACATCCCATTTAATAGAAAAAATGGTTAATATTGGTGGTTAAATAATAATGATAAAATTTAAGTATATTTAGGATAATTTATATATTTTTTATGAAAAATATCATATATTTATATGAGGTATAATAATAAACCAATTGAAATAGGTCGGGTAAGATGATTACCTCTTCTTCGGTGGGCCTCCTTTATATCCTTACTTAAGGACCCTTGGAATAGTATTTTAAGAATAGAATCACCTATAATTTGTGGATAGTTAATATTATAAATTAATTGGGTAGGTTTTTGGACAATATCTATATATCAAAGTGGTGGAAATAATTGAAAGGATGAGTGTCCTTTAATATGTGGGGGAGAGGACACACTTGCAATTTCTCAAAAGATTAAAATATAACAATTTCATACTCAATAAAAATGATTTAAAATTTCTAAATATTAATATTTCGGATATAATTAGGCCAAAATATTTCTATAAAATATTATTTAGTATATTTTATTTATAAAAACTACCCTTATTTCTTAGTTTAAAACCCCCAGTAAACTCATTTTAACCTTAAATGAGGTTACAAATTTTACTATTTTTACTATTAATTATGACCAAAAATTAAGTTAAAATTATTAAATAACATTAATTATACATATTTAAAATATTTAATCCATTTTATCAAATTTAATTCATAAAAGTGGAAAAATTTAATTGAAAATTAAACTCGTAAAACATGATGAAAAGTAGTTCTATATAAAAAATGTTCTCTTAAGTATCAAAATATTTTATACCAAATTCCAACAAAAATTAATTACAATGAGCTATATTGAATTTTTAATAATATAAATGAACTAATTTTACTCTTAAATCACTTTAAACAAAATTATTCTTTGTAAATACTTGAAACAAAAAGACAGTTTTCAATAAAAATAAATATTTTCAATATTCGTTGAAAAATAAATCTATTCAGATAATTCTCAAAATTTCACTCAACTATAATTTTGAAATGATTATTTAAAAAATTATGTTCATTCTGTAAAATAAATTTTCTTAATGTGATATAAATTAATTATGTTATTTTCTAAAAAAATGAAATAAAAAATTTAGAAAAATGTATTTTTAAAGAATATAATGACTTTAAGAAAAAATTGGGTATTTATTTATCAATATATGTGATTTATCTAAAACATTTATACATAATTTTAAAATTTTAGTTATTCTTAATCATTACTCCAATTTAATATCTATTTTATAACTGTATAACATATTATATTTCATTTAGACTCAGGGTTTCATGTATCGCAAGATATCGAATAAATTAAATTTATTTAAAGATTAATAAATCAATAAATCTCATGGTGTTACAATACAAGACCAATAATCCATTGGTCTAGTCATATATACAGAATAAATAGAAGTAAAATAAAACTAGGCCCCAGTGCATCATCAAGCTATACTGCATCCCAATATTGAATATCACCATAGCTACTCCAGCTCGATCCCGAAATACTAGACATCATCCCAACCTAGAACTACAACTAAGTGAGAGTATACTCGAGTACCCAAGTTCTAGGGACACCTAAGTAGGGTGTGAATAAATAACTCAATATGTCACCACCAACAAAAACCCATACCATACTATAAATACAATGATATGTACAGGTGACATGATCAAGATAAATAAAGAAAATATTGAAGATAAATATGTAAAACTACTGAAAATAACAAGTTCATCATGATGCCAAAATGTCTCTGAGAGTGTCCCATGGACTGTTCAAACCCATGTAACAAACACCAACCATCATCAATCCTTAGGTTCATGACCCTGATCAATCGTACCTTCTTCAACTAGTGTCAATGTGTCTTTGAGCATGTCATGATAACATCACCAACCAATGTCACCATGATCTGAATCCATAGAATCCCCAAACAATATTCTCTTGACTCCAATGATGTAAAAAATAACAAACCAAATAGTATAATTCAAGATTAAAATCCATGGAATCCCCAAACATATCTGCATGACTCTAGGGATTTATCCCATGAAAGTATAAATTGTATCATCTAACCTCCAAATCCATGGTAGCCTAAAACATTATCCTCAAAACTCTAGGGATATAACCCATGGTAGTTGAATCAGTATCATCCAAGCTTTAAATCCATGGAATCCCCAAAAAAATAACCCCAAAATTCTAGGGATTTCACCCACAATAGTACAAATAGTATAATCTTGAATCCAATACATGGAATCCCCAAAATATATACTTGGGGCTCCAAATACATGTAATCCCCTCTAATAGTAACATGGACCTCCACTATGGGAGATTTCTTAGCCAATGAATCTCATATCGAATCACCTCACCTAGGGAATCTACCATACAAAACAAAATACTTCCTAAGGATATATACCAAGTATAAAATAGATGGAAGAAAGTATAGGTTTGGATGAACACCTAAACCCACTGTCATTATTCATAGCCTACCACACTCTCTCAGGGTAGGTATGTCATTGGGGTACCTACCATATTCCCCTAGGTCAACACATAGATAGAGGCATCCAATGATGGTCCTCAATATCGTCCTAATTCACTAGGGTCATAACCTACCTATAGGTGGATTTCACACCCCTCTTCAAGGTCATAGTCATTGCACGACCTCATAGGCCTCATGGGTAAGTCTCATTGATGTCGATCCAGAGAGATGGATCAAGGCCCATCTCTATGTATAGGGTCACTCTTGGATAATAAGATCACCCATCCAAGTCCATTATACCTATATTCTATCCTTCTAGAACAACACATATTAAATGGGGAAGGATTGCTCACTAACATTTTGTTCTTTGAGTCCAAAGGCACTAAGGTTCCACAATGGGTCCTCACATGGACCACTTAGACTATTAATATTAGGTCATACCACTCCTCCACTAGGAGGTGTCAAATGGCTCATAAGGAAGGTCCATTATGCAATAATCAACCTAGTCACACACCTTACGAGGTCTGGTTTTCATGTGGAATCACTATAATGGCCTCAACCATTGATGGTTGAGGAAATCAACCAGTGATCAAGGCCTAATGGGGACTTGGAACATTGTGCATCCCAATGAGGAACTTTTCTAAGAGGGAAATCATTTTAGATTAAACATTTTAACTAAATTAAAAAAATTATCATTACTTTTATCATGGTCAATACCTCGGTGGCAAGTCCATATGTCCATGTATCATGATAAACATGCATAATACCATAGGTAAAGTACCAAGGACCAACTACCTGAATTTAATCTTTTCCATTATTTTCTAAAGGATTATAGCTATTTTTAAAGCTCATCCAACCTCATCCATATCCAACTGAGCTCATTTCAATAACTTGATCTCCTAACTCAATCCAAATTACACAAAAAAACTTTTTTAATATTTATACATAATTAATCAATTTAATTTAAAATGTCAGTAAAGCCTCATAACCTCATCGACATCCAATAATCAATGAATCTCTAAAAAAAAGGGGTATCGACCACCCCCTAACACACCCCCAAACCCAAAATAATTCAAATCCCCAATCTTTACTATCAAAAAATTACAAAAAATAATTTTTAAGGAAAAAATATTAATAAATTTACCATGGTGGAATACTGCACTGAAATGGAAAATGATGGAACATGAATGGAATATTAGGCCATACTCTTCCTCAGAATAATGAAAGTCCTATCACGCTTTTCCAATTCCACTATTATCAAATGTATTGACATCAAATCCCTAGCTTGAGAAGTGGTAAATTGTAGGAATGGGATAATAATGAGGATTGAGAGAGGAGATGGAAGTCATACCTTGGATCCATGAGGAAAACGCAAAAAAAAACCCTTGATTTAAGGGGGAGAGGGAGGAAGGGGATAAGACCTTCCAGCCATGGGTGAAAAAGGAATAGGAGGAAGGGGATACCAAATTAAAAACTTGATGAGAAAAAAAATTCAATTCCCCCTTTTTAAATTCCACTAGATAGCTGATGTTGGGCCACCGGCTAGCCGATGGTGATAGCATTTGAATGGATTTTTTTCTGAATCCCCTGGTGTGCTAGTGGCTTGTTATATAGAAGGATGAAACAGCCACCCCATACCCTTTCTAATCCCTCCTAATCCACTAATACATCTTTCAAATTTCATTCCTCATCCAAAAAACTTCCTTTTTACATTTCTAAACTCTCATAATTTGACTCTAAATCCTAGTTCCCAAAATGACCCATCTACTAATTGAAATTAAAATAACCCTATCAAAACTAAAATTCTCATATAGAATCTAGGGAATTAAAAATTATATCAATAATGATAAAATTTAAGAATAAGAAAACATCCAATAATAAAAAATATCCCCACATATGAAAAATATTTATTTATAAACAATAACATAGTGTAAACACATTAAATTACCTTTATAAAAATTAATCACTATAAAAGAACCTTTATAAATCCATTTGAATCATAATACAACTAATTTAAATTCTATAAAACACCTTATGTGTAAAAATTATAGTTTCTTAAGTGTGATACCAAAATACCTTTGGGATCCCATTTTTTCAAAAAAAATAGTCATAGAAATATTAAAAACCACTTGTAATTCCATCAAGTATAATTTATATGTATACTAATTTGATAAATAATGCATTTAGAAATGAAAAGTATCAAGAGATATTCTAAATAGAAGGAACTAAATAGAAACACCTACCTCAATCAAATAGAATCAATGTGCCTTATTTGAATAATGAAATATTGGTACAAGAGATAATCTTTACAAACCCTAGAAAAGATCCAATGATTTAGACATACCCTAACCATAGGTTCAATTTCCATGGATAGTCAGGTAAATTAAGGGGAATAATGATATAAGAAAAGAATATAGGATGAATAATGGAGATATAAATAGTATATTTCCATGATATATCACTTGAGAATCAAAGGAGGAGAATCAACAAGCCAAGGAGAAAGAGGGGCCTCAGTTTCGAATCCCCTGGATATGTCTTGAAATAATGAGCGGTAGAAATTAAAGACCTTAAATAGTATGGGAGATAAAAATATAAAATTCAAATATTCTGGGTCGATTCATGGTTACGGAAACCATGAATTATCTACTATATTCTAAATCCACCCCACACGTGGTTAGGCTACATAGTTTCCCCTAACCATGCACTATCCATTAATTTTGATAAATTTGTTGTATTTCCAGATTTTAGTGATCTACACTCTAAAAAATTGTGGAAATAAATAGAATCCAAAATAATTACATATTTTTTACATTGTCACAATTCTCCCTACCATGCCACTTTTTCATCAAAAAATCATTGGCATTCTTGATCAAAAAAGAGATGGGGTTATTTCACCTTCATTAGGGCCTCATGATATAAATTCTTATGGTTATATATATCGTAATACCATAGAAAAAACTAAGGGAATATATTTTTCATATAATACCTTATTATAATTATCAAAAATGAAAACATGTTTCTCCACCACCATGGTATAGGGTTCCAAATTGAAGTCTTGTCATTCCACCTCATGAGATGGATTGGGGTGATACTTTTTAACTAGGATATATGAAATGTTTCATGAATTGATATTCGTTAAAGAGGTAGAGCTATCTAATATATTAAATTACACATTTATCCTAATATCTTGAATGGTAAAACAAATCATGGCATGATATTACCCTATTTTCCCAACCCCAGTCATGGAGGTCCTTTGAAGAATACCAAATCACCAAATATAAACACAATAGGAAAACAATGTCAATTAGCATATGATTTCAGATGATTTTTTTGTATTTTTAACCATTTAAAAACCAATGGAATCTTTCTTGTTATCTCCTACACAATTCTCATTCCTAAAAATGAGTGTTTTCCGAATTCATAGGGGACTGGCATAGCTGAACATAAATATCCCCAAATGGAGTCATAAATATCAATGATTGGTAACTATTTTTAAAAGAAAATTAAATTAATGACAAATGGTTTTACTTTAAAACTCTAAATTTTATCACACAAGTATAGATCATATATTTTATAATGTTGGTGTATTTCTCTATATGACTAAAAATAGGTGGATGATATGTTTTGTCAATTTTTAGCTGATATCCCATAGCTTCCTAGAGTACCTTCAAAAACTGAGAAGTAGAATAATAGTCCCAATCAAAAATAATGTCATATAATAATCCATGAAACTTTATAATCTCATAGACATAAATATTTATAAGATTCTATACCTTCTTACTCTTCTTAATGGGAAGGTAATGGGCTGATTTTGTCAAGGAATCAATAATCATCCTTATTTTGTTCTTCCCATGGGGACATCAAGGAAAACTGATTGATAAGTCCATGAGAATCTCATCCCTCTTCCAAATACGAATACGAATGGATTATAATAATCTAGTGAACTTATTTTATTTATTCATCACTTTCTAAAAAGTATGTAAATATGATAGAAACTTAAGAATTCCATGCTAGGGGTGGCAATTCTTGTTGGAGGTCATGTTCATATTGTGTCGCCTGCTTACATGGAGATGATTAAGAATGAAAAAAACATTACATGATTAATTAATCATGACAAAAACACCAACATGAACATGACATGGTTATTAATTAGATAAAATGACACAACCCATTTAACATGATTGGTTTAAAATAAATTGAAAAAACCTAATTAAAAATGACCCTTGATGATATTTTTTGACACAATATGAAATAATTAATATGATTAAATAAAAATTAAATGGGTTAAATGTGTTGAATAGATTAAAAATATCATACTTACATTGGTTAATTTATTTAAAATTTGTGTTGAAAAAATATACCTGAACGAGACATGATTATTAAATGTGTTGACCCAAAGATGATCCATTTATTAATCATGTTTTAAAATTCAAACCCAAACCCACTAATTTCATATCATTTTCCAATCTTGTCATAATTTCATATTATAAAGTTTTTCTTCTATTCCACACCTCATCTTTGGACACTAATATCAGTGCTTCATATCATAAAACATCAATGTGGCACCAAGTTGAATTGGCCAACTAGGATGATTTTCATCCCTCATAACCTCATATCTCAAGGATTAAGGAACTACCAATCACTTATTGAAATAAAGAGCCTAATTATAAAACCTAGACCAATCTACATTAGTCTCTTAGCTATTTATAACTTAGATAATATAATGGAATTATAGATTGAGTAATTATTACTATTGAATATGATCAATTAGGGGTGGTGTGACATGTATACTAAATAAAAATATATGACCCTCCTCTTCTATAAAATGAAAATACATTTTTTTAAAGACTCATCAGATTCCATTCTACCTTAAATTATTTCACTACTTTCATTTTCAATTTCATGTTAAAAGAATCAAGTAAAACATTATCATTACTCTGTGTATATTTCATATCAAGGTAAAAGGTCAAAGATACTTCACCCATCATCCATGCCTGATATTTAGATCCTTTTGAGAGAAAATATACTTTGGGCTATTAATATCTATATACACTTCAAATTTATAACCAAATAGATATATCTTCCAATACATAAATGAATACATCATTACAACCAAATATAGGTAATGGGTAGAATAATTCATTTCATTAGGGAATTAATAGTGATATCCATGCACCACTAAATGATCTTGTTGCATCAAACCAAAACACAAACCCATAACCCTCTCTTTAATCCATTTTTTTAATTATTAAAATAAAATCAATTTTTTATTTTTTAGTGGGAACCCACATATCATAATAAGTTACCAAAGACCACTAATAGTTCAAAATGTGGAAAAAAACTAATTCAAAATTAAAATATGAAAATTCCAACCAAGAAAGTTAAGTGGGTGGATAGACACTACCCACCTAGAGCCCAATGCCACTACGTTCTCTACCCTGTGTTTGACACATACCATGATCATTAGTTTACACCTCAATCCCATCACCTTCAATCCCAATTATTTCATAGTCTATCAGCTCTATTATTTTAAAAAATGACCTCACTAGTATTGATCCTCTAGCTAAGATAGGAAAGATCAATCTAGGAAAATAAAACCCATACAAAAAATATGAAACACCATGACCACTGTAAAATCCAAAGTTTAAACTTCTATAATGCACACTAGTAATTACAGAACTAGCATTGCAGCCCATCCCCATGTATATATCACACAACATTGTCACTGCTAAAGGATATCACCGCTCCATCAATGATCTACCGTTATCAAAGAAGACCACTATCAAAACCTTTAATATAGGCTAACCTAAATGATATAAAAAGAAAATTATAGGTAACCACATCAATGTAAATATTGAATGGGATAATAGAAAATCTACAAACCAATGACTGGTGTAAGAATAAGAGACTAGAAGTGATCCTGATCAAAAACCAGAAACCTAGACCAGACCATAAAATTAAGGAAAAATAAAACACACAAAATCCAAACTAAAATTAATCCTAAGATAGAATCTTCTTGCTCTATCACCATATGAATCACAAGTTGAAGCATCTAGTACCCATTGAGAAAGGGAAATTATCTAACCCACTTAGGGATAGAAGGAATAGAACCAAGCCCTAAGGGGACCACCAAAGATAACCCCTAAGATTAACCAACAAGGTGGCCAACACCACATTATTACCACTAAAATATGGAAGAGAAATAGAAAAAATGAGATGGGTGATGAATGAATATGATAGATTGATAATGAGAGTGAAATATAAAAACACTGGTAATAAAAAATGAAGAGGTCATGGGGATAGAGAAACTAAACTAAAAGGATTAAAGTAAGAACAACATAACATCTATCTAAAAACACAAATAATAATAGTGATTCCAATGTAAGAGAAAAGAATTCACCTAATGATATAGAGGAGAGAGTTGTAACATTGATAAGATTTCAAACCCTAGATATGGGAGTAGTTTTATCAAGATAGATATTTAAGGGAACCCATACCAAAGGAATTATCATACACTATATAAACTTCACTCGATTCAAGAATGAACAATATAGGTTTATATATCAACCACTTTTTCATCTCATCAATTGATCTCTGGAATTTATCATTCAATTAAAATTTCACTCCCTTTTATGTCAAATAATTCATAAGAGATTCCAACTTGGAGAAATACTAAATAAACAAACTATAATACCTATTTATTCCCAATAAAATTATGATTTCAAAAACATTCTTGAGATTTTCCCAAGACAATAATACATCAATATTCTTAGGGTCCATGAAAATGCATTTTTCATAAAAAATGTGACCCAAGAATTTGGGTTACTAAATACAAAAGTAAAATTTAGTTATATTTTAATACTTATTATGGTCATTTAGAATTCTAAAAACAACCTCAATATAGTTGTAACACACCAAGCTTCTGCAGTATGCTTCTCTTTGAATAATATAAAAGCTTTTGTTATATACAACTCCGAGTTCTAGCACACCATGACTAATCAAACTATCCATTTAAAAAACATTTATGAATAGTAATACTAACTTTTTAAAATATTATACATTTCATTTTTCAAAATGAAATTAATTTTTGGATTCTTAATATCAAAATTATCTTAGAGTGAATTTTTTATATTTTTATGAAAACTTTCAATTTTTGATGAATAGTGGAAAACACTACATTATTGTTTAAAACTAAATTTTTATATAAATAATTATTTTTAAATTTAAATTTATTTTAAAGTAAAAATAGATAAATAATACTTATATTAGTCCAATTTAATTCATTGGAGTAATTTTATAATAATATTAGATATATAAAATTTTATTGAACTTTTTAACGTCTTTTACCCACCTTCTAGGCATATTTGCAAATCTGCATAAAATGTGATTTTACCACTTCTGTGAATTTAATTTCAAAAATATGAAAAGCATGATTTTCATCAGTAAGTAAAATTTGGTTCTATATGATGAAAATAATTTTTGGTGAATATAAACTTTTGAATTTTATTTACCACGGTTAAAAGTAAATAGGGTAATTAAAGGTAAAAATAATATTATAATAATATAAAATTGCCCCAAAACATGTCCTAATTCTATTAGATATGTTTTTTTCAACCAAAATAAACCTTATTACAAAAATAAGATCATTTTTTATCCATTTGGGTTAGATTAGGACATTTATTATATTTTATTTAAAGAAGAGTTAAAAGTGGTAAATTCAAATTTTAATAACTAAACCATTTTTAATATAGAGTTATAGATAAGATAAATTAGAATATAAATATTAATTAGAAATATAAAAAAATTTCCTACATCATGGTATTTTATTTATAATTTTTAGACATTAAATTATTAAATTTATTAATTACCCAATGATGATGAAATAATTACCTTATTAATGAAAGATTAAGATAAATTATATTATAAATATTACAATAAATGAAAATTGAAACTTTCGATTCCATCCATGAATTTTATAGGTGAATATAACATGTCAGGGTTGATTAAATTTTTTTGAAGCAATCAAGTTTTTATGACTTTAACAAAAATCAATTACTAAATAGTATCAGAATTGACATAAATGGGTTTTAAAAAACAAATACTATTTTATTAAATTATAGAAAATTCATAAAAATAAAAGTTATAGATAAATGAATTATATAATGTTACATGTGTCAGTAATGAACCACTTTAGGTTCTCTTGGATTTTATAGTAACTATATTAACCATGTAGTATAAAAATACAAGAATACATAATAAAAGTTAAACTATTTAACTAAGGGTTAAATCTAGAAGATAAGGTTAATATGGTGACCTAAACATGTCTAAAACCTATTTTTTGAGAGTATTTAGACCCATTATCATCGTATCCTATAAATAAATCAATTTTTAGCTATTATAAATTGAAAATAATTTTATAATAAATTAATATTTCAAGATTTTCCTAAAGTGCCCCTCACTTCTCTTATAAATGGATACTTCCCCTTATCTTAAATTCACACCTCCAAAGCCATTTGACTCGGCCAAACCCTACTCAAATATCCTACCAACTACTCTCAATTCAACCTAGAGGCCTTAATTTTATCATAAATCCAACCTAAGGATCCCTTTTGTTGAAATCAAACGAAAAAAACACGAAGAAGAGGTAATTATTTCATCACCTCTTTCAAAGTTCTTTTATTCTTATACTTCCTCATTATTTGTTGTTTCCAAACTAAAATAATAAATATAGTACATTATACATACTGATATGTTATTATAAATATCTTACAACCATATTCATTATTCTATACATCCTATGAATGACAAAGTCACCATACGTGTGTATGTATGGCTTACCGTCTCCACGTCATGGTGTAGTTTGTTATTCAAAACTTAATTATTTGGATGTGTATAATAATGAGTATAATTGATGTAAATAATAAATATAACATGTTAATGATTATTTATATATAATATACCATCCAATTACATACTATTTCACCCTCAATAGAATGAAATTGTCGCTTGTGCGTACGTACGACTTACTGTCTCCACGATGCGATGAGATTTTGTTCACCATTGTAACCATTCAAGAATAATTTTAATTTTATGATTAAAAATAATGTTTAAGAGATTAATATCATTATGGATATGAAAAAATACATCCTATCCATAAAAAACATGACTTATGTAACAAAACATATGAAGGAAAATGAATCAGTTAACACCCGAAACAATGATACTACTGAAATATTATTAAAAAACAATATTAGAGGATCATATATGATATCATATTTATGTATGTGGTTATTTTTTAATTTAATAACAATTATTTAAAAATTATATAGGAGGTTTACATACCCTCAACTAAGTAAAAGTACAAGTTAAGGGTTAATTTTACAATCTCTTTATTATGAAAGGTTGTTTATATGTAAGTATCTATTGGGACTTTTTTATCATCCGCATCCATGTTTCTTAAAAAATTATTTCAAAACATTTTTACTAATTCCTAGACTATGGGTTAAAGTCATTTATACCCTTTTTTTAATTTTTTTAATTTTTTTTGAAAGGAATATTTTCGTCGTTTTCCAAACAAGGTCCTTTATGACCTTTTCGACAAATTAAGGAAAGAATGTTTTTTTAACTTATTCGGTGGGTGTGACTATTTTCCACCATTATAAAACCTTATAAGCTCCCCTTAAAATATTAAAAGAACATTTTTCAAAATAAATGATTTCTTTTATAATTATACAACTTTTAAATGATTTCAAAGTAGAAATAGATATTTCTCTCAAATGGTTTTTAGATTGATTTCATTTGTGTCAACATCTATTGTTGGATTTTATGTTTAATTGAATTTGATTAATTATGATACAATATTATATACATTATTTCTAGTTTTATGATATTTTTGATTATGGATGTGCTATTTTTATTTCATTCATGGTTTATGGTTAAAGTATTAATACTTTGTATGCTAGTTTACTACGAATTTTTATGTTATGTTTCAACCTTTTCATATGAGGAATTCATTTGACGTAGTAAGTGATGGGAGGGGCCTGCTATAGCCCCTCGATGCATCAGTAGGTCTCATGAGACAAACTAGTGTCTTGGCACAATTCCTTGACAATATTTTTATTTTTAGTCTTGGCATGAGGCTTTGACTATGTGGTTATGATGTCTGACATTATGCATTCCATCATTATGAGATTAGATATTGATATTACATGTGATTATTCGACTTGTAGAATATCCATGTGAATAATTAATGGAATTATTTGATTTATCTTTTCCATATTATGCTAAAGTTTAAGTTTAAAAGTCTTGTGTTTTATTCTTATACATTTCCGTAAATGTTTATGGTTATTTATGACAGTTTTTTCTATATTGTTATCCTTACTGAGCATCTGAGATCACCCCTTTATTATGTTTTATTTATCCCAGGATGCAAAGGAGTATATTATGACTGACCTGCAGGGATAGGCTAAGGGATATTAGTTTGTTCAAAGGAGACAGAATGTTACTTTTTCATTTCATAATGTAATGTAAAATTGATGTATGTATCAAGTACTTTGAAGGCTACTAAACTGATCGGTCTATCGGGACATGATATCTTGTGATCATTCCAATGTTATGTAATAATGAATAAACTCTAGATAACTGAGGTTGGGGCAATATAGTTGGTATCAAATTAAGTTTAGTACAAACCTTGGAAACTAGATTTAGAAAACTCGGATTAGAGAACATTACCCTAAGATAGACTTTGAGGATTAGTATAGAAGAACATCTCAAAATTTTGGTAATGTAGATATTATGTGGGTTTTCTAAACAATACATCCCTATATGGATACTACTAGTGGATGTGGTTCTGGAACATATGTACCTAGGAGTGAAAACTCTGAAAAGGAGTTTCGGGCTTGACCTGGGGTATCCTGGTACATGACAATAGGCCTTACTGCACACCTGGTTTGACACACCTGGGGGATATGCTTAGAATAATTCACATTTTCTTTAAAAACTATTATGAAGGATTTATGATTAAATACTTCCCAAAAGAATTTTTTTATGATTATGGATTATATGCATAAACTTTTCAATTTATGTTAAGTATTTTACAAGTTTGGTATTATGCATTTCGATTCATAAACTAATCTAGTGTATTCCTTTGTTTAGAAATGGTGTCTAGTGGAAGTAATGGAAATTGTATCAACACAGGCAATCCATGTAGGGATTTACCTCATATTCAAGATAATTATAGTGGAGATTGTGATGAAACTGGTGCTGAACAGCTTATAACCATACTAGGACAACTCACTCAAGTTATGAATAATAACCTTACCCGTATGGAGCACCCCGATCTACAATAAAGAGGATCAATGTTAAACCGCTTCATGAAGAAAAAACCACCAACATTCAATGGGACTATAAATCCATTTGTATCTGAGCAATGGATAATTTCCTTAGAGAAAATATTACATGCTTTGGGGAGTAGCGAAAGGAAAAAAGTTGTCATGGTATTTTATCGCCTCTCAGGATATGCAGATCAATGGTGGTCGTTAATTAAAAACAAAAGAGGATGAAGAAGTATAAAATATGTAATGTAGGGAGTTTAAAGAGATTTTATTAGAAAAATACATTCCTCGTGAACATCGAGTAGATATGGAAAGGAAATTTATGAGTCTGAGGAAAAAGTAGGATGAGAATGTCACAAAGTATGAAGCTAACTTTACAAGGTTAGAGAGGCATGCTGCAGATTATATTTGTAAACCAAGAAGTAAGGTTGATTGATTATTTGATGGGTTAAAACCATTTCTCTAATGATAATTAGTCTCATAATCCTTATCATCATACGAAGATATTGTCTCATGTGTTATCAAGACATAAAAGTATTTCTCTAAGTTTTATAACTTTAAAGCGAAGCAAGAGAAGAAGAGATCTGCTGAACACTCTAGAAAAGGAAATAAGGTTAATAAGGGAAAAGTTTAATTTCCACCCTTCAGTAAATGTGGGAAGAAACACCCTGGTACTTCCCTAAAGGGAATGATAGTTTGTTACAAGTGTGGAGAAAAATACCACCAAGCTCATGAATGCAATGGGAAGAAATAATCAACCAACATTCAATTATACAATTTTAAAGAAATGAGGAATTATGAAAATTAATATCCTAAGCATCAAGGAAACTTACCTCATAAAAGGCCAAGGGAGCAAGACCAATCTTATGCGATCACAACTATTGAGGTTGAAGTTATGAATGACGTGGTGGCAGGTAATTTAATAGTTTCCTCAAAATTAGCCAATGATTTATTTGATCAACTTCATAGAGCTCAATATTTTTTAAATATTGAAATTTGATATGAATATCATTAGTTGTATGTGAGGAAAGAAGACATTCTAAAGACAACATTTCAAACCAGGTATGGGCATTACGAGTTTACAGTAATGCCTTTTGGACTGACTAATACACCCTTTGTTTTCATGGATCTAATGAATAGAGTTTTCAAGGAATATCTTGATGAATTTTTAGTGGTATTTATTGATGATATCTTGGTATACTCCAAAATCTATGAAGATCATGAAAATCACTTGAGCATTATTCTAAATACTCTTAGAAGAAATGAATTATCTGGGAAGTTCAGCAAGTGTGAATTCTATATTTAGGAGATTTATTTTCTTGACCATATTGTCTCCAAGGATGTAATCTCTATTGATCCTTTAAAGACAAGGTAAATCCAAGAATGGCCAGAATCAATGAGTATAACTGAGATACACAGTTTTATTGGTTTAGTGGGTTACTATCGGCATTTCGTCCATAATTCTTCCCAATTGGATAACCCATTAACCAAGCTCGCATGTAAAGGGGATAAATTTGTTTGGATAAAAGATTATGAAGAATGTTTTGAATAATTGAAGATAAGATTATTCAATGCTCCTATCTTGAATCAACCATCAGGGAATGATGGGTTTTTTATTTATAGTGATTCTTCAAAGAAAGGACTTGGTTGTGTCCTTATGTAGAATGAAAGAGTTGTTTCCTATGCATCACAGTAGCTAAAAATTCATGAACAAAACTATCACACTCATGATCTTGAGTTAGAAACTATAATCTTTTCTATGACGGTATGGAGAAACTATCTCTATAGTGAAAAATGTGAGATATATACTGATAACAAGAGTTTAAAGTATATTTTCTCATAGAAAGAACTCAACATGAGGCAAAGGAAATGGCTTGAACTACTCAACGATTATGATTTCACAATACACTACCACCTGGGGGAGGAAAATAAGGTAGTAGATGCTTTGAGCAGAAAGGATCATGGAGTTCTGAACAAGATGAGTGTTGAAAGGGATCTTATGTTCATGGATCTAGTAAAGATTGATATGGAAATAATCATGGAAGGTGAAGCATCAATATTTTTCAAATGGTTTCCAAACCATATTTACTAGAAAGGATAAAAAGTTATCAAGTCAGTGATGAGGGTTTTCAAAAGAAAATTAAAGATGTGGATGATGGGAGATTGATTGAATTCGTATATGAAGATGAAATTTTGAAATTTGGGAAGAGGATTTGTGTTCCCAATATACCTGATCTAAAAGGGGAATTGTTAGATGATTCTCATAGGTCCAATTTCTCTATACACCCTAGTAGCACTAAGATGTATAGATATTTGAAGGAACATTTTTGATGGGACAACATGAAGAGGGAGATTGTTGATTATGTGTCAAGATGTATAGTTTGTCAACAGGTGAAGGTTGTAAGACAACATCCTAGAGGAATCATGCAACCTATTCCCATACCTGAGTGGAAATGGGATGATATTACAATGAACTTTTTCATGTGGATACCAAAGACTCCTCAAAGTAATGATGCAATATGGGTCATTATTGATCGTCTTACCAAGTCAGCACAATTTCTTGTTATAAGAGAAGATTTACCACTTGAACTTTTAGCAAGACTATATATTAATGAAGTTGTAAGACTTCATGGTGTACCCCTATCGATTGTTTCTAATAATGATCACCATTTTACATCAAGATTCTAGAAATTTCTTCAGAAAGCCTAGATACTGAACATCATTTGAGCACTGCCTACCACCCTCAAACTGATGGACAATCTGAACGGACTATTCAAACTGTAGAAGACATGTTGAGATCTTTCTCACTTGACTTTCAAGGTATGTGGTATTATTATTTACCTCTGATAGAATTTTTCTATAACAATATCTTCCATTCAGGTATTTAGATGACACCATATGAAGTGTTGTATGGAAAGAGATGTCACACACCAACTTGTTGGGATGATGCTGGTGAAAGAAAACTCACAGGCCCAAAACTTGTTGAGGAAACAATAGAAAAGATGAAGATTATCCAAACCCACATTAAAGTAGATCAAAGTAGGAAAAAAAGCTATGATGATAGCCAAAGGAATTATTTGGAATTTCAAGTAGGAGATCATGTTTTCTTGAAGGTTTATCCATGGAAGGGTGTTATACAATTTGATAAGAAGGGTAAATTAAGTCTCAGGTACATCAGACCTTTCGAAATTATAGAACAAATTGTAGTTGTAGCTTACCATTTGGAAATTCCTCCAAGTCTCTCCAAATTTCATGATGTGTTCCACGTATAACTGTTGAAAAAAATATATTCCAGACCCAACGCATGTACTCATCTATGAAGAAATAGAACTAGAGCCTAGTCTGTCTTATTGTGAAGAGATTATCAAGATTCTTGATACTAGATAACAAGTGTTGAGAAATCAGATGACTCTTCTAGAAAAGGTTCTTTAGAGAAACCATAAAATGGACGAAGCAACATGAGAACCTAAGGAACTTATGATGAAGAACCACCCGAATCTATTTATGCAGTAATATTATAGAAATTTAGAAGAATAAATTATTTTAAGAAGGGGAGAATGTAACACCCCAAGCTTCCACGATACACTTCTCTTTGAATAATACAATAGCTTTTGATGTACGTAGCTCTGAGTTCTAGCACACTACGACCAATCAAACTAGCCATTTAAAAATCAGTTATGAATAGTAATACCCACTTTTTGAAATTTTATAAATTTTATTTTTCAAAATGGAATTATTTTTTCAATTCGTAATATCAAAATTATATTAGAGTGTATTTTTGGTATTTTTCTAAAAACTTTCAATTTTTGATTGATAGTGAAAAAACACAGCATTATTGTTTAAAACCGACTTTTTATTTAAATAATTATTTTTAAATTTAAAATTTTTTAAAAGTAAAAAATAGATACATAATACTTATATTAGTCTAATGTAATTCATTGGAGTCATTTTATAATATGATTAGATATATAAAATTTTATTAAACTTTTTAATGTCTTTTACCCACCTTTTAGGCACATTTGCAAATCTACATAAAACATAATTTTACTGCTTCTGTGAATTGAATTTCAAAAATATGATAGACATGATTGTCATTAGTAAGTAAAATGTGGTTCAATAGGATGAAAATAATTTTTGGTGAATAGTAACTTTTTAATTTTATTTACCACGGTTAAAATTAAATAAGGTAATTAAATTTAAAAATAATATTATAATATTATAAAATTACCTCAACACATGTCCAAATTCTTTGGGATAGTTTTTTTCGACAAAAATCAACCTTAGGACAAAAATAAGATCCATTTTGGTTAGATTAGGACATTTATTATATTTTATTTAAAGAAGAGTTAAAAGTGTTAAATACAAATTTTAATAACTAAACCATTTTTAATATAGGGTTATACATAAGATAAATTCAAATATAAATATTAATTATAGATATAAAAATATTTCCTATAGCATGGTATTTTATTTATAATTTTTAGACATTAAATAATTAAATTTATTAATGACACAATGATGATGTAGTAATTACCTTATTAATGAAAGATTAAAATAAATGATATTATACATATTAAAATAAATGAAAATTGAAACTTTTGATGTCATCCAAAAAATTTCTAGGTGAATATGACATAATAGGGTGGATTAAATGTATTTTTTTCAAAGGAATAAATTTTGTATGACTTTAATAAAAATCAATTACTAAATAGTGTCAAAATTTAAATAAATGAGTTTTTAAAACAAATACTATTTTATTAAATTATATAATAGTCTTAAATATATAATAATCAGCCAAATGACTTAGATAATGTTACATATGTCACTAATGAACCACTTTAGGAGTAACTATATTAACCATGTAGTATAAAAATACAAGAAGACATGGTAAAAGTTAAACTATTTAACTAAGGGTTAAATCTAAAAGATAAGGTTAATATGGTCAACTAAACATGTTTAAAACCTATTTTTGAGAGGATTTAGACCCATACTCATATTATCCTCAAAATAAATCAATTTTTATCTATTATAAACCGAAAATAATTTTATAATAAATTAATATTTCAAGCTTTTCCTAAAGTGCCCCTCACTTCTCTTATAAATGGGTACTTACCCTTCTCTTAAATTCACACATCCAATGCCATTTATCTTAGCCAAACCCTGCTCAAATATACTCCCTACTACCCTAAATTCAACCTAGAGGCTTTAATTTGATCAGAAAGCCAACCTAAGGAGCCCTTTTGTTCAAAGTCACCATACGTGCGTTTGTATGGCTTACCGTCTCCACATCATGGTGTAGTTTGTTATTCAAAACTTCATTATTTGTATAGGTATAATAATGAGTTTAATTGATGTAAATAATAATTATAACATGTTAATTATTCTGTATATATAATATAACATCCAATTACATACTATTTCACCATCAATAGAATGATATTATCACTCGTGTGTATGTACGGCTTACCGTCTCCACGACGCGATGAGATTTTGTTCCCCATCATAACCATTCAAGAATAATTTTCATATGATGATTAAAAATAATTTTTAAGAACATAATATCATTTTGTACATAAATCAAATTCATCTGATCCATAACAAACATGACTTATGTATCAAAACATATGAAGGAAAATGAATAAGTTAACACCTGAAACAATGATACTACTAAAATATTATTATCAAAACAATATTAGAGGATCATATATGATATCATATTTATGAATGTGGTTCTTTTATAATTTAATAACAATTATTTAACCATTATAAAGGAGGTTATCGTACCCTCGACTAAGGAAAAGTACAGGGTAAAGGTTAATTTTACAGTCTCTTTATTATTTGAGGTTGTTTATACGTAAGTATCTATTGAGACTTCTTTATCATCCACATCCATGTTTCTTAAAAATGTATTTCAAAACATTTTTATTATTTCACAGACTACAGTTTAAAGTCATTTATACCCTTTTTTACTTTTTATAAAATGTTTTGAAAGGAATCTTTTCATCATTTTCCAAACAAGGTCCTTTATGACCTTTTTGAAAAATTAAGGAAAGAATGTTTGTTAACTTATACAGTGGGTGTGGAAATTTTACTCTATTATAAAACCTTAAAGGATTCTCTTACAAGATTAAAAGAATATTTTTCAAAATAAATGTCTTCTTTTATAATTATGTGACTTTTAAATAATTTCAAAGTAGAAAGAAATATTTCTCTCAAATAGTTTTGGATTGATTTGATCTGTGTCAACATATATTGTAGGATTTTATGTTTAATTGAAGTTGATTTATTATGATATGATATTTTATATTGTATTTATAGTTTTATGATATTTTTGATAGTGTATGTTCTATTTTTATGTCATTCATGGTTTATGATTAAAGTATTAACACTTTATATTCTATTTTAATACAAATTTTTATGTTATGTTTCACCCTTTTCATATGATGAATGCATTGGAAGTAGTAAGTGATGGGTGGGGCCTACTATAGCCTCTAGATGCATCAGTAGATCTCATGAGACAAATTAGTGTCTTGGCATAAGGCCTTGATAATATTTTTATTTTTAGTCTTGGCACGAGTCCTTGACTGTGTGGTTATGATGTCCGGCATTATGCATTCCATCATTATGAGATTATATATTGATATTACATGTGATTATTCCACTAGTAGAATATACATGTGAGTAAGTAAATGGAATTATTCGATTTATCTTTTCCATATTATGTTTAAGTTTAAGTTTTAATAGGCTTTTGTTTTATTCTTATACATTGTCGTAAATGTTTATGGTTATTTATGATAGTTTCTGCTATATTGTTATCCTTATTGAGCATCTAAGATCACCCATTTCTTATGTTTTATTTTTTCTAGGATGTGAAGAAGTATATTATGACTAACCTGCAAGGATAGGCTAAGTTATATTAGTGTGTTCAAAGGAGACACAATGTTAATTTTTCATTTCATAATGTAATGTAAAACTAATGTATGTATCTAGTACTTTCAAGGCTACTAAACTGGTCGGTCTTTCAGGACATGATCTCTTGTGATCATTTAAATGTTATTTAATAATGCAAAGACTCTAGGTTTACTGGGTTCATGGTGTTATAGTTGGTATTAGAGAAAGTTTAGTACAAAATTTGGAAACTAGATTTAGAAAAACTCTAATTAGAGAACATTACCCTGAGATAGACTTTGAGGATTAGTATATAAGAACATCTAATTTTTTTAATGTAGATATTAGGTGGGTTTTCTAAGAAATACATCCCTATCTGGATACTACAAGTGGACATGGTTCTGGCACAGATGTACCTAAGAGTAAAAACTCGGACAAGGATTTTCGGGCTTGACCCGGGGTATCCTGGTACACGATAATGGGCCTTACTGCGCACCTAGTTTGACACTCCTAGGGGATATGCTAAGGATAATTCACATTTTATTTACAAACCATTATGAATGATTTATGAGTAAATACTTCCCCAAAGAATTTTTTTTATGATTATGGATTATATGAATAAACTGTTCAATTTATGTTATGTATTTTACAAGTTTTGAATTATGTATTGTGATTCATAAACTAATCCAGTGTATTCTATTGTTTAGAAATGGTGCCTAGTGGAAGGAATGGAAATCATATCAATGTACATAATCCATGTAGGGATTGACCAACTATTCAAGATAATTATAGTAGATATGGTGATTCAACTAGTGTGGAACAGCTTATAACCATACTGGGACAACTCACTCAGGTTATGAATAATAACCTTACCTGTATGGAGCACCCTGATCCACAACGTGGAGGATCAATGTTATATCTCTTCATGAGGAAAAAACCAACAATATTCAATGGGACTAAAAATCCATTTTTAGATGAGAAATGAATAAGTTTCTTAGAGAAAATATTTCATGCTTTGGGGAGCAGCGAAAGGGAAAAAGTTGTCATGGTAGTTTATCACCTCTCAAGAGATACAAATCAATGGTGGTCATTAATTCAAAACACAAAGAATGATGAACAAGTATCAAATATGTAATCGATGGAGTTTAAAGAGATTTTCTTAGAAAAATACTTTCCTCAAGAACATCAAGCAGATATGGAAAGAAAATTTCTAAGTCTAAGGCAAAAGGAGGATGAGAATGTCGCAAAGTATGATGCTAACATTACAAGGTTTGTGAGGCATGCATTGGATTATATATGTAACCCAAGAAGTAATATTGATCTATTCTTTTATGGGTTAAAACCATTTCTCTGACGAGCATTAGTCTCACAATCCTTCTTGTCATATGAAGATATAGTCTCATGTGCTATCAAGATAGAAAAATAAATTCTCTAAGTCTTATGACTTTAAAGCGAAGTAAGAGAAGAATATATCAGCTGAACACTCTGAAAAAGAAAATAAGGGGATGTAGGAAAAAGTTGAATTTCTACCCTGCAGTAAATGTGAGAAGAAACGCCTCAGTATTTTCTTAAAGGTAATGAGATTTTGTCACAAGTGTGTAGAAAAAGTTCACCAAGCTCATAAATTCAATAGGAAGAAAGAAGCTACCAATGTTCAATGCTACAATTGTAATGAAATGGGGAATTATGAAAATGAATTTCCTAAGAGTCAATGAAACTTACCTTAGAAAAGGCCAAGGGAGTAAGGCCAAGCTTATGCGATCACAAGTACTGAGGTCGAAGTTCTGAATGATGTGGTGACAGGTACTTTAATAGTTTCCTCAAAATTATCCAATGATTTATTTGATCAAATTCATGGAGCTCAATATTTTTCAAATATTGAACTTCGATCTGAACATCATCAGTTGTGTATTATAAAGGAAGACATTCCAAAGACATCATTTCGAACCAAGTATGGGCATTATGAGTTTATAGTAATTCCTTTTGGATAGACTAATTCACCATCTATTTTCATGGATATAATAAATAGAGTTTTCAAGGAATATCTTGATGACATTGTAGTGGTATTTATTGATGACATCTTGGTATACTTCAAAAGATATGAAGATCATGAAAACCACTTGTGCACTATTCTAAAGACTCTTAGAAGAAATAAATTATCTGGGAAGTTCAGCAAGTGTGAATTCTGGCTTCAGGAGATTTCTTTTCTTGGACATATTGTCTCTATGTATGGAATCTCTATTGATCCTTCAAAGACAAGGGTAATCTAAGAATGACCTGCACTGACGAGTATAACTGAGGTACATAGTTTTATTGGTTTAGTAGGTTACTATTGGTGTTTCGTCCAAATTTTAGCCTGATTGGATAACCCATTAACCATGCTCACATGTAAATGGGTTAAATTTGTTTGGACAAAAGAGTGTGAAGAATGTTTTGAATAATTGGAGAGAAGATTAGTCAATGCTCCTATCTTGACTCTACCATCAGGGAATGATGGGTTTTTTATTTATAGTAATGCTTCAAAGAAAGGTCTTTGTTATGTCCTTATGAAAAATGATAGAGTTATTGTCTATGCATTATAACAACTAAAAATTAATGAACAAAACTATATCACTCATGATTTTGAGTTATTAATTGTAATCTTTGCTCTAAAGATATGGTGACACTATCTTTCAAAGTTATTTTATTCTTCTACTTCCTCTTTGTTTGTTGTTTCTATATTAAAATAATAACTCCATTACCTTCTACATACTAAGATTTTATTAAAAATATGGTACAACCATATTCATTATTCTATCCATCCTATGAATGACAAAGTCACCATACGTGCATACGTATGGTTTACCATCTCCACATCGTGGTGTAGCTTGTTATCCAACACTTCATTATTTGGATGGTTATAATAATGATTATAATTGATATAAATAATAAATATATCATGTTAATAATTATGTATATATAATATAACATCCAATTACATACGATTTCACTGTCAATATAATGATATTGTCACTCGTGCGTACGTACGACTTACCATTTCCACAACGCGATGATATTTCATTACCCATCATAACCATTTAAGAATAATTTTCATTTTATGATTAAAAATAATTTTTAAGAACTTAATATCATTATTTATTTAAATCAAATACATCCTATCTATAACAAATGTGACTTATGTAACAAAACATATGAAGGAAAATGAATCAGTTAACACCTGAAATAATGATACTACTAAAATATTATTAACAAAAAAAATATTATAGGATCATATATGATATCATATTTATGTATGTGGTTCTTTTATAATTTAATAACTATGATTTAATCATTATATAGGAGGTTAATGTACCCTCGACTAAGGAAAAGTACAAGGTAAGGGTTAATTTTACAATCTCTTTATTATCTGAGGTTGTTTATACGTAAGTATCTACTCGGATTTATATATCATCCACATCCATGTTTCTTAAAAATGTTTTTCAAAACATTTTTACTATTTACTAGACTATGTGTTAAATTCATTTATACCCATTTTTGACTTTTTATAAAAAAAATTGAAATGAATATTTTTTTCATTTTCCAAACAAAGTCCTTTATGACCTTTTCGACAAATTAAGGAAAGAATGTTTTTTTAACTTATATAGTGGGTGTGGCTATTTTCTGCCGTTATTAAACCTTAAAATCTTCCCTTACAAGATTAAAATAATATTTTTCAAAATAAATGTTTTCTTTTATAATTATGTTACTTTTAAATGATTTCAAAGTAGAAATAGGTATTTCTCTCAAATAGTTTTTGGATTGATTTCATCTATGTCAACATCTATTGTTGGATTTTATGTTTAATTGAAGTTGATTTATTATGATACAATATTCCATATTATATTGCTAGTTTTATGATATGTTTGACTGTGGATGTTCTATTTTTATGTCATTCATGGTTTATGGTTAAAGTATTAACACTTAGTATACTAGTTTAATATGAATGTTTATGTTATGTTTCACCCTTTTCAAATGAGGAATGCATTGGATGCAGTAAGTGATGGGTGGGGCCTGCTATAACCCCTCAATTCATTGGTAGGTCTCATGAGAAAAACTAGTGTCTTGGCACAAGACCATGACAATATTTTTATTTGTAGTCTTGGCATGAGGCCTTTACTATGTGGTTATGATGTCTAGAATTATGTATTTCATCATTATGAGTTTAGATATTGATATTACAGGTGATTATTTGACTATTAGAATATCCATGTGAATAAGTAAATGGAATTATTTGATTTATCTTTTCCATATTGTGATGAAGTTTAATTTTAAAAGGCTTGTGTTTTTTTCTTATACATTGTGGTAAATTTTTATCATTATTTATTATAGTTTCTGCTATATTGTTATCCCTTACTGAGCATCTGATCTCACCCCCTTCTTATGTTTTATTTTTCCCAGGAAGTGAAGAAGTATATTATGAATGACCTACAGAGATAGGCTATGGGATATTAGTGTGATAAAAGGAGACACAATGTTACTTTTTCATTTCATAATTTAATGTAAAGCTGATGTATGTATCTAGTACTTATAAAGCTACTAAACTGGTTGGTCTTTCTGGACTTGATCTCTTGTGATCATTCCAATGTTATGTAATAATGCATCAACTCTGGGTAACTGGGTTCAGGGCATTACAATATTACTCATGGTCATTATTCATCTTAGAATAAACTAATATATAATATAAAAACTCAACAATAATATTGATTAGGTTCTTATGGAGAATGTCATTCATGAGGGCCATGACAATTGTAAGAGAATTTCTGAGTCCAAAGAGAATCATAAGTTATTAATAGTATATATGTATTATTCTAAATGTATTTTTTTAATATTATCCTATTTCACTATAAACTAGGGATATTTTATCCTAAGATCAATTTTATAAAACTATCTCACTCCACTAAATTGATCAAAAATATCATTGATCTGATGTAATGGATATTTATTTTTTACAGCCACCTGGGTGAGATTTTGGAAATCAATACAATGATATAGTATTCCATTACCCTTGTTTTAAATAAGAACCAAATCCTTCCATGGCGACACACTCAGTTGAATGAAAACCTTTCTCTTGAGAAATTCAAGCAAGACTTTCAGTTTCAGTAGCTCAGTAAAGGCCATTTGATACATAGGTTATGAAATGAAACTCATCCCTAGAAGAATATATATATATATATATATATATATATATATATATATAATTTGACCTTCCTCTTTAGGGTTAATCTAAATAAATCATCGGGGAAGACCTTTGGATACATGTCCATGACCATAGAAAGTTGGTCACTAGAGTTCCCTTAAATAGAATCCAGATGTCATCTTGACAATTGATAAGCGACAACCAATATATATGGAATAATAGGTCCTAATATACTATTCATCAATCCCACTCTCCTTAAAAGATTCATTTTTTCCATCTAGAGAAAAAATAGACCTGTCAATTATATCATTCAATACAATCTCTTGATCTAATCATCCAATCAAAACTAGAGTTTAGGTTAAATATTTATAGATCAAGAATAAGAAAATAAAAAATTACCTTAATATCAATGATTACCACATGGAAGGTATGAAATTTGAATCAGTGGTCCTTATTTTCCAATGGATTACTTCTCTCTAATGTATAAATCATAAGCTCCATACATAAACTCAATTGATAAATTTATTTATATGATATAAAATAATGTGAGGTACATGTATCAAATAAATATAAAACCATATAGGATGAAATAATCATGGTACCTTTAACCATTACTAGTCAAGATTCAGATCTTATAGGTTCATGATCTTCCACATATAATTAGGTATGGAAATGGGTACCTGATTTTCGAGTACTCGGAACTTCCGAACCTAAAAAAGTAGGTTTTGGGTACACCCTAAATGGGTAAAGGTGGTATTCTGGTTCTAGATGGCTTACCCGATTAACAATCGGGTAAGATTCAAGTTTGGGTAGACTATATATTAATAATACCTAAGCTCATATTTTTTAATTTATATTTTATTCCAAAAAATTAGTTAACAATAGGACACATGGGGAGGAAACAATGGTGTCACCAGTGGGAAGGGGAAGATCTAGTGGAAGCCTATTGATAATACAAGGGACACACTGATTTATAAACAATCATGGTCTATGAAAAGGAAAAACTCATAAAAACTTGAAGACCACATAACTTTCCATTAATAGTGTAAGGAAACCATGGGGATCCCACTCAATCTTTAGAAAATACCCCCTTCAACCGCTTGGTGATAAAATAATTTTGTTCCCCAAATATCCCCCCCACCCCACATGAAATTACCTCACACATGCCATTTGGGGCCTCAAATCTCATGGTTTTAATTTTTTCATATTATTTGATTTATAATTCTAATGTCACGGGGTTACTATAAGTGATTCACCCCTATCCCAACTCCCCTCCCCCTCCCTTCAACCTCTATCTACCAACCACCATTATAAAAAAATTAAAAACAAATAAACACTAATGTGTGTTATTTTTTCAGATATTATAATATAATTAAATGGGTTTAGTTATTGAATTGGGTTCCATTTAATTAATTGTATTAGGGTTAGGGTTAAAATTAACTAAGCTTAAGTGGTTTATGGATAGGGTTAAGATAGTGATTATTTAAATGAGTTAGGTATCGGGTAGCCCTGAATGGGGAAGTACCCTCCCTATTTTCATCCCTATATATAATCACCCATATTTAGGTTTATTTTAATATTTTTATCTAGAATAAGATTAATCATACATATGGATTTGTTATTCCCACCACGAGAGTGGTTACTTTATCCTTTAAATTCATTTGGATACATCTAATAGCCTCTTGTATAAAAATAACTAGCCTTGTTTCCCTAATGATAAGGGCACTTATAGAATATATAAGCAACATAATTATCCAAATTGATGGAAAGTATTTATATTCTTATATAAATAAAACTTAAGAATAGATATAATTCCAATATTGAAATCATGTAACATATTTACACACAGAGGGAACTAAAAAACAAGGTCATATGGTAATCGAACAATCCCACTACTTCCCTTTTGAGACTCTCCATGCTTCCTTTCCTAGAAATAAAAATAACTATGGATTCCGCCAGTCAAATCACTTCCCATACAAAAAATTCCTTCCATATCATTTGTATCTATCATTGACATATTGACCACATCAGTATATGAGAATAAGTACGTGAGAAGAACCTTAAACTGGATATTATGTCGCAATCACATTGCAAACCAATGAGCTTTTATAGTTTAATTTGAAATAATATTGAGAGTGGACTAAACTATTTTAGAAAAGTGTTTTGAATACTCCATCACTAAATGATCCCCTCACTAAAGAATCATTAATTCCTTGAACTTATACATCTTCAAGTTTTCAGGATATAATTGATGATTGAACATATATTTGAAACCCTTACAGGTGAGGACTTCATGCATCTTGGTCTACATAATCAACTCCCACTATTTTTAACCTTGTATTTCTAACATGTAAGTGAATAAATTTACATTATTGGTCTATAGTGTCTGAGGAAAATCATAGATTCATTACATTTTCTCCAACCACTCCTTAGGCTCCTGAGACCACTGATCACCACATAAGTAAGGCGGATTCTTCTTGGTGTATTTATGGGCATGATTGATAGTTTGATCCAAATATCAATCACTTTGCCTATAAAATTTTTAGATGGTCCAATGATGGAATCAACCAAATTTGGGTCAATATAATGGTTTCCTTATAAAAATTTATTTTTTTCTCCCTCACAATGGTTCACCGATATCCTTTTAGGAAGAATTTTCTATAACAAGAAATAGATAAAGACTTGATCAAACCATAAATCACTAAAATAACATAAATATTTTATAAAAATATCTTTTATTTATCTTAAAATATTAATAAACAATAGTAAAAGTGATTTGAAATCATAAGGGGGAAAAATAAACATAAAAACATAAGGTTCTTCACAAAAGCACATTTTGATTGCACAGTTCCCCAAAACATTGTGTAAATTGTGAAAAACCCCAATATAGTTCTCTAGAACAAAACGAATAGTTTTTTCATAGGTTATAACCCATGCAAAGTAACTATACACCCTATATTTGACCCCATTTTTTCACTTCATAGCATGACATTTCTTAATCAATCTCATATGACCTCAATATAAAACATCTTAACATTGATTTAGATCAAAATTTCTAAAAAGAACTTGAAAAATAGAAGTCAAATTCAATATGTGTATATATATATATCAACTGATAATGGAAAATCAACATTCTATATAAGAAAGAGTTATCCACACTCTCTCTCTCATACCTACCCCTTGAGTCTCGACAATCATATCTCTAATCTACCTTTTCTCCCCAAATAAAAAGAGGGATATAATATATTTTTGTGATAAACTAACTAGATTAATCCTAACCTTACACCCAATTTGATTCTTTATCATCCTTAATCATGTTCTCTATTTCTATAGGTTGGAAACAAGTGTCAAGGGTATTAAAAATACACTTTGTAAATGATTTTACCCTTAAAATCCAAAAAATGAGGAATTGGATACTTACTGAGAACTCAGTAAGAAGTATCCATATATTTGACATCTATGCTAAATAATAAATAGTTATTCAGATATAAACTAACCAAACCAGGTATAAGAATAATTAATAACACAAAAAATACTTGTAATGTTTAATGACATGATACATGATAAGTCAAAATAGAAAAAAGAAACCAAAATATAAAGAGATGACCAATGTGGAAAATACATGATACATCCCTAAAGAATTCATTAGTCCTCAAAATTTACCACACAAACCATATCCATGTGACTTGAGGTCACCATCTAAATATCTCTACCAAAACTCAAAGAAGGAATCTCTGGAACACCACCAAAGGAAAAGAAGGGTATTTCCCCTTTTAGAAATTATATAAAACTAGGAATACACACATATTAGAGTGTGTATCTAGGGTGTGGGACAATTCTCCATTGGATACCACTATAAATCTATGTAATTACCTTTATAATAGAAACTCAAAATGATAGTTTAAAAATAATGTTACAAAGTGATTTTGTTACATGTTCAAGGTAAATAATAAAATTCACATTTATGTTATTTTCTATTTTTCTTTCAATAAAATGTTTCAAATTGATGAAAACATAATGAAAAAATAATAATAAAAGGATAAAAGGAAGTTAGATAAAATACATCATAAATTAAAATACAACATAAAATAATCAGTGACATGTTATTACTACCTCGATCTTATAGAGGCAATCTAGTACATTTATAAACTAACCCATTTATTTTTCTATTATATAATCCTATAGATATAGGCCTCAACTTTCCCTTATTTTTATTATCAGGTAGTAATCCCATATGATGACCCTTTCAGCCTCGGAGTGGCGGGTTTCTGATTTTCGGTGCATCTAGGGTTCTCTTCACGGGAGGCTCCTCCTCCCCTCCTCCGGCGTGGCTCAGCGGATCGACGTCGGCCCTTTCTGGTTCTCATCTCGGAGGTGGCAGTGTTCGGCGCAGGCGTCATCTGGATCTCGTATCTGAGGCGGTGTATCGGCGTCGGCTTCGGCAGGTTCTGGTGTGGCTCGGGCTCTCTCCGGCTCTCTCGGACTGACGACGACGCGATTCAAAGTCAGCTCTTATGGTCTGGATCTCAGCGGGCCCCGGTGGTTCTCAGCACCGGCTTCCAGTGGCTCAATACCGGATTGGTATCAGCATAGTGATATTTCTGTCTTCGGGGTCCCGCTTTGCTTCGGCGTGCGTCGAGCAGCTTGGCGCTGGTTTCTGGCCTCGGGTTCAGTCTCGGCTATCTGTTGGCTTCGGGTGAGTTCCAATGAGGCTCGACGTCTTCTCCGAATCAAATCGGAGGGGGTAGGTTTGATTTTGGCTTGTTTATTTGGTTTGTGGTGCGATTTTGGTGTTCTTGCGGTGGTGTGGTCGCCAGAGGGGCCTATGTATCCCCGCTGGTCCCTTCTTCTCATGTGGTTCGTCTGATTCAGAATCCGGGGTGGGTTCTTCCGTGGCTTGGATTTGGTTGTTTCCCGCCCAGAGCAGCGTTGACGGATCTGACCTGCCCGGCTCCCCTCAATGGTGATGATCCATCGACATGCTGCTGGATCTTCCAAGTCCTGGGTGACGAAGATTTAGCCTCATACTCCTTGGTTTTTCCTCCTTTTCGGGTTGTTGCAGATATGTTTAATGGGTGCCTTGTGGTCGCAACGAGGTTCTTCTGGTCTCGCTTCCAGGGGTGTTTTGTCTCTATAGTGGTTGAATTTTTCAATATTGGAATGGTTGAATTCTAGTTCTCATACTTTGGATGGCTGGGACATGATCACTTGGAATAGGGCCAGGAGGTTTCAGAGCTAGTGGTCCACCTTTGCAATGCTTTTCAGATTCGGTTGTTTGAGAGGGTATGGCGTCAGCCATTGGATCGGTAGATGTTGTTTTGTTTGTTTGGTTCGTTTCTGGAGGTGGGAAGTTGGTGCAGCTGGACATGATCACTTGGAATAGACCCAAGAGGTTTTAGAGCTGGTGTTCCACCTTTGCAATGCTTTTTGAATTCGGTTGTTTGAGAGGGTATAGCGTCAGCCATCAGATCGGGCCTGTGCTTTGACATAGGACACTTGCTTGCTGATTTGCATTGCAATGTTGGAGTGCTTCAACTTGATTTTATGTTGGGGAGGGGATGCTCTGATTTTCATCTTGGTTTTCACTCTTTTTGTCCTTTAGGCGTGATTGTCCTAAGTCCATGAAGTCATTTGGGTTACCCGCTTCTTCCCTTAAAAGGGGGTTTATCAGTAATAATAAAAATATTTGAAGGCCTTCGGGCCGTTGGAGGGTAGTGATCCCATATATAGGGAATGAACTAAACTAGTGGACACTAGTCATATCATAATCATATACTAGTTTATCACTCATCCTCAATTTCCCATATAGTTACCCAAGGTTCCCTTGTAAAGGAAACTAATCAAATACATATATAAATAACCCTAATTTAACCTCATAAACACCCTCCAAGAAACATTATCTTTATCAAATTCATAACATAATGATCAACATCATAAAATCCAATAATTATGTTAGTAACACTAAAAGTAAACAATAAGAAAATGTCAAATTATCAATAATAACCTCACATATGAAAAACATTCCCTTATAAATAATAACATAGTGTAAACACATGAAATTATATTTATGAAAATCAATCATCATTCAAAAATATGTTATAATTCCATTTGAATCATAATCATCCTCATTAACATCCTATAAAACTACTTATATGAAAAAATACAGTTTTTGAAAATTGATAAAAAAAATACTTTTGAAATCCATTTTTTCCAGATAAAAATGAAAAAATGAAATTAGAAACCAAATATAATCCCATCAAATATAATTTATACATATACTAATTTGATAATGAAAACATTTATAAACTATAATTACTAATAGATATGTTAAATAGAAGGAACTACATGGAAACACCCACCTCAATCCAATGAAAACAACACACGTTCATCAAATAATGAAGCATTGGGCCAATAGATAAGCTTAATGAACCATAGAAATAAAACCACCATGGTTTAGACATCCCCTAACCATAGGTTTGGCCACCATGGATGGTTAGGGAAAGGAAAAAAAGGTGAATGAGATTAGATAATAAGAGAGGAGGGAGAATGAAGATAGGAAGATGAGATTAACTTGAGGGATCACTTAAGAATCAAAGGAGAATAATTAAAGATCTAAGGAGGAGGAGTGGGCATCATTTTTAGAAGCCCTTGGAGATGTCTTAAAAAATAGTGCAGAAAATAAGATACCCCAAATAAAAAAGAGAGATACAAATATAAAATATAAAACATTTTAGATAGTTTCATTGTTAGGTTTCCGGGTTAGAGAAATTGTGCAACAATAATACATTATCCAATGGATTCAACCCCCCCCCCCTGCATAGTTAGGTTACATGGTTTCACCTAACTATGGATTTTGGTAAATTTTACAGATTTTCGTATTTTAGCGCTCCAAACTCCAAAAAATAAAGGAAATAAATAAAAAAAATACATACTCTCTTACATATTGGGTGTCACATTACTGACCAACTAACTCAACTCATTTCTTGGTGATTAAAGAGTCGACGGTAGTGGATGTGTTTCTGAGTGTTTATGTGGAATGGTTGGTGAAAACCATTGTTTTTTATGATGATTATTTTTGTCCAATACAATTACTTTACATTCCTAGTATTAAAGGAATTGCAATGTGGTTTTTGAAGGAGATAATATTCCCAAAAGAACACTTTTATATGACACAAAATAACCTAATTGTATTCAATGATCGGGGAATATCACAAGGGAATGAAAAAAAATCATTCCACTTCCTTCATATACCTATTAAATCATATTTTATTATTTAAGATAGGTCATTGAACCATATAATGAGATTAAATGCATGGAATAATATTTCATGCATGCAGTCATTATTTATTATTAGTTATAGAATATACCTACTATATACATGGTGTCATAGATTAGAACTAGATATATCGTATGGTATAGAGTATGTCACTACAATAAATCATATGGGTGGTTATACATCAATATATATATATATATATATATATATATATTAGGTTCTTGGGGTATAATTACATTAAACACACACACACTACACACACAGACCGGAAAGACAGGCCATAACCCCCCTAAGGGATAACCCACTCATCAAGACTTATTTATTCAGTACATGACCCAAAGTCCCTGTGGGCATGAATCTCATTATATAGCCCAAAGACCCACTAAATATCCTGAAGTCCTAGTGTAGTGTCATGACTACATCATACTTCTTGCATCATGTAGGCATCACTGCCTGTCTCTCTCATGCATCATGCCTCCATCACCACCTGTCTGAGGAAATTTTCTCCCACTTGGATTTGAACTTGGATATAATGCATGATTATGAGGAGCCTTTACCACTCAGGTAAGCCCCCAACTACTTAAACATTTATAATCAATGATGTTATCATTAATAGGTGTTTTACAAGAGTTTTAAAGGTCCTAATATTCATTCATACATGAGATCTATGAGTTGGATGAAGTTTAATTTACTCATGCATTATAATGAAAGAGTAATTGCGATAGTTTAGATGTGAATCCTTATTATTCCTATAATAACTCACTACCATGAGATGATAGTGGATGTGTATGCTTAGAAGAAATGCACATTTCATTTCTATCTTCTTCCATCTTTTTATTTAATACACCATCATATTGTGATGAAAGGATGGATCCTGCATTTATGACTTGCAATCAAGTCAGCATGTTGATACCACCAAAGGTGCAAAGCTTACATCTACCACTTAAACGACCATCATCAAGCGTATTCAAAGGCGTTTGAAGATGTTTTAGTAGTAACTATAGGGAAATGTATGATTTTATAGTAGTTCTTCATTTCCCATTTTATTCATTTTCATATTTCAAATACATGTTGATTTTGGGATGGGTTTTTAATTACTTACACTAATTAAACAAGTGTTGTTTACTTCCATAAAAAAAACTTTTCAATGGTTTTAGAGAATCCCATGGCTTTATATTTATAAAATCACCTGTTTAAATGAAGAAAACCATATAATATTTCAAATGCAGGCTTCCTCTTGTCCTCTCCGGTGGTTCTCCCGGCTGTTGTGCCGGCTTCGAGGGGTTAACTGCCCCCTTTTGGTTATCCATTACCCTATGCGCCTTCCAAATGCAGGCCTCCTCTTGCCCCGTCTTTCAAGGATGCCTTATGTCGGAATCTATCTCCCCCCTTCGGCTTTGAAGATCTCTCGAATGTTTCTCTCGGCGCCTCTTCTTGTTCGGAAGACGAATCTCTGACTCTTGGTATTTCTAATGCATCTTTTCATGAGGCTTCTAATCATCTCCAATGTACTCTAGTTGCAAGATTTGGGATCTACAAACCCCATATCCCAGTTTTCCAATGCTTTACAGTTTTTGGAGGTTGAGTTCCCCAGCTAGGGTTTCGGTTCTTAATCGTAAATCATTCTGCATCATTGGTCAATGGATGTGAACATGGGTAAAAATCCCCCCTAATAGCAGTTTGGATTTCTCTTCCTAGTTTGCCTCTTCCCTTGATGAATCCTAGATTTCTTTGTGGCATCAGGAATTCCCTAGGATCTTTCCTTTGCGCCAATGAGAGGTCCATCTGGTTGGAAGATGTTGCGACAGCCCGGATTTTTGTCGAGATGGATCTTTCGGTTCCTCTCCCATCCAAGATCCTGCTTCATGTTAAAGGAATTCCTGTTTTTTCTCAGACTTTAGTGTTTCCTTCCCCGCCAAGATTTTTCTCTAGTTGCCATCTGTAAGGGAATGCATCTCTAAATGCCGCAAATCCAGAATTCTGAAGATGGGTCGGGAGTAGGTGGCCTTTCACAGCAGCTTCAAGCCTCCTTTTCGGGTGTCTAGTGGTTCTCCTTGCCATCCCGAGTTGTGTCCTAGAGACAAGGGGAAGGGCGTTCTTTCTTCACCCTCCATCACAATTCAGGAATCTTCTTCTTCCTTGGTGAGTCTCTTCCCAGTGAAGGTGGCTTATTAAGGCTTGGAAAAGGTTCCACTCAGTCAGCCCGGTGCTCCTGTGGTTCCTGATGCTAGCTTTACTCGATCCCCCGCAGATAAGGCTGCCCTTGCCCAAGGGTCTTTCCTTTATTTTTCAGGCCTCCCTCTCCCTGCCTCTTCTTTCAATCAGAGAATTGGATCCTGAGGATCCTGGTGATCAGTTGGAGTCTTCTCAGCAGATTTCTTCGCCAGTTGTTCACTCTCGTTCTCTGTAAAAGGATGTGGGTCGCTTGCCTCTCCCTCCCTCAGCCAGCTGCCCTACCACTCCAAAAGGGCCAGCGTCCAGAATGCATTCTCCTTTCTATTTGTCTCACTCTTCCTCTTATGGAGTTTGGACCAGATCACCATCGAGGTCCAAATCCAATTCTAGGTCTTCAAGGAATTTTAAGGGCCATGGGCCTGGGGCTAGTGTCAGGCGCCTCTTCCATTGATGATTAATCTCCTCATTTGGAATTCTCACGGCTTGGGATCTCGGGTAAAATCGGACTTCATCTCCAAATAATTTCGTAATAATTCTATTTCTATTGTTGCTGCGTTAGAACCCAAACAGGACCCTTCTAAAGTCAAGTAATTTTATCATCGCTTGAGAGTGTTTGGATTTCTTTTTGGCTTTCATTCTGATTCTCATATCTAGGTATTCTGGAAAGCTGGGATTTCAGTTGACATGCTGATGAGCATTGTTGTGCACGCTCTAAAAAATATTTGTGATTTTACTAAATGCAGCATAGTGGCTAACCGAAGTCATTCTTTTAAAAAGGAAGTGAATTAAACAACTCTTAAAAGGCTTTAATGAAACAAGAAAATAAGTTAAAATATATGAAACACAAGATGAGGGGTTTGGTTTAACGACTTTCAGACAATAAACTAAATAACAAACGAGAAGGAACAATTGAAGACACAATTTCTTTAAAAACACTTATATGAGAAGACATAGTTGATCTAATCTACCCCCTTTATCATTCATTTATCATGATCTCGTATGATTATAATTCTTTCAGTTATGATCCCTTAACCTTGTCAACCTCCAAACCCTATCGAAATTAACACGACTGCAAATTTTGGAAAAATGAGTCTTATGTCAACTTTGGGACTTCAAATCGCAGCACCATGTTTTGATTATGATCTGAAATCCAACTTATGATCAATGGTCAGTTAGGGAAGAATCTACTCTCTGGATTTGAGAATTAATTGTGTTTTGGGATGAGACTTGAACCCTACAATTCTATCCCTAGTTGATTAGATTTTGCGATTGAGGTTTCACTCACACGATTTACACAAGCCTGACCACACAGTCAAGTGCAAGTAGATTGAGTAACTTAAAAATTAAAACTCAATTAATTGATCACAATTTATTAATTATAGTATGTTTATGGATTCAAAATAAATAAATGATGGGAGTAGGGATTAGATCAATTGGGAACGAAATCACTCTTCCATGGGCGGAGTTGTCATCGTGGAGATATTTTGCATAAACAATGGATTGAAAGGGGGATACCCACTCTCATCTCCACTCTTATATTCCATCAACAAGAAGAAAAATAAAAAGATTAAAAGATAAGAATACAAAAAATTAATTGAAGAAAAATTCAAGTTACAAGCACAAAAGCAAAGAAAAACAGTGGAGGAGGGAGAGGAGAGCCTTCTTGGAAGAGTTATTTGCACAAGGCCTTACTACTTCCAAGAGGATAGATATGTTCCCAGGAGACAAACCTTCGGCCACACCTTCCCAATTCCTCGACCAACCCTCCAAAAGAGTGAAAATCTCATTTAAATACAGTTTGGGAGGGCTAGGATTACATAACGTTTTTAAGTGTGAAAGGAAAATTCAGGCAAATATTTTAATCCCACTTGAATTGCATCTTTAACCTCCAAAACACGTGAATTAGCTATCCTTACAGAAGGATTATTTGTGAGTAATTGGGTCCTAGAGATCCCCTCCAAATTTGGGACCATTCCAAGCATGGAAAAAAGAAGATATGTCCCAAATAATGAAGTGATATCCAATCTGGTGATTCTAGTACAACTTCAACTTCATGGCCTATTTATTCCACTCAAATGCACGATCCAACTCCCATTCCCTGAATAGAATTTGTATCCCATTAAGTCGGGAACACATTTAAAAAAAGTTAGTCAAAATAATTTACAGAAAAATATTTATGGCCGAAATACTATAGTGAATTTTAAAAGGGTAAAACTGGATTTTCCATTAAATTTTCAAATGAATGATCTAATCCCAAATATTCTATAAATAAAATTTTTTAGCATAATTTGAGGAAATTATTTCATTTATTATCAATAAAATATTCAATAAAATTGTGTTTTATCAACTCCCCCACACTTACCCTTTTGCACTCCTGAGAAAACCCTTACATACTGTATTCAAAAAAATTGTTACAAGATATGCATGTTAATATTTCTCAATCCACAGTGGAAATATAGGTAAAATAAGAATTCCATAAAGAGTCAATATCAATAAATTTTAAATTCACTGTCCTATAAATTGTGTCAAAACAAAATCTAGTGAGATTAATAACACTAATCATAGTGAAACAAGTCATGGGTCCCCACCATGCCCACTAATTCTCCACGTGTGTGTGTGCCAACCATTCCAAGCTCATAAATCCACCCTTTATTTAGTATATTTAGGTCAAGTAAAAAAAATCTTCTTACCTGGTTTAATTCACCGAACCTGTTCTACATTCCTTTGCAATCGAATTTCAAGACCCACTCACTTAGTCATTCATGAAAGTCAAACCATAAGCTCCTAACCTAGATATCCCCATATGTTGTACATTTCATCACTCCCCTCATTTTTTTTTGTTTTTTTAAGTTGCACTTAGAATAAATATCACACTCATCTCTCAACCTGTGTTTGATCTCCTCGTGACAATAATTGTAACAGTTATAACAATATCACAGGTTGAGGGATATTGGTTTTTGACCTGCTCAAGAAACAACCCATATTTTTTTGTTTTTTTTGTTTTATTTTGACGGCGTACAACAGTCAGATAACATGTACACACGCATAGGTCAATTCGGTACAGTAATGAAACTGATCAGAAGAGAAATGAACGTATGGGTCAGCCAATGATTTTTTACCTAACTTGACTATACCTTCAATTGAGTATGAAAATTTTCACCAGTTCTGGTTGAGTGAAAAGTTGTGTGGAGAAATTAATGACACAATTTACCATAAACAAATATCACAAATAATGATGTCAAAATCTAAAAGGTTTTATAATAAGAAAACCAACCATATCATTGAGGACTTCGATTTTTATAAAAATCAACCCTTGATGATGAAATCTTACTCAAACTTATCATTCTACAAAATAATTTTGAAAACATTCATTTTTTATATATTTCATATCTAAATGATCATGTTACATGATATGTTTTTTGGGTTTTTTTCTTTTTGGTTTTTTTTTAAAAATTATAACAGAAAACATAACAGAAAACACACAAAAAACACACAAATGAAAATCATAAATAACTATCCCAAAATGTTGTCCCCTCCCCCAAACTTAAAATATTGCATTTCCCTCAATTTGAACCCATGAGATGATATGTGCACATGAAATGAAGAATTTTAAATAGGACAAATAATATAAATGTGAAAGGATTAGGGACATCCTAATATGCTCAAGTGATGATGAGGTCATGAAGTGTGATGAAATCTACTGCATCAGTATGAATTACCTCAATGTATTTCTTCAAACGTTTCCCATTGAATGTAAAGATCATTCCTGTGTCCTCTTGTGTGATCTCCACTGCACCATAAGGAAAAACCTTACATACAATATAAGGACCTAACCATCTAGAATTCAACTTACCAGGCATCAACTTCAGTCATGAACTGTAGTGTAAGACTTTCTCTCCAACATGAAACTACCTTTGTTGGATCATTCTGTCATGAGATGTTTTTGATATTTTCTTGTAGAGCCTTGAGTTATCATATGATGACAATCGAATCTCCTCAATCTCTTGAATTTTTAGCTTCTGTTGAATTCCATCTTGGGTCAAATCCATGTTTCATTTCTTTATTGCCCAATATGCCTGATGCTCGACTTCCACAGGGATTTGAAAATCTTTCCCAAAAACAATATGAAATGGGACATACCGATGGGGGTATTGTATGTTGTCCTATAAGACCATAACGCATCATCCAAACACTTTCTCCAATCCTTCCTATTCGGCTACACAGTTTTCTCTAAAATTTGTTTCATCTCACGATTTGAAACCGCATCTTGGCCATTTGTTTGGGGGTGGTATGGTGTTGATGTTTTGTGTGTCACCCCATAATTCTAAAGGAGGGAAGCCAAATTCTGATTGCAGAAGTGTGTCCCCTGGTCACTAATGATATCCTTTGGTACTCCAAACCTACAATTTTTTTTTGTCTTGACAAAGTCCACTACAACATGAGAATCATCAGTACTAGTGACCTTAGCCTCCACCCATTTACTCACATAATCAACAGCAATCAAAATATAAGAAAAACCAAATGAAATAGAAAAAGGGAACCATAAAATCAATGCCCCATAAATCAAAAATCTTATAGAATAATATGGGTTGTTGGGAATCTTGTGTCTCTTAGAAATGTTCTCAATGTGTTGGCAATGAGAGCATGATGTACAAAACAATAGGAATCATGAAATAAGCTGGTCCAATATAATCTAGAGTCCAATACTTTCCTAGCTATTTGTTGGGGTCCAGAGTGTCCTCCACATGAAAGTGTATGGCAGAAATATAGAATAGACTCAAACTCGTGATCATGAACATACCTCATAATAACTTAATCACTACACATGCACTAGAGGCATGGATCATCCCAACCATAAAATCTTGACTCACTCTTTAACTTATGGACTTGATGTTTCTTTAAATTTTCATGAATTTCATAGGCAATGAGATAGTTAACTAAATCGGCATACCAAGGATGCGTACCTGAGATGGAATACAGATGCTCATCGGGGAAAGTGTCCCAAAGTGGTACCTAGTCCAAGGTATCATCCTCTAATGTATGAGTAATACTACTCATGTGGTCCGCCACCAAGTTCTATTACCTCTTATTGTCCTTTATCTCAATATCGAATTCTTAAAGAAGGAGCATCCATCAGATAAGTATGGGCTTTGCATCTAGCTTCTTCAAGAGGTACCTCAGAGCCGCATGGTCAGAAAAAACTACTTTAGAGCCCAATAAATATGAAAGGAATTTATCTAAAGAAAATATGACAACAAGAAACTCCTTTTATATGGTTTTTTAGTCTTATTGGTCTGAATCTAGTGTCCTTGATGCATAGGTGATCACATGTGAACATCCCTCCACCCTATGAGACGAGACATCTCTAACCACGAAGTTGGAGGCGTCACACATAAGCTGAAATGGAAGCTCCCACCGTGGGGGATTTATGATCGGTGGAGTGGTTAGACACTTCTTTATCTCATCAAAGGAAGTCCTGCAAGAATCATCAAACACAAAATCAAAATCCTTTTGAAGTAATCGCAACATAGGAAGATAAATCTTACTAAAATACTTGATGAAGTGCCTATAAAATCCTACATGCCCTAGGAAAGATCTAACATCTCGCACATGTAAAGTATAGGGTATGGATGAAATAATATCTACCTTATATTTATCAACCTATATCCTATGTTTTGACACTACATGCCCTAAGACAATCTCTTGCTCTACCATGAAATGACACTTTTCAAAGTACAAGATCCGATTCTTCTCAATACAACAATTCAAAACATTTAACAAAATAGAGATACAATAAACAAATAAAGACCCATACACTGTAAAACCATCCATAAATACTTCCATGTTGGTCTCAAGAAAATCAGAAAAAATACTCACCATGCATCTCTAGAAGGTACCTAGGGCATTGAAAAGTTCAAATGGCATCCTCTGGTTGGAAAATGTGTTGAATGGACAACTGAATGTTGTCTTCTCTTGATCCTCTAGAGAAATAGGAACCTAAAAGTTTCCAAAAATTCCATCCAAGAAAAAATAGTGTGTTTTTCCGACTAGTCTCTCAAGTATTTGATCAATAAATGGGAGGAAAAAATGGTCTTTGTAAGTGGATTGATTTAGTTTCCTATAATCAATACACACACGCCAACTATTTTTCACCTTCATTGGAACTAACTTCTCTTTATCATTTTTAACAATAGCAACACCCGTTTTCTTAGGCACAACTTGAATAGGACTTACTCACTGGGAATCTAAAATGGGATAAATTATACTTGCCTTGAGCAAATTTGCAACCTCTTTTTTGACAACTTCTATAAGAGTTGGATCCTGTATCCTCTGTGGCTGCCTAATCGGTTTAACACCATCCTCCAAAAAAATCCTCTACATGACAATAGAGGGGCTAATACCTGATATGTCTGCCAAGGTCCACCCGATTGCCCTGATGTTCTCCCTTAAAACATTCAAAAGTTTTTCTTCATGTTCAAAAGGGAGATTGTTAGAAATGATAATAGGTAATTTCTCACCACTTAACAAGTATGAGTATTTTAGATTTGGTGGCAATGGATTGAGTTCTAATGTAGGGGGTGATTTATAGATGGATAAATTAAAGGAACTAAAATATGTGCACAGTGAACATTAATATAAAAATATACATCATTAAAATCAGAGAATAAAGCATCAAATCTATCAGCATACTCAACCGCCATGTCATAATCAGAGTGAGAATAATCAAAATCAAAATATGAATCCATTTCAAAATCAAATCTCAGAGAGTTTTGTGCATTATAAATAGGTGTGGAGGTGCTCTTAAACATCAAACTAGAACCAATACTCATAATCTCTCTAAGCATAAGACAATCAAATTCCATGGGGTTTTTATCCGGTGGTTCAAAATGGGAGATACAAAAAAATCAGAATGGTCATATGAGGGGTACTTTATGGAGTCCATAACATTAAATATCACAAATTCATCTCCAAATTCCATAGAAAGTTTACCCTCGTGGAAATTTATGATCATTTTGCAGTTTTGAGGAAGGGACTACCTAAGATAATGAGATCATGGGAACTTAACAGATCATCCTCCATGTTAAGAACATAGAAATATGCTAGAAAGATCTTGTCTCTTACCCGAAAAAGTACATCCTCAAGGACTCCCACTGGGTATGTTGTAGCTCTATTCACCAAATTCACCACTACTCTTGTTGGCTTCAACTCACTAACATGTAAATAAGAGAATACAGAGCGAGACATCACATTTATGGAAGCTACCAAACCACAAAGAGCATCAGAAAAGTGCAAATCCCCTATGGTACATGGTATGGTGAATGTCCCAGGATCCTTGCAATTTGTTGTCATTTCTAGAGTTAGTGTAATGAGTGCTGATGCACAAGAGTCTTAGCCCAGTTGGTGAGGACTCGACAAGTGCATCCAAGAGACCCGAGTTCAAAACTGAGTGGAGACATAATTTCTGGGGTACTATAGCAGTATTGTAGCAGGTACTGTAGAAGACACTATAGCAGACACTATTCAGTACTGTAGTAGTCAGAACAATTCATCCTTTTGGGATTTCGGGCCACAGGTTTGGGCCTTGGGTCCTTTAAGGCCTTCGGTCCACCCAAGGCATTCAGGATTGTAAGGATTTCGGGCCACCTCAAGGCCTTCGGGCCACCTGGAATTGTGCTTAAATGATTAGACATACTCTACAAGGAGCAGACTCCGGTTGAGGATTCAGAGCAGGCGCATTCACAAGAGCAGAAACTAAGAAGATTTGTTAGAAAGAGAGGGTATGACATTGCCATTAGGACCAGCCTGTGCTTGCATGGGAAGCCCAGCCAAATAATCCATACGAAGGTGGAGAGCTGATATCGCAATAAAGAAGCTGGGGAGGAGCAGTTCCATGTATAGTCTTTATATTTCCTAAGACCTACAGGTCATGTAATCTCTAAGCCTACAAGCCTTGTAAGAGTTCCCCCTCATCCCTTGAAAGTGGGGTTATCAAAAATCAATAAAAAGAAGGCATTCGGGCCATTCAGGCAGGGTAATGAGTGCTGACACATTCCTTCCAATATTGATCATCTCATTTCCCTTGAGACCACTTCAATTGGTACAAAGTTCTTTTAAAAATTTGGCATACCTTGGGATTTTTTTTATTGATTCAAGTAGAGGGATGCTGATCTCAACATGCTTGAATGTATCCAAAACTTCTTTTTGCATCACCTATTCAATCATCTTCTTGGATTGTACAACTCTGTTTGGAAATAGAAGGGGTTTAGAGGGAACATCATCAATATTTTTCTTACCTTTGTCTTTCTCCTTGGGCTTCTCATCAGTGATTCTTGAATGGGGACTCTCCAGAGTAAAGGTGAATCTCAGCGGAATGGTAGGTTTAGAAGAGTCAGTTGTTTTCTTCTTGCTTCTTAATGCGATGGCACTAACATTACCCTTGGTATTTGGAGTAGGTTGGGAAGGAAGATTTCTGGAGTTCTTACTTACCAGTTTATGGAGGGCAGTGGCAATTTGGCTCATTTGAGTCTTCAACTCCCTCATCTTCAAACCTTGACTCTTCAACTCATTCGGTTGATTAAGAACATTTTGTTTCAAAAGATCATCAATATTAGAATCTAACTTTGGTTGAGAAGTCTCTTGTTGTTGACTTGTTTATGATTGAGCTTCAAATCTCCTTTAGGGTTGTTGGAAACCCTATTGGTAAAGTGGAGTATGTTGGAAATTTTATTGAAAAGGGGGCCTTTGTTGTTGTCTAGAACCATACCTCATGTCTGATTGACCCTTCCACCATTGGTTGTATGTTGGATAAAAGGAATCATACTTCTTCTATGGACGTGGTTTTTGTTTCAGTTGATATGGTCTCCCAGGGAATACCGTCTAACAATCTTTTATCTCTTGTAGTTGGGGGAAACAATCAGTCAGGTGGTCTGTTTCAGTGAAAATTCTACAAGGTGTCACATGAGTGGGTTGGGATATCTTTTGATCCAAAGAAATCTCTCTCACCATAGTGGTCAATTCTTCCAATGTGGTATCAATTAAATAACTTTCAAGAGAATATGGACTTACCTGGTGTACTCCTCTAACATGTGGTGCACCTCAATCACCATATTGTTGGGAGTTTTGTTCCATCTTGTCAATCAATGCTCGTGCGACTACTGGTGTTTTTCCACCATTTCTCCTCCATTTTCAGCATCTACTATGCTCCTCTCCATAGGTGTGAGTCCTTCATAAAAGTACTGTATAAAGAGTTACTCACTAATTTGGTTATGTGGGCAGCTTGCACACAACTTTTTGAATCGCTCCCAGTACTCATACATTGTCTCCCCTTGTGCTTTCTTGATCCCCAATATCTTCTTACGAATAGAAGTGGTCCTTGATGTTGAAAAAATTCTCTTCAAGAAAAGATGTTTCAAATCATTCCAACATGATACATATTCAGGTTGTAAATAATACATCCCATCCTTTACAGCTCTATCAAGTGAAAATGGGAATGACCTTAGTTTTATTTGATCTTCAGAGACATTTCTTGGTTTAAGGGTTGAGCAAACCACATTAAATTCTTTTAAATGTTTGTTTGTATCCTCACCAGATAATCCATGAAACTTTGGAAGAAGTTAAATTAACCCAAATTTCAATTGAAATTCTAATTCAAGGTTTGGGTATGCAATACAATTTGGTTGATAGTTAATTTTGGGTGCAACCAATTCTCAAATGGTTCTGTTAAGTTCATTATTATTTTTTTCAGCAACTGGTTATTATTTTATGTTTGATTCAGAATTGTTTCCTATTTTAATGTTACCTGATTGGAGGAATTCTATAACTGGTTGAATGTTGAAACTTTCCCATAGATTGAGACTGTCTGATTTGAGCCCTAAGTTTGCACTCAATCTCAGGGTCAAGATCTAAGAGATCTTAGAGATTAGTTCATGTCATAAATCAAATAAAAAGAAAAAGTAAATGAAGAAAAATAGACCATAATAAAAAGAAAAGAAGTTTGAGTTGGTCCGATAAAAATAAAATAAGAGAGTAATAGAAAAAGATTTAAGAAAGGGGAAAGAAGAAAGAAAGAGGATAATAAAAGAAATAAATTCAAAATAAAATAAATACCTCTAATTTCAAAAAATAAACTAAACAAAAAACGAGAAGGAACAATCGAAGACACACTTTATTTAAAAACACTTATATGAGAATACGTATTTGATTTAATCTATCCCCTTCATCATTCATTTATCATTATTCTATATGATTATAATTCTTTCAATTATGACCCCCTAACCTTGTTGATCCCCCAAACCCTATGGAAATTAACAGGACCACAAATATTTGAAAAATGAGCTTAGGTCAAATTTGGGACTTCCAATTGTAGTAACCTCCTTTGATTGTGGTTCAAAATAAAACTTATGGTCAATGGTCAGTTAGGGAAGCATCTCATCCCTATATTTGATAATTGATTGTGTTTTGGTATGATATTTGAACCCTACAATTCTACCCCAAGTTGATTAGATTTTTCGATTGAGGTTTCACTCAAACGATTTACACAAGCCCGACCATGCGGTCAAGTGCAAGTTGATCGAGTAACTTAGAAATTAAAACTCAATTAATTGATAAAAATTTATGAATTACAGTATTTTTATGGATTAAAAATAAATTAATTAAGGGAGTAGTTATTAGATCAACTATGAAAAAAATCACTCTTCCATGGGTAGAGTTGTCACCGTGGAGACATTTTGCATAAGAAATGGATTGAAAGGGGAAAACCCAATCTCATCTCAACTATTTTATTAATGCACCAAGAAAAAAATAAAAATATTAAAATGGAATAATACAGAAGATTAATTGTAGAAAATTTCAAGTTACAAGCACAAAATCAAAGAAACACAAATTGGAGGAAGGAGCAGAGAGCCTTCTTGGAAGAGTTCTTTACACAAGGCCTTACTACTTACAAGAAGTTATAGATGTTTCTAGGAGACACCCCTTCTTCCACACCTTCCCAATGCCTCGAAGAACCCTCCCAAATAGTGAAAATCTCATTTAAATATAGTTTGGGAGGGATAGGGTTACAAAATTTTTTAAGTGTGAAAAGGAAATTCAGAAAAATATTTTAATCTCACATGCATCACATCTTTGACCTCTAAAACGGGAAAATTATCTATCCTTCTTAAAGGATTATTTATTCTGAATTGGTTCCTCAATCTTCCCTCCAAATTTGGGCCCATTCCAATCATGGATGAAGAAGATACAACCCAAATACTGAAGCGATATCCAATCTGGTGAGTCCAGTCTAGCTTTGACTTCATGGACTATTTAGACCACACAAATGCACGATCCAACTCCCATGTCCTGAATAGAATTTGGATCCCATTAATTCAAGAACACATTTACAAAATTTAAGTCAAAATAATTTATAGAGAAATATTTATGGCCGAAATACTACAGTGAATTTTAAAGGGAAAAATTGGAAATCACATCAAATTTTTAAATGAATGATCTAATCCCAAATATTCTATAAATAAACATATTTAGCACAATTTGAGGAAATTATTTCATTTACTATCCATAAAATATCCAATAAAATTATGTTTTATCACATGCTCTTGGTGTCAGAGAAATTTATCAATATCAAAGTTTTGATTTAAGATAGTTCTATCATTCTCTAATTTGTTTATGATAAATGTGATTCCCAAGCTAGAGTGCCAAATTGGAGTGACTTGAATGTTTTCAACCCAGGATATTCTCCTTGGTTGGTTAGAGGAGACTTCAATATTGGGGCTTGTCTAGAGGATAAAAAAGGTTTTGGTCTTTTCCAAGGAGAGCTAGTAATGAATTCTTGGATTTTTTTACAAGAAAAGGCCCTATGGATTATGTTTTTTTAGAGACTCATTTACTAGGTGTAATAATCAGTGTGGAAATTGACATTCTTGTAGTAGAATTTATCAGTGTTTAGTGAATGGCATGGATCTTTCTACCTTTCTTATCATCAAGGTCTCTCACTTGGTCAGAATTCTCTCAGATCACTCCCCTCTTCACATTATTTTATAGTCCAGTAGTGTCAGTGAAGATTTATTCCTTTTTTTCTCTACGTAGGCAGATAATTCAAAAATTTTGAACATTGTGAAGAACTCCTAGAATAAGTCGGTTTTATGTAACCCTTTTCTAGACCTTCATAACAACCTTTAGCATATCAAAGGGCGTATGTGATCCTGGGATAAAGGTCTTCCTTTCAGAGATCAAGAAATGTAGGATCTTAACAGGGACATCCAGAGTCTAGAACTGAGTCTGGAAAATGTTTGGGATGATGCTGTTTTTGGTGCAGTGAGATCCATAAAGGATCATTCATTAGAGTTGTTGTTGAAACATGAGCATATTTCTTGTGAAAAGTCAAGGGTTAAGTGGCTTCGTGAAGGAGATAGAAACACTAGCTATTTTCATGATTATCTCAAAGAAAAATGCAGATAATCAGTGTCCAATCTGCTCCGGGAGGAGAGATCCTTTACTAATGATAGGGATATTTCAGGTAATATGGTGGATGCCATCTTCATGTCACTTTTGGAATCCCGTAACCTGAGTATGGAAGGTGGTTACCCTAGTGGATCTTTTATTCTTTTTTATCTAATCCCCAACATCATATATGATGATGTGAATGATAGATTAAAATCTATTCTAGGTGAGGATGAAATTCATGAGGTGGTTTGGTCTATGAAATCAGATAGTTCTCCTAGGCTATATGCTTTCCCTACTTCATTTTTTAAATCCTCATGGGATATAGTGAAGGGGAGTCTGATTAGTGTGGTGTAGGATTTTTTTCATGGTGGTATTCTTCCTTGGGTGGATTTTTCTACTAAAATTGTTCAGGTTCCCAAAGTTTAAGACCCTCAGTCTATGAACCAATACTATCTTATAAGATTTTTCAATTTTCCCTATAAATTTATTGAAGTTATTCTCAACAATAGACTTCCTCCCCTTCTTCCACGTTTGGTGGCTGAGAAGAAACATAGTTTTTTGAAAGGTAGATCTATCCAAGGGGTCATTTCATTAGTCCAAGAAGTGATTAGTGACATCAATTTGTAGGCCTTTGGTAGTAATGTGGATGTTAAACTGGACATGAGAAAATCATATGATACGGTTGAATGGGGATTCCTTATATGGGTTCTTCAATGCATGGGTTTTTCTATGTGGGTCATTGATATCATTTTTTTTGTTTCAGTTCTCCTTGGGTTTCAACCTCTTTTATGAGAAAATATTTTGGTTTATTCAAAGCCATTAGAGGACTGACTCAGGGAGACCCTCTTTCCCCCTCACTATTTATCATTGCTCAGGATTCCCTCATCAGGTACTTTAATCATTCCATTGATATTGGAAAGTTTATCCCCTTTCGTAATAATCATAGAAATGGAGGATTTTATCATCTCATGTTCACAAATGACACCATTATTTTCGTTAATGGTAGTAGAAGATCTATCCAGGGGGTTAATGAAGTGATTGAGGTTTATTGTTCGCGGAGCAGTCAAGTTATTAACCATGAGAAAAGAAACTTCTTTGTTCTTAATTGATGTTTAGAGAGGAGGTTAAGGGTTCTGGAATCCAATCTTGGTATGCTCTAAGGAGACTTTCTTATGATCTATTTGGGTGCCCCTATGTCTATGAATGCTCTTCTTATTAAGAACTTTGATGTGGTTGTTGAAAAATTTATGGGGTGTATTCTCAATTGAAAAAATAGGTTTCTTTATTTTCATGGGAGGATTACTTTGACCACTTCTGTCCTCTCTTACATTCCTATGCTTATCCTATCTACCATCAGAGTCCCAAGGAAGGTGATTTCCAACATCGAGAAAACTTTTAACTCCTTCTTATGGGATGGTCACCTAGAAGGTAAGCGTCCTTGGGTATCTTGGACCAAGATTTCTAAACTTGATATGGAAGGAGGTATTAACCTTATGATAATTTCAAGTACCATGACTGTCCTTCATGCTAAACTGGCATGGGATATTGTTGAGGGGAAATATTTTTAGGGTAAATATATGCATAATTCCTATGGTATATATAGATGTTTCTCTAGATACAAGCTCTTTAGTGTTCAGAAATTGATCCAACCTTATATCCGTGTCCTTCAGAATCATTCTCGGTGGATTATTGGCAATAGAGAAGTGAGATAATGGCACCATAATTGGTCCAGTTCAGTTATGGGCTTCCCACACTATCCTTCTCCATTTATCAGCTTCATAGAAGCTAGTGTTCACCCTATCCTCATCAACTCCACCATGGACATTAATCAGAGGAGCATTTTTGATAACATAGTGATGAATATAGACCAGGACCGTTGTGTATTCATAGGATCAGATATAGGTAAATTTAATATTAATGCCTTTCTCAACATTTAATATTTTCCTTCTCTTCATGACACTTGGGGAGATATTCTATGGTTCAAGGACATGCCTTTGAAATACTTATTTCTATTTTGGAGTGTCTGAAACAAAACTTTTCCAACCGAGGAGAACATACAATGGTGAGGGATTAGTCTAGAATCTAAATGATGTTATTGCAAGAAGCCTAACTATGATTCCATGTCTCACTTGTTTTTTGACAGCGAGTGGGTGAAAGAGTTTGGGGAAAACTTGGCCAGTTCACTGGGCATCCTGTTGGAGGGATTTTAACTATGACATTTCTTTAGAGCTGTTTTGAGGGAGTGGATATACCAGGTTATGAATGGAAGGCCAATGTGCTTATTTTTTATGCAGGGTGTTGGGTCCTTTGGTCATCCAAAAACTCAGTGTGACATCAGTCCCTGCTTGTGTCTAGTACGGGCATCCTCTATAAAACCATATTATTAGTACTGGAATTTGACATGATGTGAAAGGACACAGAAAATGGCCCTTCCCTCTGGGCCCTTAGTCCCTTGTTTCCCTCATCCGACAGTAACAGTTTTACTTAGGGGAATTGGCTCAAGTGGAAGCCTCCCCACTTGGGTTAAAAGCTTAACACTAGTGGGTCGTGATGCATTGGGTCAATGCATGGAGGTGGAGTTGTTAGAGATCCCCTCGAGTCTGTTGTGGAAGCTTTCTCAGTTTTCTTTGGTAATGGGGATTCCCTTCTAATGGAATTACATGCCATTCTTATAGGTTTTCTCCTATGTCACCAGAGGAATATTCCTATCTCATAGGTTGAGGTTGAATCGCTTATTATTTTCAATTCTCTATCCATAAAAATTCATATTTCTGGGTGTATTGAATATTCTATCAAAAGGTACAAGAGGCTTTTGGCCTAGTCACACATCTATTCTTCATACCTGGCATGAGGGTAATATGGTGATTGATTTCCTTGCTTCTAAATCATCTCTGGAGGATCGTCTCTTAGTTTTTTCTTGTATTAGGTCCTTTCCTTTAGAGGGATTCAAATTTTTTAAGGCTGATGCACTTGAACTTCACTATTTCAGACCCCCCTTAATTTCCCCTTTGTAGGCTCTTCTTCCCCCTTTCATTTAATAAAATAAAAATTCTTTTGTGTGGTTATATAGGCATACCCTATAATATGTGATATTGTATGAATCAATATATTTTTGAAACCCATATATTTTTACTGGTCATAGTGTATGACTTCTACATATCATTGAATACAATATCTATCAATGTTTTTAGAAAATAGAGCATCATATCATAAAAAGGATATGATGCCTATCATTAAATACAATTCAGGTGCACTGAGGGGTTATATTGTAATTGAATTGTTATATATCGTAAAATTTTATAGATAATACCACAAACCATGGCTTGCGATATAAATTGAATCATAAAATATGATATATAGAGAAATTTTTTCTTTTTTTTCAATTATGAATTATTTTAATTATTTATAAATTATTTCTAAATAATGAAAAATTTAATATTTGGAATATTTATTAATTTATAAAGCATTTATAAATTATTAAATATAAAGTTTTTATTATTAATTAATAAATTTCTATGAAATATTTATTTATAAATACTCCTTAAATATTAAAAATTAATATTAAATAACTTTTAATAAATTTATATAGCATGTCCAATGGGTTATAAATAAAGTGTTTATTTAATAATCCAAAAGGTTAATTTATAAAGAATTTATAAATAAAAAAAAGGATTATATAAGGTTTTTATATTAAAAAAAATTATGAAATGGTCATAATGATTAATTTTACGTGTCTAAATTAAACTATATTATTTGGAAATTATTTAAAGATCATCAAAAATGTTTTAACTATTGATATGAACATGATTTAAATATTGCTGAGCATATGATATTTAAATATTTAAATACATTACGTAATAAATAATGTATTATAAAAAGTTTTTATTTCATGAAATACCATATGGTTAAAATATAATTCCATACAAAAAATAATACGAAAATCTTGTATTATTAATGAATATAGAGTGTTTATATTCAAGAATTATAAAAATTCCATAATTGATACAGATTAACTATAAAATTTTTATAACTATCTTTCATTTATTTATTGTTCATATATGGTTTCCTCATGTTTAAATTTATGAAATTTTCATTTATTTAAAATTTTATTCCCTTTTTTATTATTCATGAATATAAATTTTTTATATATTCTAAATAAGAGTATTATTTAGTTTAAAGTTGTTAAACTTCTTATTCTAAATTTCCAAGACATGCATTACATGTTAGGTAAGGCAAGATAAGATTTAGTTTTCATTTACATTATCCTTGGGTTGTAGTTGAAGTTGTTATCTTGAATATAGTTATTGAATATAGTTTATACATATTATGTTTTATAGTTATGATGGATTGGACTCTATATTGAGTAAAGTATCCCTAGGAAGAGGGAATAGTATTCCAATACTAAATCATTAGAAGCAGGCATACATAAAAGGGAATAATGTGGGATAAGTTTGTGAGATTAAACCCCCTTCTAAATACTAAGTGTTAGATTCAATCCAAAGTGAAACTTTTCAATACTTAGATAATTAAACTAGGTAGTTTCATGCTAAATTTGAGTTCCCATGTATTATTTAATATAAGTAAACCAAGTAATAGGTAACACGAGATCATCCTTGGGTAGGTTCTTCCAAAGCATGGCCCCCCATAGATTGTTTTTTGGCCTATTCTTAGAATTTTATTTGGGTTATACTTAGATGGGAAACCCTAGAGGTTAAAATACCATATGAATATAATTGGGTGTATCCATATGATGTATTAGACAAAAAATCACCTGATTATACATGATTCATATATGATATGATTATCCAGTGTTTTCTACTAGATATGGTCATGGTTTATTTATATGCCCAAACTTGTGTAAGTTATGATGAAATATAGATATTATTATACTAATAGATATGATGATTATGAAGGTTTTTTCATTTTAGTAGGACCCCATTTAAGAAAATACGTTATTTATTGTAATAAAACATGATAATCATCTAATACAATTTTATGTTTTAGATAATAAAATCATTATCATCATAAAAGTTAAATTTTAGATTAATCCTTATGAAGGAGAATCTTAAAGTAAGAAACTCCTTAAACTAGTAACATAAGAAAATTTATTAAGTATACGGAAAAATGTAATGTGTTAGAGAAGCACATGCTTAATTAAAAAAGTTTAAAGTTTTTCAAACCAATGAATCTAGTTTCTTCTGAAGCATAATATGATTCAATTATGTTTTCAAAGGCATTGGATGCTAAATAGATAAAGGAATTTTAGTCTCTACTCATATACTCAATTTTATTGAGTATTTTAATGACATGGTGAGACTATAATGTCTTTTTCTTGTTAAATAATACATTCTATTATCATCTATTAATATTTTCAGACAACATGAAAGGATTGATGAAATTTTAGTTTTTATTATCAAGTGTTGATAATAGATAAAATAGGCATATGATGTCTATTTTCTATTGTTTTACACAAAATAAAAATGGTTATAGTTAAAACTAAAAGAAGAAATGGTTGAGTCTAATAATGTTTCTTCATGTATCCAGATGAGGTCATTGAATCCTCAAGGTAAAATCAACAAGGATGAGTGATAATTCCATAAGATGGATTTTTTTGGGATATATGAAGGATTTTGTGAAACTATGTGTAATTTCCATGTTATGTATTAGTGTTATAGAATTTTATTGTTTTTTAATGGTATTTGACACTAAATGTATATTTTACAAGTGTTTTAAATATAAAAAATATTAAAATCAAAGAAAGAATTGATAGGGATTATATTTTCATTCAAGTGACGAAGTAAAGAGTTATTACATCTATGTATTTGAATGTAAATGAAGTTCAAAGGAATCTAATAAATGGATTTGTATCTTCATGACACTTATCTTATGTGATAAGAGAATTGTTTCTTTAACAAATAGTTAATATGAAAAAAATGAGATGATTACTTTTATATACATGGTTTCTGATTCATCATATTCTATAAATTGTTTTTAGAAGAAGATAAGGATACAAATATATTATCAAAGATAAATCATTTATCCAAATATTTGTTAAAATGTGTGGGAAGATATTCTTTTCACCCATTAGTGGCATATTTTAATAAAGTATTCTTTTAAAATGAAAATTATCTAAATGAATAGAATACAATATATGAAATAGAAATTAAGATTATTTGTTAAATATTCCTACTAAAAGGAAAGAAGAGTTATTTCCTTACATAAAGGAGTTTTTTGTATCTTAGAATGATATTATAATTACAATATAGTATCTAAATGGTGGGTGGGAGTATGTTTAAACTTATATAACTTTAAAATTAACAAGTAAAATATTATACTAGTTGAAAGTAAGTGATTTTCACTTTAAAAAAAATTAGGATATGTGATGGTAATAAAAAATGTAAATTATTATATTTAGTCACCATAAAAATTGAAAACCACTATTTCCTAAAGTATTATGCCATTCAGAGTGAATGTCACTTTATCCTAAAGGAGTTTAGGGCGTGCTGGTAAATAATAATGTAAATAGTTACATTATTTTAAGGAATTTTTTTGGAAGGAATAGGGTTGTAGGGATAATTACTTAAACTTATAAATGCTTCTAAATATAAAAAACAAGTTTAAATCACAACATTTTATGTTGTGAAGTTAATAAGTTTTAATATGTTCAGGGAATTAAATATTAGAAATATGATTCCTACATCTCACCATTATTCAAACTTGATTTCTATATAGATGTTACACACTAAAGAGTTTAATGGAAGAGATTTTTAAACCGTTCACATATATATATAGTATAAATTACATATATATTTAATAAGTTAAAATTACCCTATAAAGTGTAGCAAACATAAGGCTAGTTTGGTAATTTATCACATATGATATGATATACTAATGATTATGTTTGGTTTTGTTAAGTATTCTAAAAAATATTTTTAATAATACAAAATGTATTATATAAAAGGATATATCAAGTTGATCATTATTTCATGTTGTATATATATATATATATATATAAATTTCTTGAAAGGTAATGATAATTGACCTCTCAAAGTATGACTTTGAGTCTATCTATAACTAATTTTATCTATGGAGTATTTTAGATTATGAGAAAATATTAATTTTAGTGTGAGTATACTTCTGGTATATGGATAAGAAATATGATCATGAGTTATAAAAAAAAATGAAAGGTTCTTTTTTGTGTATTGGATGACCCATTAAGTGCACCGCATAGATTGACATACATTATGTCTCTAGTATACTTGGGGTGCATGGATCATATAAGGTCCCCATTACCTAATGTAAATGAGATACCTAGCTTGAGAACCATCATAATTTGATAACTTTCTTATGAAAGTTATTATGAATTATCTAATCATGGGGTGGTTGGGTATGTTGTTGATCATATTATCGGAAGAGCTTAACCAAGATGGACCTTTTCCTCTCATATGATGAGTATGACATTTGGTCCCTTAATTAAGATAAATTGGGAATTGTGTGGCCACACCTAGATAGTAAATATAATGTGCTTTATCTATTCATATGAGGGTCATGTGATGTTATCATCCAAAAAAGATTAATAACATGTGATGTATTCATCAATCAAGTTAGTATATACTTATATAATTAAGAATTTATGAGTTTTATATATGTGTTTGACATACACGATGTACCATGGTCACTCAATGTCGTAGATAAAGGTAACATGTGATAATTAAAGCTAACATGTGATATGGTTGGTGGACATAATTATAGATATACAGGTATTTGATGGAGATCACTCTATATCCATTTATAGATTGAGTATCATTGATGCTTTATTATAGGCTACTATTTTCTTATAGATATATATGGATTTAGTTATTCATACTTATTGTCAATTCTATAAAGTCTTTTGGGGTCAAACTTTTTTTTATCTGGATGAGGATTTATTTTGACTTGTAGAGCTACTCTAAAAGTGGTTTAGAGTTACTCTAAAACTATTTTGGATTAGTATTCACAAGGTGTTTCATATGATGTGATACAAGGTGAAATTTATGATAGTTTTACAAAACAAATTTGAGAGATACTACAAAAGTTTTGGATATAATTTAATAATTTGTATTATATGATACAATATTATTTGAAATGGCACAAAGTCTTCTAGACTTGAGTGAAAATAAGAGATTCAAGGAGATAATATACCCTAAAATACACTTGTATATGATACAAATAGCCAAATCTTATTCAATGATTGGGGACTATAATAGGGGCATGAAAAGTGTTTTATTCCAATTCCTTTATATACCTATTCAATAAAATTTTAAGACTGAAGATAGGTTGTAGAACTATATAATGGGATTACATGCATGAAATAAAATTTAATGCATGAAATCATTATTTATGATTCGTTATATCGTATGTCTACCATATCCATGCATTCATAGAGTATGACTGGTTATATCATATGACATAGAGTATGCCACTGACTTCGATCATATGGGTGGATGGATATTGATCTTCAATGATGTTATCAATTAGAGGAGTGTTACTAGAGTTGTAATGCATGGGAGATTCACTCATGAATGAGATGCATGATTTGGTTGAAGAGGCATCTAATCATGAATTATAACACATGATTAAATTTTACAGGCCATAGGAGAATCCTTATGAGTTCTATAAGAACCCACTACCATGAGATGGAAGTGGGTGTGGATTCTTGGAACAAACATTCCTTCCACTACTCTCTAAGTTTTCTATGTTTACGTTAGAGACACTGACATATTATGATAGAAGGAAGGATCCCACACATATGATGTGTGATTAATGTCTGCGCATGGATACATTTGGAGGTTGGAGGATTGCATTTTCTACAATAGTGGTCATCAGAAATCATATTTGAAAGTGTTTGAAGACATTGTAGTGTCTACTATAGTAAAAAGTATTATTTTACCGCAGTTCTTCATTTGAAATTTTATAAATTTTCATATTTATAATGTATTATGATCTTAGATAGTTTTCTAATCCATTATACTAATTAAATAAGTATTGTTTAATCCCATAATAAATCTATAACTTATAGTACATAATTATTCATTATTATAATATTATATCCTCAAATTTATTGGAATATGGAATAGGAAATCCATACATTAGAGGACATGTTGATTTTGGAGGATCCTTGGTGAAACATTTTACATTGGTTAGATTTTCATATAATAATAGCTACCACCTATCCATTAATAATACACCATTTGAGAAATTTTATAGGTATCTTTGCAGATCACTATTGTAATGGACTAAGGTTGGAGATTTGTAATTCATCAGACTAAATTAGTTTCAAAGTATGATAAGGAAAATAATGATGATTCGAAAGTGGATGATTTTTTTTTATTATTTTCATAAGTCTTATGAATATTGGAGGCTTATACCATTCATGTTTTTGGTCGGTAATCATGTATTCTTGAAATTTAGTCCTCATAATTGGAAGTGAAGGTTTTGTATATGTTGTAAGATTTCTCCATAGTTTGTTGGACCATTTGATGTGTTGGAGAATATTGTAAAGGTATCATATATATTGTAACTTCCACCTAGAAGGATATGGTTCATGATTTCATCAATGTATCAAATCTTGGAAGGGGTCTTCATGAAGACTATGATGTAATTAAATAAGTTGATTATGTTATTAAGACATATATGACATTCATAGAGAAACTTGTGAACATTCAATACCATCAAGAGAAGGTCATGCACAAGTGTTTCATTCACTTAGTGCATTTATTATAATAAAACTACAAGAAATAGTACAAAAGGTGGTAGTTTTTTATGATATGAAGTAGTTTTAACAACCATTATATTATTTTATGATAGTTTATATAAATAATTAAAAATTGGTAAATCAAAATTCATTTTGTGACAATTGTTATTATTTCATGATAACTTTTTTAGGATTTTTATGAAACCACTATTGACGATGGTTTCCCTTAATTAGTGTTAGTTTTAGAAACCACTATTAAATACTGAATCAATTGGAAATGGTATTTATATGACATAGTGGGTTTTTCCCTTATTTATTAGTATTTATTAAACCGCAACCAATTAGTTTAGCATATTTTTTCAAAACCACTATTAAATATGGTCATATGTATTAGTATGCATCATACTTAGTGGTGGTTAAAACCACCAATATTTAATTATAAGTGGTTAAAACCACCTCAAAATAAGTAGTGGTGCTTAAAACTACCACTAATTATTGTAGTGTGGTAAAATAGGTTTCATAGATCCACCTCATTATATTCCATTCCATAAAGTAGAAAAAATAAATTTCCAATACAAATGTAATATATTTTTCTATTAAAGTATGGTAATTATTGTTTCTAACCACCTAAATAAAAAAAACAATATATAAATAATTATTATATAATATTTCAAGTTTCAAAATGTTCACAACTAAGGTTTTTATTAATATTATAAGTCATAAAATTTTAGCAAACACATTAGAAGCACTATAACCATAGATCCCCTTAATCTCCCCATATAGAGCTTGTTGATTGTTAGCTTCCTAACTAGTTCCCACCCCTAGTGCCTATGTTTAAAATAATTAACTTCAAATTAGTAATGTACATATTCAAAAATAGAAAATATCATATGTTAATTAAAAAATAGAGAGAAAACTAAGACATGAACTGGTTACCCAATTCATGTCTAAATAAATTTATTAAAAATTAAAAGGTCCAGTACAAATGTGAGGTTTGACAAGCTCACACCATCATGGAATTGAAGGAAATAAATACTTGAGAGACATAAAAACCATTGAAAGCAAACGAAAATATCTGTAAAAACATCCCACAGCTTGAAATAAACCCAACCAAAATTCCTTTGCAGATAGTGGGAGACAAAAAGGAATGAGCAAGTCATTTGATGCCAAATTAAAACCTTGAGATCAGCCTACCAATGTGGAGAACATGACCAGATGTTCCCAAATAAACATGAACCAATTGAGAGAATGCGTTGTTACCCACAAAACCACTAACACAAGCAAGAACTGAAATTGACATGACATAAACGAGATGTTGGAGAAAACCGAGATGAGGTTGTAGACAAACCAGACCAGACCCATCAAAGTAAGTAAAGAAATATTGTAATCAAAACTACAAGTGGAGGTCTCATGAGACATTACATCACCCTAATCTAGAAATCACCTCAAACATAACATCAGACTGTTCAAAATAGAGAACGAGCACCCATTTAGAGCAAGTGAGTCACCATGTGATGTAAACAAGAAAAAATGCATGAAGCCTAAACCCAAACAGAAATAACAGAGTCCACACAAAGAAATAAGCTCCATTCTCCAGCCAGGTCAGGAGGGAAAACAATATCATTTACAAGTAATCTCATTGAAATTAAAATTTGGATCTTTCTTAAACTCCTCTACAACCTTGATAAACATTCTCTTTCAGAGGTCAAGATAAGTATCAATAGTCATGTCACTATTTTTGTACTGTCGGAAAGAAGTTGTTTCATTCAATTCTATCCAACAATTGAGCTCTTTTGAAAAGTCCAATTTCTCTTCTATTTGGAAATCATCTCTATATGAAAGATCATTCTCATCATCCTCCCTGGAGGAAGATTCTGAGTCAGATGATTCATATGAATTAGAGGATTTATAAAACTTTTCGGAAGGCACGGGCTGTAGTGGTATAATGGTTTCTTCATTCTTATTGGCAGCTAGGGATCTTGTGACAATTGTTCTCTCAATTTTAGACTGCTCATTTTTTTACAAGTTTTTATAGCACTTGGAGTAATAAAACCATCTGATTCAACCATTGGTTTATTTTCTTTTCTATCCCTTGATTTCAAGTATTATTCCTCAAGTTGACAAGATTTGTCTAGTTCATCTTTATTAGGCTCTTCCAAGTTAGATTGAACCTACTCTTTCTATCTATGATCACTATTATTTGACTCTGTAACGTCCCGGTTCCAGAAGCCACCCAGAGGCACCCCGTACCTGGTTTGTCACATGGCCTCAAATACATTTACCATAACTCTAGAGGCTTCTGACTAGAAGCGAGGGACTTGGGTGTGATAGTGGGTAAACTATGCCCTAATTGGAAGAGTAACACAACAGAATTAAAATAGATATACAATAGAGGATGTAGTAAAAATTTCAAACAACAGTAAACAACGGAGACTGATGAAGAAAAAACTAGAGAACATATGTATAAATGATGCATGATACATATGTCTAGAAAAATAGCCAAACAATTCACAATGCCGAAATACAGAATTAAACCAAAGTACAAGAAAAATAGTAAACAATTTCGCAGCATCACAAACCAAATATTGGTCCCATGCTCTCCATCTCCAAAGAAATCAAGTACCTAAAGTAGAAGGGCGCTTTCCCTTATCTATACCTACAATAATATAATCTTTTTGGGCCCAAAATCATGACCCAAACAGGGTGTGAGACTAAATCCCAGTAGGAAACCACCAAGAGATCTGTGCCTAACAGTCAGTGAATATATATGGTAGGCAATAAACAAAATAAGAAGTAAACAAGGAAGTACTCAATAGTAAACAATTATACAGTTTCAAATCATTCAGTTCCATATGGCAAGTAAGAAGATAATCACAAATAGGGTAGTCCTCTGGGATGTACTCACAGCCTATCCCCTCTGGTCCTACCTAGAAAACACAAGCAACCCTCTGGGAAGCACACACAGTCTCACCCATCTGGTTCAGTTTTATAATAGACTCTCTGAGGAAGCACACATTGTCAATTCCCCCTATAGTAAAGTGTGATCAAAGACTCTTTGAGGAAGCACTCACAATAAATTCCCCCTATAGTATTTTAACGGTAACCTATAGGCACTCTGAGGAATCACTCAACATCAATTCCCCCTGTGGCCTCGTAACGTAACTATAGACCCTCTGAGGGAGCACTCAACATCAATCCCCCCTATGGTCTCGTAGTGTGATAATAATTACAGACACTCTAGATAAGACCTTACATTCATTCTCCCTATGGTCTACTACACTAGGTTCTCATGGCCCTGTGTAATTCAAATGAGCATAGAAAAGCAAAGAGGCCAAAGTAAACCTCAAGAACTACTTGGCTAACTAGTCTATAACATAACAACATGTGAGACAAACAATCACTCCATCCTAACAATACTAGGCATGGAAAGTAAACAGCATCCTAACAAGAAAAGCTAGACCAAAAGGTCAAAACAAGCAAACATGTATGGGAAAACACTTCTAAAGAATAAAATTAACCCTATTCACATTCAATTAGCCTCTAATCAAGCATACAAGCATAACATGCAATTAATAGGTCTAAAACCATAGACACACAATACCCCGATCAAGGGTATTGGACACTTTTGCACATAAAATTCAAAGACTATCTACGAAAATACATAAACCACATACTTTGGTGTTGGGAGATCAATATACTTGAGTCTCAGGCCTGAATCACCCAAGAACATCATAGATCTACAAAAATGATCAAAACACTCAACCGAGGATAACTCATGAAAGAGGAGGAATCAGGAAACAAAGCTCTAGAAGAAGGAATAGCTTGCTGAGGTGATCCCAACACAATCAATGATGATCGATTCCGATAACATATGCTCGATCAAGAGCTCGGAGAAGGATCGCGACCATACCCTCTCTCTGAAATGAACCAGACCTAGAAGAAGGAATAGCTTGCTGAGGTGATCCCAACACAATCAATGATGATCGATTCCGATAACATATGCTCAATCAAGAGCTCGAAGAAGGATCGCGACCATACCCTCTCTCTGAAATAAACTAATATAAGGTTAGGGAATCCCTATAATCTTACCTTTTCTTATATTTCTCTTTATAGGTGGATGTAATATATTCCTCCAAAATTCTATGGATTCTAGAATTAATCATTTCCTTATGATTTCATCTAGTTTGTTTATGGTGGGAGGTTCACTTAAGTGATATTAATGTAATTCTTTGATTTAAATATTTGATTTCATCTCCCTTGTCAAAGAGGTCTCAATCCCTAATTCCTCCATGGATTTAGGTAGGTTCTAAGATTCAAGTGGTGGTTTAATATTCTTTCATAGAACCCAAAGATCCAATTTGTAATCAATTTGGTAGGAATTCCCTACTTTTCTCTCATACTCTTTAAGATTCATTTGGGTATCAGTATAAGGATAACATAATTTAATTTAAATAAATGTTTTTAAATGATAAATATATTCTTAACTTACCTTTCCAAAAGTATATGAGTTATTTGGGTATTTCTTTGAATATGTATTTATTCTTTTCAAGCATTACTTGATTGATCCTATTTATTTATTTACTTATGTTAGTTCCTTTGTATTTTTACATGGATTGTAATATCTAATTACATACATTATTCACTAGAATGAATACCTCTATTTAAGTGTGTTACTATTCATAAGTAAGTCTGTAACAACCCGATATTTTATGATAAGTATTCTTTTTAATTTATTTTCTGTCATGTGTTTTATGCTACAACAAGATTATCTTGTTCTATACACCACACTGTATTAGCTTGAAGTATACGTAACACTATTCTTAGATTGTGTTACACACAATATCAAGTTCGTTTTATAATAGTCATTCTACGCAACATTGAGTGTATATATATATATATATTCAATGTATAAATAAAATATGTTATACAAAACAACAAATAAGTCTTGCACTACACGCAACCCTGACTTGTCTTGCATTACATGCAATCACGACCTTCCTCGATAGCGTGTGTTGTACGCAATAGCGGGTTTCACTAAACAACAATATATGGTTATAATATTATTATGAACTAGCCTTTATGAATAGTATTAACTAAATTTTGAATTTTATAACATTATTATTTATCTTACACATTTTCTAGAACATGGTATAAGAACAAAATAATTTTTTCGGGTAAAATAAGTATTTTTCAAAAAATGCAGTTTTGCTACATTTTGATGGTGCACCCACTTTAAATCTAGTTTTGACATGTTTATAAGTTCAATTTGACAAAATAAAATTTTTCTTTGGAATAATGATATAAAAATTTACTTTGGATAAATTTTTCATATTATTTTGATAACTTTCATATTTTAATGAATAGTAAAAACACGCTATATTTTAATTAAAAATAACTTTTTTCATCGTAATAACTTATGTGGTTAAATTATAATATTGAATGGTTTTAAAGTATAAATAGAATATTTTTTTACCATTTAATATAATTTATGTCATTAGCATTTATTTTACATTGAATTCATAGGATAAATAAATTCAATCTTTTGCAATGTTTTAAATAAAAACCTGTTTTCTTTCAAGAACGAGATTAATTTTAATTTAATTTCTGCAACTTCTGTGTATTGAATTTGGAAAAATGGATTCCATATTTGGAATCAGTGGGTCCAAATTATATTAATAGACTACTTTTTATTTTTGGGATTTATGAATAGTAACAACGGTAAATTTTATTTACCATAGTAAAAGGTAAATTGGGTAATTAAGGGTAAATATAATATTATAAAATTATCCTAATACTTTTCTTAATACAATTGGATGATTATATTTAATACTAAGTCATATTTGGGTCGAAATGGAATCCATTATAACCCACTTGGAGGTGATTAAGACCTTTAGTTTATTTTATTTAAAGAAAAGTGAAGTATGTCTCACTCAACTTTAATAATTAAAGTATTTTTAATATAAGTTTATACAGAATATAAATTCAGTTATAAATACTCATTTGAAATATAAAATGATTTTCTTTATCATGGTAATTTATTTGTAATTTTTAAGAGTTATTTAATTACCTTATTATCTTATACATTAATGATGCATAAATTATTTATTTAGTGAAAAATCAATAATATAGTTTTTATTGAAATAGTAATACATATCAAAAGGCCCAAAAATCTGCAAAAAACTTATTATTAGTGTATATATAAACCCTAATCATCCACTGGCCGAATTTTTGACCATTTGGATCCTTATTAAGGCGATTATGACACTTATAATATTTTATTTTAAATGATTCCAAAGTTGTCACCTTCATAATTTAATAAAGATAATAATTTACATGTTGTTATTTTAAGATGATAAATTCGAGTAAAATTATTATTATAAATTTTTTGATATTTATCTTCATCAAAGGATTTTATTTTTAATTTTTATGCAACAAATAAGTATATTAAATAATTATACAAAAATGTTGTACTAATTATTTTATTAAGAGATATACCAAATAAATGGTTTTAAAAATATTAAAATAAATATTATATGAACTATTTAATGTACTCCACTAATTTTATAGATTACTATGACATGTTATGAACCTATTAAATATTTTATTTTGAATATATCATTTGTGTGGATTTAATTTAAATTCAAATAAATGAATAGTGTCAAAATTGGCACTATTGTTATTTTATAAAAATAACATATTATTAAATTGTTTAAAAATCACAAAAATATTTAAAAATTATAAATTGAAATTTATATAGTCGAAAATGTCATAAATTATCTAATTGTAGATAATTCACAGCACATAAGTAATTATTTGTAACAATTTAAAATTTAGAATCTTATTACCAAAAATAAAATTTAATAGATTAAATAAGGATAAATCAAGTTGATAACGTTTAAAATAAATTCCCTACATGTCTAAATTTTATTGGTTGATGAGATTACAACCCTATCTCATCTAATATTTAAATTGAGTCATTTTTGGAGGTTTTTATGTGAGGTTTAAATTTATATTAAACTAATATTTTTGAGGATTCCAAAGGTGCCCCTCTCCTCCCTTATAAAAGGGCACATCCTCCTTCTCCTCCTTACACCACTTTGAGCCTTCAATCTCGGCCAACCCCTGCCCATTTCACTTCACAACATCCTTAGAAACCTACTAGAGGTACTGGTCTTCTCAAAAGTCCAACTCTAGTGCCCTAAAGAGAAAGTTTAATGGAGGCACTTCAAGAAAGAGGTAATACCTTCTACCGTTTTCTTCAAGTTCCATTCTTCTTATACTACCTCTTCTTTAGTTGTTTCATTATGAAGTAATAAAGTTAGTATCCCTCATATACTGATATGTTATTATAAATATGAAAAATACCTATTTCACCTTCTATCCATCCTACGGAAAACAAAATCACCGCGCGTGCGTACGTACGGAATACCGTCTCCACGCCGTGGTGTAATCTGTTTTTCCACCAACACCTTAAATGGATGGTTATAATGGTGTAAAGAATAAATATATATGGTTATTATAACATCATACTTATTATTATATATTATACCATCCACTCCAATTCTATTCAATAATTATGGGAACGATATCATCACTCGTGCGTACGTACGGACTACTGTCTCCACGACACGATGAGATTCATTATCCATGTTAACCATACATGAATGATCATAAAGTTTATATAATGAATAATAATGAAATATATGAAATAATAATGCTACTGTATTTATGTATATATATATGTATGTCATCTATTGAGTTTTATTCAATTCAATAAGGAAATGAAAACAGCGTTCATGCGTACGTACGTACTACCGTCTCCATGAACGGTGTATTTCATTCCTTTTATCGATCTATAATATATATGTATATGATGAATATATATTATATATAAATCATTTTTTACATTCTGGAATTATGTAAATCAGGATATAAGTAATAATATCAAGAACGACAAGTCGAAACACATACGATAAATGAAATGATTTTACCCAAAACGCTGCTTTAACATGGAATTTACAAAAGAAAAGGTAATATAAAGTCATAAGTGAAACATATATGATATCATAACAATGAATATGATTATGTAATAAGTCAATGACATTATTTAAATTATTATACAGGAGGTTCAGATCCATATGAAGCATATTGGACCTAAGATAAGGGATAATTATTTCAATCTCGTTTCTCATCCGAGATTGTTTATTCGTAAGCATTTATTGGGGTTATGTTTATCATCCATGTCCATGTTTTCTCAAAATGTTTTCATAAAATGTTTAATATTCATCCTTGTATGTTTAAAGTCATTTTTACCCCTTTTTTACTTTTACCACAAGGTACGGAAGGAATCTTTCTTTTACGATGTACTTTTTGACATTTCTGGAAAAAGTACAAGGAGAATGTTTTTTTTAACTTATATGGCATGAAAGGATTTTTATGGTTTCATAATGCCTCATTTTCATGAAGCTTACTCTACAAGATTTTATGATTATTTTCAACAAAATCCTTTTCTTTTAAAATTGAATGGCATTTTCTGAAAAGAAAATGATATTGAAGAAGAAAGGATATTTTCCTCAAGAATTCATTTCAAGTGTTTTATCAAAACCATTTTCCATCTAAGATGAAATTATTTCATATGTGTATGTTTCAAGTATAATGTCTCTATGATTTACATGGTTTTACTTTTCTTATGATGATATATCCATTTGTTTTATATGGATTATGTGATGATGGGATGATGTTTATGAAACCCATTTTATTCTTTGGGTTATGATGAATGTTTTAAGTTTATTTTGTGGAAAAAGTAAGAATGATTTCATTATGAGATGGGTGGGACCTATATCTCCCTCTAATGCATTGAGTAAAGATTTATATCTCATGAGATAGACATGGCTGGAAGGGTAAGTTAATCTGGTTCAGTGTTACAGGACTGAAACGAGGAGTGAACTCGATTCAGAAAGGGACTTTGTCTACTAAGATGGTCTTGGCAGCAATGCCTTGGCTACTATGGAAATCATGACATGTGCTGAATGGTTGCCACAATTACATGTTTTACCCCCATGCTATTTTATCATGCTTAATGTTTCTTTATGATCTATGCCTTACGTACTTCCATGTTTTATGTCATTGCTCAAGCTTTTGATCTTTAAACACTATGTTCATGTTTTTAAGTTCAAATGAATATGATTTGTTTTATTTTATCCATGCTTACCCTTATTGAGCATTTGAGCTCACCCTTTATATGTTTTCTTTTCCCCAGGATATAAATAAAGGTTTTAGGTAAGAAAAAAAAGGGGAAGATCGATATGGGAGATGTTGAAGATCTTTCAACAGGATTATATGTTTATATTTCGAGTTTCCAAAGACACTAAACTATTACGGTCCTTATGTGTATTTTTTTGTTATGTATTAAGTATTCCACAAAAGTAATGTAATGTCCATGTACGTCAAGTTTCGGGTCTCTACAGTTGGTATCAGAGGAAAGGTTTAGTCAACCTTTGGAAACTAGGATGCGAAAACGTTAGTGAGATCCCTAGAGATATTTCTAAGGTATGTCTAGGGATGTCCCTAAGGTTAAGTATAAGTATAGGTTATAGTCCTAGAATTATGGTAACAATATTATAATTAAACCTAAGATGTTATATATCGAAGGTACTCCCCCTTGATTATGTTATTTTCCTTGTATGATTTTTGCCTCTCACAGAATTCTTTTTGTGTTTTAGTCAATGGAGGGAACCAGAAGGAATTCGGTTAACATTGAATCCAATGGACAAATTGGTGACTATGAGCAAAAAAATTGCGTAATACCTATAGATAATGATATTGTGATTATGATGAATCAGTCATCGCAGTATATGATTAACAAGGTGAAATTTAGTGGTATGCATAATTCATCAAATAAGAGGAAGATAGACTTTTATGCATGTTCGCATGTTGAGGAGCATAAAGAAAGGAAGATTGAGATTTCTAAACAAGGGAAGAAGAACCTTGAGGAATACCTCAAATGGAGGGACAAATGTTATCTGTGTGGAGAAAAGGGTCATAGAGTGACAGAATGTTATGGAGTTCAATGTCTTATTTGTGGAGAACATGGGAATTACCCAACTCAATTCCATGACCTAAAAAGTTACTTCTAAATCAAGGAAGGACTTATTCCAGGAAAATCATTAAAGAGAATGGATTGAAGTGTTTATGTATTGGTATTCAAGAATAATTTTGTTGAGGTACTTTTATGGTGTATTAGAATATTTTTGTATTAGTCTATTGTGGTTTTCAATAATTTTATGGTACCGGTAACCATGAAAAGTGATTCAAATATTTTGGAAAGCAGATGATATGCGCATAATGAAGGGATAAGGAGAAAATGAAATGTTTGAAAGTATTCATGAGCTCATGATTGATATAAGGACTAAGTGATATCATGGTTTGAGTATATAGAATTGTGAGGATTTTGGTATGTGGAAATTGTTAACTTTTAACTGCATTCATGTTTTCAATAAGGTTCAATGGGTATTCATTTTTTTCAAGAGAATACATAATTAAGGCCTTCAAATGTTTGTAATGTGACCAACAAGACATATCTTATGATATATGGGGATCAACGATGGTATTAACATGCTTGTTATATGAACTCTTTGGTAATTGTTTTCACTATAATATGAGATTGGACAGTAGTATTTTGGATAAGCCTAAAGATTGGAATGGATTATGTTGGACATAAGTTAGTATTGTTTAAGGCTATAACTTTTTCGATATTATTGATGGAAATTTATAATAATGTATTTTTGAAAAAAAAGGACAACCTGCAAGACAGGTGACAACCCATCACATCGGAAAAGGATGTGGAAATCGAACCCACGACCGATGTGTGATAGGCCTTTATCGCCTACCAATGGCCTACAGGATGTCCCTAGTTATTATAAATTAGTTTTAATTTTTTTAAGTGGTATGAGATATGAAGTATAAGTCCATTTTAGGAACCATATACGATTAATCGACTTATGTATATTTAATAACTTTTGCTAACCTTTTGTTTGAGATAGATGGAATGACCCGTCATTCTATCACATGATCTGCTAACACTTCACAAATAACAAATTTAACTTCATTTCTTTAAGGGATGAAGTGGAAATTGTTCAATTCACGAAAAACAGTGAGATTGTACCAAAATCATGTAAGTATTTCTTTTAATTCATCAACTTTAGGGAAATGATCTTGAAAACCAAATTTTTTTTGTCCTAGTGCCCTTATATCCGATGAATTAGATGGTACCTTAAATCATCACAAATCTATGGCTTTGCGATTGTTGGTTTTTTCATAGCCATGTTCTCTACCACTCTCTATCCGAACATGATGGCAAGATTTCTCTTCCATATCCATATTTTCACCTATGTTCTTATATGTGGAAACCCAGTGATTAGTTTATTTGGGTAACCGTTACATTTCATACTTTAGTTTTTTAAAGTTAAGTTTTGGTATTTCATTTTACGATGTGTGTTGCAATTAAAGAAACTTTCAAGTAGAAAACCATGTATAACCCCGATGAATTTCGAGGGAGAAATTAATTTTAAGGGGGGTAGAATGTAACAACCTGATATTTTATGATAAGTATTATTTTTAATTTATTTGATGTCATGTGTTTTATTCTACAACAAGATTATCTTGTGCTATACGCCACACTGTATTAGCTTGAAGTATACGTAACACTATTCTTAGATTGTGTTACACACAATCTCAAGTTCGTTTTATAATAGTCATTCTATGCAACATTGAGTGTATATATATATATATATATTCAATGTATAAATGAAATATGTTATACAAAACAACAAATAAGTCTTGCACTACATGAAACCCAGACTTGGCTTGCATTACACGCAATCACGACATTCCTCGATAGCGTGTGTTGTACGCAATACCGGGTTTCACTAAACAACAATATATGGTTATAATATTATTATGAACTACCCGTTATGAATAGTATTAACTAAATTTTGAATTTTATAACATTGTTATTCATCTTACACATTTTCTAGAACATGGTATAAGAACAATATAAATTTTTGGGTAAAATAAGTATTTTTAAAAAAATGCAGTTTTGCCGCCTTTTGATGGCGCACCCACTTTAAATCTAGTTTTTTACATGTTTATAAGTTCAATTTGACAAAATAAAATTATTCTTTGGAATCAGGAAATAAAAATTTACTTTGGATAAATTTTTCATATTATTCTGATAACTTTCATATTTTAATGAATAGTAAAACATGCTATATTTTAATTAAAAACAACTTTTTTCATCGTAATAACTTATGTGGTTAAATTATAATATTTAATGGTTTTAAAGTATAAATAGAATATATTTTTACAATCTAATATAATTTATGTCATTAGCATTGATTTTACATTGAATTCGTAGGATAAATAAATTCAATCTTTTACAATGTTTTAAACAAAAACTCGTTTTCTTTCGACAACGGGGTTAATTTTAATTTAATTTCTGCAACTTCTGTGTATTGAATTTGGAAAAATGGATTCCATATTTGGAATCAGTGGGTCCAAATTATACTAATAGACTACTTTTTATTTTTGGACTTTATGAATAGTAACAATGGTAAATTTTATTTACCACAATAAAAGGTAAATTGGGTAATTAAGGGTAAATATAATATTATAAAATTATCTTAATACTTGTCTTAATACAATTGTATGATTATATTTCATTCTAAGTCATATTTGGGTCGAAATGGAATCCATTAGAACCCACTTGGAGGTGATTAAGACCTTTAGTTTATTTTATTTAAAGGAAAGTGAAATATGTCTCACTCAACTTTAATAATTAAAGTATTTTTAATATAAGTTTATACAGAATATAAATTAGGTTATAAATACTCATTTTAAAGATAAAATGTTTTTCTTTATCATGGTAATTTATTTGTAATTTTTAAGAGTTTTTTAATTACCTTATTATCTTATACATTAATGATGCAGAAATTATTTATTTAGTGAAAAATCAATAATATAGTTTTTATTGAAATAGTAATACATATCAAAAGGCCCAAAAATCTGCAAAAAACTTATTAGTAGTGTATATATAAACCCTAATCATACAATGGCCTAATTTTTGACCATTTGGATCCTTATTAAGGCGATTATGACACTTATAATATTTTATTTTAAATGATTCCAAAGTTGTCACCTTCATAATTTAATAAAGATAACAATTTACATGTTGTTATTTTAAGATGATAAATTCGAGTAAAATTATTATTATAAAATATTTTTTATTTATCTTCATTAAAGAATTTTATTTTTAATTTTTATGCAACAAATAAGTATATTAAATAATTATACAAAAATGTTGTACTAATTATTTTATTAAGAGATATACCAAATAAATGGTTTTAAAAATATTAAAATAAATATTATATGAACTATTTAATGTACTCCACTAATTTTCTAGATTAATATGACATGTTATAAACCTATTAAATATTTTATTTTGAATATATCCATTGTGTGGATTTAATTTAAATTCAAATAAATAAATAGTTTCAAAATTGACACTATTGTTATTTTATAAAAATAACATATTATTAAATTGTTTAAAAATCACAAAAATATTTAAAAATTATAAATTGAAATTTATATAATCTAAAATGTTATAACTTATCTAATTGGGGATAATTCACAGCACATAAGTAATTATTTATAACAATTTAAAATTTAGAATCTTATTACCACAAATAAAATTTAATAGATTAAGGATAAATCAAGTTGATAATGTTTAAAATAAATTACCTACATGTCTAAATTTTATTGTTTGATGAGATTACAACCCTATATCATCTAATCTTTGAATTGAGTCATTTTTGGATGTTTTTATGTGGGGTTTAAATTTATATTAAACTAATATTTTTGAGGATTCCAAAGGTGCCCCTCTCCTCCCTTATAAAAGGGAACCTCCTCCCTCTCCTCCTTACACCACTTTGAGCCTTCAAGCTCAGCCAACCCCTGTCCATTTCACTTACCCACTTCCTTAGAAACCTACTAGAGGTACTGATATTCTCAAAAGACCAACTCTATTTCCCTAAAGAGAAAGTTTAAAGGAGGCACTTCGAGAAAGAGGTAATACCTTCTACCGTTTTCTTCAAGTTCCATTCTTCTTCTACTCCCTATTATTTATTTGTTTCATTATGAAGTAATAACATCAGTATCACTCATATACTTATATGTTATTATAAATATGAAACAACCCTATTTCACTTTCTATCCATCCTATAGAAAACAAAATCACCGCGCGTGCTTACGTACGGAATACCGTCTCCACACCGTGGTGTAATCTGTTTTTCCACCAACACCTTACATGTATGGGTATAATGGTGTAAAGAATAACTATATATGGTTATTATAACATCATACTGATTCTGATATATTATACCATCCACTCCAATTCTATTCAATAATTATGGGAACGATATCATCGCTCGTGCGTACGTACGGACTACCGTCTCCACTACGCGATGAGATTCATTCTCCATGTTAACCATACATGAATGATCAAAAAGTTTATATAATGAATAATAATGAAATATATGAAATAATAATTCTACTGTATTTATGTATATATATATGTATGTCATCTATTTAGTTTCATTCAATTCAATAAGGAAACGAAAACATCATTCATGCGTACGTATGACCTACCATCTCCATGAATGGTGTATTTCATTCCTTTTATCGATCTATAATATACATGTATATGATAAATATATATTATATATAAATCATTTTTTAAATTCTGGAATTATGTAAATCAGGATATAAGTAATAATATCAAGAACGAAAAGTCGAAACACATACGATAAATGAAATGATTTTACCCAAAACGCTGCTTTAACATGGAATTTACAAAAGAACGGGTAATATAAAGTCATAAGTGAAACATATATGATATCATAAAAATTAATATGATTATGTAATAAGTCAATGAAATTATTTAAATCATTATACAGGAGGTTTGGATCCATACGAAACATATCAGACCTAAGGTAAGGGATAATTATTTCAATCTCGTTTCTCATCTGAGATTGTTTATTCGTAAGTATTTACTGGGGTTATGTTTATCATCCATGTCCATGTTTTCTCAAAAAAAAATCATAAAATGTTTAATATTCATCCTTGTATGTTTAAAGTCATTTTCCCCTTTTTTACTTTTACCACAAGGTACGAAATGAATCTTTCTTTTACGATGTACTTTTTGACATTTCTAGAAAAAGTACGAGGAGAATGTTTTTTTAACTTATACGACGTGAACGGATTTTTATGGTTTCATAACACCTCATTTTCATGAAGCTTCATCTACAAGATTTTATGATTATTTTCAACAAAATCATTCTCTTTTAAAATTGAATGGAATTTTGTGAAAAGAAAATGATTTTGAAGAAGAAAGGATATTTTCCTCAAGAATTTATTTCAAGTGTTTTATCAAAACCATTTTCCATCTAAGATGAAATTATTTCATATGTGTATGTTTCAAGTAAATTCATCTATGATTTAAATGGTTTCACTTTTCTTATGATGATATATCCATTTGTTTTATATGGATTATGTGATGATGGGATGATGTTTATGAAACCCATTTTATTCTTTGGGTTATGATGAATGTTTTAAGTTTATTTTGTGGAACAAGTAAGAATGATTTCATTATGAGATGGGTGGGACATATATCTACCTACAATGCATTGGGTAAAGATTTATATCTAATAATATAGACACGACTGGAATGGTAAGTTAATCCGGTTCAGTTTTACAGGACTGAAATGAGGAGTGAACTCGATTCAGAAAGGGACTTTGTCTACTAAGATGGTCTTGGCAGTAATGCCTTGGATACTATGGAAATCATGACATGTGATGAATGGTTTCCACAATTACATGTTTTACTCCCATGCTATTTTATCATGCTTAATGTTTCTTTATGATCTATGCCTTATGTACTTCCATGTTTTATGTCATTGCTCAAGTTTTTGATGTTTAAACATTATGTTCATGTTTTTAAGTTCAAATGAATATGATTTGTTTTATTTTATCCATGCTTACCCTTAATGAGCATTTGAGTTCACCCTTTATATGTTTTCTTTTCCACATGATATAAAGAAAGGTTTTAGGTAAGAAAACAAAAGGGGAAGATCGATATGGGAGATGTTGAAGATCTTTCAACAGGATTAGATGTTTATATTCCGAGTTTCCAAAGACACTAAACTATTAGGGTTCTTGTGTGTCTGTTTTTGTTATGTATTAAGTATTCCGAAAAAGTAATGTAATTTTCATGTACGTCAAGTTTTGGGTCTCTACAAATTCATCCAAGGAGATATGAAATAAAAAGTACTGTTACAACCTCACTGGTTATATTAGTAACTCTTTCTTATACTATTAAGGATTTAATATCTTATTTTTAGACCTATAAGAAGTTAACAGTTTTAATTTATTCTTATATGATTATATAACAATATTTTTCTAAGAATGTAGTGTATTAGAGATATTTTTATAAAATATATACCAGATTACCTAGGAATACACCTTATTATGCTAAGGGTCTGGAAGAGTTTTTTTATTTTTTATTTTCTAATCAATCTGTCATTGGGTTAATAAAATATTGATGTTCTAAATATAAATTCAAAACATGGTTGAATAGAAATGAAGTTTATGAACACTTGATATCAAATTAAATTACCTTCTCATTATTTGTGTTATATTTATCATGGAGAATCAAAAATAACATAAAGTTTGAACATAGGTGACAATTAGTAGAATGGACACACAACTTCCCCAATAGTGGAGAAGTAAATTTAGAACATGATAAATGATTATTTTGTAATTTTATGGAAATATCATCAACATCAAAACTTATCAATAAAACCATTTTAGGTTGTTATAGAGAATAGTCAATTGTATTTTGGTCCAATAGTCTTGGAATCCAGTGAACCTTCCTATTAATTATTTATATTAGAGATAAATGTGGATGAGCCCGTAAGGGGCACCGCTCTCGGCTAGGGTTTCTCTCACGCCACCTCCCTCATCCCGGATCTGCGCTCCTTCTTCCCTGGCTCGGCGGTGTAAGGTGGTGTTTTCTATACTGCCGCGACCTTGTATCGGCTCGTCTTGCGCGCATCGGGGTCTTTGCGACTCGGTGTTGATTCTGCGCCTGAGTCCTTGGTCCGACGGTTCGAGACCAGCACTTTTCCCATCGGTTTGGGTGTTTGGAGGTCAAGAGTTGCTTCTCTGGTTTTCTCGGATGGCGGCGTTGGGAGATTGGTTTGTTTAGAGATGATGAAGATGACGTCGAGAGGGTTTGTCGGACAAAATCTTGCTCTTGGAGTTCGGTGTGTGTTCGTTTGAAGCTGGTATTTGCTTGAAGCTGGGATGGGGTTTTGTGTCGTGAATGTGGTCGTTTTCGAGCCATGACGATGGCTTGTAAAGATGGTGGCGTGGTCGGAACCTCTCCAGTGTCCTCGTTCGCCGAATCTGTTGGTTTCGCGGTGTTGCTGGAGGATTTATCACCGGCGTCGAACGATGGTGGTGACGTTGATGGGTTCGATGCTCGAGGGCGTGAGTAGTTCGAGGATGCATGTAAAGGCATGCGGATTGATGGCGTGCGGATCGAGGACAGCTGTTTGGTTTTCTTGAGGGTGAAATTTGAAATGTGAATTTGACTCGATGTTGCAACGTGGTCTTTAGAACCGGTGATGTTTTGTATCGGGTACCGGCAACCCTCAAACCGGCCATGCTCTTTTTTTTTCATAATAATTTGGGAGATCAGACTTTTGTCTGATCTGGACCTTTCTGATATTAGAGATAAATGCCTTTTTCTTATAAAATATGGTATTTTATTCAAAAATTAAAGTAATTTTAATACACTAATCATATGTAATTAAATTAAACATCATTATGTAATGAAACCATAATAATTTAGATAAATTTTTTTCTACAGGTACTCTACCATTTTACTATGTCTAATGCCATCATGAATCTATGGATGCTAAAAAAATTAGGTAATAAATATAAGGATTTTAAATGGATATTGTTGCACAATTTCAAAGATAAATCATTGGTTGTTCACTAGATGTATGATAAGGTACCTAGATATGTACCTAGGGAGTATTAGAACGTTTTTGTTGATATTTATCACAATGTGAAGCATATGATATTAAATAATCTATTTTTACATTAATATCATTTTATAAATAAGTATAAAACTACTATTAAATTACATTTTATTTATTATAGAAAGTGTTCAAGAAAAATACATTAGTCAAAGAGAAATATATCATCCCTCATACAACAAAGTAAATTTTTCAGGAATTTAAATATTTATATGTTAAATATTATGTGTTTCATATATTAAAATATTGAATTTTCTATTTTTCATAGAGAGAAAGAAGAAAGGGTGGTAGGTTAATCAGATTGATGTTCAGTAAGATGTCTATACCAAATTTGATGATAGTTATGTGAATGAGTTTTCTAAATATGTTTGGGTCCAAAATTTTATCTTTTTATTTTTCATTAATTATTATTTTAAATTAAATTTATATAATATTTTATTAGAAGGTAAAAATAATAAAATTGTGGGATGCCAACCACAAACACTCATACTTTGCCTCCCAAAATGATCATATTGGTCAGGTTTATGGGAATGAGTATCTTGGCTGTGTTCATAGGATGGGTTTTGGAACATCCCCATCTCAAGTATTTGTTAGGTCATCAGGGTCATTTTCTACAACTATAACTTTTCCAAGTTATAGCTTTCCTCTCCCTCTAAAATAACAAGTTAATTCATTGTTATAATAAACAAAATTTAGGAGTAGGGGAACATAGTTTAGGAGAAAGGGAACATAATCTAAGAATAGAGGAGTCATATAAAAATTCAAGATGTGAAGGTCATCACTCGACAAAATGAGTTGATTTAATTATATAATAAGATGATTGAAAATGTCCCTGATGATATTTCCTAGATATTTAGACAGAATTTGTAGGTAAATTTAAAAATTTCAAAAATATTTTTAATAATAATTTTTATTTCCTTATGTTAATATATATATAACATTGTTTAGTTTTCAAATAAATTATAATGAAAATTCTGAATCTATAGAGTGAATAAGGAGTCAATAATCACTTATCAGGAGGTAGTTATGATGAGGATTGATTTTGAACTCTATGTTGGGTATATTGTTTTATAACTAAACTAAGAAATTAAAAATTATTAATGGTTTTATATGCATACAATTTTCATTAATTTTTTATTTTTCAATTTCATTTTGGTTGAGTAAATGTATGGATGTATTTTAATTATGATATGAGACCATTAAATGGTGTTTTTTGGAAATAATTTATCTTATTTGGATTTCTTTGTACACAAATTTGGGTTTACAATTTTATTTGAGTAAAAAATAATACATTTATTTTCTTTTCAAAATAAATAGATGTTTTAAAGCTTATTTTTTTGGAAAATTATCTTATAGATTGGTTTTATAATTTATTTTTAATTCAAACACATGAGTGTATTTCTTGGGTTTTAAAAAATAGTAATATAAAATTTGAACATTTATAAATATTTCAGGTTTAAGGACACGTTTGGGTGGATTTTAATTCTATTAATTGATTATTTAAATTGGTATTATGAAATGTGGATGAGCTATGTTTGAAATTATTTTTTCTACAAGTTTTTAATCTATTTAATTATGGTGTATATATACTTATTAATGTTAACATGGTTATGAATGATCTATGTAGTGTATATCCAATTATAACTTGAAAAATATTTATTTGAAATTAATTTGTATTAAGATAAGGTTTAAACTAGTTTTTTGGTATTCTGAATTTATGGGTCATTGTACTATTCCTTTGAAATTATGTTTTATTTTGAATTATATTTACAATAATCTTCATATTATGTGAGTTATGAAATGTTTTTAGGTTGTGCAGTGAAAATTTATTTAATTTTTTGATTTACTGTAACATTATTAATTTGAAAACCAGTCTTTATTATGTTTGAAATTAATAAGTTATAAATCATTTTATCTATTCTTTCTGGTCTTATATTTTTCATCTTTCCTTGACTCTTGGGACATAAATTGAAATCTGAGCCAATTTTTGAGTTAAATATATATGTTTATTTCATTATATATATATATCTATAAATCCATTATAACATAAAAAAGTCTTTATGTTGAGATAAAATTGTTTAAAATTATTCTTTATTTGGTATCAAGTTGTAACATGATATTTTTAGACTGATTTAGACATGGTTTTGAGATTTAGTTAGTAAATAAACTACATTCAATGGGTTGTTTAGTATATATTGGTGGTGTATATTCTTATTGAGGGTATATAGATCAATTAGTGTATAATATTCTGGCATATATTTTAAATTATTACTTGTATAGATCTATTGGTGATGTTGTATATAAATATTTGGGTGTAGGTATATGGATCTATTGGTTTATGTTTATAGTGGATTCTTTGATACATGATTTTTCCCCACTACGGATACTCACAGAGATTTAAACCACTATGAAGTGTCTAGGTCTAGTTACATCACTAAGAGGAGGAGAGGGTGAACTAGTGAAATACATTATATGATTTATTATTTTTTAAATCAACCATTGTGACTGGTTAAATTTTGATATGATTTTTTAATATTATTTTACTCTTTCCAATATATAATAAGGTAAAAGCATAGAAAATCACATGAGGTTATTTTATGAGTTTTTTCCTCAAGGAAAAAACTAAAATTCACTATGATCGGTTAGTCACCTCAATCACTTATTTTCACTGATAATCTTATTATCAATTATATGTGTGTGGGATGTTATCATCACAAATCCATGGTGCATCACACACTTACACAACATCCCAAATTTTCTTTGATAATCACACTGAATTTATTTCCTCTTTCTAATTTATACTACTTCAAATAGTATTAGTTCTCATAAAATGAATGGAATTATTTATACCAAAACCACAAGTTCTTAAAAGGTCCTTCTCAACCTCCTGAATAGGTTTCCAACTCGTTATTTCTTCTTGTACAATGGAAATTTAGCCTTTTCTCTTTCCTTTCCATGCGTCCTAATGTTCTTAAGTGTTACTGGACTTTCTCATATTAATATCACTTTGATCTTCAATCATAGTGTATCATTAATATCTAACAGTATCAAAACCATGATCATCAATAATATCATCGGTTTCATCTCTTCTCATTTCTAAATATCTTACAAAATACTAGGGTATCACAGAAGTCCTTTTTTATCTCTTCTTTGATACATAGGTTGTACTTCTAGATGTTGTTATCTTCTTCCTTAAATACACAATTGACCTACAAGTAGCAATAGTATCATATTTATCCATTATTTCTCTTCCACTTCTAATCATTTATATTCAAAATATATCATTAATTTTGTTTCCATAATTCAAATATGGAAAACCTCCTTAATTCCTGATGGTAGTAAATATTCCCATTCAAATCAGTAGATATTTCTAGTTTAAATCCTCACAAAATCCTAGTCAATATCTCCATTTAAATTTATATGAATCTTAGTACATTTTATTCTTTAGGATCTCCATAAAATTTGTAGGCTTTTAATTATTTCCACATTGGTAGGAATGTTCGCATGCATAAGAATTCATGGTGTGGCACTTCTCCTCATGGCATGGGTGGCTCTCAAAATCTAGATCCTACTTTAGTTGGTTTATCCTCAAATAGTTTGAATCACAATCCTCTATTATTGTGACATTTATTTCCATAAAGAATATATCACATCATCATCTGATTTAATCTTTCAAGATTCTCTATATATTCTATAAATCTCCCTCCTCACTGATATTTCACAAAGTTATTTTCTATAAGAGTACATGAATCTTACGATTTCCCCTATAGCTTCCCTGCCTTTATTGATTTTACAATTTAGATGAAATTTCAAAGGAGTAAATGAAACTTAAAAAAATCAATGAATATTATAAAGTCCTGGATTATCCTTAAAAAATAATTATTCTTATGATATAGAAATTAATCTTATGGATTCTGGATTATTCTTACATAATTTATGATGATTCTTATGGAATTATAAAATGACTCCAACAAAGTTTAAAATAACTCTTACGGAAATCAGATCACCCATATGAAAATTTTATTTCATTTACAATTCTCTACTTTCAAATATGGAATGAATCTTATGGAAATGAATCTTAAAAAACTCTGTTCTTCATTATAGAAATCCTAATGACTCTTATAGAGAGTCTAAACGACTCTCTATAGAATTTTTCCTTTGTTAGATTTTTAGTCTATAATCCCATAATAAGAGTAAATGACCCTTATGGAAATTTTATGATCCTTATGGAAATAAATGATTCTTATAGAAATATCAAAGATCCTAATGCATTGAAATAATTATTATGAAAAATGATATTATTTTCCCAATAGTGGAAAATCACTCTACGACCACACCCCTATAGCCATGTTCGACAAAATTATCATTGTAATGAAACCTAAGGCTATAGTTAAATAAATATTTTGGTCATAAGTCACCTATCACTACAATAAAAATAGATTTTGGTGATATGATCTGGCTATGATTTTCTCTCGCCACAATCAAATTTGTCTTTGGCGATAAGCTTAGCCTACGACCAGAGCCCATATAGACCATGGATTTAGGAGTATACAGGGACACCAAAATCACACTGGAACGATGTGGGGACAATACAACAGGGAGAATGTAAACATATATATATATATAATTTCATATAAAATTTCTTAGCTGAGTGGTAAAGTATCAATAAAATAAGTTATAGGTTTCAAGTTTGAACCTTGGAAGACTATTTTCTTAGAAATATGTACATGGTCACTGATTATGGTTGTATGTCACTATAGTTGTGGTCCTAGATATCCATAGATACATCCACTGTTTTTACTATGGTCGTAGATAGATTTTGGTAACTATTAGTTGGAAACTATGGTCATAATAAATGACAATAGTGATAATTGTTACAAGAAACCTAACTATGGTCATAGGATACATCCACAATCAACAGGGTTATTTCTATGGTTTTGGATCATTGCAATATCCTAGTTTTCTGATAGTTCCCATTTTCTAATTTTTCTTCATCACATTGTAAGAGTGAATGACTCTTACATAATCTCAGTGACTTATCCATTTTTCATGCTTCAACTCATGAATTCCCATTTTCTTCAAATAAATTCAAACCTTCTTAAAATCAACCCAAGACATATCAATAACTCAAAAAATAATATAAATATATTTATAACTGATTACATTAGTCCCAAATATCAATATCCATTGGATGGTTCTTTTATACTTTAATCATACTTTTCACTCTTAACAATGACTCATCAAGCTATTTACCATAGCTAGCTTGCTCCATCAATGTAAGTTAGAGTAGACAGTGTTACTTCCTCCAATATAACTTGTCTTGGTTTCTATAAAGATCAATTCTAAAATCATCTAGTTTATGGGATGCTTTTATAGAACCAATCCTACAAGATATTTCAAAACAATAGAATTATTTTCCTTTGCTCATTTGTGTATGAGAAGTAACTAATCATTCCATATTCAATTATGAGGCTCATCCAAAACACACAAACATAGCATAAATTGACTTTACATCTATTAGATACATTGAAAACAAATAAAACATTATTATTTAACATTATCTTGGGCCCTCCATTCCGCTAATTAATTATCATTATTTGGTGAATGTTTAAACCACTGTGTGAGGGTAAGAAAAATGAAAACTAAAATCATTGTGTGATATGTAAAAATCACCACTATTTTTTATTAAACACTTTCTTAACACTACCACATAATTTTTAAAAACCACCATGAAATATCTCATAGAACCTTATTTCATTGTAAAGACCCGGAAATTTCAAGGAAATTTTTTTCTTAATTTTCTTTGGAATTTTACAAGAACGCAGTTTCTAACGGCGCCTGATTTCGAGGCCCGGTGTGCCCGGAATTAATTTCCGAAGTTTGGCTCGGGTACGTTCAGTGAACGAGCAAGCGGGAATTTCTATCTTTTGAACCAGTGCTCGGAATTGAAATCTGGTTGCACTGATGAACTCGCAACGCCGGTAATCGCTTAAGAGAACCTTTATCGTAGTTGCGTTTGTGCAGGAGGAGAAGTTAATTTTTGGGGTTTAATTAAAAAAAGGGAATAAAATTGTTAAATCAAATTTTAACAATGTTAAGTGGTTAACTTCTCCCATGGGAAGTTGGTGGTGGGCCCACATCCATCCAACTTCCCATGTGTGGATATTTGAAAGGGTGGGGCCCACACGACCCCCCCACCTTTTCAAATTCCTTAAACTCCCTGACCCTCTTAACCCTCACATTCCAACTCCCCATTAACTCACATTCTTTAATATTTGACAACTTGATTAATTAATGAGGTGAGTTAAGTATGGTTTATTTGAATTTCAATATTTTGAAATTCTTGCCAACACTTTGCAATTAATTAATGAAACCAACTTAATTAATTATTTTGAGTGTTTGAATTCTTTTGAATTCATTTTGCCAACATTAAAAAGAGAGATTATATTCTTCTTTTTGGGTTGGCATAAACCTTGTGGGGAGAACTAACGAGAGGAGAAGAACTCTTGGAAGATCACCAACCTCTTGAGGAAGAACGTTCCACATTTCCGAAGAACGTGAAGCAACACCTCCGACCATCTTCAACCGGAGTAAGGAAGGGAAGCACCGTCGCCTTCAAAGTATACAGAGGGTGACGTCTCGGCTCGACTTCACCGAGCTCTTCTCCCACCAACCTAAACGGAACGACGCCCGACCTCCGCGACGCTTGTCTTCTGCGGGTCGTTGAAGAACTCCGTTCTTGAAGCCGACGTAGGGGAAATTTATTTTGGAATTCTCTTATCTTTTGAGAAAAAATGACGAGCGCGGACCAACCAATACCGGGTTGATCCGCGGATCGTCCGATCAAGCGATTGATGATTGAGGGTTTTTATTTATTTAATTTTTCGTGAATACAAACTTGGTGATGATCGTGGATTAAAACCCTTTTTGTTATCGAATAACACGAGGGGGTCGGACTGCACAAACACGGCCAACCCTCATTTGTTTGTCGTGATGGTATCTTGAGGATGATACGAGAAAACGTGGTGCCGTCGCACCACGCGATTTATTGCGGAAGATACGCACGGCGCCGTCGCGCCGCGCCGTGGAAAGAAATCCAAGAACGCGACGCCGTCACGTCGCGTCGAAGAAAGTCAAAGGCGCCGCGGCCGGAGCGGGGCCGCGACGGAGGGAAGCGATGTCGTCGCATCGCGCCGAATGGCATAGGCCGCGGCCGATTCCGGGCCGCGGCGGAGCAAGATGACCGGCGGCCGGCACCGGGCCGCCGGTGTCGGCGAAGGAAGGACTGGCCGTTGCCGGTCCTTGCCGGTGAAACCGGCCGGCCAGTGCGGGCCGGCCGGGCAGTGGCGACCGGGGGAATTAATTTCCCCTGTCCGGGTCTCAAAAGCGGCCCCAATTAAGGGGCCACAGTTCTCAAAGGGGGGGGGGGCATTGGCCCCCGCGTGCGGCACCCGAACGTCGCCCCGGCCGCGCCACCGTGCCGATCCGCGCCGCCGTGCCGGTCCGCGCCGCCGCGCCGGACCGCACCGCCGCGCCAGACCGCGCCACCGGCCGGGCCGGGATTTTCCGAGCCGGGCCGGGTCGTCGGGCCGGGTCGCCGCCCGGGCCGGGTCGACCCGGTTCGGCCGACCCAGGGGGGGTCGGGCCGAGTCATCCCGGGCCCAGACCCCCAGTTTCAGACCACTTTTGGTCAAATGCCCGTATCTTGGGATACAGGCCTCCAAACGACTCGCCGTCAGCGGTAACGCGATCATTGGATCGAGACGGTCGTTTCGGTATACTATACTCAAGGTGCACCTTCCTTTTCGGGAGCCTACGTGGTTAAAACTCTATAGTTAAGCGTGCTTGGCCTAGAGTAGTGATCAGGATGGGTGACCTCCTGGGAAGTTTCCTAGGGTGGGTGTGAGACGGAAATGCCAATAACTAATAGACCGGGCGTCCGATTGACGCGCTGTCTGTTGCGTTGAGTTCCTGTTGACGATACAGAACTTTTGGCATTCTCTGCCCGAGATTTGGATGCAGATGGATAGTGGTCGGGTTGGATCGCACAGAAATCCAACCGGGCCCCTGGAATGGAAAAGCTGATACCTTTCTGACAGAACGTCCGTTTGATGAACCGTCAGCGGATTTGGTGATATCGTTGAGAAACGGTACCTATGAGTTTACCCTATGAGAGTTCGGGGTATAGTTGAGATACGGCCGGATATGGTTCGCTCACGAAACCAACCGGGCCCCTGGGACGAAAAGGCTAGTAACTCACAGACCGGGCGTCCGATTGACGCGCCGTCTGTTGCGTTGAGACCCCTATGAGGAGGCGGTCCTTTGAGATACTTTTTCATGGGACTTTGAGATACTTGGAGTATCGACCTGTAGCTCGTGGAGCGGACCCTCCCAGTGACGAGCGTGCGGAGTACGAAGACCGTGTAGCTGGCTGAGACCTGACGACTGCTTGACCAACTCGACTTGGAGTGAGTCGACTAGCCCAGTGGACGGAGCACTACTTTCTGAGGTGCAGACCCTTGGCAGACGAAGCACTACCTGTGTGACAGTGCAGACCCGCGGTGCTCGTCCAGAGAGTACCTCAGCAGGCTACTAGGGGGTGCGCACTACTGTGTTTGGGTGACATAACTCGGTGGGAAGCACTACTGTGTTTGGGTGGCTGGCCCGCAGTACTCGACAGGAGGAGTACTTCAGCAGTCTTAGGTTAGTGAGCAGTACCTCGGTGTCGTGGCAGGACCACTGTACACTCCAGAGACGGGGCTCTTCAACAGTTACGGTTTCGATAATGAAAATCTTGGTTTGAGCTGAGACTTTTGACCTTGTGTTTACCACATGATTGAGATGGGTCACTTCCTAACTTAGGTATATGTATGGGCATATACCTGGGTAGTGGTTATCCGTTGATTTCACAATCCTTGTGTTTCCTCATGACTGAGATGGGTTACTGGATAGCTTAGGTATATGTATGGGCATATACATAAGTAGAGTTTATCTGTTGAGATCTTCTTTGTGGTTATCCTTGTTGGTTTAGTGAGACCTTTAGGGTCTCGGGGTCCCTACTGAGTATCGTTATACTCACCCCTGCACGGGCTATGCCCGCACCTCATTGTGTTGGTTGCAGATGACGGGCAGTGCTGACAGAGGCCGAGTGTTCGAGGAATGGACGGTACCCGGAGGTGGACTACACGATGAGTCAGTACCCGGAGGTGGAATACACGACGTGAAGACTCACAGAGGAGGTTGGAGGACGAGAGCGTGGAGATGCACTACCTGTACCTACCCTTCAGGTAGGATCCGTGGTGGACGACCAGGAGCTGCGCTATCTGTACCTACCCTCCAGGTAGGATCTGAGGAGGACGACCCAAGAGCTGCTTCCTTCTTCCAGCTATTTGTCTTTTTGCTGTTGTACCTTGTTCAGTTGTAGTTGTACTTTCTTTTGGGTTTGTATTCTGGCCCATTTACTTTTCAGCTTTTCTTTTGTACTTAGTGTTTTGCTTCCGCTTGTACTCTATGGTGCTTGTTTTCTTTTATAAAGGCAATGCCTTCCCAGTTATCGGGATTTTACGCCTTTGGTGCTAGTCGCCAGCCCCTGGCCTATGGAAGGCGGGCTTGGGGTAGTCACGACACAGGCCCCAAGGACGGGTCGTGACAAATTGGTATCAGAGGAGTTCTGTTCTACCACAGAACTTATAACTCTGATGTTTCTTTCTGTGAAGCAATAGTGTTGAGAGTACCGAGTGTGGTTTTCAGTTCAGGGAGTCCTGTGTTGGTGCGGGCGGCCGACGTATCCATACACCAGGACCCTGACAACTGATTTCCGACTTTGTGCACGAAACACTGATTGTGTGTGTGTTTTCAAAGGTTTTCCCTTAAAACAGCTCAAACTAGGTCAGCTCACCCAGTATAAACGTTTGACCATGTCACGATGTTTTTTTCAGGATGCCTTTTCACGGATGACCAGCTAGAGCCCAGAGGGATGTGCGTGCTGACAGCCTGTCGAGCGACGAGGCTTCGGTACAGGGCCCTCTTGCAGTTGAGGCACCAACGGAGGCACCAGCGGTACTGCTACCCGTTGGGCCACCGATGCCACCAGCCCCAGCAGTAGGCGATGCACGACGCTTGAGCGCGCTGCACGAGTTCCAGCGCCAGAGGCCACCCAGGTTCCGGGGAGAGACGGACCCGCAGGCGGCTAAGGTTTGGCTGGAGGCTGTGGTGAGAGTCTTCAGGCTAGTGGGGACGTCGACATACTTCATGGTGATCTTTGCTGCCAGCCTCCTTCAGGCAGCAGCAGGCAGGTGGTGGAGCCACTTGTTTCAGTTTTGCGACGGGATGACCTTCGCATGGGAAGACTTCGAGACCTTCTTCAGGGTGGAGTTTGTGCCAGTAGCTCTACACCCCGAGTGTGTACGGGAGATTCTGCCTTTGTCGTGTGTTTTTCGATCAGTAGCCGAGTCATCTATGGGAAGTAGACAGATGATGCAGAGGTCCAGGAGGACCAGACTAGCAGTTGGACGATCTCGGGTTTTAGGACCAGTGGTGCTGGGCACCCGAGGTGGGTTCAGAGCCAGGCGTGCCAGAAACAGACAATGTTACTCCTGCGGTGGGAAGGGTCACCTGGCACGTGACTGTCCGACTCCTCGTACTGTTGATCAGCGGGTGTTGGAGGAGCCACCGAGACAGAAGCAGCGGCTGGTGCTTGAGCAACAACCGAGAAGTGGACAAGGCAGTAGAGCTCCGGGAACAGGTGGACAGGAGAGGAACCAGTGGATACGTCCCTTGTACTTCTAGTTCCATTTTGTTGTTGTATTCGTGTCTTGTACTATGAGCTGCAATAATAAAAAGACACTTATCTTTGAGATGTTTTCTTTCCTATCCTTTTGTTTGGTTGATACTGAGTGGTCCCGGTTAAACTGTTGACTTGACCCTCACTTTCGAGATTTCTACTGGAGGGGACCCAGTGACCTCACAATTGATGCCGACAGTGTGACTCGACTCTTGGAGGCGAGAGTGACAGTTGGATCTCTTAGTAGTTACGTCGAGGCCTTACGACGTCATCCATGGCATGAATGCATCATTCATGTCAGGATTGACTGTATTAGGCAACGAATGTAGTTCATCCAGGGGATGAGACCGGGTTTCTCTTATCGGCAAAGAAGAAATCATAGCAGCTCTTGTGAGACTAAAGGAGGTCCAGGACATCCAAGAGAGGATGAAGACTGCACAGTGCAGTAAGAAACAGGAAACTGGTGCCAGTCTTAGAGACTCGGGCGTGTTAAAGAAGAAGAAGCTTAAAGGAGAGATGAGTCTACGAAGCAGCAGACGTGGAGGCGGAGCTAGGAGAGCAGCATGAGGTGGTGTACATCTTAACATTATACAACCACCCGCCTTAGTTATTACTGCCAGGCTCAGGGAGCTGGAGGGCGGAGGAAGAGTGCGGCTGCATGCGGTCAAGGAGTGCGACCCAATGGCTCTAGAAATTATTCAAGGGACAATCTGTGTCCACTAATATCTGTTGTAGTAACAGACGTCGATGTGAATCATTTCTTGATTTCACAAATCTTGTTCCAGACCTAGAGTTTCCGGTAAGCCGTGGACTTGACCCTCACGTCTGGAGATACCTTGGGAGGAGACTCGATAATCACACTTACGTCGACGGTGTGGTCAGACCCTCGAGGTGAGCGTTTCGGTTGGAATCTCTTGGTGACAGCGTCGAGGCCTTACGACGTTAGTTTGAGTATGGAATGGGCAATAACTATTCATACTCAAATTGAAGGTTTTAGGCAAACGTCGGGATGGTTTTTCCTTGGTTGGCGAAAAGGAAACCCCAGGCAGCACGGGATAAACTCTTTCACGGGAGGGTGCGACTGATCACTCTTGAATCGGCCAACCTTACCCTCGTGGCAGCAGTCGTTTGAGTTCCAGTTCTAACAAGAATTGGAAACCTCTGGAGTTTGAGGATGGAGACCACGTTCTTATATGGGTCTCACCTCGACGAGGTTTACGGAGATGTGGCCAAGGCGGCAAGTTATCTCCAAGGTTCAGTGGACCTTCTTAGGTCCCCAGCTGGGTAGGCGGGGTGGTTTACCGCTTGACCCTTTCACCGCAGTTTCACCAGGTGCACGACGACTTCCACGTATCTCAACTGAGGAGATACGTGCTCGACCCTTCGCATACCATCGACCATGAGGAGCTGGATGATGGCGATGGGGTGTCTTTCACGGAGGTTCAAGTGGGGATCGAGGATCGACAGGAGCAGATCCTACGAGGATGATCGATTCCTCGGGTGCACTTTCTTTGGCAGTACGGAACCTCCAGGTAAGCACATGGGAGCGGAAGGCTCAGATGCGTGCTCTGTACCGCTTTTGTGACCCTAGTTTGTGTTGAAGCTTTATGGGGACGTAAATCCCTGAGGTGGGAGTAATGTAAAGACCAGGAAATTTCAAGGAAAATTTTTTCTTAATTTTCTTTGGAATTTTACAAGAACGCAGTTTCTGACGGCGCCTGATTTCGAGGCCCGATGTGCCCGAAATTAATTTCCGAAGTTTGGCTCGGGTACGTTCAGTGAACGAGCGAGCGAGAATTTCTATCTTTTGAACCGGTGCTCGGAATTGAAATCCAGTTGCACTGATGAACTCGCAATGCCGGTAATCGCTTAAGAGAACCTTTATTGTAGTTGTGTTTGTGCGGGAGGAGAAGTTAATTTTTGGGGTTTAATTAAAAAAAGGGAATCAAATTGTTAAATCAAATTTTAACAATGTTAAGTGGTTAACTTCTCCCATGGGAAGTTGGTGGTGGGCCCACATCCATCCAACTTCCCATGTGTGGATATTTGAAAGGGTGGGGCCCACACGAACCCCCCCACCTTTTCAAATTCCTTAAACTCCCTAACCCTCTTAACCCCTCACATTCCAACTCCCCATTAACTCACATTATTTAATATTTGACAACTTGATTAATTAATGAGGTGAGTTAAGTATGGTTTATTTGAATTTCAATATTTTGAAATTCTTACCAACACTTTGCAATTAATTAATGAAACCAACTTAATTAATTATTTTGAGTGTTTGAATTCTTTTGAATTCATTTTTCCAACATTAAAAAGAGAGATTATATTCTTCTTTTTGGGTTGGCATAAACCTTGTGGGGAGAACTAACGAGAGGAGAAGAACTCTTGGAAGATCACCAACCTCTTGAGGAAGAACGTTCCACGTTTCCGAAGAACGTGAAGCAACACCTCCGACCATCTTCAACCGGAGTAAGTAAGGGAAGCACTGCCGCCTTCAAAGTATACAGAGGGTGACGTCTCGGCTCGACTTCACCGAGCTCTTCTCCCACCAACCTAGACGGAACGACGCCCGACCTCCGCGACGCTTGTCTTCCGCGAGTCGTTGAAGAACTCCGTTCTTGAAGCCAAGGTAGGGGAAATTTATTTTGGAATTCTCTTATCTTTTGAGAAAAAACGACGAGCGCGGACCAACCAATACCGGGTTGATCCGCGGATCGTTCGATCAAGCGGTTGATGATTGAGGGTTTTTATTTATTTAATTGTTCGTGAATACAAACTTGGTGATGATCGTGGATTAAAACCCTTTTTGTTATCGAATAACGCGAGGGGGTCGGACTGCACAAACACGGCCAACCCTCCTACTTTGTTTTTCGTGATGGTATCTTGAGGATGATACAAGAAAACGTGGTGCCGTCGCACCACGCGATTTATTGCGGAAGATACACACGGCGCCGTCGCGCCGCGCCGTGGAAAGAAATCCAAGAACGCGATGCCGTCACGTCGTGTCGAAGAAAGTCAAAGGCGTCGCGGCCGGAGCGGGGCCGCGGCGGAGGGAAGCGATGCCGTCGCATCGCGCCGAACGGCATAGGCCGCGGACGATTCCGGGCCGCGGCGAAGCAAGATGACCGGCGGCCGGCACCGGGCCGCCGGTGTCGGCGAAGGAAGGACCGGCCGTCGCCGGTCCTTGCTGGCGAAACCGGCCGGCCAGTGCGGGCCGGCCGGGCAGTGGAGACCGGGGGAATTAATTTCCCCCGGTCGGGTCTCAAAAGCGGCCCCAATTAAGGGGCCGCAGTTCTCAAAGGGGGGGGGGGGCATTACCCCCCGCGCGCGGCAGCCGAACGGCGCCCTGGCCGCGCCGCCGTGCCAGTCCGCGCCGCCGCGCCGGACCGCACCGCTGCGCCAGACCGCGCCACCGGCCGGGACGGGATTTTCCGAGCCGGGCCAGGTCGCCGCCCGGGCCGGGTCGACCCGGTTCGGCCGACCCAGGGGGGGTCGGGCCGGGTCGACCTGGGCCCAGACCCCCAGTTTCGAACCACTTTTGGTCAAATGCCCGTATCTTGGGCTACAGGCCTCCAAACGACTCGCCGTCAGCGGTAACGCGATCATTGGATCGAGACGGTCGTTTCGGTATACTACACTCAAGGTGTACCTTCCTTTTCGGGAGCCTACGTGGTTAAAACTCCATAGTTAAGCGTGCTTGGCCTAGAGTAGTGATCAGGATGGGTGACCTCCTGGGAAGTTTCCCAGGGTGGGTGTGAGACGGAAAGGCCAATAACTAATAGACCGGGCGTCCGATTGACGCGCCGTCTATTGCGTTGAGTTTCTGCTGACGATACGGAACTTTTGGCATTCTCCGCCCGAGATTTGGATGCAGATGGATAGTGGTCAGGTTGGATCGCACAGAAATCCAACCGGGCCCCTGGAACGGAAAAGCTGATACCTTTCTGACAGAACGTCCGTTTGACGAAGCGTCAGCGGCTTTGGTGATCTCGTTGATAAATGGTCCCTATGAGTTTACCCTATGAGAGTTCGGGGTATAGTTGAGATACGACCGGATATGGTTCGCTCACGAAACCAACCGGGCCCCTGGGACGAAAAGGCCAGTAACTCACAGACCGGGCGTCCGATTGACACGCCGTCTATTGCGTTGAGACCCCTATGACGAGGCGGTCCTTTGAGATATTTTTTCGTGGGACTTTGAGATACTTGGAGTATCGACCTGTAGCTTGTGGAGCGGACCCTCCCAGTGACGAGCGTGCGGAGTACGGAGACCGTGTAGCTGGCTGAGACCTGACGACTGCTTGACCGACTCGACTTGGAGTGAGTCGACTAGCCCAGTGGACGGAGCACTACTTTCTGAGGTGCAGACCCATGGCGGACGGAGCACTACCTGTGTGACAGTGCAGACCCGCGGTGCTCGTCCAGAGAGTACCTCAGCAAGCTACTAGGGGGTGCGCACTACTGTGTTTGGGTGACATACCTTGGTGGGAAGCACTACTGTGTTTGGGTGGCTGGCCCGCAGTACTCGACAGGAGGAGTACTTCAGCAGTCTTAGGTTAGTGAGCAGTACCTCGGTGTCATGGCAGGACAACTGTACACTCCAGAGACGGGGCTCTTCAGCAGTTACGGTTTCGATAATGAAAATCCTGGTTTGAGCTGAGACTTTTGACCTTGTGTTTACCTCATGATTGAGATGGTTCACTTCCTAACTTAGGTATATGTATGGGCATATACCTGGGTAGTGTTTATCTGTTGATTTCACAATCCTTGTGTTTCCTCATGATTGAGATGGGTTACTGGATAACTTAGGTATATGTATGGGAATATACATAAGTAGAGGTTATCTATTGAGATCTTCTTTGTGGTTATCCTTGTTGGTTTAGTGAGACCTTGAGGGTCTCGGGGTCCCTACTAAGTATCGTTATACTCACCCCTGCACGGGCTATGCCCGCACCTCGTTGTGTTGGTTGCAGACGACGGGCAGTGCTGACGGAGGCCGAGTGTTCGAGGACTGGACGGTACCCGGAGGTGGACTACACGATGAGTCAGTTCCCAGAGGTGGACTGCACGACGTGACGACTCACAGAGGAGGTTGGCGGACGAGAGCGTGGAGATGAACTACCTGTACCTACCCTTCAGGTAGGATCCGTGGTGGATGACCAGGAGCTGCGCTATCTGTACCTACCCTTCAGGTAGGATCTGAGGAGGACGACCTAGGAGCTGCTTCCTTCTTCCAGCTATTTGTCTTTTTGCTGTTGTACCTTGTTCAGTTGTAGTTGTACATTCTTTTGGGTTTTTATTCTGTCCCATTTACTTTTCATCTTTTCTTTTGTACTTAGTGTTTTGCTTCTTCTTGTACTCTATGGTGCTTGTTTTCTTTTATAAAGGCAATGCCTTCCCAGTTATCGGGATTTTACGCCTTTGGTGCTAGTCGCCAGCCCCTGGCCTATGGAAGGCGGGCTTGGGGTAGTCATGGCAGAGGCCCTGAGGACGGGTCGTGACATTCATAGTGATTTATATTAATTCCTAGAAAAATAAAAAAAATGTCTCTAGTGAATCTTTTTCTTATAGTGTGGTTATAAGTAATTACATTTATATTTATGTAATTAAATCTTAGAAATAACTTATATAACATAAAATTGTTTTCCTATTGGTTAGAAATATTTTTGTCATATTTCATCATTAATATTACTTATGTTTCTTTTTCTTCACACTCTCTCATAAGACTGATATTTTCAATATCATCAAGGATAAATAGTACAATGTGTTGTTATTGATGGGGTTCACTATCAAAAATAACATCAGCTTTATTACCCATATCAAACATATCCATAAATTTCATGTGTATAAAAACACTCCACTCATCCATAAATATATCATTGACATAATTTACCATTTTTTCTTTAATAGTAAAAATATATGGATTGTGTTTATCATGTTCATAAATATTGATTAACTGAAAAAATTTAATTGTTGTAAATTTCTGTGAATATTTCCCTATGCTTAAGGGTTTCTAATGATCGAACACAAATTTTTAAAATAAATGGAAGGAATTAGAAACCTCATACCCAATATCAACATGTTATTCAATATAAAAAAAGTGTATATATAAGTAAATAATGTGTACCTTCCACCGAGTATAGACACTACTCATGTTCTTCAATCACGAATGTTCGGTGAAGATCAATTAATAAAAACCAATAGAATATTCCCTTAGAGGTGTATCTATGGGCCAACCTAATAACTAAATTATTGGGTGGGATACTCCTCACATAAAAGATGTGTTAGTATCTCTCGATGGTTAAGGAAATAAAGGAAAGAGATATTCAAGTGGGATAATCAATAATAGGATTATACAGGATCACAACACCCATCTCAATGGCATGATCCCCCTTATATATACTTCAATATCCCTCGGCGAGTGACCTTGAATTTATTTATACATTTATGACATAAGAGTAAATGTTATTCTAGTTATAACTCTTTGTAATACTCAACCAATTAATTCTTCTAGTGTTTCATATTATGAAACATTTTGATTATTCAATGATAGATTACAAGTGAGATTCAAAAATTAACTGTTATAGTTCAATTTTTGTCATAGATCATAGGAATGATATAAATCATACATTATTATTCATAATACCTTAAAATATGGATTATTATTTTTTTGAATACCAAATTTCAAGCACCAAAAATATTAACATTCTACAGGCTTCAATATCCCCCCCCCCAAAACATCGAATTTCAAATTCAAATTTCAAATTCAAATTTCAAATTCAATAAACTAATCCCATCATTCAATATACCACTTTCACTAAATCCTCATATACTTAGTTTTATTTCACTTTATATTGTATCATATATAATAAATTATAAAACCTTATCAAAAACTCATTTTATATATTTCTATAACTTTTATAAAAATTTATCAAAGTTTTCACCTTGTATAAGATCATATGAAATTCTCTGTGAATATCCTTCAAAAACTCATTTTTTATAAAGTCTAAAACACTCTTAGAGTAACTCTATGAGTTAAAGAAAAATAAATTCCCATTAAATCACCCACAAAGTGTAACCCCAAGTTCATGTATAGTGTTGACAACAAATATAATTTTCTAAATTCATAAATGTAATTAAAGATCATCCTCTTGAAAAGTATCAATTCTACTCAAGATAAAAAGGTATCTAGAATGATATCCATCAAAATGATGTATCTATATACATATATCCATTACTTGTATCATTTATAAGAATGCATTTTTATATTATCACTTTGTCTAAGAAATTATGTAAACATGGGACATTAAGTATGCCAATCCCATATATCCTACTCATATATTACTTATTCTTTGAGTATAAACTGACAAGGTCAATAAATACATCATGCTTTATTCATCAATATAGATGATCACATAATATTCCCCTAATAACATAAATAATTACATCATATATATTATCTAGATTAATTCATAAACTCTTTCAATATATCTCAATTGATATTCAATAGGTCATGTCTATCATATGAGAGGTCAAATCCCATCATGGTTAAGCCTTAATCGAGGAAATGATTAGAAACATACCCAAACAACACTTTATTATTTAAGCCTATGATATTTTATAATAAAGGTATCAAAGTATGAAGGTACTCATGCTAGGTATCATTCTAACCTAAAGTAGTGGGTAAATATAAATATGAAACATACACTGCTAGTACACTAAAAACCTTATGTATGACACTTTATGTGGTGTACTTTTTGGGTTATCTAGTGAAAAAAACTCCATTTGTTCCTTGTGAGAATATTTCTAATCTTTTTTAATCACAATCCAAATTCACCCTAAGTGTAATGACACACAAATTTCATGGTTGTTATGTTTTCCCAAATTCTTGAATTTTTTATCTGGAGAATTTTTCATTTCATGAATTAGTATTTGGATTTGGAATCCAAGAATTAGAACAAATTAAGGAGATGGTTTTGGATGGGTAACAATTATTGGATGGGTGTTCGGGTGCTTGGGTGAGTGGTGGAGTGAGTTGGGGTAGTACTACAGCTAAAATTTTAGTTGCATGAAGGAACTATGGAACAACACAAGGCATTGCAGTGTGGTGGCTCATAGATAAGGAGTCCATGCATGAGAAATTAGGGTTTCATTTTAGATGTGTTGTGGGGGAGAGAATCATGACACATTATAAAGGTTATAACATTTGAGGGTATCCTATAGGATGGTTCCATGTGGCATTATCATCGGGTCCATGCTATAAGAGGGGGTGTTAGGGTTGGTCATAATGCCCCCTTGCAGGTGGCTATGCAACAACCCATAAGCTATGATTAAGTGTTTCTATGGTCTAGGATGACCATAGCAGAGCCTCAAGAGGCTTTGTTATGTAGGTGAAATTGGGGGCATCCCCTACCTCATAAAGGTTGGTTGTACCATAAACAATGTGGTCACACCGTATCATGGACTGGTTGTGGGGAGTTTCACTATTGTTGTAGGGGGACTCAATAAAATGGTCCCCCTAGGTAGTTTTTTACTAAGGGAAGACTAATAATTTACCGGTCATCCCCTATTTATTTTTAGGCGAATCAGGGTTATGGTGAATGCCATTCAGCTATCTCCTCCCCCTTTCATTCTTACATTTGATCCCCTATGAAAGAGGATGGTTCTTGGTGTCTTTATATGACAGATCTGAGGTATGTACTCCTCATTACACATATATTCTTCATTTATTTTTTCACATACATTTTTGTCTCTAGGATAGGGTTTTGATGTTGATTTCATCATAGCACAGTGAAACCATATTGATTTGAGGGGTATTTTACCCAACTTGGCTACATGACATTCTGGGAGGATGAACGCACAAGGTTCCATGTGTTTTTGGTGTAAATTCAATGATTAGTGAGGTGGGAGCTTGAGTGGAGGTATAGACTTGGATGAGGAATGGATGGTATTGGATAAGGGAGAGAAGTGCTTGGTGAGGATGGTAACTCCTTTATAGAGGTATGTAGTCCTTTTAATACAAATCCGCATGCCTTTGTGTGCATGATTTTTTTCCAACATGCATGTTTCTTGATATTTGGTAGAGGGATAAGGACCAAGATGGCCTTTTGTAGAAGAGATAGGATTTTTTGTGGACTCATATGCTCAAGATAAGTTCTATTTAGCATTTTAAGCAATTTTCATCACCCCATGACTATTTATCCAAGGTGAAAAGATTTCAATTCAATTTATGAATGACCTTTGGTAGATATCAGGGTTTGAGATGAGATACAGGTAGCCTAGAATGGTTTCCTTAATGCTATTTTGGGAAATAGATAGAGGATTCAACCAAGTGGTATGGGAGAGATAGTTCCATGTCACACAACTAATGGGTGACACCCTCCTGAGTGTTGTTTAAGAGTTTTATAACATCATGGGTGTTACAAGTCCTTCCGGATGATATGGGGTGTGGTGGGTATTTTTTTTTACTTTAAGCATTGGGTTGAGATCTCTTCTGAGAGAAGTGTGGGTTAGGAATTGTGTATGGGTCATGGGAATTGTTTGGGACTTGGTATTAGGTTTCTAATGGTATTAGAGTTAGGTAGATTAGGATAGTCCCTTGATAGCAGAATTGGGACTGATGGGGAGTTTTTTTTGAGGTTGGACCATGCCATTAGATCTAGGTTATAGAATCCTATTGGTTGTGGTATCATCGAGGGGTGATAGACCTAAGATAGTGTCAATGATCTGGTAATCTTGTGGGATAGTTCATGTTCTCTATTTATTATTTCATGAATGTGCATGTGGTAGGTGAGTAGGGGAGAGGGATCTTAAGGCCTATCCCCATAATGAGTGAGATGGTGTTGGAAGGATCTACATAGAGGATATGGGATCCTAGTGTGCATGAAGTAGGACCTTGGCTTGAGTATTATTTGGTCAGGATAATATACCTTTCCTTGAGTAGTATTGGGTTATGATAATGGAACACCTTGAGTGAGAGGGTTGGTTCAATATATAACATGAGTCATGGATGGTGGAACCTACCTTGAGTGATGAGACAGTGGGTCAAGATTTTGATATAGGACCTTACTCTATCCCTTTGGGTAGTGTTCTGTGTAAGAACCCAAATTTTATCTTAGGTATGGATCCTTTTAATTTTGGTATAGTTATCTTTTATGGACTTAATGTGTATTCTTAATGAGTTTACAAAGGTATCAGGGATGTTTGGGGCTTATTTGGAGCCCAAAACCCAATTTTTTGGGAGAGAACAACATGTTGTGTGGTTAGTGTAAACCATGTGGGGTTGGACACATGGTTAGTTTTAACTGTGCGATTATAGATAGAGAGTAGAAAGAGGGATAATGGCTTCCCCTAACAATGATATTTGGGCTACACGACCATGTGAAAAAATGTATAAAAATTTGAAGAGGAGTATCACATTGTCATCATACAGTTTCCCTAATCGTGTAGCCTAACCATGTGGGTTCCCCCACTTCCTTCAGCAGACCATTCATGGTCGGTGAATAGTTGGATAACCATGAATCCAAACCATGAGAAGGCCAATTTTGGGTGATTTTATTATTTTCCCTTAATGGCCTAATTAAACCGCACCCCTCCTTTGGTTTTCCTCTCCATCAGACAACATACCCTTCCTCCTCCCTTTTTGAGATCCTTTGATCCTCATTAGTAGTATTTTATCCTGGATCACCATCCAAACTCTTATTCGATCATCGTTCATCGCTTTAGATCCATGCTAGTAAGATCTTGATTCCTTTTTAATATTTTTTCATTCTTCTTCCTATCAACGATTCTATTTAGATGTAGGATCATATACCCAAATTTTAAGGCATTGAACCATTATTTATATATATTTCAATCTAGATCGAACTATATTCTAATAATGGACGAGTAGAGTCGTACAAGTACGAGATATGTGGTCTATAACTAATCCCTCATGTTTTTGGTTTTATAAATTGACATGTACACATGCTAATTTCACCAGGCATCATCTATTTAATTTATATACCTTTATTATATTTGTTAGAACCATGTTCTAAGACCCTTTAAATATATTTTATTCATCATTTTTTGTTATGTCCACAATGTCGACCATCCCTTGTATGTTGTTCTTATATTTATGATCTTAGTAGCTTGTTGATCCTGTTATGCCACCGTTCAGGTGAGCCGATTCTTGACCTTGTTAAAGGTAAGTTTTCAATTTAAACAATGAATTGATAATGGATATTACCATGTATTCTTATCACTTGACCCACCTAAGGTGAGTGCATCACTTGATTAATCACTATCAAATGGAAATATAAAGTGTATTATATAAATATGGCTTGGATTTGTTAAATGAAATTGAGGAACTTTGTTGCACATCCGTAGCACCCCTTTCCATGTTTGATGGAAGGTATACAAGTGAACCATATTAAATTACTATTACTTAAAATGAATTAATATAATGGTTGTATTCCCCTTTTCCTTGTCACACTAATGAAAGGCAAGAATTGAATCAAATGGATTATTAAATAAGAGGCATAATAATTACATAGCCTTAATTAATTAATCAATTGTAAGGTTCCTAATTTCATAGGGACAATGACATCAATATTATTTTAATGTTCAAACTCGAGTTAGATTTTGGATTCTCGAGGGAATGTCTTGAGCACTCATGGACGCCATTACCATTCAGAGATGTTGGTTTCCAAGGGTGAGAATCACCTTGGAACCCAATCTTTATCTATCATAGGATGCCCAGAATGACACCTTAGGATCCCTCCTTTACAATTATAGGTTTCCTTGGACACACTCCTTGGATCTAGAATGGATTTTATGGACACGAGGTTCCTTGGTTACATCCTTGAGCCTAGCCATTTATTATCGTATGTTAACTTGTTTGTTTTCCTTAGACTTAGTTAGATTCATTTATTATGGAATGACTTAGATGAAATTACTTGGATTATACTATTACCCCTTATCTAGGATATAGTTACTAATGAGCTAGAAACCCTTGGGATCTATTTTTCCTAGGTTATTACCTTGAAACCTATTTATTATTAATATCAATATAGGTTGCCTTGTAATATCATGGAACCTTCACTATTACTATCACAAGGTGATGTTAGTGATGGCCTTGCTTCACATGACTAAAATCTATAAACTAGAAGTTAATTAATTAATGAATGGTTTACATGTTCATACACCATGTTATGGTTGACGTAGGTACTTGGGTATTTACATTAATGTACTGATTTACTTTTATATATTAATTCTTGCATAGTGTTTCAGTTTATATAACATAGATTAGATTTTATAGATGTTTTTTTGGTGGACTAATGAGATTTTCCTCACACCCTATTCGAGTTACATTGCTACATGGGTAGACTACATATACACAGGTGTTGACAAAGGGAAGCATATCACTTCAGACACATTATTTCTTTCTTTCTTGGGATGGAGCTAGTATCAGATAACTGAGATGGAGCTCGAGATGCTAGGGATAGTTTTTTGGTTTATTTTTTCTATATTTGTATATCTTGTTATTATTTATACCTTGTATCCATGTTTTATATCTTTTTGAGACACATGAAATATATCTCCATCAATTTTTTCATATTTATATCATTTTCTTTAGTTGTTTATATATTCAGTCTACTTCTGTTGTGGCATTTTTTATTACATTTCTCTTGCTAATTTTCTCATGTTATATTACATTCATCTATTATGATACACTCTGGTAATGGAGGAATTTTCTTCCCATAGACACACCTTAGTCCCTCACTACTAGTCAGAAACCTCTGGCACTTGGGGAGATGCACTTGAGGCCTAGTGGCCAACTGGGCTTAGGGAACCTTCAGTTTCATCTAGTTCTTAGACATCACAAAGTGGTATCATAGAGGTTCCTTTCTTGAATTAATATTTGGATACAATATATTGGAGATTAGTAATTCTTGAAACTTGTTCATAAGTCGTGCTTGGAAATTGAAAACCCATGTTTGGGGTAAATTCCAAGTTTCTTGAATTATAATTATTATTCTGATTTTGGATATTACAATTGATATCATTTCACTATTGAGTGATTCACATGCTATGTGGTGTTATTGATTATTATTTTGATTGAGGATCTTATTCCATACATTCCCATTGATATGTGGTCAAGGATAATTATTACATGAATCATCATAGGAACCTAGAATTCACATGCGATTCATATTTTCATTCCATATATGTGTATTTCACTACTTGCATTGCTTGATATGCCTATGATTTTGGACTAATGATATGATACTTAGCTCATGTTTATGATACACTGTGGATGTGATTGTGTGTTTTTTAGTTTCAATTAATGAGGTGTTATGGTCCCTGATGGGTTAAAATGGTTAATTTATTTAGTCTATTTATTAGATTAAAATAAAATGGGTTTCTTTTTTAGTGATAAGGTGTATGGGCCCTAATTCCCTAGGGGTGCTGATCTATTCTATATGAAACATGATATATAGAAATGAGAAAATTAAAACTATAAAATTGAAACATAACTTATTAAGATAAATGGTTTCCATTAAATGATGAGGCAAATTAATATTGACCTATCATATACTAGAACCCTTGAAACATATACTTGAGCACTTACCAATACATAGCTTTCTAAGAGATTAGTTGGGGTAGTATACCATGGGTAATGATACCTTTATTACATTAAAATTATTCTAGTTTTGTTATCTATATTCTTAAATATTTTTTATGATGTGTGTAATTGACATTTGTATGCTAATGACTCCACAAATTCCTCGTTTTGTGTGCCAAGAGGGTGGCGACGACCATGCTCCAGACCTGGTGGGCCCTAATCCAATAGTCCAACTGCCATGAGTTCCACTTGAGGCACCACATGTTGTACCTGATTTGGGAATTGACACTCAGGTCCATGATAGTTTCCTATGTTTGATGTATTTTATGAAAGGTTCTCCACAACCTGCACATATGATGGATGATCTGACCTGTGAGTTTTATCAGCAACATCCTCCTACCTTCTTAGGGGATGAAGGTCCATAGGAAATAGAGTCTTGAATATAGGCCACCCATTATATATTTTATCATCTGGAGATGCCTTTGGAGTAGAATTTCAAGCTAGCTACGTACATGCTGTGTGATTTAGCCAAGCACTGGTGGGATGTAGTTACCTAGGATGGTCACCATCCGGGCATGGTATGTGATAATTTACAGACTACATTTTATGAACATTTCTTTCCTCAAATGATGAGAGATGAAAGATCAAGATATTTCTTGCATCTCAAGAAGGTTTCTATGTTATTTAAGGAGTATTCAGTGTGTTTCACTGAGTTACAACACTTTTCAAAGATTCTAGCTAGTGATGAGACTTCTCATGCTAAACACTTTGAGGATGGGCTTTAGTATGACATATTTACTCTTGTTAATCTCTTTCTCTTACCTACCTTATCTAAAATAGTTAATCAGGATCTTATCACTAAACATAACTTAAGGAATGGAAACATTACTGGGAATAGAGGACCAGTTCCACAGTAGTCCAATAGTTCTTATTGTAGCAGAAAGCGATCCCTCGAGATTTCTTATCAGGGTAGTGGCAGCCAAACTAGCCATTTTGGTATATCCATGGTGTGCCACCAGTGTAGTCAATAGGGGAACCAAATAAATCAGTTTGATAGAGACCCTATGGAGTGTCATGATTATGGATGTATAGGGAATATTCAGATATTTCGTTAAATCTTTCCATCAGCTTCTAGTGAAAAAGGTTCCACACCAACTTCACCTTCAAGGAAAGGTTATTTTATGTCATGTCAGGTGGGGAGTTGGAGAATAACTGGTAGGAATGGTTGAGGAGGATATCGTAAATGGGGTATAAATACTTTTGATCACAAATATCTCTAGTAGAGTAGTTTTGATCATGGTAGTCCAAATATAGCATAGGTCCATGGATCAGGAAAGTTTCATGCATTATAGTTGATACTAGAGGATCAGGATGCATAAACATATACAGTATGAGGTAATATTCTAGTAGCCTCTACTATAGTATCTACTTTATTTGATATAGGTGTTTCACACTCCTTTATCTTCTTATCTATCATGGAAAATCTTGAACTTGAAATACAGTATTACTATGGTGTAATGACCCTAGATACACCATTGAGAGTACGATCAAAGATCATATTCCAATGTAGGGACTATACCCTTGAGGTAGGAATTTAACCTTTCTTGTGGGACCTCTTTATTCTTGAGAATATGGGCTTCAATTTCATTCTTAGTATTGATTGGTTGTTTCTATATCATGCCTTTTTATACTTTTATCCTCATAGGGTATAGTTTACATCCTTGGAGGAAAGAAGTTGTCTATATAAGGGCAAGTGGGATTTTTAGGGTAGTAGAGATAGACCAGATCATCATGGGCTAGGTGGAGTGATCGCCTAGGTTTCCAATATCTTCATGGAGGATTAGGGTTTATATCAAGGTTGAATTCCCTCCAGTATTTGATCATTTTAGGGATATATTTTCCCATGATTTTTATGTCTTACCTCATAAGAGAGGAAATGTTTATGATTACTATAGAGTTGTAAAGGCTAAAATTACTACTAATTTGGTGACCCTTGAGGTCTAGGTTTCCTTGGTTATTACCTTAGAACCTCTTTATTATTAATACCAATACAGGTTTCCTTATTACATCATGGAACCTTCACTATTACTATCATGAGGTGATGTTAGTGTTGGACTTGCCTCATGTGACTAAAATATATATATTTTTTTAAAAGGTTGGGGCCGAAACCTCATTTTTATTAATAAAGCAAAGAAAAGACCTCTTTTAACTGGGTAGAGGGAGACCCATTACATAGCCCGAAGGCCCAGTGGGCTTGTAGCCCATTACATAACCCACATACCCAAATTTTTGGCCCAATTCCCATTCTGTGAATAGTAACCTGACTGCTACAGTACCCACACAGTACCGCCGCCGCTACAGTGCCATGTCGCTGCTACAGTACCCACTGATCAACAGTACTGTCGTTGCTACAGTACCGCTATAGTAATACTACAGTACTACTACAGTACCTTCCCCAATGAGTTTTGAACCCCCATTTTTCAGACACCAGTCGAGGGCTAAAGCAGGTACTTGGGTATTTATGTTACTTTACTATACTTTTATATATTCATTCTTTCACATAGTTTTAGTTTATATTTCATGGACAATATGTTATAGATGTTGTTGGTGGTGTCCTACTAAGATTTATCTCACACCCTATCTGGGTACCAATAGTACTTGGGTTGAATACATGTATTCAGTTATTGACTAAGGGAAGTGTATCACTTTAGAAACTCAATTTCTTTCTTTCTTAGGATGGATTTTGTAGTAGATGATCGATTTAGAGCTTGGGATGACAAGGAAAGTTTTTTGTTTCTTTTTTCTACTTCCGTATAGATTTTTATTCCTACTTACTTGTATCCATTTTTTCAAGATTTACTAGACACATGACATATTTCATCATTAACTTTTGTATATTTATATCAGTTACTTAAGTTTATTATATATTCAATCTACTTCTATTGTACCATATGTTATTACATTGCTTTCACTGCTTATCTTCTATTATATTACATTCATCCATTTTTATACTCTGGGAATGAGGGAACAATATCCCCATAGACACACCTCAATACCTCGCTACTAGTCAGCAACCTCTGGCATTTAGGGAGATGCGCTTGAGGCCTAGTGTCCAATCGGGCTCAGGGAACCATCAGTGGCATCTAGGTCTAGGACATCACATTGAAGGGACTTGGATGATGCATACCATTACTCATTGGGTATGGGCTAGGTATCAGGTTCAATATCATGATGTGAGGTGATGATGTGATTTTGATATGGTGCCAAATAAAGTTTTATTGGGTGTCGTGGTGGAATAATTAACACAAAATGCCCCGATGTGCATGGAGTCATGGTGGTCTGTTTAGAATACAGTGTCTAACATTCTCCAATCACATGTTTATTTTTTTAATTTCACCATTAATACACTAGGGGAATGTGGTGAGACCCTATAGATATGTAATCCTCACACCCTAAATGTGCACCCCACTGCACTTGGGACTTTATGTCTGATTTTATGTTCAGTATAAGTTGTGAAACGAATAAGTATTGGGAATATCATTGGGTATTTTAAGACTAGGATTATATGAGGCTTGATTATGGTATTAGATCCACTTTTATTTTATTTTTGGTTTATTTTTTATTTTTCATCAACCCAATGGGTGATTGGTGATGGTATGATTGTATGACTTCTGCATTCATTTCATTATAGAATTATTTTTTATTGATTTATTCATTCTCTGATTATTTTTTTGAGTTTTATCGATTTTTATATGTTTTATTACTCTAATTTAAGTAAATAGTTTCCCCATTGTATATATTAGGCCCAAACCACTAGCCAGTAGCCTCTGGAATATGGGGGCACACTTGAGGTTGCGGAGCCCTCCGACTCAGATGGTACTCTAGGATGGGGTATTATAAGTGTTATTAGATATTATTTTGGGATTTCTATTTGGGTATATGGTAGATAGGTGGTATGGTAATGTGTTGGAGCTTGTGATGGGCCTCTAACCAATTCATCTTAAAGACTTTTTGGTGGGGATTCCTAGTTAACAGTGGTTTGGGGTTATTGTTCTTGGTTTTTGCAGTTCTAATTGTGTTGTTTATTAAATATTATATGATTATTAGTTTTTTTTATATGTATTTTGATAATGTCCAATTATCAAGAGGCCTATTTTCACTCATAATTCTTATAATGTAGGATTCAAAATATATATGCATGTTTGTGTGTGGTTTATTTTACTCATGAAAGGTTTTTCTCTTTAAGGTTTTAGAAGCAACTTATATGGAATTTAACTATATATCTTATGTGTGGAATTATACTCAATTATTGTATTAAAAAATTATCTCATGATGACATTTCATTATGTTTGGATTATTTTTCTTGTTGAAAACAATGGTTGGAAAATTTCATGCGTTTTCCTGAAAGAAGGTTTGAAGAAGGTGGAAAACTTTTCTAGTGTTTTCCATATTTTATTATATAAAAATTTAAGAAAAATAATTTTTTTCATGATTTCAGGTATGTGGATCATGAAGTCTAGTTCATGAACTTTCAAAAAACATATAAGAAGTTTTTCATCTAGTGAATAGTGAGTTCAAATATGTAGACTATGAAGTGGGTTTGTAGATCACTGAAGGAGTATGCATCCATAAGCTGGAGATTTTTGGGAAACCATGAGGTCAAGTATGTGGTTATAAGGTGGAAAGTTTTTTAGGATGGTAAAGTTGGTTCTTGAAAATAGAGGTTTATTATGCGGTACAGAGTACCATGAAGATAAATTAATACACATTTTAGTTTAAATAAATGGGATAAATATTAATTGTGATTAGCATATTTATCAAAGGGCCTTTATTATAAAAAGTATCCTAAACACATCACTTATATATAGTGAATTCCATTAGAGAGCATTATCACTGGAGAAATTTTTCCAAGTTTGAAAGTTGGTCCATATAATAAGAGTCTATGAAGAGGAATATATGGAATTTTATTTATGTGGTTAGAATATGCAGGGAAGCTCACATATGATGGTTCATAGAGTAGGAGTTCACAAAGGTTATCCATGAAGGAGTGATTATGGTGAATAGTATTCCATGAAGTCAGAGTTTTTTTGTATATTGTTTTCTATGGTTAAGAACATGGAGTATTTTTTTTGAATAATAAGTTCACGAATGAATTTTTCCATAAATCAAGAGTATGTGTTAAATTGGATTTCATCTCTTAGGTAAAAATTGAGATTCATAAAACAATCACATATGTTTGAACCAAATAAATGATGATACATATCATTTAAAGAATGTTTTGGATGAATAGTGTATTCACTTCAATAAATAGAGGAGTGATATTTCAATGTGTGATTGGTTGTAAACTAGGGGGAAAGAGTTTACTCATAACATTATAATAGCAATGAGCTATAGTGAATTTTGGTACATTGTAACATCATATTTGTAATCTACTTATACTAGCTTTGTTAAGGTAAACCAAGTAAAATTTTCACGTGTCATCTATGCTCTCATTTCTAAATTTATATTTTTATATAATAAGAACAGAGAAGAAAGTTTTATTTGATAATGAAACAAGATCAAAGGGGTGGTAGTTTTAATCTATCATGCCCTAATTCACCACCCCCCACCCCATAGGATATTTAATATAGTGGGGGGGGGGATTGGTGATAGAGAAATATATTAATGTTAGTGGTTTACTCTCTTAGTGTAAGTAATGGAAGAAATTAATTGCAAATGAATTATTATCATTGATGGAAACAATTTTAAACAGTAGAAGATTGAGATGCAACACTACTTCTAATCTTAAAGAATAGACGTTTTTACAGTTGTAAATCATGGCATTTTATTAATTATGGAAAATGGTGATTTATCATAAGAAGTATAAATATAATTGTATGTTTATTCCAGATGAATCAATTATTTAGGGGGAGTTGTATACAATACAATATACACAAAGGTGATTTCGTATAAATCCTCAAATTACATGTAGGAAAATCTTATCCTATGAAGTTGATTCTAATGTTTGAGAAGCTAAACTATAGGTTCTATGAAATGAGTATGATTACTATAGTCTTCACCTAAATTAATTTATTAATTCATTCTTTGATCAGGTGAATGTTACTGTGGAGGACATGTGTGGTCTTAGAGAAACCCTCAACAATGTAAAAATATTCAAGCATATCTTGAGAAAATTGACACCCTAGTTCAATCCAAAATACTCTATACTAGAGGATAAAAATCTAAATTATATATAATTGGATAGTTTTTATAGTACTCTTATCATATAAAAGATGATAAATTGGGAAAATAAGGTTGTGGAAAGGGGGAAGTATAAGGTTGTGGAATTCAAAACCATGAAGAAGTTCATAATGGAGAATATAATTGAAGAAGAATGTGTAGATGAATTCATGCCAATCCTTTCCTAAATTTTTAAAATGAAAAAAAGAATGTTTAAAGGTAAACATTCACTCATGTGCTTTTGATGTAGAAATGTTGGGAACATTGTAGTAATGTGTCCCAAGAAGTTTCAAGGTGATAATGAGGATAATGAAATACTCATGAAGAAGTCTTCAAAAAATGTTAAATGTAGGATAAGAAATAAGTGTAACTTATTCAATAATAAGAAATTGTTTTCATAGTAATATAAATTTTTAGAATAATGCAAGGAAGAATAAATTGAAGACTGCATTAATAATAGAGAAAATGATATGGTGGTTGGTTTGGGGAATTTCTAGACAATAGAATAGAGCGACGATAGTAAAGGATGAGTGGAAGGAAATTTTGATCTCCAAGTCAAACTTGAGGATACTATTAAATATATAGTTGTTTGGAGAGTTAAATATAAGAAATCCAATATAGTGGTTTATGATTCCAAACTCTATGTGTAGTAAAAAAAATCGGAGAAGTTTGAGTTGAAGGAAAAAATTAAAAAGATCAAATATATAAAGCCAGAAAACTTATAGAAAGTTGTTGTGTAAAATCTCAAAGTTGAAGAACTAGTCAAGGTTATAAATAGTTTTACTAAGATAGTAAAATATAATTTAAAATGTATCAAAGATCTTGATGATTAATTCTTCAGCTTGTAGTAAAAATCATAATATCGGGGGAGACTCTTGACTCTTAGTAAGACATCAGGAAAAACGATAACACAAGTGATAGGGAGAGTGAAAGTGGATCATGTGGCTATATAAAAATAAGAAAAGGACTATCAGAAAAAGAAAAATTCATATGTAAATTACAAGTCTTATTTGAGGATTGATCATAAATAGAATGTAGTGGTGGTTGAAGTTAGATCACAAACACCCTCTTTGAAGTTGAAAGTTCATTTGGGTTTAACTCAGAATCAGAATATTCAGATAACCCAATGGTAAAACAATTATGTAGTAATGAAATATAATAACTCCTCATGTATTAGGTGTAATTTTTTGTAGAAAGATGAAAAATTACCAAAATGTTTGTTTCATAGCTAAAAGATACCGCTGGGAACAAGGAAAACATAAGAACCCAAGAAAATATCAGTATTCTAGAGATTATTTTTATACTCATTGATTATGGTGTAGTGTATTTGGACATATATCTAGTTATTACTCATTGAAAATATAGTGTAATGTTCCAATAAATACTCAAAGTGATCATATAGAGAAAATAAAGGAATCATCAAGAAAGATGAAAACACAAAATTGATTTATAGAATTGAAAGATGAATTTGTACCATCATACTCAGAAGAATATAAATTATGTAAATCAAAACTATATGTGAAGCAAAAAAATATTTATCAAAAATAAAATAGCTAAGAATATAGTGGTTTTATAGATTTACCAAAAAGCATCTGATCATATTGGTGTGTGGATCCTTGATGGTGGATGCACTTCCCACATGATGGGGAATAAGTTACTTATCACAGTAATTAAAAATGACAAGGAAGGTTTCATCATATTTGGAAATTATGAAGGCCTAAATATTATTATCTCAAGAACAATAAAGTTTTAGGGAAAAGATATGAGACAAGTAGTTGTCTTAGTTTTTTAAGTTCTTAGTCAAAACTTTCTTAGTGTTATTCAATTGTGTGACTCAAGGTATGTAATAAATTTCACTAAGAATACTAGTATATTCAAAATAAATCATGGTGTACTTGTTATTTAGGGGAAGTTAATGAAGGGGAATATATACTTTTTAGTGGTGAAGAAGATATATTCTTTCTATCCAAGGAAGAATAAAATCAATTGTGGTTTGGACAACTTATCCATTTGATCCAATCAACCTTGGAAGATCTGGTGAAAAGTTATGGATATAGAGATCTCCCTAAGATATCATGTGATCATATACACATGTGTGATGCCTTTCATAAATGGAAGAACAATCAAAATAAAAACAATGAGAAAGATAAAAAAGTAAACAAAAGTGCTTAAATTGGTTTATATTGATGTGTGTGGACCCATATCACTCATATTTATTAATGGGAAGGGATACTACATTCTTTTCATTGATTATTATAGTAGGATGGCATGGATTATGGTCATCAATCATAAATATAAAGTGTTTAGTTTCATAATACACTATCTTAGGGAGACTAAAAATATTATTTGATTGAAAATTCTTTAATTAAAAAACCGATAATGGTATGAAGTTAACTAATATCAAGTTAAATAATTGTCTCTAGAAACAATGAAAAAAGCACTAAGTTTTAATTATGAAAACCCCCTCAACAAAATGGTGTGTTTGAGAGGAGAAAATGAATTATAAAGAACATGGAAGGAATGATACATATTAAAAATATCAACTCGAGAAGTTTTGGAAGGAATTATTCATTAAATAAGTCAACATTTCTAATAGATATTTTTTGTATTTGACAATAAAATACTCTGTATGTGTTATGATATGAAAATAAGATGAAAATTATATATTTAAAATATTTTTAAGTATGTGTTTCATTATCAATATGGTGAAACATAGGAAATTTTAATCCCAGGGAGATGAAGGGATATTCCTAGAATACTCAATAAAAATAAAAGGTTATAAATTCTTTGATAAGTGGTTAGGAAAGGTTTTTAAGATCAATTATGTTAGTTTAATGGATAATGATTTGGATATCCAAAAACAAGATGAGTAGTTTCCCAGAAATATTGATGAGAAGGTTAGTAACTCAGGGAGAGAATAAGTATTAAATGTTGATTTATAAGAAGATGTTTATTAAGAGAAGGGTGATTTCAAACCTATTTCTACATAGTCTCCAAAGTTTGAAGCTAAAATTTATTGTTAGAATATCATCGATGAACATAAAATTCAAGATCAAACTAATAGAATGAATTATCTTAAAAAAACATTTTTTTATCATCAGTATAGCCAAAAGTTTTTTAATAAATAGTTGGAGATGAGAATAGGGTTCAAGTGATTAATGAAAATATTTAACAAATAAAAAATAATACTTGAGATATGGTTTTTAGGAAAGTAGATAATAATTTCATTGGGACCAAATGGGTTTTCCATAACAATATTAATAAAGATGACATGCTAATTCAACAAAAAGCATGAATTTTGTGAAATAGATACTCTTACATTGTAGAAATCAATTTTTATGAGATATTAACACTCATGGAAATGATAGAGACAATTTGATTATTCCTATCTATGGTGGTGAAAAGAAAATTCAAAATTTTCTAGAAGTATGTCAAGTAATCATTTCTAAATAATGTTCTAGAAGAATATATGTACATTGAATAGCTAGATTCTTTTCTTATTCATGAATATGAGAATAAATTTTATCGGATGAATAAGTCTCTTTATGGGATAAAGTAAACACTAATAGCATTGTATTTAAGGTTGGATCAATACATGAAGAAGCATAGATTTCAGTGTAGTGGAGTTGATTACAATATTTATGTCAATAATGAAAGTGATCAAAGGATGATGATGTTGGTGTATGTTTAAAACATAATATTTGGAGTATCAAATGAATCAAAGTGAAAACAATTTGATAAATTCATGAAGTGTGATTTTAAAATTTCATTGATTGGTGAATTAATGTTTTCCCTTATTCTGTAGGTGATATAAGGAAGGGATGGAACATTTATTTCTCAATATAAATATTTCAATAAGGTTCTAATATAATTTAGAATGGAGTATTCTAATGAGATGAAAAATTTTATTTCTACCTAGATGAAATTTTCAAGAGATAAAAATGGAAATGTGTTAAATGTCAAAGAATATAGGAAAATCATTGGAACCCCATGTACTTAATAGCACCGCATATTAATATGTTTTTTTACACATGATAGGAGAAAAAATATCAATGTAATCCTAAATAAAAAAACATGCTTATAATAAATAGAATACTAATATATATTAAAGGAAAAGTGAATTTCATATTTCATTACAATTAAACATACAAATAAGAGTTTTTGGGAAATATAGATGATAATTAATCTGGTTTAGCTAATGATAGAAATTAAACATCATGTGGTGTATTCTACCTTTTTATATTGTGTATTTATTAGATAAGAAAGAAATAAGATTGTATTTATATGGGCATTATAGAAGATGAGTATATTGCATCACTCAAGCATGTATACAATTATTTTGGATAATAAAGTAGTTTTAAGACATGGGAGTTAGAGTGAAGTCTCCAATTGAAATCAATTATGAAAATTTAAGTTCTATAAATATTATAAAAAATTATTTCCATCACTCAAGAACAAATCTCATTGAAATCAAATATCACTTTATGAAGGATAAAGTGTAACATGGGTTGGTAAGATTGGGGTATATACCAAATGAATGTCAAGTGACATACATCATGATAAAGCCCTTACCTATGAAAGGTTTTGAATGGCATAAATTGGCTTTTGGAGTCCATTCAACACCCCACATTTGAACAATGTAGATGCAGGACTCCCACTTCTAGAGGTATATTTTTAATTTCCATATATGTTGATCAGTCTTCTTTTACCTATTTTAGATCACAAAGAAGTAACCTTTCAGATCATTAACAAATAGGTGGAATCTTTTTGATGAAGGAGGAAAAGTGATTTTTAGGGGGATAGGGGATAGCTATTCCATTATGAATTATAGAGAGCAAGGATAAATACATGTTTTTTTAATCATGATGATGTTTAGGTTATTTAGTCATTAAATATATATTTTGAAAGAATGGTTAATGGGTTTTTGATTCAAGTGGTTTATGATACATGGTTGAATCAGTGGTCTTCTAATGAAAAAAATTCTATCAATCAAAAATATCAATTGGAATTGTATTTCAAGAATAGTCATTATCGACAAATATTCATCAAGTGAAATAAAGAAGGAAGAGTGTCACGACCTGTCCCAGTGGGGCATGTGTCGCAACTCCCCAAACCTGCCTCCAATAGGCCAGGGGCTGGTGACTAGCACTGAGTAGGCATGTTACTAACATGGGAGGCATTTCCTAAGTACATGTACACACACACACATCTCCAAGCCCACAAATGATGAAATTTAAAAACCAATAAGGAACAAAATTCATGCATACTAATAAACCCAACCAATAGAGTACAATAGAAAGTAAAGTGCGGAAAAGTAAAATGGGCCAGAATACAAGACCAACAAAAGAAATATTCTGTAAACTACAAATTCTAACCTATAAATAAGATAGGTATTGGAACTACTACTTGAATTCATAGGAACACCTTGTCCTGTATGTAAATCACAAACCTATTTCTGGTCCTGGTATTACCTAGGATATTTCAAAAGGTCGCTTGTATTCATAAGACATGACACGTGCGGGAGAATCCCATGCAGGGGTGAGTATAACAATACTCAATAGGACACCCTGAAAAACACAAAGAAATAAACAAAATAAAGGTAAATTCAAATCTACATAGTATATTTATATAGTATATATAACAAGAATATATATAGATATACTCAAAACCCAAACCCATAATCTAGAGTAAGTCACAATGACTGCATACCCATGATAGGGATTTAGGATGAAGATTACATGAAGCACTCATCCGAGAGAACTCACTCCCGAGTCTGATAGCCTTAATGACGTCTTTCTGAGAAGTATTGTTCATAAAAACTTCCATGAGAGATAGATACACTAATAGATCTAAAGAGATAATATAATACAATCATTCCGAGAGAACTCACTCCATGAGTGGGGAAGATAGTGATACATAGATGAGGATCATTGTCTGGGTCATGGTGTATACCACAACTCATCCAAATTTTCTTTCTATGTAGTGGATTGGAATATGGTAGGATTGTTTTCATCGATAACCTGAATCTACTTAGCCCATATGAAGGGATAGAGGATCTTGCTCTGGGCCTCTTAGAGGGGACTCCTAACTTTATCCAAAAAGTCTTGTTGAAGCAGGTCATACTCATGTGGATAGGAAATGGTACCAACTAACCTTCAGGGGAATGAGTAAGGGGAACCAAACCAAATGAAAATTTTACAATATATAGTGTACAAGGAGATAAATCTATTTAGAAAATATCACACAGTGTGTAGAAGCATCACACATCGTGTCCCTTGGCCCCAGGTACTGCCCATGTACAACAACCTTAGTTAGAAGACATGTCCTATAGAAATGGAATACAGGGCATGTAGAGAAGGTCGCATGTCATGTACTACTATTTAGGGTCCACCCCATGTATGTTGTCCATGTTCTAGTACATGTATTCAACCCGTGTTCATCTACCCATGTACTGGTACACATGGTAACCTATGTAACCGACCTAGGTCTGGTCATGTGGTGGAGTACATGCCGTGTACTCCACCCTGTGTCCATGTATCCTGCAAGATACATGTCGATCCTTGGGTAAGGACTCACATGTCGTGTGATAGGTATCACATAATGTGTGACACTATTCTACTTCTCGAAACTTTAGTCACCTCTCAGTGGGTCCCAAACACCATGTGTTCCGAAACACACGCTGTGTTCATCGGGATTTTCTAGAATGGTTGTTTTTCCTCCGTATGCCTTGGTTGATTCTACAGTGTTTGATCCAATGATACGTTTACTTAGAAACAAAAGATCTAGGTTCATATTACTATTGAAACACCGAATCGATAGGTTTAGAGCCTTCGATTGGCTCTGAAAACCCATTCTGATCATCCACATGAAAGTCACACGAAGAATCATATCTCCAAAAAACCTTCGATCCATCTGAATCCATCATCGTCACACCTCCTCTAGGTCTTCAGGAGGTTGGATCTCTGATTTTGGACCATTGCATCAAGAAATGGAGTTGAAACAATTATCTGTTCATTATCCCATGAAAACCTGAAGAACACGAAGAACATATGGGAGAAAAGCATAATTGAACAACCCAAGGAATGAAACTTGGTCATTGTTCATTTTGGGCTCAATCCATTCTGTTATAATGATCAAGATAACAATAAAGAATAATCATAGTGATAGTCATCCCTAAATCCTCATAATTATAACCCTCCCGGAAGAATGATCAAACCACGGGTCAACCTATTCATGGGTTGATTTGTGTTTGTCATTTAATCAAAGAATGGGGAAGAGAGTGAATTTAAACAACACTCCCTACCTCAGGGTTGGATCACTCATTGAAGAAGGTTGATCTTCATGCCGCTTCCGTTGGAGATACTCATCAAAACAGCATTTGTTGATCTATGATCCAAGGCTCCTTCATTGTTTTCTATCGAGATAATTCTATAGGTTCTCTCAAGAGCCTCCAAGAAGTTTTCAAGGGTTATGAGCCTAACCATGGGATCCTTATTGTTTAAAATAAGAAAATTCATCGTTGCGTCACTGTAATGTTAAAAATAAAATAAATTCTTAATTTATTTTATTTCCTTAAAACATAAAGAAATTAATTTTTTCAGCCGATCTACACTGACCGATGTTAGGCCTTTTCTAAGGTAAAGTGGATACTCTGAATTCAATAGTACCCTCAAATTTCTAATATAGTCACCCATTTAGAAGTTATTCTATATTTTCAAGTAAACATCTTGTGCATGGTATTTAATATATTTCAAACATTTATTCTAGGCACATCTGGCCTTATAATTTCATGTCATCTCATCTCCTCATCTCTAATTAATTCTATATAATATTTAAAAATAATACAAAAAAAATATGAGACATTACATTCTCCCCACCTTAGATCTTTACGTCCCTAAAAATCCAAAACAAAAGGCTATACAAAGAGATGTAGGTACTTCGCATAAATATAATACTCCTTCTCCCATGTTCTCTCCTGGAGATTCACATGCTACTACTAAACACACACCAAGATAATCACTCTCCCACATAGGATCATGTCCTACTGAACCTAGATCTCCACTAGGTACTTAGAAAAGATCTCTCTATCATAAATGTCCAACTATACCTATTCGATGATGTGCGATGGGTCATGTACATAACTTCTTAGCATCAACATGTGGAATAAATCTTATACATATTGTAACTATTATGGTAGAGCTAAGTGATACGCCACCTTGCCAACTCTACGTAGTATCTGAAAAGGGTTGATGAACCTCAAAGATAACTTGTCACCCCAGTCAAATATCCTCAACCCTCATTGAGGTGAGACCCTAAGGAAGATATGGTCCCCTTACTCAAACTTTAGAGGTATTAATTGTCTATAAACATAAGACTTATGTCAGCTTTGTGCAGTCTTCATCCGATCCTGGATGATTTTCTCTTTATCGGTAGTATCTCGTACCAACTCTGGAACCATGAGAGATGACTCTCCTAATTCAGTCCAGCAAAGTGGTGTCTGGAAGGTTCACCCATATAAATCCTCAAATGGTTCTATACCAATGGTGGAGTGGTAGCTGTTTTTTTATGCAAACTCCACCAGTGGTATGTGGTCCTCCCAACTACGACTAAATTCCAATATGCAGGCCCATAACATGTCCTCCGGAACCTGAATGGTCCTCCCTGTCTGGCCATCTGTCTGGGGATGAAATACTGTTCTCAATCATAATTGAGTCCCAAACACCTCATGTAATCCCTTCCACAACCAGGATGTGAAATGAGCATCATGATCTGAAACTATCGCTGATGGGACTCAATGAAGCTGAATTATCTCCTGCACATAGAATCTTCTGAATCCCACTACTAAAATCTATTCTCAAATAACCAGGAAGTGGGCCAACTTGGTGAGTCAGTCGACGATCACATAGATGGAATCGTGTACCATGGATGTACATGGTAAAACCATCATGAATTACATTTATATTCCATCCCACTTCCATTCTATCACCTCAAGTGGGTGAGCTAATCCCACTAGAACCTAGTGCTTAGCCTTCACCTGCTTTCACATAAGGCATCAAGAAATGAACACTACCACTACCTTGTCATCAATGTCCACCAAAACTAACGTCAGTGGTCTTCGTACATCTTTAAAACACCAGGGTGTACCACAAAAGGGGATGTATGAAACTCTCTTATAACCTCTTCCCGAAACTCTACTGGTACAACTATACATCCCTTAAAAAGGACAACATGATCCCCACCTTGTGAATATCCATCAGGAGCATGCCATGAGGATATTTGAGCATGTAAGGTCCCATAGTCAGTATCCCCATGTTGTGCCTCCCTGCCTCACTGTAGGGGTGGAAGGGTGACAACCATCAACTGGAGGTAAGCTGCATTATCTCTATCCACGAAGGATAACTATAATGAGCCCAACTGCTCTGATGCATCATTCAACAGATATGAACTAGATCTTCGACTGAGATCATTTACCACCACGTTCCCCTTCCCAAGAGTATAGAAAATCTCAAATTCATAATCCTAGAGGAACTCTATCCATAACCTCTACCTCAAGTTCAGATCCTTTTGAGAGAAGATATACTTGAGACTCTTATGGTCAGAGTAGACAAAAACAGCTCTCCCGTCAGGTAGTGTCACTACATCTTCAACGTGAATACTACTGCTACCAACTCAAGATCATGGGTTGTGTAGTTATACTCATGTGGCCTCAAATAGTGTGAACCATAGAAAATCACTTCTTTCCTCTGCATCAAGACACAACCAAGTCCAGTTCCTAATGCATTGTATAACACAACTCACTCAATACCCTCCTCCAGCAGTCTCAAGATTGGACTGCTCATCAAACTCTACCGCAACTGCTGGAAATCCTATTGGAAATTCTACATACACACGAAAGGTATCCCATTTTTGGTTAAAGCTATCATCGATGCTGATATCTAAGAGAAATAAGGGTTGAATCTTTGGTAATATCCTGCCAGTCCAAGGAAGCTTCACACCTCTATCACGCTTCTAGGTGGCTCCCATGCTAGCATTGCATCCACCTTGATCGAGTCCACTAAAACTCCATCTATTGAGAGAACATATCATAGAAAGTGGACCTCCTGAATCTAGAATTATAACTTTGATAGTTTTGTATAAATTTTGTGCTCTCATAGTATGTACAGAACTATCCATAGGTGTCTCGTGTGCTCCTTCTCAAATGCCAATTACACAAGGATGTCGTAGATGAAGAACACTACAAACTAGTATAATTATGGCTAGAAGATCCAGTTCATGAGACCCATGAAAACTACATAGAAGTTTTTCATTTAAAAGGGAATCACCAAGTACTCATAATGACCATAGCAGTATCTGAAATCTATCTCTGGTATAACCTTGTCCCATACTTGCAGCTGGTGATAACCCAACCTGAGGTCAACCTTCTAGAACCAACGTGACACTCTCAACTGATCAAAGAGGTCATTGATCCTCGACAGTAGATAATTTTTCTTCACCATTACTTGGTTCAAGCTCTGGTAATCCATTAAAAATCTCAAGATCCCATATGCCTTATTGGAAAACAAAACAGGGGCCTCCCAGGGTGAAAAACTGGGTCTCATGAATCCCTTCCTCTAAAAATTATCCAACTTCACCCTTATCTCACAAAGATCTATAGGATACATATAATATGTTGGTGTGAATATTGGTGTCTTCCTAGGGTGTAAGTAGATGCAGAAGGCGATCTCTTGGTGGGGAGGTAATCCTGGAGCATCTTTTGGAAATAAATCCTCGTAATCTTCCACTACTACTGGGAACTGGAATCTCACAACATCTACTACTCTGAGGGTAAGGCTATCCAAATCATGAGTGATCAGCTACACCCTCATGTGCATTAGCCCCTCCTATGCTTCCTAGTTCTCCTTTTCACCAACAATGTAAATCCTCATGTCATCGTTGCAGACACACTACACCCTTCACCTAAAAAAATCAATCTGGACATGGATCGATGATAGAAATTCCATATTGAGAATGAAATCATAATTCCTTGACACTACCACTAAGAGGTTACAACCTAAAATCTAACCTCCAAGGTTATGATCACATTTTCAGTAAAGATGTACAATCATCAAGTCTCCTCCCATGGGCATCCCCAAGTGTAAGGGTTGAGTCAATGGTTCTATCAAAATCTCAAGTTCTCACACAAGGTTTGTTGAAAGGAAAGAATGACTAGAACCTATGTCTCTAATTACGTAAGCTAAGGTAGAAAAGTCATATATTATACCTTATATCATCCCTGGATTCCCTAGGTTGTATGCATCGACTGCATGTAGATGCCCCTACCCCTATCCTACAGCTCTCTAAGCCTGGTGTGGTCCACCTGGGGGTGGTGGTGGTAGTATGTCAAAACATATTCCACCTCCTGTAGCTCTCCCTGATCCTCTACCACATCTACCACCTAGAGGATCTATCTCCTCCACTCGTTGCCTATGCCTCAGTGGTCCATCCACTTCTTCCCTATCAGAAACTCGACAGGTTGGAAAATATCTAGCAACATGTCCACTACCATTTCATGTGTATAATCACCTCTCTCTAAGATGATTGGATCCAGCTTGAGATCCCTATACTATAAATCCCTTATCCTGGGACCTCCTATGACATCTCCCACATCCCAATCCCTATGTCTGATGTTGGCTCCCCATTGTTGAGGTCTATACACCTATTAACATTATTATGACTACTATTGGTTGTCTCTGCTCAGCCAAGAAGCTCTCTACCATCAAAGCTCTCTCAAGTACTCCAGTATAAGTCAAAATAAAAATAGGTATGAAACTGGATCGGATGTCCAGTCATAGACCTCGTTCGAAGGTCTGATCCCTAATATATTAATCCCAAACCATATTCATAGAGTACCAAGAGAGGTTGTGAACCTCAATGATTAGTCATCCACCTTTATACTACCCTACTATAACTGAAGAATCTCATGTACACGCACTGTTCTCAGCGTAAGTGAAGATAACTTCTCTCTAAAGAGACACATGAACTCTATCTATGAAGGAGTCACCTTGTAGTGAGTTTGTGTTGTCAAAATCTACCATCACCCTGCAGAACCATGAATAAGGTTCTCTTCTAGGATCACCATCTATTTATATAGTGTAATCACTAGATGGGAAACCCTAGTCACCACATCATGTTAGTCCTCAGTCACTTAGGGGTCATGATCTCCTCAAAACCTAAGGGGTATATGTATATGAAACTCAAGGAGTGTTCTCAGCCTAAGATCCTCATTTACTAGTACAACAAGTACCACATGCTACTCCACTAATAGTGGTAAAGATGGTTCACCACCTAGAGGTAATGCTTAGGTAAATGTCCCTTGTATTGAATCCTCTTCACTGAGGGGGTCACCCTCCTAATCAAGCTAATAAATCCTAGCTGGTATACATCGAGGAGGAATCCTAAAAGAAACAAGATGTACCATGGTCAATGAGTATATCTGGATAGATGAATCAAGAAGGATAGGGAAACCACAACCCATTCATATATGATTCATGTAACATTTTTGTTTCCCAACAACTAGTGTTATCATGTATCAAGTAGAAAAATAGGTTATCAGAGTCCTAGTGTATGGATACATCGGCCACCCACACCAAAACTGGAGTCCTTAACCTAAAATATGAGCTCAAAAAACTTAATACTATTTCTGTAAACCAACCTCATAGACTCCCAGTCCTTGGGTAGAATTTACCACCTCTAATACCACTCTATCATGACCTATCCTAATGGGGATCATTCTGTGACTCCCCAATACCACCTCTAATAGGCCATGGGCTAGTGACTAGCACTGAGTAGGCATGTCACTAATATGGGATGCATTTCCTAAGTACCTGTACACACGCACAAATCGCCAAGCCCACAAATGATAAAATGTTAAAACCACTAAGGAAAAAAAATTCATGCATACTATTAAACCCAACCAACAAAGTACAACAAAAAGTAAAGTGTGGAAAATTAAATTAGGCTAGAATACAAGCCCACAAAATTAAAGAGTTTGCAAACTAAAAATTCCAACAAGTAAATATGATAGGTACTGGGACTGCTTATCGAATCCATAGGAACACCTAAGCCTATATAGAACTCACAAATCTTTGTCTGGTCCTAGTCCACCCTAGACTTCATCAAAAGGTCGCTCGTCTTCACAAGACACAACACATGCAAGCAAATCCCATGCAGGGGTGAGTATAAAAATACTCAATAGAACACCCCAAAAACCACAAAGAAATACACAAAGTAAAGGTACATTTATCTCTACACATTATATGTATACAATACATATAATAAGAAAATATCCAAATATAATCAAAACCAAGACTTTTATTCTATAGGTAATCCACCACAACCACATACCCATGCTAGGTATTCGGTATGAAGATTCTATGAAAACCTCATCTGGGAGAACTCACTCCTAATTCTAATAGCCTTGATGCCATCCATCTGAGAAGTAATATTCATCAAGAAAGTCCATGAGAGAGAGTTACACTGATAGATATGAATAGAGAATACAATACACTCATTCCAGAAGAACTCACTCCTTGAGTGGGGAATATCATGATACATGGATGAGGATCACTACTAGGGCCATGGCGTATACCACGACTCATCTGAATTCACCTACAAAGTAAAGAACCAACATCTGATAGGATTAGTTGAACCAATAACCTGACTCTACATAATTCACAATAATAGAAATAAGATCCTTCTCCATGCCTCTCTAAGGGGACTCCCAACTCTATCTAGAAAGTACTATTGAAGGATACTCTTATGGATAGAAAATGATACCAACTGACCTTCAGGGGAATGAGAAAAGGGAAACAACCCAAACAAAACTTGTTCAAGATATAGTGGACCAGAAGGTAAATCCATATATAAAAGATTACATGGCATGTAGAAGGGTCACACTCCATGTCCCTTAACCCCAGATACTGCCCATGTACAATGGCCTGAGTCAGAAGAACATGTCAGGTGGAAACAATATACACTGGATGTAGAGAAGGTCACATGATGTGTCTAACTATATGGGGTCTTACCCATGTATTCTATCCATGTTCTAGTACATGTATTTAACCTATTTTCATCTACTTGTGTACCAGTACATGGGGTATCCCATGTTACTAGCCTGTGTCTCGCCGTGTGGTGGAGTACATGTTGTGTACTCCACCCATGTCCATGTATCCTTTAAAATACATGCCGAGCCTCAGGGAAGGGTGCACATTCCATGTGATAGGTTTCACATGCTATGTGATAGGTGTCACATTCTGTGTGATAGGTGTCACATGTTGCGTGACACTCTCACACTTTACAAAACCCTAGTTTGCAATCAGCAGGGCCCACACACTATGTGTTTTGAAACACTCATCATGTTCATCGAGATTTTATAGAAAGGTCATTCTTCCTAATCAAGAGTTGGATGATTCTATGGTGTTTCATACGATGATTTTTTCACCTCGAAACTAAATATCCATGGTCATATTTCCATGGTAACACCGAATTAGTAGTTTTCTGGCATTTGATCGGCTCTGAAAACCCATTCCGATCATCCGCATGAAAGTCACCCAAAGAATCGTATATTCCGAAAGCCTTAAATCAATATTTATATATCGTTGTCTCACCTCTTCTAGGTCTTCATGAGGTTGTATATTGGATTTCAAATTTTTGTTCCAATAAATGGAGGTGCAACAATTATCCATTCATTATCCCGCAAAGAACATGAAGAACATGAAGAACATGAAGAACATAGGGAAGACAAGCACAATTGAACAACCCAAGGAGAAAAACTTAGTCTTTTTTTCATTTTGGAATCGATCCATTCTATTAGAAAGATCAGTATAAAAATCACGAGTATTAATAGTCATAATCATCCCCAAATCCATGCAATTAAAACCCTCCCACAAGAACAATCAAACTATGGGTCAACCTGTTTGTGGGTTGATCCATGTTAATCGTTTAATCAATGAATGGTGAAGAGAAGTAATTTAAACAACACACCCTATATCAGGGTTGGATCATTCATCAAAAAAGGTTGACCATTACATCATTTTCATTGCTGAGACTCATCAAAACAACATCCGTCGATCTATGATTCAAGGACCTGTCATCGTTTTCCGTCAATAGAATTCTCTAGGTTATCTCCAGAGCCTCCAGAAAGTTTTCTAGGGTTATGAGAGTAACCATAGGATCTTTATTATTTAAAATAAGAAAAAACATCATTGCATCTCCATAACATAAAAAATAAAATAAATTCTTAATTTATTTTATTTCCTTAAAATGTCCAAAAATTAACTTTTGTAGCCGATCTACATCGACCGATGTTAGACCTTGATAGAGTAAAGTTTCCACTCTAAACACAACAACACACTTGGATTTATGATTCGAGTATAAATTTAGAAGTTATTCCACTTTTTTATCAAAACCGCTCACACATGATATTTAATATATTTTAAACATTTATTTCGGGCACACTGGGTCTCAAAATTAAATGCTGTCTCAATTCCTGGTCCCAAATTAATTCCATATAATATTTAAAAATAATACACAGAAAAATCAAAGACATTAAAAAGTGATTATTTGATGAACTTTTCATGTTACTCTTTTTCCTATATCTTCCTTGTCTCTTGTGCGATTAGAGTACTATTTAGTAAGTCATTGATCACTATCTAGATTCATAATGTTATTAGTGGTTAAATATAAAATTTAATTTTTAAAAAATAAAGATTTAAAGTATTTTTGAAGCATTGTAAGCAAACCCAAAGGGATAGATTGTTGAGAAAAAAATCCCTTAGGATTACATTTTAGTACTTTTTATTGATGTGTTTGTTGAAAATAATGGTTGAAAAAGTTTCATTGTTTTCCCAGAATAAGGGTTCATGAATGTGGTGAATTTTCCCAATTTTTTGCCATATTTTTGTATGTGAAAATCCCTAGAAAATAAATTTTCCATGAGTTCCAGTATATAGACCATGAAGTAGAGTCTTAGGATAGTGAAGGAAGTTCATGGAAAATAAAAGGAAGTTTGTGGATGGTGGACTGTGAGTTTAAGTACATAAATAATAAAATGAGGCCACAAAGCATCAAAGAGAGTATGCAATCATAAGGTAGAGATTTTTGGACACCCATGAGTTTGAGGATGTGGTTATAAGGTGTAAAATTTTAGATGACCATGAAGTTGGTTCTTTCACCATATGATCAATAAATTTGTACATGGTACCAGGAAGTTGAAGTATTACACATTGTGAAGGGATTAATAGTAATTGTGATCATTAAATTTTTCAAAGGGCCTTTCCTATAAAAGAGCCCTTAATGACTTCATTTAGTGAGAGTAAATTTTTCTAGAGGTCATCATCCTTAGATAAATTTGGATAAGTCCAAAACTTGGGTCACAAAGTGATAGTATGAAAAGGGGAGTACAAGGAATTATATCTATGAGGTTGGAGTATGTGGGGAATCTCACATAGGACAGTCCATAAATGAGGGTTTTATGGAGGTTTTCTGTCATGACCTGTCCCCCGGGGCCTGTGCTATGACTACCCCAATCCCACCTTCCATAGGCTAGGGGCTAACAACTAGCACTGTAAAGGAATATCCCTAAAACCAGGAAGGAATTTGCTTTTAATCTCCAAACTCACACAATCCAAGAACACAATAAGATACAAGCACAAAGTAAACTATATAGTAAATAGGGTGAGTACAGTAAGTAAAGGGGGCTAGAATACAAGACAAACTGGAAAGTACAAGTAAAAATAAAAACAACTCCTATGAACACCTGCCAAGGATCCTACCTGAATGGTAGGTATAGCTCTCGAACAGTCATCTCTGCGATACGTATCATTTAATGGTCCACCTCTGATCAGCCTCTAGTCCTGGCACCCTCAGCCTTGATCAATGTTTTCCATCGTCTGCATAAGACACAACAAGGTGCGGGCATATCCCGTGTAGGGGTGAGTATAAAAATACTCAGTAGGGACCCCAAGACCCCCGAAGGTCTCTCAAAATCCATGAAGGATAAACCACCAAGAAACACCATGTTCACAAGCATGAAACCAACAGTCAACCCTACTTAGGTATATGCCCATACATATACCTAAGTTATCAAGTATACCCATCTCGTTCATGAGGAAACACAAGGCCCAACTCTATAGCCAAAATCACAACTGTTCCACGAAGGAAAGAATACCATGATGGTAACACCACAAAGGTAAGTACCCCAAAGGTAACTCCACATAGAAGAATACCACAAAGGTATCACCACACAAAAGTGTACCACAAAGGTAACACCACATAGAAGAATATCACGAAATAATCACCACACAGAAGTGTACCACAAAGGTAAAGACTCATCTCATACCAGACATAACTTAAGTATAGAAGTACATATGATTAACCAAAAGCTAGATCATCTTATTCTGTTTAGTAGCACTACTTCTGACCCACACAAGATCGATAGGTAACTAACCCCCGCTAACCCACATAGGATATGACCCACACAGGATTGGTATGCGCTGACACACATAGGATCACTGAGCACTGACCCACACAGGATCTGATAGAAGCTGACCCACACAGGATCCGAAGATGATCCACACAGGATCTAAAGATGACCCACACAGGATATGAAGATTATTTAAGTACAACCAGCGACAGGGTTCCCGCACTAAGATCTCTTGATTCCAGGAGGATCCACTCCTTAAGAAATTGGTTGATACATCAACTACCATGAAGAAGTATCAATAATGTCTGTCACATCATAAGAGACCCAACGCGACAGACAACACATCAATCGGACGCCCGGTCTATAAGTTATTAGCATTTCCGTTTTGAGGGACTGGTTCGGGTTCGATCCAACCTATATTTACTCCAACTTTATCCAAAACTCAATTTGAGTATACCAAAAGGATCATCTCGATCCAAGGTTTCTAGCACCACAAAAAGTTCTTCAAACGGACGTCCGGTTCTCAAGATATGGCCAAAAAGGCGTTTCTGGGTCCAGATGGGCCCGGGTCCAGTCCGACTCGGCCCGGTCTGAGTCCGGCTCGGATGGGTTGGACTACAGTGGGCCCTAAAAGTTGGGCCTTAGTCTGGCCCAAACCACAAAGGGGTGGCCCAGCCCGCGGGCCGTGGTCCGGCCCGACCCGCAAAGGGGCGGCCCAGCCCGCTGGGCGCGGCCCGCTCGACTGGGTGTGGTATGCTCGGCTGGGTGCAGTCTGATGTGGAGGGCCCCACCCTAGAAACCACCCAGGGGGAGGCCCCCACTATATTCCTGAACGGCGTAAGGGATGTTTGGTTCTAGCCATCCCGGCGGTGCCATGTGGCGCCGCCTACTGGCACGCGGGACCTGCCAGAGCGGGTCCTACTCGGTGCGACGCGACTGGCCGTCTCCCCTTTCTAGCAGCACCTGTGTGCACCACTACTTCCTCCACGACCGTCCGAGTGATGACCGCCCTCCAGGTGCACCGCCGTGGATCATCAGAGACTACCTCTTCCTCTACCGGTAGCGCGGACGCGCGCCACCCCCGTTTCTACGCGGTCGGTCGACGTGTCGGCCACCACTCTCATTCACTGTGGCCGACAGGCCATGAAATCTTTCAATAGTGCGGTTGCACCGCTGCTACCATCACAACCGGCTAGTGTGCTGGCCGCCACCTTTACCTTGCCAGCGTCAGTCACCGGCGACGTGGTCGGGTCCGCTCAACCCGTCGATCCGCCCGTGAAGAACATGACAAGAATGAAGTAGCGGAGAGTTTGGGCCACTTCGTTTATCCCGCACCCTCCACATTAAATCAATATCAGGAGGTTCATAGATTGAAAAAAATGATTCTCCATGAAGAAAAAAAATGAACAATTTCCCTACCACGATCATTCGTTGGAGATGGCGTGAGGAAGAGGATGAAGACGTTGAAGAAGACACTGACGTTCGTCACTCCCGCAACACACTTCTGATCTGACCTTGAGCGTTGGTTCCTTTTTATTGATCTGGAGGTTCTTTTTTTATTGGATAAGGTTCCTTTTTGGGGGATTTTCTTCCACCAAACTAGTTTTCCACAAATCCCCACCACGAGAGGTGAGGAGCCAATCCCCACCTAATGAAGTTTAATGACTTCCTCAATTAAATATTTAATTGATTTCATTAATATGGGGTCTCTAAGTGTCACACCACTTGTAACTGGGAATTTAATGCAGGGTATTAAATTCCCAACCTCCTCAGGTGGTTCCCACAACCAAAATTCAAATGTGAGGTTTCAAGAAATAAAATAAAAAGTTTTTATTTTATTTTTTTTCAATTATCCCATGAAAAATTGAAAATCCAACTTCCACCCTCAACCTTCTACGGTCGAGGTGAAGGTATCCTTAAGTGAATATCGGCACTGCAAGTTCAACAGTGTCCTCAGTTTTCAATTCCGAGCACTAGTTCAAAAGTTACAAAATGCACTCATGTGTTTACTGAATGTACCCGAAAAGAAGTTTAGAATTTCATTCTGGGCACACCAGGCCTAAGAATCATGTGCCACTAATTTTTTTAGACTCATATTAACTTTATATAATTAAAAAAAATTACATGGAAAATCCAGGTATTTACATTCTCCCCACCTCAGGGATTTATGTCCCTAGAATACACAACACAAACTAGGGAAACAAGTGGTGGTACTGAGCATGAATCTAAGCCTCCCGCTCCCATGTTATCTCCTAGAGGTTCCTATGCTGCCAACGTACGTGCACCAGAGGTATCGATCACCCATGAAGGACTCTCTCCTGTCAATCCTCAATCTCCACTAGAACCTCCGAGAACATCTCCCCATTGTCAATGTCCAGCTCGCCCCAATCAATGATGTATGAAAGATCATGTAAATATCTCCTCAGCTGGGATACATGGAAAACGTCGTGCACCCGGTGTAACTGAGGGGGAAGAGCTAGGTGGTAAGCCACCTCTCCAACTCTGCTGAGGACCTAGAAGGGTCTAATGAACCTCAGAGATAACTTTCCACCCCAGCCAAATCTTCGCAAACCTCATTGAGGTGAGACCCATAAGAAGACATGGTCACCATCCTCTAAGTAGAAAGGTATCCATATCCTGTCAGCATAAAACTTCTTCCCACTCTGTGCAGTCTTCATCCACTCCTGGATGATATTTACCTTCTCTGTGGTAGCCCTTACCATCTCTGGTCCCATGAGTGCTGACTCCCCGGGGTCAGTCCCGAATAGAGGTGATCTGGAAGGCTGACATTACAAATCCTTGAATGGTTCCATACTGATGGTGTAGTGATAGTTGTTGTTGTATGCGAACTCCACCAAGGGAAATTAATCCTCCCAACTACAGCCTAAATCAAGGATGAAAGTATAAAACATATCCTCAAGGGTCTGAATGGTCCGCTCTGTCTGACCATCCATCTGAGGATGAAAGGTGGTGCTCAATCAATGTTGAGTCCCAAATGCCTCCTGAAACCCCTTTTGTAGCCGGGAAGTAAATAATGCATTACAATCTGAGATAATCATTGAAGGAACTCCATGAAGCCGTATAATATTCTACACGTAGAGGCGTTCCAATACCTCTACTGAACCCTGCTCTCTGATAGGTAGGAAGTGGTCTGACTTGGTGAGTCGTTCAATGATCACCCAGATGGAATCATGTCCCTTGGACATGAGTGTATGTCCTGTCACAAATTCCATGGAAATTCCATGCCACTTCCACTCTGGAACCTCTAGTGGCTGAACTGAGCCTACTGGAACCTGATGCTCTGCCTTCACTCACTAACAAGTGAGGCATCGAGAGCCAAACTCTACTACTGCTTTCTTCATTCTCGGCCACCAGTTCTGATGTCGAAGGTCCTGGTACATCTTCATCACCCCTGGATGTACCACTAAAGGGGATGTATGGAACTACCTCAACACTTCCTCCAGAAGCACCACCGGTACCATAGTACGTCCTCTGAAGAGGATGACATGCTCCCCACCTTCAAAAAATCCATTAGGTTCATGTCCTATGGATATCTGAGCACGTCGAGCTTCATAGTCGGTGTCCCCAAGATGCGCCTCCCTGATTCACTGAAAAAGTGGGGGAGTGACTGTCATAGATTGAAGATAAGCTACTCCTTCTTGATCCATGTAGGATATCCCCAAAGTGGCTAGCTACTCTATTGCCTCACTCAAAAACTATATACCAGATCTCATGATAAGTGCATCTGCTACTACGTTCCCCTTAGCAAGAGTATATAATATCTTGAAGTCATGGTCCTAGAGGAACTCAATTCAATGCTATTGTCTCAGGTTCAGTTCCTTCTAAGAGAAGATATACCTGAGACTTTTGTGATCAGAGTAGACTATAAAATGTTCGCCCATCAAGTAATGTCGCCACATATTCAAGGAGAATAACAATTCTACTAACTCCAGGTAATGGGTAGCATAGTTCTGTTCATGCTGTCTTAGTTGTTGAGAACCATACGCGATCACTACTCACTTCTGCATCAGGACACATCCTAGACCGGTCCCTGATGCGTCATAGTATACTACATACCCAATGCCCTCCTCCGGTAGCCTCAAGATGGGGGCACTTGTCAATATATACCTCAGATCCTGGAAAATCTACTGGAATTTCTCCGACCACACGAAGGGTTTCCCCTTCTTTGTCAACACTGATAAGGGTGCCGCAACTCTGGAAAAGTCAGGCACAAACCTCTGGTAGTAACCAACCACACCCAAAAAACTCTGCACCTCCATCACACTCCTGGGTGGCTCCCAAGTAAGCACAACCTCAATATTCACTAGATCCACCACAACTCCATCCTCTGAGACAACATGTACCAGGAAGTGAACCTCTCAGATCTAGAATTGGAACTTCGAGAGCTTACCATAAATCTGGTGCTCTCAGAGTGTGTATAGAACTATCTATAGATGACAGGCATGCTCCTCCTCTGTAGCTGAGTATACTGGGATGTCATTGATGAAGACTACCACAAAGAGATCAAGGTATGGCTGGAATATCCTGTTCATGAGTCCCATAAACACTTCCGGGGAATTGGTCACACCGAATGGCATAACCAAGAACCCATAATGGCCATACCGACATCTGAAGTCCATCTTCTGTACGTCCTCATCTCATACCCTGAGTTGGTGATAGCCCGATCTAAGGTCTATTTTCAAAAACCACCGTGATAACTTCAGCTGATCAAAGAGATATTCAATCCTTAGGAGTGGGTACTTTTTCTTCACGGTCACCTGGTTCAGGTTCCATTAGTCCACAAAGAGTCTCAAACTCCCATCTGCCTTCTTGGCGAACAAAATTGGGGCTACCTAAGGAGAAACAATGGGCCTAATGAACCCCTTTCTCTAAAAGTCCTCCAGCTATACTCACAGCTCCCGAAGCTCCACGGGATCTATCCGATATGATAGTATAGATATCGGTGCCATCCTGGGGTACAAGTCGATATAAAATTCCACCTCTCTGTGAGGAGGTAGACCTAGAACATCATCAGGGAAAATATTAGTATACTGGTCCACCACTATAGGATAACTCGAACTCTCAACAACAACCGCCCCAAGGGTAAGGCTAGCCAACTGATGTGTGATTGGTTTCACCCTCCTCCGGGTAAGTCCATCCTGTATTTCAAAAGTTTCCTTCTCACCGGTGAAGGAAAACCTGGTCCCATCTTCACGGACACACCGTACTTTACGCCTAATACAGTCGATCTGAGCATAGACTGTAGATAAACAATCCATACCTAATATGACATTGTAAGGCCTCGACCCCAATACTAGAAGAATCCATCCGAAGCTCTCACCTATTAGAGTAATCTCACACTGCCAACACTAGTGTGTAATCATCGAATCCTCTCCCATAAGAGTCTCTAGCCATAAGGATCGAGCCAACAGATCCACCAGAATCTCTGAGCTCCGAATGAGGGCCGTGGAAATAAAATAGTGATTGACACTTGTGTCTATAAGTACTGCAGCTAAGGTAGAGTAGACGCAGATCATACCTCGAATCACCTCCAGAGATTCGTGGTCGTAGGCCTCAGCTACCTAGAGATGTGTTTGTCTCTATCCACTCTCTCCCTGTGGTCAGGGTGGACCACCTGGTGGTGTTGGCGGTAAAACCTCGAATCGCCGCCCACCAACTACTGTTCATACAGCTCATCCACCATGTCCACTAGCTGCCTGCGGAACTCCTCGATCAAACATTCTCCTCTTCCCAGGCATCCCTTCGACTATCTGCTGGTCATCCGTATGATGGGTTAGGCAGTCACGAGCCATATGACCCTGCCCGCCACACGAGTAACACTACCTTCTCCTTGCCTGTCCTGCTCTGTCTTGATATCCCCACACAAACGACCCTATATCCTACGGTCTTCCACCCATAGGTCTAGTATTCTTGGACCTCTGCATCATATGTCTACTACTAGCTGCAGATGACTCTGCTATGTATCATCTGGTAGTGGGTCTCATTGCCGGTGACTGCTCAGTGAGGAATCTCTCTACTAAGAGTGCTCACTCTAACACCCCCGCCTACATCGAGATTCCTAGAGAAATCATCGAAGCTATAATATCCCGTCTGAGCCCCTACTTGAAGGTTCGAGACCTGAAGAAAGGGTCCTGCACCATGTTAGTGGAGTAGCATGAGAGGTCAGTTAACCTCTCTGAATACTGAGCCACGGTCATGCTTCCCTATTGCAAGTGGAGAAGCTTTTGTATACGCACGAAGAATAAGGTCGCTAGGATGAACTCTTCCCTGAAAGGGCTCTCAAAGTCTGTCCAGATGAAAGTCACATCGTCGTGAACCTGGAGAATCAAGATCCACTATCTTCCCACTGCTTCCTGAAGAATACTGGTGTCAAGGATCACCATGAGATTAGCTGGTGTCCCTACAAGTCAAAAAACTATGACTACAACCTCCATCCAGTCCTCAGTCTCATATGGATCCATCTCACCGAGGAACCTCAGTGGCCTCTGGTGATTGAACTCGTGCAACGCGCTCAATCGGCGTGCACCCTCTGATACCAATTGTCAAGACCCGACCCCTAGGGCCAGTGTCATGACTACCACAAGCCCACCTTCCATAGGTTAGGGGCTGGAGACTAGTATTAGAAAGGAATATCCCTAAAACAAGGAAGGCATTTCCTTTTAACCGGAAAACTCGCACAATCCAAGCACACAACAAGATACAAGCACAAAGTAAACTATATAGTAAATAGGGTGAGTACAGTAAGTAAAGGGGGCCAGAATATAATCCCAACTAGAAAGTACAAGTAAAACTGAAAAGTGCTCTTGTGAACACCCACCTAGGATTCTACCTGAAGGGTAGGTACAACTCTCGAATGGTCGTCACTATGATACGTCTTATCTAATGTTCCACCTCCGATCAGCCTCTAGTCCTGGAACCCTTATCCTCAATCAATTATGTCCATCATCTGCACAAGACATAGCATGGTGCGGGCATAGCTTGTGTAGGGGTGAGTATAACAATACTCAGTAGGGACCTCGAGACCCCCAAAGGTCTCTCAGAATCCATGAAGGATAAACCACAAAGCAACACCATGTTCACAAGCATGAAACCGAAAATCAACCCTAATTAGGTATATTCCCATACATATAACTAAGTTATCAAGTGTACCCATCTTTTTCATGAGGAAATAGAAGGCCCAACTCTCTAGACAAAAGCACAACTATTACAAGAAGGAAAGAATACCAAAAAGGTAACACCATGAAGGTAATTACAACAAAGGTAACACCACATAGAAGAATACCACGAAGGTATCACCACACAGAAGTGTACCACAAAGGTAACACCACACAGAAGAATACCATGAAGGAATCACCACACAGAAGTGTACCACAAAGGTAAAGACTCAGCTCATACTAGGTATAACTTAAGTATATAAGTACAAATGATTATTTTAAATCTAGATCATCTTATTCTATTTAGTAGCACTGCTTCTGACCCACACAGGATCGATAGGTAACTAACCCCCATTGACCCACACAGGATCGGTATGCGCTGACCCACATAGGATCACTGAGCGCTGACCCACACAGAATATAATAGAAGATGACCCACATAGGATCTGACGATGACCTACATAGGATCTGAAGATGACCCACACAGGATCTGAAAATTCTTCAAGTAGAGCCACCCACAGGGTTCCCACACTAAGCTCGCTTGATTCTGGGAGGATCCGCTCCCAAAACCATTGATCTATACATAAAATACCACAAAGTCCCACGAACAAGAATAAAAAAGGTCTGTCATGTTATAAGGGACCCAACGCAACAAACAACCCGTCAATCAGACGTCCAGTCTGTAAGTTATTAGCGTTTTTATTCTAAGGGCCTGGTCGGGTTCGGGTTCGATCCAACCCAGCCATACTCTAACTTTATCCCAAACTCAAGTGGAGTATACCAAAAGGACCATCTCGATCCAAGGTTTTTGAAACTGTATATGGTTTATCAAACGAACGCCTAGTCCTCAAGATATGACCAAAAAGGCGTTTCTGGGTCTAGGTGGGCTCGGGTCTGGCCTGACCTGGTCAGACCGACCCGACCCAGATGGGCTGGACCGCGGCGGTCCCGACCCTTTGGGCATGACTCTCTCGATGAATCCCACTCGGTGCAGCCCACTCAGAGTGACCCACTCGGCTGGGTGTGGTCTGCCTGGCTGGGTACGGTCTGCCCAGTTGGGTGCGGTCCACCGTGGTGAGGCCCACCCTAGCCACCACCTAGGGGGAGGCTCCTGCCCAGATTCCCGAATGGACCAAGGGCCGTTCAGTTCTGGCAATCCTAGCGCTGCCACGTGGCGCCACCTGCTGGTATGTGGGATCCACCAGAGCGAGTCATTTTCAACGCGACATAGTCGGCCATGGATCCGGATGGCTCCCCTTTCCAGTGGCACTGGCATGCACCGCTACTGCCTCTGCGGCTGGCCGAGTGCCGGCCACCCTCCAGGTGCACCACTACGGCTTAGAAGCAGCAGTCTCCTCCTCTACCGGTGGTGCGGACACACACCGCCCTGGTTCCATGTGGCCGTTCGTTATGTCGGCCCCCACTCTCCTCTACCGTGGCCGACGGGTCGTGGCCTCCTTCGGTGGCACGGTTGCGCCGCCACCGCCTGTACCCTACCGATGTCGTTCACCATCGACGTGGTTGGGTCCACTCAACCCGTCGATCAGCCCGTGAAGAACACGACAACAATGAAGTAGTGGAGGGTTCAGGCCTCTTCGTTTGGCCCTCACCCTTCATGTTAAATCTATAGTAGGTGATTCATAGATTGAAAATAATGATTCATCACAAAGAACAAAAATAAACAATTTCCCTGCCTCGATCGTTCATTGGAGATGGCGCGAGGAAGAGGATGAAGACGTTGAAGATGACTACATCATTTTTCGCTCTTACAACATGCTTCTGATCCAGCCTCACGCATTGGTTCCTCGTTCTTGATCTAAAGGTTCATTCTTTTTTGGAGAAGTTTCCTTGTTGGGGGATGTTCTTCCACCAAACTGGTTTTCCACAAATACCCACAACAAGAGGTGAGGAGCTAATCCCCCCTAATGAAGTTTAATGACTTCGTCAATTAAACATTTAATTGATGTCATTAATGGGGGGATTCCAAGTGTCACACCACTTTTAATTGGGCATTTGATACAGGGAATTAAATTCCCAACCTCCTCGGGTGGTTCCCACCATCAGAATTCAAATGTGAGGTTGTAAGAAATAAAATAAAAAGTTTTTATTTTATTTTATTTCAATCCTACCAAAAAAAACTAAAAATCCAACTTCCACCCATGACATACTGTGGTTGAGGTGAAGGTCTCCTTAAGAGAATATCAGTGCTGCAAGTTCAACAGTGTCCTCAGTTTTCAATTCTGAGCACCAGTTCAAAAGTTACAAAACACAGGTCATGCGTTTACTGAATATACCCAAAAAAAGTTCATAATTTCATTCCAGGCACACCGGGCCTCAGAATCATGCGCCGATAATTTTCACAGACTTGTATTAACTCCATATAATTAAAAAAATTACATGGAAAATCCAGGTCTTTACATTTTCCATGAAAGAGATTTCATGATGAGCGACAATTTATGAGGTTGGAATTCATGGTATACAATTTTCCATAGGGTTAAGTACGCATAGTATATTTTCATGAAGAAAAATTTTGCGAATGAATTATTTCACAAATAAAGAGGATTATGTAAAGTGGATTTCATCTAACATATGAAAAAGGATCTTCATGATGCAATAACATATGTGTAAACCAAATCAAAGCCAATAAAGATCATCAAAATAATCTTATATTGGAGTAGTTCATTTACTTTAGTATAAAGAGTAGTGATCTTTCAATGTTTGATTAGTTATAAAATAGGGGCAGTGATTTTTCTCTAAATATTGTAATAGTAGTGTGCTATAGTGAATTCTGGTACATTAGAACATCACCTTTGTATTCTCATTGGACTATCCCAGTTAGGGTGAACCATGTAAAATTGGTGTGTCACATGAATTTTTTCATTTTTATATTTATATTTTACTGTGATAAAAATAGATAATAGAGTTTTGTTTGATGAAAAAGAAAGATTAAGGGGAAACTATTTTAATCTATCATACTCTAATTCTCCCACTCCCTCAAGGTATTGAACCTATTAGGTCCAATAGTTAAACCATTATTTTCACTCATGAGTGGTTTTTTGATGGAAGGTCATGTGGATTCTATGGTAGGATTCATTTTGATGATGTTTCTATGGTATCTTCATGCAAGGGACATATACTGACCCTTAATGGGTCAATACAAGAATATGATACCTAGATGATGGATTGATGAGGTAATGGTATTCTCTATAGTTGATTCAAGGAAGGTAATGGGTTTACTATAGGATGTGGGTTTGATTTGTTAAAGTTTTAGTAACAACATATATTGTGTTTTCCCATGTAACTTCCCTATGGAACTATACTTAACCAAATAGTTTGGTGGATTTTAGTCATGTAAATTCCTTGTGATTTTGGGATTTGAAGGGATTAAATCATTTCTGATATCATGGATGGGTGAGAGGGTAGGACTAGTTGGATGCATGGACCTATTGTTTTTTTTGTTTTTTTGATGGTGTTGTGGGATAGTGGGGTCAATTCTTGTGGTTTTTTAATGAATATTGGGTGGAAGGTATTGGTGTGGTTAGTTGTGGAATGAGTGATATTCCTATGACATTTGGGCGAGTTGACATATAGTGGGACATAAACATTGGTTAGGTGTGTGATTCTAGGTCATACGAGATGTAACTCATGTGATCTTGATTCTAGTTTAGTGATAAGGTTATGATGGAGTGTGAAACTATTGGGTTTAGTTGAGATTGAGTAGGACCACAAATAAGAACCAATGATAGGGTTCTTAGATGATTTCTTCAGTTTGACGGAGGATTATAGTGAGGGTCAATATGGATTTCAGGAAAAATATCTATGTTTGAGGGGAGATCATCATTGGCTATGCGAGGTGCTTGTTTGTATTGTGTAACGATGAATGGGTCGTGTGGGATAATGATCGATAGGTTTAGTGAGTATCTTTCAGGCATGGTGGAATGGGGTTTTGATCCTTGACAGGGGTTAACAAAATGGATGAGAGTGGTGTTGGGACCTATTTGGGTCAGTGCTTGAGGAGTGGTGTTGGGACCTGTTTGGGTCAGTGTTCGGGGAGTGGTGTAAGGGAAGATGTATGGTAGGGTGTAAACCATTGGACTTTGGAGGTTGTGATCCATGTTGTGATTGGATTTTTGAGCACTGGGAATTTCCTTCCTAGAGAATTGGGAATAGGTGATGGTTGGTTTTTTGTATTAGCACTCAGGTAGGAGTGCTCCAGGAACATCCAGTCCCTGTATTCTGTAATGGATAGAGTTTGGACCATGGATGTTGGTGTTTGTATTGATGGGTGATGATAATAATACTCTTATTATGGGGGATATCATATCGGTTATGGGTGAATGACCCTCATGTTGGAGAGGTTGTAGGATAAGTGAGATCAGTCATTAGAAAATTGATATAACATTGGGATGTCAGTTTATAAGAACAATATGGGGTGATTTAGTTCCTTTATGAATAAAATATTTTTAATGTTGATGTGGTGTTGGTCATATTTGGTGCATTGGCATAAATATTGAGATGGAGTTTGGTTAATCCGAGAATGAGTCAGATCAGAGGTGTGTTAGTGCTCAGGGTGAGATTATTTTTGATGGAGAAGGTGGTTGGTGATCCAAAAATGGAATTATACTGAGATTCATGATTTTTTACTTTGGTGTGGGGATTTGGATTATCTCATGATTCCTCCAAGATTTATAACATTGTGATCGAGTGGTGAGATTTTCTATTGGTGGGTGCATTCAAGTGTTTGTGGGTGAAGTCATCCAGAGGAGTTCTTAGAAGGGTTTTGCATAGAATCAAATGAGATAAGTTGTAAACCATGTTGATCATGTCATTGACCATTAGGAGACCATTTTATAGGTGATTCCTATGGTTGGGAGCACCATGGATCATAATTTACCTCTTTTTAAGTGAATACTTATTGTAGGGAGCACCATAATCCTAAGGGTGAATTGTTTAAGGACACTAAGGTGTATCTATATAAACAGGTGTCATGATCACTATCTCAGTGTAGGTTTTGGTGATGGGTGAGTATCTTGGTCCATAGTGAATAGTTAACCTAGGTGTTTTTATTTGAACATAGATAGTATGTTCAACATTTTAAAATGGAATACAGTGGGTCCTTGGTGAATTGGAATTTGTAATAGGTCAGGTTTGATGGTATGAGAACTACTCTGCTTATTTGGGATGATAAGTGTTTGGTGGAGAGTTTGTAATGACCCATGAATTTAACAGTCATTTATTTTTTGATAAGGTTTGATTTTTTATCTATATAAGGGGTCATTTCATGAATTAATATTTATATAGGAAATAAAATCATTCAAACATATCAAGAAAATGTTTTTGGATAGAGAATGGGGCTTGAATGAGTGTTTGGGTTCTCGAGCATGTGTTGAATTGAGGTTGGGGTGGCCCTGCAGCTAAAGTTTCAGCTGTAGGTAGGCACCACTGTACAACATAGGGTGTTTTAGTGTGATAGATCATGGTTGAGTAGGAAAAAATGCTAAAGTAAGGTTTGTATTATGGTGTTTTTGTGGGGGATAACTCCACAATTCATCCCAGAGGCTATTCAATGAGAGGGGCTCCCAAAGGAGGGTACACTAGGGAATAGACTTCTGGGAAATGTTGTAGGAGGGGGAGGACCTTAGATTTGGGAACCCTTCCCCCTCATGGTAAACTTTACCACAACCCAGGATCCATTCTATAGCATGGCCTTGATCGAGGATTACCATGATTTATCCCCAAGGGTATACTTCGTAGATCAAGCTTTAGGGAATAAAACCCTCACTTTTCATACATTAACATTACATCATTTTTACAAAATACTTAATATATTACAAAAAAAGAGATTCCAAAAGACCATTTTAGTCTAGTGCCTTTGGAAACATGGAAACATAAAAACCAGTACATAAGTGAGCTATATTATCTCCCACTAGGTTCTTCATGACTATCACCCTTATTGGACATATCATACATACAATAAATATTCATAACTTGGGGAAAGTGAACATAAAAATGGGTGATCTTAGATGCTCAATAATGGTAAACAAAGGCGACATGTAATCATAAACATGAGCATAAGGGCATGAGAACATAAGAATAACATTTGATGATCATACCCTTCATATCAAAGATCATATACATGAGTCATGGAATAAATATTTATAGTTCTTAAAAAATGAATCATAAGGGAATCAAGAGTATATGGAATGAAAACATAACATGGTAATAAAGAATAAAATTTTTGGAAGACACATAGGCATTAAAAAATTATTTCCATAGTAGTCAAGGCATATTTCCAAGCCCATCTTATTAGTATAGCCTCACTACCCATACTATATTGGTACTCACGGTTCACTCCCATAATTGTCTTAGTCACCAAGGATTACTCCCATAACCATTTCATAAAAGCATAACCCGTGAAAAGAAAAGGGTTTCATAAGAATATAAATTATGAAAGATAAATGGGTTTCATAAACATATAAATCATAAAATAGAAACGTTTTTCATAAATATATAACTCATAAAATATAAAAGGGTTTCATAAACATCATTTCATCAATACATAAAACATTAAGAGAAAGAATATGAATGGAACCTTTACATAATTTACCTAGAAATTCATGAGTAACACTAATGGATTTTATCTTAGGTGTGAAATAATTTGGAAATATCTTTTAAAAAAATCATGAGGATATTATCTTTTCTCCTTTGAAAAATGATTTTCAAAATATAAATCCTTTTGAAACCAATTTTCTTGAAAATAAAATTGAAAACCTATAAAAGAAGATTTGAAAACATTTTGAAACCCTTTTTCTTTGAGTGCTTATAAAATAATATTGAAAAAAATTGAAAATAATTTTCCTAGAAAAATTATAAAATAATCTCAAAAACATTTTTAATACCATTTTCTTTGAAAACATATAAAATAATCTTGAAATCATTTTAAAACCATTTTCCCTGAAAACTTATAAAATAATCTTGAGAAAATTTTGAAAAAACTTTTCTTTGAAAACTTATATAAGAATCTTGAAAAATTTTAAAATAATTTTAAAACATAAAAAGATTTTGAAAACCTTTTTAGAAAATGTGGTTTTGAAAGAACACATATTTCTGATCGAAGATAGAGGTAAAGTCATACTTTCTTAAAAACACATTCTTAATTATATTATGTACCAAAGAGTGGAAAATGGTATCAATACATTAATATATAATTAATATGAATAGGATAATAAAATTCATAAGTTTTCTTGAAATATGGATCATAATATTTCATCAATGAAAGCATAATCATAAACAATCTCAATAAACGATGAGATTGTTTCAATAAACTCTTACCACTTGGTAACTCTGAATCATACTCCCCATGTAAGAAAATGAAATTACATAAAGATTAAAATATCATGAAAATAATTAGATTAATGATATAACATGTACAATATAATTATATACACCTCAAGAAACAATATAGGCTCTTAACAAAACATGTGTCTCAAAGAAGGTAAATTGAGACAAAATTACTTTACTGATTTGGTAACTTTTGAAACATAAAACCTATGAAAAAAGATCATCAAATGGATATTTAAATACCCCTAAATTTAATTATAATAATCATAGAATACATTAATATGTATTATACATGGCACATATAAAAAATAAGAGGTCAACATGGCTTGTGCCTCACGGAAATTAAAAGTGAGACGAGAAAACCCTTACCTTATGTATTAACTCTCGTTGTACTCATTAAAACCTCATATATAATAGGTATAATTTTATTATATATCTATAAAATAAACATATCCATATATATAATACCATATATTATTTACTTATGACTTTATAATACCCTTTCATTAATAAGTCCATACTAAAGTTATGTTTTAGGTGATGGGTGCCTTGTTTTTCATACATGTTTTGACTTTTTATTCATGGTACTCTTAATTATATAATGATATAATTATTTATATAATGTAAAAAAATGATATAAATATATTATATAGTTAGTATATGTGTATTTATAATAATCTCTAAAATATATAAATATTAAATAAAATACACAGTTCATGGGGATGGTAGGTCGTACATACACATGAACATTGTTTTCGTTTTATTATCATATTGAAAGAAAGAAATTAAATTACATGTATGTATATATATAATATAATTAAGTATAATTATTATTTAATATATATTATATATTTTTACTAAACTCATTCTTAATACATTCCATGTATAGTGTGAATGAATCACATTGCTTTAAGGAGGCAGTAGTCCACACATCCACAAACGAAGTTATTGTATTTAAAAAAATGGAAAGCATGAAGGTATGTGTTATATAATAACTCCATAAGCATAAATAAATAATAAATATCATATATATCATATAAAAACATATTTTACATCACAATTATCAACTATGAGAGGTGGTAAAGGAAAAATGAACAACATCATTTCATGAGGCGATAGTTAGCCATACACAAGAACAGTAGGTTTTTTACACATTAGATGGGAGTGTGTGTAAGTTTAGATATAAAAGTTATAATAAAAACATATAAATATATTTAGAAAACTGATTTTATTATATAATCATGGAATAAGAATAATTTAGGAGGTGGAAAATGGAATTCCACCCATGTTTCTTCTATGAGAAGTGGCTCCAATAACATACCTAATTCTATAAAAGGTAGTATATGGAATAACTATGGCCATAAAATGTCTTTTGGACAAGTTTATAGGTAATTTTTACCCTTAAGTGTAAGTTTTAGTCCCTTATTAACCCAATTTTCCACTTAATCATTGTAATTAATTTCTATTACTTTCCCTAATCTTTTTTTTTTGTAAAAAAACTATGTTGATATTATTTGAAATTATATATTATGAAAATTAAAAATATTAATTCCATTTTTACAAATTCCAATCACATATTTGGAAAAAATTAATTCAAATTTAAAACTGTATAAGGGAAGACAAACTGGGTTATTAAAGTAAAAAAGTTTCAAAAGTTTTGTAAGTTTTATATCCAATTTCAATGTGAAATTGGTTATAATGAACTAAATTGTATTAATAGATTTTTAATTTATATAATTAAACTTTAAAACCAACAAAAAATATAATTTAACATTATAAATAAACTATAAAAAAAAGAATTTTGGAATTAAAATTCAGTATTATTCACTCTTCATCAAAAAATGAAACTTCACAAAAAATGTAAAAAATTCAAAATAATATAATTTTTATGTTCCAATTTCAAAAATTAAGTTTATTCAGTCAAATAAAAATTATAAAAGTTTTAAAATTATATTTAAAATGGGTTTAAAATTAAAAGTTAGTATAATTACTTTTTAGAAGAATACATATTTTTATTCATAAAATTAGATTCATTCTTATATTATACCTATAAAATATATTGGATGAGTAAAAAAATATTTATTGAATATATAATATATAAATTTTATTAAAAACATAAATCAAAATTGTTTTGTTTAATTTATTATGATAAAACTTTGTTTTCACTTAGGAAAATATTTTTCTTAGAAAAGTAACTTCTTTCTTTTCAAATAGTTCTTAAATTTATTTCTAGTAATTTATAACCAAAGGATTATTTTTATCTACATGTGTAAATAATATTTTCATAATTTAGTTAATATTATTCTCAATTTCCATTCCAATGTATAGCTAGTAACTATAATAATATTTTAATAATAATACTATTAGTATCTTGTAGTTTGGTAAAAATCGACCTTTCATGTAACACAAGCTATTGAAGGGACTCAGAACTGTGTGTAATAAAAGAAAAACATAGTTTTGTGCATTACACAAGCTAATATAAGTATTGTTTGAATCATAAGATTGACATGGTGTTGCATATAACACAAGACACACATATTTCTTTCATATAAAAAAATTTATATTCATTGTTTCATGAAATGTGAAATATAAAGGGATTAAATTAATTCGAAAAAAATAAATACTAAAACTTCCTTTAAAAAGGGAAAGTTGGAAACATAAAAATTACCTAAAGTAACACATAACTAGGATTCCACATAGGAGAACATTGGTGGGAATTGAAAATGTGTACATGGAAAAGAAATATAACTATCATGTTTTTATTGAGAGTGATATAGAATATGGTTAGGATAAAGTTAACAATCATAAATATATAAATCCATGATGATCTAAGGGGTCATTTGATTCATCAGTAACGAAAGTACTAGAATAACATTTTATTCTTCAAGATCATTTTTCCAAAATTTAAATAATTTTATTGAAAATATATAATTATAAGGTTTCAGGACAAACTTACCCTTTGTTGTGCCTTGATCAATTTCAACTTCATCTCTTATTCTAAGAAATGAAGGTGAATTTTACATTCCTGAAGAATTAGCAGATCATGAAATCCATAAATATAATGGTAGGTGATTACATATGTTTTTATCATAACAAAATGTTATCACAAGTTATCCAATATTCATAAATCCCCAAATGAAGAGATAACAATTTAATCTATAAAACATAATTCAAAATTTAACTTAAACCATTCCATAAATGGTCAACATTTTAACCCTTTTGAAAGAGTAAAATTAAAAACTTTAGAAGGAAGGTTAATAAATCAACTTAACATTTATCCCCCATATATCACAGAGTATCTCTTGGTTTTCACATTCCAAACATGTGAATACCCTCATCCTATATTCTTCTTAAACATGGTAATAACTTGAATTACCATAAATCCTTTTGGAAAATATACATGTGTCTTTATTCCAAATATTAATGGATATATTTCATAAATACAATAATTTATAAACTTTATCCATGATAACATATACCACTTTTTCAAGACATAATTTTTCATTTTTGAGGTCATAAATACTTTCTAATCCAAATCAATCGTCTATTTATCTAAGATAAACACAAGTTTCTCAAAATATTTAACACATTAAGGGTTACCTTCCCTTATTTTAAAATATCACTTTTCTAATTCTTCATCACCTTTAAAAATATAATTTTCAATCCTTAATAAAAAAACTTATACTAAAAATAATTATATATTTCATGATACATATAACATAATATTTGAATTCCAAAACATATACACTTAAATCATCCAACTTTATTCTTAAACCATTACTCGGGTTTCATTATCTTATTCCTTAATACACCTTGTCCTAGAATATGAAATATTAATCATGTCTTAAAGTTACTCAACCTAAATCTAATCACGATTCTTACGTTTAATGTAAATAATATTGTTAGAACACCCCTTACCTTTCACATGTCATTTGCGGTCTCTTTATCATCATAAATATAATCAATACTCATACCAAATTCCATATTCTATTCCTAGGATCTCCATATAGAACATTGATTTGTATAATTCTCATAATTTCCACATCTAAAACATTCAATGTTAACCCATTTCTTTCTGGTTCTCACCATTGACTAAAACTAGAAAGCATATTGTTAGCAACACTTATCAAAACAGAAAACCACATAATCATAAAAATTCACTTATAGGATGCCTAAATCATGGATCCTAATTATTTAATCTATAGAAACATAGGATTATCCTAGGTTATTAATAATCATATTATATTTAAATCCTTCATGATGGTTTATAAAGAGTTTTTGAATTCTCAAAGAAAATACCCCAGGAGTTTCAAACATGGTGTTCAACAAGGTCCATTGTCATGTATCATATTATACTCGAGTCAGAACCGACATACCTTTTTGGAGTTGTTACCCCTTGGTCCCTTTTTACCAAATACACATCCACTTGTAGTATCCATACATGTATGTATTTATAGGAAACCACTCATTCTATCCTTTACTAAAATTTCATGACATTTTCCTATAATTTTCTTTATCCTTATATTTATCCTTAGACATTTCCTTAGGTCTCTCACTAAGGTTTTCTCATTTTATTTTCAAAAGGTTAACTAAACTTTTTCTCTAATTCGAACTATAAAGACCCTATCTTTTTATACATTAAAATCACATCATTTTTTTGTAATACTTAATACATTACACAAATAGACCCCGAAATACCATATTAGTCTAGTGACATTGGAAACATGGAAACATAAAAACTGATAAATAAGTGAGCTATATTATCTCTCACTAGGTTATTCATTACTAGAACCCTTCTTAGACACATCATACGTACTACATACCATCATAACATGGGGAAAGGAAACATAAAAAGTGGTGAGAACATATGCTCAGTAAGGGTAAACAAAGAAGATATGTAAGCATAAACATGAGTGTAAGGGTATGAGAACATGAGAATAACATTTGAATATCATACCCTGCATATCAAATATCATATACATGAGTCATGGAATAAATATTGGAAGTTTATAATAAATGAATCATAAGGGAATAAAGAGAAAAATACATAAAAACATAACATAGGAATAATATATATAATTTTTGGAAGACACATAAGCATATAAAATTATTTTCATAGTAGTAAAGTCTTATTTTCAAGGTCATATCATAAGTATAGGTTTACTCCCCATACCATCTCAGTAGTCATGGTTCACTCCCATAACCATATTAGTAGTAAAGGTTCACTCTCAAAACTATCATAGTAGTATAGTTTTACTCCCAATACCATCTTGGTAGTCATGGTTCACTCCCATGACTATCTTAGTAGTCAAGGTTCACTCCCAATACCATCTTAGTGGACAAAGTCCTTTACTAAACTGAGTTCACCCCCATTCCGACAATGTCTATATCATGAGATATAAATATTTACCCAATTAATTGGATGGAGATATAGGTCCCACCTATCTCATAATGAAATAAAACCTACGTGTTCCACAATATCATAAACAATCATATCATAACCTATGAAATTAAATGAGTATCATAAACATGTAATCATATCATAACCTAGGGAAAAGCGACAAGTTTCATAATCATTTTATCAAATCATTACCTTTGAAAAGAGGTGGTTTTCATAAGAATATAACCCATTAAAGAGAAACAGGTTTCAAAAAAATATAACTCATGAAAGAGAAATGGGTTTCATAAACATATAACCCATGAAGGAGAAACGAGTTTCATAAACATCATTCCATCAATACATAAACCATTCAGAGATAGAATATAAATGGAAACTTGGGATCATTTACCTATAAATGAATGATTAACCCTAAATTATGCCATCTTAGGTGAGAAATAATTTGGAAAGATATTTTAAAAAAATCATGAGTAAATTATCTTTTCTCCTTTGAAAAAGGTTTTTTAAAACATAAAAGCTTTTAAAAATCATTTTCTTGAAAATAAACTTGAAAACCTATAAAGGAATATTTGGAAACATTTTGAAAAAAAATTACTTTGAAAAATTATAAAATAATCTTGAAAACATTTTGAAAACCATTTTCCTTAAAAACTTATAAAATAATATTGAAAATATTTTTAAGACCATTTTCCTTGAAAATATATAAATTAAGCTTGAATTTTTTTTGAAAACCAGTTTCCTTAAAAACTTATAAAATAAAATTGAACAAATTTAAAAAATATTTTTATATGAAAAATTAAAAAATAAGCTAAAACATTTAAAATAATTTTTTAAAAATAATTTTTTTAAAAACCTTTTTAGAAAACGTGTTTTTAAAAAAACATAGATTTCCAACATAAGAGAGAGATAAAGTCAAACTTTCTTAAAAACAATTTCTTAATTATCTTATGTAAAAAAGGGTGAAAAAATTGTACCAATACATGAATATATAATTAATAACCAAAGGATGATAAATTTCATGAGTGTTATTGAAATATGGATCATAATATTTCATCAATGGAAGCACAATCATAAACAATCTCGATAAACAATGAGATTATTTTAATAAATTTTTACCACTTGGTAACTTTGAATGATACTCCCCAGGTAAAAAAATTAAATTAAATGAAGCTTAAAATATCATGAAAATAATTATATTCATAATATAAAATTTCTAATGTAAGTATATACAACTCTTAATCGAATATAGGTTCATAACAAAACATGTGTCTCAAAGAAGGTAAATTGAGACAAAATTACTTTACCAACTTGGTAACTTTTGAAAATTAAACCCTGTGAAATAAAGATCTTCATATGGATATGTAAATACCAAAAAATTTAAGTATAATAATCATATAATAAATATATGTTCAGTATACACACCACATATAATAAATAAGAGGTGAACATGGCTTGTGCTACAGGGAAATTAAAAGTGAGACGAGAAAACACTTACCTTATGTCTTAACTCTTGTTATACTCATTAAAACATCATGTAAAATAATTAAAAGTTTATTATAAATACATAAAATAAAAATATTAATATATATAATAAAATATATGATTTACTTATGAATTTATAATACCCTTTCATTAATAACTCCATGTTAAAGTTACGTTTTGGGTGATAAATGCCATGTTTTTCATACATGTTTTGACTTTTTATTCATGGCCCTATTAATGAGATCATTATTTCCTTATTTAAATATTGTAAAACATGATATAAATATCATATATAGTCATTATATATGTATTTATAATAATCTATAAAATATATAAATATTAAAATAAATTCACTATTCATGGAGATGGTAGGCCGTACGTACGCATGAATATTGTTTCCGTTTTCTTATCGTATTAAAAGTTAGAATGAAAATGAATTGTATGTGTATATATATATAAAATCATTAAATAATAATAATAATTTCATATATATAATGAATTTTTACTAAAAACATCCTTAATACATTCCATGTAGAGTGTGAATGAATCACATCACTTCGATGAGGTGGTAGTCCACACGTCCATAAACGAAGTTATCATATTTACACAAAATGGAAAGCATGAAAGTATGTGTTATATAATAATTAAATAATAATAAATAATATTTAAATATCATATATATCATATAAAAATAGAGTTTATATCATAATTAACCACAATGAGAGATGGTAAAGAAAAAAATGAACAACATTGTTTCCTGAGTCGGTAGCTCATCATACACAAGAACGGTAAGTTCGTTACCCATTCAATGGAAGCATGAGTTGGTATAGGAAAACAACTTTGAATAAAAAGATATAGTTATATTTAGGATAATGATGTTATTATATAATTATGTAATTAGAATAATTTAGGTGGTGGATAATGAAAATAAAACAAAGGAGATTGAGGAAGAATGTTACCTCTTCTTTGGGTAACTCCTTTTAGTTTACAACAAAGGGATTACCCGGTTGGATTTATTACCAAAGTGAGGATTATATGATGAATTTATAGATTTTGGGATCTTATTTTATAATATTTTGGGATATAAAAAGGGCTTTAGAGCTATGAATAAGTGGTATGGGTGATTACCTTTTGATAGTGGAGAAGGAGTGGCATTCTTGTAAATTTTTTAAAATGGATTTCCACCCACGTTTTTGCTATGATAATTATCTCCACTAATGAAAACAATTATATAAAATGGATCATAGGGTGTAAATATGGCCATAAAATGGATTTTTTTACAAGTTTATAGGTCATTTTTTCCTTAAGTGTAAGGTTTAGTCCCTTGTTAATCTAAATTTCCTCTCAATCATTATAATTAATTTTAATCACTTCAACTAGTATATTTTTTTTCGAACTCTAATTTGACATTATTTTGAATTATATATTATTATGATTCAAAATATTGAATCCATTTTTTCAATTTACAATCATATAAGTGGTAGAAATTAATTCAATTTTAATCCTGCAGACTTAACGACAAAACAAGTTTTAAATGTAAAAATGTTCTAAAGTTTGGTAACTTTTTATATCCAATTTCAAAATGAAATTAATTAAAATGACCTAAATTGAATTAATTTATGTATAATTGATCAAATTTAACTTTATAAACAATCAAGAACACAATTTTACGTGATAAATAAATTAGAAGAAAAAGTAGTTTTGAATTAAAATTCAGTGTTATTCACTATTTATCAGAAAATGAAACCTCACAGATTAACACAAAAAATTCAACCTAATCTATTTTTTATGTTTCAGTTTCAAAAATGATGTTTATTTTGTAAAATAAAAATTATTAAATTATCAAAAATCATATTTAAAATGGGTTCTCCATTAAAAGGTTGTAAAATTTCCTTTTAAAAGAATACATATTTTTATTCATAAAATTGGATTTATTCCTATCTTATACCTATCAAATATATTTTATGAGTATAAAAAATATTTATTTAGTATATAATATTTAATATTTATTTAAAAAATTAATAAAAAGTGTTTTTTTAATTTATTGAGATAAAATTGTGTTTGTATAAAAAAATAGTTTTCCTAGAAAAATAATTTCTTTATTTTCAAATAGTTCTTACATTCACTTCTAGTAACTTTTAACCAAAGAATTAATTTTATCTGTATGTTTAAATCATATTTTTACAAATTATTTAATACTATTTATAACTTCTATTCCAATGTTTAAGTGGTAACTATAATAATATTTTCATAATAATATTAATAATATCTTTTTGTCTGATAAAACATAAACTTGTGTGTAACACAAGTTATCTAAGTTGATTGGTATTGTGTGTAATACAAGGAAAATATAGTTTTGCATGAATTGTAAGATAATATAATCATTTCATGTATTTTAATATTAAATCGATGTTGTGTATAACACAAACCACACTTTGTGATTTTGTATAACAAAAGCTATATTTAGTGTTTTAGGAAATGAAAAATATAAAAATATTATATTAATTCAAAAAAATAATTCAAAAAATCTCGAGGTGTTATATATAGGGTATACCCATTCCAATTAGAGTATATCCATGCTATATATAGGGAGGCCAGACCACAATATGGCCTAGCAGCAGTGCTCACACAATAGTGGTACCCATGGGTAGTTTTTTTATCAAGTTCATACTAGTAATTTACCAATCATCCCCATACATTTTTAATAGGAAATGGGGTTATTATAAGGGTTATTAGGTTATATCATCCCACTATACCCCCCTAAATTCAGCCCCCATAGAATTTTATGGTTATTAGTTCATTTCTATGATAGATCTAAGCTATGTTATCCTCCATCTCCCTCAATTTTTCTTCCTTTTTCTTTCGCTGACTTGTGATGTCACTAGGTTGGGGTTTCAATGATGATTTTCCTAAGTTTAGTGAAATCATCTCGATTCAATGGGTATTTTTCATAAATTGGATATAGAAGGTCCTGGGATGATTAATTCATGAGTTTGTTATGGTTTTGGTGAAATAGAAAAGCTCGGGTGATGGTATGATCTTAGAAAAGGCATGATCAGGTTTAGTTGAGGGTGAGCGGAGCTTGATGAGGATGGTAACTCTTTATAGGGGTAGTTGGTCCCTTTAATACAAACTTATATTCCTAATTATGAATTATTTATTTACAACATTTATGTTTTGTGGGACCGATTAAAGATATAGGGACTGAGAGTTATTTGGGTAGAATAGATAGTGTAACACCCTAAGTTTTTATTCAGGAAAACTATTCTTTATAACGTATGTGACACACATCACCAAACCTAAAAGAACCACAATTATTTATGATCGATATAACATAGAAGTTAAATTTGATGGCATAAATATTATTAACTAATTTATTAAATATATATAATTTTCATACCCAATATAAATTTAGTAATAAATTCTCAACAAATAAGCACTCAATTTTTAATAGACATTTTATTTTTCAAAAATTCGTTTCCTTCAAAAAAAAATTTATCAAGAAAACATTATAATTAATCTATATAAATTTTAGAATTATTATTTTATAAAATTAAAATAATTTTTGAAATTATCATATCAAGATTAAATTAGGGTGAAATTTTGAGATTTTTCCAAAATGTTTGATTTTTCAGTAAATAGTGAAAATTACAGATTTTTCAAATATTGTCATTTATTTTCATTTGATCAAGTAATTTAAAGGTTACAATATATTTTTGATTTTGTATTAAATTGAAAAATGAAAAATTGTATTTAAAAAAATCTAATTAATTTCATTTTAATCCTCATTTTTCATGATTTTGGTATAAGACTATTTTTATGCTTAAAAACTTGGTTTTCTATAAACTGTTTTTAAGTGCATAATGTCTATAAATTTTAATTAATTATAATAACACATAGTAAGTAAAAATTTAAATTAAATATATATATTTTATATCTATTTTAATTAATTTAAATTCATATAATAATTATTACTAGTCATATAGTTAATGTAAGATCATCTTATGCTTAAAAAATATATTTCATGAAAAACCTTTTCGACATGTTTTACAGGTTTAATTTTAAATTATATTTTCCCAATTATATGAGTTGAATTTGATAAAATATATTAAAAATTATTAATTAGGATAATTAATAATATATACTAATGTAAAACCAATTTTTTGTTAAAATTAATAGTAAAAGCATTAAAATTTGTTACCGTTGTTAATGTTAAAACTGTTTTATCAGGGGGTTAAACTAAAGTGGTAAAGTGAGTAACATATTTAAAACACGTTTTTCTTGAATTTTGGATGTTTTTATCAACCATAACTCCCATAAAATTCATTATTTATCAATTTTGGAGTCGCTCATCTTGAGAGTGACTTCCCATTATTGAATAGTTTTGGGTATTTACAAAAATGCCACTTCCTCTCACTTATAAAAGGGGACCTCCTATACGATCTTTTACACATTTAAAAATCCATTTTTTTCACCAAATACCTACCCAAATACCTTAATTAATTTCCTCAATTATTCCTAGAGTCCTTAGTTTGATCATAAAACTACTCTAGGGAGGCTTTAAGTATAATCATAAATAGGTGGTCTGAAGAAGAGGTATCATTCTTAACCAATCATCTTTATTTTATTTATTCTTCCATGTACTTAAACTATTATTAAACAATTATGATATAATAAAACCAGCATATATCATGTAAAATTATCTTATTATGTTAATTTAATACCCTAAATCCATCTCCACTTCCATGAAATGGGAAATGAAACCATCGTTCGTGTGTATGGCGGACCACCGTACCACGAATCAATGTAATTCATTTTCTATCACTGTCTCTCACGGTTGTTAAAGATGATGGATTTAATGTTTATATATGATATTCATGAAATATGTATTCTATAAAACTGATATATCATATACCTTCATACCTTAACATCCATTGAAGAAATGATAACGTTGTTCGTTCGTACGGAGGAGTAACGCCTCATGAAACGATGTGATTCATTTTTTATTACCACATCACATGGATGATATATGTAAGTGTATTTAAGTAAATAACATAATAATTTTAATATAATTATAATTATTTAAATATAAAATATCACTTACCTTCCTTATATCATGATCATTTAAAAATGTAAATGTTACTCATACGTACATATGGCATGTCATCTAAATGATTGTAACATTGTTCATTTTTCATAACCATATTTCATGGTTGATTTTAAAATTATAATTTTTTTATAAAAATTATAATTATTTCATTATTATTCTTCTAGATATGATGAAATAATAATCTATTTTACCATTTTTAATTTTTCAAAGTGATTTTGGAAATATGATCCGAACATCGTCAAAACATCAGATGTGAAATTAATTGAATATGACTTGGTAAAAAATAAAATAAATAGAATAATAAAATTGAAAAGGATTTTTAAGAAAGTAAACAATTAAAATAAGTTTATTATTTATGAATATAAATAAATTTTGTGATGGTTTAGGCTTGAGGTAAGGGATCTCTCTAAATAACCCTTTTCTTTAGGTTATGACCAATATCTCCATAACTCACTTTCTATCTATATCCCTTTAATGTTATGAATTTAATATAAATTATATATATATATATATATATCTCTGTGTGTGTGTGTGTGTGTGTGTGTGTTTGTGTGTGTGTGTCTCAAATATATACCTATCTTATTCTTCCTTCCTTTAATGAATCAATACATGTCGTTTGTTTATTTCTCAAATTCTTCTATTATAATATTTCCTTTTATTATGCTATGAAGTAAGATTATGCAACCACTTTTCTTTCCATGGTTAATTATTATATTATGCCTTATGATTTAATTAATTTATGTGGATAATTTCTATCATAAAAAATTTATGATGGGTTCACCCATATTGCTCTCTAATTCATTGGGTAATGTTTTAGTCTCATGATACATCATTTATGGGATTATAGAGTAAACAAAATACATTATTGGAATTTTTCCACCATGTGATATTGTATAGGGAGTTAGCCTTTACTCGTGTTTATGTCATGTAAAATGTTTCTGTCACATTTCCTATGGTACCATGACCTTATTATATCATTTTCTTTAAGTTATGCTTCTATTTGATTACTCATGATACTTCACTTGTATGATATCATTTTGTACCTTTGATTCACATGATATGTTTCATTAACATGTTTATTCCCTTACTGGGATTTTTATCTCACCCTTTTCTTTGATGTAATCCCTAGGTTACCCTATGAAATTTTATAGGATCAAATGGATTTGGGATCTCATTATAGAGAATTAAATAAGGATTTCATGTTTTAGTTTCCTTTTGATGTAATATGAATCTATTCTTTAAAAGACAATATGCCTCACAATATTTGAGGTTAACTTTTTGAATATTTATATTTAAAAATCATGTACTAATATGTGTAAAAGGATTGGGTTAATATAGTTGGTATTAGAGAAAAGGTATATTTAACCTTTGGAAATTAGGATGAGAAAAATTTAGTGAGAACCATAATGATAAGTATAAGTATAAGAAAATATCTTGGAATTTTGGTGAAAGATAGAGTTAGTGGTTTCTAAGTAACTATATCCTTAGGTAGAAACTACAATTGGATGTGGATCTAGAAAAGTTTTACATAGTGGTATTAACTCTAAAAATGGTGCATTGAGCTATAATTGATCATCACATGGTGCAAAATAATGTATCCTACTGCATACCTAGTTTGACACTCCTGGGGGATATGTTTTTGAAATTCAGAAACTCTTTATGAACCATTATGAAGGACTTGAACACATTGTTAGGTTAGAAAACCAAATAGGGAAATTACTATGGATAACCTAGATTGAAACCTATATTCTCATAAATTAGGATATAATTATCATTTATAATTTATCCCTCCCAATTTTTTAAGTTTCTCTTTTTTGTGTTTATTATTTAATATATTTTAATCTTATTTTTATTATTTTAGTTAATAGTGGGAAATAGGAGAAACCATGCCAAAAACCAAAATGATAGGAAATGTGATGCTTTACAAAATTATATGCCTAATCATATGGGAATAGGAGCTAAGAACTTCATAATAGTACTGTATTAACTAGATTATGTTATGAATAATAACATGAATCATTCGGAATTCCCTACTCCTCCTAAGAAAGATCAAGTTGCAGTCAAGTCTTTTATGTGACAAATGTCTCCTACCATTAGTGTATTTTATGATCCCATCTTCATGGAATAATAGATTAAATAAATTGAGAATATTTATCTATCCTCAAATGATCATAGAATGATAAAGTTGTGTTGGTTGTTTATCATATTGAGGGAGAAGCTGATCGATGGTGAAAACTGACCAGAACACAAATTTCAAAGAGGATATCGGTTCCATAGAATGGGAAGACTTCAAGAAAATATTTTTCAATAAATATTTTCCCCAAAATATATATATTAAAATTAATATGAATTTAATCATTCTAAAAAAAATATGATTCTATTTGGGAATATGAGTCAAACTTCACAAGGCTTGAATGATATGGTTCCATATTTGTCATCAAAACTGAAATTATGGTAGACCTCTTCTTTTTTGTATTAAATATATGTCTATAAAAATATTTAAAAATTTGATACATTTATAGTTATGAAGATATTTTCTATTATTTCTTCAATATTGAGATTTATATTGGTGACTCCCAGTGTTCTCATGGTACTAGAGACCAAAATTGAAAAATGGAGTTTTCTTTGGGAGTATCAATATAAAAATACAATGGAGGAAAGAAACCCCAATATCCCACTTGAAAAAGTGTGGGTAGAAGTATCCTAGAAACTATCTTTTAAGATCCATGATATGTTTCAAATGTGGAAAATAGGGGCATTATGATAATCAATATCAAAGGGAAATGAATAAAACCACTAATTTGGAAGAATAAAAGAAGGTTTTAATCAAATCTCAACTTATAATGTAGTATTTAAACTACAAGGAACACAAGAATTATGAAATAAAATTCCATAGGCAAGGTTTTTTAGAGAAAATCAATGGAAACAACCTCCAAGGGGTAGAGAGTAAGAAAGAGCATATGTTATAACTACTACTAAGGTTGATCCCAAAAATGATGTGGTGATAGGTATGCTAGTTATTCATTCAATAATAGAGAAAGTACTATTTGACCCTGGTTCTATGCATTCTTTCTTATCTTGTAAGTTTCTTATTAATATTTAAGAACTACCTTAAAACATGGGTTTGAGCTATCTATGAAAATAGAAAATGGAGAAATGGTTGCATCCCAATTATATAACTACCCCCAATCAATTTTTGTGGATTGAATCTTCTAAAAAATATTCTCTCACTTCATTTAGTAGAGTTTGAGGTTGTATTAAGAATTGATTGTTTGTGCTTATATAAAACAAAACTTAACTTTCAAGAGAGGGAGATCACTCTTCACATCCCAAGGCATACTATTATTTTATACAAGTGTAATAAAGAAGATTAATCTCCCCTGGAATCTTCTATTCAATCATGAATATTATTTTCTTATGAGAAAGCACATGTACCCCAAATGATAGAGAAAAATGATAGAATCATTCTTGAAGATATTCTAATTATAAGGGATTATACTGATGTATTACCTAAATAGTAGTCTAGTATTCTTCTTAATTGAGAGGTTTATTTATCAATAAAACATATACATGGATATCTTACCATATCAAAAAATACTTATAGAATGGTCCCAGTTGAGTTAGAATATCTGAAAACGTAGTTATAAGAGAATTTATAAAAGGGTTTTATACATCTGAGTGCTTCACCATAGGGTAAGCCAGTACTCTTCATCAAGAATAAGGATAGGTAAATGAACCTATTCATTGATTATTGTAAACTATAAAATCACGATAAAGGATAAGTATCCCCTTCCATGGATATACAACTTGTTTGATAAACTACATGTAGCCTAGTATTTCTCTATAGTGGACCTTCAATAATGATATCACCAATTATGTGTGAGGAAGGAAGATATTCCCAAAACTACCTTTCAAACAAGGTATGGATATTATTATTTCATAATGATTTCTTTTAGACTCAATAACACACTAGAAATCTCTATGGAATTAATTAATAGAGTGTTTAGATAATAACATGACATGTTTACGGTAGACTTCATAGATGATATTCTTATTTACTCCAAAAGTAAGAAGGATCATGATAAGAATTTTAATATTTTTCAAAAAAAAATAATAAAGGAAAAATTATATGCAAAGTACAGTAAACATGAATTCTGGATGAAGGAGGTATCATTCTTGGGGAATATTATCACAAAAAAAAGGATATTTGTAGACCCTTATAAGAAAAGTGAATTTTAGGATTGGACTAGAATAGTATTGTGTAACAAAGATATTTATTTTCCTTGTAATATATAGGTATTACTGATGATTTGTGATAAACTTATAACAATTTTCAATCCCACTAACAAAGCTAACACAAATGGGTGTAATGTTTTTCTGGATGATTGAATTCAAAGAGAACTGTAAGAAGTTGTAAAAGAGGCTTATCACTATACCGATACTTATATATCCTTGATATGAGGAAATTTTTTTGATATAAAGTGATGAATTAAAGTAGTTTTTAGCCTATGTAATGATTCATAATAATAAAGTGATAGAATATGCCTCAAGTAATTTGAAATTTTATGAACCTAATTATCTCATTCATGATCTGGAGTTGGTTGCAGTAATCTTTGTGTTAAAAATATGGAGACATTAACTCTATGGGGAGAAGTCTGAATTATATATGGAGCATAAGAGCCTCAAATATATATTCTCATAGAAGAAGCTTAATATACACTAGAAAATATTTTTAGAGCTAATCACTACTATGAATTCTCAATCCTTTACCATCATATGAAATCTAACAAAGTGGTCGACGCTCTAAGTAGAAAAGATCTGTCAATTTTATCACTGATGATAATTAAGAAGGATCCAATATTCGTAGACTTGAAAAGTGTGGGCATGAGAATCATTAAGGAAGGAAAATCACAATTCCTTTCTCAAATTATTTCTCTACTATCCCTTCTAAAAAATTTAAAGGGTGATCAAAGAGATGATGCAGTAATTCAAAACAAGGTGAAAGTTATAAGAAAAGGGAAACCCTTGGAGTTTAAAATTGATGAATAATGAGTTATAAGATTTGGTTCATGACTATGTGTTCAATAAAATCCTAAGATAAATAATGATTTATATAATTATTCACATATCTCGACCTTCTCCATCCACCTAAGGAGCAAGAAGATATTCCAATATCTTTTATAACACTATTGGTGGGACACTATGATGAAAGGGATCAGATAATATACATAAAGGTATCTGGTATGTCAGCAAGTGAAGTCTGAAAGTAAAAAATATAATGGTATTATGATACCATTACCCATACCTATATGGAAATTGTAAAACATCACCATGGAAAGTTTTACTGATCTTCCAAAAAAATCAAGGGGAAACATTCTCATATGGGTGGTGGGGGATCATCTTACAAAAATTTCTTAATTCATATTAATTAGAGAGGACTCCTGACTTGATAAATTTTCAAATATATACATTAGAGTTGTGTTGAGGATTTATAGAACACCACTACTGATTGTATTTGACTGATATAAGAAATTTACCTCAAAATTCTAGAAGAACCTCCAAAATAGTCTAAATACTAAGTTGAAATTTATAATGGATTATCACCCCCAAACTGATCACCAATATGAGCGTACTTATAAGATATTGAACTTTCTAGAGATGCCTCGTGCTCATTTTTAGGTATTATTTTTAACTTTTTATGGTTATAACTTGGTTTGGTTTTTGTTTGGGGCTATTTTAGGTGAAATTGGGATAATTTATAAGGATAAAGGGCTATGCATGGTTGGTTCACAGTTAGGGAAAATTGTGTGGTATTACCCAAAAAATCATGTGCCCCATTTTGGAGACATGGGAGGTGGAATGTGGTTGCTACATGGTTTGGCCAAACTATGCGACATATCTACCCAAACCGTTCACCCTCCAACATAGTGTATTTTTACAGTTGGTGAAAGGTTTTTCAAACTATATGCCACTTAGGAGAATCCATGAACCCCCTAAGTAGAGGTGCACAGTTAAGGCACACGGTTTGGAAAACCATGCACCTATGCCTATTAAATTGTGCATGTAGGTTTTAAACCCCTATATATTTTTTTGAATTCCAAAAACCCCTCAGTTTTCATCCCTATTCTCCCCCGCTCAACCTAAAAGGATTTAATTCATTTTTTGGAAGATCGTAGAAGGATTCCAAGGATCCATAAATCCCTATCTTGTCACATTTAAGATCTGATAAAGGATAAACTTATCATTGGTAATTTATTTCTTCATGTTTAGTTTCCTCTCTCTCCTGTCTCTCTTTCCCAATGAAGAGGGATTATTTTTCCTCCATTGGTTATGGTTTAGATCTAGGTTTTAATGGATGTTGTTCCTTTGAATTTTGATCTTAATTATTAGTCCCAGATCTTCTATACCATAGAGTTTTTGATTATTCTACATCAATTTGGGGATTATGAGTTGGCAATCATTCACCAAAAATATTGAGTTAGGTGTTCTAATTGTAAATTCCCATATACTTGATTTTATTTGGGTGTTTTTAATTGTAAAATTTTTATTTCTACATTGGAAAATCTCATTTTTAATTAAATTAATTAACTGGTTGATTAATGGGATTATGAAATTGATAAAATAAATGGGATTATGAAATTTATTGATTAATGGGATTATGAAATTGATGGAAACCCTTGGGGTGTGCTAATATGATTGAAATTATGATTTATAAATTATGAATGGATAATAAATGAATTATGTAAATGGTTGATAAATGTTTTTTGAATGTGGAACCATGATATGTGATATTTATGAATGATTTATGGGATAGGGACTGCTACTCTAAATACTTATAGGATTTCAGACTACCACTCTAGGCTCCCATGATATTTATCATTTCCAATGATCACTATGTTGTGGGATAGGAACTGCTGCTCTAAATACCTACAGGGTTCTAGACTGAAACTATAAGCCCCCATTGTATGATTATGAAATTGGATTTTAAATGGTTACTGAGAAACCATGATAGAATAGTATGTGACATCCTTTTGTGGATGGTTCAGACTCTAGAATAGTTCAAATTAGGTATTGTTGGTTCGGGTGTCATCATTAAATCAGGGATTTATGTGGTTAATGAAAGAATAAATTAAAGGTAAAAACAGTTTACTTATTATTTTATAATTTATTCTTTATATAAATGAATACACCATTATAGATTGGATTTTTTTATATCTTGTAGGTGTTGGACTATTGAGTTGTACTCACACCCTACTTGGGTTGCATGATCGGTACACAAATAGACTTCATGTTTGCAAGACAAGGTTAGGGAAAGATCCCCATGTTAGATGGAAGAGTTGGAATTCAAGATGATAATGGATGAGGGAACCAGACATGATGTTAGGAACCTTTAGGAGTTGTTATTATGTATTTAATAAAATGGCTATAAATTTAGGCACTGTATGTAAACTGGTATACGGTTTAGGAAATAGTAATATCCATGAAAAAAATGAAATGGATAATAAGGAGAAATTTAATGTTTAATGATAAAAGAAAATATAATACTTCAAGGTGACTAAAAAATAAATTAAGGTAGTTAATGTGAATATTATCCTTGTATAAATCAATAATAAACCATCTAGAGGAAGAATAAGGATGGTATCAATTCAACAAACCCAAGTGGAGTAAAATAGAGGGTTTTTTTACTTGATAAAATAAAAGATTAAATTTTAAAAAAATATTCTTAAGGAAAATATCCTTTTATTTCGAAAAAACCTTTTGAAATTGAGAAGTAGGATTCAAATAAATGGTGACAGATAAATACATACATGTCTTACAAGGTAAAAATAATATTCCTTTTGTATGAAAAAGGGTTAGAAAATTCCTCATTTGGAAAGAGACAAGAATATTCCTTCAAAGAGATTGGTAAAAGAAAAAAAGGGTAATATTGTCTTTACCAAATCATTTTAAAATCATTTTTGAAAACATTTTAATAAAACATGGTTTTTAGAAGAAAACAGGTTCTCTGACTAAAGAGAGAAGGGATGTTGGGTTTTATTTTAAAAAAATAAAACACTTTGAGTACTAATGAGTGTAAAATAGTAGTAATACTAGAAAATTTTCATGAATAAATAGAGAATAATTAAATGAATTATTGAAAAATGGTTATATAATTTCCTCAAATTAAAATTCCATTTAAATATTACTAGGATTAGTCTTGAGGAAAATAATCTTTAAACATTCCAAAACGTCGCATAACACTTTGAATTCCCATAAAACTTTAAAAAAATTTAAATTATAACATAATAAAGGATTAAAATTGAATTAAAGTAATATTATCATGATATTAAGGAGATTCATGATATATAATGTTAATGGAAATATATACACCATATAAATGAAACTAGATTCATAGCAATATATTGTGCCTCAATGACATGAAGTTGAGACGAAATCCATTTCATATGAATCGAAAGACCCAAAAGTTATAATAATAAAATAAAACATCTAAATACTGTGAATATAATAGAGTTCATGATACTATATTTTAATGTTTCATTATATAAACCATATATAATAAATTAGGTGCACAACAATTAAGTATGCCTCATAAAATGAAAACTAGACAAGAATCCCTTACCTTATCCTTCTTTTTTGTTGTGTAGTATTTAACCTCCTTTATAGTGGTTTAAAATATGTTAATAACTAATACCATAACCACAATAATGTTTATAATATCATATATTAACTTATTATAATATTTTATTACCCTTTTGTTAACACTCTTTCATTATTTTAACTTTTTTAGGTGTTAATTACATAGTTTTATTAAGTACATTTTGACTTGTTATTTGTTGTTATTATTAAATACATCATGGTTTAATCATCTAAATAATTTAAACCATGACTAAATTATCATATATATTTATTAAATATGTATTTATAATTGTCCATAACATTTGGAGATTAGAAATGAAGTGCACTATTCATGGAGACGGTAGGCTGTACCTGCACTTGAATGATACTTCCATTTCATTGTTGAATTAAAACAATTAAAAATAAATGATACATATGTATTTTATAATTTGAAGTATCATATTTATTTTTTATATGTTGAATATTTTTATTATAACCAACCTTTATATGTTTCATGTATGGCATGAACGAGTCATATCGCTTTGAGGGGCGGTAGTCTACACTTCCTCAAACAAAATTATCATATTTACACATGAAGGAAGAATAAAGGTATGTTAAAAATAAAAATTAAAGAATCATAAATACAATATAAATGAAATATATATTATATATAAATATATTTTCCATCATAATGGCCACCATGAGAGGCGGTATGGAAAGTTGAAAAATCATCCTTTCGCGAGGTAGTAGTTCTCCGTACACAAAAACATTATGTTTGTTACCCATTAGATGGTGATGTGTGTAATTTTAGGTTGAACTATAAGAATAAAAAAATATTATTATATTTAGGATACTGGTTTTTCTACACAATAATATAATAAAGATATTTTATGGGTTGGATAATGGAAATGAAACTAGAGAGATTGAGAAAAGACATTACCTTTTAAGCGGGTAACTTCTTTTGGTTTGAACCAAAAGGTTTTGTTGGAATGGTTTATACCCAAAGGGATGATTATATGTAGAGTATAGGAATTAGGTGAGACCATTTAGGCAGTTATTTTCCGAACTTAAGAGGTTTTAGAGGTGTTAGGAATGGGTAGAAGTGGTGGACTTTTATAGGGAAGAAAAAGGATTCACTTGGTATTTTTGAAAAGGAGTTAGGCGTGCACATGTTCTTAACTAATAAAAGTCATAAAAATCACCCAAACTAAATACTTTAAGGTTAATTGACGAAATATTTCCATCCAATTAGTTTTTTAAAAGTGGATAGGTCATTTGGTCCCTTAAACTTAGGTTTGTAGCCTATTTTTAAGCCTAATTACACCTTAATCACTATAATTAGTTTTAATAACTTTCACAAATGATTATTGTAAAAAATTAAGTTTATATTATTAGAACAAAAATATTATATTTATTACAATGGTTTATGTATTATTCTAAAAATTAAAATTACAAAAGTGGAAAAATTAAGATTAATGCTAATCTCACAGATAGAGGGATTAACTGGTTTTTTGTAGAAAAATGTTCAAAAGATTACTATGTTTTTATATTCAATTTAAAAGTTATATTGATTATAATTAAATAATTTATATTAATATATTTATAATAGATCCAATGTGACTTTAAAAAAAATTATAATATAATTTAACATTAATAACTATTTAAAGGAAAAGGCAGTTTTTAGCTAAAACACAGTATTTTTCATTATTCACTAACAAATGAAATTTCTTAGAAAAATAAAAAAATAAATTAATCTTAATATAATTTTGAACTTATTAATTCAAAAATAAATTTTATTTTATCAAATTAAATTTATTATAGTGTTAAAATTAAGATTTAAAATGGGTTCTCTATTAAAAGGCGGTGAAATTGCCTTTATAAAACTATTGGGTTTTATGTGAAATATCGGGTTTTCTCTTATATTATTCTTAAAAAATATAATGGATGAATATAAAAAATATTTTATTGAATATGTAACATATATATTCCATTAAAATAATTAACTAATTGTAATTAATTTTATTTATTATGTTAAAACATCTTCGTTAACATGAAAAATAGTTTTTTATAAAATATGCTTTTAATATTCAATTGGTTATTATATTCATTTCTAATTTATTTTTATCCAATGATTTAGTTGTATAAACCATATATTTTCATAAGTTATTTTATACTATTCATAATGGCTAGTCTATATCTTGTTATATTAAATAATAATATTTTAATTATAGATTGTTTCTCGGTAAGACTCGGTATTACGTATAGTGAAAGCCATCAAAGAAGGTTGTTTTTGCATGTAACATAATCTATAGAGGAAGTTCATTGTTGCGTATGATGTATTATAACTCATTGTCGTGTGCAATGAAAGCTAAATCAGTGTTTCATGAATTGAAATATATAGAATATATTTTAAATAGTAAATATATTATAAAGTATATGAATATTATATTACCTTATGTGCTTGTTGTAGTGTGTCATACAAGCTATCAAATGCAAGGTTATTGCTTTAGTTTTTTCAAGGAGTCACATTTTCCCCACATTGTTTTAATTGTTTACTCACAACTTATATTTGGTCATGGTGATAGATAGTTTGATACATCCTATGTTTGAAATCCCATATCAGGAGAATGGTTCATAAGTAATCTTCTATAAAAAAGATAATTTAAAGTACAAATTACACTGGAATACCATGTAACTAGGTCTCTAATTATGAGAACATCAGTTCCAAGTAGAGATACATATTTTGAGAACAAAACATAAATATTTATAAAGATTTAATGAGTTCATAATTCACAAACAAGTGAATGATCAATGGAAAGTTGAGGGCCTCAAAACTATAAATATTTGTTGATTTAGAAGGCCATAGGTTCAAAAGAAATTTAGGTATTAGAAAAAAATTATATTCCTAAGTCCTTTTCCTAATGTTGGGTAATTCTTTTACTGACCAAGAATATAAAAAAATAATCTTACATGATAGGTTTCTATATCATATGAAAAATCATAACTTTTGGTTTTGTTTTGATCAAATTCTAATTCATCCCTTTCCTCCCAAAAATTAATTACCAACAATGATTTTTTAATGCCTGAAGCACTGAAAGAAACATTTAAAGGATCATAAGGCCTATAAAAGAGTGAAAAGTCTTACTATTTTTATTTAACTACCTCCCAAAATAAACATGGTTAATAGATTAATTTCAAATCCTCAAAACTGTTACTACTGGTTCATAATTAATATTTATTCGTTAAATTGTTTAACTAAAAACAATGAAAATTAACAAGGACATTTCCTAGGTTAGTGGTTGGCGTGAAACCCTTATCATCCTTCAGTCATGGGTTCAAGACCTATGACCTTGCTATATTTGATTGGTGGTTACACAACTTATAGGTTTTCCTTTTATAAAACAATATTAATATAATTTCAAAAATATATATGATGTATATCCTTGAAATTAGATTAATCACTAAATAGAATTTGAACTGAGGTTTTTAATACAACCTCAATATATAAATATGTCATCCAATTATTTCCACATAGATAATTACATGGTCTATATTTTATCCTCTAGGAGAGATCATTGGATTTGGTAATGTCTAGGTTACCCATATTTACAACAAGGAACTATAAAGGATTTCATAGGATGAGCTTCATTTCCTTCCATCGCACTCTTCCTTTTTCCTCAAAAATACTTTGCTTTATGTCCTTATTTCCCACACATAAAGCATTTAATTGTTCCATTGAGACAATTTCTTGGGTTTCTTCTTCCACACTTCTCACATGTTGAAAGTTGAGCCTTATTTTTTACACAGTCTTCACCACTCGATCTCTTATCATCCTCTATTCTTTTCTTCTTTAGTGAACTCGAGTGTTGGAAAAGGTATATATTTTTAATCATATTTCATTAAAAATAATTTGGCATAAACATGATATCCTTCACTCCTATCAACACATCATTTGGTTTCTCATTTTTACCATCTTTTCCTTCATGTTCGATGTTAACTTAAATCCTTCGGGTTCCATCCATTGAATAAAACCAGAAAGAATAGTGTGAGAAACAATAATCATTGTGAGAAAATCGTATAACTCTATATAAGATATATAAATCATGAAACCTTATTTTTAAATCTAAAACATCTTAGTTTTTACCTTGATTATTCATTTTCAAAATCCTTTAAAATTTTCCATAATGGTATTTAAAGAAAATATGGATTATCCTAATTATATCCTCAGAGAGTGTCAAACCAGTTGAACAGTAAGGCTCGTTGTCATGTACCAGGTTACCCTGAGTCATGCCCAGAACACCTTGTCAGAGTTGTTACTCCTAGGTACATATGTTCCAGAACCATGTCCACTTGTAGTATCCAGACAGGGATGTGTCATTAGGAAGACCCACATATTCTATACTTTACCAAAATTATAGGGTTTTCATCTATACTTATCCTCAAATTCTACTTTAGGGTTATGTTATCTAACCTAATTTTTCATAAATATAGTTCCCAAGGTTTCTAATAAACTTATTCTGATACCAAGTGTAGAAATACATCCCTAGATATCCCATATTCGGTGTCTACTACTAGATATATCAACATGATTACAAAAAATCAAGTCCTAATGGACTGATCAGTTTAGTAGTCTTGGTAAACCATATACATAAATGATTATTTCATTAAAAATTGATACACTAATTAAAACATATTTTTTTCTAAACAAATAAATAGCTTGAATATAACTCTAATCCATTTAGTATATTGCAGAATTTCTTTCATAGTACGCTTCTTGGATTCCTAGGGAACCAAACATAATAAGGGTGAGCTCAAATTCCCATTAAGGAAAAAATATAGAGGAAGCAATAATAAATCAATGAGAATAGTAATTATTTAAAGTTAAATAACTGAATAGACATTTCATGTAATCAATAAAATGAATTAAAGTACATAATTAATATGGAAAGGTAATAATTGGAAACATGTTCCATTCAAATAACTAGATAAGGAAAAATAAACATGGAAAGGTATGAAACTAAAACACATTCCATTCATCAATGAACTTAAATGAAATGTATTCATAGATATGTTGATGAAAAATCTCATGGATAAATAATAACTAAAACTACTATGAGGGAATTTTTTTTATAGAAATCATGCCTCTGTCACATGAAAACCTATTACCATCAAGACCTTTCATAAGATGGTTTAAAACTAAGGGTAGAAACCCATTTTCACTATTATTCATCTCATGAGAACCTGTCGATGCATCAAGGAGCTATAAAAATTATAGGATCCACCATCATTTATAGTCCAAATAATTAATCATATTTAATAATCAAAATAACTAATATGCCTTATCAAAAAAATGTATTGGATGATAAATACAGATCTATCAATAATTCTTCAATTAATAAAATAACTATCAATGTAGGCACTGTATGTAAATTGGTATACAGTTTAAGAAATAGTAATATCCATGAAAAAATGAAATGGATAATAAGGGTAAATTCAAAGTTCAATTATCAAAGAAAATTTAATACTTCAAGGTGACTAAAAAATAAATCAAGGAAGTGAATGTAAATAATATCCTTGGAAAAATCAATAATAAACCATCCAGAGGAAGAATAAGGATGATATCAATACAACAAACCCAAGTGGAGTAAAATAGAGGGTTTTTGTCCTTGATGAAATAAAAGATTAAATTTTAAGAAAATATTCTTGAGGAAAATATCTTTTAATCTTGAAAAACCTTTTGAAATTGAGAATAAGGATTCAAAGAAATGGCAGCGGATAAATCCGTACATGTCGTACAAGGTAATAAGAATATTCCTTTTGTATGAAAAAAGGTTAGAAAATGACTCATTTGTAAAGTGACAAGAAGATTAATTGAATAATATTGGTAAAATATAAAAAGGGTAAAATTTTATTTACCAAAATATTTTTGAAAATATTTTAATAAAATAAGGTTTTTAGAAGAAAACAGGTTATCCGACTAAAGAGAGAAGTGAAGTCGGGTTTTCGTTAAAAATATTAAAACACTTTGAGTACCAAAGAGTGAAAAATGGTACTAATAAATTAAAATGGTAATTAATAACCAGATAATAATGAAAGTTATTATTTAAAAATGGTTATATAATTTCCATATTATCAGGATTGGTCTTGAGAAAGACAATCTTTGAACATTCCAAAGTGTCCCATACCACTTTGAAACATTTTAAATTATAACCACATGAAGGAGTGAAATTTAATGAAAGTAATAATATCATGAGATTAAATAGATTAATTATATATAATTTCAATGGAAATATATACACCATATAAAAGAAACTAGATGCATAACAATACAATGTGCCTCAAAGACATAAAATTGAGACGAAATCCATTTCATATGAATAGAAAGACCCAAAAGTGATAATCATAAAATGAAATATCTAAATAGCATGAATATAATATTTTTCAGGATACTATATGTCAATGTTTCATAATATAAACTACGTGTAATAAATTATGTGCACAATAATTAAGTATGCCTCATGAAATGAAAATGAGACAAGAATCCCTTGCCTTATCCTTCCTTTTTGTTGTGTGGTATTTAGCCTCCTGTATGGTGGTTTAAATTTTTTTAATAAATAATAATAGAACCAATATAATGTTTATAATATCATATATTAACTTATTACAATATTTTATTACCCTTTTGTTAATACTCTTTCATTATTTTAACTGTTTTGGGTGTTAATTTCCTAGTTTTCTCAAGTATGTTTTGACTTGTTATTTGTTGTTATTATTAAAAATTTCATGGTTTCATAATATAAATAATTTAAAACATGACTAAATTATCATATATATTCAGTACATTTGTATTTATAGTATTCCATAACATTTGGATATTATAAATGAAGTGCACCGTTCATGGAGACGGTAGGTCGTACGTATGCATGAACGCTACATCCATTTTTTATTGAATTATAAGAATCGAAAATAAATGAAAAATATTTATATTATAATTTCCAATATCATATTTATGTTATATATGTTTCATATGTTTATTATAACCAACATTTATACATTCCATGTATGGTATAAATGAGTTATATCGCTTTGAGGGGGCGGTAGTCCACACTTCCTCAAATGAAATTATCTTATTTACACATGATAGAAGAATAAAGGTATGTTAAAAATAAAAAAATAAATAATTATAAATACATTATAAATGAAATATATATTATTTATAAATATTTTTTCCATCATAATGTCCACCATGAGAGTTGGTAGGGAAAGTTTAACAATCATCGTTTCGTGACGCAGTAGTTCACCATACACAGAAACATTATGTTCGTTACCCATTATATGGTGGTGTGTGTAAGTTTAGGTCAAAATATCAGAATAAAAATATCCTATTATATTTATGATATAGGTTTTTTTACACAAGAACAGAATAAGAATATTTTAGGGGTTGTAGAATGGAAATGAAACAAGAAATATTGAGAAAATACATTACCTTTTAAGCAGGTAGCTTCTTTTGGTTTGAACCAAAATGCTTTGTTAGAAGGGTTTCTTCCCAAAGATATGCTTCTAGATAGAGTATAGTAAATATTTGAGACTATTTGGGAAGGTCTCGGTGGAACTTAAGAGGTTTGATAGGTGTGATGAATGGGTAGAGGTGATGGCCTTTTATAGGGAAGGAAAAGGACTCACTTGGTATTTTTGAAAAGAAGTTAGATATGAACATATTATTACCTAATAAAAGTCAAAAAAAAACACCCAAAATAATTAATGAAATATTAATGGACTAAATATTTCCATAAAATTATTTTTGGACAAGTTTCTAGGTCTTTTGGGCCCTTAGACTTAGGCTTTTAGTCTATTTTTAATCCTGATTACACCTTAATCACTGTAATTAATTTTAATCACTTTTACTAATCATTTTTATCAAAAATTAAGTTGATATTATTAGAACAAAAATATTATATTTATTACAATGGTTTATATTGTAATTTAAAAATTCAAATCATAGAAGTGGAAAAATTAAGATTAATGCTAATCTCATAGACGGCCGAATTAACTAGTTTTAGTAGAAATATGTTCAAAAGATTGTTTTGTTTTGATATTTAATTTAAAAGTTATATTTTTTATAATAAACTAAATTATATTAATATATTTATAATTTATCAAATGTGACTTTAAAACAAAATTTATAATATAATTTTACATTAATAATTATATAAACTAAAATGCAGTTTTTAACTAAAATGCAGTATTTTTCACTATTCACTAAAAAACGACGTTTCTTGGAAAAATCCAAAAAAAAAACATACAAAGATAATTTTGACATTTTTAATTTAAAAATAAATTTTATCATATCAAATTAAATTTATAATAGTTTCAAAATTAATATTTAAAATGGGTTCTCCATTAAAAGGTCGTAAAATTGCCTTTATAAAAGTATAAGGTTTTTTGTGAAATATTGAGTTTTCTCTTATCTTATGCTTACCAAATATAGAATTATGAATATAAAAAAATATTTTAGTGAATATTTAATGTATATATTCCATGAAAATAATTTTCCAATTTTAATTACTTTTATTTATTGTTGTAAAGCAGCTTTGTGAGCATAAAAAATAGTTTTCTATAAAAATATGATTTTAATATTCAATTGGTACTTATATTAATTTATAATTTATTTGTAACCAATGATTTATTTTTATAAATAATATATTTTCATAATTTAGTTAATACTATTCATAATAGCTAGTTTTTATCTTATTATATTAAATAATAATGTTTTAATTATAGATTGTTTCTTGGAAAGACTCGGTATTGCGTATTGCACAAGCCATCGAAAAAGGTTGCTTTTTCATGTAACACCAGCTATAGTGGAAGGTTTTTGTTGTATAAGATGTATGCTAACTCATTGTCGTGTTAATTTCAAGCTAACTCAGTGTTTATTTCATTGAAACATATAGAATATGTTCTAAATAGTAAATATATTATAAATTATAGGGATATTATATTACCTTATACACTTATCGTCGCATGTCATAAATTCTATCAAATACAAGGTTATTACTTTTGTTTTTTAGGGTGTCTCATTCTCCCCACCTTATTTAAATTGCATCCCCACAATTTTAAATTGATCATGGCGATAGATTTTCTGATACTTACTATGTTTTAAATCTCACATCATGAGAATGGATCATAAGTAACCTTCTATAAAAAAGTGAATTGAAAGTAAAAAAAGTCACAAATATTACCATGTAACTAATTATCTAAGTAGAAGAACATTAGTGTAAAGTAGAGATACATACTTGGAGGAGAAAACGTAAATATTTATAAAGAGTGGATGAGGTCATCAATCACAAACATATGAATGATCAATGTAAAATTGAGGGCCTCAAAGATATAAATATTTGATGATTTAGAAGTCCATAGGTTCAACATAAATTTAGGTATTAGGAAAATATTTTATTCCTAAGTCCTTTTACTAATGTTGGGTAATTCTTTTACTAACCAAGAATATAAAAAAATATTCTTACATGATAGGTTTCAATATCATATGAACAATCCTAACTTTTGGTTTTTCCTTGATCAAATTCTAATTCATCCCTTTAATCCCAAAAATTAATTACCAAAAATGATTTTTTTAATTCCTGAAGCACTAGAAGAAACTTTTAAAGGATTGTAAGGCCTATAAAAGAGTGACCAATCTTACTATTTGTCTCTAACTACCTCCAAAAATAAATATGGTTAATATATTAATTTATAATCCTCAAAAGTGTTACTATTGGATCATCATTAATATTTATTAGTTAAATTGTTTAACTAAAAAAATTAAAATTAACAAGGACATTGTGTAGGTCAGTAGTTTTCAGGAAACCCTTATCATCCTTCGGTCAGGGATTCAAGACCTGAGGCCTTGTTCGATTTGATTGGGTGTCACCCATGTTATAGTTTGTCTTTTTGTAAAACCATGTTAATATAATTTCTAAAATATATATGATTAACGTCCTTGAAATTAGGTTAATCACTAAATAACATATTAAATATGGATTTCAATAAAACCTCGATAAATAAATACTTCATCAACTTCTTTCCACACAGATCCTTACATGGTCTAGATTTTATCCTCTAGTATAGGGCATGGACTTGGGTAATGTTCAGGTTTACCACATTTACGACAAATAACTATAAAGGATTTCTTAAGATGAGCATCATTTCATTCCATCATAGTCTTCCTTTTTCCTCGATAGTCCTTTTCTTTATTCCCTTCTTTCTCACACATAATGCATTTTCTTGTTCCATTGAGAAACTTTTCTGGGTGTCTCCTTCCAAACTTCTCACATGTCGAAAGTCAAGACTTCTTTTTTACATGATCTCCGCCACTCGAGCTCTTATCATCCTCCATCCTTCTCTTCTTTGGTGTGCATGGGGGTTGGAAAAGGTATATATTTTTAATCATATTTCATGAAAACTGATTAGAAATAAACATGATATCCTTCACTCCAATCAACACATAATTTGTTTTCTCATTTTCAGTATATTTTCCTTCACATTTGATATTAACGTGAATCCTTTGGGTTCCATCCATTGACTAAAACCAGAATTAATAGTGTGAGAAACAATTGTCATAGAGAGAAAATTGTATAATTATCTATAAGTTATCTAAATCATAACACCTTATTCATAAATCTAAAACAACTTATTTTTAACCTTGATTATTAATTGTCAAAATAATATCAAATTTTCATAATGGTTTGTATAGAAAATGTGGATTATCCTAAGAATATCCCCCAGTAGTGTCAAACCAGGTGCATAGTAAGGTCCATTTTCATATACCAAGTTACCCTAAGTCAAGCCCAGAACACCTTGTTAGAGTATTTACTCATGGGTAGATCAGTGCCAGAACCACATCCAATTATAGTATCTAGATAAGGACGTATCGTTATGAAGACCCACATATTCTATACTTTACCAAAATTCTATGGTTTTTATCTATAATTATCCTCAAATTATACCTTAGGGTTATTTTCTCTAACCTACTTTTTTATAAATCTGGTTTCCAAGGCTGCTACTAAAATTCCTTTGATACCAACTATAGCGATCCAGCCCAAGATAGCCCTGATATGGTGTTTACTACTAGATACATTGGCATGATTACAAGGAATAAAGCCCTAAAGAACTGATCGGTTTATTAGTCTTGGTAAACCAGATACATAAATGAGTATTTCATTACAAATGGATACACTAATTACAACATATTTTTTTTATAAACAAATAAACATCATGAGGATAACTCTAATCCATATAGTATATTCATGCATTTCTTTTGTAACACCCCAAGATTTCATAGTGTGTTATTTCTTCAAAATAATTCAATAACTTGCACTACACGCAACACCGAGTTCAATCACACCATGACTTACAAAAAAAAGCCATTCAAAAGAGGTTATGAATAGTATTATATAAATTTTAAACTTTATATAATCCTTATAATTTTAGAATCCATATTATGAGTTTCTTAGATATAATGCAAGAACAAATTCATTTTCAGTATTGCACTTTTATCAACTTTTAATAGTGAAACCTTTTTAAATACAATATTTTAAACTTTTTGACTAAATGGGGACATCAAAAATTTAAAATGAAACATCCCAAGCTTCCACGGTACACTTTCTTTGAATAATACAGTAGCGTGTGTTGTACGCAACCTTGAGTTTTAACACACACCACAACCAATCAAACTAGCCGTTATGAATAGTAATACCTACTTTTTGAAATTATATATATTATATATTTTAAAATGGACTTCATTTTTGGATTCGGAATATCGAATTTATCCTAAGGTGAAATTTTGGTACATTTCGGATAACTTTCATATTTTGATGAATAGTGAAAATTACTAAATTTTAATTAAAAACAACTTTTTTAATCAAAATAATTAATAGTGATAAATTATGAATTTGAGTGGTTTTAAAGTATATTTAGAATATATTTTTACCATTTAATATAATTTTGGTCATTGGACATAATTTTACAATTAAACCGAACATAAACAAGTGTCAATCTTTTGATAGTTATTATCTCTTAAAAACACGCTTTTTGTTTTAACAGCAGGAATTAATTTTAAATTAATTTCTGCCACTTCTGTGTTTTGAATTTAGGAAAATGGATTCCATATTTGGAATCAGGATGTTCAAATTGTGTAAATAGGTAACTTTTATTTTTAGACATTTTGAATAATTACTGCGGTAAATATTTTATTTACCATGGTTAAGGGTAAATCCGGTAAATAAGGGTTAAAAAAATAATATTATAATAATATTAAATTACCCTAAAACGTGTCTTAACCCTATTGGTTGATACATGGTCGACCATGGGAATCTTTGGGTCTATTTTGGGACCCCATGGATCCACTTGTAAGTGATAATGACACTTTATTTTAATTTAGTTAAAATAAATACAAAAATGACACAAGCATATATCTTTTAGAACAACAATTGTTACATAGTGTTATATATGTTGGATTTTAGATTATAAATATTAATTAGAAATATAAAAAGATTTCCTACATAATTATATTTTATTTATAATTTTTAGACATTAAATAAGTTATTTTATATATGACACAATGATGATGCAGTAATTACTAAAATAGTGACAAATTAAAATGATTGATATTATAAATACCCAAATAAATATAATATGAAACTTTTAATGAATTAAACTAATTTTATAGGATAATATTTTATATTATGAGTGATTTAATTGACTTTGTTTGAAGTAATCAATCTGTTATGAGTTTCACAAAAATCAACTATTGAATAGTGTCAAAATTGACATAAAAGAGTTCTTAAAACAAATATTATATTATTAATTGATATTAAATTCATAAAAATCTAAGGTTCGGCAAAGAGACTTATATCATGATAGGTTCATCATTAATGTACCACTTTGGGGTCGCTTGGATCTATATAGTAAGTTTATTAACCATATTATATAAAAATACAAAGAGACATTGTAAAAGTGAAACTAATTAACTTAGAGTTAATACTTAAAGATAAGGTTAATATAAGTACCAAAACCTGTCTAAATTCTATTGGTTGAGTGGTTTTCGACCTATCCCCACCTTAACCTTTTAATAATCAACTTTGTAGCCTTTATAAACCGAATATGAATTTATTATAAATTAATATTTCTAGCTTTTCCAAAGGTGCCCCTCACCCCTCTTATAAAAGGGCACTCCTCCTTCTCATTTCTTCACACCTTCAAAGCCTTTTGGTTCGGCCAAACTCTGTCCAAATACTCTCCCAACATCCCTCAATACAACCTAGAGGCCTTAGTTTGATCAGAAAGCCAACCTAAGGAGCCCTTTTGATCAAATCAAAAGGAAGAACCCGAAGAAGAGGTAATGATTTCACCACCCTTCTCCAAGTTCATTTCTTCTTCCACTTCTTCTTACTTTGTTCTTACCATTCTAAAATAATAACTCCAGTATCTCACATATACTGTGATGTTATTATAAATATGGTACAATCATATTCAGTATTCTATCCACCCTTTGAATAACATGTCACCATACGTGCGTACGTACGGCTTACCGTCTCCACGTCGTGGTGTAATTGTTATTCAATATAATATTATTTGGATGGGTATAATAATGATGTGTAACTCATGTAAATAATAAATATAACATGTTAATGATTCTATATATATGATATACCATCCATTTATATATTATTTTAATATCAAAAGAATGATATTGTTGCTCGTGCGTACGTACGGACTACCGTCTCCACGAACGCGATGAGATTCATTCTCCATCGTATCCATTCAAGTATAATTATCATTTGATGATTTAAAAATGATTTTTAAGGACTAGATATCATTCTGGATATGAATAAGATACAAAAACCATGGCTTATGTAACAAAACATATAAAATAAAATGAGTAAGTTAACTCCCGAAACGACGATAATTCTAAGATATTATTAACAAATCAATGTTAAAAGATCATATATGATATCATATTAATATATATGATTCTTGTATAATTTAATAACAACTATTTCACCATTATACAGGAGGTTAACCTACCCCAACCAAGGAAAAGTACAAGGTAAGGGTTATTTCACAATCTCTTCATTATCCGAGGTTGTTTATACATAATAATCTACTGGGATCTTTTTATCATCCACATCCATGTTTCTTAAAAATATATTTCAAAACATATTTATTATTTAAAAGAATATGGGTTAAAGTCAATTATACCCTTGTTTGACTTTTTATAAGAGGTTTATAAAGTAATCTTTCCGTCGTTTTCAAAACAAGGTCCTTTTTAACCTTTTCGACAGAATTAAGGTAAGAATGTTTTTTTTATCTTATACGGCGGGTGCGGTTATTTTCTGCCGTTATAAAATCTTCAAAGCTTCCCTTACAAGATTATAAGAATATTTTCAAAGAAAATATTTTATTTTATATAGATCTTAAATGATTTCAAAATAAAAGGAGATATTTCTTTAAAAAGAATTTTGATTTCATCTATGTCAACATCCTTTGATGGATTTTAAGATTATTTGAAGTTGATTTATTATGATACAAAACTTCTATATTGTATTGAAGGTTTTGTGATATGTTTGACTATGGATGTGCTATTTTTATACCATTCATATTTTATGGTGAAATTATTGACATTTTGTATGCTATTTTTAATACGAATGTTTATGTTATGTTTAAACCTTTTCATATGGGAATGCATTGGACTTAGTAAGTGACGGGTGGAGCCCGCTATAGCTCCTCGATGCATCGGTAGGTCTCATGAGACAAACTAGTGTCTTGGCACAAGGCCTTGACAAAATCTTATTTGTAGTCTTGGCACGAGGCCTTGGCTATGTGGTTATGATAGTCTGGCATTATGCATTCCAACATTATGAAAGTGGTTATTGATTTTTGCATGTGATTATTCGGTTAGTAGAATATCCATGTGAATAATTAAATGGCATTATTTCATTTTATTTATGCCATACCATGTTGAAAGTTCATGTTTAAAAGGCTTTTGTTTTAGTTATACATTGCCTTAAATGTTTATTCTTATTGATGAAAGTTTCTGCTATATTGTTATCCTTACTGGGCATTTGAGCTCACCCCTTTTCTATGTTTTATTTTTCCCAGGAAGTGAAGATGTAAGTTATGAATGACCTGCAGGGATGTTATGAGGGGATTATAGTGTGGACTGTGGAAACATTATGTTGTTGTAGTAGTTTTTCATTTTATGATGTAATGTAAAACTTATGAATATATCTAGTGTTTCCAAGGCTACTAAACCAATCGGTCTTTCGAGATTTGATCTTTCTTGTGATCATGCCAATGTTACGAAGTAATGCACCGACTCTAGGCAACTAGGGTCGGGGCGTTACAGTTGGTATCAGAGGAAGTTTAGTACAAACCTTGGAAGCTAGATTTAGATAAACTCTGATTAGAGCACGTAGACCTAAGATGAACTTTGAGGATTAGTATAGAAGAACTTCCTAGAATTTTGGTATTGTAGAGATTTTGTGAGTTTTCCGAGCAATACATCCCTGTCTGGATACGAGCAGGTAGAGGCGGCTCTGGCACAGATGTACCTAGGGGTAAAACCCGAAAACACCGCTTTGAGCTAGACTCGAACGGGAACTGGTGCACGACAACGAGCCTTGCTGTACTCTTGGTTACGACACTCCCGGGGGATATGCTTAGGATAACTCTCATTTTCTTTACAAATCATTTTGAATGGATTATGAGTATATACTTCCTCAAAGAAAACATTCTTATGATTATGGATTATATCCATAAATAGTTCAATTTATGTTAAGTGTTTTATAAGTATGGGATTATGTATTTTGATTCATAAACTGATCTAGTGTATGCCATTGTTTAGAAATGGCGCCCAGTTGAAGGAATGAGAACTCTATCAATGCACATGATACAAAGAGAAAGAAGGATCATATATTTTATGGTCTTAAGCCAAAATTTACAAGAGAAATATTCTCTCATGTATTATCATCATATGAAGAAATAATATCATGTGTTGATAAGATAAGTAAAGAGTTTACTGAGTCCTATGGCTTTGAAGGGAATCAAGAGAAGAAAAGGATGGAAGAGAGAAAGATGGATAAAGGGAAAAGGGAAAAGAAGAATTTTCCCATATGTGGTAACTGTGGAAAGAAACACCCTGGAACTTGCCTGAAAGGAATGGGAGTTTGTTATAAGTGTGGAGGAAAAGGGCAAAAAGTACGTGACTGCAAGGGTAAGAAAATGGTTTTAAATGTACAATGCTTCATTTGCAAGGAGTTTGGACACTACGCGAACCTATGACCCAGTCATCAGACTATGCCGCAAATGATGCTATTGGATAATAATCAAGTTATGATACTACCACAGATGAAGAGGAATGATTAGAGTTCTTATGTTGATTATGTCAATTGAGTGTTGTATCAACAATGTACTTGTTATAATAATTATGGAGTATATAAGGATTGTACAGCAGTACTATTTCATTAAGGACTTGAGATTGTGTGGAACAAAGAAAAGTGACTCAATAGCAGGATAACTTTTTGGAAAATATATGGTTGAGAGAATGATAAATCATAATATAGTTCTGATACTGAGGTAGTGATTTTGGAATAATATGTGATTGTTTTGGATAAATTATATTGGATATTCTTGACTACCTTGGAACTGATTAATGATTTGTATATTCCATCATTTTTGGGGTTTAAACCATTTTTGGATTAATGAAGTATATCCAGCATTCTATATGGAATAAGGGAGCATGAATGTAATCAATAAGGAATATGGTAATACATGATGAAGGTATTCATATGCTATTACGGGGTAAAAGGGATCTATATTATGTTTACCTTCCTTATAAATGTTAGACTGTGAGTTTGGACAGAAGTATTTTGGATAGTTCTAGTTTGGATTATTTTGGATTTCCATAAAAGGACAACCCGGAGGTCGGGCGGCAACCCGTCGCGTCCGACAAGGCTGCGAGACTTGAACCCGCAACCGAAGGGCGACAAGGGTGTATCACCTACCACTGGCCCATGAGATGTCCTGGATTAAATAATGTAGTTTTTATTAAAAGATCATGTAGATGAATTATAAATTCTTTTATTTTGGAACCCTATACGAATAGTGTAAATAGAATTTTTTTACATTATATTATCTTTTAGAGTGAAAGATGAGTTTGTGGTAGAAATTTATTAATGGATAAAACTCTAATTATAAAGTAAGTATATCTCCTTATGATCTTAGACAATCTCATAAATAAATTCCTCAATATTAAGAAAAGCAACTTAGAACAAAAACGTTTTCCTAGATGGTACCTTAAATCATCACTAATTTATGGCTTTGGAACTGTTGGCCTTTTCATAGCCATGTTCTCTACCACTCTCCATCCGATAATTGATGGTTAGATTTTTCTTCCATATCCATATTTTCCTACATGGAACCCTAGTATGTGTTATTTTCGGTAATCTTCATACTTTCGACTCTTTATTTTAAATAGAGGCCTCATTAATTCTTTTTTCGATGTGGGATTTCAACTAGGATATTTTGAAACATCAAAAATGTGTTGTCCTAATACCCTATTTTTTGTTGAACCGATGGTATTTCAAATCATCATAGATTGATGAATTTAAGGACCTCAATTTTATACTTTTTTGTGATTGATGTCCTCAATCACTACCTACAAATATTTACGTTTTTCCTCCAATTATATGTCTGTAAATGCCACCAATGTTCTCCTAATCAAGATCATAATTTGGTGGTGACCCTTTAATTTCTATTTTCCTCATATTAAGACTAAATTTTAGTAACCCAATTTCCGATGTGGGTTTTCCCACAAATATATTTTCTATTTTCAACCTTTTATTTTCGAAGAACAATTTCGAATTGCGAGGACGCAATTTATTGAAGGAGGGGAGAATGTAACACCCCAAGATTTCATAGTGTGTTATTTCTTCAAAATAATTCAATAACTTGCACTACACGCAACACCGAGTTCAATCACACCATGACTTACAAAAAAAAGCCATTCAAAAGAGTTTATGAATAGTATTATATAAATTTTAAACTTTATATAATCCTTATAATTTTAGAATCCATATTATGAGTTTCTTAGATATAATGCAAGAACAAATTCATTTCTAGTATTGCACTTTTATCAACTTTTAATAGTGAACCCTTTTTAAATACAATATTTTAAACTTTTTGACTAAATGGGGACATCAAAAATTTAAAATGAAACATCCCAAGCTTCCACGGTACACTTTCTTTGAATAATACAGTAGCGTGTGTTGTACGCAACCTTGAGTTTTAACACACACCACAACCAATCAAACTAGCCGTTATGAATAGTAATACCTACTTTTTGAAATTATATATATTATATATTTTAAAATGGACTTTATTTTTGGATTCGGAATATCGAATTTAGCCTAAGGTGAAATTTTGGTACATTTCGGATAACTTTCATATTTTGATGAATAGTGAAAATTACTAAATTTTAATTAAAAACAACTTTTTTAATCAAAATAATTAATAGTGATAAATTATGAATTTGAGTGGTTTTAAAGTATATTTAGAATATATTTTTACCATTTAATATAATTTTGGTCATTGGACATAATTTTACAATTAAACCGAACATAAACAAGTGTCAATCTTTTGATAGTTATTATCTCTTAAAAACACGTTTTTTGTTTTAACAGCGAGAATTAATTTTAAATTAATTTCTGCCACTTCTGTGTTTTGAATTTAGGAAAATGGATTCCATATTTGGAATCAGGATGTTCAGATTGTGTAAATAGGTAACTTTTATTTTTAGACATTTTGAATAATTACTGCGGTAAATATTTTATTTACCATGGTTAAGGGTAAATCCGGTAAATAAGGGTTAAAAAAATAATATTATAATAATACTAAATTACCCTAAAATGTGTCTTAACCCTATTGGTTGATACATGGTCGACCATGGTAATCTTTGGGTCTATTTTGGGACCCCATGGATCCACTTGTAAGTGATAATGACACTTTATTTTAATTTAGTTAAAATAAATACAAAAATGACACAAGCATATATCTTTTAGAACAACAATTGTTACATAGTGTTATATATGTTGGATTTTAGATTATAAATATTCATTAGAAAGCTAAAAAGCTTCCCTACATAATGATATTTTATTTATAATTTTTAGACATAAAATAAGTTATTTTATATATGACACAATGATGATGCAGTAATTACTAAAATAGTGACAAATTAAAATGATTGATATTATAAATACCCAAATAAATATAATATGAAACTTTTAATGAATTAAACTAATTTTTTTAGGATAATATGATATATTAGGAGTGATTTAATTGACTTTTTTCGAAGTAATCAATCTGTTATGAGTTTCACAAAAATCAACTATTGAATAGTGTCAAAATTGACATAAAAGAGTTCTTAAAACAAATATTATATTATTAATTGATATTAAATTCCTAAAAATCTAAGGTTCGGCCAAGAGACTTATATCATGATAGGTTCCTCATTAATGTACCACTTGGGGGTCGATTGGATATATATAGTAAGTTTATTAACCATATTATATAAAAATACAAAGATACATTGTAAAAGTGAAACTAATTAACTTAGAGTTAATACTTAAAGATAAGGTTAATATAAGTACCCAAACCTGTCTAAATTCTATTGGTTGAGTGGTTTGCGACCTATCCCCACCTTAACCTTTGAATAATCAACTTTTTAGCCTTTAGAAACCGAATATGAATTTATTATAAATTAATATTTCTAGCTTTTCCAAAGGTGCCCCTCACCCCTCTTATAAAAGGGCACTCCTCCTTCTCATTTCTTCACACCTTCAAAGCCTTTTGGTTCGGCCAAACTCTGCCCAAATACTCTACCAACATCCCTCAATAAAACCTAGAGGCCTTAGTTTGATCAGAAAGCCAACCTAAGGAGCCCTTTTGATCAAATCAAAAGGAAGAACCCGAAGAAGAGGTAATGATTTCACCACCCTTCTCCAAGTTCATTTCTTCTTCCACTTCTTCTTACTTTGTTCTTACCATTCTAAAATAATAACTCCAGTATCTCACATATACTGTGATGTTATTATAAATATGGTACAATCATATTCAGTATTCTATCCACCCTTTGAATAACATGTCACCATACGTGTGTACGTACGACTTACCGTCTCCCCGTCGTGGTGTAATTGTTATTCAATATAATATTATTTGGATGGGTATAATAATGATGTGTAACTCATGTAAATAATAAATATAACATGTTAATGATTCTGTATATATGATATACCATCCATTTATATATTATTTTAATATCAAAAGAATGATATTGTCGCTCGTGCGTACGTACGGACTACCGTCTCCACGAACGCGATGAGATTCATTCTCCATCGTATCCATTCAAGTATAATTATCATTTGATGATTTAAAAATGATGTTTAAGGACTGGATATCATTCTGGATATGAATAAGATACAACAACCATGGCTTATGTAACAAAACATATAAAAGAAAATGAGTAAGTTAACTCCCGAAACGACGATAATTCTAAGATATTATTAACAAATCAATGTTAAAAGATCATATATGATATCATATTAATATATATGATTCTTGTATAATTTAATAACAACTATTTCACCATTATACAGGAGGTTAACCTACCCCAACCAAGGAAAAGTACAAGGTATGGGTTATTTCACAATCTCTTCATTATCCGAGGTTGTTTATACGTAATAATCTACTGGGATCTTTTTATCATCCACATCCATGTTTCTTCAAAATATATTTCAAAACATATTTATTATTTACAAGAATATGGGTTAAAGTCAATTATACCCTTGTTTGACTTTTTATAAGAGGTTTATAAAGGAATCTTTCCGTCGTTTTCAAAACAAGGTCCTTTTTAACCTTTTCGACAGAATTAAGGTAAGAATGTTTTTTTTATCTTATACGGCGGGTGCGGTTATTTTCCGCCATTATAAAATCTTCAAAGCTTCCCTTACAAGATTATAAGAATATTTTCAAAGAAAATGTTTTATTTTATATGTATCTTAAATGATTTCAAAATAAAAGGAGATATTTCTTTAAAAAGAATTTTGATTTCATCTATGTCAACATCCTTTGATGGATTTTAAGATTATTTGAAGTTGATTTATTATGATACAAAACTTCTATATTGTATTGAAGGTTTTGTGATATGTTTGACTATGGATGTGCTATTTTTATACCATTCATAGTTTATGGTGAAATTATTGACATTTTGTATGCTAGTTTTAATACGAATGTTTATGTTATGTTTAAACCTTTTCATATGGGAATGCATTGGACTTAGTAAGTGACGGGTGGAGCCCGCTATAGCTCCTCGATGCATCGGTAGGTCTCATGAGACAAACTAGTGTCTTGTCACAAGGCCTTGACAAAATCTTATTTGTAGTCTTGGCACGAGGCCTTGGCTATGTGGTTATGATAGTCTGGCATTATGCATTCCAACATTATGAAAGTGGTTATTGATTTTTGCATGTGATTATTCGATTAGTAGAATATCCATGTGAATAATTAAATGGAATTATTTCATTTTATTTATGCCATACCATGTTGAAAGTTCATGTTTAAAAGGATTTTGTTTTAGTTATACATTGCCTTAAATGTTTATTCTTATTGATGAAAGTTTCCGCTATATTGTTATCCTTACTGGGCATTTGAGCTCACCCCTTTTCTATGTTTTATTTTTCCCAGGAAGTGAAGATGTAAGTTATGAATGACCTGCAGGGATGTTATGAGGGGATTATAGTGTGGACTGTGGAAACATTATGTTGTTGTAGTAGTTTTTCATTTTATGATGTAATGTAAAACTTATGAATATATCTAGTGTTTCCAAGGCTACTAAACCAATCGGTCTTTCGAGATTTGATCTTTCTTGTGATCATGCCAATGTTACGAAGTAATGCACCGACTCTAGGCAACTAGGGTCGGGGCGTTACATCTTTAATAGTATACTTCATGGATTAATGGGGAAAGAAAAATAATAAGGGTGAGATCAAATGATCAGTAAGGGAAAAATATAGCAGAAAAAATAATTAATCAATGATAATAGTCTTTATGGAAAGTTAAATAACTAAACACACATGCCATGTAATCAATAAACTGAATGAAAGTACATAATAAATATGGAAAGGTAATAACTGGAAACACGTTTCATTCAAATAACTAGATAAAGGAAAAAAATATGTAAAGGTATGAAACTAAAACACATGACATTAATCAATGAACTGAAATGAAATGTATCCATAGATATGTCCACACAAAATATCATGGATGAATAATAACTGAAACTACTATGAGGGAAATTTATTTCTTTATAGATGCCATGTCTCAGGTACATAAAAACCTATTACCATCAATACGTTTCACAATAAGGTTTAAAACTAAGGGTAGAAACCCATTTGAATTAATATTCATCTGGTGAGAACATATCGATGTATTGAGGAGATATATAGAGTCTGGGCTCCACCCGTCATTACCAATCTAAAGAATTCATCATATTAAATAATCAAAATAACTAACATTCCTTATCAAATAACCATATTGGATGAGAAATACAAATCTATCAATAATTCCACAATTAATAAAATAGCTATGAATGTATGCATTGTATGTAAAATGGTATACGGTTTAGGAAATAGTAATATCCATGAAAACATGAAATGGATAATAAGGAGAAATTAAAAGTTCAATGATCAATGGAAATTGAATACTTCAAGGTGACTAAAAAAATAAATCAAGGAAGTGAATATGAATATTATCCTTGGACAAATCAATAGTAAACCATCCAGAAGAAGAATAAGGATGGTATCAATACAACAAACATAAGTGAAGTAAAATAGAGGGTTTTTGTCATTGATGAAATAAAAGATTAAATTTTTAAACAATATTCTTGAGTAAAATATCCTTTTCTTTTGAAAACACTTTTGAAATTGAGTAGGATTATTTAAATAAATTATGTTGTATAAATCCATACATGTCGTATATGGTAAAAACAATATTCCTTTTGTACAGAAAAAGGTTAGAAAATTCCTCATTCAGAAAGTGAGAAAAAGATTATTTTGAAGAGATTAGTAAAAGAAAAAAAGATTAAAATTGTATTTACAAACTCATTTTAAAATAATTTTGATTTTTTTAATAAAACATGTTTTTTATAAGAAAATAGGTTCTCCAACTAAAGAGAGAAGTGAAATCGGGTTTTTTTAAAACATTTTTAAAATAATTTGAGTACCAAATAGTGGGAAAATGGTACTAATACTTAAAAATGGTTATTAATAACTAGATAATAATGAAAGTTATTATTGAAAAATGGTTATATAATCTTTTTTAATTGAAATTACATTGAAATATTATTAGGATTAATCTTGAGGAAAATAATCTTTAAACAATCCAAAGCGTCCCATACCACTTTGAAACATTTTAAATTATAATATTGTGAAGGAGTAAAATTGAATGAAAGTAATAATATCATTATATTAATAAGATTCATGATATATAATTTCAATTTAAATATATACACCATATAAAAGAAACTAGATGCATAGCAATACAATGTGCCTCAATGACATGAAATTGAGACGAAATCCATTCATATGAATCGAAAGACCCAAAAGTGATAATCATAATATGAAACATATAAATACCATGAAAATAATAGGTTTCATGATTCTATATTTCAATGTGTCAGTATATATACAATATATAATAAATTAGGTGTACAATAATTAAGTATGCCTCATGAAATGAAAATGATACAAGAATCCCTTACCTTATCCTTCCTTTTTGTTGTGTGGTATTTAGCCTCGTATATAGTGGTTTAAAATATGTTACTAACTAATACCATAAAAATAATCATTTTTATAATATCATATATTAACTTATTAAAATATTTTATTACCCATTTTCAACCCTCTTTCATTATTTTAACAGTTTTGGGCGTTAATTGCCTAGTTTTCTCAAGTACTTTTTGACTTGTTATTTGTTGTTCTTATTAAATATATCATGGTTTCATCATCTCCAAAATTTAAACTAGGACTAAATTATAATATATATTTAGTGCATATGTATTTAGAATATTCCATAACATTTTGAGATTAGAAATGAAGTGCATCGTTCATGGAGATGGTAGGTCGTACGTACACATGAATGCTACTTCCATTTCTTTTTTGAATTAAAAGAATTAAAACTAAAGGATACATATGTATTTTATAATTTCTAGGATAATATTTATGTTTTATATTTTTCATATGTTTATTATAACCAACCTTTATACATTCCTTGTATGGCATGAATGAGTCATATCGCTTTGAGGGGGGCGGTAGTCCACACTTCCTTAAACAAAATTATCATATTTACACATGATGGAAGAATAAAGACATGTTAAAATTAAAAATTATAGAATCATAAAGAAATTATAAATTAAATATATAATATATATAAATATAGTTTCTATCATAATTTCCACCATGATAGGTGGTAGGGAAAGTTGAACAATCAATGTTTCAGGAGGAAGTAGTTCGTCGTACATAGAACATTATGTTCATTACCCATTAGATGGTAGTGTGTGTTAGTGTAGGTCCAAATATCAGCATAAAAACATCCTAGTATATTTAGGATTCTGGATTTTTTACACAATAACATAATAAAGATATTTTAGTGGTTTTATAAGGAAAATGAACCTAGAGATTGAGAAAAGACATTACCTTTTAAGTGGCTAACTTATTTTAGTTTGAACCAAAAGGATTTTTCGAAGAGTTTATGACAATAGGGATGATTATTTATTGATTATATGAATAATGGGAGACCATTTGGGAAGTTATTGGCCTAACTTATGAGGTTTTAGAGGTTTGTGGAATGAGTATAGGTGGTGGCCTTTTATCGGGAAGGAAAATGACTCACTTGGTATTTATGAAAAGAAGATAGGTGTGCACATGTTCTTACCTAATAAAAGTCATCAAAAACTACCCAAAATAATTAATGTAAGGCTAATAAACTAAATATTTCCATATAATGAGTGTTTAACAAGTTTCTAGGTCATTTAGTACCTTAAACTTAAAGGTTTAGTATATTTTTAAGCCCAATTACACGTTAATCATTGTTATTAATTTTAATCACTTTCACGAGTCATTTTTTTTTCAAAAATTAAGTTTATTTTATTATAAAAAAATATTATCTTGATTAAAATGGTTCATGTTGTATTTTTAAGATTAAAATGACAAAATATAAAAAATTAAGATTAATGTTAATCCCACAGACAGACGTATTATCTGGTTTTAGTAGAAAAATCTTCAAAAGATTGTTATGTTTTTATATTAAATTTTAATGTTATATTGATTATAATGACATAAATTTTATTAATATATTTATAATTGATATAAAGTGACATTAAATAAATTATAATATAATTTAACATTAATAATTATTTAAATGGAATGCATTTTTTAACTAAAATGTAGTATTTTTCACTATTCACTAAAAATGATATTTCTTGGAAAAATATCAAAAAATCATCCTAAGATAATTTTAAAATTATTGGTTCAAAAATAAAGTTTATTTTATCATATTAAATTTATAATAGTTTCAAAATTAAGATTTAAAATGGGTTCTTTGTTAAAAGGTGGTAAAATTGCCTTTATAAAAATATAGGTTTTTATGTGTAATATTGGGTTTTCTCTTATCTTATGCTTACCAAATATAATGTATGAATATAAAAAATATTTTATTTAATAGTTGAAATATATATTCCATTAAAATAATTAACTAATTGTAATTACTTTTATTTATTATGGTAAAACAGCTTCGTGAGCATAAAACAATAGTTTTCTATAAAAATATGATTTTAATATTAAATTGGTTCTTATATTCATTTATAATTTATTTTTAACCAGTGTTTTAGTTGAGTAAACCATATATTTTTATAAGTTAGTTAGTATTATTCATAAAGGCTAGTTTATATCTTATTATATTAAATAATAATGTTTTAATTATAAATAGTTTCTCGGTGAGATTAATTATTTCGTACAATGTAAGCCATCAAAGAAGGTCACTTTTGAATGTAACACAAGCTATAGAGGAAGATCATTATTGCGTATGATGTACGTTAACTCAGTGTCATGTGAATTGCAAGATAACTCATTGTTTCATTAGTTGAAATATATAGAATATATTTTAAATAATAAATATATTATAAAGTATATGGATATTATATTACCTTATGTGCTTACTATTGTGCGTCATACACGCTATCGAATACAAGTTCTTAGTTTAGTTTTTCGGCGTGTCACATTGGTCTTCAGGATTGGGATCACTAGTAGGAGAAAAAGTAATTTTCTGCAGAAGTAGTTTAACATTTAATTTAAATTACATAAATGCTGGAACAAACATATAATAATATGAGGTAACACAAATAATATTGAAAAAATATATATAACCTGATTATTGAACTTTAATTTTTTAATCATGTAGGGATTTGACCCCACTATCGAGTATCCAAATCCCTTATTTTTGTCTCCTCTAACATAAAAAATCCCATCCAAAATAAGAGTGTTACAAAATGATTTCGATGTCCCAATGAAAGGGTCATTCTCTGTTGAATTTTCATCTAACCCTTCATTGGTTTTGGTCGATAACAGAATAATTGTATATTTTTTGTTTGCAGGATCTGGAACATGAAATACTAGTACTACCTATGATTAAATTATAAATGGTTCATCTTTATAACCTTCCTTACTAAAATATACTTTCCCGAATCAGAATTCATTTATGTTAACAAAAATCCTTTTATCGACCTAGTTACATTGAAAAATTGGAAGTTGTAATTTTCTATAATTCAATTCTCATATTTGTTTGATAATGAAAAAGTATGAAATATTTGCATAAATTTTATTTCTATTCCTAGTATCAGAAACATACATCACTTCATCCACAAGTGTAACTACACTATTTTTCATGGTACTACCTTCATAATGCTCATTTTTATATAACATATAACCATTAATTAAATAACCATTGTAATCTAATACATACACACTTGGTCCTCTGTATATCCATCATATTTGTTCTGAAATTAAATTCTGATTTTCATTTGAATCCTAAAAAATATAGTCCTAAAACCATCCTATAAACTATTGATTATGTGTATTAGATATCCAACTTTCATCCCTTGAAGGATTCAAATGAAAAAGAATTTCTTTATGGGTTTCAACATATGGGTAAACCTATAAACTATCATGAAAAACCTAAAAGTGGGTCTACTCCTGATCTATAATATTGATTGTGATGACATCACTTCTAGAAATTACTCCACCCACAAGCTGCCCAGTGTGATGATATTTTGGTAGACCAATGCTTTCCACACCAGAAAGGTAATCGGTACATAATTCAACAGCTTCCTAAAAAATATATCACTTTGAAATAAAACCCTATAGATGACTTCTATTTTTGATATACCCTTTAAAAATATCTATATACTATTTAATGGGGTACATCCATCTATAGTTTACAGGACCACATAATCGAATCTCTCTCTCCAAGAAAACTATCATATCAACAAAATCTGGTAGGAATAACATTTCTAGTTCATATAATATGATGGAAATTTCCCTTTACATAGTCTGCTGTTTTTCTAGGTCTATAACGTTTCTCAATATATATTTAAAAAAGAAACAAAACTTGGTTATATATGATAAACATTCTTGGGAAACTATAACATAAAGCTATATAAATTATATCCTGCATCAAAACATGAAATTCATGTGATTTCAAAACCTTTAACTTTGAATCATTCATTGACATTATATTCTTTATATTTGATGCATAATCATATAGAACCTTTATGTCATTCAAGAAGTTTCAAAACTAATATCTCTCTCTCCTGGAAAGAGTGTAAGTAGCTGGATAATGAAAATTTTGTTTTTAACCCTTCACTGGTGCCAACTATTCCCATATTCACATATCAAACATGTCCAAACTATCCTTAATTTCATCATTTTTCAGGTGAATTTAGTAATGTGTCGATGAAACTATCATATAAATTTTTTTCAACATGAATAACATCAAGAACATGTTTGACATATAGACAATTCCAGTATGGTAATTCAAAAAAACTGACCTATTTTTCCAACTGGTTTTCATAAGGTTTTTCTATAATGGTTTACCGAAAGCACTGTCCACGTCTTTTATTTTCTCAAATATTTGATCTCCTATTAGTGAAAAAAATGTTGTACATTATTATTAACTTCCATCAAATGATGTCATCCAAGATTAGTACTTAGGCCATCATGGTAAAAATATGTGATGTTTAGGAACAAGGTCTTCAATAAAATTTTCAACATAATTTACTGTGTACCTTTTTCACAAATTAAATACCCTTGAGTTCCTTTAATTCTATATCTTGAAAATTTTCTATAATCATGAAATTCATTTATCATCCCATACAAAATGGATCTCAACATGAAATCTTAATTTTTGAATGAATCATACAACGTAACACATGAATTCCATAATAATTTCAAATCCTCGATCAATGGATCCAAATAATCATCAATATCATTACTTGATTGTTTTGGTCCTGATATAACTATATATAACATGATGTATTATCATTTCATGCATAACCAAAGTGGTAAGTAATAATTTAACAACATAACTGTCCATGTATTATGAGTGTTTATTTGAAAACCAAAAGGATTCACTCCATCTATAAATAATGCAAGATGAAGGTTTGCCCGCTCATTTCCAAATTCAGGACACTCATGATCAATTTTATTCCACTGAGTAGAGTCTATCGGTGACAAAGTTTCCCATATTTTTTTCTTGTATCTGCATGCCACATTAATTACCTTGTATTCTCCTCACTTCTATATAGGTGACTAAAAATTTTAATGTTTGGAAATTACCATACTACTTTTATAGGACCCAATTCAAATTTCTTATATTGAGAAGCACCACACTTTGAGAATTAATTAAGTGATTTGGGGTCCTTGAGAAATAGTATACAGTCATTTGGGTAGGTATGTATTCTCTTAGAGATTATACCCATTGAGAATAGAATTTTTTTATCATTTTGTGTTTGGCTAGGGAGCTCATTATCTTCCAGGAGAATATCATTTAAGAAATCAAGTAATTCAGTAAAATTGGTGTCACTCCATCTATTTCTTACTCTTAAATTATACAGCTTTAGTACGGCTAAAAATGATGTATATTTAGTGCAACCAGCATATAATGGAATCTTTTCACAACTCTTTAAATTCTCAAACAATCTTGGAAAATCACAAATTCCATCTTTAAATATCTTTTTAATTTACTCAATATGATCTTCATCATCATTCACACCTGAAATAACATCCTCAATATAATATTCTTCATTTTCCATACTTGTAATCATATCAAATGATCCATAAAATGCAGTGTTATCTTAATCACTAGATAAATTCTCTTTTACACATGTTTATTCCAACATTTATAACTTAGATCAATTTTGTGATTGATCAAGTGTTATTACAACTCCTCTGGACTAATTAGTCTTGAATAATAATAGTGTAAACACGGAAAAAGGATTTGAGAAGGGTCATATGTATGTTTTACAAACTTGATGAACTCTTTCACCCTATCTTTATACTATTTTGTTATATTATTAGCATATATCCATTATTTATTCATATACATCCTATTTGATTTGGTAATATTAATATTTAACAAAATAAATATACAAAAAGGGGCCTTTCAAATAAGGGGAACCCAACATTTGAATGGTAGTTATTATTTCATTTTGTTTCTTGAGAATCATCCCTTTAGAAGCTAATTCCAAACTAGAGAGAATATGTAGTTGTATAGGACACCCCTAATTTAAAACATGCAGGTGATATTGGATGCAAACTAGGTTTAGAATTTGCAACTGGGTTAAAAATTAATTCACCTTTTGCGAGGGTGAGGCCATGATGGATATCCTATGGGTTGGATAAAGTTATTGACATTAACTTTACATGGTGTTATTATCAATATATATTATATATAAGGTGAAGATAGTGTTGAGTGAAGGATACAATTTCCATTGTTGGGTTATGGTCGCCTGATCTGGATCATTTCAATAAGATATTTGTGTGAGTCTGATGAATCGTGAGGAATGAAAAAAGTTTCCTAGTGTTTTTATAAAACTATATAAAAGTACATATATGTTATAAAAGTATACATAAATTATATAAGTATATAGTTTTACAAATTTATAATGGTTTAAAATTATAATATATAACAATAAAATTTATGAAAGTATAAAAGTATAATAATTTTTAGTGCTTCCTAGAATTTTTTTAACAAGAAAAAAATCCAATAGAGGGTCCATAGAATAATTATTAATGTTTTTCTTTATTAAATTCATATAAAATAATTTAATAAAAAACTGGTTGTTGTGAAAAAAATACTTCATTTAATATAAAATGAGTTTTCTATAAATTATGGATAATGAAAACAAATTCTTTATATTTGATCACTGCATCACTAATAAAAAATTATAAAATAACAATATTATATATATTGAATTTTCATCCTTCAAAATATCTATTAAATACTCTTATATGGAGAGAATGATATTTGTAATGAACTATATAAAATATATTGATTCATTATAAATTATATTATAAATTATATTGGTAATTATTTTCATTATTGAAATTTCATATTTAGTTTTATTAGTCTATCCAAATCCATTTAAACATTATTAACCAGTCATTCCATCACTACACAAGATCTAGAAAAACACACACCCTTTCATCTCATCAACCACATAACATTAAAGGCACATAATCATTATCCACGGTAGAATACTTTAATATTCCAATTATCATAGAACCATGTTGTATGGAGAAAGATTTTTATTTCTCACGATAGATGGGCACAATAAAAATTCATTGTGAAATTAAGTGAAGCATGTTCTACCTTTATAAGTCATAGTAGACATAAAAAAATAATACATAGTGAAATTATAAAATAATTCCACTAAAAAAATGAATTTCCCTAAACTAAAAATAAAAAAATTAAAAAAAATTAAACAAAAATCCATGGAAAACTAAAAATAAAATAAAATATGGAAGTAATAAATAGATATATTTAGAAAATTCAAAGTCTTCAAGATTTCATAGAAAAAAAATTTCCCTAAAAGAATAGAGATTTTTCATAGAGAAAATTTAAGGAATTAAAACACAAAAACACCCATTTTAAATAAGAGTTTCAATGAATACTGATTTCATTAGTAGTTTATAAAATAAAAAAAAAAATTCTATTTAAAAAATTTCATAATCAAAACATTATTATTTTAAAAAAAGTGATTTAGAAAAATGTTTAAAACACATGCTATATAAATTAGCTTTAGAGACCAATGTATAGGTTGGATTTATATTTAATTTAATATTATTGAATAGTATTTTTAATGTGATATCACATCACCACACCATATAATGACCATAGAACAACCATAACATTGCCTCCCCATAATGATCATTGTCTCCCCATAGATAACTCATCAACCCACACTACAACTAAGTATCATAAAAATGCATAACAACTCAAACCCTAATAAAAAAAATGCACCACTATAGTGGATCATTGGGAGAAGAATGGATGAAAACAACCAAGTAGAATGGAAGTCCTTACCACCAATCACCAATGGGTATCCATCGGAACCAAAAGATCAAAGCTAGGGTTCTGAGAAAGAAAAGATAAGAGGAGGACTAAGATGCGTGTAGATACAAAAGGATGGGAGTTCGGTTCATTGAGAAAAAGTGAATCACGAGCAGGAGATGTGAAACTAAAAAAAGGTGCAAGTATGATATCATAACTTTGATTTGGAGGTTCGACAACAGCAGTACAGTGCAGTGGTGGGGGCAGTGGCAACGAAGGTAGCGACAGCAGAAGAAACAGTGGCAGTAGAGGTAGCGGCAGCAGCAGCGACAACAACAACAGAGGCAGTGGAGGCAGCAACGGTAGTAGCGGAGTTCTAGTTCCATGAAATCTTGAGGCACGAGTGGCAGTAGGGTTCTGATATGGTTCCATTTATAAAAACACAAAAGGCTTTTATCAGTGCTTTTTGGAAAGTACTGATAAATGTATGTTTTATCCACGTTAAAATAGAAAGTGTTGATAAAACGTGTCTTTATCAGTGCTAAAATTATAGTGCTGATAAAGAATAGTATTATAAGTACTTTTTTATCACCAATAAAGGGATATCTTTATCCGTGCTAAAAAATCACTGATAAAGATATTATGTTAATAATTTATTTATATTATTATATATATTTATAAAACTATATATATAATAGATATTTATTTATTTATTTATAATTATGACTATAAATAAATATATATTCATGTATAATTATATATGTAATAAATATTTTGATAAATATTTTTATATATCTATAAAATTATAAATATTTTTAAAATTATAAATATTATATATAAATATATATTTATTTATAATTAAAAAGTTATAATAACAATATTAATTAAATTTATAATTATAATTATAAATAAATATAGATATATTTAAAAAATTATAAAATTATAATAAATCTATTTATTATATATATTTATAAATATTATAAATATATTTATTATAATTTTATAATTATTTAAATAAATATTTATTTATTTATAGTTATAATTATAAATAAATATTTATTTATTTAAATAATTACAAAATTATAATAAATAAATTTATTATTTTTATAATTTTATAAATATATATAATAAATGTATTTATTATATATAATTATTATAATTTTTATAATTTTGTAACTATATATATAATTATATGTATAAATAAATATATTTATAAACATTTGTACATAATTTTAAATATTTATTTATTTATTTACATATTAATATATAAATATATATATTTATAAAATTATAAAAATTGTATTTATTGTAATATTATAATTATTTATGTTTAATGTAATTTTATATGTATTTATGTGAACAAAATATGTTCATGGGTATAACATGAATGAATCATATATCTAATAAAGTATAGATCATAAAAAACCAATGTATAAATGAACATTCATGAGGAATACATAACATATGCATTTTTCATCATAATATAGGTAATCTTAACATTTAGCAACCCACAATCTTTTCCACAAATAAACATATCAGCATATAGCGTCAATTATACTAACACATCAATATATGAATATAAATAACGACAATCATGCTCATTAATATTATCATTATATCATGAGATATATTTATTTATTTATTTATCAAATTCATTGGACATATATATTTATTTATAAATATAATTATAAATAAATATATTTAAAAAATATTTATATATAATTATAAATATATAATTATAAATTATTTGGGGTTGTAGCCTAGTGATAATAACAACCCTCTAATCCTGCATCACAAACTCGAGTTTAAATCTGGGAAGCAACAAATTTCGATTGGACTTGCACCCAGATGTGGTCTGGCTTGCGGAAACCTAGATGTGGTCGTCTTAGCGATGACACGAGCATGATGGGGGCAACAACTTGTGGATGAATGGTGTTCATGGCTTGTGGTAGTGGTGTGAGTACGATGAGTGACTATTAGTGGTGCGCCAGCGGGGCGACTCCTTAAGCGGGTAGGTGGTGTCCACGACGACTTGGGGACATAAATTAAGGCGGTAGACCTACACAATTATGATTTCAAGTAGAAAAAATATTTGCAGATGTTAGGCACCTGAGCTACAGGCTTTGTAATGGACTTTATGTCCCCAGGGCCTTTGGGTCATAAAAAATGGCTTGGTTATCCCTTAGGGGGTTATGACCCACCCTTTTCGGGTTGTGTATGTTGCATTTCAATGTTTCATTGTAATTGTACCCCTAAGTACCAATAATATAAATATATAATTATAAGTATAATAAATATATTTATTATTAAAAAAATATTATAATATTATAATTATTTAAATATATAATTATTTAATTATAATCTTATAAATACTTTTTAAAAACATTATATATATATTTGAATTATTAAAAAAAATATTAATATATCATATTTATATTAATGATAAACATGTGTTTTTAACTAATATATATAAATAAACATTATTTTTGAATATAAATATAATAATTATATATATATATTAATAATATTTTTTATTAAAAACTTTTATCAATGCTAAGAATAGTGCTGATAAATTTCTCCTTTATTAGTGATAAAATAAGCATTGATAAAGGATACACATTTATCAACACCTTTAGATAAAAACTGATAAATGTGAGGCTTTTATCAACACTTTTTGCTTAGTGATGATAAAAGAAGGCGCTTCCCTTACCCAGATTTGTGGTAGTTCTCTTGTATATGGGGAGGCACACATGGGGTCATGTGATGAACTGGCTCGAGGCCCTAGCATGTGGCACCCAGGTTGGGATGTTACAATGTGGTATCAACGGATTTTCTTTTCTTTTCTTTTATATTACTATTTCAGAAAGGTAGACAAGAGACTAAGATGAGTCATGCCTTGGCCATGAGCTCGTGCATGGGTGTAGTTAACTCATGTACGAGGTAAAACCCAAGTACCTAGGGTGGGAGTATTTTTATTAATGTTTTATTTTACAGTTGAATATTATTTCACCTCTAGTGATGAACTTTTTGTGTGATGTTTTTATTTTTCAGAGATTTTACTTGTGGCCCAGTATGGAACAAGAGTTGAGTATACATGCATCATTCTTGGCACTTATGATTTTTAGGTGACATGGATCATTTTAGGCACACATGGAAAAGAAGTTTGTGGGTGAGTTTTTAAAATGAAATTCTTTTATTTGTTTGACTTATTTAAGATAAAATGGTTCCTAATAAGAAATTAAAAATAGTAAAATATGATAAATGTGGTAAATTGAAATGGATAAATGGGTGTCTAATGGGAAACATTGAAATACAAAAATGTTTTACCCTAGGTTAACCATGACCCATATGAGGGATGGTAGAGGGTAGTGTTGGTGCCTCAGTTTTGACCATGTGGTGGGGTATGGGGGATAACTTATTATAGTTTTATGGGAATCCCTCTTATGTAAAAAAAATTTAATGACGTGTTATGTGTCCTAAGACATGTGTTTGGAATTGTAGAGACATTAATCCATGAAGACATTTGTTGGTATGATGAAAGAAAAATATGGATGGAAATGATCTTCCAACAGTGGAATCAGAGGCTCTAATAGTTCTGGGTGAAGGAGTCGAGAGTGATTCTGTAAAAAAAATTCCCACCTTATGCAATTAATGGAAAGAGGCCTAGGAGGAGCTGTGAAAAATATGTCCAATCTAACACGGGAATTTCAATTGAATCACCCTCTGACATTCACCGGAGATGGTGTACCTGAGGTAATTAAGTTTTGGATTGAATCTTTCCAAACAATCCTTGACCATTTATAGACTCTTATTAAGAAGTGGGTCAAGTTGGAGGCTTATATGTTATGTGGTCAAGAAAAGAATTGGTGGGTCATTTAGACTGAGGATGAGAAACTGGAAATCATAGTTTGGAAATAATTTTAGGAGAAGATCATGGGACACTTTTATCCTGAGATTCTTAGTCCAGAGAGGGAAACTAAGTTTATGTGGTTTACCCAAGGGAGTGTATCTGTGAAGGAATATGTTGTTCGCTTCACTGATTTTCAATGTTTTTTCCTACTGTTGGCAAGAGATGAGGCTACTGCTTCTACAAATCTTTATTTTTTGTATTTTCTATAACAACTTTATGTGTGAGTGGGAACCACACAAATTCAAAAAATGATTCAATAACAACAAAAAAACTTCACATATTACAAGAACAACTCATGCCAACAATCTAGATTCACCAAAATCAGAAATCAAAAACTGACGCACTCTACCTGGGCCTTCAAACCATAAGCAGGAGTCTCGAGTCGCAAACCCTAACATGCCAAAACACCCATCATCATCTATAACATCTCCAAGAACTGCCCACCAGAGATCCTCATCACTGGAAACATTGCATCCATGCCTACAAGAAACACCATAAATGCAGTCACCTAAAATAAGCTCATAATTCACAAACCAAATATAAAGAATCATCATCGCTCTACCCTTTTAATCACTATTGATGTTGACTCCATCACCAAACTTGGAACAAAAGTCACCAAACCAGAAAAAAAAACGTCACCAAGTGACCATAGAATAGGCATTCATAGCCAATACCTTCATCCTCCTAGGGTTAATGAAGATGAAACCTTAACAATTCAAGACCACTCAACCTCGCATCCAAAATCACTGGGAATACCACCATGTAAATCCACCTCAGAAATAGTGGTGGAGACCTAGATCCAGAGAAGAAAAATAGTAGATGAAGACCATGATGGAATGATGAGGCTACTGCTGCAAAGCATTTCTAGGATGGGATTAAATGTGATATTAAGTTCTAAGTTAACATATTTCAGTTGAATAAGTTTTTTGAGGAGGTGAATCATGATTTCATTTATGATGGAAACCTAAATGAGGCTTCCAATGGAATATAGGTGGTTTCTGTTGGATGACTAGGAGGTATGTATTTTTAGAGTAGGAAGTGTCACTTTGATAACATTAACTAGGGATATGGCACATATAGTTTCCAGTGAGAAGGATTAGTTACTCAAAGCAGTAACTAAATATACTTCCACCAGTTTGGTAGCTTGGGTCACATTCATTTTCAATGTCCCCAACCACCAGGGGAGTACCAAGCTTGCAATGGGATGGGATATCTCGGCAGTCCATACCGAGCCAGTTCATCAGCAACTAGGGGATCTCACAGCCCAGGTTTCAAGTCTTTTACTAGATGATGAGGGTATAAATCCTGATACATTTCCACCCATAGTGGATCGGTTCCAAGATGTGTTTCTTAAGTAATTATTAGGGATTACACCAGAGAGGGATGTTGAGTTTACAATTGAGCTCATTCCTAGGGCTAAACCAATTTCTATTCCACCCTATATAATTTCACTAATAGATCTTTAAGAGCATATGACTCAGCTAGAAGAGTTGATGGATAAGGGGTTTATATATCCAATTATTTCACCTTAGGGTTCTCTATTATTATCTTCTATGAAGGATAATGGGATGTTGTGTTTATTTTTTGATTACCATAATTCTAACTAGATGATAGTGAAGAATAGGTATCCTCTTCTGTATATAAAAAATTACTTTTAATATTTGAGAGGAGATTTTGTTTTCTCCAAGATTGAATTGAGTTGGGGGTATCATCAGTTGAAATTTATACCATATGATATACCATAGATATCTTTAGGAAACAGGTAAGGCCAATATGAGTTCATCGTGATGTCGTTTAGGTTGACGAACACACCGGTTGTGTTTATCTCCCTAATGAACTAAATCTTCCACTCTTACTTCGATCAGTTTGTTGTTATTTTTTGTTGATGACATATTTGTGTTATCTAAGACTCACGATGATCATTCACAAAATCTTGAAATTTTTCTAATTACATTGATAGAGCATTGACTATACACCAAGATATCTAAGTGTCAATTCTGGATCGAAAAAGTACATTTCATAGGTTACATCATCTTAGAGGAAGGTGTGTTAGTGGATCTAGAGAAGGTGTAGGTAGTGGTTTATTATGATCAACCTGTAACATCCTAACCCAAGTGCCACACACCAGTGCCCCAAAATGGTTAGTCACATGACCTCAAGTATGCCTCCTCGTATGCCAGAGGCTGCTAACATGAAACAACGGTATATTATCGATCATGGGGAGACTACACCCTCTTTTTATCATTGTAATACCCTAGTGGAAATAAATATATAATAAAAAATCAATAATCAACTACTATAACATAATTAGACAGTACCAGTATCACGTGATGATCCAAAAATAGAAATACAATATCAAAACTAAATAGTAGATATTCCATGGTACTTTATGTTCCAAGTGTGTCAAAATAAAACTCAAAAGTAAATACATTGAAAACTCCCAAGTGGGTCACAAACCACATAAGGTTCCCTCAAACATGATTTATCCCCAAATTAGCCATCTTACACAGGGTCTTTGCCCTTAACCTATCCCGTAACAATGAAATCTATTTTGGTACCAATCAGGAAACCTGAGTAGGGTGTGAGTAAAGCTCAGTAGGCCACACCAATGGAATATATTACAATATCTAGTCAATAATGGTGTATATAGTTGTATAAAAAAATAAACACAATGCATAAGTAATCAATTAACTGCATTATTAATTATTATTTATTTTATTAGAAAAAATCTCTGGTTCCTGAGTACACCCGAACCTTAGTACCTACTTTGGCCCGCGTCGGAGTCTATCTATCCCCAAGAGATATCATGTCCTAGAATGACACTATTACCATTCTATATATCAATTCTTATCTTGGATTTCCATTTTCACTGTGATAGATTTAAATTCTCATATAAATTCCATTGTTTCCATTCATTATTTCAATATTATATATGAATTCCAATATTACCATTCATTGTTTCATTAATTAACTCAATAATTAATTAATCATCTCAATCAAATTAATTAACTCAACAATTAATTAATCATATCAATCCCATTAATTAATCATATCAATCCTATTAATTAACTCAATAATTAATTAAGCATCTCAATAACATTAATTAACACATCAATTAATTGATCATCACAATCTTTTTAATTAACTAAATAATTAATTAATTATCTCAATATCATTAATTAAATCATAAATTAATTAATCATATCAATCACATTAATTAACTCATCAATTAATTAATTATCTCAATCCTACTAATTAACTCAATAATTAATTAATCACCTCAATCCTATTAATTAACTCCAAAATTAATTAATCATCTCAATCATAGTAATTAATTTCTCAATTAATTAATAAACATCCACTATTTCAATAATCCCAAAATTAATTCTTCAATTAATTATTCAATTCCCAATATCAATATCTCTTAATTAATTTAACAATTAATTATTCAAAATCAATAATCCCAATATCCCTAATTTCAAAGTTTTCCTCAATTAATTAATTCAAAAAAATTAATTATCTCAATTGAAACTCAATTGTGAAACATATAATAGTAATTATATAATAACATACACATAATTTAATTCAAGACTTTGGGATTTGAATTATATACCAACTACCTCAATTCATTAACGAATGATTGCCTAATTGAAATCCCCAAAATTTGAGTAGTGCAACGATGTAGAAAAAGATCTGGAACTAAAACCCTAAATCAAGATAAAAAATAAAGATTCTTCAATTATAGATATAGATCCAACAATACTATATCTATATTAAACAAATCTAGATCTAGATCCAACAAAACAAAAGATAACAACCCACCAAAATTATAAGATAAGAATGAGAGAGAGAGACAACGAATCAATCGGGAAAAAACAACTTACCCAAAGAGGATCAGATCTGCCAATTAGGCTTAGAATCATCAATAAAAAAGGTTAGAATGTATTTTAATCTCTTCAGAAGACTCAATGATAAATAAAAATAAATTATGGGTTGATCTATGGTGTTTTGGGGTATAAGATGGGGGTTTGAGATTTTTTTTAATAAAATTTATGGGATTAAAATCATGTATGCACGATTTACTGCTCAAGGTGAATGGTTTCCCCTAACCATGAACCATAACCATGATCCCATTATATGGGTTCATGGTTTCACCTTTTATTTCTCACGGTTTGACAGATCGTGTGCCAACCATGTGAATCCCCTTTTCCTAGGTTTTCACAGTTTGCTGGGCTGGGGTGTAAGGTTAGGGAAAACTGTGTGCCAACTGTGCACTACCCTTATACCTTCCAAAATTTCTAAATTTCAACCAAAAACATGCCAAGTTATAACCCAAACCAAAATTACTCAAACAATTACAAAAGAGTACCTGAAATAAAGCTTCAGACATCTCTAGAAATGGGTGGGATCTTATAATCTCCTCACCTTATAACATCTCTTCCTCGAGCTGTACTCCCAAGAATCTCTAAGATTCTGAGTCAAACAGTTTAAGACATTGATCCCTCATATCTTCTTATCTCTCCTAGGTTTCCTCCTAAACGCAACCATGATTCCAAAACACATTGACTATCAATACGTTATTTCCCCGAAACACTTTCTCACTGCAATCTAACACACATATTAGATGCTCTTAAAAGGACACATCTATCTCAATCTCAACATCATCCTCATCAATCACATGAGAAGGGTGGAGGTGATACCACCAAATTTGTGACACATGAAAAATTTCATTCATATCAGTGTATTTCTATGGAAAATCCAATCAGTACACCACCGACCTGATTCTTTCCATAACCTCAAATAGTCCAACGAACCTAGGCTCCATCTTTCCTTGCCTTCATATCATATAGTGATGAAATCTAGGAGTCAATCAAAGGAATACACGATCACTCTCTCAAAACTCTAGGTTTATTTATCATCTATCATCATATGACTTCTTTCTACTCTGTATCATAGCCATGCACTTTCAAATCAGCTAAACCTACTCCGATGTCTCCTGCACAAGACTTGGTCCCAACAACTCTGACTCACCTGAATCCATCCAGTATAGAGGTGATATATATGGCCTACAATAAAGTGCCTTATATGGTTCCATATTTATAGTTTTCTAATAACGGTTATTATAGGTGAACTCCACTTAATCCATGTGCTTCTCCCAAGACCCACCAAATTCAAGAACATATGCTTGTAGCATACCCTCAAGCACTTGTATAGTACTCTTTAACTTCCCATCTATCTGTGGGTGGATATCCATACTAAAAAAACCTATGAACCAAGAACCTTCTATAAACCCTAACAAAATCATGGTGTAAATCATGAGTCACAATTTGAAACTATAGTCTGTGCCACCCCATGGAAATAGACTATCTCCCAAATATATAAATCTTGTATCTTCTCTAATGAGAAAGTCTCTCTTATAAGAAATAAATGTGCTACCTTCATCAGTCGGTCCACAATAACCCAAATAGTTCCATTATTCTATGGTTTCCTTAGGGTAACCACCAAAAATTATGTGGTAATTTTGTCCCACTTCCATTCTAGAATGGGTAATGGCCATAACAAACCTCCAGGTCGTTGATTCTCTAGATTCACCTACTAACATGTGTTAATCATGTCATTAACCTTGCTATCTCCTTTTTCATTCTCATCCACCAAACATATTGTCAAATGTCATATTACATTTTGGTTAAACTTGTATTTACCGACCACTTTGAGGCATGAAAGTCATGAATCAACTCCTCTTGTATACTCTAAGGCACAACAACCTAATTCTAGACATAGATGATCTCATCCTCATTTATCAACCAATCTGAAGGTGTCTTCCCACCTTCAAGGATTTAACTTAAATAAAAACATTCTATATCCTCATACTTCATGTCACTGATCCATCTAAAAAGTTTAGACTCCATGAAAAATGACACTAGGGTCATCTTCTCCTAATTATCTTGAACCTCCACATGAATCTCATCCATTATAGTTACTCTCTTCCACTCAACACTAGACTCCAAAATATCCTAAGTTTGGGTTTTTCTTCTTAAAGAATCAGAAACTCTATTCCCCTTCCTCGGAATATATGCTATCTCAAAATTGAAAGACTGGATATACTTAACCCATATCTATTGTTGGAGATTCAAATCTCATTGTGAAAAGATATAATTAAAGCTCTTGTGATCTGTATACATAGTAAACTTTTCACCCAATAGATAATGTCCCCAACACTTTACAGAACAAACCACTACTTCTAACTCAAGTTCATGTGTGGGGTAGTTTCTATCTTGTGGACTCAATTTTTGAGACTCGTACACTACAAATCGATCTCCCTACATCAACAATACTCCATGTCTAATCCCAAAAGCATCAAAATACACTATGTACTCTTTACCTAGATCTAGTAGGATCAATATTGGTGTCTATGTCAAGTGATTCTTTAGCTCATGGAAGGAATCGTCACATGCTTTCATCCATTATAAATTCATCCCCTTATTGGTCAATCCAGAAAGTGGGGATGTCAAATGGGAAAATTCATATATAAACCTATGATAATATCAATATAATCCTAGAAAACTACAGATATTGAAAATGTTCTTGGGATGCTCCCAAGATACAACTTCCTAAGATTTCTACGGGTCTACTAATTCATATTCCTCTGAGATGATGTGACCCAAGAAGTGTAACTGATCAATCGAAATATGACACTTAGTTATCTTAGAATATAGTCATTTCTCTCTTAGTGTACTCAAGACGATGTAAAGATATTGAGAATTATTTTCATGAGTATTAGAGTACACCAAGATTTCATCAACAAATACTACAAAAAATCATCTAGGTATGGATGGAAGATTTTGTTCATCAAGACCATAAACACTGCTGGTGTGTTCCTCAATCCAAAAGAAATTATGAAAAATTCATATAGATCATACCTACTTCTGAAGGTAGACCTCAGTATATCAAAAGGTTGAACTCTCAATTGATGATACAATGATCTCAATTCAAACTTAGAAAAGACACAAGATCCTCTCAACTGGTCGAAAATATTTTTGATGCGTAGAAGAGGATATTGGTTATTTAGTGTCATCTAGTTAAACTTTCAGTAATAGAAAAACAAGTACAAAATACCATCATACTTCTTTGAAAATAACTTAGGTGATCCCCAAGGTGATATACTCAGATGGATAAACCCCTTTTCCATAAAATCCTCTAGTTGAGTCTTTAGATCTTGAATCTCTATTTATGAAATTATATATTGTGGAATAGGAACTAGATCATCCCCCAACATGAGCTCAATTGCAAATTACATATCTCTATCGGGTGGTATTCCTGGGAAGTCTTCAGGAAACACTTCTAGAAATTGATTCACTACTAGTGGAAATACATCCAACTTTACACCCTCATCATCCAGTAATAGATTAGTAACCTTTTTGGTAAACTCCTCTAGTTTTTGATGCACTAGTCCTGGTTGTCCCGCATGAATATCCCACTCTCCCGATGGATATAGTTGTCAACCGTAGGATATGTAAAATTCATTATCCTCCAATAACAGTAAATGTGGGATTAGTATGGAACTAACTAGTCCATAGCCATAATTAGGTTAAAGACTGACATGTCTAGGATATAGAGATCCCGCAAAAAATGATAATCGTTAACTTTGAGAGAACATCCCTTGAACAATCAGATGTATCTAGACTGTACTCCCAATGGTGTATCTACCATCAAAAATTCGCTAATCAACTCCATCCCCAAGCTCAAACCATTCACAGGTTCTGAAGAAATAAAAAAATTAGAGGCACTAGTATAAAATAAAGAACTTTAAAATGTATAAGCTTCAAGAATAATACCTCTCACTGTCAATGGTCCAACCTCACTATCCACCAATGTAGGCTAAACTAAATGAAACTGTCATGCCCCTCTTCCATGTGATGTATTCTGAGTTCCATGAGATGTACCACTCTACTAAAATTGGTTCTCTTTCCCAAAAGTATTTGGCCCACTCTCTCTACCTCTATGGCCTATAGAACTCCAACTGCTAGCCTGATATGTTTTAGAAGATCCCCTTCCTACACCCTAATTATGTCTAGTTACCCCATAATTACCTATCAGTTGTGAGTTCCTACAGAACTTATATAAATGTCTCATATTTCCACAATATCGGCATTCTACTGGTGGTTTAAGACAATGTCCATGATAGTGTCCTGGCCTACCGCACTGGTAGAAAATCACTAGAGAATGGTCTTTTTTAACTAACTTTTCCCCTTGACCACTCTGTTTTTCACTTCTCAAGCTAAAGGTATCCTAACATCACTTATTTCTCTTGGAAGATGTGCCACTTGATTTTCCACTAGCAATTATTGTAACGACCCGAGTCCGAAACCCCTCCACTGGTGCCTCGTACCCAGTTCTCCACATGACCTCAAGCGTGTTTCCCTAAATGCCAGAGGCTTCCGACTAGCAGTGAGGGCCTTGGTGAGTCGGTGGGGAAAATATGCCCTCATTCGGTAAAGTATGCAGCAGAAAAAAACAACCAGAAACAATAGAGGAACAATAAATAACATACAACAATTGAACTGAACAGCGGAAGCAATAGATAAAATAATAATGATACAACATGGTACATATGTCTATGGAAAGCAGTAAACAACCAATGTGCTGAAGTACAACTGAAAAACAAAGTGCAAAGGAAAAAAAATTAAACTCCTTAGAATCACGAGCCACGGCTCGGTCCCATGCTCTCGAGCTCTAGTGCAATCAAGAACCTGAAGTAAAAGGGAACTTGCCCTTACCTATACCTGTAGCAACAAAGTTTGCTTGGGCCCAAAAGCATGGCCCAAACAGGGTGTGAGATAAAATCCCCGTAGGAAATCACCCAAAGATTTGTGCCTAACAGTCAATGAATACATGGCAGTAATAAAACAAGAAGCAGTAATAGGAAAGCACAAGCAGCTTAAAATCCACAGTTCTAACAAACAAAGTACACAAGTAACAGCCAGCAACAAGAAGGGAAAAGGTAGCCCTTTGGGTAGCCTTCACAACCTAACCCCTATGGTTCAACCTATAAGTACAAGCAACCCTCTAGGAGGCACACACATTCTCACCCCTCTGGTTTCGCTATGAAAATTAATAGACTCTCTGAGGAAGCACTCACCGTCAATTCCCCCTATAGTCTCGTATCATACTAAAGGCTCTCTCGGGAAGCACTCAACGTCTCATTCCCCCTATGGCCCGCGTCAAGTAACTACATACTCTCTGGGGAAGCACTCATCGTCAATTCCCCCTGTGGTCTCACATCGTATTAAAAGACACTCTGGAGAATCCCTTACGTCAAATCACCCTATGGTCTGCTACACTAGGTACTCACAGTCTTGTGTGATAATAAAAATGCTCAGCGTGCGTACATCGTCCAAGTAAACCTCTAGAACTACTTGGCTATCATTCTAAGGCTCAACAACAATAAATAAGCAACAGTTCCACTATCCTACAACTAGGAATGGAAACTGGGAAATGCCAAAAGTAAAACAAGCATGGAAAAGAAACCTGAGCACAAAACAAATTACTCTACTCACAAGCATAAACCTATACTACAACAATCAAGTAACGTAGCTAAATAGTAGGGGAAAAACAAAAAACCCACAATTCCCCACCCAAGGGAATTTGTGGAATTTTCACAAAATACTCATCGACTTTCAACAGAATGGCACAAACCACCTACCACGATCTTAGTAGATCGATATACGTGAACCACGACGATTGATTCCCCTTAGAACGTTGTAGATCTAAGAAAACACACAAAATGCTCAACCCACGATAACTAAAAAATGAGGATGAATCATGGAACAAGGATAAAGCAGAAGAGAGACCTCACCGCTGTGCTTCCAACTCAATCGACCGTGTTCGAATCAGAGAACGAATGGAGAGGCGGGAGCTCGGGGAAGATTCGGTCATACGGGTTGCTCTCGGACGAACCAGACCTAGAAGAAGATGAATATCGCGATGAGGAGCGACCTCGGTCCATTTAGTGAAAAAAAGAAAAAAGTACATGATGTGTATTTTTAAAGTACACGATGTGTAGTGGGTTTTTCCATACTCCTCTAAAAATACCCTCCATGTCACCCCTACACACCGTGTGTGTGGCACAGGCATGGCCAGCACATGGCTTCAAGCCGGAGAAGAGTACACGATGTGTACTTTGAAAATTTACAGAAATTTCATTTTTCTTAAAAACTCCAGAAAAAGGAAAACATACCTGAAACGAAGATCCAGGTTCTTACAAACTTCCCCCTTAAAGAAATTTGTGCCCGAATTTCCTTAACGTGGAATAGAAGAAGAAACCCCGAATAGCTCCGACCACTACAATCGTACATCGGCCTCCCTTTCCCTAGTCTCGTCCTGTACTCGCCCGTGCTGCTATAGTACCCATACTAGAGGAATAGACCGCCTGCGGAGAACCTTCTTACTGCGATCGAAAATCCAGATAGGATGATTCTCAAACGACGCATCCGCTTCAACCTCAACCTCCTCAGGTTGAAAGACATGAGACGGGTCTGAAAAGTAGCGTCATAGCTGAGAGACGTGGAAGACGTCGTGCATGGCCTGGTACCTCTGAGGTAGCTGCAACCGATAGGCGACTGGACCCACTCTCTCCAGGACCTCAAATGCCCCAACGTACCATGGTGAAAGCTTATCCTATCTCCGAATCCTCTTATGTCCCAACCTCGGTGCGACATGCAGGAAAAACTGATCCCCGACCTCGAACTCCAGAGGTCGTCTCTGCTGATCAGCATAAGATTTCTGTCGAGACTGTGCTGTAGCCATTCTCTTCTAAATTAGCTGTATCTGCTCTGAAGTCTCCTGAACAAGACGAGGTCCCAGCAAAGCTGCCTATCCTGCCTCCAACCAGCATAAGGGTGATCGGCATGGCCTACCGTACAAATCCTCGTATGGTGCCATCTTAATGGTCACCTAGAAACTGTTGTTTTAGGAGAACTCCACCATAGGGATATGCTTATCCCAAGAACTTCCAAAGTCTAGAATTCAAGCTTGGAGCATATCCTCAAGCACCTGGATTGTGTGCTCGGACTGGCCATCCGTCTGGGGGTGGTATGTTGTACTCAAAAGTACCTGTGTACCCAAAGCTTTCTGAAGTCCCTGCCAGAACTGAGAGGTAAATCATGCATCCCTGTCTGAAACAATAGAGCATGGAACTCCATGAAGACGAATGATCTCCCTGATGTACAGTCGTCCCAGATCTTTGACACTAAAGGTCTCCTTGATCAGCAAGAAGTGAGAAACCTTCGTGAGCCTATTGACGACAACCCAAAAAGCATCGTTCCCTCGAGGAAATCTAGGAAACCCGGTCACGAATTCCATCGCAACATCGTTCCACTTCCACTCCGGAATGGTTAATTGTTGTAAAAGTCCTGCTGGTCACTGGTGATTTGCCTTCACCTGCCGACAAGTAGAACACCACAGGACAAAACTAGCAAAATATTTCTTCATACCTGGCCACCAGTACTGGTGATGAAGATCCCGATACATCTTGGTGATGCCAGGATGAACTTCCCAGACAGAGGAATGAAAATCCTGCATCAGCTCCTCACGTATGTCTACTGGCACCCATACGCGTCCCTTGAAACGTAAGATCTCATCCTCACTCACTATCCATCTAGGAAGAGGGTCCTCTCCTGACACACCCTCCCACAGGACTAATCCTTCTGAGTCTGATAGCTACCTCATCCGTACTCGATCAAGAATTGTAGAGGTAATAGATACAGAAGAAAGGAAAGTCTATCCATGTCTGTCGTGCACCTCCAGATGCATCTCAGAGAACAGAGCCATCATCTGCCACTCACTGCTGGCCTCCTAAACCGCCTGAACCTGAGTTCTCCTGCTCAACGCATCAGCCACTGCATTGCCCTTTCCTGGTGTATAGGAAAGCTTGAAGTCAAAATACTAAAGATACTCGACCCACCTGCGTTGTCTTAGATTTAGATCACGCTGAGTGAAGATATAATTAAGACTCTTTTGGTCGGTGAAGACCACAAAGTGCTCTCCTAGAAGGTAGTGTCTCCAACAACATAGGGAATGGACAATAGCTGCCAACTCCAAATCGTGCGTAGGGTAGTTTCTCTCATGTGGCCTCAACTTCCGGGACCCATACGCAACGAATCCATCTCCTTGCATAAGCACAACTCCTAGTACGATACCTGAAGCATCATAGTAAACATTGTAGCTCTTGCCTGGCTCAAGCAAGACTAGTATTGGTGCTGATGTCAACCTCCCTTTCAGCTCCTGAAAGGCTGACTCACAAGAATCTGACCATAAGAACTTGGACCCCTTCTTGGTCAGACCTGTTAAAGTTGCTGTGAGAAGAGAAAAGTCCTGAATGAAGCATCTGTAGTATCCAGACAACCCTAGGAAGCTCCGTACCTCAAAGACGTTCTTCAGCTGCTCCCAGGAAACTACAACTCTCACTTTCTCTGGGTCCACAGATACTCTTTCCTCTAAGATGACGTGACCCAAGAAGTGAATCTGATCCATCCAGAAGTGGCACTTCAAGAGTTTAGCATAAATCTGATTCTCTCTCAATGTACTCAGAACGATCTCAAGATGTGTGGCATGGTCGTGTCGAGTGTGAGAGTACACCAAGATATCATCCACAAAGACCACGATGAAGGAGTCCAAATAAGGATGTAACACTCGGTTCATCAGTTCCATGAAAACTTATGGTGAGTTCGTGTGACCGAACGACATGACTGTATAATCTTATAGACCATACCTGCTCCTGAAGGCCGTCAGAGGTATATCTGATGGTCTAATGTGCAACTGATGATAACCGGACCTCAAGCCGATCTTCGAGAACACCCGGGATCCTCGAATCTGATCAAAGAGGTCATCGATCCTCAGAAAGGGATATTGGTTCTTGACCGTCAACTGGTTCAGCTTCCGATAATCCACACAAAGCTGAAGGGTACTATTTTCCTTCTTCGCAAATAGGACATGCGAACCCCAAGGAGAAGTACTGGGTCGGATAAAACCCTTTGCCTAAAACTCCTCCAACTTCTTCTTGAGCTCCTGCAACTCAGGTGTGGCTATTCTATAGGGAGTAATGGACACCAGTGCCACTCCTGGCATGAGATCAATAGAGAAGTCTACCTCACGCTTCGGAGGAAAACCTGAAAATTCCTCTAGAAAGACATCCCTGAATCGATCCACCACTGGAAGAAAGTCCAACTATGGAGTCCCCTGATCATCTAGATAAAGACTAGCAATCTGGGATGTCACCTTTCCTAGCCCATGATGCTCGAGTCCTGCTCAACTCGCCCGAACGTCCCATTCGCCTCAATGAAGAAAAGACTCACCCTCTGGTGAAACAAAACTCACTCTGCGGCGATAACAGTTGATGACGGCCTGGAAGGGAACCAACCAGTCCATCCCGAGGATGAAATCATAGCCCATCATTTCTAGGACATAGATATTCCATAAGAAACGATACTCTGTAACCTCGATAGGGCACTCTCTACACTTGCGTACACTAGATGTCTTTGTCCCCAAAGGTGTGTATAGTGTCAAAGAGTCGGCAGAATAGAAGACACAGAGCCCAACGCTCTCCACAATAACAGCATAGATAAAACTATTTGTAGCACCAATATCAAAAAGAGTTGAAGATAAAACTGAGTCTACTAAAATAATACCTCAAACTATAGAAGGGTCGGGTTCCTGCTCTTGATAAGTTTTATCCATGGGAAAAGACTGGCCTGCACCGTGGCCCTGCGCACCTGGCTGACCACTCTGAGCTGAACCTCCCTACTGGTGCTGAGGGACTCGTGGATGACCTCCATGGACTCGACCTCCACCTCGACCCGAATGGCTGGAAGAACTCTAGTTCCTTGACTGGTGAGAAACTGGTGGTGCTGCTCCTGAATGAGGAGTCATGGAAGAACCCCGGTAACCAGCTGCTGGTGAGAAAACCTGGCAGAAATGTTGAAGGTGACCCATCTTGCCGTAAGATCGGCACTCCACGGGGTCCATCTGGCATTGCGGCCTCGTGTGCCCTGACCGACCACACTAGTAGCATGTCACCTGGCTACCTGATGATGCATCTCGCTTCCTCAGATCAACCCGCGTAGACTCCATACGGCGCTTCTTGCTGTCATCTGTAGGAAAAATAGATCTGGAAACAGAACCGCCCTGGATTGCAGCTCCGGATTCTCTTAGATTGCGCTCTGCCATCAGTGCCTGATTGACAATGGAAGTGATGGAATTCTGCTGGAAGATGTTCATCTGCGAGCGGATCTCCCGCCTGAGACCATCCTCGAACTTCCTTGCCAAGAACACCCCACTCCCATCCCGGAGGGGTGTGAAATGTTGTAGCTCGGTGAAATGAGAGGAATAATCCATGACAGAAAGAGTACCCTTCTCTATGCTCATGAACTCCTAGGCTCGGTCGGTCCCCATGGTCTTCGGGTAGAAGTAGTCGTAGAACACGTGTTGGAACTCCTCCCAAGCCATAACCTGCTGATGAACCACCTGTGAGATCACGTTCCACCACCTCTTGGCAGAGTCTCGGAGCATGTAGGTGGCGATATTAACCCGCCTCTCTGGAGGCATATCCAGATTCTCGAAGATAGTCAGCATGGCTTCCAACCATGACTCTGCATCCTGTAGTCCTCCTTCCCCCGAGAAAGTAAGAGGATGCTGCTGCTGGAAAACTCGCGTCAAGTCTGACATAGTCGTGGCAGGAGGCGGCACTACCTGGAAGGTCTGCATCATCCTCATGAAACCTTCCTTGAACTGTGCATTAGCGCCTTCAACTGGTATAACAGCCGGTGCCAAGGCTGGCCCGACTGGAGGATCGGCAGGAAGTCCCTGATCAGCCATGTCTGACGTCTGATCACTACCTGACGACAGACATACGACCGGAGGACATATCAGAGGCATAGCTCTAAAAGATAAAAACCACACCTTAGATCAAGAAAACAAGGACATAGAACACAAGAGTACAAGATGGAAACAGGGGAAGGAAAACACACAAGTTTACAAAACTTGACTACACGGCGTTTATAAAAACTACACGGCATGTCTTCTTAAGCCACTGACATGGGCGTGTGCTCCTACCCTATAAGTCATGTAACACCTCAACTACACAGTGTGTTGACCCCAACACAAGGCGTGTACCTAAAAACTATTCCCCTGCCCGAGTCTCTTACACGGTTGACCCATACGGTTTTCTTAAATAGAGACTACACGGCGTGTTCCGAACAAACACAACATGTGGAAAGGAAAGGAACGCTGGCCCGTGTTGTTCGTGACATGTCCGGGTACCTAGACAGGACTACACGGTGTGTTTCCTATGGACACAGCGTGTTCTACCTGAGCTTCCTCAACCCGTGTTGTTAGTGACATGGCTGGGTACACGGATCCGAACTTACACAACGTGTTCCCAAAGTTAATTTCACGACACCTTTTTCTGCTCACACGGTCAGTGACATAACTTGAAGAGTAAACAGTGTGTATTCCAAAAGTACACGCTGTGTATGCTGGGTTTTTCTGAGCAGTAGCTCAGAAACTACACAGAATCCCAGAAACTCTAAAAACAAGGAAAATATGTGCCAAATTCTGATCCGTGAGGGCCCATACTCCCCGCGAATCAAATCTTGGCATCTCCTACAGTAACATACAATGGAAAATGAAAATCTCTCTAACATAACAATAGGGATTCTATCAAGCATCTATCACAACAGCATGCAATAGCTAATGCACCCTAGATGGAATGGCAAGAATGCATGGCATGTGATTTCTACAAGTACCTATATGATGTATGAGATGGCGTACCCTCATCTCATTGGGTTGTGACAGAAATAGAATCGAAATATCAAAACAATAATAGCACAAGTCATGTGAATCACTCTAGGTGGAATCAGATCAACCATAAAATCTCAAAACCAGAACTACAATTAACGAGGTAGTACGGATTTTCCATGTACATGGGTTAGCTACTCCCGAGCACATCCTAATAATAAGTACTGTGTCCATCCTATCCCTGGATAAAGTATCCAAACAGTAAATCAAGATAAAAGAACTCCTTTGATACCACTTTGTAACAACCTGAGTTCGGAGCCCCTCTGATGGTGCCTCTACCTGGTTCGCCACATGACTTCAAGCGCGTTTCCCCAAATGACAGAGGCTACCGACTAGTAGAGAGGGCCTTGGTGAGTTGGTGGGGAAACTATGCCCTCATTCAGTAAAGTATGCAGCGGAAAAAAAACCAGAAAAAATAGCGGAACAATAAATAACATAAAACAATTGAACTGAACATCGGAAGCAATAGATAAAATAATAATGATTCAACATGGTACATATGTCTATGGAAACCAGAAAACAACCAATGTGCTAAAGTACAACTGAAAAAAAAGTGCAAAGGAAAAACAAAGTAAACTCCTCACCATCGCGAGCCATGACTCGGTCCCATGCTCTCTAGCTCTAGTGCAGTCAAGAACCAGAAGTAGAAGGGTGATTTCCCTTACCTATACCTGCAGCAACAAAGTCTTCTTGGTCCCAAAAGCTTGGCCCAAACAGGGTGTGAGATAAAATCCCAGTAGGCAATCACCCAAAGATTTGTTCCTAACAGTCATTGAATACATGGAAGTAATAAAACAAGAAGTAGTAACAGGAAAACACAAGCAGCTTACAATCCACAGTTCTAACAAACAAACTACACAAGTAACAACCATCAACAAGAAGGAAAAAGGTAACCCTATGGGTAGATCTCACAACCTAACCCCTATGGTTCAACCTATAAGTACAAGAAACCCTTTAGGAGGCACACACAGTCTCACCCCTCTGGTTCAGCTAGGAAAATTAATAGAATCTCTGAGGAAGAACTCACAGTAAATTCCCCCTATAGTCTCGTATCGTACTAAAGGCTCTCTGGGGAAGCACTCAATGTCTCATTACCCCTGTGCCCCATGTCAAGGAACTACAGACTCTCTGGGGAAGCACTCATCATCAATTCCCCCTGTGGTCTCGCATCGTATTGAAAGACAATCTGGAGAATCCCTTACATCAATTCTCCCTATGGTCTGCTACACTAGGTACTCACAGTCCTGTGTGATAATAAACATGGTCAGAGTGCATACATCATCCAAGTAAACCTCTAGAACTACTTTTCTATCATTCAAAGGATCAACATCAATAAATAAGCAACAGTTCCACTATCCTACAACTAGGCATGACAACTGGAAAACGCCAAAAGTAAAACAAGCATGGAAAAGAAACCTGAGAAAAACACAAATTACTCTACTCACAAGCATAAACCTCTACTACAACAATCAAGCAAAGCAGGTAAACAGCAGGGGAAAAACATGAAATCCATAATTCCCCGCCCAAGGTAATTTGTGGAATTTTTACAAAATACTCATCGAATTTCAACAGAAAGGAACAAACCACATACCTCGATCCTAGGAGATCGATATACGTGAACCACGGTGATTGATTCCCCTTAGAATGGCATAGATCTAAGAAAAAACACAAAACGCTGAACACATGATAACTCGAAAATGAGGAGGAATCATGGAACAAGGCTAAAGCAGATGAGAGATCTTACCGTTGCGCTTCCAATGCAATCGACCGTGTTCGAATCGGAGAACGGACAGAGAGGCGAGAGCTTGGGGAAGATTCAGCCGTACGGGTAGCTCTCGGACGAACCAGACCTAGAAGAAGATGAATATTGCGATGAGGCGCGACCCCGTTCCGTTTAGTGAAAAAAAAAGTACACGACGTGTATTTTTAAAGTACATGGAATGTAGTGGGTTTTTCTGTACTCTGCTAAAAATTACCTCCACGTCACCCCTACACACCGTGTGTGTGGCCCGGGCATGGCCAGCACATGGCTTCGAGCCGGAGAAGAGTACACAACGTGCACTCAGAAAGTACACGGCGTGTACTTAGAAAATTTCCAGAAAGTTCATTTTTCTTAAAAACTCAAGAAAAAGGAAAACATACCTGAAATGAAGATCCGGGTTCTTAAAATTATCTATCCTGTACTAGAAGCCTCCTTCAGGTTCCTCTAATCTACGAGAGCCTGATTCACCACTTCTGAAAAATTATTCATCTAGAAGATATTCACATGGGACTTAATTTCACACTTAATTCCTTCCTAAAATCATTTTTCCGGTGTAGCCACATCCACTTCCAATGCTATATCAAAGAGATACAAATATTTAAAGCATCCAACATAGTCCATCATAGACATACTCCCCTGAGTCAATCTCATGAACTCAACTATTCTCTCATACCTCGTGTCTCTAAATAGAAGTTCTCTAAGAACCTCTCTAAGAATTCCTTTAATAACATACCATAAACCTTTACTATTAGAGCCTGAACATCCCACCAGTGGTTTACTAATCCTTGTATAATATAAAAATCCATATTGACCCTCTTCGCAATAGGAGTCTCCAAGTGGTTAAGTATAGTCTAGATAAACTCAATCCAGAACTCATATCCCTCAGTTCCAATTTCTCCAGCAATGTTTAGAGGGTGTTGTAACATAAAATCCCTCATCAAATTAGACATTCTCTTAAAAACCCACCCTGGGTCTCTTTCTTGGAATTTCATAAACTGAGAAAAGTTATCCCAAAACATCTCTCCAACTTCCTCACCTGGCACTATCAGTGCCTCAGTTTCCACCACTGAAGGATCATCCCTAGAAATGTCTTATTGTCATCCTCTCAACAAGATTATTTTTAGAGGTATAACTCTAGAATCCAAACATAGACCTTGGTATGATTTTTCTCAACATTAAAACATTTACAGAAAACTAAAATAAGGCACAATTATTCTCAAATTCGTGGCACTAACACTACCCATAACCATCCTACATCTAGGGAAAAGTTAAAAAAGGGTAACTCGTTTTTATTTTTATAGTTTCTCATTTAGACACCCAATTATTCTTATCATGCATCATTTTACCACCTTCAATTTCATATTAGGCACTATTTTCAATTCAATTTAAAAAGCAAGGAATAAAATAGTTCATGTTCAAAAACTTACCCAAAACTCATTTTCCCGTGCGTTCCTAAAATGATGAATGTCACAAAATAACCATAATTTCTTAAAATGATGCATGGTTGATAAAATCATGTGCCTTATTGATCCCTAAGTCAAATCTCAAAAAAAATCTAAAAAAAATCACATCACACCATAAGTGTGTCACCCAAGGTGAAATAATATTCAACTAACAAAAATCCCACCCTGGGTACTTGGGTTCTCCCCCATATATGGGTTAGCTAGTCCGATGCACAAGCTCATAACCAAGACCCAAATCTTCCTAGTCTTCTATCTGCCTTTCCCAAATAGTATAAAAAATAAAAGAAAAGAAAAATGGGCTATGATACCACTTTTTAACACCCCAACTCGGGTTCCAGATACCGGTTCCCTAAGTCAGATGATCACATGACCTCAAGTGCCCCTCCACATACACCAGAGGCTTTCAAATAGAAACAAGAGTATATTATTGATCATGGGGAGACTATAACCTATTTTTATCAGAGTAATACACCAGTGGAAATAAATACACAATAAAAACTTAATAACCAACTATTATAAAATAACCATACAATGCTAGAATCACAAGATATCCCAAAACTGGAAATACAATATCAAAACTAAATAGTAGATTTGTCATGCTAAAGTATGTTCTAAGTGTCAAAATGAAACTCAAAATTAAATACGTTAACATCTCCCAAGTGGGTCCTGAACCACATCTTTTTCCCTCAACCATGATCCATACCCAAATCATCCATCTAACATAGGGAATTTTCCCTTAACCTGTCCTATAACAATGAAATCTATTCAGGTACTGATAAGGAAGCCTGAGTAGGGTGTCAGTACAACTTATTAGGCCACCACCAATGGTGTCTATAACAATATCTAGTCAATAACAGTGTATGTAGTTGTATAAAAAAATAAACACAATTCCTAAGTAATCAGTTAACCAAATTATCAATTATTCTTTATTTAACAACATAAACCCTTGGGTTCCTAAGTATACCTGAACCTTAGTACCCTCTTCAACCCACTTTGGAGTTTATCTATCCCCAAGGGATATCATGTCCTAGAATTCCAATTTTAGAATTATATATCACAAGTAATGTCTCATAATTCCATTATTACCATTATATATTTCAATTCTCATATGAATTCCATTGTTACCATTCATCATTTCAATATCACATATGAATTCCATTGTTACTATTCATTATTTCATTAATTAATTCAATAATTAATTAATCAAATCAATCCCATTAATTAAATCAAAAATTAATTAATTATCTCAATCCCAATAATTAACTCAACAATTAATTAATCATCTGAATCCCATTAATTAACACCTCAATTAATTAATCATCTCCATCCTAATAATTAACTCAACAATTAATTAATCATCTCAATCACATTAATTAATTCATCAATTAATTAATCATCTAAATCCTATTAATTAAATCATTAATTAATTAATCATCTAAATCACATTTAATTAACACATCAATTAAATAATAATATCAATCCCACTAATTAAATAAATAAATAATTAATTATATCAATCATATTAATTAACTCAAAAATTAATTAATCATCTCAAACCTATTAATTATCTCAACAATTAATTAATCATCATAATCCTATTAACAAATTTCCCAATTATTTAACCAACATCCACTATTCCAATAATCCCATAATTAATTCATCAATTATTTATTCAATTTATAATTCAAATATATTCTAATTAATGCAACAATTAATTATCCAAAATCTATAATCACAATTTCCCCAATTTCACATTTTCCTCAATTAATTAATTCACAAAATTAATTATCTCAATCAAAACTCAATTTCTAAAAATATAGTATCAATTATATAATTACATAAATATAATTGAAATCAAGTCTTTGTGAAATGAATTATATACCACCATCCTCAATTCGTTGATGAATGATCACCCAATGGAAATCCCCAAAATTTGAATGGCCTAATGACATAGAACAAGATCTAGATCTAAAATCCTAAATCAATATTGAAAAAATCAAGATCCTTCAATTCTAGATCTAGATCCAATAGTCCTATATATAGATTCAAAAAATCTAGATCTAGATCCAACAAAATATAAGATAAGAACCTACCAAAATAATGGGAAAAGAATGCGAGAGATATTGGAAAACATTTGGGAAGAAACCACTTACCCGAAGAGGAGTAGATATACAAATCGGTATTCGAATCATCAAGAATGAGGGCCATAATGGATTAATCCCTCTGAGAGACTTAAGAATTGATATAAATCAATTATATTTTGATCTAGGATGTTCAGGGGTATAAGACAGGGGGTTAGGAAATTTTTTTAATAAAATTTTGGGGATTAAAATATCGTATGCACGATTTGATACTAAGGGTGCATGTTTTCCCATAACCATATTACTTACCTGTGTGCTAGTTCTAAGGGGTGAATGGTTTCTCATTTTAGGGTACACAGTTTGAAAAACTATGTTCTAGCCATGTTAATCCCCCCTACATAGTTTCTAGGTTGGGGTGCAGGGTTAGGGAAAACTATGAACCAACCATGCATGACACTTCTCCCTTCCAAAATTTCCAATTTTCAACCAAACACACCCTAAGTTGTAACCAAAACCAAAATTAATCATACATGGACAAAAGTTTTCCTTAAATCAAGATTGAGACATCTCCATAAAAGGTAGGGATCTTATACAACCCAGGAATGTTTTTGATATATGAAGCTTTTTGGGGTTGGTAGGATATTATCAGAGGTTTATCCAGGACTTTTTCTACTTGGAGGCACCTATTTTAGGCTTGACCAAAAGGGGGGATCAAGTTTGAATGTTCTGAATCATGTGATAATTATTTCCAATAGTTGAATAAGTGTTTCAATACAACACCAATTTTGATCCTATTGAGCTTAGTGAGGAGTATACTGTGATTTTTTTATGCATCTAGGATTAGACTTGGATATGTTTTGATATAGGGATATGAATTTGTAGCATATGGGTCATGAAAGATAAGTCCACATGAGTAGAATTACCCTATGCATGATCTCAAGACATTTTTTGTGGTTTATTCTTTAAAATGTTGGTGGCATTATCTGTTGGTTAAAAATTTCATTGTGTATATCGATCAAAAGAAATTAAAGTACAAATTTTTTCATCGAGATTTGAGTCTTCGATATAGAAGATGGTTTTAGAAAATGTATTCTTTTGATTTTGAGATATCTTATACACCAGGGAACATAAACAGTTTTTTTGATTATTTGAGTATGAATACACGGACTCAGGAAGTTTAGGAGTCCATTTGTGAGTGGAAGATGATGACCTTACTAGTTTTGATGCATATAGAGGTTTAGGAGGTTCTATAGTAGATGAAACTTATATCCTTATCTGTTGAGTCTAAACTTTTGAGTTGTATCTAAGAGAGGTATTATGAGGATCCTGAGTGTTTTTTCTTGATGAAAATCCTTGAAGGTGGGGATTCACCTTCTGATTGTACTGTAGATGAGGATGAGATCATTAATGTCTAGAACCATGTTGGTAGGACTACTTGTATGCATGAGGAGTTGATTCATGAGTTTCATGCCTTGAAGTGGACATTGCATCCTAGTTTGACCACAATTTATAGTGAACTACATCAACAATATTGGTGGTCAGGAATAAAAATGAGATTTTAGGTTTTTTGACATGATGTTACACCTATTAGTAAGTTAAGTTTGAGCATTAGTGACCTGGTGGTTTTCTATAGCCATTTCACATTCCAATGTGGAAGTGGGAGAACATTACCATGGACTTTATGGTGGTTCTTCTGAGGAAACCTTGGAAGAATGACTCTATTTGGGTTATTGTGGACTGATTGATGAAAGTATCCCATTTATTTCCTATCTTGGAGACTTTTATAGTGGGTTAGTTGGGGGACTTATATTTTATTGAAATAGTCTACTTATATGGTGTATCGTGGAGTAATTTTTTCATACTATGATTTTCACTTTACTTCAGGCTTCTAGAAAGGGTTATAGAAAGTGTTGGGTACCCATGTATTTCTAAGCATGTATTTCCAATAATATACATATGGATAGTAAGAACATACTATTTAGGTTTTTGAGGATATGTTATGGGCATGCATCCAAGACTTTGGTGAATCTTGGGAGAATCACTTATCACTCATTGAGTTATCCTATAAGAATAGTTATCAAGAGGCTATTAATATGGATCCATATGAGCCACATTATGGTAGTCCATTCAGATCACCTCTATGTTGGATAGAGGTAGATGAGTTAGAGCTATTGGGACAGAGTTTCATGTTGGATACATTAGAGAAGGTTTAGCTGATTCAGAAACAAATAGCTACAACTCAAAATATATAGAATTAATATATTGATTGAAATTGACAACCACTTGAGTTTATAGTTTCTTATTGTGTATTACTTTGGGTGTCACCTTGATTCGGCCACCATATGATTCATAGGTAGGGAAATTTGGTGACTAGGTTTGTTTGATCTTTTGAGATTGTGGAGATAATTGGACCGATGGGGTACCGATTGGCTCTTCCAAAGAGGTATAATGTTATGAATGATTTTTTTCATGTGTAAAAACTTTGGAAGTATCACCCCAAACCTTCTAATGTGATCAATGTTGATGATGTTGATCTTGATGGTGATGTGTACTTTAAGGATCATCCAATGTGTATTATGGATTGTAGTGATAAGGTGTTGTAGGGAAAGACCATTCCATTGGTCTGAGTGATATGGTATCATGGACGTGTTCAAGAGAAAGCATGGGAGAGAGAAAAAAATATTTGGGCCTAGTGTCTAGATCTTTTTACCTCAAAATCTTAGATATTATTGGGATTACATGTCAAGGAAAAGTTGTTATAAGGTGGGTAGATTATAAGATCCCGAATATTCTAGAGATGTCTGATGCTCATTTTCAGGTACTCTTTTTACCTTTTTTTGTCATACCTCCATTGGGTTTTTTTGGGTTTGTTTTAGGTGAAATTAGAGTAATTTGGAAGCTTTAAGGGCCATACATGGTTGGTTCATGGTTTTGGAAAATTGTGTGGTTTTCCCTAGAAAACTACTATCCCCATTTTGGAGACACAATAGGTGGCGTACGGTTTGGCCAAACCATGCAACCTCCCTCCCCAATCTATTCACCCTCCAATAGAGGGTATTTTCATGATCAATGCATGTTTTTTCAAAATTTTCACCAATTAGGAGAAACCACATACCCCCTAAGTAGAGGTGCATGGTTAAGGTGCATGGTTTGGAAAACCATGAACCTCTACCTATAAAATCATGTATGTATATTTTAAACCCCTCAAAAAATTTATTAAAATTTCTAAACCCCTTAATTTTCATCCCCATTAACCCATTGTCTACCTAAAAAGATTTTTCTCATTTTTGGAATATCTCGAGAGGATTACAAGGCTCCACAATCACTTCTCTTTTCGAATAGAATATTCGATTAAAGGATATGCTCTTCATTGGTAATTAATTTCTTCCTGATTGGTTTCCTCTCTCTAATGTATCTCTTTCCCAATGAATAGGGGTGATTTTTAATCCATTTTTGATGGTTTATATCTATGTTTTAATGTATTTTGTTCCTTTGGATCTTGATCTTAGGTATTGTTCCAATATCTTCTATATTGTTTTGTTTTCAATTATTCCGCATCAATTTAAGGATTATGGGTTGGCGAGCATTTGTCAATGATATTTAGGTAGGTGGTCTAATAGTCAATTCCCATAGTCTTGATTTTATTTTGTTGTATGTAATTATGAAAATCTGATTTCCATTTTCGGTAATCACATTTTGAATTGAATTAATTAATTGGTTGATTAATGGGATTACGAAATTGATGGAATAAAGGGGATTATGAAATTGATTGATTAATCAAATTATGAAATTGATGGAAACCCTTTGGGTGTGCATATATGATTGAAATGGTGATTTATAAATTATGAATGGTTGATAAATGAATTATGGAAATGGTTGATAAATGGGTTGTGAATATGGATCCATGAGATGTGATATTTGTGACTGAGTTGTGGGATAGGGAATACTACTCCAAATACCCACAGGGTTTCAGAATGCCACTATAATACCCCATGATATATATTATTTCTTGTGATCATTGAGTTGGGGGATTTGGACTGCTAATCCAAATACCCATAGGGTTCCAGACTGCTGTTTCAGGCCCCTATTGTATGATTATAAAATTGGGTATTAAATGGTTAATGAGATACCATGATAGAATAATATGTGACATCCTTTTGTGGATGGTTTAGACTCTGGCATGAACCGAAGTGTTCATGTGTCATCATGGAACCAGAAATTTATATGGTTAATTAAATAATAAATTAAATGTGAAAACTATTTACTTATTAATATGAACTTTATTCTTTATAAAAGTGCATACATTTTTATAGACTGGATTTTTTTTAAACATTTTTGGTGGTGGACTACTGATTTTTTATCACACCCTACATGGGTTGCATGATCGGTACCCGAATATAATTTATGTTTATAAGATGTGATTAGGGTAAGATCCCCATGTTAGATGTCTAAGTTAGTATTTGGGATAAGAATGGATAAGGGAACCAAGCATGAAGTTGGGACTTGATGGGAGTTGTTAGTGTGTCTCTATTTTTGGTTTCTCATTAGAAAAGTGACACTAATTATGGCATGAAATATCTACTTCTTTGGTTTATTGTCATTTTTCCCTATTTTGTTATTATCATGTGATGTTTTTATTTATTATTACAGTATTATCATTGTTATTTTCTATTATCACATGGCAATTTTTTATTGATTTATGCTATTATTTTACATTGATAAAGAGGATATAGTCTCTCCAAATTACATGTGAGAACCTCACTACTTGTTGGCATCCTCTAGTATATGGGGAGGCGCACCAAAGGTTACATAAAAAACTATCTTGGTGCATCGGAATGTGGAACCCAGTCCAAGATGTTGAAAGACTATTCAGATACTAGAAGTTATTTTGAGATAATGTTTAATAGACTCAAAAGGATGATGGATCAACATCTTCCTCTAATAGAGTTATCGTATAATAATAACTTCCACTCAAGCATCTAAATGGATCCTTATAAAGCTCATTTATGGAATAAATGTCAAAAAAAGATATATGCTGACAATTGTTAATGAGACGTAGAGTTTGAGGTTGGGGATAAAGTGTTTCTCTACATATCCCCATGGAAGAGAGTCATGAGATTTTGTAAGAAGGAGAAGATAACCTCCAGGTACATCAACCCCTTTTATATTCTTGATCGCATTAGAGTTTTGGTGTAATGCCCTAAGATTTTATAGTATGTCTCTTGTAAAATTTAACATCTTCGATAGTTTATGCTCTACACAACCTCGAGTTTAAAACCATAATATAATATTAAATATGACCATTGGAATAATAATGTGACCATTACGAAAAGTAATATGATCAATAGAATAGTAAATTCACCTATGAAAGTATAAATAAAATTTAGGTATCTTATAAATGAAAATATGGTATATTTATATCATGGAATAAGTAAATAAATGTTGATATATTTGTGAAACATAAATTTTTATTTACAATTTTATAATTAATATAATAATTTAAAACAAAATTTATTTTCCTAAAATATATTTTAGAAATAAATATTTTTTTGTCTTAGGATTATATGTTAATTTTTTTGAGACCTTAATTAATTTTTCAAAGTGTTATAAAATCACTTATAATTTTAAAATCGGTATTTTTTGAATAAATGATGATTTTAAGTAAAAAAATAAATTTATCGCATTTAAAAAATTATTTTCATAAAATGGAGCCCATTTTTGAAATAATAACATCAAAATTATACAAGGTTGATTTTTGGGTATTTTTTTGAAATACTTTAATTTTCCAATGAATAGTAAAAATACAGTTATCTCATAACCACTGTCACTTAAATTACATCATTTGTGTTGTATTAGTGACATAATTATTTCAAGAACCTTATTTTAGGTATTGTTTTATTTAATTTCATAAATTATTCATTAGAATATAATAAACTCAATTTCTAAACCTCAAAATAACTTTTCAAGACCTAAAGTCAAAAGTGATTCCTTATAATAACAAATTTTCTTCGTTTCCACTTTCCTTTTCAATAAACTAATGAATTATAATTATAAAGGTATTTTAAAGTCTTAAAACCATTTAATTATATTAATATATTATTTTTATTTTCAAAAAATAACTATTATTAGTCTCACCCTTGATATAATACTTTATTTAATATTTTATTCTAAAAATACCCCTCTCCTCAAGTATAAATAACCCCTCTCCCTTCCCTTGGGAAACCACTCACCCCACCCATTCCAAAGAAAAATATCTGCCAAAATATTCTCTATTAAGACTCTTAAAATCCATAGGCATGTTTTGGAGTAATACAACTCCAAAAATAAAAGGATTTATAGTGTCTTATAAGAGAAGCCATGACGTGGAAAGAGTAAGTGTCTATTAACTCTTTTTTTTATTTTCCATCTTATTTTTCCAATTCCTTTCAAAAAAATACAATATAAAATTATTTATGAATAAATTTAACATGTTATTAATTATTTTAACCTATTTAAATTATCATATATATGACATATATAAATTTCATACTCCCTTTACCCTCTCTTTCAACAACATCCGGTTAAAGGTCGGTTAACCACCTACAGAGACATTGCCAAGACAATTCTTATAACCACCTTCATGGATAGACATTACGAATTATATATAATATATAAATGTGATATTACATGTATTTTATGATTATGTAATTAATTATACTAATTTATTATTTACATTTAACAAAATAGTGAAATCAAGGAAAATGAGAAATTTTTAAGAAAAACATGATATCAAAATGCTTCAATCTCATAAAAAAAATTAATAAATTTAATCCAATGATTATAATTTATAAATAGTTTAATAAATTAATATAATTCACTTCTATATCAGTTTTTTAATAAAAATAATTTTATCATTCAATCGGTGCAAACATGATAAATTAAGCAGGAATTATGGTAAGGGTTTTCTCATCTCACATTTATTTATGTGAGATATTCCTTATTCACCACCTATTATTTTAGTGTGGTGTATTTATACTGAACTTTAATATATCATATCATTAGCTTCATTATCTTCATGGTATTCAGGGTTTCATTTGATAATTATTACTTTCATGGGGTATACGATTTGATTGATTACAAAGTGGTAAGGGGATTCATGAACCCAATTTCCTTTCTTTGGGTTATTCCTCATTCATGTAAAATTTCAGTGTGCATGTTCTTTAAAATTCATAAAATATAATTAATTTTTTGTTACATTTTATTTTCTAGGATATATATTCTTACAATCTGATTTTATGAAAATACAAATTATTTTCCAAAATAAATATCATTTCCAAAGTAAAAAAGGGGTTTTATCTCAATAATTACTTGATGATTTTTCAAGAGTGTTTTCATCTATTTAAACCCCCCCATTTAATCTTATTCTTAAGTGATATTGATATATTATGTTACCATATACCATATTTTATTGAATGGTTTGTGATTATTATTGAGTGGGGATGCACTGTCTTGATACTATTCTCCATATTACTATAGATAATTTATGATTATGTTTACTGATTAAGAATATTATTTACATTTCATATTATAGTTTAAATATGAATTTATATGTTGATTATGTTTCACCCCTTTAATATGAGGAATTAATTATACTTAGTAAGTGTCTGGTGGGGCCCTCTATATCCCCTTGTTGTATCAGTAGGTCTCATGAGAAAAACTAGTTTGGGTATTGGATAATGTCTTACCTGATTATGTATGGTGTCTTGGGTGAAGCCTTGATAGTATATTTATGATACCCTTCATTATTAATTCCATCATTATGAAAATAGTTATTGATAATCCATGAAATTATTTGATTAGTAGAATATACATGGTTAAATTTCATTCTCATGTGTTTATTTATATGGAATTATTTTTTATTAGATTTTATTCCTTCCATATTATGTTCAATTTTATATTTTAATCACATGTATTATTAGATATTCACCTTGAATTATTATTCATGATTATAAATTTTTTTGTAATTTTTACCCTTACTGAGCATCTGAGTTCACCGCTTTCTTATGTTTTATTTTTCCCCTAGATGTAAAGAATTTTCTTATGAATGAATGTCAGAGATAATCTTGGATTTTATGGGTGTTTCCAATAGAGTTTCTATGTTTTTTTTTCATTTCAAGTTATAATGTAACAATTATTCTTGTATCTAGTTTTCCAAATATACTATACTATTCAGTTCTCTGGGATGTGATCACTTATTCAGAGTACCAATGTAATAAAGTAAGGCACTGGATCTGGGATAATGGGGTCAGGGTATTTATATTTGGTATCAAATCACGTTTAATATAAACCTTGGAAACTAGATTTAGAAAACATATAAGATATACTTTTAGGGTAAGTATAGAAGAACACCCTATAATTTTGGTAATGTGGAGATTATGTGGGTCTTCCTATAAATAAATCCATGTTTGGATACTATAAGTGGATGTGGTTCTAGAACAGATGTGCCTAAGGGTAACAACTCTGACATGGTGTGTTGGGCCTGACTCGACGTAACTCGGTACATGAAAATGGTCCTTACTACACAACTATTTTGACACTCTTGGGGGATATTCTTAGGATAATTAAAATTTTGTTTACAAACCATTATAAAATATTTAAAACAAAATATGACCCCAAATAAACCATGTTTATGATTATGAGATTAGCTATGAGGACCATGAGAGTGACATGTAAATTATTTTAGACTCTTAGAAGAAAATTGTTATATTGGAAGTTTAGAAAGTTTGAATTCTGGATTCAAATAGTTTCTTTACTTTTCCATATTGTCTCTAAGGATAGAATCTTAGTTGATCCTATGAATAAAAAGGTAGTCCAAAAATGGCCTGCACCAATGAACTTAACCGAGGTAAGTGGTTTCATTGGTTTAACAAGTTACTATCGGCATTTTGTTCAGAATTTTTCTCAAATATATAACCCATTTACCAAGCTTAATTTAAATAGGTTAAGTTTATTTGGACAAAGGAGTGTGAATAATTCTATAAAGAATTGAATAGGAGATTAGTTAATGATATTATATTGACTATACCATCAGAAAATGGTGGATTTTTATTTATAGTGATTCATAAAAGAAAGGACTTGGTTGTGTCCTTATTTAGAATGATAGAGTTACTATCTACAGATTAAGGTAGTTAACAAATCATGAACAGAATTATCCAACTCATGAACTTGAGTTATTAACTATAATATTTTATTTGAAGATATAAATAAACTGTATTTATGGAGAAAGATGTGATATATATAGATCACAAGAGTTTAAAATATATCTTTCCCTAGAAATAACTCAACATGAGGAAAAGGCAATGTCTTAAGATACTCAAGGATTTTGATTATTCAATACACTTCCATCCAGGGAAGTAAAATAAGGTAGTAGATGCACTAAGCAAGAAGGATCATGGAGTTATGAACAAAATGAGGATTGACAAGGATCATGTGTAAATGGATTTAGTAAATATGGATATGGGATTTATCAAGAAAGGTGAAACATCACTAATTTTTCAAATGGTTTTCAAACCATCTTTTTTAGAAAGGATTAAAATTTCTCAATCAAATTATGACAATTTTCAAAAATATTAAATCTATAAATGATGAAAAATTGGTAGACTTTGTATATAAAGATGGTGTCTTGAAATTTGGGAAGAGGATTTGTGTTTCTTCTATAACATATCTAAAAAGATAATTATTGGATGATTCTCATAGTTTGAATTTCTATATAGAACCTGGTCGCACAAAGACGTATATAGATTTGAAGGAAAATTTCTGGTGGGATAATATGAGGTTGGAAATTTCTGATTATATATCAAGATGTTTAGTTTTTCAATAGGTGATGACTGAAAGACAATATCCAATAAGATTCATGCAACCTATACATATTCCTACGTGGAAATGGGGTGATATTACTATGTATTTTTTCACTAAATTACCAAATAATCTAAGAAAGAATGATGAAATATGGGTAATTGTTCATTTAATTACCAAATCTATACATTTCCTCACTATAATGGAGGATTTTACACTATATCACCTTGCACTAATCTATATTAATGAAGTTTTAAGACTTAATGGTTCACCTCTTTCGATTGTGTCTGATCGTGATATATGATTTACATCAAAATTCTAGAAAAATATTTAGAGAGATCTAGATGTTGAGACTCATTTGAGTAATGATTATCACCCTCAAACCAATATATTGTCTAAAATTACTATTAAATCATTAGAATACATGTTGAGGTCTTGTTCACTTGACTTTAAAGTTATGTGAGATCAGTATTTACCTTTGGTAGAGTTTTCCTATAATAATTGTTTCTATTTTAGTATTCAAATGGTGCCATATGAAGCATTATATGGAAAGATATTTCATACACCAACTTTTTTGGATGAAGTTGGTGAAAGGAATCTTGTAGTCCCATAACTTGTGGAGGAAACAACAAAAATGGTAAAAACTATTCAAACACATATCAAAGAATCTCAAGGTAGGAAAAAGGGATATGTTGATAATCGAATGAAAGATTTAGAGTTTTGTGTGGGAGATCACATTTTCTTGAAGGTGTCTCCATGGAAGGGTGTTGTAATATTTGGAAAGAAATGGAAACTAAGCCTCATATACATTGGTCATTTTTAAATTATGGAGAGAATTGGAGTTGTGGATTATCATTTGTCAATGCCACCTAGCCTTTATAAAGTACACGATGTGTTCCACATCTCTTTGTTGAAAAAGTACATTCTAGACCCATCATAAGTTCTCACTTCTAAAGTAATATAATTGGAAATAGATTTATATTATTGTGAAGAGCCTATCAAAATTCTAGACAGTAAAGAATAAGTTTTGAGAAATCCAATGACTCAGCTGGTAAAGGTACTTTGAAAAAATCATAAAATTGAAGAGGCGATCTGAGAACCGGTGTAAGACCCCAAGATTTTATGTTATCTCATTTTTTACATTTAAACATTTTGATATCTTATGTTTCATGCAAGAATGAATTCCTTCAATAGATTTCATTAAACGCAAGGCCAAGTTTTACTAAATAATAGTATTAAAATATATAATAAAATAAGATATAATCGAGCTGTTAAACTAGAATTTGTGAATATTATTAAAAAACTTATGAAAATATATGGTTTATAAAAATATAATATTAATTATTTGGTTACCAAATAACTAGAAACAAAAATATCATCCAATTAAATGTAAAGAAAACATTTTACTAAAAAACTATTAAAATATGAAAAAGTGTGTTTAAAAAATAATCAAATCACACTTTTTGGGTTCTATTAATGAAATAAATATGTTATATATTAAATCAAGTATTTTTTATATTCATCCAATATATTTTATATGCATAAGATATGGACAAACCTAATTTTATGCATAAAAACCTATATTTTTTCAAAAAGATAATTTTACCGCCATTCAATGGCGCACTTATTTTAAAACTAAATTTTAGATATTTTATAATTTTTTTAAAAAATAATTTTTTTTTTAATTTGGAATATCAAAAATATCTTAGCATGAAATTTTTTTATTTTTCTGAGAAGTTTCAATTTTTGATAAATAGTGAAAAATACTACATTGTAATTAAAAAATACTTTTTCATTTAAATAATTATTATACTTGAAATTGATTTTTAAAGTCAAAATAGATCAATGATACATATATAATAATCCAATGTAGGTCATTGTAATCATTTTTATATTGAAATTGGATATAAAAACTTATTGAACTTTTGAACATTTTCTTTTACGTGCATTCTCGTCACATTTGTGGGATTAACATTAAACTTAGTTTCTCCATTTTTGTGAATTTAATTTAAAATAATAGATATAAAAAATTATAATCAGTATGATATTTATATTATAATATTATCAAATTTATTTTTTGTATATCATGAATAATAACTTTAGTAAAATTTTATATGTCATAGTTAAATGTAAATCAGGTAATTAAAGGTAAAAATAATATTATAATATTATAAAATTACCCTAAAACTTATCCTAATTTCATTGGATGAGTGGGTTTATACCCAAAAAAACCTTAGGATGAAATTATAACCTTTTATGCCACTTGGGTAAGAAGATGAGATTTATTATATTTTATTTAATGATAAGCTAAAATGGCATACTCATAATTTTTATAACTATATCATTATTAATATATGGTTATAAAAAAGATAAATTCTACTATAAATAGTAATTTGAAATATAATAAATTTATATTCATCAGGATAATTTATTTTTAATATTTAGAGAAGAAATAATTTAATTAAAGGCTCATATAATGAAGATGAAATAATTTTTTAATTAATAGAAATACCAAATAAATGATAATATAAATATGAAAATAAATATAATTTACATAATTAATGACATACACAAATTTTATAGATAAATTTTACATATTTTTGATATATTAGAAGTGTTGGTTTGAAGTTATAATGTTGATATGCTATTTTTAAAAAAACAAATAATGAATGGTATGAAAATTGACACAAATGAAATTTTAAAATAAATAATATTTTTTTAAATGATATAAAATTAATAAAAATATTAAATTCGTCCAAATATAATTATAATAATGTTAATTATATCATCAATGATCCATCTGGGTTTCATTTGGAATTTTATAGTAACAATATTAACCCTAAAGAGTAAAAAAGTCAAGTTGTCATGGTAAGAGTTAAAAGGTTTAACTTAGGGTTAAATCCAAAATATAAGGTTAATATTATGACCTAAAAATGTATAAAAATAATTTAATGATATTATTTCAACCCATTATCATATTATCTTATAAATAAGTCACTTTTTATCTATTTTAAATCAAAAATCAATTTATATTAATTTAATATTTTATAAGATTCCAAGAGTGCCCCTCACCTCTCTTATAAAAAGGAACTTCCTCCCTCACTTCCTCACACCACATTGAGCCTTCTATATTGACTATACCCTACCCATTTATCATCCAAAAATTCTTAGATATGTTCTTTAGGTCTTGGTCTTCCAAAAATACCATCCATAGTATCCCGAAGAGGACATCCAAAGGAAGTCGAGTAAAGAATATGTAATTGTTTTACCAACTCATTTAAGTTCATTTATTCTTTTATTTCCTCTTCCTGTGTTGTTTCCATTATAATATAATTAATCCATTATCACATATATACTGATATGTTATTATTATTATGGAACAACCATTTACCACCTTCTATGTCACGACCCGTCCCTCGGGGCCCATGTCGTGACTACCCCAAGCCCGCCTTGCATAGGCCAAGGGCTGGAGACTAGCACCAGAAAGGCGTATCCCTAAAACGGGAAGGCATTTCCTTTTTAATATGTATAGAAACACTGTGCAAGAACACGACAAGAAACAACCAATAAGTAAACTATTATATTAAAAAGAGTGATGAAAGTAAGGGGCTGGAATACAAGCCTAACTGGAAAAGTACAAGTACAATTGAAAAGTACAAAACAGTTGAAAAGTGAAAAGCATCTCCTGGATCGCCCACCACAGATCCTACCTGAAGGGTAGGTACAGCTCACGATCAGTATTCCCTGCATCACGTAATGCCAAATGTTCCACCTCTAAGAATTTTCTGGTCCAGGCTCCCTCATCCTCGATCAACGTTGTTCATCATCTGCACAAGACACAACAAGGTGCGGGTGAAGCCCGTGTAGGGGTGAGTATAACAATACTCAGTAGGGACCCCGAGACCCTATAGGTCTCCTAAAATTACACAAAGGAAAAATCACAAAGCAATACATCAACTATACTTAGGTATATGTCCATACATATACCTAAGTTATCAAGATATACTCATTTGATATATGAGGAAAGTATACCGCAAATGTAACAACACAAAGGTATAAATACCACATAGGTAACACCACAAAGATAGAAATACCACACATGTAAAAGTACCACACATGTATCACCACGAAGATAGTACCACGAAGGTAAAGGTACCACATAGGTATCACCACAAAGATAGTGTTGAGAAATTTTTGTTTTCAACAATACATAATTTTATAAGGGGGATATTGTTGAGAAACAATACTCTATATCTTTATGATGATTTTGATGCTCACAAATATCCTTATTTGTTATTATAATGATTCTACATGAAGTATCTTTCTGATCATTTATATTCTTTATATTCTTATCTTAGGAGAAATATTAAAGCACTTAATCCATGAGGTATATTTGAAAAAGTATTCAGAAATAGTTTTTAGCATGTTCTAGAAACATTGTTCATACCATACATTGATAAGCGTAGTGTAAGGATGGAATGTAGTGTTTACTCTATGAGATATCAGAAATGTAAGGTTAAACAACCATATGTTATCGGTAAAGTATGGATGAAGGAACATTATGTTTGAAAGGAACCTTACGTTTGAAAGGAACCTAAGGTTTGGAAGAAACCCTACGTTTGGAAGGGAAATTATATTTGGGAAATCAGAAAAGTATGGAAGAAGATAATTACATAAGTATGTAATGATAAGTTTGTTTCTTAAAAGTATGGTTCATCAACCTTACTTTTGTAAATAACCATACATTTGAAAACTAAATATAAAAGTATATTTCATCAACCTTAATTTTATGAACAACTGTACGTTTTATCGAAAAGTATGGATTTTATATCATACATTTCAGATTTGAATAGAAACGTTTGAGATAAAAATTACATTTGAGATCAACCTTATGTTTTGAACCTTATGTTTAGAAAATTTATTATATGCATTTCAACCCTATGTTTGACGTCAGATGTTTAAATTATGACTTTATTAAAGCAACGGTATTTATGCGGATTATCAGAATGATTTCAAGCTAGAATAAAAGATGAATATAAAACGCATCTTTGACGAATTAAATGTTTTTTATTCATGATTCAAAGGATCGAAATTAAAGGATCTTTTCATGGTGTATTTAAAGGGAAGTTACGACTGCTCTGTTAATTAAAACATTTAAATATCGTGAGTCTGAAGGAGTCTTTTATAGATCTAAATTTGCATGAAAAGTGCATGTCATTATTCTATATATTTTATGATATTTTGAATTTCAAAATACAGATGTGATCTATAGAGATACAATATACAATAACTACTGAACGACAATGATGAATATACAGAAGAGAAAAACATAGACAATCAAGATCTATAGATCTGTTGTTACAAAGAGTGACAAAGATCTATTTTTTGAAGAAGAAGAAGAAACATGACTAAAGATTTACTGATATAAATTGAATATATTTTAGTGAATCAACTACTATTAATATTGAGAATGAAATTTCAAGATATACTATAACTGGATCAGCTCATAATTACTTTTACTCGAACATCAACTTTTCTGAAGACGATGATCCATCTACTGTCAATTGCATTCTATTGCAATTCTGAAGAACAATTGGAATGTATTTCAAAGAACAAATACTCTTTTATTTTGAGTAACTTTATTCTCATACTAAGATATGTATTCGGTTCTGTGTATGAACCAAAAGGCTATGTTTAGCCTTAAACTTGTAAAGAATTCAACTTCCTGCACTCAGTTGTGGAGTGGTCTTTTGATAAGAGGACCAAATAGTGAAAATCACTAAGCTCGTGGAGTAGAGTGTTGGTGGAGTGGACTAGGGGTCTTCTGTTCCCCGAACCACTATACATAGTGTGTTCTATGATATTTATTTTTTGCAGATAAATATTTTATATAAAGATAAAAGTATAGATCATGATTATGAGGAGAAATTATAATAGACTCAATTCACCCCCCCCCCTCTTTTGTATATTTGGTATCACCTGATCCAACAATTGTTATCATAGGAGGAGCTTTTGTTAAAGCTATAACAAGATGAATGTTTTAAAAGACTATAATAAGATAAATATGGCTAATAAAGGAGAAGGAATCTCTATTGTTAGAGCTCTATACTTCAATGGTGAGAATTATGGATGTTGGAAATCAAGAATGATAATCTATTTGAAAAACCTCGGATACAGAGTCTACTCAAAGATACCGACTCCTTATGAAATACTAGAGAAACATAAAACATGGAGTGAAACTATAGAAGCTGAGTATGACATGAATTTGAAGGATATGAATGAAATCATATGTGGTCTAGGACTAGATGAGTTTAATAAAGTATCTCAGTGCCCAACAGCATATTAAATGTGGCAGACAATTGCGGTTGCTTATAAAGGAACTAACAATGTCGGACAGATAAGGTATGCTACTTCCAAACTAAAATTAGATACATTCAGGATATTTGAAGGAGAAAGTATCACCCAAATGAATTGAATATTGACAGAGATTGTTAACAATATAACTGCTTTGGGAGATTCAATCAAACAAGCTAAACTAACCTTGAAAGTACTAAGAGTACTGCCAACTCAATGGAATGGAATTTCTACTGCTATCAGATTATCAACACCTATCAAAGATTTAATAATGAGAGAGTTAATTGGAACTCTAATGATGTATGAAGCTGAGATGTGGGATGAAGAAAATGAGAATAAGGTTCTGATCAAGAGAGAAGAAACTACCTTAAATGTTTCATCTCAAAGAAAAACAAAAAGCTGAAGAAAAAAGAAATAAATGTGAAATCAGAAAGTTCAGATTCATCCAATTCAGGTGTGGAACTGGCTCAGCTGGCCAGAAAATTCAGTAAGTTTTATTGAAAGAATAAAGGTTTTAAAAAGTTATTCAAAAAAGATGAAAAGGAAGTTAGATGCTATGAGTGCAAGAATATGGGCCATATCAGACCTAACTGTCCAAAATTAAAGGATGAAAAGAAGAAGAAATTCTTTAAGAGAAATGATTATGAGCAGAAAGAGAAGAAGGAAATGAAAGCTACATGGAGTGTATCTGAAGTCTCTAACAGCTCATCAAAGTCTGATTCAGAAAAAGAGGAATCAAATTTAAAAGCTAATGTGTGATTTATGGTAGAAACTAATGAGGTACAATCCTATTATTCTTCTAACTCTAATTATGAATCAAGCTATACAAATGATAAACTTGTATCCTAATGCAACATGCTTGAATAAAAACATGATTCTTTATTTAAGAAACACAAGTCTTTAAAGAATATTCATAATGTTGTTTTAGGAGAGAGATATACTCTGCTAAAACAACATCAGGAATTACTATAAAAATATAACATAATATATAAAAAAAATATAAATCATGAATCTAAAATAAAAACACTGAAAACTGAAGTAGAAACATATAAAAGTGCAGCTCTTATTTTTTAAAAAGGGGAAAATAAACTAAATGAAATTCTTGGAAAGAATGTGATTAAAAAGGGAAGATATGGAATAGGCAATAAGTGTGAAAACCTAAGCTATACAAGAATTACTTTATTCCAAGTACTAGAAAAGTAATTTGTAACTATTTTGGTGAAAAGGGACATCTATCTAATAATTTTTACTCAAGGCAACCCCAGATAAGTGGAATAAAGAAAAACTTTGTCTCAAAAAATTTATATGATTCTGTTGATTTAAAAAAAAATTAAGTCTAGATTCTGAGATCTTTGTTGGATAACACAACTGGACCCAATAGAATATGGGTACCAAAACAATCTATTTAAATGCCTTTACAAGAAGCAGGTGACAGAAGCCAAACTACCATATGGTATATGGATATTGGATGCTCCAGTAATATGAGTGGAAACTCATCAAATATCAGAACTCTAACTCAAATGGATGGTGGTCTAGTCACATTTGGTGACAATGCCAAAGGCAAGATAATTGACATTGGAACTGTTGGAGATTCAGAAGCTGTCTCAATAAATAAAGTACTCCATGTACAAGTATTGAAACACAACCTGATAATTATCTCTGAACTCTATGAGTATGGTTATATTGTTTATTTTTCTAACAATTACTGTACTATTTTTAAATATAAATTACTTAAATTTAAAGCACCCAGAACTGATAATCTGTATACCATAGATTTAAATTCCTTGTGTAAACAACAAGTAAACTGCTTAACTGCTAAGATAAATGAATCCTAGATCTGGAATATGAGACTTGGAAATTGTAATGTATATTATTTACATAAGTTATCTAAGAAACAATTAGTTTTTGATTTTCCTAGTCTCAAGTTTGAAAGTGATAGATTTTGTGATGCATGTCAACTTGGAAAGCAGAAAAAATCATCCTTCAAATAAGTTAAGAAAATTTCTCCATCTAAACCTCTAGAACTTATCAATATATATATTTTTTGGAACTTCAAGGGTAGCAAGCTTGGTTGGTAAATTATATGTATATGTTTTTATTGATGACTATTCTATATTTACTTGGATTTTCTTTCTAAAATATAAAAATGAAGCTTTTACAATATTTGAAAGTTTTTGAAAAGCTGTTCAAAATGAAAAATGTTTTAAAATAATTTTATTAAGAATTGATCATGGTGGAGAATTTGGGAATCTATAATTAAATTAATTTTTCTCAAATATGGGTATTAAACACACCTTATTTGTACCAAGAACACCTCAATAAAATGGAATTATTGAAAGAAGAAATAGAACTATTTAAGAAATGTCTAGGACTATGCTAAATGAATATAGACATCCTACCTATTTTTGGGTAGAAACTGTAAGTACAGCCTGCTATATAATGAATAGAGTTTTAATTAGACCAATTTTGAAAAAGAACCCTATGAACTCTAGAATAACAGAAAACCTAAAGTAAATTAGTTTAAAGTTTTTGGATGCAAGGTTTACACCTTAAAAACCAAGGAAAATATTGGTAAGTTTGATCCAAAATCTGATGAAGGCATTTTCTTAGGATATTCCGATACTTCTAAATATTATAGAGTTTTTAATAAAAATTCAAAGATTGTTGAAGAATCAGTTCATGTGAAATTTGATGAATCTGATCCCTTTGAGAAAAGGAAAGAATAAATTGATGAATATAACTCTAATGATAACATAAAACTTGATAACTTGAAAAATGATTTTGAAAAAGATACAAATGAAATTCAGTCCAGTCCATAAGAACATGACACTAAATAACCTATAAGTGTACTACCTAGGCAGTTAAGAACCTTAAAGAATCACCCTTTAGAAACTCTAATAGGAGACTTAGAAATAGGAATAAAATATATAAGAAACATAGGAAATCTTGTTGAGTTTTATTCCTTTCTATCCCAATTATAACCCAAGAATATAGAAGAAGCCTTAGTTGATGAAAGTTGGATGATAGAAATGCAAGAAGACCTAATATAGTTCAAAAGAAATGAAGTTTGGAATTTAGTTAAAAGACCTTAGAACTACCCAGTTATAGGAACAAAATGGGTCTTTAGAAATAAACAAGATGATCAAGAAATAATAACTAGGAATAAAGCAAGACTAGTAACTAAATGATATAATCAGGAAGAAGGTATAGATTATGATGAGACATTTTCAACTGTAACTAGATTAGAATCCATTAGAATCATTTTAGCCTATGCATCTCATATGAACTTTAAATTATTTCAGATGGATATTAAGTCTTCCTTTTTAAATGGTTATTTATTGGGGGAATTTTATGTTGAGAAACCTCCTAGTTTTAAAAATTCACAAAAACCAGATTCTATTTTTAAACTTACTAAAGCTCTTTATGGCCTTAAACAAGCACCAAGAGCTTGGTATAAAAGATTAAGTTCTTTTCTTTTGAAAAATGATTTTACTGTTGGTATGGAAAATCCAACACTTTTTAAGAAAACTATCAATTCTAATATTTTATTGGTTCAAATTTATATTGATGATGTAATATTTGGTTCAAAAAATAAAACTCTCTGTCATGAGTTTTCAAATTTAATGAAAAAAGAATTTGAAATGAGTATGATGAAAGAATTAAATTTCTTTTTAGGACTTAAAATTTTTCAAAAATGTTTTGGAAATGTTTTGAATCAAAGAAAATAAATTACCGATTTACTAAATAAATTTGTACTTGAAAATAGCAATACATATACAACTCCTATGTTTACTAATATAAAACTTGATTTGGATAAAACTAGGAAATAAGTTGATAACAAGTTATATAGAGTGATGATTGGTAGTATATTATATATTACTGATAGCATTCCAGATATAATATATTCAGTATGTATTTGTGAAATATTTTAATCAAATCCTAAAGAATCCCATTTAACTTCTGTTAAAATAATTTTTAGATATTTAAAAGGAACTATTTTTCAATCTCTTCTCTATCCAAAAATGTTTGATTTTAATTTAATTTCATATCCAGATGCAGACTTTGGGAGTTGTAGGTTAGATATTAAAAGCACCTCAGGAACTTGTCACTTTTTAGGAAAATCCTTAGTATCATGTTCTAGTAAGAAACAATACTCGGTTTCCCTGTCAACAGCCGAGGCAGAATATATATATGCTGGCAGTTTTTGTACACAATTTTTTAGGATGAAAAACACTCTTATGGTTTTTGGACTAAGTTTTAATAATACAATTATTTTATGTGATAATACAAGTACTATAAATATTTCAAAAACCCCTATTAATCATTCTAGGACTATTCATATTGATATCAGACATCATTTTCTAAGAGATTGTGTTACTAAAAAGGATATATTCTTAGAATTTGTAAGTACTGAAATTAAATTAGCTGATATTTTTACTAAAAAACTTCCCACTACAAGGTTTGATTTTATTAATGGGAAGCTAGGTTTATTTATATTTAAATAAAGTTATTTTTGGTTTCATTATTTGTTTTTAGAATAATTTAAAATTTCATTTGTACTGCTTTAATTTTTTTATTTGTTCTTTTCCTACGTATGTTTTTTTTTCATTGTTGTTTTTTATTTATTCTCTGTTTAAATAATGTAATAATTACTTTGTGCGTAATGACATGGGAATCAAGGATGTTAGAAACCATTTCGAATTCCAAACCCATTCATTTTCTCAAAACCCTTCGAAAACTTGAAAACTTTTACCGATCTTCTCTCCCACACCTGAACCTTCAAAACCCTAGTCCTTTTCGAACCTTTAGAGATTTATGACAAAAATTACCAAGACTAAGATAACTGATGATCCCGAGACCAGCACTGCGAAAAGGCAGCGCTCGGCTGGGAGAATGATTTTTCAAGGAAAATTCATAGATCTGGAATGGATCTATCAGATGAACCTAATGCTAAATAAATCCCTAGATTTTTAGAACTTAGAACAAATGTTTAATGGAGATTATAATAAGTTTCTATATGAGGTATAACTTCTTCATTTCTTTAAGTCGGTACAATTTTTTCTGAAAACTGATGAGGATTCGATTGTTGCTAAATTGAGGATCGAGATTTTTCCATCTCATCTGTAGAAATTGCTCGAATTCTTAACTACCCCCATGAGGGAGTTTTTCATTTTGATTTAAATAATATTTGTGATTTTGTGCATAAGTCAGAAGATATTATATCTTTTTTGTTTGGAACTACATCTATAAAGAAGATGTTTGTGAAGGATTTAGAACCTGATCAGAAGATATTGGTTAAGTTTGTGTAAACTGGTATTGCACCTAGAATTTCTGAGATAGAAAAGATTCTTTACCCATATATGTATATAATTTTTTTCTAATGAGTGATATCAAATTGAACTTTCCAAGATACATGATGAGGTATCTCAGTTATTGTTTCCAACCAGAGGCAAGAATGAATTTTTATCCTTTTGGAAGGTTCATCTCGAAAATTTTGTTTAAGACAGATATGATAAGATTGGTGGATTCTTGGGTAAGATGCCACCATAGTAATATCTTCAATGGTGGTAAATAAAGAAAATTTGGATATTTTTGGAGCACTATCAAAGGCAAGCTACTGCCTGTTGGAGCTGAAGAGAATGAAGAAAGTTCTTAGGCCCAACTAGTAAAATCAAAAGAAGGAGTAGTTGAATCTAGAACCAGTGTAGTATCAAGGAGGATAATATTTAAAGCAGTTGATCCATTAGCTGATGAGGAAATTCAAGAGGGACTTCAGATGACAAGACATCGAGTAACTCAAGTTAGTGAAAAGCCTACTCAAGAAACAGCAGATGAAACTGAATCTACTATGAGCTATATATTTATTAGATAATCTGCAGTACAGGACACTACTCAACCAATAGTTTCTTAGATTGAGGTGACTACTCAAGTGGAACAAGAAAGTGTGCCTCAAACTATTGAAATTATTAGAGAATTTGAAGTGGCTCAATTGGAATCTTCTCAAACTGAACAACCTACTAAAAATATTTAATAGGAATTAGCTCAAGATGACCCTATTTTAGAGAATCCAGTAATAGAGGAAGAACATGAAAATGATGATCATGATAAGAAACTTCTAGCACCTATTGAAACTCAAGAAGAGAATGTTTCAGAAGTTCATACTAAGATATTGAATGTAAAGTTTTCTGTGGATGAGTCTGGGAAAGGCTCAGAGGAAAAATCTGTTGATAAACCAGTACAGGGAGGGGATGATGAGAAATCATATGCAGAATCTTTGCCAATTGTATTGTTACATCTAGCTGAAACTAATAATCAATCACAAGGTGCCTCTGATTCAGTAAATGAAGAAGTTTAGGAACTGTATAGGAAGTTGAACATAGTTGAATCTGAGAATGCTACACTAAGGAGAGAATTAGAAAAGGAACATTTGAAATTTCAAAGACTGAAAACTAGTACTATTTTCAAACCATAAGTTGAAAATTTTAAGAGAGAGATGCTCAATGAAGTTGTAAAGTTGAAATCATAAATGATTATGAAGTCTGATTTTATTGAGTTTAAATCTTTCATGGAGACACAATTTGCATCTATTAGAACCAGTGAGGCCAGTACATCAGGTACTTCACCTGATTTAATCAGAATATTTCAAGCTATTACAGTGGTCATAGAGAATATGAATAACTGATTGCAGGACTTACAATGCAATAGTGCTCCTTTGTTAGTGCTGTTATATAATCAGAAGTTTCTAGTTGATCATTTGACTTCAAATGAACCAGGAATCAGAACTATGCTGAATCAGTTCACAGAAAAGTTTAGTGTTTTTATAGAGATGAAATAAAGGATTCATGAGTTTTTGATAGTGAATCTGATTGAAGATATTCATTTGGCTCATGAAAGCAGATATCTAATTATCTAGTTGGGAGATGGATTGATGAGAAGATTGAGGGAACAATTGGAAGAGATCAAGGCAATAGTTCAGAGGATATGAACCCTATCTCACACCCTTACCCAACCTTGATTCCTTCTTTTTTTCATTACTGTACTTGTAATTCTATTATCAATGAAATATATTTACATCTCATTTTCATGTGTTTTAATTTGTTTTACTGTACTATCTATAATATAATTCCAGTAATCTGGATTCAAATATTGATAAACAGTTTTTCATAGTATTTACTTAAGTTTAGTGCTACATTAAAATGTGTTATATTCCTTATTCTATCATTATTTTTGATATCACAAAAAGGGGGAGAAATTAAGATAAACACAACATTTTATTTTAAGATTTTGAATCTTTTGTTGTGGGAGAAATTTAGATAAACAAAAAAATTTATTTTAAGGGAAAATTAAAAAAAATAAGTTTTTTACTTAGGGGGGATTTTTTTACTTTATAAAAGGGGAGAAAATTTTAAATTTTTGAATGTTTTCTTATGACTTTGGATAACACAATGTTTATTTTTGTTAAAATAATTTTTTTAAAATTAAATATTGTTTTTATCTTTGAAAAATTCTAAACAATATGTAATTAATTTTGTATGTTAGTTTTATTGGTTATTTCATGGGTTTTGTGATCATAAAAAAGGGGGATATTGTTGAGAAAGTGTTGTTTTCAACAATAAATAATTTTATAAGGGGGAGATTATTGTGAAACAATACTCTATCTCTTTATAATGATTTTGATGCTCACAAATATCCTTATTTGTTATTATAATGATTTTACTTGAAGTATATTTTAGGAAATTTATATTCCTTATATTCTTATCTTTGGAGAAATATTAAAGTAATTAATCCGCGAGGTATATTTGACAAAGTATTTCGGAAATCGTTTTTAGCATATTCTGGAAACATTGTTCATACCCTACATTGAGAAGTGTTGCGTAAGGATAGAATGCGGTGTTTACTCTATGAGATATTAGAAAAGTATGGTTAAACAACTATACGTTATCGGAAAAGTATGGAGGAAGGAACCTTATGTTTGAAAGGAACCATATGTTTGAAAGGAACCTTACATTTGGAATAAACCCTACGTTTGGTAGGAACCTTACATTTGGGAAATCAGCAAAGTATGGAAGAAGATCATTACGTAAGTATGGAATGATAATTTTGTTTCTTAAAAGTATGGTTTATCAACCTTAATTTTTTAAAAACCATATGTTTGAAAGCTAAAGATAAAAGTATAGTTCATCAACCTTACTTTTATGAACAACTATACGTTTGATTGAAAAGTATGGATTTTATACCATATGTTTGAGAGTTGAAGAGAAATGTTTGAGATCAACCGTACATTTGAGATCAAACTTATGTTGTGAACCTTACATTCAGAAAATGAATGCTATACAGTTTAACCCTATGTTTGACATCAGATGTTTAAATTATGACTTTATTAAAGCAACGATATTTATGAGGATTATCAAGATGATTTCAATCCGGAATAAAATCTGAATCTAAAGAGCGTCTTTGATGAATTAAAAGTTTTTTATTCATCATCCAAAATATTGAAATTAAAGAATATTTTCATGGAGGATTTAAAAAAAAGTTACGACTGCTCTGTTAATTCAAATGTTTGAATATCGTGAGTCTGAAGGCATCTTTTATGGATATAAATTTTCATAATAAGTGCTCGTGGTTATTCTATATATTTTATGATATTTTGAATTTCAAAATATAGATGTGATCTAAAGAGATACAATATACAATAACTTATGAATGACGATGACGAATATGCAGAAGAGAAAAACAGAGACAATCAAGATCTAGAGATCTACTATTACAAAGAGAAACAAAGCTCTTTTTTCTAAAGAAAAAGAAACACGACTGAAGATTTACTAATCTACATCAAATATATTTTTGTAAATCAACTACTGTAAAAGTTTTGAATGACATTTTAAGATCTACTGCAACTGGATCAGCTCAGAACTACTTTTACCCGAAGATCATCATTTTTTAAGACGACGATCCATATACTGTCAATTGCATTCTGTTGAAATTTTGAAGAACATCTGGAAAGTATTTTGAAGAACAAATACTATTTTATTCTGAGTAACCGGCTTCTCGTACTAATCTATGCATTCGGTTTTGTGTATGAACCAGAAGGCTCTGTTTAGCCTTAAACATGTAAAGGTGTCGACTGCCTGCACTCATTTGTGGGGTGGTCTATTGATAAGAGGAACAGATAGTCAAAATCACCAAGCTCATGGAGTAGAGCATTGGTGGAGTGGAGTACGGGCCTTCTGTTCCCCGAACCACTATACATCGTGCGTTCGGTGCTATTTATTTTTTGCGGCTAAATCTTTGATATAAAAATAACAGGACAGATTATGATTATATGAAGAAATTATAATAGACACAATTCACCCCCTCCTCTTGTGTATATTTGGTATAACCTGATCCAACAGATAGTACGAAGAAGTTAAAAGTACCACATAGGTTTCACCATGAAGACAGAGGACTCAGCTCACACCAGATATATTCTAGGGTAGTAACCATAGCATCGTCAGTCAAAAATGACGAACTCCCCAGCTGCTGGAGAACTCTTCCTCTATTGAGTACAGTGGGTCTGCCAGGTCACATAGAGCTGCTTCCCGCTAAACTTGAACTGATGTAGTACTTATCCTTGATAAGTATCGTGGGTATGCTGGGTCACACATTGTTGCTCCCCATTGTGGGTCTGCCAAGTCACACAGAGTTGCTTCCCACATTGGGTGAACTAAGGTAGTCCTCCAGTCGAGTACCGTGGGTCTTCCAGGTCACACAGAGCTTCTCCCCACCGCGGGCCTACTGGGTCACACAGAACTGCTACCCACTGGGCCATCATCAAGCAGTCTTTACGTCTCATCCAACCATAGGGTTCTATATGTAGTGCGCTTGGGACAACCACTCCTCAAGTCATCGGTCATATTTCAACTGGAATGGAGAACCACGGAGAAGTAACCTGATGATTTGTCACGACATAAGGCTTCCAACGCAACAGACGGTGCGTCAACCGGACGCCTGGTATGTAAGTTATAAGCATTTTAGTGCCAAGGTCCCGATTGGATTCGGGTATGATCCAACCCGTCCAAACCCCCACTTTCTCTAAAACTCTCGTAGAGTATTTCAAAAGGACCACTTTGTCACAAGGATATTTATGCCATAGAATATGCGTCAATCAGACGCCCAGTCTGTTAGTTACACCCCTTTCTGTGAAACGGGGGTGATCGCACCTCGGTCTGGCCCAACTCGGTCGGACCGGCCAGAATATTCCAAAGGGACTGCTTCCCAAAAAGGGTCCCAAAGCTACTAATGGTGTGTCGAACGAACACCTGGTTTATCAGTTACGAGCGTTTCTTTACTTGGAGACTGGTTGGGTCTAGACCCAGTCTGACTCGGTCAGACTGGCCCGACGCAACGGGTCCTAGGGTCCACCTGACACTGCTCGGGTCCGACCAACTAAGGGTTGGCCCGGTTTATGGGGTTCGGCCTATCAGGGTCGGCCCGATACAGTTCACGGGCCCAGGCCCAGGTTGGCCCGACCCGTCAGGTGGGGCTCGGCCCACCCGCATTGGCCCACTGGGTCGCAGGTCTGGTCTGCTGGGTTGCGGGTCTAGCCTAGTGGGTAGGTCCGGTTCGTTGGGCGGGTTTGGCCCGCTTGGCCGACCCATGTCCAGCCCGGTCTGCCAGAAGGCAGAACGGTTTCTCCGGCTAGCCCCGTGGGTGCGAGGCCATTTCGGCCAGCCGATGGGGTGTTGCCCTACTGCGTAACGGTCAGTCGTTTCGACCGACCAAGAGCCCACCGACCCAACGCGACATGAGGGCCGCACTACTCTCCCCCTGCCGTAGCCATGAGTCACATCCTCCTCCAGCGGTACGTGATGGAGAGCCACTCTGCCTTCCTCTATAGTCGGCTAGTGTCGGTCTCCACTGTCTTCCATGACTACATACCGTGACCCCCTTGTCTCGCGGTGCGCGATGGCACGCCTCTGCCTCCTTCAGAGCTGGACGAGCCGACTACCATCTCCACCCGCCGTAGCTATGGTTGTGACCTTCTTCGTCAGCGGTGTATGATGGCGCGCCGCAATCTACTCTGCGCTCGGTTGTTGTCAGCTGCCACCGTCACCAGCCGTCCCAGGTTTTCGTCCAACCCAAACATTGCTCATGAAGGACACGCCATCTTCCAACAAAAAGGGGCAAGGGTCTAGGATTTGTTAGTTTGTCCTACACCCTCCAAATTAGATTGGTAGAAATAGGGTGGTAAAAGATTTATCAACTCATGAAATTAAATAATAATAAACCCTGCAATGGTACCTTGCAACAACCTCCTGCAAAAACGAATGAATCGCGAATCAACCCGTTAGTCAGTTTATCCATGTTATTTGTATTATTCAAGAACGAGGAAGAGAAAATCATTTAAAATGCATAATGAAATAAACCTCTTACCTCAAATATTCATAGAAACTCCCACACTTGAAGTTGGGTCAGTGTTCTTAGTTCCCACAATAGGCTTCCAACGACGTCGCTCATACGTCGTCCTTCAGTTTGTGGTTCGGTGTCACCCGTCACCTCCCACTGGGATCAGCTCCGTCCTCTATGTTTTTGAAATCACGGAACTCCTTCAACACTTCGTTTCTTGGTGAAGCTGTGCCAATACCCCTTCCCATGATACATATATATTGGATAGGGGGAGGGTAAGTAACGATGTGGGGAATTAATGGGGGCTCATAAATTAAGAACCTTTTTAATTCTCCAACGATGTCGTTACTTAGGATTGATAGGTCAAGCCATTTATTGGCTTGACACATCACTGGCCCCACACTACGCTTTTCCATTTGAGGATATGAGAGAAAAATAAAATGATAAAATAATTTTATTTCATTTATTTTAAAAAAGTAACAAAAGTTCACTTTTTCTCCAATCCTACTGCGGTCAAAGTAAAGTCTCCCTTAAGCGAATCCTGGCACTATGGATTCAATAGTTCCCTCAGATTTTTAATCTAAGCACCGGTTAAAAATTTAGAAAACGTCTCAAGCGTGTTTACTGAACGTACCTTAAAAAAGTTCAATAAATTAATAACATTCACCCTCGACCTGCACAGATCGGTGTTAGGCTCCGCCTAACGAAAACACGCCCCAACAAACTCAAAGGTACTCTTGGATTTTCAATCTAAATTACCATTTAGAAGTTATTGATTTTATAATAAAATAATTTTTACTAAATAATTTTATTTACGACCAAAAACTAACTTTCATTGGTGGCCCGCGCCGTCCAATGTTAGTATTTTCCTAAAGAAAGCATACCCTCATGAGTTCATTGGTAGTCTTGGGTTTTTAATCCAAGTTACCATTCACGAGATATAAGAATTTGAAAAATAAAATAACTTTATTTAATTATTTTGTTAACGGTTATTCTATTTTTGGGTTTTCTCACAGGAGGCCAGTACTGACTAAACTTAAGTCGTGCCTAGGATAAACCCACCATCCTGAATGCAACAGTGCCCTCGTATTTCTGATCCGGGCAACTATTTAAGAGTTCTTTTACTTTTTCAGGAAAACTGATTATGAGTGATAATTAAAGCTTAACAAAACTTCGACGGATCATCCCGGTCACTCCAAGCCTTAGAATCACATACCATCAGATTTCATGGTCTTGAAATAATTCCATATAATTTAAAAAAATTCAGAAATTCGAGGACAATAAATTCTCCCCACCTTAGGGATTTACGTCCCTGAAATCCAAAACAAAGACAAAAAACAATTGTGGGGGGGGGTACTGAGAATGAATCTGAGCCTCCCGCTCCCATGTGCTCTCCTAGAGGTCCCTGTGCTTCCACCACACTCGCACCATAGGGACTGATCATCCACGAAGGACTCACTCCTGTCAATACTCTATCTCTACTGGGAACTCTGTAAAAGTCGCCCCATCATCAAAGTCCAACTTTCCCTAGTCGATAACGTGTGATGTATCATGCACACATCTCCTAAAATAAGATTCGGGGAAGACGTTATGCACCCGGTGCATCTGTGGGGAAAGAGATAGGCAGTACGCAACATCGTCCACTCTACTGAGAATCTAGAAATGTCTGATGAACCTCAGAGATAACTTGCTGCCCCGACCAAAAATCTTCCAACCTCATCAAGGTGAGACCTATAGGAAGACATGGTCTCCCACAACACCTCCTCCCAAAGAATCACTTGTGTCATGGTGTGTCCTCGAAAGAGAATGACGTGCTCCCCAACTTCAGAAGATCCTTTAGGAGACCGTCCTGAGCATATCTGAACACGTCGGGCCTCATAATCAATGTCCCAAGCTGTGCCTCCTGAACTCACTGAGTAATTAGGGGAGTGAAAGTCATATAATAGAGGTAAACTACTCTGTCTTTATCCACGAATGATATTCAAAGCGTGACTAGCCGCTCTGACGCCTCACTCAGCAGTTGTAGACCAGACCTCCTACTGAGTGCACCTACCACCACGTTCCCCTTCCCAGGAGTATATACTATCTCAAAGCCATAGTTGTAACATCCCAAGCTTCCATGGTACATTTCCCTTTGAATAATGAAGTAGATTTCATTGTACGTAACTTGGAGTTTTAACACACCACGACCAATCAAACTAGCTGATATGAATAGTAATGCCCACTTTTTGAAAATTTATAAATTTCATTTTTAAAAATGGACTTCATTTTTGAATTCAAAATATCGAAATTAGCTTAGGGTGAATATTTGGTATTTTTTTTGAAAACTTTCAATTTTTGATGAATAGTGAAAAACATTGCGTTATTGTTTAAAACCAACTTTTTATTTAAGAAATTAGTTATTTTGTTTTAATTTATTTTAGATAAAAATATATAAATAATACCTATATATGTTCAATGTAATTCATTGGAGTCATTTTATAATAAGTTTAGATATATAAAATTTTATTGAACTTTTTACCGTCTTTTACCCACCTTCTAGAAGCATTTGCAAATTTACATAAAACGTAATTTTACCACTTCTGTGAGTTGAATTTCAAAAATAAAAAAGACACAGTTGACATTAGTAAGTAAAATGTGATTTAATAATATGAAAATAATTTTTTGTGAATAGTAACTTTTGACATTTATTTACCACGGTTAAAAGTAAATAGGGTAATTAAGGGTAAAAATGATATTATAATTACCCTAAAAAATTTCCTTATTCTATTAGATAAGTTTAATTCGACCAAAAACAACATTAGGAATAAAATATGATCCTCTTTGGTCCACTTGGATTAGATTAGGATATTTATTATTATTTTATGTAAAGAAGAGTTAAAAGAGTTAAATTCAAAGTTTAATAACTAAACCATCCTTAATATAGGGTTATACAGAAGATAAATTCAACTATAAATATTCATTATAAATATAAAAATATTTCCTACATAATGATATTTTATTTATGATTTTTAGACATTAAATAATTTAATTTATTTATGACACAATTATGATGCAATAATTACCTTATTAATGAAATATTAAAATAATTGATATTATAAAAATTCAAATAAATGTAAATTGAGACTTATGATAAATTAAACTAATTTTTTAGGTTAATATGACATGTTATTACTAATTAAATAAATTTTATTCTTAGTGATAAAGTTTTTATTGATTTCAAAAAATCAAATAGTAAATAGTGTCAAATTTGACATAATTGAGTTTTTAAAACAAATACTACATTATTGATTGATATAATATTCCAAAAGATATAATATTAGGACATAGAACTTAGATAAGGTTGTATATATTAATAATGAACCACTTGAGGTTATATTTGTAGTTTATAGTAAGTTTATTAAGCATATAATATAAAAATACAAAGATACATGGTAAATGTCAAACTATTTAACTAAGAGTTAAATCTAAAATATAAGGTTAATATGGTGACCTAAACCTATCTAAACCCTATTGGTTGAGATTTTTTCGAACCATACCCACCTTATCCTCAAAATAAATCATTTTGGAACCATTATAAATCAAAAAGTATTTTATTATAAAATAATATCTCAAGCTTTTCCTAAAGTGAACCTCACCGCTCTTATAAAAGGGTACTTCCCCTTATCTTAATTTCACACCTCCAAAGACATTTGGATCATCCAAACCCTGCCCAAATATCCTCTTAAATATCCTCCCTTAAACTTATAGGACTTAATTTGATCATAGATCCAACCAAGGACCCCTTTTGATCAAATCAAAAGGAAATACCAGAAGAAGAGGTAATAATTTCACCACCCTCTTTCTAGTTCTTTTCTTCTTCCACTTCCCCTTTCTTTGTTTTTTCCATACCAGAATAATAACTCAAATAACTTATACATAATATTATGTAATTATAAATGTGGTAAAACCATATTTTTTATTCTATTCATCTTATAAATGACAAAGTCACCATACGTGCATACATACAGCTTACCGTCTCCATGTCGTGGTATAGTTTGTTATAGAAACACTTCATTATTTGGATGGGTATAATAATGAGTATAAATAATGTAATTAATAAATATAACATGTTAATTATTATTTATATATGATATAACATCCAATTATATACGATTTCACAATTAATATAATGATATTGTCGCTCGTGCATACGTACGGATTTTCGTCTTTACGGACGCGATGAGATTCATTACCCATCGTAATAATTCAAGAATAATTTTCATTTTATGTTTAAAAACAATGTTTATGAACATAATATTATTTTTTATATGAATAAAATACATCCCATCCATAACAAAAATGGCTTATGTAACCAAGCATATAAAGGAAAACAAATCAGTCAACACCTGAAACGATGATACTACTAAAATATTATTAACAAAGAAATATTATAGGATCATATATGATATCATATTTATGTATATAGTTTTTGTATATTTTAATAACAAATTTTTAACTATTATAAAGGAGGTTAACATACCATCGACTAATGAAAAGTACAAGGCAAGGGTTAATTCTACAATCCCTTTACTTATCTGAGGTTATTAATACGTAAGTATCTATTGGGACCTCTTTATCATCCACATCCGTGTTTTCTTAAAAATGCAATTCAAAATTTTTTTACTATTTACTATGGCTTGAAGTCATTTATACCCTTATTTTACCACATATGTTTTGAAAGGAATCTTTCTGTCATTTTCCAAATAAGGTACTTTATGACCTTCTCGACAAAATTAAGGTAATAATCTATTTTTTTAACTTATACGGAGGGTGTAGCTATTTTCCACCATTATAACATCATCAAGGCTCCCCATACAATATTATAAGAATATTTTCAAAATAAATGTTTTCTTTTATAATTATACAACTTTTAAATGATTTTAAAATAGAAAGAGATATTTCTCTACAAAAAGTTTTGATTTCATCTATGTTAACATCCTTTGATGGATTTTAAGCTTGCTTCATGTGGACTTATTATGATACAGATCTTCCATATTGTATTGAAGGTTTTGTGATATGTTTGACTCTGGATGTGTTATTTTTACACCATTCATGGTTTATGGATAAAGTATTTACATTTCGTATTCTAGTTTTAATACGAATTTTTATGTTATGTTTAAACCTTTTCATATGAGGAATGAATTTGACTTAGTAAGTGATGGTTAGAGCCCACTATAGATCCTCAATGCATCAGTAGGTCTCATGAGACAAACTAGTGTCTTGGAACAAGGCCTTGAAAAAATATTATTTGTTGTATTGGCACAAGGCCTTGACTATGTGGTTATGAAGTTTGGCATTATGCATTCCAACATTATGAAATTGTTTATTGATATTACATGTGATTATTTGAATAGTTGAATATCCATGTGAATAAATAAATGGAATTATTTGATTTATTTTTTCCATATTAGTCTGAAGTTTTTGTTTAAAAGGATTTTGTTTTATTCTTATACATTACCTTAAATATTAATACTTATTTATAAAATTTTACGCTATATTGTTATCCTTACTGAGCATCTGAGCTCACCCCTTTCTATGTTTTATTTTTCCCAGGATGTGAAGAAGTATTTTATGGTTGACCTACTGGGATAGGCTAAGGGTATAAGTGTGTTCAAAAGAGACAAAATGTTTTTGATGTATTTATTGCATGATGCCATGTAAAACTTATGAATATATATAGTACTTCCAAGGATACTAAACTGATTAGTCTTTCAGGATTTGATCCCTTGTGATCATGCCAATGTTATGTAATAATGCACCGACTCTAGGTAACTGGGGTCAGGGCATTACAATAGTCATGGAGGAACTCTAGCCATCATCACTATCTCATCTCCTAAAAGCTCTGCTGACACTTCTCTGTCCATAGGAAAGACTTCCCCCTTCTTCGTCAAATCTGACAAGGGTGTTACTACCCTGGAGAAGTCAGGTACAAATCTCTAGTAGTACCCAACCGAAGCAAGTCCCCCTCCCTTCGGGGAGGTAATCCTAGAAAAATATTTTGAAAACATTTCTCCACACTCTTCCACTACTGTTAGGAACTAAAAACTAAAAACTCCTACTGCCACGAGGGTAAGGCTAGCCGACTCAAGAGTGGTCGGCTGCACCCTCCTATGCATGAGTTTATCCTGTGCTTCTTGGGTTTCCTTTTTCACCAACTAAAGAAAACCCCATTCCAACATTTTAGATGAACCACAATAGTTTTTCCTAATACATTCAATCTGATTATGAACTGTGGATGCCCATTCCATACCCAAACTAACATCGTAAGGCATCAACGCTGCCACCAAGAGGTTCCAACCAAAACTCTCTCCTCAAGGGTCTGATCACACCATCAGCATAATTGTTATTTTTTAGTCTCTTATCAAAGGTATCTCCAGACGTAAGGGTTAAATCAACAGTTTAACCAGAAACTCTATGTCTTGAACAAGATTCATGGAAATAAGGAATGATTAGTTCCTATGTATGTTAATACAGTAGCTAGTAGTAGACATATACCTTACCTCTAATCATTTCTGGAGCCCTTGGGTCACACTCCTTAACTGCATACAGCTACTCCCTCCCCCAGTCCTCCAGCTCCCTGAGCCTGGTGGGGACCACATTGAGGTGGTGTTTGTAACATGTTGAAATGTAAACCACCTCATTCTGCTCTCGTAGCTCCACTTCCACGTCTGTTACCCTGCAGATTCATATGTCCCTATCACTTCCTCTTCCTGAAACATTTTACATGCCCAATTCTCTGAGACTGGGATCATTTTCCTTCTTTCCCACTTCTAACATTAATTGGTTGTATCCACTCAGACAAATAACATTCAACCACAAAGGTTCTCTCTAGCACCCTAACATAAGTAGGAATGATTAAAGGAAAAGTGCTGGATCAAATTTCCCTAAACACACATCTCTCAGAGGTATGAGCCCTGAAGCACTAACTGTATTGTATTCATTGAGTACCTGTAATGGTCGGTATATCTCAATGAATAATTAGCTACTGACATGTCGTCCTTCCGAAGCTGTAGAAGCTCTTGGGAACACTCACCCCTTAGAATTTTATGGCAAGAGACCCCCTACTCTGAGGAAGGTTCTCAAGATTGTCCACTGAAAAGTCACATCATCGTTGGATCAAGGTAATCCAAACCCTATCATAATCCTGCTGAGCCACATAGAAGGCTCTCTACCAGGATCGCCATATGATAAAATGGTGCCATGTCTATATGGGAACTCATCCAACTCCTCAAGACAGTCCTTAGCTGCCTGTGAGTCGGGATCACCTCAGAACCAGAGGGGAATCTAATGTTGAAACACGTGTAAGGAACTAAGCCTACATGTGTCCTCTACTAGTACCCCTGGTTATAACTACTAACCAACGGGCAGTGTTATAGCTGGCACACTACCCAAAGGTACTATCTCAGGAAACAGTCCTTGTACCAAATCCTCATCACCCTGTGGACCATCCACATGGTCACACACTGATAAATAATAGAATCTAGGATCACCATCTGATTTTCTGGTGTCTCAAATAGGCGTAAAACACCATCCACAACCTCCAGCCAGTCCTCAGCTGTTTAGGAATCTATCTTGATTCGAAACCACATAGGCCTCTGCCACTGGAACTCGTAAAACATGCTCAGTCGGTGTGTATGGTCCACTGGTAGAATCTGCTGCCCAACAGGTGGTGGTGGTTCCGGTGCACCACCCGAAGGTGCTAACACAGTAAGAGGGCCCTACACCAAGGCCTCATCATTCGGTGAGCCTTCATCACATACTCTCTCGGGAATCCTAGATGGTTTTCTACATATCAACATCCTGATAAGAAACAGTTTCACCACGGTCATTAAGTTATACCTGGTGAGAAGACTCCAAATAAACCAAGCAAAAACACTTCCAAAACAAATGCAATCAGTGTTTTTATGCACTGAGTCGAAAATCAGAATTCAGGGTCCTGGTGTATGGATACGTCGGTCACCGCACCAATACTGGACTCCCTGAACTGAAAACCACACTCAAAACACTTAACACTATTACTCCATTAAAAAGATCAGAGTCCTAGTTCTTCGATTGAATTGAATCCTATGATACCACTTTGTCACGACCTGTCCCTCGAGGCCCGTGTTGTGACTACCCCAAGCCCGCCTTCCATAGGCCAGGGGCTGGTGACTAACACTGGAAAGGCGTATCCCTAAAATGGGAAGGCATTGCCTTTTTAACATGTATAGAAACACAGTCCAAGAATGCGATAATAAGAAACCACTAAGTAAACTGTTGTAGTAAAAAAGAGTGATGAAAGTAAGGGGCCGATATACAAGCCCAACTGGAAAAGTACAAGTACAACTGAAAAGTAAAAAATAACTAAAAATTGAAAAACACCTCCTGGATCGCCCACCATAGATCCTACCTGAAGGGTAGGTACAAATCACAATCAGTAGTCCTTGAATCACATCATGCCAAATGGTCCACCTTTGACCACCGTCCGGTCCTGGCTCCCTCAGCCTCGATCAACGTTGTCCATCATCTTCACAAGACACAACAAGGTGCGGGAAAAGCCTGTGCAGGGGTGAGTATAACAATACTCATTAGGGACACTGAGACCCTGTAGGTATCCTAAAATTCCAAAAAGAAAAAACCACAAATCAAGACATCAACTCTACATAGGTATATGCTCATACATATACCTAAGTTATCAAGATATACTCATCTCATACATGAGGGAAGTATACCACAAAGGTAACCCCATGAAGGTAGAAGTACCACACAGGTAACACTACAAAGATAGAAGTACCACACAGGTAAAAGTACCACACAGGTATCACCACAAAGATAGTACCCCGAAGGTAATATTATCACAAATGTATCACCATGAATATAGTACCACAAAGTTAAAAGTACTACACAGGTTTCACCATGAATGATAGAGGACTCATCTCACACCAGGAATATTCTAGGGTAGTAACTGTAGCATCATTAGTCACAAACGTCGAACTCCTCAGCCACTAGAGAACTCATCCTCTATTGAGTACAGTGTGTCTTTCTGGTCACATAGAGCAACTTCCCACTAACCTTGAACTATTGTAGTACTCATCCTTGATAAGTACTATGGGTATGCTGGGTCACACAGAGCCGCTCCCCATCATGGGCCTGCCGGGTCACACAGAGTTGCTTCCCACCTCGGTAAAACTAAGGTACTCCTCCTATCAAGTACAGTGGGTCTGCCGGGCCACACAGAGCCGCTCCCCACCATGGGCCTACTAGGTCACATAGAGCCGCTTCCCATTGGGCCATCATCAAGCAGTCTTCAGGTATCATCCAACCACAGGGTTTTGTACGTAGTGCACTTGGAAGAATTCCTCCTCAATCCATCGGTCATATTTCAACTGGAATTGAGCTCCATAAAGAAGTAACCTGATGATCCGTCACTTTATAAGGGTTCCAACGCAATAGATGACACGTCAACCAGATGCATGGTCTGTAAGTTATAGGCATTTTAGTGTCAAGGGCCCAGTTGGATTTGGGTACCATCAAACATGGCCAAACCCCAACATTCTCCAAAACTCTCAAAGAGTATCTCAAAAGGACCGCCTTGTCACAAGGTTCTTTATGCCATATACGGCGTGTCAATCGTACGTCTTGTCTGTTAGTTACACCCCTTTTGTAACAACCCGAGATTTTATGAGAAATATTATTTTTAATTACTTTGATGTCTTGTGTTGTACGCTACACCAAGATTAGCTTGTACTATACGCAACACCGTATTAGCTTGCAGTATATGCAACACTATTCTTGGTTAGTGTTACACACTATTTGAAGTTCGTTTTGTGGAAATTATTCTACGCAACATTAAGTATAGATTTTGTTTAATGTATAAATGAAATAAGTTTTGATTATGTTATACACAACACCAAACGTATATTTCACTACACACAGCCCTGACTTGGCTTTCATTACACGCAATCAAGACCTTCTTCGATAGCATGTGTAATACGCAATACCAAGTTTCACTAAACGGGATATTATTATAATATTATTATAAACTAGCCGTTATGAATAGTAATACCCAATTTTTGAAATTTTATCTTTCAAAATGGACTTCATTTTTGGATTCGGAATATCGAAATTAGATTAGGGTGAAATTTTGGTATTTTTCTGAAAACTTTCAATTTTTGATGAATAGTGAAAACACCGGGTTACTATTTAAAAACCGACTTTATTTAAATAATTATTTATTTTATTTAACTTTATTTTAGGTAAAAATTGATACATAATACCAATATAAGTTCAATGTAATTCATTGGAGTCATTTTATAATAATTTTAAATATATAAAAAATTTATTGAACTTTTCACCGTCTTTTACCCACCTCCTAGGAGAATTTGAAAATTTAATAAAACTTAATTTTACCGCTTCTGTGAATGGAATTTCAAAAATCCGAGAGACATGGTTGATGTTAGTAAGTAAAATGTGGTTCAATGAGAAAAAAATAATTTTTGGTGAATAATAACTTTTTACTTTTATTTACCACGATTAAAAGTAAATAGGGTAATTAAGGGTAAAAATGATATTATTATTACCCTAAAACATGTCCTAATTCTATTGGATAATTTTAATTCGAACAAAAAAAGCCTTAGGAATAAAATATGACCATTTAGGCCCACTTGTATTAGATTAGGACATTTATTATTAATTTATTTAAAGAAGGGTTAAAATAGTTAAAATCAAAGTTTAATAACTAAATCATTTTTAATATAGGGTTATACATAAGATAAATTCGACTATAAATATTAATTAGAAAGATAAAAATATTTCCTACATAATGGTGTTTTATTTATAATTTTTATACATTAAATAATTTAATTTATTTATAACACAATTATGATACAGTAGTTATCTTATTAATGAAATATTGACATAATTGATGTTATAAATACCCAAATAAATGTAATTTGAGACTTTTTATGAATTAAACTAATTTTATAGGTTAATATGAAATGTTATTATTTATTTAGTTAACTTTTTTCGAACTAATCATTCTGTTAGAATTTTCACAAAAATCAATTACCAAATAGAGTCAAAATTGACATAAAATAGATTTTAAAACAAATATTATATTATTAATTGTTATTTTATTTTTAAAAATCTAAGTTTTGGCCAAATTACTTAGATACGGTTATATATATCAATAATAAACAACTTGGGGTTCGTTTGTCTTGTTATCAAAAGTTTATTAACCTTATAGTGTAATAAAACAAGAAGACACGGTAAAAGAAAAATTATTTAACTTAAAGTTAAATGTAAATGATAAGGTTAAAATAGTAACCTAAACTTGTCCAAATTCTATTGGATGAGGGGATTTCGACCCATCCCCACCTTATCTTCAAAATAAATTAATTTTGAGCTATTAAAAACCGAATATGACTTTATAATAAAATAATATTTTGAGTTTTTCCAAAGGTGCCCCTTTCCTCCCTTATAAAAGGACACCTCCTCCCTCTCTAACTCACACCACTTTGAGCCTTCAAGCTCGGCCAACCCATGAAAATTTATATTCTAGACTTCCCTAGAAACATCCTAGAGGTTCTGGTCTTCTTCAAAGACCAATCTTAGTGCCCTAAGAGGAGGTTTCAAAAAGGCGTGTCGAAAGAAGAGGTAATATCCGTTACCGATTCTTTCAACTTTATTTCTTCTTATACTTCTTCTTCTTTAGTTGTTTCATTATGAATTAAAAAAATAAGTATCAAGAATATAATTATATGTTATTATAAGTATTAAACAACCCTATTTCACTATCTATCCATCCTACGGAAAACGAAATCACCGCGTGTGCGTACGTACGGAATACCGTCTCCACACTGTGGTGTAATATGTTTTTGATCACCACCTTACTTGGATGGGTATAATGGTGTAAATAAATAACTATTGAAAAGTGATATTAATTATAAAATATTATACATACACTTCAATGCAATTCCATGATCATGGGAATGATATCATCGCTCGTGCGTACGTACGGACTACCGTCTCCACGACGCGATGAGATTCATTCTCCATGTTAACCATTCATGAATGATTATAAAGTATATACAATAATTAATCATGAAATATATGACATAATAATGATACTGTATTTATGTGTATATATATTTATGTCATCTACTTAATTTCATTCAATTCAATACGGAAACAAAAACAACGTTCATGCGTACGTACGGCCTACCGTCTCCATGAACAGTGTATTTCATTCCTTTTATCAATCTATAATATATATGTATATGATGAATATATATTATATATAAATCATGTTTTACATTCTGGAATTATGTAAATCAGGATATAAGTAATAATATCAATAATGATAAGTCGAAACACATACGATAAATGAAACTATTTTACCCAAAACGCTCTTTTACATGGAATTTACAAAATAACGGGTAATATAAAGTCATAAGTGAACAATATATGATATAATAAAAATGAATATGATTCTTTAATAAGTCAATGAAATTATTTAAATCATTATATAGGAGGTTCCGATACATACGAATCATATGAGACATAAGGTAAGGTATAACTATTCCAATCTCGCTCTTATCTGAGATTGTTTATTTGTAAGTATTTTCTGAGGTTATGTTTATTATCCATGTCCATATGTTCTAAAAATGTTTTCATAAAATGTTTACATTCCTTACATGTATTTTTAAAGACATTTTTACCCTTTTCTTACTTTTACCACATCGTATGGAAGGAATCTTTCCTTTGTTTACCATACGAGGTACTTTTTGACTTTTCCGACAAAAGTACGAGGAGAATGTTTTTTTAAACTTATACGGCATGAAAGGATTTTTACAGTTTTAAAAAGCCTTATTTAATGAAGATTCTTCCAAAATATTTCATGACTATTTTCAACAAAATCTCTTTCTTTTAAAATTGCATGACGTTTTGTGAAAAGAAATTGATTTTGAAGAAAAAAGGATATTTTCCTCAAGAATTCATTTCAAGTGTTTTATCAAAACCTTTTTCCAGATAAGATGACATTATTTCAACTATGTATGTTTCAAGTATAATGTCTCTATGATTTACATGGTTTCACTTTTATTATTATGAAATGATATCCATTTCTTTTATATGGATTATGTGATGATGGGATGATGTTTATGAAACCCATTTTATTTATTGGGTTATTATGAATGATGTATGTTTATTTTGTGGCACAAGTAAGAATGATTTCATTATGAGATGGGTAGGACCTATATCTCCCTCCAATGAATTGGGTAAATATTTATATCTCATGAGATAGACATGGCTGGAATGATAAGTTAATCCAGTTCAGTGTTACAGGACTGAAATGAGGAGTGAACTCGATTCAGAAAGGGACTTTGTCCACTAAGATGGTCTTAGCAGCAATGCCTTGGCTACTATGGAAATCATAACATGTGCTGAATGGTTTCCATAATTAAATGTTTTATTCCCATTATATTTTATCATGGTTTATGTTCCATTATGATATATGCCTTACCTACTTCCACGATTTATGTCTTTGCTCAATATTTTGATGTTTAAATTTCATGTTCAAGTTTTTGCTTTCAAAAGTTTATGGATTGTTTTATGTTCTCTATGTTTTCCCTTACTAAGCATTTGAGCTCACCCTTTTTATGTTTTATTTTCCCCAGGAAATAAAGAAAGGTTTTAGGTAAGGAAATAAAAAGGGGAAGATTGTTATGGGAGTTGTTGAAGATCTTTCAATAGGATTAGAAGATTATATTCCGAGTTTCCAAAGACACTAAACTATTACGGTCCATGTGTGTCTGTTTTTGTTATGTATTAAGTATTCTGAAAAAGTAATGTATTGTCCATGTATGTCAAGATTCGGGTCTCTACAGTTGGTATTAGAGGAAAGGTTTAGTCAACCTTTGAAACTAGGATGCGAGAACTTTAGTGAGATCCCTAGAGATATTTCTAAGGTATGTCTAGGGATGTCCCTAAGGTTAAGTATAAGTATAGGTTATAGTCCTAGAGTTATGGTAATGATATTAGAATTAAACATAAGATTTTAGATATTGAAGGCACTCCCCCTTTATTATGTTATTTTCCCTAGCATGATTTTTGCCTCTCATACTATTCTTTTTGGGTTTTAGACGATTGCTAGAACCTGAAGGAACCGTGTTGATCAATGTAATAGACAATGAAATGATTGTCCTCCTAAACAAACAAATGTTATGGGAGATGGAGTGAAAAATATTATTTCTATACTTACACAAGCTATGAATCATTCTAGACTTCCAAATGAGCAGAGAAGGGAACAATATTCTATTGAGTCCTTCATGAGGCAACGTCCACCTTCTTTCAGTGGGTATTCTGATCCACTTGTTGCTGAACAATGGATTAATACCACTGAAAAGATATTTTCAATTCTTCAATGTTCTGAACATGATAAATTCATCTTAGTAATATATTGTTCGGAAGGTGAATTTGATCAACGGTGGAATCTTATTAAGAATATGAGGCCAAGAGATGAAATTGAGTCCATGGAATGGGACGAGTTCAAGAACTTATTTTTAAATAAGTACTTCTCTCGTTTTCTTCCAAAAAATATGGAGAAGGAGTTTCTTGAACTAAAGCAAAATAATGATTAATCTGTTGGTATATACGAAGCGAATTTTACAAGGCTTTCAAGGTATGCATCTGGCTTTATCATCCAACCTGAAATTAAAGTTGATCGATTCTTCAGTGGATTAAAACCAAATCTTCGAAGGGCATTAGCTATAAGAGACTTCAGTAGCTATGAAGAAATTGTGCATTGTGCTATCAAGGTAAAACTAGAAGTTGGGGTAACATATCCATCTCATGGTTTTGACAAGAAACGAAAGATGGAGTTCAAGGACAAATCTCAGAACAATGGTGAAAAGAAGATGAATGATTCTTTATGCTCATAGTGTGGAAAGAAGAATGGTGGAGATTGCCTAAAAGGAACTAGAAAATTCTTTAATTGTGGAAAAGAATGCCATTGAGCAGTTGATTGTTGAAGTAATGGGAAAAAGGTTTCTAATGATGTGAATAGAGAAAAGACTACAGAGAACTCTCCACTAACACTTCAATGCTTCAAGTGCAAGGAAATGGGTCATTATGCTAATAAATTCCCTAATCCATGGGTTAATGATGATCAACGTGAGCAACCTCTTAAATCAAATGATAAAGGGAAGTCTCATGCGATCACTATTTGTGATGTTGAGTATGAAAATGATGCTGTGTAATGATTAAGTGTTTATGTAATGGGACTTCAAAATAGTATCATGGAATCTCATTTATGGTATTGTGGAATTTTGGAATATCTATGTATTGGTTTTCAATTATTATATGGTACTAGTAACCATGAAAAAGTGATTGAAATATTTTTGGAAAGTAGATGAAATGTGAATATGGAAGGGATAAGGAGAAAATAATATGATAGTAATCATGAGCTCATGACTAAAATAAGGACAAAGTGATATCATGGTTTGAGTATATAGAAATTTTGGGATTTTGGTATGTGGAAAGAGTTAACTTTTGACAGCATTCATGTTTTCACTAAGGTTAAATGGGTATTCATTTTTCAAGAGAATACATGATTAAGGTATTCACATGATTGGAATGTGATCAACAATATATATCTGGGATAAATGATGGTATTCACATGCTTGGTAGATGACATTTCTAGTAATTGTTTTCTTTATACTATAATCTTGGACAAAAGTATTTTGGATAAGCCTAAAGATTTGAAATGGATTATATTGAACATAAGTTAGTTTAAGGCTGGAACTATTTTCGATGTTATCGATGGAAATTCATAATGATATAATTTTAGAAAAAAGACAACCTGCAGGACGGGTGACAACCCGTCGCGTCGGACAAGGCTGTGGGAATCGAACCCACAACCGAAGTGCGACTGGCCTTTATCGCATACCACTGGCCTATAGGAAGTCCCTAGTTAGTAGAAACTAGTTTTATTTTATTAATCGGTATGATAGATGAAGTATAAGTCCATGTTTGGAATCATATCTGATTAACCTCACCATACATGGACTTATGTATTCGATAACTTTTTCTAAACTTTTCTTTGAGATAGATGGAATGACCTATAATTCTATCACATGATCTGTTAGCACTTCACGAATAAAAAATTAAACTTCATTTCTTTAAGAGATGAAGTGGAAATTGTTCAAAGCATGAAAAACAGTGAGATTGTACCAAAATCAAGCAAGTATTTCTTCTAATTCAAAATTTTCAACTTTAGGGAAATGATATTGAAAACCAAAAATGTTGTCCTAGTGCTCTTATATTTGAAAAATCAGATGGTACCTTAGATCATTACAAATCTATGGCTTTGTGATTATTGGCTATTTTATAGCCATGTTCTCTACCACTCTCCATCAGAACTTGATGGTTAGATTTCTCTTCCATATCCATATTTTCACCTATGTTCTCCTATATTGAATCCCAATGATGAGTTAATCTGGGTAACCGTTACATTTCTAACTTTTATTTTTGAAATGAAGTTTTAGTATTCTTTTTTTTATGATGTGGGTTTCTATGAAAGAAACTTTCAAGTAGTAAAAAATTTACAACCCCGACGAATTTCGAGGGTGAAATTCATTTTAAGGGGGGTAGAATGTAACAGCCCGAGATTTTATGAGAAATATTATTTTTAATTACTTTTATGTCTTGTGTTGTATGCTACACCAAGATTAGCTTGTACTATACGCAACACCGTATTAGCTTGCAGTATACGCAACACTATTCTTGGCTAGTGTTACACACTATTTGAAGTTCGTTTTGTGGAAATTATTCTACGCAACATTAAGTATAGATTTTGTTTAATGTATAAATGAAATAAGTTTTGATTATGTTATATGCAACACCAAACGGAGATTTCACTACACGCAGCCTTGACTTGGCTTTCATTACACGCAATCAAGACCTTCTTCGATAGCATGTGTAATACGCAATACCAAGTTTCACTAAACGAGATATTATTATAATATTATTATGAACTAGCCATTATGAATAGTAATACCCACTTTTTGAAATTTTATCTTTCAAAATGGACTTCATTTTTTGGTTCGGAATATCGAAATTAGCTTAGGTTGAAATTTTTGTATTTTTCTGAAAACTTTCAATTTTTGATGAATAGTGAAAACACTCGGTTACTATTTATGAACCTACTTTTTATTTAAATAATTATTTATTTTATTTAATTTTATTTTAGGTAAAAATTGATACATAATACCAATATAAGTTCAATGTAATTCATTGGAGTCATTTTATAATAATTATATATATATATAAATTTTATTGAACATTTCACCGTCTTTTACCCACCTCCTAGGAGAATTTGAAAATTTACATAAAACTTAATTTTACCGCTTCAGTGAATAGAATTAAAAAAATCCAAGAGACACGGTTGATGTTAGTAAGTAAAATGTGGTTCAATGAGATAAAAATAATTTTTTGTGAATAGTAACTTTTTACTTTTATTTACCACGGTTAAAAGTAAATAGGGTAATTAAGGGTAAAAATGATATTATTACTACCCTAACACATGTCCTAATTATATTGGATAAGTTTAATCCGATCAAAAACAATCTTAGAAATAAAATATGACCATTTAGATTCACATGGATTAGATTAGGACATTTATTATTAATTTATTTAGAGAAGGGTTAAAATAGTTAAAATCAAAGTTTAATAACTAAATCATTTTTTAAATAGGGTTATACATAAGATTGTAGACGCCGGAAAAGTCCGTTGTTCCCAAACGAAGCTCCGGATGCGGAAAGCGAGGTCATATTTGGAGTCGGAAGAATGTTTCGGAGGGCCCGGAGGCCTTGCGCGGAATTTCAGAGGTCTGCACGCAAAGATGATGATCCGCGCGCAAAACCCCCGGGATGCGCGGAACTCCCTTGCGCGCCGTGCCCGATTCCGCGCCCGCGAGGAGAATTCCGCGCTCGCGCCTTGGATTCCGCGCCCGGGGTTGCCTATAAATACTAGGCGACCCCTAACGTTTCAAAGGTTGCTGGAAGTCGAACGGTCTCCCGCGCGCGCAATTCAACCCCTTCCGCGTGCAATGTCGATCTTCAGGTAACCTCCTTTCTTTCGCGCAATAGAGCCTTGGGGTCCGCCTTCGCGCGCAATCCCCTTGGCTCCTTCCCTTTGAATAAATTTCAACCCGAAGGCCTTTGCGCGCAAAAGAAGCCTCTTGCGCGCAATTGCCCCCGGGTGCGCGCAATCCAACCCGATTGCGCGCACCCCCCCATCTTCAAAGTGGCCATTCGTTAGAGAATGAGTCGTTGCCCCCGCGCGCTACCCGAAGCCCGGTGCGCGCAATCCCAATCATCCGCGTGCAAAGCGCTGGCCCAATTGCGCGTCAGCCCGCCATTTTGCGCGCCGATCCGCGGTTTTGCGCGCAAAGCTCCTCTTTTGCGCGCAATCCGCCAGGGTCGCCTCCCTTGACCCCCTGTGGGTACCCGCCTGCGTGGCGCTCGATGATCCTCATCCTGGGTGCCCGCACTGTGCGCTGTCTTCCCGTGCAGCCTTCCAGGCTCGTGCGAAGTGACACGGACCCGTCGGCAGCAATCAATCGTCCAGCATGACGTTAAACTGCACATTCGTCCTGCATGACGTTAAACTGCACATATGTCCAGCATGACGCTAAACTGCACTACGTCCGAGCTACAAGACGTTAAACTGTTCAGCATTCGTCCTGCATGACGCTAAACTGCACCACGTCCTGCACGACGTTAAACTGTATACGTCCAGGCTGCACGACGTTAAACTGCCTAGCCCCCATCGTCCGCGCTGCAAGACGTTAAACTGCCAAGTGTTTCGTCCTCAACACACGACGTTAAACTGTACTTCGTCCGGCAAGACGTTAAACCGTCCGCTTCGTCCTCAACACACGACGTTAAACTGTACTTCGTCCGGCAAGACGTTAAACCGTCCGCATCATTCGATCCCGTGCTTCGCACGCAGGGTCTCCCCCGGTTTGGACGTGGCCCCCACCCGCTCGTCTCTGCAGGGATGTCGGGATTGTCCCCCTTTTGGGACGATTTAATGGGAGTGGCTTTTCCCTACGGGGGCAGGGTATTATAAACCCCTAGTTTCTCGTGGGAGGCTGCATATGTGTATCTCCATTGCGCCTCCCCACTGCCGAAGCCAGTAGAGGGTGTGACTGGGATCGAGGTGTCTTCTGCTTTCGGTCCAAGTCCCTTCCAACTGAGTTTTGTCGCATCCGGGCTGCCTCAAGTGCGTAAGTCCTGACAGAATGAACTACGTGGACTTTGATCCCTGTCTTCTATACAGGGTACGTAGGAAGCCTCCCTGAGGTCCAAGCCCGCCACCTGGTCGTCCCGGTCGTATTTACGTCGGTTCGTCCATTAGTGGACCCCTCCAGGGTTCACGCTTGCGTCGATTCACCTATGAATCCGCCCCTGTGGGAGACTGCCCGTGTGTATCTCCACTGTGCCTCCCCACAGCCCCTTTTTCCATTTCTCCTTTTATCGTCCAGCATGACGTGAAACTGTGATCCACCCGGCCGTTCCACCCCCCTCTGTGCGAGGTGGTCCGGTTCAATCCTCCGCCCGGTGGCCTAGACCTCTTCGTGAGTCGGCTTGCCGACGTCCAGCATGACGTTAAACTGTATACCCGAACTACGTTGACTTTGATCCGTGCTAACGCGCGGTACGTAGGAAGCCTCTACGGGGTCCAAGCTCTTCACTCCATCATCCATCCTGATCCTTACCCGGGCCGCCACATCCCGGTGGGGTCATGCCACTTCACTCCACTCCACATCATTTGGGAAGCCGCCCATGTGCTGGCCCCAGCGTCGGAGGTTCCCCGCAAGGGGTTCTGTCATCCGATCCACTTTTCGTGTTGATCGGTCCGATGCCGTCCCCGCTGGACGTTAAACTCGCGGCATACCCCGTGTTAAACATGGGAAGCTGAGGAAAACCTCAGGTGACACAGTTCCCCGCACCTAGTACGGGATGCCTCAGGCCATCATGCCTTCGAGAAGCCCTATTAGGGACGGAAGACAGACGTGCAGAGCCGCAGTGCTACGACACGCCCCCAGCACCCCGAGCCACCCGGCCTTCTCACCGCAGGTTGCTGCCCCGACCAGACTCCTTGGAGCGTCCGGGCGGAAGCAGCGTAATTAACCGGTGTCCATGAAGATATGGCGCCGGGAACGAGATTCACGAACATTCTTAAGTCTATGAGGGAGACCCGGATTAGGCGACGAGTTCCGAGGAGACGTCCAAGGAAGGAGGAGCCGACATCCCATCATCCCGGTTTCGATCAAGGAGCAGACGCCCCTGAATAAGGGACGAATGCCGCCCGCCCTTGGAAAGCGGGACTGCGGGACCACAAGCCGCGCGCCCATCCCCTCGGGTTGACGGGTGCACGCACGAACGCGTCCTGGCGGAACAGCGTAACCCGACGCACATCCGCACCGAAACAGAAAAATGGTGAACCCGACGTGAATCTCTTCTCCTCGATACGAAGACCGATGGCTTTCAGAGGTGTTGGAAGACCGGCGTGTTGCCCGGCCAAGCATTCAGTCTTACCCGCCAGGGGCTGGGGAAGTGAAATCGGGCACTCCGTCTCGCAACGTCGAGGGCCTGGGTTCCCCCCACGGAAGGCGTCGTGGCACTAATGGTTGGTTGTCGATTCCTTTTTCCTGTCAGTGTTAATGGGTCATTCTCCCTGCTTTCAGAAATCAGGTCGCCCGATCCAGTGCCCGATCGCCACCCGCCCACTGGCGCAGGGACAGGGGAAACACCGACGCGGCTACTCCGCGCGGTCCCGCCCGTTCCACAGCCGTCCCAGCAGCCGCAATTGCGGGACGACCACGCCCTCTCTCCCCCTCGGAGGTCATCCAGAGAAGGGTGATCAACACCCTGGTGCGGAGATACGAGGAAGAGGGAGTCATCCCCACTAGGGAAATGGCTCGCCTAGACCTTGAGGAGGCTGCGCCTCGCCACCACCGCCGCCCCCGAGGGCCGCGCAGGGAGGCACTGCTGCCTACCTCAACATCCAACCGCTTCGGGAGCTTATCCCCGGAGCGCTCTGACAGTTCCCTTCCCTACGCGGATGAGGTGGAAGAGGCCCGGGATCATCCTATCCGGGATTCGCTCCAGGGATCTACGGTAAGGACTCCCGCCAGGCCACGGCGACACCGCCGCCAGGCCTCTCCAGTCGAAGAGCGGGCTCTCCACCTGCCCGCGCCGCTCATCCCGACTCGTCTGTCTCGACGCCAACGTCGGGCACGAGCGGAAGAGGATGCCCACCTTGGGGCTCTAGCAACAGCAGCCGCATTGGCCCAGGCCACTGCTGGCTCCAGTCGCCAGGCCTCTGCGCATCCTGAGCAGGGGAACTCCTATGCCCGACCTGGATCGAGGCCCCGACCGCCCCAAAGGCAGGTTGGGTCGACTCTCCCGGTTGCTGGCACTGGCAGTAGCCACCGCGGACCACCTCGCGGTAGCGCTATTCACCGGCAGGATCTACTCTGTGTGGCCGATCCAGGAGGCATGGGTCATCCCACCTTCCGATCCCGGCCCGGAGTCCTGCCCGGAATCATCTCTCCCCGCGTCCCCTTTGATATCTGTCCCGGTGCCCCTCGCACCTTGGTTCCCAGTCCTCTTGGCCCCAGCACCAGTGCGGCCGGAGGACGCCAGGACAGAGATCAGCCCTGCCCCGAAGAACCACCCAGGGGCAGGAAGGCAAGGCGTCGACGCCGAGGGAAGAATGTTACGGAATTCCGGACAGAGATCCGACCGGTTTTCTTCTCTGACTCAGAGGCGGAGTACGATTCGGCGACAGAGCCCCTTCCCCAATCCCGCCAGTCAAGGGCAGGGGTAGGAATGCGGCACGTCAGCCTCGTGCTCCCCGAGAGCGAGATCGATGTGATCCCCGCTTCTCTCCGAAGGTATATCCGGAGTAACGAGGGCCTGGTAGACCCCCAGGGATCAAGCTTGCGGTTGGTACCGGCCCCTCCGGAAGTGCCTTCCGCCTCGATCGGAGAAGCCGAAGACTTTTTCTGGGGACCGACGGTCGAACCACGATCTAGTGCACCCTCGGCGAGCACCGATGCTACGGCAGGATGTTCACTCGCCGGCCCGTCCTATCGTGATGTGGTAGCCAGGGCACCGCCACCCTCAGAGGGCGGCCCGGGATATGGAGGCCAATCAGCCTGTTCGCCGTATTCACCGCCGGCCAGCCCGTCGGCCCGGCGGCCCGCCTCGGCACCACTACCAGTTCCCCGTCCGTTCCCAGCCATGGAAGAGGACCAAGGAGATCTGGGTCCCGAGTTTGAGTCGTGGAGCTTCTGGACCGTCCTTGCAGAGCGCCACTTCCCTGAGAAGTTTTGGCCAGTCGCAGGACCGGGCTTTGATGCACCCGAATCGCTCACCCCGGATGAGTTCGAATGCTTCCGCCGAACTCTCCGGGAGACTCGCTCCTGTCTTCACCGCCTACAAATGCCATACCCCGGGAGTCAAGCGCACCTGGAGGATATTGGTGAGCAGTGCCGTCAAATTGACCTGGCCATGCTCCCCGCGGTTCGGCACCCCGGGTCATTTGAGCGCCACGAGGACCTCCAACAACGATGCGTTGAGTGCTTTCAAGTACTCCGCAAAGTTATCGAGGAAGCCACTCCCCACGTGTATATCCGTGGATGGGGGCAGTACGCTTCCCTACGCTTCAGTGTGATTCGCCGACAGCCCGATTCGTTGGGTGGCCCTGAGGGTATATCCCCAGGGACAGGAACGGTCAATATGGCTGACCTGTCGGGAGAGGGGAACGACTTGGAACTTCTCGACGGGGGCTTCCCCCCTGAAGACAAGCCGTCGTCAGATCCATCAGTGAGAGTTACTCGTCATTAGAGAAAACTCCTGGGGCTCCCCGCACCCACTGAAGCACTGACGTTAAGCCGAAACGTCAGCAAAGGAAAAGAGCACAGCGAGGCTATAAAGCCCGCCGACCCATCTGCCTCCATGCAGAGGGCAGAGGAGGATCCCGAGAAGGCTACGCTACGTCAGCAGCTCGCCGAACAGAAGAGGCTGGTTGACCAGCTCCTCGCCGAGCGCGCTGCAGAACGGCGGCCTGACTACGGTGATCCTAGGCCAGGACAGCAGGGACCGGAACAACCGCTCCTCGACGAGACTCTCCCGGGCAACCGTGATTACGCCGTGTTCGCCGACAGGAGAGAGGCCATTGCCTATGGCAAGAGGGCGCGGTATGTTTCGCCACACCCTCCCGAGCGGCGTGACTACCTGAGAGATCCCGCTCGGATTCCTCCCGCTGCCCCAAGGGCCGCTCCGCCCGCCATCCCACGAGCTGCCGAGTTCGACGACCCGGTCGACGACCCGATTGAAGGGCCATGCAATGCGCTCGTGGTTAGAGATCCTCGCCAGGACTGGAACCCATGTCCGGACGATCTGATGGCGGCACTCATTGCCCGCTTGGAAGCCTTGGAGACTCGGCAGGTGGCGATCCCACCGGACGGCAAGCCCTACCCAGCATGGGTGGATGACATGCCGGCGCCTCCGGGATTCGGGAATCCCACTTTTGCCCCCTTCAACGGGACTGGAGATCCGCCACAGCATTTAGCCCACTTCAACTCGAGGTGCGGGCCTATGTTGGGGACTCCGGCGCAGCAAGAGGCCGCTAAGCTTCGCTGCTTTGTTCAGACACTGGAAGGGCCAGCATTTGTCTGGTACAGCCAGCTCCCCGTCGGGTCGGTAACCAGCTGGGAGGACCTCCGTAGACAGTTCCTCTACCAGTTCAGTTCCACGACCCGGAAGACAAGTATCGCAGACCTCTTCAAGTGCAAGCAGAGGCCTGATGAGCGAGTCGCGGACTTCGTCGCCCGATGGAAGGGTCTCACGTATTCCCTTGACATGCCATTGACTCAGGAGCAGTTGCTGACAATGTGCGTCGGGAACGTCAAGACCGAGCTGGTCCCTTCCCTGATCACTCAAAATTACCCCGGAGGGTTCAGAGACTTCTCAGACAAAGCTCAACGTCTTGAGGAAGACCTGCAACAGGCCAGCCAGGCGCACCCGCTGCCTCCTATGATTCCTGCAAGGAGAGTCAGCAGGGCTGAGCCCGCTGCTGTTGCCCAGATAGAGGCCCCCAGGCCATTGGAGCTGCTGCCGGCGAGGCCAGCTCCACAGCCTCACAGGAATCCGCCTCCACGGGCTCAGTTCCCGGCCCAGCAGCGGCAGCCTCAGAACCGGCCGGCCCCTCCGCGTAATGTACCGCCGCAACCCAGGCGAGATAATCAGGGTCCACCTCCTCGGCAGGCCCCTCCAGCCCCTCGTCAAGACCACGCTCCCAGGGGCCCGCGACACCTGACTTACTCATTCCATGAGGATCAGGTCCCCGGTTATTTCCGGAGCGCCCTGGAGCAGAGGATTGTGCGACTGCCTGAGTGTTGGAAGCCAGAGGAGGCACATCTTACGAATAACCCCCGCTACTGCCCCTACCACCGGGCCCTGGGGCACACCATCCAGCGGTGCTATGTGTTTAAGGATTGGCTCCAAGACCAGATTAACAACAATGTAATCAGGTTGGGCCCAGCTCCAGCACAAGTGGCGGGCGTGTTCGTGGGATCAGATGACGATAGTGGCAATGAGGACGAATGGCAGCTGGTCTCCGACCGCGGATCCCAGAAGTAAAATAACTGGATGGCCCGCAAGACGACCATTCACGCCCATGGAATCATCCGTGCGCGCTTGAATCAGCCTGAGCCCCCAGAATCCGCGGGTGCTGCTTCGGCATCGTCGTCCCAGCCTGCCTCTTCCAAGAGGAGCAAACGGCGGCAGCGCAAGAAAGAAGAGCGCGCCCCGCCAGTTCCGCCACTATCCCGCACTCTCGGCGATTTCATGCCCCCGGAAATTGGGGTACCTCCTCGGATCCGCCCGGTGATGGATGATTCGTCCGATGATGGTATTGGGTACGCTTCGGTTAACACCGTCGAGCTGGTAAATCCCTTTTCGGTTCCCGACGTTGAAGAACACCAGGTGGACCTCCCTAGTGTCCCCGGTCGTCGCCACCGTCGGAAGAACCGCAGCAATAGGAGTCGTCGGGGCACAGCCGTTGGTACCTCCAGCCAGGCCGTGCACGCCACTGAGACTAGGCAGCAGGCTCAAAATCGAGCTCAGCGCGCGCAGCCCCCCCATCCGGGGATGACGGATTCGCCTCCGCCACTGTTTGTGGTGTGGGACCAGGCAGAACCGCCTCAGCCGCGTCGCGACCAGCTCCGCCCTGCCACAAGTCCATCCCGGCCTCCTGACTCCAGTACGGTGACCATTTCCCGGACTGTGACCAGTGAACAGCGAGATGCGCCAAGTACCAGTCGGCCGCCGATCCAACCGGCAAGGCCCGTCATGCCACCAACCGCAGAGCAACCTCCTGCAACCAGGGGCTCGCGCTTGGCCAAAAAGTATGATGTCCTGAAGCACTTGGCCGACATCCCAGCAAGGCTCTCCATCCTTGAGGCTCTGCGCATGTCATCTGAGATGCGCGAGGCACTCGCTGAAGCCCTGAAAAGCCCCCTCCAGTTTGAGACAGAGGTTGCGGCTGCAAAGGCCTTTCACGCCGAAACGATCGAGGACGCCGAATGTCAGGCAGTTATCTCGTTCTCTGGTAAGGATGAAGACCCTCCTATACAGGGACACATTCGTCCGCTGTATGTCACTGGCCAGTTCAATGGCCTTGAAGTCCGGCGCTGTCTTGTCGACACGGGGTCCGGGATTAACCTGATTCCAACTCGGACGCTCCGGAGATTGGGGTTGTTTGAGGATGACTTGATTCCCTCCGACCTCAGGATCCAGGGGTACGATCGCACCGAGCAAACCCTGGTCGGCAAGATACGTTTGAAGACCCAGTTCGGTGACTTGGTTGCCGACACCGAATTCATGGTAGTCTCTCAGGACACTGCGTACAACGCATTGATGGGCAGGCCATGGCTCCATCTTCACGCGGCGTTTCCCTCGTCATACCACCAATGCCTCAAATACTCCCTTAATGGTCGAGTGGGCGTGCTTCAAGGAGATGCCTCTCCTTTTGCCTCGTGTGAAGTCCGCTATCTGGACGCGGACTATTACAAGAGCAAGGATAAGCAGATCCTGGCAGGTGAGGTTGAGCCTGTCGCTGTTGCAAGTGATCCCTGGGCAAGTCTGGATGACGCTTACGTCCTCCCGATTCAACGGTTGGACGTCGCCATGGTCTTGACGGTCCGCGAGTCTCCTGATGAGATGGCCGCGACCGCCCGCGCCAGCACCAGTGGCCCAGCAGGATCTAGTAGCCCCAATGCAGTTGCCAACGCAGTCTCTCCCGTGGACGATCCCTCCCCGAGTGGAGAGGACGTGGAAGATGCACCCCCAGCCTTTGAGGAGGGCGTCCCCGCCACGGTCGATGAGTTAATACAGGTGAACCTTGGAACCTAGGCCGATCCAAGACCCACATTGGTTAGTGCCGCCATGCCCTCTGAGGAGCGGCAGCAGTACGTGGACTTTCTCAGGCAGCACCGTGATGTATTCGCTTGGGGCTATGACGAGATGCCGGGGCTGGATCCTCAGGTAGCCGTCCACCGCCTTGGTCTCCCGGCGAACCATCGCGGGTTCAAGCAGCCTCCCAGGAAGATGCACCCATCCCACGGTGCCATGGTTGAGGCCGAAGTTGACAAGCTTATCAAAGCCAACTTCGTGAGGGAAGTTCAGTACCCCAAATGGCTGGCCAACATTGTGCCGGTCAGGAAGAAGAACGGGCAGATCAGAGTCTGCATCGACTTCCGCGATCTCAACCGCCACTGCCCGAAGGATGATTTTCCCCTTCCAGTGACAGAGTTGTTGATTGATGCCACGGCAGGGTTCCAAGCCCTCTCCTTCATGGATGGATACTTCAGATACAACCAAATTCGGATGGCCCCTGAGGATGAGGAGTTCACTGCCTTCAGGGCCCCCCAAGGTACCTTTTGCTACCGGGTCATGCCCTTCGGCCTGAAGAATGCAGGTGCCACCTATCAACGGGCGATGCACCGCATATTCAAGCCAATCCTCGGCACACTGTTGGAATGCTACGTCGACGACTTGGTTGTCAAATCGCGCCAGCGTCAGGACCATCTCAAAGATCTTGAGAAAGTGTTCAGCTTCCTCCGGTCTCGATGCCTGAAGATGAACCCGTTGAAGTGTGCCTTTGGGGTCACCTCCGGAAAGTTCCTTGGATTTGTGGTAAGATACCGGGGTATTGAGATCGACCCAGAGAAAATCAGGGCGATTAGCCAGATGCCTCCCCCAGGTACCGTCCGGGAACTGCAAGGGTTCCAAGGCCACTTAGCCTATATACGCCGATTCATCACGAATCTGGCCGGCAAGTGTAAGCCCTTTTCTCGGCTCATGAAGAAAGATGCCACCTATGTATGGGATAAAGAGTGTCAGACCGCTTTCGAGGAGATCAAGCAGTACCTGCTTCAACCTCCGGTTCTGATGCCGCCTGTATCCGGGAAGCCGCTGGTCCTCTATGTGACCGCCCTGGAACGGTCCCTGGGTGCCCTTCTCGCCCAGAAGAACAACGAGGGAACGGAGAATAGCCTCTATTACCTCAGTTGCATGCTCCTCGATGCGGAAGTTAGGTATTCCCCCATCGAGAATATCTGCCTGGCGCTCGTATTTGCCGTACAGAAATTACGGCACTACTTGCAGCACCATGAGGTACAGTTGGTTTCTCGGGTAGACCCGTTGAAATATATCCTGAGCCGACCTATGTTGACTGGCCGCCTAGCGCGGTGGGCTGTGATTCTCCAGCAGTTAGACATCAGGTATGTGTCTCAGAAGGCCATCAAAGGGCAAGCATTGGCAGACTTTCTGGCAGCTCACCCGACCTCCGCGGATCAGCCGCTGGATCTAGGCTTTCCTGATGAGACCATTCTCTCGGTTGATCGAGCCGATCCATGCTGGCAGATGCACTTTGACGGTGCCTCCCGGAGCCCCACCGGTAGAAGACTCGATAATCCTAAGCTCAACAGAGTGGGCTTGGGTATCGTCTTCATTACCCCGGAGCGAGCCGTGCTGCCATACTCTTTCATGTTGTCAAAGGGTTGTACCAACAATGAGGCGGAATACCATGCCCTCATCACCGGCCTCGAGTTGGCTCTCGAGATCGACGTGCCCCGTCTGTGCGTGAAAGGGGACTCCGAGCTGGTCGTTAAGCAGATCAATGGCGACTACGTTGTCAGGAAGCCGGAACTTGTGCCATTGTTGGAGTGCACCCTCCTTCTGATGGCCCGGTTCCCTTCTCGGCCGGAAATTGTCCATGTTCCCCGGTCGCAGAACGGTCGAGCAGATGCTTTGTCCAGCCTCGCTGCGTCACTTGCAGAGCCTGAACAGGACAACCTGATCGTCCGCGTGACGCGCCGCAGGCTCATCGCTCCCGTTATCCTGGAAGAAGATCACGGCCCGTTGGTAAGTAACCTCACCACGGTTGCTCCTATGCCCGGAGCCCCGAGTACCCCAGATATGACAGTCGGATCAGCCCCTGATTGGAGGACGCCTTTGGTTGAGTACCTCCAACATGGCATTCTTCCATCGGATCGGGCCGAGCGCGAGCGAGTTCGACGCCGCGCATCGCAGTTTGTCCTCCAGAGCAGTCCCGGCCTGGAGCAGATCCTCTACAAACGCGGATTTGATGGTGTTCTCCTCCGTTGCCTTCAGGGAGTTGAGATCCCACGAGTCATGCAAGAGGTTCATGCTGGTTCATGCGGCGCCCACCAGACTGGGCCGAAGCTGTCCCACCAGATTCGGAGGTTGGGATACTTCTGGCCCTCTATGATCCATGACTGCATCGAGTATGCCAGGAGGTGCCATGCGTGCCAGGTTCATGCGAACTTTGTGCATCGGCCGCCGGAGCCTCTCCATACCACTAGGTATTCCTGGCCCTTTGCAGTCTGGGGACTAGACGTTGTGGGACCTTACCCACCGGCGACAGCTCACCAGTGCCGGTTCATTCTGACCGCTACGGACTTCTTCTCCAAATGGGCAGAGGCGATTCCGCTCAGAGAGGTCAAATCCTGTTCGATCGCTGACTTCGTGACCTCCAACATCGTCCATCGATTTGGAGTGCCTCACGCTATCCTCACGGATAACGGAACCAATTTCCGAGCAGCCGAGTTGAAGAAGTTGTACGCCAAGTATAACATTCGCTCGAACCATACATCTCGCTATCATGCGCAGGCAAATGGACAGATCGAGGCGTTTAACAAAACCCTCTCTAACATTCTGCAAAAGATGGTTGGTCAGAACAAGAAGAGTTGGCCGGACAAGCTCCCCAACGCCCTCTGGGCTTATCGGACGACGACTCGCAATTCCACCCAGATGACCCCTTATTCCCTGGTGTATGGAGCTGAGGCCGTCCTGCCCATCGAGATCCAGTTACCGTCCTTGCGTACTGCGGTCTACGACCAGCAAGCGCCGGACAGAGTTGCTGAAGCCCGTCTAGTCGAGTTGGAAGCACTGGATGAGAATAGACTTCGCGCTTTGCACAACTTGGAGAGGCATCAAAGCAGAATGGCTCGAGCTTTCAATAAGAAGGTTCGCCTCCGCTCCTTCCTGCAGGGTGATCTAGTGCTAGCCCTAAGAGCGCCGATGATCCCCGGCAGGAAGCCACCCAAGTTGGAGCCCAAGTGGGAGGGACCGTTTGTTGTCCACAAGGTCTATCCCAATGGCGCATACTCCCTAGCGACTATGGATGGTGAGCGTGTCACTCCTCCCACCAACGCTAGGTTCCTCAAGCAATACTTTGCCTGAGTGTTCATTCGTCCCGCATGACGCTAAACTGCACTTCGTCCCGCATGACGCTAAACTGCACTTCGTCCCGCATGACGCTAAACTGCACTTCGTCCCTCATGACGCTAAACTGCACTTCGTCCTGCATGACGTTAAACTGCACCACGTCCCGCACGACGTTAAACTGCATACGTCCAAGCTGCACGACGTTAAACTGCCCAGCGTATCGTCCGCGCTGCAAGACATTAAACTGCCAAGTGCTCCGTCCAACATGACGTTAAACTGTACATCGTCCGGCATGACGTAAAACTGCCCCTCAAGAACTACGTGCGGCTTGATTCCCATCCTTATGGGATACGTAGGACCGCCTGAACCTTCATGTTTCAGGCCCAGCCCCATCCTTCGGGAATTTCCATCCCATCTCGGGCCCTTGGCCCAGTTGCCCCCGGGTGTGCGGCGTATGGTGTGAGTGCGGGGCTATGCCCTCATTCACGTCGGTTTGCTCGTCACGTTGTACGCCCCCCCACGTTTGGGGATGCCTTCTGCTCCCCCCTTCTTTTCCCCTCATCGTCCTGCATGACGTTAAACTGCACTTCAAGAACTACGTATGGCTTGATTCCCATCCTTATGGGATACGTAGGACCGCCTGGACATTCATGTTTCAGGCCCAGCCCCATTTCCCGGGAATCTCTATCCCGCGTTGGGCCTCTGGCCCCAGTTCCCCTCTTTTTTGTGCGAGGCGTATCGCGTGAGCGGGGGATTATGTCCTCATTCACGTCGGTCTACTGGCCGCGCCGTACGCCTCCCCCCGTGTGTGGGACTACCTCACACCCCTCATCGTCCTGCATGACGTTAAACTGCCTCTCAAGAACTACGTATGGCTTGATTCCCATCCTTATGGGATACGTAGGACCGCCTGGACGCTTGTGTTTCAGGTCCAGCCCCGTCCCTTGGTTGATCACGGGAATCTGCCCTCTTTTGGTTGCTCTCAGGGTGAGTCCTCCGACCCTTTCCGGAGATCTGTTAACATGTTTTGGGTACTTCGGTCTATGACTCGTAGTGTCAGATTCAATCCCGACAAGTCCTGTGTTGCTTGTCAGGCCTCGCGCTTCCTCTTATTCGAGCCTTCACTCAAAGGGATCCTCGTTAGCGGTTTGGGTACGATGCCTCAGTGCTCTCCCACCGCTCCGGGTCGATTTACCGGCGGGTCTTGGGCCGCAAATCGATATGAATCCTGCGATTGAGCGGTTGATGCTCGTTTGCTTGCCCCGTCTTAGGCTGACGCGATCGGATGTTGTGTTGCGAATGCGTCAGCAACATCCTTGATCGCCATGTCAGCACCTTCAGGCTCTGAACATTGGTTGCGCAGTCCTCATCACACTCCGCCTTTATGCGTTGTAGTGGAATCTGGACACTCTTTTCATATTGACCTTCAGTACACCTTTACACGTTAGGCAGACCAACCAAGGTAATGATATCGTTCGAGGCTCCCATGATCTGAGCACCAAGGATATATGCGGATGTTCTCCCCAAGGGCCATGCGTAGCTGGACCCTCGTCCCCATAAGGAGGGAGGAGTCGCTCAAACAATCGCGTTCTGAGCCCAGTATGCCTGGAGGCTAGCATCTCTGCCCCTCGGGTGATGGACATACGCAGGCCCCTATCCCAAGACTCTTCTCCTGGAATCGTGCGTGACCGCAAGGCTGGGTATGCTCCCACCTCCGCCGTGTCCGCCGTACCGCGGTAAGCGGATTCCTCCATGGTCCGAACCACACTACCTTAAACTGTGTTGTCTGGTCCGAACCACACGACCTTAAACTGTGTTGTCTGGTCCGAACCACACGACCTTAAACTGTGTTGTCTGGTCCTACCACACGACCGTAAACTGTGATCGTCTTGGCCGCCCGACGAGAAAACGGCACTGCATCGTGATGTTCCCCTCAGGGGACACTCATGTTGGGCGCTGGTTAATAACCACGCCATTCATCAATGCCTTCCATGGCTTGATTATTGTGGCGACGCCAGAGATTTCTCAATCACAGGCATGTCGCCGCACAAAGAAAAACCATTCATCTTTAAGGACAAACAAGAAATATCAAATGCCGCTCCTTCTGTGTGCGAGGGTCAGACCCGCACTCTTCCCCGCGCTGGTGCCCGATTGTGTTGCGCCGCGCTTCAAGAACTACGTGCGGCTTGATTCCCATCCTTATGGGATACTTAGGAACGCCCGGATGTTTGAAACTTCGGGTCCAGCCCCCCACCTCTTAGAGATTCCCCCTTCTCTGGGGAATCCGCCACCTTCAGGTCACCCTCAAGGCGCGTTCCCCGACCCCTTGCAGTGGTCCACCGGTGTCAAGAGTAATCTGGTTTATTGCCAGGAGGGTCAGGATCCTCTTGGTCAGGTTTCCTCCGCTTTTCAGGCTTCGTGCTCCCTTTCATTCGGACCCATCGTCTACGCCCTGGGTGGAGCCCCCGTGAACGGTTCGGACACAATGCCTCAGTGCTCTCCCACCGACTCGGGCTGGTACCCCCAATGGCCTCGGGCAGCAAATCGATATGAATCCTGCGATTGAGCGGTCGATGCTCGTTTGCTGCCTCATTCCACCAACGGTTAGTGCGATGTTGATGCTGCTTTTCCGCCACGGTCGGCAGTACTCTCATATCGTCACGCCGGTGCTCCCGGTCCTCGAGTGAATGGCCGCATGATTCACATTTCCCACCTCCCATTCTGACCAGGCGAAACCTCGGCACTCTCGACACTATCCCTCAGTGCATCTTCGCATATCCAGGGGATTTGACCAGATGCGGCGTACTTTGAGGTATTTATGGTCCGAGCTCTAAGACCTTAAACTAAGATCTCTCTTTATGGTCCGAGCTCTAAGACCTTAAACTAAGATCTCTCCTTATGGTCCGAGCTCTAAGACCTTAAACTAAGATCTCTCTTTATGGTCCGAGCTCTAAGACCTTAAACTAAGATCTCTCCTTATGGTCCGAGCTCTAAGACCTTAAACTAAGATCTAGCCCTTATGGTCCGAGCTCTAAGACCTTAAACTAAGATCTAGCCCTTATGGTCCGAGCTCTAAGACCTTAAACTAAGATCTCTCTTTATGGTCCGAGCTCTAAGACCTTAAACTAAGATCTCTCTTTATGGTCCGAGCTCTAAGACCTTAAACTAAGATCTCTCTTTATGGTCCGAGCTCTAAGACCTTAAACTAAGATCTCTCTTTATGGTCCGAGCTCTAAGACCTTAAACTAAGATCTATCCTTATGGTCCGAGCTCTAAGACCTTAAACTAAGACCTAGCCCTTATGGTCCGAGCTCTAAGACCTTAAACTAAGATCTACCCTTATGGTCCGAGCTCTACGACCTTAAACTAAGATCTCCCCCAAATGGGATTCTACGTCCTGCATGACGTTAAACTGCACTCTCAGAACTACGTGTGGCTTGATCTCCAGCCTGATGGAGTACGTAGGAACGCCCGGGCATTCCGACTCGGGTCCAGCCTCAGGGATCGTTAAGTCCCGCCCCTCCTCGTCGCCGGCCGTCTGGCCTGACTTCGGGTAGAGTGGTGCAGTTGTGATATTCTCCCCGATTCAGCTCGGGATGCCCCACTGCAATGGTGGGAAGCGACAGTTTCCTCGTCAGAGAGGTGCTGTCTGAGAATTGAGGTGACTCACGGCCAGATTAGTGCATCCGCCTAATACGTTTTCCCCACGGTGGCGCAATTTTGAGAGCGTTGGATTCTGTCCGAACAAATCGTCACTTCGCCCCACGCTTCGCATGCCCTGTTGATCTGGATTTTCCACCCTTGTGTCTGAAGGAACCCCAAAGCGGTATTCATGATGACATGTGGTCCGCCTCCTGCAATATGAATGATGGCCTTTTTCGGTCCGTCTATTGCAGTTGTTATGGTCGATCCACTGTCCGCCTACCGTCTTGGGCATTTCCTGGAAGGCCGACCGTTGTGGATGTCTGGATTCGGGACACGCGATTCACCCTTTCTCATTTCCCTATGTTCGGATAAAATCTCAACGCCCCTAGCATTGTCCCGCTCGTGTGTTGGAACAGGTTGGGGGAATGGTACATTGATTAGGTCTGAGGTCCCCTTTCCTAGGAATGACCTCCCTCTTTTCTCCAGAAATCCAGGCCCAATTATGGATGCCTGATGCTTGGTTAACACTCCCGCAAGACAGTGAATTGTGGTTGAGCATGTTAAACCAAAAGATGCAGATAAATATATTGATTCATACAGATGGATCAAAGTAGCGGAAGCAAATGTTTTGGGAATGGAAAAACAAAGCCCTTAGGGATTAGCGTGCTGAATGAGTCTTTCTAATGCCGCTACCCTTTGGCTGGTGGCCTCCAGAGCTGCTTCTCGCTCTCTGCGTGCCCTCTCTTCGTCGGCGGTCGCAGCACGCAGTTCGTCGATTCTGGCCTGTGCACGCTCCCGCTCGACCTGAATTGTGACCATCTGTTGGCCCGCCTCCGTCAGCTGTACTTGGGCGTCAACCAGCTGAGCTGCTAGTTGCTCCACAAGCTCGGTACACGTCGCGACGAAGGCCTCCTTCTCTGCCGCCTGCCCTTCGAGGCGCCGGACTTCCTGCTCCGCCGCGAGGAGCGCCCGCGTGCTCTCCGACATGTCCCGACTTTGTGTGACGTCGGCACGCCGGCAGCTCTCGCGCATCTTTTCGGCCATGAAATCACGGACCGTTAGATGGAGGCGTTGAGCATCAGCTCCCCCGGCACACAGGAAGCGCAGCCAGGTCTGAAGTGATCCCATGCGCCCCAGCCACTCCGATGGGTCTCGCTTGAGGAAGCGCTGGATGCACTTCCACCCCCTACGGCGCGTTATCCGGCTCTCCTCGACCGCCTCCGTGTCTGAGTCGTCCATCTCCTCGGGATCGGCAGGCCGGTAGGCAGGGAAGGCAGCCAGCAGGTCTGCTGCAGGGTCCGCCCCTGGGAGGTCCTCACGAGGGATAGGTTCCCCAACATCCGGGCGACCTTCTTCTCTCTCCCCAGTGGCGCTGACACCCTCGTCAGCCCCCAACCTCTCTCCGATGTCAGCACCGCCGATGTCCGGAGCCCCTTGATCAGCAGTTGGTGGGGCCGGCTCGGTTTGGGAAGTCTGTTCCGGAGCAGGCGGCATGTCCACCACTGGTCCGCTCGTAGATGGCCCGGGTTCGGCAACCCGACGAGCCTCCAATGTTGAGATCACTGCGCGGGGCATGCCATGGTTAGTCACGGATCCTCAACGGCAAGCACCAGCAGTAAAGTAGGGAGACTTACGGGAGTTCGGAGCGTCATCTTCCGCTACCCCGGTCGCCGCAGGAACGGTTGCAGCAGGGGACCCCTTAGCGCTTGTCAATTCGATGATGGGTGTCTGCCCCCCGCCTTGTCCTGCTGGCGCCCCTCCTACTCCCGCTGAGGATGCCTGACCAACATCCGTGCGCTCCTGAGAAAGATGGAGAAATGGGTTAGAAGCTGCATAAGAGAGTGGATGAAGCAGATTGAGTAGGGATAGAAGCGGACCTCGAGGAGCTCAGTGACATCAACGTTGTCAGAGCCGGCCACCTCGCCGCTCTCCCGTGGGCTCCCCTGATGGGATCTTCCCTCGGAGCCTTCATCCTCCCCCATTTCCTCCTCTTCTTCGGAGTCGTTGCTACTGTCGTCTTCTTCCGGCGGCATCTGTTCCGGAGCGGGCTCGAGACCGAGCATCACCTTCACCAGAAGGGATGGCTCCGCGCGCTGACCACGTTGGCGCGCGTACTCGTCCATGGCCGTCAGATACGCATACTGCCGGTTGAAGTCCACCCTGTCGGCAATGTGGAGGCGCCCGACCTCTGGCAGATGGATTCCTTCTCTGAGAATCTTTCGCCAGATGGCGTCGGTCCCCAGTGACTGCCGCAGGGTCATCCAGGCCGACCACAGCGCCGGGAAGACTGCATCGTGGGAGGGTTCGAGCAGACGTCTCACCTGCTTCCCGGGCCGCTCTTCGACCGCCGCATGTGCCCCCTCTCTGGGCGCCGAGGTCGTAGCGGCAGCCTGCGATGTGCCCGCCGCCGGAGTCCCTGCCCGCGCCGGCTCCGCTGCTTGGCGCGCCTTCGTTCTCCCCCGTGTGGCGGCGCCTCGCCTCCTTCCTTGACGCCCGGTCTCCGCACGGGTAGCCTCGAGCCGCCGAACTAGCTTCCGCAAGAGCCCCTCGGGGTACGCGATGGCCCAGTGTTCGGCGTACTCGGTTGCCAAGCCTGCGTCAACTCCGGTAGGAGGGAGAGTGATGACGTCGCCAGATCCGAAAGCGGAAAACATCAGCCACATCTGGCGAAGGACGCCAGGGTTCGTCTCCTCCCGGACAGCAGTGAATACCCTATTCGGCATCCGTTGAAGGCACCCGAACTGCCTGGCGAAACGGGTCGGCACGTAAGGCTCGCAGATCACCTTCCCGTCGATCCGAACCACGAGCACCCCGCCCCGCATGTTCAGGAAGTACTCATGCTGCTCCAGCGGACCCTGCCCGTTGTCGATCATTTGGCCAACGGGAGTGGGGAACGGACTGAAGTTGAAGTTGGCATGATTGCCAATCCGGATCCGCACGCCCTCCTCACTTAGGGTCATCGGAGCGACCCCCGCGATGTTCAGCAGGGAGGGTCGCAGGCCGTTGCCCGGAGGAATGATGGCGTTCGGAAACGTGTACCCACCGAGGTGAGCAGCCACCCAGCCGTGGAAGAACTGAAAGGGCCCACAGATCCTTCGTGGCGACCCCCCTCGTGAGATGCGTCCCAGGATGGCATACAGCCTCGCCAGCACTGGGACCCCGAGGTTGTATCTCTTGTTGGCGGCCATAGCGCCCGCCACCGCCAGTGTCGCCGGGCGAACGCCCATTCTCGCGTCCCGCACTGGCAGGAGCCACCCACTCAGAAAGGCGGCCAGGAACGCCGCGTACCGGACATTTGGGTCCCGGTCCTCGATGACGCGGTACCCCCATGAGCGGTAATCGCCCGTCTCCAGGACCCGCCAGTACGACCCGTTCCGGCTCCTCTGAGCTGCGGTCGGGCACCGCTTCCCCCTGCCTGGCATCTTGACCGCCGGGTCATGCTCCAAGAACTGGCCGAACCATTCCTTGTAGGCTATGTCCTTCTGGAAGTCTTTGATCCCGAGCCGCTGCGTAGCCAGGTCAAGCAGATGCCAGGTCAGGATGGGAGTCCGTGACCTGTCCTCCCAGATGTTCTTCGGTGGCAGGAACTCATCGTATTGGTAGCCCTCCAGCGGGATACCTCCGATGCAGTGGATGTCCCAGAGGCCGATGCCGACCTCCCCATGGTGAAGATGGAAGGTGTTGGTATCCGGAGACCATCGGGTGAACAGCTCCGGCCCGAGCTCGGACTGCTGGTAGAAGTGGAACTGCGACGTCCACACCGCCTCGAACAGGCCGATGTACCGCAGCTCCTTTGCGAAGTGATCGCAAGTGTGGCGTACCCAGAACGCCCAGGCCCACTCGCTGGTGAAGTTTCCCCCAGACCGCAAGTCCCAGTCCTTCAGCCAGCCCTTGGTGTCGTCCGTGACGCTCTGGCGATATATGCTCGAGTAGAGGGCTGGAGAATTCTCCGCAGTAGGCTCACCCCCATCAATGGTTCGCGTCCTCGGGTTCAGGACATAGACATCCAAGTGTCTGGTCTCCCTGGAAGGATGCCCATTGTTGGTGATGTTATAGCGGAGAAGCTCGTCCTCCCGGGTCACCCAGGTCCGCGGCGCATCAATCTCGAACCCTGGCACCGGAACCTCATCTAGGATGCCGAAGTTCCAGAGCGGCAGGTTGTCCGACAGTGGATATGTCTTCTGGGCCGGCGTCAGTAAGTCAAACAAGGATTGATTGTTGGAAACAATCTCCTTGGCTCCGTAAACCTCCTCGTTCGTCGCCATCTCAGCCCTGCGAGTGGCGGCATCCCCCTCATTTCCTCTGTGCGCGTGGCCATCTCAGAAGTTTCGGGAGTCGTGCGGGTTAAGGGATGAAGCGTGCGGGATCGGACGAGGCTGGTAGAGAAGTTTGAAGGTTGGCGCGCAATCCAAGTAGGCGGCGCGCAATTGGGAAGACTGTCGCGCAAAGTTCCGGGTTTTCGCGCAAAGACAGGCGAAATCCGGACGGTTTTGCGCGACGAGCGGGCGAATTCCGCGCCGGAAAGGGCAATTCCGCGCACGAGAGCAGAGATGCTTATCGCGCGGAAGGCCAGTGTACGGCACGGAGGGACCCAGTGCCCCTATTTATAGGCGAGGCCGGGGTCCGCGCCGTGCGGAAAGCGCTTTGCGCGACCGCAGCGGCGAATTTCGCGACCGGCGCCCCTTTTTGCGCGCCTAAGTCCCGCGCCGCCCAGGACTTCGGCATTCCGGCGTCTCCCTCGGAACCCGATCGTTGCGACCTCTCGCCGATCAGATTCCGAGGGGGGGCTTTTGTAGACGCCGGAAAAGTCCGTTGTTCCCAAACGAAGCTCCGGATGCGGAAAGCGAGGTCATATTTGGAGTCGGAAGAATGTTTCGGAGGGCCCGGAGGCCTTGCGCGGAATTTCAGAGGTCTGCGCGCAAAGATGATGATCCGCGCGCAAAACCCCCGGGATGCGCGGAACTCCCTTGCGCGCCGTGCCCGATTCCGCGCCCGCGAGGAGAATTCCGCGCTCGCGCCTTGGATTCCGCGCCCGGGGTTGCCTATAAATACTAGGCGACCCCCAACGTTTCAAAGGTTGCTGGAAGTCGAACGGTCTCCCGCGCGCGCAATTCAACCCCTTCCGCGCGCAATGCCGATCTTCAGGTAACCTCCTTTCTTTCGCGCAATAGAGCCTTGGGGTCCGCCTTCGCGCGCAATCCCCTTGGCTCCTTCCCTTTGAATAAATTTCAACCCGAAGGCCTTTGCGCGCAAAAGAAGCCTCTTGCGCGCAATTGCCCCCGGGTGCGCGCAATCCAACCCGATTGCGCGCACCCCCCATCTTCAAAGTGGCCATTCGTTAGAGAATGAGCCGTTGCCCCCGCGCGCTACCCGAAGCCCGGTGCGCGCAATCCCAATCATCCGCGCGCAAAGCGCTGGCCCAATTGCGCGCCAGCCCGCCATTTTGCGCGCCGATCCGCGGTTTTGCGCGCAAAGCTCCTCTTTTGCGCGCAATCCGCCAGGGTCGCCTCCCTTGACCCCCTGCGGGTACCCGCCTGCGTGGCGCTCGATGATCCTCATCCTGGGTGCCCGCACCGTGCGCTGTCTTCCCATGCAGCCTTCCAGGCTCGTGCGAAGTGACACGGACCCGTCGGCGGCAATCAATCGTCCAGCATGACGTTAAACTGCACATTCGTCCTGCATGACGTTAAACTGCACATATGTCCAGCATGACGCTAAACTGCACTACGTCCGAGCTACAAGACGTTAAACTGTTCAGCATTTGTCCTGCATGACGCTAAACTGCACCACGTCCTGCACGACGTTAAACTGTATACGTCCAGGCTGCACGACGTTAAACTGCCTAGCCCCCATCGTCCGCGCTGCAAGACGTTAAACTGCCAAGTGTTTCGTCCTCAACACACGACGTTAAACTGTACTTCGTCCGGCAAGACGTTAAACCGTCCGCATCATTCGATCCCGTGCTTCGCACGCAGGGTCTCCCCCGGTTTGGACGTGGCCCCCACCCGCTCGTCTCTGCAGGGATGTCGGGATTGTCCCCCTTTTGGGACGATTTAATGGGAGTGGCTTTTCCCTACGGGGGCAGGGTATTATAAACCCCTAGTTTCTCGTGGGAGGCTGCACATGTGTATCTCCATTGCGCCTCCCCACTGTCGAAGCCAGTAGAGGGTGTGACTGGGATCGAGGTGTCTTCTGCTTTCGGTCCAAGTCCCTTCCAACTGAGTTTTGTCGCATCCGGGCTGCCTCAAGTGCGTAAGTCCTGACAGAATGAACTACGTGGACTTTGATCCCTGTCTTCTATACAGGGTACGTAGGAAGCCTCCCTGAGGTCCAAGCCCGCCACCTGGTCGTCCCGGTCGTATTTACGTCGGTTCGTCCATTAGTGGACCCCTCCAGGGTTCACGCTTGCGTCGATTCACCTATGAATCCGCCCCTGTGGGAGACTGCCCGTGTGTATCTCCACTGTGCCTCCCCACAGCCCCTTTTTCCATTTCTCCTTTTATCGTCCAACATGACGTGAAACTGTGATCCACCCGGCCGTTCCACCCCCCTCTGTGCGAGGTGGTCCGGTTCAATCCTCCGCCCGGCGGCCTAGACCTCTTCGTGAGTCGGCTTGCCGACGTCCAGCATGACGTTAAACTGTATACCCGAACTACGTTGACTTTGATCCGTGCTAACGCGCGGTACGTAGGAAGCCTCTACGGGGTCCAAGCTCTTCACTCCATCATCCATCCTGATCCTTACCCGGGCCGCCACATCCCGGTGGGGTCATGCCACTTCACTCCACTCCACATCATTTGGGAAGCCGCCCATGTGCTGGCCCCAGCGTCGGAGGTTCCCCGCAAGGGGTTCTGTCATCCGATCCACTTTTCGTGTTGATCGGTCCGATGCCGTCCCCGCTGGACGTTAAACTCGCGGCATACCCCGTGTTAAACATGGGAAGCTGAGGAAAACCTCAGGTGACACAGTTCCCCGCACCTAGTACGGGATGCCTCAGGCCATCATGCCTTCGAGAAGCCCTATTAGGGACGGAAGACAGACGTGCAGAGCCGCAGTGCTACGACACGCCCCCAGCACCCCGAGCCACCCGGCCTTCTCACCGCAGGTTGCTGCCCCGACCAGACTCCTTGGAGCGTCCGGGCGGAAGCAGCGTAATTAACCGGTGTCCATGAAGATATGGCGCCGGGAACGAGATTCACGAACATTCTTAAGTCTATGAGGGAGACCCGAATTAGGCGACGAGTTCCGAGGAGACGTCCAAGGAAGGAGGAGCCGACATCCCATCATCCCGGTTTCGATCAAGGAGCAGACGCCCCTGAATAAGGGATGAATGCCGCCCGCCCTTGGAAAGCGGGACTGCGGAACCACAAGCCGCGCGCCCATCCCCTCGGGTTGACGGGTGCACGCGCGAACGCGTCCTGGCGGAACAGCGTAACCCGACGCACATCCGCACCGAAACAAAGATAAATTCGACTATAAATATTCATTAGAAATAAAAAAATATATTTCATACATAATGGTGTTTTATTTATAATTTTTAGACATTAAATAATTTAATTAATTTATGACACAATTATGATGCAGTAGTTATCTTATTAATGAAATATTGACATAATTGATGTTATAAATACCCAAATAAATGTAATTTGAGACTTTTTATGAATTAAAATAATTTTATAGGTTAATATGACATGTTAGTATGGATTTAGTTAACTTTTTTCGAAATAATCATTCTGTTAGAATTTTCAAAAAAATCAATTACCCAATAGTGTCAAAATTGACATAAAATAGTTTTTTAAAAAAATATTATTTTATTAATTGTTATTTTATTTCTAAAAATCTAAGGTTTGGAAAAATGACTTATATAAGGTTATATATATTAATAATAAACAACTTGGGGTTCGTTTGGCTTGTTATATTAAGTTTATTAACCTTATAGTGTAAGAAAACAAGAAGACACGGTAAAAGAAAAATTATTTAACTTAAAGTTAAATCTAAATGATAAGGTTAAAATAGTAACCTAAACTTGTCCAAATTCTATTGTATGAGAGGATTTTGACCCATAACCATCTTATCTTAGAAATAAATCAATTTATAGCTATTAAAAACTGAATATTACTTTATAATAAAATAATATTTTGAGTTTTTCTAAAGGTTCCCCTCTCCTCCCTTATAAAAGGACACCTCCTACCTCTCTTCCTCACACCACTTTGAGCCTTCAAGCTTGGACAAAACCTGAAAATTTCTCTTTTCCACTTCCCTAGAAACATCCTAGAGGTTCTGGTATTCTTCAAAGACCAATCTTAGTGCCATAAGAGGAGGTTTCAAAAAGGCGTGTCGAAAGAAGAGGTAATATCCGTTACCGATTATTTCAACTTTATTTCTTATTCTACCTATTCTTATTTAGTTGTTTCATTATGAAGTAATAACATAAGTATAAATAATATACTGATATGTTATTATAAGTATGAAACAACCCTATTTCACCATCTATCCATCCTACGGAAAACGAAATCACCGCACGTGCGTACGTACGGAATACCGTCTCCACGCCGTGGTGTAATCTATTTTCGACCACCGCCTTACTTGGATGGGTATAATGGTGTAAATAAATAACTACTGCAAAGTGATATTGATTCTGAAATATTATACATACACTTCAATTCAATTCCATTATCATGGGAATGATATCATCGCTCATGCGTACGTATGGACTACCGTCTCCACGACGCGATGAGATTCATTCTCCATGTTAACCATTCATGAATGATTATAAAGTATATACAATAAGTAATCATGAAATATATGACATAATAATGATTCTGGATTTATGTGTATATATATTTATGTCATCTACTTAATTTCATTCAATTCAATAAGGAAACGAAAACAACGTTCATGCGTACGTACGACCTACCGTCTCCATGAACGGTGTATTTCATTCCTTTTATTGATCTATAATATATATGTATATGATGAATATATATGTATATGATGAATATATATTATATATAAATCATGTTTTATATTATGGAATTATGTAAATCAGGATATAAGTAATAATATCAAGAACGACAAGTTGAAACACATACGATAAATGAAACGATTTTACCCAAAATGCTCTTTAACATGGAATTTACAAAGGAACGGGTAATATAAAGTCATAAGTGAACCATATATGATATCATAAAAATGAATATGATTCTGTAATAATTCAATGAAATTATTTAAATCATTACACAGGAGGTTCGGATACATACGAAGCATATCAGACATAAGGTAAGGGATAACTATTCCAATCTCGTTCTTATCCAAGATTGTTTATTCGTAAGTATTTTCTAGGGTTATGTTTATTATCCATGTCCATATGTTCTCAAAATGTTTTCATAAAATGTTTACTTTACTTCCATGTATTTTTAAAGACATTTTTACCCTTTTCTAACTTTTACCACATCGTATGGAAGGAATATTTCCTTTGTTTACCATACGAGGTACTTTTTTACTTTTCCGAAAAAAGTACAAGGAGAATGTTTTTTTTAAACTTATACGGCATGAAAGGATTTTTACGGTTTTATAAAGCCTTATTTTCATGAAGCTTCCTCCAAAATATTTCATGACTATTTTCAAAAAAATATCTTCCTTTTAAAATTTCATGACGTTTTGTGAAAAGAAATTGATTTTGAAGAAGAAAGGATATTTTTCTCAAGAATTCATTTCAAGTGTTTTATCAAAACCATTTTCCATCTAAGATGACATTATTTCAAATGTGTATGTCTCAAGTATAATGTCTCTATGATTTACATGGTTTCTCTTTTCTTATTATGAAATTATATCCATTTCTTTTATATGGATTATGTGATGATGGGATGATGTTTATGAAACCCATTTTATTTATTGGGTTATTATGAATGATGTATGTTTATTTTGTGGCACAAGTAAGAATGATTTAATTATGAGATGGGTGGGACCTATATCTCCCTCTAATTCATTGGGTAAAGATTTATATCTCATGAGATAGACATGACCGGAACGGTAAGTTAATCCGGTTCAGTGTTACAGGACTGAAACGAGGAGTGAACTCAATTCAGAAAGGGACTTTGTCCACTAAGATGGTCTTGGCAGCAATGCCTTGGCTAGTATGGAAATCATAATATGTGCTGAATGGTTTCCACAATTACATGTTTTATTCCCATTATATTTTATCAGGGTTTATGTTCCATTATGATATATGCCTTACGTACTTCCACGATTTATGTCTTTGCTCAAGATTTTGATGTTTAAATTTCATGTTCAAGTTTTTTGCTTTCAAATGTTTATGGATTGTTTTATGTTCTCTATGATTTCCCTTAATGAGAATTTGAGCTCACCCTTTTTATGGTTTATTTTCCCCAGGAAATAAAGAAAGGTTTTAGGTAAGGAAACAAAAAGGGGAAGATCGTTATGGGAGTTGTTGAAGATCTTTCAATAGGATTAGAAGATTATATTCCGAGTTTCCAAAGACACTAAAATGTTACGGTCCTTGTGTGTCTGTTTTTGTTATGTATTAAGTATTCCGCAAAAGTAATTTATTGTCCATGTACGTCAAGCTTCGGGTCTCTACACCTTTCTATGAAATGAGGGTGATCACATCTTGATCTGGACCGGCTCAGTCAGGCCAGTCAGAATATTCCAAAGGGATCGCTTCCCAAAAGGGATCCCAACGCCACTGATGGTGTGTCAAATAGACACAGATTTGTCAGTTAGAGGAATTTCTTTATTCAGGGACCAGTTGGGTCTGGACCTGGTCCAACTCGGTCAGACCGACCTGACACAATGGGACCCGGGGTCCACCTGACCCCGCTCGAGTCCAACCCACTATGGGTCAGCCTAGTTTACTGGGTCCGGACTGTCGGGGTCTGTCCGTTTCGGTTTGCAGGCCCGGGCCGTGGTTGGCCCGACCTGTCAGGTGGGGCTCGGCCCACACACATTGTCCCACTGGGTTGCGGGTCCGTCCTGGCCTATTGGGCCATGGATCTGGCCCACTGGGATGCGGGTCCGGCCTACTAGGCGGGTCTGGTCCACTGGGTGGGTCCAGCCCACTCAGTTGGCCCGCGTCCACCTCAGTCTACCAGAATGTGGACCATTTTCCCCAGCTGGCCCTTTCGGCCAGCTGGTGGGGCACTGCCCCATCGCATAATGGTCAACTATTTCGGCCGACCGAGGGTCCGCCAACCTAGTACGGCATGAGGGCCACATTGTTCTCCACCCATCACAGCCTTGATCCATGGCCTCCTCCAGTGGCACACGACGACACGCTGGTCCGCCTTCCTCCACGGCCGGCTGGTGCCAGATGTTGCTATCCACCGCGACTACATGTCGCGGCCCCCTTGTCCAGCAGCAGGCCACTGCCTCCTTCGATGCCAGCTGAGCCGACTGCCATCTCCACCCACCACAGCTATGGCTACGACCTTCTTTATCGGTGATGCACGACGACACATTTTTATCTCCTCCGCGTTCAGTCATTTCCATCCACCGCTGTTACCCTCCATCCCAAGTTTTCGTCCAACCCAAACATTGCAGGCGAAGGACAAGCCAATTATAAAAAAAAGGGTGGAGGTTCCAATCTTTGTTTGTTTGGACCGTGCCCTCAATGTTAACCTGATATCAAGAGGGTGGTAAAAGATTTATTAACTCTTGAAATTAAACAAGAATAAACCCTATAAAGATACCCCTCAACAACCTCCTGCAAAAACAAATGAATCGTGGATCAACCCGTTAGTCGGTTGATCTACGTTCTTCATATTATTCAAGAATGGGGAAGAGGAAATCATTTAAAATGAGTAAACAAATAAACCCCCTACCTCGAATTGTCGGAGAAACGCCCACGCTTGAAGGTGGTTCGGTGTTCTTCATTCCCACAACAGGCTTCCAACGACACCACTCGTACATCATTTTCCGGTTCATTGTTCGGTTTCAACCATCACCTCTCATTGGGATCGGCTCCATCCTCTAAGGTTTTGGCGTCATGGCACTCCTTCAGCACTTCGTTGCTTGGCTAAGCTGTGCCGATACCCCCCCCCAAGATCCATATATATAGGATAAGGGGAGGGTAAGTAACAACATGAGGAATTAATGGTGGCTCATAAATTAGGAACCTTCCTAATTCCCCAATGATGTCATTACTTAGGATTGGCAGGTCAATCCATTTATTGGATTGACACATTGTTGGCCCCACACTCTGGTTTTCCGTTGAAGGATATGAATGAAAAATAAAATAATAAAATTATTTTATTTAATTTCTTTTAAAAAAGGCACAAAACTGAACTTTTTCTCCAGACCTACTGTAGTCAAAGTAAAGTCTCCCTTAAGCGAATCTTGGTGCTTCAGATTCAACTGTTCCCTCATATTTTTAATCCAAGCACCAGTTCAAAAGTTAGAAAACTCCACCCGCACGTTTACTAATAATATCTTAAAAAAGTTTATTAAATTAATAGAATTCACCCTCAACCCACGTCAGTCAGGGTTAGGCTCCACCTAAGGAGAAAACTCCCCAAAGTACTCAACGGTACTCTCATATTTTCAATCCGAGCTACCGTTTAGAAGTTATGGATTTTACAATAAAATAATTGTCACTTAATTATTTTATTTACGGCCAAAAACTAACTTTCATTGGTGGCTCACGCCAACCAATGTTATTATCTTCCTAAATAAATTATACCATCATGAGTTCAGCGGTGATCTCAAATTTTTAATCTGAGTTACCATTCGTGATTTACAAGCATTTGAAAAATAAAATAAATTTATTTTATTATTTTATTTACGGTTATTCCATTTTCTTGTCTTCACACAGGAGGCCTACGCCGACTAAACTTAAGTCACTCCTAGGGTAAAACCACCATTCTGAACACAACGGTGCCCTCAGATTTCTGATATGGGCAATCTTTTAAGAGTTATTACATTTTTTCAGGAAAACTGTTTACGCGCGCTAATTAAAGCTTAACAAAACTTCGACAGATCATCTTGGGCACTCTACGCCTCGGAATCATGCTCCATTAGATTTATCGGTCTTGAAATAATTCCATATAATTAAAAAAATTATATATAAATTCTGGGACATTACATTCTATCCATCCTATGAAAAACAAAATCACCACGCGTGCGTACGTAAAACCTACCATCACCACACTGTGGTGTAATCTTTTTTCATCACTACTTTATTTAGATGGGTATAATTATGAATATAATGGATATAAATAATAAATATAACATGATATTTGTTTTTTATAATTAATATAAAATAAAATTCTTTATCCTTTTTACCATTAAGGGAATTATATTTTCGCTTGTTCGTACGTACGACCTACCATCTCCACGATGCGATAAGATTCATTATTCACATTAACCATTAAAGAATGATTGTAAAAAATATATATGATGAGTGAATATAATATTTATTAAATTAATATAATTATGGATATGATGAAAATATATCCTATGCATAAGAAATCAGACTTACATGACAAAATAAACATAAGAAAATGAAGCAATTAACAACCGAAACAATGGTAATAATGAAATATTATTAACAAAATGATATAATAGGATCATATAAGATATCATAAATATATATATAGTTTTTATATAATTTAATAATATGATTTAAACATTATACATGAAGTTAACTCTCCCTCGACTAAAGGAAATTACATGGTAATGGTTAACTTCATAATTTCATTATTATCCAAGATTGGTTTATGTAAGTATTTACTAGGATATATTTATCATCCATGTCCATGTTTCTTAAAAATGTATTTAAAAATATTCTTACTATTCTTCTAAAAAATTTGAAGTCATTTTTACCATTTTTTGAATTTTTATAAAATGTTTTGAAAGGAATATTTTTGTCATTTTCCAAATTAGGTACTTTATGACCTTTTCAACAAAATACAAAAGGAATGTTATTTTTTAACTTATAAGTATTAATTAAAACTTCCTTTAAAATATTTTAAGATTATTTTCACTAAAAAATCTCTTAAAATTTCACACTCCTTTTAAAATAAATTCAATATAAAAAGAGTTATTTCTCTCAAGAAATATTTAATGATTTTATTAGATTGTTTTCATCAATGAAAACATCCTTTGTTGGATTTTATGATTAGTTAAGGTTGATTTCTTATGATACAATCCACCTTATTATATTGAATGGTTTATGATATTTATAATAGTGGATGTTTTATTTTTATAACATTCATGGTTTATGATTAATGTATTAACATTTCGTGTTCTAGTTTTAATACGAAGGTTTATGTTAGTTATGTTTCACCCTTTTCATATAAGGAATTAATTGGACTTAGTAAGTGATAGGAGAGGACTGATATAGACCCTTGATGCATCAGTAGGTCTCATGAGACAAACTAGTTTGGTTTTTTAATCATTAATGTATGGTGTCTTCACTGAATCCTTTATGGTATATTTATTATCTCCAACATTATGCATTCCCTCATTATAAGATTATTTATTTCTATTATATGTGATTATTAGACCAGTAGAATATTCATGTGAATGTTTATATAGAATTATTTGATTTATTCTTTCTATATTATGATCAATATTATGTTAAAGTGGCTTATATTTTAATTATACACCATGCCTTAAGGTTTATGCTTATTTACTCATAATAGCTTCTGTTGTACTATAATTCCCCAAACATTTTATAGTATGCTTCTATTAAATAAATTCTATTCATCATTGTGTTCCTTTTAAACAACACTAGGTTATTTAGGAGATAGTCAAAACCTATCCATTAAATATAAATTTTCCACTTCTATGTTTTAAATTTTGAAAAATGGTCATCTAGAGTTGTGATCAGTAAGTCATTTGAAGTCTGATAGAACAAACTTGATTTTGGTGAATAGTAACATACCCTTATGAATAGTAATATGAATAGTAATATGACCCTTATGAATAGTAAATAATAATATCATTTTATTTTCTTAAGGTAATAAGATAATGAGATCTTAATTAGTTTTCAATGAGAAATAAAACTAATTGCACCTTTAAGATTGTTATTTTTCGAGTTAACTGTGAATTTATTTAAAAATTAAACTAAAAATACTTATAAAATTATTTTAAAAAAAAAGGACTTTATTTTTGAATTATACATGTTGAAAAATGGTTAGGGTAAATTTTTGGGATCATTCTAAGATATATGAATTTTTCAGGAATAGTAAAAATACAGTTTTGAGTTTTCGGGTATTTAATGACATCATAATGATATAATAATTAAATATAAAAGTATGGTAGACTTATGTATAGTAACTTATGAAATGAGGTTTCCCAAGTGGCTAAAACCATGGGAAAATACCATGGGAAAGCCCATGGTTTGGCAAAAACCACTAATGAGGTGTCCCTTGGAAATTATTAAAAAATTGCCCCTCCTTTTCTATAAATACCCACTCATCCATTCATTTTATTTCATTATAAATCCTTCATCCTAAAATATATGGGGGTTTTTCCTCTCTAAGAGTCCTCCCAAGGTGTTACTAAGCCCCAAAGGTCCCATCCTTCAAGATCTAGGAGTTATTCTACAAGGTAAGGGAATCCTTCATTCTCTTCTTTAAGTCAACACTTCTTTTATGTTAGCTATTTGAAATTCCTTTCTCATATGTTGGGGTTTGATTTTAGTTATATTTATTAATGTCCTTTTGATTTTAATATTATGAGATACCCTTTTGTTCTAATCATTTGATTTTATGAAATTTTAAGCGACGCCGTTAGGCTGCCGAATTTTCATAAGGGATCTCTCAACTTTTCTTTTATTTTCAAGATCATCTCTTTTCTTTTTCTATTCTCACCTCCTCTATCCAAATGACCATGATAAACTACAGTATCATCTATATAATGGAATTATATCATGTTAATGGAATAACCATCATCAATATTCTTACTCCCTCTTTTTATTTTTATAAGCGAAATCAACGTCCATGAGGTTCCAATTTATAACCTTTGCGAACGACACAGCTTTGTTCTAGACTTTCTCCTTCAATACTGGTCATGAAAAAAATTTAATGATTGAACCAAATCATAATATATTTATTTAATCTCATTAATGTTCTATAATCTTTACACACTCATAATATGGAATAATAATATAAAATGAGTTCACTGTATACAAAACTGACAAGCTAAATCCAAGCATTTATCAAAAACTTTTATCTAATGATTCATCCTAAAATATATAACCTATAATAATTATAAGATCATTTATATGTATTTAATTTCACTAATAATATATATTAACAACTCTGGATATTTATCAACATTTCCAATGAACTTACATTCATGAAATCAAGTAAATGAATCATGAAAACCAAGGAAGAAAATGCTTCCAAAACAATAAAATTGAACCTCTTAAACCCATTAAAAGGGACATGAATGAACCTAATAAGGTTATAATATATCAATTACATGTATATTATGTTCTTTAATTATTAATTAATAAATATAAATTTGATTATTCAGGTCATTAAAACAAATTAAGAAAAAACTCGAGCAAAAGGTAAGGGGTTTCTCATCTCACATTCATTTCTGTGAGATCTTCATTGTTCACCAATTATTCCTTGTATGTGGTATATGTGTACTGCCCTTTGATATATAATAACATTATTCTCTTTATATTCATGTTATTTAATGTTTCATTTGATCTTCATTAAGTTCTGGTCATATGATTCGACTGATTACATTGTGGTAAGGGACTTCGTCTCAACTACCTTTTCGTTGTGACTAACTTTGTATTGTGCACCTAATAATCCTTATGTGGTTTAGCTACTGCCCATTTGAGATCACTATTCATTTGAAATTGTATTTATATTAAATATCCATAATCCCATTCCATGTATATGTTTTTTGTATAAACCGTATAACATTTTACATACGGTGTTTATTTGGAAAGTTATTTTAATTATGGAAATTTTGATGAATCCGTATACTCTACTCTATATGGATATTGAAAAGGAATATTGATCTTGTATTGAATAAATGTATAAATAATTATTTTTAAATGAAGTGGTGGGTGGGGCCTGCTATATCCCCTCGATGCATCGGTAGGTCTCATGAGACAAATTAGTTGGCGATAAACCCTTCGAGTTTGTTTCCAAAAATCAGACGGCTTTCTACCCATAGAACTAAACCATTTTTACAGTATTATGGTTTCATGTGCCAGATACATGACGTACAGTTAGTAAGAATTGTCTTTATTCATTATCATTTATTATTACTATCCATGAGGTTTTCACTATGACAAAATCTATGCATGCAGTTTCATTCTCAATTTATTAATGGCATTAGTTTTTCATTTATTCACTGTGCCATATTTATTATGTCATATTGATTATGATTCACTTATTATTGTACTCATGCTTCCGATATTAGTAACCCTTAATGAGCATCTGAGCTCACCCCTTTCATTGTTTACTTTCAACAGGTGACAAAGAGGAGATCATATATTGAGTTCTTGTGGATGGATCTTTTAGTTTTCGTTATGTTTTGTATTTTGTAAACTTTTCCAATGTAATTTGAGTAACATCTATGTATCTAGTTTCTTCAAGACTACTAAACTGATCGTTCCTTCGGGATTTTCATTCCTTCTAACCATGCCAATATCACAAGTAATGCACCGACTCCAACCTAGAGGGGTCGAGGTGTTACAGTTGGTATCAGAGGAAGTTTAGTAGAAAACTTGGAACATAGAGTAAGAAATGTATAGTAGGGAAAAATCCCTAAGGTAATATTTGAGGATAGAAATAAAATAACGTCCTGGTATTTTGGTAAGGAATGGATTATGTGGATATTTTAAGCAATATGTCCCTGTCTGGATACGAGTAGGTAGTGGTGGCTCTGGCACAGATGTATCTAGGGGTAAAACCTGAAAACACCGCTTTGAGCTAGACCCGAACGGGAACTGGTGCACGGAAATGGGCCTTGATGCACTCTTGGTTACAACACTCCCTGGAGATATTCTTAGGATTATTCAAATTTTCTTTACAAGACATTATGTAGGAGTTAATGTAAATTCTTCCTCATAGGAATCATGTTTATAAGATTAGCTATGCACAGAATTTCAATCTACGTTGAGTGATTTTATATTTGAGATTCATAAACTAATCTAGTATATCCCATTATTTAGAAATGGAGTCTAATGGAAGAAGGGGAATAAATAATCGTGGGAAATATAGGGATCTCCCTACTAAGAAAGTCAACATAGTCAACATTGGAGCAGATCAGATCATGAACATATTGGGAAAACTTACTCAAGTTGTAACAAATAACCATTCCACACCTATGTTGGATCGTTTCATGCGGCAGAAGCTGCCAACTTTTAGCGGGACTACTAATCCAGTGGTTTCTAAGCAATGGATCAAGTCCCTTGAAAAGATATTCATGGCGTTAAGATGGAATGAAAATGAAAAGGTAGTACTGGAAGTATATTTTCTCAAGGGAGATGCTGATCAATGGCGGTCCTTGATTCAAAATACCATGGAGGAAGAAGAAATAGAAGATATGGAATGGAGTAATTTTAAGGAAATATTCTTAGAAAAAATTTCCCTCGTGATCAATGAACCTAAATTAATATGAAGTTCCTTGGATTAAAACAAAGGGAAGAATAAAGTGTTGCAGAGTATGATGCTACCTTCACAAGGCTGGCTAGGTATGTCGTAGATTACATATGTGACTTGGCCGACAAGGTTGATCATTTCTTTGAAGGTCTTAAGACAAGTCTTTGAAGGGAACTGGATTATCAATCATTTTCATCATATGATGAAATTGTATCAAGTGCCATCAAAATAGAGAAAGAATTTTCTAGATCAATTTTTTTCAAAAGAAACCAAGATAAGAAGTGGTACTATGATAACAACGAAAAATGAGAAGCACCAAAGAAGAGCAAGGGAATGAATAGATTCTCATTATGAGATAACTGTGGAAAGAATCATCTCGGGAAATGCTTGAAAGGCATGAGAGTCTTCTATAACTACAGAGAAAAGGGTCATCAATCTGGTGAATGCAAGGGGAAGAAACAATTCAATGATATTCAATGCTACAATTGCAGAGAGATGGGACACTATGAAAATGAGTGTCCTAAGTTCCAAGGAAACATGCCTCAGAAAAATCCAAGAGAGCAAGGGAGAGCCTATGCGATTACAACTGTGGAGGTTGAAGTTCCTAGTGATGTGGTGGCAGGTACTTTAATTGTTTCCTCAAACTTACCCAACACTTTATTTGATTTTGGATCATCACATTCATTTATATCCTCTCAGTTTGCCATGAAAATTAGATATATCCAATTTGATTTAATAGATTTTTTAGTCAAAACTCCCATGAGATGTATCATTGCAACAAAGGAATGTCGACTAGTCCCCCTCCAAACACCAAAATGTTATCTATTTTCTAACCTTATCATCATACCAATAACTAAATTTGATATAATTCTTGGTATGGATTGGCTGCCAAATTATGATGCGAAGATTTACTATAAGAAGAAGGAAGTTACTATTTTTGAAAATGGTGTAGAATCCCTTGTCTTTAGGGCAAAAACTTCTCCACCTGATTCTTATCTAGAACCACCCCCTAGTATCTCTACTGAATGCAATACTTGGAGAAGAAGATAAACCAATATCTATGGGATAGGAAATAAATCTTCAAGTTGAAGATGTTCACATAGTGAAAGAGTACATTGATGTATTTCCAGAGGATTTACTTGGACATCCTCCAGAGCGGGAAGTTGAGTTCTTTATTGATTTAATTCCTAATGCAAGAACTATATCAAAGACTCCATATATAATGGACACTGTGGAATTAGTATAGCTAAAGAAACAACTAGAGTATTTTAGTGAAAAAGGATTTATTCGACCTAGTGTTTCTCCATGGGGATCCCCTATCCTCTTTGTCAAGAAGAAAGATGGATCCATGAGGCTTTGCATTGATTACAGGGAAATCAATGCTATTACAATAAAGAATAAGTATCCTCTACCTCAGATTGATGATTTATTTGACCAACTTCAGGGAGATCAATAAATTTCGAATATTGACCTTCGATCCTGATATCATCAGTTGCATGTGAGGAAGGAAGATATTCCTAAGACAGCATTTCGGACCAGGTATGGGCATTACGAGTTTACAGTGATGCCTTTTGGACTGAAAAATGCACCCTCTGTTTTCATGGATTTAATGAATAGAGTTTTCAAGGAATATTTTGATAACTTTGCTGTGGTATTATTGATGATATCCTCATATGCTCAAAAATCTATGAAGACCATGAGAATCACTTACGGTTTATTCTAAGAACTCTTAGAAGAAATAAATTATATGGTAAGTTTAGAAAGTGAAAATTATGGATTTAGTAAATTTCTTTTCTAGGTCATATTGTCTCTAAGGATGGAATCCTAGTTGATCCTATGAAGATAAAGGCAATCCAAGATTGGCCCATGCCAACAAACATAACTGAGGTACACAATTTTATTGGCTTAGCAGGTTATTATCGACGTTTCATTCAGAATTTTTCCTAACTGGATAATCCGCTAACCAAGCTCACACATAAAAGAGTTAAGTTTTTTTGGAGAAAAGAATGTACAGAATGATTTGATGAATTGAAAAGAATATTGGTCAATGCTCCAATTTTGACTCTTCCATCTGGAAGTGATGGACTGGGTTGTGTCCTTATGAAAAATGATAAAGTTATTACTTATGCATCAAGAAAATTGAAGACTCAGGAGAAAAATTATCCAACTCATGATCTTGAGTTAGTAACTATAGTATTTTCTCTGAAAATATGGAGGCATTATCTCTACGGAGAGATGTGAGATTTATACAGACCACAAGAGTTTGAAATATATTTTCACAAAAAAAGAACTCAACATGAGAAAAAGAAGATGGCTCAAGTTACTCAAAGATTATGATTGTTCAATACACTACCACCCAGGAAAGGAAAATAAGGTGGTAGATGCATTAAGCACGAAATATCATGGCCTTCTGACTCAAATGAGGATTGAAAGAGATCCTATGTTCATGGATCTACTAAATATGGATGTGGGAATTGTTAAGGAAGGGGAAACATAACTCCTCTTTCAAATGATTGATAAACCATATTTACTAGAGAAGATAAAAATTTCTCAATCTGATGATGAGAATCTTCACAAGAAAATTAATGCAGTTAAGGATAGGAGACTGACTGACTTCGTGCAGGAGTTATGAAGTTTGGGAAGAGGTTATTCCTTCCATCAGTACCTGAGCTAAAAAGAGAACTATTAAATGATACTCATAGATCAAATTTCTCTATACACCTGAGTAGCACCAAAATGTATATAGATCTGAAGGAATATTTTTGGTGGGATAATATGAAATGAGAAATTGCGGACTACGTGTCAAGGTGTTTAGTTTTTGAACAAGTGAAGGCGGAGAGACAATATCCCAAAGGAGTGATGAAACCACTATCTATTCCTATGTGTAAGTGGGATAACATTACGATGTATTTTGTCACCGGACTACCGAGGACACCTAGAAGGAATGATGCAATATGGGTAATTGTTGATCGTCTCACTAAAAACAACTCATTTCCTTTCAATAAGAGAGGATTTACCACTTCAACTCCTGGAAATACTTTATATTAATGAAGTTGTGAGACTTTATGGTGCACCTCTATCAATTTTCTCTGATCGAGATCCTCGGTTTACGTCAAAATTTTGGAAAAGTATCCAGAAGGTTTTGAATACTGAGCTTCATATGAGTACCGCATATCACCCCCAAAATGACAGACAATCTGAAATGACTATTCAAACTCTAGAAGATATACTGAGGTCATGTTCTCTTGACTTCCAAGGTATGTGGGATCAATACTTTCCTTTGGTGGAATTTTCATACAAAAATAGTTTCCATTCTAGTATTCAAATGGCTCCATATGAAGTATTATATGGAAAGAGATGTTGAACTCCAACTTGTTGGGATGAAGTTGGTGAGAGGAAAATTATAGGCCCAAAACTTATTGAAGAGACCATGACAAAGGTGAAGAAAATACAAGCCCATATTAAAGTATCCCAGAGTAGACAGAAGATTTATCCTGAGAACCGGAGAAAGGACTTGAAATTTCAAGTGGGAGATCATGTATTTCTAAAAGTATCTCCATGGAAGGGTGTCTTAAGGTTCGGTAAGAAAGGGAAACTAAGACTTAGGTACATCAGACCATTTGAAATTTTGGGAAGAATCAGAGCTGTAGCTTACCGTTTAACGATGCCGCCAAATCTATCCAGAGTTCATGATGTGTTCCACATATCATTGTTATATAAGTACATGCCAAACCCAATGCATGTACTCACATATGAAGAAATAGAACTAGAACCTGATTTATCATACTGTGAAAATACTATCAGGATTCTTGACACAAGAGAGCAAGAATTGAGAAATCAAAGAACTTGTCTAGTAAAGGTTCTTTGGAGAAATCAGAATATGGAGGAAGAAACATGGGAACTAGAGGATTTCATGAAGAAGACCCACCCACAACTTTTTGGAGGGCTTTATTCATAAAATTTCGAGGACAAAATTTTTGGAGGAGGGAATAATATAACACCCCATACATTTTATGGTATGATTTAATTAAATAAATTCTATTCATCATTGTGTTCCTTTGAAACAACACTAGGTTATTTAGGATATAGTCAAAACCTAGCCATTAAATATAAATTTTCCACTTATATGTTTTGAATTTTGAAAAATGGTCATTTAGTGTTGTGATGAGTAAGTCATTTGGAGTCTGATAAAACAAAATTGATTTCTGGTAAATAGTAACACACCCTTATGAATAGTAATATGAATAGTAATATGAATAGTAATATGACCCTTATGAATAGGAAATAATATTATTATTTTATTTTCTTAAGGAAATAAGATAATGAGATCTTAATTAGTTTTTCAATGAGAAATAAAACTAATTGCACCTTTAAGATTGTTATTTTTCAAATTAACTGTAACTTTATTTAAAAATTAAATTAAAAATACTTAGAAAATTATTTACAAAAAATTGAGTTTATTTTTGAATTCTACATGCTGTAAAATGGTTAGGGTAAATGTTTGGGATAATTCTAAAATATATGAAATTTTCATGAATAGTAAAAATACAGTTTTGAGTTTTTGGTAGTTTAATGAAATCATAATGATGTAATAATTAAATATAAAAGTATGGTCTACTTGTGTATAGTAAATTATGACATGAGGTGTCCCAAGTGGATAAAACCATGGGCAAATACCATGGGCAAACCCATGGTTTGGCAAAAACCACTAATGAGGTGTCCCTTTGAAATTATTAAAAAATACCTCTTTTTTCTATAAATACCCACTCATCCATTCGTTTTCTTTCATTATAAATCCCTCATTATCGAAGATCTGGTGGTTTTTCCACTCTAGGTGTCCTCCCAAGGTTCCCCTAATCCCCCAAGGTCCCATCCTTCTAGATCTAGGAGTTATTCTACAAGGTAAGGGAATCCTTCATTCTCTTCTTTAAGTCGACACTTCTTTTATGTTAGCTATTTGAAATTCCTTTCTCATATGTTGGGGTTTGATTTTATTTATACTTCCGACTGTACTTTTTATTTCAATATTATGAGATACCCTTTTGTTCTCATCATTTGATTTTATGAAATTTTAAGCGACGTCATTAGGCTGCCGAATTTTCATAAGGGATCTCTCAAATTTTCTTTTATTTTCAAAATCATCTCTTTTCTTTTTCTCTTCTCACCTACTTTGTCCAAATGACCATGATAAACTCCAATATAATCTATATACTGTAATTATATAATGTGAATGGAATAACCATCCTCAATATTCTTACTCCCCCTTTTTATTTTTATAAGCGAAATCAACGTCCATGAGGTTCCAATTTATAACCTTTGTGGACGACAGAGTTTTGTTCTACACTTTCTCCTTCATTACTGGTCATGAAGCCATTTTAATAGTTGAACCAAATAATAATATATTTATTTAATCTCATTAATGTTCTGTAATCTTTACACACTCATAATATGGAATAATAATACAAAACGAGTTCATTGTATACAAAACTGACAAGCTAAATCCAAGCATTTATCAAAAACTGTTAACTAATGATTTATCCTCAAATATATAACCTATAATCATTAATAATCATTTATATCTCTTTAATTTCACTAATAATATATATTAACAACTCTTTATATTTATCCACATTTCAAATGAACTTCCATTCATGAAATCAAGTAAACGAATCATGAAAACCAAGGAAGAAAATGATTCCAAAACAATAAAATTGAACCTCTTAAACCCATTAAAAGGGCCATGAATGAACCTAATAAGGTTATAATAAATCAATTACATGTATAGAAGGTTCTTTAATTATTAATTAATAAATATAAATTTGATTATTCAGGTCATTAAAACAAACTAAGAACAAACTCGAGCAAAAGGTAAGGGGTTTCTCATCTCACATTCATTTTTGTGAGATTTTCATTGTTCGCCACTTATTCCTTGTATGTGGTATATGTGTAATGAAATTTAATATATAATAAAATTATTCTCTTTATATTCATGGTATTTAATGTTTCATTTGATCTTCATTAAGTTCTGTTCATATGATTCGACTGATTACATTGTGGTTAGAGACTTCGTCTCAACTACCTTTTCGTTGTGACTAACTTTGTGTTGTACACCAAATAATACTTATGTGGTTTACCTACTGACCATTTGAGATAACTATTAATTTTAAATTTTATTTAAATTAAATATCCATAATCTCATTCCTTGGATATGTTTGTTGTCTAAACCATATACCATTTTACATACGGTGTTTATTTGGAAAGTTATTTTAATTATGGAAATTTTGATGAATCTGTATACTCTACTCTATACAGATATTGAGAAGGCATATTGATATTGTATTGAATCAATGTATATAGAATTATTTGGACATGCAGTGGTGGGTGGGGACCTCTATATCCCCTCGATGCATCGGTAGGTCTCATGAGACAAATTAGTTGGCGACAAATCCTTCGAGTTTGTTTCCAAAAATCAAACGGGCTTCTACCCATAGAACTAAAACGTTTTATGGTATTATGGTTTCAAGTGACAGATACATGACTTCCAGTTAATAAGAATTCTCTTTATTCATTATCATTTATTATTACTATCCATGAGGTTTTCACTATGACAAAATCTATGGATGCAGTTTCATTATCAGTTTATTAATGGCATTAGTTTTTCATTTATTCACTATGTAATATTTATTATGTCAGATTGATTATGATTCACTTCTTATTATTGTACTCATGCTTCTATTATTTGTAACCCTTACTGAGCATTTGAGCTCACCGCTTTCATTGTTTACTTTCAACAGGTGACAAATAAGAGATCATATATTGAGTTCTTGTGGATGAAACTTTTAGTTTTCGTTATGTGTTGTATTTTGTAAACTTTTACAATGTAATTTGAGTAACATCTATGTATCTAGTTTCTTCAATACTACTAAACTGATCATTCCTTCGGGATTTTCATTCCTTATAACCATGCCAATATCACAAGTAATACACTGTCTCTAAACTAGAGGGGTCATGGTGTTGCAGTTGGTATCAGAGTAAGTTTAGTAGAAAACTTGGAAACTAGAGTCAGAAATGTATAGTAGGGAACAAATTCCTAAGGTAATATTTGAGGATAAACATACAAGAACGTCCTATTATTTTGGTAAGGAATGTATTATGTGGATATTTTAAGCAATACGTCCCTATCTGGATACGAGTTGGTAGAGGCGGCTCTGGCATAGATGTATCTAGGGGTAAAACCAAAAAACATCTCTTTGAGATAGACTCGAATGGAAACTGGTGCACGAAAATGGGCCTTGATGCACTCTTGGTTACAACACTCCTAGGGGATATGCTTAGGATAATTCACATTTTCTTTACAAGCCATTATGAAGGAATTAATGTAAATTTTTCCTCAGAGGAACCATGTTTATAAGATTATCTATGCATATAATTTCAATCTATGTTGAGTGATTTTCTATTTGAGATTCATAAACTAATATAGTGTATACCATTATTTAGAAATGCCGTCTAATGGAATAAGGGGAATCAATACTCGTGGGAAAGGTATAGATCTCCCTACTGAGAAAGTCAACACAATCAATATTGGAGCAGATCAGATTATGACCATATTGGGAAAATTTACTCAAGTTGTAACGAATAACCATTCCACACCTGTGTTGGATTGTTTCATGCAGAAGAAGCCCCCATATTTCAGCGGGACTACTAATCTAGTGGTTGCTGAGCAATGGATCAAATCCCTTGAAAAGATATTCCTAGTGTTAATATGAAATGAAAATGAAAAGGTAGTACTGGAAGTATATTGTCTCAAGGGAGACGCTGATCAATGGTGGTCCCTGATTCAAAATACCACGGAGGAAGAAGAAATAGATGATATGGAATGGAGGACTTTTAATGAAATATTTTTCAAAAAATATTTCCCTCGTGAGCAATGAACCAAAATGAAGAGGAAGTTTCTTGGATTAAAACAAAGGGAAGAAGATAGTGTTGAAATGTATGAGGCTACCTTCACAAGGCTATCCGGGTATGTTCTAGATTACGTACGTGACTCGACAGACAAGTTTGATCATTTCTTTGAAGGTCTTAAGCCAAGTCTTCGAAGGGAACTGGCTTCTCAATCATTTTCATCATATAATGAAATTGTATCAAGTGCCATCAAAACAGAGAGGAAATTTTCTATATCAAATTTTTTCAAAGGAAACCAAGATAAGAAGTGGTACTCTGATAACAAAGGAAAAGGAGAAGCACCAAAGAAGAGTAAGGGAATGAATAGTTTCCCATTATGCGAGAACTGTGGAAAGAATCATCCTGGGAAATTATTGAAAGGCATGGGAGTCTGCTATAACTGCAGGGAAAAGGGTCATCAATCTGGTGAATGCAAGGGGAAGAAACAATTCAATGATATTCAATGATACAATTGCAGAGATATGGGACACTATGAAAATGAGTGTCCTAACCTCCAAGAAAACATGCCTCAGAAAAAGTCAAGTGAGAAAGGGAGAGCCTATGCGATTACAACCATGGAGGTTGAAGTTCCTAGTGACATGGTGGTAGGTACTTTAATTGTTTTTTCAAACTTAGCCAACACTTTATTTGATTATGAATCATCACATTCATTTATATCCTCTTAGTTTTCCAAGAAAATTAGATATGTCCAGTTTTATTTAATAAATGAGTTGTCATTCAAAACTCCAATGGGATGTATCATTGCATCAAAGGCATGTCGACCAGTCCCCCTTCAGACACCAAAATGTGCTCTAGTTGCTAACCTTATCATCATAACAAAGACTAAATTTGATATAATTCTTGGTATGGATTGGATATCAAATTATGATGCGAATATTTACTATAAGAATAAGGAAGTTACTATTTTTGAAAATGGTGTAGAATCCCTTGTCTTTAGGGAAGAAACTTCGCCACCTGATTCGTATCTAGAACCACCCCAAGTATATCTAATTAACACAATACTTGGAGAAGAAAATAAAGCAATATCTATGGGAGAGGAAAGAAATATTCACATTGAAGATGTGCACATAGTGAAAGAGTACATTGATGTATTTCCAGAGGATTTACCTGGACATCCTCTAGAGCGGTAAGTTGAGTTCTCTATTGATTTAATTCCTGATGAAAGACCTATATCAAAAACTCCCTATAGAATTGCCACTATGGAATTAGTAGATCTAAATAAACAACTAGAGGATTTGAGTGAAAATGGATTTATTCAACCTAGTGTTTCTCCATGGGGAGACCCTATCCTCCTTTTCAAGAAGAAAGATGGATCCATGAGGCTTTGCATTGATTATAGGGAAATCAATGCTATTACAATAAAGAATAAGTATCCTCTACCCCAGATTGATGATTTATTTGACCAAATTCATGGAGATCAATACTTTTTGAATATTGAACTTCGATCCAGATATCATCATTTGTGTGTAAGGAAAGAAGATATTCCTAAGACAACATTTCGGACCAGGTATGGGCATTATGAGTTTACAGTGATGCCTTTTGGACTGACAAATGAACCCTCTGTTTTCATGGATTTAATGAATAGAGTTTTCAAGGAATATTTTGATAACTTTGTTGTGGTATTAATCAATGATATCCACATATACTCAAAAATATATGAAGACCATGAGAATCACTTACGGGTTATTTTGAGAACTCTTAGAAGAAATAAATTATATGGGAAGTTTAGCAAGTGCGAATTATACCTTCAGTCAATTTATTTTCTGGGCCATATTGTCTCTAAGGATGGAATCCTAGTTGATCCTGAGAATATAAAGGAAATACAAGATTGGACCATGCCAACAAACATAACTGAGGTACGCAGTTTTATTGGCTTAGCAGGTTATTATCAACATTTCGTTTAGAATTTTGCCTGACTGGCTAATCCACTAACCAATCTCACACGTAAAGGAGTTAAGTTTGTGTGGAAAAAATAATGTACATAATTCTTCGATGAATTGAAAAGAATATTGTTCAATACTCCAATTTTGACTCTTCCATCTAGAAGTGATGGATTTGTAATATACAATCATGCGTCAAAGAATGGACTGGGTTGCGTCCTTATGAAAAACGATAAATTTATTGCTTATGCATCAAGACAGTTGAAGACTCATGAGAAAAATTATCCAACTTCTGATCTTGAGTTAGCAACTATAATCTTTGCTCTGAAAATATAGAGGCATTGTCTCTATGGAGATAGATGTGAGATTTATACGGGCCACAAGAGTTTGAAATATATTTTTACCCAAAAATAACTAAACATGAGGTAAATAATATGGCTCTAGTTACTCAAAGATTATGATTGTTCAATACACTACCACCTAGGAAAGACGAATAAGGCGTCAGATGCATTAAGCACGAAAGATCATGGCCTTCTAACTCAAATGAGGATTGAAAGAGATCCTATGTTCATGGATCTACTGAAGATGGATGTGGGAGTTGTTAAGGAATGAGAAACATCACTCCTCTTTCAAATGATTTCTAAACCATCTTTACTAGAGAAGATAAAAATTTCTCAATCTGATGATGAGAATATACACAAGAAAATTAATGCATTTAAGGATGGGAGACTGGATGAATTCGTATAGGAGTTCTGAAGTTTGGGAAGAGGTTATGTGTTCCATCAGTTCCTGATCTAAAAAGGGAACTATTAGACGATGCTCATAGCTGAAATTTCTCTATACACTCGGGTAACACCAAGATGTATAGAGATCTGAAGGAATATTTTTGGTGAGATAATATGAAACGAGAAATTGCGAACTACGTGTCAAGGTGTCTAGTTTGTCAACAAGTGAATGCAGAGAGACAACATCCCAAATGAGTGAAGAAACCTCAATCTATTCCTATGTGGAATTGGGATAACATTACGATGGATTTTGTCACCGAACTACCGAGGACACCTAGAAGGAATGATGAAATATGGATAATTGTTGATTGTCTCACTAAAACAACACATTTCCTTCCATTAAGATAGGATTTACCACTTGAGCGCCTGGAAAGAATTGAAATTAATGAAGTTGTGAGACTTCATGGTGCACCTCTATCAATTGTCTCTGATTGAGATCCCCTGTTTACGTCAAAATTCTGGAAAAGTCTCCAGAAGGCTTTGAATACTGAGATTCATATGAGTACCGCATATCACCCCTAAACTAACAGACAATCTGAAAGGACTATTCAAACTCTAGAAGATATACTGAGGTTATGTTATCTTGACTTCCAAGGTATGTGGGATCAATACTAGCCTTTGGTGGAATTTTCATACAACAATAGTTTCCATTCTAGTATTCAAACGGCTCCATATGAAGCATTGTATGGAAAGAGATGTCGAACTCCAACTTGTTGGGATGAAGTTGGTGAGAGGAAACTTATAGGCCCAGAAAATATTGAAGAGACCATGAAAAAGGTGAAGAAAATACAAGACCATATTAAAGTAGCCCAGAGTAGACATAAGAGTTATGCTGACAACCAGAGAAAGGACTAGGAATTTCAAGTGGGAGATCATGTATTTCTAAAAGTATCTCTGTGGAAGGGGGTCTTAAGGTTCGATAAGAAAGGGAAACAGAGCCCCAGGTACATCAGACCATTTAAAATTTTGGGAAGAATCGGAGCTGTAGGTTACCGTTTAGCGATGCCACCAAATCTCTCTAGAGTTCATGATGTGTTCCATGTATCATTGTTTAAGAAGTACATGTCAGACCCAACGCATGTACTCACATATGAAGAAATAGAACTAGAACCTGATTTATCATACTGTGAAAAGCCTATCAGGATTATTGACACAAGGGATAAAGTATTGAGAAATATAACAACTTGTCTAGTAAAGGTTCTTTGTAGAAATCATAATATGGAGGAATCAACATGGGAACCAGAGGATTTCATGAAGAAGAACCACCCACATCTTTTTGGTGGGTTTTATTCATAAAATTTTGAGGAAGAAATTTTTGAAGGAGGGAATAATATAACACCCCAAACATCTTATGGTATGCTTATATTAAATACATTCTATTCATCCCTATTTTCCTTTGAAACAACACTAGGTTATTTATGAGAGTCAAAATCTATCCATTAAATATAAATTTTCCACTTTTATGTTTTTAATTTCAAAAAATGGTCATCTAGAGTTGTGATCAGTAAGTCATTTAGAGTCTGATAGAACAAACTTGATTTTTGGTGAATAGTAACATACCCTTATGAATAGTAATATGAATAGTAATATGACCCTTATTAATAGTAAATAATAATAATATTTTATTTTCTTAAGGAAATAAGATAATGAGATCTTAATTAGTTTTTCAATGAGAAATAAAACTAATTGCACCTTTAAGATTGTTATATTTTGAATTAACTATGACTTTATTTAAAAATTAAATTAAAAATACTTAGAAAATTATTTTCAAAAAATGGAGTTTATTTTTGAATTCTACACGTCAAAAAATGGTTAGGGTGAATTTTTGGGATTATTCTATAATATATGAATTTTTCATGAATAGTAAAAATACACTTTTGAGTTTTCGGTAGTTTAATGACAACATAATGTTGTAATAATTAAATATAAAAGTATTTTCGACTTGGGTATAGTAACTTATGACATGAGGTGTCCTATGTGTATAAAACCATGGAAAAATACCATGGGAAAGCCCATTGTTTTTCAAAAACCACTAATGAGGTGTCCCTTTGAAATTATTAAAACAATTACCTATCTTTTTCTATAAATACCCACTCATAAATTCATTTTATTTCATTAAAAATCCCTCATCCTAGAAGATATGGTGTTTTTTCCTCTCAAGTAGTCCTCCCAAGGTGTCCCTAATCCCCCAAGGTCTCATCCTTCAAGATCTAGGAGTTATTCTACAAGGTAAGGGAATCCTTCATTCTCTTCTTTAAGTCGACACTTCTTTTATGTTAGCTATTTGAAATTCCATTCTCATATGTTGGGGTTTGATTTTATTTATAATTATTACTGTACTTTTGATTTAAATATGATTATATACTCTTTTGTTCTCATCATTTGATTTTATGAAATTTTAAGCGACGGCGTTAGGCTGCCGAATTTTCATAAGAGATCTCTCAACTTTTCTTTTATTTTCAAGATCATCTATTTTCTTTTTCTCTTCTCACCTCCTCTGTAGAAATTACCATGATAAACTCTATTATCATCTATATACTTGAATTATATCATGTTAATGGAATAACCATCATCAATATTATTACACCCACCCCTTTATTTTTATAAGCGAAATCAACGTCCATGAGGTTCCAATTTATAACCTTTGTGGACGACGGAGTTTTGTTCTACACTTTATTCATAATTACTGGTCATGAAACCATTTTAATGGTTGGACCAAATAATAATATATTTATTTCTTCTCATTTATGTTCTTTAATCTTTACACACTCATAATATGGAATAATAATACAAAATGAGTTCATTGTATACAAAACTGACAAGCTAAATCCAAGCATTTATCAAAAACTTTTAACTAATGATTCATCCTCAAATATATAACATATAATCATTATAATATCACTTATATATCTTAAATGTAAATAATAATATATATTATCAACTCTGGATATTTATCCACATTTCAAATGAACTTCCATTCATGAAAGCAAGTAAACGAATCATGAAAACCAAGGAAGAAAATGCTTCCAAAACAATAAAATTGAACCTGTTAAACCCATTAAAAGGGCCATGAATGAGCCTAATAAGGTTATAATAAATAAATTACATGTATAATAGGTTCTTTACTTATTAATTAATAAATATAAATTTTATTATTCAGTTCATTAAAAGAAACTAAGAATAAACTCGAGCAAAAGGTAAGGGGTTTCTCATTTCACTTTCATTTCTGTGAGATTTTCATTGTTTTCCACTTATTCCTTGTATGTGGTATATGTGTACTGAACATTGATATATAATAAAATTATTATATTTATATTCATGTTATTCAATGTTTCATTTTATCTTTATTAAGTTCTGGTCGTATAATTCGACTGATTACATTGTGTCAAGGGACTTCATCTCAACTACCTTTTCATTGTGACTAACTTTGTATTGTGCACCTAATAATCCTTATGTGGTTTACCTGCTAGCCATTTGAGATCACTATTCATTTTACATTTTATTTATATTAAATATCCATAATCTCATTCCATGGATATGTTTGTTGTCTAAATCGTATACCATTTTACATACGGTGTTTATTTGGAAAGTTATTTTAATTATGGAAATTTTGATGAATCTGTATACTCTACTCTATACAGATATTGAAAAGGCATATCTATCTTGTATTGAATCAATGTAAAAAAGAATAATTTGGACATTAAGTGGAGGGTGGGTCCCACTATATCCCCTCGATGCATCGGTAGGTCTCATGATACAAATTAGTTGGTGACAAACCCTTCGAGTTTGTTTCCAAAAATCAGACGGGTTTTTACCCATAGAACTAAACCGTTTTTACGATATTATGGTTTGATGTGCCAGATACATGATGTCCAGTTAATAATCATTCTCTTTATTCATTATTATTTATTGTTACTATCCATGTGGTTTTCACTATGACAAAATCTATGGATGCAGTTTCATTCATAGTTTATTAATGGAATTAGTTTTTCATTTATTCACTATACCATATTTATTATGTCAGTTTGATTATGATTCACTTATTATTGTACTAATTATTCTTCTATTTTTAACCCTTACCGAGCATTTGAGCTCACCCCTTTCATTGTTTACTTTCAACAAGTGACAAAGAGGAGATCATAAATTGAGTTCTTGTGGATAGAGATTTTAGTTTTTGTTATGTGTTGTATTTTGTAAGCTTTTACAATGTCCTTTGAGTAACATATATAAATCTAGTTTCTTCAAGACTACTAAACCGATCGTTCTTTTGGGATTATCATTCCTTATAACAATGTTAATATCACAAGTAATGCACCAGCTTCAGCCTAGTGGGGTCGGGGTGTGATGAAGCTCACATTTTCATATATTTTATACTGTAAATCATTGTTTATAATCTCACCATAGTGTTATTGAATGGGTAATTGTCACATTTTTAGGTTTTAGTGTTACTTTGAGCCTAAATGTGAAAAATGACTAATTCTGGATTTTTGAAGGATTTTTACATAAAGGGTATTTTGGTCATTTCCTGAAAAATATAATTCCAAATTTTCTGATTAAATTTTTTTTGGAATACTCATTTTATTTCCTCCACTTTTTTCTTCTGTAGCAGGAGCTTATTCTGCCATCTAAAGGGCCTAAATATTCATTGAAGTTGAACATTTTTTCGGGCGGACAATGTGGACACCACCAATGTAACGGAACCCAAACGCGGACTAAACAAATCCAAATGAGATGTTTCAACTTGGGATATGATGAGGACATATATTAACAACTCTACAAGAAATTTGGGAAAGTTTGGAAGTCATTAAGGAGTGCATTAAATGACATACTTTTGGAGGAACCATCCTGGAAGCTTCGTCCAGAAACAGAAACCGAGAATGAAAAATTCAGAACTCCTTCATACGGTTTCGAAATTATCCGACATTTTGAGGAGATATGTCCATGATATTTATAAACAACATTCATGAAGGGTGGAACGTGTGAAGAGTTCATTAATGTGGTCTAAAACACGTCAACTTTCGGGGGATGAATTCTGCCTATAAAAGGAGGCCATCACCTCCTCCTCAAATCATCCCATTCTCCATCCATTCCTTCAAGGCACCAAGGAGGAGATATCCACCGAGGGAGGCCGGCTGAAAATATTCCCCCCTTTTCTTTTTATTTTATTTCTTTTCTTTAATTTTAGTTTTTAATTGTAATTTAGAATTCTAATAAATTCATGCATTGTTTTTATTTTTGTGTCCACCGATTCACCCTCTTCTCTTCCTCTCATCTTACCATTGTGAACTATAATACTCATGATCATGAGTAACTAATCCGAGGAATATCCTGAGGGATTAATCATGTTCTTGAACCCAAGACCATGTTTTTAATATTCATTGAGTTAATTCTAAGGATAATTTATAGTTTGTGTAATCCTCATTGTGGTTGTCTAAAGATTAACTTCTTAATCTACAACCATTTTCCCTAGATTGAGGAGGTGGATGGAAGGTGTGCTTGGTGATCGCTAAGTATACTTTTAATTAATAACCGGTGCAGAGTAAGGTGTGCACACATACGATGGAGTGTGTATACTAAGAATATTTGAAACTGGCCAATGAAGGTGCTCCCTGAAAATTCTATCGGGAGAACTTCCTTTCTTCCATAATTCCATTCTGTTTAGCATTTCATGGTAATTTATAATTGAATGTTAGTTTCTTATTATTATTTTCATTTCAATTAATTTATTAAATTCCATTTATTTTATAAAATATAAAACAACAAAAAGAATTAGATTAAGTGAACTAGAATAAGTGATTGAACTGATTTCAATGCTCCTCAAGTGAGACAACCCTGGTCACCCACTATGCTGCATTAGGAAAATAAATTTGCTTTTGCCACGCCCTATGACAGGCGTGCGTCAAAACTGGCACCGTTGCTGGGGAGCTAAGTATTTATTTCGATCACTTTTTCAAAATTCACATTTTTGTAAATATTTTATTTTATTTTCATTAAGAAAAATCTTTAAAAAAAATTCTTTTTTCCACGATGTATTCAAATTCAAATTTTTATGCATGGGAAGATTACTCGCATGTGCAATATCAAGAACCAAAAATTTATTATCGTGATCTAAATGACCGGGTTGAAAGGATTAGTAATAATCTGGATGATTTGGGGAGGAAAATGGAATGGGCATTGGACTATGTTCGTGCATGGATGGAGCAACCCGACCCTAAGCTGGAGAAAAAACCTGAGATAGTGGTGGAAGAAATTTCACCATTAATCATTGAAGAACCATAGGAGGTAAATGTCGTGGTACTTGAAGAATCATTCATCCTCACTCAACCAATTATACCCGAGATAGATGAAAAGGAGGATGACTTTCCTGCTGAGCCAAATGTGGGAGATCAACAAGAATTGGATAAATTCTCGAATGAATGTGAGGAGCTTCTTGATCGCCCCAAGCCTTGCAAAGAAGAAGAGCCAGCACCACTAAAAGAATACCCCACACAATTGTTAGAATTTGAAGTAATGATGGAGGAGACCGACTACCTACCTACATCCAGTTATAATCAACTCCAAGAGCCACTTTCAACTGAAGAAGTGATTGAACTAGAACCAAATCAGGGAGATTATCCTTCCATGAACTCTAATTTTTCTGATATCATTCAATCTGATTTGAGTATCACTCCTTATGACTTTGAATTTTCAGATTCGTTCAATCCTTGTATCACCTTGGAGGAATATGAAGAAGGAGAAATTTCACCTGTTGAGGAACACCTTGATCTCCCTAAGGACATTGATCATATGCTTGAGGAAGTCCAAGAAACGATAACAGTGGATCTGCATGAAGAACCAAATCTATAAGATGCCTACCTTAAAATGGAAGATTTTGAAATTAATATTTCAAATTTAAATTTTGAATATCCCTTTGATTATTCTTTTCATGCAGCACATATGGAGCAACCAATGGATTTTGAAGAACACGTTTCACAAGTAGCAACTGAATAGGAGGAGGATCCATACTTCATCCTACCCCCGCCATGCAAGCTATACCACATTGCGAAGGGGGTGGATCTGGTGTACTCTATACATGGAATTATCCTCACCAAGAACAAAGAACTGCAAGCTGGGAAGAACAATATGCGTTGGTTCATGTCCAAGAATATCCTCCCACCTTCGGATTATGGATAACGGCTGGTACTGCCCTCTGGAGGCAGTAAATGATGTCAGGGCCCACTTGGGGGATCATACCAAGATTTATCCTTTAATTTTTTATAGTAATTTAATTTTCAATATTAAGAATTTAGATTTCAAAATCAGTATTAAGAAATAATATATCATGTGGCCCCCTCACTCTTTTCATTTTGAGCTTAAATGAAATGATCCTTGTTATTAATTGAGTAATTTTTCTTGTGTTGGATCATGAATGCAAAAGGAAGCCCCGAGAATTAGAGGAAGATGACCGAATCATTATTTCAAAATGGAGTTAAATTTTTACGATTATCATTTAAACTCCTTTCATTTTTTTGGTCCAAAATATATTTTTAGCTTTAATGAATATTCTTTTCACTTTTCATACATCAATTGATTTTGAAAGAGTTGAAATGGTTTTTGAAATAATGGATTTTAAATGATTGTTGATATGAATTATTTTCCCTTGAAATGGATTTTCAAGCATTTTAATGAGTTTGACTAATTTTTGAAATCCATGCCCATGAAACACTGACTCAAAATATTTTTTTTCTAATCATGTGAGGTATTCTAAACCACTTTTTCATATTCTTCCTAATACCCACACTTTATTAAGGGAAACTTGAATTTTGTGTGAGAACCAGAATTTGTGAATATTCTATTTCGAAGCTTTGAATTTAATGAAATGTATTTGAAATGATTGAGGCATCTCTTTGGATAGCCACATTTTATCTTGAGACCCACCTTTACATTTATCCTTCGTAAGCCCTTAGATTCCATGAATTTCCTTATAGGTTTAAGCCACATTACAATCCACTTTTTCCTTACCTACCCGCACTTTTAGTATTTTTGAGTGGATATTTCAAGTTTGAGTGTGGGTTAAGGGCCTTTCGTGTGTGTTCATTGGGATGTGTATCATTTATGGGTGGTGCGAGGTGTGTGTCAATACTTTGGGCAGTGGACAATAAGAGAAGTGGGCATGTGTCGTCATTTCATTGTGCTTTATTTGTTTCATCCATTTCTCCTAAAAGAAAGAAAACAAAAAATGGAGATGAGCTTGAATTTCTCATTGTACATTATTTTATGACTCATGTCCCTCCCAAAAAAATCAAGGGCATGAATTTTCATACATTCATTGTATTCAATTTTCAGATCATCGTCCATAAAAAAAGAGAAAAAAGAAAATAAAGTTGTGCCTTTCTGGAACTTTGAAAAAAAAGGAGAACTTAGATGATATAATTCATTATAATAACTTCTTGGCTCATGTACCATATCATTAAAAGGGGTTGGTGTTGTGTTTCACATTTTCAAGTGGGATTGAGTGAGGAATTTTCTGTGTTTTCACTTGATTTAATCATGCATTGTACTTAAAAACCCAACCTCCTCTTTCTAGCCTGGAACATTTTTCCATAATTTTCTCACCAACCCTAAGCCAGAGAATCATTTGAACCATTAATTAAATCCCTCATGATTAAATTCATTTTCATGTTTCATGCTGTGTAGAAATGAGAATGTTCACAAACCTATGGTGATATATGCGATTTTCAAGTATGAGTATAACTCTAGATTCAATTTCTCTTGAGTAAAGAGTGATATAAAATTCAATGTGAGGTAGGTTGTGATTGAGCCATGGATTGATTTATGGGGTTGAAAAAAATTTAATTATTGAAATGAAAATAAGATAGAATTATTATTCATATATGAGACATGATAGAATTCTATTTTGGATAAGATCATTGATATTTTCTCATTTTTTATTATTGTGTGGAATTTGATTTGGATGCAAGATGATTGCCCAGGAGTGCAATGTTTAAGTGTGGGGGAGTGATTAAGCTCACATTTTCATATATTTTATACTGTAAATCATTGTTTATAATCCCACCATAGTGTTATTGAATGGGTAATTGTCACGTTTTTAGATTTTAGTGTTACTTTGAGTCTAAATGTGAAAAATGACTAATTCTGGATTTTTGACAGATTTTTACATCAAGGGTATTTTGGTCATTTCCTGAAAAATATAATTCTAAATTTTCTGATTAAATTTTTTTTATAATCATTATTTTATTTCCTTTACTTTTGTCTTCTGTATCATGAGCTGATTCTGCCATCTATAGGGCCTACAAATTCATTTAAGTTGAACATTTTTCTGGGAGGACAGCGTGGACACCACCAATGTAACGGAACCCAAACGCGGACTAAACAAATCCAAATGAGCTTTTTCCACCTGTGATAGGACGAGGACATATATTAACGACTCTACAAGAAATTTAGGGAAGTTTGGAAGTAATTAAGGAGTCCATTAAATGACATACTTTTGGAGGAACAATCCTGGAAGCTTCATCCAGAAACAGAAGCCGAGAATGAAAAATTCAGAACTCTTTCATAAGGTTTTTAAATTTTCCGAAATATTGAGTATAGATGGAAAAGATATTTATGAACAAAATTAATGAAGGATGGAATGCGTGAATAGTTCATTAATGTGGTGTAAAACGCATCGACTTTAGGGGGTCGAATTCTGCCTATAAAAGGAGGCCATCACCTCCTCCTCAAATCATCTCATTCTCCATCCATTCCTTCAAGGCACCAAGGAGGAGATCTCCACCGAGGGAGGTCGGCCGCAAATATTCCCCCCTTTTCTTTTTATTTTATTTCTTTTCTTTATTTTTATTTTTCAATTGTAATTTATATTTCTAATAAATTCATGCATTGTTTTTATTTTTGTGTCCACCGATTCACCCTCTTCTCTTCCTCTCATCTTACCATTGTGGACTATAATACTCATGATCATGAATAACTAATCCGAGGAATATCCCAAGGGATTAATCATGTTCTTGAACCCAAGACCATGTTTTTAATATTCTTTGAGTTAATTCTAAGGATAATTTATAGTTGGCGTAATCATCAATGTGGTTGTCTAAAGATTAACTTCTTAATCTACAACCATTTTCCCTCAATTGAGGAGGTGGATGGAAGGTGTTATTGGCGATCGCTAAGTATACTTTTCATTCATAACCGTTGTATAGTAAGGTGTGCACACATATGATGGAGTGTGCACACTAAGAATATTTGAAACTGGCCAATGAAGGTGCTCCTTGAAAATTCTATCAGGAGAACTTCCTTTCTTCCATAATTCCATTCTGTTTAGCATTGCATGGTAATTTATAATTGAATGTTAGTTTCCTATTATTATTTTATTTCAATTAATTTATTAAATTCGATTTTATTTATAAAATATAAAATAACAAAAAGAATTAGATTAAGTGAACTAGAATAAGTGATTGAACTGATTTCAATGCTCCTCAAGTGAGACGACCCTGGTCAGCCACTATGCTGCATTAGGAAAATAAATTTGCTTTCCCCACGCCCTACGACAAGCGTGCATTAGGGTGTTACATGTACGCTTACCCTTACCGAGTGTAAGATCCTAACTATTTTTGGATGATATCTCATGATCTTTTAGAGGTATTATTTTGATTCAGTTTTACCATAACTTCTTTGAGTATTTATTTGGGAGCATTTGGGTGAAAAATGAAGAATTTTGGAAGAAAGATACATTTTTCATGGTTTGAGCATGGTTAAAAAAAATTGCAGCTAAAGTGTGAAAGGGTTTCATGGTTTGCGAATGGTTTTAACATAGTTAAACTAAGTGTGAATCATGGTCGCATGGTTTTCACATGGTTAAACTAAGTGTGGAGAACAAGTGTTCAATTTTTTGCATGGTTTGCGCATGGTTAGTACTAATCATTTGACTTTTCCTAGAAAATTGTGCATGCGGAAAATAAAGTTACAAAAATTGATTTTAAATTCTCCCAAACCACCATATTAACCCCCAAATAGACCCTAGATAAACCCTAATAGATTTATATCATTTATGGAGGCTTTTGGGGGGTTTCTTATTATTCTAGACATCTGTTCTTGATGATTTAAAGCCTAGTTCTCATATCTATATCTCTCCAGGTATGTGGTTTATTCCTAATTAATTTCCCATATCTCTTCTTTTCTTCTCCAATTATTTTGGTGGGTTTTATCCTTAGTTTTGTTGGATATAGATCAAGATTTTTTGAATCTATATCTAGTCATTTTGAATCAAGATCTTGATTTTTTTAATCTAGATCTAATCTTTTTGGATCTAGATATAGATTTAAAAGATCTTGTTTCATTTAAATATTGGATCTAGGAATTGAATCAAGATATCTTTCTTCATCTAATTATTGGTCATTCTGTATAGAATTGTGGATTTTCATTGGGAAATTGTTCACCAAAAAAATTAGGAATTGAATCATGATATTGTGTTATGTGGTTGTTCTGGTCAAATTCAGTATATTCATTAGTGATCGTTCTTTGTCCTCGTTCTTCAGGTAGGTTGTCTAAAATTAAAATCTCATTGTCTTGATTACAATTATGTGTATTTAATTATAGAATTTCTATTAGATGTATACAATTTCACTCTTGATTAAATTAATTAATTTGGTGAATTAATTAATTAAAAGACATGTGAAAGTGATATATTTGGATTTTAGATCATAAATAATTAATTACTAAACTAATTATGAGATGTTGATATTATTGAGTTTAGATAATTAATTGTAGAATTAATTATCAAATATTGATGTTATGAATTGAATAATTAATTGGTGAATCAATTATGTGACAATGAAATTGTGATTTGGATAATTATTTATTAAAATTAATTATGGAGTTATTGAGATTGTTGAACATGATTAATTAATTATATAATTAATTAATGGGAATGGTTAAGATTATAAAATTTTTATTTGGTATAATTAATTATTGGATTAATTATGGTGAGTTAGATATCGTTGAAATTGAATAAATATTTTACAAAATAATTATTATTATGTTGAGGTTGTTGAATAGGGATAATTAATTATAGAATTAATTATTGGATATAGTTATGATTATTAAATTGATTGAGATAGAATAATTAATTAAGAAATTAATTGGGGTGGTAAAATTAATGGAGATAGAACAATTAATTGATGAATCAATTGGTAATATTGAATTGTTTGGGATGGAATAAATTAATTAATAAATTAATTAATTAGTGTATTTCAATTATTTAATTATTGAATTAAATAATGGGATTAATTAATTGGTGAATTAATTAATGTGAACAATGATATTATTTAGTTATTGAATTAAATAAATGGATTAATTAATTGATGAATTAATTAATGTGAGTAATGGGATTATTTAATTATTGAATAAAATAAAGGAACTAATTAATTATGAATTAATTAATGGGATGTGACATGGAAAACTAATTGGTGAATTAGTTGAAGGGACCAAATAAGATTAATTAATTATAAATTAATTAATAGTGACATGAGTAATTAATTAGAGAATTATTTAAAGGTGATGAATGTGATTAATTAATTGAGAATTAATTAATGGTATTAACATGGAAAATTAATTAGATAATTAATTAAAGGGTTTTATGGGTTAATTAATTTTAGAATTAATTATGTGATTTTGAGTTTTTAATTAGAGATGATTAATTGTGGAATTATTCACTTGATATTGATTTGTTAATTTGAGGTGATTCATTGTATAATTAAACATGTGATATCGAGTTGTTAATTTAAGATAATTAATTGTAGAATTAATTATGTGATTTTGAGTTATTGATTTGATATAATTAATTATATAATTAATTATGAAACATTGATATCATGAGTGATATAATTAGTTGTGGGATTAATTATGGGATTTTGAGTTTATGGCTATTGATTAAGTAATTGATGAATTAATTAATTTGACTGAGATGATAAATTAATTGTGGAAATTAGTTGAGGGAATTTATGTGATAAATTAATTGTTGAATTAGAGATACAATTGATGTGATTAGTTAATTGTTGAATTGACTAACAGAATTAAAGTAATTAATTGATTTTTGAATAAATTAATGTATTTGATGTGATTAATTAATTATCGAATTAATTAATATTATTGATGTGATTAGTTAATTTTTTAATTAACTAGAGGATTTGATGTGATTAGTCAATTGTTGAATTGATTAGAGGAGTTGATGTGATTAGATAATTGTTGAATTAACTAAAGTAATTGATGTGATTAGTAAATTCTTGAATTAAATAGAGTAATTAATGTGATTAGTTAATTGATGAATTAATAATAGAAATTGATTTGATTAATTAATGGTTGAATTAATTAATTTTATTGTTGTGATTAGTTAATTGTTAAGTTAACTAATGAAATTGTTGTGTTTAACTAACTGTTGAATTAGTAATGGAATTGGTGTGGATAATTAATTATTTAATTTATTATGAATTAAAGAATGGTAACATGGTCATTCTAATGTCTAATGTGAAAATGGTAACATTGTCATTTATAATGAATTAAATTATGGTAACATGGTCATTCAAATTTTGTGATTATATGAATGGTAACATGTTTATTCATTTTTGAAATAAGGATAGTGACATGTTCATCCAAATTTTGTGATTTAATGAATTGTAACATGGTCCTTCATTGTGTAATAAGGATGGTAACATGGTCATCCAAATTGTGTGATTTAATTAATAGTAACACGGTCATTCATTGTGAAATAAGAATGGTAGTAATGGTTTTATGATAGGACATTACCTGGGGAAAATTTTAGGCTCTAGCATGATCCAAAGCTAGTATTGAGGTACTGGTTCCCTCAGGAACCCTAGAATTAATGTGGTCAAATAAGGAATAAAAGATAATGTAATAACTGATTATTTTTCATTATAGTTATTTCTTTATAGAAACACATACTCTTTTTATTGACTTGATTTGTTTTAAACACCATTGGTGGTGGCCTATTGAGTTTTACTCACCCCCTATTCTGGCTAAATGATTGATACCTAAATAGACATTGTGTTTGATGGACAAGTTAAGGGAAAATGACATGAGTTAGATAGGTGATTTGGGATGGATCATGGATGAGGAAACCATACGTGGTTCGGGACCCGCTTCGGAGTTGTTGAATTATTTACTTTTGAGTTTACATTTTGAAAATTGGCATGTACTTAGCATGACATATATATTATTTAGTTTTTATTCTGTATTTCTAGTTTTGTTTATCTTGTGACATTGGTTTTCTATCTAGGTATATATTCTTCTGGTATTTTTTTATTTCTTCTAGTGTATTATGCTGATATAAGAAAAAAAGATGGTATTGTCTCCCCATGATTGATAATAAACCCTCACTGCTATTCGGCAGCCTCTGGAATTCCAAGAGTTGCTACCGAGGTCATGTGACTGGCCAGTTTGGGGCACCATTGCGGGGCACTCAGAAAGGGACGTTACAAAGTATTATAAGAGGTTCAGTTTTCTTTTCTTCCTCTTTTGTATTATTTTTTGGTAAAGGTATATAGGAGACTAGTAAGAGTCGGGGATTGGTTATGAGCTTGTGCATGGAAGTAGCTATTCCATGTATGAGGGAGAACCCATGTACCCAAGATGGGATTGTTGTTATTGTTTTTTGTTATTACAGTTCAATATTATTTCACCTTGAGTGACGCACATGTTGTGTGATGTGATTATTATTGATATTTTATATTTTTTGACTCATATATGTAAATGGAATAATATTTTAGTCTATATGAATCATTATAGTCACTCGGGATTATTTTGTAACATGTATCATTGTAGACATTCACGGGAAAATGGGTTATGGGTAAGTTGTTGAACTTGAACTGTTTTTCCATTCATAAGAAATTTAAATTAAACTGGTTCTTAACATGAAATTGAGAAATATTTTAAAATGGTTCAATATTAAAATAAATAGGTTTCTAAATTATAAAGTTCTAATAATGGGAATGTGTTTACCATTATTAACCAGGACCTAAGTGTAAGATAGTTAAGGGTAGTGATAGTGCCTCTGTTTTGACCATGTGGCTGGAAAGGGGGGAAAGAATTGATATGGTTTTGTGTAAATCCCTCTTGATAATTGAGTTAATGTAGTGAAATAAGAATCCTTTTTTATTTAATTGTCCCTTTATGTGGGTACATTGGGTAGTGAGAATGCCCAAGTCTGAGAAATTGGTTGTGGGTTTTGTGAGATACCATCTGGTTTTAGATCAGTGTTGTAAGATGTTATCAGATAAGTAAGACCAAGACTTTTGATAAGTTATGGTGTTTCCATAGTGGGAGGAAACATTGGTAATGAATAATTTGTGGTGGTTTTGATAGATGACTTATTAGTGTACTTTTAATTAGTGAAGATCATGCCTCATACCTTGACATCATCCTGGGTACACTTAGAAAGATTTGGATTTATGTCTAGAAACCTAAATGTGTTTTGGTCAGATATGGGGCCCCTTGGAGGTTACGCTTATGAAGTGGTATATGTGTGGAGGTGGATAGTGCAAGTTACACCATTAGCAGTTTATGGGTGAGGTTCTTATGATGGATCCTAGGTCAATAAATACTATGGTCCATGGGCTGTGGTGGTTGAATTATTTGACAATGTTATTTTAATGAAGCTCCAATGGTGGGGAACGATGTGATAGAAGTAGGTGCATGGATCATGTAACGTCCCGAATCCAGGTGCCACGCAATGGGTGCCCCAAACCCGGTTGGTCACATGACCTCAAGCGCATTTCCCCAAACGCCAGAGGCTGCTGACTAGCAGTGAGGGCCTTGGTATGATAGTGGGGAAACTATGCCCTCATTTTTTAAAGTGTAGCGCAGTGGAAAAATATAAACATACCCAAAAGCGGAAGCAGTAAACAATACAAAGCTAAAAGGACAACGATACTGAAGAAAAATATAACCAACATTCATACATATATGATGATTCAATATGTACTATTTCTAAGAAAGTAGTCAAAACTGGATACACTGCAATCAAATACAATACAGCACAAAGTACAGTGAAACAAAACAAAACAGTGCAACAGGAACTCAGTATCATCGCAAGCCTAAGCTCGGTCCCATGCTCTCCCACTCCTTTGCAATAATCAAGTACCTGTATAGGGACTCTTTCCCTTATCAACACCTGTAGTAATATAATCTTTTTGGGCCCAAGACATGACCCAAATAGGGTGTGATAAATAAATCCCAGTAGACAACCACCAAAGGCCCGTTCCCAACTAACAGTGAAAATGTGCAATAACAGTGTGAAATAAAGACATTCATTAAGCTTGGAAGTACTCAAAATAATCTACTCCTACCAGTTCCATTACCATTGAATTATTATTTAACAATTCAATATAATTTAATTATAAGTTCCGGAGACTCGGCCTTGGCTAAAAATCTTTGGTACAGTGCCACAGCAAAAACTACAACAGTCTATCTAACAAAAAAAGGTAATAACAATACCAAACTTGTGCTTTAGATTGGTAGGTATAACAAAAGAAAACACCACAGTGAATATTCAAGTGAACATTTCCCTCAAGCTAAACAGTACCTTGCCCTCAGGCTAATCAGAATCTTTCCCTCAGGCATACCAGATATTTCCCTTAGGCACAGAAGCTACTGTCCCCAGGCATATTAAATTTTTCCCTCAGTTGAATCAATAACTTTCCCTCAGGTGAATCAGTACCTTTCCCTCAGGATAATCAATACCTTTCCCTCATGCGAATTAGTACCTTTCCCTCGGGTGAAACAAAACATTTCCCTCGGGCTATGCAAAACACTACCTTCAGGCTAAGAAAGTAATCGGGCCGAGCCCAACGCATAAGCATGTAATAAATATGTTTCCTCTCAAGAAAACTCAAAACATGCTATCATTACAGCATATCCATGGGTATCCTGGTGAAACGGCTAAACAAGGGGAATGCACCCTCAGGGTGGCCCTGGATCAAGGAAAAAATCCCAAACATCATTTTATACATGTTCATTAGATTATCTATGAAATTATAGATATCTTAGCAGCTAAGGCCTCAGCCATATGACACCCCAAACATGGGCACGTAGTACAATGGTACACAAAATCAACTTGACAGTTGAAAATAAATACCAGACCACCTACCTCAATCTCTTCTAACCGATATACGTGAACGATGCCTTTCGAAAAAACTGAGAAGGACTTAGATCTGGGATAAACATATATTTTTTCAAACTCAAATAACTTACCTTAGGGAAATAATTGGAAGGAGTGGTTCAAAAAAAGATAAGAACTCACCTGTGTGGTTCAAACAAGATAGACGGCGAGAGAATCGGAGTCCCAGCGTGCGGTTGGGAGCTCTTCCAAGTTCTGGCCTTCTCTCCTGCAGCTCTCATTGACTCTTAAGATTCCTATACTAAAAGATGAGGATATTATCTATTTTTAACAAAAAAAAATAACTACACGACATGTACTCTCAAGTACACGGCGTGTACTTTCGATTTTTTTAATTGTTCCCCTAGCGGCCACCTTCCACCGCCTCACTGTTCATTAGCCGACTTGGTTACACGATGTGTATGTCTAAGTACAAGGCGTGTACTATCGTTCCACTGGAGGCTACTCTCACCACATTACTATTCACCTTCTGACTGATTACATGGTGTGTATATACTAAGTACACGGTGTGTAGTCATTTTTTACACCCTTCATCGCCGACAGGCCTACACGCCCTGTATACTCATTCCACATGGCCAAAGTACATGGCGTGTTGAAAAGTACACGGCGTGTACCCACATATTTTGAAATTTTTCCCCATTTTCCTTATTTTCTCAAAAAACTTAATGGAAAAGGAAAAGAATAAACTCATACCTCAAGAATAAGAACTGGGTTCTTACAAACTTCCCCCCTCAAAGAAATTCATCCCTGAATTTCCCTTCCAAGGGTGGTGAAGATAAAGCTGAGAATAACTCTGGCCACTGAGCACGTACCTCAGTCTCCCTCTCTCGGGTTTCATCCTACACTCAGCCATGCTACCATAGCACCCATACGAGAGGAACTGACCGGCCTCAGATAACCTTCATGCTCCTATCCACAATACGTATTAGATTCTCCTCAAAGGATGCATCGACCTGAAGTTCAACCTCCTCGGGCTAAAAAACATGAGACGAGTCTGAGTGATAACGGAGCAATTGAGATATGTGGAAGATGTCGTGAATGGTCTGGTACCTCTGTGGTAACTGCAATTGATAGGCAATCGGCCCAACTCTCTCCAAAATCTCAAACGTTCCTACATACCTCAGTCAGAGTTTACCCTATCTCCTGATCCGCCTGTCTCCCAATCTTGGTGAAACACACAAAAAAACATGATCCCCAACCACGAACTCCAAGGGTCATCTATAGTGATCAGCATAAGATTTATGACGAGTCTATGCAGTAGCCATCTACTTATGAATCAACTGGACCTACTCTGAAGTCTCCTACACGAGATGTGGTCCCAGTAAAGTTACCTCACCTACCTCCAATTAGCACAAAGGTGACCAGTATGGCCTACCATATAAAGCCTCGTAAGTTTTTATCTCAATGGTTGTCTGAAAACTATTGTTGTAGGCAAACTCGGCCAAGGGTAGGTGCTTCTCCCAAGAGCCCCCAAAGTCTAGGACGCATGAAGGAATCATGTCCTCCAGCACCTGTATCATATGCTCTAACTAGCAATCAGTCTGAGGGTGGTAAGCTGTGCTCAGAAGCACCTGTGTACCCAGTTCCCTCTGAAATCTCTTCCAAAAACAAGATGTAAAACGGGAGTCCCTATCTGAAATGATAGAAATACGGACCCCATAAAGATATACTACCTCTCGGATATATAACTTTCCAAGCTCGTCAACATCGAAGGTCTCCTTGATCGGAAAAAAGTGAGCTACCATCATAAGTCTGTCCACAACAACCCACACAACATCATTGCGTCAAGGTGACCATGGAAACCCGGTCCCGAATTCCATCGCAACATCATCACATTTACACTCCGAAATGGGTAACTTCTATAATAGTCCAACTGGCCTCTGATGCTCCGCCTCCACCTGCTGACAGGTGGAACATCTCGCAACAAAACTAGCTACCTCTCTTTTCATACCCAGCCACCAATACTGACATCTTAAGTCACAGTACATTTTGGTAACTCCAGGATGAACTACCCAAGATGAAGCATGAAATTACCAAATCAAATCCTCACGTATATCCCCTAGAACCCACACTTGTCCATGGGTACGCAGTACCTCGTCATCGCCTATCGTCTAACCAGAAGGAGGGTCCTCACTTTCCACCAACTTCCGTAGAACTAGGCCTTCTGAATATGATAGCTGTCACATCCTCACTCTATCCAGGAGGGTAGAAGTCATAGCTAAGGATAAAAATAGGCTCTCCTATGAATATCGTGAACCTCTAAATGCATCTCAAAGAACAAAGCCATAAGATTCCACTCACCACTGGCCTCCTGCACTACCTATATCTAAGTCCTCCTACTCAGTTCATCAGCTACTGCATTACCCTTACCAGGTGTATAGGCAAGCTCAAAGTCGAAAGACTGAAGGTATTCAACCCACCTTCACTATCTAAAATTCAGGTTACGCTGGGTAAAGATGTATTTAAGACTTTTGTGGTCCGTGAACACCACAAAATGTTCTCCCAATAGATAATGTCTCCAAAAACATAGAGTATGAACAACAGAAGCCAACTCAAGATCATGTGTCAGGTAATTTCTCTCATGTGGCCTCAACTACCGAGACTCGTATGCAACTACTCGATTTCCCTACATCAACACTACTCCAATACCAATACCTGATGCATCATAGTAAACTGTATAGATTTTCCCTTGCTCTGGAAGTATCAAGATTTGTGTTGATGTCAACCTTCCCTTCTGCTCTTGAAATGATGTATCACAAGCTTCTTACCAAATGAACTTCATACCCTTATTAGTGAAACTCGTCAATGGCGCTACTAATTGGGAGAAGTCCTGTATAAAGCGCATGTAGGATGATCTCAGGTAACTATTATTCTCACTTTCTTTGGGTCTACCGCAACTCCTACCTCTAAGATAATATGACCCCGAAAGTGTATCTGGTCTATCCAAAAGTAGCACTTTGAGAGCTTAGCATATAACTGATGCTCTCTCAGTGTACTCATTACGATCTCAAGATGGGTGGCATGGTTGTGTCGAGTGTGAGAGTACACCAAGATATCATCCATGAAGACTATAACAAAAGAATCCAGATATCGGTGGAACACACGATTCATCAGATCCATGAAAATTACTGGCGCATTTGTGAGTCCAAACAACATGACCAAGTACTCGTATAGACCATATCTACTCTGAAAGGCTATGAGCGGTATGTATAATGGTCTAACATGCAACTGATGATATTCGGATGTCAATTAAATCTTCGAGAACACTCGTGATCCTCGAATTTGATCAAAAATATCATCAATCAATGGAAAGGGATATCGGTTCTTGACCATCAACTGGTTCAGCTTCTGATAATCCACACAAAATTTGAGGGTACCATGCGTCTTCTTCGAAAATAGGACAGGTGAACCCCAAGGAGAAGTACTGGGTCGGATGAAACCCTTTTCCTGTAACTCCTCTAACTACCTCTTGAGATCCTGCAATTCTGGTGTAGCCATCCTATAATGAGGAATGGACACTGGTGTCACTCCTAGCACAAGATCAATAGAGAATTCCACCTCTCGCTCCAGAGGTAGACCTGTAAAGTCATCCGGGAAGACATCCTTGAAATGATTAACCACTGGAGGTAAATCCTTCAAACAAGTTCCCTAGTCATCCAGATATAGACTCGCAATCTGGTCTATCACTCCACCTCACACATGATTCTCGGGTCCAGCTCGGTTCACCTGGACATCCCATTCACCATTTTATAGAAACTCTCCACCCTATAGTGATGTGAAACTCACCCTGCGACGATAGCAGTCCACAAAGGCTCAAAAGGGTACCAATGTAATGATCCGAAATTTTGAATAAATCTTGTTTCCTAAATTTTATGTGTTATTTTATTTTATTTTTATACTCAACAAAAATGTTTCATTTGATAACATGAGTATAATTAAAATGAGACTGTTGGGTTTAGACGGTTATATGACCATTGGTCAATATGACCGCTGGAAACTAAACATTTCGATTATTTTCTCTAAATACAAGTAATCTTGGTTAATTATTATAGAAATAAGATTCGATGGCCTCAACCAGTAGTCTTGGACCAATCGAAGCCCATCTAACAGAACTTGGGAAGGAGGTAGCACTACTGGGCTTTGCTCTGGACCAAATCCAAGCCTAACTTCATCATGTGAAGCTAGAACGGAATCGCATTCGCAAGAAGTTCAACCTGATAGAAATTACTACTCGTGAGATGTTGGCCGAGCCTCCCTCAGATTCTCTCACCTTAGCACACCTAACACTTAGGTCCTATTCTGGCGTGATAAGGGGTTATTTAAGGAGACCGTAACTGCCTTGTGTAATCCCTTGTTTTAAATAAAAATTGGGATTTCTTCTTATGATGAAGTTTATGAATTTTCAAATGACCGGATAAATATAGTATGCATATTTTTGATGAATTTTAGAGAAAGTTTATTTTAAAAATGTTTATGTAAACCTTAAATAATTAAAAATGTGTAATGATTTTCAAAAAATGGTCCTCTACAATTATGTTCAGTACGAAATTTAGAGTCTAATAAGATCAACTTAATTTTTGATGAATAGTAAAATTATGAATAGTGATTTTATGATTAGGATTAGTAATGTGTCCAAATGGATTAGTAATCTCACTTAAAGAAAGTATTAATATAATCTAGGCACCTTGATTAAGTAATGTGATTCAATAAAATCATTAAATAACAGTTTCATAAATTATTATTCAAGTATTAGTATTTTCGAGTGAATAGTGTTTTTTAATTAAAAATTAAATTAAAAATATTTAAAAAAATATTTTTATAAAATGGATTTCATTTTTGAACTCAGAGCATCGATATTATGTTAAGGTAATTTTTGGGGTTTTTTCTGAAAAAATGAATTTTCGGTGAATTGTGTATTTATTTAAAAAATAAATTAAAAATATTTGGAAAATTATTTTTATAAAATGGAGTTCATTTTTGAAATCAGAGCATTGAAATTTGGTTAAGGTAAAATTTTGGGATCTTTCTGAGAAAGTTGAATTATCAGTGAATAGTAAAAATACAGTTTTAGGGTGTCGGTATGTTTAATGACATCATAACTGTGTCATGATGATATCATGAGATATTTTAAGGGATGTTCGACCAAAGGTGATGAATTATTGTATGTGGGGCCCCATGTGTCCTAACTTCTTGGGAAATATCTTGGGAGAGCACATGGTTTTGAGAAAAGCACATGTGAGGTGTCCCTTGGCCATTAATGCCTTGTCCCCTCACTTTCCCTATAAATACCAAGCCCTAATCTCATAAATTCGACTCCAAAACCATCCCCAACGAATTTCTGGTCTCCTTCCCTCCCAAGGAGTCCTCCCAAGGTTCCCCCAAGCCCTCAAGGTCCAAACCTTTGAGTTTTAAGAGTTACGTTTTAAGGTAAGGGGTCCGACCTCTCTCTTCTTTTCAAGTAATCTCTTTTATGTTATTTCTTTTATACTCCATGTTCTTATGTTAAAGGATGTTCTTTTATACTCCTCCTAATTACCTTTTCATTTTCATATAATTATAGATCCCCTCTTACTCTCATTATTTCATTTTATGAAGTTTTAAGTGGCGCCGTTAGGCTGCCGAAATTTTTGTAACGGATTCTTTCTCCCTTCTCATTTTTCAAGATCTATTTTCATGTAAAGTATTTCAAGTTCATTTTTATTATGTTGGGGTATGATCTCTAAATTTATCATACTGGTCTTTTATGATAATATGATGAGAGACCACATTTGATCACCTCAGTTCAGCATTTTGAAATTTTAAGTGGTGCCGTTAGGCTGCCGAATTTTTAAGGGATTCTTTCACCCTTCTCATTTTCAAGTTCTATTTTCTTATCAAGTCTTTCAAGTTACTTTATGATGGGGTATTATATCTATATCTACCATACTGATCATTTATGTTCATATTATGAGAGACCCTTTTTGATCTCATCAATTCATTTTTGTTGAAGTTTAAGTGGCGTCGTTAGGCTGCCGAATTTTTAAGGGATTCTTTCACCCTTCTCATTTTCTAGTTCTATTTTCTTGTCAAGTATTTCAAGTTACTTTATGTTGGGGTATGATATCTATATCTTTCAAACTGATCATTTATGTTCATATGATGATAGACCCTTTTTTATCTCATCAATTCATTTTTGTTGAAGTTTAAGTGGCGCCGTTAGGCTGCCGAATTTTTAAGGGATTCGTTCACCTTTTTCATTTTTCAAAGTTATACTTTCATGTCAAGTCTTGAAAGTTCTTTTTTATTATGTTGGGGTATGATATATATATATATATCATACTGTTATTTTATGATCATATTATGAGAGACCCCATTTTATCTCTTCAATTTAGTATTTTGAAGTTTTAAGTGGCACCGTTAGGCTGCCGAATTTTTAAGTGGTTCTTTCACCTTTCTCCTTTTTCAAATTTCTAATTCCATGTCAAGTATAGAAAGTTCCTTTTTATTATGTTGGGGTATGATCTCTATATATATCATAATTATCTTTTATGTTCATATGATGAGAGACCCTATTTGATCTCATCAGTTCATTTTTGGTTGAAGTTTATGTGACATCATTAGGCTGCAGAATTTTCATAAGAGAAATCTTATTTTGTCTTCCTTTCATGTTCTTCATTTCATATGGTATATTTTCAAATTTCATTAACATGTTCTTAAATCCCTTATATTCTGTCCCTCTACTATTTTATGGGTCATTTATGAATGTTTGACCCATTTCCCCTCTCTTTTCAATGTTTTCTAAAACCCTGTAACATAGTCGTTATGCTGCAGAATTTTCGTCTCAAATTGTCTCTCTCTTTTTCTCAAAATTATTTTATGTTATTAAGTGAATACTCAAAGCTATTATTTCTACAGGTTTATTCACATATATATCAAAATTATCTATTTTAAATTCTGGGATTTACATACATGAAACCTGCTTTCCCTTTTCGTGGGTTTAAAGTGACATAAAGATCATGTCTTTAAAGCAGTTTTTAAAACGTTATGATTATGAAATGAAACCCATTTATTTTATGCTATATGGGTTGTTTATGAAATGATTGATGATGATATATGTGGCTCACATGATAATAAAGACATGTCAAGGGTGCTCCCATATAGCGCTCCAATGCATTGGGTAAAGACTTAATCTCTAGAGAGACTACTAGAAAAGGGGGCATTGAAGCCCCCCAGACTCGGGCGACCGCCATTGGCAGTCGCTATAGCTAACCAATAGCGACCACCAGTGGCGGTCGCTAACCTACATAAAAAAAAACGGGGGGCTTCTGCCCCCCCCCCCCCGCGCCCCCTCAACCTCGATCGCCTGAACCCCCTCCCTCCCTCGCCACCCTCCCTCGCCGCCCTCCCCTCCCCCGCCGCCCGGCCTCCCCCGCCGCCCGGCCTCCCCCGCCGCCCGCCCTCCCTCGCCGCCTGCCCTCCGGCCGCCGTCCTCCGTCCGCCGCCCTCCGGCCTCTCGCCCCCCCCCCCCCCCCCGTACGGCACCCGCACCCCGGACAGCCCCCCCCCCCCCCCCCCGCGCACTCCGGACCGCCCCCTGCACCCCGGACGCCTCCCTGCACCCCGGACACCCCCCCCCCCCGCGCACTCCGGACCGCCCCCCGCACCCCGGACGCCTCCCCGCACCCCGGACACCCCCCCCCCCCCCCCCGCGCTCTCCGGACCGCCCCCCGCACCCCGGACGCCTCCCCGCACCCCGGACGCCTCCCCGCACCCCGGAAAGCCCCCCCTGCACTCAGACACCCCCCTCCGAACCCGGACAGGCCCCCCTCACCCCGGACACCCCACCCCGCACCCCCGACAGCCCCCCTGCACCCCAGACACCCCCCCCCCCCCCCCCGCACCCCGGACACCCCCGCACCCCGAACACCCCTGCCCGCACCCCTGACAGGCCCCTGACACCCCTGACACCCCTCCCCGCACCTCGGACACCCCCCCCCCCTGACCCCGGACACCCCCCCCCCCTCGCTGCCCGTCCCCCGTCCCCTCACCGCCTCCTCTCCTCCAGCTCCCCGCCGCCGCCGCCGCCCGTCCCCTCCCTTGCCGCACAGCCTTTGGCTCCGGCTCCCCTTCGCTGCCTCCTCTCCCTCGCAGCACCGCCTTCGGCTCCCCTCCCTTTTAGGTTTGTAGCTCAATCAGGTAACATGAGCTTTCAGTTACATTATTATTTTATCAATGGTTCATAAACAAATGGTTAATATTTATTTTTAATATAGTTGATTTGAAAAATGTAAATGTAATAAGTATTGTGTAAATGTTTGTTATACAGATATTATTATGGATAAGAGTTGGATTGATCTTCCAAATCGAACGTCTAGAGAATATTTCAATGGTATTATGCAGTTTATTGACTTCACGAGACGATTTGAAAGTGACTATATTAGTTGTCCATGTAGAAAATGTTCTAACAGATATCAATTCACACGAGATACTGTGAGGGAGCACCTTTTATTTAATGGATTTCTGAAAAACTATAAGAGTTGGACTCGTCATGGAGAAGAATATGTTCGTTGTCAAAATACAGATGCAGCTCAAATGGATGTTGATGCAAGGATGACTGATCCAATGCATGAAATGCTTACTGAAATGGTACGTGGGTTTGATCCTGAAGGCATTGACATCCAGAATATTGAGACCGGTGAGATAAATCTTCGCTCTGGTGCAGATCGTGATTCGAGGAGGTTTTATGAAGTACTTGATGATGCGAAAACAGAATTATATCCTGGATGTACTTCTTACAATAAATTGTTGTTTATCGTGGAGTTATTGCATTTGAAGACTTTGAATAATTGGTTAGACACATCATTCAACATGCTTTTGGTTTTATTGAAAAAAGTTCTTCCTGTCGACGCTAAGATTCCTGAGTCGTATTACTATGCTCGTAAGTTGACAGAGAACTTAGGTTTTTACATATGAGACTATAAATGCATGTGAAAACAACTGTATATTGTTTAGAAATGAAACTTCTCATTTGGATATTTGTACGGTTTGTGGCGCTTTCAGGTGGAAAGAGAACAGGGGAAATAAGACTCATCAAAGTCAGATTGCGATACAGGGGAAACCGATTGCCGTAAAGCAAATGCGTTACTTTCCCCTTAAACCGAGGTTGAAAAGATTTTTTATGTCATCTAAGGTTTCTAATTTAATGAGATGGCATGCAGAAAGAGTTCATGAAAGTGACATGTTAACCCACCCGGCAGACGCTCATGCATGGAAGGATTTTGATAAGAGACATCCCGACTTTGCTAAAGATGTTCGTAATGTCCGATTGTGATTGGCAGCAGATGGTTTCAATCCATTCAAGTCTATGGTTGGTGCAACTCATAGCACATGGCCCGTGGTGTTAGTTCCATATAATCTTCCTCCATGGCTTTGTATGAAGCAACAATTTATATTACTTTCTACTCTTATTGATGGACCTAAAAGTCTGGGGGATAAGATTGATGTTTACCTTCAGCCATTGATTGATGAGTTGAATGAATTTTGGGGCGATGGTGTGATGACTTATGACTGTGAAACGAATGAAATGTTCAAACTGCATGCTGCTTTATTATGGACAATTAATGACTTCCCAGCTTATGCAAATTTATCAGGCTGGAGTACGAAAGGGGAATTTTCTTGCCCTTGTTGCAATAAAAGTAAAAAATCTGTATGGCTTAAACATTCCAAAAAATGGGCATACATGGGTCACAGGCGTTTTCTCCCTCCTCAGCACAGGTTCAGAAAGGACAGAGTGGCATTTGATGGTTCTAGAGAGTTCAGCCCAGCACCAAAGATCATGACAGGAGTCGAAATGTTATCACAGATTGAGGAAGAAAAAATCCGCACGGTATATGAAATTCAGGATTTGGTGGCTCCTCCAGTACGTAATATTCGTGCTGCGGGTAGGCAGCGCAGTCACAATTGGAAAAAGAAAATTATTTTTTATAGTCTTCCATATTGGAAAACTAACATGTTGAGGCATAATTTGGATGTCATGCACATTGAAAAAAATGTTTGTGATAACATATTGTGGACCATTTTAGGTGTCAGTGGAAAGTTAAAGGACCATGTTAATGCACGCCGTGATTTGGAAGAAATGGGTTTAAGGAAACAGTTGCATTTACAGTTAGCTGAGGGAAACAAGGCATATATGCCTGCTGCACAGTATTCGATGACTACAGAGGAGAAAGAGACATTTCATTCCATTTTGAAGATGGTCAAGGTGCCTGATGGTTACTCTTCTAATATTTCAAAGTGTGTGAATCTGACGAGCAAGACATTGCAAGGGTTGAAAAGTCATGACAATCACATATTACTTCAGCAGTTGATTCCAATCGCAATTTGTGATTGTTTATCCCCCAATGTTGTTCAGCCCTTGATTGAGATGAGTAATTTTTTTAGACAGCTTTGTTTAAGAAATCAACGAATGAGTGATTTAAAAAGTTTGCAGGACCGAATTGTACTTACGCTTTGTCACTTTGAGAAACTTTTCCCCCCCTCATTTTTCGATGTTATGGTCCACTTGAAAGTGCACCTAACTAATGAAGTAATGGATGCTGGTCCAGTGAAATTCAGGTGGATGTATCCTATTGAACGGTATTTGAGTACATTGAAAAGATTTGTACGCAACAGAGCTCGTCCAGAGGCATCAATAGCCAATGGTTATTTGATGGATGAGTGTACTACCTTTTGTGCAGAATATCTTATGAATGTTGAAACAAAATTAGATAAGCCCTCTCGGATTCATGATGGTCCAGTTGGAGAAGGAACCACATTTGATATGGACAACATCTAGTGGATACAAGCACATCGATATATCTTGTTCAATACTCCATCAGTTGCACCATTAATGCAGTAAGTATCTTATCAATGTGCTTGTATAACTTTTACATGTTTTGTTTGCATAAGTTGATCTTTTAAACATCGCGTAATCATTTTCAGGAAACACATTAATGAGATAAAAGAATAGATTCATCGTGCGACTGAGTTGCAAATTCAACAATCTCATTATGCGGCATTTCATGATTGGTTCAAGGATTATGTATGTATAAATTCATTTTCATTATGAGTGAAGTATTAAACTAATTCTTTCTGCATATATCAGTATTGATTTTTATAAATTATGTAGGTTCGTAAGCTGAGGGAGTTAGGGGACCCCATGCTACCTGAAGTATTTATCCAACTGGCTGAGGGTCCATCTATAATGGCTCGTCGTTATAAAGCTATTGATGCTAATGGTTTTTGATTTCACATTAAAGATGTTGACGACAAACGAGCAACACAAAACAGTGGCATCGGTTGTCCCTTTGTCGATTCTGGTTATTACTATGGTCAATTGATAGACATCATTGAAGTTGTATACACACACGGTTTGAAGTAGATATTGTTAAAGTGTAATTGGGTTGATCCAGTGCGTGGATGTAAAGTCGATCAATATCAGTTTTCATTGGTGAATTTTAACTATATGTTATACATAAATAATGAATGAGTTGAGAATGAACCTTTCATTTTGACATCACAAGCGGAACAAGTATTCTTCGTTACTTTGCCTTCGGATCCAAGTTGGCAAGTTGTTGTAAAAATGTCTCGGCGAGGAGTGTTTTTATTTGAAGAAGATGAACCCGAGACTGTTCTGTTTGTTTACCAACAACTTGATCAACATACCGTAGTTCAACGTGAAGAAGATATTTATTGGGTCAGAGCGGCTGTTGAAGGAGAAACGGTCGATTTGCATGCTTAATGAAAGGTATAATTGTTTTCCCGCTATTCAGTAGAATTTCCTAGGATATCATAAATTATCTAATCATTTTATAAATCCTTATAAGTTTTAATCCTCACTTTTGTAAGTTAATTCAGTCATAAATATTTAGGTTGATTAACTTTCTGATTTTTTAATATTCATTCACAACTAATTATTCAATCCATTTTTTGTTTGATTAATAGTTGTACAAGTTTGATTTATTAAGAACAATCCAATTTATCTTTTAAACACTTTGGACTCATTACTGATATTTTCTATGACTGCAGACATGTCAGGGGAAGAGGCAGAAGATCCACATCATCCATCTGAGGCATCTACGTCTCAGGGTCGAGGTATGTTTGAATGTCATTGTCTATATTTTTTATGTAATTGACATATATATATATATATAACATTTGTCAATTTATATATAAAATTGTTTTCAACAGGATCAGACTCGGCTGCTTCTTCCTCTCGCAGGAGAGGCCCTGGTCGTGGCATATTATCATGGAATTCTGACACAACGATAGATGTTTCATTTGATGAGGTATTTCATCCCGTGGGACCGAATTCCCCGGCATTTATTCGTCAGCTGGGTCATATCATACGTGACCCACATCGATTTCCATTGACCACGCGTGATTGGGCTTCTATCCCTCAGGACACATTAGATCGTCTATGGAGGGAGGTTCAGGTAAGAAAATAATTTTACTTTATTTTCTATTTATAAAGAATACTAATATGTTTGATTATTTTCTTTACAGAAAAATTTGAAAGTATGCCCTGAAGAGTTTCGGCCCGTGTGTATGAGCAAATGCCGTAATATGTGGAAATATTATAAAGGCAAAGTGAAGAGGGACCACTGGGTACCAAATGTGGGTGCCCTTGACATTTTGGAAAAAGTCCCGAGAGGTGTCCTCCCGGCTCAGTGGCGTGACTTGGTTGCATATTGGTCTACTGAGGGTGTTGCGGTTTGTATATTAATTATTTTGCTGTATATATATTTTCAAGAATATGTGATTTGTTTGAAATTTGAATGAATTGAATGTAGGAGGTGTCAACACGCCATTCGGAGAATCGAGCGTTGCAGGGACCAGCTCACAGGCTCGGGACTCGTCACGTGTCTCAGATCCGACATGAGGTATATATTATTCATTTTTTAATTTATTAATTAATATGGTTTTGTGTTTATATTCTTTTAATATACAGTTGTGAGGGCAAGGTGCAGCAACTGATAAAATGTCGGTGTGGATAAGGACTCGTGATCGCAATGATCCAGAGGTTGCAGCATTGATAGTAAGTGTCTGTACTTACCAATCATTACATAAATCTATATATTAACATATATATATTTATATATATTTAAATATTTCACAGGCTCAATTTGAAGCTGAGTTAGAACATCTTCCAGAGGACCAACGACAGCTTCCCATGTGACGGGATGAGATCTTTCATCGCATTATTGGTCGGGACGGGCATGGCTATAGTTTGACCTATGGAGCAGGGATTCCTCGTTCTGTAGTGTCACGTGCTGCGGTTTTCGGTCCTGCTGTTGCTCATATGACACAGCAGATGTCAGATTTTGAGGCACGGCTGCGCGCTTCCGAGGAGACAAATGCGCAATTGACAGCTGAGGTTAGAGTACTGCGGGAATATGTGCTTCGAGCTGATGGTACAGGGGATCATACGATGCAGGTATATACTGTATTTATTTATTTAATTTAAATTATTTTTTTTATTAAAATATTTATAATGTTTATTTGTTGTAGGCACCTGGACCACCAGAAGGAGGTAGCAGTGATGACAACGCGTGACGCACCATATATTCACGAGATATGTTTTTTGTTTTTACTGGTAGGGTTGACATTGATGTACTGTATTTATTCATTTAAGTAATGTATTATTACAATTCATGGTGGTCTTTTAAATATTTTATACACATATTGAGTTTTTGATCAAATAATCTTGAATGATTCTACATTTGAAAAAGTCGAACTAATTCCAACAGATCAATAAATATGATATTATAGATTATGTATTATCCAATATATTTTTTATAAATTTCTGTATGGTATCGATAAAAGAAATATGTATTAATTAGATGTTATCACTTTTATTTTTCACTTTTGTAATCAATGGGATGGCCTTTGCACCCCTGGAGAGCCCCTCGAACCCTCGTACAGCCCCTCACACCCCCGTACAGCCCCCCCGCACCACCGTACACCCCCCCCCCCCCCCCCCCCGCACCCCCGTACTGCCCCCCGCCACCCCCGTACAGCCCCCCTCACCCCCGTACATCCCCCCGACACCACCGTACAGCCCCCCCCCCCCCCCCCCGCACCCCCGTACAGCCCTCCGCACCCCCGTACAGCCCCCCGCACCCCCGTACAGCCCCCCGCACCCCCGTACAACCCCCCGCACCCCCGTACTGCCCTCGCCACCCCCGTACAGCCCCCCGCACCCCCGTACACCCCCCCCCCTCACCCCCGTACAACCCCCGCACCCCCGTACTGCCCCCCGCCACCCCCGTACTGCCCCCCGCACCCCCGTACAACCCCCCCCCCCCCCCCCCCCCCCCCGCACCCCCGTACAGCCCCCCGCACCCACGTACAGCCCCCCCCCCCCCCCCCCCGCACCCCCGTAAAGCCCCCCCGCACCCCCGTACACCCCCCCGCACCCCCGTACTTCCCCCCGCCACCCCCGTACAGCCCCCCGCACCCCCGTACAGCCCCCCGCCACCCCCGTACAGCCCCCCGCACCCCCGTACAGCCCCCCGCACCCCCGTACAGCCCTCCGACACCACCGTACAGCCCCCCCCCCCCCCCCCCCGCACCCCCGTACAGCCCCCCGCACCCCCGTACAGCCCCCCCGCACCCCCGTACAGCCCCCCCCCCCCCCCGCGCGGCACGTCCGATTGTGTCCTTTTCAGCAGCGCGGCGCGCGCTGAAATGGCGCGTTGGGGGTCAAAACCACCCGAACGACCTCCGAATGCCATGAAACCATACGAAAATATCCGGGGCGTGAATTTTGAAATGGTCGGCCAGACGACACCTCATTCGGAGGTGCCGTGTGACCGCGGCGGCCGGAAACGCGTTTCCGGCGCCATTAAACACCAAAACGGCGTGCGGCGGTCCCATTCGGAGAAAACGTGCTCCCAAGACCTGAAACCGCACGGGAACGATAGAAATATTATTCCTGAGATGCAGGAGGAGGCAGCACGTCCAGCGGACGTGCGGTGCGCGCGGCACGTCCGATTGTGTCCTTTTCAGCAGCGCGGCGCGCGCTGAAATGGCGCGTTGGGGGGTCAAAACCACCCGAACGACCTTCAAATGCCACGAAACCGTACGACAACATCCGGGGCGTGAATTTTGAAATGGTCGGCCAGACGGAACCTCATTCGAAGGTTCCGTTTGACCGCGGCGGCCGGAAACGCGTTTCCGGCGCCATAAAACACCAAAACGGCGTGCGGCGGTCCCATTCGGAGCAAACGTGCTCCGAAAGACCAGAAAACGCACGGGAACGATAGAAATATTATTCCTGAGATGCAGAAGGAGGCAGCACGTCCAGCGGACGTGCGGTGCGCGCGGCACGTCAGATTGTGTCCTTTTCAGCAGCGCGGCGCGCGCTGAAATAGCACGTTGGGGGGTCAAAACCACCCGAACGACCTCCGAATGCCACGAAACCGTACGACAACATCCGAGATGTGAATTGTGAAATGGTCGGCCAGACGACACCTCATTCGGAGGTGCAGTTTGACCGCGGCGGCCGGAAACGCTTTTCCGGCGCCATAAAACACCAAAACGGCGTGCGGTGGTCCCATTCGGAGCAAACGTGCTCCGAAAGACCTCAAACCGCACGAGAACGATAGAAATATTATTCCTGAGATGCAGGAGGAGGCATCACGTCCATCGGACGTGCGGTGCGCATGGCACATCCGATTGTGTCCTTTTCAGCAGCGCGGCGCGCGCTGAAATGGCGCGTTGGGGGGTCAAAACCACTCGAACGACCTCCGAATGCCACAAAACCGTACGACAATATCCGGGGCGTGAATTTTGAAATGGTCGGCCAGACGACACCTCATTCGGAGGTTCCGTGTGACCGCAGCGGCCAGAAACGCGTTTCCGGCGCCATAAAACACCAAAACGGCGTGCGACGGTCCAATTCGGAGCAAACGTGCTCCGAACGACCTAAAACCGCACGGGAATGATAGAAATATTATTCCTGAGATGCAAGAGGAGGCCGCACGTCCATCGGACGTGCGGTGCGCGCGGCACGTCCGATTGTGTCCTTTTAAGCAGCGCGGCGCGTGCTGAAATGGCGCGTTGGGGGGTCAAAACCACCCGAACGACCTCCGAATGCCATGAAACCGTACGAAAACATCCGAAGCGTGAATTGTGAAATGGTCGGCCAGACGGAACCTCATTCGGAGGTGTCGTGTGACCGCAGCGGCCGGAAACGCGTTTCCGGCGCCACAAAACACCAAAACGGCGTGCGGCGGTCCCATTCGGAGAAAACGTGCTCCGAAAGACCTGAAACCGCACGGGAATGTTAGAAATATTATTCCTGATATGCAGAATGAGGCAGCACGTCCAGCGGACGTGCGGTGCGCGCGGCACGTCCGATTGTGTCTTTTTCAGCAGCGCGGCGCGCGCTGAAATGGCGCGTTGGGGGGTCAAAACCATCCGAACGACCTCCGGATGCCACGAAACCGTAAGACAATATCCGGGGCGTGAATTGTAAAATGGTCGACCAGACGGCACCTCATTCGGAGGTGCCGTGTGACCGCGGCGGCCGGAAACGCGTTTTCGGCGCCATTAAACACCAGAACGGCGTGCGGTGGTCCCATTCTGAGCAAACGTGCTCCGAAAGACCTGAAACCGCATGGGAACGATAGAAATATTATTCCTAAGATGCAGGAGGAGGCAGCACGTCCAGCGGATGTGCGGTGCGTGCGGCATGTCCGATTGTGTCCTTTTCAGCAGCGCGGCGCGCGCTGAAATGACGCGTTGGGGGGTCAAAACCACCCGAACGACCTCTGAATGCCACGAAACCGTTCGACAATATCTGGGGCGTAAATTTTGAAATGGTCGGCTAGACAGCACCTCATTCGGAGGTGCCGTGTGACCGCGGCAGCCGAAAACGCGTTTCCGGCGCCATAAAACACCAAAACGGCGTGCGGCGGTCCAATTCGGAGCAAACGTGCTCCGAACGACCTGAAACCGCACGGGAACGATAGAAATATTATTCCTGAGATGCAGGAGGAGGCCGCACGTCCATCGGACGTGCTGTGCGCGCGGCACGTCCGATTGTGTCCTTTTCAGCAGCGCGGCGCGCGCTGAAATGGCGCGTTGGGGGGTCAAAACCACCCGAACGACCTCCGAATTCCACAAAACCGTACGAAAACATCCGGGGCGTGAATTGTGAAATGGTTGGCCAGACGGCACCTCATTCGGAGGTGCTGTGTGACCGCGTCGGACGGAAACGCGTTTCGAGCGTCATTAAACACCAAAACGGCGTGCGGCGGTCCCATTCGGAGCAAACGTGTTTTGAAAGACCTGAAACCGCACGGGAACGATAGAAATATTATTCCTAAGATGCAGGAGGAGGTAGCACGTCCATCGGACGTGCGGTGCGCGTGACACGTCCGATTGTGTCCTTTTCAGCAGCGCGGCGTGCGCTGAAATGGCGCGTTGGGGGGTCAAAACCACCCGAACGACCTCCGAATGCCACGAAACCGTACGAAAACATCCGGGGCGTGAATTATGAAATGTTCGGCCAGACAGCACCTCATTCGGAGGTGCCGTTTGACTGCGGCGGCCGGAAACGCGTTTCTGGCGCCCTAAAACACCAAAACGGCGTGCGGCGGTCCAATTCAGAGCAAACGTTCTCCGAACGACCTGAAACCGCACGGGAACGATAGAAATATTATTCCTGAGATGCAGGAGGAGGCTGCACATCCATCGGACGTGCGGTGCGCGCGACACGTCCGATTGTGTCCTTTTCAGCAGCGCGGCGCGCGCTGAAATGGCGTGTTCGGGGGTCAAAACCACCCGAACGACCTCCGAATGCCACAAAACCGTACGACAACATCCGGGGCGTGAATTGTGAAATGGTCGGCCAGACGGCACCTCATTCGGAGGTGCTTTTTGACCGCGGCGGCCGAAAACGCGTTTCCGGCGCCATAAAACACCAAAACGGCGTGCGGCGGTCCCATTCGGAGCAAACGTGCTCCGAAAGACCTGAAATGAGATTATTTCTTGAATCGAAGTTTTTAAATTATTATAGCACAATGATTTGATATTATATATATATTATATATATATTATATATATATTAAAACATTTAAAATATAAAATATATATATATATATTTATTTATTTAAAATATTGTATTTAATAGTATATATATGAATATTTATATATATATATATGTATATATATTCAATTCAATAAAAAAAAATTAAAAATTTTTTTTTTTAGACTAGCGACCGCCATAGGCGGTCGCTATAGGCTGCCCGACAGAGGGGCTGCAGCGACCGCTTGGCGGTCGCTATAGGCTGCCCGGCAGAGGGGCTGCAGCGACCGCTTGGCGGTCGCTAAAGGCCGATCTGCCAGCCTTCTATAGCGACCGCCAATGGCGGTCGCTGAAAGCCTCTAGTGACGAGGCAACAGCGACCGCTAAAGGCCTTTAGCGACCGCCAATGGCGGTCGCTAAAGGCCGGATTTTCAGTAGTGAGATGAATTTTTAGACTGATACCTTGGTGAATAACCTTGGTAATTTTTAATGACACCTTGGGGATGGAACTTGATGAAACGAAATGATTGTCAATATTAAATGTTGTAGCCACATCTTCAAGTTATGAAGAATGTTATTTTTATTATGATATATCTCATGATTTCTTTCTCATGCCTTAAAGTTCTTTTCATGGCCTTATTGAAGTATCTCAAGTTCACATGTAAAATGTTTCTCTTGTTTCCCTTACTGGGTCTTCTGCTCACCCTTTCTTTTGATGTATGTCCTCAGGTTATGAGATGCAGTAATGAACCTAGGATGAACATGAGGAGAAGCCTTTAAAGTTTTTAAGAAGTATGTTTTATGTTTTCATGTTTTATGTTCCTGGTTTCCAAGACACTAAACCTTAAAGATCCTCAGTTTTGTGTAATGTAATGAAAGTTTATGTTATAAAAATATGAGATGCTATAGTTGGTATCAAAGGATGTTTTAGTTATTTGTGGAAATTAGGATATGAAAACTTTAGGAAGAAGCCTAGAGAAAAGTTTATATATAGGAAATATTCCTGGTATTTTGGTGAGTATTGAGTAATGGGTTTCCAAGCAAATATATCCCTGTCTGGATACAAGTGGGTAGAGGTGGCTCTAGCACAGATGTACATAGGGGTAAAACCCTAAAACACCACTTTGAGCTAGACTCGAACGGGAACTGGTACACGACAACGGGCCTTGCTGCACTCTTGGTTACGACACTCCTGGGGGATATGCTTTTGTAAATTCATAAGCTTAGTATGAACCATTATTAAAGGAACAAGGATAAAACAAAATAAATATTCACATAAGAATATATGATCATGGATAACCTAGTTTGGAACCTACGGGATCACAAGTTAGGATATACTTTTATTCTACATGTTTATCCTTTTATGCTTAAAGTTTCCTTTTCATGATTATTAGCTAAGTATTTAAGCCCCTAATTATAGTTTCTTTTCTTAGTTAATGGAGGGAAATGGAATAACATGTCCCAACAACCAATGTGATAGGAAATGCGATGATTGCCGTATTAATATGACAAAGATGATTAGGGGATTAAAGGATGATTGTTATTTTGGAACACATTCACTATTTTGGGGACCCTATATGATCGAGGTAAATAGATTACTACGGTATTTTCATTGAGGAGTAAGGTTGACTTATATTTTGAAGAATCAATGAATTTAAGGTGGAATTATAGTAATTTAGGTTACTTATGGGAATGATTAACCTATCTTGGCTAAAATATGTTTAGGTTAGAAACTTTTGTTATAAGATGTTAGGAGTGGGTGATGTTGTTTGGAGATGAACAATGAAGTTTATTTTGGAAGACTATGTTATCAAATACTTCTTGTATTTGGGTTTCAATCTTAGTTTAGTTTATTTTGAGGAATTTTAAGGACCATTATTTATGGAATGTTCTATGATGAACTTTGGGTATTACCATGGAACTTTGAAGATTTAAAAGTAGTTTCCATTCCTATGGGATTCTTTCTTTTTGAAGAGTTGTTTTACCTTAACCTTTTTGTTTTTGGGATAATCTTTAAAGATAGAAGAAATAGATAGTTAATATTTTGTGGATTATGTGATTCTCTAGAAGATGATTCTTGTTTTTTGATGAGACCAAGTAGTTTTGAATGCTCATCTTTTGGAGAAAAGATTAGTTTTGGTAGAAACTTATTAAAGGATGAAACTCTACATGAAGACAGGTATATTTTCTTATGTTTCTGTTCTATGTATTAAATGAATTTCTCAATATTATGAAAAGGAACGTGAAACAAAAACATTGTTGGTTTACATTTACTACTAGGTAATCAAATACCGTTTACACACATCATAAGTTTGGGATTTTCTTGTTGTTAACTTTCTCCTAATCATGTTTTATATCACTCTCCCTCAGAACTTGACCCTTTGTTTTCTCCTCCATGTCCATGTTTTCCTACATGGAATCCTAGTGTGGGTTAACTCGGGTGACCTTTGTACTTTCCTTTATTTCTTTTAAAGTAATAGTTTTACTGACTCCTTTTTCAATGTGGGACTTTCAATGAAATTTTAAAACCCAATTTTAAAAATTGCGAGGACACAATTTCTTAAGGGGGGAAGATTGTAACGACCCGAAATTTTGAATAAATTTTGTTTCCTAAATTTAATGTGTTATTTTATTTTATTTTTATACTCAAAAAAATGTTTCATTTGATAACATGAGTATAATTAAAATGAGACTGTTGGGTTTAGACGGTTATATGACCATTGGTCAATATGACCGCTGGAAACTAAATGTTTCGATTATTGTCTCTAAATACAAGTAATATTGGTTAATTATTATAGAAATAAGATTCGATGGCCTCACCCAGTAGTCTTGGACCGATCGAAGCCCATCTAACAGAACTTGGTAAGGAGGTAGCACCACTGGGCTTTGCTCTGGACCAAACCCAAGCCGAACTTCATCGTGTGAATCTAGAATGGAATCTCCTTCACGAGAAGTTCAACCTGATAGAAATTACTACTCGTGTGATGTTGGCCGAGCCTCCCTCAGATTCTCTCACCTTAGCACACCTAACACTTAGGTCCTATGCTGGGGTGATAAGGGGCTATTTAAGGAGACCGTAACTGCCTTGTGTAATCCCTTATTTTAAATAAAAATTGGGATTTCTTCTTATGATGAAGTTTATGAATTTTCAAATGACCGGATAAATATAGTATGCATATTTTTGATGAATTTTAGAGAAAGTTTATTTTAAAAATGTTTATGTAAACCTTAAATAATTAAAAATGTGTAATGATTTTCAAAAAATGGTCTTCTACAATTATGTTCAGTACGAAATTTAAAGTCTAATAAGATCAACTTAATTTTTGATGAATAGTAAATTATGAATAGTGATTTTATGATTAGGATTAGTAATGTGTCCAAATGGATTAGTAATCTCACTTAAAGAAAGTATTAATATAATCTAGGCACCTTGATTAAGTAATGTGATTCAATAAAATGGTTAAATAACGGTTTCATAAATTATTATTCAAGTATTAGTTTTTTCGAGTGAATAGTGTTTTTTAATTAAAAATTAAATTAAAAATATTTTAAAAAATATTTTTATAAAATGGATTTCATTTTTGAACTCAGAGCATCGATATTATGTTAAGGTAATTTTTGGGATTTTTTCTGAAAAAATGAATTTTCGGTGAATAGTGTATTTATTTAAAAAATAAATTAAAAATATTTAGAAAATTATTTTTATAAAATGGAGTTCAGTTTTGAAATCAGAGCATTTATATTTGGTTAAGGTAAAATTTTGGGATCTTTCTGAGAAAGTTGAATTTTCAGTGAATAGTAAAAATACAGTTTTAGGGTTTTTTATGTTTAATGACATCATAACTGTGTCATGATGATATCATGAGATATTTTGAGGGCTGTTCGACCAAAGGTGATGAATTATTGTATGCGGTGGCCCATGTGGCCTAACTTCATGGGAAATATCTTGGGAGAGCACATGGTTTTGAGAAAAGCACATGTGAGGTGTCCCTTGGCCATTAATGTCTTGTCCCCTCACTTTCCCTATAAATACCAAGCCCTCCTCTCATCCATTCGACTCCAAAACCATCCCCAACGAAGTTCTGGTCTCCTTACCTCCCAAGGAGTCCTCCCAAGGTGCCCCCAAGCCCTCAAAGTCTAAACCTTTGAGTTTTAAGACTTACGTTTTAAGGTAAGGGATTCGACCTCTCTCTTCTTTTCAAGTAATCTCTTTTATGTCATTTCTTTTATACTCCATGTTCTTATGTTAAAGTATGTTCTTTTATACTCCTCCTACTTCCCTTTTAATTTTCATATAATGAGAGATCCCCTCTTACTCTCATTATTTCGTTTTATGAATTTTTAAGTGGCACCGTTAGGCTGCCGAAATTTTTGTAACAGATTCTTTCTCCCTTCTCATTTTTCAAGATCTATTTTCATGTAAAGTATTTCAGTTTCCTTTTTATTATGTTTGGGTGTGGTCTCTAAATTTATCATACTGATATTTTATGATCATATTATGAGAGAACCCATTTGATCTCTACAATTCATCATTTTGAAATTTTAAGTGGCGTCGTTAGGCTGCCGAATTTTTAAGGGATTCTTTCACCCTTCTCATTTTCAAGTTCTATTTTCTTGTCAAGTCTTTCAAGTTACTTTATGTTGGGGTATGATCTCTATATCTATCATACTGATCATTTATGTTCATATGATGAGAGACCCTTTTTGATCTCATCAATTCATTTTTGTTGAAGTTTAACTGGCGCCGTTAGGCTGCCGAATTTTTAAGGGATTCTTTCACCCTTCTCATTTTCAAGTTCTATTTTCTTGTCAAGTCTTTCAAGTTACTTTATGTTGGGGTATGATCTATATATCTATCATACTGATAATTTATTTTCATATTATGAGATACCCTTTTTGATCTCATCAATTCATTTTTGTTGAATTTTAAGTGGCGCCGTTAGGCTGCCGAATTTTTAAGGGATTCGTTCACCTTTTTCATTTTTCAAAGTTCTACTTTCATGTCAAGTCTTGAAAGTTCCTTTTTATTATGTTGGGTTATGATCTATATATATATCATACTGATATTTTATGATCATATGATGAGATACCCCATTTTATCTCTTCAATTCAGTATTTTTAAGTTTTAAGTGGCGCCGTTAGGCTGCCGAATTTTTAAGTGGTTCTTTCACCTTTCTCCTTTTTAAAAGTTCTAATTCCATGTCAAGTCTAGAAAGTTCCTTTTTATTATGTTGGGGTATGATCTCTATATCTATCATACTGATCTTTTATGTTCATATGATGAGAGACCCTATTTGATCTCATCAATTCATTTTTGGTTGAAGTTCATGTGACGCCGTTAGGCTGCATAATTTTCATAAGAGAAATCTTATTTTGTCTTCCTTTCATGTTCTTCATTTCATATGGTATATTTTCAAATTTCATTAACATGTTCTTAAATACCTTATATTCTGTCCCTCTACTATTTATGGGTCATTTATGAATGTTTGACCCATTTCCCCTCTCTTTTCAATGTTTTCTAAAACCCTGTAACATAGCCGTTATGCTGTAGAATTTTCGTCTCAAATTGTCTCTCTCTTCTTCTCAAAATTATTTTATGTTATTAAGTGAATACTCAAAGCTCTTATTTCTACAAGGGTATTCACATATATATCAAAATTTTCTATTTTAAATTCTGGGATTTACATACATGAAACCCTCTTTCCTTTTTCGTGGGTTTAAAGTGACATAAAGATCATGTCTTTAAAGCAGTTTTTAAAACATTATGATTATGAAATGAAACCCATTTATTTTATTATATATGGGTTGTTTATGAAATGATTGATGATGATATATGTGGCTCACATGATAATAAATACATGTCAAGGGTGCGCCCAGATAGCGCTCTAATGCATTGGGTAAAGACTTAATCTCTAGAGATGACTTTTTAGACTGATACCTTGGTGAATAACCTTGGTAATTTTTAATGACACCTTGGGGATGGACCTTGGTGAAAAGAAATTATTTTAAATATTAAATGTTTTAGAAACATCTTCAAGTTATGAAGAATGTTATTTTTATTATGATATATCTCATGATTTCTTTCTCATGCCTTAAATTTCTTTTCATGGCCTTATTGAAGTATCTCAAGTTCACATTGTTTCCCTTACTGGGCCTTCTGATCACCCTTTCTTTTGATGTATGTCCTCAGGTTATGAGATGTAGTAATGAACCTAGGATGAACATGAGGAGAATCCTTTCAAGTGTTTAAGAATAATGTTTTATTTTTTCATGTTTTATGTTCCTGGTTTCCAAGACACTAGACCTTAAAGATCCTCAATTTTGTGTAATGTAATGAAAGTTTATGTTATAAAAAGATGAGATGCTATAACCAACCAGTCCATCCTAAGAATGAAATCATAGGCTATCATATCTAATACATAGAGGTCCCATATAAAGTGATACCCACCAACCTCTAGGGGGAACTCATTGCACTGACGCACACCTACCATTATAATTCCCAATAGAGTGTCTAACATCATGATATCAGAAGAAGAAGAAACACAGAGCCCAAGGATCTCCACAACGGGTACAGATATAAAGATATGCATATAACCAATATCAAAAAGTGATGAAGACAAAATAGGAGCAACTAGAATTGTACCTCTGATATTGGAAGGTTCGGGATCCTACTCTTGTTGGGTCTGTTTCACTGCATATGCCTGCCCAGTGTTGTAGCCCTACGACACAGCCTAGCTACCCTGAGATGAACCACCCTATTGTCTCTAAGATCCTGGTGTTTGTCTACCACGACCACGACCACCACCCCGGCCTGAACGTACTGACGTGTTCCAATTCCCTGACTGGTAAGAAGCTATTGGACCTTCTCTTACACACGGAGTCTACACAGAACCCCTCTCACTAGTCACTGGTGGAAACACACTGGAAAACGCTGGAGATGGTCCACCTTGCCATAAGATCGACACTCCACTGGGTCACATGGACATTGAGGTCTCTTGTGCCACTCTTTACCACACTGGTAGAACACTACCGGGACACCTAAAGAATTATTCTGGCTAGTACTTCCACCATGAGAGAAATCCATCTGCCTCTTCCTCTTATTGGTATAAATAGTACCAGAAACTGGTGCTGAACTGCCCTGGCCTGTACCACTAGATTCCTACAGGTTCCACTCAGTAATCAGTGTCTAGTTCACAATAGCGTGCACTTTAGTCAACCTGAAAACATTCATTAGTGCTCGGATGTCATATTGAATACCATACTCAAAGAGTCTAGTCGTCAAAGTCTCATCACTCACCAAAATAGGTGCAAAACGTTGTAGCTCGGTGAATTGGGTAGAATAATCAATCACTTACATGGAACCCTACTATAGATTCATGAACTCTCGAGCTCGATCTACCCTTAGAATCTCTAGAAAGAAAAATTCATAGAAGACTACCTGAAAATATTCCCATGCCATGTCTCGGTGATGCTTGGTATGGGTGGTAACATCTCACCATCTCTTGGAAGAATTACACAGCATAAAAGTAACGATCTTGACCCTCCTCCCTAGAGGAATCTCAAAATGCTTGAAGATATTCTACAATGAATCCATCCATGACTCCGCAGCCTGTGGTTCACCATCCCCTGAAAACATAGGTGGATGATGCTGCTGGAATATACGTGTCAACTCTACCATAGATGTGGCAACCGGCGGTGCTCCCTGGAAGGTCTCCATGAATTGCATGAAACCTTCATGGAACTACACATCCGCTCCTGCATCCAGTATAATAGTTGGTGCCGCATCTGGCATTGCTGGAGGATCCACTGGTAGCCCATGGACTACTATCTCTGAAGTATAATCATTTTCTCTCTCTTGGAGAACAACTGGTGGTCATCTCGGTGGCATGTCTCTACAAGGTCAAACACATGCCTTAGTTTAATTTATTTTCAAGGTTATTTTTTCTATTTAAGAGTGCCAATGAAAAGGAAAAAAACCCACAAAACAGGAAAAAAGAGACTACACAGCATGTATAAGGTCTACACGGCATGTACTCTTAATCCCTTACATGTTCATGTTCTAATGATGGTCTGGGCGTGTCTCAACCCTCAGTACACGGCGTGTTCCACCTGCACATGGTGTGTACACCACTCCGTCTCCCTAGCCACATGACCAAGTCTATATGGTCTTCTATCGGTCAAGACTACACGGAGTGTCCCATAGGTACACGGCGTGTACTAAACGAGCTTCATCGACCTGTGTTGTTCGAGACACGGCCAGATACACGGCTCACACTACACAGCATGTTCCATATGGACACGATGTGTACTAGAAAGGATAAGACCGACCCGTGTTGTTAGTTACATGGCCGAATTACCAAATTACTCTACACGGTGTGTTCAGAAGTGACACAGCGTGATTAAGCAAAGATTTATCCGTCTGTGTTGTTAGTCACATGGGTGGACACAGGGTCAACACGACATGACATGTACAACCAGTACACGGCGTGTTCCCTATAGAGTTTTCCCCTCCCATGTTTCTGCCTACACGGCCTATGACATGGTTATAAACTACATGGAATGTATATAGGGTACACAAAGTGTACTCAAAAAATTTCATTTCTTCCTGAATAGAAGATTATATGGCATGTGTTCATAGAACAAAACGTCTTGTTGTCTGGGTTTTTGGAAAGTACACCTCAGAAACTACTCTGGAGCCCCTTTTCTTTAATTTCAATCTTAAGTATGCCAAATTCCAATCTGTGGGGGGCCATACTCCCTGCGAATCAAAGTTTAACACCCGACCTTTCATTTTATAGTACAAAACACAACAAAAGGCTGGATCATGATCCGCTAAATTCTGGTCCAAGAGAGCCCATACTTCTCAGGAACCAAAGTTTAGTGTCCATAAACCCAACTGTAACATGTACCAATACCCTATCAATAATAGGCATATCTTACAAGGTACCTATCAAAACAACATTAATTTTCTAGCACATCATATATCACAGCAACATGCAATTTCTAATGCACCTATATGGCATGGAAACTATGCATGGCATGTGATTATAACATGTACCTAATGATGCATGAGATGGAATACCCTTATCTCATTGGGTTTCAAATAAATTGAACCCAAGTATAAAATATAAACAACACACCATAAGTGCGTCACCCATTGGTAAAAATCAAATAAACTGTAAAATTGCCAAACCAGATAAATTGTAATTAAATGAGGTAGATTGGATTTTCCATGTATGCGGGTTAGCTACTCCCCGGAAAAAATTATTACCAAATACAAATTCCAACCTATCCCAGACTATAGGCTCCAAACAGTAAGTAAAAGAAAATAAATTCCTCTGATACCACTTTATAACATCCCGGATGTGGGTCCCACACAACGGGTGCCCCGAACCCGTTTGGTCACATGACCTCAAGTACATTTCCCCAAATGCTAAAGGCTGCTGACTAGTATCGAGGGCCTGGGTCTCATAGTGGGTAAATTATGCCATCATTTGTCAAAGTGTAGCGCAGTGAAAAAATATAAACATACACAAAAGTATAAGCAGTAAACAATACAAATCTGAAAGGAAAACATTACTGAAGAAAAAGATAACCAACAGTCATATATATATGATGATGCAATATGTTATATTTCTAATAAATCATTCAAAATAGGGTATACTACAATCAAATACAATACAACACAAATTACAGCAAAATAAAACAAAACAGTGCAACAAGAACTCAGCAGCATCACAAGCCAAAGCTCGGTCCCATGCTCTCCCACTCCTCTGCAATAATCAAGTACCTGTATAGGGACTCTTGCCTTTATCAACACCTACAACAATATAATCTGTTTGGGCCCAGGACATGACCCAAACAGAGTGTGAGAAATAAATCCCAGTAGGCAACCACCAAAGGCCTGTGCCCAACTGACAGTGAAAATGTGCAACAACATTGTGCAATAAAGACATGCAGTGATCTAGGAAGTACTCAAAAGTAGCTACTCCTACCAGTTCCATTACCATTTAATTATTATTTAACAATTCAATATAATTGAATTATAAGTTCCTGAGACCCGGCCTCAGCCGACAATCTTCTTTACAATGCCCCATAAAAAACTACAACATGTTATCTAACAAATATAAGGTAATAACAATACCAATCTTGTGATTTAGCTTATAGGTATAACACAAGAAAACACCATAGTGAATATTCAAGTGAACATTGCCCTCAGGCTAAATAGTACCTTTCCCTCAGGATAATCAGAACCTTGCCCTCAAGCGTACCAGATATTTCCCATAGGCATAGAAGGTACTTCCCTCAGGCATAAGAAACGTTTCCCTCAAGCAAATCAATACCTTTCCCTTAGGTGAATCAGTACCTTTCCCTCAGGTGAATCAATACCTTTCCCTCAGGTGAATCAGTACCTTGCCCACGGGTGAAACAAAACACTTCCCTCAGGCTAGGAAAAACACTACCCTCAAGATAACCAAGTAACCGAGTTGAGCCCAATGCATAATCATGTAATAAATATGTTTCCTCTCAAGAAAACTCAAAACATGTTGTCATTACGGCATACCCATGGGTATCCTGGCCAAATGGCTAAACAAGGGGAATGCACCCTCGGGGTGGCCCTAGATCAAGGTAACGATCCCAAAAAGCATTTTATACATGTTAATTAGATTATCTATGCAATTATAGATATCTTAACAGCTAAGGCATCAACCATATGACACCACAAACATGGTCATGTAGCACAACGGTACACAAAATCAACTCGAAATTTGGAAATAAACACCAGACCACCTACCTCGATCTCCTCTGATCGATATACGTGAACAACACCTTCCAAAAAAACCGAGAAGGATGTAGATCTGGGATAAACATCTATTTTTTCAAACTCAAATAACTTCCCTTAGGGGAATAATTGGATGGAGTGGTTCAAGAAGAGAGAAGAACTCACCCGCGTAGTTCAAACGAGACAGATGATGAGGGAATCAGAGTCTCGGTGTGCGGTCAGGAGCTTTTGTAAGTTTTGGCCTTATCTCTCACAACTCTCATCGATTCCTAAGATTCATCTACCAAAAGAGTAGGCTACTTACTATTTTTAACGAAAAAACATAACTACACGGCGTGTACTCTCAAGTACACGGCGTGTACTTTCCATTTTTTTTAACTATTCCTCTAGCGGCCACCTTCTACTGCCTAACTGTTCATCAGCCAACTTGGTTACATGGCGTGTATGTCCAAGTACATGGCGTTCACTATCGTTCTGTTGGTGGATACTCCCACCGCCTTACTGTTCACCTTCTGACTGATTACACGGTGTGTATATACTAAGTACACGACATGTAGTCAGTTTTTACACCCTTCATCACCGACAGGACTACACACCCTATATAATCATCCCACATGGAAAAAATAAACGACATGTTGAAAAGTACATGGCGTGTACCCACAAATTTTGGGATTTTTCCCCATTTTCATTATTTTCTCAAAAACCTTAAAGGAAAAGTAAAAGAATAAACTCATACCTCAAGAATATGAACCAGGTTCTTACAGATCAAGACCATGGGTTGAAAGTGGTGGCATTGGAATTCCATTGGAGAACTTATAAGGTCCATGTTCAAATTCCTTAGAGAAAGGATGGATGAGCCTTATAGGAGGTTGATGTACATCTTTTGCAGTAGTTCTTTGGTGAAGATGGATAATTCCAATGTTGGATGGATTTCTTGTCATTGTTTTTCATGTTAAATTGGGAAACACGTTGGGTTTATTGATGATGTTGATCTTGATAAAATGTGTCATTTTAGGAGCACCATATATGTGTGTTGGATTGTAGTGAGAAGATTTTGTGGGGAAATATTATGTTCTTTAGTTCATGTATTATGAAAAAATGGACATGTGTAGTAAGAAAATTCAAAAAGAGAAGTAGATAAGAGGGCGTAGTGGTCCAAAATTTCATTGACATAGAATATTATAAATTATTGGGTGAATATCTCAAGGATGATATATTATAAGAAGGGTAGATTATAAGAACCTGGTTTTTATTAAAGGTTCTTGGAAGTATAGCTCGAGGATGAGCAATTATAATGTGGAAAGATTATAAGATGCAGAAACTTTTTAGATGATATCTCATGCACTTTTAGAGGTATTATTTTGATTTAGTTTGACTATAACTTGTCTGAGTATTGATTTGGGATTGTTTGGGTAAAAATTAGAGAATTTGGGAAGAAGGAGAGGCTTTTCATGGTTTGAGCATGGTTAAACAAAGTTTGGAGCCTAAGTGTGCATGGTTTTCACAGTTTGCACATGGTTTTAACATGGTTAAACTAAGTGTTTAGCATGGTCGCATGGTCTGAACATGAATAAACTAAGTGTGCAGACTAAGTGTGCAATTTGTTGCATGGTTTTCAGATGGTTAGTACTAATCATGTGACTTTTCCCAGTAAACCCTGCGCATAGAAAATAAAGTTATGGAAATTGATTTTAAATTCCCCAAAATCTCCATATTAACCCCAAATCAACCATAGATTGACCCTAATGGATTTATCTCATTCTTGAAGGCTACCAGAGGGTTTTCTTAGGATTTTGACTTCTGTTATTGGAAATTCAAATCCCTATTCTCAGATCTACATCTCTCTGGGTATGTGGTTTATTCCCAATTAACTTACCATCTCTCTTCTCTTCTTATCCGATTATTTTTGTGGGTTTTATCCTCTTTTTTCATCTAGATCTAGATTTTTTTAATCTATATCTAGTTATTTTGGATCAATATCTTGCTTTGTTGACTCTAGATCTAGTCTTTTTGGATCTAGATCTAGAATTAAAAGATCTTATTTCTTTTAAATCTGGGATCTAGGAATTGAATCAAGATCACTTTATTCAGCGTGTTCTTGATCATTCCATCTGAAATTGGGGATTTTGTTGGAAAATTTTTTATCAACAAATTTAGGAATTTAATTATGATCTATTTCTATGTGGTTGTTCCAATCAAATTTAAGATATCTGTTGGCCAGCGTTCTTCACCATCGTTATTGAGGTAGGTTGTCTAAAATTCAAATCCCATAATCTTGATTATAATTATGTGTATATAATTGTAGAATTTCTATTAGATTTTATGAGTTGTGTTCTTAATTAAATTAATTAATTTGGTGAATTAGTTAAAAAAAATATGTGAAAGTGGGATATTGGGATTTTAGGTCATGAATAATTAATTGTTAAATTAATTATGAGATATTGATATTGTTGAGTTTAGATAATTAATTGTATAATTAATTATGGTATATTGATGTTATGAATTGAATAATTAATTGGTGAATTAATTATGAGACTATGAAATTGTGATTTGGATAATTAAATGATGAAATTAATTACGGAGTTATTGAGATTTTTGAACATGATTAATTAATTGTATAATTAATTAATAATAATTTTTAGGATTATGAAATTGTGATTTGGTATAATTAATTATCAAATTAATTATTGAAATTTAGAGATTGTTGAAATTGAATAATTATTTTAAAAAATAATAATTGTTATATTGAAGTTATTGAATAGGGATAATTAATTGTAGAATTAATTATTAGAGATAATTATGATTATTAAACTTATTGAGATGGAACAATTAATTGAGGAGTTAATTAGGTTGGTTTAATTAATAGAGATAGAATAATTAATTGGTGAATTAATTGGTGATATTTAATTATCTAAGATGGAATTAATTAATTGATGAATTAATTAATTGGTGTATTGTTATTATTTAATTTTTTAATTAAATAATGGGATTAATTAATTGGATAATTAATTGATGTTAACAATGATATTATTTAGTTTTTGAATAAAATAAAGGGATTAAATAATTGACTAATTAATTAATATGATTAATGGGATTATTTAATTATTGAATTAAATAAAGTAATTAATTAACTATGAATTAATTAATGGGATGTGACATAGAAAACTAATTGGAAAATTAGTTTAAGGGAGTAAATAAGATTAATTAATTATGAATTAATTAATAGTGACATGGGTAATTTATAAGATAATTAATTGAAAGTACTCAATGAGATTAATTAATTCATAATTAATTAATGGGATTTATGTGGCAAATTAATTGGAAAATTAATTGAAGAGTTGTATGGGTTAATTAATTTTAGAATTAATTGTGTGCTATTGAGTTTTTGATTTGAGATGATCAATTGTGGAATTAATCATGTGACGTTGAGTTGTTGATTTGAAGTGATTAATTTTATAATTAACCATGCGATATTGAGTTGTTAATTTAAGATAATTAATTTTAGAATTAATTATGTGATATTGAGTTATTGATTTGAGATAATTAATTGTATAATTATTTATGAAACATTGATATCATGAATGAGATAATTAATTATGGGATTTTGAGTTTGTAGATATTGATTAATTAATTGATGAATTAATTAATAGGATTGAATTGATTAATTAATTGGGGGAATTAATTAATGGTATTTATGTGATAAACTAATTGTTTAATTAGTGATGTAATTGATGTGATTAGTTAATTATTGAATTTACTAATATAATTGAAGTAATTAATTAATTGTTGAATTAATTAATGTATTTGATGTGATTAATTAATTTCCAAAATAAATAATATTATTGATGCGATTAGTTAATTGTTGAATTAAATAGTGTATTTGATGTGATTATTTAATTATTTAATTTATTACATGAGGTGATGTGATTAGTTAATTGTTGAATAAACTAGAGCAATTGATGTGATTAGTTAATTATTGAATTTACTATAGTAATTAATGTGATTGGTTAATTGATTAATTAACTAAAGAAAGTGATGTTATTAATTAATGGTTGAATTAATTAATGATATTATTTTTATTAGTTATTTATTGAGTTAACTAATGGAATTTTTGTGTTTAACTAATTTATGAATTATTAATCGAATTGGTGTGGATAATTAATTGTTGAATTAATTATTAATTAAATAATGGTAACATGGTTATTCTAATGTGTGATGTGTAAATGGTAACATGGTCATTTAGCATGAATTAAAGGATGGTAACATGGTCATTAAAATTGTGTGATTATATGAATGGTAACATGGTCATTCATTTGTGAAATAAGTATGGTAACATGTTCATCCAAATTGTTTTATTTAATGAATGATAACATGGTCATTCATTGTGTAATAAGGATGGTAACATGGTCATCCAAATTGTGTGATTTAATGAGTGGTAACATAGACATTCATTATGAAATAAAAATTGTAGTAATGAAATTATGATAGGATATTTCCTTGGGAATATTTTGGGCTCTGGCATGAGCCGAAGATAGTATTGAGGTACGGGTGTCCTCAGGAACCCTGGAATTAATTTGGTTAAATAAAGAATAAATGATAATGTGATAACTATTTATTTATGCATTGTACTTGTTTATTTATAGAACCACATACACTTGTTATTGACTGATTTTGTTTTAGACATTGTTGGTGGTGGCCTACTGAGTTGTACACACACCCTATTCATACTGCCTAATCAGTACCCGAATAGACTTTGTGATTTTTGGATAGGATAAAGTAAAAGGCTCTATGTAAGATAGCTAATTTGGGATTGAGCATGAATAAAGGAACTAGGCGTGGTTTGGGATCCTCTTGGGAGTTTTAAGTGTCTTTACTTTTGAGGTTACATTTTAACACTTGGCGGTACTTAGCATGAAATATCTACTATTTAGTTTTGATTCTGTATTTCCAGTTTTGGTTATCTTGTGACAATGGTTTTTTCACTGGTTATATATGATTATGTTATTGTTTCGTTATTTCTGTCAGTGTATTACTCTGATAAAAGAAAAAAGAGGGTATAGTATCCCCATGATCAATAATATACCCTCACTTCTAGTTTGTGGACTCTGGTGTATGGGTAGGTGCACCTGAGGTCATGTGATCGACCGGTTTGGGGCACCATTGTGTGGAAACTAGGTCGTAACATTAAAAAGTGGTATCATAGGTCTAGTTTTCTTCTCTTCTTCTTTTGTATTACTATTTGGGAAAGTTAGACAGATGAGTAGGAAGAATCGGGGATTGGTTATGAGCTCATGTATGGAAGTAACTACTCTATGTACGGGGGAGAACCCAAGTACCCAGGGTGAGATTGTTGTTATTGTTGTTTGCTGTTACAGTTCAATATTATTTCACCTTGGGTGACACACATGTTGTGTGATGTGATTATTATTGAGATTTTCTAATTTGTTGACTCGTGGACCTAAATGAAACAAGAGTTGTGTCTACATGCATCATTCTAGGAACTTAGAATTATTTTGCGACATGCATCATTGTAAGAACGCACATGAAAATGGGTTATGGGTAAGTTGTTGAACTTGAGATGTTTTTCCTTACTTGTGAAATTGAAATGAAAATGTTGTCTGACATGAAATTGATAAATATTGAAAAATGATGCAATATGAGAATACATAATTATGAAAAAAATCTAATAATGGGAATGTGTTTACCCATGTTAACTAGGACCTAGGTGTAGGATGTTTAAGGGTAGTGATAATGCCTAGATTTTGATTGTGTAGTGGGAAAAAGGGGGAAAGACTTGATATGGTTTTGTGTGAATCCCTCTTTATAATTGAGTTAACATTGTGAAATAAGAATCCTTCATTTTATTTAACTGTCCCTTGATGTGGATAGTTTGGGTAGTGAGAATGCCCAAGTTTTAGAACTCAGTTGTGGTTTTTGTGAGAGACTATCTGGTTTTGGATCAGTGTGGTAAGATCTTGGATGTCATGGATTCCCAAGAATTTAGATAGGTTAATTTGTTTCCATAGTGTGAGGAAACATCAGTAATGAAGAATTTGTGGTGGTTTTCATCGACAACTTCTAAGTGTACTTTTAATTAGTGAAAATCATGTCCCCTACCTTGACATCGTCCTGAGTACACTAAGAAAGCTTTGGATTTACACCTAGATACCTAAATGTGTTTTGGTCATATAAGGGTACCCTTGGAGGTTGTTCTTATGAAGTGATATATGTGTGGAGTTGGATGGTGTGAGTTTCACCATCGGTAATTTATAGGCAAGGTTCTTGTGAGGGACCAGAGTTTGATGAATACAACGGGCCATAGGTCATGGTGGTTGACTTATTTTAAAATGCAATGTTAATAAAGCTCCAATGGTAGGGAATGATGTGATAAAAGTAGGTCCATAGATAAATACAATGGGTTGTAAATGATGGCATTGGAGTAACAATGGGTAACTTATAAGGTTCATGTTCAAATTCCTCAGAAAAAGGCTAGGTGGGCCTTGTAGATGGTGGATGTACATCATTTGCAGGAGGTATTTGGTGGCGATGAATAACTACAATATTGGATGGTGTTCTTTTGGTTTTTTACATTTTGAATTTGGAAATGCATTGGGTGTTTTAAATATGTTGATCTTGAAACAATGCATCATTTTAGGAGAACCTTATATGTGCGTTGGATCACAATGAGAAGATTTTGTGGGGAAAGACTCTATTGTTAGTTCATGTATTATTGAAAAATGGGCATGTGTAAGAAGAAACTTTGGAGAGATAATTTGACAAGAGGTAACAACATCCCAAACTTTCTTTGACTCATAATCCTCAAAAATATTGGGAGTCTATCTCAAGGATGAGCTATTATAATGTGGGTAGACTATAAGAACGCCATTTTTCTTTAACATTCTTAGGAGTACAACTTGAGGATGGGATCTTATAATGTGGAAAGATAGTAAGATCCTTACCCTTTTTGGATGATATCTCATGCTCTTTTAGTGGTATTATTTTGGTTAATTTTTAATATAACTTGTTTGAGTATTGATTTGGGTGTTTTTGGATGAAAATTGGAGAATTTTGGAAGAATGATAGGCTTTTCATGGTTAAAAAATGTGTGAAGCCTAAGTGTGAAAAGGTTTCATGGTTTGAACATAGTTAAACTAAGTGTGAATCTTTTTCACATGGTCTATTCATGGTTAAACTAATTTTTTAGCCTAAGTGTACAATTTGTTGCATAGTTAGCGCATGGTTAGTACTAATCGTGCGACTTTTCCCAGCAAATTGTTCTCGCGGAAAATAACATTATGAAAATTGATTTTAAATTCTCTTAAACCCTCATATTAACCCCTAATAAACCCTAGATAAACCCTAATGGACTTATCTCGTTCTTGGATGCTCCTAGAGTGATTCCTAAGGCTCTTTACATCCGTTCTTGGCAATTCGAAGTCCGGTTCTCAGATCTGCATATCTCTGGGTATGTGGTTTATTCTCAATTAATTTTCCATCTATCTTATATTATTCTAAAATTATTTTGGTAGGTTTATCCTCTATTTTTTTGATCTAGATCTAGTTTTTTTGAATCTGGATCTAGTCATTTTTTATCAAGATCTAGATTTGTTGAATCAGGATCTAGTCTTTTTTGGATCTAGATCTAGAATTAAAATATCTTATTTCATTTAAATCTAGGATCTAGGAATTGAATCAAGATCTCCTTCTTCATCGCATTCTTGATCATTCTTTTTGAAAATAGGGATTTTCTTTGGGAAAATTTTCATCAACAAAATTAGGAATTGAATCATGATCTCATGTTATGTGATTATTCCAATCAAAATGATGATATCCGTTGGTTAGCGTTCTTCATCACCATTCTTGAGGCAGGTTGTCTAAAATTCAAATCATGTAGTCTTGATTAAAATTATATTTATGTAATTTTATAATTTCTATTATATGTTTTCAATTTCATTCTTGATTAAATTAATTAATTTTATGAATTAATAAGTTAAAAGTTATGTGAAAGTGGGATATTGGTATTTTAGATCATTAATAATTAATTATTAAAATAATTATGAGATATTGATATTTTTGAGTAGAGATAATTAATTGTAGAATTAATTATGGGATATTGATGTTGTGAATTGAATAATTAATTGGTAAATTAATTATGAGACTATGAAATTGTGATTTGGATAATTAATTATTGAAATTAATTATGGAGTTATTGAGATTGTTGAACATGATTAATTAATTGTAGAGATAATTAATAGAAATCACTAGGATTGTGAAATTGTAATTTGGTATAATTAATTTTTGAGCTAATTATGGCGAGTTAGAGATTTTTTAAATTGAATAATTATTTGAAAAAATAATTTTGTCTTATTGAAGTTATTGAATAGGGATAATTAATTATAGAATTAATTATTGGATATAGTTATGATTATTAAATTGATTGATATGGAATAATTAATTTAGAAATTAATATGGGTGGTTGAATTAATGGAGATAGAACAATTAATTGATGAATTAATTTGTGATACTGTATTATTCGAGATAGAATTAATTAATTGGTGTATTGTGATTATTTAATTGCAGAATTAAATAATGGGATTAATTAATTAGAGAATTAATTAATGTAAACAATGATATTATCTAGTTTCTAAATTAAATAAATGTATTAATTTATTGATGAATTAATTAATGTGCCTAATGGGATTATTTAATTATTTAAATAAATAAATAAATTAATTAATTGTGAATTAAGTAATGGGATGTGACATAGACAACTAATCAGTGGATTAGTTGAAGGGACTCAATAAGACTAAATAATTATGAATTAATTAATAGTGATATGGGTAATTAATTAGAGAATTAATTTAAGGGACTTAATGAGGTTAATTAATTGAGAATTATTTAATGAGATTGACATGAAAAATTAATTATAGAATTAATTGATGGGTCGTATGGGTTAATTAATTGTATAATTAATTATATGATATTAATTTTTTGATTTTAGATGACTAATTGTGGAATTAATCATGTGATATTGAGTTGTTGATTTTAGATGATTAATCATAGAATTAACCATGTGATATTGAGTTGGTAATTTAAGATAATTAATTGTATAATTAATTATGTAATATTGAGTTATTGATTTGTGATAATTAATTGTATAATTAATTATGAAACATTGAGATCATGAGTGAGATAATTAATTGTGGAATTAATGATGGGATTTTGAATTTTTGGTTATTGATTAATTAATTGATGAATTAATTAATGGGATTTACATGGTTAATTCATTGGGGAAATTAATTAAGGGTATTTATGTGATAAACTAATTGTTTAATTGGTGATGTAATTGATGTGATTAGTTAATTGTTGAATTGAACAAATAGAATTGAAGTAATTCATTAATTGTTTAATTAATTAATGTATTTGATGTGATTAATTAATTGTCGAATTGATTAATATTGTTGATGTGATTATTTAATTATTTAATTAACTTGAGTAGTTGATGTGATCAGTTAATTGTTTAATTAACTGGATGAGTTGATGTGATTAGTTAATTGTTGAATTAACCGTAGTAATTGATATGATTGATTGATTGTTGAATTTATTAGAGTAATTATTTTGATTGGTTAATTGATGAATTAATTAGATAAAGTTATCTGATTAATTAATGGTTGAATTAATTAATGATATTGTTGTGATTAGTTAATTGTCGAGTTAACTAACAAAATTGTTATGTTTAAATTATTTTTGAATTAGTTATAGCATTGGTGTGGATAATTAATTATTAAGTTAATTATGAATTAAGTAATGGTAACATGATCATTCTAATGTGTGATGTGTAAATATTAACAAGGTTATTTAGCATGAATTAAAGTATGGTAAAATGGTCATTCAAATTGTTTAATTATATGAATGGAAACATGGTCATTAAATTGTGAAATAAGGATGGTAACATGTTCATCCAAATTGTGTGATTTAATGAATGGTAACACGGTTATTCATTGTGTAATATGGATGGTAAAATGGTCATAAAAATTGTGTGATTTAATGAATGGTGACATGGTTATACATTTTTAAATAAGAATGGTAGTAATGTTATTATAATAGGATATTACCTTGGGAACATTTCAGGATATGGCATGAGCCGAAGCTAGTATTGAGGTACGGGTGTCCTCAGGAACTTTGGAATTAATGTGGTTAAATAAGAAATAAATGATATTGTGATAACTATTTATTTATGCATTGTAATTAATTTTTTATAGAACTTCATACACTTTTTATCGACTGGAATTTTTTTAGACACCATTAGTAGTGGCCTAATGAGTTGTACTCACACCCTATTCAGGCTGCCTGATCGATACCCGAATAGAGTTTATGTTTTCTAGACCGGTTAAGTGTAAAGGCCCTATGTTAATAGCTAATTTGGGATGGATCATGGATGATGGAACTAGATGTGGTTAGGGACCCACTTGGGAGTTTTCAGTGTCTTTACTTTTGATTTTACATTTTGACAATATACACATACTTAACATGGCATATCTATTGTTCAATTTTGATTCTGTATTTCCAATTTTGGTTATCTTGTGACATTGGTTTTGTCTATAGTTATATATGCTTACACTATTGTTTATTTATTTCTACTGGTGTATTACTCTGATAAAATAAAAAAAAGAAGGTATAATCTCCCCATGATCGATAAAGGACTTTCACTACTAGTCGATGGCCTCTGGAATATGGGGAGGCATGCCTGAGGTCATTTGACTGGTCGGTTTGAGGCACTATTGCATGGAACCCTGGTCAGGATGTTACACTGAGCATCTGAGATCACTCCTTTCTTATGTTTTATTTTCCCAAGATGCCAAGATGTGTATTATGACTAAGATACAGGTTTAAGATATTAGATTAATGGAATTATCAAAGTATTATCTATGTTGTATTTTTTGTTTTGAATTGTAATGTAGGTTTCATTATGTAATATATTTTACAATACTTCTAAATTGATCAGTAATTTGGGATTAAACACTTGTATCTATTCAAATTTAATAAATTAATGCACTATCTCTAGGATAATAGGGTCGAGGTCATTATAGTTTGTATTAGATAAAGTTTAGAAGCAACCTTGGAAACTATGTTTAGATAACATAGATTAGGGAACATAACCCTAAGGCACACTTTTAATATACATATAGAAGAATATCCAAAAGAAACCATGTTTATGATTTTGTGAATAGATACGAATAAATTTTAAAATTTATGTTAAGTATTTATCAAGTTTTAGGATTATACATTATTATCTAACCTAGTGTATGTCGTTATTTAGAAATAGCTTTGGGTAGAATGGATTTGAACCTCATTGATGCACATGATCCAAAGAGTAATAAGCATAATATCTTTCATGGTCTTAAAAAATGTTATAATAGAATGTTATAACGAGACAACTAAATAGTAATCAAAGTATTATGGCTTTGGAGGGAAGCATGAGAATAAAATGATAACTGGGAAAATTTTGAATAAAGGGAAGAAGGGAAAGACATATTTTCCCACATGTAATTATGGAAATAATAACCTTGGTAATTTCCTAAAATGAAAGGGATGTTGTTATAATTTTGGATAAAAATTCCACCAAGTTCATGATTGTAAAGATAAGAAAAATGATTATAATTTACAATGATTCAACTATACAGAGATATGAAATTACATAAATAAATGTATCATGTGTCAAAGTAAAATACCCCAAAAGAGGCTAACAGATCATGGTCAATATTATACTAATACCATAGAAGAATAGAAAAGATTAATGTACTTATATTTGGATTCAAGAATTATGTCATTTGATTATTTTATCAATGATGTATTGGTCATAATAATTATGAAAAATATGTGGATTGTACTACAATACTTTTTTATTTAGGATTTGAGATCACATGCTGAATAATACCAATAAAAGTTATTCAGTAGAAAGTTAAACTTTTTGGAAAAATCATGGTTGGGGGAAATATTTCTCTTAATATGTTCCTGATACTGAGATAATAATGTCAGAATAAAGAGATGATTTATTTGGATAAATTAAATTGGATATTATCGACTACCTTGGAACTGATTAATGGTTTTTTGAAAAAGTGTATTATAAAATTATTGTTGGAGTTTACAATATTTCTGGATTTAAGGAGTATATTGAATAATAATTTTTCTATTTAATTAATAAGGATAAATGCATGTTTTCAATAATATTTTATTGCAATTAAGGTTATTTCTATGTTTTAAGAGAATACATGATTAAGGTATTCACATGTTTAGAATGTGAAAGATAAGAGATGCTTTATGTTGTGTAAAGATTAATGATAAGTTCATTTTTGGAAAATTTAACCATTTATGAAATGGTTTAAGTTGATCTTTGGAAAAAGTTTTAGAGGTTATTGTATTGCTTCACCCTATGATGCAACTTGTGCTATGAAATGATGTAGAAATGGTTCAAGGAACAACCAAAGGATAATATTTTTTTATAGAAATGTATCATGTAATTATATTTCCTTAAATTATTATAAAGTGTAATAATTACTCAACTCTACGAAAAGGGTCTAAAGACAAAAAATTGTTAATTTTTGTTGAAGCAGTGCTATTTTAAATCATCATAGATTTATGGATTTGAAGCCCTCAAATTTCAATTGATCATTCACTTTTTTGTGATTTATGAACTCAGTCACTCCCTATAAATATTTATGATTTTCCTCAATATACATATCTCTACTTGACACTAATTCTCTCATATTCAATAGCCTAATTTGGTGGTGACCTTATCATTTCCCCTTACCTATTATTAAGAAGAAATTTTATTAACCTTATTTATGATGTGGGTTTCCCACAAAGGTATTTTCTAGTATCATCATTCTATTTTTGAAGTGCAATTTCAAGTTTCAAAGACACGATTCATTAAAGTAGGCGAGAATTTAAAACCCCAATATTTTATAGTATCCCACTTTTTTACATTTAACCTTTTTGATAGCTTATGTTGCATGTAATAATGACTTCCTTTAATAGCTTGTGTTTCACTCAAGACCAAACAATAGTATTAAAATATATAATATAATAAGATATAGCATCGACATTAAACTATTGGTTATTAATAGTATTACAAAAATTGTGAAAAATATATAGTTTCTACAAATATAAGATTAATTCATTGGTTACCAAATAATTAGAAACAAAAATATAATCCAATTAAATATAAAGGAAATGTTTTACTAAAAAAATATTTAAATGTGAACAAGTGTGTTTATAAAATAATAAAATCACTCTTGTTGGATTCTATTAAAGAAATATATATTCTATATATTCAATCAAATATTTTTTATACTCATCCAATAGATTTTATAGGAATAATATATAGATAAACCCAATTGTATGCATAAAAACCTATAGTTTTTTAAAAAGGTAATTTTACCGGAATTTAATGGAGCACCTATGTTAAAACTAATTTTTTGAAATTTTATATTTTAAAAAAAAAATTAATTCAGAATATCAAAATTATCTTTGATAGAATTTTTGGTATCTTTCTAAAAAGTTTCATTATTTGGTGAACAGTGAAAAATATTGCATTGTAGTCAAAAACATCTTTTTCATTTAAATATTTATTATAAATAAAATTGATTTTTAAAAATAAAAATAGATCAAAAATAAATATTTCAATTCAATTTTTTTTATTAGAATAATTTTAATATTAAATATGGATATAAAAACTTATTAAACTTTTAAACGTTTTCTTTTACCTGCCTTCCCACCACATCTACAAGATTAGCGTTAAACTTAATTTAGCCACTTATGTGTATTGAATTTGAAAAAACAGACATACCCAATTATAATCAGTATGATATTTATATTATAATAGTATCAAATTAATTTTTTGGGATATCATGAATAGTAACTTTAGTAAATTTTTATTTACCACAGTTAAGGGTAAATCGGGTAATTAAAGGTAAAAATTATATTATAATATTATAAAATTACCCTAAAACTTGTAATAATTTAATTTTATGAGTTAGTTTTGATAAAAATCATCCTTAGGTAAAAATTATAACCTTTTTAGGCCACTTGGGTAAGAATATTATATTTATTATATTTTATTTAAAGATAAGTTAAAAATGTCATACTCATATTTCTAATAAGTATATCATTTTTAATATAGGTTAATAAAAAAGATAAATTCAGCTATAAATATTAATTTTCAATATAATAAATTTATCTTAATCTGGATAATTTATTTTTAATTTTTAGAGAATAAATAATTCAATTAAAGGCTTGCATAATGATGATGCATTAATTGTTTTATTAATGAAAATACCAAATAAATGATATTAAAAATATTAAAATAAATATGATTTAACACAATTAATGACATAAAATAATTTTATAGATAACTTTTATATATTATTGAGATATTAGAGGTGTTGGTTCAAAGTTATCATGTTGATATGATATTTTTTAAAAAATAAAAAATGAACAGTAACAAATTTGGCATAAATGATACATCAAAATAAATAATATTTTATTAAATGATATAAAATAAATAAAAATATTAAATTTGATTAAATGAATATAATAAGGTTAAATATATCATCAATGATACAGTTTTTTTTAATTTTATAGTAACTATATTAACCCTAAAGAGTAGAAACGCCAAGTTGTTGTGATAAGAGTAAAAGGGTTTAACTAGGGATTAAATCCAAAATATGAGGTTAATATTGTGACCTAAACATGTCTAAAAATAGTTTATTGAGACTTTTTAGATCCATACTCATCTTATATTATAGATAACTCACTTTGGATCTATTTTAAATCATAAATCAATTAATATTAATTTAATATTTTAAAGGATTCCAAGAGTGCTCCTCCCCTCTCTTGTAAAAAGGAACCTCCTTCCTCACTTCCTCACACAACATTGAGCCATATAGCTCAACCAAACCCTTATAATTTCTCCAAAAAAAATTATATAAGTTTTGGAGGTCATGTTCTTCCAAAAATACCAACCCTAGTGCCCCTAAGAGGAGATCCAAATGAAGTCCACTGAAGAAGAGGTAATTCATTTACCAACTCATTTAAGTTCATTTCTTCTTATACTTCCTCTTATTGTGTTATTTTCATTATAAAGTAATAAATATAGTATTATATATATACTTAGATTTTATTATTATTATGGAACAACCATTTTACACCTTCTAACCATCCTATGAAAAATGAAATCACCACGTGTGCATACGCACGGCATATCATCTCTACATCATGGTGAAATATATTTTTCATAAATACTTTATTTGGATGCATAAAATGATGGATATAATGGATATAAATAATAAATATGACATGATATTAATTATTTATAATTAATATACCATACAATTATTTACCCTTTTACCATTAAGGGAATGATATTGTTGCTTGTACGTATGTACGACCTACCGCCTCCATGACGCGATGAGATTAATTCTTCACATTAACCATTCAATAATGATTATAAAAATTATATATGATTAGTTAATATAAAATTTATGAACATAATATCATTCTAGATATAAATAAAATATATCATATGCTTAATTAATAAGAATTACATGACAAAACAAACATAATAAAATGAAGCAGTTAATAATCGAAACAATGGTAATAATGAAATGTTATTAAAAAATGATATAGGAGGATCATATATGATATCATAACTATGGATATAGTTATTTTATAATTTAATAACATGCTTTTATCATTATACAGGAGGTTAGTGCACCCTCGACTAAATGAAAGTACATGGTAAGTGTTAACTTTTCAATCTCCTTATTATTTAGGATTGTTTATATGTAAATATTTAATAAGTCATATTTATCATCCATATCCATGTTTCTTAAACATTTATTTCAAAATAATCTTTATATTATTATATAAATTTTAAAATCATTTTTTTCCCTATTTTTAATTTTTCTAAATTTTTTTCAAAGGAATATTTTTATCATTTTTCAAATGATGTGCTTTATGACCTTTTTGAAAAAAGGATCGAAAGGAATGTTCTTTTTTAAACTAATACAGCATGAGATAAACTTTTTTTACAAACTTAAAAGTTTCCTTTCACTAAAACTTTTTTCTTTTAAAACTTAGCACCCCTTTTAGAATAATTTTAATATAAAAAGTAGTATTTCTATTAAGAAATTTTTAATGATTTTATTAGATAGTGTTCATCTATGTCAATATCCTTTGTTGGATTTTATACTTAATTGAGGTTGATTTGTTATAATAAAATATACCATATTATATTGAATGGTTTATGATATGTTAGGTTGTGGATATGATATTTTTATACCATTCATGGTTTATGGTTAATGTATTAAGATTTTGTATGTTAATTTTAATATGAATATTTATATTTGTTATGTTTCACCGTTTTCATAGGAGGAATGAATTAGACTTAGTAAGTGACAGGTGGAGATGTCTATAGACCCTTGATGTATCACTAGGTCTCATGAGACAACCTAGTTTGGGTTTTTACCCATTTATGTATGGTTTCTTAGCTGAATCCTTGATGGTATTTTTATGACGTTTGGAATTATGAATTCCCACATTATGAGATTAGTTATTAACATTACATGTGTTTTTTCAACTAGTATAATATCCATGTGAATGTTTATATGGAATTATTTTATTTATTCTTTCCATATTATGCTCAATATTATGTTAAAGTGGATTATATTTCAATTATACACATTGTATTAAGGTTTATGCATATTTACTCATAATATCTTTCATTGTACGCTTACCCCTACCGAGCATCTGAGCTCACCCCTTTATTATATTTTATTTTCCCAGTATTCCAAGATGTGTATTATGACTGATATACAGTGTTAATCTAGGAGATTAATGTAATTATAAAAGTAATATCTATTATTTATTTTATATTTTGAATTTTAATTTAAGTTTCATGTATGTAATCTATTTTCTAAGACTTCTAAATTGATTGGTACTTTGGGATTCGATACTTGTATCTATGTCAATGTAATAAAGTAAGGCACCAACTCTGGGCTACTGGGGTCGGGGTCGTTACAACCAAAGAAAATTATGATGAAGAACTACCCAAATATTTTTATGAGGTGAAATTATGAAAATTTCAAGGATGAAATTTTTTTAAGGAGGGGAGAATGAAACACCCCAAGATTTTTTTGGTATGTCTCTTTTAAAATTTAACATATTCAGTAGTTTATGTTTCACACAACACTAAGTTTAAAAGTGTAATATACTATTAAATAAGACCATTGGAATAGTAATGTAACCATTAGGAATAGTAATATGAGAAATAGAATAGTAACTTCACCTATGATAGTATAAATAAAATTTAGTTATCTTATAAATGAAAATATGGTATATTTCTATCATGGAGTAAGTAAATAAATGTTGATATTTTTGAGAAACATAAATGTTTATTTAAAAATTTATAATTAATATAAAAATTTAGAAGATTTTTTTTAATAAAATAGATTCATAAATTAATATTTTTTTCTATGATTATACACTAATTTTTTTAAGACCTCGATTAATTTTTCAAAGTGTCATAAAATCCATTATAATTTTAAAATCAGTATTTTTCGAATAAATGATGATTTTAATTAAAAAATTAAATTTCTCATATTTAGAAAATTATTTTCATAAAATGGAGTCCATTTTTAAAATCATCATAGTAAAATTATTAAATGGTGATTGTTGAGTAATTTTCTAAAATACTTCAATTTTCTGATGAACAGTAAAAATACAGTTTTCACGTAACTAGTGTAACTTAAATTACATAATTAATTATGTATTAGTAAAATAATTATTTATAGAAATTTATGTTCAGATATTTTTTATTTAATTTCATAAATGAGTCATTAAAATTCATTAAACTCAACTTCCAAACCTAAATTGAACTATCCAAAACCTAAAGTCAAAAGTGATTCCTTAAAATAATAATTTTTCTTCCTTTCCACTTTCCATTTTAATAAAATAATTAATTATAATTATAATTTTTTTAAAGTTTTTAAACCATTTTTTATATTAATATATAATTTATATTTTCAAAAAATCACTATTACAAGTATCTCTCTTGATATAATATTTTATTTAAAATTTTATTCTAAAAATAACCCTCTCCTCAAGTACAAATAACTTATCTCCCTTTCCTTAGAATACCACTCACCCCCAACCATTACAAAGACAAGGATATGAAAAAATATTATCTATTAAGAAAATTAGAACCCATAGGCACATTCTATAGTAATCCAACTCCAAAAATCGAAGGAGTTTTAGTGTCGTACAAGAGAAGCCACATCGAGGAAAGAGTAAGTCTCGATTAACTCTTTTGTTATTCTCCGTCTTCTTTTTCCCAATTACTTTCAAAAACATACAATATAAAATTATTTATATAGTTATTTAAATGTAATTAATGATGTTAAACTACTTAAATTATCATATATATGACATATTTAAATTTTGTACTCCCTTTACCCGCTTTTTCGACAACATCCAATTAATGGTCTGTTAACCACCTACGGAGACGTTGCCAAGATAATTATTATAACCAACTTCATGGATGTATATTATTAATAATATATAATATATAAATATTTAATTAAATATATTATATGATTCTGTAATTAATTATACTAATGTATTATTTACATTTAACAAGACAGAAAAATCAAGGCAAACGAGAAATGTTTAAGAAAAACGTGATATCAAAATGCTTTAATATCATTAAAAAATTATAAAATTAATACAATGATTATAATTGATAAATAGATTTATAAATTAATATAATTCACTTCTGGATTAGTATTTTAATAAAAGTGAGTTTATTATTCATGAGGAAAAAATGTGATAAATTAAGTTGGAATTAAGGTAAGGGTTTTTCTCATCTCACTTTTATTTCTGTGAGATATTCCTTATTCACAACCTATTACTTATGTGTGGTGTATGTATAATTCATATTAATATGTCATATCATGAAATTAATTATCTTCATGGTATTCAGTGTTTAATTTGATAATTGTTACGTTCATTAGGAATAAAATTCGGCTGATTACAAAGTGGTAAGGGGATTGTTGAACCCAATTTACTTTTTTTGGGTTATTCCACTTTCATGTAAAATTTATGTGTTGATGTTATTTAATATTCCTCAAATATAATATTTTTTTTAAAATTTTCTTTTCTAGTATATAAATTTTTACAATCTATTTTTATGACAAATACAAATGATTTTCCAAAAGAACTCTTCTTTCTAAAGTAAAAAAGGGTTTTTTCTCAAGAATTCCTCAATGATTTTTCTATAGTATTTTAATATATTTAAACACCCCCACTAAATCTTGTGATTTTGTGATATTGATCTCTTATATTAGAATATACCATATTTTATTGAATTTTTTATGATTATTTTGACTGGGGATGCACTATCTTGATACCATTCTCCAGATTACCCTGGATAATTTATGATCGTGTTTACTAATTTGGGATATTATTTAAAATTCATATGCTAGTTTAAATATGAATGTATATGTTGATTATGTTTCACCAATTTTATATTAGGAATTAATTAGACTTAGTAAGTGTCATGTGGGACCCTATATAGCCCCTCGATGCATTAGTAGGTCTTATGAGACAAACTAGTTTGAGTATTGGATGATGTCTTACCTGATTATGTGTAGTGTCTTAACCGAAGCCTTGATGGTATGTTTATGATGTTCTTCATTATAAATTCCCTAATTATGAATACAGTTATTGATAATCCATGTGATTATATGACGAGTAGAATATTTTTGGTTAAGTTCCATTCTCTGTGTTTATTTATATGGCATTATTTTTTATTAACTTTTACCCATTACATATTATGTTCATGTTTATGTTTTAATCACATGCCTTGTTAGATATTCTACTTGACTTATTAATCATGATTATATATTTTTCTGTAATTTTTACCCTTAATGATCATCTTATCTCACCCTTTTCTTACAGATGCAAAGATGTATTTTATGAATTACCTATAGGGAAAATAACGGAGTTTATGGATGTTTCCAATGAAGTTGTTATGTTTATTTTCCTTTCAAGTTGTAATAAAATAATTATGATTGTAGTTGGTTTTAAAAAGCTTCTAAAATATTCATTACTTTGGGATATGATCGCTTGTTTATAGTACCAATGTAATAAAGTAAGGAACCATATCTAGGCTATTGGGGTTGGTGACTTTACATGTGGCTTATCGACTAGAACTTCCCCCAACCCTTTCTCAAGTACATATGCCCCTCTTAAGGAATTTCATACAAGATCCCTCGCATATAATATATTAAAATGTCGTATAGTTGTAAAATTATCTCTCTTATGAAGATAATTTGGTGAAGATCTTGGACCATAGCGATAAATTTATATCCAATAAGATAACTCAGCTAGTCAAAGTTTTATGGTGGAACTGTAAATACGAAGAGGCAACCTGGGAAACATATGAAGCCATGAACAAAAATTAACCTCACCAAATTTAACCTTAGTATATAATAAAATATTATTAAGGTGAATTTATTTTTAAGGGGAGAATGTGACACCCTGATTTTTTTTAAAGTAAAACTATTCTTGATAGCATTTGCGACACACAACACTGACCCAAAACAAACCATGATTATTTATGGTTGTTATAACCTAGCCATTAAATTGTTGGGTGTGAATAGTATTAATAAATTTATAAAATATATATAAATTTACTACTAAATATAAATTTATTAATAATTTTTTAGAAAATAAGCCCTCAATTGTTAATAAAGGAATATTATTTTTCAAAAATACATTTCCTTCAAAAAAAAATATTAGTTTTTTCAAGTAAAATTTAAAATTAAGTTATGTAAATTTTAGAAATTTTATTTTATAAAATTAAAAAAAATGAAATTATCATACCAAAATTAACTTTGGGTGAAATTTTGTGATTTCTATGAAATGTTTGATTTTTTAGTGAATAGTTAAAATTACTGATTTTTCAAATATCGTCATTTATTTTCATTTAATCAAGTAATTTGAAAGTTAAAATAAATTTTGGATTTGGTATTAAATTTAAATATTAACCATTTTATTTATAATAATATAATTTATTTCTTTTGAGTCTTTAATTTTAATGATTTTGGTAAAAGATTATTTTTATGCTTAAAACACAGTTTTCTGCAAACTATTTTTAAGTTCATAAAGAATATCCATTTTAATTAATTAAAATAACCCATATTAAGGAAATATTTAAATTAAATTTATAGATTATATATATATTTATATTAATTTAAATTCATATAATAATTATTACTATTCATATAGTTAGTGTAAGATCATATTATGCTTAAAAAATACATTTCTTGAAAAATCATTTTTTGACACGTTTTGAGAGTTTAATTTTAAATTATATTATTTCAATTATGTGATTTTAATTTGATAAAATGGATTAAATATTTTTAATCATCATAATTAATATTATATAAAAATTTCAAGTTAACTTTTGGTCATAATGAATTGTAAAAACAATAAAAATATGTTACCACAGTTAATATTAAAACCATTTTATCATGGGTTAAACTAAAGAGGTAAAGGGAGTAACATGTTTAAAAATATTTATTTTTAATTTTTTAGGTTTCTATATATCATATAACCCCTCCAATCCATTATTTATTAATTTTTGAGTAACTTTTCTTGTGAGTGACTTCCCATTATTGAATTGTTTTGGGTATTCAGAAAAATGTCACTACCTCTCACTTATAAAAGAGAACTGCCTCTCTTATCCCTCACAAGATTAAAAATCCATTTGTTCCAGCCATTACCTACCTAAAAATATTACCTACTTCCATACCCACATTCTAGAGTCATTTTTTGATCAAAAATCCAATCTAGGGAGGCTTTAGTTATAAACCCAAAGCGATGGTCTGAAGAAGAGGTATCATTCTTAACTGATAATTTTATTTTATTTATTATTCCACCTCCATAAAATATTATTAAACCATTATGATATAATAACAATATTATATACCATATAATATGATTTTATTAGGTTAATTTCATACCCTGAATCCATCTCCACTTCCATCAAATGGGAAACAAAACCATCATTCATGTGTATGGTTGACTACCGTCTCGCTAACCGATGTAATTAGTTTTCCATCATCACCTCTCATGGATATTCCAGATGATGGATTTAATTTTTATATAATATATTTATGAAATATTAATAATTATATAAAATTAATATGTCATATACTTTCTTACCTTACCATCTATTGAAAAATGATAACATTGTTCTTGTGTATGGTGGACTACCTCCTCACAAAGGGATGTGATTCATTTTTTTGTTACCTCAGCACATGGATGGTATATGTAAGTGTATTTAAGTAAATAATATTATATTAAATATATAATTATCATTCTAAAAATATAAAATAGCTCTTACCTTCTTTTCATCATGATTGTTGAAAAATGGAAATGTTACTCATGCATACGTACGGCCTATCGTCTCCATGATTTTAACATTGTTAATTTTTTATAACCATATTTATTGTTTGATTTTAAAATTATAATTTATTTATAATTATTTAATTATTATTTATATATATATTATTAAATAATAATCTATTTCCAAATTTATTTTGTACATATCAACCGAACATCGTCAAAACATATAACATGAATCTAAATGATTATGTAATTGAATATAACATAATAGTAAATAAAATAAATGGAATAATAAACTTGAAAAGGTTTCATAAGAAATTAAATAATTAACATAAGTTTTTTATTTAGGAAGATAAATGAAGCATGTGATAAGTCAGGCTCTAGGTAATGGATCTCTCTAAACCACCCTTTCCTTCAGGTTATAACCATTCTCCCTCTAAATCATTATGTTTCTCTCTTTAAAGTTGTGGAATAGTTATAAATTATATATATATATATGTATGTATGTATCAAAAATATATACCTAGATTATTATAACTTCCTTTTAGAGGTTAATACATTCCTTATATTCATTTCTCAAATTACTTCATTATGAAATTTCCTTTGATTATGATATTATGAAAGATTATGCAACCCATTTTCTTTCCATGGGTAATTATTATGTTTATACATTATGATTGATTTAATTTTTATGGCACACATAAATCATGAAAATGTTATGATGGGTGCACCCATATATCACTCCAATAAATTGGGTAAATATTTTGTCTCATGAGACGTTAATTATGAGATTATGGAGTTAACCTAATATATTATGGGACTTTGTCTACCATGAAATATTGTATAGACAGTTAGCATTGACTCGTGTTTATGTCACTTTATATGTTTCTAGCACATTTCATATGTTACCATGATCTTGTGATTCCATGTTATTTATGTTATGATTCCATGTGATTACTCATAATCCTTCTCTTTTATGATATCATGTAGTACCTTTGACTCACATGTTATGTTTCATTATCATGTTTATTCCCTTAAGGGTGTTTTAGATCACCCATTTCATTGATATATTCACTAGGTTACCCAATGTACTTTTTCAAGATCAAATGGATTTAGGATGTCATCATGTAAAATTAAATACAGATGTCAGGTTTTAGTTTCCATTTGATATAATATGAAACTATTCTTCCAAAGACACTAGGACTCATGATATTTGGGATGTAATTATTTAATATTTATGTTTTAAAATCATGTACTAATATGTGTAAAAGTCTTGGGTCACTATATATAGGATAGTGTTTAGCCTCTTACACTTGGGATAAGTGATATTTATCACTTTAAGCAATTTGGATCACTCAATTGCTATATCTATAAGGGGTGAAAGTGTTAGTATAGTTGATAAGAGACCTATGGTAGGTCTCAGGGTTCAAGATAAGATTCATATAGACTAGGATGGTTTCCCTAGGTCTATTTGGGAAAGTGATAGGGGATTTTACCTAGTGAGATGGGTGATATGACTACACATCTCACACTTAATTAGTTGCACTCTCCTGAGGTTGGTTCAAGAATTTGTGAATTCCATGAGAGATATGAGTCCTTTAGGATGATACAAGGTGTAGTGTAGATTGTTTTACTCTGAACATTGGGTCAAGAGATCTTATGAGAGTGACATGGTTTATGATCTTGGTGCGAGTAGTGGTAATTTTTTGGTATATGGAATTAGTTTTCCAAGTGGATTCAATTGGGATATCTTGGGACAGTTCCTAGGTAGTGGGAATAGGACTAATGAGGGGTTTTGGAAGAGGTTGTATTGGGCCATGAGATCTTGGTAATATGATCCTACAGGTTATAGTTCCACCAAGGAGTGATGGGCCTTAGATGGTGATGATTATTTGGTGAGATTTTGTGATGGATTATGTTCCTTGGTTTATGTTTCATTCATGTTCTTGTTATAGGATATGGACCCGATGGGGGAGAGGGATCCTAAATTCTAGAACCACCATGATTGAGATGGCACTGGTGGGATCACCACAATAGATATTGAAACCTAGCCTGCATGAAGTATGACCTTTCCTTGATTAGGCTTGGGTTATGATAGTGGACCTTTCCTTGATTAGGTTTGGGTCATGATAGAGGACCACCTCGAGTGAGAGGGATGGATCATGATGTGATGAAAGGAATTGACGATGGAACCTACCCTCAGTGATGATGTTGTGAGTTGAGATTTGGATATAGGACATTACATATCCCTTCAGGTAGTGGTTCAAGGTCATGGATGATGCCTACCCTAAATCCTATGGTGTGGGTTGGGTACTGGGTTTGGTAGCACGGGGTGAGAATGGTGAAGGGATTCTAACATGGTGTCGGATCAGGTTTGATTAGGTGTCATGGTTCTATAGTTATCACATGACAACTAAATGTGTATATAGTTATGGTGGCTTGGTTAGCACACGACATCCAGTGTGCATGTGTGACATGTTTATCTTTTACATTTCACATTAATACACATATATAATGGTCTATACTAGGTAAAACTGGTGATACCCTACTAAAATGTTTTTCTTACACTCTTTATGGGCACCTCTATGCACATGTAGATATTATATCTACTTTTAGGTCCATTGTCATTCATGTAGTGGATTAGGAAAGGGAAACTCAACTAGTATTTAGATACTGGGATGAGGTGAGGTGAGGGGATGGTAGTAGAGCCTCTTCTATTTTATTTTTGGTTTATTTTTTATTTGTGATCATCACAATGGGAAATTAGTAGTGCTTTGATTATAATTTTTTTGTTTTTGTTATTTTTGTTGCATTGTATGACTCTAATTCTAGGTAATAGAATCCCCATTATATATACTAGGACCCCACCTATAGTCAGCAGCCTATAGTATATGGGGATTCATGCCTGAGGTCAAGTAGCATCCATGATGCAAGGCACTATTGAGTGGTATCTATAATGGGGTGCTACACTAAGAGAGGGTAAATTAGGGTGTTCAATTATTATTTTTCCTCCACTGGATATTGTTCTAATGTTATCAAGAACATCTAAAATATATCAATCTTCAAGAACACATAATTTCCAAATACTAAAAGTAAATACAAGAACATTAATATTTTACTTGGTTCACCTTAAAGGGATAATCCAAGGAGAATATGTTGACGGTGTATCAACATAAAAGGGGATAAAACTATTCACCATAGGTGTAAAGAAAAGTTCAGGAAATATACATTGTCAATCCTTGATACACTCCCTTATCTTATCTTTTTTAAAATTTATTTATGATAATAAATATAATAAAATTTGATATGATGATTTCTTATAATGATTATTTATAGTATATGAAAACCAGACTGGAAAAGGTTTTATTGTTGTACATTTTTTCCTAATTTAAATTCAAATATTCAATATAATTTTTTAAAAATAGTCTACCTTATTTTTATTCTTTTATATATATCAATTATATTCCTTATTTACCCTTTATTATTCTCTATATCAAGGGTTTATTTCTCCAATCCATGTTCTATGAACATGCCACTTTTCACCCATTGATTAGGTCTTAAAACTTCCCATTAATCATCATTTATGTTAACTAAGTACACTATAATCTCAAAGAATCTATGATAGACTCAAACCATTGGAATTTATTGGATTTTATGTCTTCACAGTGTGACCTCCTTCACTTTGGTGTGATTAGTATTACAAACTTCTAGTTTGTAGTGTGATGTGATTCACTAATGCATAATCCAAGTCAATAAACAAATCCAAAAAATCTATACAAATATCATATTTAAAACCTTAAAATATCATGTTGTGGTCTCCTTTAATCATCTTAAGACTCAAACCAGTTGCGTTGTGGACCTCCCAATTACGATGTGAGTTCCTGCTTCTTAGAAAATCCACCTTCACAGCATTCTACCTATAACGCACCCTCCATGGAATCAAAAGGTAGATTATGGAATGGTAATCCTATATTTAGTATCATCGGGGTGTGTGAGACATAGTTGTAGAATCATATATTCATCACTTCACAAAATAGAGATCTTCCTTCTTTTTGTGGCTATGAACTATGGTATGAGAACACCAATTGTTCCATGATTTTTTATTAATTGAAAAATAATGGATTTACCCTTATATATCAAATAATAATTACATATCACCTTCATATCTTATGTATCACTATATATTCTAGAGTGACCCTTATGAATCACTATATATTATAGAGTAACCCTTATTTATGTCCATATATCATAGAGTGGCCCTTATGTATGAGCATATATCTCTAGAGTTAAATGTAAATACTCTTTTGTATCATACATATGGCTTGGTAAATTACCAATTTATTTTCAAGTCTAGTATTTTGGTTTCTCCTACATATCAAACCTTATATATTGAGGAATTTACCATTTCTAGGTTACTCTTATGTATGTATCATGTTACCCTTATGCCTAGTATTTTAGTAACCCTTATGTATCATCTCCTATGTGTTAAGGACTTTCTCAAATTATTTTGAATCTGAATTTATCCATCCAACTCAACAAAACTCTATATTTTTCACACATTTTAAAATACTTAAAACAATTTTAAATTGAATTACAATTGATAATAAAATCCAACATTATAACCTATGGTTTCAACATTGTCCACTTTTGGATTTTTTTTTGTCAATTCACCCTTGTATAAATCCATATTCTACATTATATTGTCTATTATACTTGTTATTCTATACATATATGATATCATGCTTCTCCTATAGTCATTATCCCCCTTTTAAAATAAAATTAGAAGGGTTTCTCCTTTTCCAGATCTGATCACATCTAATAAATCGAGAAACTCTTTCATTTTTCTTTATTGAGCAAAGAGTAATTAAAAATTATATAAACCTATATGAGTCAAATCTTGTTATAGGAAATAATAGGATATGTTAATTTCTAAAATGTTTCCATAATTTTAGATCAAATCTTTATTTTACTTATAATTCTCCATGGACTAGGTCTCCCTCTATCTCATACACCAGACAAAAGATAAACACCTATAAAAACATGAAATATCCAAGTAAAGCATTATATACAATGGGGATAGGGTTATTATGAACCACCTCAAGATAAGGAAGGTGTTTAAAAACCAAGGTTTAACTAATGCTTCTCAAATGTCTATGTGGCTAATGCTTTTGCGAAGATTCTTGTTACTTTTTTAATTAATACCCACATGTTCCATATTGATAATGAATTTCTCTATCTTTTCCTTAATGAAATAGTATCGTATCTAAATATTATTCATTATTTAATGTTTTACCGGATGTTTTATCATCTTCATCATGCTTTGGTTGTTATAGTAGACTACCATGGGTAGCTTTGTATGTTCTCTAGGATCCTTTATTTTTAATTTAATCCATATCAGTTGGTTACATAATTTTATTACTGAAATTTACTCCACTTCAAATTTATTTAAATAAATTATCTATTACTTATTTCTTATCCATATAATTTATTTTTATCCAATAAAAAGTTCTCATCCACTTATGGATTTTGTATCCACAATGTATCTATCCCAATATTCATCTTAGTATGCATACAAATATTTATCATTCCCTACACAATATACCAAACTGTAATAAAGTGTGACTTGAATGTACCACATGATCTATTTCCCAACTAAAAGGTATTCCTCCTTTAGATATCTTTGAAATATTCCAGTCAAACATGTAGAAAAAAATATCCAACATTATTTTTTTGAGATATAATAAACTTTAAATCATCTTCTAGTAAAGTAATGGATCAATCACTCTTCCTTATTCCATTTTCCAATCTTGGTTTCAACCATAATCGGTGTTGAAATTTTTTGTCTATCATACATCTCAAACTTTATTTTTTTCTTTTTATATTGTTCTTAGAAAAAAACATATATACCCTTTTTAACTAACTTAAAACTAGAGAGAATATGTAATTTCTCTAACATCAACATTACAAACTCCAAGATCATCAACCATATGAATTAATCCACTAAATTCTGTTTGATTCCTTTGAATACGTCATTATCAATATATATGAGCACTATAAACTAATATTACTTGGTTTATTATTATATAAATATTACGTTTGACTTTACCACTTCTAAATTACAGCTTCTTAAAGAAAGTGTCCAGTTGAGCATACCAGGTCTGAGGTGATTATTACATTTCATATAAGGTTTTCTTCAGCTATATAACCTTTAATTAATCATCACTAATTAAAAATCCCACTAGTTTTTCAATATATATTTCTTCTTCAATAATTCTATTTAAAAAAATTTCTTTGGAATACATATTTGGTAGATTTTAAACTTCCTATAAATAGTAAAAGATATAAAGAGTATTATCAACTCAAGTATCACCACTAATGTGAAATTTTATTCTATATACCTTCTACTTTTTTATATCCCTTTCACACCAACCTTAGTTTTTTTGGATTATATTTCCATGCTCATTATATTTGTTTTTGAACACCCATTTTATTCTTATTACACTATGATATGTTGGCCTATTTACAAGCTCCCAATTATGATTTTTATCTATTAGGTCTAACTCCTTGTTCATGTACTTGAACCATGACTCATATTTTATTGCTTATTTAAATTTTGATAGATCCAATTGATAAAATAGAGTATTTTTCTCTATATATCTCATCCTATGAGTTTGATCTGAAGCAGATTTATCACCAATAATATTTGACTCATCGATCTAAACTTCTCTATTTCTCAATGGAGTCATTTTTTGACCCCCCCCCCCCCAACAGGTTATTCATCAATTGATTCTGTATCAGAATCTTATTTTCATGTTAGAATATGTATAACACTAGTATTTGTATCAATTTCTAGTTATTCATTATAGAACTAACTCAAATATGAAATTCCAAAAAAATCAACATTTTTCTTCAATAAATTTTACATCACTACTTACCATAATCATGGTCATCCTATTATTAAGAAGTTTACAGGAATTAATCTTGAATTATTATCCTAAAAATATCCCTTCATTCACTGTATCTCTGTATTTATCTTGATTTCATTCCTTTATCCAAATATAACACTTGTTACCAACACTTTAAAATGATTCAATATTGATTTCTTATATGACACATCTCGTATGGAGTATTATTTCCTTTAGGATCAAAAAAGATTGATTCGGTGGGTATAATACCACTTTCATGGAGTCATTCCAATAGTGATGAGAGATTTCACTTTTTATGAGAAACATATTTTCCATGTTATTTACCATTCCATTTCACCTTGTTTTCATCACTATTTTACTGTGATCTTCTTACTGATGATACTTCATTATTAATGCTTTGTTTTTTCAAGTATTTTTCTACCTCATGAATGTTGTACTTATTTCCATTATCATATCAAATAATCTTGATCATTCTCCTGATTTCATTCTAAAATATTCTATAAAATCTCTTAATACACTCAATCACTTCTATCTTTTCATGCATGAACGTGATACATACCATTATATTATAATCATAAAAAAGGGTGAATTATTTCTTATAATATTTTCCAGTATCCTTAATGGGGTGACACACATTGGTGTGTATCAAATATAGTATATTTGAGACCCTATTATTTTTTAGTCAATATGTATTTCTCACCATTTTCCCTCTTACTTAGGAATTATAAGTCCTCTCCCAATTTTATGTCAGGTTTCAAATATTATTCATAGATTTCAACATTGAAAACTTTTCAATCCTTTTTTGATGAATATGATTTATCTTTTGATTCTAAAGTATATTTTATACTTCTACCAAAATAAGGATGGTGTTATATTTACAATCCACTTGGTATAGATCATTGTTGGTTCTCCATACCTTCATCAATGAGTTTCCTATTTTTCTTTGATAAAACATCCCTTTTGATTGAATATAATGTCACGTCCTAAGTCACAAAGTTGAATAATTCTCAATAGATTATACCAAGGATAATACAAATAAATAATTTTTTATTTCACTTAGCTCATCTTTATATAGCCTTGTATTACTACTTCCCTTGATTTTTATATCTCTTTTATCCCTAAATTTAACCATGCCTTTAACATAGGCCATCACATTCTTTAAGAGATTCATGTTTTCGATCATGTGGGATGAATACACACAGTTAAGAATACAAGTGTTTTTTTAGTTTATTTGATTGAAATTCCATCCAAGATATACTTTTCATTTTTTTCTTTTAGTTCGAATATATGTATAGTTCAGTTAAGAAAATGAGTGGTCGGAAAGATTCATATTTTTTATATATTTTTAATATAAAATAATTCTTTTACACTTTGATATGTTATTATTTATAGTATTTAATTTTTTTAATTTATGGTTGGACACCACAAATTTTTGGAAAATAAAAAAAATAATAAATTAAGTATCATAACATGAAACAAGATTTTTGAAGGTAGATTGATGCTACAGAAGGGTCAAGGGAAAATCAAGGACTATGTTTAAAACCTAAAAATGAAGAACTAGGATAATTAGAAGTGAAACCAGAGGGAAATAAACTTTAAACATCTGTAAGTAAATCACAATGTGTAACATGAAGAATTTAAAATGTAAAAAACAAGCCATGAGAAGTTCAGCCTTTCACATTACATGCTGTGAACCACTATTACAGGATATGAAACCCTCAGACAGAACCTGTAACGTGTTGACCCACCTCATTAGATTGAGTTGAATAGGAAGCTTTACTTGTCCTTAAGAAACATCCCCAAGGTGATAAATTATAGAAATAAATTATTATGGATTCATGAATTGTGGGGGTAATTTTCCATTAAAAAAAATAACAAACCAAACAAGACACTAACAACCCACTACATGATGCATGTCAACAATTTATCACAAATAAACCACTCACCAAAAACAACCATACAAACAATATAATTACCAAATAAGATTACAAATCAAAAGACTAAAATAATACAACTCAATACACCAATACCAGAAACTGCATCCCCAATCCAAGATCCATGATCCAACTCCACAACTACCCAATAATCACAATGCACCACTATAGAAATGAGATTTTTTTCTTTTACCTGTGTATCGGAATACAACATCTAAAAAATCACCCAAGTGTAAAAGTATGGGTGAGTAATAATACTCATTAGGATTTTCCTAAATTAATTCCCTACTCACACCACCAGGGTATAAAAACTTAACACATTTATGTAGAACAATTTATATAAGGTTTTTTAACAATGAAATAAATTCCAACAAGCCAATCACATCCTTAACAAAATATTTTACCCAATTAGACCCATTTTTAATGAAAGAAACCCAACAAGTCATAACTCATTTTCCATTTCACAATGGATTTACCCATTTTATTTTTCATAGCCACATGCATAATTTAATCATACTCACAATTCCACCACATGAGCTCGGTGTTACCATTGATTTTGGAACTTCATGTCCAATCTCATACCCTTTTTATTGTCGTACTTCAAGAAACATTCCAATCCTTTTTTTGGTACTTCATTCAAATTATCCATTACATCATACTAATTCTTAAACAATTTAACAAACAACCATGCCAAATAACATATACCAAAATCATGTCAAACAATACTTACTAAACTAAATAAATCCTTCAAGCCACACAAAATTTCAATTAAAACCAAATTTTTATTAAAAACCAATTTTTTAATCCTTTTCCAAACAATAAAACTAATCAACCAATTTGAAAATCAGTATTTTAAAATCCAATGATGAGGCATATTTCACAACAATATCATAAACCACCCAAAACCCCTAAATCGACATTGAAGGGTTTCCACACAAGCTTTGCACATAAATTTCAAAATAAATTTCAAGAAAAATAATTAATTTAAAACCAAATCCTTAAATTTCTATCAAGATGAGTCGATAGTGAAGCCACCACCCTTTAGGGTTTTGGTGCAAATGACCAACGGAACAAGAACTCACCAAATCCAGGGGAAAAATCCCCAAAAATGCCCTATATCCCTTCCCCTAACATCAATAAGGACAAATCTAACCATTATTAGCAAAAAAACCATATATCTATCTGCAACAGAGCTAGATCTAGAAAAATAGAAGAGGGAGGAGAGTAGATATAAGGAAAACCAAGAAACTATCAAGAAGAGAGACTTACCAAAGAAACTTTAAACCACTAAGAAATGCCTTCAAAATGCTTCTAGAATGATGGGGAAATGTTTCCTAATATTGGAGAGAATAAAATACTAAGTGAGGGTCGAAATGGAGTTCAAATGGGTGTTTTAGGATTAAAAATGTGTGAGTATATTTTTTTTAACCCAATTTTTTATGTCACGCATGGTTAGATCACACTGTTAAACAAATTGTGCACCAACTGTGCCAAAGACCACTGTCATATGATGCATGGTTAGGTTGGTGAGACCGAAGGGTTTGTAAATCTTTCTCCTTATTGTGAACCAACACCAATGCCTCTTCCTCAACTTTCATGGTTTCCTACAAGTGTTTCACAATTTTCCCTAACCGTGCTGAAAATGTGCACCCTTATAAAATCCCCAAAAACTTTAAAAAACATTCCAAACTCTCCCAAGGTTTACCAAACTACTTTATATACATAAAAATACAAAAATAAGGGTTACATAACTCAAATAGGGGTTCTATATTCTCCCCATCATTGGCCTTTCCATTCTCAGAAAGTATAAAACCATCACCTTCCCGAAAGAGCTCGGGCCATTACTCATCCATTTATTTCTTGCATTCCCAAGTATCCTCCTAAATTTGACTATGTTTCCACAAACCCATACTATATATATGCTCTTCCCATGAAATACTTTCTCCTGACTATCTATGATATGCACTAGAACATGCACCAATAAAAATTCTGGCTTTATCCCAACATGATCCCATCGAATCACATGATCAATATCATGCTAATAATTCTTCAATTAAAATACATGAAATAAATTATGAACCACACAAAATTGAAAAATCCAACCAATAAGAAACATATCTAACCCACTCAAGTATCTAAAATGGCCCAATATATCTCAGAATAACTTTCCTTTCATTCTAAAATGATGATGTCCAATCCTAGGAGAAATTCTCAAGAATACATGATTACACACCTCAAATGAAAACAGTAGTCAGAAGTGATATGAATATGATTTCTGCTGACTCTGGTATATCTTCATTATATTCCTAATCAACTTAATCATCTCCATAGTATCTTGGAAAAGGCTCATCCCAACCATTGAAGTCTCAACTATTTCCACCTAACAAAAGGGAGAACAACATGGACGACCATACAACGCTTCAAATAGAGCCATATATATCAAGGCATGATAATTGTCATTATACAAGAATTACAATAATGGTAATTTATCCTCCCATGATCCACCAAAATCCATCACACACTCCCATAACATATCTTCCAATGTTTGTATTGTCCTCTCATATTTCCCATTCGTCTAGGGATGATGCACCATGCTCATCGTCAACAGAGTCCCAAGGGATTTCTCTAAGGATTTCTATAAACAAGATGTGAACCTTAGATATCTATCTGATACAATAGAAACAAGCATACCATTCCTCTTTACCACCTACCAGAAATAAATTTTGGACAAATCCACCACCATATAAGATTCATGAATAGGGATCAAATGAGATGACTTTATGAGTTGATCCACTATCACCCATATGAAATCATGACTCTAAACCATTCTTGGAATACCTATAACAAAATCCATGGCTATATGCTCCCATTTACACACAAGGATAAATAAAGAATGTAACATACCTACTTGTTGTCGATGCTAAACCTTGACTTTATAACAAGTCAAGAATCTTGATACGAACTCAACCCCTTTCCTTTTCATACCCATCCAACAAAACTGCACTTTCAAGTCCCTAATCATTTTTTGAATTTTGGGGTGGATAGCCCATTTTGAATGGTGATATGGAATGAGAAGTTGATCTTGACAATACACTGGTACAACCATCTGATTCTGAAACCACAATACTAAATCTACATTCAATTTCTAGCCCTCAATGGTCTCCCCACCATTTAGTTTCAACCTCATAGCCACACACTCTAAATTGGACATTTGTGCCTCTTTAACCAAACTGATCTAGTAAATAACAAACAAAACTGGAAATAAAACCACTGAATCACCTCTATATTTACATTCTAAATGCACGTCGGCTATAACTGACATCAACTACCACTTATCCAAATATTCTTTTTCCACCTAAGCCTATGAATTCCAGCTTAATGAATTTTCCACCAAATTTCCTTTACCTAGTGTGTACATAAAATTAAAGTCAAACATCTAAAGATACTTCATCCATCTCCCTTTAGTCGGGTTCTAATCTATTTTTGAGAAAATATTCTTTAGACTATTATGATTGGTAAACACCATGAATTTCTCACTGAAGAGATAATGATGTCATGTATTCAAATCATGCACCACAGCTTCTAACTCCAAATCATTCGTTAGGTAGTTATTCTCATGAAACCTCAACTATCATGAGATATACATAACCACATGATCCCCTTTCATGAGAACGCACCCTAACTCTAATCCTAATGTGTAACAATACACCCCATAACCTTTCCCTAGTTCTGTAAAAACCAAGACCAGTGTTGATTTAAGGTGACCCAAAATATCTTCAAAAGACTTATGACATTCCTAATTCCACTTAAATGGAACATTATTCCTTTTCAAGGCTATAAACAATGAATATAATCATTATAATTCTCAAACTAAGCCTCTATAATAACTAGATAGACCTAGTAAACTTCATATCTCAAAAACATTATTTGGTTTTTTCCAAGAAATAACAGCCTCTATCTTTTCTGGATCAATTGAAACACCTTTCTCAGAAAGAACATTCCCATAGAAATGAACCTTTTATATCCAAATATCACACTTTGATAATTTGGCATACAAAAAATGGTCTCTCAATATTCCCAACATTTTTTGCAAGTGTTACTCATGCTCAGCCCTTGTTCTGGAATATACTAATATATCATCAACGAAAACCATGATGAAAGAATTGAGATATCTATGAAATATCTAATTTATCAATTCCATGAAGACCATTTCTTCATTTGTAATACCAAAGGGAAGAACCACACACTCATAATGGTTATATCGACTCCTAAAAGCTATTTTTAGAATATCCACTTTTAGCACCCATAATTGATGATATCCTGATCGCAAATCAATTTTGGAAAACCGTTGAGCACCTCTCAATTGATGGAATAGATAATAAATTAATGGGAGTGGATATATATTATTTATCATAACTTTTTTAATATTAGGATAATCAACACAGGACTGAAGAGTTTTTTCCTCATTTTTAATGAATAAGACCAGTGCTACCCACAGAGATGTGCTATGACAGATGAACCCTTTACTTTATAGCTCTTCCAACTTCAATTTCAATCCCCTAAATTCTACGGGCTCTATCTGGTAAAATGGAAGTGTGATAGGACTAGTCCCAAAAAGGAGATCAATCATAAAATCCACTTCCCTTACACGTATAAACCCTAAGAATTACTTGGTAAATACATCCAGAAATCGATGAAAAACTACTAGGAAATTATTTATCACAATCTCTTCCATAAATTCCAATGAGAAAGCTTCCAATTGATATGAGATATTCCCAATTGCTAGTGCTAAAAATCCCATTGCTCCCACCTTTACCTTTTTATTTCCTCTAAAGATATTCTTAACACCATATTTATTCATGAAACTAATTGTTCATGCATAATAGTTGATATTGGCCTTAAAAATTATCAACTAATCCATTTCTTATGATTACATCATACGCATCCATATCTATCATTTAGAAGTCCCATATCGACTCAACCCCATTGACAGTTATACAAAATTCTCTATATAGAAAGGCTTGACACTCACTATGACCCAGAGGAGTTTGAAGTTTCAGAATTGAATGAATAATTTCCAAATTTAAACCCAAAAGTTCAAAAATGTGAGAATCAATGAAAGAATGATATGTATCCATATCAAACAATGGTTTCATAAAGGTATAATTCAAAATAATTTTTCCTCTCATTATGGATGGTCCCAACTGATCATCTACCACAAACTGATCAGCTCCAAAAACCTGCTCACTAGCTACACTTTTCTCTTTATTACCATGATAAAACATCCAATGTTGAGGATTCATCATGTTCCTGTAATCACCATGGATAACTCTACTCTTCAAATGATGGTTATGTTGCTAACCTCATCTTTTGGAAGAGTAAGATGACTGTGACCCCTAATAAGTGACATGAACAGATGACCTCAGAGCATTGAAATAGAAACACTGAAGATGCCCTATCTAATTGAATTTATGGAATGCTCATGTTTGTGTTGTAAATTCTCACTTCATGTGCCTTAGAGATCTACATTTAAAATATATATTCTTACTCTTATGCTTCTGATAAAGTTTCACAGATCCTATCGACTGATTCTGAGCCATACTTCTACATTGTAAATAAGTGTCCCTCTTCCCCTTGCCCACTATGTTAGAGTTCCCACCATTTACCCTGTGTACCAACATGCCTCCTCCCTCTACCACTCCCAATATATCTCTTTTAGTCATTTTATCTCTATTTACCATCTCTGTATAATACATTATACGGAGCACTAAAATCTTCAAATAGATTTCTTACCTAAATCCTACTTTAAAAATTCATGCCTTTAAGGGTGCACTAATTGCAACCTCAGGTGGAAACCAGACTAAGTTCATGAACTTATCCTAATATTTCTCCATCGAAAGGTTCTCTTGTTTAAATATGAATAAATCCTTTATTCTATGAATTTTTAATGTGTGAGGGTAGAACTGTTTATTAAAAAATTCCTCAAAATCCTCCCATATGATACCTTGGTTCCCTTTAGCTTAGACCACTAACTCCCACCACTAACACACAAATTATTCCAACATATAATTTTCTAGTCTAACTTCTAACTCCCCTAGTTTACCTAGTAAATAAAAGATTTGATTTATCATTTTGAGCCATGCCTCTGCCATTTCTGGTTCTGAATCACCCCAAAAAGTGGGTGGATTCAATTTCTAAAACTGAACCGAATGATCCACATGCCTTGGATCATCTCTTGGTTTCCCTTTATCTACTACTTGAAAAGATTTCACTATGCTCTGAACCAATTGATGGTTCACCTTGGGTTCAGGTGAAACAACCTTTTCTGCAGCTTCCTCTAGTTGGTCTCTATGATGCCTACCCCAGTTCCATTTCTATTAACACATAACAACCACCATAAGTTTCACTCTCTATCAACTGAAGGTATAAAATTTAAATTTCTAACACATTACAAATATCCCAAGAATGCTTTACAAATTTCAACATTTACCATGTTCAATAATCTTTGAAAAACCCACCATGTTTTCAAAAATTAACCCATTTTCAAAATAGCACAACCATTTTATTTTAAAAATTGCACATTTAAAGTAATTTATATATTTTTCAGAAATCAAGACATTTATATCACAACATAAATAATTACCCCAAATGAGATATAAAATCCTATTGGGAAGTAACTTCTATAATGCATGAAATATTTTTCTCGTTGACTAAACCCATGACAATGAGATCATGCTTCTAGAATTGTCTCTAAACATTTTTTTACCCAACTCCTTGGAAACTTGACGTTCAACATAAAAATGTTAGCTATGTCATTTTATACTATACATTTCAAGTTCTGACAAACCTAATCCTCACTACCATCCCAAATCAAGGAATAAACTGAGAATAAATGTCAACTCTAAGACTAATGACTGATTCCAAAAGGACTGAACAAACTGATTTCACTTGTAACATCTCCCCCCTCCTTGATGGATTAAGTTGAGTAAAAAGAGATACTTGAACTTAAGCAACATCCCCAAGCCACTAAAGGATGGTAATAAATGGTGAGGTCTTCATGAACACATGGGGATGATTTTCCCTTGTAAAATAAAATAAAAAACCAAACAAGCCATTATCAACCCACTACATGATGCATGTAAATAATGTATCACAAATAAAACACTCACCAACAACAACCATTCAAACCATAAAATTACCAAATCAGAGTACTAAGAATAAGACTAAAACAATACAACTCAATATACCAAGACCAAACACTACATCCCTAAGCCAATCCATATGATCCAACTTCACAACTTCCCAAGCATCATGATGCACCTCTATAGAAATGAGATGCTTTTCTTTTACCTATGTCTCAAAATAGAACATATGAAAAAGAACCCAAGTGAAAAAATAGGGAGTGAGTAACAATACTCAGTAGGCTTTCCCCAAAATAATTCCCTACTCATGCCACTAGGGTTGAACAAGTTAGTGCATTTATATAAAATAATTTATATGTGGCCATTTAATAATGAAACAAATTCCAACAAGCCAAACACATACTTACCAAAATAGTTTACCCAATTAGACCCATTTTTTAGGAAATCAACCCAAAAATTCATCACACATTTTTCATTTAAAAATTAAATTACCCATTCAATTTTTCATGGTATCACACATAACATAATCATACTCACAATTCCACCACATGAGCTTAGTGTTACCATTGACAGTGTAAATTCACATCCACCCCCATCCCTTTTTTATTTTGGTACTCCATGCCACATTCCAATCCTTTTTCGTGGTACTTCACACCCACCATCCATTCCATCCAACTCATGCTTAAATTTTTAATCCAAACAACCATGCCAAATAACATATACCAAAATCATGTCAAACAATACTTACCAAACCAAATCAATCCTTCAAGGCACAAAAAATATCAATTAAAACAACATTTTTATTAAAACCCACTTTTGAATTAACTTTACCAAACAATAAAACTAAGAAACTAATTTGAAAATGAACATTTTAAAATCCAAGGATGAGGCATATTGCACAAAAATATCATAAACCACCCAAAACCCCTAAATCGACATTGAATGGTTTTCACACAAGCTTTGCACATAAATTTCAAAATAAATTTCAAGAAAAACAATTAATTTAAAACCCAATAATTCAATTTATGTCAATATGAGTCAAGAGTGAAGCCACCTACCTTTATGTTTTTGTTGTAAATGGCCAATGGCACAAGCGCTCAGCAAATCTGGGTGAAAACTCCCCAAAACCGCCTAAGATTATTTCCCCTAACACCAATAAGGATAAACCTAACCATTATTGGGGGAAAACCCCTAGATCTATCCACAACAGAATGAGATCTAAAAAATAAAGATATATAAGAGAGTATATCTAAGGAAAATAAAGAAACTATCAAGAATATATAATTACCAAGGAAAATTCAACTTCAAACCACCAAGAAATCCATTTGAAAAGCTTCCAAAATGATAGGGAGATGTTCCCTAACCATGGAGAGAATAAAATATTGAGTGGGGGTAGAAATGGGGATAAAATTGTTGTTTTAGGGTTTAAAATGTGTGAGGATGTTTTCAACTCATTTTTAATGTCACTCATGGTTAGCTTACATGGTTAGACAAACCATGCGCTAAACATGTGCCTGCTACTATACAAAGGGCTCATCGCATGGTTAGAAAAAATGTACACCAACCATGATAAATACCAATGTCCCATGATGAATATTTTGGTTGGGGAGGCTCACATTTTGGAAACCGTGCACCTAAATCATGTACCAACACCCTTTATTATGCCTTAACTTGCATGGTTTCCTGCAAGTGTTTCCCAGTTTTCACTAACCATGCTCAAATAATGTTCCCTTATGAAAGCCCAAAAACCTTTTCAAAAACCATCTAAACTCCTATAAAATTTACCAAACAACTTTATATACATAAAAAGACATAACTAATTGTTACATACCTCAGACCAGGAGTGTTACACAACCAAAAACATACAGTTTTGATGGAAATTTATGGTGGATGACCCTTTTATGATATGAGACCACAAATACCCATTTATGGAACCATTTATGTTACAATGATCACCTATAATCCATATAAATACATAGATAGGTTAAATGAGAAGGATATTAGTTCCTGAGTATCCACCACTATGTTTCATTATAGGGATGTTGCTTCTAAGGTTTTTCTTTTCATTTTATTTTCAATTCCTTTTGTAATGTAATGAATATGAATATTTTTAATTAAAGTGTTCCCCCTTTATTATTCTATAATTATTTATCTTCCTACACTAATATCATTCTCTCTCTCAACTCTCTTCCCATCATGATCTATATTCACTTCATAATGGCAAGTGACTAACCCAAGGCTTGGACCGAGGGAAGGATTTATAGTGTTCTTAATTATTGAGCCTTAAATTATTTAATGTTGTGATTATTTTTTTATTTGATGAGATTGAAATGAAAGTCTGGGGAAAACATCCACCATGAAATGAATATAAAATTCATTCCTACTTCCTACCAAGAGAGGTGAACTTTTATTCCACCGAATTGGTTTCCTAGGAAGGCAAAAGACCCAATCAAGGTAGAGAGTGGAAATCCATTTGTGATGTAATAGGATTATAAAATTGAATTTAAATAAACAATAAATATTGAATGAACACATTTATAAAACCCTAGGACCAAGAACGTTCTTCCCTAAATTCATTCTATTTGAATCTTCATGTTAGGTTAGTGTTATTTTGTTAAATTTCATTTGTTTTTCAAAACCTAAAACCCAAAAAATCCATTGTTTTCATAAATAAATTAAAAAAAGAGTTAGATTGGGTGTAATATAATTGGTGATTGAATTGACTACAACACTCAATAATTGATATAACCTTATTCATCCTTTTTTTGTATTAAGAAAAATAAAATCTATTTTTGCCACACTCTAAAACAAGCGTGCAACAAAATCGGCATCGTTGTCAGGGAGCTAAGCGGTTTTTCGATCACTTTTTCTAAATTCAAATTTTTATAGATATTTTTATTTGTTTTATTTATTTTAAAAAATAAAAAAAAAACCTATTTTTTCATAATGTTTTCAAATTTCTATTATTAAGCATGGACTAATTAATCATAGGTGAATTAACCCATAGTTGTCTCCCCTTAGTCTAAAGAAGATGGAGCTGCTCATTTTTTTAGAAAGATTAGGGGAGCCCAAAGGAAAATTTTCATAAATGAGTAACTGAATGACCTAATACAGGAATTTAATGAGGCCCTCATATATACAATTCTTTAAGGATTGGCCAAAGAACAAACCAAAATCCATGAGTACTTACTATAATTTTATTAAGAAGTGAGAAAGACACAAGCAGAGTCATCCTGCTTCCCCAAAACCTTTCTGTATAACTCCCTCAAATTCAATATAAATAATAAGTGGATGATAAAAAATACCAATTACAATAGATTAGATGCTCATTAAAAGACTTGGAGATCACAATGGAATGGATAAATGCATATTTACAAGAATCATCAGAAAAACATAAACCTGAATAGGACAAAGATACCTTGGTATTTTCTTATTTTTATAAAGAAATACAAGAGGTTCAGGTTGCACTTGAAGATCATCCTCAATACAACTATCTGGATATTCAAATTCAATAATACGATACAAATATAGAAATTGAATATGAAGGCTCACATGCTAATATAAATACATTAAAAGACTCAGATAAATTTTTGAGTGAATGGGCTAATGATAAAATTCAACAAGATCTCCCTATCTACTAGATATAAGAATCAAAAACTAACTATCTATTTATAGCCATGGAAGAAGAATAAGAATCCACTCAAGTGGTTGAACTCGAAAAACAAATGAAGGATCCCAAATACCTTCCTCCATCTAGTAATACTAAACTCCAAGAGGAAATTTCCACCAAAGAAGAGATTTAAGCTGAACCAACTTAGGAAGTTTACCCATTATTGAACTTAATTTCATTTAATTTAATTGAAAATGAATTGAGTATAACCCCATGTTGTTTTTAATTTTTATATTCGACTGACTCAAATTTTTCCCTATAGAAATATGAGAAAATTGAAAACGCACCTATTAAGGAACACCTAGAGCTCCCTGAAGACATATAACATTTACTAGAGGAATCCCAAGATGGAATCCAAGTGCCTCTTCATAAATAACCAAAGACACAATTTCCATACATAGAAAGAGGATATTATGATATTAAGTGTTAAAATTTAAATTTCATTGAAATTAAATTAAATTATAACTTCCCTTTTGAAAATTATTTTAATAAAGTACATATTGAGAAACTATTGGATTTTTTATATGAGGTTGCATGAGTAGAAACCAAAAATGAGGAGGATCCATAATTCATCATACCCTTACCATGAAAGATATACCTTATTGTGAAGGGGGTAGATTTAGTGTACTCTATCTATGGATTCTTAATCAAAAAATAAGAAGTCCAAGATGGGAAGAACAATATGTTGTGGTTCAACTCCAAGAAACTCTACCCACTGATAGACCACAAATGACATCTGGTACATCCCATATGGAGGTCTTAAAAACATAGGTCCAACTTAGGGGGACTGAACCAAGAATTATCCTTATCTTTCATTTACTTAATTTATAAGAATTTAAATTTAAATTATTCATTTAAGAATAAATTAGGAAGGATCTCCATCTCCCAAATTAATTTTTTATTAACTTTGGTATGGACCTTATACTTAAAAGTGTTATTTTATTTTTTAGGCCCATCATGATGGCATAAAGAAGAAGAGGATGAAATTTTGGAGGTTTCCTATAGGGATTCATGGCATTAATCACTGCAGAACACTACCTAAACAAAAAAAACTGTGTAACCCAAACTGATGCATCATTGTGGGTGGATTATGAGTTAAATTATTTATTTAATTGTTACTCTTGTTATTATAATTTTCATTTAATATTTAAAGAAAATTGTATTCCCCACTTTTATCTCTTGTGCTCTAGTGTTGATCTAGTAGACATAATTTTATTAGGTTAATCATTATGCCATGTTTTAATTTTCACTATTTACATGATTAGATAAGTGAAATGGAAAAATAAATGTGTGAGTGGGTATTAATTTGAGAAAAAAAATTGTAAATGATTTGGTGACTGTAAATGAAATTATTCTTAGGTTTTTCAAGTTTTTAATTGTTGAAATTGATATGGATTGGTTTATTGTTTTTGTGAATTGCTAACCGTAATTGTCTCAAACCATATGTTCTCATCCTTGGGAAAAATTATAAACTAATATTTCCTATTTATTTCCATAGTATATCCCTTGAGATACTAGGTAATTTTTTATTCTATAAATTTATTGGAATCTTATTAAATCTATGACTAAATAGATTCAATTTTATTATGACTGAGGAATTTAATTGTTGATACCTTTATCCTTGGACCCACCATGACATAAATACTAATGTTTCTAATAGAATCCATGAAATACCATTATAGGAAATGATCCATGTTACAATCCTATTATATCCATTCCTACCCTAATCATGGTGTATTTCATGATACTCAAAGAACTAAGTTTGGGTGAGTAGTAGTACATGATGGATGGGTATGTACTACATTTTTCTCTAGGTTTTCATGAGATTTATAAGTGTCCATGTTTTATTTATACATTATTATTCACCACTCTTTCAAAAGAAATATAAAAAATGGAAAAAAATGGATTATACCTATTGAGGATAAAAAAACCACCATTTCTTGACTGATGATTTTTTATCATATGTGGTTAGGTGGTGGATCTAGGATTTTTTATAATCAAAATTTTATAAGAAAAATATATAGGAAAAAAAGAAAAAAATAGAAAGAGAGGGTGATTTATTCATCATGAATACTTTCATCATGAGCTTACTTTGAGTATTGGGGGTTGGGAGACAACATTTTTTCTAGATTATTTCCATTGGAATTATATTTTTATATCATTTAGTATGATTTATAGTCAAACCTTCTATTTGAGATTTATTTGTATTCATTATCTACCTACCCTAATCCCCAGATACATTTTAACTTTAATGAAAAACCCTCATGGTTGATTTTAATTTTCATCTTTAAATGATAGAGATGTTAGATGTCTTGAAATCCTATGGTAAGTGATAGGTACTTGAGGTATTAGAAGAATTATAGTTTCATTTATTACCTTAAGATATGATTAAAATGAATTCAATATGGAGTGGATTGCAATTTTTAGGCACATTGATGGTTAATTAAGAAATAAAAATTTTAAGTAATAAATCATTCTATTATTTTGAAAGCAGATAAGTAAAATACATGTTTGAATTTATTTCTTTTAAGAATGAGGATACAGAGGAATTATTTTATGTGAAATTTTAAATTTTATTTTCCATTATAAAACTTTTTTTTGTTTCTATTGAAATTTAAATATTGGTAGAGTGAAATTACTTTGAAACATTATAGAGATTACATGCCTAAGGACAAGAAAGTTCTAAGTGTGGGGGAATTAATAGAGTCATATTTTTTATATATATTTTTATATAGAACATAATGTCTTACAACTTTAATATATTATTATTTTTATTATTTAATTTTTTGTGATATATGGAAGAATACCAAAAAAAATTGGAAAAAAATAATGAATTAAGAGGAATGGTGTGACACAAGATTTTTGAAGGTATATTGATGTTAATTCAGAGACAAGGGAAAGTCAAGGACCAAGTCCAAATCCATAAAATGAAAAAATGGGCTAGTTTGGAGTGAAACTAGATGGAAATAAACTTTATAGGTCATGTAATTCATTCGCAATGTGTAACATGAAGAATTAAAAGACTTTAATTAAAACTATGAGAAGTTCGACCCCACACATTACACATAATGAAACACTATTGTATAATTTAAAACCCTCATACAGGACCATAAATGGGTATTTCTGATGGAATTTTATGATTTATGACCATTTTATGATTCAGTCCCATAAAGACCTATTTATGAAACCATTTATGATGGATTGAGAACCTGGGATTACTATAAATACCTAACTAGATCAAATGAGAAGAAGATAAGTTCCCAAGGATCTACCACTATATTGTGTAATAATGATTATACTGCTAGATTTGTTCTTTTTATTTTATTTTAAATTTCATTCATAATGTAACTCATATTCATATTTTTAATTCAAGTTTTTTTATTTATTCTTTCATCCCTCTTTATCTTCCAACCCTAATCGTATTCTCTCTCTCTCTTATCTCTTCCTACTATGATCTCTATTCACTTTTCAATGGAAAGTGACTAACCAAAGGTTTGGTCCTGGTGGAGGATTCAAAATGTTTTTATTTATTTCACTCAAAATAATTTAATTATATGATACTTTTTGTGGTTTATGAGATTAAAATGTATGGGTGTGATGAAAATCCACTATGAAATGAATCTAAAATTAATTCATACTTTTATTGAGGGAGGTGAAATTTTGTTTCACTAAAGTAGTTTCTTATGAAAGAAAAAGACCCACTAAAGTTATAGAGTAAAAATACATTTATGATATAATGGGATTGACAAATTTAATTTAAAAAAATAATAAATAATGAATGAACCCTTGTAGCAGACCCTAGGACCATGAAATTTCTTCCCTAATTTCATTCTGTTTACATATACATGTTATGTTAGTGTTATTTTATTGCATTTCATTTATTTTTTAGAACCTAAAATACTAAAATTTCATATTTTCATAAATAAATAAAAAAAAGAATTTGATTATGTCGGATGGAATTAGTGATTGAATTGACTATGATTCTTCTCAAGTGAGACGACCTTGGTTAGCCTTTGTGTTGCATTAGGAAAAATAAAATTTTGTTTTTCCATACCCTATGATAGGCATGTATCATGGTATCTCCTCATTGTTTTCATCATAGTCTATGAGATCCTACTCTTCTACCTCCAATTAGTAAAACATGTTTTTAAGTGTATATCATTTGATTATCTAGTATCAATCCTCCTTTGGCTTTTATAAGAGAAAATTTGACTTCTGTATTCCCTAAAAGTTATAGCTTTATGAATAAAGTTTGAGTGGTTGTAACAATATACATAGGAATAATTTTTTATTTTTGTAATAGTATTTTTTATCATTCTCCGTTGTTGAATATTAAGGGCTTCACCTCTCAAGTAACTCTATAACTCCTTTCACTAGGTCATTGTATGGATAAGATAGCCACAAAATTGTTATTTTATCAAGGGAATTTTTTTATCATTGCTTCCTCTATCCATTTTTCTGGTCATTGGATAGCATCTTGATTATTGACCATCCATTAGTGATTAGGATATATCACCAAAAAAATATTTCCTTTATCATTTACAATAACTTCTCCTACCTTGGATGTCTCATAATTAAAACTGAGACCACTCTTTACCATAGTCCTATGCTTTTTATCACTTTTGATTTTTTTTAAAAGTTCTTGTATCTATTCCTTCTATTTCTATCAATTATCTATAGGATAACATTTTAAATTATAGATTATTTTTTTCACCATCTACTTTTTCTCTAACTATAAGATTCATTAAAAATACAAAACTTCTTCTTTAATATTTTCAACCCTTTTCATTCTCACTTATATCTAAATAATAATATCATCAATCATTTTTTCATTCTATTTTATCTTTACCTTGAAATCAACCACTTATTTAGATATTTCTTGAGAAATATCAACTCATTCCACCAATTTTTCTAACTGATTAATTTTGACTTCAATTTGATCAATGTATTGTAATTATTCCTTTAGAAATCCATTGATATTTTACTTTTTCTAGAATTGAATATACAACATTTCAAGTAATCCTTTGATTTCAACTTTTAGTTCAACGAATCATTTTTGCTAGTATTATTTATAAATTTAAATTAATTTTATTTATTGTTACCATCATAACTTCTTCCATATCTAAAATAAATCCAACCTCATCATCTTTAAGTACCTTTCATCATCTTTTTCCTCTTTACTTTTCAGGTTTTTCACAATAACCTCTTTCTAGTTGGATTTTTGGATTTAAAGTTTCATCTCAGGGGAAAATTTCTCCATTTTATTGATACAAAATCAATCTCAACTACACTGTTATCTTTCCTTATACATCTTGTTTTGATATTCCTAAATTTTCTGAAATTAATTCAATATAATGTTTTCTTACCATTATACCTCCCTTTTACTCACTTAAATTTTATTTCTATTAATGATAAAAATTCATCACTGATATATTTATCATTCCTTATAAATTTATATATGTATATATTATATGTGGATTTAAAATAAATCTTTTTTTATGATTAAATTGATGTTCTCTATAATTTCTCATACATTTTTTAAGCTACCAAATTACTATGAAGATCTCCAAGAGACAATTCTATGGTATTTTTTCTTCAAGATCTAACACATTTTCATTATAGAAATGTGTTAATATTCTAATAATTTTATTTATAATTTCAATATATTTCATTTAGTCACCAGGTCTATAGACGGATCCCATGTATTTAATGATGTGGTTGAAGAAACCATCAATATTCTCATTCATTATCATCATTAAATCATTAAATTTTCAATTCACTACTTATAATTTTTCATCTTTTTCCTTATTTTATCCTTTATTAATATTTTAAATTTTTTCTAAATTAATTTTAGTGATTTATAGCTCATAAACTTAAATAAATTTGGATTGAAAAAGCTCGGGATAAGGAATTTTTTTATTTCCATCATCATCAATAAGTTTCCTATTAGATTTAGTCATTAGAATTTTTAATAACATAATTAAAGTTTAGTATAGGAATTAAAGCAACAAAAACATCAAGTCTAATATATCACAAGTTATATCACACCAGATTCTTCCATATCTGGAAATTAGAACCATCAAGAAAACAAAATCCTTTTTCATTAATTGGTATCTCTATGGAATTAATATTTTAATGAAATATTTATCATGCATGAGACTAATGGATCTGGTACCACTTGTTTCAACCATCGGCCCAATATATCCTAATAGGAGTGAATTAGGGTACTCAATTCTCTTTTTCTTCCACTGGATCTTATTATCATGTTGGTAAGAATATCTTAAACCTATCGATCTTCAAAAAAAATACATATACTGAAATTAAATATAGGGGTATGAATATTTTACTTGGTTAACATCAAAGGGATAATCCAAGGATCATATGATGATAGTATGTTGGTGTATGAAGGTATAACACTACTCATTATAGGTTTTATGAAAAGTTTAAGAAATATACACTCTCATTCCAAGGGAAATCCTACATATTATCTCTCTATACACTGCTTTGATACAAGGAATATAAGAAATTATTCCATGATGATCACTCACATTCATTATTTATAAAATATTAACACTAGAATAGGAAAGGTTTTTTCATTGTTCTTTTGTTCCTCCTTCAAATCCTGATCTTCAATGTAATTTTTTCATAGTAGTCTCCCTTCTTTCAAATCTTCAATATCTAAAAATTATCTTCTTTATTCACCCATTATTATTATCTAAATCAAGTATTTATTTTAATAAATCATTATCCATGAACATTCCAATTTTCACCCACTTGTTGGGTCTTTAAACTGCCTATTAATCACCATTTAATTTGATCAAGCTAACAATAATCCCATGGAATCTGGGATAGTCACAAACTGTTGGAATTTCTTGTTTTTTCCTTATTTTTAGTGTGATCTCCTTCACTATGGCATGATTTTTACTACAATATCTCAAATTTTTGAATAATTTACCTCTCCATTACATAATCCATGTTAATAAATAGATCCACATAATACGTCCAAATATCATATTTAAATCACTAAAATGTCACCTTGTGATACCCTTTAATTTTCTTTAGGCTCGAACTAGTTATGACATGGTCTTCCTGATTTCATTATAGGGTATTTCTTATCAGAAAATATATCCTCATGGAATTACATCTATAATGAACCCTCCATGGAGTGACCAGGTAGATTATGGAATGGGAATCCAGTATTTTGTACCACTACAACACTTAAGACATAGATATGCCATGATATCATCATCTCTTTAAAAAAATAGAGTTGTGAATTATTTTTATATCTAGTCATTGTAGTGTGATAGAACTCCCATTATTCTATGATTTTGTCTCTATTAGAAAATTCTATATTTTACCTTACTTATAAAGTAACCCTTACATGTCAGATACATCTATTATGTATCATTGTATATTCCAAATTGAACCTTATGTATCATTATATATCACAGAGTGACCCTTGTGTATGACCATACATCGTAGAGTGATCCTTATATAGGAGAATATATCTTTAGTGATAAAGGAGAACACTTTTATGTATCAAGAATATGACTCGATATGTTTCTAATTTCTCTCAAATTCCAGTCTTCTAGTAACCCTTATGTATCAACACTTATGTATTGAGGACTTTACAATTTTCAAGTAACCCTTACATATGTATTAGGTTACCCTTATTTATAGTATTATGGTAACCCTAACATATCAAACCCTAAATATTGAGTACTTTATTAAATTCTTTCAACTTTGAATTTCTTCATCCATCTCAACTAGACTCTATAATTATTCATAGATTTCAAACTACTACAAAGGGATTCCAATTAAAAACAAATCAAATATTAAAACTTTTGTTTGTAACATTATCTCTATAATAAATCCTACCCATGATAACCTAAACATTTCATCATAATATATAATATTTGTGATAAATAATTATTAAGGATAACTCAAAGTCTTTCTTTGAGAGGTCAATTATCATTCTACTTTAAGTAAGTTATGTAGTCAATATAAAATAATAACAAAGTGGAGTATTTATTTTTTATAACATGATATATTTAATATTGTTAAATGATTTTAATAATATTAAAAAACCATACATAAGACCCTATCCTATTATATCCCATATGATTGACCACTAGAGAGGTCATATGTTTGATATACTTTAAAGAATATGTTAATCTCGTTGAATCTATATATAATTACTTCCGCATCACTATATAAACATGTGATAAAATCATCCCACTAAAATTAATTTAGTTCCTAAAAACTATAAAGAAATACCATTTGAATAATGGTGAGGCTTATGAATCATATTTCTAATTCTCAACACATTGAACAAGTATTCAAACCCATTTACTTTCTAACATCCAATGTTATGATGTTAATAACTTTTATTTCCTACTTAGAAAATTATTATTAGTACTTTTCCATAAAACTTTTTCTTATGATAATTTTGGTAACAAATGTAACTCTTTTATATTTTTATTTACCAATGTGACCTAATCTTTAATGGGATATAAAATGTTATTCACTTTGTTATGGTAACTAAATATAACTCTTTACATTTATGTTAACTGATATACCCTAAAATAATTTAGGATATTAAGTGAAATTCACTTTATATTTTGACTTGAATAATCCTTTACTCATTAATATTTGAACTTTACAAAGTCTAAAAATACTCCCACTGGCCTCTTAAAAAGTATATTCTCTTTAGAATATCATTTTAAGACTTAAAGAATACCTTATATTAGAAAATAATCCTTATTTATTTTAGTGGTAGTTTTTAATAAATAACCTATTATATCCATATATTATATATTATTCTATGTTCTCATATCATTAATCTAAAAAGAAAATTTTATTCTTTAAAATATTCCATTAATGGATGGTGGAATCTAAATTCATAATATTTTAACAAATATCTAGGTTAAACTATTTATCTTGGATAAAACTCCTTTTATCCATACATTATTTTTAAGAATCTTATATAATTTGATGAATTATAAATCATTTTTATTAAATCCATTATCTCATATTATTCATAAAAACCCTTTTTTAACAAAAAAAATCTTTTATCATATAAATAAGATAAAAATTAACATATTTTATTTGGATACATGTGAGATTGAGATATTCCTTTGAATTTAACTCCATTATTTAGAAACCCTTGACCTCATTATTTGAATACAAACTATAATACCCATTAATTATTACCTTGATTTTAAAATCCTATATATTTACAATATTTATAGGATATACATTTGGTATCATATACCCTTAAAAATTGAATAATTGTGTACTTTACATGGATTTTACTAAACTCATTTAGGTATAATATAAAATACCATCAAATGTAGAATATAAACCTTTGTTACTGATAATTCTATGTTTCAATGACCAAGGATAACTATTGGACAAATCCAATCTTTTTTCTGGCTTAAACTTGCATCCTTCAGCACTCTCAACATGGTACTAGAGCTTAGAAATCCCATGTCAAGCACATATATACCCAACACCTTGAGTTAATAGGGTAAAATTTTATTGAAGTAATTCACATTATTGAAACATTTCCATCAATGAATTTATAATTAATTATATAGAAATATCAATCTTTAAAAGGAGCCTATTGGCTCTCTAAGCCATTGGCACACTCAATAATAATGAGTATATGAATGAATATTAAAGTTATTATGTTCATATCATATATAATTCCTTTGAAACCACATATAATTCCATTAATTATTCTCATAAATATCTATTTGATCCACCTTTTAAACTACTTCATAATTAGTTTACTCATAAAGGGTTACTCTAAAACAAATAATTTTTTCCTTGATTAAGAATAATTATTATGTTGTGTACCAATCTAAGAAGTTTCTTGCATTGTGATAATCTTTTTTATAAGATTAATCTCAAAGGAATATTTAATTATGATGATTCCATATCTACAATTGAATCTTTGATCAGATGATTATCATGTTTTACTTTATTTAATAAGGACTTCTATTAAAACTGATCTAACTAAAATACTGAACCCTTTTAAAAATTGCATCATATATATTATTAGTTAAAGATCCATATTTCACTAAGTGATGAGTCCAATTTAGTTTTAATCTCTCCAATTATCTATTTATATAATCCATCATGATAATTGTATCATATATGACTCTTGAATGGTTGAACAGAGAACTCTTTTCCTAATCCATCATATGGATAAACTCAATGCAATTAATATATATCTCATAGGGTTTCCTAGATAAGTGTAATATAAATAAAATTCCAAAAATGAGTCACATAACTCTTAGAGTCACCTCATGACTTTATTTCCTTATACAAGATAATCTAGGGCACCCAACTTTAGCATAAAACTACCTTGTTAGAAGATTAAGGTCTTTATAAGTGTTTGTTTTAGAAGAAATATGACACTTGTTATCTTAAATGGGATTTAATCTCACCTTATTATCTCATGTATTCCCTTTTTTGTATGTATGATTCTAATGATTTATTTTTAAATCCTTATTCCTTACACTAAATCAATATATCCAAACCATATTGATGTGTAAATATTTACACTACCCATAGCTTGAATTACTAACCCAAATTAAAAGTCAGTTATATTTATACACATACAAATGAATCCCATGAATATAGTATATGAAACCCTTTCATGTAAAGTCTTAGAATCATATGAAATCAAAAATCCCCACAAGAGTAATCTAAGATCACCAGATAGTCAACCCACACTTTTCTAGATAGGTCATAAACCTATAGGCCAGTGAGCAGTCTAACATAAAGTCCCTCTACCCAAGGTTACTTTACTCAACAGAGACCTCAATTATTTCAAAGTTCCAATACCTAATAATTATAAACAATAATTAGAATTAAAATTAAAGATCATAACGAAATACAAGTAAAACTCGAGTTAGAATAAAACTAAATCAATTATCATACCTAGCATGCAACTCCTTATATGTATGTATGATAATTTAAAGAAGTAGTTTAACTATTTAAACTTAAATCATTCACATATTCTTAACATAACAATTATATCTATAAATAAAAAAATAAAAAAACTAAATATATGAATATTTCATATTTTTAAACATGACTTAAACAATTTATGAATAAATTCATAACTGATGTAATTATAAAAAAATTAATTTATCCAAGTATTATGGACATTCAATAATTAAATAAATATAAAAAATTTATATTTATTCCCAATATAAACTCCTTAATATTGACATTTATATAGAATTTTCCTTAAATATATCAAAAAATAAACACTATATACATGCATTATTCATGTATTATATAAAAATTCATAATATCATACATTTAATTTTATTTAAAACTTGATCATATCAATTATCAAAACTATTTTTTATTTTTCTTAAATAGATTCTCAAATAAGGTCTTTTTAATTTGAAAATTTTAAATTAAATTATTATGAAAATTTCATAATTTTAAATATAAACTTTTTTATATTTTTCTTTATTTGTTAATTTAAAAAAATAATATAAATTAGGTTTTAATTTCTATATAAACACTTTATATCCAAATTATAATTCATGTCATATAAATACAAAAGGTATTTGATATTAATATTTAATACTATGGATGTTTTTTTAATAAATATTTCATAAACAGTTACCTATTTATTTTAAACAATTTATAATTAATTGATTGATTAAAACATTTATATATTATATAAATATCCCAAAATACTATTTCTATAATTCATAAAAAAATTATAAAATAAATAATTCAATTAATAATTGAAAAATAGAAAAAATAAACTTACGATTAATGTTTTATTTTATGATATAACTATATATTAACATGTGACTTGGTTCAAAATGGAATTCCCACCTTATGATAGGAATGTCACGACATATTATTGATAATTGAGTGTTATTAATTATAATTTATAATATCTATATATTGTAAGTTGAAAAATTCCTACCACTACTTATGATTGAGGTGGCTTGTGATTTATCATTTGGCGCCTATTGTATCATATCTTATGATATCATTTAAATTGTAATAATGATATGACACTATAGTTTGTGGAATTTTACTGGAACCATTGTATGCTACAATTAACCATATCATAGATTACAATATGTGTAAAATTGAAGGTTTATACTAGAATGTATACGACATATTGCATATCATGTTGTGTGAACCAATCACATATTACGAAATCCATGTCATAAAGGAATCCATAAAATAAATTTTATATCATGTATTACAATATCCTATATCATAATGTAAACCATAGTTCATTTTTTATGAAAAAAATTATGATTGGAAATACAACATTCAATTATCTTAAGAAAATTTATATTGTACTCAATGATTGAAATACGATATGAATAGTGGATTCATTTATAAACATGATTTCTAGAATTAAGAACCATAGTAATATCTGATTCCACTAAATTGTTTCTAAGGATTGAACAATGCTTGTTTAAAGTTTCAGAATACATTAGAAACCTCATTCCCAAGAATACTATGCTATGTAATATTGAAACTGTGTAAATAAAAATGAAGAATGTATACCTTTAACTGAGGATATTCACTACTATTATTCAATCACAAATTCCTTATTTAGATCCTTGAATAAGAACCAAAATAATATCCTCTCCATAGTATATCCATGGGCTAACTAAATCACCCAATGATTAGGTGGGATCCTCTTCACATCAAAGATATTATAGTATCTCTCAGGAGTTATGGAAGGAGAAGGAATATATATTTGAGGGGATAAGTGATATGAGGATTATGAAATCTCTAACCACTCATCTCAATGTAACTATCCCCCTTATATATCCCCCAAGTATTATCCCCATTTAACCTTGCATTTACTCATATTTTTATAATGTATGAGTAAATGGCTTATTGTTTACGACTCCTTGTAACCCTCAACCACTCCGTTCTCTAAAAGTTTTATCTTATGAAATATTTTGATTAATAAATGATAACTTACATGGGTGGGAGATTAGAACATTAAATATTATCATTTGGTTTCCATAATAATAATAGGCATAATATGAAACATACATTATGGTTCACAATACCATATGATATGTCCTATAATACAATGTGGTTGTATCGGGAAGAAGAATCACGATATCTCCAAATCATATTAAATTATATGCCCAAAGACTTTAAAATACATTTCATACCATAGATTTTGTACCATAATACATAATTATTCTATATACTATGATATATCCTTAAACATTTCATATTTATAAAGGATTTAGGGAATATCTCCTCCATATACCCCTATTAATAATGACTGAGTTGCATTTTAATAAGACAACTAAAAAAATTATATGATAATTTAACTCAATAATATTGACCAAATTTTCATTATAAATACAATATATAACTATAAAGATACCTTTTTTATATGTTTTTATAACTTATTTACAATCAAATGTATAAAAATTGAAACCACTAATTTTGTAAGCATTGAATATCCTAGAATGCTTCATAGGGCCTTAAGCTAAATACTTCGAATGTTTTAATATTTTAGCTCAGTTATTAGAATTTATTAGATATAAAAATTTATATAAAACATTTTTACTTATACTAAATAATTATCAACATATTAAAAATAGTTATTAGTGTAACGTACTATATTTTTAGTGAGGTACATTTTCATTTAGTTTTGGTTAAACCCAGAAACCGTGTCTAAGGGAGGGTCTATTTGCTTTTGAAACGAAAGGTTGTAGAGAGATGGAGGCTTTATATAGGCCAAGAACATGGCATGTATTGAATACATTCCTTGTATTTAGTATACATATCATGTACTTAATACATTCCATGTATTTAGAATACACATCATGTATTGAGTACACGATGTGTAATGGGATGGCTAGACCCTTTTCACGTCGTGAGATGGGTTTTCTCGGGAGGTAAGGACTCATAGATTTACATGAAGTGTAAAGAATTTTTAGGCCATGTAAATTACCAAGGTTGTTTTTAAAAAAATGGTACCAGATCACTCTAATAGATCCTTCTTTCATTCTCTCACATAGAAGCAGTGTGTGAATGGAGTCCTCTTCTAAGTCCTAGGTTTTTCTAGATCTACTTCATCTGGACTCTAATTCCTTCACCATCGGGTGTGTTGGATCCATCTTGGTAAGTTATATACGCCTCTTCTTTCTATTCCTAATTTATCTTCCCAAATATTTCACTATTTTGGTGTGAGATGATTTTCCCTATTTTTAGGGTTCTTGTCCTCTTTGTTGTTTTCTCCCATTCTAGCTTGAATCAAAGGTGAGAAATGGATGAGTGGTCATCTATAAACCTAAGGTGTGTGGTATATATTCTTTCCCTATGTTTCATTTCATTATATACTATGTTTTGTTGTGATTTGTTCCAAAAATTTCTAGAAACACCCCCAAATTTCTTAACTAATTAAATTAAATGGTTTTTAAATTCTTAGTATGATCCTAGATAGCGGAGAATCAACTCGTTGGTTGATCTCTTTATCATGATCCACCCAAATAGATGAGCCATATTTCAAGAACCATAGTTCCCTTTCCTTAAATTTATGACCCACCTTAGGGGTTTTTTTTTCTTATAATAATACTCTTCAAATGTAAATTGATCCAAGGATAATGTTAGGCCAAGAGTTTGGACCTTATACCTTATGCCATAGTTGTGTTACTTGAATCACATGAATTGGATAACTTTTAAACATGTTAAAAATGATTTTTCTTTTCAAATGTTATTTTATTGATAGTCAAATCATACCCCCACTTTATTTTTAGGGTGATACAAGGGTCCCAACTTAAGGATGCCTTGGATGGGCTCATCGTGGCTTATAGTTAGTTTTGTTAAATAATTGTAAATATGATGAGGGTGATACTATATATGTCTAGTACGGTCTCACCATGAATTTTACTTACCTAAAAACAAGTGATTGTAGTTACCTAGGGGAGACCCCATATATTTTCTCAGTGGCGAGATTATTGTACCATGAAACGAGTGAGAATCAGACCCATATGTATGATATTAGGGATAGACTCAAAGGTCTTGTTGTTTTCACACCGTGCTAGGAGTGGTACTTGATATCTCATTCATGGATTGTATTGGATGGACTCCCATGTAATTGTATATATTTTTACAGTTCTCATGGAGTGATACTTGGGATACCTCCTATATTTCCTTGTACGGTCTCAAGGTTCATCCTTCTAAATTATAAATATGACTTTAAATTAATGAACAAGAATATATAATTGAAATTAAATAGATTTTATCACCAAGATAAATCACATATTTGGGTATGTTTCTCCTTTTAATACCATATTTATGATATCCCCTCTCATGTTATACCTTACACCTTAAATGTGCAGGTTCAATTGGTTTAGAGACATCCAATTTAGGCTGAAGAAGGTAGAATTGGACGGGTATCCCAAGACGAACCTGGTTAGATGTATTTTATTTATTTATTACCTTTAATTTACTATTATTGGAACACTAATAATTTTATATTCATGAATTGTATTTATTTATACATCGTCGGTGATGAATTGTTGATTATATCTCACACCCTTCTTGGGATACCCTTGGTACCCAAACAAACTTCATGATTGCAGGTGTAGATAAAGGGAATCAGCCAGCATCTAATATTTTATTCTAAGTTCTATGATGGAGTATGGGAGAAAAGGACCAAGCCCATGCTTGTGGTGAAAGCAGTAGCATTATTTTGACCTTTTTTTATTTTAGTTTGCATGTTTTATATGTTAGTATCCATTGTTTTTTGAGTAATCAGTTTTTTTAGAAACATGATCATCTTCATCATTTTGTATATGTTTTTTTCAGCTTCCACCTATTTTTTTATCTTGGATTATTTATTATTATTCTATTATTTCCTTATTTTTTAATATATATTTCTTATATTATTATTTATCATTGTGTTACACACTAATCACTAAGGGAATAGTCACCCCATGGACACACCCTAGGTCCTCACTGCTAGTCGGTAGCCTCTGGAAAATGGGGAGAAGTGGTTGAGGTATTGTGGAAAACCATCTCAGGGAACCACTCAATGGATCCTGGGGTCGGGCACTATAATTAGAATAATAACTTACATGGCATGAAAACTATTCAATAATTTATTTATCATACACTTTTTTTATCACTGCCTCATTTTATGTTCAACTCAAATCTATCAATGAAAATGAAGAGATTTTTTTCACTTCTTGATCTAAAGTTGGAAAGATTAATGATTTATTATTAGCATAACAATTAATTATATTATCATCAACACGTCCCACTCAATTGAATTTTTTCTCTATCAAATCTAAATACCTCAAATAGAAGGTTAAATATTCTTCAGATAGGTAAACTTCAGTAATAAAACCTTTTGTTTGATATTTATTTTTCAAATAAGAGTTAAAATGAACTATATAACTAATAAAGAGTATAAAATTAATTAAAAATTATATGTATTGAATTGAAAAATTATAATTCATTATTTGAAAGGAAATTAAAATTAAGTACCACTCACTTTGATACATCCATCAATAATATACAGGTCCTCCAACATTAACTTCATAATCTAAAACAAAATCCAAATAAATCATCATAGAAAAAAAATAATGGGGAGACATCATCTCCAAATGAAAAATAATATGTAAAATTATTTCTTGAATTTTATTTAGTTCAATTAGGTTTATATATTTCTCATAATTTTTTTAAATAATGTAAAAAATTCTATTATAATTGTAGTTATTTTTTTAGGTAAAAAATTATAGATTACTAAAGGTAACAAATACTCTAGAAATATACATGATTAATGAATTATAAATACTTGTAATTAAAAATTATTAAAAAAAGCATCTTTAAATGTTACTTTAATATCCATTAATCACTTTTATATTTTTTAATCTTCAAAGGAAAAATTATTTTTTTCTAATTTCTCACTGAAAAAATTATTTTTGAATACTTATAATTCTCATTTACCCATAGAAAATTCTTTATATTTGGTGCTTCTAATTTTTTACGAGCATTTAGATAATATTTGTATTTACCTATATCACTAAAAAAATCATGTTGGCACGCACATTTTTCTTAATGTGCCTAACATAAATATTATGACATGAAAAATTAAATTCCCAATATGAAAGTTTGAAACATATTCTTTTTTTCTACCATTATTGTGTTTTAGTGGTATCCAATGGTGTTTGAACTCTTTTCATACCTTCATTCAACTTAAAATATTTTTTAATATCTATATTGATAGTTGATAATAGTTCAAATATCTATGATCCTGATAATAATTTTGATGGAAGAATCGAATCTATTTTCCATTAAACCCTAAATTTTTATATCAAAATTGATGATATATATAAAGGAATTGATTATGTAATGTGAAAACCCCATTTTCTATTATAAGGTATTCATTGAGTATCAAAATGAAATTTAAAAATATGGCAATCCAAGCCAGTGTGTGTTCTAACTGAATAAATTTATTAATCCAAGAAATTCATTGATGGTCCACATTATGGAGAAATGAATTCTTAACATTTTTTAGATTGATGCATCATATATTTCTACATCATCATTCCTTAAATCCTAAAATTATTAAACAAGTGGCTAAATGTAGACATCAAGGCATCATATTTCTAGAAATAATCAGTGTTATGATGAAATATGTTTGATGTATGCACATCCATGGAGGTATATTATAAGGGATAAAACAATTGTCTATATGTTATAACTGCTACTTAAATTTACAAAAGGGTTGAATCAATAAGTTTTTAGTCTTAATTACATATTTAAAAGACCATAGGATAAATATGGATATAATAAACAAAGGTATTATATGAAATTGAATCTCTTGTATGTCATATGAACTCATAATTATTATTATCCATGGTATGACATTATATACACTCATCCATTTTAGATGACATAAAGTACTTTTTAAATAATATTTTTAAATAAAAATAATATAAAACGTTTATATATGTTTTCTTTTTTTTGTTTATTCATGAAAATACATTGATTTGTATAAGAAACATTATTTATTTACATCCATCTAGAAGTAAAATATCTTTTTTACTCATCTTTATTAAAATATTATACCCAATATAATATAAAATCATCAGTATATTTGTTTATCTTTATATAACTGAGTCTAAGATTGATAATAACCTTTTTCATCTCATAAAAATGAAGAAGGGATCTTAGCTTCCATAAATACATTATAAAACTATTCCAATATCATATATATTTATTTATTTGTAATTCCATAAAGATACTTTATGTGATACAGATTTAGTGGAAAAAAATAGTTTTGAATACTTCACACACCCTTTATACATTTATTAATTTTCATCTTTGACTAATTCAGAAAATTCATTTGTTTTCTTAGTTAATTTTTTCCTTTATTAGCCTTTATAACATCATCCATTAATATGTTAATAACATGGAAATATTATCCTATAATTCTAAAAACATCATCATGAGGATAAAATAATGTGTTACAATATTGATGGTGTTTCTCTATTACTCCAAAAGAATCATTTATCAAGGTATTTATTTCATTATCCACTATTGAGGAATCAATTTATATATTCTGATGGTTTACCTAACAGCTCAAAATTTTTAATGTACGATCCATTCTAAATCCACCACACATATTGAGGAGGAATTATTTTAAGAGGAGGGATTATTTTAATATAATGATCTCAAATACTTCATTATTCTTCAATGATCATCTAAATTTACATTCAAAACATGAAAAATTTATTATTTCATCGATGGAACATTATTGAATTAAAAAATATAAAAACATCTCTGAATCATTAACATATCAGGGTGTGTTTTGAGGTAATGTATACCAACTTTTATCCATAAGTAATAAATTCCATAATATTTACCCAATTAGGTTAAATACCCTAAGACGGTGGTAAATCATGGTATGAAAGATTAAAACAATTCCTTATTTAGATCTTTTTTATACATTAAACAAAACATTATTCTCTCTTCTTATCATAGAAATGTATGTGTAGAAACTATAACATACATGATACATGTAAATTTAACTTGTATTACCCTTAACTGGGATAGTTAATGTTGAATAAAAACTCAGTGTTCTAATGTAATAAATCGACTATAGCCGTCTATTTTTACAATGTTTAGAGTGGACTCACTATCCCCCTTGGTTTATAACTATTCACATGTTGAAAGCTCGCTACTCTCTATGTTAAAGTGAAAGCACTACTCCTCTATAATATTCATGTAATGATATATATCAAATAAAATTTGGTTTACACATATATTAGTGGGAAATAAAGTTATGTTTTTACCTTATAGATTAAATCCACTTTACTATGTAGCATTTTCTTTATGGAAATCCCTTTCATGAACTAATTTTCTTCCTTCATGAACAAATTAAATTCATGAATGAAATTCCTATTTACCACATAGCACAAGTTCCTCATGAACATAATTTTATTCATTGATGGATGAATCCTAGTAAACAAATCCTCCTCCATGAACAAAAATTGCTTTATGAGCTAATATTACTTTGCAGACTCTACTACTTCATGAACCATCCTCCTTCATGAACTAAACTCTTTGGAAAACCAATTTCAAACTTTTCTCAATTTCTCTAGTGATGATGTTATCTAATGATATAAAATATACTTTATTAACTGATAAGGGTTTATTTATATTAGTAAAGAAACCTGAAAAAAAAAACACTGATAATGAATTACATTTAATCCCCTCACAAACAGACTCCACTACATACAGCTCTTGTTATGTGGTTCGTATATCATAACCATCATTTTTCAGTGGCCTTTGGATAACCGTATTTCACAAATTATGATATTAATTTAGGATTTTCCTTTTTTAATGCCTCTAAAACACCTCCATTAAATCTCAAATGATAAGGCCCCTCCAGTAACTTTCATTTTGGTTCACAAACTTACTATGTGGGCTCAATGCCTTTGCTAAATTTCCACTCTCACAAACTTCCCATATAGTTAGCGTACTCCATTTTTGGTCACCGCTTACTTGTTATATTTTCATTGAATATAAAAAACCTTCTTTTTAGTTTATCATATTTTTTAAGAGGTTTAAAAAATTTCTATGTGGGAATCCTCTATTTTCCACAAAAAACAACACTGAAATTTCTCACCTAAAAATTTGGCAAACACTAGAAAATCATACAACCTTCAAAATGCCTAATTTGGAAAAATACCTACTATAATTTTTTCAACCATATTTTTCAATAATAAAAACCATAAAAATAATGAGATGGATTTTCCCAAAAAAAATCTCCCCCTTTTTTGACAATACTTCAAAAAAACTTAGAAACTTCTATTGAAAAACACGCATGCATCTTCTACTTCAACCACTATTCACACTCTATGAATCAAAAAGAGATCAAAGATTTTATCCACAAATACTCTAATCCCACATGATCCAATCTCATCATGATAAAAAGGAGTAGCATAAAAATTTCACCAATGAACCACTATATTCTTGATACCTTGGCCAAATTTCCTCTCTCGTGAACTTCTCGTACTGTTTGTGAGGTCCCTTTACAATCCCTACATACTTTATATGTGGTTTATGAATGGATACAAACATACTTTATGGTTTCATTTAGTTTTTATATTTTTTGTGAATTTATTTGTGGGAATCATTCATTTTACACAAAAACAACTCTAAAATTTCATGCCCAAAAATTTGGAAAACACTGGGAAATTCTTTCACTAACAAAATGATTTCTTTAGAAAGAAACCTAGTTGAATTTTTTTAACTATATTTTTAAAAAAACACAACAATAAAAAAAATAATAGGGATTATTTACTAACACATACTGGTTCAAATAAAAAATAAAATCATATGGGTATATAGAAAAAAAGGGTGCATTTTAGTTAAAACTTACTAAAAGTAATTATTTATTATATTTTTATACTCTTTTATCATTATGAAATAAAAATATTATAATATAATTCACACATAATAAATATTATGTCACTTATAATATTTTTAATCCTAAAACAAACACTTAAAATCAAATCTTTACAAAAATTCCAAATTTGAAATAATATTTATAATATTTTTTTCAAAATCAACTATTCACAAAAACACTAATTTTTTTAAAAAATTATTATAAAATACAAAACCATTATCTAAATCTTCAAAATTTAAAATTTGAAATAATATTTATAACATGATTTTCAAAATAAACTCTTTGTAGAAACAAAAAATCTATATACCAAAATCCTTGTGAAATACAAAAGTAATATCAAAACATTTTTTAAAAATAATTATTTCTTATTTTTTTTTAAAAATGATATAATAAAAATCATTAAAATATATTTCATTTGAATAAATAACCCTTATTTTATTATTCTTAATAATAAACATATCATACACTACACCAAAATAATTTGCATGCTTCAAAAATCAAAATAACAACTAATTTGATTTCAATACTCATACACATTTCATTAGATTAAATTAAACATATGTTTTATATTTATCAAAATAGTAAGAGAATTTACTGTAAATATAGCTTTAGACACTCTTAACATGAAATTATTTCAATTTTAAGTCATTATGTTCATTAATCAAGTAAATTTGTAATCAATCACCTATCATTTGAGGCAAGTTGAGAATCACATAGATGTAAAATAAAAATTATTTTTACTAACCAAAAGGAGCCTTATATTTCAACTATAATTAAATAAAATAATTAAAATGTTTCAATAAAAAACAATATAACATAATTAACCAAAATTTAAATTAGAAAATTTTAATGTCACACATTAACTCAAAGGATCCATTTTAAAGTGCTTATTAAAATGGAAGAAAATAATAAAATGAATACATGTATATATATAGTGAAATAAATAAATAAAATAAATGATAATGGGGAGTATGTGATTATAAGTGGAGATGAAATGATGTAAGTGGGGGTGGTTGGTAAAGAAATTGCAGGAGAGAAATGATTATAGGGGAAGGTTTATGATGATATTGGTAAGGAGGTGATAATAAGGGGAGGACATGGATGACATGGGAAATGAGGTGGTGGTAGGGGGTTGTCACAACACAAGTGGGGGAGGGAGATGGTGGTAGGGGAATGGTGTACATAAAATGAAGAAGTTTTGGTAAACCCTGGATAGAGAAAACTAAGGAAGAGTTGTGAATGGGGTGGTATAGGGTTTGATGAAGGGAGGAAGGAGAAATAAAACTATTTAATTTTTTTATAAAAAATTTAGTGATAATTTTCTATAATAACATTCCTAAATAATTTATTTAGCGATGGTTTTTAGAAATTATTGTTTAGAATATAATTTAAAAATATTTTTTTGAATTACTTCTAAATAATGAAAAAATTTATTTACTATAAAATTTAACAGAGGTTTATGAAATTGCTATTAAAAACCATCCTTATTTATAAAATTTCTTTTAGTGATACATGGTGGTTTGGGGGAATGGTGTGGAAGTGAGAGTTTTATATTTGGATTCATTACACTAAGTTATTTTGAAGCTTATTTCTTCTAATGAATTGATATTTCATCATGTGCTAAAGTAATTTATGTGATCCTTTCATTTTTATGTTATGTTTTGGTATTCTTGATAGTGAAGGTATTATTTGAGAGGTATCACATGTGGTTATGTGTTTTAGGAAATTTTTTATTCATTGTAGTTTTGTTTGGATTCTTAAGGATGTGAATTGTTTAAGATTGATTTGTATTGTTTACTAGAAATAAAGAAATACATATAAAAAATGAAGAAAAATGGTTCAAAAGGAATTAAAATAGGGGAAAGAGAGAAATAATCAATCATTATTGGAATAATTTTATGTTTGGTCCATTGAGACAAATAGGAAATATATTTTTATGGATCATACATGTGAATGCCTAAATTTTTGGTTCATTCCTTCCTTTACATGTTTGAGAAGATGGAAAAGGAAGACAGAGATGAAGATTTGAGTCTGTAGTTAATTTAAATCTGATAAAAGACTCATATTGTGATGGGTTCCATTACATAATGATTTGTTTAAAAGTTTGATGATTTTTATTAAATATTTGGGTTGAATAAATTCATCACCATTATTAATTATGACTTATTCATTTCCTATTGATTTTTATAATTTTTATATAAGGGTTTAAACTATGTTATAACATGATATGAGTGAATATATTCGTGTCACAATTAGTGATTATGAGAGAATTATTACTTTATAGTTTCAAGATGTGAATTTTAAGTAATTTTTTCATCACTCAATAATAATATTCTCAATAATAATATTTGTTACACCATGATGATTTTTGAATGATTTCAATTTTTAAAGGGAATGAAGTTATCAAAATTTAAGATAATAATGGTTTGTGTCATGAAGTTTGGGTTGAACCTTTGACTGGGTGAATTGTTGAGTAATGGTATATATTATATTGTAATAAACATTGAAATTTTCATCTTTGAAGATCCCAAGTGGATATTTAAGAATGTTAAAGAAGAGTATTTTATTAATTTTCAATGTATCTATGAGAAATAAAGTCAATGTATAGTGAATATTGGGTGATGTGGGAGATCCCAATAAATGAATAAGGAGTAACATAAGGTGATTCTCATACATAAATGAGTAAAGGTAGTTTCTACATATGTATAAGTAGGAAAACAGAATTGATGTTGTTTCTTGCAGATATTGGACAAACATATTCAAGATGAAAACTCTTAAATTATAAAACTATTAAAATGGTATTAAGTGTAATCAGTTTATAGTACTGATAGAAGTTGAATACACTAACTAAAATAATCATGGGATGAAGTTGGAGAAGCTAGATATTGAAACAGTGTAATATATATGATTAAAAAATTAAAATATAGTTGAATATTTGATAAACTATCCTTGGATGATTCATCAAGAATAATACTATAATCAGTGAAGGAAATTTCTTGGATGAAGTTTATAGAAGTAAAAAACTGAATATTGAGTTATTTTGGTGAGATTTAGAAATGTGATTATATTTTTCAAAGTCATTTTAAGACTTCTGATAATGGATTTTAGAATTTATGGAAGAATTTTGGAAAAGGCGTATCTTATAGAGGAATCAAAAAAAAGGCTAACCCTTAATTCAATACCATCCGATCATCCTTCCATTAAGGATACAGTGTCCAATTTCAAAGGTAGTACATGCCAAGAGTGGATATGTAGGTGCATAAAGGTAGTGTGGGTTGGTGAAGACACGAGGAGTATAATGTGTCTCTAGGGGAGAGATAACATGTGGGTGGAATGGTAGAGAGTGGTTGTGGTATGAGGTGATACCACGGGAGGGAAATAGGTTATTGATGCAGGATTTAGTTGATGTACAAGCAGTAGACATAGTGAAAAATTGATATGGAATTAAAGAAAATGTGTCCATTATTCATATTTTCAGTAACATGTGGAGTGGTTGAAACATTTTTATTTACATAATAATCTATCTCATGTTGTATAGGGTTTACATGTAGATCTCATTTCATAAAAACTAAAATAGTGCTACTTTTGGGTTTCATATAGGATGATTGTGCCACATCATTTGTGTTTTCACCATGGTCAGTGTTACCACACTGTGATATTGACAAATAATTCCATGCGAGATCTTGAGAATCTAATGTAATGGATGAGTTTGTTTCATTATAAAGTTTAATATGTAAGCTTATTAAGAATGAGAATAATCCAAAATATAATATATATGGTAAACTAACAATGCTCCAGTGATCTTTAAATGTAATAAAATAATGTTAGTTTGAATTCCATGATTCAAGATGAGTCATATAGTTTCTAGTTCTAGTATAAGAAGCTCAATTTGATGATGTTTCAAATATTTTAGCTATATAAGTACATTAATTTTGTGTAGAAAAGTTTATAGATTCTAGGTGAATCCAGATAAGTTTAAAAACTTGTAGTGATTTTTTTTTTGGAGTCACAAAGATTTGAGTGGTTCAACATGAATTTCAGAAGTGTTAGGGGTGAGTGTTATATCAATATTTACTATAAATACCCCTACCACATCATTTATGGGGTACATGGACTAAGAGGAATATAATCAGATGAATAGTATTTATTATCATGTAAGGAGAACTTAGAGTTATGAAAATACCATGAAAATATCTTTATTTTCATGAGTTATGTACCTAGAATGGATAAATTACATAAACGTCATGAAAATCAGTTCTAAATACTATAATTACCACAAATATTTTTCATTGAGAAACTATAATAATATGTGTGAAGTTCAAGTTTTGGTATGTGATTTCATGAATCCCATGAAAAGTATTTATGTGAACAAAGAATAGCACAAAGTACATGAAAATAATTGTACTTTCATGAATTGAATCTCACATACTAGGTGTTATACAAAGAAAAATTTAAAAGGTGTTGAGTTTCTTGGATGTAAAGATTTTGGAAGATAACAGTGATAAAGAATAGTGAACTATATTAGTGTGATTAAAATGAAAATTTTGAAGTTGATAATTGGTTACTTTAGGAATCATTTTCTTGGATGTTAGAGTACATGGACAACATTCATATAGTTATAAATACTTACTCAGTTTCAATCAAAGGCTAGTGCAGAGGTAGCATATCTGATCTTATTAATGCAGTGAAATATGAAGCTGAATGAAGATCTATTTTAAGAGGTTATAGGAAGATTTATAATACGAACAATTAAGAAGAATATGTGATGTAGTATAAGTATCTATGGTGTGATGCTGAAATACATGGTGGTATTCCATTTATCATGGTTCAATGTTATTATATGTGTGTTATACACTATAGGGTTTGGGATGATTCCTGACTATTTTTAACCACTTACATTTATATTGGAGAATATGTGATAAGGCTGAATAATATATCATATCAATTAGTAATATTTCTACAAAGGGGTAAAACCTTGTAAAAATAGATTGTTTCCTGGGATATTTATTTCTTTCAATAATATAGTAATACTTAGAGACACACATCAAGAGGATCGTACTTTAAATATTCATAACGGTTGATTTGAAACTAAAAATCATAAAATAATATCATAGATTCACCTTCTCCCCATATCAATGATATAACCCAAAATGGCAAATTATATTGGTATTAGAACTAAAATGGTATCCTCTGATTATATCTAATTTACTATCCCATTTGTTTTTATAAAAAATATAAGAATTATAGATTTTAATATTTTGAAGAATAGAATTAGATGGAAAAGACTAGTCACGTCTATGTTGATACCAACATGTATCTTTCTACCAAAACCATGAAGAATATACAGAATAATGAGGCTAATAAATTAAGGATGATTTCACAGAAGAAATAGGAAATAACAATATTTGAAGGTAGTCAAAATGGTAGTTATTCTATTAATTTTTTTGAGAATCCTCCTCATAAAGAATCGGGTTTGGACAACGAAGATGATGGATTTACTGAATTAGTTAAAAAACTTTACTATGAGTTTAAGGATTTATTAAAGAAAGTTTTTGGTGAAATTTTTACTCATATATTTGAGTTTATTCTGGAACTATATGATGAGAACACACTACTGATAACATATGCAAAATCTACTTAGAAATCTTTATCTATAAAGTTGCAAGAGTGAGACAATATCACCAAAACACTAAAATATAAAGAAAAAATTGTATCATTATTTCAAGAAAAATATCCTAAATATGAAGAATAATTTAAAAAATCTATTGATGGGGATGTTGAGATAAGTAAATATACTGAAGAAAGGATCCATTCTTTAGAATAAAGTCTCAAAGCTATTATTATTTTTTCAAAGATGATCGATTGGAAATGAAAACTAAAAGGGTAAAGGATCCTAAATATGATTTATAAGAAGTAAATAAATTGTATAAGGATCATATCATAAATATTATAGGTTACTTTGAAGATAGGTAGAAAACACTTGAAGACCAGAAGAAAAATCTAAATATTAAATTTCTTGAGCTAGGGGTTATTTGAAAATTTAGGAAAACACCCAATCAGAATCTTCATAAACTACTAAATGAATAATTTCTTCCATAATACATTATAATAAGAGTTTTTCTTCAAAAAATACTCTTCATTATGGTAATAATAACATGATATTATTTGGAAAAATATATACTTTAAGCTTATGGAAGAAGGTAACTCATTATCCAAATAAATCTATTTATACCAATGTGGTTCCATCTACTAGTGTAGGTTCAAAATTAAATTATGGAAAAATATAGTTGAAAAAAGATTCTAAAAAATCCATCACCACATCAAGGGTGGATATTAGTAAGAGTAAGAAGAGTTTATCTATAAATAAATATCAAAATAATCTTTTGTTATCTTAAAACAACAAGCTGGTAAAACGAGACAGATTACATCTACAATAAAAAAGAGGATATTTATTGGCATTTTTTGATAATGTTAGAAGTTTGGAAACAATTCCATTGAATTTTTTCATAATATTTTAATGTATAAAAATAACATAATTCCTATATTAAGAGGTAGTAGAGATAAAAAAAATAAGAATTATGCTAATTAGAAATAGATATCACAGAAAAAGAAGAATCTATCTACAAAGAGTATATTTGATTTCTCGAAGAATTTATGTGATTATTTAAACAAATATGGTCACAATTTTAAATATTTTTGGTATATACCATCCATGATCAAGGAATATAATGATCTAAATAAAAGATCATGAAACAAAAATATATCAAAAATAATGAAATGAATATACTTTTCTTACTTATGTGAAAATTTTCAATTCCACATAAAGTGAAATCTATAAAGAAAAATAATACCATGTTTCAAATGAATGATAAAGTTTTCAAAGTAAAATAAGGATCAAGAATATATAGTTCTCAAAAATTTGGAGCTGAATTTTAGGTATTCTCTAGGTTTATAAATAAATCACATCCCTACATCTCTTACTAAGAAGTTGATTGAAAAATCGCTTTATTATCTTGTATTTGTTAGTATGTGTCTTCATACAGGTAATTAAATGGGAAATTTAAAAAGGGGGAACTTGATAAAATATATATTCCCTAAAAATCTAATATATTTCATCCATCATTGAGTTCCTTATACTCAATAAGTGTCAAAGGAAACTTGGAGATCATTTGAAGAAAAAATTCCATGATAAGTTGATTATAGAGTGCATACCTTTAGGGGATCCAACATAAAGAAGAAGATTCAAAATCTGTGTTATTTCATGAAAATATGAAATTTTGAATAAGTTATGGATACCACAATCACTATCCTTTCATTTATTATATCAAATATACTTATAAAATAGGAGTGATGGTTGATGAGAAAGATAAGTTAAATGGGGAGTTATTTATCTTGAACTTGAATATTTTTAATGTGTTAATTGAAGATGGATTCAGGTTATATATTTCTTGATTAATCTATTTTTATATCCCCTAGAGTGATAAATTTAAAATTTTATCACATTATATAAAAATTTATGGACATATTTCTAGTCTAATTTGGCCACTCTTGTTTTCTACATCGAGTTAGATCACATATACTTAGAGTTGATTAAATGATAGCTCATTTCTAAGAGAAATGAAATTTCATACTTCTCTCAAAGTGTTATACTAAAATGTAACTTTAAAAAAATAGGGGGAAGAAGTTGTTTTTAAAACCATACAATATGATCAAAAATAACTAATACCATCCCTTATATATCTCCTTTACATTTATTGTCAATATGGTGGAGAAGAATGTTGAATTTATAGAGAGAAGTTGTATTGAAAACAAATATAAAGAGGAGATTTAAGGGCCCAATTGGATGTTGAATAATGTTGAATAAGAGTGTTGTATTTTTTTCATTGTATATATGAGAAATAAAGTCAATTTATGGTGAATATTAGGTGATGTAGAAGAGATTAATAATTAAAGGAGTAAATTCAGGTGTCACTCATACATAGATGAGTAAAGGTCCTTGATGCCTATTCATAAGTAGGAAAAATGAATTGATGGTGTTTCCTGAAAATATTAGACAAATAGATTCAAGATATAATCTCTTAAATTAGATGATTGTTAATATGAATAAATGCCTACTACTGATGGAAGTTGAATGCACTAGCTATAACAATTTTTTAATTAAATTAGAGAATCTATTTATTAAAACAACTTGTGATATGTGATTAACAAATTAGAAGTTGGATAAGACTTTGATAAACCATCCTTGGATGATTCATTATAGATAATAAAGTAAATATTAAAGGATATCACTTGGATAAATGTTGGAGAATTCATAAGTGAATCTTGAGTTATTTTAAAGAGAATTAGAAATGTTCTTGAATTTTTCAAATTCATTTAAAGACTTGTGATAATTTATTTAATAATTTTTGGAAGAATTTTTTAAAAGGTGTATATTATAGAGGGATCCTAAAAATATTGGCCAACACTCAAGACAATACCACTCAAGAAGCCTTCTATTGAGGAGACAGTGGCCAATATCAAAGTTATCATAGGCCAAGAGCATCTATATAGGTCTAGAGAGGCACCATGAGTTGGCGTAGCCATGAGGAGTTTGGGGTGGTTCTAGGAGAGAGCTACCATGTGGTTGTCATGATAGAGAGTGGTTGTGGTATGGGATGGTACAATGGGAGGTAAACGACCCATTGATGCGCACTTTAGTTGATATACAAGCAGCATCCCCGACAAAAAATTAATGTGGGATTCAATAAAATGTTGGAATTATTCATATATTAAGTACCAATTAGAGTGGTTGGTTAACATTGTTTGTGTCATATTATACCTTGTTTCGTCTATGGTTTTCATTTAGATCACATGCCACACCAATTGATATTTCACCACATTAGGGTTTCATAGAGGATGATCATGCCATATAATTTGTGTTGGCCAATATTTTTAGGCATCCTCTATAATATACACCTTTTCAAAAATTATTCCATAAATTATTAAATAAATTCTCACAAGTCTTTAAATGAATTTAAAAAATGAAATAACATTTCTAAATCTATTTAAAATAACTCAAGCTTCAATTCTGAATTCTCCAACCTTTATCCAAGTGGGAGGAATTACCCTTAATAAATAAATTAAGGAAAATAGATAAGATAAGATCCTATGATCAAATCTAGAGTAAAAATAAATAAACCATATCAATAAATGAATGAAATTTAATACAAGTTTAAACAACTAGAAATACCACAAAAAATCCTAGGTAGTGTAAAAAAAACTTCAACCACTCCTGAACAACTCCATGAGCTAGTAACACCCAACTCAATCATAAACCAACTCCTACAAACATAAAAAATGGTGTATATATATATATATGGAGTGATAATATAGGTATACTTAGTAGGATCCTCATTTAAACTTCTCATGAAAATGTGGAAGAATCATATTAAATCCCAGGGAATATACAAATGAAACTAAATCATTACCTAAATAAATAAAATTATATCTCATCCTCACCAAGGCCCAATCAACAGGTAACACATAGAAATAGGTAACATAATAGTAAAATCATATATATATGTGAAACATACCTCGGATCCACTTCCACACTATTTTTTCACTCTCATGCCCCAATAACAAACATCTCATGATAAAATACCTTATATAAGTCATCATTCCCCCCATCCATCCATATCACATCCATATCTTATCTTGTATAATGTGAACACATATCTCAGCCACATCTCATAACTAGTAGTAAGTCAGGATACCAATATAGCCCATGTATCATGAATTATACCTCAAGTCATCGTAAATCATGTAAGTACACTCATGGTAACCACAATCACTACAGTCGAAATACATATGTGTGTTATCAACTCAAGTTATAATAGTACGCACACACATGTATGGTAAAATTGAGATCCATCAAATCCCATATAGGCATATACCCTATACCTTAATTCATTATACCCTAGATACACCTACACATCATGCATAAACTAAAGGGAGAGTGAGGAAAAGGGAGAAGTTGGACATTTTTTTCCTCACCAACATGGATGTTGGGGGAAAAAACCATAACCCAGAACATTTGGGTGTTGTCTGGTCACCCAAATCAAGTGGCACTACTAGAAATTAGAGTTATACCAATGGACCTATACAAACTGTTTGGAAAACTATTGGTATAGGTACCTTATACCAATGGTTTGTAAAAAACCTTTGGTATAGGTACCTTAGAGATACCCTATTCTAGAGTTTTTTTAAAAAATGTTGGTATAGGTGCCATGAAGAGACCCTATACCAATGGTTTTCACTAAAACCATTGGTATAGGTCTCTTATAGAGACTATATACCCACATTTTTTGATAAAACTATTGGTATAGGTCCCTTGTAGAGACCATATACCTACGATTTATCCAAAACCATTGGTATAGGTCCACACTATACCCATAGTTTTTCCAAAACCATTGGTATAGGTCACAAATATTAGGGTACCTATACCAACGGTTCTCAAAACTGTTCATATAGGTCTATACCAATGTTTTTGAGAATCGTTGGTATAAGTACCCAAATTTTTTATGGATTATTTTTTAAAATAAAATTAAATACATCATAAGTTAAATTACTTGTAAATATATATATATATATATATATTAATCAAATTATGTTCACAAAATTCATGTTAGCTTAGTGTTTAGGTCGTTAGAATATAAATAAGAGGTGCTAGGATCAAAACCAAGTTGGATTTTATTTTCACATTACCCATAAAAACAGTTTTTCAAAACTATTGGTATAGGTTTTTCATTTGACCTATACCAAAGGTTTTCCAAAAGCATTGGTATAGGTCTATAACAACCCCAAAATAGCCAACAGCCCTCTAAACCATTGGTGTAGGCTATACCAATGGTTTAGATAAATATACCAATGGTTCCAACCTGTTGGTCTAGGATTTTTTATAGTGGTGTGGTAGAGCACGTGAAATCGTAAAATATAATGAATAGTATATCATGCAACCAAATGAGGGAAACTACCTAGTCTTAAACTCAACTAAAGCTATAGTTCCACAAGACACTTGACTTCCACCACTAAGGTCTAGGGAAGTAGATCTCATAGAAACACACAATCATCAAGATTTAATCATCATTAACAATTTTCATTTAGTAATTATAAATTATCAACCATTCATTAATATCATTACAAGTTTTGGTCTAATAATTTCATTTCATTATACTTCAATATGCTTTTTGACAGCCCACAAGGCATTGTTAATTTCTATTGGGCTACACAAATTTAATAATTTATAAAAATAAAAAAAACTTATGAAAATATATTACTTGGAAATCCTAATAATCAAACCCTCAAAAACAGCATGTATGTACTAAATTAATTAAATAAATTTAAATGGAAATTTTTTAGTTTTTTAGAGAAAAGATAAAGACAACAAAAAAGGTTGGGTTGAAAATCAAGAGAGAGGCATGCCAGGTTCAGTGATTTTAGGTTCGTACACTAGGGATTCATTTGATAATGATTTTATTCAGTTTTGGTGTTGAAATTGGGTCAAAAAGGATCCTTGATCTAGGTACCATGCATTAATCCTATGATTACACCATTGTAATGGTTATATATTAAATGAAATCACATAACTAGGAAACCCATAACCCTATTTAAACATAACTACACTAGATTTCATAATGGCCAGATACAAAATAGGCCAATTAATTGATTCACTGAAGTGAAAATCATTAAAATGCAACAATGGTCATGAAATATGAAAAGAAATAGATTAAAAATTGATAAACAATGTTGTAGAAATCCAAAATAATAATATAAAATATAAACTATCCCTAGCAGCACATTACCCAACAATCACATCACCTGAAATAAATAAAACTACTCACTCATGCTAGGAATTATGAGAACAGGGAACATGAATACCCAAGTAAGAATAGTTGAGAATAACAGTGGTGAAACAGGGCTCTAGATCATCACTTTGTACCTCTAGCAGTCATCCATTGGTGTCACTCTCCTCCTTTGTATGTTCCTCTTCCTGTTGTGTGGATGAGTCGTGAATAAATGATAATTTTCATCAAACCCTCAACTTCCAGAGTCATTATTTTTCTATTTCCCGATGGCTTCATGGTGTGTAAAGTTTTACACATTGTGTAATCTCTTAATTTTCACATCACAAGAAGGCACCGTGAATTTCATCGTATCTCTTCCAAAAATGTCATCTCCTCAAAAGTCACATCATGTAATGTATTTACACAATGTGTAAATTCTCTTCTCCAGTTTTACATCTCTTTTGCATCCTTAAAAATCTAGTGTCACACCATGAACCTATATCATACCTTCATTAATATCCATCTCATGATCTCATTATAATTCTTTTACCATTCCGTAATCTGGGTATTCTATGACTCAGTCTAAAATACCATAAGTATGATTCACTTGTAGTACATACACTAATTGTATCAAGTAGTTAGAAATCAAAACAAACAACCATTAGGAAACCCAACCATAAAAATAAAAACATCAAGATAAAATGGGTAATCCCAACTCTCGATCTATACCAATCAACTAATAAACAACCCTAACACAACCATTTGAAAATAGGAAATAACTATTATCAACTTATGCCACCTATCCTAGCCATACTGAATCCTATACATAAAATCATAGTAATTATCTATAATCCTATATAACATATACATGGAAAAAACATATTTTTAGTATAGAAAATTGAAGGAGAAACAAAGGCCATAAAATCAAGCACACAAGTTATCAAACTTAGTATAAAAGCAAGGATGAGCTCCTAATAGCCTGAAACACTTTTATATCAATAAAAAACTTGTTCCATTACCAAATAGAATTAAATAATTCATAATTAATATTATTCAATAATAATAAACCTAACACCAGTATCTAACAATAGTTAAAAATCAATCATAAGGATGTTTCGAGCAATACTTTCATATTCAATATTTTCAAGGAAGAATGATAATTAATTTCACATGAATATTTCATTATCCACTTAATATTATAATATTTATGTTCTTTATCCAATTTCAATAATATAATCCATTATAAGGAAAAATAAGAATCACATAAATCAATTTCACACTATCTAGTAAATATCAAGAGGCATCCAACCATGACATAAACCACATGTAATCACAGCATCCTATTTCATATTTCACTCCTTAATTTATGGATTATTATCTTTATTAGGTTGATTCCACCATCACCCAAATAATATAAATCATGTAAATACCACACTTGAACATTAAATAAATATAATCATGAATTCACTACCTCAAGATGTAGCTTTCTACATTCCCTAAGAAAGAATGGAAGAACAAGTACATAAATGTAATAAAATATCCTACAAGAAACTCATAATACCTAGGGATATTTCCCACTCTAAATCTACCATCAATAATCAAAATAAACCCAAAAAAATCAAAGGAAATAAACAAAAATAGAATAAAAATAGAGAATGTGGGAGAATAAGAACCAATGGGAAGGGGAAACTAAACTCATATCACCCATAAATAAATCTATAGAATCCATGGGATAAATCCAAGAAATAGGGATTAAAGGTTTCTAAATTGGATCCTTGAGTCATATAGAGACCTACCCTTTCAGGTTATTAATTTTAGAATAGTTAAAAAATTTAATTTTAGTGAGATGTTCATTTTAAGAATTGGAATTCATATCATGTTCCAAGCATTTGAACATATTGAAGAAGTTTTTTTTATAAATGGATTGGGGAATGGTGAGAGCTCCAGGTGCTTGAGTGGGTGGAGGAGTGAATTTTGGTGAATCTATAGTGAAATTAAATTCTAAGCGCACCACCATAGGGAGGACCATGGAATAATCAACCCTGTGGTGGAGGCCAAAATGCCTGAGTCGAGGGAGTTATTCTCTAGGTGAGCTTGGCCCCATAGTGGGTATTTTTGGTGGGTTTTTTGTTGTATTGGATTGTTCCTGTAGTAAAAAGAAAGTAAAACACCCATTTCATAGGTCATGTAACCTAGAAAATGGTGATCTGGAGGGGCCTCTAGATTGTTTGGTGGGAATTTTTTTCTAGGTAAGTGTGTGCACACATTTTGGAGCATAGGTCACCTAGAAGCTCTACCTATAAGAAAGGGGGTGAAATATCCAAGCAATTAATTTTGATGATCATGGTGCTTGAGGGGTTTCCCTTGTAGAAAAAAGCTAGGGAGACCATTCCATAGTTGAGTATTGGTACCTTAGTCAAGGGAGTTTTAGTTGAGGTGCTTGGGTAGTGTGTCGCGAAAGCCAAAATGCCTGGGCACTAGAAGTTTTGGGTGACCATGGTGAAGTGTTGGGAAGATGAGGTTCTTAGGGGACAAAAATAGTTTCCCATGTATCATGTACTATATCTTCTATGTATTTAGGGTAGTCCATAGGGAGCTCCACATCATGGATCATCCCATGGCTTGGGTGTGTGATTCTTATTCGAAATAGTGAGTAGTGAGGGGTGTGAACCTCACCATGGACCTCAGTGTGATGAGGGTTATTAGGGGTTTCCTATTGGTGTAATTTGATCAGCCCAGGTTTAAAAATTTGGTGGTTTTAAAACCCTAACCCTATTCAATTATTAGAGTTTTTGGACCTCTTTCTCCCCTATCACTCATGTGTCTAGGCCTAGGGAGATCCCTTGGATCCCCCCTATCTTCTTCCTTCACCTTCAATCCCCCTTTGATCTGATGTGGATTATTAGTGGTTTTTTTATGGAAAATTTATGGTGATCCATTTATTTTTATTATTCCTTTCATCTTGTCTTTATCTCTTATTTGGGAAACCTGGATTAGGGTTTTGGTGATGATTTCCACCGAATCATGGTGGAATTTATTTGAGATGATGTGGATTTTCCTTATCATGGGTAAAGGTCATCCTATGATGAAAAAAATCACATCATCGTGCACTGTTCCATTAAAGGTATGTTGTCATATGATTTTATTCATGGTTTTTTATTATATTAAATAAAATTGGTGATTGAATCAGTGTTTCATGATATGGATTTTGCTTATAAGGGTGTTATGAGTACATCATGGACCTTTTTTGGGTGGTTATTAGAAGTTTTAGAGTAATAAGTTGGCTCGATGTGTTCTTCGATGATTATTCCTAATCTCTTTAATTTGTAAATTTAATTATAAATTTTCATTTAATTATAAAGTGGTTTTAATTAATTAATTTTGATTTTTTGGAATGAGTTTTGACCTTAGGAGGTGATGTGATTCCAAGAAAATCTTGGGTGGTGATCGGTATTTCTTAAAATGAAATGGCATGAATGAGGTAGGTGGTCCCTCTGTATTAATCTTTAGTATTATGCATTTTATTTATATAGTGTGTGACACACATTATTTACATCAATGGAAGATTGACCTATTTAAATTATATATATTATTTAATTAATATAAAATTACTATGAATTAAATAAATAGAGTGTCAAGGGATATGATGAACACTTGTGCACTGGTTGGATGTATCATCCACCAATGGCCAAGAGTATAAGTGTAATTGCTCCTTGAGACACATTAACCCTAGAGGGGTATAAAATAGATTGTTGTGATGTGGGGGATATTTTGGGTACCCTTAGACCCTCCTCGTGGAGGGGAGTGATGGATTTGGAATGATTGGCCTAATTAATCTATGATATGACCTTAATATTCTCTAGAGTTTTTGAGATGGATAAAATGAGCATAGGGAGAGTTTTACTTCCCCTTTGGGATGTGTTTTACTTTTTGGGTAGACCCTATAGAGATTGATGGATAAGTTGGGTGTGAAGAGCATCCTAGGTTGGTAGGAAGGGAATGGGCATGATGCCATCTCCCTTGTGTGACCTATTTGTGAGGTCATTAAGGTCATGATATGACTATGACATTTCTGAGGGATGTTATGTCCTCTAAGTTAAAGGTGTTGACCCATAAGAAGAGATTTAGATTAAGTAAACCATGCAGGGTGTGTGTATTATGTTGTGACCCATGGGACCCTAGTGGATTACCCAATGAGGTTTTGAACCTGAGAGGGTGCATGCGGGTAATGGGTAGTTATGATGTCAAGTGTCATTTTAGTATCTGATTAGAGTGTGTGATCCTAGTATGGATATAGCGATGATGATGACTAGTGAACTTGAGATACTAACCATTGTTGTGTGTGATGGGTTTGAGTGGATGGAAAATTTTCATTATGATTATATGAGGTATTATGGGAGGGATTCACTACCCTCAAGAATTTAAGTGGAATGCCAAGGTGGTTAGCTAAGATTTAGTTGTTTAGTCTAAATGGAATTCCTCTAGAATTCTATCATTAATACTAATACTATTGTATTCCTAGGACATTCTCCTAAGACCTAACTATTGAGCATAATACTATATGAAATCCTTTGGGAAATCCAGTTGGATTTAGTCGTTGGGTCTATATGGAATGCCCAAGACAATGGTATTTGGCCTTTAAGTTTATATGATTACTTAGGGTCATCCCATAGGAATCGTTTGTATATTTTATTCTATTTGATTACCTAGGACATGCTCCTAGGAATTTTTCAATGTCCATGATACTACTAGATTACCTGGGAATTACTCCTAGGAATCAATTCCAACATCTACTATTATATAATTGTTTGGAATTATATTGGTTGGAACAATTTTTTGACATGCTTAGAGACACTTTGGAACTAGTTGAATCAGGAATATTTAATCTTGGGTGTCACATTAAAACTTAATGATCAACAATGTTTATTTATTTATGATTTTGCACTATATTTATTTGCACAGATGATCATTTCACATGTACATATAATCCATTTACTAGTTATGTACAGTACAATGTTAGTGGTTCCCTAATGATTTGTACTCACACTTTTTATGGGTGTCCATGAAACTTTGGTACCTGAGCATATATTTAATAATAACAAGTTTAAGTTGCGAAAAGGTTTGAGGTTTGATCATTCATCTACATAGATTTGATAGAGTCACGATATTGATGAGGTATATGTTAATAATCATTTCATTTATTTGTATTTATGATTGGCCTAGTGGGTGATAATTATTGTATGCTAGCATTACCATGAGTTGGAATCTCAACTTACTTCTGTATTTCATTTGATATAGCATAATATGTTTTATTACTTCTATGTACTCTTTCTATTTGTTATGAATGATATTTGGTTATTATTATGTTATTTTTCACTCTGATATGGGGGGTATAGTATCCCCATAGTAACAAACTAGACCCTCATAGCTAGTTGACAACCTACAGAATATATGGAGGTGCTCCTGAGGTCTAGTGGATACTCCTTCGGTCTGGGCACTACACAAAGATTGTGTACTGGGGTTGGATGTTACAAAGTGGTGTCATAGAATTTATTTTTTATTACTATTTCAGTAGATGGTAGACATATGATATAGGATTGTGTCGAATATTGTAATGGACATTGGACCAGTACATCAAAAAAAATCCAATGGGATGTTCAGGTTAACAGGGATATGATATTTTTATTCTTGGTTTCTATTTTTATGATTGTATGATTTCACCTAACATGAAACACTTTAATTTTGAGATTTATAATTTATTTTGCTTTTTTATCTTAAACCATTGGAAAGAGGCCTATGTGCATGCATCATATTAAGAACATATGATTCATATGAAATATGTTTTATTGTGTGTTATTGATATCACTAATGATATGTTTTCAATTTCTTAAAGTGTTAAAAATAACTTATATGGTGTTTTCCCATATAACTTTTTAGTTACATTCTACATGGTTGAACCACAGAATATTTCTTCTAATAATAGGTCATGTAGATTCTATGAAGGGAATCTCATTGATGATGATTATACAGTCCCTCATTTAAGGTATTTATAGTAACCCTTAGTGGTTGTGTAATTGAATTTTATTCCTTAGTACTGGTTCTTATAGAAAATGGGTTTAGTTATTTAAAGTGTAAATAAAAACCTATATGGTGTTTTCTTATATAGATTATTGGTGGAATTATACTCAATAAAACCAAGTGATCGTAGTTTCCTCAATATGGATTGTCTTAGATATATGTCATTTGGTTGTTGGATGAGATTGTAGTCCTCGAGGGGGTATTCTTGTATACAGATGTCTAATGAGGATCAGTGCTTGTGAGGAGGCCGATTGGGGATTTGGCATGTAATTCCTGATATGTATACATGTATAAGAACCCTAGAGTGGGTGTTGCCATGTGAGATTCCTTATGATATTTGAGACAAGATAATAGGTGTTTCCCCATGGGTTGTAACCTATTTAAGATAGGATTTGTGGGCTAAGTGGGATAACTTAGTGACCTTTATGATGAAATGTATGAGGGAAATCCAAGAGAGGGGTTTGCCCAAGCTTATGAGAGCCTTGAAGATGGGAAGCATTGGTAGATTCTTTAATTTATGAGATCAAAACATGGAAGGTGTTTCTAGGTATATGGTATAGGCATGAAGATACCTTGGTCTTTCATGATGAAAAGAAATTAAGGTGATTTTGGTATCAAAGTTTGGTTTTGGTGGAAAGGATTAGTAGGATGCCTATTCTAATTAATTTCTAGAATAGTTCCTGGTGAGATAGTGGATCATGATCATATATGGTCATATCTAGTATGTATATAGCATGGGTAGATGCCTATAATTTTTAGATGATGTCAATTGGTGGGTGATCCTAAAATAATCCTTAGCATGAGTGGGATGTCTGGATTTTTGGGAAGTAAGCACTGAGGTGCTTTTGGTTAAATGGGTTTGACATGTTATGGATAATGGTCAGTGGTTTAGGCATGTGATCATAGTTTTGATGGTATGTGACTCATGGGAGTGTGAGTTGGTTTCTATGATCATGTTATATGAGAGCATACTATCACAGGCTGAGTGTCTCAGCACAGTGGTTCACCCATGCAGTACCCCATCCCCCTATAAGGCGGGTGGGTTCAGTCGTCCATCTCTTCATATGTGAGTTTCACTGGTTTCGTCTTTCCATGGACTCATTAGAAGTGTGGCCCCAACTCCCAACCAGTGGTGTCAAGGTTGACACACACCATCATCCTCTTTATCAGGGCAACTCCCATCTCTTAGATAGGGACTAACCAGATGAACCGCATCTTTGATGTTCTTGCTGGTGTGGGATAGGATCCCCATGATTGGTTCATGGCATTCTCCCACCACCATTCCATGCACGCCCTCGTGCATGTAGGATTGTGGCTTTCTGTGTGTCCGTGAAATGGTGATTCCAACTAACCGTCTACCAAGAATGGACTCAAGGGATGCTCCTTCCTTGTAGTTGGCATCAATGGCCCACCCACTCTCTGGGTCGCAGACCACCATGGTCCACCCTCTCTCTCAGGGTCTAAAACCACCTCCATGAGACCCACCCTTCATAGTGGTGTCTTTGCCTCGGACTTCTCTCGAGCGCGACCTTCTCTATCGTTTCACCTCCGCATGACACCCCAGGACTCCGTTCCCACCACCAAGGTCCATTCGGTATCATTTTGCAACACCATGAGGGACATTACCTCTGATACCACTTGTCACAGGCTGAGCATCTCATCATAGCGGTTCGCCCATGCGGCACCCCAGCCCCCTCCAAGGTGGGCGGGGTTCAGTCATCTAGCTCTTCATATGTGAGGTTCACTGGTTTCTTCCTGCCATCACTCATCAGGAGAGTGGATCCAACTCCCAACCAGTGGTGTCAAGGTTGACATGCACCATCCTCCTCTTTTTCGGGGTGACTCCCATCTCTTAGATAGGGACTAACCAGATGAACTGCAGCTTTGATGTTCTTGCTGGTGTGAGATAGGACCCCCATGATTGGGCCATGACAATATGCTCGTTATATTTCGATGTGACTAGGGTGGTACGTAACAGTTATGCATGATGACATTGAGTTTTAAATCAATGGGAAAGCATGTGAGAGTCAAGGACCAATAATATTTATGGTTTTATCGTGATCCTAGCTACTCAAAGATTTGTTGAGAATTAGGAATATCCTTTTGTAGTGGGATGTGACACCAGAGATAGATTGGGGTTCCATGGTATGGTCAAACCAAGTGTGTTCCTTGAAAATTATTTTTGTATAGGTGTGTTGATGTAATGATTAAAATCATGATAGCTTGGGATGTTGGATGACAATGAGATTTGTAACCTCCAAGATGATGATGTCGTCGTGGAGATGTGGTATTAGGATTTGATAGTATGGATGAGCGTGGCTTGGGAGGAGTGGAATGAATGTGATGTTACTGAGGTTGTTCTTGAGGAGTGGTATAAGGGAATCCATATGGTGGGAAGTAAACCATTGGATATTGGAGGGTGTGACCCTTGTTAAAGATAAAATTTCAGTGGGTGTCGAGGATGACATTCCCATGAGCCAGGAATGAGTGGAAGTTAATATTTATAGTTGGTTATTGAATATGATATGGATGGTTACATCCAGTCAGTATATGTGGTAATGGATAGATAATGGGAAATGGGGGATACATATGACTCTTATGTTGGTAGTTTTGTGGGTGTGATGAGACTGATTATTATACAGTCAATATAGTAATTGGATATCAGTGATAAGGTGGACCCGATGTGATGTGGATCCTTGATAAATACTAAAATTAGGGTTCATATGTGGTACTGTATGGATTTTATATGTTATTTTTGAACATAGGGTGGCTTGATATGATCTAATCATGAGTCAGATAGGGGTTTCATTGATTCTTGGGGTGAGATCATAACGATTGATTTGGTTTCTTGAAAATCTAACTATGTAATTACATCGAGTGTCAAGTCCAAAATTCAGTGTGGGTTTTTTGATGATCTTATGATTCCTTAGGGAATTAATTAATCATTATTGTGTGATAAATATAGTAGGATGTTGGGTATAACCAATCATATTTTATAAAATTCATCCATAGGAGGACCGACTGATGTTTTTATATGAATTTGGGTGCAGTGAGATAAGAACTACATCAAGAATATAATTGGATAGTTATGAATTTGTTTCTTAATTTATTTTAATAATAGAGACCATAATGGATTATAATTATCCCTTATGAACAAGTTCTTAGGGTGGTTAGAACTGTAATCCTAGAGGTGAATGGATTGACAACATCATAGTGTCTTAGGATAGATGAGTGTGTGTGGGAATCGTCTTGGTGTTTCAATTATGTTTATGAGTGGTGGATTCGGTTTTGATGGGTAGTTCATATTATATTGGGAGTTGAGTAGTGGAATATCTTTTGGTGTCATGGATCACAAACTGCATTGTGACAGTTTAAGTAAAACAATGGAAAATTGAATCTTTTCTCTTGGGTGGATTTCTAGGGGAAAATGGTGATTTATACTATCATGAGATCTTAGATAATCTTTTTAACCACTCTATTGGTCCTAGGATAGGTTTTTTACCTTAGGATAGGGTTTTGGTTGAATTCCAAGCAGTTTTATTTTTTCCTGAATATTTAATATTTAATTAATTAAATATTATTTATTCATGCATGTTCATTAGGTGATATATTTTTCTTGGACCATCGGATATTAATTCTAACTTCTCTATTGAGTTTGTAATGGGGGGGGGGGTTCCTTTTAGTTCATAACATCGTGTCGGTCGTTGGGTCTAGATCAAGCCCCCTTTTCTTCTCTCTCTTTTCTTTTTCTTTTCTTTTTTTAATTTTCTAATTTTCTTCTTTTTTCACTTTTCATTCCCTAGTGTGTCTTTTCAAACCCACCCCCTTGTGTATTCCTTTGTATTATAGTGAGTAGATAGAGAGGTGAGGGTGAGAAGAGGGAGAGATAGGGAAGGGGGTTCTTTCGTGGAGCCTGGGTGGTGCCAGATCGTCTTGCGGGTGCTGTGAAATGCAGCTCGGATCAAAGATTTGAAAATTTATGCCCGAAGGTAGACCCTTTTTAATGATTTCACCATAAATCCTCATGTAGTATTTTTTTTTAAGTTTTAATCTTATTTTTTGGTTTTTGGAGACCCCTAATGGGTTGATCTAGTGGTTTTCAGGCGAATCAGGAGGTTTTAGGAGGGCTAAATGGATTTTTATTTAGGAAATCCTGATCACACGCCATGAGGTTTTATGAACACACACCATCTGTTTTTACTATTTGGGTAATATGAAGTTTTTATAAGTACATTTTTTGTACTTTAAGAACACTCTGTATAGTAGGACTTGGCCATGTACTTGTCCATGTGGCGGTGTACATGGGTTGTCAGAGTTAGAGAAGTACACACCGTTTACCCAAGGTACACCCTATGTAGTTTTTATTGGACATACATGGTTATATGGACATGTGAGACCGCACATCATGTACATGTAGTACACATCATGTGGTGTTACCTATTCATGTGGACATGTACTTGGGAAGACACCCCGTGTGTAGGGGCATGGTCATGTAATAGTATACAAACAAATGTCGTGCCCATGTACTAGTACATGGGTAGACCCTAGGAGTGCCCCGGACATGTTCAAGTACATTTCTGGGTGCACATTTGAGAGTAAACATTGTGTGATTAGAATTACACATCATGTAATTTATCATCAAGGGGTATTTGGGTTTCTTTATTCCCCAGAGTCAAATTCAGAGTTGTGATTAGTCCATTATGGGTGTTTTCCCATGTCAACTGTAGTAGTGGAATCCTATATATGTTTAAAGGTCATCTAGATGGTGTTTTTTACTAAGAGAGTTTTTTAGGAGGATTAATTTGAGGTTTTGGTTCTAGAATCCTTCTGGGGGTTGGGTTGTGAGTTGTGAGGCTTGTGTGAAGGTGTGCTCTTATTAATCACCTTGGCTTGAGTATTCCAAGTGAGATTTCTTGAGGTTCTTTGGACATATTTCATATGACTACCCATATCTTTAACACCCATTAATTCGTGATTTATTACATAATATTACACATAATGCAACCTATAATATCAATAATTATAGTGTATTTGAAAATTAGGTACATTATATAACAACTTAAAATAAGAATTATATCAACTTTATTGAAAAATTCCTTAAAATGATCGTGCTTAAAATTTCATGGGATAACCTGGGGATATACATAAAAAGGGGTGACATATAAAGCCCTGTATGGGAATAAACATGTACTAACATGATGAAGGTAATACATGTTAAATAGTGGGCATATCAATGTGGAATAAAAGGGGTGATAATCAAAAACATGAACAATGCAGCATGATGTATCATTATAATCATAAAGGAAACATGGTAAATATGGAAACAACTTAAAACACTACCTCATAAACATAGTTCAAGGATAACTGCTAAGAAAACATGACGGAAAAATCTCATTATGGATTAGGTTCAATCCCTAATCCCTTTCATGACATCTCATGAGACTAAAAAATTATCCAATGCATTGGAGCGTTATATAATTCCAGTAACACCATCACTTTCATTTCATTCTCATACTTAAGTGTACCACATAGATCATAAAACATGGATTCATTCCTTGTCATGTTTTATTCCATGATAAAGGAGTGTGGAATACATACATATAAGTCCCAAATCAATAAGTATAAGCACATAAAGGTGAACACACTTGATAGTAAATGGGTATGCGTATTCACTACACAGTTGTTTGGAATGGAAAATTGCGGTGAAATTTCAGCAGTATAACGGGGGTGTATGAATGATCATGGGAGGGATTGATGAGAGTGTAATGGGTATCTCATCATTTAGAAATAAAATTGAAATTAATGGTAATATAGAATAACATATCACAACATTAGTAAATTAAGATAAAATACATAAGATAAAGAAGATACTTGAATAAAGAGAAGATGGAGAGGATCACTTACCTTGAGAATGTGATTCTAAATGATTTAGAGGGGCTTATTGAGAGATTAGGGGAACATTGGGATGAATCTAGATATTGGAGGGAATATTTATGATATTCTAAAAGGATTTTTAGTCGAAATAAATGGTGTAATGGGTGGGTTTATATAGAAAAAGAGACAGGATTTATTTATTATTTCCTAAACATAGGTTTTGGACTCTATATAATAAAATAACCAAAACCACAAACCTTAACATGGTTTGTGTCCATGATTTCTCCAAAATATAGGCAGTTTTAATTATTTTATTATTCTAAGGTCCTAACTTATTAAAATATTACCCTTGGTGGTGTGGAGGTGATTCATATTGTTAAATAAGTTATTTTAAAACATTAAAATATATTATAGGTTTTGGAGGATTCATAAAGAATTTATAAAATTAATAAAATAAACTTAAAATCAAATTATTTTAAAAGAAAAACATATATTTAGTGATGTATATCCTTTATAGTATTTATTACATCACTTTTTGTTCATTATGATGTCATAATACACACCATATATTTATACGATATTTATTTTTTACGCGAAAATTTTAATGTCTTGGAAAATTATGAAAAATTCACCATTGGATAATTTCAAAATTTTTATTCAAAAAAAATATTAATTTTACAAAAATAATTTTATAAATATTTTAATTTTCAATTTTAAAATAATAATTGATATTTATTATGAAATTTTAGGTTTTTAGACAATGACATTTTTCGAACCCTTAAAAAAATTACATTTGAATTTATAAAAATTATCATTTATATTTAATAAAAATTATTGAATAAAAATATTTTATAAAAATATTTTTTATTTAAAAAATACATTAATTCATAAAAATAAATGTCTTAATTGAAATTTAATACTAATTAAAAATATAATTTGTGTTTTATTGTATAAAAATAAAAAAAGTTTATAAAGTAATGATAAGAAGTAAATATAAAAATTATTCTATTGAAAATAAAATATATATCTAATCATATTATTATGTTCTTAATACATATCTCTTTAATACACCATAAAATTCCCTAAGATTATGGTGTGTGGCGATGAGGTATTCATGGGGTGGTTAGGCATACATGGTTTAGGTTGTGATCTTGATGAGCTTCAACTTCTCCCATAAACAATTTTTCTCAAGATTAAGTTACTAGATCTTAGCTTGGTCTTGGACAATGGAAAATCCGAGAGATTCTATATCCCTCATAATCTCAAATAAATGTGCTTCATAGGGTATTAACCTACTGGTTATGGCCATCACTTCCTTTGTCAATGTCAATTGAATTTGTTAAAACCCTATATTTATACTAATCATATGGTCACTATTCAACAGATATATTATTAATGGTTATAATGATTAATGATCTTTTAAATATAATGTGTTATAATAAAACCAAATAAGTTCATGTGTTTTATATAACCATATTATATAATATGAAATTTAATTAAATCACAAGGGGAATTTTATTTATTACAGTTTGGGTCTTTACAATCTTCCCCCTTCGAAAATTTCACCCTTGAAATTTTCATTCCCCACACTAAAAAAGATGAGTGTAATTTTGTTTCATTACTGCCTCTAGTTACCACATAGATTCTTCAAACTTGTGGTTTCTCTATGTCACTTTGACCAGGTGCATTGTCTTATTTCGAAGAACTTTATCTCTGCAGTATAAGATCTTCATCGATTTCTGCTCATATGAGAGATCATTCTCTAATGATACCACCTCAATGTTGAGTACATGTGAGGGGTTTGGTGTGTACTTACTCTATAGGGATACATGGAATATATCATATACTTGAAATAGTTTATGTGGGAGTGTCATTTTATAGGACACTGCTCCAATATGATCAAGGATCTCAAAGGGACCGATGTATCTTGGATTAATATTTCCTTTCTTCCCAAATCTCATGACTCTATTCCATAGAGATATGTGGATGAATACCATATCTTCAACCTCAAACTCTAGGTATCGTCAATAATTGTCAGCATATCAGTTTTTTCAACTCTGAGAAGCCTTGATGTGTTGTTGAATGGTCTAAACCTTTTCACCCATTCCCTCAACCATTTCAGGACCTAGCAGTTTTCATTCCCCAAATTCATTCCAACATGAAGGTGTTCTACAACTCTTTCTATAAATAGATTTATAAATATTCATTTGGATTCTTGAGTAGAAATTTTTATTGTATGAGAACTCGACCATAAGAAGATGTTGATCTCATCCTCCTTTAAATTCAATTGAACATGCTCTCAACATGTCCTAAAGTGTCTGGATAGTCCACTCAGATTGGAAAAAGGTTTGATTGTGATAATTCATGTTGAAGATTAACTCGTTATTTAGAGCATGTTGAAGCCTCATTCAGAACTTATAGGTAAATATTAGATCTCAATCAGATATAATTGATCATGGATTTCTATGTAGCCTTACCACTTCTCTAATGTATATCCTTGCAAGTTGATCGACTGAGAAGTCCTCTCAAATTACAATTAAGTGAGGATTATTTGTAAGAATATCCACCACAGCCCATATATAATTATTTCCTCTTTATTTTTTCGGAATACTAGTAACAAAGTCCATAGTGATGTTTTCTCATTTCCATGTAGCTATGGGTAATGGTTGCATTATCCCCTTGTATTTTTTAGTTTCAGACTTCACTTGCTAACATACAATACATCTTGATGTATATTCTGTGATCTCATTCTTTATATTGTCCCACAAATAGTTCTCTCATATATATCTATACATCTTTCTACTTCCTAGATGGATAGAGAGGGTTGAGTTATATGCATCATCCAAAAGCTCCTTTAAATCGGGATTTGATGGTACACATATTCATGACCCAAATATCACAAATCCTTTTTCATTACCATTCAACTTTGAGGATTTCTATTTTCTTATAGCTTTCACTTTTTTCTAAATTCACACATCATATCTTTGAGAATACTTTATATTCTTCATAAGGGATGGTTGAGAAATCATTTGTGAATGGATTGATGATGTTATTTTCTTTATGATTCCCATGTCCATCCTTTTTAAGTCTAAGAAGCTTGGATCCTTATCATTTCTCATAAATGATCACTAGTACAAAAACACTTTTTTACATCAGTTTTGTTATCTTTTTAATGTCATTTTTGAGGTTATGTCTTTGTGAGTGATGTTAAAAATATGATTTTTAACATTATTTATTTAATAAATGACGTTAAAAATGGTTTTTTTATGGTTTTTCATGTTAGTTCTTACAAAAATGATGTGAAATACCATCTGGAAATGATGTTAAAAAGCTATTTTTTGTGTCAGTTTTTTAAAATCTAATGTTAAAAGTCATTTTTAATGTTGGTTTTTAAAAAACCAATGTAAACAATTTTTATCATCTTGTAGATAATTTCCTAATATTTGATTTAAAAGGTCATAGATATAAAAAAGAGTTATAGATCAAAAGTTATGACCATTAGAAGTTTGGTATATTTTTTTGAGGAAAGATCGAATGAGCCAACCGTAGCTTTGTCTTAGAAGGAATTTTAGAATATGAAGGAGGATTTGTAGTTTTACGATGATGTGAAGTGTTATTCATCATTATAATAAAATAATAATTATTAAATGGTATTTAAATTAATAAAACTACTCATAAAATATAAATCATGGAAAAATAATTACAAAAACATTGACGAGATCACAGAAAGAAGAAATAGGGGATTCACATTGAAGTTCAAACACGTTGAGTCGGTGGAATGATGATGGTTGAAAGAAATGATCGTTAAATGGTATATCAATTAATAAAACTAATCATAAAAAACCTAAATCATGGATAAATAATTACATATATCTTGATAAGATTGCAAAAAGAATAAATAGTTGATTCACATTGAATATCAAACGAGTCGAGTTGGGGGGAACGATGATGGTTGAAAGAAATGGTCGTTAAATTATGATATGTGTATAATGAAAATATATAATTGAGATGATAAAAGAAAATGAGTTATTAAAAAGTTTATGCAGAAATTGGAAATTTTGATGTTGTGATATAAAAAAATTGAAATTCCGCATTGGCGGTATATTAAAATTATCTTTCACGTTGGTTTTATGATAACTGTCATGAAAATATATTAAAAAAATTTCTGATTTTTCACGTTGGTTATATAAGAACCGATGTGAAAAAACAATTTTTTAGACTTTATAATGTCAGATATTAAATAACCAATGTGAAAAATGATTACAAACATGCAGTTAATTTCCCAATATTTGATTTGACAGGTCTCAGAGCTCAAACAGAGTTACGGGACAAAATTTATGGTCATTGGATATTGTCCTTCCTTAAGACTTTGTTTAGAGATGATCAACTTCTAATAACCATAACTTTTGATCCGTAACTCCATTTGAGCTATATGACCTATCAAATCGAATCTTGGAAAATTAACTACATTTTTTAAAACTTCTTTCATGTCAATTATTTAATAACTGATGTGAAAAATGCCTTTTAACGTCAGTTATTAAATAACCGACATGAAAAAGTCAGAAAAATTGATTTTTCACGTCAGTTCTTATATAACCGATGTGAAAAATCAGAAAAAATGTATTTTAATGTCATTTATATAATAACTGATATGAAAAATAAATTTTTATATATTTTCATGTGGGTTCTAAAAAACCGACATGAAAAAAGGCAACGTTAAAAATAGTTTTTGTACTAGTGGATAAAATTATTGGATCCTTTCTACTTAGAGAATCTTCTATATTATTCACTTTTCCCTGATGGAAGTGGATTGATTAGTCATAGTCCTTGATCATCTCTAACCATCATCACTAGTGCATATTCATCTCTTTTTGTATGAATATATACTTGAGACTCTTGTTATGAGTATATATTTCTCACTAATCCCCAAATATATAATTCCGGCATATATTCAACATAAATGTCACTATAGACAACTCTAGATCTTGCATTGGGTAGTTATATTCATGAACATTGAATTAACTTAAGGAATAGTCTATCACTTTTTTATTCATCATAAACACAAAACTCAATCCCTTCTTCGAAGTATCATTAAATACCATGAAAATTTACCCACTTTTGGGTAGCATAAGTATAGGTGCAGTGATAATTCTCTTCTTCAACTCCTTGAAGCTATCTTCACATTCATCATTCCAAACAAACTTGGATCCTTTCTAAATTAGCTTGGTTATAATGTTTTATAATCAATATAAATTTCTCACAAATTGACAATAATAGCTAAATAATCCAAGGAAATTATGGATATATTTCAAATATATTGGACTCAAACATACTTCAATTACTTTTATCTTTAAAGGGTACATAAATATACCATTTATTATGATAATATTCCCCAATAATGATACTTCCTTCAACCAAAACTCATATTTTATCTACTTTAATAAATCTTCTCTTTTCCTAAGGTCTTTATCATAGTGTTTAGATGCTCCTCATGATCCTCCTTAATTTTAGAGTATATTAGAATATCATCTATAAATACTACCAAAAATTTGTCAAGATAATCTCTAAAGACTCTATTCATCAAGTCCATGGAGATTTTTGGATCATTAATGATTCTGAATTTCATTAATATGAACTCATAGTGCTCGTACCTTGTATGAAAAGCAGTCTTGGGGATATCCTCCTTCTTCACCCTAACTTGGTAATACCCCGACCACAGATACACCTTGTAGAAGTATTATTCTCCATGTAGATAATCGAACAAGTCATTAATCCATGGTAGAGGATAATTTTTATTTATAATGATCTTCTTTAGCTCACTATAATCAATGTAAAGGCGCGTTGACACATCCTTCTTCTTGAGGAAGAGAACTAGTGAACCCCATGGTGAAACACTTGGGCATATAAACCCCTTATCTAGATTATCCTATAGTTTTTTCTTCAACTCTTTAAGTTCCACAAAATTCATTCTATATAGAGTCTTAGATAATGGTAACACCTCAAGTATAACCTCGATTGAAAAGTCAACCTCTCTAATAGAAGGAAGATCAGAAAATTATTTAGGAAACACTTCAGCATATTCCCTCACAATGGGAATGTCTTTAAGGATGATCATATCCTTAGAGTCAATAAATTGAACTAGATATTCTTGCTTATAGGGAAATAATATCCATGCTTGAGATATTTGTGGTAAAAAATATCCATCCAACTCCTTGAATTTGTAAATAATCAGAGGATGATTCATGATATGGATTGATTTCCTTCTCACAACAATTTATATTGGCTCTATATAGGGAAAGTCAATTCATATTTAGAATTGTATCGAATTCCACCAAAAAGGAGTATAATAAGGTTCACTGGGAAGTTCAGCCCACAAATTTGGAAAGTGGGTCAGTCATCTACTTGGGATGAAATAATTTCCCCATTTTCCATTTTTACCAGCAACTCTACTTTCATGCTTTGTGGTATTGTTTCAATAGTTATACTAAACTTTCATGATATGAACGAATGTGCAGAACTATGAAAGATAACCCAACCTTTCACTTTTTTATTCAGGTTATAACCATTTACTTTATCCAAAATAATCTTAGGTATGAGTATTTTTAAACTATTAAACACATAAACTATGATCTAATGACATTAAAGGGTAACGTATAAATTAAATTTATTTCCTTAACTTATGAATTTCTATGCTTTAATATATGTTATCCATTATCCATTTGATAACATAAAAAATTATAGTAATTTTTTTCCCTTAATAATGGTTCATAATAATCTTGTTAATTTACCAAATCATGTCCTCTAGGAGTTTCAAACAAGGTGTGCATCAAGGCCCATTACCGCGCACCAGTTCTCAGTAGAGTCTAGCTCAACATGGTGTTTTTCAGGTTTTACCCCTATGTACATCTATTCCAAATCCACATCCACTTGTAGTATACAGATAGGGATATATTTTCTTGATAAACCACTAACTCTCTACTTTACAAAAATTTACTAACGTTTTTTTTTACTTATTTTTATCCATAAGGATTTTTCTAGAGTTTTATAATCTTAATATTGAAAATAACTAAACTTTTCTTTGATACCAACTGTGATAACCATACTATTTAATACACATTAATTCATGATTTATTATATAATATTATAAAAAAATACAACCCAAAATATTCAAAAGTCTATTTTATTTTTTAAATACATCATCTTTATTGAAAATTTACTTAACATGCTCATACTTAAAACCACATGGTATAACCTGGGGACATATATAAGAAATGGGTGAGATATAAATCTTGGTAAGGGAATAAACATGTAATAACATGAAGATGGTAATAAATTTTAGATAATAGAAATATCAATGGGTCATAAAAGGGGTGATAATAATAAACATTAACAATGAGGCATGATATAGCATGATAATCATAAAGGAAACATGGGAAATGTGGAACAACTTAAAACACTGCATAATAAACATAGATCAAGGATAAATACAAATACATAATGATGTAAAAAGTCCTTTTATGGATTAGGTTCACTTCTTAATCCCTTTCATGATGTCTCGTGAGACTAAAACATTACCCAATGCATTAGAACGCCATATAATTATGAGCGCACCCATCACTTTCATTTCATTCTCATGCTTAAGTCTGCCACATATATCATAAAATAAGGATTAATTCATCATAATATTATATCCCATGATCAATGAGTATATAATACATACATTTAAGTCCCAAATAAATAATTATAAGTTCATAAAGGTGAACATCCTTAATAGTAAATGGGTACGGGTATTCAGAACACAAATTTTTGGCATGGAAATCGCAGTGAAATTTTGGTAGCATAATGGGGGTGTATAAATGTTCAAGGGAGGGCTTGATGAGAGTAAAATGAGTCTATCATAATTTATAAATAAAATGGGCAGTAATGGGGATATTTAATAACATATCCCAGTATTAGGAAATGAAGATAAAATACATAAGATAAAGAAGATGCCTGAATAAAGAGGAGAAGGAGAGGATCCCTTACCTTGAGAGTGTGATTCCATATTCTTGGGAGGAGCTTCTTGAGAGCTAGAGGGAATATTTGGAGGAATATAAAGAGGTTAGGTAAGATTAAGGACATGATAAAATGATTTTTAGTGAAGAGAAATGGAATATTAGGTGGGTTTATATAGGAAAATATATGGGAGTTCTTTATTATTTCTCAAACTTAGGTTTTGGACTCTATATAATAAAATAACCAAAATCAATAACCTTCCCATGTTTTTTGCCCATTTTTTATACCAAATAGGGGTGGTTTCATTAATTTATTATTCTAATGACCTAAATTATAAAAATATTACCCTTAGTGGTGTAGAGGTGAGTCATACTCTTACAGGAATTATTTTAAAACCTTAAAATATATTATAAGTTTTAGAGGATTCATAAAGGATTTATAAAATGAATAAAATAATATTAAAATAATATTATTTTAAAGGGATAAAATATATTTTCTTCGTATATACCCTATATATTATTTATTACATCACTTTTTGGTCATTATGATGTCATAATACTCACTGTATATTTATACAGTATTTATTTTTTACCCAAAAAATCGATTCTCATAAAATTATGAAAAATTCACCATTATATAATTTTTATGTTTTGATTCCAAAAATAATATTCATTTTATCAAAATAATTTTCTAAATATGTGAATTTTAACTTTTAAAATAAAAATCGACATTTATTGAGAAAAGATGGGTTTTTTATAATAACAGTTTTTTAACCCTTATAAAAGTTACATTTGACTTCATAAAAATTATATGATAGCTTATATTTAATAAAAAATTATTTAATAATAATATTTTATTAATATATTATTTATTTCAAAAATGCATTCATTCAAAAAAATAAATGTCTTAATTAAATTGTAATACTAATTAAAAATAAAATTTTTGTTTATTGTATAAAAATAAAAATCATTTATAAAGTAATAATAAGAATTAAATATAAACATTGTTACATTAAAAATAAAATATTAATATTAATATTAATATGGTCTTAATACATATTCATTTAATACACCAGAAAACTCCATAAGAGTAAGGTGTGTGATGGTGAGACTTTCATGGGTTGGTTGGGTGTACATGGTTTGGGTTGTGATCTCGATGAGTTTTAAATTATCCCATAAACGGTTTATATTGAGATTAAGTAGTTGGATATCAAATTTTGATTGTTCAAGTGAAAAATCATATATATTCTATCTCCCTTGGAATCTCTGGTAAATGGACTTCATATGGTACGATCCTACTAGTTGAGTTCATCACTTACTTTGTCTATGTCAATTGGATTTGTTAAAACCCTATATTTATACTAATCATATAATCACTATTCAATGGTCATATTATCAACGATTATGATTCTTAATGGTGTTTTAAATATTATATTATATAATAAAACCAAATAATTTCATGTGTTTTCTATAACCATGTTACATAATATGACATTTAATTAAATCACAAGGGGAATTTTATTTATTACAGTTTGGGTCATTACATTTTGAGGGGATCAAGTTTATTCTTGGACATGATCATGAGTTCGCTTGTTTGAGGTTTAGGACCAATCACCTGAGGTTGGGACCTATAGAATCCTTTAAGGTGGTTTTCTATCATGTGATGTAAAGTACAGATAGGATCCATTGAACAATGTTTTGAGAGAGGTTTGAGGAACTTGTCTTGAGGAATAACCCTTGGGGAAAGGTGTTGCTTAAGGTTTCCCTTCTGGGCGGGTGTTCTGTGTGTTTGAGCTAGGAGTCCAGCCATGGTTCCTTATATTAGTCATGTCCCTGGGTTTGTTTTTACTAAAGGATCCCCTTATAGGGTGCCCTGCCTGAGTTGTGGTGTGTTGGAGGAACCCCTTGTAGTGTGTCTTGTTGTGCTGAGGTTTTAGGAACCATGGTGGTTTCCCAGTGTTTGGTTGGCCTATGAGATTTCCAGTGTTGGTTTAGTGGTTTTGGTTGGAGGTTGTGGGTGTTACCCAACCCTGGTGCTTGATTTGTAGCTTGGAGCTTTGTGGCTATTCTTGTTTAGGACTTATGATAGAGGATACCTTTGGGTTATTATTAGACTGAGTGTTTTCCCTGAGATTGATAATGTTGCTCCCCTTCCCTGGTTGGTTGGTTATTGTGAGGTGGGTCTAGGGATCTAATGGATGATTTGTATGAGTGAGGACACCTTAGTTTATATTTTCACCCTAGATATGTTTAGTAGACCATGGAGGCTTTTTCACTCCCAGGGTCCTGTTTATATGAGTTTTGGGCCTGGTTAGGCAGCCCAGTGATGTGCTAATAGGTTTTTTCTTCCCATTAGGTTATGCAGGACTTTTGTGCATGGTATTATACACCTGAGGTTGACAGAGAGTCCCTAACTCCTATTTATATCATACCATTGGAGTCCTAGTGCTCAGTATATGTGCTTGGTGTTTTGATGCATATGATGCGATCCTAGGGTACACCACATGTTCCTATCCTTTCATTGGAACTTAGTGCTCCTTTTTTATCTGGTAGATGAACTTGATATTGTGGATATGTGATCCATATTTCACAATTCTTTTTTTTGGTCCCATAGTGTGGGTTGTTTTACCTATATGTGTCAGACTAGAACCTGAGGTTTGATTTTTTCCTTTTTGTTTATCCATTTTTATTTCTTTCATGTTTTTGTTTATCTTTAATGCCAATAATCACGTTCAGCTAGGATGGACATGATGGATGTTGCATGCACATGTTATGGCAGTATATGTTAGGACCACCATTAGGGGTGGCCTACTGAGATTTGTATCTCACCCCCTATACATGAACCTTAGTGTATGTGCAGACCTTATGTATAACACCCTAAGATTTTATGATATGTATCCACTTAAATAAATTAAATTCATACCATAGCTTACATTACCCATAAAATTATTTAATATAGTATAAATCATATAAAATCACATAGATAACACAAAACAAACTTTATAAATAAATAATAAATGAAATAAGAGTATTTTTCTAGAAATTAAGGAATATATACCAATGAAATAGTAACTTGACCTTTGGAATAGTAATATGACCCTTAGAAATAGTAATTTGGCCAATAGAATAGTAACTTCACCTATGAATGTATAAATAAAATTTAGTCATCTTATAAATGAAATAATGATATAATTATATCATAGTATAAGTAAATAAATATTTTGAAAATGATAAATTAAGTATTGGTATTTTTATAAAACATAAATGCTTATTTAAAATTTTATAATTAATATAGTAATTTAAAAGACAATTTATTTTCATAAAATAGAATAATAAATTAATATTTTTTCATACTATGATTATAACATAATTTTATGAGACCTTAATTAATATTTCTAAGTGTTATAAAATCAGTTATAATTTTAAAATTGGTATTTTCCAAGTAAATGATGATTTTAATTAAAAATAATTTATTTATATTTATAAAATTATTTTCATAAAATTGAGTTAATTTCTTAATTTTACATATTAAAAAATTATTAGTGTTAATTTTTTGGGATTTTTCTAAAATAGTTAAATTCTTAGTGAATAGTGAAATATGGTAATTTATGGTATAACCAAAATATGTGAATTATTGAGTCATATATGATGTGTGGATGATTTAAGCCTATAATATCAAACTCTCATTCATTATTTTAATATATTTAGTGATAATTTTTAAACTATTCATAGTCTTGTTCCAAAATAATAAACAAATAAATAAAATAATCAAAAAAACACTTCTCTCCTCCACTATAAATATCACCACTCACCACCTCTTCTCCTCACACCGAAAAACCTTGAATCTTGTCCAATTTCTACCTAATTATATTCTCAAGTCTCTCCCCTACGTCCATGATCCTTTGGTCTCGATAAAAGACTAAAACCCAAGTCCCTTAAGGAGGTTCTCATGGAGAAGAATTCAAGAGGTAAAACCCTTAATCCTTCCCTTTCATTTTATTTTATTTTATTTTCCTTTATTATCCTTCCATAACCTCCTATATAAAAACATTCATGATAACTAAAATATCTCAAATATACTATAATTTTATTATTTCATTGTAAAATCCATCATCAAAACCATTCTCATCTCTCTTTTATTCTAAAAATGAAAATATCATTTGTGATGTGTCGATTTACCACCATCATGGACGATGCATTTTAATTTTTTATTACCAATTTCAAAGATGGTCATAAAACCATTATTATGCTTAAATAATTTTTTATCATACATATTAAAATTTATAAAATGTTATGGAACTAGTATATATATACATGATATTAATTAATGAAAGAAAACTAGTTCTTGATGATCGAAAAACTCCAAAATAATCTAAATGGTTATTATTAATGTTTTATCTAATGAATCATCCTAAAATATAGAAAAAAAAATGTTATATAAGACCATTTAATATCCTGGAATTTTATTAATAATATAAAATTTCAATTTCGAATAACTATTACCATTTTACATGATCTTTCATAGATGTATACAAGTGAACCAACCATGAAAACTAAGGATACAAACACTCCCAAAAGATGAAATTGAATCTTATAACTCATCAAAAATGACATAAATGAACTTAATAAAATTATAATAAATAAAATACATGTTTAATAGGTTTTTAATTAAATTATTAATGAAACTAATTTCATTATCCATGACATTAATTGTAAGCGTAGAACACTTTCGGACATAAGGTAAGAGATTCTCCCCAAACCTCTATTTTTCATTCAGGTTACTCTTTCTCTCTCTTCACCCCAATGTAATAATTTTTTAATTTTATATAATTATTATAAATTTTTTTATATGTTCCAAATCCATTTGTGTAGATTATTTCACATTTCTTTGATGGGGAAATACATGTTTTATAATGTTTCCTTCTCAATTTCTCCCAATATCAAGACCGATTAAAGGGAACATCCCAATTTCTTACCCACTTTAAAGTATCGTCCATAATCTATTTTAATCTACCAATATTTTTCTAAAATCACTAATTTTATCATGAAAATTTGTCTTTGTCCATTTCTTATTTTAAATAAACAATTATTCCTTTTTGGTTTTAAAATCTCTTTAGTATTTTCCCTTAAACCGCACTAAATAGGCTCATTTATAAAGTTTATTAAACATTATTTTTACATATTTTAAATTTAGTTGGACTTAATTTATCATTATCTATGCCTATTTTCCATTATGAATGTCTAAGTATGATTTAAATATATTCTTTCATGGAAACCATTATGGTATTCCATTTGGTTAAGCCTTATTCGCCACTTATTCCTTGTGTATGGTTTATATGTACTTACCTTTCATTTGTCATCATAATTCATTGAAGATTTCATTAAATTTATATATTTATTGTATCATGGATATTATTATTTCCTTATCCATGTACCATTTTAATATATGGTGTTTTCTTTGAATCTTTTTTTAATATGGAAATATTGATGAATATTTATACTCTACTCAATATGAATATTTTGATAAGTCGTGGTGTTTATGAATTGAATATATGTATGAAAAAAAACTTTGTAATTGAAATTATGGGTGGGTCCCAGTTATAGATATACCCTCGTTGGATCAATAGGTCTTATGATACAATACAGTTGGAAACAAACCCTTTGAGTTTATTTCCAAACAGAATCAGATGGGTTTTTACCCACAAACTTAAACCGTTTTGATAGTATAATGGTCCACGTTCCAGATACATGAATTCTAATAAATAAGCATTTTCATCCTCAGTATTCAGTTATTAATTTCCATTTAGTTTTCATAATGACAAAAATCTATGGATTCATTTTCATTCTCAATGTATTGATGTCATGTGTTTTTCAAATTATTTACTTTGCCATAATGTCTATGATTTATTGACTTTACTTCAATTATTATTGTTTCATATAACCCTTATTGAGCATTTTTTCTCACCCTTTTATTTTTTTTATTTATCTAGGTTTTGAAGATGAAATATTTTAATAAGTGAAAAGAAGTGGTTTATTTTTTATTGTTATCTTATATAATGTAATAAGGGAATCGTGTATGTATCTAGTTATTCAATACTACTAAAATGATCAATCCTTGGTGATGTGATCTCTTGTACATATGCCATTGTAATAAAATGACCACTAAATCTAGGATATTGTGATTGGAGTTGTTATAGTTGGTATCAGAGCTAGTTTAGTAAAAATCTTGGGAACTTGATGTTAAATAAACATGAGAATTATAATAACTAATTATAGTGATTTTTTGGATCAATACTCATGATGATTATGAGATAACTTAGTGTGTTTTGTTATTTATTGATGGCACATAATGTATGTAAAGTAATCAATACCCATAGAAAATGTAGGGATTTACCTACTGATTAGGTCAACACAATTAGTGTTGTATTTGAGCAGATCATGAACATATTAGGACCGATTACTTAGGTTATGAATAATAACCATACTAAACCTATGTTATATTGTTTCATGTGGAAAAATACCTTATATTTTAGTGGTGCTACTAATCTAGTGGTAGATGAGTAGTGGATCAAGTCCCTTGAAAAGATATTTCTAGCATTAGGATGAAATGAAAACAAAAAGTTAGTACTAGAAGTATATTGTCTCACAATAGATGTTGATCAATAGTGGTCATTGATCCAGAATACTAAAGTGGAAGATGAAATAGAAGATATGGAATGGATACTTTTAAAGAAACATTCTTCAACAAATATATCCCTCTTGAGAAATGAGCTAAAATGAATAGAAAATTCATTATCTTAAAGAAAAGGGAAGAAGAGAGTGTTGCATAGTATAAGGCTAACTTCACAAGACTAGCCTGGTATTCTATATATTACATACATGATTCAGAAGACAATATTGATCATTTTTTGTGGTATTAATTCAATTTTCCAAAGGGAATTGTATTATCAAACATTTTAATCATATGATGAAATAGTATTAAGTTCCATCAAAATAGAGAATGAATTTTCTAGATCCTATTTGTTTAAGGAAAATCAAGAGAATAAGAGGTCTTTTAATAACCATGTAAAAGGTGAAGCATCAAATAATAAGAGAATGAAGAAATTTCAATTATGTGAAAATTGTGGAAATAATCATCTTGGGAAATGATTTAAAGGCATGGGAGTTTTTTATAGGTGTGTAGAAAAGGGTCATTGAGAAAATGAATAAAATGGGGAGAAAAAAAACAATGATGTTAAATGATTCAACTGTAATGAAATGGGGTATTATTAAAATCAATGTCCCAAGCGTTAATGGAATTTACTATAAAAGAGGCCATGGGGATATGTCCAAGATTATAAGATCACCGCCACTAAATTAGAAGTACCCAATAATATGTTGGAAGGTATATTAATCCTATATTCAAATTTATTCAGTACTTTATTTGATTCTAGATCATCATACTCTTTTATACTTTCACAATTTTCCAATAAAATTAGATATTTCCCTTTTTATTTAATAAGGGAGTTGGCAGTCAAAACCCTTAAGGGAAGTCGCATTACAACAAAAATGTTTGGGTCAGTTCCTATTATGGAATATAAAAAAGCTTTATTTATTGACCTTATCATCATACCTATAGTTGATTTTGATATAAATTCATTATGGATTGGATTTAAAAATATGATGTGAAATTTTATTGCAAGAAGGGAATTATGATTTTTGAAAAAGATGTAGAATCTCTTATATTTAGAGTAGAAACTTCATCATCTGATTCTTATCTATATCCACCCCTAGTGGATATATTGAATAAAATTCTTGGGGTGGAAGAGAAAACAAAATCTTGGGATGAGTAAAGTAATATTAAAATTGAGGATGTATCAATTATGCAGAAATAGATTGATGTATTTCCTAAGGAATTATCTAGGAACCCCCCAAAGCATGAAGTTTAATTTACCATTGATCTGATCCCTAATGTAAGACCAGTATCAAATACTCCTTGTAGAATGGAAACTTTCAAATTAGTGGATACAAAAATACAACTAGAGGATTTGATTGATAAGGGATTTATTCACCCTAGTGCTTCTCCATGGGGATCCCTTATTCTCTTTGTTAAGAATAAATATATGATATTGTGCATTGACTATAGATAAATCAATTCTTTTAAAATAAATAAAATGTATCATCTGCATCTCATTTAGGATTTATTTAATCAAATTCATAGAGTTCAATATTTCTCAAATATTGACCTTTGTTAGGGGTATCATCAGTTGCAAGTAAATGTAATGGCTCGGACCCTCCTGGTACAGAACTTTGCCAAAATCTCAGTTCCATCAAACGGTTCCACCGAAACTGTGGCACAGGTCATGGTCGCATGCCAAACTGGTGGCACCATGATGGTGGCATAGTAATGGTGGCACAGTGATGGTGGTACCATAATAGTGGCACCATAGTGGTCGCACCATCATGGTCACACACCAAAACAGCGGCACCGTGACGATGGCACCGTGAGGGTTCCACCTGGGCGGTCGCACCATAGCGGTCGCACCATCATGGTCTCACACCAAAACAGTGGCACCATGACGGTGGAACCGTAATGGTCGTACCCTCACGGTCGCACACCGAAATGATGGCACCGCTTATGGTGGCACCGTGATGGTGGCACCATGACTATGGAACTGCTTACGGTGTCTCACCAAATGGTGTCCCACCCTTGTTCTTTTTCAAGTTTCCAACTTTTTTCACTCCTGCAGAGTATCTTTTGATGTAGAAGTATTTTAATACCCCCTTTCAAAACCATTTAAAGCCCATTAATGATATATAAAACCTACCCCTATTACATTTTTTCCTCTATTTAAAGGAAAACCTTTAACTCACAGTCGTTATGGCCACCTCTCCGATGAGAATTATTAAATAACAATTAATTATATCATGTGTAACTGTCCAAACGCGTGGTAAAACCACGATCCTCCTTTAATTCCATTCAAAATTCATATCTCATAACTCTAGGATCTTTCCTTTTTATCACACGGGAATTCTTTCTACTTCTTGGAGGGTATCTTTTCTTTCCTTGGTACGTTTAGAGTCCCCCTTCCTGGGTCTAGTGGTGCGCCAGCACTTGAGCCTTTCCTACTCACTCTTGGAGTCCTCAAAGTTCCTCCCCTACAAGTCACGCATCCGCAGTTCTTGGTGCATGGAGAAAGACTTCGATCGTTAATCATCTAGGTAGGGTTCTTTTTTCGTCTCTCTTTACTGTGTATCATGTGGGGTGGGTATAATAATGTTCCTATGGGGATGGATAAAACCAAACCATAATTAAGATAATAAATGAACATTTAAAGAATGAAGGGGTGTGTTTGATGATGCTGATGTACTCTTTTACCCTTGCTTATATGTTGCGAATTGTATGGGATTGTGTCCACTAAAAATCATGGTCATTGGTGGTCTTTCATTGTGCACTAATGGACCTGTATCTCCTATGATTATTGAATAGATGTAACATAGAAATTGTTTATTCATGTAAAGTTGGTTGATTAAATGGATGTCCAGTAAACAAGAATCCTTGTGTTATCACCCTGGTTAACCAAACAGAAAGAATATACTTAATGAACCGTGTGTTAGAATCTGGAAAACTCCCCTACTTTGTCTTGGTAACATGTGTGGTTGTTCTCCTTGATGCTTGTGGGGTGACGTGGATGGGGATGGGATCCCCTTGTGTGGTGCAGTTGTTGGTTTATGGACCCAAGGTCATGTGGGGCCGTATTTTGGGGCTTGGTTTGGTTCCAGTACTTTGAGGGATCTCACTGATCCTTTTTATTGTTGTGACTTTCAAGATAACCAGGTGTGAATGCTTAAATTGTCGCTTGATTTTTTTTCCTTCCTTAGCTTGTGGTTATTCTTGTTCGTTGCCCGATAGTGAAGAATTATTTAAATGGAACCACTTGAATGTGATAACAAGAATGGGTTCAATGGGGAATTGTTTTTTGGGAATTATTTGTGACTTGTTTGTGGCTGTTATGCTTTTTATAAATGAATAGTAATGAGGGTGTTTGTGTATGGGATAGTTTTGGAACCCCTAGGTTAGGATGAGTGATTATTTTACCTATAAGTATAATTTAGTTATTATGTTTCTTATTCATTCCCCACCCAAGTTGAGCACTTTATGCCGAACACACCCATTTCATGGGGGGATGTTTTTCCCAACACTTCTATGGGTGGATGGTTATTCACTCCTTTTCTTCTCCCTTTCCTGAGTAGCCCAAGACACTTCAGGAAGGATGTGACAGCCTAAGGTCCATTATAGCCCAAGATTCTCTGAGGAGAGTATGTTGTGGTGGTAGGCCCAGGTGTGTGCAGGTAGTTTGTTTCCCAAGTGTCTTCAGGATGAGGCCCAGGTGTCTTCAGGCATGGAAGTAGTTGTTCGAGCCCAGGTGTCTTTAGGCGTGGTGGTATTTGTTTTGGCCCAGGTGTCTGTGGGCGTGGTTATGTGTGGTTTTTGTGGATGAGGTGTTTGTGGGAAGGATGTGTGGTTGTGGTAGCCCAGGTGTGTGCGGGAGGGGTATGGCAGTGGGACTTCCGTGAGAATGGCGGGAGAGGTCTGACGCATAGGATTGTCTTCAATAACCAAGGGTAAAGTGGTGCGGAGTACCCAAACATTGATGTGTTATTACTACTACATTACTTGACTTACATTATTTGGGGAGTGTGCCTTGGTGAGGTTTGGGTGGATAGTTTCCTTATTAGGTGATTTGGTTATCTCTTTTTCTCATAGGGCATTAGAATGCATCCCCACATGTGCATGAGATATTTTGGTTTTCCCTACTGCATATACTTGTATACTCACCCTACGTATATAAAACTACTTTCAGGTTTCTAGGAGGACTTCGAGGACCGCGTCCAACCCTACTAGTTCAGACATCAGGACCATTGACGTTGCTGATTTTCTTTTCTTTGGTACTTTCCTTTGGGGTTTTCTTGTATTTTTGTAGCACTTATTATTGGAACATGCATATGGGAATGGATTTTTTTGGATTTACTTTTACTTCTAGTTTTTTTGCTATTTGGGATTTACTATCTTATCTCCTGATCCTATTAAATAAAAAGGGTAATGCCTTCCATTTTTCATGTGATTATATACCCATGGTGCTAGTCACCACTTCGGGACCTATTGAAGGTGGTTCTCAGGGGTAATTATCACTCCTTCAACTTGAAGAAGGAAGGTTCTGGCAATCTGATGTCCCTTCCCTCATCCTGGTGAAGGCAGGTCATGATAGAATGATATCAGAGGAAGAGGTTGAGAGATAGGATGGAATTCAGATTTAGGCACTGATGATTTCATGGGATGGTAGGGCAACGGTGTTAGGAAATATTGGCACATGAAATAGTCCAGGGAAGACCGGCTAGGATTCGGGATTTTAGGGCCCCCCGTGATCCGATGTAAGGACTCTGGACCTACCAAAAGACTAAGTGAGGCTACACTGATTGCAGGGTAGAGACCTTAGGAAGGGTACATGCATCATAATGACTTGTGTTATTGTGTGTCTTGGGTATTTTTGGGATCTTAAATAAATAAAAAGTCTAAGAAAATTTTAAAATCAATATTATATACTACTTGGGCTTAGGCATTCCTTGTTTACCTTATAGCTATGGAACCCAGATGGCGACCACGGGTAGTGCAGACGATCGAGGCCCGGGAGGCTGATTTAGTTGATCAGCAGATGGATGATCGGGAGGAGGAGGATAACCAGTGGCATATGAAGCTTCATTACTTTCAACGGCAGACCATCGATAAGTATGATGGAAGTGTCTCGAACATGGAGACAGAGAGTTGGCTCGAGGAGCTGGTAATAGATTTCAGCTTGTTTAGGGCTCAGATAGAGTACTGGGTTCTTCTAGCTATAATCCAGATGTGGGAAGTAGTGTTTTAGTGTTGGATGCTCTATCTTGGGGGGAAGAGGGAGGCTGTGGTTTCATGGACTGACTTCGAGAGGTAGTTCCGGGTGGAATTCTTCTCTTCCATGATGAAGGATGAGAAGAGGTAGGAACTACTCTCCCTTTAGTAGGGGAGTATGTTAGTGAGATAGTTGGAGATCAAGTTCAAGGATCTCCATCGCTTTGCTTTGGACCTCTTTCTGGATGAGGAGTCTCAGGTGAGATGTTTAGAGGAGGCACTCCAACCTTCTCTCCAGTGTGATGTTACTCCCTTCACTCTACTGACATGCATGGAGGTCCAGAAGAAGGCTGAAGTGGTAGAGAGGATGAATACACTAGGAGGTGCACCCCAAGAAGGGATTCATTTGGTATCATCAAGGGGGAAAGTTGTCAGCAGTAGTCCTCCAGAGTTAGGGCCTTCCAAATTTCGGCTAGTGGGGAGTAGGCCCCAAAAGTTGTAGTTTTGATATCTCGGTCCTCGCCCCTTATTTTCAGGCCCAGGACTAAGATACTTCATCTATGGAAATCGTGGGAATCTTCAGAATCAGTTCTCGAATTGAGTGTAGTATGGTGGGGGTGGGCAGGTTCAGCGCCCACCTCAATAATAGCAGTTTATAGCCAGGTTTTTTCAGCAGCAGCAACAGGTACAACGATCTCCCGCTCCTCCGGGAGCAGACATTACAGGAGGAGGTTGGCCTCAGGTTGCTCCACAAAGACCTCAACCAGTTCGTGGTTAGGGAGACTACTGACAGCTAAGAGTCATAGGAGCTGGGTGTGGTCATTTGCACTCCGTAGAGGTAGCAGTTCCAGCAGGGCTATAAGTCGTTTGAGGTACGATCAGCTTTTTTATCACTCTTGCATGTTCCTTGTTTGATTTAGGATCTTCGCACTCCTTTGTTGCACATAGTCTATCCCATGATTTGGGCAGAGACTTAGAGATACTTCCCATGCCCCTGGTTTTGAGTACACCAGTTAGAGGTCAGACCAGCTTGTCTCGTGTTTGTCGAGGATGTAGACTGATGTTGGGACCACATCAATCCTATGGGGACCTTATTTTGCTACAGATGCAGCCATATGATGTCATTTTAGGCATCGACTGGTTATTCTCTGTATGTGCTGTTATTTACTTCTTCCAAAGAAGGATTGTGTTTTTAGATATGGGCAGCCAGTGTGTATCTTTTGTCGGTGAACGAGGTTTCTAGGAGGGCAGCCGGTGAGTGGAACCCCTTATTTCCTTGTTAGTCGATTTGTCAGTGGAGTTAGTGGACTCAGAGATAGTGGAAGATTCAGGTATTTTTAGTTAGTTCATGGATATATTCCCTGAAGAGGAGGTGACTCTAACCCCTCGATGTGATGTTGTGTTCGAGATAGACTTGAAACCCGGTACTCATCCGATTTTGATGGATCCCTATCATATGGCACCTTCTGATTTGTAGTATTTATGGATTCAGATTGATGATTTTATGAAGAAGGGTTTTGTATGACCAAGCATGTCACCATGGGGTGCTCCAGTCTTGTTCGTGAAGAAGGCAGATGGTGGTCTCAGGTTGTGCATAGACTACCGGATACTGAATAAGGTAACGGTCAAGAATCGTTACCCTCTCCCAAGGATAGACAACCTTTTTGACCAGTTTAATGGGGAAGGGTGGTTCTCCAAGATCGACCTATGGTCAGGATATCACTAGTTGAGGGTGAAGGAGGGTGACATCTTGAAGACTACCTTCAGGTACAGATATGGGAACTTTGAGTTTGTGGTCATGTCATTTGGCATTATGAACACACCAGCCATGTTCATGGGGCTCATGAAATCTGTCTTCTAGGAATATCTATAATGGTTCATAGTTGTTTGTATTGATGACATCCTGATCTACTCAAGATCATCGGAGGACCACGCCGAGCATCTGAGAATAGTTTTAGAGGTCCTCTAATAGCACCAGCTCTATGGGAAGCTATCCAAGTGTAAGTTTTGAACATAAGAAGTTCACTTCCTTGGAAATGTGGTGTCCGAGTAGGGAATATAAATGGATCTATCAAAGTTCGAGGTGGTTTTTTCTTGGGCAGCACCCAAGAATGTGATAGAGGTTCATAGTTTTCTAGGTTTAGCAGGTTATTACCAAAGATTCGTGCCCAACTTCTCTCGAGTTGCAGCAACCTTGATAGCCTTGACCAAGAAAGACTAGGATTTTATATGGAGTTAGAATTTCTAGGTATCCTTTAGTTATCTAAAGGGTAATCTAGTCAGTTCCCCAGTAATGAGTTTTCTAGAAGAAGGGGTGATGTTTGAGGTGTTTTTTGATGCTTCAGTCCAAGGCTTTGGGTGTGTGCTGATGCAACAGAAGGGGTGATCTCTTATGAGTCTAGGTAGTTACGTCCCCATGATCATAAATTTTCCACCCACGATTTGGAACTTTCAGAGGTCATGTTTGCAATAAAGTTGTGGCGGCATTTCCTCATCAGGGAGTGCTTCGTGATCTTCATAGATCACAAGATCTCGAGGTATATCTTCTCCCAGTGGGACCTGAACTTATGGTAGCGGAGGTGGATGGATTTCCTTCAGGACTAAGACTTCCAAATATCTTACACTAAAGGTAGGGGGAATGTGGTGGCCGATGACTTGAGAAGGAATTCGCAGAAGGATGTGGTTCAAGAGTTGGCAGATGCTTGGAAGGCGATGGAGGAGTTGGTTTTCCTATACTTGGATGCAAGGGTGGAGGCTGGCAGAGGTTTTCTGTTCCAGATGACAGTGAATTACTCTCTATTGCGGCAGGTGGGGGAGTCTCAGTGGGGGGACATAGAGGCTGAAGTGTTGTACGATTGGGTTAGCTAGGGAAATGCTCTATAAGGATGGTCAGAAGATGTCCAGAATCAAATGTTGTTTCATGGAAAGTTATTCATCTTCATGGGAATGCATGAGAGAGTTCTTAGTGAGTTCTACAACTCACCCCTAGTGGTACACCCAGAAGTTTCCAAGAAGTACCAAGGTTTTAGGGGTTAGTTTTGGTGGTTGAGGATGAAGTGGGTAGTTGCAGAGTTTGTGTAAAGGTGCCTGGTGTGTTAGTAGGTGAAGTCTGAACACCGCATCCCAGGAGGTTTTTTGCAGCCTTTAGATTTCCCTGAGTGGAATTGGTATGGCATATCGATGGATTTTGACAGAGGACTGCCTAGGGTTCAAGGAGGTTGTGATTCTATCTGGGTAGTGATAGATCAGATGAAGAAATCAGCTCGCTTACTGAAAATCAAGGAGTCAAGCATGGTGGATGCCCTAACACAGAGGTACGTGGAAAAAGTGGTGTTGTTGTATGAATTCATGAGGTCCATAGTCTCCGATCAGGATACCTAGTTTACCTCATGGGTCTGGAAAGGTTTACAACATGATTTTGGCACCCATATATTCCTCAACACTTCTTTCCACCCCTAGACAGATGGGCAGACAGAGCGCACCATCCAGATGTTGGAGGATATGTTACGGGCATGTGTTTTGGACTTTGTAGGATCGTGGGTACAACAATTGACTCTAGTAGAGTTTGCCTACAAAAATAGATATCAATCTACCATTTTCATGGCTCCATTCGAAGCCTTGTATGGGAGGTCGTGTCACTCACCTGTGTGATGGACATAGGTTGGGGAAGTAGGTTTTCTTGGCCCTGAGGTAGTGCAGAGCACAATGGAGAAGTTTCAGCTTATACGAGAGAGGATGAAGGTGGATCAGGACCGGAATAAGTCGTATGTCAATCATAGGAGAATACCCTTGGAGTTCGAGGTCAGGGACCACATGTTCTTGAAGGTCTCCCCTCGGTGTGGACAATGGAGGTTCGGCAGGAGGAGTAACCTTTTTCCCAGGTTCTTCAGACCCTTTAAGGTGTTTTGGAGGGTCAGTGAAGTGTCTTAACAGTTGGCACTACCACCACCAATACTGAGGGTGCACGATGTCTTCAATGTGTCTAAGCTCCATCGGTATCTACAAGATGATTCTCACATCCTTGACTGGGGAGATATGGATATCGAGGATGATGTGAAATTTGTAGAGAGACCAGTGAGGATCGAGGATCATAAATAGAAGGTGATTCATAGATGAAACATTCTCTTGTTTCACATGTTATGGAGGCATGGTTGGCTGGAGAAGAGTACCTGGGAATGGGAGCCACAGATGCGCGCTCAGTACCTAGAGTTGTTTTGAGTTTTGTTCTGTTCTATTTTGTACCTATTTGAGATGTAGTGTTTGACCTTATTAACTATGAAATGGATTGTTTTACTTGTTCTATATATGTGTGTGAAGATTCCTGACTATGAGGAGGGGAGGAACTGATCCCTAATCAAGACGCATTAAAGTGGATGTGGCTAAACCCGTGTGGGAGAGTCAGTGCCGCCCAAAGAGGATAATGTCTTGACATGGAGGAAGAGACCCCCTAATCCATATGTCTGGATGGTAAGACCTATACGTGTTCATGTGGATACTTGAGGGAGAGGTGTTCCTAGATAACGAGGAGGTTTACTCCTGAGAGGTATCTTTCGAGGCGGTTGTTCGGACCCCTCTCTTTTCTTCTGGTTTATCCTTGAATTCTAGAGGACAAGAATACTTTGAGAGGTATCTGATGTAATGGCCTAGACCCTCTTGGTCCAGTACTTTGCTAAAATCTTGGTTCTATCAAACGGTTTCACAGAAATGGTGGCACCAGTCATGGTCTCACACCGAACTGGTGGCACCATGATGGTGGCACCATAATAGTGGCACCTTAGTGGTCACATCGTCACAGTCGCACACCGAAACGGTGGAACCATGACAGTGGCACCGTAGCGGTTGCACCATCCTGGTCACACACTGAAACAGTGGCACCATGATGGTGCCACTATGAGGGTGGAACCGTAACGGTCACACCATCACGGTCACACACCGAAACGATGGCACCACTTACGGTGGCACCATGATGGTGGAATTGTGACTGTGGCACCGCATACGGTGTCTCACCAAATGATGTCCCACCCTTTTTTTTCAAGTTTCTGGATTTTTCCACTCCCACAACATATCTTTTGACATATAAGTGTTTTAATACCCCCTTTCAAATCCATTTAAATCCCATAAATGATATCTAAAATCCCCCACGAGTCAGGAGACTCTTAACTTACCAAAATGTGTGACTTTTTCCTCAGTGCCACACCCTTTTCCCGTACTTCCAGTTCTACCCCTGTTACACATTTTCCTCTGTTTAAAGGAAACCCTTTAACTCACGGTCATTATGGACACCTCTCCGATGAGAATTATTAAATAATAATTAATTCCATCATGTGCAACCATCCAACCATGTGGTGAAACCATGATCCACCTTTAAAGATATTCAAAATTCATATCTCGTAACTCTAAGATCTCTCCTTTTTATCTCATGGAAATTCTTTCTTCTTCTTGGTTGGTCTATTTTCTTTCCTTGTAGAATTTGGAGTCCCCCATCTTGATGCTAGTGGTGGGCATGTGCTTGAGCCTTTCCTAATCACTCTTGGAGTCCCCGAAGTTCATCCCCTACAAGTCGTGCATCCCCAGTTCTTAGTGCGTGGAGAAAGAATTTGATCTTTGATCATCCAAGTAGGGTTCTTCCTTCATCTCTCTTTACTGTGTATCATGTGGGGTGGGTATGATAATGTTCTTATGGGGATGGATGAAACCAAACCTTAATATAGATAATAAATGGAAATTTAAAGAATGAAGGGGTGTGTTTAATGATGATGCTATACTCTTTTACCCATGCTTATATGTTGCAAATTGTATGGGATTATGTACACTGAAAATCATAGTGGTCGGTGGTCTTTCCTTATGCACTAATGCACCCCTGTCTCCTGTGATGATTGAATGGATGTAACATGGAAATTGGTTATTAACATAAATTCGTTTGATTAAATGGATGTCTAGTGAACAAGAATCCTTGTGTGATCATCCCAGTTAACCAAATAGAAAGAAGATACTTAATGAATGGTGTGCTAGAATCTAGAAAACTCCCTTACTATGTCTTGGTAACATGTGTGGTTGTTCTGATTGATGCTTGTGGGGTGATGGGGATGGGGATGGGATCCCCTATTATGTTGCAGTTGTTGGTTTATGGATCCAAGGTCATGTGGGGTCGTATGTTGGGGCTTGGTTTGGGTCCAGTACTTTGAGGGATCTCACAGATCCCTTTTGTTGTTGTGACTTACAAGAGAACTGGGTGTGAATGCTTAAATTGTTGGTTGATTGTTTTTCATTCCTTGGATTGTGGATATGACTGTTCATTTCCTAGTAGTGAAGAATTATTTAAATGTAACCACTTGAATGTGATAACAATAATGGGTTCAATGGGGAATTTTTTTTCTGGGAATGAGTTGTGACTTGGTTGTGGTTGTTGTGATTTTTATGAATGAATAGTAATGAGGGTGTTTGTGTATGGACTATTTTGAGAACCCCTAGGTTGGGATGAGTGATTATTTTACCTATATGTATAATTTAGTTATTATGTTTCTTATTTTCACCCCACCCAAGTTGAGAACTTCGTGTCGAACACCCCCATTACATGGGGGAGGGTGTTTTTTCCAACACTCCTATAGGTGGATGGTTATTATCTCCTTTTCTTATCCCTTTCTCGAGTAGCCCAAGACTCTTCTAGAAGACTTTGAAGGCCTGAGGTCCATTATAACCCAAGATTCTCTGGGAAGAGTATGTTGTGGTGGTTGGCCTAGGTGTGTGTGGGTAGGTTGTTTCCTAAGTGTCTTTGGGATGAGGCCCAGGTGTCTTCGAGCGTGGCAGTAATTGTTCGGGCCTAGGTGTCTTCGGGCGTGGTGGTAGTTGTTCTGGCCCAGATTTTTGTGGGAGTGGTTATGTGTGGTTATTGTGGCCTAGGTGTTTGTAGGCAGGATGTGTGGTTGTGGTAGCCCAGGTGTGTGCGGGCGGGGTATTGCAGTGGGACTGCGGTGACAATGGTGGGAGAGGTCTGAAGCGTTGGATTGTCTTCAATAACCAGGGGAAAGTGGTGTGGGGTACCCAAACATTGATGTTTTATTACTATTACCTTACTTGACTTGAGTTATTTGGGGAGTGTGCCTTGGTGAGGTTTGGTTGGATAGTTTCCTTACTAGGATCTTTGGTTATCTCCATTTCTCACAGGGCATTATAATGCCTCCCCACTTGTGCATGAGAGATTTGGGTTTTCCCTGCTGGGTATACTTGTATACTCACCCTACGTATATAAAACTTCTTTCAGGTTTCCAGAAGGACTTCGAGGACCATGTCGGACCCTACTAGTTAGGACGTCGGGACCATTGACATTGCTGATTTTCTTTTCTTTTGGTACTTTCCTTTGGGGTTTTGTTGTATTTTTTTAGCACTTATTATTGGAACATGCATATGGAAATGGATTGTTTTGGATTTACTTTTACTTCCTGTTTTGGTGTTTTTTGGGATTTACTATCTTATCTCTTGATCCTGCTAAATAAAAAAGGGTAATGCCTTCCATTTTGTGTGTGATTGTATACCCTTGGTGATATTCGCCACTCTAGGACCTATTGAAGGTGGGTCTTGGGGGTCATTATCTCTCCTTTAACTTAAAGAAGGAAGGTTCTAGAAATCTGTTGTCCCTTCCCTCATATTGGTGAAGGAGGGTCATGATAGTAAAGAAGCAAGATATCCCGAAGGCAGCTTTTCATATGAGGTATGGACATTACGAGTTCACATTAATTCCATTTGGATTAATTAATGGACCCTATGTTTTGTGGATATAAGGATTAGAGTATTCAAAAAATATCTTCATGATTTTTTTGTATTATTCATTGATGATATTTTTTTTATTATAAAATCTATGAAGACCATGAGAATCACTTTTAGATTATTATTGAGACTCTCATAAGGAAAGATTTATATGGTAAATTTAACAAGTGTGAATTTTGGCTTTAGAAATTTTCTTTTCTTGGCCATATTGTCTCTAAGGATGGAATCTCGGATGATCCTATGAAGAAAAAGTAAATCCAATAATGGCCTACGCCAATGAAACTAACTGAGGTACATAGTTTTATTTGTTTATTAGGTTACTATTGGAATTTTGTTCAGAATTTTTCCTGATTGGCTAACTCATTAACCAAGATAACATGTAAAAGGGTTAAGTTCGTATGGATAGAAGAATGTGTAGAATGTTTTTGAAGAATTGAGGGGAAGATTATTCAATGATACAATTTTAACTTTACCATTAGGAAATTATGGGTTTGTGATATACAGTGATGCATTAAAGAAACGATTGGGTTGTGTCCTTATGTTAAATGATAAAGTCATTACATATGCATCAAGGAAGTTGAAGAACCGTGAAAAAAATTATCCAACTCGTGATCTGGATTTAGAAGCCATGATATTTTATCTAAAGATATGAAGGCACTATATAAATGGTGGAATTTATGAGATATATACTAATCATAAGAGTCTTAAATACAAATTTATGCATAAATATATCAACATAAGGCAAAGATGATAGCTCGGTTTACTCAAAGATTGTGATTGTTCAATACACTTCCATCCAGGAAAAGAAAGTAAGGTAGCCAATGCATTAAGCAGGAAAGATCATGGACTAATTACCCAAATGAAGATTGAGAAATGTCCTATATTCATGGATTTAGTAAATATGGATATGGGAATTGTTGAGGACTGGGAAAAATCACCCCTTTTTCAAATGATTGTTAAACTATATTTACTGAAGAAGATAAGAATATCTCAGTCTAATGATGAGAATTTTCAAAAGAAAATTAAATTTGTTAATGATGAAATATTGGAAGACTTTGTGTATGAGGATGGAATTCTAAAATTTGGAAAGAGGCTATGTGTTCCATCAAAACTTGAGCTAAAAAGGGAACTATTATATGATTTTTATAGCTAAAAATTATCTATACACCCTGGTAGTACCAAGATGTATAGAGATATGAACAAACATTTTTGGTGGGATAATATGAAGTGGGAAATTATTGAATATGTATTGATATTTATAGTTTGTAAACAAGTAAAATCCAAGAGACAACATCCTAGAGGATTCATGCAACCTATACCTATTCCTATGTGGAAGTGGGATGAAATTACGATGGAATTTCTCACTATATTACTAAAGACACCAAGAAATAATGATGTAATATAGGTAATTATTTATCAACTTACCAAATTTTCACATTTCCTCACTATAAGAGAAGATTTTCCACTAGAACTGTCACAACCCGTCCCCCGAGGCCCATGCCGTGACTACCCCAAGCCCACCTTCCATAGGACAGGGGCTGACGACTAGCACTAGAAAGGCATATCCCTAAAATGGGAAGGCATTACCTATAAAGCTGTACATACACATAGAGTAGAAGTAAACAAGAAGCAACCACTAAGTAAACTGTTGTAGTAAAAAAAGTGCTGAAAGTAAAGGGGCCAGAATACAAACCCAACTGAAAGTACGAGTACAACTCAAAAGTAAAAAATACAACTGAAAAGTGAAAAGCATCTCCTAGATTGTCCACCATAGATCCTACCTGAAGGGTAGGTACATATTACCTCCTCAGCAGTCCACGTCCATCCATCTCCTCTATGTCACATCTCTCCGAATGGTCCACCTCCGCGCACCATCCAGTCCTAGCTCCCTCAGCCTCGATCAACACTATATGTCGTCTGCACCAAAAACAACAAGGTGTAGGCGAAGCCCGTGCAGGGGTGAGTATAACAATACTCAATAGGGACCCTGAGACCCCATGGGTATCCTAAAGTTTTACAAGGAAAACCACAAAGTAAGAAATCAACTCTACTTAGGTATATTCCCATACATACACCTATGTTATCAAGATAAACACATCTCATACATGTGGGAAGAATACCACAAAGGTAACACCATGAAGGTAGTACCACGAAGGTAAAAGTACAACACAGGTATCACCATGAAGATAGTACCACGAAGGTAAAAGTACCACATAGGTATCACCACAAAGATAGTACCATGAAGGTAAAAGTACCACACAGGTATCACCACGAAGATAGTACCACGAAGGTAAAAGTACCACACAGGTATCACCATGAAGATAGTACCACGAAGGTAAAAGTACCACACAGGTATCACCATGAAGATAGTACCACAAAGGTAAAATTAACACACATGTATCACCGCGAAGATAGTACTAAAAAGTTAAAAGTACCACACATGTATCTCTATAAAGATAGTACCATGAAGGTAAAAGTACAACATAGGTATCACCACAAAGATAATACCACAAAGGTAAAAGTACCACACAGGTATCACAACAAAGGTAAAAGTATTACTTCAAAAAAATTCTTAGCTCAAACTAGTTTTTTAGTGAAGTATAGAAGTATAGATGATTAGTCGCGAAGCTAAATAATCTTATTCTGTCAAGAGGCACTACTATTGATTATATGGAGTCTGACCCACACAGGATCGATAGGTATTAACCCCCGCAATGACCCACACAGGATTGGTATACGCTGACCCACACATGATCGCTGAGCACTGACCCACATAGGAGTTGAACTATATAGGATCAGTATGCACTGACCCACACAGGATCGCTGAGTGTTGACCCACGCTGGATTTGACCTACACAGGATCGCTATGAATACTAATAGCCAGCCATGGGATTCTCTAGGGATAATAACAAGCAACATTCCCAGTCACAATGTCGAACACCTCAGCTACTATAGAAATCCTCCTCTAACGAGTAAAGTGGGTATGCCACATCACACAAAGGCACTTCCCACTAACCTTGGACTACTGAGGTACTCTTGTCGAGTATCGTGGGTCTATCACGTCACAAAGAGGCGCTCCCCACCGTGGGTCTGCCGCATCACACAAAGGCGCTCCCCACCGTGGCCTGCTAAGGTACTCCTCCTGTCGAGTACCATGGGTCTGACGCATCATAAAGAGGTGCTCCCCACTGTGGGTCTGTCGCGTCATAGAGAGGCGCTCCCCACTGGGCCTGCTAAGTCACTCCAAGTCAAAATGGTCAGCAGTCGTCAAGTCTCAGCCAGTCGTAGGGTTCCGTACGTAACTCTCTTGGGAGAACCGATCACTAAGCCATTTTTTATACCTCAAACACCCCTAATTCCCATGAAAAAGTATCCCAAAGGTATATTATATCATAAGGGACCCAACACAACAGACGGCGCGTCAATCGGATGCCCGGTCTGTAAGTTATTAGCGTTTCCGCTCCGAGGGCCCGGTTGGATTCGGGGTTCGATCCAACCTGGTCGTACTCCAACCTTATCCAAAACTCAAGTAGATTATACCAAAAGAGTTGTCTCGATCCAAGGATTCTGGTTCTATAGACAGTTCTTCAGACAGACACCCGGTTCTCAAGTTACGCCCAGAAAGGAGAAACTGGGTCCGGATGGGCCCGGGTCTGATCCGACCCAGTCGGACCAACCCGGCCTGATTGGCCTGGGCCGCGACGGGCCTGGCCTGGTGGTGTGGCCTACGGTGTGGCCCGCGGTTAGATGGAACACCGTGGCGGGGTCCGCCCTAGCTGAACCCGGGACTGAGGCGCCTCCTAGGTCACCCGAACAGCCAAAGGGTCGTTTGGTTTTTGTTGGAAGCGGGACCCACTAGAGTGGGTCTGGCTTGGTATGCCACGGCTGGCCGGTCCTCCTCCCAGCGGCACGACTGCATGCCGCTGCTCCTCCATGGCCGGCTGGGTGTCGGCCGCCCTTCGGCTTCTGCCATGGCCAAGCAGTCGCAGCCTCCTACTCCATCAGCAGCGCGGACGCGCACCACTGCTTCGCCACGTGGCTGGCCAGATGTCAGCCGCCCCCCTGCTCCACTACGTCCGACGGGCCACGGCCTCCTACTCAACCAGTAGTGCAGATGCGTGCCGCCCCACCTTCCTCACGGTCGGCCACCACCTTCTTCCGCGAGTCATCGCAGCTTCATTCCAAGCCCGAAAATTATGTTATTCACATATTCATGATCCTTGGGTCGAGGACTCCGCGCCTATATGTCACACTCGGAAAAACTTTTTATTTCCAGCATCATTAAATATTTGACGTCGAAGAACGCACGAAGAACACGTGAAGAACAAAAGATAAAGGGGTAAAGGTATATGTGCGGGATGGTGGCCTTGTTTGTTTGGCCATCATCATTGTGAATCCAAAAAAAAATGAATCAACAAATTAGATATAATCATAATAAAATTAAAACCCATACCTCAATTTTGTTGGAGAGCATCCGCGATTGAGGAAGTGTCGGCATTCGTTGTCCCCGTAACTAGCCTCCAACGATGTCTCTCGATCATCGTTCTTCAGTTCGTGGTTCAGGGTCACTCGTCACCACCCGCTGGAACCGGCTCCGTCCTCCAAGTGTTGGGCATCGCGGAAATTTACCAGAGCTTCATTTCTTGGTGAATCTGTTCCAACACCTCTCCCTAAACTCTATATAAATAGGAGAGGGGAAGGGTGTCCAACATTCGTGGAATTAATGGAGGCCCATTAATTAGGAACCTTCCTAATTCCTCAAGGGTGTCGTTACTTAGAATAAAAGGTCAATCCATTGATTGGCTTGAAACATCGTCGGTCCCACGTTGCCACTTTTTCATTGGAGGAAAAGAAAGAAAATAAAAATTAACAAAGTTATTTTTATTATTCTTTTAAAAGTATCAAAATATAAATTTTTCTTTGAACCTACTATGGTCGAAGTGAATTATCCCTTAAGAGAATCTCGGCGTTGCGGATTCAATGGTGCCCTCAGATTTTTAATCTGAGCAACGGTTTAAAAGTTAGAAAACACCACTCGCACGTTTACTGAACGTACCTTAAAAAAAGATTATAAAATTATTAAAAGTCACCCTTGACCCATGTCAGTCAAGGTTAGGCTCTGCATAAGTGAAAAATGCCCCAACGAACCCAACAGTACTCTCGGATTTCCAATCTGAGTTACCGTTTAAAAGTTATATATTTTACAATAAAATAATTTCCACTTAATTATTTTATTTATGGCCAAAAACTAACTTTTACTGGTGGCCTGTGCCATCCAATGTTAGTATATTCATAAAGAAATCATACCCTCATTAGTTCAGTGGTGGTATCATATTTTTAATCTGATTTACCTTTTTTGAGTTATAAGCATTTGAAAAATAAAATAATTTCTTTAATTATATTATTTACGATTATTCCATTTTTGGGTTTTCTCACAGGAGTTCTGCGCCGACTAAACTTAAGTCGTGCCTAGGTTAAACCCGCCATCTTGAATGCAATGGTGACCTTGGATTTTTAATCTAGGAAATTTTTTAAGAGTTATTCCACTTTTTCAAGAAAAATGATTACATGCATTATTTAAAGTTTAACAAAACTTTGACAGACCATTTCAGGCACTCCGGGTCTCAGAATCATGCGCCGTCAGATTTTGAGGTCTCAAAATAATTCCATATAAATAAAATAATTCTATATTAATGAATTTGTAAAACTTCATGGTGCACCTCTATAGATTATGTCGGATCATGATCCATGATTTACATCAAAATTCTGGAAGATCCTTTAAAAGTATTTGGATACTGAGCCCCATTTATGTACTGCATATCACCCTCAAACCAACAGAAAGACTGAAAGAACTATTCAAACACTATAAGACATGTTGAGATCATTCTCACTTTATTTTCAAGGTATGTGGGATCAGTATTTACCTTTGGTAGAATTTTTCTAAAATAATAGTTTTCATTCTAGTATTCAAATGGCACCATATGAATCATTATATGAAAAGATATTTTGTACTCCAATATATTGGGATGAAGTTGGTGAGAGGAAACTTATAGGCCCAAAATGTATTGATGAGACAATAATAAAGGTAAATATTATTCAGGATCGCATCAAATCAGCTCAAAGTATCCAAAAGAGTTATGTATATAGCTGGAGAAATAATTTGGAATTTCAAGTGGGATATCATGTCTTTCTGAAAGTATCACCATGGAAGGGTGTCATAAGGTTTGGTAAGAAAGAGAAACTGAACCCCAGGTACATCAGACCATTTCAAATTCTAGAAATAATTAGAGTTGTAACATACCTATTAGAAATTCCACAAGTCTCTCTAAAGTTCATAATTTGTTTCACATATCATTGTTAAATAAGTACATATCAGACCCAACACATATACTCACCTATGAAGAAATATAACTGGAACCTGATTTTTCTTACTGTGAAAAGGCTATTGAGATTCTTTACACAAGAGAGAAAGTATTGGGAAATTGGATGACTCAACTTGTAAAGGTTCTTTGGAGAAACCATAAAATGGAAGAAGCAATGTGGGAACCTAAGGATGTCATGAAGAAGAAACACACAAATTTGTTTAGATGGAAATATTCTTGAAAATTTCAAGGATGAAATTTCTGGAGGAAATAATATAACACCCCAAGATTTTATGGTATGTATCCTATTAAATAAATTCAATTCATTCAATAGCTTACATTTCACACAAAAATATTTCATATAGTATAAATCATATAAAATCACATAGAGAACACAAAATAAACTTTAAAAATTAATAATTAATGAAATAAGAGGATTTTTCTAGAAATTAAGGAACATATACCAATGAAATAGTAACTTGACCTTTGGAATAGTAATACGACCCCTAGGAAAATTAATTCATCTAATAGAATAGTAAACTCACCTGTGAAATTATAAATAAAATTTAGGCATCTTATAAATTAAAATATGAAATAATTATATCATAGTATAAGTAAATAAATATTTTGAAAATGAAAAATTAAGTATTGGTATTTTTATAAAACATAAATATTTATTTACAATTTTATAATTAATATAATGATTTAAAAGAAAATTTATTTTCATAAAATAGAATCATAAATTAATATTTTTTTCATATGATTATAAGATAATTTTATGAGACCTTAATTAATTTTTCAAAGTGTTATAAAATCATTTATAATTTTAAAATTTGTACTTTTGAGTAAATGGTGATTTTAATTAAAAATTAAATTTATTATATTAATAAAATTATTTTCATAAAATGGAGTTTATTTTTTAATTATAAATATTAAAAAATTATTAGGGTTATTTTTTGATATTTTTCTAAAATAGTTGAATATTTGGTGAATAGTGAAATACGATATTTTATAGTATAAGCTAAATACATGAATTATTGTTCCATAGATGATGTATGACTAACATAAGCCCATAATATAGAATTATCCTTAATTATTTTAATATATTTAGTGATAATGTTCAAACTATTCATATTATTGTTCCAAAATAATAAACAAATGAATAAAATAATTAAAAAACACCTCTCTCCTCCACTATAAATACCACCCCTCACCACCTCTTCTCCTCACACCTCAAAAGCCTTGAATATTGTCTAATTTATGCCCAATACTCTTTCCAATTCTCTCCCCCATCTACATAATCCTTTGGTCTCAATAAAATACCAAAACCCAAGTCCCTTAAGGAGGTTCTCAAGGAGAATAATTAAAGAGGTAAAACCATTAATCCTTACCTTTCATCTTCTTTTATTTTATTTTCTTTTCTTATCCTTCCCTAAAATCCTCTTTAAAAAAATTCATGATAACTATAGTATCTTATATATATATTAATTTTATTATTTTAATGTAAAATCCATTATCAAACCCCTTCCCTTCTCCCATTTATTCTAAGAAATGAAAATATCATTCGTGATGTGTTGATTTCTCGCCATCATGGACAATGCATTTTCATTTTACATTACCACCTTCAAAGCTGGTCATAAAACCATTATTATGGTTAAATAAGATTTTATCATACATATTATATGTTATATAATTTTCTATAACCAGTATATATATACATGATATTAATTGATAAAACAAAACTAATTCATGATTGTTGAAAAACTCCAAAATAATCTAAACAGTTATCATTAATGTTTTATATAATTAATCATCCTCATATCTGGAAACAAAAATGATATATAATACCAGTTAATCTACTTTAAGTTCATTAATAACATATATTTTTAATTCTAGATAACTATTCCCATTTTACATGATCTTTCATATATGTATACAAGTGAACCAATCATGAAAGTTAAGGACACGAACACTCCCAAACGGCAAAATTGAATCTTATAACTCATCAAAACAGGCCAAAAATGAACTTAATAAAATTATAATAAATAAAATAAATTTTTAATGGGTTATGAATTAAATTATTAATGAAACTAATTTCATTATCCAGAACAATAAGTGCAAGTATAGAACACTTTGGAACATAAGGTAAGGGATTCTCCCCAAACCTCCATTTTCATTTGGGTTACTCTTTCTCTCTCTTTACCCCAATGTAATTCTTGTTTCCTTTAATATATTTATTCTAAATTTTTTTATATGTTCCAAACTCATGTATCCAGATCATTTCACCTTTCTTTAATGGGTAAATACATGTTTTATAAGGTTTTTTTCTCAATTTCTTCCAATAAACAAGTCCGATTAAAGGGAACTTCTCAAATTATTACCCATTTTCAAGTACCATTCATAATATATTTTAAGATACCAATATTTTTTTATAATCACTCATTTTATCAATAAAAATTGTTTTTTTCCATTTCTTGTTTTATACAAAAAAAATTATTCCTTTTCTATTTTAAAATATCTTTAGTATTTTCCCTTAAATTTCACTAAAGAGACTCATTTATAAAGTTTCTTATATAATATTTTTACATATTTTCAATTTAGTTGGAATAAATTTATTATGATATATTCCTATTTTCCATTATTAATTTCCAATTATGATTTAAATCCATTATTTCATGAACACCATTATGATATTCCCTTTGGTTATCCTTTATTCACCACTTATTCCTTGTGTGTGGTGCATGTGTATTTGCCTTTCATTTGTTATCATCATTAATTGAATATTTCATTAAATATCCATATTTCATGTTTCATGGATATTATTATTTCCTTACCCATATACCATTTTTACTTATGGTTTTTTTTCTTTGAATGATGTTTTAATTGTGGAAATATTGATTAATTTGTATCCTCCACTCAATACGGATATTTTGATAAGTCATATTGTTCATGAATTGAATATATGTATGAAGAATGATTTAGAATTTCAATTATTGGTGAGGCCTAGTTATAGATATCCCCTCAATGCATCGACAGGTCTCCTGAGACAAAAAAAAATTAGTGACAAACCCTTTATGTTTGTTTCTAAAAAGAATCATATGGGTTTTTAACCATATACTTAAACTATCTTGATGGTATAATGGTTCATGTACTAGATATATGATGTTTAATAAACAATAATTTTATTCAATCAGTATTCAGTTATTAATTTCCATATGGTTTTCACTATGAAAAAATCTATGGATTCATTTTCATTCTCAGTGTATTTATGGCATGTGTTTTTTATATTATTTACCTTTCCATAATGTATTTTCCTTATTAACTTTGCTTTACTTATTATTATTTCATATAAACCTTACTGGGTGTTTGAGCTCATCCTTTTATTTGTTTTTCTTCCCCAAGTTGTGAAGATTAAATATTTGAATAAATGGTAAGAATCTGTTTATTTTCTTTTGTTATGTTCTATGATATAATAAGGGAACCATATATGTATCTAGTTCTTCAATACTACTAAATCAGTTGATGCTTGGTGATGTGATATCTTGTATCTATGCCATTATAATAAAATTACCACTAACTCTAGAATACTGGGGTCAGGGTTGTTAAATTATGTCTTCTTTCAGGTAGATTATAGGATGTGGTGTATTTGATAGAGATCCAGTGTTGTATTTTATGGAAAAGCCTCTTGTGTAGAGTCCTTAGTTCATTCTGGATACATTCAGTAGTCATGGAGATCAGGTATTTGGTTTGGTTCAGAGTAGCAGTAGATCCTTATGTATTTATTTTCTTTTATTTTATTCTATATGTGATTAACCTAGTGGGTGACTAGTGTCTGTATGCTTGTCCTAGAATTTAGATACATCATTCATTCATTATTTTTTTATTTCAATTACTTATTTATTTACATGAACTATGATATTTTTTTGTGTTTATGTGTTGAGTTTATTTCCTCTATTATTTCACTTTTATATAAGGTCATACTCTCCCTAATATATCCTTTTAGGTCATCACTACTATTTGAAATCCTCTATCATATAGGGAGTCATTCTTGAGGCCTTGTTGTGGGCCAGATCGGGTGATAGGTCGGGATGACCTGGTCCGATTTGTTAAAAAATGGTATCATAGGGAGGTTTTTATTTATCTTACTATTTGGGGATTTGGTATATAGGAGATATAGGAATTTTTTAGATCTTGTGATGGATACCGGACTAGTGTTTCATGAACTACTGTTCTGGTAAAAAGTTTAGGTTACCATAGTTGTGGGATTGTTGTTCTTGTTTTTCACTATTATGGTTTTGTGATTTTCACCTTGAGTGATGCTCTTATGTTTGTAGGGTTTCATGATTTATGAGTTTTTTGATCTTTTCTAGATGGAAATATGGATGTGTGTATGTATAATTCTAGGCACATAGGATTCAATTTCATGACTTTGTGTATTTTACTAATGATAGAGGTTCATTTGTTTAAAGTGTCAGAAACTTATTATGTGGTTTTTTTCCTATAAGTACTTAGTGTCATTATGCTCAACTAAATCATGTGTGTCTTTATTCTAAAGATAGTTCATGTGGATCCTTCGGTGAGTTTTTATCTGGTATTGGAGATGCATTCCCTTCATCAAGGGATGTGTGGAATTTCTTATTGGTTGAAGTGGAATTTGGTGTGAACTCTTGTTTTAGGTGGTTTCTTGATAACCGAAAGGATTCCTGAGTGATGTTTTGTTCGATCTTGAGTTTCTTTAAGGTTTTAGTGGACCTAATAAGTCCTATGGTGAGGTAGATTTTTCCTTGGGCTTGTGAGGTGGAGTACTAAGAGTACTCTTGGTTTCTTGGTTTCATGGCTAGTCTGGTTGTGAGGGAAGTTTTTGTTGGATTCCTGGCCTAGTTGGTTTTGGTTTCACTTTGGGTAGCATGGTTAGGAACTTATGGTTTTGGATCGATTCCCGTGTGGAGGTTAGTCATGTGGTGGATCTCTGAATGAGTTAGAAACCTTGTTTAATGAGAGGATTTTCGAGGGTGATCTAGTTTTTTAGGACTAGCCTCCATGAGTAGTATTTATAATTGTATTTCATGCCTGTATTTTAGGGTGTTTTAATATGTTTATTTCTATATTTAATTGATTATTTGTTCTAACTGTTGAAAATTTTGACATTTTTTGTGATTTGTGGTAGGATAATACAGATAATTGGGAAAGGAACAAAAATAGATACATTTAGGATCTAAAAGATAGTTCGCACCATAAGGGAACCGAAGTGGCATGACACTAGATTTTTGGAGCTATAGTGGAACTGTAGAACCTAGATAAGTACATTTACATGTTGTTTATTTCATTACACTATGTGATATCATTAGGAAGCTACCTCCACTCAGGACAAGTCATGAAATATTACAGCTACAAAAATCCATTACATGTCATATATACTATACATGACATCAAATTTAAAGATAGAATAAAATACAAAAAAGTCACAACTAATGTGGATTAAATTTCATGTAAAATTTTCACATCATGGAAGTTTCAGGAAACATAAAAAAATATACGTGAGATTTGAAGAAGGATGAGGGTTTAACCAAAACCCTTATAAAAGACACCCTCGACCACACCTTGGGAGACATATCAGAGGGATCTTGATGAGGGACGTCTGCCAAACCAAGGCGCTCCACTATATAGCCCTACTTCACTATTGATCTATAAATTTTTGTTCATTATTATTTTGAATCCTCTCATGGCTAGCATGAGTGTGTGTTTTCTTTTTGTTGTGAAGTTCATGATGAATGGGGATTGAATATATATGTTATTTTATTTTTTATTTTAATCCATGTTGATATTTCATATTGGTTCTTCAATTTTATCCCTTCCTGGATTCCTTTTTTCATGACCATTATGAGCGGAGATAGAAAGTGGGTTTTATTTCTTTCTCTATTTGAGAATGACCATTGCCTAAGTTGATTGAATGACTTTGTTTAAGGTGATGTCTAGGGATTATATTTCCACCATGACCATTGGGTTTATCTCTAACCTATTATTAAATAAGTTTTTTGGTTACCCATTCATTGCAATATGATGTTCCTGACCATAAGAAAAGGAGAGTTTAGAATAAAGAGCATTTACCATGCCCATTAGAACCTCTAGGACCTGATTCTAATTACTTCATGACTATTAATAAATTATTTCATCTTGTTATCCTATGAACATAGATTCACTTCTTATCAACACCCTTTTTATATTTTCTTCTCCCACATTCTTCACCAATCATATGCTCAGTAGCTTAGATTTAATTTTTTTGAAATTTTAATTAGTTTAGGTATTCATTATTTAATTAACATTTTCTCTAACCCTATCTCTATGGGTTCGACCTCAAGCTTTCAATTCCAATACTTCCATGTAGTTTAGTGGGTTTTTTTTTCATGTTATAAATTTCTAAATTTGGTAACCCTATGGGAATTGAAAACACCCCATAGGATATCAAGTATATCCATTGGGTTTAGTTGTATTATCCTAGGTTCGTTAGGTTGTGGATCATTTGAGCATGAGATCTTGTGAGAGGATTTTTTCGGATCACTCTACCCTAATGAGGAGAGTGGTGGTTGTTGTGGCTTTTTGGGATGAAACCTTGTTGAGAAGGCATGTGCACGCTATTTAGGCACAGTTTTGGTTGGTCTGTGTGAGTTTTCTGATATTTGTTTCTATCCTATGGAATCCTTATGGTTGTGAGTATACCATATGATTTCTTGGGTTGTGGTTCTTAGTTTAAGAGGTTTATTAAGTGTGGGGTTATCAATATTCGTGGGCCAATAAAGGGAGGTGGTTGATGTTCTTTGTTGGAACTCTGGTGTGAGTAGTTTGGCCACGTATTTTCATTGCATTCGGTAGTGAAAGAAGCATGGTCTATATATTCTGGTTCTCAATTGAGGGGTGATGATAAGGATACTCCTATGGCGGGGAGCATCAGATTGGTCATGTTTGAATATCCCTCATGTTGGGAGTGTTGTTGGTGATGTGATACCAGTCAGTAGATGGCTGTGGTAGTGTTGGTATCACTGGTGTTTGAGGTAAATCTTAGTTGATGGTTTACCACCTAGGTTTTTTGGGGGCGAGAAGCATTTATGGTGGGGTGATTATTATGAACTGCATCATGATAGTTTAAGTAAAATAGGGGAAATTTGGATTTTTTTTCTCAGGTGAATTTTGAGGGTAAAATGGTAATTTCTTCTATTAGTAGATCTTGGATAATTTTCCTAACTACTCCCTTGGTACTAGAATTAGGTTTTTACCCTAGGATAGGATTTTTTTTAGAATTATAAGATATTTTAATTTTGTCCAAATATTTAACATTTAATTAATTAAATATTATTTTGCCATGCATGTTCATTTAGTTATATCTTATTTTCAGAGAATTTAATCTAAATTATGACTTATCCATTAGGTCTGTAATGGGGGGTTCCCTAGGTAGGGCATAACATCATGTCAAATGTTGGGTCTGGGTCAGGGCCCCTCTAATCTTATTCTTTTGCTTTTCTTTTTTTCTTTATTTTCTCCTTTTCTTCTTTTTTCTTTTTCCCTCTCCTAGTGTGTCACATACACCCCCTTAGAAATCCCTTCAATCAATATCAAGGATAGAGAGAGGAGAGGGGGATAAGAGGGAGAGAGGGAGAAGGATGTGCCGCCACAGAACCCTGGTTGCACTGGATCATCATGCAGGTGATGCGAAATGTGGACTGGATCTAAGCATGAGTTGTTTTTTCCCAAAGGAAGTCCCTTTTTAATTTTTTTCCCCACAAATCCTCATACAGTAGTTGTTTTAAAGTTTTAATATTTTTTAGGTTTTTGGGGACACCTAAAGGTTTAACCTGGTGGTTTTGAATCGAATCAGGGGGTTTTTTGAGGATTGGAGGGATTTCTATTTGGGAAGTCCCTATCACCTGGCATGTGGTTTGATAAAAACATGCCATGTGTTCTTCCTGTTTAGGGAAGTTGAAGTTTTTATAATTACACGTTGTGTAGTATTACTTGGCCATATGGATTTATACATGGGTTTTTAGAGTTAGGGAAGTACACATCACATACCCAGGGTACACCCTGTGTAGTTGTGCTTGGCCATGTAGACAAGTACATGGGTAGATGGACTTGTGAGACCACATGTTGTGTACATGGAGTGTACTCTATGTAGTGGTACCTGTTCAGGTTTCCATGTACTTGGGTAGACACCCCTTGTGAAAGGGAATGGTCATGTAATATTACACGGGCATATTTTATTCCCATGTACTAATTCACGGGTAGACCCTGGGTGTGCCTTGGCCATGTGGAAGTACATATCCAAGTGCACATTTGAGAGTACACATCGTGAACTCCAAAGTACATGTCATGTACTTTTCCAGCAAAGGTGGATTTGGGTTTCTTTTTTCCCCAAAGTCATAATTTTACTAGTGAGTAGTACATTCTGGGTTTTCTTCCACATAGATTTTAGTGGAGGAATCCTTTCATCATTTAGAGTCCATATGGATTGTGTTTTAGATTGATAGAGTTTTGTGGGAGGATTCCCTTGAGGTTGTGGTTCTAGAATCCTTCTGGGGGTTGGGTTGTGAATTATGAGGCTCATGTGAGGCTATATGCTCATTGATCGGATTATCTTGAGGATTACATGTGAGTTTCCTTTAGGTTATTTGGATATATTACATGGGGTGGAATCGAATGTCTTCTTGGAAAAGATAATGAGTTTGGTTCTTTGAATTTTAATTCCTTTCACCTGATATTAGAACCAATAGGATCCTTTAAGTTGGTTTGACATCATGGGATGTTAGGTATGGCTAGGATTCATTGATCAAAGTTTTGAGATAGTTCTATGGAACCTATCATGAGGAATTATCTTCTGGGTGAGGTGTTTCTTGAGGTTTCCCTTATGGGTGGATATTATGTGGGTTTGAGTTGGGAGTCCATCCATGGTTTCTTCAAGCGGTCTTGACCTATGGTTTGGTTTTAATAGAGGATCTCCTTATAGTTTGTCTTGCCCGAGCTATCATTTATTAGAGGATACCCTTATAGGGTGTCCTATTATGCTAAGGATTTGGTAACCATAGTGGTTTCCCTGTGTTTGGTTAGCCTATGAGATGGATGGTGTTGGTTCAATAGTTTTGGTTAGAGGGTATGGGTGTTAATTAAACCTGTTTCTTGAGTGGTGGATGGAATTTTGAGGCTTTTCTTTTTCAAGACTTATGAGATAGGATACCTTTGGGGTATTATTTTACTAGATCTTTTCCCTAATATTGATTTTTATTCTCTCCTTCACTAGTTGGTTAGTTGTTGTGAGGTGGGGATAGAGAGATAATGGAAGATTTAGACGAGTGTATCTTCCCTAGTATATCTTTTTTCTCTATAAAGGGTTAGTGGATTATGGATGATTTTTTTCTTCTATGGACCAATTTATATGAGTTTTGTGCCTCATTAGGTATCCTAATGATGCACTAAAATTTTCATTATTCCCATCAGGTTATGTAGTAATTTTGAGCATGGTAGCATACCCCTAATGTCAATAGAGTCCCCACTTCCAGTTAATATTATACCATTGGATTCCTAGTTTCTAGTATATAAACTTATTTTTTTGATTCCTAGGGTTTTTAATGTGTATACGTACTTGGTTAGGACCTTGGAGCTCCTATTTGATCAGGAGTACATGCTCGATGTTGTGACTACATGAGCCAGATTTTGTAATTCCTCTGGATGGGTCTAGAGAGAGTTTAGTTTTTCCTATGGGTGTTAGACTAGAACCTAAGGTTTTTTGTTTTACTTTTTTTTATCCCTTTTTGTTTCTTTAATGTTTTTTTATCATTTATGATGGTGTTCATGTTCAAATAAGATGAACATGATGCGTGTTTCATGTACATGTTATGACAGAAGATGTTAGGACTTATGTTGTGGGTGGCATACTTATATTTGTTTCTCAACCCATGTACATGCACCTCAGTGTATGTGTAGACCTTATTTATTATTTCAGGTTGATCACAAGATGAAATGGATTGGGAGGAGGCCCATTGTTTCATGTTCAAGTATATCCACTCATGTGGAGTCTTTAGTTTATGCTAGATCCATTCAATGGTCATGGAGACCGGGTATGTGGTTTATTTCAAAGTAGTGGTAAAGCCTTGTGTGTTTATTTTATTTTATTTTATTTGATATGTATCTGACCCAGTGGGTGACCAGTGTCTGTATTATTGTCCTTGAGTATGTATTCAACATTCATTAATTATTATTTTATTTCCATTACTTGTTTATTTATGCCACTTTTATGTTCATTAATGTTTATATATTGATTTTATTTCCTCAGTTACTACACTCTGGTCTAAGGGAATAGTCTTCCCACTATATCCTTTTAGACCCTCCCCGCTAGTCGGAAACCTTTGGAATATGGGGAGGTGTTCTTGAGGACTTATTTTGGGTCAGATCAGGTGATAGTTCAGGTTAACTCGAGCCAGTTCATGACATTATATGTTAGAACATTATTATTTTATTATGAATTAATGACCTAGTAGGTCTATATTCTTGGATAAGGGTCATTGGGGGCTTCTCAGGTATAATAAGTACTATAGTGGGGAGTTAATAAAAACCATCCCTTTTGGGTTTTTAATTTCATAGGAATTTTTAATTTTTAACTTTAGTGAGGGGTTCATTTTAAGAACCAAAATTCAGATTGAGTTTTAAGCATTTGAACATCTTGAGGAAAATTTTTTAGACATGGTTTGGGTCCCTATGAGATATTTGGGTGATTGAGTGGGAATTGGAGTGAAGAGTGGTGAACTTGTAGTGAAATTTCACTACAAACACACCACCATAGGAAGGACCATGTCATGGTGGACCTCATGGTAGAGGGTAAAATACCCAGGTCAAGGGAATTTTTCATTAGGATAACATTACTCCATTGTGTTCATTTATGGTGGGAATATTTTCATATGGGTGTATCCCTATGGGAAACAAAAAACAAAATTCCCATTTCAAGGGTTATAGAACTTGGAAAACGGTGAGAAAGAGGGGCCTCTAGGTGTTTTGGTGGGATTTTTTTCCCAAGTGAGTGCATGCAAGCATTTTGGAGCATGGAGTTCCTAGGAGCTCTCCCTATTGTAAAAAAGGGTGAAATGACCAATAAGGTAATTTTGATGAGCATGGAAATTTAAGGGTGTCACCTATGACAAATGGATAGGGTGAACACACCATAGTAGAGGCCATGGGGCCTCGGTTGAGGAAATTTTGATCGAGGGAACTTGGTTTTTATGTTGCGGAATCCAAAACACCCAGGGACCAGACATTTTGGGTGATTGTGGTGGCACCATGGGTGGTTAAGACACCTGTGATACCAAAATGGGGTGCCCTGCATCGTGACCTGTGTTTTCTGGGTGTTTAGGGTAAATCATGGGGATCTATATACTATATAGCACCTCACGTAGTGGGTGTGTTCTTCCTATAAAAAACAACAAACAGATATGGGTGAGGTCCTCACCGTGGCCCTGGGCATGTCATGGGTTCTCAAGGGATTCCTGGAGGCACCCCATGGCATGGTGAAAGTCATGGTGCATGTCATGGTAGTCGCCTGAGTGTATAATTTTAATTGTTTTATGACATTTCCCCTCATCAATTATTAGGGGTTTTTCTTCCCACTTTCTCCTCACTCACTCATGATTATGAGCTTAAGGATGGCCCTTGGAGTTCCTTCCTCTCCATCCCTCCTTTTCCTTCAAACCCTCTTCGATTTGGAGTTTATATTTTGGGTTTTCCATAAAAGTTTCAAGATGAACCCATATTCTTCTTCCATTACACTTGTCTTTCTATAACACCCCAAGCTTCTACGGTACGCTTCTCTTTGAATAATACAGTAGCGTGTGTTGTATGCAACTTCGAGTTCTAACACACACCACAACCAATCAAACTAGTCATTATGAATATTAATACCCACTTTTTGAAATTTTATAAATTTTATCTTTCAAAATTGACTTCATTTTTGGATTCGTAATATCGAAATTATCCTAGGGTGAAATTTTGGTATTTTTCTGAAAACTTTCAATTTTTGATAAATAGTGAAAAAAACACTGAGTTATAGTTTAAAACCGAATTTTTATTTAAATAATTATTTATTTTATTTAAATTTAATTAAGGTAAAAATAGATACATAATACCTATATAAGTTCAATGTAATTCATTGGAGTTAGTGTAGAATAATTTTAGATATATAAAAATTTTATGAAACTTTTCACCGTCTTTTACCCACCTCCTAGGAGAATTTGGAAATTCACATAAAAATTAATTTTACTGCTTCTGTGAGTGGAATTTCTAAAATACAAGAGACACAATTAATATCAAGGAGTAAAATGTGGTTCAATAAGATAAAAATAATTTTTGGTGAATAGTAACTTTTTACTTTTATTTACCACGGTTAAAAGTAAATAGGGAAATTAAGGGTAAAAATGATATTAATATTATTCTAACACATGTCCTAATTTTATTGGACAAGTTTATCTCGACCAAAAACAACCTTAGGAATAAAATATTATCATTTAGGTCCACTTGGATTAGATTAGGACATTTATTATTATTTAATTCAAAGAAGAGTTAAAAGAGTTAAAATCAAAGTTTAATAACTAAAAATTTTTTAATATAGGGTTATACATAAGATAAATTCGATTATAAATATTAATTATAAATATAAAAAGATTTCAAACATAATGGTATTTTATTTATAATTTTTAAACACTAAATAATTTAATTTATTTATGACACAATGGTGATGCAGTAATTACCTAATTAATGAAATATTAAAATAATTGATATTATAAATATAAAAATAAATGTAATTTGAGACTTTTTATGAATTACACTAATTTTCTAGGTTAATATGAAATATTATGATTGATTATATAAATTTTTTTCGAATTAATAATGCTGTTATAAATTTATGAAAAACAAAATACCCAATAGTGTCAAAATTGACATAAATGAGTTTTTAAAACAAATATTATATTATTAATTGATATTATATTCCTAAAAATCTAAGGTTCAGTCAAAGGACTTATATCATGATAGGTATATCATTAATGGACCACTTGGGGGTCGCTTGGAAGTTTATAGTAAGTTTATTAACTATATAATATAAAAATACAAAGTGACATGGTAAATGTCAAACTAATTAACTAAGAGTTAAAACTAAAGGATAAGGTTACTATAATGACCCAAAACTATTTAAAATCTATTGTTTGAAAGTATTTCAACCCATAACTACCTTAAAATTTAAATAATATAATTTTTAGCCATTAGAAACCGAATATGAATTTATTATAAAATAATATTTCTAGCTTTTCTAAAGGTGCCCCTCACCCCTCTTATAAAAGGGCACTCCCCCTTCTCACTAATTCACACATTAAAAGCCTTTTGGATCGGCCAAACCCTACCCAAATATTCTCTAAACTTCCCCCAATTCTACCTAGAGGCCTTATTTTGATTATAAAGCCAACATAAGGATCCCTTTTGATCAAATCAAAAGGAAGAACCCGAAGAAGAGGTAATGTTTTCACAACCCTCTTTCAAGTTCCTTTCTTCTTCAACTTCTTCTTTCTTTGTTATTTCCATTATAAAATAATAACTCCAGTATATTCTATATACTGTGATGTTATTATAAATATGGTACAACCATATTCATTATTCTATCCATCCTTTGAATGACATGTCACCATACGTGCGTACGTACGGCTTGCCGTCTCCACGTCGTGGTGTAATTGTTATTCAATATATTATTATATGGATGGGTATAATAATGATGTTTAATTCATGTAAATAATAAATATAACATTATAATGATTCTTTATATATGATATACCATCCAATTATATATTATTTTAATATCAAAATAATGATATTGTCGCTCATGCGTACGTACGGACTACTGTCTCCACGAACGCGATGAGATTCATTCCACGTCATATCCATTCAAGTATAATTATAATTTGATGATTAAAAATAATGTTTAAGGACTTGATATCATTCTGGATATGAATAATATACATCCCATCCATAACAAATATGGCTCACATAACAAAGAATATAAAGAAATATGAATCCGTTAACACCCGAAACGACGATAATACTAAAATATTATTAATAAATCATTATTAGAAGATCATATATGATATAATAATTATGTATATGGTTCTTATATAATTTAATAACAATGTTTTAACTATTATACAAGATGTTAAAATACCATCGACTAAGGAAACGTACAAGATAAGGGTTTATTTCACAATCTCTTCATTATCCGAGGTTGTTTATACGTTATTATCTACTGGGACCTCTTTATCATCCACATCCATGTTCCTTAAAAATGTATTCCAAAACATTTTTACTATTTACTAGAAAATGGGCTAAAGTCATTTATACCCTTTTTTGACTTTTATAAAATGGTTTGAAATGAATCTTTTCGTCGTTTTCCAAACAAGGTCCTTTTTAACCTTTTCAACAAAATTAAGGTAAGAATGTTCTTTTAACTTATACAGCAGGTGCGGATATTTTCCACCATTGTAAAATCGTCTAATATTCCCTTATAAGATTGTAAGAGTATTTTCAAATTAAATGTTTTATTTTATAATTATGTGAATTTTAAATGATTTCAAAAAAAAGATATTTCTCTCAAATAGTTTTGATTTCATCTATGTCAACATCCTTTGATGGATTTTAAGCTTATTTGAAGTTGATTTATTATGATACAAAACTTCCATATTGTATTGAATGTTTTGTGATGTGTTTTAATGTGGATGTGTTATTTTTATACCATTCCTGGTTTATGGAGAAAGTATTGACATTTAGTATTCTAGTTTTAATATGAATGTTTATGTTATGTTTAAACCTATTCATATGAGGAATGCATTGGACTTAATAAGTGATGGGTGGAGCCCGCTATAGCTCCTCGATGCATTGGTAGATCTCATGAGACAAACTAGTGTCTTGGCATAAGGCCTTGACAAAATCTTATTTGTAGTCTTGGCATGAGGCTTTGGCTATGTGGTTATGATAGTCTGGCATTATGCATTCCATCATTATGAAAGTGGTTATTGATATTGCATCTGATTATTCAACTAGTAGAATATCCATGTGAATAAGTAAATAGAATTATTTCATTTTATCTTTTCCATATTATGTTGAAGTTAAAGTTTAAAAGTATTTTGTTTTATTTATACATTGCCTTAAATGTTTATGCTTATTTATGAAAGTTTCTGCTATATTGTTATCCTTACGGAGCATCTAAGCTCACCCCTTTCAATGTTTTATTTTTCCCAAGATGTGAAGAAGTAATTTATGAATGACCTGCAGGGATAGTATAAGGGGATATGAAGACAAGATGTTGTAGTAGTAGTTTTCACATTATGATGTAATGTAAACTTTATGAATGTATCTAGTTATTCCAAGGATACTAAACTAATCGGTCTTTCGAGACTTGATCTTTTGTGATCATGCCAATATTATGTAATAATGCATCGACTCTGGGTAACTGGGATCGGGGAATTACAGTTGGTATCAGAGAAAGTTTAGTACAAACCTTGGAAGCTAGATTTAGATAAACTCTGATTAGAGCACATAGACCTAAGATGGAATTTGAGGATTAATATAGAAGAAATTCCTAGAATTTTGGTATTGTAGAGATTTTGTGAGTTTTATGAGCAATACATCCCAGTCTGGATACGAGAAGGTAGAGGTGGTTCTAGCACAGATGTACCTAGGGGTAAAACTCAAAAACACCGCTTTGAGCTAGACTCGAATGGGAACTGGTGCACGACAACAGGCCTTGCTGCACTCTTGGTTACGACACTCCTGGGGGATATGCTTAGGATAACTCTCATTTTATTTAAAAACCATTATGAAGGGTTTATGAGTATATAATTCTTTAAAGAAAACATTTTTATGATTATGGATTATATCCATAAATAGTTCAATTTATGTTAAGTGTTTTACAAGTATGGAATTATGTATTTTGATTCATAAACTGATCTAGTTTATTCCATTGTTTAGAAATGGTGCCTAGTGGAAGAAATGGAAATTGTATCAATGAACGCACTTCATGTAGGGATTTCCCTCCTACACAAGATAATTATATTGGAGCTGGTGATGCAACCGGTGCTGATCAGCTAATCACCATACTGGGACAACTCAGTCAGGTTATGAATAATAATCTTACCCGTATGGAGCACACTGATCCACAGCGTGGAGGATCAATGTTAGATCAATTCATGAGGTAACAACCACCAACATTCAATGGGAGTACAAATCCCTTAGTAGCTGAGCAATGGATAAATTCCCTAGAGAAAATATTTCAGGATTTGGGGAGAAGTGAAAGGGAAAAGGTTATCATGGCAGTTTACCGCCTCACTAGAGATGCTGATCAATGGTGTTCCTTGATTAAAAACACAAAGGATGAAGAGGAAGTATCAAATATAGAATAGAGGGAGTTCAAAGAACTTTTCTTAGAAAAATACTTTCCTCGTGAACATTGAGTAGATATGGAAAGGCAATTTCTGAGTCTGAGACAAAAGGAGGATGAGAATGTCACAAAGTATGAGGCTAACTTTACAGGGTTAGAAAGTTATGCTAGAGATTATATACGTAAACCAAGAAGTAATATTGATCATTTATTTGATGGGTTAAAACTGTTTATCCTTCAAGAATTAGTCTCAAAAACCTTCTCGTTGTACGAAGATATTGTCTCATGTGCTATCAAGACAGAAAAAGAATTCTCTAAGTCTTATGACTTTAAAGCAAAGTAGGAGAAGAAGAGGTCTTATGATCACTCTGGGAATGGAAATAAAGGGAATAAGGGAAAAGTTTAATATCCCTCCTACGGTAAATGTGGGAAGAAACACCCTGGTACTTTCTTAAAAGGAATGGGAGTTTGTTACAAGTACGGCGAAAAAGGCCACCAAGATCGTGATTGCAAGGGGAAGAAGGAAGCTATTGATGTCCAATGCTACAATTGCAGGGAGATGGGACATTATGAAAATGAATGTCCTAAGCATCAGGGGAACTTACCTCAGAAAAGACCAAGGGATCAAGGACAATATTATGCTATCACTACTGCTAAGGTAGAAGCTCCGAAAGACGTGGTGGTAGGTAATTTAATGGTTTCCTCAAGTTTAGTAAATGCATTATTTGATTCTGGATCATCACATTGTTTCATATATTCCTAGTTTTCTAAGAAAATTAGATATTTCCAATTTGATTTAAAAATGGAGTTTTCAGTTAAAACTCCTAAGGGAAGTATCATTGCTACAAATTTTTGTGGGTCTGTTCCCATTAGAGCACATAAATGTTCTTTATCTGCTGATCTCATCATCATACCCATGATTGAATTTGATATATTCCTCAGTATGGATTGGCTTTCAGACCATGATGCAAAAATTTATTGTAAGAAGAAGGAGGTTACTATTTTTTATGATGATGATAAGGAACACCTTATCTTTAGAGTGAAATCATCACCACCTAATTCTTACCTAGATCCACCCCCAGTAGCTCAACTAAATTCAATTATTGGGGAGGAAGAGAATGAAATGACTGTGGGTGAGGAAAGGAATGTTCAAATAGTGGATGTACATATTGTGAAAGAATATGTAGATGTGTTTCTAGAAGATTTACCTAGACATCCTCCAGAACGATAAGTTGAGTTTTCTATTGATTTAATTCCTAGTTCAAGGCCTATATCGAAGACCCCTTATAAAATGGCTACTATGGAATTAGTTGAACTAAAGAAACAACTAGAGGAATTGAGTAATAAGGGATTTATTCACCCTAGTTTTTCTCCATGGGGAGCCCCTATCCTTTTTGTTAATAAGAAAGATGGATCTATGAGGTTATGTATTGACTACAGGGAAATCAATGCTATAACAATAAAGAATAAGTATCTCATACCTCGCATTGATGATTTATTTGACCAACTGCATGGAGATCAATACTTTTTAAAGATTGAAATTCGATCTAGATACCATCAGTTGTGTGTGAAGAAGGAAGAAATTCCGAAGATAGCATTTAGAACCAGGTACGGGCATTACGAGTTTACAGTAATGCCTTTTGGGCTGACTAATGCACCCTATGTGTTCATGGATCTAATGAACAGAGTTTTCAAGGAATATCTTGATGAATTTGTAGTGGTATTTATTGATGACATCTTGGTATACTCCAAAATCTATGAAGATCATGAAAGTCACTTGTGCATTATATTGAAGTCTCTGAGAAGACATGAATTATATGGGAAGTTTAGCAAGTGTTAATTTTGGCTTCAATAGATTTATTTTCTTGTCCATATTGTATCTAAGGATGGAAACTCTATTGATCCTTCTAAGACCAAGGAAATCCAATAATGGCCTGCACCGATGAGTATAACTGAGGTACATAGTTTTATTGGTTTAGCAGGTTATTATTGACATTTCATCCAGAATTTTTCCCGGTTGGCTAACCCATTAACAAAGCTCACACGTAAAGGGGTTAAATTTGTTTGGACAAAATAGTGTGAAGAATGTTTTGAAGAACTGAAGAGAAGATTAGTCGATTCTTCTATATTGACTCTACCATCGGGGAATGATGGGTTTGTTATTTATAGTGATGCATTGAAGAAAGGACTTTGTTGTGTCCTTATGCAGAATGATAGGGTTATTTCCTATGCATCATGATAGTTGAAAATTCATTAGAAAAACTATCCTACTCATGATCTCGAGTTAGCAGCTGTGATATTTTCTTTGAAGATATGGAGAAACTACCTCTATGGTGAAAAATGTGAGATTTATACTGATCACAAGAGTTTGAAGTATATTTTCTCACAAAAATAACTCAACATGAGGAAAAGGATATGGCTTGAATTACTCAAGGATTATTATTGCACGATACACTACCACCCGGGGAAGGAAAATAAGGTGGCAGATGCTTTGAGTAGAAAAGATCATGGAGTTTTGAACAATATGAGAATTAAAAGGGATCCAATTTTCATGGATCTAGTGAAGATGGACATGGGAATAACCATTGAAGGTGAAACATCAATGATTTTTCAAATGGTTGCCAAACAATCTTTACTATAAAGGATTAAGAGTTCTCAGAACAATGATGAAGAATTTCAAATGAAGATTAAAGCTGTGAATGATGGGATATTGAATGAATTTGTGTATGAAGATGGAATTTTTAAAATTTGGGAAGAGACTTTGTGTTCCCGATATACCTGATCTAAAAAGGGAATTGTTGGATGATGATCATAGTTCCAATTTCTCTATACACCTTGGAAGCACCAAAATGTATATATATTTGAAGGAACATTTTTGGTGGGACAACATGAAGTGGGAGATTGTTGATTTTGTGTCAAGAGGTTTGATTTGTCAACAAGTGAAAGCATGAAGGCAACAGCCTGGAGGAGTCATGCAACCTCTTCCCATACCTGAGTGGAAATGGGATAATATCACTATGGAATTTTTCATGGGACTACCAAACACTCCTAGAAGGAATGATGCAATATGGGTCATTGTTGATCATCTTACCAAGTCAGCACATTTTCTTGCTATAAGAGAAGATTTACCACTTGAACGTCTAGAAAGACTATATATTAATGAAGTTGTGAGACTTCATGGAGTACCCATATCGATTTTTTCTAACCATGATCCACATTTCACATCAAGATTCTGGAAAAGTCTTCAGAAAGCACTGGATACTGAACTTCATTTGAGCACTGCCTACCACCCTCAAACAGATGGATAATCTGAACGGACTATTCAAACCTTATAAGACATGTTGAGATCATGCTCACTTGACTTTCAGGGTATGTGGGATCAATATTTACCTCTAGTAGAATTTTCCTATAATAATATCTTTCATTCAAGTATTCAGATGGCACCATATGAAGCGTTATATAGAAAGAGATGTCGCAAACCAACCTGTTGGGACAATGTTGGTGAAAGAAAACTCTTAGGCCCAGAACTGGTGGAGGAAACGATGGAAAAGGTGAAGGTAATCCAAAACCACATCAAAGAAGCTCAAAGTAGGCAGAAGAGCTATGCTGATAACTGAAGGAAGGATTTGGAATATCAGGTAGGAGATCATGTTTTTTTGAAGGTGTCTCCAGGGAAAGGTGTTATACGTTTTGGTAAGAAGGTTAAATTGAGTCCCAGGTACATTGGACCTTTCGAAATTCTAGAACGAATTGGGGTTGTAGCTTACCGTTTTTCAATGCCACCAAGTCTCTCCAAAGTTCACGATGTGTTCCACGTATCACTGTTGAGGAAATACATGCCTGACCCAACGCATGTACTCACCTATGAGGAATTAGAACTGGAACCCAATCTGTCTTATTGCGAAGAGCCCTTCAGGATTCTTGATACGAGAGAACAAGTACTGAGAAACCAGACGACTCGTCTGGTAAAAGTTTTGTGGAGAAACCATAAAATGGAAGAGGCAACGTGGGAACCTGAGGAACTCATAATGAAAAACCACCCAAGTATTTTCACGCGGTAGTATTCTAGAAATTTTGAGGACGAAGTTATTTTAAGGAGGGTAGTATGTAACACCCCAAGCTTCCATGGTACGCTTCTCTTTGAATAATATAGTAGCGTGTGTTGTACGCAACTTCGAGTTCTAACACACACCACAACCAATCAAACTAGTCGTTACGAATATTAATACCCACATTTTGAAATTTTATAAATTTTATATTTTAAAATGGACTTCATTTTTGGATTCGTAATATCGAAATTTTCCTGGGGTGAAATTTTGGTATTTTTCTGAAAACTTTCAATTTTTGATGAATAGTGAAAAAAAACACTGAGTTAAAGTTTAAAACCGAATTTTTATTTAAATAATTATTTATTTTATTTAAATTTAATTAAGGTAAAAATATATACATAATACCTATATAATTTCAATTTAATTCATTGGATTTAGTTTAGAATAATTTTAGATATATAAACATTTTATGGAACTTTTCACCGTCTTTTACCCACCTCCTAGGAGAATTTGGAAATTCACATAAAACTTAATTTTACTGCTTCTGTGAGTGGAATTTTGAAAATCCTATAGACAAGGTTAATATCAAGGAGTAAAATTTGGTTCAATAAGATAAAAATAAGTTTTGTTGAATAGAAACTTTTTACTTTTATTTACCCTGGTTAAAAGTAAATAGGGTAATTAAGGGTAAAAATGATATTAATATTACCCTAACACATGTCCTAATTCTATTGGACAAGTGTATATTGACCAAAAAAACTTAGGAATAAAATATTATCATTTAGGTCCACTTGGATTAGATTAGGAAATTTATTATTATTTAATTCAAAGAAGAGTTAAAAGAGTTAAAATCAAATTTTAATAACTAAAACATTTTTAATATAGGGTTATACATAAGATAAGTTTGATTATAAATATTAATTATAAAGATAAAAATATTTCCAACATAATGGTATTTTATTTATAATTTTTAGACACTAAATAATTTAATTTATTTATGACACAATGGTGATGCAGTAATTACCTAATTAAAGAAATATTAAAATAATTGATATTATAAATATCCAAATAAATGTAATTTGAGACTTTTTATGAATTAAACTAATTTTATAGGTTAATATGACATATTAGTATTGGTTATATAAATTTTTTTTGAAATAATAATGTTGTTATGAATTTATCAAAAACAAAATACCCAATAGTGTCAAAATTGACATAAATGAGTTTATAAAACAAATATTATATTATTAATTGATATTCTATTCCTAAAAATCTAAGGTTCGGACAAATGACTTATATCATGATATTTTTATCATTAATGTACCACTTTGGGGGTCTCTTGGAAGTTTATAGTAAGTCTATTAAATATATAATATAAAAATACAAAGGGACATGGTAAATGTCAAACTAATTAACTAAGAGTTAAAACTAAAAGATAAGGTTAATATAATGACCCAAACCTGTCTAAAATCTATTGGTTGAAAGGATTTTGACCCATCCCCACCTTAACATTTAAATAATCCACTTTTGATCCATTATAAATAGAATATGTATTTATTATAAAATAATATTTCTAGCTTTTCCAAAGGTGCCCCTCACCCCTCTTATAAAAGGGCACTCCACCTTATCACTAATTCACACATTCAAAGACTTTTGGATCGGCCAAAACATGCCCAAATATTCTCTCAACTTCCCCCAATTCAAACTAGAGTCCTTATTTTGATCATAAAGCCAACATAAGGAGCCCTTTTGATCAAATAAAAAGGAAGAACCCGAAGAAGAGGTAATGTTTTCCCCACCCTCTTTCAAGTTCCTTTCTTCTTCAACTTCTTCTTTATTTGTTATTTACATTATAAAATAATAACTCCGGTATCTTCTATATAATGTGATTTTATTATAAATATGGTACAACCATATTTAGTATTCTATCCATCCTTTTAATGACATGTCACCATACGTGTGTATGTACGGCTTACCGTCTCCACATCGTGGTGTAATTGTTATTCAATATATTATTATTTGGATGGGTATAATAATGATGTGTAATTCATGTAAATAATAAATATAACATGATAATGATTATTTATATATGATATAACATCCAATTATATATTATTTTAATATCAAAATAATGATGTTGTCACTCGTGCGTACGCACGGACTACCGTCTCCACGAACGCGATGAGATTCATTCCCCATCGTATCCATTCAAGTCTAATTCTCATTTGATGATTAAAAATAATGTTTAAGGACTTTATATCATTCTATATATTAATAATATATATCCCATCCATAAAAAATATGGCTCACATAACAAAGAATATAAAGAAAGACGAATCCGTTAACACCCGAAACGATGATAATACTAAAATATTATTAAGAAAGCATTATTAGAAGATAATATATGATATAATAATTATGTATATTGTTATTGTATAATTTAATAACAATTTTTTAACTATTATACAGAAGTTTAACATACCATCGACTAAGGAAACGTACAAGGTAAGGGTTTATTTTACAATCTCTTCATTATCCGAGGTTGTTTATATGTGATTATCTACTGGGACCTCTTTATCATCCACATCCATGTTCCTTAAAAATGTATTCCAAAACATTTTTACTATTTACTAGAAAATTGGTTAAAGTCATTTATACCCTTTTTTGACTTTTATAAAATGGTTTGAAAGGAATATTTTCGTCGTTTTCCAAACAAGGTCCTTTTTAACCTTTTCGACAAAATTAAGGTAAGAATGTTTTTTTAACTTATAAGGCAGGTGTGGCTATTTTCCACCATTGTAAAATTGTAGAATCTTCCCTTACAAGATTATAAGAATATTTTCAAAGTAAATTTTTTATTTTATAATTATTCGAATTTTAAATGATTTTAAAAAAAGGGATATTTCTCTCAAATAGTTTTGATTTCATCTATGTCAACATCCTTTGATGGATTTTAAGCTTATTTAAAGTTGATTTATTATGATAAAAAACTTCCATATTGTATTGAAGGTTTTGTGATATGTTTTAATGTGGATGTGTTATTTTTATACCATTCATGGTTTGTGGAGAAAGTATTGACATTTCGTATGCTAGTTTTAATACGAATGTTTATGTTATGTTTAAACTTGTTCATATGAGGAATGTATTGGACTTAATAAGTGATGGGTGGAGCCCGCTATAGCTCCTCTATGGATCGTTAGGTCTCATGAGAAAAACTAGTATCTTGGCACAAGGCCTTGAAAAAATCTTATTTGTAGTCTTGGCACGAGGCCTTGGCTATGTGGTTATGATAGTCTGGAATTATGCATTCCATCATTATGAAAGTGGTTATTGATATTTCATGTGATTATTAGACTAGTAGAATATCCATGTGAATAATTAAATGGAATTATTTCATTTTATATTTTCCATATTATACTGAAGTTCAAGTTTAAAAGGCTTTTGTTTTAGTTATACATTTCCTTAAATGTTTATGCTTATTTCTAAAAGTTCCCGCTATATTGTTATCCTTACTGAGCATCTGATCTCACCCCTTTCAATGTTTTATTTTTCCCAGGATGTGAAGAAGTAATTTATGAATGACGTGCATGGATAGTATGAGGGGATATGAAGACAAGATGTTGTTGTAGTAGTTTTCACTTTATGATTTAATGTAAACTTTATGAATGTATCTAGTTATTCCAAGGCTACTAAACTAATCGGTCTTTCGATACTTGATCTTTTGTGATCATGCCAATATTATATAATAATGCACCGACTCTGGGTAACTGGGGTCAGGGCATTACAATTTCTCACTGATTTGGTTGACCTGGCTTAGTGTTTTGGTGATTATTTCCATCAAATCATAGAGGAAATCATCCAAGATGATGGAGATTTTGCTTTATGTTGGTAAAGGGGATCCTGATATGAAAAATTCATGGAATTACATTGAAGGTACATCACTGTATTGTTTTATTCATGATTTTTTATTAAATTAAAAAAAAAATATTGGTTTAATCGATGTTGGTTGTTAGGGATTTAACCCAAGAGGTTTTCGAGAGTACTCCATGGACCTTCCACTGGTGGTTGGTCACAGTTTTTGGTGAAATGAGGTCACTCAGTGAGTTATTTAGTAATTAGACCTAATCATTTAATTTTTAAAATTGATTGTAAGTTGTTAATTAATTATAAATTGATTGTGATTGATTAATTTGGATTTTATGGCATGAGTTATGACCTAGAGATGTGATTCAAGGCTTGGAAAATATTAGGAGACGGTCAATCTTGATTAAAAAGAAATGGAATGAATGAGGTAGGTGATCCCTCTATTTTTCCATTGGGTATTATTCATTTTATTTAGGCAGTGTGTGAAACATGATCTCACCACTGAGGGCTATTGACCTATTCAAATTATAAAAATTGTTTGATTAAAATACAATGCCTATGAATGAAATAAATAAAATTCCAAGGTCACATTGGTTGGATGTCTCAGATGCCAATGGTCAATAGTATAAATGTAATTGTATGTCTTAAGACACATGAACCCTAGAGGGTTATGACTGGGATGAGTGGAAAATATGGGGCCTAGTGTAGGTACCCTTAGACCCTCCTCATAGAGGAGAGTGATGGATTGGGAACAGTTATCACAAGTATGCTATGATATGACCTTGAGATGTTTTAGAGTTGTTGGGATAGCTGAGATGATCATGGGGTGAGTAGTCCCCCCCCCTGCTCTAATATGTGATTGTCTGGGTGGGTAAACCTATTGGAGATTAACAGATAGGTTGGATTTTAATAATGACCTAGGGTGGAAAGGGAAGGGAATGGGCTTGAGGCCATATTCCTTTTGTGGCATTCTTATGAGGCCAATGAGGTCATGATATGACTATGGAAATGATGAGAGACTTTATTCCATCTAAGTTAGAAGTGTTTCCCTACATGATGAGATTTAAATAAAGGAACCCATGTAGGTTATTTGTATTATGTTGTAACCTAGGTGACCTCAGTGGGTGCCCTGGTGAGGTTTTGAACCCAAGAGGGTGCATGTGGGTAATGTGTAGTGATGATGTTGGGTGTCACTTTAGAACCTGGTTCGAGTGCATGATCTTGATATGGATATACCAAGGATAATAATTTGTTTTCTTAAGATACCGACCATTATTATGTGTGACTATTTTGGGAGAATGTACAACATGTGTTATGATTATATGAGGTTTTATGGGAGTGACTCACTACCCTTGATACTTTAAATGGAATTATTAGGTGGATACATTAGATTCATACATTTGGTCCAAATGGAATGTTTTGGGCTAGTCTCCTAGGATTTGGTCATTGAGCATGATATTATTGGATGACTAGGACATTCTCTTGGGATCCTATTGTTGATACTGATACTATATGAATGCCTTGGAAAATCCCCATCGATTCATCCTTTAGGTCTATATGGAATTCCCAAGACACTAAGATTCAACATCTGGGTATATGATTTCCCATGATACTATTGAATTGCCTAGGAATTACTCCAAGGAATCGGCCATGGTCCTGATACTACTAGATTTCCTAGGAATTTCACCTAGGAATCGGTGCTTTCACCTAGTATTATATGTCCATTGGGCTCGATATTGGATGGAACGGTTCTATGACATGCTCAGAGACACTATGAAACTGACTAAAGCTGGTGTAGTCAATCTTGGGTATCATCTTAAAACCCAAAGATTGATGATGTTTATTTATTTATGATTCAGAACTATATTTATTTATTCATCTAAGCATGTTACATGTACATACACTACATTTACTGGTTATATACAAAACCATATTGATGGTACTCTACTGAGTTATACTCACACCCTTCTCAGTCTACCATGACACTTTTGTACCGGAGAAGATCTTCACTGATAACATGTTCATGTTGAGAAGAGGCCCAAAATTTTATCATTCAACTTGATAGCTTGGAAAGATTTGGGGGAGGGATGAGGTATAGATTAGGAATAAAAGTAAATCCTTGTAATTTTATTTCATTTATTTGTATTTATGATTATCCCGGTGGACGATCAATGTTGTATGATAGAATAACTATGAGTTTATATGACTGTTTTCTTATACATTTCATTTGATATAGCATAATATGTTTTATTGATTCTATATACTCTACTTATTTTTTTAATGTCTCCACCAGGGATCCACCTAACCGGAGCCCTGAGCTGGTGGGTCACATGGCCTTAATCCCACCTCACTATATGCTAGAGGCTTCAAACTAGAAGTGAGGGTGTAGGGTGGTACAATGGGTAGACTATACCCACATATCATAGTGGAAAAATAGAAACAAATATAATAATAAACTAAATAAGTGTAAATAAACAAAATTAATAATGATAATAAAAATCCAAAAGGTTGATTCATATACAATGATGACATGTCATACTGATATAAAAAAAGGGAAACAAGGTACATGTATATACATCATACTATACAAAAATAAAAAAAAAGGTCAAAAAGATTACTCCACTAGCATCATGAGCATATGCTCAGTCCTCTGCTCCCATAATCCAAGCTATAAGTATAATAGAGCAAATATTTATAACAGGGTGCTTTCCCTTATCCATACCTATAGACATGAAGTCTACTTGGGTACCAAGGGAAGCCCGAGTAAGGTGTGAGATAAACTAATTAGGCCACCACCAATGGTGTCTAGAAATAATCCAGCTAACGTACATAGAATAACAGTGTGTGGGTATAAATGAATAATAAGTAATGATGAAAAATAAATACTATCCAACTCAGGTTTCTATAGGACACTTGGCTATCTTTACCTACATTAGAAAAGTTTGGTGTACGTATGATCAGTAACCATACATATAGTAATAATGTGTGTATATATATATTTATATACTGTATACATATATATGCACTAAGTACGTGAGGACATAAGTAGGCATATACACAGATACCAGGTGCTAGCTGGACCCAGGGTGTAACTCGGGCATCCATAAATAGTCTAATGATCCTAAGGCTTCAAAAAGGGTACAATCCCATAATATCATGTGAATGAAAGAAATATTTCACATCACTAGATATGGAAGGGTGATTCATAATTCCTAACACCTAAAGCAAAGGAACATGGAATTCCATTCTCATCATCCTGATAAAAGTATCATGGCATGAGACGTCATGCCCAGCACCTGATGTAAGGGAGATTGAAACATCATTCTCAAAAAAATTCTTGTCCATCATCAAATGTCCAATCTATATAGTCTAATAAGGATAATAATATTGAGGTATTACCTCTTAAGCATTATGGTAACACCCCGATAATTCTAAAAGAGTAACTTATATTTGATAGCGTGTATGACATGCAACACCAAGCGCATAAGAGAATATAATATCCTGAGTATTTATAATATATATAATATTTTAAATAAATTCAATATATTTTATAGCTTGAAATTCATGAGACACTTAGTTTGTATATGTCACATGCTACAATGAGTTTCTTTAATATCTTCCATTACACATAAGATCAAGTTTTACCAAACAATAATATATTATTAAAATATTATAATTTAATATAATAAGATATAAAATATTCATTATGAATTGTATTAACTAACCTATGAAAATATATGGTTTAAAAAACTAATTCATTGGTTACAAATTAATTATAAATGAATACAAGAACCAATTGAATGTAAAAAAGAATAATTTTAAGGAAACTATTTTTATGCTCACAAAGCTATTTTACCCTAATAAATTAAATTAATTACAATTACTGAGTTATATTAACGTAATATATATATTATATATTCAAATTAAATTTTTTTATGTTCATCCAATATATTTTATAATCATAAAATAATAACAAATCCAATTTTACGCATAAAATACTATATTTTTTTAAGGCACTTTTACCACCTTTTAAAGGAGAGCCTATTTTAAATACAAATTTTGGAACTTTTATAGGTTATATATTTCAAAATAAAAATCATATTTAAAATTTAAACATAAAAATTATGTTAGGGATATTTTTTTGTAATTTTTCTGTGAAATTTTATTTTTTAAGGAATAGTGAAAAATATTGGATTTTAGTTCAAAACTATTTTTCTTATAATTTATTTATAAGTTTAAATTAAATTTTAAATTTTTTTTAAAGTTTAATTACATAAAAAATATATTAATTAATTCAATTTAGTTCATTTTAATTAATTTCACTTTGAAATTTACTAGAAAAACATAGAAAACTTTTGGAAGTTTTTTACTTTAAAAACCTGCATTGTTCTCCCATCTACAAGATTAAATTTAAATGAATTTTTGTCACTTATGTGATTGGAATTTGAAAAAATTGATTCCATGTTTGGAATCAGAATAATTTCTAATTTCTAATAATTTCAACTTAGTTTTTGAACCAAAATATTAGTGAAAGTAATTAAAATTAATTACAAGGATTAAGGTAAAATTAAGTTTATTAAGGGACTAAAAATTAATCTTAGGGGCCCAAATGACCTAGAAAATTGTCCAAAATATATTTTATAGACATATTTAGACCATATACCCAATTTTATAAAAATTTTACCATTATGTGAACCACTTGCAATGTGAAAAATATGTATGTAATTCCTTTGTTAAAATATTACAAGAGTGCCACTCCTCCTCCAATATAAAAAAGCCTCCTCTCCTACCAATTCCTCAAAAATCTCAAGACACTTTGACTTTAAAAATATCTGCACAAATATATACTCAAAATCCCTCTCCTCATCCTAGAATCCTCCCATTTTTCAAAAATAAATCCAAGGAATCCCTTTGGTTCAAACCAAAAGGAGTTACCCGATTAAGAGGTGACATATTTCCTTAAACTCTTTAGTTTTATTTTCATTATCCACCCTCTAAAATATTATTATTATAGGATTATATAAAAAAAAGTATCATAAATATACTAGGATTATTTTTTGCTAATTTTTCTATCTAAACTCACACAAACTTCCATCTAATGGGTAACAAACATATTGTTTATGTGTATGGAAAACTACCGCCTCACAAAACAATGATTGTTCGTTTTCCTTTACCACCTTCCATGGTTGGTAATTATGAAGAACACTCTATTAATATATGTTATATATTATATTTATAATTTATTTATACTTATGTAATTATTTTATAACACATATATTTATGCACTCTATTTTGGGTGAATATGATAACACCATTTGTGGAAGTGTGGACTACCGCCTCCTAAAAGTGATGTGATCCGTTTACATGATACACGGAATGTATAGATGATGGAATTAATTAAAAATATATGATATATAAAGAATATATATTATAGTCATAACATAATTACCTTTCTGTAAATATAATATATATCATTTTATTTATTACCTTTTCACGCACTTAAAAAGTGATAACGTCATTCGTGGACATGTGGATTGTCGCCTCCTCAACATGATGTGATTCATTTTACCTCACAAGAATTATATATATAAGTATATATGATTAAATAATTTTTTATTTATGATATAATTATCATTATATAAATATATAATTCTACTTTCCTTCTTTTCATAATGATCATTGAAAAATGATAATGTTACTCATGTGTACGTACAGTATACCATCTCCATGATTGTAACCTTGACTCATTTTTTGTAACCATATTTATTGATTATTCTTTAAAGTATAATTGATATATAAATATGATAATTATTTCATTATTATTATTCTGTAGATGTTATATAATGACCCCTTCGACCATAGTTTATCTACCAAAGTTTTTTTTGACACATAAAATGAATTTAGTCAAAACACCCGACCTAAACTTAATTGATTAAGTAGTTGTATACAATATGGTAATAAGTGGAATAAAAGTTATGATAAACTTGAAAAGGTTATAAATCAATTAAATAATTAACATAAGTTTTTTATTCATGAATATAAATACATATGAGACAAATCAAATACAAGGTAAGGGATTTCATCTCAATTTACATTCCATTGTGACTTATTTGTTGTTATTCACATAGTTTCTTTTATATAGTATATATAATGCCATTTGAAATTTTATATCATGAGAATATTTATTCAAATGATATTATAATTTTCATTTAATTTTATTCCTCCATGGATATTATGATTAAAATGTTTCAAAGTGGTATTGGATGCATAGTAATGTTTAAAGATTATTCTCCTCAAGAACATTTTTAATGATTATATTTGTAGTCTCACTTTTTTTATTGTTATATTTCTATTGAAATAATAAAATTATTATTATGAACATAATTTTTTATATATGTTGTAAATACTACTAATTTGTCATGTAATATCATGATTCAATCATTATTCAAGATATTTTTAGTTTGCATTTGAATTATTTCATCTAAGAGGATTTGAGTTAAAATTTCCAACTAGAAAATAATTTCATAACCCAATTTCTTTTCATTAGGTTATATTAGTTTATAATTGCTATTAATATTCTATGATCATTTATATAATTAATTTGAATATCTATTGATGTATTTACTCTTCTATATGTATATTTTCATTTGATACACGTAATCTAGTCATTGATTGATTCTCACTCCAGCATTATAATCTTTTCAGGGGTTTACTTTAAAATCTCATTTTGTTCAGGACTGTTTACACTTAAATATCCATCAGAGGAAATTATTTGATCACTATCTCATAAAACCTTTAATTTTATTCTCCTATGTTTATTAATGAAATTTATTAAGTAATATTACCATATTTCCACTCTTTGGTACTTAGAATTTTTATAAAAAGTTTTTAAGAAAACCCAACTCCATTTATCTCTTTAGCCGTAGAACCTATTTTCTTCTAAAAACCCTATGTTATAATAAGTTTTTCAAAAAAATAACATGATTTATTGAAGAAATTTTTACCCCTTTTTTCTTTTACTAATGTTTTTAAAGGAATATTCTTGTCACTTTCCAAACAAGTAATTTTTTTAAACTTTTTTACCATGAAAATAGAATGTTATTTTTACCTCATATGGTAAGTACGGATTTAATCACCATAATTTATTTGAAGTTTCATTTTCATTTTTAAAAGGTTACTTTTAAAATAATTTTTTTTCAAAAGTGATTTTCAAAGAAATTTTTTTTCAAAAGTTTTTCCAAAACAAAGGATATTTTCTTAAAGAATGTTTTAAAAATATCTTTTTATTTTTATTCATTGATGAAAACAACCCTTTATTTTACTCTACTTGGGGTATATTTTATTGATACCATCCTTATTCTTCTTCTATATGTTTTATGATTGATTTTTTCCAAGTATAGAATTCACATTCACTTCATTGATTTATTTATTAGTCCCCTTGAAATATTCAATCTCTTATGATCATTGAACATTGAATTTCCCCTAAATTATCCATTTCATTTATCATGTATATTACTATTTCCTAAACTATATAAAATTTTATATATAGTGTTTACTTTGATAGTTATTTGATTATTTAGGGAAATATTGATAACTTCTTATTATTTATTAAATACAAATATTTGATAAGGCATATTATTTATTTTGGTTATTTGATATGAGGAATTATTTAGACTGGTAATAATGGGTGGAGGTCAAACTTTATATTGCTTCTTGATGCATCAATAAGTTCTCATGAGACAAATATGTTGCACAAATTAAATAGGTTTCTATCTATAGTCTTAAACTGCCAATTGAAAGGTCTTGACATTATAGGTTTCTGTGTGCCTTAGACATTACTTCAAATAATTAATCATTTCCCTAATTTAAATTAATTTATTATATATCCATGATATTTTGCATCAACATATATATGGATGAATTTAATTTTTAGTTCATTTATTAAATGGCATGTGTTTCATCTTCTTACCTTTCCATATATATTTTTCCTTATCTATTTATTTGAATGTCATGTGTTTTCATTTACCTTTCCTTATTTCTTATTCACTTCTTTTTTACCCTATTGATTACGTAACATGTGTGTTGAGTTATTTAACTTGTCATATTTATTTATTCCTATTGATTCATTATTTATTTTGTTATAATTTACCCTTACTAGGCATTTGATCTCACCCTTATTATGTTTCTTTTCCCTAAGAACTCAAGAAGTGTACTAAGAAATATATGAAAGGATGTGCTAGATAGAATAAATTTTTCCATTAATTTTTTTTAGAAAAAAATTATGCTATAATTAGTGTATTAATTTTCAATACAATACTCATTTATGTATCTGGTTTACTAAAACTACTAAACTCTCAGTCCTTTGGGATTTGATTCTTTATAATCATGCCAATGTAATTGATAGCAGACATTGTCTCCAGGCCTTTTGGGGTTTGGTCGCTATAGTTGGTATCAAAGAAAGTTTAGTAGCAACCTTGTGAACTATATTTAAGAAAATATATATTATAGAACATAACCCTAAGGTATAATTTTAGGATTAGTGTAGAATAACACCCTATAATTTTGGTAAAGTGTAGATTTTATGGGATTTCTAGAAATAAATCCCTATCTGGATACTGTAAGTGGATGTGGTCTGGGAACAGATATAGCTAAGAGTAAAAACTATGAAAAGGTGTGTCAGGATTGACTCAGCATAACCCAGTACATGACAACGGGCCTTACTAGACACCTGGTTTGACACAACTAGGGGATATTCTTAGTATAATTCACATTTTCTTTACAAACCATTATAAAATATTTTTACAATGAATAACCTAGGTAAAACATAATTTTTTTAGATTAAAGATATGATGTCATGATTTATAAATCCTATAAATGATATTATGGATAAACCCTAGACCAAGGAAGGACCTATGTGGAAATAAATGGATGAAGTATTTATGTATTAGTGTTGTACTGAAATCCTTTGTTGAAATTTAATTTAGTGATTAAACTTATTTAAAATATTTTTATCATATTTATTTTTTAAATTATATTAATATGGTTTTAGAAAATGACAACCTATAATCTGGGTGATAATAAATAAAATTCAGTAAGGCCACAGGACTTGAACCCATGATCAAAGGTCGATAAGGGTTTCATGCCAACTACTGACCTACATAATATCCTATTTAATAAGTCATTGTTTTTAGTTGAAATTTTTTATGAATAAATATTAATGATGAACCATTAATGTGCCTTTTTAGTTTTAGAGATTAATTTTTTAACCATATTGACTTTGGAGAATAGTTAGAGACAAATATTTGGACTTTTCACTCCTTTATTGGACTTGAGATTCTTTATAAATGTATTTTAGTGCTTCAGACATAAAAATTAATTTTTGAATGAATTTTAAAATTGATTGAAACAAAACCAATTTTTTAAATTATGTTTATATAAATATATAAGGTAATTATACATATGCAGTAAAAAAATTCCTCAACATTAGGAAAAGAATCTTTAAACAAAAAAAAATTCCTAATATCTTAATTTTTATTAAACCAGTAGCCTTCTAAATCATCATAGATTTATGTCTTTAAGGCCCTCACATTTTTATTTATTATTTAATTGTTTGTGATTGATGACCTCAATCATTGCCAATAAATATTTATGACTTTTCTCCAAGTACGTATCTACACTTTCCACTAATGATCTCCAACTTAGAGACCTAGTTATAAGTTAGTACATGTGAACTTTGTAATTATAATTATCTATTTTCAAGAGAATTTTTTAGGAACACTTATTATGATGTGGTATTTTTAATATACGAAATATCAAATAATCTGTCACCAAGATAGAGTTTAAATTGTGAGGATGAAATTTATTTAAGGTGGGGAGAATGTAACACCCTAAAAATTCTAAGAGTAACTTGTATTTGATAGCGTGTATGACACGAAACACCAAGCACATAAGGGAATATAATATCCTGAGTATCTATAATATATTTTCTATTTTAAATAAATTCAATATATTTTATATCTTTTGATGTACATGACACTAATTTAGCATACATTGCACGCCATAACGATTTTCTTCAATAGCTTTCATTACATGTAAGACCAAGTTTTACCAAATAATAATATATTTTTAAATATTATTACTTAATATAATAAGATATAAAGTATCTGTTATAAATATTATTAACTAAATTATAAAAATATATGGTTTACAACACTAATTCATTGGTTACAAATTAATTAGAAATGAATATAAGAACCAAATGAATATAAAAAATTATTTTAATAGAAAATTATTTTTCTCACAAAGCTGTTTTACCCTAATAAATTAAATTAATTACACTTAGTGAGTTATATTAATTTAATATAAATATTATATATTCAAGTTAATATTTTTTATGTTCAACCAATAGATTTTATAAGTATATGATAAGAACAAACTCAATTTTATGCATAAAATACTATATTTTTATTAAGTAACTTTTTCCACCTTTTAATGGAGAACCTATTTTAAATACAATTTTTAAAACTTTTATAGGTTATATATTTCAAAATAAACTTCATCTTTTAAATAAAAACATAAAAATTAGGTTAGGGTGATTTTTTTAATTTTTTTGTGAATTTTTATTTTTTTAATGAATAGTATAAAATATTGAATTTTATTTCAAAACTACTTTTTCTTATAATTTATTTATAAAGTTAAATTATATTTTAAATTGGTTTAAAAGTTTAATTATAAAAAAAATTATCAATTAATTCAATTTTGGCAATTAGAATTAATATCTCTTTGAAATTAACTATAAAAACATAATAAACTTTTGGATATTTTTTACTTTAAAAACCCGCATCGTCGTCCCGTCTGTGAGATTAAATTTAAATTAATTTCTACCAATTATGTGATTGAAATTTGGAAAAATAAATTCCATATTTATAATAATAATAATTTATAATTTATAATTAGGTCAACTTATTTTTTACCCAAAAGATTAGTGAAAGTATTTAAAATTAATTACAATGATTAAGGTAAAATTAAGCTTATTAAGGGACTAAACATTAATATTAAGAAAAAAATGACCTAGAAACTTGACCAAAATACATTTTATGGCCATATTTATACTATATAATCCCTTTTCTATAAATTTAATCATTATTAGATTCACTTTCAATGTGAAAAATGTGCATGGAATTCCTTTCTCAAAATATTACAAGAGTTCCACTTCTCCTCCACTGTAAAAAGGCCTCCTATCCTCCCACTTCCTCACATATATAAAACCACTTTGGATAAAACAATATCTATCAAAATATATCCTCAAAATCCCTACACTCATCCTATAATACTATCCTTTTTCAAAAATAAATCCCAAGAATCCGGTTCAAACCAAAAAGAGTTACCTGATTAAGAGGTAACATCTTTCCTTAAGCTCTTTAATTTTATTTCCATTATACATGAAATAAAATAATCTTATTCCATGATTATATAACAAAAAAAATATACTAAATATACTAGGATGTTTTTATACGAAGTTTTTTTATCTAAAATCACACACACATCCATCTAATGGTTAACGAACATATTGTTTATGTGTACGGTGAACTACCGCCTCACGAAACGATGATTGTTCATTTTCCTTTACCACCTTCCATGGTTGGGAATTATGATAGACACTATGTTTATATATTTTATATATTATATTTATAATGTATTTATACTTATTTAATTCTTTTATAACACATATATTTATGCACTTTATTTTGTGGGAATACAATAACATCGTTTGTGGAAGTGTGGACTACCGCCTCCTAAAAGCTATGTGATTCATTCACAAGATACATGGAATGTATAAATGATGAATTTAATTAAACATATGTGACATAGAAATGATATATATGATATTCATGAAATAATTAACCTTCTATAAATATAATATATATCATTTTCTTTATTACCCTTTCACACACTTAAAAAGTGATAACGTTGTTCATGGATGTGTGGACCACCGCCTCCTCAACATGATGTGATTCATTTTTCCTCACAATAATTATATATATAAGTATATATTAATAAATAATATTGTTTTTATTATATAATTATAATTCTGAAAATATATAATGCTACTTACCTTCTTTCCATAATGATCATTAAAAAATGAGAATGTTACTCATGTATACGTATGACCAACTATCTCCATGATTGTAACATTGACTCATTTTTCATAACCATATTTAATGATTGTTTTTAAAATTATAATTGATGTATAAATATTATAATTATGTCATTATTATTATTCTTTATATGTTATATAATGACCCCTTTGACCATATTTGACCTACCAATGTTATTTTTGACACATAAATTGAATTTGGTTAAAACACCCAACATAAACTTAATTGGTTAAGTAGTTGTATACTACATAGTAATAAATGAAATAAAAGTTATGATAAAACTAAAAAAAATCTCAAGTAATTAAATAATTAACATATTATTGTTATTCAAGAATATAAATACACATGATACAAATAGAACGCAAGGTAAGGTACTTCGTCTCAATTTACATTCCATTGAGACTTATTTTTTGTTATGCACCTAGTTTCTTTTATATAGTGTATATAATTACATTTGAAATATTATATAATGAACCACTTTATTACCATGATATTATAAGTTTCATTTAATGTTATTAATCCATGTATATTATTATTCAAATGTTTCTAAGTGGCATGAGAAATTTTGGAATGTTTAAAGATTATTCTACTTGAGAGCATTTTTAATGATTATCTTTGTAATCTCACTTTATTTTTTTACTGTTAACATTATCTTGAAATAATAAATTTATTTTTGTTTACCTAATTTCCTATATATGGTTTACATACTACCACTTTTTCATATGATATCATTATTCAATCATTCTTCATGATATTTTTAGTTTCAATTTGAATTATTTCATCTAAGGGGATTTGAGTTAAAAGTTACCAAGTGGAAAATAATTTCATAACCTAATTTATTTCAATGAGGTTATATTACTTCCTCATTATCTTTAATATTTTATGATCATGTTTATAATTAATTTTACTATCTATTTATGTATTTCCTATTCTATATGTGTATTTTCAAGTGATACACATAATCTACCCATTGATTGATTCTCACTATAACATTATAATTTTTTCTAGGGTTTAATTTAAAATCTCATTTTGTTTGGGATTTTTTACACTTAAATTTCAATAAGAGGAAATTATTTGGTCACTATATAATAAACCCTTTAATTTTATTCTCCTCTAGTTATTCATGACCTTTATTAAGTAATAATACCATTTTTCTACTCTTTAGTACTAATGATGTTTTTAAAAAAACTCGACTTCGTTTCTCTCTTTAGTTAGAGAACCTATTTTCTTCTAAAAACCCCATTTTATTAAAAGGTTTTCAAAAAAAATTAACATGATTTAGTAAATAAATTTTTACCCTTTCTTTTTACCAATGTTTTCAAAGGAATCTTCTTATCTCTTTCGGAACAAGGAATTTTTCTAACCTTTTTACTGTGTAAAAGGAATGTTCTTCTTACCTTGTATGAAAAGTACAGATTTTCTCACCGTCATTTCTTTGAAGTTTTATTTGCATGTTAAAAAGGTGTAAGAACCCAATTCTTATTTTTGAGGTATGGGTTTCTTCTTTTCTCCATTCTTTAAGTGTTTTTGAGAAAATATGGAAAATGGGAAAAAATACTTTTTTTGGAAAGTACACACCGTGTACTTTTCCACACACCGTGTACTTCTGGCCATGTGGAATGAGTACACAGGGCGTGTGCCCATGCCGGCGATGACGGGTATAGGAACCGAATACACACCGTGTATTGGTCCTTTACACGCCATGTAGTTAGTTGGCAGGCGAATAGTAAGGCGGTGGCCAGCTGTGTGACAGTACACGCCATGTGCTTGTGAAGACACGCTGTGTAGTCATGTCGGCAGGTGAACAGTGTCGCGCTGGCAGGAGGCCACCAGAGGAACAGTTTAAAAAATGGGAAGTACACGCCGTGTACCCGGAATTACATGCCATGTACTTTGTTTTTTTCATTTAAAATGGGCAGTAGCCTCCCCTGTTCATAGGGAAGGCTTAGAACTAGAGGAAGAAGCATGTGGGGATGGCCAAACCTTTGAGGATCCGTTGATCACAAACCAAGAATTCATTTCCACCTCGGACGATCTTGTTGGAACCACACGGGTAAGCCCTCCGCTCTCTTTAAGTCGTTCTTACCAATTCTTTCCTGAGGGAAATTTATTTACGTTTGAATGGGTTTTATTCTTCGTCAGATCTACGTCGTTCTTGGGAATTTCTGGAATCGACGTTCACGTATATTGATCGTTGGCGTTTAAGGTAGGTGGCTTGGTGTTTATTTTTCCAACTGTTGTGTGTTTTGTGTATTTTAGTGCCACGAACCCATGTTGTGGTGTCGTGTGGCTGAGGTCGTGGCTATTTTAATACCTAGAATTGTATAGGTGATTAAATAAAGTTGTAAAAATGTTGTTTGGGATCAGTGCTTCGATCCAGGACCACCCCGGGGGTGCGTTCCTCTGTTTAGCCATTTGGCCAGGATACCTGAGGGTATGCCATGTTTAAATTATGCATTACTTTCCTTGAGAGGAATTGTATATGAATTGCATGTTTATATGTTGGGCATGGACCAATTACCTGTTTAGCCTGAGAGAAGCATTGTGATTAGCCTGTGGGCACTGCACTACTTAGCCTTTGGGAAAATTCTTCCGTGCCTGTGGGCAGTTGATTTTATGCCTGTGGGCAACACTTCTTATGCCTGTGGGCAATATTCGTGTGCCTATGGGAAAATTCCTATGTTTGGATTTCTCTTTACCTGGGGGTAGGAGTTTACGTGTCTGAGGACATTGGTTGTTTTCTTAGAATATTCAATGCGGTGATATTTTAAATTAAATGAATAAATGGATATTAAAATGGTAATATAACTGATTAAGTTAGTTACTTTCAGTACTGCTTACTTTATTGCATTTACTACTACACATTGTTGTTGCATGATTTCATAGTTGGGCACGGGCCTTTGGTGGGTGCCTATTGAGAATTTATTTCTCACATCCTGTTTGGGTCATGCTTTTCGGCCTAAACAGATTATGTTTCTACAGGTATAGATAAGGTCAAGGGTCCCTATAAAGGTACTCAATTACTGCTGGGGTGTAGGAGAGCATAGGACCGAGCATTGGCTCGGGATGCCGCTGGCTATTCTGTTTTGCTTTTCTGTACTTGTACTTCATTTTTTATGTATTGAATACAGAGTAACATGTTCTGGCTATTTTATAGAATAGTGAAATGCTTCATATTCATATATATATGACTGCTGGTTTCCCTTTTTGTTATCAATTATCCATTTCAATTATATATATACTATTAGTGCTTCCGATGTTGTATGTTTTTTTTATTTCATTCCGCTGCATTTCACTTTGACAAATGAGGGCATGGTTTTCCCACTATCAGACCTGGGCCCTTGCTGCTATTCGGCACCCTCTGGCATTTGGGGAAATGCACTTGAGGTCATGTGGCGAACCGAGTTTGGGGCACCCGTTGAGTGGAACCCGGAACCGGGACGTTACAAAGTGGTATCAGAGGAGTTCTTTTCTTTGAATTACTATTTGGAGTTGTAGTCAGGGATAGGACAAACGGTAGTTGGTAATAAGCTCTTCCCGGGCGTAGCTAACTCGTATATAGGGAAAATCCAATTTACCTCGTGTTGCAATTTTACTGATTTTACAAATTTTATAGTTGATTTGTTTTCACCGTTGGGTGACGCACTTGTGATTGTGCTGGTTATATTTTATCTATGGGTTCTATTTAGTTGCAACCCGATGATATGAGGGTATGACATCTCATGCATCATTTAGGCACATGCTAGAAATCACATGTCATGCATAGTTCCATGACATGTAGGTGCATTAGAAATTGCATGTTGTTGTGATAGTTATTGTACTAGAAAATCATGCTGTTGTGATAGCTGCTTTGATAAATATCTGCTATGTAATGCGGTATTATTGTGTGAGCCTGTTTATAGAATGGACGCCAAACTTTGGTTTTTGGGGAGTATGGGCCCCCATTTACTCGAATTTGGTGGATCATTGACTTTTTATTTTATTATAACACAGATAAGATGTCAAACTTTGATTCGTGGGGAGTATGGGCCCTCACGGGTGGAAATTTGACACTTAGGTGTTGTTTTTCAGTATTTTCTGGGTTTTTAGGAAGTTTCTGAGGCATACTATCTAGAAACCCAGTATACACTCTGTGTAGTACTTAAACACGTCGTGTATGGCCTTCTGTTCGGGAAGAAAAACTGAACTTTTTGGGTACACGCTGTGTACCCAGAGTACACACCGTGTAGTCTCTTACCGTATCACAAACCGTGTTGTTGGCGACACGGGGAAGGGAAGAGCTTGGGGAGAACACACCGTGTAGCTTCTATACACACCGTGTAGTCGCTTCTCATGTCACAAACCATGTGGGCAGTGACACGGGGTAGGGAAAGGCTTGGGGAAAACACGTCGTCTACATGATGGACACGCCGTGTAGTGTTGACCCGGAGTCCGGCCGTGTAACTAACAACACAGGTTGGTGAACTATTTTCTTGAACACGTTGTGTCAATGATGGACACGCCGTGTAGTGTGACCTAGGGACTCAGCCGTGTAACTAACAACACGGGTCGGTGTCACCTCTCCTTGAACACGTCGTGTACCTGTGGGACACGTCGTGTAGTCTTGTCTGAGGACAGACCGTGTGGACTTAGCCGAGTGGCTGGGAAACAGGGTGGAGTACACACCGTGTGTGGGTGTAACACGCTGTGTAGTGTCAAGCCGAGTAGTCGGCCGTGTCACAGATGACACGGGTAGTTGGAAAAATTTCACCATACACACCGTGTAGTTTTTGTTCAACAGGAGTCGTGTGGCTTACCCGTATAGAAGGACCCGGAAAGGGAGGGGAAGTCAAGTACACGCCGGTTAGTCATTATACACGCTATGTAGTCATGTTTTTTAAATCTTGAAATTCCTTATTCCTCTTGTTCCCTTTGTGGTTTCTTCATTTTCAGTCCTGTTAATCTTGAGTCAAAGGCGTGTTTTTGACCTTGTAGTGTCATGTTGCCTAGAAGACCACGCGTTGTTCTCCAGGAGAGCGGCAATGAGTATACTCCAGAGATGGTGGGACATGGGCTACCAATTGATCCTCCAGCAGAGCCAGATGCGGCACCAGCCATTATACTGGACGCAGGCGCAGAGGCGCAGTTCCGTGAGGTCTTTATGCGGTTCATGAAGACCTTTCAAGGAGCACTACAGGCTGCCACATCTATGGATGAGCTTACTCGTATCTTCTAGCAGTAGCATCCGCCGAATTTTTCAGGGGATGGCGGACCACAGGCTGCGGAGTCTTGGATGGGGTCTATGCAGACTATTTTTGAGCATCTTGAGACGCCTCCAGGGCGGAGGGTCAAGCTCGCGACGTATATGCTGCGTGATTCCGCCAAGAGGTGGTGGGATGTTACCACCCAGACAGAGCATCACAGGGACATGGCGTGGGAAGGTTTTTAGGCATTATTCTATGACTTCTTCTTTCTGGGGACGCTGAGGGCAGATAGAGCTCGAGAGTTCATGAATCTGCAGTAGGACGCTATGTCGGTGATGGACTATTCTTCCCTCTTTACCGAGCTTCAGCATTTTTCACCCGTTCTGGTGGGCGATGAGACGCTGAGGTCCAGAAGCTTCGAGGATGGTCTTCGTTATGGAATCCGAGCACTGGTGAATGTTTTCAGTTTGCCTATTGTACATGCTATTGTGAACCAGGCACTGATTACAGAGAGGAACCTGCGGGAATCTAGTGGTGTGGGCCAGGGCGGTTCAGCACCAGTTACTGGTACTATTTCTGCTGGAAAGAAGAAGAGATAGATGGAATTCTCTCAGGGTGGCAGTACCAGTCACACGAATGCTTCAGGTGGATAGGTCATGTGATACCAGTGTGGTAGAGAGGGGCACAAGAGGCCACAGTGTCCACGATACCCAGTGGAGTGTTGAGATTGCGGTAGGATGGGTCATCTACAATTCTTTTGCAGGGCATTTCCACCGATGGCTAGTGAGAGGGGTTATGTGCAGACTCCTCATGCGGGAGCAGGACCAGAATCTTCTTACCAGTCGGGGAACTGGAATACGTCAGGGAATGCAGGCAGAGATGGTGGTCATGGCCATGGTAGCCAGACACCAGGATTTCAGAGGCAGTAGGGAAGGATAGCTTAGGGTAGCCAGGCTGTGTCGTAGGGCCGCAGCACTGGGCAGGCATATGTAGTGCAGCAGACCCAGCAGGAGCAGGATTCCGGACCTTCTATAGTCATAGGTACTATTCTAGTAGCTTCTGTCTTATCTTCAGTTCTTTTTTATACGGGTGCTACACATAGTTTCATATTTGTACCCGTTGTGGAGATCCTTGGGATCTGTGTTTATACTTATTCTACTATCATGATGCTAGACACTCCGTTGGGAACTAGAAAGGCTAGTGTGTGTCAGTGTAAGGAGTTCCCCCTTGAGGTTGGTGGGTGTCACTTTCTTTGGGACCTCTATGTCTTAGAGATGACAGCTTATGACGTCATTCTCGGGATGGACTGGTTGGTTCCCTTTCGATCCTTTGTAGACTGCTATCATCGCAGGGTGTGTTTCACGTCACCATAGGGCAGAGAGTTTCTATACAAGGGCGAATGGGATGTTTAGGCGAGTCGAGATGGACCAGAACATCGTGGGTGAGGTGGAGTCACATCCCAGATTGCGAGTCTATATCTAGACGACCAGGGGACTTGTCAGACAGATTTCCCTCCAGTGGTTGATCATTTCAGGGATGTATTCTCGGACGACTTTTCAGGTCTACCTCCGGAGAGAGAGGTGGATTTATCTATTGAACTTGTGCCAGGAGTAGCACTGGTGTCCATTCCTCCTTATAGGATGGCTACGCCTGAGTTGCAGGAGCTCAAGAGGCAGTTAGAGGAGTTATAGGTGAAGGGTTTCATCTAACCCGGTACTTCTCTGTGGGTTTCTTCGGTCCTTTTTGCGAAGAAGGTGGATGGTACCCTCAAGCTCTGTGTGGATTATCGGAAGTTGAACCAGTTGACGGTTAAGAACCACTATCCCTTTCCAAGGATTGATGATATTTTTGATCAACTTTGTGGAGCACGAGTGATCTCAAAGATTAACTTGAGGTATGGATATCATCAGTTGCGCGTTAGACCATCAGATATACCTCTCACAGCTTTCAGGAGCAGGTATGGCCTATACGAGTATACGGTTATGCCGTTCGGACTCACGAATGCGCCAGTGGTTTTCATTGCTCTGATGAATCGCGTGTTCCATCCTTATCTGGACTCTTTTGTGGTATTATTCATAGATTACATCTTGGTGTACTCTCACACTCGACATGACCATGCCAACCATCTTGAGATCGTATTGAGTACACTGAGAGAGCATCAGCTATATGCTAAGCTCTCAAAGTGCCACTTTTGGATGGACCAGATTCACTTCCTGGGTCATATCATCTCAGGGGAAGGAGTTTCAGTAGACCCAGAGAAGGTGAGAGCAGTAGTTTCTTGGGAGCATCCTAAGAACGTGTTTGTGATACGGAGTTTCTTAGGGCTGGTTGGTTACTACAGACATTTCATTCAGGACTTCTCCCGCTTAGCGGCACTGTTGAAAGGTCTGACTAAGAAGGGTGTGAAGTTTATTTGGACTGAAGCTTGTGAGACATCCTTTCAGGATCTCAAAGGAAGGTTGGCATCAGCACCAATCCTAATAATCCCAGAGTAGGGGAAGAGCTATACAGTTTACTATGATGCATCAGGTATTGGGATAGGAGCTGTATTGATGCAGGGCGATCGAGTCGTTGTGTACGGGTCTCAGCAGTTGAGGCCACATGAGAGGAATTACCCGACGCATGATCTTGATTTGGCTGCAGTTGTTCATGTGTTATGCTGTTGGAGGAATTATCTATTAGGAGAACGTTTTGTGGTTTTTACCGACCACAAAATTCTCAAGTATATCTTTACTCAGTGTGACTTGAATCTGAGGTAGTGAAGGTGGGTTGAATACCTATAGTCCTTCGACTTTGAGCTTGCCTATACACCTAGTAAAGGTAATGCAGTAGCTGATGCACTGAGCAGGAAGACTCAGATACAGGCAGTGCAGGAATCCAGTGGTGAGTGGCAGCTTATGGCTTTGTTCTCTGAGATGCATCTGAAGGTGCACGACAGTCAGGGGCAGACCTATCTTTCATCTTTAGTTGTGACCTATACCCTCCTGGATAGAGTGAGGATGAGATAGCTATATGAATCAAAAGGCCTCGTTCTACGGGAGTCGGTGGCAAGTGAGGACCCTCCTCCTGGTTAGACGGTAGGCGATGAGGAAGTTCTGCATTTCCATGGACGAGTGTGGGTTCCAGGGGATATATACGAGGAGCTGATACGGGAGTTTCATGCTTCATCTTGGGCAGTTCATCCCGGGGTTACCAAGATGTACCGTGACTTGAGATGTCAGTACTGGTGGTCGGGCATGAAGAGAGATGTAGCTGGTTTTGTTACGAGGTGTTCCACCTGTCAGCAGGTGAAGGCAGAGCATCAGAGGCTAGCCGGAATATTACAACAGTTACCCATCCCGGAGTGGAAATTGGATGATGTCACGATAGACTTAGTGATTGGGTTTCCGAGGTCACCTCGAGGCAATGATGTCGTGTGGGTTGTTTTGGATAGACTCACGAAGGTAGCTTAATTTTTGCTGATCAAGGGGACCTTTGGGGTTGACGAGCTCGGAAAGTTGTATATCCAAGAGATCATACGTCTTCATGGGGTCCCTCGTTCTATCATTTCAGATAGGGACACTTGTTTTAAATCTCGTTTCTGGCAGAGTTTTCAGAGGGAACTGGGTACACAGGTGCTTTTGAGTACAACTTACCACCCTCAGACCGATGGCCAGTCAGAGCGTATGATACAGGTGTTTGAGGACATGCTGCGTGCATGTGTCCTAGACTTTTGAGGCTCTTGGGAGAAGCATATACCCCTATTCAAGTTTGCCTATAACAATAGTTTCCAGGCAACTATCGAGATGAAGCCTTTCGAGGCATTATATGGTAGGCCATGCTGATCACCCTTGTGCTGGTTAGAGGCAGGTGAGGCAGCTTTATTGGGACCACATCTCATGCAGGAGACTTCTGAACAGGTCCAGTTGATTCAGAAGCGAATGGTTACCGGACAGTCTCGTCAGAAGTCTTATGCTGATCGCCGCAGATGACCTTTGGAGTTCGTGGTCGGGGATCATGTTTTCTTGAGTGTTTCACTGAGGCTGGGACACAAGCAGATCAGAAGACAGGGTAAACTTTCATCAAGGTATGTGGGGCAATTTGAGATTTTGGAGAGATTTGGGCCGGTTGCTTATCGGTTGAAGTTACCTCAGAGGTACCGGGCCATGCATGATGTCTTCCATGTATCTCAATTGCACCACTATCATTCGGACCCGTCTCACACCTTTCAGCTAGAGAAAGTTGAGCTTCAGATGGATGTGTCCTTTGAGGAGCATCTGATTCGCATCGTTGATAGGAGCACGAAGGTTCTCTGAGGCCGGTCAGTTCCTCTCGTATGGGTGCTATGGCAGCATGGCCGAGTGTAGGATGAAACCTGGGAGCGGGAGACCGACGTACATTCTCAATGGCCAGAGTTATTCTTAGCTATATCTTCCCCACCCTTATAAGATAAATTCGGGGACGAATTTCTTTAAGGGGGGAAGTTTGTAAGAACCCGGTTCTTATTTTTCAGGTATGGGTTTCTTCTTTTCTCCTTTCCTTAAGTGTTTTTGAGAAAATATGGAAAATGGGAAAAAATCCTTTTTTTGGAAAGTACACGTCGTGTACTTTTCCACACGCCGTGTACTTCTGGCCGTGTGTAATGATTACATAGGGCATGTGCCCATGCTGGAAATGAAGGGTGTAGGAACCGACTACACGCCGTGTAGTGGTCCTTTACACACTGTGTAGTCAGTCGGCAGGTGAATAGTAAGGTGGTGTCCATTTGTGCGACAGCACATGCCGTGTGCTCATGAAGACATGCCATATAGTCATGTCGGTAGGTGAACAGTGTCGCACTGGCGGGAAGCCACCAGAGGAAAATTTTAAAAAATGGGAAGTACACGCCGTGTACCCGAAAGTACACACCGTGTACTTTTTTTTCGTTTAAAATGGGCAGTAGCCTCCCCTATTCACAGGGAAGGCTTAGAACTGAAGGAAGGAGCAGAAGGGGATGAACAAAACTTTGAGGATCCATCGATTGCAAACCGGGAATCCATTTCTGCCTCGGACAATCTCGTTGGAACCGCACGGGTAAGCCCTCCGCACTCCTTAAGTCGTTCTTACCAATTCTTTCCCGAGGGAAAGTTATTTATGTTTGAATGGGTTTTCTTATTCATCAGATCTATGTCGTTCTTGGGTGTTTCTGGAATCTAATTTCACGTATATTGATCATTGGCGTTTAAGGTAGGTGGATTGGTGTTTATTTTTCCAACTGCTATGTGTTTTGTGTATTATAGTGCCACGAACCCATGTTGGGGTGTCATGTTGCTAAGTCTGTGGCTATTTTAATACCTGGAATTGTATAGGTGATTAAATAAAGTTGTAAAACTATTGTTTGGTATCAGTTCTTGTATCCAGGACCACCCCAGGGGTGCGTTCCTCTGTTTAGCCGTTTGGATAGGATACCCGAGGGTATGCCATGTTTAAATTATGCATTACTTTTCCTTGAGAGGAATTGTATGTGAATTGCATGTTTATATGTTGGGCATGGCCCGGTTACCTGTTTATCCAGAGGGCAGCATTGTGATTATCCTGTGGCCACTGTACTACTTAGCCTGTGGGAAACTTCTTCAGTGCCTGTGGGCAGTTGATTTTATGCCTATGGGCGACACTTCTTACGGCTATGGGAAATATCTATGTGCCTGTAGGCAAATTCATGTGTTTGGATTTCTCTTTACCTGAGGGTAGGAGTTTATGTGTCTGAGAACATTGGTTGTTTTCTTAGAATATTCACTACGGTGATATTTTAAATTAAATTAATAAATGGATATTAAAATGGAAATATAACTGGTTAAGTTAGTTACTTTCAGTACTGCTTACTTTATTGCATTTACTACTACACACTGTTGTTTCATGCTTTCACAGTTGGGCACGGGCCTTTGGTGGGTGCCTACTGGGAATTTATTTCTCACACCCTGTTTAGGTCATGCTTTTCGGCCCAAACAGATTATGTTTATGCAGGTTTAGATAAGGGCAAGGGTCCCTATACAGGTACTTGATTGCTGTTGGGGTTTAGGAGAGCATGGGACCGAGCACTGGGTTGCGATGCCACTGGCTGTTCTGTTTTTCTTTTCTGTACTTGTACTTCAGTTGTAATGTATTGAATGCAGTGTAAAATGTTCTGGCTGTTTTATAGAATAGTGACATGCTGTATATTCATATATATATGACTTCTAGTTTCCCTTTTTTTTATCAGTTATCCATTTCAGTTATATATATACTATTACTGCTTCTGCTGTTGTATTTTTGTTTTATTTCATTCCATTACATTTCACTTTGACAAATGAGGGCATAGTTTCCCCACTATCAGACCTGGGCCCTCACTACTAGTCGGCAGCCTCTGGCATTTGGGGAAATGCTCTTGAGGTCTTGTGGAGAACTGGGTTCAGGGCACCCGTTGAGTGGAACCCAAAACTAGGACGTTACAAAAGTTTACTTTATAAAGAAAATTTTTTCAAAAGTGATTTTCAATGAAAGTTTTTTCAAAATAAATGATATTTTCCTCAAGAATTTTTTTAAAAGATCTTTTTATTTCTATTCATCAATAACAACAACCCTTTATTTTACTCTACTTGGGATATATTTTATTGATACCATCCTTATTCTTCCTTTATATGGTTTATGATTAATTTGGACATGGATAGTATTCACATACACTTCCTTGATTTATTTTTTAGTCCCCTTGAAATATTAAATCTTCTATGATCATTGAACATTGAATTACCTCTAAATTATCCATTTTATTTATCATGGATATTACTATTGACTAAACCATATACCATTTTATATATGGATTAAACTTTGATAGTTATTTGATTATTTGGGGAAATATTGATAATTCTGTTTTCTTTATTCAATATGAATATTTGATAATGCATATTATTTATTTTGGTTATTTAGTATGAGGAATGCTTTGGACTGGTAATGATGGGTGGATCTTAGACTTTATATAGCTTCTCAGTACATCGATAGGTTATCATGAGACAAATAAGTTTCACAGATTAAACTGGTTTCTATCTATAGTTTTAAATTGTATTGTGAAAGGTATTTATGGTATAGGTTTTCATGTTCCATAAAAATGATGTCCAATAATTAAGCATTTGCCTCATTTAGATTCATTTATTATTTATCCATGAGATTTTTCATCGACATATCTTTAGATTCATTTAATTTTTAGTTCATTGATTAAATGGCATGTGTTTTATCTTCTTACCTTGCTATATTTATTTTTCCTTAGCTAGTTATTTGAATGTCATGTGTTTTCATTTACCTTTCCTTATTGCTTATTCACTTTCTTTTCATCATATTGATTACATGGAATGTGTTTTTAGTTATTTACCTTTCCATGTTAATATATTCCTATTGATTCATTATTTCTTCTTCTATAATTTAACCTTACTGATAAGTTTAGCTCACCCTTATTATGTTTCTTTTCCCCAGGAACTCAAGAAGTGTGCTAAGAAAGATGTGCAAGGATACTCTAGATGGAATAAAGTTGTCCTCAAAGTTTTTTTAGAAAAAATTTATGTTGTAATTAGTGTTTTAATTTTTAATACAAGACTCATGTATATGTTTTAATTTGTAATACAAGACTCATGTATGTATATAGTTTACTAAGACTACTAAACTCTCAGTCCTTCGGGATTTTATTCCTTACAATCTTGTCAATGTAATTGATAGTAGACACCAACTCTAGGCCTTCTGGGGTCAGGTCACTATAGTTGGTATCAAAGGAAGTTTAGTAGAAACTTTGGGAACTATATTTAGGAAAACATGGATTAGAGAATGTAACCCTAAGGTAGAATTTGAGTATAAGTGTATAATAACAACCAAGAATTTTGGTAAAGTAGAGATTATGTGGGGTTTCAAGCAATACTTCCATGTCTGGATACTAGAAGTGGATGTGGTTCTAGAACAGATGTAACTCGGAGTAACAACTCTAACAAGGTGTATCGGGCATGACCTGACATAACTTGGGACATGACAATAGTCATTACCACTCACTTGGTTTGATACTCCCGAGGGATATAGTTAGGATAATTTACATTTTCTTTACAAACCATTATGAAGAATTTTGACAATGAATAACCTAGTTTAAACCTTATTTGTTTATATTTAAGATAAGTTGACATGATTTATAAATCCTATAAATGATATTATAGATAAAACCTAGACCAAGGAAGGACCTATATATAAATAAATGGATGAAGTATTTATGTATTAGGTTTGTATTAAAAACATTTTTTAAAATGAAATTTAGTGATTAAACTTATTTCAAGGATTCCCATCATATTTATTTTGGAAATTATATTAATATGGTTTTAGAAAAGGACAACCTATAATCCATGTGACAATCAATCAAATCCCTCAATTCCATGGGACTTGAACCCATGATCGAAGGATGTTAAGGGTTTTACGCCAACCACTGACCTATATAATGTCCTAGTTAATAAGTCACTGTTTTTAGTTGGCCAATTTTATTAATAAATATTAATGATAAACCAATAATGTACTTTTTTAGGTTTATAGATTATTGTATTAACCATATTGAATTTATAGAATATTTAGAGACAAATAGTTGGACTTTTTACTCTTTTATGAACCTTAAGATTCTTTAGAAATGTATTTTAGTGCTTCAAGCATCAAAATTAATTTTTGAATAAATTGGAAAATTGATCATAGAATAACCAAATGTTGAAATTATATTTATAGAAATATATCAAGTATGTATACATATGTAGTAAAAAATTCTTCAACATTAGGAAAAGTATCTTCAAACAAAAATTTTGTCATAATACCTTAATTTTTGTTAAACTGATGTCCTTATAAATTATAAAAAATTTATGTATTTGAGTCCCTCAACTTTTTATTGATCATTCACTTGTTTTTTATTGATGACCTCAATAACTTACTATAAATATTTATTCTTTTCCTCCAAGTATGTATCTTTAATTTCCACTAATTTTCACCAACGTAGAGACCTAGTTATATATTAGTTCATGTGAGCTTTGTAATTCTCATTCTCTCTTTTATAAAGGATGTTTTACGAACCCTTCTCATGATGTGTTATTTTTAACATAGGAAACATGAAACAATATATCACCAAGATTGAGTTTAAATTGTTAGGATGTAATTTATTTAATGTTGGGAGAATGTAACACCCCGAAAATTCTAAAAGAGTAACTTATATTCGATAACATATATGACACGCAACACCAAGCATGTAAGGGAATATAATATCTAGAGTATTTATAATATATTAACTATTTAAAATAAATTCAATATATTTTATAAATTTAAATGCATGTGACACTGAGTTAGCGTATGTCACATTCCACAGTGAGTTTCTTCAATAGTTTGCATTACATGCAAGACAAAGTTTTACCAAACAATAATATATTATTAAAATATTATTATTTAATATATTAAGATATAAACTATACGTTATGAATAGTAGTAACTAAATTATGAAAATATAAATCATACACAACTAATTCATTGGTTACAAATTAATTATAAATGAATATAAGAACGAATTTAATATAAAAACAATATTTTTATTGAAAACTATTTTTATGCTCACAAAGCTATTTTACCCTAATAAATTAAATTAATTACAATTAGTGAGTGATAATGATGTAATATATATACATTATATATTAAAATTAATATTTTTTATATTCATCCAATTGATTTTATACACATAAGATAAGAACAAACCCAATTTTATGTATAAAATACTATATTTTTATTAAGGCACTTTTACCACATTTTAATAGAGAACCTATTTTAAATCCAATTTTTAAAACTTTTATAGGTTATATATGTCAAAATAAACTTAATATTTGAAATAGAAACATAAAAATTAGGTTAGGGTGAATTTTTGGAATTTTTCTGTGAAGTTTCATTTTTTAATGAATAGTAAAAAATACTAAATTTTAGTTCAAAACTGCTTCTTATTCTAATTTATTTATAAAGTTAAATTATATTTTAAATTGATTTTAAAGTTTAATTAGATAATTTTTTTATAAATTAATCCAATTTAGGTCATTGGAATAAATTTTACTTTAAAATTGACTATAAAAAGATATCAAACTTTCTAACATTTTTTACTTTAAAAACCTGCATTGTCATCCCATCTACGGGATTAATTTTAAATTAATTTTAGTAAATTATGTGATTTTAATTTTTAAAATGGATTATATATTTTTAATCATAATAATATATAATTTCTAATAATTTAAACTTAGTTTTTGACCCAAAATATTAGTGAAAGTAATTAAAATCAATTATAATGATTAAGGTAAAAATAAGCTTATTAAGGGACTAACATTAATATTAAGGTCCCAAATGACCTATAAAAATGTAAAAAATTCATTGGATGAACATATTTAGACCCTATACTCCCTTTATCTAAATTTTACTATTATGGGATCCACTTTCAATCTAAAAAACATGTATGGAATTCCTTTTTCAAAATATTACAAGAGTGTCACTCCTCCTCCACTATAAAAAGGCCTCCTATCCTCCCATGTCATCACACATATCAATAAAATTTGTCTCAAAAAATACTCTTAAAAAATATATTATAAACATCCCTCCCCTCATCCTATAATATTATCCTTGGTTATAAAGTAATCCAATGAATCCCTTTGGTTCAAACCAAAAGGAGTTACCCAATTAAGTGGTAACATCTTTCCCTAAGCTCTTTAGTTTTATTTCCATTATACATCCCTTAAAATATTATTATTACATGATTATATAAAAAAACCAATATCCTAAATATACTATTATTTTGGTATGCTAATTTTTCTACCTAAACTCACACATACTTCCATCTAATAGGTAATGAACATATTGTTTATGTGTATGGAGAACTACCCCCTCATGAAACAATGATTGTTCGTTTTCCTTTAACACCTTCCATGGATGGGAATTAGGATGGAAAATATGTTTATATATGTTATATATGATATTTATAATTTATTTATAATTTATTTATAATTATTTAATTATTTTATAACACATATATTTATGCACTCCATTTTGTAGGAATATGATAACATCATTTGTGGAAGTGTGAACTATTATCACCTAAAAGTGATGTGATTAGTTCACACAATACATGGAATGTGTAAAGGATGAATTTAATTAGTCATATGTGACATAGAAAAAATATATATGATATTAATGATATAATTACCTTTTTTAAAATATAATATATATCATTTTCTTTATTACCCTTTCACACACATAAAAAGTGATATCATCGTTTGTGGATGTGTGGACTATTTCCTCCTCATCATGATATGATTCATTTTACCTCACAATAATTATATATATAAGTATATATGATTTAATAATATGGAATTTATTATATAATTATAATTATATAAAGATATAATGCTACTTACCTTCTTTCTATAACGATCATTGAAAATGAGAATGTTACTCATGTGTACTTACGACCTACCATCTCCATGATTCTAACGTTGATTCATTTTTCATAACCATATATAATAATTATTTTTAAAAGTGAAATTAATTTATAAATATGATAATTATTTCATTATAATTATTCTATATATGTTATATAATGACCTCTTTGACCATAGATGACCTACCAAAAAATTTTTTGACACAAAAACTGAATTTGGTCAAAACACTCACTACTGGAAATTTAAGCTATAGCCACGGACCTATAACCACAGTTTTATAAGTCTGTGGCTATAGCTTGGTTATACCCATGGTTTAATTTCTATCCATGGCTACACATTGTGTTTCATTTTTTTTGATTCCTGTCGGGCCTCCTTCCCCAATTTGAAACCCTCATCACAACACCCTCCTCCTCCTGACGACCGCTCCTCCTCCCGACAACTGCTCCTCCTCCCGACAACCGCTCCTCCTCCCGATGACTGCTCCTCCTCCCGACGACCTCTCTCACCAGCTTCGGTTCCTCCATCCCTCATCGCGGTTCCTTCATCCACAGCGCGGATTCTCCAATCGCGGCTCGGCTTCTCCATTCGGGGTTACTCCATCCCTCGCGTGGTACTCCCCTCCTCCATACCCTTATTTGGGTGTTCCTCATCCATTCGGTGCAGCATCGGTTGAAGGGTTCCTCCCCTCCTCCACACCCTTTCAGTGCGTTTTCTATTTTGTGTCTCCTGTTTTGTGGGTTCTTTGAATATTGTTTGTAGTATTTATTATGTTTAGGAATTTTTCAGTTTGTAGGAGGAGTTCAAGGAGGGGTTTGTGTTTATTTCCTATTTTGTGGCTCTTTTGTGTTGAATGGTATTCTGTCGACTGTTATTCATTGGTATTTCATGGTTTATATTTCATTATAATTCTCATAATTAATCTAGTATTCTGGTATTCATTGTTTAATCTGTTTACTATTATGTCATCTATTTACTATTCTATAATTATTATGTTTATATTTACTATTATGTAATTATTAATCTGTTTCTAAGTGTTTTGTGTAATAGACTTTGTATTTCTGAAATTTACAGAATTCAGAAGTTGGATATTTTAGTCATAAATTCCAAAAGTTAGGATTTTCACTATGTAAAGAACCTTACTTATCCAATTTTTACCTTTTTATATCAACCATATTCATAGAATACCCTTGTATATGATTATTATCATGCTATAAAGGGTATGTTTATATTTTTCCTTTTTATTATATATTGTTAAGCATGTTTTCTGTCCATTTATGTACATGTAAATTACATGGGATATGATTTTGAGTTATAAATGAGTATACCCCTTTAATTATTCCATGGGATGGGATGAGGACTCCACTTTGTATAATCCTTCCCCATTCCATGGGATGGGATTAGGAACTGACTCCAGAAGTGCACCTGCACCTGGGTGGGATGGCCTATAAGATTTCCCTACACCCAACCTAGACAAGATGTCTTACAATATTTCTATATCTCTATATTGACATCGATAATGATACCCATTAAAGAAGATAAACTTAGGTAATTTCTAATATGCATTTTCCTAGTATAGATAGTTACTTGATATAACTTGTATTTGTCTTTAAACTACCTATTTACAATTATTTTAATATTATTTTGGTTATTTTCCTCAAAAAAAATTATTTAAACATGCTAATTAGTATACATGTTCACACTTACACTTGGCTATTGACTTGTGATTTGAGGTATGTCATTGGTTCCCTATTGAGTATATAAATTCTTATACCCTACATTAACACCTTATTGGGAATGAAACTTTATGCCTTATACTTCAAGTGCCTTTTTAACAATGGATGTTTTGGTAATTGACTAGTCTTGGGTTTATTGAAAGTTATACCCTCTTAGAGATTAGATATTTGGAGGATCATTCTTTGAAGTACCAACACAAATACAAAAATAGGATTTCATATTGGCATTTAGATGATAGTTATTTTATAATCGACATAAAACAATTAATGACAGTTATTTAGATAATCAATGTTAAATGAATTTTACCACGGTTATATAGGTCTGTGGCTATAGCCAATTTATAGCCACGGTTTAATTAAGAAATCATGCCTAAAATTAGTCATTCCCTTTTTTCCCCCAAAATCCATCGGGCTCCTCCTCGACCCTCCTGCCCTCGCCATTTCTCTCCCCCATGATCTCCTCCTTGCCGGGGGGGAGGGTGGAGGGGTGCAGCTGTGGACAGGTTAATTAAATAATTCATCAATATATAATAGAGGGAAGTGATTATTTAAAATCCCATGATTCAAGTGAGGATAATTTATAGACAAACACATACATCATTTACACTATATTATAAATTGAACTGATGCTTTCCAAGGGGACACACTTGGAAGAACAAAACCAAACTTCAATAGACCATCAATTTATACCTGAATTTACATCAAATTAAAATGAATCATCTAATATGAAGTCATAGAGTTCATTAATTCAACTAGTAGTATCTTTATAAAAAATGTCACATTAAGTAGGTGACACAAAAAATACAATAGAAATACATCATGATTCTACTACATCAACTGAATCATCTAAAATAGTGGATCCTAGAGCATAAAACTGACCACAAACTCCATAATAAAAAATAATTGTAAATGTTAACTATTGATGAATATATACTATACAAGAAAAGATAAAAATTTATTTAGTAGGATCCAATGGGAAAACACCACTAGATCAAATAGATAGCAATGGATGAGACATACTCCAGAATGATTGACTACAATTTTTTCCAAACAGCTGGGAACTAATGATAGTAGATCTTTAATGTAGAAAATCATGATGAGTACAAACTCATGATAATATGGTCATAAGTTATGAACTCCCATGACCTATGTTGTTTCTATCTGATCGACATATAGTAGAAACATAAATAGTGTGACATGTTCCTCGATCCAAAAAAAATACACCCTATAAATTACCCTCCAGAGCCTCCTCATCAAGAATATAGATTTGAGTAATTTTTATGGTGGGTCATGAAATATATCTAAAACTCTCACTTACTGATGCTTAAAAATTGAAGGGTAAGAAACTTTTAGAAACTACCTGCCATCACGGTTGAATAAATAAAATTTTCACCAAACTATCCCAATATTTCTACAACAAAACAATCCAATCCACACAATATCTAAAGAACAAGAACAACCATTTCCAATCTTTTCCAAACAAAATTTTCACCAAAAATAAATCCTAGTTCCCCTTTTTATCAGAAGTGAAATTGGATGATATGTTAACCTCCTCTCAGTTAGTGGTGTAGTACCATGTTACAATGGCACTAGTGTTCTATTGAAGTTTATAATATATCCAATACATTGTGTACTAATTTTAATCCTTCTTAAGTGATAACTTGATCCATTGGTTGCTTTTCATTATGATTGTGCCTTGTGTATTGTCTTGATTTTCATTATTGTGGCGTATTGTTTTAAATTGCATTGTAATGGGATGCTATGGGGAATTTGATATCGTATGAGCGTTGTTGGGTGAACCTTTGGGCTACATTTTTAGGTTGTGTGATTCTCTAGGACTGTGTGTAGGTGGGGGGGCAGGTGGGGGGCAGGGGGAGGGGGGTGTGCAGGTGGGAGGGTAGGGGAGGGGGCAGGGGTGTGTGTAGGTGGGGGGCAGGGGGTAGGGGGTGTGCAGGTGGGGGGCAGGGGGTGTGCTGGGGCAGGGGGAGGGGTGTGTGCAGGTGGGGGGAGGCAGGTGGGGGGGCAGGGGGCAGGGAGAGGGGGCAGGGGGTGTGCAGGTGGGGGGGGGGGGGGGGGGTAGGGGGTGTGCTGGGGCAGGGGGAGGGGTGTGTGCAGGTGGGGGGGAAGGTGGGGGGCAGGGGGAGGGGGTGTGTAGGTGGGAGGGCAGGGGAGGGGGCAGGGGGGTGTGCAGGTGGGGGCAGGGGGAGGGGTGTGTGCAGGTGGGGGGCAGGTGGGGGGAAGGTGGGGGCGGGGGGAGGGGGTGTGTAGGTGGGAGGGCAGGGGAGGGGGCAGGGGGTGTGCAGGTGGGGGGCAGGGGGCAGGGGGGTGTGTAGGTGGGGGGGCAGGGGGAGGGGGCAGGGGGAGGGGGGTGTGTAGGTGGGAGGGCAGGGGAGGGGGCAGGGGGGTGTGCATGTGGGGGGCAAGCGGTAGGGGGAGGGGTGTGTGCAGGGGGGGCTTGTGTATTGTCTTGATTTTCATTATTCAGTATTGGGATTTACATATCAATCTGAATATTCTTTGTTCGTTTTTTATTATAAAGTTATGTATCATTTATCATGTACAGTTGACACATTGATCACATATCAATCTGAAGTTGCTATATCTCACTATTTTTCCTATTATTTACTTACAGGTGGTTACTTATGATGAGGTCTATTCTACCCACCACCATAGAAGGCAGTGAGTTCAACATCAGATTCAGGTAAGGATTATTCCATTTTTATTCTTTGGCTCAATTTTAATTTGGGTTTTTGTGATTTTTGGGTTCCCTATCTTTTTGCAGTGCGTTTTGGATCTTGTTGAGGATAGTGAAGCACCACATGACTGGGATATCCTCTCAAACTGCGGGCATGAGGCCTTCTAAAATTTCATCACAAGGCCCGGCTCCTTGGTTCAGTTTAGGCCAGGTTAGGTTTGCTAAGTTATTTTTTATTGGGTTCATTTTTTTTTGGTTTATGTCAATTTTAACAGGTTCATTTTGTTTGATTTGGGGCTATTCGGTTCAATTAAATTAATTTTATATCCAATCAGGTATGTTTCATTAGTTTCATTTTTTCCATGATCAATTATGCTTTATTGAAGTCAGTTTTGATTGGTTTGAGTCAGTTTGGTTACATTGTTTTCAGTTTGGTTCAGTTTTATCTTTTTCAAAACCATTTGGTTTGGTTCCACTTGACTCAAATTGGCTTAATGATGTTTGATTTAGTTCTAGTCATACTAGTATGTTTTTTATTAGTGTAGTTAATTTTACTGGAATTTTTTGTATAATACCATATATTAGCATGTTTTTGGTTTTCTAAATTCAATTGCCCCGCCTCCTCCCACTCCCTTCGCTCCTGGCTGGAAGATGCTGCCCTCCGGAAGTCGCTGGACCGGTCCAACACGTCGTGGTCACGCCGTGGTCACACTGTGGTAATGTCGTGATTTGGCACTGCTCCAGCCACATCCGTCCCACACCACCCCCCTTCCACCTTCATTTCATCCCGCTGCCACCAACATTCCAGCCCGTAACAGCCCCCCTGCCACCTTCGAATCAGCCTGCACCATCCCCGCAGCACCTGCAACCAGCCCCCTTCCACCAGCATTCCAGCCTCCTCCTGCTCCCTTCGCTTCTGGCTAGAAGATGTTGCCCCGCGGATGTTGCTGGACCGGGCCAACATGCCGCAGTCACGCCGCGGTCATGTCGCGGTCACGCCGCGGTCACGCCGCGGTAATGCCATGATTTGGCCCTGCTCTAGCCACATTTATCCCACACCACCCCCTTCCTCCTTCAATTTTAAGGTGTTTATGGTTTTTAGATTTTTTTTAGGGTTTTTAGAAGTTTTAAGTTTTTTTTGTTTTTTTGCAAGGCAAAAATAGTACTATAAATATCAATGAAAAGATGAAATGCAACAAATCAATCAAAGGTGAAACGATAGTTGACCCAAGAACCCAAATTCATAAATCAACCATATCAAGACATGGGAACCAAGAAAAGTGCCCATTAAACACCAAGAAACCAAGAAAATAAGCGAACACGAGACCCTACGATGTCCAACCAAACAGAAACCGGATGGTGAGGTTCACTTCCAAACTGGCAAAGCAACATCCATGAATGCAGAAAAAAAAACAGTAACAAAACCATGACATCATGAAGAAATAACCAAGAAGTCATAGACTTCAAGAACCAGTAACAGAAACTAGGGAATAAGGGAACATCTAAGAGCCGCCCCAAGCCCTTCTATACTCTAAGAGAGGAAACTAGCATCACCATTAATCGCATCCAGTAGGAGATGGGCACACACAAAACTTATAGGAGACAGGGCGGATCCCCCTCCCATCCAGTGGCACTCGAGCACTATAGAGACATCACCTATGAACTCATAGAAAGTAGCGACAGAAAAACCCATGAACCCAGCAAGAAATACCTACAAGTGAAAAGAAGATTCCCAAAAGGAACAAGCCAACCAAACTACAAGCCAAACTCAGAATCTATATCAACCAAACTGATAAACGCACACTCTAACACACCACCAACCACTGACACTACCCAATCCACTCACTCACACACACACAGATGCACACACTCACTCATGAAACACCACCCAAGAAAGCTCCACTGGAATCCCAATAAAGTAGCAACAAGAAAAGAAACTAGAATCCCCCCAATCAACGACCATCCCCTAACCACCTATAAGAAACCACTCCCACACACCAGTCTATATGAGCCTTCACCGCACCAAAAAAAAATAACCGACAAAAACTTTCACCATGTGACCAAAAAGAACAACTCTATCACACCCATGACACCTGACCACTGAACCCAGCAAAGACCAGCCCCATGCAAAGCAACCTGCAAACCAACTGACGCCCACCCAATAGACTTCTAACCAAACTACTCTCAAACCGTCCTAATCTACACCTCAAAACAGCCAACTCCACTCCTCCTTCCATCAACACCCAAGCACCACTGGAAAACTTATCCCACACCATCCCTATCATGACCACTAATCAATGACCAAGGAATCACTAAGAACCTATAGAAAACCTAGGAGAGTAGGCATGCTATTCCCTTCACCCCACCAATCCACGAGAACACTAGAAGCAAGCCACAACCCAAATTCTCCTAGAAACCTACTCTAAAAAAGACAACATGCAACCTCACTAACCAAGAGACACACACCATCCACATTCCTCATCAAGAAACCACCTGCACCGAGAAACCCATCCAAACCATCAACTCAGAAACCATCAAAAAAATATCCAGACAAGAAATATTGTAAAATACTATAGCCTACCCAATGAACAACCATGAAAAAAGACCAAGCCTCACAACAAGCTGCCTAAACCAAATACCATTCAAGGGAATCCCACTCCAACTGAGCATGCATCCAGCACAAGGGCAGCCATAAGACCTGCAAGAAGAAAACAACAACCAAGGAGGAAGCATTCATCCACAATATCCCCTGCCAAACTAGAAGAACACACCTCTATGGGTCGGCCATGCTAAGATGAACCAGACACGGCCTATAATGAGAACCCAAGCAAAGATATCCGAGACCAACACCAGAAAAACAAAACACAAAAACCCACAAAAAACCATCAAATCTACTTCAAGCTGCTCCAAAACTAGCATGCTCCACGCCTTGATGAGAAACTAGTGGAAGGAAAGACAACCAGTAACAACGGAAGCCAACAACCAGCCCAAGAATCAGAACAGTTGCACCGCCAACACATCCCCTCTACCCTATAGAATACCCATTACTAGCAGCACTAGTAGCTCCGTCTAGAGACCCCAACACCACAAAATCAAGGCTACCTATAACTGGCTGAAGGCCTGATAAGAAGAGAGTCCCACAACACATGAAACCACACCTTCAAGTACCACAAATCCACCCGCAACCAACTCCAACCACATGAAACAATATCCAACGACCTCACGAGTCTAGAAACCAAAGACATAAAAATGGAAGGCACAACATTAGACTTCACCAGATCCAAGACACTCCATGTACACACATCCAAACCCTACACTAACAAGAGTATCCCAACCCCATCCAACATCACCTCAACAAAACCCTCAAGTCCAAAAACCAAAACCCTCACCCAAATCCCAACAACAAACATCTAGTTCCCTCTCAACCCAAAAGGGGGGGAGGGGTGCTGTCCAAGGGAGGCTTTGTATGGGAGAGGGGGCCGTAGGGGAGGTGGGATGTGCAGGGGAGAGGATGGGGGATATTTTTTTGGGGGGAGGGGGGGATGTCCAGGAAGGGGGGCTGTCCAGGAAGGGCTTTACAGGGGGGAGGGGGCTGTCCAAGGGGGCTTTGAAGGGGGGGTTGTCTACTGCAAGGGGAGTGGGGGGGGGCTGTCCAGGGGGGCTTTACAGGGGGTGGGGGGATGCAGGGGGTAAGGGAGCTACAAGGGGAGCGGGGACCACTAAGGAGATTATGTTTCATTAAAGGATGGGGACCCACCATACATTAAGTAATGTGATGATAGATTGATTATCTAACTCTATAATAATGGATCATATTCCCTCAACCTTGCGCCTATTATTTTTTCCTAAGAATACATCTACTTGTCTATTTTTGACTAGCTCTAAAAATGACTCTCGTTGTTGGAAAATATGAAAAGAACAACTAGAGTCTAGGACCCACTCTTGATTGAGTGTATAAATGGACACATTCAAGATTTAAACAAATGTCATAGCCTAAATCAACCAGAAAATACAGGTTAGTGGGCTGTTTGGATTCCAACTCACGCATGAGTTTCCTACGCTCGGGCTTAATGTGCCCAGGTTTACCATAGCGAAAACATATTACTTTTCTATCTATAGATCTTGTCCTAGATTTGGGTTATTTATTAATCTTATTTTTGTCCCTACTGAATTGTTTTTTCTTACCTTTAGTTTAAGGTCTCCCCCTTGTGAAAAACTCTTCTCCTCACCTTTTATTTTTGTTTTAGAATGCAATTCCTTAGACAGATGGGCTGATTTGATATCTTCTAATGTTAAATAGACTCAACCATACATCATGGTCATAACAAGTGTTCTATATCTATTTTCAAGAGTGATTAATATTATCATTTATGGATCCTCATCATCTACATAAACATTAATATTGTCTAAATCTAACATGAATTTATTAACCTCATATAAATGGTTTTTTATAGATGTACTAGGGGGGTGTGCTAGGGAAGGGGGAGGGGTGTGCAGGTGGGGGGCAGGGGGCAGGGAGAGGGGGCAGGGGGAGGGGTGTGCAGGTGGGGGTAGGGGGTAGGGGGAGGGGTGTGAAGGTAGGGGGCAGGGGGTAGGGAGAGGGGACAGGGGGTGTACTGGGGCAGGGGGAGGGGTGTACAGGTGGGGGGCAGGGGGCAGGGAAAGGGGGAAGGGGGAGGGGTGTGCAGGTGGGGGGCAGGGGGCAGGGAGAGGGGGTAGGGGGAGGGGTGTGCAGGGGGGGGAAGGGGGAGGGGAGAGGGGGCAGGGGGTGTGATGGTGCAGGGGGAGGGGTGTGTGCAGGTGGGGGGGAGGGGGTGTGCAGGTGGGAGGGTAGGGGAGGGGGCATGGAGGTGTGCAGGAGCAGGGGGTGGGGGTGCTGGGGCAGTCCTCCAAACAGCCAGCACGGTTCACCGTGCTGGATTTTTTTTATGCAGTGGAAAGCCCTATAGCCACAGTTTGAAACCGTGGCTATAGGGTTATAGCCACGGTGACCGTGGATTTTACTATATCTATCGGGCTAGGCCTCTATCCACGGTTTAAAACCGTGGCTATAGGCCTATAGCCACGGTTCGAACTATGGCTATAGGACTCGAGCCACGGTTCCAAACCGTGGCTATAGGGTCAGACATATAGCCACGCCAATACCATCCACGGTTCATGAAACCATGGCTATAACCTATAGCCACGGTTTTGGGGCCTATAACCATGGTTTGGAACCGTGTCTATAGCCCAAATTTCTAGTAGTGATTATAACGTAAACTTAATTGATTAATTAGTTTTATACAACATGGTAATAAGTGAAATAAAATTTGTTATAAACATGAAAAGGGTTCTAAAAAAAGAAAATAATTAACATAAGTTTGTTATTCAAGGATATAAAGAAACACGAGACAAATCGTACGCAAGGTAAGGGATTTTGTATCAATTTACATTCCATTGAGACTTATTTATTGTCATGCACCTAGTTTATTTTATATGGTGTATATACTACCATTTTAAATGTTATATCATGAACCTATTTATTATTATGATATTATAATTTTAATTTAATTTTATTCCTCCATGTAGATTATGATTCAAATGTTTCAAATTGGTATAGGACACTTTGTAATGTTTAAAGATTATTCTCCTCAAGAACATTTTTAATGATTATCTTTGAAATCTCACTTACTTTTGTGATTGTTAACTTTATCATGAAACAATCACTTTATTATTGTGCACTTAATTTCTTATATATAGTTTATATACTAAAAAAATTTCACATAATATCATGATTCAATCATTCTTCATGATATTTTTAGTTTCAATTTGAATTATTTTATATAAGGGGATTTGATTTAAAAGTTACCAAGTGGAAAATAATTTCATAACCCAATTTATTTTCATTGGGTTATATTACTTACTAATTATTGTTAATATTATATGATAATTTTTATAATGAATTTTACTATCTATTTATGTATTTCCTCTTTTGTATGTGGATTTATAGTTGATACACATAATTTACTCATTGATTAATTCTCACTCTATCATTATAACATTTTCAAGGGTTTACTATAAAATATCATTTTGTTCAGGATTTTTTACACTTAAAGTTCAATGAGATGAAATTATTTGATCATTGTCTAATAAACCCTTCAATTTTCTTCTTCTATGGTTATTCATGACATTAAATAAGTAATAGTACAATTTTTCTACTCTTTGGTACTCAAAATGTTTTAGAAAATGTTTTTAAGAAAACTCGACTTCATTTATCTCTTTAGTCGGAGAACCTATTTTATTCTAAAAACATAATTTCTAAAATGGTTTTAAAAAAAATTAACCTGATTTAGTAAATAAATTTCTACCCTTTTTGTCTTTTACCAATGTTTTCAAAGGAATCTTCTTGTTTCTTTCCAAACAAGGAATTTTTCTAACTTTTTTACAATACAAAAGCAATATTTTTTTACCTTGTATGACAAGTATGGATTTACTCATTGTAATTTATTTTAATTTTTCTTTTCATGTTTAAAAGGTTACTTTTTATATAAAAATTTTCCAAAAGTTTTTTCAAAACAAAGTATATTTTCCTCAAGAATTTTTTAAAGGATATTTTTAAATCTATTCATCAACGAAAAAACCCTTTATTTTACTCCAATTGGGATATATTTTATTGATATCATACCTATTCTTCCTCTAGATTTTTTATGATTTATTTGGAAAAGGATATTATTCACATTCAATTCTTTGATTTATTTGTTTTTCCCCTTGAAATATTCAATCCCATATGATCATTGAACATTGAATTTCCCCTAAATTATCCATTTCATTTATCATGTATATTATTATTTCCTAAACCATATACCATTTTATATACGGTGTTTACTTTGAAATTTATTTAATTATTTGGGGAAATATTAATAATTCATTATTATTTATTCAATATAGATATTTGATAAGGCATATTATTTATTTTGGTTATTTGATATGAGAAATTCTTTAAACTGTTAATGGTGGGTGGAGCTTAGACTTTACATAGCTCCTTGATAAATCAATAGGTTCTCATGAGACAAATAATTTGTGAAAATTAAATGGGTTTCTATCCATAGTTTTAAACCATATTGTGAAAGGTCTTGAGAGTGTATGCTTTCAGGTCCCTTAGACATGATGTCCAATAATTAAGCATTTCCATCATTTAGAATCATTTATTATTTATCCATGATATTTTGCATCAATATATTGATGGATGTATTTCATTTTAAGTTAATTGATTAAATGGAATGTGTTTCAACTTCTTATATTTCCATATTTATTTTTTCTTATCTAGTTATTTGAATGGAATGTGTTTTTATTTACCTTGCCTTATTTCTTATTCACTTCCTTTTCATCCTATTGATTACTTTTCATGTGTGTTCAGTTATTTACATTTCCATGTTGATTTATTCCTATTGGCTCATTATTTATTCCACTATACTTTACCCTTGTTGATCATTCGAGCTCACCCTTATTATGTTTCCTTTCCCCTGAAACATAATAAGTTTACTAAGAAAGATATGAAAGGATACTCTAGATGGAATAAAGTTATCCTTGAAGTTTTTTTAGAAAAAAATTATATTCTAATTAGTGTATTAATTTTTAATACAAGACTCGTGTGTGTATCTAGTTTACTAAGACTACTAAAGCATTGATCCTTTTGGATTTGATTCCTTGTAATCATGCCAATGTAATTTATATTTGACACCAACTCTAGGCCTTTTGGGTTCGGGTTACTACAATTATAATCAATTAAACCAATATATCTATGGGTTTCATGATTAATATTATCCATATGTAGAAGCATACATCACTTGGAATGACCCTTCCACTCATTACCATCCATTGAATTAAAACAGGCCATTTAATTTATAATGTAAGTCTAAACCATTTTAGATTCAAGCTAAACCACTTAGGAGGTTTTTGGGTCCATTATAATTTATCAAGGGGAAAATTCAATTCCTTGGTCAATAAAAGTATATAGAAGGTGATTTGGTCAACTAGAAAATTATATAAATGATGGTAATTCCATTTCCAAGACAATAAAAACACATAGGCAGTGCTTGGTTATTTAAACAATTAAATATATGGAGGTAATTTAATTTGGAACACACAAAGGGGTGTAAATCAATGAGCTCAACATCCTCTAGTCACTTGGAAAAGGTCCATGAGAGCATAACAATAAGCTTAAATTTATTTACAAAGAAAGAACACATTTAATAGCAACGTGAGAAAATGGTCAGCATGAAGCACAATGATGAAGCTATAAAAACATCGTTAATTTTAAGGAAAACAATTATACCACCTACCTTAGGGTGGTATATGACTCCCCATCCAATATTATCTTCAAGTTTTAATTAAAAAAGAAGAAATCAAAGAAATAGACCAACGCCCTGAAAATAGAGCAAATGATCTTTCACTAAAATAGCACGATGGATGATAAGTGAAACTAATATAAGAAGCAATAGGGTTAATGATATTACCAAGAGGAATCTAACATGACAAACAAAAGTTGATTCGGAGGTCAGATCAAGGAGTTATCAAAATTCCTATGTTATGCCATGGGAGATATCAACAGGAGAAGAAACAAGTCCCTTGTCCACTAGAAATGGGAGATAAATAAGAGGGGTATGGTTTTAAGTTTATTAAAGTAAAAACTCTAAAATCAACCTCTAATATTAGGTTGCACAGTTGGGCTGCACGATTATTCAAAAAGTGTGTTGATTGTGCGCCACTCACTGCCCTTGAACACTACTTGCACAGGTTAGGTGTGTGGTTTTCCTAACCATGTTCAAGTCATGAAAAATACACTATCACAAACTTCTTCAATATCACACGGGTGTGCGTGGTGGCTCACATGGTTTCAGAAAAACCGTGCATCCTCTTACTAAGCACAAGTACCTGCATGGTTAACCTTTATAGTTAGTACAAACCATGCGCTAACTATTAGGCCTAATTTGTTTGTCTAATTCTTAGATATCCAAGCTCTGAACAAGCCATGTATTCTCCTAAAACCTTCCTTATACCATAGGGAACATTTAATAAGAGAACATAAATGATTTAAACTGGAAAAAAAACAATTCATACCTTTGAGAAAAATTTGGGTCATTATAACCACCCTTCTTTAAAGAAAATAATCCCCAAGTTAGCCTTCAAATGGTAAAGAGGATCATTTGAGAAAAGTTCTGACCATTGGGCTCATATATTAGCTTCCCTCTCCCAAGTCTTGTCATGTACTCAATTGTTCTACCATATCACCCATATTAAAGGAACTAACCTGCCTTATAGTGTCGTCATGCTCCAATCCATGATATGCACTAGATACTTCTAAAAAGAATTTTCCATATATAACTCAACCACATATAGATATAGAACATGTAATAGGTCTGGATAATATAGGTGAAGCTGAGATTTGTGAAAGATTTCATGGATAGAATGGTATCTTTGAGAAAGTGATATCAGGTAAGCCATTAGTCTGGTTCATTTCAAAACCTCAAAGGGTCTAATGAGTCAAGGCAAAAGCTTTCCCTTCCCTCAAATTCATCAATGTCCTAAACTAGGAGAAACTCACAAGAAAACATGACCCCAAACCTTGAACTCAAGAGGTCATTATCATTAGTTGGCATAAGTCTATTTTTTGTATTGAGTTTTCAACATACACTTTATGGTCAATTGGACCTTCTCTAAAGTGTCCTTGATAAGGCATGGTCTAAGAAAAGATACCTCCCCTACCTCTATCTAGTACATAGGTGATCAGAATGGCCTAATTATAAGTCTTCATATGGATCCATCTAAATGGTATCTTGATAGTTTTTATTGTAATCGAACTCAACCATGGGTATGTGTTTCTCCCAAAAACCCCCAAAGTCAAAGACACGTGCATGAAACATGACCTATATCACTTGAACTGTGTGTTCTGTATCTCCATCAATATGAGGGTGATAGGCCATGCTCGAAATCACTTGTGTACCCAAAGACTTCTATAACCCCTTCCAGAACTATGACATGAAGTGAGAGCCCTTTTTAGATATGATAGATCATAGAGATCCATGAATATGTATGTACTCCCTAACGTATATCCTCCCTAGATCATATATCAAGAAGGTATCATGAATAGGTAATAAATGTGAGAACTTCATCAAATGTTCAATGACTACCAAAACTATACTGTTTTCTAAAGGTGATCTTGGAGAACTAGTCATGAATCCCATAGAGACATCGTTCCATTTCTACTCAAGAATAGACAATAGATGTAAAAGTATTATCAAACACAGATGTTTTACCTTCACTTTTCTGAGGATCTGAAATGTACCCAATGATATCCCAACATCAAATTTGTAACGACCCAAAGTTTTTCAATGGAAAATTATCTTCTTATATTTATGTCATAAAAACACAAAATAATGAACTACGAAGTGATAAGTGACCTTTAAACATAATTTTGTCACCCCTATGTTTGGAATTTTAAAAATCTGACATACACGGTTGTGTTCAAGATAGTTTTTAGAGTCTAATGAAACAAAAATAATTTTTGGTGAATAGTAATCTACCCTTATGAATAGTAACCTACCCTTATGAATAGTAATATGACCCTTATGAATATTAAATAAGATTAACATTACCTATGAATAATAAAATAAAATTTAGACATCACAGAAAGTGGTAATTTGACCTTAGTAAACGTTTTTGGTATTTTATAAGTCATAAATAATTAATTATAATTAATTAATTAATTAATTTAAAAAGAATATTTATTTTCCTTAAATTTATTCATAAATTATTTAATCAATTCCTAATAGTTTTTAGATAATTTTATAAGACCCTACGTAATTTTTGAAAGAACTACAAAATCAGTTTTAATTTTAAAAACTGTTTTTTAAGTAAATTATGATTTTAATTAAATATTAAATTAATAATATTTAGAAAATTATTTTTGAAAAATGGAATTCATTTTTGGATTCTACACATCGAAAAATGGTTGGGGTAATGTTTTGGGATTTTTCTGAGATACTTGAATTTTTGGTGAATAGTAGAATACATTAATTTACCATATAAATACATTTTAATTAAAACCCACTATTCCTGACTTTCCAAGTGATGTAAGAACCCAAATCCTGAACTCACATGTCTTATTTACTATTCTTAGTCATACAAGACTCACTATTCCTTGTCTTAGATGAAATTAATAAACTAATCAATTTTATATTAAGGAAACCCCTCTCCCCTCCACTATAAAAGCCACCCTTCACTCCCTCTTTTCCTGACACCTCTCAAGCTCCAAGACTTCTCTAAACTCTGCTCAAACACCTTCCCTAGACTCTCCCCCATGTCCAAGAGCTTCTGGTCTCATCAAAAGACCAATATTAGTCCCTTAAGGAGGTTCTCAAGTGAAGGATTCAAGAGGTAATTTCCTTCCCTCTTCTCCTTTATTTTCCTTTCAAGTTCAAGTTCCTTTCTTGATCTCTCCCCACCTATCTTCATCAAAATTGTTTTGTAACTCCATAATTATACATATAATTTAATATTATGATTCTAATGGTATATTATATCACCCCACACCCTTTCCCTCTTCCTTTTATTTTATTAAAGAGAACGTTGTTCATGAGGTGTTAAATTTATCACCTTCAAAAACGGCATGTTCTCTTCTTCCATTTCTACCTTCTAATATGGTCATGAAATCATTTTTATGGTTGAACCAGAATATTTTATATATATTATGTTCTATTTTATGTTCTGGAAATAACTTATGGACATATTACTAAGTGAAAAGTTAAAACGAGTTCGTTGTGATCCAAAAACCGCTCAAATTAACCCAAATAATCTTCATTTAATTATTATCTAATGATTCATCCACATGGATATAATATAACTCATTATAAAATCATTCAAGATTATGTAATATGATTAATAACATGTAATATCAGTTCTGTATGTTTACCCATGATCTACCCAAACATCAATTTAAGAATACAAGTGGACCACTCAAGAAAACCATGAAAACGAACATCCCTGATCAATGTTTTTAAACTCTATAAGTCATCCAAAGGAACATAATATGAAATAATGAAACAAGAATGAACCCTATTAATGTATAAAAGGTTCTTTAATTTCTATTTAATTAATATAATGTCATTATACAGGACATTAAAGAGAAGGAGGCATTCGAGTACAAGGTAAGGGGAAATCTCGAACCCAATTTTCTTCCTTCAGGTTCTCCCTATTTCACTCCATTTTTGATATGGTTACTCCTCAAAGATCATTTTTTCATCATTTTCCTTTCCTTTTCTGGGATATACATGTTTATCACTGGTTTTTATGTCCATCAAAATGTTTTCCAAAAGAACTCTTCTTTCAAGATCTCACCTTTTACCTCTCATTCAAGGTTGATGGTTCTTGTATCAAGTATGTTGTTCCCTCTTTCTTTTGGGAACCCAAAGCTTATGAATGTGTTATTATTAGATTAAACACATTCCTTTCCATGGGTTATTTATGTACATGTTTGATATGTGTTCTATGTGGCAAACATGATAATGATAATGTTATGATGTGACGGGTGCACCCAGAATTATATAGCGTAATATGAATGTTTAAATGTGACGGGTGCGCCCAGAATTATACAGTGCTCCAATGCATTGGGTAAAGTGATGAATCTCATGAGTAAATTTGAAATGATGTTTGAACAAGATTCTAGATTTTTTCACAAGTATGTGTGTTATTTAACCACCAAGATATGATGTTTCATTTTTATGCATTGCCACATTTCATGTTTATTGTTTATGCTCCTCTCATGTTCATGATCTTTTGCCTATTTCATGATTATGCTCACCCCATGATATATTGTTCTTATCTATCCTCTTACTGGGATTTTAGCTCACCCCTTTTGATGTATATCCTCAGGTGGCTACATGTACTAAGGAGAGGAAAAGTGCCACTAAGAAGCTAGTGAAGAAGAAATTAAATAAATGTTTATGGTTGATGTTGTATTTGTTATGTGTGGTCCTAGTTTTCCCAAGACACTAAACCTTTGTATCCTCTATGTGTAATACTATTATGTTTTTTATATTTTAAATGATGTAATAGTAATTAATGAAAAGGTCGGGTCGTTATAATTGGTATCAAAGGAAAGGTTTAGTTAATTTGGGAATTAGGATTAGTAAACCCTAGAGAAAACCTCTAGCATGAGAATAAGTACAAATATGTACACAAGATTATTTACCTAGGGATCCCATTTGTTATGTTTTTGGTATAATTGTTTAAATTAATAAGTTATTCATGACTTGTTTAATTATGTTTTGTTCTAACCTTTTCTATTTTAGAAAATTGTGGGAACCAGGAGAAATCAAGCCAACAACTCATGTGAGGGCCAATGCAACGATTGCCCGAATGACATCCCCAATGATTTTGGAGGTGGAGTTCAAAACTTCATGGAGATGCTTACCCAATTATCTCGGGTTATGAATAATAACCATAATAATGGGGAACTTCCTCCTTCACCAAAGAGGGATCAACTATCTATCGAATGTTTTATGCGGCAACGACCACCAATGTTTTGTGGATCTTCCGATCCACTAGTTGCAGAACAGTGGGTCAACTCCATGGAGAAGATCTTTTCTATTCTTCACTGTTCCGAGACGGAAAAGGTTACTCTAGCTATTTATCATCTAGATGGAGAATCTGATCAATGGTGGGCTTTGATTAAGAACACCAATCCAAGGGAGGAAATTGAAGAGATGGAATAGGAAGACTTTAAGATAATGTTTCTTAATAAGTACTTCCCACGAACTCTTCACACGAAGATGGAGAGAGAATTCATAGAGCTCAAGCAAAAAGAAGGAGAATCTATCACAGCCTATGAAGTAAATTTCACAAGGCTCACAAGGTATGCTTTGGGTTTTGTTATCAACAATGATAGCAAAATTGATAGATTCTTTAGTGGATTAAAACCACATCTTTGAAAGGATCTTGCAATTCTAGACTTTGGGAGTTATGAAGAAGTTGTTCGGTGTGCTCTCAAAGTAGAGATGGAGTTTGGAGAATGGTCACATGGCTATGGTTATAAGAAAAGAAATATGGAATTTCAAGCTGGTGGATCTAGTGACAAAGGTGGGAAGAAAAATAAATGACCCACATGCCAAAAATGTGGGATGTTGCACCATGGGAACTGCCTCAAAGGTGCGGGGAAATGCTTTAAGTGTGGGAAAGAAGGACACCAAGCTCAATAGTGTCGAAAAGACATGAAAAGGAAGGATAATGTAGCCGATGAAAGAAGAGAACCACTTGTGGTTCAATTCTACAACTGTAGGGAGATAGGGAACTATTCAAACCAGTGCACTAAACCTTGAGCTCTCGAGGGTAATCAGCGCCAACAACCACCAAAGCCAAAGAAACAAGGGAAGGCTTATGCCATCACTACTGCGGAGGTGGAACATGATAATGAAGTCGTACAAGGTACACTTCCTATTCACTCAAGAATGGAAAAGTCTTATTTGATTCTGGTTCTACGCATTCCTTTATATCTTGCAAGTTTTCTAGAACTATAGAATTGAAGCCCTGAAACCTTTAAGTAGAGATATCTGTAAAAACACCAAGTGGTGAAATAATTGCAACCCAAGTGTTTGACTCTTCTCCTGTTGACGTATGTGGGAAGATTCTTCCAGAAAATATTGTAATACTTCCCTTGGTGGAATTCGACGCTATAATGGGAATGGATTGGCTCTTGTTATATAGAGCACATATCAACTGTCAGGAAAAGGAAATATATTTTCATATTCCAAACCATCCCATGCTCCTCTAAAAATTCAAGGAAGATCATGAATATCCTTTGAAAAATCCTTCAATGGTGTGGGTGTTTATTCCCTATGAAGAAGCATACCTTTCCCAAATGATTAAGTCGAAGGAAAGTGCCAACCTTGAGGAAATGACCATCGTGAGGGAATACAGTGATGTATTTCCCGAAGAGTTACCCGGAATTCCCCCGGATCATGAGGTAGAATTCTCAATTGAACTCATACCCGGAGCTACTCCTATCTCGAAGTGCCCCTATAGGATGGATCCTATCGAACTGGAGGAGTTAAATAAGCAGCTGCAAGAGCATTTGGAAAAAGGGTTCATACACCCTAGTGCATCACCTTGGGGTGCACCAGTGCTCTTTGTGAAGAAGAATGATGGAACCATGCGGCTGTGTATCAATTATCGGGAACTCAACAAGATCACCATAAAGAACAAGTATCCTATACCAAGGATTGATGACTTGTTTGATCAGTTAAGAGGAGATCAATACTTCTCAAAGGTGGATCTTCATTCTGGATATCATCAGGTAAAGGTGAAGAAGGAATATATTCAGAAGACTGCCTTCCGTACAAGGTATGGGCACTATGAGTTTTTGGTGATGCCCTTTGGACTTACTAATGCCCCTGCAATCTTCATGGATTTGATGAATAGAGTCTTTAGAAATTACCTCAACAAATTTGTGGTAGTGTTTATTGATTATATTCTCATCTACTCCAAGAGAAAGGACGAACATGAAGAACATCTAAGACTTGTGTTAGCGACATTGAGAAAGGAGAAGTTGTACGCCAAGTTCAGAAAATGTGACTTTTGGATGAATCAAGTCACGTTCTTGGGACATGTGATCACAAGTGAGGGAATTTCGGTGGATCCTTCAAAGACAAAGGCAATTGAGGAATAGACCAGGCCCTCTAGTGTCATATAAATATGTAGTTTTCTTGGATTAGCTGGGTACTATCGACGTTTTGTGAGAAACTTCTCACGATTGTCAAGCCCGCTAACTAAGTTAACAAGGAAAGGGGTAAAGTAGGTCTGGACGGATGAATGTGAGGGAATCTTCAAGGAGCTAAAGAGAAGGCTGATCACTACACCTGTACTCACACTACCGAAAAGTGGAGAAAATTTTTTGATATATAGCGATGCTTCAAAGAAAGGCTTGGGTTGTGTACTCATGCAAAATGATAATGTGATAGCCTACACCTCATTAAAGTTGAAGATCCATGAGTAGAAATACCCGACGCATGATCTAGAGATGGCAGCCGTGATTTTTTCCTTGAAAATCTGGCGGCACTACCTTTATGGCGAGAAGTGTGACATATATACCGACCACAAGAGCCTAAAGTATATATTCACACAAAAGGAGCTCAACATGCGTCAAAGGAGATGGTTAGAGCTAATCAAGGATTATGATTTCTCTATTCACTATCATCTTGGAAAGGCGAACAAGGTAGCTGATGCTCTAAGCAGGAAAGAACCTGCTACTCTATCCATGTTGAGGATTGAGAAAGACCCTATCTTCTTGGATATGCAAAGGATGGATTTGGTAATCGTAAGGACAGGGGATACATCCTACCTTGCCCAAATGATTGTGCAACCATCCATACAACAGAAGATTAATGAATCACAAAGGGATGATGTGGAGATACAAAAGAGGGTGAATGTAGTAAAGGAAGGGAAGATGCAAGAGTTCCATATCGATGATGATGGTGTGATTTGGTTTGGAACGCAGCTTTGTGTGCCTTCATCACCCGGGATAAAGAAGGATCTATTGGATAATGCACATAGCTCAACTTTCTCTATCCATCTTGGAAGTACCAAGATGTATCGTGATCTCCGAGAGCACTTCTGGTGGGATAACATGAAGAAGGAGATTGTGGAATATATATCAAGGTGCTTGGTATATCAGCAAGTTAAAGCTGAGCGGCAAAAGTCCAAAGGTATGATGCAGCCATTGCCTATACCCATGTGGAAATGGGAAAATGTTACTATGGACTTTGTCACGGGTCTCCTGAAAACATCAAAGGGAAATAATGCGATATGGGTTGTGGTTGATCGACTCACCAAGACTGCCCATTTTATCGCTATTCGGGAAGACCTCTCACTTGAAAAACTTGCAAGGATATATGTGAAGGAAGCAGTGAGATTGCACGGTGTTCCACTCTTGATTATATCTGACCGTGATCCAAGGTTCACATCTAAGTTCTGGAGGAGCCTTCAACATGCTTTGAGTACTGAATTAAATTTCAGCATGACCTATCACCCCCAAACTGATGGCCAGTATGAAAGGACTATTCAGACGCTTGAAGATATGCTAAGAGCCTGCTCTCTTGAATTCAAAGGTGGTTGGGATCAGCATCTCCCATTGGTTGAGTTCTCATACAACAATAGCTTCCACTCGATTATTCAGATGGCTCCGTATGAATCTCTTTATGGGAAGAGATGTAGAACTCCAACCTGTTGGGATGAAGTTGGAGAACGAAAGCTACTTGGTCCCGATCTTATTCAAGAGATGACAGAGAAGGTTCAAGTCATCCAGAAACACATCAAAGCTGCTCAAAGTCGGCAAAAGAGCTATGCTGACAATCGTCGAAGGGACTTGGAGTTCGACGTTGGAGATAAAGTCTTCCTTAGAATATCTCCATGGAAGAGTGTCATGCGATTTGGGAAGAAAGGGAAGCTAATCCCAAGGTACATTTCCCCCTTTGAGATCCTTGACCACATAGGAGTCGTGGCCTATCGTCTGGCACTTACACTGAATATGGCTCAAGTTCATGATGTGTTTCATGTATCACTATTGAGGAAGTACATACCAGACCCCTCACAAGTACTAAACTCAGAGGTGGTACAGCTGGAAGATGATCTCTCCTATGAGGAGTAGCCGATAAAAATTTTGGACCGAAGTGATAAGTATCTACACAACAAGACAACCTGCCTTGTCAAAGTGTTGTGGAGGAACCATAAGTTTGAGGAAGCAACTTGGGAACCAGAAGAGGCAATGAAGGAGAAGTACCCTCACCTATTTGTGTAAAGTGAAATTTCGGGGGTGAAATTTCTTAAGGGGGGAAGAATGTAACGACCCAAATTTTTTCAATGGAAAATTCCCTTTTATATTTATGTCATAAAAACACAAAATAATGAACTACGAAGTGATAAGTGACCTTTAAACATAATTTTGTCACCCCTATGTTTGGAATTTTAAAAATCCGACATACACGGTTGTGTTCAAGATAGTTTTTAGAGTCTAATGAAACAAAAATAATTTTTGGTGAATAGTAACCTACCCTTATGAATAGTAATATGATCCTTATGAATAATAAATAAGAGTAACATTACCTATGAATAATAAAATAAAATTTAGACATCATAGAAAGTGGTAATTTGACCTTAGTAAACATTTTTGGTATTTTATAAGTCATAAATAAATAATTATAATTAATTAATTAATTTAAAAGAATATTTATTTCCCTGAAATGTATTCATAAATTATTGAATCAATTCCTAATAGTTTTTAGATAGTTTTTAAGACCCTACGTAATTTTTGAAAGAACTGGAAAATCAGTTTTAATTTTAAAAACTGTTTTTTAAGTAAATTATGATTTTAATTAAATATTAAATTAATAATATTTAGAAAATTATTTTTGAAAAATGGACTTCATTTTTGGATTTTACACGTCGAAAAATGTTTTGGGTAAAGTTTTGGGATTTTTCTGAGATACTTGAATTTGTGGTGAATAGTAGAATACATTAATTTACCATATAAATACATTTTAATTAAAACCCACTATTCCTGACATCACAAGTGATGTAAGCACCCAAATCCCGAACTCACATGTCTTATTTACTATTCTTAGTCATCCAAGACTCACTATTCCTTGTCTTAGGTGAAATTAATAAACTAATCAATTTTATATTAAGGAAACCCCTCTCCCCTCCACTATAAAAGCCACCCTTCACTCCCTCTTTTCCTGACACCTCTCAAGCTCCAAGCCTTCTCTAAACTCTGCCCAAACACCTTCTCTATCCTCTCCCCCACATACAAGAGCTTCTGGTCTCATCAAAAGACCAAGATTAGGCCCTTAAGGAGGTTCTCAAGTGAAGGATTCAAGAGGTAATTTCCCTCCCTCTTCTCCTTTATTTTCCTTTCAAGTTCAAGTTCCTTTCTTGATCTCTCCCCACCTATCTTCATCCAAATTGTTTGTAAATCCAGAATTATACATATACTGTAATATTATGATTCTAATGGTATATTATATCACCCCACACCCTTTACCTCTTCCTTTTATTTTATTAAAGAGAACGTTGTTCATGAGGTGTTAAATTTATCACCTTCAAAAACGACATGTTCTCTTCTTCCATTTCTACCTTCTAACATGGTAATGAAACCATTTTTATGGTTGAACCATAATATTTTATATATATTATGTTCTATTTTATGTTCTGGAAATAACCTATGGCCATATTACTAAGTGAAAAGTTAAAACGAGTTCGTTGTGATCCAAAAACCGCTCAAATTAACCCAAATAATCTTCATTTAATTATTATCTAATGATTCGTCCGCATGGATATAATATAACTCATTATAAAATCATTCAAGATTATTTAATATGATTAATAACATGTAATATCATTTCTGGATGTTTACCCATGATCTACCCAAACATCAATTTAAGAATACAAGTGGACCGCTCAAGAAAACCATGAAAACGAACATCCCCGATCAATGTTTTTAAACTCTATAAGTCATACAAAGGAACATAATATGAAATAATGAAACCAGAATGAACCCTATTAATGTATAAAAGGTTCTGGACTTTCTATTTAATTAATATAATGTCATTATATAGGACATTAAAGAGAAGGAGGCATTCGAGTACAAGGTAAGGGGAAATCTCAAACCCAATTTTCTTCCTTCGGGTTCCCCCTCTTTCACTCCATTTTTGATATGGTTACTCCTCAAAGATCATTTGTTCATAATTTTAATTTACTTTTCTTGTATATACATGTTTATCACTGGTTTTTATGTCCATCAAAATGTTTTCCAAAAGAACTCTTCTTTCAAGATCTCACCTTTTACCTCTCATTCAAGGTTGATGGTTCTTGTATCAAGTATGTTGTTCCCTCTTTCTTTTGGGAACCCAAAGCTTATGAATGTGTTATTATGAGATGAAACCCATTCCTTTCCATGGGTTATTTATGTACATGTTTGATATGTGTTCTATGTGGCAATCATGATAATGATAATGTTATGATGTGACGGGTGCGCCCAGAATTATATAGCGCAATATGAATGTTTAAATGTGACGAGTGCGCCCAGAATTATACAGTGCTCTAATGCATTGGGTAAAGTGATGAATCTCATAAATAAATGTGAAATGATGTGTGAACAAGATTCTAGCTTTGTTCACAAGTATGTGTGGTAGTTAACCACCAAGACATGATGTTTCATTTTTATGCATTTCCACATTTCATGTTTATTGTTTATGATCCTCTCATGTTCATGATCTTTTGCCTATGTTATGATTATGCTCACCCCATGATATATTGTTCTTATATATCCTCTTACTGGGCTTTTAGATCACCCTTTTTGATGTATATCCTCAGGTGGCTACATGTACTAAGGAGGGGACAAGTGCCACTAAGAAGCTAGTGAAGAAGAAATTAAATAAATGTTTATGGTTGATGTTGTATTTGTTATGTGTGGTCCTAGTTTTCCCAAGACACTAAACCTTTGTATCCTCTATGTGTAATACTATTATGTTGTTTATCTTTGAAATGATGTAATAGTAATGAATGAAAAGGTCGGGTCTCTATAAAATTGATCTTTGAAAACACTATCACTCCATAGAGTTGATCTAATATGTAATATATTCAAGTTAGTGGACACTGGTTCTTTACCATAAGCTATTTCAACCATCGATAATCCATGAAAACCCTGAGGGTATCATCAGTATTCTTGGAAAAAAGGACCAGTGAATCCCATGGAGACGTGTTGGGGAATATAAAACCCTTAGCCTCCAGTTCTTACAACTATTTATTGAGCTCCAAGTTCCATCCTTTAAGGAGGAATGGACACTGGTGTCGCTCCTAATAATATTTCAATGGTGAATTCTACCTCTCTCACTATATGTATCCCATAGAATTCATCTAGGAAGATATACCTAAAATTACTGACTATAAAAGGGAAAAGAGTGGGTCATAACCCCTGGTCATACAAGAAGAGACTAGCAAGTTGGGTTGTCACTTTTACCATTCCCCAATGCTCAGGTCCATCTCAAGATGTATGGACATTCCATTAACCCTTATGGATATGTCTACCACCCTATAGTGATGTAAATGTCACCCCTCGGCGATAACAGTCAATGTGAGCTCGATAGAGAACTAACCAATCTATCTCGATGATTACATCAAATACTTCCATGTCGAAGATAAAAATATTCCACATGAAAAGATATCTACCTATATCGAGGGGAGAATCTTTATAACATTGAACAATCTCTTATAGGATACCCAATGAGGTATCGAGTGTCATAACACCACAGTAAAAATATATCTCATGGCCCAAAATCTCGATAATTTCCTCATATATAAAAGAGTGTGACACTCCAATGTCAAATAAAGTATACACCAAAGTATAGGCTACTAGAATAGTACCTTGAACAGTAGAAGTTCTGGCACTCTACACCGATGGCATAGGCTACACTGCATGTAACTGGATCATACCACAACCCTGAGTCACAACCTGACTTCCCTAATCATGATCGATCTATTGGCTCTGCAAATTCTGAGTCGGGCTACCTCTACCTTGACCACCACCTCAGCCTGAGCGGTCGATGGTATTCCAGCTACCTACCTGATGAGATACTACTGGCCCTACTTCAGAATGTGGGGTAGGTATAGATTTCCTCTCACTAGGAATTGGTGGAAAGGACCTTAAAAGGTGCTAGATATTCCCCATCCCACCACAGCCTCTACATTCCACTGTATCTCGCATACACTAGGGTTTTGTGTGTCGTGGTTTCCCACACTAGTGACATGTGAGGAAACTGTCAGTATGAGTTATCTGACTGCTAATACCCCCAAGAGAAACACTAATGTAATTATTTCACCCACTAGAAGAAATATTGACTGGTTTGGGTTTTGAACTTCCCTAGTTCCCACCATCGAATTCCCTCGGATTCCTCTCAGTGAGGATGGTCTAATTGACTATCTTTGAAATAGTGGTTAGTCAAAAAACATTAACCTGTGATTTGATGGTGTATACCAACCCATCCTTGAATTGCCTCACTGCCATAATATCATCACCCACTAGAGTTAGTACGAAATGTTGTAGCTTAGTAAAACAAGAAGAATACTTCATGAAAGACATGGATCCCTACTACAGATTATTAAACTCTCTAGCATGTTCCTCCCACAGAGTCTTGGAAATAAGTAGTCATAAAAGATCATTTGGAAATATATTTAGATCATCTCTCAATGTCGTTCTTCCTAGGTAGTTGCATCCCATCATTACTTTGCAGAACCATGTATCATATAAGCATCAAGCTTGACCCACCACTCTGGAGGTATTTCTTGGTGATAAAAAATAAAAATCATAGCCTCTGGCCATGACTCTATAGCATGAGGTCCGCCATCCCCCAAAAAGGTGAGAGCATGTCGCTGCTAAAACTCCCAATTCAACTATTCCATAGTCGAGGTAGGTCGAGAAACACCTTACATGGACTGGATCATCTATAAAAAACCCTCTAAAAATTGGGAATTGGTTTCCACATCAGGAATATCAGGTGGTTCCATAAGTGTCACTATAGGAGGTATCACTAGTAGCTTAGGGACCACAACCTCTGATGCATGGTTTTCGTCGCCTTCCAGTCGTATGACTCGAGACTGTCATGGTAGCATGATTCTATAATGCCAAACACATGCCTCAAAAGATAATTTAGCAGTTGAAAGGACTAAAGATAGATAATAGGATAGGTACATAGCCTTCTTATATAAAATATCACACCTTTCTGCAAGCTCCAAAATCCAGGGCTAGGTTATAAGGAAAACAATAACATTCTATAGAGAACATAAGAGACGCTCCCAGCTTCTCACTATTAAGGTTGGGTTTGGTTCTAGGTATCACATAACATGATAGGGGTTTCTATATATAGAGTTTCAGTTTCAAGGTATAGAAGAAAAACACCCTTTACTTTTTAATTGGCATCCCATTTAATAGAAACCATTTCACTTTTAAAGATTTAAATTCTTATGAGTCTTTAGTATTTTATATAAATATATATATCACAATCTGGAACTAGTAGGTCTAGAACCTACAACATGGTATAGTGTGCTAATTAGGGTTTCATCACTAATCTATATGGGAAAACACCGATTTGGATTGATGAATTCACTTTAATTAATGTAATTATACTTTCCCTTCATGAATCATTATCACAATTAAATATATAATAATCAAAGCACTAATTATATACAGTAGGAAAATGCACTTAGAAAGTAGATGTGGCATTTCATATTAGTCCTAATGTGCCTACAATGATGCATGAGATGATAACTCATTGTCGTACCAATCCATGGAAAAAATTATATAATAGTAACATCAATAATAATAATGTCACAATGCATGTGTGTCACCCAATGGTGAAATTTTATCAATTGTAACAGGTGTAATCCAATAATAACAATAACTTATCTTAGGTAATTTGGGTTTCCCCTATATGTGGTTTAGCTACTCTCAAGTACAGGCTCATTACCAAATTCCATTACCTCCTAGTCTCCTATCAAATAACCAAAAAGTAAGACAAAAGCAAAAGAGATGCTTTGATATGACTTTGTAACATCCCAACCTGAGATCCACCTAACTGAGGGCCCGAGCCAGTGGGTCACATGGCCTCAAGTGTGCCTCCCCATATGTCATAGGTTTCCGACTAGAAGAGAGGGTGTATGGTGGTATAGTGGGGAGAATATACCCTCGAGTCAAAGTAGAATAATGGAAACAAATACAATAATCAATTGTGGAAGTGTAAATAACCAACAGGAATAATAATAATCAAAATCCAAAATGCTAAGTCATGTATAATGATGCCATGTCATGCTGACATATAAAAAGGTAAACAGGGGATAAGTATATACATAATGATATAAAAAATACAAAAAGGCCAAAATACTACTCCACTGTAATTATGAGTATATGCTTGGTTCTCTTCTCCCATGCTCTAATCTATAACTAAAATAGATCAAACATCTATAACAGGGTGCTTTCCCTTATCCATACCAGTAGACATGAATTCTACTCAAATACCAAGGAAATACTAAGTAGGGTGTGAGATAAACTCAATAGGACACCACCAGTGGTGTCTATAAATAATACATCTAGTGTACATAGAATAGCAGTGTGCAGGTATAAGTGAATAATAAGCAATGCTGGAAAATTAATACTAGCTGACTTAGATTCCTATAGGCCACTTGGATGGTTCTACATACTTTGGAATAGGCAATTTTATATCTGATCGGTATACATATAGTAATAATATATATATACACACACACACTTTATAAATGTATATTCACTAAGTATGTGAGGACATAAGTAGGAATATAAATGGATACTAGGTGCTAGCTGGACCGGAGGCGTAACTCAAGCACCCATAACTAGTCCTATAATCTTAAGGCTCCTACAAGGGTACAACCCCATAATCTCATATGGATGAGAGACATATTTCCCACCACTCGAGATGGTGGGGTGAGTCTCCATGCCCAACACCTGAAGTAAGGGAATATGGAGCGTCATGCCCATTGTCCAGATAAAAGTATCACGGTGTGAGATGTCGTATCCATCACCAGATGTAAGGGAGATTGAAGCATCATGCTCAACAAGTTCCTTATCCATCATCCAATGGACAATCTCCATGGTCTAATAATGATAATAATAATGATGTATTACCTTTTAATCATTATAATCAATAAACCCAATACATATATGGGCGTCATAGTTCATATAATCCATATGTAGGAAAATACATCACTTGGAATGGCCTTTCCATCCATTATCATTCATTGAATTAAAATAAGAAATTTAATTTATAAAGAAAGGATAAACCATTTTAAATTCAATCTGAACCACTTATGAGGTGGTCAAGTCCATTATTATTTTTCAAGGTGGTAATTTAATTCCTTGGTCAAGCCAAACATTTAGAAGGTGCTTTGGTCGACCAGACAATTATATAAATGAAAGAAATTCCATTTCCAAGACAAGATGAACGCATAGGTGATGCTTGGTCGTTTAAATAATTAGATATAAGAAGGGAATTTCATATAGCATGCCCAAAGGGGTGGAAATCAATGAGGTTAAGATAATCTAATCACTTAGCAAGGATCTGAGAGAGTATAACAATGTACTTAAATTTATTTATAAATAAATAACATATTTAAGGGAAAAGTGTGGAAATGGACGATGTGTGGCACAATGATGAGGCTATAAAAATATCATAAATTTTAGGGAAAACAATTATACCACCTACCTTAGGTTCGTAGATGACTCTTCATCCAATATCAACTTTAGGTTTGAAGTAGAACGAAAGAAAATAGAGAAATAGACCAACACCCTAAAAATAGGGAAATGAGTTTGCACCAAAATAGTGAAAGATATGGGAAGATAAACTTATATTGAAATTAATGGGATTAAGGAGCTTTACAAGAGGAATCCAACATGAAAAACAGAAGTTAATTTGGAGGTCATATCGAGGAGTCCTCAAAATTCCTAGGTTATATCATAGTAGAGATCAATGAGAGAAGAACCAAGACTCTTATCTACTGGAAATAGGAAAGAAATAAGAGGGGTAGGGTTTTAAGTTCATTTAGGGAAAAACCATAAAATCAACCTCCAACACTATGTCGCATGGTTTGGCTGCATGGTTGGACAAACTGTGCATTGGTCGCGCAGCACCCATTTCCCTTGAACACTACTCACATGATCTAGGCACACAGTTTTCCTAAATATACAAAAGATGTGAAAAAATCCTCTTTCAAAAACCTCTGCAATATCACATGGGCATGTGATTCAGCTCACATGGTTTTAGAAAAACTGTTCAGTCTCTTACTGAACACAAGTACCCCACACAGTTAATCCACACGATTACTACTAACCATGTGACCTACTCTGTTTGTCCAATTATTGGAACTCCATGCTCCAAAAAATCCTCAGAGGCTCCTAAAACCTTCTTTAGGTTATAGGGAATTTTTAACAAACAAACACAAATGATTTAAACTGAAAAACAAATGAGTCATGCCTTTGAGAAAAATTTGGGTTGCTATAAATTTGTATGGATGGTGTTTGGTTATTGGCATGTTATTATGCACTCTGATGTGAAGGTATAGCCTCCCATAGTAACACCACAGAGTCGTGCTGCTAGTTGGCAGCCTTTGACGTATAGGGAGTTATGCTTGAGTTCTAATAGTGACTCTTTTGATCCATGAACCGCTCAGTGGGAATGGACCGAGGGTGGACATTATAGGTCACCTAGGGTTCGAAAGAGAAGGGAGGGAATAAGAGGATTTTGAGTGAACTTTTAAATTTATATAGGTTGGATAAAACATAATACCATGAATTAACCCCCTTGTAAACACTATAATGGTTAAGTCTTTCATTAAGACTATGAAACACCAAGGGTGGTCAAGCCACAATGGTCCCAGTCAAGCCACTCCTTGAAATCCACAAAGCAAATCCTCACATATCTACCCCTTTCCAAAACTCATTCACTTCTAATCCTATGAATATGGGGTATCACCATGGCATAGTTGAGACCCCACACTTCAACGGTACCCATATTAGCATAACCAAGAAAACCCAACCATCAAGACTCCATGACACAACCCCAAGCCCACACCACAATAACCTTATAGAAGGAAGAGGAAAGGAAACCTGGTCCTTGGAGCTCCATGATGCAATATAAGCACTATGTTATATCTCCATATATATCAAAAACCCACTAAACCAACCACCCATTACTCCATGATGCATGGACCTTCAAAATGGAATAACCATCGAAATCCTTCATCCTGGATTCCATACCACAATGACATGGCCACACTACAAGGGACATACTTAGGACTACACTATGAAATAGCCTAGTAGACCACACTACAATTCCTCTTCCTACTAAAATTATAACTCCAACAGCACTTTGAAACATCCATACTCCTCCCAGACACTTTTAATCACCCAAAAATGCAAAGGAAGGTCTCTGGAAAAAATTGGGCCCTTATAATTTATCCTCTTAGGTGACTTTGATGGCGGTGAGTATTTTCTAGGCACCCATGAGATATCATTCAAAACTTTTATATTTTATTTCTCTAACAGATCATATTCTCAATAAATTTAGAGTTTTAGGACTGAGTTTCGTCCATTATAAAATTGGTGATTCAAGAATCAATTTGAGATATATCACAAACCAACCATGATACCCTGGTACCCTAATAATCGAGCTGATCCTGACATAGCCTGAAAGGAATTCTCAATCCCCACAGGTTGGTGACTAGCACCTAACATCGCACAAGATAAAACTGGAAACAATTTTTCCACATAAACAATGGAAGACATAGATACAGGTCAGTATGCTCAAAAGAAAACTCTACATGGAGAATGGTAACATAAGTTAAACTGGTATATAAACCCAAGGTACAACCACAAAGTATCAAAAAATCCAAGATAAAACAACCCAAGTCCTAACATACATAGTACTCCAAGACTAGAGATCAAGAACCACCACCTCCAAGTGGTTCTTTCCCCTTGCTCAAACATGAAAGAAAAAAATCTATAAACGCCTGATGGAAAAGGTATGGTTTGAGCAAAATTCCCAATAGGGTCTCACCAAGTGTTCTATAATAAGATGTCAAAGTAAATAAACCAAAACATGATTTCAATTTCAAATAAAAAAATCATGACAGTATGATTATATATTTAAAACAAAAACATGTTTTTAATTTTAATTGGTGGAAACATTTCAAATAATGGATTAGTAAACATTTATATAAAACAATTTATATAAATCACAAGGCATGTGTAAAGCAGTTTTACAATCAATGGAATATATATCAAAGGAATAATAATAAGAAAAATGGTCATATTCCTTAAGATTGGATAGTTCCATGTTATGATATCCTCACACACTCATATAATGATAATGGCAATGTGCACACACGTCCCCCAGAAACTGGTTAGAGATGACTTGTCAATATCCCACTGGGGATAAGATCTACTGAGGTATGTATTTGGTAGAGTTGTAAAGCATCAATCCATTTCTAGGGAATTACCATCCTAGTGTGTTTGTCCCAAATTACTAACTAACTACCCAAGATCCCAGGTTCTCTAACAAAAAATCAACAATGGGAAAATTATTTTAAAACTATTTAAAACACAATTTCCCCATTTTCAATTCCAATATCCCAATTTCTATTTAAAAACCAAAACAGATTTTTAATCAATTCATGTCTTTTTCATGATAAAACCAACCAAGGTTCTTATCAAAAAAATTAATCCATTTTCTCAAATACCAATTTCAAATCAATTTCACAATTTCCACCAATTTCCAAATCACACCCCAATCTCCAATTCCATTAGAATTGGGGGTTTTCACCAAAATCCCATTCCAAATCAATTACATATCCTAATTCACACTGAATTGGTTTTTCACAATTTAATTGAAATAAATATAAAACAATCAAGTAGTTCAAGGTTAATTTAATTGGCCAAACTTACATGAAACCAATTACCTTTTTCAAGTAATCCCAACTCCCACAATAGGACTTTCTAATAAGAATGAAGGTGCGAAAGATCTAGTAAATCAACCTAGAAAAAATATTTAACATCACAAAGTTTAGATCCATAAATACTGAAATGATCTATCAAAATACAAAGAGATAAAGAGAAAGAGATAGAGATATAGTATAATCGCTTACCCAGAGAGATTTATTGAAACCAACATGAAGATCAATCATCGAACAGATGATCCAGACGAATTGGATATCACCAAAATCACTTAGGTATGGCTCTAGGTCAAGAGGGAAGGAAGCCTAGAGGAAGGAAATACGAATTTCATATGATCCTCTTGCTTAAAATAAAACTCCAGAATTTACATGACATGTAACCCAATTACACGTCATGTAATTGAAAAGTCCCATATATGCTGAAAAACCCGTTGCCTTTTATTTAAAACCCAACTTTAAAATTTACACATTGTTTAACCATATTTTATGGCATGTAAATTCTTAGTAAACTGCAGAACCAGCAGTTTGTATGCTGAAAATTCTAAAAAATACCTAACTTAACCATTACAAGTATCCTCCCAATTCCTTCTCAGACCACCCCACCAATGAAAAAGTAAAACCACATAAAATATTGAATCATACCTATCATAAAGGTAACAGAATACTACAACCTCCATTCCATAAAAACTTTTTATCCCCAAAAATCCTATCAAGAAGCTTCCATATCGAAAAGGTGAGGCCACTACTCTCTCATCAATGCCTCACGCCCATGTCTCATGAGAATCAGAACCATGATTTTATAGCAATCGAACCAAAGGTATCATCCTCCCATGAATTGCCTTGGTTTTAGAATCAACTATCCAGATTGGATGCTTAGTCATGGATAAATCAGGCTCAACATCAAGATCACTCCAGATCAAAACATGATATGGATCAAAAAAATATTTTTATAGATTAAATACATGGAACATGTAATGTATTTATTTCAACTGGTGTGGAAGTGCTAAACGATAATCCACTTTCCCCACCTTCTCAAAAAACTCAAAAGTTCCCACAAAATATGGAGCAAGCTTCCCTTGCCTCCCAAGCTGTCGATGACCCAAACATGGTGAAACTTTTAAGAAAACCTAATCACCAAATGAAAATTAAAATGGTCTATGGTTATGATCAGCATAATATTTATATCATCTATGTGCTGTCAACATTCTTTGATGAATCAACTGTATCTTTTTTTCATCTCTTGAACCAAACTCGGTCCAACTAACGAAATATCACCGATCCATGTCCAACACAATGGATATTTACATAGTCATCCATACAAGTCCTCAAAAGGATTCATTATATTTGAGGACTAGTAACTATTATTATAAGAAAACTCAACCAGCCCCAAACGGTCATCCCAAGCTCCACCAAAGTCAAGAATATAGGCACGAAGCATATCCTCAAGAATCTAAATAACTCTCTCTATCTGGATATACGTTTACGGATGATATATTGTACTCAAATTAACCTGAGATCCCAATGCCTCTTGAAGGAATCTATAAAAGAGATAAGTAAAACATGGATCTCTATCAAATACGGTAGTTGATGGAACTTCACGCAACTAAAATTTCTCTCTCACATAGAGATTTCCCAACTCCTAAACTTTTGTTGTATCATGAATGGGTATAAAGTGATATGATTTTGTAATCCTATCAATAAAAACCCATATCACATTATTCTATATCTAGGTAAATGGAAACCCCACTATAAAATCCATATAGATTTCATCCCACTTTCAAGTTAGCACTAGAAGTGCCTGAAGAAAACCTGAAGGTCTCTGATGCTTATCCTTAACGAGTTGGCAGGTATAACAATGGGAAACAAATTCAAAAATACCTCATCTTGTACCTAGCCACTAGAATCATCATTTTATGTCATAGAACATATTCATGTTTCCTGGGTGCACTACCCACTAGGAATTATGGAAACCCCCCATCACAACTTTCCCAACCTGTAACGATACAACAAAATAATTCTGATAACATAGAATACCCTCTGTGGATAATGACCACTCAAAAATGGTTTCCCCATCATACTGAGAGTATCTAATGCTTTGAAACTCATCATCAAGATATTGTTCCTAAATATTCATCTCAGTAAGAGTGTAATTCAATTGAACACTGACCAAAACAACCTCAGCCCCTGCCTCCCAAACTCTTATATGCAACTGTGAAAAAAGGTCCATCAAGTTCCACTCTTCTGATGATTCTTTCAAGTTCTGGGCTGGAGGTTTCCTTCTCAAAACATCTAAAATGGAATTAACTTTACCTAAGTTATAGTCAATTTCAAATTCAAAAGATTTTATGTACTTCACCCAACACCTTTGGCGGAGATTTAAATCTTTTTGAGAGAAGATATAACTCAATATCTTATGGTCAAAAAACATAGTAAACCATTCTCCTAAAAAGGTAATACTACCAACTCTTAAGCACATGCATCATGGATATGATTTTAAGATCATGGGTCAGATAATTATTATTTTGTGGCCTAAGATGTTGAGATTCATAGGCAACGACGTGGTCACCCTACATAAGAACACAACCCAAACCCAAACCTAATGCATCAAAGAATACCACATAGCCATGCCCGACCTTTGGAAGAGTCAACATTTATGTAATAGTCAAAAGTCATTTCATCTCAATAGAATAATTATTTCATTTATCATCCCAACCAAATATTACTCCCTTATGAGTTAGGACACTCATCGGAGAAGCCAATTTTGAGAAGTCCTTTAAAAAACAACTATAATACCCAGCCAAAACCAAGAATCTCTGAATATGAAAAATAGTATGTATTTTCTTCCATGTCATAACAACTTTCACCTTATCAGGATCAACTAAGATACCATGTTACGACACTACATGTCCCAAGAACATCACTTATTGAATCTAGAAATCGCATTTCAATAGCTTAGCATGAAGTTGGTGATTTCTCAAAAATTCCAGAACTACTCTAAAATGTCACACATGATCCTCCTCATACTTAGAGTAAAAAAGGATGTCATCCACAAATACCACCATGAATGTATCAATATACTCATGGAAAATCTTGTTCATCAACACCAAAAAGATTGAAGGATAATTGGTTAGACCAAATGGCATGAAAAGGTACTCATAATGGCCATACTTGATTCGGAAGGTGGTTTTCTTATTATTAGATTCTTTTATTCTCAACTGGTGATAATGAAATTGAATATCAATCTTAAAAAACCAATTAATCCCTTTAAAATGGTCAAATAGATCATTAATCTGTGGAAATAGATACTTTTTCTTTATCGTAACTCAATTTATTTTCTAGTATTCAACACAAAGGTGAAGTGGCACATCGACTTTATTAGAAAAGAGAATAGGTGCCACCCAAGGTGACACACTCAAGTTTATAAATTCTTTCTCTAAAAAATCATCCAACTGAGTCTTTAACTCTTTTATTTTAGCTAGTTCCATGTGATATAATGCAATAGATACTGGTTGAGTACCAAACATTAAATCAATAGAGAACTCCACCCCCTTACTAGTGGAAAACCAGATAAGTCAAAAGGAAAAATGTTAGGAAACTCGATGAAAATTGGAGGGAGGTCACTACTCAAAGATTCCTACTCTATATAAAAATAAAACATTGATATCACTTTTCCCAACTCTAGATAATAAGGTTAATTTCTACTCAACCTCGTATCCCATTATCCCTAAAAGATATGGCACAACCCATCAGGCACAACAAAAGAGACATGATGAAGATAGATATCAATTCGATTTATTATCAATAATCCAATCCATCCCAAATATGACATCAATAGGTTTCAAGTCGAGAACCAAAAAACCCAAGAAATATCAATATTTGATAATGAGAAAACACAAATAGGACAATGAAGACCCTATTCTATCTTTGTTTTGGGGGTGTAGTAATATCCATCACATAAGATAAAATATCCATAGAAATATTTATCAAGTTCAAAATATGAGTCTAAATAAACAAATAAGATTCACTAGTATCAAATAAGGTAGTCATTAAAGATGATGCAATAGTAATGGTACCTATCACAGTCATTGGACCCGTATCTAATTCCTCTGGAGACTCTTCCACTATGTGAAGAAGATTCATTTTAGATGCTTGTGACTGGAACCCCTTAGTTCATGAAGCATCTGAATTCACCATAATACTTTTATGTGATGATGATCATGTGACACTATGTGGAGTAGAATAGACATGAAAAAAAATCAATTGACCTAAGCATCTACAGGAACCACATATCTTGGGTGCCTTGGTGTAAACCCATTTCGAGTTTTCAGGATTTCCACACTGGTAGAAAATAAAAAGGTATATGCTCGACCCTACATGAGGTTTAGATAAACCCTAATATTGAGAACCATTATGATAATCATCATGCTTTCTCTTTCCTTTTAAGGGACTCACAAAAATTCCATGTATAGCCCACTTTTTGTGTGGATTATATTTGTTGTCAACTAATTATCATTGGTTTTCAATGATGTTCAATAAGATAAGAAGATCTCATTGTAGTCAATATGATAAAGTAGTTCGAAAGTTAATGGAGATTGGATGAATTGTTCAAGTCTTGATATTCCAAGAAACATGTGAATGGTTTGAAGACTTTGAGTTTCAAGGTGATGCCTAGATAATTGTTATGGATTCATTAGATTTCATTGGATGTCATGGTTGAATAATTCTCCTAGATAAATATGACAATGATTCGCTGATTTGTATTTCACAAATATCATAATTTGTTTTGAGAACTTGTGATGCAATCCTTATGAAGGAAAGGGGGAGTAAAGGTGTTGACAATTATATTCAGTTTTGATTGGAAAGAAATATGTTGCTAGAAAATAGTGAAGTTTCAATACTTTCCTTGAAAAATCTAATGATGATAAAGGTGATCAATCAAAGACTATATATCATGATAGATAAGGTTTGTGATGAAAGTAGTAGATTGTCAAATAATCCATATGACAATGAAGTAGCATGAGTCTTCTTCCTGAAGTAGATTTTTAAGGTTGCACCATTTCCTAGTGTTTGCAACATTTTTGGGCCTCAAAATACAAAATTTATTTTATGGAAAAGGAAGAAGTTTTTTCAAAGGAGTTCCTGAATCACAATTTTTGGACCATGAAGGATAGTTCATGAACCGCATAGTAGGTATGCAAAGCGATGAAAAAATCAACAAAGGAGGGATTCCACATAGCAGCACTATACGGACCGCAAAGGATGGTACGTGGACTACGAAGCGCAATATACAGACCACATAGGAGAAACAGTTCATGGGAGGACTGTAGTTCACGAAGAAGTATTTCGTTTTTGGAATGGAGGTGGTGATCTCTTCGTGGATGTAATCAGTCGTCGTGAAGTAATAAAGGTGATACACGGACCATAAAGGGAAAATGGTTCATGGGAGGATCATAGTACGCAGACCGTGAAGGGAAAAATAGTTCATGAGAAGAGAATGGTCTGCAATGAAGGTTGTACCACATTGAAAATTTTGGGAAATTGAATTAGAAAAAAATCTGGATCTATTTGCCTATATAAAGGACCCTTTGTCTATATAAAGGACCCTAATCCCTTCATTAAGTGAGAGTGAAATTCAATAGAAAATTAAATCACTGGATGAAGAATTCAGCTAAGTCTGGAAGAGTTCTTGGAGAAGAAATTCCACTAAAGATCAGGAGTCTCAGCATAGGGGAGTTAGTCCACGGAATCAAATATAGTTCAAGTAATCAGGGACAGTTCGTGAAAGGAAAGGCAGTCCATGAAGCAAAGGTTGTACGCGGAGCAAGGGTGGTCTACAGAACATTTACAGTATGTGGAGCAAGGGTGGTCCGCGAAGCATCAACAATATGTGAGGCATTGGTTGTTCATGAAGCAAAGGGAGTCCATGAAGTGAAGGTTGTCCATGGAACGAAGGTAGTTCTCAGAGAAAATAGGAGGATCTCGAAGCACTCATTCCACGCGGTGCAAGGTAGTACGTGACGGTAGTTTTCTGCCACAGTTCATGGGAAAAGTTCATGGGAACAGTTCATAAGGATAGTTTGTGGGAACAATTCATAGGGATAGTTCGCGAAGGGAAGAAAGTTCATAGAGGATATAGAACATTTTGTGGTGGCTATAAGAAAGTTCACAAAATTACTAAAATAGTTTTTGAAAGAAATTTCCATAAACTATCAGTACATGGAAGATAACTGATACTACATTCACTAATGATATTGTGTATCAAAGAAGAATAATCTAATTTTGATGATGATAAGTTGAGTTAATCTTCATTGATTAAATAATCACAAAGAAAGTTTTGTGATTTCAACAAGAATAAGAAGAATAGATTCCAGTGTAGTTGGTTTTCACTGAAGAATACATTGAGAAGAAGAGAAGAATATTTTTTGACCAAATTGATATCAATTCATTATAATTTAGTTCAAAGATAATTCAGTGTTCATTGGTCCAAAACACATTCATATTATTATGACTGATAAAAGAAGAAGATTATGTAGCTTTTAGTTTGTATCTAGAAGAAGTAAGAAGAGTTACTTACATGTTGTTAGGAAAGTAACAAGTGAAGAGAATAAGATCAAAGCAGTATTGTGACATCAGATATAAATCAACTAGTAGAGTACTTTCTTGGTGTTACAAATCCTTATCAATAAGGAAAGGATTGTCTTGGAAAGCAGTATAAAGATACATCCAAGAGATATAAAACATGCACTATTGGATTATTTTTAAAGTGCCACATGAGTGTAAGGGTATATCCTACTCATTGTAACCACACAAAACGATTGTTTTCTAATGGTTGTGTGATCAGGATTATTTTCGACCATGCCAAGGACATAGCTAATCTTGTTGAGTAGTGAATCTTGTAAAAATATTATGTGCTATCTTTACTACTTTTATATACTTTCATACGGTAGGGAAAAGAGAATAAGAGAATCAAGATCCTAACAGGTCTAAGAGTTATAGGGATAAAATGTTACAACTGGATTAAAAAGTCCCCAAAATTGATTCACCCCCCCCCCCTTAGTGTTAAGCATATCACAAACTAGTCCTCTCATTCCACTATGAGAAAATGGAACTCTCATCAACTCGGACTTACCAGCCAAGTCAAGCTCGACCATCAACACTTTATTCAGCACATTAGCATAAGAAGATAGCTTCAGCAAGAAAACCTAAGAATGAATATCAAATCAAAGTCCCATATTGAACCTTTGAGTCTTCATCTTCTAATTCGATACAATTTCAGGTGAAAACTGCACAATCTCAACAAAAAAATTTGCATACTCAATAATTGTCTTATTGGCCTGCTCAAGTTTGAAAAACTATATAGCCTTATCTAGCACCATATACTCTGGATAGAATTGGTTAGTGGAAATAACTTTAAATTCCTTCCACTCTAATCTTTCGCACTTCTTCATCGTCACCATTATGTTTAATCGTCTCCTGCTAGGACCTTCTAGCTTAAAGGTGGAATTTCACCTTTATTTCATCAAAAATCTCTAAGAACTCAAACAAAAGATCAATTATCCTCAACCAATCCTCAGACTCTTGAGGATCATTTGAGCCTTGGAACACTGGAGGATTCTGGAAAAAGAACTTATGATGATTATTATGAAAAAAATCCCTCTAAGGTTCCACAACTAGAGCTTGAACGATAATGGGTGTAGGTGCCTGTCCCATAGCTTGGATAGAATGCACAACAACCTCAACCATATTTTGGTCCATGAGAGGATTTTATCACTGTGGTTCATCAGCATCTTCCTACTATATCTGATTTTCATGTCTTCTCAAAGGCATAATGCTACACAACATCAGTAGATAACATTGAAGACGTCATATTAACACTCAAACAAAGCAATAAGGGAAATTAATCCCATTAGATAAATAAACAATATTTGGATTTCAACTACCCAAATCAAAATTAGGGAAAAGACTATAACTAATCCTCAAGATGACTTTCTCAAACAACCCTTGGTGAATTGAGGCTCATCACAGTGAGAGCTATCCATAAACTCACTCTCAACTACCTTTAAAGTCCCAATAAGATCTCTCAACTACATACTTACATCAAGGAAAGATATACAACCTGTACCTTTTATACCACTTTGTCACAAACCATCTTGAATATCTTGGTATCCTGATAACTGAGCATGTCCCGACATATCCTAAAAGGAATTCTTCATCCCCATGGGTTGGTGGCTAGAACCTAGTATCACATAAGATAAAACTGGGAATAATTTTTCCACATAATCAATGGAAGAAACAAATACAAGTCAGTATGCTCAAAAGAAAACTCCACATGGAGAATGGTATCATAAGTCAAATAGGTATATAAACCCTAGGTATAACCACAAAGTACTAGAAACTACAAGGTAAAACAACCCAAGTCCCAACAGATACAACACTCCAATACCATAGATCAATAACCACCACCTCCAAGTGGTTATTTCCCCTTGCTCGAACCTGACAGAAAAATCTAAAAACACCTGAAGGCAATGGTAGGGTGTGAGATAAAAGCCTAGTAGGGTCTCATCAAGTGTTCCATAATAAGATGTCAGAGTAAATAAATCATATCATGCTTTTATTTTCAAATAAAACAGGCATGATAGTATGGTTCATATTTAAAACAAAACATGATTTTCATTTCATTTGATGGAAACATTTCAAATAATGGATTAGTAAACATTTATTTAAAATAGTTTATATAAATAAAAAGGCATGTGTAAAGCATTTTTACAATCAATGGAATATATATCAAAGGAATAACAACAAGAAACATGGTCATATTCCCTAAGGTGTGATATTTCTAGGTTATGGGATCCTCACACACTCATATAGTGATAATGAAAATGTGCATAGTCGTCCCTCATACACTGGCCATAGAGGACTCATCAATATCCCACTAGGGATAAGATCTATCAAGGTATATATTTTTTTTGAGTTGTAAAGTATCAATCCATTGTTAGGGCATTCCCATCCTACTGTGTTTGTCCCAAATAACTCATTAACTACCCAGGCTCGCATGTCCTCTAACAAACAATCTACAATGGGTAAATTATTTTAAAACTGTTTAAAACACAATTGCCCCATTTTCAATTCCAATATTCCAATTTCCATTTAAAAACCAAAATGGGTTTTTAATCAATTCATCCTTTTTCAGGATAAAACCAACCAAAGTTATTATCAAAATAATTTAATTCATTTTTTTAAAAACCAATTTCAAATCAATTTCACAATTTCTACCAATTTCCAAATCACACCCCAATATCCAATTCCATTGGAATTGGGGGTTTTTCCCCAAAATCTCATGCCAAATCAATTTCAAATACCAATTCACACCGAATTGTTTTTTTTACAATTTAATTGAAATAAATCCAAAATAATCAAGCAATTCAAGGTTAATTTAATTAGCCAAACTTATACAGAAAAAACTACCTTTTTCAAGGAATCACAACTCTCGTAATGGGATTCGCTAATAAGAAAAAAGGTGTGGAAGATTTAGGAACTTGGCCAAGAAAAAATATTTAACAACACAAAGTTTAGATCCATTAATAATAAGATGATCTATCAAACTCCAAGGAGAGAAAGAGAGAGACGAAGATACAGGAAGACTGCTTACCCGGAAAGATTCACTACTGCCAACTCAAAGATCAATCTCCAAACATATGATCTAGAGGAATTAGATATCACAAAAATCACCTGGGGATGGCTCTAGGTTGAGAGGGAAGGAATCATGGAGGAAGGAAATAAGAATTTCAATCGAGTCACCTACTTAAAATCGACACTCAGGACTTTACACGACATGTAACCCAATTACACGTCGTGTAATGGGAAAGTCCCATATACACCGAAAAACCCATCGCCTTTTATTAAAAACCTGATTTTAAAATTTACAAATCATGTAACCATATTATACGGCGTGTAAATTCCCAGCAGATTGCAGAACCAGCAGGTTTTATGATGAAAATTCCAATAAATCTCTGACTTCACCATTACAAGTATCCTCCCAATTTCCTCTTGGCCCTACCCCACCAATGAAAAAAGAAACCCATGGAAAATCTTAAAGAGTACTCTTCAGAAAGGTAACAAAATGTTACAAGATAGGTGATCTAGGAACTCTTTTTGATTTACTATTATAGATGTGGAATTATCATGTTTTAGACTCCTTCAGTAAATAGAATAGATTGGCTTAGTTATGTACAATTAATTGAATATTGAGAGGGTTTTGAGGTTTGTGCAATATATGTGATTTGTTCTTGTTATTTATTTAAAGATGGTTATGGCATGTATTATGACAATGGATATTCATTAAAGTTGATCATGAGGTGGTATCATATATATATATAGTAGTGTAGCAAGGTTGGTGTGATTGAATTGATGAGGTTAGTTGTGCCCTAGATATGGATATGAAATGAATGAAAGGGTGAATGAACTGAAGAAGAGGAATGTGATAGGATATGTTTTGATAAATGAAATGAATAAGAAAAGTGATGAAGTAATTACTTAATGTGGTAATTAATGTATGGTGAATTATTAAATGAATACGATATTGAAATTATGATGTGGTCAATTATTAAATAAAACTATGTGATTGATATGTTGGCCTTGTTGTGTGGTTAGAGGTAGTTGTGGTAGTTGCATGGTGGTAATGGTGTGGGTGATGAGATGGCTATATAGGTGACCTTAATAGGATGTGCATCCTAGGATGATATTTGTGAGCTATTATACATCAATGTATGTTTTATTATTTCTTACACACCACCACCTAAGTCGGATAGCCTAACTAACACCCATATGAGTTTTGAGTACCAGGTGAACCCCTGACATCTAGGATGTATTGGGAATGGATGACTAACTACACCCCCTCTCCTGCTCTCTCTTTCGATCATAGTTGTGGTTATGTGGTTGTGGTTTGAGGTGGATGTGGTATGTGGTTGTGGTGTGAGGATTGTGGTATGAAGTCACTATTGTTGTGTGAAAAAGTGGGTGTGTGGTACCTTTGTTGTTATATTTTTCTGATTTACTATGTTTATATTGTATGCATATTTGAAAAGTGGACTTGTGGTCAGATGTGTTGGTAGATTGACTTGAAATGGAATCATATGTCGGTTTTACGATTTATTCACCAAAGCTTTAATATTTTTCTTCCACATTGACATGAGGGTTTCTAAGGAGGAACCTACGGAGTATATTTGTATGCTCAACCCAATTCTATACACCATTTTTACATATTTACAAGATGGTGTCAGAGATTAGGCTAGGCCCTACCAACTCATGATATTGATGGCTAGTTGATTTTAGAGGAGCCCTTCATTGTTTTTTTATGATATGTTTTGTTTTTTGGTATTGTTTTAGAGATGTTATGTTCCTTTGACTTTGTTTGACATTACATGCATACTAATATTTATTTGTCGGAATGACCCGAAGGCCTTCATTTTTTATTATTTTTGATAATCCACCTTTCCAGGGGTGAGGTGTAACCTTTACAAGGCCCGAAGGCTTATAGACAATTACATGACCCGTAGGTCTTATAGGGAATCACTCAGACAAGACAACTTGGAACTGCTCCTCCCCATCATATGTCATGATATCAGCACTCCACATTCGCAGGGCTGGTCGGCTAGCTGTCCTATGCAAAGCTGCACAGGCCCGGTACCGATGACAAAGTCATACCCTCTCATTCTTCTAAATCCGGTTAGCTCTGCTCTAGTGAATGCGTATACCCTGGATCCTCATCTGAAGCCTTGTTCCTTGTAGTCAAATTGGTACATCTGAATTCAAGTGGCCCGAAGGCCTTGGGGTGACCCTAAGGCCTTAAGGTGGCTCGAAAGCCTTGAGAATCAACTGGCCCGAAGGCCTTGGGTGGCCCGAAAGCCTTGCAGAACTCGAGGCCCAAACCGGTGCCCCAAAGGCCCAAATGGATGAATAGTTTCGACTGCTACAGTGTCTGCTGCAGTGCCTGCTACAGTACCTATAAATACGCCTCCACCTGGATTTGATCTCGAGTCTCTTGGATGCACCTACTGAGTCCTCACCAACCGGGGTAAGACTCATGTGCATTTATTTGGATGATTGGGTTTTTATTTACTTACAATGTTTGGATTAAATAGAGTAATGCCTCACATACTATATTTTTATACACTCGGTGCTAGTTGTCAACTCGTAACATATTGAAGACGGGCTTTGAGTGTTTCACTCGACTTCATTGTAGACCTATGAGTGGTTTTAGTGTAGCCAAGTTGTGACGTCATATTTATGAGTTAACACATAATATATGTTCCATGTTTAATATTTTTTTTGTTTAATCACAAAACATTCTAAGGAAAAAGGCATAAAACATAAAAGTTATGGCATAAAACATGAAGTTCTTTATTCACAAAACACATTCTAAATTTATTTTCATGTCACACATAGAACATATAGAAATAATCAAAACAAAAAATGAAAAAAAATGCAAGGCATGAAAATATGGATCATAGATCATCAATGGAAAAACATATTACAAAGCAACACAAAGCATTTAGAATTTATACAAAATATAGGTTGAAGAGCAAAACATATTCTATTATGGTGTAAAGCATAAATCATTCATAGAATATATAGAAAATTACAAACTAAAATGCAACCATTGACCATAAACTATATGATATGTATATGTGTGTCTATATATATACATATATATATATATAGAATAAAATAAACACATAACACAACTAAAATAAAAATAAAGGAAAGAATGATTTTTGTGATGACAAGTTTTGGGAAGGAATAACAAAGAACATTCGCACAAGAGGAGGGGCCGTTTAGAAAACCAAAACTGGTCAAGGAGCCGCCGCGCATTCTCGGTTGAACACGTTGAACGCCTCCCTTTGCCCTGTTGTCACCCCAAATAAATTCGTGGCCCTCTCTCTAAGACCGCTCCGTCGCCGCCGGAAAGCTTCGCTTCCCATCCCATCCATGGCTTTCACAGGCGTCTCCCGCAAACCTCTCCTCCCCGGCTTCCTCTACTTCTCTACGTCCCTGGATTCCGACCCTTCCCCTAACGCTTCCGCCGCCCCTCAACTCTCATCCCTCTCCCCCTCATCGCCGTCGCCTGCAAGCGCGAGACTGCCAGGGAAGAGCTTCTTCATTCCGGCTCCCAACGAGCCCGGGAAGATTGAGATGTTCTCTCCTGCTTTCTACGCTGCTTCTGCCGTTGGAGGGGTCTTCAGCTGTGGCCTTACACATACGGCCGTCACTCCCCTTGATCTCGTCAAGTGCAACATCCAGGTGCGCTCTCAAGCCCTTATTTATCTGTTTCTGGTTTTTTTGTTCACAATGGGATTTGTTTGCTTGATGTTGCGCGATTTTCGATGCGTTCGTTCGGACTGCTAATTCGATCGTATTTCTTTTCGAATGCTGTTTGAATGTTTCTTTCATTGTCATCTTAAATATTAGTATTGGATTGATATTTCTATTGACCTTTCAGATTGATCCTGCAAAGTATAAAAACATCTCCTCTGGATTTGGAGTTTTGCTGAAAGAACAGGGTTTGAAAGGTTTCTTCAAGGGCTGGGCGCCCACCCTTATTGGTTACAGCGCTCAGGGTGCCTGCAAATTTGGTTTCTACGAGTTCTTTAAGAAGTACTACTCAGACATTGCTGGTCCCGAGTACACAGCCAAATACAAAACCTTAATCTATCTTGCCGGTTCTGCATCGGCTGAAGTGATTGCGAGCGTGGCTCTCTGCCCCATGGAGGCAGTGAAGGTTCGCGTACAAACCCAACCCGGCTTTGCCAGAGGTTTGGCAGATGGGTTTCCTAAGTTTGTCAAGTCTGAAGGTGCCCTTGGGTAAGAGTTATTTCGTTAATTCTATGGCAGGAGGCTTCATGTCTTGTTATCATCATTGACTGCGTTTAATTTTTCATAGATTGTACAAGGGGATTGTTCCACTATGTGGGCGTCAGATACCTTGTAAGCTTCTATGTCCCTTGGTCCCTTTTTCCTGAAACACATTTGATCTCTACCATCAGTTTGTTCTCAATCATATTCATCGTATGTTTTTTTGGCAGGTTATTGAATTGGAGTTATTAAATGAATTTGCAACCTTGACTTTATATGCAAATTTATGGGTTAATTTACTAGGTTGCTATTGCTTCTAGTTATATTGGGTATTTTCCTTTTTGTGTGATTTTTTCCCTCCATGTACTAATTTTTGCTCTTTATATTTTGCAGTGAAAAGCATACCTTGTTATCTTGGATTTTAATCATTTTGTTGTTTGGCATGTACTTCCTTTGGTCTGTTGGTCTGATTTTTTATTAATAGCTTTGCTCTTTTACTCTGATTAAATTCCGTAAGTTCGTTTAGCATTGTCATGGTTTATTTAGTATAGAAAATATCCCGTCTGTAGAATTCCCTGCTGATCCAACGGCTCACGAATTATTCCACATGCCCTTTAAATGTGCGAGCTTCAAGCATCTTGTTGAGAGCCATTGAATTTGCTGGGCATCTGTTTGGACAGAGGATGATGATTGTATTTAGTGGTGGGCAAGATAGAATTAACAAGCTCACTGACATAGCTTTTCTTTGTTTTGCGATCTGTTGGTCATGTTGAGTTTTTTTTCAGTGCTTTTGCGGTGGTTGAACAATATCATTCACTGTTGATGCTTTTATTTAGTATGGATCACAGACTTGGAAGATATGTTTGTCAAGGGTTGGCCTTTTTCTGTGGAAAAAGGAATTGGAAGAGTAAAATGATTTCTTATGTTTGGTAGGTGATGTTATTATGTTCAAATTATTATCATGTGTCAAATGGGGCCTCAGTGGTTTGCATAATCAGTCAGAGTTTGCTACAAAAAACATTGATGATCAAGAGTGAGTGATGATATTTTGCAGATACAATGATGAAGTTTGCAACATTTGAGAACGTGGTTGAGCTCTTATACAAGCATGCCATTCCAAGGCCAAAGAACCAGTGCAGCAAATCGCTGCAGCTTGGAGTGAGCTTTACGGGTGGATACATAGCTGGCGTATTTTGTGCCATGGTATCACACCCAGCCGATAACCTCGTCTCTTTCCTCAACAATGCTAAAGGAGCGTCTGCGGGCGAT